>CM069309.1:29425000-32372500 GCA_035609425.1 Epinephelus awoara
ACGGAGCCAGCATCAATGGCAATCAGAAACAGTGGTCTGACCCACCCCAGGAATGACATTGATAAATCAGACACAACATGAAACGATGGAGCTGGGTTGCAAAGCGGCTTGCAGAGAAAGCAGCAACAGTAGACAGGCCAAAGCAGCTTAAATAGGGTGCCTCGAATGAGATTTGCCATTTGGTTGCATAGAAACGAAGCATGTGATCTAGCTGAGTCCCCTCCAACAATCAGCTGCTCCATCAGTTGATTGGACTGCTTGAGATCAGCTGATGTGGCTGGGATATGAGCCGAGCATGACATCCTGTCCTGCCTCAACTAACGCTAAGCTCAGTTTGGCAACACCCGAAATGCCAAACTCGAGGCTAGGTAAATGGTAGTCCACAAACCAATGAGTGATGTCAGGATGGACAAAAAGTCGTGTGGGCATAGATTTGTGTAACATGGTTGCAGCTGGCATCACAGGAGGTTAATCCAGTAGTATACAAGGACAGGAAGATAAGGAAGTCCAGATTAATTTAAGAGAAGCCTATCTCTGAACAGCAAAGGCATTCCTTGTGGCTCAGTTTTAGTGTCACCATAGACTCCCTGGTGTGCTAAATGACTGCTAAATTAAAATGCAAAACAGAGTGGGAAAACAAACAATGAAACGGTTTGACTTTGAGCAAACAGTAACTTGACTTATGGTGCTTATAAAATCTGTAATATTGCTTATGAAATATCAAATATTTGACTACATTTTGCAGGCAGGAACCAACTCAGAAAGGCACCATGCTCTCTCTCTCTTTCACACACACACACCCTACGAAACAAAACGGCAAAGTAATTGTAGCAAGCAGGAGAGGAATCTACAGGGGCTGAAGGATGAATGTGAATACTGCCTTCTCTCAGAGGATCACACACACACATTCACAGAGGACACACACGCGCCGCCTTCCATGGCTCATCAGTTTACAGAATGCTGAGTGCTGCACTCTGCACAGTAATAAAGGATCATTTACAATCATTTATTATCTCCTGCTCTCTTTCTGTCTCTCTCCCTGGACCAACATGTCTGTCTATTCATCTTTTTGCCACCCTCGCTGTTTGTCTCCTTTCCTATCTGTTTTTCATCCTCTCCACTGACCATTTACAACTCAACTTCCTCTTCTGTTTTCCCCTCCCCTTTCATTCTCTGTTCTGCACTCTCCCTCCTTTTTCACACTTTGTGTCTCATTTTAAGAATAAATTGAGTTATCTTAATGGAAACATGTACAGGACATTTTCTGAGTGGTAGCCTGCAGACACGGCTTCATTGGAATATTGCTTCAACAAGGACAAAAATCTGTCACTGCCTAAATTTGAATTTACACTCCTATTAAAGGCAACCTAATAAAGGCAACAATTTGCAGTAGCATCAATGGGAAGAAAAAACCAAAACCAAAGAAAAGCCACAATGACTTGATGCGATGACATTGGATATTGAAGGGTCACACTGTTTCCATCCATATACACACTTTTAACTAGAATTGTTGCCTCACCATTTGTCCCCTCCAAACAGAAGATCTATATAATCAGCACAGTTTCAAGGCAGACACCCAAGATCAGTGTTACCAATTCAGAATCTGACCAAATGTCTTCCCTTCTGTTACTGAGTTGTGGGCAGGATCAATTTTTGTGAGGTCAGATTACCTTGACCTTTGATCACCAAATTCTAATTAGTTGATTCTTGAG
This sequence comes from Epinephelus awoara, assembly GCA_035609425.1. Taxonomy (NCBI): domain Eukaryota; kingdom Metazoa; phylum Chordata; class Actinopteri; order Perciformes; family Serranidae; genus Epinephelus; species Epinephelus awoara. The sequence continues at coordinate 29,426,713 of CM069309.1, forward strand.
TCCAAGTGGACATTTGTGCCAAATTTGAGGAAATTTCCTCATGCTGGTTTTGAGGTACCATGTTCATGAGATTGAGACAGATGCAAGGTCATGGCGACCTTGACCTTTGACTAACAAAATCTAATCAGTTCATCCTTGAGTCCAAGTGGACATTTGTGCCAAATTTGAGGAAATTCCCTCAAGGCCTCCTTGGGATAATGCATTCGCAAATGTGACAGACAAGGTCACAGTGACCTTGACTTCTGACCACCAAAATCGAATCAATTCATCCTTAAGTCATTTGTGCCAAAATTGAAGAAATTCCCTCAAGTTAGTTTTGAGGTACCATGTTCATAAGAATGAGATGGATACTAGGTCATGGCGACCTTGACCTTTGAATAACAAAATCTAATCATTTCATCCTTGAGTCCAAGTACCATATTTGTACCATATTTGAAAATAATCCCTCAAGGTGTTCTTGAGATATTGTGTTCAGTAGACTGAGATGAATGCAAAGTCATGGTCTTTTTATTAGCTTTTTCCCCACATTCTTATGAAGCTTTCTGTTTATAGAGATTAGTGGAAGTAGCCAGTGCACAGAAGAGGACGTCTTGGCTCCGATGTCCACTGGCTAAAACAGAACCCCTGAAATATTGGCTATTGTCCCCAGAGGCTTATTTTTGTCAGACCAATAGCTGATGGGTTCCAAGACTGGTGAGAATAGTGGAGCATTTAGCAGCCAAAAAGTGAGACGATTGCCATATATTAGTTGGCGAAAAGCTACCAAGAGCTAATAGGAGAGAGAATATTGGACTTGTATTCATCAGGTGAACACAGAGACAACTCAAAATGAGTGATAATGTCTTTGTAATGCTGTTTATGTTAATATGCAACTGTCTGCTTGAATATTTTCCCATTTGGACTTAAGTGATAATATGTCAGTGATGTGTTTGAAGCTTTTCAGCTGCCAGCAATTGGTCAAAAAAAGAAAAAACAGTTCGTGTGTTTATTTTTCGTTATTTCTAACAAGCAGTAGTGCAAGTGTCACACAGACAAAATCCTCTTGCTGGGGACGGAGGTAACGTTTTGGCCACTAATAAATTTGAAAAAATATTTTCTTTATAAAAGTAGGGAACATTTCAAATCTTTCTGTATTCCACTATACAAACACTGTCTCAGAGGGCAAAAGCCAACAGAGACACCAGGGCATGTGGAAAAAGTAAAGGTGGGGGTCTCATACTGTAACCCTGGTCATGTGACTGTGAAAGCAATGATGTGCTGCCGTGATGTTGAGCTGCTAGCTGTTAGCCTAAGACCCTGCTACCTGCCGAGGGAGTTTACACACGTCATTGCCATCTGTGTTTATATTCCCCTGTCGGCTGACACAGAGACAGCGTGTGAGGCTGGACACATCACCATTGCAAGGCTACAAACCCAGCATCCTGATGCGTTTATTGTCATCTCTGGGGATTTTAATCATGTAACCTTAGACTCCATGCCCTCTGTTTTGCATCAGTTTACGGACTGTCCAACACTGAGGGAGCAGCACAATGCCTGATGTAGTACGTTAGAAGAGAGCTGAGGAGACTCCACCCCAGAAAAGCAGCTGGCCCGGACAGGGTTTGTCCGAGGCTATTGAAGGCATGTGCTGTGGAGCTGGGGGACCCTCTCCAGCAGGTCTACAACCTTAGTCTGCGCCTGGGGAAAGTGCATGCAGAAATTCTCTGATGACACTGCTATAGTGGCATGTATCAGGGGAGGAGAGGAGGGTGAGTACAGAAACCTGGTGATGGACTTCAAGGGGTGGTGTCACGGGAACCAGCTGCAGCTAAATACATCAAAAACCAAGGGGATGGTGCTTGACTTCCAGTGATCACCGCCCTCCCCCAAGCCAATCAGCATCAAGGGAGTGGAGGTGGAGGCTGTCAGTACGTACAAGTACTTGGGGCTGCTGCTGGACAACAAACTGGACTGGTCACACAATACTGTTCAGAGCAGATTGTACTTTCTGAGGAGACTGGCATCCTTTAACATCTGTCAAAAACTGCTGCAGATCTTTTACCAGTCTGTAGTGGCCAGCGTCCTCTTTTATGCTGTGGTCTGCTGGGGACAATCATGAATAAACAGCCACAACACAGGACTATTAATTCCTCTACCTGCACTTTACAAATCTTTATACAGATATGTTTTTATTACTTATTCATTTATTTATTTATGGCGCTTGTTTTTTATTGTGTCTGTATGAATGTTTGTGTGAGTGAACGTATACGTAGCGGACTCCCTGAATTTCCTTCGGGATTAATAAAGTTCTATCTCATCTCATCTCTCTCATCTCATCTCACCTGAACAGAGTTTGCCACTGTGAATTTCTGTTTGTTACTGGACTAGTTTGGTAAATGTTTTTGTTTTTTGATTGAAGATAGCCATCTCGACATGTAAGCATACCTCTTATCAAATAGAGCCCCATGCAGTTATTATCATGCTGAATAAAACAATGTATGTGTTGGAACCTTCATAGCTCTATAAATGAATTCGCCACCAAATACTCATTTCATAGTGCTGGTGTCATAAATAATTTATTTTACTGCCTTTGTCTATTTTTATCGCACGTCTGCTCTCTATCTACCCTATCCTAAAACAGTAATAAATTGTTCTTTTACATGATTGGATAATATGAAATTTGTCGACCGCTATGCATTTATTTAAATCATCCTTAAGCTTGTGGCCATATCAAAGTGATACCGTTCAATTTAAATTTACAGTCCAACACTTTACTCTCACTATTATCTGTACTGCCTTATACATATAAATTCACTTCCTTTACATTGACAGATAAAGTAAATTTTGGGCCCCTCTCCCAAAGCAAGGCTTTAATTTAAATTATTCCTTACTGTGTAGGCGTAATGGGCACAGAGATGGATTGAGGTACATCGCTGGAGTACAGTGCTTCATTCACCTTAATGGTTAGAGCCATGCATATTAAATACAGAGACGGGCAGGGGAGGAATTGGGGGAGTGAGATGGTTGAGTACACGCTCCATTCCACTTTAATCGGCCTTATGGATAGAGAGGCTTTTAAATACAGAAATGATGGGAGGGTGAGAGACAGGATTAGAATATGAGATGGAAAGACGCAAACAATTAGGCCAGAGAGGGACAGAGAGAGAGAGAGAGAGAGAGAGAGAGAGGGAGGAGGAGAAAAAAAAGGGAGTGTCATCTTCAGTGACCTCAGGTGGCGTATTGCTGATGACAAACTTAATGGAGCCTCATTTCCCCAGTGCTGTTCACCTCACTGCACCTGTCTGGACCTTTCTCCCTCTCCCTCTCTATCCCTCCTTCTCCGGGCACTATAGTAATTATGTATGCTTGAAGGAGACTGATCATTCTGCCCAGTCACCGTGTTAACATTAATAAAACAGGGCTCTTTGGAAACTATCTTCTCCCCACTCTTCCTCTTCTCTGCCAGAGCATCTGTTAATACACTGTCATTACGACTAAACAATCTAAATGGACAGGGTGAATCCACCGCAGTTAATTTAGCTTGTGATGAATGTGGATTTAAAGCAATGAGGGAGAGAGCTCAGCTAGCGGTGGAGATTTCAAAATCCATCCCAAAGTATGCAAATGAATACAGTCAGTGAGCTGAGAGGAAGCACAGATAGAAGTTCTCAGTGATACCTGACATGAACTCTGCTTCATTCATAACGCCTGAGCAAGAGCAGGGTTTAACTGATCAGGATCTTCGAAGAAGGAAGTGAAGAAGATATATTTATGAGCTTGAAACTACTCAAGAGCTGAAATACTTTTAGAATCCTAACCCTGTAAAACCCAAATATAGAAAAACACACAAAAAAATTCAACCATTAAGATGTTGTTGTAGGAGGCCTTTGAGGCTGAAAATGAGATGTTTTTAAAAAAAATTATGTTTCTGTAAGTTTTTACGGAAATGTTGCAACGTTGGGCTCAATGGGGAGAAGAATCTCCTGTATTTGTACTCAATGTCTGAACAACAATACAGAACTAAGGATTCATTTGCAGGGTTTTGCTTTTGTCCCAGAACAGTATAACATGAAAAATAATCTCAGTCATGTTGTTATGAACAGTCATTTATTGCAACAACAAGGACTTTGACATTTATTTACAGTGATAGTCCCAGAAACAGTTCTTGTCCTCTGAAAAACAGAGGCGAACATCACACTTGCTGCATTGGGTATTAGTATACCCTTTACTGCAATGTCTGCAGCGTCCTCTCTTCGCCTTCATCGGGAAATATCCAGTTAGGTCCTTACGCACACCCTGTGGGGGGTGTGCACATGCTTTCTTGGAAGAGGGACCGTTTGGACTCCCATCACCTGGGGATGGTCTCTTCCCAGCATTCAAAGGACTCCCTGCTGCATCTGGGCTCCCGTTGCCTGAAGATGGTCATCCTCTCTTCTGAGTTTTCAGTGTTGTGTCCATCTGGAAAGAGAAGAATCAATATTAATATTAATAATCAATTCATGTACATGCCAAAAATGCATGATGATACACGTCAAAGATATCACAAACATAGCAAATAGCAGAAATAGATTCTTACCAGAAAGAGAGAGGATGCTAGTTGTGCCTGGAACTTTCTCATGTTCAGTATCTCCTTCTTTGGCATCTTGAGAGCTTGGCAGTGCCGCTTGTAGAGGAGCCAGGTGTTGACCACAGCAAGGGTGATGGTGTGCCAGAAGATGTACATGTACCAACGCCAGGATTTCAGGGCAGTGTGTGGAGGAAAGTTGCATCGTCTGTGACAGCTGGACCAGAAAAATCCGTATTGGGACTGATAAAATCCTTTTTTTTACCAGCGATATCTGTCACGGGGCTTGATGTGTTCATTTGATTGGGGCTCAATGTTCACATTGTCTGGGCAGTCAGTAGGCTCTTGGTTTTCTTTGTCCACACAGGCATCGTTATCTGACTCCTCGTCACTCGCATCAGTGTCGTCGAGCTCTATGTCTACATCACTCTCTCCATTTTGGACAATTCCAATCACATCCTGCACAATGTACCGAGGATCTCTCCTTGCTGGTGGCATTATATAAACAGCACACATGCTTATTAGATTCTATATAACCTGCAGAAAAAGAGGGGATGGTGGCGAGATTGATTTCAATATGAAGTGTTTACACATTGCACTGAAGTAACCCTATTCACACATTTAAGTGGTCACACAATAGTGTATAGCTGACCAATTGTAAACTCTGATTATCATACTAATAGGTATGCAGGTAGCCTCCAACTTACAACACACCTTACATTCCTGAACATCAACACCTGTTCCAGAACAATGGAAGAATTGCCCTCCCCCAAGCATCCCCACAACTGCTTTGACTATGAATTGATAGGAACATTTTCTTATCAATAGCCAAGACAAAGGGCAGACATGCACAAACAGAATTTCTTTGTTAGAAAGTCCTGCTTTTTGTGATAAGGGGAAACTACTGAGTGTTGAAGGTGGTTAGAAATCATTATAAGTAAATGAAAATGACTAGATATGGCAATATATCTTTGCACACTAGTTACTAATACAATAATATGTAATCTAATATTGAATGTGTAAATCATGTGTAGTTTAAAGTTATAGTGGGAAAATTTAAATTGAAGTTCCTCTCAAGACGTTCCTCTCAAAACAGGGTTTTTTTGACTACCACATTCACCCAACGTTGTAATATTGCAACAATTACAAAACAAGCTCTGAATAAAATGTAAGGCACATTTTCCACAATGACTACATATGGATATGTTCTAGACACTGTAATAAACACAAAAAAATAATATTTAAAGCATTTTACTTACTTCAATCAGATAAATCCAGTCCAGTAAATCGAGGGGATGATGCTCCCTCAAAAATCTGGAGGTTGTGTGACTTCTTGACTTGAGGGCAGGCCTTATATACAAATGTATGACCCAGTAGCATTCTGAGACTGAACAATAGGACCAAATGAGTGTGTTAATGTAGTTGAACAAAAAAAAAAAAAGTTTTTTTCTGCAACAGTGGGTCTTACAGGGTTAAACCGTAAAACATTTACAAGAATTCAAACCTCATGCAATAGGTACTTTTTGCACAGGAGGCAGTAGCTCAGTCCATAGGGGCGCCTCACCAAGGGCAGCCTCCTCACTCTGAGATCTGTCTCCACTTTGTGCATGTATAGGTCCTGTTTGTGCATGTGTGTGTCTTTCAGACCTGTGTGTAATTGGCAGCAAGAGTGAAAACATTGAATTTCCCCTCAGGGGGATTAATAAAGTAAATAAACTTAAACTTTAAATTTTGGGCATTTGGGCTTCTTGGTTTTCATGGGATTCTTTCAGTATAGAGCTAAATAAGACGATCAACAGGTTTCTAATATCTGTACTGTAAATATGTAGCTGAAGTCAGCAGTTGGTTAGCTGAGCTTAGGTTAGCATAAACAGTAGAAACCATGGATGGATAAAGAGAAGTGGATACAGCACTGGAGGTGAGGTCCAATTTATTCATATGAAAGTTACTTAGTAATCCATGAAGACCAAAAAGTTCAACTTCCAAGGTGTAAAATTGCTTGGAGTGTAGTGGCGCTTATGTAAAATAGGCTGTCTGGTGTAGTCCTGGGGGCTTGCAAGAAAGAAGGGGAAATAGCCTGTTTCTGCCCAAAAGGGAAAATGTGGCAAACCATGAGGCTGACTAAATTAAAGCATTACATCTCATTTGTGTAATCTATCCAAAAACTTTAGTGTAAAAATGACAAGACGAAGATTTATGGGAGGTAAAGCGTTGAGTCGGGGTGTCCCCGACGAAGAATTTTCATAGTCGAATATGATTTGAGCCAACTAATCGTCGAATCATGGTGTTTTCCCCTTCATTGATTAATGAGCTCATTTGCGTCAGTTTCCGCTCCAGAGAAAAGAGCTAAAACACCCAAATAAACAAATTTAATTCTTCAGTTTGCATAATAAGATAATAATAATAAAAGTAAAAGGGTTATCATTTTATCTTTATCTTTATTCCTTTCACTTCATCAAGGTATGATGCTCTAGATGAGTGCAGACGCGCTGCAGCCTCATCCATGTCTTTAACAGGAGTCTTTTCTGACTCGTCAGAACTTGCCATTTTATTCACAAATAAAAATCCAAAAACGCCATCAAAAGGTTAAGAAACAGTTTTCCTTCTTTCTGACTTCAAGTTACTTCATTAATCAACTCAGGATCATACAAGTTCATCCACACGGACTGTGCGTCACTGCTCTCAATTGTTCGGCCACGTCAGACAAAAAGTAGCCAAACAAAAAATCAGAGTCTATCAAGAAAACAACCAGCGGTGAAATTCGTTTCAAGACACTTCAGGTAACATATAATCCTTCAAAAAAGTTCGATTTAAGAGCACATACTTCCTCCAAACTGTTTGTTTGTGCGCTCCGCCACCGTAAATCATCACTACATGATTCCAGAGCGTGGCACCGCTGCTGCTCACCGCTCCCTCAGGGGATGGGTCAAATGCGGAGAACAAATTTCACACACTCAGGTGTGTGACTATCAGTGGGACTTTAACTTCACCATAGGCCTTGATGCTGCTCTGATGGTCCTGCAGCGCACTCACTCATCTCAGCTTATTTGGATCGAGCAACTGGGTGATTTATTCATCCGTAGTAATAATTATGCCTACTGATTAAACGCACGCGTCATTTTCAGTTTTTTATTAACAGAAATTAGTCTGATGTCTGTATCAAAATAGACTATATATCATTGATTACTAGAAAACAAATACATTCTATGTCAAATCAAGATGTTCAGCAGCAGTGAGCACCCCCATATAGTCAGAATGGTACGGCGTTGTTTCATAACCACATTTTGCGATGATTCAACGGTGAGACTTGCAGTCGAATCAGACTTCTCAGAATCAAATCACCGAATCATCAACTATTCGGGGTCACCCCTAGTGTTGAGTATTTCTTGTCTGGGTGCAATTGCCCACTGAGTCCTCTGACCCATACAGCCACATGAATCATATGTCTCTACCCTCTGAATATGACCCACAGGAGTGTTTCTGGTGGATGGTGAAAAGGCTTCTATATGACTTTTAGCAGTTACCATTTTAAACGCATGGGCAATGTTGGTAACGGTTGCAGTTGAACCAAAACTGCTTAGTTAGGTTTAGAAAAAAAGATGTTGGTTCGGCATAAAATAACTAGGTTTGTTACAAATGTAAGATTATGTGAAGTATCTCACATATGTTACATACGTCACATGACATACTTCGTTACATCGCTGAGTCATTGTGACTTTTGGTTTCCCACAGAATACAAACAACAGTCTCCTGGTTGAAAGTCCTATGTTTCTTTGATCTCTCCTCCTCTCCACCCTCTCACCCTCACCCTTAAGGTTTGGTGGGAGGGTGTGACTCTTAACATGTATGGCCTGACTTCTTTCTCTGCTCCAGTAGTAATTACTATGGGCATTAGTCGCCGCTGCCTAACAAAAGAACATAAATATGGCCTTTAATTCCTGCCTGTCAAAACAACCTATGTGGTCATATTTTGGAGGAGGACAGACTCAGTTGCCAGGCAACCAGTGTGGACTTTAGGAAGTTACTGGTCCTGGCCAAGAAATAGTCTGACACATAAACCCCCATAAAACAACAAATTGTTATTTCTCAATTAGCTTTTTTTTTTCTGGATTAATTAGCTATGTCCTGCTTTTAGTCTTCATGCTAAGCTTACAGGCTGTCTGTGCCAGCTGCATAGTCAACATACAAATGAGAGAGACCTTGATCTTCTCATTTAAGTCTCTGCAAAAAAGTTAGTGTGGAAAATGGTGTTTTAGAAAATGTCAGACATCCCTTTAATTGTTTAGCAGCATGAAGCTTGAGCATATATACAGTAATATCAGATGTTTTGTTTGAACAACACTAAGCACATTAGATGACGGCATGGCCACCCTTGCACCAACTCCTCAAAATATTCTCTTTGCGTCTTAATAACTGCCACTAGATACCATACACTGCCAGCGATGACTCACTGTCACCTTGGTAATGTAAAGGTCAGAGCTCATGTTGAATTTAGATCTGATCTTCTTGCCAGAAATCCAGCAAAACACAGCATAAAAAAACAGAGTCACACTCAGCTGTTTGACAGGAAAAGACAATGACAAATGTTTTTATATTGTTTTTTTATGTTATGTTGTCATTGTTGTTTAGCATGCTCATCATGCTTAGCTCATAGCGTGCCAGGAGCTTATCTGCTACCGCTCAGCAGCTACGTCAGTCAGAAATGATACATTATCACCTGTTTCTGCACAAAGTGTGAATACATTTCACTGATGTGAAATCAGATGTAACCATACCTTAACATGATAAGAGGCATCAAGGCAGCTATGTGGGATGAATAATGCTTATATCCTCATATCAGTTCATGAGCTAGTCGTGTGACACAGCCCTGCTGACAACCAGAACCAGTGCCAGTGCTCTTTATGCAATCTCATCATCTATTCAGGCCAGTGCAGGGGAATGGACCTTTTTCATAGCACACATTTTGACTTGTCACAGTATGTAAATCATGGGTGAAAATGATGATGGCTCATTTCCAAGCTCCAGTGAGCCAGCATGTACAGTGCCAGGGTCTCCACTAACTGGAATGCAGCCATCATTAATGTCAGAAAATACACCTGTGTTTTCCTACTATGACAAGTCAAATGCCTGCTGTGAAAAAGCCTGCACATACTGTTTTTTTTTTGTTTTGTTTTGATCTTTAATTTTAACCAGAGCAATAAAGCACCCGGTTTCTTTGCATAATCATTCAATCCAGTATGTCATGTGAAACCCATACATAGCAACACAAAGTAAGTACTAATAAGCTAAAATTAAAAAAAAACCCTGAATGTATGGTTCCCCCTGAGATGCACCAATTGCAGTGTTTTTTGGCTGATTGTGATTTCTGATCTTTGAAAAACTGACTTACTGATTCTGATTTTGGCTGATTCTGATCTTTTTTTTTTCTTTTAAGGATCTATTATTGACTAGCCTGGAAATCCAGACTCAAACCTAAAAAAATTTTGATTCTGGCCCTCAACGATACACCCTTCCTACCCAAAGGGCGGCACTAACTGAGGCATATTAAATGCTGCCACACGCAATTGGATAGCACGATAGCCAATAGGAGCAAAAAACAAGGTGACGTATTCATTGCACTAAGCCCCATTGGTTTGTCAAACAGTGGGGCTAACTGATACATTATGCTTTTGCTGTATCCCGTTGGCAAAACAGCAAAAACGTCCTTCCTGGAAGCGAAGGCTTCTAGGGCAGCCTTCTGTTCCCCTCTCAAGGAAAAAGATAAGTGTAGTTGGCTTAGCGTTTCTTCCAAAGCTAAACTGAATGGATGCGGTCCTTCGGCAGCTGCTATCTTGACTGTTTACTTTTCAACTCCTACAGCACAGCACTGTCTTCATCATGTTACGCCCACCCAGAGCCCGTCTCTGTCAGATAGACTGATCTGATTGGTCCGACGGTGATTCAGCGGGCTCTGCTTGTCGGGGCAGATATAAAGATTGTAAGCTGCAGCCCTTAAATATACATTTTGTTTATATTTAGAGACCTTCTTGGTACAAAAATACAGATGTTCTCTGGAGGCTCTACCTGTGAGGATCAGCACTCAGGAAGTGCATTATAGTCAACCAACTTACATCACTCACATAATTACTGTTGGCGTGCAGCATCCACAGAGAGTGCTGTAGCCCCCAGCAATACAGCTCCGGGGTGTCTAAAGCAGGTCCTTCAACCTCTCAGCAGGACCAAGCATTCCAATCAAAGAGCCAGCAGTCCGCTGACGAGCAGCAGTTTCTACACCCTGGGATCCAGATGTCAACAATTACATCAAAGCACATGGGTGAAACTTCTGAAAAGGTCATACAGACAACATTACAATCCACAAGAGGTTCTTTCTCGCTTCTGGGATGTCGACTGTGCTGTCACTGTTGCCTTTTACGTCCCCTCTGCTGAGTCATATCTACAGGTCAGATGAAAGGCAGAGACAGTGAAAACCCTGAGAGACAGTTATGACTGTGATAATGAAGAGGGAATGGACACTGTGTGTCACCAGAGGAGCACCATCTCCATATCAACAAAATCTGACAAATATTATAAGAGGAAATATACAAAATATCCAACAAAAAATGTGTGACTTGTATATTTTATATAATTACGTGTACATTGCATACAATAGAATATATATGGAGATCTTTTTGCTTTTGTTTCCATTAACCAAGTCTCATTAAAATGACATGCTTGTATCACTGACACCTAATAAAATAGACTGAATATGTTATTGGTGTCTGATTTCTGAATTTCATTCTTTTACTGTCACTGCTTGTCATTATTAGACAATTTTACTTTTTATTGTGCTCTGTCATGTTCACAGTACACAGATGCCTTTGAAACATGTAAGTTAAACATGACAAGAGATTAGAAATGTAACAGATTTAGTTGAATCAGTTGGCATTTAGTAGATTTAAGCCTCAGATTAGGGTTCTTAAAAATGTCAATGAGTTTTTTAAATCAACTCAATACAAAACTGCAAAAATGCTGTTCTCTGAATATAAAATAACAAACCAACTTTCTCCTCCCCCTGCCCTCTTTACTCTCTGCAGCCCCAGACTGCATTTCATTTTTGTTTAATTTAATTATCAGAGATGCGATGTGGGAATACAAACATTATTTCAAATTGAGTTTTGGTTTACATCTTGTAGATGTGGGAAGGCATTTCAGCGTCTGCCTCCGCTCACACCAGGAAGCGAGTGAACCCAAATCTGCTCGAGAGTTGGAGGGAGGCGGTGTGGTTTTACACCAGACTATCTTACTTGCTGCCTGTATTAAGATGTTTTAACAGTGGTTTCATTTCACAGCACTGACAACCAATGCTGAGGCCGAGGGCAAACTGACAGAGAGGTCTCTCCAATGGTGCAAGCAATGTGGTCGTCTGCAGCAGAGAGCTGTGACTGGAAAGAGCTTCCTGTTGCTGTTGTAGTTTTTTGTATGCGTTTTTTGTATCAAGTAATGTCGAACCATTTTCATTTAACTTATTGGATGGCTCTTACAACAGAGGACACAGAGTCAATGGCACCCGTTACCTCCTTCCAAGCCTTTGATTTACCAATTCCAATCGTGGGCGGGGCCAGCAGGAGAAACACTACTGTTCATATTCAGTGGGCCACATACCATGAAAGTAACGCTAGACGCAGACGCTAGAAAACTTCTTTTGGCGCATGGGCCAAGTGAGCAGCTGCATTGGAATTTAAAAGTGGCATCTTGACATCCAGTATCTAGGTATTATCATACATCTATGGTGCAGCAAATTGTCCATACAATTAATTACATTAATAATTACAAGATATATGCCATATGCCTTATTAATTACATTAATAAATAGATATGGCAACCATTCCTTTAAAATTACCTGGATTATATAATGCCAATGATATAAATGATAAAAAAAAATGTTATGGAGCCAACACTCAACATGCACAACTCTTCCTTGTATTTTGTAACATTCAAATATATTTCTGGTTTACTTCAACCTAAACTAGAATTATCCTTTAAAGTATCACAGCTTAATACTCAAATATTTTACTGCCCTAGTCCTTGGATTTTAGACCTAATGGACATCCACCTCTCTGTACCATATGTTATTTTGATTTTGTTTGACAAAGACCAAGAACTCACATGCCTCTAATCATCCTTGTCCTGGACTCTGCACTGGATCATTTTTGGCCCATTGCTTCCCCCCTGTCACAGAATCTGTCACTTTCACTTCTGGTTGAAACACTGCTGCTGCTTATTGGCTCGGGCTTTTATGGACAACATGCTGGCAGTTCTTAACCATCCAGGCCTGTTTGGCAAATATACTTCACCCAGACAGTGCAGGATCCAGACTACTTTCTTTTAAAATGCACCTCATTGCCTCATCCATTGAGACAGTTTTCAAGAGGTTGTTCAGCTTCAGCTCCACTTCAGTGACTCCAGTGTTTCCCTACATATTCATCTATGCATGCCATTCATACTGCTCACTAAATTGTGCTGTTCAATCCAACAGAAATACAGATCGAGCAGTATTACCTCTTAGAGTCTCATAGCTAAGCAGTTCTAGTGATCTTTAAATAAGGCAAAATTGGGTGACTCTGTAGCCTCCAGAAAATCAGCCAAATCTGATGAAAAAGCATTTATTTCACTAAAAATGTTATAGTAGATAAATAACTTGCTAAGACAGGTATTTGCACTTCAGGGTCATGAAAAGTGCATGGCCTATAAAAGACCCTGTAAACCTTAATATCAGCTGACACTGCGATGGCTTGTGTTTTCCTCAACAGCAAAGATAGCTGAAGCGGTTTGTACTCTGTGACCTGACCTGCAGCATTTAATATACAAGAAAAAGGAGGAAAAAGCATGGGAAGGGATAAATGTCAGACAAAAAACAACAGAGAGCAAAACAGAGAGAAGCCATGGGAAAACAAACGAAGAGGAGAAGGAAAGACGACTGAGACAAAGACGACTTGTGAGAAACTGGAGCGGTGCTCAGCAGAGCAAAACTAACACAAAGCACCTTGACAGACACACACATACACATTCCCGCACACAACTTCTGTGTCTCTCTGAGCCTCACTGCGTGAACACAGGCTAGAGCTTTAGAAGCTGACAACATCACACTCCCTTCTAGGCACACAGTTATTCTTCTGACTGCTAAGCACTAGCGAACTGAATCTGCTGGGGTTGTCAAACACTTTGTCAGGGCCAAAGGTGGGTCACAGGGAGAAGAAAACGTCTCAAATGCTATCTGAAGTTACTCAAAACATTTACAGTATGCTGGTAAAACCTTTGTTCCTAAAAGTGTGAAAAGGGAGGCAGAATTAATTCAGGTCAAAATGTTCTGACCAACTTCATTCTAAGAACAGAATACAGTTTTTTGAACATTTGTGCACAGTCGCCTTGTCACCTTAGATACTGCCTGACAAGAGGTACCACGCAAAAAATATTTATTCATTTTCAAAACAATATGTAGTTTATTTCAGACAGAGGGAGACAAAAGCAAGCCTCTCATTTTTAGCCATTAGTCAGTTTTGGTAGGTGAAATGACAACTGTCACAGACAGATTTCATTGATTAGCCTTATAATTAAGCTTGTTGACTGTGTAAAGGTAATTGGTCTCAATTCTAAAATATTAGCAAATCTGTGAGTAGATTTGCACATAAAAAACTTTGATACCAAAACCCTACATCAGATCCATGACCGCCATCCATGAATCGATGCACTTGGATTTGATTGTAGACACATGTGCATGTTTATGAATGCAAATAAATTGACAGCGCGCTACTGCTAGTCAGCAATTAGCATACATCCCCGCCCATGGATAGCCAGTGGCCACCATATATGGAGGTGATAATTACTGTGATTAGGTGCATCCTGTCAACCTGTGAACATGGAGCAAACAAAGAAAGGCAAGGAGAGACAAAGAAAAACTTTTATGACACTTTTAAATGAAGCGGGGGTGAGAAAAACATTTTATTTTCATACGTTATTGTGACAGAGACAGGTAAATCAAAGCCTTGGGAGGAGGTAACGGGTACCGTTGACTCTGTATCCACTGTTAACCATCCAAAAAGTTAAACAGATGAAACTTGATGCAAAAAACGCACAAGTTAACACAAAAAAACAGGCAGTCTAGTGTAGACAACAACCCACCATTAAGTTTAGCAACAGAGTCTGCCGCAAAACCATATTAACACTGAGACTGATGTTATTTTAGGTGGAAAAGTGTGTGTGTGTGTGTGTGTGTGTGTGTGTGTGTGTGTGTGTGTGTGTATATATAAACATATATACATACATATACATACTGTATATATAATTTGTTTGTGGTGTGACAGGGACAGGTAAATCAAAGGCTTGAAATGAGGTAACAGGTGCAGTCAATTCCATGTCCTCTGTTGAAAGAACCATCCAAGACGCAGAGACAAAAAAAACATAACAGCTTGAGGAGGCTCTCCCCAGTCACAGATGCAGATGGGCACAAAGCTTGCATCATCAGAGAGACCTCTCTGTCAGGGGAGACAGCGACATGCCTCCACAATCTCAGAAGCTAAGGTGATGCACCTGTTATATGAAATGTTTAATTGCTGTACATTCTGACAGCTTAGTGTTGGTCAGTAACGTGGGTCTCACAGCCTTGCCACTCAAGCAGAGGATACATTTGTGGAGTTCTCTCTCTCTATTGAATCAAGTGGGAATGGGATGCCAGAAATGTAGAAAACACATGTATTAAGTCGATTTAAATAACCAATTCGTATTTTTAAGAAACCTTATCTAAAACTTAAATCTGTTAAATGCCAACTGATTTAGCTAAATGTGTTATATTTCTAATCTTCTGTCATGTTTAACTTACATGTTTCAAAGGCATCTGTGTATTATGAACACATTCTGGAAACTCATCGGCTGTATTATATACAGCCTCTGGGGGCAGACCCCCGATTTTTTTGGCATTCCGGCATTTGCTTCAGCAGCAGTTTAAGCTGCTACGTACTTGTTCAAACTGTATCTTTTCACTTCAGTTTAAACTTCCTCAGATCCAATAAAAAGCAAGACAGAGCTGTTAACTTTACCGCAAGCTGTGACAGCGTCCAGGACCAGCTTCCACACGGTGGAGAATACTACACAGAGAATGTGCTTTTTAAAAACAAAAAGAAATGTAACTAGCAACTCCACAAACTAATGTAACAGCTAAGTTAATGATGTGCTCTTTGGCCTTGGTGTAGGTAGTCGGCAAGCGGGTGTGGAGGGGTTAGCACAAAGGGTCATTAAAAACATAAAAACTTCAGTATATAACTTGTTAAAACATCTGTGAACTTTTACACTGCCTCTCACATTGTGTATCAAACGTGCAATGTTGTGTTCCACACTTTGTCTAAAATTAGGTGGGTTGCTGTATTTGATGCTGAGATACAACTATCTGTGTGAACCTCTAAAAGGAAATCCTTCAAGATAATATCTAAATATTAGAAACCAGTGTATACAAATGTATAAAGTCTTTCTCTTTGAACCCCTTCAGATAAGATGAGTTGAAAACTTAGGCAATGCCCAGGGGGCCACAGCAGCAGCATAAAAGTATGATATAGATAAGAATACAACAGAAAGAACATATTGATCTAAGTGGGGCAACTAAAGGATATGGAAATACATTACAGCCATTAGAGCATATTTGAGATCAAATTAGATGAAACTGCAGATAAAACTTTATCTTTCTAATGCAGAGCTCTTGTTTGTTTTATAACAATTCCTACTGTGGTGACTTTGCAGGAGATGTCTCAGTCTAAGAGCATATTATTTCATGGATTCTGGGTCACAAATGTGACAAGTGTCTCAAGTGGCGTCCAAGTGGGACCCAGGATTTGAAGCTTATTCTCTGTTGCCCTCAGTTGTTCAGGATAAAAGTGTCAACTGATCGCCTGAAATGTAAATGTGAAGTGGTTCAGGCCTCTAACAAGCACAAAGCCATTGCAATTGTGCTGCATAATATGTTTAAGCAATGAACACCACAACACTTTAAATAACTGCTCTCCATGTATTCTAATGCACTGAGCTCATTACACTTAAGTTTGGGACATAAAATGGGCCATGGACCTAACTGAGCTGGTTCCCCAAATGGTTAGAGCGGTAATGTGTTTTAATGAGCTGGATTCCCACGGTGGGACTATTTTAACTGTATTTATTATTTTGCCAACACGGCAGCCTGGAAGATGAGTCACTATTCAATATTTTGTGGATTTTTAATGTAAATAAATCAATGAACCTGCAAGCAAGAACCATGTTTCATTGCTTTGTTTTATCTGTGCTGAGAGAACAGAATGTAGTGGTTAAAACTACAAAAATATTATGGACTGCAGTTTCTAACCATGCAAGCAGTGCTTTTCTTAGTATGGCAATGTTGGCTGGGGAGACCACCACCTTGGCCCAGACTGAAATATCTCAACAACTAAAGGATGGACTGCAAATTGAAATTTGAACAGACTTTAGCCCCTTTTCCACCAACATTTCCAGCTTTTATTTCCAGTCATTTATTTACCTGGGTAAAAGAATTCCTGATAATCGGTGTTGTTTGCTTTTCCACCACAAAGTTCCGGAAAATGTATTCACATGAGGCTGATGTGGATGATTCGGCGTGTGCCCTATATTTTGCTTCGCCAGCTTATTGGCTGGTAACACGGTAGTTTGACCGATCTGCATGAAACTCAGTGAACATAATCTAGGGACCAATATCTAAAGTTCCCTCTTGGCAAAAGTTGGAAAACTTACTAAAACTGAGCTTCTATAAGGCAATGAATATTGCGGAAGGCGTGGCTCATCACATAAAGGTGTATAACATCTCAAGGGTTTCACCGATCACCACGCAACTTTGTAGGCATATGACCACACATAATCTGAAGGGACGCCTCCATTATTGACCCCATCAAACAAAATGGGGGCGCTAGAGAGCTAATTTCTTATCTAGGCCTAACCCCCATATTGATTTTTACTAAACTTGGTAGATATGTAGAACAGGATGCCTCAAGGTGACTGGAGAAATTTAACTCTGATTGGCAACTGGGTGGCGCTATAACAACAGAAAAATGCTTAAAAATGGCTAAAATGCGACCGATCGCTGTGGCTCCCCCTGTGGCCCAATGTTTGTTTTTTCTAATTTTTGGTCTGACTAAGTCATGGTATGGTATGCTGTACATAATCACAGAAACTGTCAGTGTGTCATTCTGTCAGTCAGTCATTCTGTCTGTCCCATGTTTTTCTACTCACTGACGTGGTCAATCTATGTGAAACTGCATATAGGCATTGAGGATTGGCATAGGTAGAAGGTGACAAAGCTACCAATGAGAATGGACTAGTTTTAAGATAAGTGTCAAACTAAGTTTGCTGTCATTTGTGAAGGTGTTCAGCGCCAGCACAAAAGAACCGATACTGTTCGCGCTTATCAATACTACGGTCTCTGATAATTCAACCCAGGGCTAATTTAGTACCGGGTTTCGGTACCCATCCATAATCAAAACACAAACAAAGTGAAGCTTGTAGAAAGGAAATAAAGTTTGCAGCTACACTGAGACGGAAGTGGGGAACGCTGCAAGTGTGTGTTCCACCAATCAGCGTTCTTCAGCAAACAACCCCGCCCTGCAAGAATTCCGTTGAATCTGAAAAGTCCTACCCCCTAGGTACTTTTTTCAGGGAAAGTTTGGGGTTGAGAGAAAGTTTATTCCTAGGGTAATTTCAATGGAAACGTGCCGAGGCTTTTCAAAATCCCAGGTAAATGATAAATGTTTCTGTTGTGGAAAATGAGCTATTTTCTACAGATATGGTTCTACTGAATTATCTCTCCATCATTGTCACCATGAGGCTGTGGTTTGGAGTGAAATGTCTCAACAAGTACTGGAAGGAATTGCGTTGCATTGTCATTGTGATGGTGTTGCTTGCTGAGGTTAGCATTTAGTCAAACACACTGCTGTGCATATCTACAGTCTCACATTTTGAAGTGACTTGACTTCAGTGACACATTTGAGAACCTCACCATCACCTCACAACAGCCTGTATCATCATCTTTTGTCCCAGATGCTATGGCTTATCTTAACAACCAGTGGCCTTTAATGCCCATGATTTGCCCTTGACAGTGTGTGATACCGGATACTGTGTATTATGTATTGTCTGTTTTGTTGTACTCATGACTACTGTCTGTATCTCAAATTGCCCCTCAGGGACATTAGAGTTTACCTTACCTTACCTTACCTTACCTTACCTTACCTTACCTTACCTTAGTAGACGTCATCCAGTCTTTCTGAATAAGATCTTCCATCCATTGATTCATCCATCTGTTTGCTCATCCAGGCCAGTGGCATTAAAATATATAACATTTTCACATTAAAATGTCAAACAAACAAACAAACAAAACAAAACAACTAGATCTGTGTTATATATTTTGTGGAGATTTAGCACTGTCATTATCCCAGATGTTTCCAGCTGTGCTCAAACTCAAACCCAGCGAAGTCCATAATTTTAATGAGGATAATGGTGAATTTTATTTGGTCACCTGCCAATGTCGTCATCCTCCTCACCCCCTCTAGATGCTCTAACTTCCAAGAAAACATGGAAAACACCAGAAAATATGTCACACAGTTGGGAAAGAAGTCAGTGTGCCATTCTATTGTTTACTATTGTTTGTATTGTTCACTCATTGTTAGTGTGTATTTTTACATTTTCACTTACCAGTGGATACTAGGTCAAAGAACCCCTGAGGATCATGTTCCACCAGGACAGCTACAAGTTAGACTAATTTTATTTGGCTGAAGGCCAAGTTAAATTTGGCAAATTACCATGTAGGGAACAGCACACGTGGTACCTTCTTAAGTATATAAGCTGTTTATGTATCACTCTTGGCTTCCACATGTAGCAAATGTTGATCCGAGCTCGTAATAAACGTGCATTTCGAAAAAACTCCGTGATCTGCCTCATTCTTGCATTCTTCAGATCATCACAGAAACACCTACTCTCACTCATGATGGAGCATGATAATCCATCCCATCGCTGAAGCTCTCCACATAAAGGACAAACATGGCAATGGCATGGAACTAAACAACTTAAGGAGATTATGGGACTGCCTGAGTGACATCACATAGATTGTCATCAGCAATGGGGGTTATTTAACAATGAAGACAACAACTCCAATGATTCCACATAACTTTACAACATCATCAAAGTCTGTCTTTTGTTATCGTCTTGACAGAGAGACCCCTAAGCGACAGGAATTGCATACTGTGCATTTCGTAGTATAGATGTTTTTCTCAGCTACATTTTCCAGCTGGTCATGGGGGATGTGAATGTGTTCACAGGCCAGCCAGAATATATCATCATTCAAGCATGGTGCTGATGGTCAATATCATCCTCTTCAAACATGCCTGTAGGCATTTTAAAGCTGAAGTTACCTCAACTGCTTCCCATCAACAGAGTAAACAACAGGTTCACTCCCAGATACTGTATCAGACCTGCTCTGCCTTCTTGTTGTTATTAATAAAACTATTGTCAGTTTATTTTTCACACATCTTTGGCCCAGCAACAGAAAGGTCCACTGCAATGGAAAAAAAAGATACTTCCAATAGTAATCTGATAAATAACCTGACATCATAACTAATTCTGCTTCACTATCTGTAATGAATCACTTCAGGCAATAATTTATTTTTGATATGCATTCACTTACACAGCAAACTCAGAGTGCCACACAGTTTATAGTTGTTGCAGACAGTGAAATGAAAGCAATAAGACGTTTTCATGCCACAGTAGTCCATTCAAAGGGGAAATAAATGGATTTTTTTACAGTCCAATATCACCAAATGTCCTTGATGTTTCTGCTGGGGTTCATAGTGCTGTGGATCAATACCAGTGACTCAGCCGTCACTTGGTCAGGAGCTGAGAATTTTCGCTTGTAGATTAAACTTTTCCATCTATAGTCAACCCAGATGAGTTAAAAAAGCATGGTCACTGCACTTATTAATGAGACAATGTGTCCAGTGCTCCAGCAGATTCAAGAGTTCTCAAAAAGTTAATTCAGACCATTAGTATCGACCTCATGGTGGCGCTAGAAGAAAAGTTGTCACAGTCATTAGGATGCACTGCCTGCAAACCATGAATGTCTGTACTAAGATATGAGCCAATCCAATTAGTAGATACTGAGATATTTTACTGGACAAGTGATGCTGTGCAAATCTCAAATATTGCTACAGTAATCTCCCAACTTTATTTTCCATGCTGTTTGTCTTTCTCTCTGTCATTCTGTCTGTCTACACTGCTCCCTGTTTCCCTCTCTCTGTTAATAACTTTAGAGGCAGTGCTAACAAGCCTATAGCCAAGTGCCTGCTGGGAAGTAAATGAATAGCATTTACAGTCTGAATTGCTGAGTCTCAGTGCCACTGTACTGCAGAGAAGCCAAGTGACACACTCACACAAGCCGTGTGCATGATAAAAAGAACTGTACAAGTGCACACGCACACACATACACACATACACACCTACATGCAGGCTGGTTGAAATGCTCATGCACACACATCGTGCGTGTAAACTCCCACCTTAAAGTTTCTGCTGACAACTTCTCCCTGGCTAAAAAGTTTCGACTTCTCCCTGAGCTAGCCTCACACACAAACACACAAACACACACACACACACACCCACACACACACACACACACACACACACACGCTCGCATTAGTGCCTCTTTAGCATTTTACAGTTTGGTTGGCCGAGCAGCTAACTGGCTCCCCGCTTGGATCACAGTGTGTGTGTGTGACTGAAAGAGAGTGTGTGCAAGGTAATTCTTCCCTATAATTCTGATAAATGATGTATTCAGTCCGGTACTTCCAGCACTTTCCTCCCATTCTCTCTCTTTGTTGCTTTCCACAACTTTCTCTCCCTCTCTCTCTCTGCCTCTCACAAACGAGGTTTAATCACTTGAACAATGTGGATGAGTGTCATTAAACCCATAGTGATGGTGAACCTAACAACCTGACAGTGTTAAGCTTTCTATCCTCCCTCTCTGTCTCTCTCTCTCTCTGTAATGAGTGTCATAGAGTCCATGGCCATAGTGTTCCTAACAGGACAATATTCAGCTTTTCTCTCACACCATGAAACACTACCATGGTGCTAAGGACAGGAGGATTCCTTTTCTTAATGTCTAGGGGTGTAAATCACAAATTTCATCACCATACAATAGCAATTTTTTGGATATGATATTTGCCGATTCTGCCACAATGCAATTTTGATTCAATTTAATTTAGGGGCCTCCCATCTATATGAGACAATATCAGTAAATACCACTGTATTTTTTGTGGCTGCTTGCCATTACCTGCCTGGTGCTTGGCCACTTGCAGTGTCTTAAGAATGATGTATGCTTGAATGGCAATGGTGACATGCCATGAGATGAACTCTTCAGGCTTAGGTTAGGTATAGGTAAGGTTAGGTAAGGTTAGTATTTTACTCAGACAGTGGAAGTTTCTTACCTAGCTTGCTAACATTAGCCATGATTCCCACTTGTTGATTTTTTTTCAGTCCCAGTACAGTCTTAAGTCTAGTGACACCCCTGATGTTACCCTCTGATTCGAACCATGGCACAGTGGATGCAGTGTGGAGTTGCTGAGTAACCCAGAGAGCTCATATCACAAATGAGGCAACGGCATACAACATAGACCTACCTGTGTGTTGGAAATTAAGTGATCATCCATTTTTATTGTCTGCCCACACACATACAGCACCAAACAAATTATAAGGCCAACACTGATAATCATTATGAAAATTTCCTGCCTGCCAAAGAACACTCATGTACAACAGAAAAATAAAGCCAAATTTATTTTCTTTTGTTTTTTTTAACATTTTGACCAAATAAATACCCAAGTCAAAATATACACCACAGACATACAGTATATAATGATTCGTTAGCAGGAAGAAAGTTGACTTTCCTGTTTCTGTGAAAAAGCAGTTGCAATGCAATTTTCATTATCTATTACTATCACTTTGGAATCTGGCGATCTTCTCACAGCAGGGCAGCGAGGAGACCCTGCCAAATGGCTCTAAAGTGAGGGAGCCTGTGTCATTACTGGAATTTAAAAAGGAAATGAATATCTCTGCTACTTGAGCTTTGATTCAGGGCTCCTAAATATCCACTGGGTCCTCTCATGATGGCAATAACACCAGCCCATTTCAATGGGCTTGGTTCCTTCTGTCTCCTGATGCAGGGTCCTGGGCTCAGCAAATTGGAGAATCTATGATGTGCATAATAAATCAGGCTTTTGCTCTCACTGAAGTGCCCCTATAAGGATTCAAAGACAGGAGAATTAAAGCACGATTAGAGTTTATCTGCAGACCCTGCTGAAGCGTGAAGATATTATGTAAATGCACGCTCTTAAGAAAAGTGACGTTTTCATGATCCTTCTAATTTATTAGTAAATATCCTGCATTGTGGGTGTTGTGGTGTATAAATCTTAGGAATACATATTTTGTCTTCTTGTCTTCTTTCTTTTTTTTTTTTTGTCTTTGTTCCATTTCTGACATTTTATTCTTCAGCTCTCTCTTTCAGGTCCTCTCCCTCCCAGCTTCAACCCCCTCAAAACACTGAAAACCCCAAATTTCAGATGCTCTGCCAGCTGATGTGATGTTGCTTAAAGCCTTTTTAGCTAACAGAGGAAAATGACATGAAAAGGCATGTTATCCTATTGACAGCACTGGGCACAATGAGGCATCTTCTGTTGGCATAATGTGATGTGGCTGGACCAAACTCTAAGGGGCATCTTTTGGCCAGTGACGGGAGGGGGACCATCACAGGAAACAGGGCCTCATGCTGCCACAGTTAGGATATGTTGTCAGGGAGTAGTGTAGGCCCACCATAGTGTGATGGCTCTGGGTGGGGACACAGCTTTAAGTAAGGCCTGCAGCTGACACATCTTGGTGTATTGCCTCATTGCTAAACAACGGGCAGCAGGAAGTTATCACTCAATAATCTAGAGTCAAAACTAGTCATTTATCAATCCTATTTCACTTGAATGTTATCTGCCTATATTGAAGAGCTGCCCCAAGTGGTAGTTATGCCTGGCGGGGAACATATATTTGTGGTGTGTATGTGAGTGTGTCTATATGTCTGTCTGCAGCTAATCTTGAATACTACTGGACCCATCAACCTAATATTTTGTGTGCACATTTATGACTGTATGCTCAAGGACCTCTCACAGTTGTGGTGATACATAGTTGTTGAAAGGCCTGTTTTATTGACTGTTTCTACCATCACTGACTGCTGACTCCTGATTCCTTTTTACCGGTCGGTAGTTTGTACAAGTTTTTCAGAAATCGGCTCGCCTAAAAACAACAAGCCTTACCATTTGTTGCAGGCCACATTCGGGCCTTCACCATCGCTCAAGCTCTGACATCCATAGAAAAGTTCGGTCTCATTTTCAAGCAAGCATCTGCATATTGTTTCCATTAAAAGTTAGACATGATACCAGATTTATAAATCCTCGTTTTTGTTTTCTTCCCTGTCATCTTGACTGTAAGGGAGGCGGGAGGGACAGTTCCATGTGAGTGCAGCTCTCCGTGGTCCAGCTGCCCTGGCTGCTTCTGATCTGCAGCACAGCATCATACCACACCAGGAGTGTTTCAGAAGCAAAGCGTTTTGCCTGCCTGGATTTGTAAATTTGCAGATTTTGCTGATATTGTCATTCTTCCTTGTTATATGTGCCTGTACCCTAAGAAAACAAGTAGAAAGTGAGATGGCTTCTTTTTTCTGCTCTTCTTCTTTTCGGCAAGTTTATTTGAATAGTGCATTTAAAAGGCAAAGACAAGTCAAGGCAATCAGTTGTATTTATTGTTAATACTTCCTACTTCCTGCTGTAGCTTAAGACAAAGTTGATATCATTAAAAGTCCAGTTATGAATGACATATATATCAACCATTAGTGGCTGCGTTTTTGTTAGTAAAAGATACATCCCATACGTCCCATTCTTTGAGGGCAAGGAGCTCCTGGACTTCATTGTTTTCCTAATTCCTCCTCATTTTGGGTGTTGTTCTACTTCTTTGATTTAGCCGCTAACTGCTAGCAGCTACTTTTTAAAATCTCTCACGCTGGGTCATATGCATAACACATCAAAACGTGACATCCATGCGGCATGCCACCCATGATCCCATCCTGCCAGCTGTCCCGTTTATACAGACATCGATTTGGTGCTACCTCTGTTTCCAACTCTGTCTCCCCATTCTGTGATTGCACCTTTTACTTATAGAAAGATCCACAACTTGACCTAAATAAGTAAGAAAGTAAACTCACATACTAGACACTACGCTGGAGATTCCAAGGTTTCCAGAGATACCAAACATATACAGTATATAATATGGACAGTGCTGTCTCACAGAGGTTTTGGGCACAAACTGACACATTGATGACATTCTGACTATTCTGGATTATGTGACAGACTAAAAATGCTGACAAAAGGTTCCCTCTGGGCAAATAAAATAACTACAGTATGTGAGTCATTGACTCCTCTGTTCCTCTTGATTGTCATATCACCAACAAATCACTTAATTTCTGTACCACTGCCTTTGGTGTGTATTACTTTATATTGCTGCAGGCGTCCTTGGCCAAAATGTCAGGGTTTTAATGTTCTCTGGTTAAGTAGACATCACTTTTACTGGAGTGAGTGTGGCACCCATCCATTTCATACCATTAAGAAAATCAATTCAGCATGCTTTGATTTCATTTGAAGAAGCTGGCAGCATGTTGAAAATACTTAATGCAATGTGGTTTTAATGAGTCGACGTTCTATAAATGTACATCATCTCCAAGTGCACTTAGTAGCATCATCAGTGTTATAAGCTATATAGTTTGTCTTACTCTGGGAAAGTTGACGGAGCAAATATTTGCTACAGACGTGTCCTGCTTTACATAACATCAGTTCTGCTTGCTAGGAGTATACAGCATGAGCCCAGACATCTAATCAGAGCCAGTGGGCAGCTTTACTGGAGTTTAGGGGTTCAGTGCCATGCTCAACAGACCTGATGGTACTTATTTAAGAAGTAGACTTTCTTCTCCAGCCCATCCAAGGCCTGTACCTAAAATATCCTAATAAGAAGCCTGCTTTGATGACCTCTGAAGGATGCTCAGACATTTTTCTCCCCAGTGTGCCTATGTATACCTACTGTGGATGCCACGATTTCCATTACTGCTTCACAATCAAAAATTGATTGAAATTAGCTTTTGACTTCAATCATTAAAATCAAAAGCATGATCGACAGTTCTCCGAGTTTTTTTATTCTATTTTTCTTTTTATACTCTTCTAAAATTGACCAGTTTTAGGAGAGATGTTTCTGTAGCTCTTACGGGGAACAGCAGGCTGTTTTTTACCTGCATGCCAGCTACTGTCACAGAAAAATAAAGTAGAATATGGTAAATTACGCTCGGTTTTTCCCTCGCAATTTTATTATCAGTTTCATGTGATTTTATTTGTACAGAGGAAATGAAAACCTCACTGATCTAAAATAATCTCACATTATGTTCAGTTGTGATTAACGCTGAATAGCATGCGGCTGCTTTCCCCCATTTATCACTCATTATTTTTTCTGTCAGTGTACATTTCCAACACAAAATGTGACAACTCTACTCTAAGCTGAAATCTGAAAGGATCAATTGAAAAGATGCGAGGAGAAGAAAACCTCAGAGAAAAATCTGTTTGGCTCCAAAAATAACATTTTAATTAAACTAAATCTTTCAGGGTTTTTTTACCTGGGACCTGATAAACAGTGTGTTGGTTCAGTATGTTTTTGAATCCACTTGTTCCATGTTGCGCTTTTCCCTAGCGTACAAATTAAATTTACAGTATATCAGTTGTATGAGCTTCCTGTGTGGATCTTTTAGAACATCCTGTACAGACACGGTGTGTTGCAGTCATTCTCCAAGGTGCTGACCAGGGCAAGAATGTGAAAGCTGTTGAAGGAAACTTGTTGTCTGTCTATCTATCTGCCTTTCCAGTAAAGGTGCAGGTGGCAGTGTCTTTTTAAAAATGGAGGAAAAGCCAATAACTGCAGTCACAGAGGAGTACTTTGCAGGTACTGAAGCATTTGTAAGACATCTCTGACATCTGCAGACCTGTCGTTACCCACTTGTGGACATGTCGAATATTAACACAAAGACAGCCGCACACGAACCTTGCTGTGACACAGCGTCAGCTACAGTTACTCTAAGTGAGGAAGGCCTCATCCAAAGTGCATACAGCTCACAAACACGCTCACAGAAAGCCATTCTAGCTCACCTATTTGTATGTGTGTGTGGATGTGTGGTGGTGGGAAGCAAGGGCAGCCCACCCAACCACCACTCCAACTAGATACTGTAGAAAAGGGACTTCACAGCCCATTTACTTGCAGCTCACAGCAGGTCACAACCATTGTACGTTGTAGACATCTTAAAGGATAGTTCAGATTTTTTGAAGTGGGGTTGAGGAGTACAGAAATTGTACCTCTGACCGCCATCTACTGAACTATCAATATCTCATGCAATCCAACTTCAAAAGGTCTGAACGAACATGCCTTTAACCACCAGTAGTGGGGAACATCACTTTAATGCCCCCTTGCTGGTGATAGTCGTGGCCAGTGGCATTATGATTTCAGGTTGTTGGCCCACCTGGCTGTAGGTCTCATTCTCGTGAATGCAATATCTCAAGAACGCAGTGACGGGATTTCTTCAAATTTGGCGCAAACATCCACTTGGACTTCACAACTAACTTAACTAAGCTAAAAAGATTTTGGAGGTCATAGGTCAAAGGTCAACATCACTATGATCTCATCAATCTCATTCTTGGAAATGCAATATCTCAAGAACACCTCGAGGGCATTTCTTCAATCTTGGCACAAACTTTCACTGGGATCAATGAACTGGTGTTCAAAGGTCAAGCTCACTGTGACCTTGCATCCCTCTTATTTTTGTTGAAGAGGATATCTCAAGAACACCTTGAGAGAATTTCTTCGAATCTGACAATATCATTAACTTGGACTCAACAATTAACTGATTAGATTTTTGTGGTCAAAATTCAAGCTTACTGTGAACTTGCATCCATCTCATTTTTGTGAATGTGTTACCTCAAAAAACACCTTGCGATAATTTCTTTAGATTTGGCACAGACATTTACTTGGACTCAACAGTTATCTGATTAGATTTTGGTAGTCAAAGGTCAAGGTCATTGTTAGCGTGCATCTGCTGTGACCTTGCATCCAACTCATTCTTGTGAATGTTTAGTCTCATGGACACCTCAAGGGAATTTCTTGAAATTTGGTACAAACAATCACTTGCACTTTACAATGAACTGATGAGATTACACCTTTCTGGCCATTACTAAGCGTCATTACTGTGAAAAGAAATTGAGGTATTTGGTCAGATATTGAAATGGTGACACTATTTTGGGGTGTCCATCTTGAAACAGATTGCAGATTGTGTATCTTCTGTGCTGCCGGTGGAAGATGTGAACTTCAAATGTTAATTTCAGTTAAAACATTGCTTTCATGAAAATGTACTTTTCAGCTAGTAAAAGGCAACAGCATCATTTTACAGTTCTTTGCATCACTTTAAACAAAATCAGGTGTTTTTCATTATGTTTAAAGCAAATATACTGGGTGTCATATGAAATGCTCATGGGATTAGGTTTAATTTTGAAACATCATATTCATACTGTTAATGCACCACTTTATATTACTGCTTTTACTTACAAGGCATATTAAGTGTTGCACACATCTGTGAGATGAGTGTTTATGAGCATAGCATTTCGGTGCCACACTGAGCTCATAAAGGGACATCCAGTTTGTCATATCAAGTGCCCATCAGGTTGTCTGCGCCAACTTGCTTTTTAATACAGGCACTTTAAAACTGAGCTCCATGGTCAAATTTAAATGTTAATTAAAAGCAGGGCTGAACGATTAATAGGTTATGG
Organism: Epinephelus awoara; assembly: GCA_035609425.1. NCBI lineage: Eukaryota > Metazoa > Chordata > Actinopteri > Perciformes > Serranidae > Epinephelus > Epinephelus awoara. The sequence goes on from CM069309.1 coordinate 29,455,204, forward strand.
CACAAACAATACACATAAAACATTTTGCAGTATTACAATCTACACTATTGACATAATCCATCTGGCAAAGCAGAGGGTTAAATATGAAAGATTATGAAAATATCCAGGTTGTTAAATTTGTTGCACCTCCAGCAATCTGGGTCCCATTACTGTTTATAGCAATTTGTGCTGCTTGGGCAAATTAAAACAGAATTACCATGAACACAATAGTGAAAGAAAAACAGTCCTGTGTTCTTGATGGCTCAGCAGATTACAGCACACACACACAGACACACAAACAAAACTGACAAAACCCTGAATTTCAGAGGGAAAAAAAACAGTTTTCCACAAAGCCTCCTCAGCGGACACAGGACTGAGTCACTTTAGAGCTGATGGAATCAGAAGTTCAGTTCCTCTTTCTGACCTCTGTTGCCTGCCCAGCTGCATCTCTGCATCATTGGAAGGATGAAAATACAATGAATAGAATGAATTAAGGCCACAGTCTGTTGGAATAATGGATTTGAAAGTGAAGCTTATGTATAGATAGATAAGAGGACAAATCAAATAAAACCACCTCGCAGTTAGTTTTGGCTCATCAGATTTTTTACAATCACATTTCACACTGAGACAAGTGCCAGCTTAAACAGCCTGGATAAAAACTGCATAAAATGGTTGTTAAGTTGGCAGATTGATGCTAAAAGAGAGTCCAATAGTCACAATATCCAAATATACCAAATGAAGTGTTATATTTCTGCATATTGACTACCACAGTGGAAAGTCCATTGTCTGAGAGAAGCTTTTTTTCCTAAGGCAGAAACAATAACAAATCAAAAAATTTGCTCATATTCAGTTCGGGTTCGGCCCACTGGACATGCTGCTGTGTGGTGCTATGGGTTATTCAAGTGCTGGAATTTGTAATTTACGTGACAACGCCTGAACGTAACACAGGCTCTGCGTGTTTAATGTTTAACGTCCAAATGTTTTCATTGTCTAAATGTGAAAGTTTCTGTACTCAGGCAAATGCATGAAGCCACATTTCTATGCTCCAGCCAGTAATCTGCTTTGCGGCTCCTTTAAATTGAGAAGCATAATCAAACGTTCAGAATTTGACGTCATGAGCAACTTGAGCTGCTTTCACTGCCACAAATATTTTACCAGCAGCGCTGCTAGAGCGAATTTAGCTATTTTGCAGCTCTGGAAGCTTTTGGTGTGAACGTACAGTTAGGAGGCGGTCTGAGCTTGGTTTGCTTTGGTTTGGTTCAAGTCCGCAGTGTGGTTCACTTAACCTGTTTTTGCCAACGTGTTTAGCCCTCTAGATCACATGCTATTGCACTGGGACGCTTGGAAATTTCAAGTTCATCTGAGAGGGAGGGGTTTCATAGCCACACTGCATTGCCAAGTCAAAGTAAAAACAAAGCTTTGTCAATACATATCATATCTTACTATATAATGATGAAAATTCTGCCTGTGGATGTGTCTGTGTGTCTGTTCCACGTTTTTCGATTGAAATTGCAAACTTTGAATGGGCATATCTCATGCCCTCTATAGGCCCGTTTCCACCGCAGGAACTTCTGGGTAGATTTACGGGGCCGGGGCCGTTGGTGCGTGTCTCCACCGCAGGAACCAGCCCCGAAGGACAGAGTTCCAGAACTTTTACAGGGGCTAAACAAGTCCCTGCTTCGGGGCAGGTACTCAGAACGGCCCTGAAAGACTCCTGGCTGGGGCTTGGGGATTACTTGGCGCTGATTGGATATACTCAAGGCGGGATGTGACGTTAACAGAAAGCAACAAAATAGCCGGCATTTTTAAAACTCAGCAGACCAGGGTTAGCTCGTTCATAGCTTCCACCGCCATGTAAACAAACTCAATAACCGGTCCGTGAAAAACATATTTTTTTCGGCGGATATCTTAGTTACAACATGATTGAGCTAGCAAAGCAGTTTGGTGTTGCTATGTGTGGTATTTATTCAGTTTTGGGAAATCACAATGTCTAGAAAGCATCAGTAGCTGTAGCTGACAGGGACAGCTAACAGCAGCAGCAAAGCTAACATCAGGACTTCATCTGTTAAATGCCTCCTGTTGTCGGATACGACATGAAACTCCTCCAGTTAGCTCAATCATGTTGTAACTAAGACATCTGCTGGAAAAAATTTTTTTTCACGGGCCACTTTGTGAGTTTAGTGAGTTATTACAGACACCGCTAACCGCTAACAGCGTCCCTACGCCGCTACGTTGCTCCGGTCAAAATGGTCGCGTAACGATTACATCACATCCAGAGCCCGGTAACTTCACAGGAACCTTCCTCCTACTCCGCTCTCTCAGTGGAGACACGGCGGTTGAGAGGGCCGAGCGAGAGGACGTTCCTGTAGTAGTTCCTGTCCCCAAATAGTACCAGGAACTTCTTCAGTGGAAACGGGCCTTATGTCATAGAGACATGAAACTTTGCACAGAGATGCCTCTCCTCATGAGGAACAAATTTGCCTCAAGAACCCATAACTTCCGGTTATATAGATTTTCCGCCATTTTGAATTTTTTGAAAAACACTTAAAATCGATCTCTTCCTAGGAAGTTTGACCGATCTGCATGAAACTCAGTGAACATAATCTAGGGACCAATATCTAAAGTTCCCTCTTGGCAAAAGTTGGAAAACTTACTAAAACTAAGCTTCTATAAGGCAATGAATATTGTGGAGGGCGTGGCTCATCACATAAAGGTGTATAACATCTCAAGGGTTTCACCGATCACCACGCAACTTTGTAGGCATATGACCACACATAATCTGAGGGGACCCCTCCATTATTGACCCCATCAAACAAAAACTTGGTAGATATGTAGAACAGGACGCCTCAAGGTGACTGGAGAAATTTAACTCTAAACTGGGTGGCGCTATAACAACAGAAAAATGCTTAAAAATGGCTAAAATTTGACCGATCGCTGTGGCTCCCCCTGTGGCCCAATGTTGTTGTTTTTTTCCTAATTATTGGTATGACTAAGTCATGGTATGGTATGCTGCTGCAACAAGGGCTAGCCGCACCTTTCCCATGTGAACTACCAGTGCGCCCCACTTTTAAGTCAATACAACTTATAAACATTTTAACTATCTGCCTTTCAACGTGCTACCTCAACTACTAATGTACAGTTTTAGCCCACTAACTATCCCACTATTGGCAATGGTACTACTGTACTTTCAATAAAGCTATCATACTATCAATTTCACAAAAACTCTGTCTGAATACATTGCTCTTCTTAACGGGTTCAGTTGACTATTTAATCTGCAATTTCCTATGACCTGTATTCCGAAAACACACCATGTGAAACTGACGTGGGCAACTGTGCACTCAATGGGTATGGACTAGTACAGTGTGAACAGAAAGAGGTCTGAGGCCCAATCAGAGCTGAAGTTGATCAGAGAGAAAATATAGACTATAGATATAGAATATAGAGTCCCTTTTATGTTAGCCCACTTTTTGGTGCACTTTAAGAGGACTGAGTTCAATTTGTTCATGAAGAACTATATGTGAAAACACCCTTAGTTTGGCCCATGCCACATCCTTTAACATGGAGGGGGCAGGTTTTATGACCTATACTGCAGCCAGCCACCAGGGGTGATTGGTTGGTTTGGGTGGTTTGGCTTCACTTTTGTGGAGCTGCCATGCCATCCATCTTTATATTCAGTTATTGGTATATACTGGTGTGATGGAGCAGCACAGTGTCTGTCTGCTTTGTGCTCTGTGTTAACCATCTGAACACAAGTGCTGGTAAACACTCAGACAAGCACAAATGTGCAGTGTGCAGTTAAACTGCCCCAGCCAGTTATAATGATCAGTTATTATAATTATTAGTAGTAATATTAGGGTTGCCACTGCTGCTTGTGTCATTGTTAGAGTTATTATTTGTCAAAGCCTGCAAAGCTCCAATTTTGACATTGACCTAACTTTCTTCCCGATTTCAGCGGGGTGAAAAGGCAGTTAGCTGAGATCTTTAATGGTTCTCCTGGCCTTATTTTTGAAGCATCTGGTGTAAACATCCTTTGTGCAGAGTAAAGTGGCATCTATTGTGTGTTTAACTGAATGAACCACTTTCTTGCAGGGCCTTGCGGTCCTGTTTGGTGCTGTGTCCATACCAGGCAGCGATGTTCCTCATCAGGACGCTTTCATAGAGTTTCTCGGTATTTGAGAGGATACCTGGAATTTCCTCAGGGCGTCTCAGGTTAAACAATCGCCTTGCTTTTCTGATGACGTTGTCTACAATGTCACAGTTCATTTTTTTCAGCACTGCTGTTCATTGAGATGGTGCACTTTCTAAACGAATTCTTCTTTCTCTTAAAACCATTACTTTTTGAAGATACTTTTATTACAATTTAAACACCACCTTTGCGTTTGTAATCAAAGTTTGGTTTTGAGTGTTAAGTCGTACTCATGTGGCAGTAATAAGGCCATTACAGCTTGATGGACCAGAATGAGGTGAATAAGATGCAGCAGTCTGAGCAAACTCAGAAAAGCTTGTGGCATTTATTGTAGGATTAAAACTAGCACTCACTTAAGGTTTAGGGAATATTAAGGTTTGGTTTAAATTAGTGGTTGACTTATTGATCTATTGGTTTTGCTGATTAATCTGCACCATTATCAGCAGAACTTAGCTCTGATAGTGGCCAATTGCTGCAGTGATGTGCGCACACAAAGGGGCATAACAGTTACATCACTGCCTGCAGGTAAAAAGGGGCACACTGTTAAATGGCACATAAAGAAGCTAATCAGTTGGTACAGCTCCACAGAAAGCAGGTCCCCTCCACTGTGTGACTGTGTCAAAGTGTACTGTTCTTTATTCTGAAATGAATTTTTGCCTGGACTGCAAAAGCTTGTCCAGCACTTTAGCACCATTAGTGCTAGACCGCAAATGTACAAGTCTGTGGGCCTTTCCCAAGCCACCCCTACACCCTCTTTCACCACATTTACGCATTCACACAGACGGTCCGCCACATTGAATGCCATCCCAAACTAGTGAGCAGTGGAGGTGAGCTATAAAACCCTCCTTCAAGTCTGCACCGATGCCGACTTAACCTTGTATAGTGTTTGCCATGGAAGACACTCTGTAGAAACAAAGTTTTGCAACTGCCCTGACTCTTCAAACTATATTTTTACATTTTACAAGAGTGAGGGCATCAAGGATAAGGATTAACTAGTTGATTGAGCAAATACACTTTCATTCCCCACCTCACCAGTAATTTGTAAACTTGATGAAATACAAACTCAGTTAAATTTCTATCAAGTATTTTAATAATGAGAGTGAATAATTCAAGGTTTACCAAACAGGTCTGAAATTCTCACAAACTTGTTTTACTATGACAATTTTGTGATGACAGCACTTTGAAAAAATGTTTTGATCTGATACCTGAAATACACTGACCTCACGAGCAGAAGCCATGAACAAATACAGATACCTCGAATGTCATTTAGGTGCTACATCGTATCTGAAACTCTTTAAATCAAGCTATGTCCAAGTGTCCATCCATCCTTCAAACATGATATCTCAAGTGACCCCATGTATCAGATTGTGAATAAATTGGGATGGATGATGTGTCCTCATATTGAATTACAGAGTGTAAAATATAATGCTGAAAACCGAAATGGCAAAGGTACTACAAGGTCAAATAAAAAGTAGAATAAAAGTAAAATTTCTCAACTCAGTTCTTGCAAGAGAAATGTATTTTGCATTCTGTTACAAAGAACACTGATGACTGATTGGAGCGTCAGCAGACTGATACTTAAGTGCGAGCCAGGCTTTTCAAACTATTTAGACTGATCGCTTTAATGAAGACACAAAAATATAACAGTTTTAAATTCTTTGTGCAGCTGATGATGCATCTTAGCCTAAAGGTTTTCTGCATCATTTATAATGGATACCATGTTTTCATACACAATAACTGAAGGCAGTTAGCTAACTCTCTTGGGCACCTTACCATAAACGGTTTCTATCACACACACACACACACACACACACACACACACACACACACACACACACACACACACACACAAACTTAGGATATATTAGGATACAGGACAAATTGGTCAGCTAATCAGATCCATCAATTACTTCCTGCTCCTCCACTTCTATTCCTGCTCCCTGGGGAGTGTATGACACGGGCTGGACTGGCGGGTTGAAATGTCACCTTCATTAGGCTGATCCGGAATCAATAGCCAGGCTCTGATGAAGTCCCACAGCGGCTAATCATACAGCAGAGGTCGGTACGGAAGAGAAGACACAGGCAGAGTTGTCACTTTATCTTACTAAAAACACATTTTGCTCTAATAGAAATGGAAATCAATTCAAACAAAATTAGTATGGTAAAGTATACATCTACAGGGGCACACTGATGGATAATACAACATCAGGATCCGTTTTCTCACAGCATAGTTCCCGTAATTCTTAATAAAGTATCTATAATATTTTTCTGAATATTTTAATCAAATGGTGGCTCAGGTCAGTTCACACTTAATTTTAACTTGATGGGAAGCAACATTTCTAAAAGTTTTCAAACAACTAATTTCAACAGTTTTGACTCAAGTATCTACCTGTCGATTTCCTGCAGAGACGTTTTTACAGTCCAGGATTTCTTTAAGGGGTTGACAGACAGCAGTCTAATGCCAAAGGCTCATGGAAAATACCAGCAGTGACATCACTGACTGAGGTGCATGTGGGGCTGAATGATATAGCTAAAAAAATAATGTGATTCTTTTAAAGCATGGATATGATTTGCACTTTTGATTTTGTTTTTCTTTTGCAAAATGTGGAACGACTTAACATGGTGTTTTAATCACGATTAAACATGATTAAAATGTCATGTTTTAGGTCCAAGAGAATTGAGCAAGAATAATTAACACCTGCCCTACATACAAGACTGTCGGTATGCATAGTTAAACTAGAAATACTGCCTTGCGGTTGTATGCCTTGCCAGCGAGTCAAGTTGTATTGTACATCCATACATGCTGCTGTAAGGAAGCTAAGATTCTACACTTGGATGCTTCACACACATCTTCAACCCAGCAGCACAAACTATCTATACAATAAACACTGCTTCAAGTTGGAAACTCCTCTGTCCTCATGATTTATGAAGACAGAGGGGTGTCACCAATTCAGTTGAAGAATGTCATAGAAAGCATTTTTGCAGAAAATCAAGGTGAAGTTGACATTTATTTATTTATTTATTTGGATAAAAATGTCACTCATTTTAGCCTATTAAGACATTCATGTGAAATTTTTCTCATAACCAGTGTATGAATTTTTAAGGTATGGTCACTGTGACCTTGACCTTGACCTCTGACCACCAAATTCTGATCAGATCATCTTTGAGTCCAAGTGGACATTTGGCCCAAATTTGAGGAAATTCCCTTTAGGCGTTCTTGAGATATCATGTTCAGAAGAGTGACCAGTGACCTTGACCTTTAATCTTTAATCTATGACCACCAATGTCTAGTGCAATTACAGTAAAATTGAGTACAAGTGGATGTTTTTTGCCAGATGTAATGAAATTCTCTCCAGGCATTCCTGATATATCATGTTCCTAAGGATGGGATGGATGCAAGGTCACAGTGACCTTGACCTTGAACCTATGCGACCAAATTCTACTAGTACAATTACAGTGAAATTGATTACAAATGGATTTTGCCAGATGTAATTAAAATTCCCTCCAGACATTTCTGAGAGATCATGTTCACAAGGATAAGATGGATGCAAGGTCACAGTGACCTTGACCTTTAATCTATGGCCACCAAATTCTACTAGTACAATTACACCAAAATTGAGAACAAATGGTTTTTGCCAGATGTAATGAAATTCTCTCCAGGCATTACTGAGATATCATGTTCATGAGGATGGGACGGATGCAAGGTCAGAGTGACCTTGACCCTTAATCTATGTCCACCAAATTCTACTAGTACATTGACAGTAAAATTGAGAACAAATTGATTTTGCCCGATGTAAAGACATTCTCTCAAAGCATTACTGAGATATCACGCTCAAGAGGATGGGATGGATGCAAGGTCACAGTGACCTTGACCTTTAATTTATGACCACCACATTCTACTGATACAATTACAGTGGAATTGAGTATAAATGGTCTTTGCCAGATGTAATGGAATTCTCTCCAGACATTTCTGAGATATCATGGTCATAGGATGATAGGATGGATGGATGCAAGGTCACAGTGACCTTGAACTTTCACTAACACCAAAACTAATCAGTTTATTCTTAAATCCAAGTGGACATTTATGCCAAATTTGGAAAAAAAATTCCCTCTGACATTCTTGAGATATCTTGTTCACTAGAATGACACAGACATGAGATCACAGTCACCTTGACCTTTGATTACCATCAAATCTGTTCATACTTGAGTCCAAGTGGAGGTTTGTGCCAAATTTGAAGAAATTCTCTCAAGGTGTTCTTGGTGGTGTTCCATTAATAAGACTGGGATGGTTGGATGGATGAACAGACATTTTTTTTTATGCCTCCGTGCCGGAGACAGCTTGGCCAGAGGCTTAAAAAAAAACTGAGTTGTCACCTACCTCCTTTCAGTACTGTCAATACTAAATGCCTAAAACTAAACAGGAGCATTCATCTCCTCAGCTACATGCTTTTAATGTGCTATCAGTGAGTCTGATATCAATGTGATAAAATTACATTTTTGTCAACGCAGTTTCCCCTCTCATGCCAATACCAAACACACTTTAACACAAAGCACACTGGCACAGCTAAATAGAGTGCAGCCACTGAGAGTCACGCAGCAGCAGCAGCAGCAGCAGCAGCCTTCTATACTACAGTATGTGATTTAGTGTTCATTTAGCATTTAACCTGAGTATGTTCCTCAATTAAGTTAAGTAGGTATAAAGTAATTAAAATTCTTGACAATAAACATTTAACTGAACTCACTTCATCTTGAAAACTCTTTGTAGTGTCATTTTGTTCATCTGCCTGTAATGGCTGTACTCCGATCTCACTGAGAATCAGGCTAATCCAAATCTCTATAACAAAATTCGAAGTGAGCGCTCGAGTGTGAAACAGGATCTTGCCCCGTTAAATTAAAACAAGATATAGGAAATCATTTGCTTTCTCAGTTGCCAGTGTGTTGTTGTTTCTGCTCAGGTGATTCAGCAGAAGCTCCAGAGTTTCCTGTGAGGGCATCAAGAGAAAATGTAGGTGCATTTTGCGAGAATGGCAAATGGTTTCAGAGTTAATACATGTCTTTAAACACCAGTTGACTCTCAGAGGTTTTATCTCTCTACGGTGTGTGTGATTAATTTCCCTCTCTTTTGACTCTGTGGTATTCAGTGGTTGACAGGTTAAACCTTCACATGATCCTATTAGGACACTGTTTGCTCTCAACTGACACAGCAGCTGCCTCAGCTGCAGGCTTGCAGACACTGCGGAAGGCCATCCTTTCTCACTAACTTGTCTTGTTACTCATTCTTACCGTATTTCTCAACCTTGTTGGAGAGATGAAGCTCTAGAGAAAGTTCAGTCAGGAAGACAATACTTTTCATGCTCAGGCTGTAAGTTTTCTTTTTCACCCTGCCATTCACTACTTGCACACATGCTCACTCACTATCTCTAGGTGTCATTTTCTGGGTCTGTCAATTGAGTCATCAGCTGTTTTTCAGCTGATTCACAATCAACCAACAACACAGCGACAACCCTTCTCTCAGGGGCAGAAATCCCGAGGGGGACAGGGGGCACATGACTCCCCCTTCAGTAAAGCTGAAAGTTGGGATCTGTAAGCAAACCAAAGCACGGGTGCAACCAGCGGCTCATTTGTAACACGTGTTACATTTGTAACTGCCTAGATTTGTAAGCACATTAGACCCATAGTCTTTGTTCAGTGCAATTTAAAGTTCAGCTGAAGTTAATATGAGGCTTCAGCCGTTGCATGTAGGCGTATTGCTGGGATATTATTCAATAAACCTACAGATGAATACCAGGAAAAAGACACACACTCCATTTTGCTAACTATGACTGCTAATGGCTCATATCAGTTTTGGTTAAACTTCAAAGCATTTGGAAAGAAGGCTGTGGATTGTGTTACATCTCTCTTTCAACATCCAAATTGCATGAGCGTTGCAATAAGATACAGGAGAAGAAATACTTGTATTCTTTAACTATTATGGGGCGGCATGTTGCCTTACAGCATGGGAGTTCTGGGTTCGAACTTGCCTGCCGGCCAGGGCCATTCTGTGTGGAGTTTGCATGTTCTCTCTGTGTCAGCATGGGTTCACTCTGGGTTCTGCAGCTTCCTTTCACAGTCCAAAGACATGCAGGTTAATTGGGGACTCTACGTTGCCTGTAGGTGTGAATGTGAGTGTGAATGGTTGTCTGTCTCTATGTGTCAATGTGGTGTCCTGTCCAGGATGTACCCTGCCTCTCACTTGATGTCAGCTGGGATAGGCTCCAGCACCCCAGCAACACATGAGCAATTATAGATAATGAGCCAATGATTAAAATAAAACTAATTTATGTACCTACTTTTGACTTTTAGCAACAGTGCAAATGTTTTGTTTTTTTAACCCTTTCATCTAAGTTAAAGTGTGACATCAATGTGAAAGGTGAGACCTCGCCATGCAAAATTACCGGAGGGGGGAGGGGAAAAAAGACGTATTTGCAAACAATAAAACAGGAAAAAGAACAAAGACAACCGGAACATCAGTGAAACCAAAGAGAATTTCTGAGGGGTAAAATGAAAAATGCTTTAATTTACTACACATAACAACTCATAGGGAGAGCCCATTACTAATTCAGAAGGCATGGCAAAGACTTCTGTGAAATTATTCAAAGAAAGCATTACTAATTCAATCAGCATTACAAAGCTTTGTGCAAAGCTGCGGTGTGAAAACGTCGTTATTTTTAATGACTTTTATTCCTTTACCTCAACATATATGTTCCCTCCACTCACATACATCCAGGAACTGGCCGTGCAACACCAGGTGACTACTAGACAAACCATCTGTGGGAGGCAGTGCACCATATAAAAGCACCTGTGCGACAACAGTAAACCCTCACTGATCATTTTGATTCCACAAGTGCAGGTTAGTGTGTGTGCATGTGAGAAACAGATGTTTGTATGAGAGGTACAGCCCTTGCTACTTACCCTGTATAGACATAGTTGCCAGGTTGCCTAGCTGTTTAGTTGCCTATGGAGATCGTTAGTTTTCTCTCGGTGAGCTGGGTAATCTTGAGGGTTCTATGAAAACCTGTGTGGTGGAAGAAATCTGCACTTTGGTGAGTGTAGATGCCATTCAGCACCCCGCCAGCTGCTTAATGATATCCATAATGGGCCCAATGAAGGGTTACCTGATTTATTGCCCAGAAAAGAGATTTGTGCACCCCAGGTACTGGGGCTTAGGGAAGTTATTGCCTACTAACTTTTACATCTTGACAGAATTCAACACCTTTCTAGTTTATCTATTGTGTATTGCATGATGTGGAGAATCTGAATTTTGAATTTCTGAGTAAACTGACATGTCTGGAATGCTTAAGGGAATACTTTGCCAATTTGTAACCAGCATTATATCATAACAATGTGAGTATTATGGGGTGATGAACTGTGCTAAACTAAACTCCATCTACCCGGGACCCAGATCCCTCCGCTCAACTCCCAGCTCAAATGACATGGTTGGAGTCATCTGGCAAATTCACGCTGGCTGTAGGGCTGTTGCTCTAAATACAGCTTGTACTTCCACATTTCAGTATGCCTCCATGATCCAACTCAGACCACACTGTAAAGCTAGGCAGTGCTGTTCAAATATAAAGATTTTGTTACCGTATTGCCCATTTTTGCCTAAAATGTCTCCAGAAACATATTTCATTGCACTGTTTGATTGTAATATCAAAATTTGAGAACAGGAAGTGGGCGCCATACTGTTTCCTGTATTGTAAAAACATAGGCTGAGATCAAATGGTAACACGAAGCCGTGCGTTGCCCGTTTCTCTATGATTGTTTGTGAGTGCCGTAGAGTTTCCAGTGTCAAAATGCAGTGCATCCTTGTAGTTGGAGGTTTCCTACTGTTTGAGCAAAAGCAAATACCCTGTTTTCTGTGATCATGTGGCAACAGTTTTAAAAGTATTTGTGTCTGTCGTCTATATAGACATCACGTTCAATGAAAAGACCTTTTATTTTTCCAAATCAAGGGCATTCTGAGAAATTAACGCCCAGTGGATTGGGCCAGTCGGGATTGGACAGAGTTCAAAGCTGTACTTCAGAGATTGTAGTTCCAAAGCTTCAAGCCAATGATGCTCACAGAAAAGACTGATAAACTGTTACTCAGGAAGACACTGTGGCAGAGGGAGTGTCCCAGGGCTCGAGGCACTGGCATTTCAGGCCATTTTATTGTCTCCACTGCATATGCACCCACTGCAAAGATGCCTGCAGGGACTGGTGCTCATATTCAGGCAGGTAGCAATTAGCAAATGGCACTGACATAGTGGTATATATTCTTTACTCATAGAACCATGTTTACATAGTATGTGACCTTATTTGTGTGAACACTTGAATTTCTGAAAATATGATGTTGTCTGATAGAAATGAGTTTTTTTGGGTGTCTGAAACATTATTTGTACATTGCAGTTGCCAACAAATAACACATATGTCCCACCATCAGTTTTGCTGCTTTCCTGTCACCTTGACTTTGGACTTTTTGTCTCAATGGGATTTTTTTTTTTTTGTTTGTCTGATGTTTTTTGTGATTCTCCTATTTCCTTTGCTCCTACTTATCTGCATTGTAAAAAGCATAGTATCTGTGTGTTAAAGGACAGCTTTATAAACAAAGTCAAAACCTCACTGCACAGTGGCAATCAGTTATTCAACAGGCATGGGAGACCTTTGAGAGGAATTATTCATAGACAGCATTAGTATCCAAGTCATTCACATTTGCCCATAGAGTTTATGATGAAAATGTAGGAAGGGATGTCTCTTTCTGCTGCTTATCTGCCTTTTCTGCACTGATTCATCTCTATCAAGCTTGACTCTTTTTTTATAGATGAAAATAGTCAGAGTTAAAGGAAGTGATCTCACTATCAAGCTATCACGGATTGAGGTTAAAAAAGAACTTCCCTATAAAGATTAATGAAATATTACAATATTAAAAGTAGAAAGTCTGTCACCTTCGCTGTTAGTCCTGTAAAGCCCCGTTTTCACAAAACACTTTCGGTATGGTACCTTTGGATCCAAAAAGTACCCTTCAGACATGGCACCTAGACCCTAGCATTTCCACTGCAAACCGTACCTTTAAATGCTGGCGGGTTGTTGTCACTCACTGCTCCGTCCAGCACTCACTGTATTTCCTTAATACCGATGACACAGATGGAAGTCTGCACCCCGTTTATTGTCCATAGAACGAGGCTGCATGCCAACATTTTCAGAACAAAATAAAACAAGCTGCAGTGAGAGTCTCTCAATGGGATATTTGAAAATAGTGGGTTTGTGCGTTTAGCCCTTTTCAGGCAAGCTCAAGGGTTTAATGTTGCCGTAGCCCAATGCTTCATGGCGCTTTTTTTTTCCGAGTGAAGATTGAGATGTGCAGTTTACATAATCTGGTTGAAATCAATATGTATAAATGCTTGAAGATCCACTCATTACTAAAAGTGTGTGTCATATAGAAACTAAAGTAATGGTCAAAGTTACAGAACAGTCTCAGTTACTCTTGGCTTTATTGTTGTTATACCAGGATTGTAATAAAGGGTTTGGTCACTATCCACCTTATTCCTGAGGGCACTACTGTGGAAATGATTCTGTACGCAACTTCCAGTGAGATAGCGGAAGTAGCAGTGAGCTAGTTAGTCCCATAGACTATCTTTGGTTAGTCTAAGTGGCTACTCTTGATGGCTAACCACCAATGCTGGAACTTTTCAAAAGTAATTTGCCTTCAGTTTTAGCAAATACTGATTTACTTTTTAGCAATTTTCTAAAATGTCTTTGCAGAGCTCTGGTACCTGTTGCACTGTCCGTGTCTGTAACGACTAACAACCAGTTTAAGCTAAATTTTTGTCTTCAGCCACTGTGAAACGGGATTGTTCCTGTTGCCAAAGGTACATTGATATGAGAAATAAAACCACAAGAGATCAGAATTTGCAGAAGAGAATGACACCTAGACTGACAGGTCCATCACTCAAAGTCAGTACATGATATCCCTGTCTTTCCCCGTCTGACTTCATTCTCAACCTACATTAGAAAATTGCTTGTCATAAAATAAACTCAGCAGCATACCTTGAAATATTTATTTAGTTATTAGGGGTGTGAATGTGTTACTGATATACTGCACAAGAAATTAACGCCAAAAGTCATTCCTTTTACTACCACTTTATATTACTATCACTGCTAAATTCAGCATTCAGCAGTTACTAAAAAAGGAGAGATGTGACTCTTGGTATCCTCGAGTTTTAACATTTACATTATATGGGTTTTTTAGCTGACTTGCTAACATTAGCCACAACCTGCATTCAGGAACCACCTGATTTGGTTCAGCGTGAGAGAAGTGGTAAACCCCGCAGCAGCACTGTGAGGCCTGGACTTCTAAAAAGCTGCTTCATGCAGTTGATGGGGCCTAGGTAAGGTAGCTGTTGACTGTCAGTTAAAACCTCCAAACCATAGGCTGGCTGCTTGTTATCTCTATGAATGAGTTAACATGGACATAAAAAATCTGTTTGTGAGGCTTTCCCTGGTTATGATCATATCAGGATATGGTGTTTACATAAACACAGAGAAATCAGGTTATTAATATTCCCCATTTACATGGAAACGTTAGTAAGTGGGTTAGTGATTACTGCAGTATATCTGCATTAGTGATGTTTAGAAAGCACGATGACAGGAACTATTAACCTTAACACTACATTGCACATACTGTCACTCACTTCCACTTGACAGCTTAACTGCTAATATCTTCTCTGTTCCAGTCGCTAACAGCTGTCTGCTCTGAGCTCATCCACCGTCTCCCTCTGTCTCACTTTCTCTCAACACACATGTACTGAGCTATCAATCCTGAGAGCAGCTACGCTACTCTAATAACACTTTCCTCCACTTTTTCCTGGTCCGCCTGTCACTGTCATGACCACTGTGTAGAACAAGGGAGCAGTGGATGAAGATGTGCAGCCTCATTCGTTACCAAAAGACAAAACTCTTCGTCATTGCTCTGGAAGTGGGAGGTTGTTGCTGCTGCCACTGTTTGTACGTATTTCTGTCAACTCATTTGGCTGAACCTGCGCCTGTGCAGGTAGTCGGCGGTGCTCAGTAACTGGAATAAGGTGAAAACATGCAACAGTATCCTGGTTTCTTTTGGAGTACTCCAGCTTGCATATCCGGGCTTTTTCATAAACAGGATATGGTGTTTAGAATACATAATAAATGGGATGCTCATGTCCGTACAGTTAACACACTTAATGGGTCAGTTTCTAAACTGAATTTATCAAAATAATTATCCACTTAACACACAGGTATCATATTTTTTCTTCCATGACTCTTCTTCCTTGTCAAAACCTGGCACCCTCATTATCCAGAATCCAACTCAACCTCTCAGCAGTTTGGTCAGAGATTTGTTGCTCCGAGCTTCTAGAGATGAGGAAAGTTTGGGTAAGCTCACATCTTCTAACTCCACAGATTTGTTTCATTTTCAAACTTGTGCTCTTCAGTCGCATTAATGTTAAATAAGTGGCATCACTGGATTTTTCACAGCTTCCTCTGGAGCTTTATACTCCCCCCCTGATATTTGCAGTAATTTTCCTAAAGACCTCTACACAGACTTTGATGTGTAAAATGTGTGGCGCTTCCCTTTAAATACAGAATCTGTTACATGTTGGTAATGAGGCTTTAAAGTTGTTTACAGAGTTGGGCTGAGTAATGGAAGTTAACAAGAATTTCTTTCTGAACTTTATGAATGAGTTGTGCAAGTTATGACTGTTAAGTAATTAGTAATGGGATTCAATATAAATAAGTAATATGTAAAAGGTCATTTGGCCACCACTGACAGTGCAGTTATTCTCCATCATTATGATCTTTTCATGTTTATGTTTCTCCGCATTCTTTCTCTTTATCCCGTCTTTCACTACCCAACTCTTATATAAAGATATGGAATTATTCATTGATTGGTAACGGTAGACAGCATGTCTGACTACCAGCTTGTACATTACATGCTTTTATTCTGTAACAAGCATAAAGGCTGTCCTTTTTCTTTTCACCCACACTGGGCTGACTCAAATCTGAACAAACGCCATTCATCTAAAGAAAATAAACACATTTCCTGTTGTGCCCTCATGAACTCTCAGATTGTTTTTGTCGATGATTGGCTTCTTTATACCGTGTGTTCACAGAATTAAAAGCCTCTAAGTCAGATGAATTCTTACAAAATGATGTTGCCAGCAATATTTCTTTGGATATATGTAGCTTATGTATAAATAATAAGCTTCAACAAGCTTTTACGTTCAGTATGGAAATTCTTTTAGTCGGATCTGGTAGAATGCTTCATCTTAACATGACATTTAAATTGCTTGAATGCCTTACATTACAGTGTAAGGCATTATTTGGCATAATGTGATTATAAATACATCTGGCTAGTACAAAACTCAGCATGCCTCTCACAAACACTCGTACTGAAATGTTTCCTTTCAAATGCTGCCATTTCTTATAAGCTTCTTTGTGTGATATTAGGGACTATATTTTCTTTTTAATTGGAGCGAAATTTTACCTTATGACACAAAAGCTAAAAGGCTGAAAAAGTAGGGGTGGGCCAGGTTTGTGCTTGTTAGATTCAAGTGCTTGTTAGAGCTGGATAAGAGTAGCCTACTGTCTGAGAAATTTAAAGACTATTTCAAGACACCTGAATTTTCATACTTACCCCAGTTTGGCCTTGTAGTGAACAAAGTCCTTTAACCAGATTTCTGACCTGAACCCTTTACATTTTAAATTAAAGAATAGAATATTTTTTGCCATTGTTAGAGTATGGCTCTAGGGATGGCAATGTCAGTTGTTGGTTGGTAGATTGGCCCATTGCTTTGGTCCTACCTGAAATATCTTAAGTACTATTGGATGCATTGACATGGAAATTGTCATAGTAAAATCAGACTATCAGCGTTTACATAGGTTACTTGCAATAATCTTCTGCCACCAGTGTCAAAATTTTGCGGAAAAAAATCTGCTTTTTAATCTTGCGAAATTGGTCGGTCAGCCAATCAGGGACTGGAGCAGGTCCTTATGAGGAGTTGGGCATGAAATAGTTGAGTCACAAGCACAATGGCAGACGGACAAAGTTTGGAGGTAAGTGAAAAACGGCCTAGCAAAAGAAAACAAGCTCCTCTGTCTGAGGAGGCAAATAAGAGCAAAAAGGAGAGTGATAAAAGAAGAGGAAAAACAAGAGTAAACCTCAGTCAGGAATTCAAGAGATGGAGGGAGCTCTGTGACCGAAAAGACTTCAGAACCGATGTCCAGTTAGCTTTCTGTTGTTAGCTAGCCGAGAGAGGACTGTACTGTCCTGGCTGCTAGTTCATTCCTAGCTGGCCAGCATCGCAAATTGCCGCAACCAGGGACCGGGTAGCGAGTGTTGGTCAGCTGACATCCTTGTTGCCATTCTACGGCAGCCCTCGGACAGTGATACCCCCTCCCTTCCTTCTGTTCTCTTCTCACGGGGGCAGCTATCGACGGACATCACCCAGCTAAGTTACGCCCAGCGAAGTAAACAATGAACGCTGTTTCCCATTCAATTTGAGCTCCAACCAGCCGCATCGTTTCCATACGGTACCATTTATTCTAGAATTGGGACTGTTTCACTGTGTCTACTGTTGTTTGTACTGATACTGTACATATTGGTATAATTTACTGTGAGCTGTTTGTACTGGTACTGTGCATTCTGGTATAATTATTTGCATTACTTTTTGTTTTTTCTTCAGATAAATCTGATAATTGTTGCTTGGTCTCTTTACTCATTTATTTAGTAGAGTGTCCACACACCTTCTCATTCTACATATACAGAGAGGTATACTGGTGGCTTTACAGCCTACATTTTATTTAATTTAGAGAGTCTAAGAGAGTCAAATTATTGATTATCTCTGATCCCCATGGTCAATTTGGTCGTTGCGACAGGGCGAGCAACACCGCTGGCGCCAAGCTAAAAAAACAAACAAATCCTATCTGTTGCCTCTTTAAGTTGGGGTGCACTAATGCACCCTGAGCTGGTACAGATACTTATGTTTCAAATAACGATTTGGCTAATGTTGGCCAATGCTCTCTGGTTTTGTTGTCTACTTTGTTTTTGTTGTTATGTGTTTCCCCATTCGTGCAGGAAAACATAGAGATCTTCATTATCAAGAAAAAAAAAAATACTGACCGTTTTAAAATTCATTCAGCCCTTCATTAATTGATTGAATAAGCACAATCATACAACTTTATGAAACAACCTTTGATGCAAAATGAAAAATGTCTTTAAAAATATAACTTCTCTTTCTAATGTCTTTTATATTGCTTTGAAAACACCAGCAAATGTATCCTTCAAACTGTTTTTATTCAAGTTTCTTGACAAAAAGTACATTTGAAAAGACGACATTTCAACACATCACATTCCTTCACTTACAGTACTTCCCACCTTTACTGAATAGAGCTTGAACATGGGGTAATGTAACTTGATGCAACCTAATAAACAGCTAACATTTAACTAGCTGTCCTACTGCCAACTTGAACATAGATTTGTTGTTCACAGTGTGGTATTACCAGGGGAAAACAGATGCACCTCGAGACATTGATAGTGAGTTAACTGCGTCCCTAATGCATCCCATCGAAGATCTCTGTTTGTCCAGACATGTTTTCTTTTGTCCCCGGAACGACGGGACATCATTAGTCTTGAGCCCTGCTTTTTAATCTGTGCAAAATGAATGTGATACAACGTAAAAACATCGGCCATTGCCATGGGCGAATGTCATCTTAATTGCAGATAAGGTTTGTTTTTTGAGTGCATGAAAAAAATGTTGTATATTGCTACTCCTGTGACTTCTGGTTTAATTGGTGGCACACCATATGCTGCTGAATATATTTGTGTTCTTTGTCTTTTTTGGTTTTGTTGACCGCATTTTGGATCGGGTCTAATTAACTTAAAGTACATGTAAAGCAGCAAAAAATGTCTGCAGCCATTCAGCCCACGCCCACTCGCGGGAGGGAAGCTGCCTCCATGTACTGTACAAGGACGTAACCCCGCACCGGCGGGCGGAACGGGAGGATGTAATCTGTTCGGCTCCACTGACTGAAAATATTTTTTTCCAGCGGATGTCTTAGTTACAACATGATTGAGCTAACTGGAGTAGTTTCATGTCATATCCGACAACGGGAGGCTTTTAACAGATGACGTCCTGATGTTAGCTTTGCTGCTGCTGTTAGCTGTCCCTGTCAGCTGCAGCCACTGATGCTTTCTAGACATCGTGATTTCCCAAAACTGAATAAATACCACACATAGCAACACAAAACTGCTTTGCTAGCTCAATCATGTTGTAACTAAGACATCCGCTGGAAAAATATTTTAGTTATAGTTTGAGTTATTACAGACACCGCTAACAGCTAACGGCTAACAGTTAGCCCAGCTAATCTATAATAACCATGTTAATTACAAAACATGCACACAGAAATAGTAATGTTTGTTCAATCATTGTGTTTATAGACTTTACAAACATCAGATTAGTCTACACGGTGATATAGTGACGTGAAAAATGTGATATAGTGAAACTGCTGGTTTTCTATACTGCTGCTGCTTCTTCTTCTTCTACTGCTTCTTCTGCTTCTTCTTCTTCTCTCATTTATTGGCGGATCGCAAACAACTTCCAGATGCATACCGCCACCTACTGTACAAGAATGTGTATTTATACTGCTACAGCCTCAGGGGGCGTGTTTGTAGCGGGATAGCTCCGTTACCTAACGCGGCTATGATTTAAGGCCCGCCCACTAAATCCAGAAAATTGAAACCTAGAAACACAGTTTGTGGAGCCTAGCTCCACAATTCCATTGTAAATGGTTGAAAGGCTTTTTTACACATTTTGATGAGTACTTTTATGACCTATTTTATGTGTTTAGAAGAAAATAGCAGAATTTGCTTTACACGGACTTTAAGGTCTGTTTTGGACCCATTTTGTTCGGTCAGTAAATATTAAATGCTCACCTGTGTACTTGTCCAGGACAGAGTTAAATCAAGGATAATGCATAGGTCATGTCTGAATCTATAGGTCTCTGCTCCTCACTTTTCTATAGGCCCTGACATCTCCCATCATTGTATTACAATATTCCTCACCCTGTGCATTTGTGTGTATGTGTTCCTGTTATCTCCTACGCAGTAATAACGGCTCTTTGGCCCCGAACAGAAGCCAAGAGCTACGAGCAAAGCTATCATTGCCAACATAATAGACTTATTTTACACTGTGTGTGTTTGTATGTCTCTTTTGCCTACAGTTACATCTAGTTCATCATTGATAAATGCATGTCCCTGAAACCCCCCACACACACTGCAAACACATACACTCACTTACCCATGCAATTACTCACCCACCCACACTTAAGTAGAATGCATTACAATTATGGACTTTTTGCCTTTCTGAGCAGCACAGGCACATCTTGGGTGAAAAATAGGCGAAAGGAAGATGGATGTGGGTAGATGCAAATATAGGTAGATACTAAATCTGTTTCGCAGGTACTGATTACTCTACACTTGACCTTTTTTTTCAGGTTTTCACAGAATAACTACTGCTTTTTCTACAGCGGATCTAACTTTTGCAGCAGCGAAAGAGGGACGGCTAGTACAGGGGGTATGAGGCAGAACACCACCTGCTTTGTTCGCACACAATAATTCATCTTGATGAAAAAAGTTTACAACACGTCTCAGGGTCTTCTTCACCTGATGCATGGATGTTTGTGTTGGAAGACTGTAACCCAAGGACAGTCCCTGCCACTGGGTGTAAATGTACTCCTTTAACTTTCTCCATCCATCCACTGAGTCATGGTTGATGACCTCTGACTCTTTGCCAGTCAGTGTTGTTTTGGTCTGGTATTCAGCTGATTGCTGATGTCCGCTTCCAGTCCCCCACTGCTGTTACATGTGATATCATACATCACTCCAGTTTTCCTCTAGGGTGAGTCCTGTCTATTAGTAGAGATCTCAAGTTCATGAAAGTTTGTAGTAAGTGTTTACTCCCTGTGTCTTGGAAAGAAACAGTGCAGTGTCCATCTTGTTCTTCAGTTGCACTCGTTGTGGGAGGGTCCTCACTCACTACTTATCTTTAATGACAGAAGTTGGATGATAGCGGATAATAATAAAAGATTTTGTTTATAGGCGCCTTTCACGACACTCAAGGTCAGCTTACAGGCAAAGATAGAGAAAATAACAGCAGATAAAAAGTCAGCAAGGTAAGGAATAATTGAGCAATTTGAATTTGCTCAGCGAGTCAATCTGGCAATCAGTAATGATGCTCATTACCCATGCCCTTGTAGCCGAGCTGCACCAATCACATCGCTGTATGTGATATAGGCGGGCCAGAGGCGAGCTAAACAGATGACGACAGCGCTGCGACGACGAAGTCCGGAATCAGTTAGTAAACACTGAAAGATGGCTACGGATGAACACCAGTTGTTTGAAACGGCTTTGGCCGCTACAATGAACGAGTTAGACTTGACTTTTTCTCTAAAAGAGGAACAGAAGATGGCGCTCGAACCTTTCCTTTGCAAGAAGGACGTTTTTGCTGTTTTCCCAACCGGATATGGCAAGAGTCTAATCTACCAGTTAGCTCCGCTGGCAGTGCTCTGGATACATCACCCCGTGTTTTGTTCTGATCGGTCGTAGTGTTATCCGATTGCGTGCAGTGATATTTTCAAATGCATGCTTGGTGCCGCCCCTCGAGTTGGGCCATTTGCATTACTCATAGCCAGACCCTAAGTCTTTCTAGATTTGGGTCTGGATTTCCAGGCCAGATGTGTGTGGCTAGGTGGATGGGAATCAAACTTAATATGCTATTTGAAAGAAGGGAGTGAGTGTTGAAGCTATGAATGTCTGGTGGGAGGGAGTCCCAGAGGTGGGGGGCAGAGCGGCTGAAGGCTCTAAACCCCATGGTGGCCAGGCGGGCTGGCGGGACAGTGAGGTGGATGGAAGAGGAAGACCTGAGAGTGTGGGTGGGGATGTGGAAGTGCAAGAGTTGGGAGAGGTACCGAGGACCTTGGTTGTGGATGGCCTTAAAGGTGAGGAGTATAATCTTGAAGTCAATGCGGTATTTAACCAGGAGTCAGTAAAGCTGCTGAAGGACAGGAGTGATGTGATTGAGGGGGGTCTGGTGGTGATGCGAGCAGCAGAGTTCTGAACTAGTTGAAGTTTGTGGATGGACTTGAGATGGAGACCAAAAATGGTCCAAAAATGGCAGTACTGCGCGGTGTGAGGGACGGGCGAAGGCGGTTAATATTGCGTAGATGGAAGTAGGCAGACTGAGTGACATTATTGATGTGAGTTTGGAATAACAGAGTGCTGTCAGTTGGAGTTATATAAATGATATTTGTTTGTGTGAATGAACTCTCTGAACACTTTATGCTCTCATCAGTCTTTACTTGAACACGGGTGTCGAAGTACAGTAGCTCCTGTTCACTCATGCACTTGATGCTTGGATGGATGTTTTCACTGGGTTGGATGAAACTGTCAACATTGTGGCAGGTGCTCTTTGGTGTCGTCCATGTACTAGTGTCAGATGTCAGGTGGGATTGTCAGGGCAATAACTAGTTGCTTTAAAAGAACTGGAGCACACTAGTTGATTTGCTGCCTGAGAAGCACCTGATTCAGCTTTGTATTGCTGGAAGATAGACATAGAAGCCCATGGCTGCTGATTTTGTTTGCTTGTAGACAATTCCTTTGTTCGTATCATAGGTATTGTCAGGACACAACTATTGTTGCTGGATCATCTGACATTAGTTGAAGTTGGTTCTGTTGTGCCAGCTGAGACCTTGTGATAGTCTTTGTTCAATGACCTTTGCTGCTTGTTCTAGATTTAATTGAGGTTGATGTAGAAAGTTAGTCATAAGAGGTCCTTTTCCATGAATCCACTTAATTTAAAGCAATAATTGCTTTGACCCAATTTCGGAACCCAATGTCTGTCTGTTGGATGAAGATAAGGGGGCAATTGCCAATCGTAAGTGCTAATAGCGTAGGCAACTGGACTTGCTTGCGTTTCTTGAAGACATTTCGCCTCTCATCCAAGAAGCTTCTTCCGTCCTTAATGACTGCTACAAAGTCCAATGGTCACTTCATACCAGTCATTTAGAACTGAAGAAGCTTCTTGGATGAAAGGTGAAACGTCTTCAAGAAACGCAAGCAAGTCCAGTTGCCTATAATATTGCACTCACGATTACCATGACCTGGATGACTGAGAATCTTCATCGACAAGGCAATTGCTAATATTTCAGGAGATCCGGTGTAGCAAGCAAATGTCCTTCCAAACGTGGGTCATTTCAGCTAATCTCTATAAAGAGATATGAATGCAGATAAAATAGTAAACTTACTGCCTCTCCACACAGATTGCTTTCCTGACGTTTGAACATGATTGGTCAATACTACTATGACTACAATATAGCTACAGATAGATTTTTATTTGGGCTGGATATCGGAACTTGATACCTTTAATTACCAAGTAGTATCCAAAAGTCTCCAGTGAAATTATCCTTTTTTGCACTGTGGGTCTGATCCCAGTCTGTTCCAACTCTCTGCTGGATCAGCAAATTTTCCATTGCAAGTCTCTGGAGCTGCTCTCCTCTGTGAGAGACCAGTTTAATGTTTGCCTGGTTGGCACAAGCTAACACAGCAGCAGTGACTAACATCCATCATCCCAAACTAACACTGACATGGAACAGATCGCTTTTGTTGATTAACCTGGTAGTAACCATTAAGTAACATTTGCATGCTGATTTGCTAGTAAGGCTACATAACATGCCACTCCATTCACATTTTGGGTAATAAATGAAGTACTCTATTAGTATCGGTCTTGGGTATTCTTTTCCTACTCCTCCTGAATGTATTTTGCATTCTAGCTCTGACCTCATTCTACTCCCAACCCACCCTAATATAAAGCAGTCATTCTCTGCAAGTAAAATCCCAAAATAATTCAGGGAGCCTTTTTCAACACAACCCTGAGCTGCATTCGAGAGCTGACATCTTGGCGGCACAGTAGTGGATTATGTCGCAAAAGTGGTTTGAGGAGTATTGACTGTTTTGATACCTTTCTCCTGCTGTGAAACTTGTCACTATTGGAAGCTGTTGTAACTACAATGAATCCAAACTCGACACAGGCACCCTTCAAGTCTACAGGGGGTGAGTGCTTCACATAAAGAAGAAAGACTTTGATTGAAGTGTCACTTTAAATGTGCTGCTATGAATGTGCATCACAAAAGACATTCCGAGATGAAACCACAGCCAGAGAGAATTCTAATTCATAAGATATTGTCTTTGTGGTTCTTTGCTGTCTTACGTTGATCATGTGGGAGTTTGGGGTGTGTCACAAGTCAGCATCGATGCACGGTGCACACAGTCCTGTGGCTGAAGGCGGAGTGGACAGGGTGAGGGCACTGGGGAAGGAGCAAGATGGAGCCGACATGACCTGAGAGCCCTCTACAGGCAAATCAATAAAAGATTACAGTTACAACTTTGATTCAGCTGTTGGATTGGATGCTGGGGGGAAGCAGGTGGGCCTGGTAGTTGCCTTGGTCTGCTTCAAGATGTTCTGTCTTACTCTTTGTGCCATCAAGTGGCTCCAGGGATAATCCAGGAAGATGGTTCACTTAATGTTACAAGAATAAAATTGCTTTGTGGTAAAACAGTTACCCAATGTCATAGCTGATATCTTGTATAAATACAGCAACATCTAATATAAGTAGGTTTGTGAGTATGCACATTGTACCACTGAGTTTATGTGTCCCCCTGCATAAAGTGTGTATGTGTGTGTGAGAGAGAGAACAGAAAGACAGTGACTCACTCATTTTAAATGTCACAGGGTTCGCAGAGGTTAATGCATTGTCACATTTTATTTAATTTATTTATGAAATTAAGATTTCTCTGCCCTTCAGACCAATAAGTGGCCAGTGGAGTGCGCGCCTGAAAATCACCACATCCTCACAAAAAGCATATGTTTATTTTAAATGTCACGGGTGGCGCTGAGGTCACAGTGTTTTCAACAACTCAAGGGACCTTTGGCTTAAATAGCAATTACATAGAGTATATGACCACAAAATCAATCAAGATTAGGTTTTGTTTAATGAGCGGAGAGGTTTCTGTAATGATAAAATGACATGTGATATAATACTGTATGTCCATCTTTCGGAAAACTACAGACCAGAGCACAAGATTGCATGCAGACAGTTTTTGCCCCCAGTGACTGAGTAACAATCCCTCTGTGTTCTATGACACCTCGGGGCTAAGCTTCAGACATGCACCTTCAGTCAACAATAAACTTGTCGAAAGTTACTTAATACTCCTTAACAGCACATCTGGCTCATAATACCTACTTTAAATGCTTTCTCATCTATGGAAATTATACCTATTGGGGCAGTAGGGCAAAAACAAACGAGATATTTTGAGGATCTTCTCAGGACATCCTCTTACGGGCTTTTGAACTATAACACCACCAATTTAGTTTGAAAGGACTGAGTGCCCTTGTGGCTGTTTCTACATGGGTCAAACAAGGTATCTGAGCACCGCTAGTGGCTATTACAGCCCGCTCTTATTCCCCGATTATCAAATATGGCTGTTATGTTACGCTCCTTAGCATATATCAACTCCAAAGGCAGCCTTAGGTGTCTTTCTGAGATGCACAGGGCTTTCAACTACAATATTAACCCTTCTGCGGCAATACTTAACACTGAGAGCAACTGATGTTGCTCAATCAAAACGAAACCTCACTTTCACCCAGGAGACCACAGTTGGATAGAAAGCCATGACTTTTTATAAGCATTTGTGGTCCCTGGTGGATAACTCCCCCTGACTTTTCCTCTGGCACCATCAGCTGGTTTACATTTTTGATTTTTAGTGACATGTCTTTGTACCTGGAGGATGACCCCTAATATTTATAAGTGTTTACTTATCTTGTGAAATATTTGACCATTTATTACACTGATTAACACAAAGTTAAGTACAGACACAATCTTGGTTCCCAGAGGGTGATTCCCAATGACTTTGATCATCCTCTGAAAAGTGCCACCATGAAGCTGACATATGTGGTTATGGGCCAAGTGTCTCAACAACATTTGGATGGGCTGCCATACAATTTATCACATATATTCATGTTCCTCTGAGGATAAACGGTAATCATTTTGGTGATCACTTTTTCAGGTCAACATCCTAATTTGCCCAATAATTTGGCTTGTATCCAAATACCTGCAAAACTAATAGCATTTCCAACATCCTAAGGCAGAGATTGTGTTAAGTGCTAATTAGCAACAGTTATTATGCTAACATGCTAGACGAAAATGTGTTAACACATGGCTCAAAGCACATTGGCCTAAGAACAGCCTCAAAGAGCAGCTAGTACGGTTGTAGACTTTTAGTCTGGAGCTGGATGTTTGATACCACACCCTACCCTTGGAGAATGAAATATTTTTCCACATTCAAAATTATTAGCCCATAAAATGAAAGTGACTGTTGTTGTCTTCAATCAGCTGCAGGAAAAACAATTAGAATAGAAAGAATAGGAAAGATTGAGGCTTCATTATTTATTTCAATTCACATTACGTTTGTGTCACAAGGAAAGCTATTATATAAAAATCATGACAGTGAGGACAAATGGGGGAAAAAAAAGTCCAGCTCGTGTATTTATATTCAGATGTGGAGAACAATATGGTTTGACATTCTAGTGGTGGGGTTTGCTTTTCATCAAAGCTTTGCATGTAATAGCCTGCAGAAAGACTTGACAATCACCCGTAATGAATTGCAAGCTGTTGAATGTTGAGAGCTGTAGAATCAGGCCAGCATTTGTCCTCTTTCATCACTTTCTTCTCCTCTTTTTCTTCCTTTGTCTGTTACTGCTTATAAAATCTGTTTTGTTTTTTTGTTTTTTCTACTGAATGGCCGCTAGCCAGGTCTCCTTTGGATAATACATGTAAGATCTCAGTGGGAGTATCCTGGTTGAACAAAGCCTTATGTTCAGCAATGCAATGAAAATTAGATTGGCATTGGGGATAAAAATAAAAATAAAGGCAATGAGTGACTAATGGAGGGAGGATCAGGAGATATGGCATCTATGTGTATGTATGTGTGCCTCCCATATATTTCACAAGCAGGAATATTAAGTCATGCATTAAAATGATAATGCCTCATTTTATTCCACTAGAGACTTCTTAATGACCCGCCTCTGTCTCTCTCTCTCTCTGTCTCTCCCCGCTTTAATCCGTTTCCGTCTCGTCCCTTATTGCCCACTCATTCTCCCTCATTTAGTTCTGATTAAAATGTGTTCACTGATCCTCCTCTACTCATTCTTCCCTGCCTTTTCCCTTTTTTCTGTTCTCTAAAACCTTTGCTCTTATCATTCCTCTTTCTCTTTCCATCCCTCTCTCACCCCCTTTACAATTTCCCCTCCAGGTCTACAAGAGGCTGATAAGTCCCGTTGAGCTCATTGAAAATGTATAATGTCCACAATTTGCTTTAATAGTATTTAGCTTTTAAATGAGAAGGATCTATGGAGGGTCTTAACGGCCGAAATTAAATATATTTTTACATAGATAATTTTTATAATCAAATGCCTAAATAAATCAATAAATTAAATAGCAGAATGCTAATATATATATATATATTTATATTATCAATGATTAATTGAAATAAACAAATCACAAATTAAATGAGACATTTAATATGTATGATGTGAGAAAACGAATAAGCGCATAAAAATACATCTATTTATGGTGACAGATACGCATTAACCTATTCATTCATTTATTTATTTTTAAAGTGATCTAACAATGTCTGCTGTCACAGCAGACATTGTTAGATAACGGGAATGTCTGTAGTAATATCTTACATATTTGTTAATTTGGGTCCACTTTATGAACCTAAAAATAAAATATTAATGTTGCACCAGTGTGCTGTGTTGCCGACCCCGCCACCATTGCCAGGCTATAGTGGTGCACCCTGCTTCAGTGAACCAAGAGTGAGTGGGTGGGCAGACGTGAAGGCGTCTGTTTAGAGCACATTACAGAAAGTATGATTAAAAAAACCCACAAGTTTTACCCTCAATGATTTGTATGACATGGGAAATACTTCGAGATAAAGTCAGGCAACGCCTTTTTCTATGATTTCATCAGAGACTTGTTGTTCACAATGCAGCAGAGTGTGCTTCCTTTTGGATTTTAATGCCTCAGAGATGAACAACGCATACCTAACGACATCACTGTATCCCTTTCCAGTCATTTCTTTCATAAGTTGGGAGGAAGTCAATAATATGTATTGAGTAATACATTAGAAAATTGCTGTGAAGATTTATTTCCCTTTTCATTCGGAATGAAAGTTTATTCCTATTAACAGTGATCTTGTAAACACCTAATTCAGGATGAAAATGGCCAATGCCATTGAAAATTCAATCCGGTGTAAGGGGCTGGAATATTGCGTTTCTAATTCCGAGTGAAAGAATTTCTCGCACTTGTATCATTCCTCTTTAAGTTCATTCCAGTCTTTCTGCGCATGCTCGTTTCCTTGCCCTTCTGGCGCGATGACGTATATAGCGCACATAGCAACGGGCTGAGATAGAGCAGTCGCCCTCATTGCACTAACCAGGAACCATTCGCCAAAGCACGGTCTTCTACCTCCCTTCTCCTCCTCAACAGACGAAGCATTAGCAGAACAAGATTATTGTCGTACTGCTGCTTCAAGAATATAAGCAAAACAAGCCTGAAAAAGGCACTAAGAACGGCGGCGTCAAGCATCTTGTTATCAGGAACAAGGACTACAGTGTTTTCTTCCGGTAAACGTAAACACTTAACGTCCGCCCCGCCCCCTATCCAATCAGAAACTTTCCCCGCCCCAAACCTTGCGCGGACCCAAATACAGGCGATTAAACTGATCTCCTGTGTAAACCCTCATTCAGAATGAATATTTCTCATGTAAACTACCTGGAAAAACTTTAATTCTGAATGATTTCATTCAGATTTATTTCATTCTGAATGAGAAGCCATCATGTAACCGCAGCCAGTAGCAGCACTTCTAAAATGAGAACTCATTGCTTCAGTAAGTAAAACCTACTAAAGCACTGACAAACATTTGTCAGGTTTTAAGTATCGACTATAAAGATATTTACATGGTTAACTGTAGATCACAGCAGTGGTCTGTCCTGCTTGAACTGCAGTTTTGGAACGGCAATCATGTATGGTTCCTGAGGAGAAGGCTAAAAAACTAATGTCAGTTCAACACAAAGATGAATGATTGAATTCAAATGGCCTCCAAGATGTTTCTGGATGTTTGGCAAAACATTAAAACACCTTTGATTAGATTATCTCTGTACACGGATAACAGGCAACTTTAATTAATGTCATTGACTACTTCAATCATATCACATTAGTGTTTACTTGTCTTGAGCCATGCCATTAAAAGTCAGAAAAATACATATTTAAGTGACAGTCCGAGGGAACAAAAGGGTAAAATTATGTGATAACAAGCTGCAAAATAACAGATTGGTGCTTTGTGGCTCTTTTCTCTTGTTGTTTTGCCTGAACGTAGAGCTCCAGTACAGTAACTGTATAATGCACCTTATAGTTTCCTGCAATATTCACTACTGCTGTCAGTAAGGTTTTCAATGCAAACACTTTTGCTTAAAAAGTAGTTGTTTCTCTGTCTCTTTATAAGTGTTTTGACATGGCTTATTGCACTACCTCTGTGTGTGTCCGTTAAGTCAGTGCAGTACTTTTCAACTCAGATGCCATAGTGGTCAGCTGGTAATGCTAAATCAGCTGCAGCAACCCTTTATACATTTCCCATCTGACAAAGTGGCACGAGTTCACAAAATAATAACGCCTTAAACTACTTAGCTTATTGTGTTAGGCCAAACACATGTAGCTGCTGTCTTTAAGCACTTTAAAAATGATATACCTATTCAAATTGACTGTTAAGTGTCTAAAGAAGGGCTCTAACTCTTTATTAAATATCCAATAATGTGTCACTAGTCATCACCTATGATAGCTGTTGAGCTATATAGCCCTCTGTCAATATCAGTACTTTCTTTGAAATCTCTGAAGCTTCACAATATGTGTTTGAAGGATATATCCAGGATGTCAAACAAACACAGCAGCAAAAATAGGTTAAAAAGATAAAGTGAGAAGCTGAAACCTACAGTTTACAGTGTTAAAGTGAACCTCTCCAACTCGGTCTCACTCCAAAGTTGTCAAAATCCGGTGAAATTACATGACTGAGGGAGCAAAACTGTTCCTGTGAAGCAAGTAATTCACACACAGTAAAAGTAGCATGGGTATACTTTCAGTGTACCTTTAGTAGCTAGAAAAGCATAGAAGTGCTATGACTGGCCAGTCTGGGCGGGACTTAACTCGGGGTCATCTGTAAACAATGGAAAGACACAAAATTGTCCAAGGTAATACAAACTGATACATACACACAAGTTGAAAACATATAGGTTTGACCAAAAAAAAAAAAACAATTTCAGACCTATAATGGGATTTTATACATTTCCTTTCATAAACCTTCAGAGAATTAATGGAATAAAGGAAATAACAGAAGGAATTGGAGATCCTGGTGCCATGGTGTTCGTTTTACACTGCTGGTATAGTGTATTGATATGTATCATAGAGAATATTCATTCAATAAAATCCATTTCACTTTGATTTGGCCAAAAACTAAAGTGACTTTTAGGTATCTGTCATTCCTAAAGGGGACAGTGTCAGTATATATAAATGCAGTTCATGAGTATAACATTTAAATCTGCTGCGAGTCAACTGAGTAAAATGAGTCTACGGATGCACTGAACATGTCATTTTACATGCTGTATGGGAATGCGCACAGAGCTTAGGGATGAAAGCCTGGCTCAGCAGAACATGTTACACCTTTGTCGTCCATTCATTTTAATGAGGGGGAGGTGGCAGAGGGGAAGCAGTCTCCAACATGTTGGTTTGGGTATAAAACCGTTGCCATTCACATGCACAGATTTTGCTCCGCTGTGCTGAGTTCACTCTATCGAAATTCTGGTGGGAGCCACCTATTCGGCTGATCGATTAGCGGGCATCACAGAAGCAGAGAGAGAAGATGGAGGAGTTGATAATGTTGGTGTTTGAATACCCTGTCACAGTGGACACTTCTGACCTGCCACACATGCCATCTTCTCAGCTCACTCAGTAATTTTCCACTCTCCCCACCTCGCCACCACACCTACCTGCCCGCCTATTTCCTGTCCACACATCTCCTGCTCCAGCCGGTCCACCACACCCATCTCATAAAGCTAACGCCTCTCACCTGTGGATCATTTCCTCCTGCCACTATAAAGACTCACACGTCACAGACTCTCCAGTTAACATCAGTACATCCCATCCTCAGACTGCTTCCTTATTGCCGACCTCACCTGGCCCTGATTCTCCTGTTTTGTCTGCTCCCGGTAAACCGCTCAGCCTTCTGTCTCAGATCAAGACCTCTGCTTCTGCCTCCCTGGTTTCCATTCCCCAGTTTCCCATGGCTGTTTGGAGAGATTGTCACTCAGCTCTTCATAGTGAGTTTAGCCGTTCATCCACCTGTGGACTTTTGTGCTGTGGATAGCTTCGCCGTATGGCTGCACATTCCGCTTTAGTGTGTGCGCCGCAGATTCCACTCATCATTGCCGCTGACAAGCCTCTTTCTGTCTATGGTCTGCTTCACACCGGTGTAGCAGCTTCTCCTGTGAGTACTCCTAGTTTTAGATTTCCTGCTAGTCTGACATCGCCCTCTGGATGCTCCCTCACAGTACCATTGCACTGGATCAAACTGATTGCTATTTTGGACTCCGTGCAGAGAGCTTTGGACTGAACTGGCTTCCCAGAAAGCTCTGAACCTATACATTCTTTATTTAACCAGATAAAAGCCTCATCGAGATTAAAAATCTCTTTAACAAGAGTGACCTGGCCAAGAAGGCAGCATAAAACAAATGTAAACACAAGTTACAGCAAGGCAAACAGACAACTGTCACACACAACAAATCAATAGAAACCACAGAATGCAACTAACCTGGACATTAACACTCTCAGTTGCTTCACCAGTTTGTGCTCTCTGTACTGCATTAAAGCTCATTAGAGACTGTTCTGCCTGTCTGTGGTGCTGCTTTTTGGTCCAACACACACCTGTTACATTCCTGGAGTTACAGCAGCAGCAACTTATGAGGACAACCAGAAGAAAAACTGAGCCTTCGATAATATTTCCACCAAACTTCAGATAACTAGTAGATTTTCCAAATGTGAAATCCATATGTAGAAATCTTTGGTAATTTCAGTGATTTCCGCTGCCTTTATTTATTTATTCATTTAACCTTTATTTAACAAGGAAGTCCCATTGAGATTGAAAATCTCTTTTACAAGAGAGACCTTGCCAAGGTAGCAACCACTAAAAAGACATTTGAAAAGCAACAAAAGGTGCATAGGTATTGCTATGTTATGCAGCTACAAGTTAGCTTGCACCTCTTCCAGTGTTAAACCAAGCACCTGCCTGGCATCGCAGCTGCTCACCATGGCAGCAGCACCCACTTTAAAAACACACTTTGGCTTTTGGGGGGAACACTCTTGCAGGTAGGCTGTTGTCAGGACAGTTAATGCACGGTAGTGTAAAAGCAACTACAAGTAAAGAAAGGCTGGCTCGCTCAAACTTGCTTGATGGTACACCCCTCTGGTGAGTGTGGAGCCAGGCACAAAAACAAATGGTAAACGCGTCTGTTTATAGCTAGCTTACAGCAAACGTCTTTACAGTTGATACAATGGCTGTCTGCTACACTGATTATTTTTATCCTGTCTATGGTCTGACCACAGCGTAAGCTCAACCTGCTCAGTTAATGAATCTCTCCAGTTCAGCGGCTACATGCTACATTGAGACCCTCATTCTCATTTAAGGTAGCAAACAGGCGTTTTTTTCTATTAACCCGTCACTACCAAGTTTGCCAATATTACCATATTCTCAGTGGGAATGCCGTTCCAAATGTTAAGTCTCTGAGTGGCATTCTGGTGCGTTTTGGCTCAGTTCCACTCCTGGTTACAGCACATAACACCACATATTATGCAAATCTTCTGGTAAAACATCCACAAGCTGTCGTAAGCCCTGTGTATCTCCTTTTGTGTCCAGCAGCATTACTCTCCATTTTCATCAGCAGCCGAAGCCCGTGCTTTGGGATTTTTTTACTTTTAAAGCTCGTTATTTTTGATTTCAAACAGTCCATTTTCATTCGCTTTCACTTCATTTTTCACTTCATCACGGCGCCGTTCTGTTAAGCTGCTGTCATTGTTGTCATATTTGTTTAGTGGTCATGCCACTTACAGCCCGAGTCGATAGGGTTTTTTTTTTCTTGCCTTCATTCTGTTGTTGTTGTTTTGGTTGTGCTCCAAACCGGCATTGACCTTTGTAAAGGGATAATCCACTAAATCGCTCAGCCGGCCATAAAGAGCTTTTTATTTACTGCACACTGTCTCCTGGCATTTTAAACCCGCTCTCTCTGTCTCCAACTCTCCCATGATCCTCCCACTCACTCTCTTGCTCCATCTTTCTCTCCTCAGCTCCGTGTTTTATCTCACTCTCTTGAAGTCTTTGTTCAATCTCAATCTCTTTTTCTTGCCCTTTTGTGGACCTTTCTCTACATACTTATTTCATTTCCTAATTTCCACCTTTTTTAATCCTTTTTTTCTTGACCTCTTCCTCCAACTATACTCTTTTCTTCACCCCTGCTTATTCTCTCTTTTCACATACTGTTCATTTGTCCTTTCTCACCCTCTCACTGTCTCAGATCTCTCACTAACCTTGTTCGGTGTGTGTGTGTGTGTGTGTGTGTGTGTGTCTGTCTGTGCCATTGTTATTTTCGGGAAATTTAATTATCAATTCTCCAGATGAGGGAGTTGGCACATACAGTCAAACTATCACAGACTTCATAAATTAACACACTGTAGAGAGATTAGACACAGACAGGCAAACACACACACATACCAAAAAACATACACATAGTCTGAGACTTACTAACACACACACACACACACACACACACACACAAACACACACACACACACACACACACACACACACACACACACACACACACACACACACACACACACACACACAAACACACACGCACAGGCATGTGACCAGTGTGTCACAACAAGTTAGACAGAGGCAGCCATAACAACACACACCCACACACTCTGAGACATTGGCACACAAACACAGAGTGCCACAAGCAGTTAGATGAAGATAGACAGAAAAGTGTATGTGCACACAGTCTGAGAAACACACATACACCATGTGACTGTAATACAAACAAAAGTGCGTCAGCAAAGAATGCAAGACATGCACAAGGTTATTAGGGTGTGTGTCTGTGCGTGTCATAGAGGGAGATATTAAATACAGTGCACTGCACCGTGCTTATGTTTCCCATGCATCTGTGTTATTTGTTTGCCGAGGACAATCCATAGTGTATTCTGAACCATGATAAAACTCATTCAGACGGCCAACTGACATTAAATGGATTTATATGTAAACACTGAGACTATATAAAGTAAGGTTTAATATTTTTACTGAAAATGAGACATTTTCTGTCCAGGGAGCAGCAGCACACTACCCTGGGAATTTTGGAAAATTGAATTGTTTTTAAGGTAACTTCAGCTGCAGTCAAGCATATGCATAAATCTATGGGTTGCCAACCTGACCGCTTTAGTGTATTATTTACAGTGTAGGGTTCCATACTTTAAAAATGTAATTATATTATTCTTTTCAAAAGTGATACTTTAACTTTACTTATTCCTCCCTGCCAACAGTAATTCATTACACTACTCATTATATTACTTTTCTGTTACACTTCATAAAATTGGTATTTGCGTATCTCCCCAAAATCGAGATGCGTGCCTCTATGTGAATATCAGGGTAATCACCGATAAGTGTAGCTAATGCTAGATAGCTTCTACTTATCTGAGGGCTTTCTGTTGCCTGTGACTAGTATTTTCCCATGGCTCTGCCCGAAAGATGGAGCATCACTCATGGAGCAACATTTCATCTACCACATATCCAGCCACAAGCTTTGTCACATCTTTTTAGCCTGCAGCTGTCCATCAGTAAAATCCAGCTTTGGTTGTCTAACCATGGCTGATGTCTGCAGCCGAGGAGGGCTCACCTTTGGTGGGGTATATTTTCTATAGCTTCACATTGTTGTGCTATTAGTCGTAGTAGCTGAGGTGTTTCAGACCGGAGGTTTGGGGACGTGCTTTTTGCAGTGGAAAGTGTTTTTGTCCGACTACCTGCAGCTACAGTGTTCTTGACATCTTTCCTCCCAGCAAAACCAAAGTAATGGGAATATTTCCAACTAGCTTGCTGATGTGCGGACACAGCACGATGGTTACTAGAATGAGTCTGCTGATGTGACTGTTGTATTTCAAGTCAATCGTGATGTGATAACAAAAGTAACATTGTAACAAGTTGTTTGGTTTTGGGATAACTGTAATGTTATCACTGAAATTTAATTAGTTATTAGTTACACTAGTCGTTACTGTAAAAAGTTATATTATTTCCTTACCTTACCTTAGTAACGCTGCCCAACACTGATTATTTAATTCATTCATTTTCCATAACCGTGCATCCTGTAGCACGAGCCAATCACAGCTTACATTGGGCAAGAGGCAGGGTAAACCTCGGACAGGTCGCCAGAGTATCACAGGACTGACACACAGAGATAGACAACTATTCACACTCACAATCACACCACCCTAGGCTCGAACCAGGCACCCTCTTGCTGTGAGGCGACAGTGCAAACCACTGCATCACTGTGCCACCTGATGATTTAATGGTATTGTTAATTATTAAGGTGAGAAAACGCACACAGAAGTAAACAGAATATATAACACAGCCAAATAACAACATGATGCATGGTGTAAACTTAGTGCCATTAGTTTAATATTATGGGTTCAGGCAAGTGGGCCACTAAGTGACAGAGCAGCATTCTGAGTAAGTTATTAATAACTTACAAAAACAATCTGTGCAATAGTCCACCTGCCACTCCCTGTCTCTCTGTTATTATATTTCCCTGGAAATGAGAGATAGTTTGGATGTGTCTTCCAGGAAATTCCATTTCCTGGGAATAAGTCTTATATAGAGCATGTACAGGTTTTATTTGGTGTCTTAACTCTGACTGTAACGTAGTATCTAAAGCAGAAAGTGGATGCCAGAATGGAGGTTGGGCTGATGAATACACAAGCAGGTGTCATATGTAATGTAAACTTTGCATAATAAAGGGAACCACACTAATTTGGCAATGGCAGTTTAGTTGGATTCACAATAGTCATTTATAAAAATAATAATAATAATAATAATGATTCAAATCAGTGTAACACAACCAGCTGTACTGTCTTTTTCTATCAATAGATTCTTCTCCCTTGTCAAAACCTGCTGCTTACATTACCCACAATTCGCAACTCCACCACAGTTGGATAAGACATTTAGGAATGTTGTGCTAGTCGCCCCAGCTGTAGCCTCGAGCCACTAGCCTCAAACAGTGATAAGGAGCAGACCACAGAGGTCTGGTAAGCTCTCTTCTGTGACTCAACACCTCCAGATTGTTTTCATTTTCAAACTTGTAGTCTTCAACCCCAACTGACACGGACTCAAGTGGTATCACTTGAGGCATTTTATCAGAGTTAACACAGCTCCTGCTGGAGCCAAAAAAGGCTTTATACAACCTTTTTTTGATATATGCAGGAGTAACCCCCAAACACCTTTCTAAATACTCCAATGGAGAGGGCGGATCTCAATTAACATCAGTACATCCCATCCTCAGGTATCTTGAGCTAGCATGAATTCCTATTTGTAGCTATCCAGAGCCATGTCGACACTATGACAGACCTGGATCAGGGCCAGCTGATACTTGACTCTGAATGAAAAGCTGGGCTGCACTGAACTCATGTTAAGACTGTCTTTAACAGCAAATAAACCTTTTTCTGTAAAAGCAGTTGGACTTTGGAACGGCTGACAGACTGAAAATAAATACAAGCACACAAGCACATGTTTCCATTTCAAGGGATTTTCAGAATATTAAACTATGTCAGAAACATTTGATCTGATTTCACACTTTGGTGCATCAGCAGACACACCATATAATATGAATACATTAATATATATTCAATATATTCAAGATTCTTCACTATACGTTTGCTCAGATCTACTGTATATATTACCTGCAACTCTGGTGACAACAACAAGCTATCATAAAACAAATATTTTAGAGGTCAGCACATGCAGTCTCTTTATGAGACAGATACTGTAGTCCAAATAATGATAATCAAAAAATAAATAAATAAATAAA
Source organism: Epinephelus awoara (assembly GCA_035609425.1). NCBI lineage: Eukaryota > Metazoa > Chordata > Actinopteri > Perciformes > Serranidae > Epinephelus > Epinephelus awoara. Next base: position 29,492,704 of record CM069309.1, read on the forward strand.
TAAAAACACATTTCCACGGCCCTCATACTTTGTTTGGGACTTTTGATTATGTGGGAATGTTTTGGGTTTTTTTTCCCATTGATGTTACCTTCCCTACCTCCTAGTTTACACGCTTCATAAACTCCAGTACATCCAAAACTCTGCTGCCCATCTGCTCACCCATTCCCGCTCCCGTGATCACATCACCTCTGTCCTTCGGCACCTCCACTGGCCTCCTGTCCCACCATGCATCCAATTCAAAGTCTTTCTCCACATTTATAAAGCCCTCCATAACCAGACCCACTCCTACCTCACCAACCTGCTCCAGCACTACACTCCTTAAGCAAGCCTCTTGACTCCACCTCTCGATAGGGCGTCAGGGCCTTCTCGATAGCCACCCCTCCCTCTGGAACTCGAGACTGCACCGACCTCTCCCGGTTCAAATCACTCAACAAAACTCATCTTTTCAGAACAGCTTTTAATGTGTGAATGGTGATATGTGTATTTTACTGTATTGTATTTTCTGAGTTTTTAACTTATGTAAGGTGTCTTTGAGTACCTTGAAAAGCACTCTATGAAAAAATGTATTATCATTATTATTAGTGGTAGTATTAGTAGTAATAGTATCTAAATATATCCATCAGTCACACCTTCTCTACATTACATTTATTTAGCTGACGTTCTATTTCAAAAAAGCTTACGAATGCATTCAGCCATGTGGGTACAACAAAAAAGGTGCAAGAATCATGCATGTACATCAACTTCATCAAATATATAGGCGAGATATCAATCAATCAATCAATCAATCAGTCAATCTAGGTACAATTTCAATGAAATGGGCTACATTTAGACACAATAAAAGGGACAGGTTCGGCCAAGGTGAGGTCTGAACAGATGAGTTTTCAGTCTGCTTCAGAAGATGTGCAGAGTTTCTGCTGTCGTGATGTCAGTGGGGAGTTCATTCCACCATTGTGGATCTAGCAAAAAGTTTAAACTTTGTAGAGCAGTAGTCAGGCCCCCTTTGTAGTGAGGGAGAAGCAAGCCAGTTAGCAGTAATAGAGCGTAATGGATGAGCTGAGGTGTATGGTTTGACCCAAATGTGATCAAATAAAGGGTACATCTAATCCATTTCATTGACTACACTGGCTGTATTAGCGGCGCGTCATCTAAAGCTGCCTCTACAAACAAATGTGTGTACGATAGAGTTCATTGGTGTTGTAAGCATTGTGTTATTGCATGTGACACACACAGACACATAACAAGACACACAGGGGAAAACCTAGTTGCAGGTGGTGCTTGTTAGGAACACCAAAACAAAACTCACAGTGGAGTCAGAGACACATAAACACAAACCTTTGCATGAGTGCACAAAGTCATCCTCACATAAACACCCACAAACAGACACAATTTAAACATACATGACAGGGAACTACTGATAGGAAAAAAACACAAGATTTTGCTGGCACACAAAGCATAATTCCAGGGGCGCACTGTCAGGAGAGGCAAATAGGGCAAATGCCCCCCCCCCCCCCCCCCCCCCCCCTTAAAAAAATGGGAAAAGAGGCTCCTGATGACCTCTTGTATTTGCACATTTTGCAACGAAAGCTTCTTAAACCCCCCAGACCTCCCGTAAGGACATTACACAGTGCACCGCCACTACTCGAAAGGTCCCCCTGAGTGGGTCCCCTTCTTGCTACCGTATGATAGTTGGATGCTGTAAAACTGGTGTTACACATTTCATTGATTTTTAATGTAAAGTGTAATACTGCATAAGCAGAAAAAATGTAGTACATACCAGCAGAACTCTGTATAAACGCTCAATAAACTATGATCTCAAATCTTGAATTCTAAGGCAGCTTGCCATCTCCGTTGTACAATATCATCTGTAAAGTAACTCAAATCAGCCATTTTTCTAACAGTTCTGAGGAATCCAGTTCTTTATATGAAAATCTGTTCAGTGATCTATCCTTATAATACCTGCATGGGCAAATGTTTAGATGTGTGTGAAGTGTAATATCACGGTGAACAGTCCATGAACTTCCACAAATATATACACATTGGTGAGAACTTGAGCTTGTGCCCAAGTCATAGATCCCTGAATGTCACTAAGCCTTTGATAAAACAGTTCGACCCCACATAAACTTGGGCCATAATCAGATTTAAGTAGAAAAGAAAATCCTGCTAGTGTTCCTTCAGAGGCGAGTTGAGCTGTCAAGTCATGGATTTGGCACAGATAAACATTGTTCAAAAGGAAAGGCTCATCTGGGGGACATACATAAGTTTTACGAACTAAACACTGATCAAACAAGAAGAGAGGAATGCAAGCCTGGTCCGTCAGTCTAAGTGTTTTCCAAGGTATTCAACAGAAAGATGCTAAATATTCTGTAGAGCACTTTCGAAATTAGGAACCAGGGTCAGTTTGAAAGGGTTTAAAGCACATCATGATCAACCGTGGATACAGCCTAGATAAATATGTTCATACCTAAACAGCTGACCATTTAACGTCATGCCACTGAAAACGCTGTTATTAGGTGGCACAGGCAGGGAGCACTGATTAACCCCAGCCCAACTTGTTAAATGAGACCTTGAGAATTTTGTGGATACATATAGATCAGGGACAAATAGGTTGTCATCTGCATACATTAATAGCCAACAACTGATTCTGAACTTAGGGAAGCTGTGTCCCAATTTAGCAGTGGGAACAGATAGTTGCAAATGGGTGCAGCTGTGACTTGGGCAGATTTGTATGAAGGTATCTAAAGCAAAAGTTAATACAAAGGCTTTGGGGTTAGCACTAAGTAGAGTTAGCTGATATGATAAAATTGAAAGAATCAAGAACAAATACGTACTAGCCACTGGTTTAAGGGTTTTTTGCCTCGAAAATTTAAGCAGACATGGGAGACCTGATTGCTGCCTGCCCACATAACATATAGGTTAGATATTTTTTAAGTGGTAAGAATTGCATGCTCTCCTTCACGTCCTCTAGACATAGTGAGGCATATACTTTGTCTTATTATACCTGGGAGAGTTCTGGGATTTATTTGGAGATTTGGGGATTGATTGCTTTAAAAAAGGACTACTTGTATGGTTAGTGATGATTTACAGGAATAAGGGGAGAAGTTACTGTGGCTCTAACTTAAATTATTATGAGCACATCTTTGAGTTTTTGTGAGTAGTGAGAGTTACTGCTTGACTTTGGATTCTTGCTGGTGATAGATGTGATGACCTAACCACATCATCATAATACCCCTGGTTTGGCATGATGTTCCATGCTTCCACATTGATCAACTCCCAGTCCACAGTATGAACCTCAAAACAACATACATTTAAGGGTAATCAAGGCTGTGCCATGAAAACATTTGCAATTGAGGGTTTTGCGCACACTTTTATCCCTGGTCTTGTGGAAAATTCAACTTCTTGTTGAATGTCTGTAAGAAATAACACTTACCACCTCACAATGTCAGTGGCCTCCAGAAAGTAAAGTTTATTTTGGCTGCACTTTTTTCCAAGTCATTAGATTTGAGCATGGAGAATGACGCAGAGACATTCTTCCTGGCTAGATGGGTTGTGGGACCTGCTTATAAGGTGCTAGTAAAGGTGAAGTGTTTGCCATGTTTTTCTGCATTATAGCTATTGCACTGGTCTGTGAAAACTTGGAGGCCATTTCAGTGTGATTGGCTGGAACTGAGGACACAATGTGAGATCCAGAGTTACCATTTCTTGTTCAACTGGCTTGCATAAGCAATGCTCATGTCTCATTTGGACATAGTCTGTAAAACGAGTGTAGCTCCCCTCACAGTTTCTCAGTAAATGAATTTGAAGGCACTTTGTCCAAACCAGTCTGTCCATGTCGTGTCCATCATTACATTATTACAATCAAAGTATAGATGCAGTATGTGCTGGTCACTATAGTGGTACTTACAAGAATGGATTGGGGTGTGAAATTGGTGGTCTGCTTTTGCAGCAGAAACATTTTTTTATGAATGTCTTATTGCTTTTGACTCTGAATCCGTTTTAATGAGCCTCCGTCCCTCTGTCCAAGAATTTTAAAGACTCGCTCCGTAACAGGGCGAGAAATGTAACATTTAGCAGAGTGGATTTTTATGACTTATTCGATTTATTTTGATTAAAAAATATAGTCTGTGTCAAGATTGCCTCAAGGTCTAATATTTCACTGTGCTTCCTTTTTCTTAATACAATTTATAGCAAAGTGCCTGAAAAGTAGGTACTTGAATCATTTGGATTCAAAGACAGTTTAGATTTAAGATGTCTATCTCTCTATCTATCTATCTATCTATCTATCTATCTATCTATCTATCTATCTATCTATCTATCTATCTATCGATCGCTCCTTACAAAGCATCTGAAAACATCTGGAATTCCTTTCCATTCAAGTGTACTGTATGCTTTTCTTTTTGTGTCCGTGGATATATCAAAGTATTTGTCTTGGAGGCACAGGCAGACCATTTTCAGATATCTACAATTCTCCTGACAGACCCTTAGTGTTCTCACTCACATGTACACACAGATACCTCACGACCTTCACAGCATTCTCTACAAGCTATCTGAAAAGGCTTTCATTCTATACGAGCCTGTCTCATGTCTGTCTCGGATGCATCAACTCTCTCTCTTACAGAGAGGCACACTCACACACACACACACACACACACACACACGCGCGTAGTGAAAAGCTGTGATTCCTCAAACATCACCCTGCCTTTTTACTCATGGGGTTTCTCATTGTGCGAATGGGAGAGTCGGAAGAATGGAAAGGGAGGGAAGGGAGCTACATCCACCCTGAGCTTGATATATGTGGAATAAAGGCCCTCCATCCACACTGAGGCGACATTTTTCACCCATGACAGTGGAGCTTTTTTTTTTTTTTTTTTTTAAAAAAAAACACCCTTCAGAGTGGATGGATCTGAAAATGACAACCTCACATTTCGTTATGGGCATGGAAAACGGAACTTTTGGAAAACAATGACATAACTGATCTTGGGCTGTGTGGCAGCAAAGTTCAAAAGACATTTTTATTTTCCTCCAACTCAACTCAACTCAACTTTATGCATATAAACTCTTTAAACACCACACAGTAAAGTGTCAGATGATGAGTGACAACTTCTGGAGCTTTTTTGCCTTACATAAAATCTGTAATGACATCAATTTTGACTCGTGCATCCAGCAAGCACAAACCTTGCTTAGTAAAGAGGAGCGCTATTTGGGGATTTTTCGATAACGAGATTAATGCATGTGATGTGGAACTTTCTGATGAAGTACTATTTGGGGGCGGCTGTAGCTCTTCTTTAATCACAAGGTTGGCAGTTTGATTCCCAGCTCCTTCTGTCTGCATGTCAAACTGTCCTTGAGCATAGGGCTGGGCAATATGGAGAAAATCAAATGTCAAAATACTTTTGACCAAATAGCTTGATACCGATATTGCAACAATACTGTAGGGTTGACTTTTGGTACTTCCACAAAATATTCATACAATGACATTTTTGAAAAATAATTATCAGAAACGTGTGTATAATGACCAAGGGGCCGTACACATGCTGTATCTTTAACTACCTGGAAAATGTGAGGTCGGGCCCTTTGTGTGCCTCTTCTGTGCTAACGTTCAAGGTGGCGGAAACAGGTTGCGTCTGGAGTTACTAAGCAACCATAACAAGCACTGTATCATAGCCTACTTACACGAAATCCTCATTGCAGAGCTGATCTTCTTCAAGGCATTGTTTTTCAAGTGTTTATTGGGCCTGAAATATTGTCCGTGGGACAGATGTACAGCTCTGGCAGCCCTGAACTAAAATGATCAGCTTCTTCTTCATATTTACCACAGACTGATATTTATGGAAGAAGGCTGTGATGGGTTGTTCCTCATCATATGACATGCAGTACATTCTGCTGCGTTCCAAAAGATGACCTTTGTTTATCTCAGGGTGTTACCATTACACCGTTGGACCTATTTTTATCCACGCTGCCACATTTCATGACCTCATCAATTACTTTCTTGTGTATAGTTATTATAACCAATAGACTCACCTGAGAAACAGAATAACCTGCTCCTGTGTCACACACTTTACCGATGCTGGCTGTGGTCCACACTTTTGTTGTTTGATGACCAGAAGAGGAGGGTTAAGAAATTGAGCTGCTTTCTTATTGTTCACGTGTAGATGGAGACCTCTAATGGAAAAATCCATCATGGATGCATATTGTTTATGCACATAAGCAGCGTTTTCAAATTTAGGCTGGCTTAGTATAGACATATGAGAGAAAGGTAAGGAGAGAAGAGAGAAAGGGCACAGGCAGGAGGACGGAGAGACAAAATGAGAATGGTGAAGGCTGAACAGGGACGAAGAGGATTAGCTTGAAAATAAGGACGTGTTTGAAAGCAAGGCTGAGAGAGGTAGAGAGACAAGGAAACAGGAGAGAAAGAGAAGAGGAGAAGGAGGGGGAGGGTATATACTAAAGGGAGAAAAAGAGGATGAGGTTGAGAGAAAAAAAATGGCTTGAAAGCAAATGTAAGAAAGGGAATGACAGAGCAAGGTAGAGAGGAAGAGAGAGTGAGAGAGAAAGCAAGCCTTCTATCCTGTTAACCACTGTAGAGTGGGAAATGGGATTTTGTGTCACATTGCTCCAGCAAATTGCTGCATGTTGCTGGCTTACAGAGGATAGCCACTGCTTCTTCTTGACATATAGAGCTTTTCAGAGACTAGTATGGGACCCAAAGGTGCTCTGCTGCAAAGTTAAAATGGGTGTCCGAATCATTCAAGATAAATTGGTTCCTGAGGTCGAGTCTCGGCTGCCTCTTGCGGGATGAGATGGCCTGAATAAAATATAATTAAGCAAAATTGTATGTGAGAAATACATAAAGTGGCATTAACAGATCAATAGGATCAGTCCTTGTGGGTAAACATTTTAATTGCATCAGTAAGCTGCTGGTGACAGGATTCATGCTGAGCTGTCTGGGCAATAAGGATATTTTCCTGTAATCTTAAGAGCCATAATAAGCATTTTATGAGGCTGAAATTAAACAAAAACTTGACTACTTTTGTCATCTTTTTCTTATAGTTTTGCTCAGAGTTCCTAATTTGGATATTTGTTGAACAATAACATGATATGATGATTCCACTGAGAGTCATAAAAGTACTTAATTATCCAGATGTTCTGTCTTTCATGATTTGGTAATCTCTCAAGAGATTCTGCAATTTACATTGTAGAATCTGTCGGCAGCCCTGTGTGAAAGACGACTGGGGGGGGGCTTGAGTTTGAACGATGCTGCGCTTTAGCCAATCACAATGGAGGGGGCGTGGCTGAGACGTGCAGGTGTCCCCAAGAAATGTGTACCTACAGAAACAGCAAGCTCCGCGTCCATAGCGACCGCTCCACCCAAAACACCGTCTCGTCAACATGAATTTTTTTTTTTTCCAGCAGATGTCTGAGTTACAACATGATTGAGCTAACCGGAGTAGTTTCATGTCGTATCCCACAACGGGAGGCTTTTAACAGATGACGTCCTGATGTTAGCTTTGCTAAGTGTCCCTGTCAGCTGCAGCCACTGATGCTTTCTAGACATCGTGATTTCCCATAACTGAATAAATACCACACATAGCAACACAAAACTGCTTTGCTAGCTCAATCATGTTGTAACTAAGATATCCGCTGGAAAAAATATTTTATTCACAGACCATTTATTGAGTTATTACCTTATTTTTATACAGTCTATGGTTATTACAGACACCGCTAACGGCTAACGTTAACAGCTAACGGTTAGCCCAGCTAATCTACGATAACCACGTAAAATACGTGCACACAGAAATAGTAATGTTTGTTCAATCATTGTGTTTATAGGCTTGACAAACATCAAACAAGGATTATGTTGTGGGAAACTCAGCCCTGCAGCCCAAAACATTTCCTAACTGCATTGGCTCGTAGTTACATTGCCTAAGTGACAGCAGATGGAGTTTAACCAAGACTGTTAGACTACAACTTGACAAAACAATTGAACGGTATACAAAACAAGTCTTCTACAGTGGAGTCACTCGCTTTCAGGCAGCTAAACGCTTTACAACTACGGTACTTGGATACAAATATGGAAAATGAGCTAAAAGCTTCCTTGGGATAACACTGGATGTCACGTCACTGGATATAACGTTACTGGGACTAAAAATCTACAGAAGCACTACCGCTTTATATAACGTTACAGCACTGTGCTGAGGCCAGCAGGTCGACAGAGACTTGGTGAGAGACAGGGGCGATTCAGGATCAGAGGTTTAGGGGTGCTGAGCACCCAGAGAGCTGCCTGACCAGGCAAGATAAATTTCACTGTTTTGTACATTTTAACGCAATTTCATTCCCACATTTGTGAAAGAAAAGCACAACACTTCTTGGGAAAGTTGAGTTTTTGCAGTGTAGCAAGCTTGGACTAGCTTCCATTGGGAAAATGGCCTCACTCGCTGGCAGTCAGAAAAGGTTAGCTGGTCAAATCAACAACAGAACCCTCGTTTCATATTGTGCACCACACTCTCAGTATGGTTTTTATACACATTTTCTTTACTCACTTTGCTTGCTTCCAGTGTTAGTTTGACTTTATGCTCTGGTGAGACCAAACAGCTTACTGGGCTTAGTGGGTGGGCTATCTCCTCACTCATATCAGTGTCCCTTCCTTCCATCTCTCTATCTTCTCTGTATATCATCTTTCTTTCTGCTGCTTTTTCATTCATTGCCCTCTGTCCCTGGGGAGAGTAGGCCTGTTGAATGTTAATAATTTATACCACTGAAAGACAATGCTGCTCATTCATAGCAACAATACACACACACACACACACACACACACACACACACACATATTATGGCAATGTCAGCTTTTCATTAGATGAGAAAACCAGCCAAACATCCTTGCCACATTTTCTCCAAAATTGTGTTTTGGCGTGTATGTGTGTGTACAGAATGGATTTCCTTGTCCCTTAGTTAAGCAGACCATTGGGAGTTTGACCAAAAGGTTATTAGCTTTAGTCTTTTGTTAGCATCTGTGTGTGAGTGTTTAAAGATGGGGGAGAACGTTGTTTGGCATTTTACCAAGCACATAATTATTTTGTCATTTGTCCATCTGAATACACAGAATTAAGTGTTTGGCACATCACCAAAAAGATATGTGTGTGACTGTTTGTGTGTGTGTGTTAACAGCTTGTCCATTATTTAGCCCTTTATTGAAGGAATAATGTGCATACGGGTATGTGTTTACAGATAAGGGAATACATGGCCCTCTACCTAAGAGACGCCCATTGTGTTGCTGGGGTTTTTGTAGCATGCACGTGTGGGACTGTTCCAGGTGCCATGTTTTATTTAAAGCACTTTTGTGACACACAACAAAGTCTGGAAAACATTAGCCTCCAGGTAAAACCCTCAGAAAGCAGCTCAAAGCTAATATGTTTTGGAAAGTGTTGTGTCACAGTTGTGCACTCTGAGAGTGGCAACATATTGAATGCCTGGGCCTAAAAACATACAGTAACAATGGCTGGAGAATTTATGTGAATATGTATTGTGCATCTGAGCCTGTTAAGGGTCCATTGTGCAGGATTTAGGGGGATATATTGACAGAATTGGAATAGATAATAACATGTATGATTTCTTTAGTGTATAATCACCTGAAGATAAGAATTATTGTGTTTTCTCAACCGTAGAATGAGCTGTTTATATCTGCATACAGTAGCCCAGAACCAAACACTTATATTATATTCATATTTACAATTCTTCTCCCAGTAAAAACCTCCTGAATGTCTGGATCTCAAGTTATCAGAGATGAAAGGCAAACACACATTCGCAGGTTCTCAGCTAGCGGCCCACCTCCAACATGCCAAACAGCTTCTGAGAAACACTGATTTGTAACATAAAACTGCTTTGGTCTGTGTTTTTAACAGTGTAAATCACTGGTTTTGTTGTTTTGGAGGGGAAGAGACCTCTGCAGACAAAAACCTGATGTGAGCACACATCAAATTATCAGAGAAAAACAGTGAGCACACATAGCAGGGTCTGGGTGAGCGGCCAGTCTGGGACATGCCTAACAGCATAGAAGAAAGATCGATTTGTAACGTGAAACTGCTTTATTCAGTGTTTTTACCGGTTTGAATCACCTGGAATCATCTTATTTTATAGGGGAAGAGAACTCTGTGGATAACTGAACAATAACCTGAACACTGAACACTGAAGGAATTCTAATCAGGAGAAGTGTCTGCTCTGTTTCAAATTTTTGTTGTTTATTTCCTTCAAAAACAAATGCATGTGGTTGGGTTTAGGCAACAAAAACACGTAGTTAAATTTAGGAAAAAAGAACAGGGTTTGGCTTTAGAATCTTACAGGATGCAAAGACCCATCCACCAGCCATCCTGCCCACCCCAGTCGGACTTTCACTGCCTTAACTGTCGTCCTTGTCCCGCCATGTTTCCCCGACGCCACCGGGCACTGTTAAACTATAAATCCATACCAATACCCAAGCGCCGGATTTCGACGACTTTGGAGTGAGACCGGGCTCACCTGGTGGCTGGCAGTCACTCAATGTTTGGGCCTTGTCTGCCTCTCTCAGCTTTTTTTGGCCAATTCAGCATGTTAGGTGATTTGACAGCTGAGCCCATGTGTGAATGAAATCACTGATTGGCAGTTCCCAGCAGACAAGAAGAGAAGCAGATGTGAGGAAAGTAAACAAACAGCAACAGTTAAGAGTGGGTGAGATCAAAACAAACTTGCTACATGAGGTGAGATTATTTTTCTAGTCACTGAGCTCTGAAATGTTTCCTGATGATTTGTGTTATTGTTCACGAGCGTACAGCAAATATGCTTTGTTCTTCTAATATTGAATTGTGTTGTTAATGTGCTAACAGGACAACTAGCGTCAAGACGGTCTTCTGGTTTCCCTTTTTGAATGACAAATACAGACTACTGCTGTCTGCTGGTATAGATAATTATTTCCTCTCATGCAGGGACAGAACGTACATGCTGGTTAGCTGTTGGCTATAGTCTTTGTGATGTGTTCATGTGTAACGTTTTGGCTGTGACACAGGCAACGTGAGGTGCCACAACAGTCACTGCTGCTAGTTCTCTGAAATTGGTTGGGTGTAACTGAGGCTTTACACACTGCTTCATTCACAGCAGCTTAACCAGAAAAATAAAGGGTCAAGTGTCTTGCTCCAGGGCACAAAAGAAAACAGACAGAACCAGTGAGTCACCATATTATCTCTTCAAGGACAAACATGGGATGAAAATAATGGGATTGCAGTTTCTGATCGATTGTAATGATGGAATATTAAATAATGTCATTGTCATAGGTGCAGTAGGTGAGAGCTGGAAGCAGACATGCTCCCAGATGTGCCTCTTTCCATTGATCATGGCATTAGTAATACATCACTGAGTAATGAATTGGGAAATCAAAGCAAGCTTTCTGCGATCTCGCTAGTCATTTGACACCTTAAACAAGCAAAGAACAAGCACTGAAAACAAATTATTGACTTACAAGGCAACCTGACCCTCATTTACCTGGGCGTAGTGTATGTGGAGCTTATTCGATTGGCTTTGTGACCAGTGGAGACATTTTTGAATGATTCTCCAGGAGAGATAATGAGAATATTATAAAAGCACATAGGTAACTGACTGTTGCCCTCTATTGGGTTCTTGTAATTGCAATTACAAGTCACTGTGCACAACAGCAGCAGTTAGAATTCCAGTACTACCTGATGACTATAAGCTAATAGGTGATGGGGAACTACGCTGTAAAGCCATTAAACTAAACTATGTGGTGATCAGGAATCACCCAGAGCTGCAATATTCTCATTATAAAGAATAAGTCAGACAATATTCAATATAGTTCTTGTCATAAAGTAAGACCGAAACCAAGAAAAACTGATCCTACTGACAGTTACTGCGCCGCCAAAGTCTAATGTAGCTTTTTACTATCATGATTTTTGCCACAGTCCTTCATTGTTGTCCAAAAACATCATTACACACAAATTAAAACACATCCAGAAACCACAATGTTGCACTGGCTGGCATGTTCCTTCATTACCATGGGCAGACACACACTGTACTTCAGTTTGAATCAACCTTAAATACACTGTCCTCACTGACAAACCACTATTCCAGAGCTGAAAACCATTTATAACAAATGCAATATTCACTCCAGTTTGAGTAATGTTTGTTAAAAAGAACAGTGCCTAGCTCTTTTGTGAGTAGTTGAGTAGGAACCTATAAGCTTGGGGCTAAATGACACAGAGAGCAGGGGAGTCAAAAAAGTAATGAGACAAACAAATACCAGATTTGGCAAATAGACCCTTGTCTTATAGACCATTACTGAGCAATACACATGTAAAGAAAACCTGTAACTGCATTAGATTAGAATATCCAGCACATTTATATCACAAATTATATAGCGACATGCAAAAGTTTAGGCGCCCCTGGTCAAAATTTTGTTTTCTGTGCGTAGAAGATAACGCACCTCTCCAACATTTTACACAAGATTACCCTTTTAATTTCAGTCTTTTACAGTTTCAGCATAACCAAAAAGGAAAATGGCCTGAAGCAAAGGTTTGGGCATCCTGCATGGTCAGTGCTTACTAGCGCCCCCTTTGGCAAGGGGGTTTGTTTAGATGTTCCTTTGCAACCTTCTGATGCTGAATTTTGTGGTGAGGACACAGGAAAGGTTTTCTCCTCAATTATTTTAGTTTTCAGAGTGCTAGGCAGCTGTTTAGAGGAGGCCATGGCTGCTGATTGTTGGGACAAGGTCTCAGGAGTCAGAATATTTATAAAGCTTTGAAATTTCCATCAGCTAGCCTTTCCTAACAGTGATTGTGAACAAGCCAGAGCCCTAACAAGCTAATTAAGGTCTGAGACCCTGGTAAAAGTTGTATGAGAGATGTCTCAGGGTTCCACATACTTTTGCATGGTGCTCCTTTCCTTTTTTCCACTCTAAAATTGTATATATACTGTATATGTATATATATATATATAAGTTTAATCTTTAACTTCATGTCTTTTGGAGATCAGTTCAATTTTCAGTTTCAGTTCATTTTGACCAGAGGTGCCCAAACTTTGGGATGCCACTGTATCACTTTCTGCCAGATGTCCCACTAAGGTCAAACTGTTCTGAGGCTTCTAAGTGATAAGTTATACTCATCGTGCTTATAAGAAAAGAGCACATTTAGAAAAACACTTTTCTTACAACATTCAGCACTTGCAGTCAGGCAGCAGTTTCTTGTATCCAAGATGTAAGGGTTTGCAGTTTCAGAGGATGGTGGAGATCAAAGGATCAATATTTGAGAAGGAAGGATTTCTTGGCAAGTCAAAAAATTAGGTTGTTGTGGTCACTGGATTTTCTTCATGGTGGTGAATCATTTAATTTTAACTTTGATAAACTTTGTCAGGCAAAGGCTGACAAATACCAAACAGTCTTAACAGTGATAATCTCTTTCATTTAACTCTTCTTGTCGGAGTATGAAAAGGAGTCATGGGTATATACACATCTTTTGAAAATACTTAGTTTACCTATTGTCTCATGAGCAATAGCTATCACCCAAGCTAGCCTGAAAGTTTTTTTTTCTCCCTCTCAAATGGCAATGACAGCTATTGTGACTGACTAGCACAAGCATGTTCCACGCTTGCTAGAATGTTAGTCATTAGCTCACCAGACACAATACTTCAAAATCCTCTAAGTAGCAAAACCCAGTATGCTAATGCTAAGTTAACTGACATTACTAGATGATCCTCAACAGACAAATTTGCAGTTAAAAGTGTAAAGGTGGGTAAAAAAGCATGTGCTTAATGTTATTGTCCAGTCATTTTGTAGACTGAAATGTTTTCTCTGAGTGTAGTTTGCAGTACCTTGAGAGTTCATCTCAGTTCTTCCTTTGCCTTATTTTATCCTCCCTTATCTCAGGAGATCCTCTAAGCTTGGAAGTTAAAGATAAAGAACACGAGTAGCCCATCTTTTGGGCCATGGAGGAGGCCTGTTCTGACATTAAAGCTAAGCAGTGCCAGAGGTGTATCAGACATTCAAAGAGATTTTTATCAGCTGCTCTTTGCAAATGAAGATGATGAGGCTGTAAAGGAGGGACCAAATTCAGCACAGAAAGGAAATATCAATACATCACTTCAATTGCTTTAAATTCTTTTGGTAACTGTTTATCTATGTTTTATTTACTTTTACTTTTTTCACTTTCTGAAAACCAATTTGTTTTTCAATATTCAATGCAGGATTCAGTTCAAATTTGCGGCTCAAAGTGACAAAAATGACAGTAATTTTTCATACATTCAACGAATGTGTCTGTGCTCATCTTTCTTGTGATGTACTGTGTCTCAAGTGGTGCTTTAAACTCAGATGCAGATGGATTTGTTCTTTGTAAGAGCTCTGCAATCATTACAAAGCAGACACTTCAGATATAATGGCACCAGGTAAGGCACTTGATGGCTTTACTAAGCAATTGTGTGATATATGTGAGTAGGTATATCATGTGTTGAATGTGTGTTTGATCCTTAAAGACCTCGAAAAAATGATCTATTGTTTTATGCAACCCAGTCACCAAAATAAATGTTGGCATTGTATGTTTCTGCAAATGACCAACATGTTGAACACATGTGTTTATGTAGCAGATACCCTGAAACTTTCCATTTCTTTACATTGCAACAACACAGTGGTTAAAGTGGCATCTACATATGCATGCAGAATCTGTAGGCAACATTACAAGCATATAGTATCAGAAGCATTCTAGTTTCAATTAGTGGTCCAAGTACTGACCAATCACACCTGAGCAAAAAAAGAGGAACACACTGGCCAAAATGCAATCCCATCTGCCAGACAATAGCTGGTAGGTTCCAAGACTGATTAGGAAAAGATAATGTTTTGGCTTGTTATGTTATGGCACAACTCATGTCTGAAATGCAGCACTGTCTTGGTTAAAAAAAAATCACTTGTCATGACACTGTACACATTGGAGGCATAGTTATGTGTCACTAAAAACTTCCACATTTAGTGGCTAAAACACCACTGGAAACTGCACAGATCGCTAAAAATAATGGGTGTTGCTGTTTGTTGATGTCAAACAGTAGTCTGTAGTGGTCCAGAGCTTGGCAGACATCTCTCCTAAGTGTCACACCATCCACCATCCCCTCCACTTCCCGATGACAAAATCAGCTCATTTACAAAGTCATTATAAAAACACTGATATGATATGAATGAAATACACAAATGCAACATATCTGTGGTTTGCAGAAATGTACAATGCCAACATTTTCTTCTGGAAACTGGGCTGTTTTGTGCTATTGTCTCATTATGCAGTTTGTTTTGGCAGATTCAAATGGCTTTTGTTGATTTGTCAAAGTATTAAACAAATTATATCATTTAAATTCATTAGCATAGTTGATAGAAGATGTCAGCTAGAGCTGATCTTGTTGGTAAGAGATGTCAACTATCATTAACTGCTGAATTTGTAGCCCTTCTAGTGGCATCGCTCTAGGGATGGCAATGTCAGTCAGTCAGTCCACCACTTCAGTCAACAAGTATTTAATGAGTTACCATGCCATTTTGTACATGGTAATGACTGGATGACTTTGGTGATCCCTGACTTTTGCATTAATTTCATTTAGCTGTTGACATATCTTAACATCTACTGGATGGATTGGTACAGACATACTGTCACAAATCAGAAAGGACCCACAAGCATTACAAGGCAGAGGCAGGATAAAGGCAAAACCCCTGAATTTACTTGAGTTTTCAGGCACAGCAAAGCACAGTCTGTTCCAGAGGTCAAAACCAAAAAGCCAAACAATCAGGCAGAGGTACAAAGGCATCAGGCAAAATTCAATACAGGTAGGCAGGCACGGGTCAAGATCGAAGAGGCAACACATACAAATAAGCAGGATATGAAGCAGGCAGGAGCACAACCTACAATCTGGCAAATAAAAAGGGCAAACTGACTGATATAAGTCCTTAAGTATAAGTATCAGGTGTGACGCAGACGGATAGGCTGACAGATAATGCAGGGGAAGTGCCAATGAGCAGTGGACAGTGTAATGGCGAAAAAAGCAGACAGGTGCTGATTGGAGAATGGTGCACATCAAAAAATAATCCCCTATTATCTTCAATGTACAACCCCACACCGGCAGCAGGTAAACATCCGTCGGCACTCCATGGCACTGACCTGTTGCCTGCTGCCCCCAGAATTAAATGCATTTTACCCCACTTGCTGTCTACTTATACACACCATCTCCCTAATCAGCTCTCTTTCTCTGCTCCTATGGCAGCTCAACTCCTCTACTCACCACTGATGCATAAATAGAACTCTGTAGCTGTTGCTGTGTCTTGTGTGCAATGAAAAATGGATGAGGAGACTCCTGGTTGAGGTCGAGAAATATCCCGAGCTAAACAACCCACAATCCTGTCATTATACAGACAATAGCCAAAAAAAGTCATAGCTCCAGAGATCAGCTCTTCAGTCGAGAAATCATGTTGAATTAGGGGCAGTCCAGACATGATTTTAAGCTAATGCAGAGATGGAGGAAGTGCACATCCTTCAGTAAAGTAGTAATAACTTTATGTGGTTGTCTGTTGACGAGCTGCAGTGTGATATGTCCCGGGGTGGCACTTGACACGAGTAACATTTAACGCAGCAGTGGCACCAACAAGTCACAATTCAACTTGTCCAAAACTTTGGTAATGCCCAAATACTGGCAAAACTAATGAGCTATCATTTATGATGAATGCTAATTAGCAAACATTAGTATGCTAAACCAAGAAGATGAGAATGCTATAAACATTATACCTGCTAAACTTCAGCTTGTTGGCATTTTAAATATCAGTGTGTCCATCTGCTGAGTGAAGCAACTAACTCAATGTACAGCAGAACACGACTTGCATGGCTGTGTTGCAAAGGACTGCAGACAGTTTTCGTCTTGGAAGGACATCGAATCAAGAATTACACACTACTAGTTCTTGACATTATTTTCCACAGTAATACAAGCTGTACAAACTTTCTGGTCAGTGAGGAGAGAATACATTTATTGCTACAGCTTGCCAATTGTTTTCTGCACTGTTACTCAAACTTTAGAAAACTGCCTCCAAACTTTTCAACATCCTCTCAGGGTAATTGCATTGTACCCATGCGAGAAAACCCCCCAAAACTGTCACATATTGTTTATACTACATGACACTTTAAACTGCATATTTCCTTAATCAAGCCAAAAGTATTGAACTGTGCACAGCAATGAGATTTTATCTTCTACTTTACCTTTAAATTGCCAGATGAAACATTTGCAGTATACCTGTTGTTTTGTAGAACAAATACTTGACTGCTGACAAGTCATCCGTGGTGCAGTAGTTACTGTATGTGCTCATGCTGCAGTGTTGGCTCTGATGATTCTCTCTTCAACACCGAGCAGAACTCATTTAAATGGCTCTGCTGCTAGTTTATTTGATTAGCTGTCCAGGCATACTTGTTTTTCAGAGCTGAATTATTTTCATATTAAATAAACTTCACAGAAGCCACTCCATCTGAGACACTGATTTATGGCTCAAACAAAGTTTTGTGTCCCTCTGTCGCTTAAATGATTACTTCTCTCATCGGCCATTATTTATGACTGAGGTGGCAAATAATCGGCAAGGATATCTTGTTACAATATTTAAGGGGTGAATCTCTACATGACCGACAAGAAAAAGAGGTAACACACTAATGGCCAAATACACAAAGACTGGAGTGCAGACGCTGATAGCACCATGTAATACAGATCACTTGCAACCGTATCTTCTCCGTCTCAAGGTCCATTTCACAACAGATACTGAGCTAATGATATTACAGCGTAAAGTTTTGCATCTGGTTGCAAATATATCCATGTGGCAAAGTAAAAATGTTGACAAAGTAGGCAGATCAATGACAGAGAAAAGGAAAATGGAAATTTTCAGACTGCGAGTTGTAGCCCTTGACTTGGGGTCTAATGGTTCTCAAAAAAAGCACAATCTGATCTGATACAGTGGTGTCATGGTTTGGTATATTTTCAAATTAACAAAAAAGAAAAAATGCCACAAAAATGTCCTTTTTTGTCGATTTGCAACCTTCTTTTTCACTTGATTGAATGACCTTTATATTTCAACTTTATTTATCTTTAGCCAGCATTTTCAAAGTTATATATGTATTTCTAGATTTATACATTTTTTCCTGTGGAAATTAATGAAGTAAGCTAATTAGGATGTCGTTTCTGTACAAGGGAAATACTTCTTAAGACAGGCACATTATGTAACTCACCTGTGCTCAGCAACCTATGTTGTGATGGCATGGCTGGCATTATACCAGTATCCCTGTTCAGTCCTGGGAGCGATGATCCGTGTCATCAGCCAGTATTTCAATGGGTCGCCAGCTGTTGCCGAGAAACAGCCCGTTGATTCTGCCAGTCTCAAAGTCCTAATGTAAGGCATTCTCTACAAGGATGTGTGCATTATATGTAGATGCAGGCCACGTTGCCACCGATTTATGGCTGGTCTTAGTGAGAAATAACTTAAACCTAGATGGTGCAACCAACGTAAGCACTTGGTCAGCCTTAGAACCCCAAGTTATGACTGACTTAGCTTAAGACTGGGCATGACTGGGCCCAGTTGGTGCGACCATCTCCATACCTGTAGGTTATCAAAGGATCTTCTATTTTGGGTGTGGTACTGGCATTATTAACCATATTGCAAAGAACAAGCTTAATGTTTTGTTTGGGGGTGAGGACCCCAGTCTCACCGGTGTTTTCGAAATCCGTCGCTTGGCCAGTGACTTTCGGCATCAGGAACCAATGAAAAAAGGTTTCCTTTAACGCTGGCATAATACGCAGCCAGTTGCCATTGTATTTTATCGGCACCTGGCAGTGTCAGGAGGAAACGCGGCGAGACAGGGACAAAAGTTAAGGCATGTAATAGGCAGAACTTGACACAGTGTCCCAGAATGTCAACAGCCAACGCACCCAGGGTACCTTGCATGTCGTATGTGGACGTGGAATGTCCATGATCAAGCATGTCAGTATGTGACAGGGACGGAGTGAAAATGTTGTTACAGCATGTTGCCTGTTACTCTGTGTGGACTGCCTTGTTGAGTGCAGTGGCACTGAAAACATTATGTAAATTATGTTAAAACAACCCCTGGGGTCACTTTTGACCCCATTTTTATTTTATTTTTTGTTTATTTTATTTTTCAGTTTTCCTGCCTGAGGGATTGCCACCTTATTGTGGTCAGAGGGTTTGTGAGCCTCAGTGAGCCTAAGAGCTATACCAGCAGAAGTTTAGTCTTAGTCTTTAGTCAGCTAGGGTTGTCATAAAAAAACTTTTTAGCACTGAAGGCTTTGACTTTGCTAGACTATCAAGTCTTGATTCATAAAGATCATTGGATTATTCCCTTTATGCCCTGTCAACTGTCATTTACTATCTTACTATATAATGACAAAAACTGTGTGTGTGTGTGTCTCTGTTCCATGTTTTTCTCCTCACTGACTTGGTCAGTCCATGTGAAATTTGGCACAGTGGTAGAGGGTCATGGGAGGATGCGAATGAAGCAATATTACATCAATTGGCCAAAGGGGGGCGCTATAGCAACCGATTGAAATTGGGTGAAGCATGACAGGAAGAGAGAGAGAGAGCAAGCAAGACGTGCAGCAAAGAACGAAGGCCAGATTCCAACCCCCACCGCTGCAACAAGGGCTAGCTGCACCTTTCCCATGTGAACTACCAGTGCGCCCCACTTTTAAGTCAATACAACATATAAACACTTTAACTATCTGCCTTTCAACGTGCTACCTCAACTACTAATGTACAGTTTTAGCCCACTAACTATCCCACTATTGGCAATGGTACTACTGTACTTTCAATAAAGCAATCGTACTATCAAATTCACAAAAACTGAATACATCTGAATACATTGCTCTTCTTAATGGGTTCAGTTGACTATTTAATCTGCAATTTCCTATGTGAAACTGTACGTGGGCATCTGTGTACTCAATGGGTATGGACTAGTTTCCACTGATTTTTGATTTTGTATCGACATTATGACACCACTACAATTAGCACCGATGTTTTTGAATTGAACTGTTTGGCTATAAGGCTCATTTACATAGAAAAGGGCCAGGTTTGCAGCAGTGGTTTGCATGTCACATAATTCAAATACATGTAAGTAGCATAGGGGTGGGGGCTTGGCAGCAGAGTTTAGGGTGCATTCCACCCTTTGAGAGTTGTACAGTTTCATTTGTCTTACTTGTGCAGGTTTAGTGGCTGCAGAAGCTGCCCAATCCTTTTGAAAATTTGTGCCTGAGAATCCCATTCAAGGCGCACAGAGGAAGCAAGTGTTTTAAGACAAACTCCCTCAAAGCATCCATCTCAAAACAGCTGGTTATTTTGGCAATATCCACTCTACAGCTCACAGTCGCCACTTTTCTGTGTTGTCAAACCAGACTGACCTCAGCCCAGCAGGCTATTACAATACAGTGTAGACTCAATCTGTTACAAGTGCACTAAAGAAGTGGGGTACTGTCCAGGGCAGTGTGCTGTCCTTCACTCCCTGCAGAGCACTCTACAATAGCAGCTTTATAACCATGGATGTAAACAGTGGATGCTTATTCAAGGACTTTTTTTTTTTTTTTTTCAAAATGCAGCATTCACGTCCTGTCGTTTTCACCTTATTCGCAAGTAACAGAGTCGGGAATAAAAAAAAATAAATAAAGTTCATTAGCCAGCCAATTTTCATTCTGTTTTGGAGATAGTACTAATTTCTGACAGCAATGCTACGTCCCTCTTGGTGAAAAACCTTCATCACTGGTAGTTAAATCTAACTTAGAAAATGCTGCAAAAAAATAAAAACACAATTAAAGTTTTTTGCTACAACCCTAAAAAGCAATAAAGGGATAACAAAAATGAAGACAGAACATAAAAGAGGAATGAAGGAACATTAACAAATGAGTAAACCCATGGTAAATAAAGCAGAATGCAGATGGGAAGAGCAAAATGAAGTATACTACAGACAGCACAAAGCAAAATAAGACGGCAAATTAACAACACATACACGGTTCTTTCATTGCTGTACAGTGAATCAATTACAACAGGCTAAACAGAGCATAAAGGGTAGAATAGAGCAGTTTGTATTTCTGCCAGCAGTAGTTTTTCCTAATGAACTGTCCTTCATTTCCCCTCATTTAATCCAGGTTTCAACCCAATTTCTCAACACAAACACACTTGCACGGGCAGTTAGGTAACAAACACGGCCATAAAAACTGACAGACAATTGCACTAATGCACATACACACAACACAGCTTTTTTTCTTAAATTTAGAGTGTAATAAAGATTGAACCACAACAACAGGGGATTTTAATTATGCATGGTTGGGTCTGTATAATGCTTATTTATTATGTCTAATGGGTGTATTTCTCATTAGTGTTTGTTTGTGTCAGCATTTTTTTCCTGGTGTCTTTGGCATTCTTCCATGTGTGTTTCCTGTTCAGGTGTGTACATGTCTGATTCCAGTATGTATGTGAGTATTTATATGTATGGGAGGGTAAGCCTTCACCAATACATTTGAAAGGAGGATTTGTTTTATTATTCCTCTATTTGTCTCTTAAAGAGGCTTATGTCTTTTCATGTTTGAGCCTGCCCACTTATCCTCAGTTAGAGGATGCTGACAGGCAATAACAGAACAGATTATTGAAGAATTATCTTAGAAATAATCTTTGAATATTATTTCTACCCTGTTCAGCTGCTAGCTGAGTGTGTGTTGAGAACAAGTTGTAGGGAGCCCAGTTTCACTCCGAAGTCATCGAAATCCGGCGCCTGGGCAGTGACTTGCAGTGTCAGAAACCAACGAAAAAAGGCATCCTTTAACGTCAGCATGATACACTATTGGTTGCCGTTATAGTTTTACAGCACCAGGCGGTGTCAGGGGGAAACATGGCGGGACAAGGATGAAATTAAGTTGGCGGAAGTCCAAGTAGCGCTGGTGGGAGGACTGACTTTCACCCGAGAGAGCGGTATTTGTGTCCCGTAAGATTCTAAAGCCAAACCCTGTTCTTTGTTCCTAAACCCAACCACTTGTGTTTGTTGCTGAAGGAAATAAATGTCAATTCACAGTGCGTTCATTTTGAAAGAGACTGGATGTAAATGTTTAACTTAAAAAAAATAAAAACAGAAGTGTATTTTGACCAATGCTCCCAGGGTACCTTGCATGTTGTATGTAGGCGTGGAAACCAAATGTCAATGTGTGACGAGGTCGCAGTGAGTGTTGCAGGAGCAGGACCGCACTTCAAGAGAATCACTTCCCAGATAGATACTCGCTTAACCTACTGCTATCATTCTGCTCCAGGCTGTTCTCATAAACTACTTTTTCCTATGAAAAGTAATGCACCCAAATTTGTACATATCCCTGTGTTTCGAAAGGATGCAATCGTATGAGAAAATGGAGAAAAATGTCAATGGGTGTTTCTCAAAGCCCAACATGATGTCCTCAAATGTCTTCTTAATAACTTGGATTTATATAGTGCCTTTCAAGGCACCCAAGGCCACATGATAGAATAAGAAAACAAATAAATTTATAACTAAATAAAATAAAAAACAAAACACAAACATACATGATAATGATAATGATTGTCAGATATGAGTGAGCTAGAGGCTACAAGTAAGTATTCAGCAGTTTTTTGTAAACGTCCAGCGATGGGGCTTGTCAGATCTCTCCCAAGAGAGGTCCAGAGGGTGGGGGCTGCCACACGGATTGCTCTGTCACCTAAAGTTCTCAGACTGATGTAGGAGATGGAGAGCAGACCCATGTTCCAGGACAGGGTAAAGGAGGCCAGACAGGCACTGGGGGGCAAGACCATGAAGGGATTTGTAAGTGAGGAGGAAGGGTTTGTATTGGATGCAGGATTTGACCAGTAGCCAGTAAAGTTGGATGAAGGTGGGGGTGATGTGCTGCTACAGCTTGGTATGAGTGAGAACTCTGGCAGCTGAGTTCTGCCCAGGGCCTTGTTGGATAACCTGGACATTTCAGTAGTCCAGACCGAAGGTGATTAAAGACTAAAGGCAGATAAGGGTCTCTGCCATGGAGTCAGAGAGTGATGACCTGGATTCTGGAAACATTTTTCAGGTGGAGTGAAGCAGATTTAGTGATGTCTTTGATGTAAAAGGGGAAAGAGAGGGTGGAGTCCAGAACGACACCCAGGTTGGACACTTCTGGGGAAAAGCAGATGGTACAGCCGACCACAGTGACTTTCACTTTCCAGAGCAGTGCCTCGGGGGCCACAACCTTGAGCTAATTGATTACTTGATTAATCGTTGTAGCTTTAGTGGTATGTAAAACTCTGGGCATGGACGTGGGTAAACCTGTGCAATCATTTTTTAATTTGTCTTAAGCCTCCGACAGACTGAGGTATTAGCAATCGAAAGTTTAGTGCAAGTTACACTGTGCAACTAGTTTGATGTATGCAGACTGTACGATGACAGTGCCTACTGAATCATACTGAGTGCATAGGGATGCTGCAGAGGTTATTACTTTTCCAACTGTGAAGCACTACACAGAGGGTCACATTATCAAACAACCTAAAGTTGTGTGGGCACTGTGTACTGCAGTGTGTGTGTTCTGTGTGTGTGTGTTTGCTGTGTGTTCCTTGCATGCTTTGTCTTTCTTTACACGCTCATGGTAAGAGCTGGAGGACACATCATATTGGCAAGGCTTCTGCTGCCACAGATCCACAAGGTTTTCCTCTTTGCTGGAATCCCACACATATCTCTATGTTGCCTCCATGGCGAGCTGCTATCTGTTTGTTTGGGTTTAACGCCAGTGCATCATTTCATGCTGCATTTCTATTGGTTGGTAGAAGTCATACAACGCTGGCAATATTTCAATATTTTATTTATAGTCAACAAAATTCAATTGAAGGACCAAAACCTCTATCACCTATTTTTTTATAAACCCATGGATTAAAATAGTCCCTAATTAAAGCACTGTTTACCAATGTGAGTGATACACTGTGTAGAAATGCTTGCTAAAAATGAGTATCCAGCTTTTTAAGAAAATAAACAAGTTTTTAAAACATTAGTATACATTTATGAAGAATGGGTTTGTAGCAATATTCGATATGAGATTGATAAAAGAAAATCGGAAAATAACACAAGGCAATAAAGACAACACAACTAACTGGCAATTGGCACTTTCCCTGTCAAAGTAGTTGCCAGCCACTGCCAGCATTTTGGATCATATTTACTAATCTCTCAAGACCCACAGATTAATTTGCTCTATTAATATGTAAAAAGTACATACATGAAACTAAAGGAGACCTTCTGTTTTTTTAAGCACAAAAAACATTTTATTCTACGTTATTCCATTTCTTTTTAATCAACAGTTGAATTTGTGGATTTTTATTTAAAAAAAAAAAAAAAAAATCGGACAAATAGCTGAAAAAAAACTAGCCTGGAAATCCAGACCCAAATCTAGAAAGATTTAGGGTTTGGCCATGAGAAATGAAAACGGCCAAACTCTAGCTCTAGCTACCAGTGGAGCTAACTGGTAGACTAGATTCTTGCCGTATCCGGTCAGCAAAACAGCAAAGGAAAGGAAAGGAAAAGGAAAGACTCGAGCTCCGTCTTCTGTTCCTCTTTTAGAGAAAAAGCCAAGTCTAACTCGTTCATTGTAGCGGCCAAAGCCATTTCAAACAACTGGTGTTCATCCGTAGCCATCTTTCAGTGTTTACTGACTGATTCTGGACTTCGTCGTCACAGCACTCTCGTCATAATAATAATTATAATAATAATAATAATAATCATGAAAAAAAACCCAAATGGGGTTCAGAATGTTGATCAAAACAGGACTTGTTAGAGTCCGAGTCCATCAACATCACCACGGCTTGTGCAGCCATAAACCTTTCTGTCAACGCCAGCATTTTTGTGAAGTTTACAAGCTGGTCCCTATAGACAACATCTTCTTCCAGTTTCCAGATCTGCCTCTTCATTTGTTTTTGGACACGGCAGTGCTGTTCTATTTCACAAGATGTGTATCTTTTAACAGTAAAAACACGGATGTTTTCACTGCTGGCATCACTGATGGACACTATGACACACTGCAGGCTATTTTGACCAAGAGCATTTGGAATTGCAGCACTTACTAAGTTATCTCAGAGCTTTTACTCATCAGAGAGCTCAGCTTATGGTCCCAGTGTATGTAAGAGAAACACTCAGCCACAGTTTGTTTCTCTGGCATATTCTCCAGGGTTTCACTATTGCTTTCCTCTGCAGTACATCAGAGTACAGTATCTCTCACTCTTTCTCTCCCTCCTGGGTTCTGTTAATGACAATTGAGTCAAGCAATTGGCAGCAATCCAGCAGAGTGAAAACTCACCATCTTGCTGCCATGAAAAACCCGTGTCTGTTTGTGTGTTGTGTTCATACTATTTGCATGTGTGTGTTTGTGAAGCTGCATGCGTACCTGCACATTGATATAATTTGATGCTTCAGTAAGCTAGGAAGAAGACTGCTGATAGAGGAGTGCAGGTCTGTGTGTGTGTGTGTGTGTGTGTGTGTGTGTGTGTGTGTACGTGTGTGTGTGTGTGTCTGTAGGGGAGAAAAAGACTAGGAAGTGAGCAGGGTCCTTCTCATCAGTGATTGGGTAAGTCATGGACACCTCACGCTGCAACAGTCAAAGGGTTTGGGCTAATCAATACACACACACACACACACACACACACACACATGCACACCACAAGCTGTTTTGCAGGCAGCTGTAATCAGTCTGTGGCTGTGGCAGCCTGCGATGGCAGATTGATTCTCTCTCTTCCCTCTTACTTCTTTTTCAGACTCTCTGTTTACCCTTTTTCTTTTTCCCTCTGACTGGCTGACTTGCTCTTTGTCTCCGTCTTTCCATTAATTTTCGTTTCTCTCCCACTGCTCTTTTCTTTTTCTCTCCTAACTTCTGCCTGTCACTTCCTCCTCCCTCTGCGAGCACTCACTTCGTACTTTTCATCACATCCCCATTCCCTCAGGTTTCCGTGCTACTTTCCATGTCTCACTCTTTCTTGTTTTATGTGTTGTGTTCATCTGTTTACCAGAATGGATATAGTTTCTTTCTGCACCTATGGGTTCCTCCTGTGCTCTTGACACGAGAGATTTACGACTTGCTTCTTCTCAGTGAAGTAGGAATTACTTTCAGCTATGATTTTGCCATATTTAAAGTGGATGGGTAAGCCTGCTCAGAATGACCATCCACCCTTCCACCCTCCTTATAGGCTACTTATTGATAGTAAAGTTGCATAACTCACTTACCAAAAACAGAAAAACATTAATAATATAGAATAATCAGAATTAGCATTAGCAGTTAAAAAAGACAAAGTATCTTTTCTATCTCACCCTCAAATTAAACTTCTGAGTTATACACCCAATTCTCTGACTCAAGCTCGCAGCACAAGCATTGATGTCAGAGCGTTATTCCAGTGACAATTGATGCTTTACCAAGCCCCGCCCCTTTGTGATGGTCTGCCAAGCTGTCAGAGCAAACATAAAGCCCACACTGTAACTAACTGCACTCCCTGAAGAAATTATCAAATTTTTGGGAAAGCAAAAACATGATTTCAGAGAGAAGCAGACAGAGTAACTACATATAATATGTGCTTGAAGGATATATCCAGGATGTCAAACTCACTGTCAAACAGGTTAAAAAGATTAAGATAGTTTGAAACTTGAGCCCAACCATAGGATACAGATGACAGTGTAAAAGTGAACCACCACATCATCGATGATCAAGAAAGAAGACAATGAATAGAGAGGTAGTGTTGTGGCACAGCTCAGTATTTTTCTAGAATCGTTCAATTTTGAGATAAAAGCACCAAACCACCGACAGATGTGTCGACAAATATATTTAGAACAAATCTGGATATCGGGGCATCACAAACTCGCCCCCTGGTGGTCAGAGCAGGCAATTGAATCCTACCTGCCCATGGACCCGTCCCGTTAATTGGATCCACTCCAAAATGTAATGGCTTCTACGTTGGACCATGCTACAAGTTTTGTGAAAATTGGTTGGACAGTTTTCACGTAATCCTCATCCAAAAAATGAATGGAAGTGAATGGGCGGCCACGTGTGGGCGGCCCGTGGACACACTCCCTGTGTTGGATCAACACCAAAATTTAATGTATTCTAAGATGGCATGTGTTACATCCCTCCACCGAATTTTGTGAAAATCAGTCAGGCAGCTTTTGTATAATTCTGCTAACAAACTCTAAAAAAAAAATTGGTTCATTTTTGCGATAAAAGCGCCAAATTTAGTACATTTATAGCTTAATATACTGGAATACAACACTTTGATGATGCAAGAAGGAAGCTCTTTCCACAGCAGATAGTGTGCCTATGCATGTTTCTATCAGCCAATCTACAACATCTTTATAGTTTTAACGGCCTTGTTTTTCAAAAAGCAGTGCAACAGTTTAACCCTTGACCCTTGTCAGAACTGGCCGATGCTATGCTATGATTGGCCAGTCTGCTTTGGGACTTCTCAAAGGGTCAGTTGTAAGGTAACACTAGTTGCCATTCATTTAGTAACTTTCTAGTTATCACCTCTAACATCAGTTGCTGAGTAGTGTATTTATTATTAGCTAAAACAGACCACGGATGAGTAAAATGAAATGCATGCATTGCATATCATGTCTGGCAGGTGCACAAAAACACATTGTGTGTTTACTTTAGGTCTGAGAAATATGTTGTGTTCGTTTCTTTCCATTTGCAATACTGATTTTTTAAATTTATAATGTTTTTAAAATCATACATGTTTGCTGGCTTACGTTCTTCTTGTTCTTCTTCACAGCCTTTGTTTGGCCATTACTATATTTTTCTGCTTGTTATTACCACTGCAGATCAGTGGAATAGTACAAAACTGGTGGTAGCTAGTGTGTTTGTATCAGATAAGATATAAACAGAGCAGGGACTCGCTCATAAAACAAGTGTAAAAACACTTCTATATTACTGCAGAAATGTGAGAACTTAAAGCACTACAAGTCAGGAAAAAGCTGACTGATGTTAAGTTACTCTTTAAATGACAGCAGAAGTTGATGCTGCACACCAAACTATACCTAGTTTCATTCCTTTGTAGCCAACAATTCTGTCATGTACAGTAAGATAGTCTTAGGTTTGCTAGCAACACTGACAATAACAAACATAAATGAACATTTTGCATTGTGATGGTCTTGATTCGGTTCATACTGTAGGTCACAACTTCATTCATATATTTCCAATTAATTTGCTTGTGTGTGTAGGTTCAGGGTAATTGCTGCTCTCTGTTTGAATTCAGTTTCCTCTGCTATATCCTGTTACTATTTGCAGTACTGTGACCCAGTTTCCCCACAAGCATCATTAAAACTTTTACTGTATCTTTATTCAAATTGTCACCTGAGTTGAATACTGATATACCCAAGAAATATTATTTTTGCCACAGCCAGTCACTGATACTCTGGCAGCCTGCTGCATCTGCACCAGTGAAATACCAGCCATCCATCACCGACAAGACACCTGTCATACACATCCATCATCTTTCACCACTGCAGAGTCACACAAACCAAACACACACCCAACACCCAAACAAACAAACACGAGTACACACACATACAGAAACACACGAGTCACCCAGATGGAAATGTATCCTTCATCTTCAGCCTGGTACAGTCACACACTCAGAGAAAAAACACACAGTACACATAAAGTGACGCCTTCGCACGCATGGGAGTCATTCAGTCCGACAGCTATATCCATCATTCAGCTGAGGACAATCACAGTAGCAGTCACGTTCTGCTGGCTGAATTTTGCATTAGCATACACTGTGAAGTCCTATTCTTGGGCTTTTTGTGGACAGGTTAGACTAGTATGTCTGGACAGCTGTCTCCGTTAATACTTTATCTGACTTCTGATGACTGTCACACACACAGTGGTACCTTCATGCTTTCCAGCAAATACTGTAAAAAGGACTCAGAGCCAAAGGTGTTAACTGGATGTTTATTTGTAAAATAAACACTCTTGTAGCATCTTGTGTCCTTTATGTGTTTTTTTTTTTTAATGACATAAAATCCACTTTTATCACTTTTGCTCCAACTTTTATATACTCTAAAATATGATCCCTTGGATATCTTCTTTTAGGAGGTAACCAAGAGGTGAAATAAAATGTTTTAGGGCTGATATTGACTTTAATATTAGTTCAGTCAGAGACACATTAAGATATCGACCATTTATATAGAAACTAGTTATACAGTTAGACTTGGCTGAAAAGGCTCCGAGACAGCTCTTGAAGAATCCAAGCAGAAGCAAAACAACTCCTGGAAGAACGAACCATACTTTAATAAACATATACAGGGACATTAAATCTGAGCTACATCAACAACTCCAAACAAAACACGCAGAGGAGGAGGCTGACATGCAGGTCCCCAAAGTAATATTAAAAATGCCCAGCCATATTGGCTGTGCTGTGCACCTGAACAAATATGATGGACATAACGAGTCAGCTGGTAGTCAAGCAGATGGTAAAGCATGATCAAAACAGGTGATACAAATCAGGGAATGGAACCCATAACTACGCTATGCTCAATGCCAGACCTAGCTCAGTTTGGCTCTCAAGTCAAGCTTTAATTTTTAATAGATATATTTATTGTACTCATTACAAAAAAGAACAAGCGCTTGTGAGAAATCTACACAAATAAAGAACTTGGCTAAACTAAGCTAACAAACCACAGAGTGTATAAATAGCGGACATAGCTACTATGATGTCACTTATTGGTTTGTAGACTCCTGTTCTGAAGCCTCTAGTTTGGAATTTTGGCCACCATCTTGGGTTTTTTGGAGCCAGAAGTGAACGTATTTGGACAAGAGGTTTGTGCTGTGGAGGAGAAAGGGGTGGATCTGACTCACAGACTGTGACAATGCCTTGTAGACAGCCTGTCACTTAAGTGGCCCAAAGTTAGCCATATTTAAGAGTGGGGCCACCTGTCACTTAAGTGGCCCCACTCTTAAATATGGCTAACTTTGGGCCCTTATAAAAATGTAAACAGGTGAGTAGAGACCAAAGCCATTGTTTTGTTCCAGGTTGTAAACATGTTTACTTTTGTTGTAAAGTTGGACATTTTAACATGGGGGTCTATGGGGATTGACTCTGTTTTGGAGTCAGCCTCAAGTGGTCATTCGATGCATTAGCATTAGATCTTTGAATCTAATGCTAATTTTTGGATGGATTTTGGCGACCCACCTCACACAGTCAACCTGAGTCCACCTTTAAACTCACATGGAATTCTTCTTTCATCAGAAAAAAATTCTTCAACACACCCATTTAATCCTAACACAATAAAGCCTTATTTATGGTCCGGTGCTGAAAACTTGTGATTAGTGTTGCTCGAATGAAACAGTCACGCATCATTTTAAATTTATGTTTCAGTTAAAGGTTTTAAGTAATCTATGGTAACCAGAGACCCCCTGTTTTTTTCTATGCACTACGTTTGTCGTGTTCAATAAGTGTAATCTGCACAGACAGATGTATATGTGTTTTTAAATTAATTACCACTAGTCCATACCCATTGGTAGCTTTGTCACCTTCTACCTATGCCAATCCTCAATGCCTATGTGCAGTTTCACATAGATTGACCACGTCAGTGAGTAGAAAAACGTGGGACAGACAGAATGACTGACTGACAGAATGACACACTGACAGTTTCCGTGATTATGTACAGCATACCATACCATGACTTAGTCACACCAAAAATTAGAAAAAACAACAACATTGGGCCACAGGGGGAGCCACAGCGATCGGTTGCATTTTAGCCATTTTTAAGCATTTTTCTGTTGTTATAGCGCCACCCAGTTGCCAATTAGAGTTAAATTCCTCCAGTCACCTTGAGGCGTCCTGTTCTACATATCCACCAAGTTTAGTAAAAATCAATACGGTGGTTAGGCCTAGATAAGAAATTAGCTCTCTAGCGCCCCCATTTTGTTTGATGGGGTCAATAATGGAGGGGTCCCCTCAGATTATGTGTGGTCATATGCCTACAAAGTTGCGTGGTGATGGGTGAAACCCTTGAGATGTTATACACCTTTATGTGATGAGCCACGCCCTCTGCAATATTCATTGCCTTATAGAATCTCAGTTTTAGTAAGTTTTCCAACTTTTGCCAAGAGGGAACTTTAGATATTGGTCCCTAGATTATGTTCACCCAGTTTCATGCAGATCGGTCAAACTTCCTAGGAAGAGAGAGAAATTCAAAATGGTGGAAAATCTATATAATCTTAAGTTATGGGTTCTTGAGGCAAATTTGTTCCTTCAATTGATGTACTATTGCTTCATTGAGGAGGAAAACGTGGAACAGACACACAGACACACCCACAAACAGAGTTTTTCGTCATTATATAGTAAGATACAGTGATTTAT
This sequence comes from Epinephelus awoara, assembly GCA_035609425.1. Lineage (NCBI taxonomy): Eukaryota > Metazoa > Chordata > Actinopteri > Perciformes > Serranidae > Epinephelus > Epinephelus awoara. Next base: position 29,524,103 of record CM069309.1, read on the forward strand.
CAGCTCTCATTCTGTGAGTGGCAGATTCCCCTCACTTGCAATGTGGACTGACAAATAAAGTCAGTAATCAGTAAAAACTAATAATGTTGATTTTGTCTGTGGAGCTGACATGAAAAATATTTTCAATCTGTATATGTCTGCTATCAGTCAGCCTGGTGGAGGCTATCTCCATGATAATTACCCAGTACAGTGACAGTACCCAGTAACACTACATAATCACATTGTGTGACAAAATATGACAGTGTCGGTGACATAATAATATTCTCCAGGTGCACAACATGAAAGTATCTGTCAAAAACTCTTTTTTTTTAAATATTACTGTCTGGGCTTTCTTGCCTTAATTGGAGAGGACAGTTAGACAGGAAAAGGGGGAGAGAGAAAGAGGCAACGACATGCAGCAAAGGGCCACAGGTCAGAATCAAACCCTGGCCACTGCGCTAAAGACTCAGCCTTTCATAGACGGGGAGCACACTCTACCGGGTGAGACTGAAAAATGTAATTTCTATTGAGTGACACTCATCAAAAGTGACAAGCATCCTCCCATGAATCCGGTTTTAAGCCATCAGTGCTCTGCTCACTATTTTGCTGCATGCCTGCTGTTACCTTCCACCTGAAAGCTGTGTTGTCATGCTGCTATGGCTGCTCCAGCTTGTGTCCATATAACATTTGAAAAGCACATCCAAAGCACACCTCCACCTCTGCATCCACCTGCAGGCTCTTCTCCAGGAAGCAAGTTGTTATGGTTCGAAGTTTACTACTTTAAATCGAGCATGAGTCCTCGTACTGTCTCAAAGACTTTGTCCAGGTTTACATACATACTTGGAGAAACCTGTCAACCAGTCAGTTAGTTAGTCGGGCAGTCACTCAGACAGCTGTATCCATCACAGCTGGCTGAAGTGCAGTCTAAGGTGTGAAGGAGATTTGGTTCCAGTTCAGGACAGAGCAGAGGGGAGGTGACAAATCTGCGATGCAATGCAGCAAGCCAAGACTTTCATCATTCAAGGTCTGTGTGAGGTTCAGACACTTTTTGAGCATCTGACCTCATTTTTCACTCTTTGTCAGAAAGGCATTGTCGAAGATTCAAACTGTCTGCTGCTTGTTATTGCAGTCACGAAGGTGACCTATAACCACGGTCAATAAGGATCTGGAAAGAATTAAAAATCAGCTCAGAGTGATGTAGCACAAGAAACAGCAGATGCAGAGTTTAATCTGGCATTTAACTGACACATTGGTATTTCTTAAAAATGACCAATACTGGCCATTATTGACATATGTTTAAACATTGCTCTTTTTGAAACAACTGTCTTATTACAATTGTGCAGAGAACATTTCTTTTGGCTTACAGGCTCCACACTAATATCAGTGGTACATGGACAAAGTTTAAGATGATTGCGATAGCTTGTGGGTGATACAGTCTTAGATGTGTTCACTCAGTTGATGATATCTTAATTGCACTCCCTGCTGTACTCAACTGCTGTTGAACCAAGCTAAATAATGGTCCCACTTCAAAAACATTGCAGCCTGAATAATGTTAAACATGCTTCATTGAACAACCAGCACAAGGATATATCTTTTTAGAACAATTGCTTTGGCCAAAGATACTTGTGGTTACAACAAAAATGACCATTTTGTTTCTGTGTTACATTATACCAACCCAACCAACCAATCACCCTGAAACAAAAGAACAAATCAAGAGAAATAGAGCAAAGGCTGAATGTTCTTGGTTCAGACCGAAATATGTCTTGGATAGACTACCATGAAATTTATGCTTGCTTGTGTCTCAACACACACGGCACCCTTTGGTGTACCTATGTGATGTCCAGCTGATACACATTGTAACATGTGGATTATTTTGTGAAACAGGCGTGGTTAGGTTTAGGCAACAAAACTACCTGGTTAGGTTTAGAAAAACTGATACATTTTTGAGTTAAAATAAGTACGTTTGTTATATAACAATAACAGACATGTGACATAAATACAAAACCAGTGAGGAGGAAATGAAATGCCTTTGGTGTTGATATCACACACCAAGGGGTGTGACAAAGCATTGGTATTTTGTGAACCAGCTGGGTATTCGTATCACTTTATTCCCTCTTTTTTTTTCTGGCGCAACCAGCAGGTCAAACTATTCACTTAGATTAGCTGAGTGATGTTTTGAGCCGTTGTGAAATACTCCAAAAACATACAGCTGTGATTGCATCACAATTTCAGTATTACTGCACCAATTAGTCACCTATTGTCATATGAGATGCAGAGCTAAAGAGGGCAACTGCCAGCTAAAGCCTGTATCATTTATCATCCACCAGGATAAGAGGGGTCAGAAGTAAAGAGCACAGTCATTCAATGAATGCACAAAAACCACAAAGATGCCACCACAGACACAAAGAGAGCTTGCAGGGTATGAGCAGGTATGAGCAGCCAGTGAACCCACTGTGTCCTGCCACTGCATTAGAGAAGCACCTGCCATTGCTGCCACCCAATCCACCAACCATTTATCTGCTTTCAAAGTGGACAAAGTGGTCAGTTAAAAATGTAACTTCAGGTAGCTTGCATGTTTTTATTTGTAGCCCATTATGCTCACTTTTCTGTGGCAATGTTGTTAATTTGTAGCAATATCATTTTTGTAACAATGTAGCTTGGTTACCTAGTAAGTAACTGGGCCACACTGTAATAAATAGAATGACCTTAACCCTGATCACTAATGAAGAAGCCATCTATGTCAAACTGGAATGACCGTGGCTTACGACACCACTTATCACCCATCTACAATGCAGTCTTGGGATCCCTCCCCAGACGACTTCACACCCATTCACCCCTGGTCCCACCAGACCCGAACAACACACATGACGGCCAGGTAGGTAAACTTTAGTTGTGTTTTGGCCGGTCATTTACATGACAGCGGCGTTTTGGGTGCCTGAAAACGCAACGTTTTGAAAACAGGCTCCAGAGTGCAATTTTTTGGAAACGGCAGCGTCTCCGTTGTCATGTAAACTTGCAATATGCGGTTCCTCTGAAAACGGAGACTTTTCACACGTGTGCATTACGGTTCTAGTCACTAGGCATGCACGAGAAAGTTGACTGTCACAACAACAATGCCGAGCTCTGTTTGAGGTGCTCACCCTGTTGATTTGAAGTGAAGTGTAGATCTGTTACTGTAGCAACTCCACCTCGTCGTCCATCCAGACAAAGTTATCTCTTTCTCTCTCTGTACATGCTTTCGCCATTGTGTCTTCTTGTTTTGGTTTGTAATCACTGTGTTGTAAAGGAAGGCGCTTCAGCGCAGGCGCATGGCGTCATGCCGTGGTGGTGCTTTACAAATGTACACTGCCACTCATTGGCCTGGCGTGCATACTACAGTGTTTCCAGTAGATTTTGCGGCTCCCTGTGAACGGGGATCGTTTCAATAACGTTGTCATATAAACGCAGAACTTTTCTTGAAACGCAAAGGACAGACTTTCCTGTTTTTAGAGAAACCGTTGTTGTCTAAACAGGGCCTAAGAGCTCACATGTGACCCCTACGACTCTGCAAGGGTTCACACCCACACAGGGTTTAAAGCCTGCAACTCTGCACCAGTCATTTAGAACTGAAGAAGCTTCTGTGCCCAAGCAGAGCAACTTTCTGCTCAATTTCATGCATCAAGTTTTGCAACTTCCATTTAAAATCTGACAGCACTACTGGTGGCAGTGTCCTCATGAAATCTGCCACATGCAGGACGTATCTGCCACAGGAGTCCATCAGTTTGAGCATGGCCTCCCTTCTCTGCCACCCAGCCTCCATCTCAGCTTCCTGCTCATTCCTCCTTTTGTCCAGAGCTTCAAAATTAAGGCTCGCCGAGCTGCCTCATTTCCTCTTCTTAGACCTTGGAGCTGGACCAGCAAGTGAATTTGGAGATGGAGGAATGGTTGAAGGTTGGGTGGGAATTGGAGTTGAAGCTTGAGGCGTTGTTGGTGGTTGCTGTCTACAATAGCCAGGTGAGATAAACAATATGAACCCTCATACCCTGTTGTAAAATAGTTACGCTGTTACCATTAAAGGACAAAAGTGTCCTCTTAAAAAATTCCATAAAAATAGTATATATTAATATTTTTTCGACTGGTTTTGCATAAATCTTTAAATCAACTTCAGTCCTGATTAACATACCAAATATTTCATTCATTTCAGAAGGTTTTTAACACTTTATATGCCAGTGTTTGTGATGGCATCACAAATCTGCCAGGGAGAACAAATTTCTCTGTTCTTGCGGAGTACGTAAAAGCCTTTAACATTGCGCCAACACTGAAACGTTACGATGAACCATGCATTATCATAGACGCATCGTTATGTACCTCACTTAACTTAATGCATACAAGGATAATTTATGATACTGCAAAGACTATTATAGCATTTTATGACTTCTTACTACAGTTGATTTTTGAGGTGTGTGAAGGCAGGTATAGGTATTCATAATGCATTTTAAGTCCCATCAGTCAATCTCTACTTTAAAACTAGTGTTTTTTTAACTGCAAGTGAAAGATAGTAGATGTTAAATTGTAGCAAGACTGGCCTGCAGCCAGATGACAGACCTGTTGTGATTGTAAATGGTTTCTTCTGAATCAGATATCGATCAAAGCCAACTGGAAGTCAACAAGAGATCAAGATGGATCAGGCATATGTCTTCTTCTGCCTTTTGCGCTCTGTAATTACCTGGGTTGTCTTCATCGCTGCAGTGGAGAACAAATGTTGGGAAAATCTATCTTTGCTTGTTTCTGCTGGTAGAGCAGTAGAGTTCTGGTCAGCATTATTTGTAACCATTGCCGTCCTTTTGAAAACACTGCATTCTGTATGCTGCAGCGGTGTCAAACTATGTGCTGTCAAAGCCCAGGAGTATGCAGGTTTTTCATTCAAACTCAGTGGCATGTGACAGGCTGAAAATGAAAGGGTACAAATCTCTTCCAGGGTGACCTTGGGGCTTAGCTACTGTCATACTCTAGGTTTGAATTCAGCTTAGAAACCTTTGTTGTGTGACATCCTGACATCTTGTCTGTCTTTTTTTTTTCCACAGTGAGTTGTCTAATATTCCAGAAATGTGATTAAAGTAATCTTTAATAGAGAGAATTACCCCAGAATTGAAAAAGTGAGCTGGGGCATTTTTTTCATTAAAAGAAATATTCGGAAATCATCCTTAAAAATCGTTTACACGTGAATTTTGTTTGTTAGTGTGTATATTATATGCAACGGCACATTATAAACAACATAAAATGCAATGTCTCTTATTAAACCTTAAGAAAAGCTGTAGTATTCCCATCTTTGCTGAGTTAAGAGTTTTCTATGACAGGACTTAAAGGCCTGTCCCATATGTACGCCACTTAAGTTCAGTGATTAAAGCAAATAAAAGCACAGGATATTATTTGAAGTTTTTCATGTATACAGGCACTCCATATCCCAAATATGATCAAGGGGATAAACCTCATTACGAGGTTATACAAGTCCGTGTGAACACATTCAGTGGTACATAGATTAGATCATCTGTAATTAAAATGACTCAAACGTTACTCTTTTCTGTTAGTAGAAGTGTAAAGTCCATATGTTATATTTCAACAAAGCTGTGGTTATGTTAAGGCACAAAAATCATTCGGTAATGCCTAGGAATAGATCGTGTTTTGGCTTTAAATACCCAGTTTTGATGGCAGAGCCACGGATGGAAATGTCGCCAATATCTTGCTAAACCAACCGCTATGTTTCAACAGTGCTGCAGTCAAGTTTTGATTGTGTTTATGCACAAAAACCACTCGGCCATGGTTGAAAAAATATTATGTTTTGGCTTAAAATAACCAGTTCTGGTGCCACAATCATAGCTGGAAGTGCCGCCAACATCTTGCTAAAAACAGCCAGTTTTGTTGTTTGCTGGTCTTGAACAATGGGTTGCAGTGGTCTGGAACTTGGCAGCTGTCTTGCTTGGGTTTCACGCCATCCACCATCCCCTCCATCTCCTCCATCTCCCAATGACAGTCAGCATAAATACATGTAATCTGAAGTATGATACATATGAAACGTACAAATGTAGCATATCTGTGGTATGCAGAAACATATAATGCCAGCATTTTCTTCTGGGCTGGCTGACCATCAGGCATTCCAACTGATATTGCTGTTTCTTTGAAGAGATGCTGTGTCTTCCTTATCAATATGATGGTCTGATATTAAAAATAAGAAATGTGACCCATATTCACGCCAAGATTGCTACAAACTTAACAGAGAAAAACTAAAACAGTAAGACAGATGGGAGCTTAGGTACAGAAAAGTATAGTTTGATTTTGAGGCCATAATAGTGTTTAGAGAAGAACCATCATCCTTAATTCTAATAAAAATACAGTAAATGTCCTTCAAATGCCTGTTTAAGCATGTGATCAGCAGGTGATTCTCCTTTAGAAATTCCACTTCTGATCCACCAGGACATTGCATCCTGCTAGGAGTTGAATGCCTCAAGAGACACTGGAGAAGTCTCCAGCAGTGTCCAATCAAATCAAATGCAGCTCCTTAGTGTGCTGTGCTCTGGAACCATGATGACATCTGTAAGTATCAAAGACACACAGGGTATCAGGGCAGCATCCTTACACTTGGCCAGGAGCCACTCACTTGCTAAATTCCAGGCTGGTATCCCAAAGATGTTTACAACAGAAGCTGCATTAGTCCCTTTATTTTGGAGCTTTCATCTGCAGCGCGACCAGTCAGGGTTTTTGTATCATTGCACCTCTTTGTTGGATCTCTACCCTGCCCCTGCCTTGCAGGTCTTTGTGATGGTGCCGCTGCCTGTGCAATATCACTCACCCAGCTGCAGCATAGTGTACTTTAGGTATAGCTTCATCTAACATTGTTCACAACTCATGTAGAAAGTATTCAAGCTGTCTCTCCATACAAAAGCTCCATACAAACACTCAGCTGTCATCCGCACCTTATAACTGGCAGAATCTCTTTGTCCTGAGCCACTGCTGAGTCCATGGAGAGAATGATGGCTGCAAATACTGTGGCAGTGTCGCCTTTTGTGGTGCACACCACTCAGATTTCACATATTTCAGGAGTTTACATCAACACAAATTTTAGATTAAAAAAAGATTCATTCAAGTGATTGGTTTCCAACATTTTACTTTAAGGTATCACATTGAGTCATTTACACTTGTTTCTTACCAAAACACAATGCCAAAACCACTCGTACCAACAGAATTGTTCTTAAATAGTAAACAATTGTGACCTAAGGCAAGTATGTGTAATCTTCTCATACTCTTAAAACAGACCTGTGGGTCGTGTACAGTCTATGCCTGCCTGTCTTCACAGAGAGAAAACACACTTGTTTGATTAAGAACTATAATTCTTCAAACTGAATAAATCTGGAGTTTATGTTCCAGAAATCAACTGAAACAAGCAAATGTAAAATAAATATCCTGCAATTTGTCATTATCATGGCATGTCAGTGTACTGAGAGGTTTTTGAAGATGTTATGCTTTATTGGCATATTTTAGCACAGCATGCTGTGCATTTTAATAGTTGCCAAGAAAAATGATCTCACTCTGACAGCTGCCTCAGGGTCTTTATGCATGTGGCTGTCCTGCATTGTCCTCAGTTGCATCCAAAAGTGTATTATCGCTCTCTGTGACATCCCCTTGGTCACCTTGTTAGCATCTAACTTCATTTCAGACCATTCACACTTTATTCCTGTTGCAGTAGAGAGCTGCTCTACACACGTAAATTTGACCGTTTAACGATGGAGGTTGCTGCCACGGCTATTTAAATGCATTCCATTGCCATACGCTCAGACATTCTCCGCCTGGACGTTCATTGCATTGCATTACGGAAGGTCAGTTTTGTTCGGTTTTATCGGAGATTTGAAGTTTTGAATTATTAGGTGTGATAACCACCACTGGACAGTGGTGTGTATAAACTGCAGCTCAGAAAAGATAACCATGTCCCACATGAATATGCACATGCAGAAAATGAAACATATGCCCTTCAGCAGCAACCTCTGTTGGGATAAGTCCAGAAATTATATGGGATGATGGCACTCCTCATAGGTGGATACAATTTAAAACAAGACAAAAAAATAATGGTTAAATATTCTCTCAGTCAAGCTGAGTTACAGCTCTGGACTAATGCCAGATGGAAAGCAAATATGTCTGCTCTGCTATGGGCTTATAATGATATTAACTTTTATTGGGTGCTGCAACAGTCATAAAAGTAATCTGCAGCCATGAGTGTTTGTTGATGTATTATTGTATGCAAATGAAGCGTGACTGATGTTTGTGCAAGTTGGACGGGGCAATAGTTGAGTCATTATGCTGCTTGGGGTAGTGGGGAAGGCCCTTGACAAAGTCGTAGCCCAGGGGCCCATGATACTTTAATGCCACCGCAGATGGTGCTATGTGCTACAAATTAGCATGACTAGTCCATACCCATTGAGTGCACAGTTGCCCATGTACAGTTTCACATGGTGTGTGTTTGGGATACAGGTCATAGGAAATTGCAGATTAAATAGTTAACTGAACCCATTAAGAAGAGCAATGTATTCAGACAGAGTTTTTGTGAATTTGATAGTATGATTGCTTTATTGAAAGTACAGTAGTGCCATTGCCAATAGTGGGATAGTTAGTGGGCTAAAACTGTACATTAGTAGTTGAGGTAGCACGTTGAGAGGCAGATAGTTAAAGTGTTTAAAAAACATTGGGCCACAGGGGGAGCCACAGCGCTCGGTCACATTTTAGCCATTTTTAAGCATTTTTCTGTTGTTATAGCGCCACCCAGTTGCCAATTAGAGTGAAATTTTTCCAGTCACCTTGAGGCGTCCTGTTCTACATATCTACCAAGTTTAGTAAAAATCGATACAATGGTTAGGCCTAGATAAGAAATTAGCTCTCTAGCGCCCCCATTTTGTTTGATGGGGTCAATAATGGAGGGGTCCCCTCAGATTATGTGTGGTCATATGCCTACAAAGTTGCGTGGTGATTGGTGAAACCCTTGAGATGTTATACACCTTTATGTGATGAGCCACGCCCTCCGCAATATTCATTGCCTTATAGAAGCTCAGTTTTAGTAAGTTTTCCAACTTTTGCCAAGAGGGAACTTTAGATATTGGTCCCTAGATTATGTTCACTGAGTTTCATGCAGATCGGTCAAACTTCCTAGGAAGAGATTGATTTGAAGTGTTTTTCAAAAAATTCAAAATGGGGGAAAATCTATAAACCGGAAGTTATGGGTTCTTGGGGCAAATGTGTTCCTCATGAGGAGAGGCATCTCTGTGCAAAGTTTCATGTCTCTACGACATACGGGACATGAGATATGCCCATTCAAAGTTTGCAATTTCGATCAGTTGCTATAGCGCCCCCCTTTGGCCAATTGATGTAATATTGCTTCATTCGCATCCTCCCATGACCCTCTACCACTGTGCCAAATTTCACATGGACTGACCAAGTCAGTGAGGAGAAAAACGTGGAACAGACACACAGACAGAGTTTTCGTCATTATATAGTAAGATTATTGAGGACGTACTAGTGTCGTACAGTTAATTGTCTGTTGTACATCAACAGGATTGCAGTCTGAGCACCGCTCGTGACCATCTAGTTTTAAGTTTTGGTATTTTCCGTGTTTATCTCCATCTTAATGTCTACTGTCTCTTCAAAATAAAATCATGTTTGTGTTCACAGGAAATAAAATAAAAGCAACACAAATACATTGTAAATGTACATTTAACATGGCAACTACTGAACATTGAGATGACTTACAAAGTGTTATTTCTTAAGTAGCCTATGTATTGTTTGTAGGCTATTGTGCTTACAGGAACATATCTACACGGACAGATGGCACGGTGATGACTTAATATTCATCACATAATTTATCATGACAGAGGGACATAAAAAACGGAGTAATTTCAGTAAATTTATCACTCTACTTATCATCCCTAAACAGGTCTGTGTATGTCCACACATGAGGAGTTATGGCTGCCCTCCGGCCACAGGGCCTCTCTGCACCGGTGAGCAGCAAAGTCGGGATTATGCATCAGTGGTGCTGGAAATCAGGTTAGCAGATTTCTAACAATAAAGGGACACCCATTTTCACAATTAAATACTCAACAGTCAAACAGTGCATTGGTGTTGATGACTGATGGACTTTAAATACTATAGTTTTATTTGAATGTGATTTATGGTTTTTGTCTCTCTGTATCTTTAGTCCCATAAAGTCTTATTTGCATAAAAGGATTATATCACAGCAAAGATATGGAGATTTAAAGTTAGATTTTAAGAATAAAACATTTATTTAATTTATGCTTTAGCTAAGAACATTATGTTTACTGGGATAAAGACAGATGCCACCTTAATATATGCTAAAGGAGTTAAAATGAAATACTGCAATTAAAAAAAAAAAAAAATGATATTGAAATTTGGAAGCTTAAAGGAATACTTTACCTGCGACTTTGCCCCCAGAATTATCATTTATATACCAATTACTAACACAACTCATGCTCTTAATTGCAACTCTTCTCTCTCCAGCTGAGCGCTCAGTTCTTCCCAAACACATTTTTGCTAAAACCTATTGTAAACACTTTCGCAAAAACAGTCTCGCACACGGATGAGTGAATGCGTACTTTCATGGGCCCGGAGTTCTACTGCCGCTCACCCACACCCATCGCTTCCTTGCTAATAAACAAGCTGGGGAGGTGGGATTTCAACTCAATGCACAAGCAGCGTGAACAGATGTTTTGCTATAGTTTTGCTGTTGTTAAACATGGTCCCCAATTACTTCAATTTATCACTGTCTCCATTTTTGGATTCTTCGTTCAAGCAGGAGTCATGTGAAAAAAAAAATAGTTTTCTTCAAATTCAATTTAACATAGTGTAAGTAACTCAAAAGCAGCACCAAAGACAGGAAGGACAATTTATAATGACCTTTAATGGAGCCGGCTGCAGGTAGGGTGGCTCTGGCGAACAGTCAAACAACCAGCGACCATGAGTGGATTCCGTGTTGCACACACAAAGGCTGAACATGCAGCCATGTGGCAAGGTAATCCACAGCACTGAAAAACACAGGCAGCAGAGCAGGTAGACTGAGTGACAGTCTCTCCACACAGCCACGGGGAACAGGCGAAAACGAAACCCGGAACGTGGAAGCAGAGCTCTTGGTCAGGGACAGAAAGCTGAGTGGTTTACCAGGGAGCAGGCGAAGCAGGAGAGTCAGAATTAGGTGAGGCAGGCGACGAGGAAGCAGTCCGGGGATAAATATTGGAAAGTCTTGTATGGATATGGTGAAGAACAATCAGGCAACAGGAGTCTGTGAAGCAGGAGTATTTATAGTGACAGGGAGCAATGATCCACAGGTGAGTGGCGTTAGCTTGATAAGGTGGATGAGGTGGACCGACAGGAGCGGGAGATGTGTGGACAGGTGATAGGCTCGCAGGCAGTAGTGGTAGAGAGGTGGGTTGAGTGGAAATAAACTGGGTGAACTGAGAAGATAGCATGTATGGCAGGTCAAAAGTGCACACTGTGACAGCACAGCAGACTAGCACGTCTGTGGCTCTGGGTTAGTTAGTGTTTGCTAGTACTCACAAGCCACCTTTAAAAGCCCGTTTTGATAAACTGACAGCAAGGGAGTTGGTAAAAGCAATCAACACACTCAGGCACCCAGATCAGTGGAGTGAATCTGGGTTACAGTGTGCGGAGCGTTTGGGTGTGTCTGTGGGAATGTCCCTTTTAAAAGCAGTTCTTCACAACAGCAGCAAATGCCGGCTGCTGGTTCAATCATTCACTGTCTGTACTGATTCCTGTCCCTCTTCTTCTCTATTTTGTGTCTTTCTCTCTCTCTATTTGTCTAATGTTATCATTCCATCACATCCTCTCTGTCTCTCAGCCACATCCCTCTCTCTCTGTCGGGTTCTTGATTGACAAGTGTGATGGTGTTTGCCTCTCCTTTCCCTGACCTTCAACTCTCAGGAATGCACACACAAACATACACACACACAGCACACAGTGAGACTGCTAATGGCTTCTACCTTTGCAGACTCTGTCAATAGGGAATTACAGTCCTTATACACCAGAAAGGAAAGCCGCAGAAACACAGAGACAGAACATTCAATATTCATGCCAATAAAACAAAGAAAGAAACGGTTCTGACCCAGACAGGAAGGTGGATGGAGAAATTTGGAATATTGTTATAATATGTTGAATATTGTACTTTTTTTAAGATTTCATTGATGTTCTATACCGAATGCTCCTTTTGATAGTTACTGCCTGAAATTGTCATTGTTATAGCAGTGATTACAGAGTCAATCTTTGGAGCTTTTCTAGAATAAAATTATATGACCTTGATGGAAAATCAAGAAAAGAAAATGTTTTAGATTTCAAAAAAAAAAAAAAAAAAGTTTAACAAGTCATGTTCCCTTGTTTAATGATGCTCAGACTAGCATCACTTGATTTCAGCAAACATTATTTTACATTGTGCTTTTAACCACTCTCATCATTGAACACATTGCTGAACTCACCTGTTGATCACATAGTGCAATAAATAGCCGAAGACTTTATCTCCTTATTGACATTAATGGGTATGTGAGACAAAGTAACAGTTTGGCAAAAATAACTGCTTCATTATTCATCACTTAATATTTATGGAAACCTCAGATGAGTGTTTCATTTAAAAACAACAACCCTCTCATTCCTAGCTTGTTAAAAGGCCACTTGCAAGACATGTGGTGCTGCATACTATCAAGTAAAAAGGGTAAGTGTAATGCACTGCTAATGTTTGTGGTCGGATCTTTTCTTTACACCACTGGCAGATAAACAATATTAATTTGCACTCACCTTCCATCCATCCATCTGTCCACCCATCCATCCAACTGTACTTAACTTGTACACAAGATATGTTAATTGGCATCTACTGAGTACAGTCATGCTCCCAAGAGAATACACATTTTACATTGTGGCCACTCAAGAGCTTTTCTCCAGTACATCTCCATACCAGACAAGGTATCTCATAGGCAGATTTTCATGAAATCTGAAAGACTCATCTATACTGCCAAGAAGATTAACCCTTTGACTGTCATGATTATGTCCATTCTTCTAACACTATTCTTAGCAAAAAATATAAGGTTACAGCCAGCAGTCATGTGTTGTAGTTAGTGATGTCATGAGAACCAATACCCGCGATACCTTTCGATTCCATGATGAAAAAAACCCAGTGACACTCATTTTTTGAAAAACCGGAAGAACCAAAACCAGCGTAAGACTCGGTGCTATGACTCCTCCTTAACCGATGGGGTCAGTATACGCCATATAGCGTTAAGCCTGATTTATGGTCCTGCGTTGAACCATCATAGATCTGCTAGCCATATATGCAGTTTTAAACACCACTGTCTTTTTATTAATTGCTTTTAACTCGTTCTGAATTGCTTCTGAACCATGCTCCATGCGGATCTTTGTCCAGACTCCGGACATCTCCCTCTCTCCCCCAGCCCCTCCCCTGGGAGAGAGTCCGGTGGTCTCCTATGAGCCCAGCCTTCGAGACGTGCGACACTCCGTTAAATGTCATTCAGTTCATCAAAAAACATCCCAATTAAAATCAGTAGCATAATAAGCAGATATGTTCCATGTTATTATGTTTAGTTTAAACAACACAGAGAACAGCTTGAACAAGCTGCGTGTGAGCGAACGATCAGGGATTTCACTCTCAGCAGTACGTGACTGCGCATGCACGTCTGCTTCCGAAATACAGTGGTTGAGGTGCGTTTGATTTATTGTACTGGGATGTTTCATTTTTCCACAACTGGACCACAGACGTTAAAAAACGTTGTTTGCACTGGGACAGGACAAACAATAAATGAAATCAATGAAATTCCACACATTCTTGTGGTTGGCTCAAACACTGTCAGCGTGATTTAAATAGTAAATATTTAAATAGTTTATTGAGTTTATTGCGGATGCTGATCAATGTTTTTTACAATGAAAAACAGGTTCAGAGGAAAAGAGAATAAGAAAAAATATAAGTAATATCAATCTGTTTATAGAAATGTTATTTTTATGCAAATACTTTAATAAAGTATTTCCTGTTTAAGTACATGGGATCTTAGAATGTTTTGTTTTGTTTGTTTTTTACCGTGGTATCGACTTTGGTAGCGAGAATTATGTAATTTTAATGGTATCGGTACCGACTACTGAATTTTTGGCATTGTGACATCCCTAATTGTAGCTTGGCATAAAGACTGGAAAGAGGGGGAAACCCAGTCAGTTTAAAGGTTAAAAATAAGAAAAGGAAACAAAATGCCATCTTGCACCTCTAATGCTCGTTAATTAACACTGTATATCTTGTTCAAACGAAAAAGTAAAACAAGTTATGGTTTTCTGTGACTAATCCTCAGTGACTTCCTGTAATTTCAGCTGCATATAAACCCACTTTACACTTTGGTTTTGTATGGATAGACAGATATAATGTGCACATTGGTGAGCTTTATGGGTGCTGACCAGCCGCTGGCTGTAGCCTCATGTCTGGCATATTTAGCATAAAACCACAAGTGTGCTACCAATCTTCACATCTAATTCTCAACAAGAGAATGAAAAAATACTCCCAATTCCCCAAAAGTTAAACAAGGCTTTTAAATAAAATGTACAAAATGAAGCAAAGAGATGCAAATTTGCCTTTGGGAGCATGAATCAAAGATGTGTCTGCAAGAATTGAAAATGTTCAAACCTTAAAAAAAATGTACACTCATACCGGGGCTTTTTGTTTAATTTTTGACTGTTGATTTATCAAAACATTTCTCATCATTGCTAACTAGAACAGCATATATGATTGATACAGATGGTCAAGGTTATGTTTGTCCGAGCATTATGGAGTGAAGTTCCTGGGTTATGCTGAGTGCAGTGGACTTGCCATCAGTGATCTCTCAAAGTAAGGACACACAGACGCCATAAAAGACATGCAGGGGTTGTGTATCCTTGGGTTGCAGACAGGCCAGTCTTACCAGTCAATGTAATGTCCGATTCCTTTCCCGTCTCCCCCTCCTCTCATCTCATCCTCCCCTCTGTCTTCCCTCTCTCCTGCTGCCCTCCCTCTGTCTTTTCATTGTCGAGTGTCTTTAATTGTTGTGAGGCACAAAGGTGCTTACAGACAAACCTAAATATTCTTGCACGGGCAAAAATCCAACACTTGCAGGCAATGTAGACATCAGTGGATTTTGCTAAAACCCGAATAATAAAAATGACCTTTTTTTTTTTTGCTTTCTCCCACTAAGTCTTTCATGAATGCCTTCTTTTGATACCACTCTCCCCCTCTCCTCTTTATCCCTCCCTCCCATCCCACTTTCTGTCCACATCTCCTGCTCCTTCTTGCTGCTTTCTCTCTTTAATGACAGTATTATCCTCACTTAGCCATCTGAGTCTCTCTGCCTAAAATCCCTCTCCCTCAGAGCTGCATAAAATAGAGAGAAAGAGTGCGCAAGGGAGGGAGAATTAGACTGACAAGAGGTCTGGGTCGGGGCTCCTCTGGGACTACAGGGAGATGAGAGGCTCAGAAAGAACAATACCCATGCAGACTGGGATTTTTTTTTTCTTTTAGCCTAATCAGATTATTTGCAATACCTTTAATCACAACTGAACCCTGGCCCGATTTCCATACTGACACTGACATTTCAAAACTGACCTGGATTCGCAAAGTCTATGAGGCAATAGACAAACAAATGGTGTGTGGTGTTTGCAGTTCAGGAAGTTGAATATACATAAAGGAAAGACAAGAAATAAGAATACATGGCATCCACAGAAACAATTCTGACACCTTGTTTCTGAGCTATGTGTTAGCTTTAGTACTGATATGCACATTGACACAAGGGCTGTGTTAGTGATCCTGTTTAGAATATTCTAGTAGTTTCAAGGAATAGATGGGTAAGTAGGTGGGTGGGATGGAGTTTGGGGCTTTGTCCGAAACTCACGTCTGAGAACGTCAGCTCATAGGTTGATAGAAGTCGTCATGCACTAAATAACCCTAAAACATTTCCAGGCTACCATCATTTATAACTCTCAGCACCTACTTTGGATGTTATCACTTGATTGAATGAGTGTTATCAGTGGTTATCAGCCTCATATGGGTTAGATGGGGCCTGTTACATGTACTAGAAGCAGGACTGAAGTGCCTGAATTTTGAGGGGAAAACATCAATTACTGGAATACCTTGAAAATGTCCCCCTTTTTAACTAAGTGCTCAAAAAGTCCTTGATATTCAAAGAAGCCAGCTTTTCACCATGATTGGTTTTCCTCTCTCTTCAGCGGTGCCATCATGTAATAGCTACACTGGCAACTTAAAGTGAAACCTAATTTCCAGCTGGCATTGTTTACTTGCGCCAATTTCAGATGGTTATATTTTATAGATGAGTTTTCCTGTCTTCATAATGTCTACTCCTTTTTGTAACAAGTTGATAGTTCTGTCTGATGCCAGTCAAGCACAGCGGGGTCTCCCCCTCTCCTCCTGCCCCATGCGCAGGCAGTCAGTGTGGAGCAGGCAAAAAGACATCACTCACCGCAGCAGTTCAGTTGTAATGAGTTTATCTATGGTTGTATTGATGCTCTCACTCTGAAAAATACCCTACTCCTGAATGTTAAAGCATTTATGAGTCTTAAAAACGGCGGTTGCTAACAAGTTGCAAAATGACACTACAGAAAGTCATCATGTCAAACAGGGAAATATGGGAAAAATCCCATATGCTTTTTGACAAGGAAACCAGAGCGACGTGAACTTCCGTGTCAGCCTACAGAACGTCATCCCTGGAGTACTTTATTCAAATGTTGGTGAAGAATTTTATACACTTCCACTTATGTCATTGTTTAAATTTTATTAAAAAAATACATTTGAAAATGAAACATTTGCTTTGAGTGAAGTCCTTTAATAAAAAAAAAAAGTGCTTAAAAAGAGAACAGAAATGTTGTTGAATTCCAATAAGTTAGTCTGTATGACCCCTGCAGTTGGTGGCGACCTGTAGCAGCCATAGTAATTATGACTGAAGCGAAGGAGAAAGTCACCATAGCATATAAAGAGTGAGAAAGTCCATGTGGAGAGAAGGAGTTAAACAAATGACCTTCATCCATGAGACTGTGGTTCATGTTCCTTGTGAAACTGATGCTTGATGAAGGTCTAGAAAACCATTGCTGTTTAAGTGCAAGTCAGTGTGCGGGCAAGCCTTGTTTCCATGTTAACCACTTTCTGCTGTGCCAACACACCTGATGACAGAAGCTGATTATCCTGGTGTGTGAAAGCCTCTTCAAAACAACCTTGTGAAACTGTAACAGGTATGTGTTGGACCCAGATGCAGCACGCAGGCACGGTGCAACGTTTGGTAATGACCTTTATTTATACACAGAGTAAACAGGGCTGAGGTGATGAAGATATTGAGGCAACAGTTCGTTTTTCAGGCTTGGAGCCCACACACAGTTTCTGGATTCAGGGGCCAGGGAGCGGACTGGGTCGAACCCGGAAGCGGGACTAAGAACGAGGACATGTGCCCTCAGTAAGCCCATCTTTGTCACCTCTGCCTGCTAGCAGACTGAACTGTTTTGGTCTGAGGACTCATGTCCTCGTTCTTAGGTTCTTAGGCAAAGGGTCCGGAACCAGAAGACCAGTCCAGCAAAGCAGCAGAGCCGATAAAGAAATGATTAGCGGGGATGGATAGAAGAGCAGACAGGTAGTTGAAACAAGGGGACGGGGACACCCAGTCAACAATAAACATGCTAGCAGATTAGCTACCTAGTGGGAGCACACCTGTTGGTCATGTGACCCTGGCCTTGCAGGTCATACTGCATTCTTTCTTAAACCATGAAAGTTTCCTCATTTTAAAAGGAAGGGAGAACTGTAGGCCTGTATGCTAAGTGATGAGTTTTTAGTAAAGAACTGGCGCTGTCATGGGGAGTCTAAAACGTCCATGTTACAGAGGCTAAGTGATATCTGAGGAGGGAGACAGAATAAGTAAAAAGTTGAGGTCATATTCAGGCTCAGCGGCCACTTCAACTTACCAACAGGGGCTAACAGGGGCTAATACTTCAGTCAGGCACAACGATGGTCTAACGGTCAAACTGATTTTGTGCCTATTTCTCGGACACACACGCACAAACAAGCACAGATGTGCACAAATGCACACACACAGTGTTTCACAGTCGTAATCCCAAACTGCTTTCTTTTCTGTCTCCTGGCTAAAAAAAAAATCGCAGCACAGGCTGAACTCTGAAATCAAAGAAAAAAGAGAGCGAGATGGAGGTGGGTGGAGGAGCAGAAAGTGATAGAGAGAGGGGGGAGGGTGGGGGGGAAGAAGACGACTGAATGGAAACTTAGAAAGTAAAACAAATCAGCAAGTCCTGCTGTTATACAAATTTAAATAAGCTCCTTTAGAGCAAGACTCCCCCATGATGAGAGGAGAGTGGAGGCAAAGAAAAACAGAAAATAAAGACAGTGAAAATCCTTCTGTCAGACCTGAATTTAAATCAGCATGTCTCGAACAAAACCCACTCCACCACAGCAAAAGAAAGAAAAAACGTTTTCTTTTTCTTTTCTTTTTTTTTATCTTAATGTCATTCCTGCATTTAAATCAGCAACTTCACAAACAAACACCACACCAAAGCTAAAGGGCAACGGAAAGAAAAGGAGAGAAGTAATAAAGAAGAAAGCAGCGATAATCCTTCTGTCATGTTGTCTAACCTTTACTTACACAGCACTCATCAAAACAGAGTTCCTGTGGGTTTTACAATGAGAATAGCCATGTAAGGAACATTTGGAAGGTGAATCCATTAATTTCAAGCTAACTAAGAAAGACAAAGATCAACACATGGATCAGTTAAGCAGAAGAAAAGAGGCTGATTTCTTAAAGTTGATGAAATCGTTTGATTACACAAAGACCAGTCTGATTAATAAAATCACATAAATAGACTCAGACAGTGCACATTTGAGTTACTACAGTATTATTAAAGCACTAGGAAGTCATCTTTGTAATAATGTGCCTGTAATTGTCTTAAATTACAAAAGGAGAAGCTTCAACACAGAAGACCTTTCTGTCGTCCCCGATAATTTTAGTAATTATCATCATCAAGAGTTAAATTGGGCCAGGGCACCCAGGGTCCCACATGTCATTAGAGGGAGCTGGGTCCAATTATGCATAATGTTCATATGAAATTCACTCATTTGTATTTCTACAATGGAGATTAAGGTTAAAGGGTTACTCAAATTTGCCTTAAATGTTGCTTTCTGTATTAAAATGGCTCACACTCAGCAGTCACCACTGGTGGACAAAGTGTTCACATGCTTTTCTTGTGTCAAAGTAGCAATAAGACAATGTACAGACACTCAATTATAAGTATACATTCAAAATCCTGCTTAAGTAAAAGTAAGGAGATGTTATACATTCAGGGCTCCCGGTCTCATAGAATTATGGATACAATACTTTGAATGAAAAATATGTTGTTTCATGTCAACACATTCTCACTCTGACCTTGTCACATTATCGACATCTTGGTCATGGACTTTCCACGCCCACATAAGACGTGCAAGGTACCCTGAAATACACTTCTTTTTCACAGGAAATTTCATGTTTACAAACAGTCTCTTTCAAAATAAACGGTACACAAGTACCATCAGTACAACACCGTGAATTGACTTTTTTTCCTTCAACAACAAAAACACGTGATTGGGTTTAGGCAACAAAAACACGTGGTTAGGTTGAGGCAAAAAAAACCCCCCAAAAAAACAGAATCTTTAGAATCTTACGGGATGCCAAAATCGCTCTGTCGTGTTTAAATCGGGGTTTGTTGGATCAATCCACCACCCTTTCGCCTTGTCCTGCCGCGTGTCCCCCACATGCCACCAGGTGCTGTTAAACTATAATGGCAAGCAGTCGGTATCATGCCAACATTAAAGGATGCCTTTTTTTGTTAGTTTTAGTTTGGGATTAGGAAATCACTGCCCAAGCATTTGATTTCAGCGACTTTGGAGTGAAACCTTGCTCTTAATACAAATCCGCACTATGTTTGTGATGCAAAGTGAGGCAAGCCCCTTTGTTTTCAGTCCGTCTTACTTCAAATTTTGCTGTTTAATTGAGCTACATTCATGTTTGTTTATCCAAAGTGAGTTAAATGTACCTTTTTTTGTGCAGACGATAGCAGCAACCCCCAAAAAACGGTGTGTCATTAACACAGACTGTATAGAAATCACACACTTTGCCATCGTGAAGTCACCTTTTGGTTTGAGGATTCATGCTTTGAAGCCTCCAGTTTGGCATTTTGGGTATTGCTATGTCAAAGTGTGCCAAAAAGAGAAATATTCAAGCACTTTACTCTTATGAAGTGTAGTGCCCCCAGATTCATTTCACATTTCAACAGCATCCTGTCAAACTGAAACACTTTGCTGGTTGTGGTGGTGGGGCTTTCATGTAATTTCAGTGAATTTTTATTGGGGCAAAACGTGCATAATTTTGCTCTTACACAGTGTGGTGTCACCAGAATCACTTCACACACACCAATGGTGTCATGTGGGTTACATTGCAACACTTTGGAAAAATGTGCTTTTGCATAATTTAGGGGAATTTTTGTCAAAAATTACAGTGTAGTGTCCCCAAATGTTCACTAACTTCACTCCTGAAAGTTTGTCAACGTTCTCATATTATTCTGTGGCACTTACACTTTTAAATAAATCATTTGCTGTGCATAATATCCAGGCTGTAAACATGTTTATTTCTGCTGTGAACTTGGGCATTTTAACATGGAGGTCTATGGGGATTTACTCTTTTTTTTTTTGGAGCCAGTCTCAAGTGATCATTAGAAGAACTGCAGTTTTTGGCATTAACATGTTAGCTTCATTCACACCCCCAGAGGTTGCCACTTGGTCATAAAGCAAAGGACTTTCTCTTGGATGCAAATGATTTTGCTCTTAAGCAGAGGTAAGAGTAGGCTGGTATGGTCAGGTATTCCATACCACTTAGAGATTTATGCCAGGTTCACACTACACAGTATTATCGTGATTATAGCTCAGTGCAACGTTGCAAGGTGTCGTGAACGATAATGAGTGTCATAAGCGATAATTCATCATTTCATCTGATGTAATTTGTCATAGTTGACGACAACTGATGCCATTTCTGGGATGCCTTATGACATCCTGACATAAAGTCTAGTAAGCTTGATTTTCTTTTTAGCCCCCTTTAAACTGCCAAATTTCCCGAAAATATTGGGCCGTTTTGCCGGCAAGCTGCGAGCATTTAGACACACAGAGCCGGATTGGCGAGTTGATCCTAGGTGCCCAATTTTCCGCCTTGTAGGGTAGTCATATTAACACTGATTGGGCACAACTCCTATCTAAAAAGTGCTTTTGTCTACCATGACCTCTTCCATCACAGCTGTCACTGTGACCAATAGAAACACAGAACAATCTGCTGCTGTAGACAACTGTACAGCAACAACACCACAGCCTTTTTGATATTTCCTCTAGGGATGTTACCACACACAGTAAAAAGGGAAAAATGATGACCTTAATCAGCAGAGACACTCTAGCAACCCTGTGAGTGCTGCCATTAGCATCAAGCTAGCAACAATGTTAGTTTTTCATAATGGAGACGGACATAAAGTAAAAACATCAACAAATAGCGGCGGGCTTTTACTCACCACAACTGCAGAGGCTCCCAGCTTCATTTGAAACAAACTACATTATAGACGGGCCATTTTTTATTATTCCCTCTGTATTTTTGTATTTTTACTGCTCCCGCCTGCCTTGTTAAATTTAATGCATTGCGCAGTCATTTCAAACTCAACACTTCCTGTACCCACTTAAAATTAAAAGCCCCTCATGATTCTGGTTGAGAGAATCCCTTCATTTTCCAAAAAAAGGATTTAATTGTGAAACATATGCAGGAACTTGTTGTGGAGGATGTAATGACTTGTATAGTATATACACATATATACATAGCGGTACTACAAATGTAGCTCCTCCCATCTGGTGGCACAGTAATGATAATAATTAAAATAGGACAAGGATAATCCAGTAACATCATGCACGTCATGAAAGACGACCACCGATGATTGGTCGTGGATCAGTGTGTAGTCTGTCATGTCTGTCGGCCAAGTCACTGCAGGATTTAATGATGCAATAATCGCCAGTGACAGTATGCACTTCTGGGGAAAATGGACAGCAACTGCCTGCCTAAACCACTTTGTTACAGTTGGAAAGATAGTCAGATTCAAACAGATTCACAGATTCAAACAGATCAAAAACTCAAAGCAAAACATTGTTGAAAGTGCAACACCGAAAAGAGATGCTATGAAAATTCTCAAGAACTTCACTCTTATAGAGTGAATCACTCCAATATCACTTCATATATCAATAGTCTAAGTTGGTTATACTACAATACTTAGTTTTGGGGGGAAAGTGGGCTTTTGTACAATTTTGGTAAATTTTTATGGAGAAAATTTTACATAATTTTACTCTTATGGCCTGTCCACTGGTGTGTCCTCTGTTGTTGACCTGGCTGTATCTGACCACTATTGTGTGTATTTTAACATCACCGGTTTTAATCATCAGGAGGCCCCGGTGAGAACAGTGAGGAAACGCTACCTAACTTCCGAAGTGGTTGCAAATTTTATCGAGATTTTACAGAGCACTCCTGCTGAAATTTTACCCGCACCTTGTGATTTTATTGTTGACAATTTTAACAGTAAATTGAAATCAACATTGGACTCTGTGGCTCCACTTTTCACTAAAACCATAAAAAGTAAACCTAAATCCCCATGGAGAACGGATGAAATCAAAAAATCAAAAGGAAAATGCAGGAGTGCGGAGAGAAGGTGGAGAAAAAGTAAACTCACAGTCCATTATGAAATATTACGTGAACAACTCAAATCCTACAATAAAACCGTCAAACAGGCAAGAATATCCCATTTCTCAAAACTCATCACAGATAATAAAAACAACCCTAAAATTCTTTTCTCCACCTTCGATCTTTTAACAAATCCTAATTTTAAAAAACCTTCAGAGACACCAACAGACGCTCTCTGCGAGGACTTTGCAAACCACTTCGGAAGTAAAATCAATGACATTAGGTCCAGTCTTTTAACACATCAAAATGTAACTTTTAGCACATCTGGACAGTTGCTTTTATCCGAGGAAACACTGGAGAGTTTTGCCCTGGTTGATGCAAGGACACTTGGTCGAGTTTTCTCCCAAGTAAAGCCCACAACCTGCCTTTTAGATCCAATTCCCACATCGCTTTTAAAGACGTTTTATGGTTTCTTCGAGGAACAGATTTTAAATATAGTAAATTGCTCCCTTCAGACGGGCGTTTTCCCCACCTCCTTTAAAACGGCGGTGGTGAGGCCCCTTCTGAAGAAGAGCAATTTAGACCTCAACATTTTTAATAACTACCGTCCTGTATCCAACTTACCATTTTTAAGTAAGATTTTAGAAAAACTGGTTTTTAACCAATTAATCGATTTTTTAAATACAAACAATATTTTAGAGAAATATCAATCTGGTTTTAGAAGGAACCACAGTACCGAGACAGCCCTTTTAAAGATTTTAAACGACTTCAGGTGTAACGCAGACTCACAAAAACTCACAGTCTTGGTACTACTGGATTTAAGTGCTGCCTTTGATACAGTAGATCACCACATTTTATTGAATAGACTGAGAAACCTGGTGGGCCTCTCTGGTACTGTTTTTAACTGGTTCCGCTCTTATCTCACAGATCGATGCTTCTTTGTAAGTATGGATACATGTTCCTCCAGAACACATGAAATTAGGTGTGGGGTGCCCCAAGGGTCAATTTTAGGTCCAGTTCTTTTTAATCTTTACATGCTTCCCTTGGGGGACGTCATCAGGAGACATGGTATCAGCTTCCATAGCTATGCTGACGATACACAGTTGTACATCGCCGTGTCTCCTGATGACTCAGGGCCAGTTGATACCCTTTTTAACTGTATTTTAGATATCAAGTCATGGATGGCAGAGAATTTCCTACAGCTCAACCAGGACAAAACAGAGGTTTTAGTTATAGGTCCTGAAGGCCAGAGAGAGAAACTTTTACCAAAACTACAAGATTTTAAACCTGCACAATATGTAAAGAACCTGGGCATTATTTTTGACTCTGAGCTAACTTTTATTCCACACATAAAGAATATTACAAAGATAGGTTTTTACCATCTTAAGAATATAGCCAGAGTCCGCCCGTTTCTCTCTCAGGCCAGCACGGAGGTTCTGATGCATGCTTTTATCTCCTGTAGATTAGATTATTGTAATGCCCTGCTCTCTGGTCTTCCCAAAAAGAGTATTAATAATCTACAAATTCTACAAAACTCAGCCGCACGCGTGCTGACGAGGACCAGAGGGCGGGAGCACATTACACCAGTTTTAAAATCGCTGCATTGGCTCCCCGTCCGCTTCAGGATCGATTTTAAGATTCTTTTATTAGTTTTTAAATGTCTTAAGGGTCTTGGACCATCTTATCTATCTGACCTGCTTTTATCATATCAACCCTCGCGGACCCTGAGGTCCTCTGGCACCGGCCTTTTAACCACACCACGAGTTAAAACAAAAACCCACGGTGAGGCTGCATTTAGCCATTATGGACCTTATCTGTGGAACAGCCTCCCAGAGAACCTCAGGGCCGCAGAGACTGTTGATATTTTTAAAAGGAAGCTCAAAACTCACCTTTTTAATCTCGCTTTTAACTGATTTCTTTTACTCTCTTATCTCCCTTATTTTACTACTTTTTATCCCTTTAATCTTTTTTGTTTATTGTATTTATTTTTATTTATTTTATGTCTTGTGCATTCTATTACTTTTAAATTTTCTAAACCCTAACACTTTTTTTTTTTTTTTATATACATTTTATCATTATTGCCTGTTTTTATTCCACTGTCTTAATCTTTTAGTTTTTAGCTCCAGTGTTTCCTCATGGGGGCCCTCCACACCGGGAGTTGTGTCTGGTCTGCCCACGGGGGCGTCGCCCTGGGGATCCCTCAGACCCGGGGGACTGGAGCGGCTCTGCAGTTGGTGTGGTGTCTGCCCTGGTCTGTCCGGGTTGAGGGGGGGGGGGTCTCTGTGGCGGTGCTCCCTGTAGCTGCGGACTGTGGTGCCTCTCGGTGTGGATGGCCCCCATGGGTGGCTTCTCCTCACCTGGATCCTCAGTGCCAAGCCATGTTACCAGTCTGCTTACTGTATGTGTGACTGTGGGTGTGTGTGCAGATGTTTGTGAGTGTGAGTGTGGGCGTGTGTGTGGGTGTGTGGGTGAATGGAGGGGGGGGTACATGTGGGGATGGGAGGGACGGGCTTTCGCTTTTCATTGTTGTATGTTTCACTATTTTATTACGTTTTATCTTGAGAAGCACTTTGAGTTGCATTTTTTATGTATGAAAAGTGCTATATAAATAAAGTTTTGATTGATTGATTGATTGATAATCTGCCCAAAATCACTTCACACATCAATGGTCTCCTGTTGTTACACTGCAACACTTAGTTTGGAAAAATGTGCTTTTACATAACTGTGGGGAATTTTCACTGGAAAAATATTCAATGAATTCACTCTCACTCTAGTGTCCTTAAATATTCAATAACTTCACTCTTGAAAGTTTTGTCAACATTATTCTGTGGCACTGACACCATTTACATATTCATTTGCTACACATAATGTCAAATGTTTCTAAATTCTTTCTACACCATGAAAAAAACTGACTGCGTGTTCTCAGGGATGCGTAGAGCTGGGGGGCGGGAGGGGTAGTAATACCGGCAAGAACTTCAATCTACTCTCACCCCTGCTCCCAAGGCGTTGTAGCTGACAGCGTATGATGCGTGTGTCTGTGTAAAATCCCACACACCTGCCACATCTTGACACTAATTAAATCTCTAGAAAGGAAGCAATTGTATCACATTCGCACCCTGAATCAGCTGCTGTACTTTGACGAGTGTTTCTGTTTGTGTTTTTTCATCATTCAGCGCTTGCAGCACACACAAGACGCATCAAAATACAGTAAGGGGAGCAGAGAGGAGAAGAGAAGCGGTGAAAGAAGGCGTTTGAAGAAAGAGGCATATTGCTGAGCAGCGACAACAGACTCGTGAAACTTGGTACAGGTCAAAAAAAAGAATGATAAGGGATGTACATAAAAAATGAAAAGAGTGAAAAAAAAATCCTATCAATTTCCTGGAGCCAAGCTGATGTCTTTAAGTTAAACATTTTTGTGTCTGTTTTATGTATCAGACCTGTCCCTGCGCAGACCTTTTTTTAATAATCACAGGAGTGTATATATACTGTCAGTGACAGTGGCCCAGAGGGCAGCATAACACACTGATACATGTTACAACAAGGCAAGCAGACATATACAACTGTCACACACAACAGATGAATAAAAACCACGGTATGCAATTAACATGGAATACAAGGTCCAGGACCAGAACAAATATGATGTGAGTACAATTTTTAAAATGATTTAGGAAGAGTCACACCGACTAAAAGAGCTAATTTCTCGATCCTTTAAAATCGACTTAAATTCCCCCACAGTGATCAACTCTGCCAATTTCAGATCCTTCTGTAAATTATTACAGGATGCTTTTTTGCTGAATTCTGTTCTCACCCTCAGAACTAGCATTTGTAAAATATTATAAGAGCAACAGCCATATTGATTATGGTTTCTGCACATGTACTGTATGTAGACAGATAAGAGGGAACCAGGCCAAGGATAGATTTCTGTATATAAACTAACCAATGCCAGAGCCTGCGGACATACAAAGAGGGACATACAGAGTACGGCCGTGTTTCGATTTCCACAACAAGTAATAAAGTGCAAAGCACAATGGTGCAGTGTCTAAGGTCTTTAAGCACTGGTCAGGGGTATTCATGAAAAGTAAATCACCTTAATCCAGCAGGTAAAAAAGTTGCATAGTGTTTCCTTGCCTAAAGGGAGAAGTTAGATTTATTTCTGAAAAAGAAACCCAATTTAACCGTCAGCTTGGAGACATGATTTTTGATATGCAATTTGAAGGAAAAGTTCTGATCACTGGTAAACGGACCTGCATTTGCTTTGCAGGGCTTTTCTATTCATCTGACCACTCAAAGCGCTTTTCACACTACGAGACACATTCACCCATTCACACACATTCATACACTGGTGGCCAAGACTACCATACAAGGTGCCGCCTGCTACTCAGTTGTTTTCTTTTAAGTCACTCACACACCAATGGAACAGCCATTGGGAGCAATTTGGGGTTCAATATCTTGCTCAAGGATACCGCTGACCTTCTGATTGGTGGACGACCCGCTCGACCTCTGAGCCACAGCTGCCTAAATGACGATTCCTAAATAACTGCTATGTTGTAACCACCTCAATTTCAATCCCTTGAGTAGCTGAGACCTTTGGAAGATGTTAACTCTTTGCCATTTTAAAATAGCATCTATTTGGGTTTTTCTGTGTTTAACACTAGCTTAAGTTGAGTTAAGTGGGTCTGAACAACATCAAAGGCAGATTGCAGGTATTCCAGAGCAAACCAGCGTTCAGCATGCTCAGATAGACCAATCTAACAGACTCCATCTGCCAGGGTAACATGATCTACTGTGTCAAAGGCCTTTGACAAATCCATTAAAAAAGCTGCACAATAGTTTTTGCAGTCCAGTGCTTCGATAATGAAGTTATTATTATTACGATTATTATTATAATAGTTATAAGGCTTATCTTGTTTTTTATGTGGCTGGAGGCATTATGTTTTCAGGTTTTCCGTCTGTGTGTGTGTCACATTCTTGTGACCGCAATCGCTCCAATACACCTTGAGGGAATTTCTTCAAATTTCACACAAATGTCCACTTGGACTCAATAATGAACTAATTAGATTTTGGTGGTCAAAGGTCAAGGTCACTGTGACCTCAGGTCCCTCTCATTCTCCTTGTGAACATAATATTTCTAGAAGGTTCTGAGAAAATTTTCTTAAATTTAGCAAAAATGTCCACTTGGACTCAATGATTTTGATGATCAAAGATCCAGGTCAATGTGACCTTGCATTTGTTTTGTTCCTGTTAATACACTATTTCAAGAAGGCCATGGGGGAACATATTTAAATTTAGCACAAACATCCATTTAGTATTGAGAATGAAGTGATTAAAATTTGGTGGTCAACTGTCAAGGTCACTATGTTTGGCTATAACTTCAGAGTTCGCACACTTATTATGAAGAGATTTCACACAGGTGTCTAATAGGACATAATGATGAAGTGATGACATTTTGTATACAAAAGGTCAAAGTTTAGCTTCACTGTGACATCATAATGTTCTGCAAAAACACTTTTCTGGCCACCATTCAACACTATAACTCAGGAAAAAAAGGGGAGACTTTGGTCATATACGAACTTGGTGATACCATATAAGATGGGACAGGCATGGATGTAAAGTGTAACTTAAATTTGACTGGTTTGTGGAGGCATACAATGGTGTTGTGGTAGTTTTAGTTTTTCATCGCATAACATTCACCACAAATCTTGTGAAAAATGTTCCTCATAGGAGCTGTTGTATTCTGAGACTGCAGACTGCGCATGCAACATATGAGAGAGATGAGAGAGATGTGATAGAACTTTATTAATCCCAAAGGATTAATAAAACATTCATACAAACACAAAAAAACAAGCACCATAAATAAATAAATGAATAAGTCACAAAAACATATCTGTGTAAAGATTTGTAAAGTGCAGGTAGAGGAATTAATAGTCCTGTGTTGTGGCTTGAAATTTACAATTGTCCATGCCCCCGTCCTTTCCCCTCCTGACAGCCTCCACCTCCACTCCCTCGATGCTGATTGGCTTGGGGGGAGGGCGGCGATCGCCGGAAGTCAAGCACCATCTTCTTGGTTTTTGATGTATTTAGCTGCAGCTGGTTCCCGTGACACCACCCCACGAAGTCCTTCACCAGGTTTCTGTACTCATCCTCCTCTCCTCCCCTGATACATGCCACTATAGCAGTGTCATCGGAGAATTTCTGCATGTGGCACATTTCGGTGTTGTATTGGAAGTCCACAGTGTACAGGGTGAAGAGGAGGGGAGACAGCACAGTCCCCTGTGGTGCTCCCGTGCTGCTGGTCACTGTGGTGGTAGAAACACCGCCCCCCCACTCTGACAAATTGTGGTCTGCCAGTGAGGCAGTTGGTGATCCAGCTCACGAGATCAACCTGCATGCTGGTCATCTTCTCACGCAGTAGGAGGGGCTGGATAGTGTCAAATGAGCTGGAAAAATCAAAAAAGAAAATCCTCACAGCGCAACTCCCTTTGTCAAGATAGGAGAGGGTCCAGTGGAGAAGGTAGAGGACAGTGTCCTCAACCCCCATCTTCTCCCGGTACACAAACTGGAGCGGATCCTGTTTGTGCTGCAGCTGTGGTATATTTCTGAAAACACAATATTTCTTCAATAGTCAAATATGCGAACAGAAGCTGTGTAATCCTACAAGACTTTATGAGTATGAGTATTTGAAAAATTGCACAGTAAATGCGTCACAACGTTAAGCATAACACAGGTACATGAGTGTATTTTGCAGCTGTAAGTGTTGCAAAACATTAATTCAATACATTCATAGCAAATCCCCTGTTATATTTACAGTCCCAGATCTTCATATTAAATAATGGAGGATTGTGGGAGTGAAGCGGAGGGAGAACACCGTCGGAGAATCAACCTGAATATATGCAGACTTTTCATGGTCAAATACATTCAGGATTGTGTCTTTGATATCGGGTATAGAGAGAGCAGATTTGAAATGGTTTCCAGCTACTCTACTTCAAACACTGACGCACCGGGGACTAAAAACAACAGAGGAGACATGGAGGGAAGCTTTAGATATGCATAACCACATGTGATTCAGTTGGTGAGAGAATGAGAGGGAGCCTGCGCGTGTCCTCCAGTGTGCATAACTTTGAGAGGAGTGCTGAAGACGATTCCACTCCACTCTGCATAATTCAATTGGCAGACAACACTCTGGGGTTGCATAAGACATGCCTTGAGAGACTTGATATGGTGTGTGAGCCAGTGTGAGTGTGTGTTAAACATGGTAAAAAGGTAAATTTTAACGAGGGGTCACAGTAAGGGACTCAGTGGGAGTCCTGGAGATCTTAGGAGGAACACTCTAATCTTTTCTCTGCCTCCTCACCTACGCGTCTCTTATATCACCCGTCCTTTTGTGTTGCGTCCTCTAACTCTTCTACCCAACTGCGGCCACCTCTTACACCTGGCTGCCAGCGACTAGTTATATTTATATCGTGTCTCAGACAGACACATTCACTTGGCATCAACATGAACCTCCAAAATCCGTCTCGCGTCATGGATTCTGATTGGATTTCATGTCCCCACTTGATATGCAAATAAACATGACATCACTTCCACACTTGTTTGCATGCAGCTGGCAGAAAGTTTCTGTCATAGAATGTTCCATCCATCGCTATACTACGTCAGATGAAGGTGATCCACCTGCCTTTTTGTGTTCAGCTCCAGTGCTATGTGTACAAAGGTGCCAGAAGCGGAGTTACAAAAATAAGTATGAACTGGTGCATGTCTCCTCTTTTCTTTATGTCAGTGTCACACAAAGAAAGAAAAAAAAATGCCTGAGGAAAAAATGGGGCATAACTCCGTTCTATAATGTTGGGGAACTCAGAAGAGACAGATTAAACTAGAGTAAGGGTTGTGAGGCTGTACTTATTCACAGTGGTGCTTTGAGCTAAATGCTAACATGCTCACAACAACAAAACTAACATGCTGATGTCAACCAGGTATAAGGTTTACCATGTAAAACATCTTAAAAAAGTAACATACTGACATTGCTAATTAGCACTGAAGTGCAAAGTACAGCTGAGGATGATGAGTGTCGAATATGAATGAATTAAAGGATTGTAGAAATTAAGATTCTGACCTGATGACGACACCAGAGAAAAAGATCACTGAAGGGATTATTCATTCTACCAGGGTCATAAATATCAGTACCAAATTTCATGACAGTTCACTCAATAGTTATGAAGACATTTTACTAAAGAACTACACAGCTCAACTCAAATTTAGTTATAAAGCACATTTAAAAAGCACTCATGTTGACCAAAGAGCTGTACAAAAGGAATAAAATGCTAAAAACGCAAACATGAGAGGCAACATAACTGTGGTGTATACAGCTCACACAATTAGAGACAACACACACAGGCATGAATCAGGGAAAGCAACATCAGGGGGAGTCAAACACTAATGAATAAGAGTATGTTTCGAGCCCGGACTTAAAAGAGTCAGTGGAGGGGGCTGATCTGACTGGGAGGGGGATGCTGTTCCATAGTTCAGGGGCAGAGACAGCAAAGGCACGATCACCTCTGGGCTTAAGTCTGGAGCGTGGCCAGCCAGGAGCCCCTGGTCAGCTGACCTGAGGGGCCTGGGTGTGAATGAACAGGGGGTTAGGAGGTCTGTGATGTAGGATGGGGCAGGACCATTAAGGGCTTTGTACACAAACAAGAGAACCTTAAACTCAATTCTGAACTTTACAGGCAGGTGTCAACCTGCTGGTGGCACAAGAAGAAATGTCAAGGGGTCACCAAAGGCATTTGGATTCGATGCTGATTAAACAGATGTCCCAAGTTTTGAGTGACTGCAGGAATGTCAAGAAGAGCTCATGCCCGTGACCGTCATCTTCATTTCACTACCATAAGCCATCTCAAGTGTTGTATCTGTGAAATCCAATTGACCTCACAACTGTAAACATTGGTTATGAGGTCATGACCTTGGTGAGGACGATGAGTATGAAGATGACTGTCTGATGGTTTGAGCAGAAATTCTTACATTGTGAATACCAGTTATTACATCAGCTGTTCAGGTGGCTGGTCTCAGACGATCTTGCAGGTAAAGACACTAGATGAGGAGGTCCTGAGCTGTGTGGTTACATGTGGTCTGCAGCTCTGAGGCTGGTTGAATGCAACGCCAAAGTAACAGAAATGACATTGGAGATGGCTTTTTGTAGTGAAATACATGCTCAGTTCACAGGCAACAGCTCTGGTGGACATTCTCACAGTCAACGTGCCAGTAACATGCTCCCTGTAGCTTAGTAGTGCCCAGTCGCTTCATGGGTAGAGCAGTTGTCGCATGTACAAAGGCAATGTCCTTACCACAGCAGATTTGTTTTCAGCCTGCAGCCCATTGCTACACGTCATCCCCCTTTTTACACTTAAAACTACTCTACTGAATAAAAGGCAAAAGCCAAATAAAGAGTTCGGGACATCTATGGCCTTTGACATAAGTATATATTGATTGCATACAAAAAAGTCTTGAACTTGTTGAGAGCAAAAACTTAACTTAACTTAAATTTTTGTTCAGTGCAGATGCCCTGACCACATATAATACAGCATTCATTTGAATTCTGTTTTTGTCCTACATTATACAATTTACACTGCACACTTTAGACCTTCATTAAAAATAGTGAAGCATTTTAGATATGGTTTACAGCTGAATAGCATTGCATTAAGAGAATATGGCATGCTTGTTTTCTATGATAATGTGTATTGTGCTTATAGTATTTCCTTTAATATCCATAGAGAGAAATAAAATAAGCTGCAGCCAGCAGGTTAATGTTATTGTAGTGAGGTCAGCCCTTTGCAGAGTGTCCTTCTACAGTCTGCGCTACAGTCTAGCCTCCTGTCCTGAGCAGTTTTTTTAAACATGTTCTCACTCCCAACTCATCAAATATGGCAGCTCAATCAGTGGCCCTACATCTCAAACTATAACGCTCTAGGTAGCCCTCTAGTGCCAGTTTTGGATGCTTAGGGGTTGTTTGTCAGTTTTGGCTCATTAGATGGCCAGCAGTGTGGTGCAGCATTGTTGCCTCACAGCAAGAGAGGTACTGGTTCAAACCCAGGGTGGGAGGTTCAAACCCTGGGGCTTGGTAGTCCTTCTGTGCGGAGTTTGCATGTAATCCTCATGTCATATCGGGTTTTCTCCAGGTACTCCGGCTTCCCCCCACAGTCCAAAGACATGCAGGCTAGATTAATGGATGACTCTAAATTGGCCGTAGTTGTGAATGTGAGATTAAATGGTGGTCTGTCTCTATGTGTAGGTTTAGGCAACAAAATTGCTTGGTTAGATTTTGTAAAAATATCATGGTTTTTGATTAAAAAAT
Source organism: Epinephelus awoara (assembly GCA_035609425.1). Classification (NCBI taxonomy): domain Eukaryota; kingdom Metazoa; phylum Chordata; class Actinopteri; order Perciformes; family Serranidae; genus Epinephelus; species Epinephelus awoara. The sequence continues at coordinate 29,557,223 of CM069309.1, forward strand.
GTGCATTTGTTATGAAACTTAGTTAACCAGTATGTCACATGATGTATTTCATGGCACATATATCATGTGTGAAAAAAAATCAAAGTCATATTACACATTAGACAGGAACTGTGGCCTCCTGGGTCAAAGTCATGTTTGTTGACCTATCCACCACCCCAACCAGCTCCCCATCCGCACTTTGGCCCAATCCCAATACTCCCCCTTGTCCACTACCCCTTAGCTCTTGGCCCTATCCCTAGACCTTGCCCAATACCCCTTGTCCCTCAAAATGATGCAACGAGGGGTAGGGGTAGAAATCTTTCCCTTGGAATTGGGACACCATTCACTACGTCACCGCATCGGTAACGTTCACACATACATAACTATTTTAAACAGGAAGCTGCGAGCCATCTACCAACCAACATCTACAGTGGGGTCTCATTCATCCTACCAATCCCGTTTGCCGCATTCATCATGCTTAGTTTGATGAACGGCAGACGACAGAGGACTTCTGCTAGCTAGCTAACCAGCTAACATTAAGAGGCAGCATAGTCATACTAGCTGGCGTGTTATTGTAGTGTGAAAAGCAGCAAATTGGGTCATCACCTTGCTCATTTGTGCTCAAAAATACCTGATCCTCATGACAAGCACACCCATTACACATCCAGTGATGTGATTATGTAAAATCTGTGGAGTGCCCCTTTACAGCTCTGGCTGTCTTTTTACCCGTCCATCCATTCCTGCGTCCAAAGACTCAACAGACATATCTGTGAAAGTCTAATCTCTCCAGTTTTGGATTAGGCGAGCTGTATCTTTGACTTGAGACCTCCCAAGACATTATCAGTGGCTACAAGCACTTTCTCTTCTTGATAACCCGCCAGCTAAACTATCTCTGCTTAATTGAGCCGGTCTGCTGTGTGTGAGGTCGCACTCTACATACTGAGACAAATGTAGAGCAGCTCAGCTGTCATTTTATGAGTCTACTGAGGGGCTGAATGGTCCCATTATGGGCTGAAAGAAGCCCATGGGGCTTATGAAAAACCGAAAAGAACCACTGTGGATAAACTCACAAATGCATGGAGGTCCTACTTTAAACCAGGCTGTGTTTTTTTAAGTTCTTGAGAAGTTGATGCCTTAGAAACGAAAAAAAAAAAAAGTTTTTACAACACAATACACTAATTAAGTATAGTACACAACTTATTCTTGATGTATGGGACAGAGTGCCCAGAGAGAGGAGATGCAGCTATGATTGGGATTTTGCTTTCCTTTTCCTTGTCTCGTCCGATAGCAATCACTGCGACTGCCTGTGTATTGGCTTTATCCTACTATCTCATGTGTTTGTCAAGTTTGTGTATATTTGTGTGTGTGTGTGACTCCCCAGGGTAAATGTGTTGTACAGTAATTTGATAGTGTGACACAGTTAGAATGAATTGGCTGCAACAGAAGAGAGCAGCACACATCGCTACCGTGGACAGATAATCTGGTTAGGCTGAAGACACACCACACATCCAAACAGACTGAGGAGAGATTTAAGATTACACACCAGATGACAGATATCTGCTTATTTTGTTCACATCGCTTTGATTGTCAGTTGAATTTAGGTAGTGCACATCTGACTCAGTGAACAAACTTAATCAGATTTTAGATTTATGAAACGCTAATGGAACAAAAGTTATATTAAGTTATGTTTAGAGAGACAGTTTGTATATCTAAGGTCATGCTTGGGGGCTCCCTACATGTGCTCTCTGAGTTCCTATCACATTCAAACTGGAAACAATAAATTTACCATCATTGTGAATGTGTTTGTCTCTGTAATAGCCTGTCCACAATGCATGCTGGGATAGACTCCAGCCACCCATGAACCTGCAAAGAATACTAAGTGTATAGAATGGAAGGACAGATGGATAGATATGTTGGAGATCAGTGCCAATTTCATGACATTTACGCAAACAGACAAACAGTATATTGATGTGGATGTATTTTAGGCTATAAATAAAGTGTCAATATGAGAGGTGTGTGGGAGCTAAGGAACCCACAGGCAATTATTAGCACCCACAGGGCAATCAAACCATGAGATGACCATATCGGCATCTATATGGGACAGGCCTTTAATTCCTTTCCCACAATACTGTTGCTCAGCAAAAGATGGACATCAATCAAATTGTTTATTTAAACCAGTATGAATATTACTTGCATAAAAATTAGGCTTCAAAGAAGATATTTATTATGAATCCTTAATTTGATCTAGCTCTGACAGACAGCGCATCAGAGAGAGAGAAAGTTACGACAATGGTTTCATGTCACCCGAGGGTTACGGCACCTGGCACAGCAACACAACACCACTTTATCCTGTTAAAGCAACACTCACAACTTGGATGAATTTTATGAAAATCACTTTTGAGTCTTTTGATCGGTGGACCCTTAAGGACTAAAGGAATATGTATAACTTCAAGGAATAGATACGTATGCTGACTTAATGACAGCTTCAGACTTAGGAAGACTTTGTTTGGTTTTATTGGTCTCTCTTGTTTACTATGCCAGTAAATCTGAATGAATTATGTTTTTCTTTTGTGCTCATGGTTATATTTGTATGCACGATCGAAGCAGCTAACTAACAACAGCTCCAGTGGGCAGCCAACAACCTGGTTTTATACATCCCAGCTATCAAACAGGACTCTTCTAACCCATATCTATGATGTTGATAACCACTAATATTGCCCATTTAATGAAGTGATAACATTCAAAATGTGTGGTCAAAACTTGGTGCCTACATTACCCAAAATGAAACTCAAAAAACTCGACCAGGCTAATAGCAAATAATACAACGTTAAGCTTCTTGCCTCAAGCAGTGGTGAGGCGAAGGGTCAGCATAAAATGGTTAACAGATATCAAACAAACTAGCGCCCCATGAATAACGTTACATCATAAGCATAAAATTAACGTGAAGTTATGAAGGTTAGATTTAGAAAAACAAACATTGTGACAACGTACCTTAAAATAACTCAAAAGTTCACGTGGTTTCACACAGCTCTAAACACTGGTCTTCTGGGAAGAGGTCCTGTGTTTTGTTGACCACCCTCCACTCCAATTTACTTCCTTGAGCAGACTACTTCCTTCTTTACTCTCATCAGTAAATTGGTTATGTGATCACCACCTTTCCTGTTCCGGGTTATACACAAATTATGGTGCATTAGGTAAATGCATGAACAGTACATTAGAATAGCCTGGTTGAAGAATGGGGCACATCCTTACTTGATACACCATATCCCTTTGTCCCTATCATCTGCAATATCTTTTTTTTTCCATTTTTTGGGTGGTGGTTGCCTTAGATTTTTTTGTATAGTGTCCCATAGTGTTTGGATTCAAACAGCCACTACAGCATGCTCGACGTTGTCATTCACCTAGAGGGTAATTTATTTAGCGCCTTTGTCTTAAAATGTTTAAAAACTGAATTCTAATAAATATTGTATTAGTTACAATAGACTAAATGAATAAAAGGGTTTGCTCTTCGAGAACTGTATCAAACTGCAAGGCCACAAAACATGCCCTGATATACACATTCACCGTATAAAAGCTCTCAGTCCTCAAGTGGCTTTCTTTCATTTTTATATTTTTTCACTCTACCTCACCTCATGAAGTAGAATAAAAACCCAAATCCTGAAGCTTAACTGACCCCGTGAAGAAATATACCTTTTTCAGGTTGAAAGAATGCACAGACACGTATGGCCAGTACACAAAAACACACACACAGAGTTATCAAAGTAAACAGTCAGTAGATGCAGAATGGCTCAGTGGAAAGTTAGACCTGGTGTGACGAAACGTCGGGAGAAGAACGAGGCAGATAAAAACAAAGAGAGGAAGAGAGACTAACAGAGAGGGAATGAGAAAAAATAGGAGATAGCAACTGAGAAAGGAAGAGAGTGTTGTTTATATAGCATATTAGATGTGTCTCTCCATGCTGCGCCGAACTCAGCCACTGAGTAATACACACACACACACTCTCTCCCTCTGAGTAACAACCAAATGGAGAGCGACAGAGTGAATTGAGGCCACGAGTTTGAAAAGAGACTGCTTGTGTTTGTCTGTATGCAAGGCTATAGAAATGGCATCTCTTTGCTGTGCAAACAGAGGGCAAGAACTCAACTCTGGCTCATACATGCATTCAGTACCCTACTATTTAAAATAATAATAATAATACTAATAACAGCTGCGCAGCAATAGTCGGGGCTGGGCAATTCTAGGCAAAATTAGGTAATTCTGAGCAACATACACACTAAAACAAAGCATATCACAACATAGAAGTTACATCATATAATTATGGCATGCCCTTCAAATTGTGGATGAGTGGCTGAAGTGATCAGACTCATGATATACAAAGGAAAGAAAAAACTCAAGAACAAGAAAGTAAGAATAACATTAACTGCTAGCAATTATAAACAAACTGGCCTGATCTAGCTAAAAGCTAAACATTATCCATGGTGACAAAGATGAAAACATTTTTTAAAATGTAAAAGTAGCTATTGGATAGACTCTGCATATTGACTGATAGCTAAGCCAAATAAACAGGGAGACAAGGGATAACAGGGGAAAGTGTTGATAAAGAGTTTTTGTCTCTCCGCAAAACTTCCTGGATCATAATTATTATAGTCTCTTATCCACATAGCATGATGCCTGAACATAGGACTTTCACATTAGAATGAATTACAACTTCTGAGACTGAGGTCCGTCTTCTATCTCACTGAGCTAACTGGCAAGTGACAGTTCATGTGTGGCTTCACAAACTGACTAAGCCAAGCATCAGGGTGCCAGACAGTAGCCATCCATGCCGTGGAAAAGCAAATTTCAAAGTGAAAGTTCCAAAGCTGTAGCACATATGATTGATTTGTTATGAATTTTCAAAGTTTTGAAATTTAGAGGCTTGCTGTAGCGCCACCATCAGGACTATTGTCTTGTGTTTCCAGTTGAGGACATCTGGCATATGACTGGACCTTTATGAAAAGTTTGGCTAGATTTCTCATATGGAAATGTTGCATGAGTTGAGGCTTGAACTAACAATCTTCAACACCAAGAACCATCCTCTATCTCACTGAGCTAACTGGCACAGAGAAACATCACATGTAGCTTCACAAATTGACTAAGCCAGTCACCTGTGTGCAAGACAGCAGCTGTTAGTGTGTAAAGGCAGATTTCAAACGGCTTCGGACTTCGTAATTTACAACAGGTTTCAGTGTACAAAAGTTTCTTCAGTATTTGGGCTACGTTTTGGTGAAAGTTGCTTGCTGTAGCACCACCGTCAGCACTATTGGCCTGTTTTTGCAGCTGAGGCAATCTGGCATGGGACTGGACCTTTGTGCAAAGTTTGTCTAACCCATACTGAAGGCTTGTATTATTCTTCAAGGACTGTGGATGTTGTTCTCTACTTCCTGCAGTGTGGTTGCAAGAGAACGTCATTGCTGCAAGGTTAGTACAAAGAGGAGGAATGAATACAATGACAGTAACTTTCAGGTTTAACATATGCCATTTGACTATTTTATGAAGGCATATTGGAAACAAGGATGAGCATGAAACCTAGTATATGGCTTGACAGTGTTTGGTCAGTGTGCCAAATTGCTGCCACATTGTTGCAGTACAGGGATCAGGCACATGTGCAGATAGACCCAGGTGGTGTTCAAGCATCTGCCCTTTTGCCCTCTGTTTAGATAAGTGCCTTTTTTGCAAGACATTTCTTTTCTATTTCTTTTTCTAACTTAATATTTTTGTTTTTAAATGTGGCCCATGGCATCAGTTCTCCATTAAAAGCATATTGTAACACCTGACAACTGCATTTGAGTTTTCATTCTGCCAGACTGCAAAAGCCCCTGCTCCTCCCTCATCAACTTACCTTGTCACAGTCACCACAGTTAATGCACTTAAACCGAGCACCCTGCAGAGCAGCATCCACAGGTCCCTGTGACCTGCCTTCATGTACAGCCAGGTAACCATAGTGTTTGCTCTAAGCCTTGGTATTGTTTGTTACTGTGGTGAGATCAAACAATTAAAACATCTCGATACAGCCAGCCTAATTTAGTCAATAATCCAGCATTTAGTTTAACAATAAGCAAGCTAGTCTGGCATAAAATCACACTGTCCCCCTCCAACTCTCTGGCTGATTCCGGTTCACCAACTGCCCGATGCAAGCGGAGACAGACGCCAAATTGCTCTCCCACTTCCGCATGTCTTTATAAACCATACTCAACTCATCGAAATATTGTTTAGATCTCCCACACCGCGACTCTGACTCTAATTATTTAAATAAATCTGAAACGCGGTTTGGTGCTGCAAATGCCTTGTGCTGCTGGTGTCTGTTCTCTGGGAGTCTTTAATAATATATAAAGCTTATTAAGAGGGTCATTTTGAGCATAAGTATGTGACCATTAACTGATGTGATAACTTTATTGTTTGAAAATTTTTGGGCGGTGAATTTCATTTTATTTCTGAAGCATTTCAACACATTCTCACTCTGACTTCATCTCCTATTGACGGTGGTCATGGGCTCTTGACGTCCACATATGACGTGCAAGGAACCCTTCGTGGATTGGTTGATGATGTTCGGGGACACCAGGTCAAGTTCTATTCCTTCAAAATACACTTCCGTTTTCACAGGAAATTTAACGCTTACATACATTCTCTTTAAAAATAAACGCACTGCATTGGTACACTGCAAATTTTTCCTTCAACAAGCACACATGGTTGGGTTTAGGCAACAAAAGGAAGTGGCTAGGTTTAGGAAACAGAACAGTTTGGCTTTAGAGTCTTACGGGACGCAAATACCTCTCTCTTGGATGAAAGTCGGTGTTTGTTGGACCCATCCACCACGCCTGCCACCCACCACTTAGACTTTCTCATCCTTAACTTTCACCCCTGATGCCACTGGCAAAATATAACGGCAACCGACCGCATGTCACGCTAACGTTAAAGGACGGCTTTTTTTGTTTGTTTTCCCTCTCATTAATCAAGACATTTCCACCATAGATACAGAAAAAATCACCAGAATGCAGGAAATGAAATGTTTGAGGTTCAAAATTTGAGGCTTTTAATTAATAAATGTAACAATATAATAATGCTATTTTTGACAGGTTGCTGTTCTGTGTCACTTATCTAAAGGTTTATTGTCCTTTATCAGTCACATGTCAACACACAGTGGAGATGCAATGGTTTGCCTAACTTTTGTTTAATAGACCCGACCTAGGTTGCATCCCATGACAAATATGAACATGCCAGCAGTTAATAAGCAAGTCATCTGGACTCAGTTGACTCTTGAGGAGCTACAGTGTTTATTTTTCGACAAACTGAAATTTACCCTTAACCACTTGACAACTTTACTGCCAATTTCTTCTCTGCTCAGATCGCCAACCCCTTAACACCTGTCTGCTCTGAGCGGATCCACCGTTACTCTTTCTCTATATCTCAACCACACACTCACTAGGCACAAATTACCCTCTTAGATTAGCGTATGCATCAAACAGTGTCAACACACTCCAAATGTAGGATAGACACACCACCATTACAGTGTGCAAGCAATGTTCAGCTGGGTGAAAACTATTTTGATGTGTGATGCGGGACTTTTATCCATGTCAAGATATTTTTTCCCACATCTCTGACCAGTCACTAGTTCTGCATGTTAACAGGCTGTTATCTGATCCTGTGATTAAAATCAGTAAAAATCACAGAAAAAAAGCAGTTTTATGTTAAATATCAGAGTTTCAAGGCCAGTCTCACTCCGAAGTCGTCAAAATCCAGGGCTTGGGCATTGACTTGTGTCAGAAACCAACGAAAAAAGTTATCCTTGCCAGTGTGCCACTATAGTTTAACGGCGCCCAGCGGTATCAGGGGGAATGACAGTGGGACAAGGACAAAAATGACGACAGGGAAAATCCAAGTGGGGCGGGCGAGAGGCATGGTTGATATGTCCAACAAACACTGACTTTCACCTGAGAGAGCGGTGTTCGCGTCCTGTAAGATTCGAAAAGCCAAACCCTGTTGTTTTTTCCTAAACCTCACCACTTGCTTTTAGTTGCCTAAACCTAACTTTGTTTTTGTTGCCTAAACCCAACCATGTGTGTTTGTTGTTTAAGGAAAAAAATATGTCAATTCGCAACGTTGTATCAAAGTAGTGTTTATTTTGAAAGAGACTGAGTATAAAAGTTAAAAACGAAAGTGTATCTTGAAAGAAGAGAACGTGACACCGTGTCCACATGTCATATGTGGATGTGGGAAGTCCATGAGCAAAATGTCGATATGTGACGAGGTCAAATTGAGAATGTGTTGGAGTCACCCTGACACTCTCTGGTTAACAGAGGAGGGCCTGGGGGACCTGCAAGCTGTGCTGCCGCTATCATTAACTGAGCTTGTTTCTCTGATAACTTAAGATCCAGACATCTGATGACTAAAAATCCCCATCCAGTTAAAAGATATAGTTACAAATGATCAAGATCTAAAAAGTAATTTGAAACAGTGAGGAAGTAGTTGGCTTAATATGTTCAAATGTCCAGCTACCCGGTCAACAGCATGCAATTATGGAGAACCCTGGTTTATGGATATATATGTGTATGTCTTGGAGTAGCAGATCAGCTGATTGATCACAGAAGTAACGATGTTTCCAGAGGAAGCACTGTTGTGCTTATTAATTTGAAAAAGCCACAGCCATTGGGGCGACTCCAACTCACCTAACCAAGGGTGTAACTTCCTCACTTACTCACTCTTTTGTGTTTTTAGGGCTGATCCCAGCCGAAAATCCACCTAAACGCACTGGTGACACAAGCATTTGAAATGGCAAAATGTAATAAGTGAGTAACTTTTAAGCAAATCTTTTGCATCTAGATCAACTTTTGTGAAACTGAATGTGTTAATGTGCACCATTAAATGCACCAAACTGTAAAACAGTTTGCTATTAAACCACAGAACCACAGAATCCAAAATGGAGAAAGCTATCATAGTTTTTTTAGCTGTGTTGCACCATCCACTTTTCTTTTATCCTCTTCTGCCGCAGTGAAAAAAATTCAGACAGCAGCGTTTCACCAGCTGACGAGCATGTTACCATCTCGCTGGTGTGATAGCAGGTATCTCACTTGCTGAAGTTATGTTCCACCTTCCCCTTAGACTTGTCTCTATGTTCTTGCACAAAATTTTTTTCTGAAGATGCGTGGATGAATTTTGTTGTGCCACATGCTGTCGTGACCATGCCTAATGCTACAGCATATAGTCATATTTTAGACAATGGTGTGCTTGCAACTGTGGCAGTTGTTTGGTGAAGTCCTTTATCAGGAATAAACATAATAATGCAAATATTCTGGTCCATAAAGAAATGGTTTGATGTGAAAGAACTGGCCTGCACAAATCCCCAACCTCAGCTCCTTTGGGATGAACAGGAAAGTCGCCAGGCTGTAATGCCCGACATCAATGCCCCGCCACACTAATGCTCTTGTGGCTAAATGGGAGCAAATTCTTGCAGCCAGGTTCCAAACTCTTGTGAAAAAACAAAACAAAACAGAGGAGCAGAGGCTGTTATAGCAGCATAATGATGATGGTTTTAAAATGATACGTTTAACAATCCTACAGCAGTGCAATGATAAAGTGCGCATGTACTTTTATATGCAGTGTATTTGTCTCATTATTTTAAGGCTGTATGAATGTGTCATTTTAAGATGTGTTGGCACAGAGAACGTGTGCTCAAAATGTAGGATGAGAGAGACATCAAGAGACAAGACAGAGTCAGAGAGAGGGTGTGTCAGAGACTGAGAGGAAGCCAGATGAAACATTAAAAGTAATCTGTTGGCATGACTGTGTTTCACCATGAAAGACAGATGAAAACCATTTCTCACCTGCCCAGTGAAGATGAAGCCAGAGTTTAATACGACTTTGTTTTTCAGTGAGATGGCCCTTTAATCACCTGGCAGGCGGCATCCCGCTTACATTAAAATCCCTTCTACGCTACTACAGAACAATCTATCTATCTCAGTGAGAGATGGATTGTCTGATGGGTGTTGGTGTGTGTTGGGTGGGTGGAGGGATTGAGAGGTCTACACGGGAGAGAGGATGCAATTTATGGCCCAAAAATGTTGATTAGTTTTGTTTTGATGCTTTTGGCAGAGTTTGTTTTCAGCCGTCATGGCCATAAAGCAGATCGAATAGAATGAAATTGATGTGTTGGGGACAGAGATGCAAAGAAGGAGGGGGTGGGCACAGAGAGATTATCTAATCTTCACAGTCTGAAGAATGGATACCTTCATTGATGTTGTTTTCATCTATACATACAAATTCATCATCTTTCTCCTCTGTCTGTCTGACCCTCAATCCCCCTCTTTCTCCCTGGCTCTCCTTTCTCTCTAAATGTATTGAAATTCAAATCAAGGACAACAAATTAGCATGACTGTACCATTTGATTTGGGACTGCAGAGGGTCCAGCCATTAGCTATAGCTGTTTACAGCAAGTTAAACTCAGAGGATGGATGGATGGATGGATGGATGGATGATATCAATCAATCTACGAATCAATCACTTATTTGTCACATGAAATCTTACAAGGTAGTCCTGTGTCAACTTCTGCATTGCAATTTAGCATTTTGTTCGATTTTTACATTCATCGTAGGTTTCTGCTTTATAATTGTCCATGTTTATGGATGTTTCCAGTGATCCATGGCTTATAGTTATGGGAAGTATTAGCTGTAGTCTTGGGTGCAACTGCTTAATTTATTTTACAAATTAAATCCAACACAGACTGAGTGAATTCTTGCGCTGGGTATCATTTAAAAGATTACACCACTAGTACCACTACCAGAACCTTTCCTCATGCCCATGACCAAATGGAGCAGTGTGTAGTGAAGCCATACTTCTGAACGTTTTGGCGGCATCTTCGCATGCTGAACTGCCAACTCTGTGAAATACATCACTGTGTTAGCTTGTGCTAATCATCAGATGTTGAACTGGCCATTCGCCAGGAGGACAGCAACTCTGGAATGGCAGCAACATAAAGTTTGCTGGTTAGGACAGTCTGGGATCAGGACCCAGCGCAACAAAGATTGCATGCAGGTATTTCAACACCTTTTCACTCCAACCTCATCACATATTGACATTTGGTCATGGACTTTCCATGTCCGCATAAGATGTGCAAGCAGCATTGCCAGGTGTACGATAATTATCATATTTGTACAATAATTTGGCCCTCTGTACAATGTACGATCAATAATCCCAAAAAAGGCCAAATGTACGATAATTTGACCATTTCATGAACGTGTGGTTGTAATCAGTATGCCAGAGTTTTTTTGTGAGCCCTGAAGGCATCTGTTTCTATGTGACAATGTTTCCAGCCAATTGCACTTTGCTTAGCGTGAGATATGGGTGACGTTTGTCTCTGAACAATGAGCTCTATTGGCTGAATGGTCAGCTGTACCCACCCCACGAGAAGCTAGGATCCGTCAGGAAGTCAAGCGATAATGAGATTCAAAACAGAAGAAGGAGAAGAGGAAAAACAGAAGCAAGGAAAATGACAAAAAGTAAACACTGGAGTTACTATATTTGCCTATAGCGCATCAGTAGGCTTGTTATTTTGGTTATGACGGATGTACGATAATTTCCCTCAAAATACGATAATTTTGAGTCTCTGGTACAATAATTCCACATTTCCCACCTAGCAACGCTGCGTGCAAGGTACCCTGGGTGCGTTGGTTGTTGACGTTCTGGGACACCATGTCAAGTTCTGCCTGTTACATGCATTGTCTTCTTTCAAGATTAAATTAAATGCTAACATACAGTCTCTTTCAAAATAAACACACCACAAATTGACTTTTTTTCCTCTCAACAAACACACACGGTGGGGTTTAGGCAATAAAATCACATTGTTAGGTTTAGGGAAAAAGAACAGGGTCTGGCTTTAGAATCTTACCAAATGTGAACACCGCTCTCTCAGGTGAAGGTCAGTGTTTGTTGGACCCATCCACCACCACTCCTGCCCGCCCAACTCGGACTTTGCCACCTTAACTTTTGTCCTTGTCCTGCTGCATATTCCTGACAGCATCAGGCTCAATTAAACTATTACAGCAACCGGAGGCGTATCATACCAATGTTAAAGGATGCGTTTTTTGTTGGTTTCTGACCCAAGTCACTGCTCAACGTAGGATTTCGATGACTTCAGAGTGAGACCAGGCTTGACATTTTTGATAATACTTGGTATTGGGTTACCTTAAAGGTTTCAAGTACAGATATCCAGGTGAAGCAGTTTCATTGATGTCATCTTTGATGTCAACATTGGTGTCCTAGACTGTGCTCCAGACTCTGATTGGCTCCATCTCTCGCGTCTCTGGGGACACGCATCATGATTTGTTTTGACCTCAGCAAGATGGACGCATGATTGCCCCCTTCCAAACACAGGCAGCAACTCTTCTATGCAGCCATCCCCTTTGGATATTTAACAGTGGTCCACTCCCCCTGTGAGGCAAACAGGCACAGGACAGCACCTCACCTGCCCATTGCCACAAAGCAGAGGTCATCCAGTCTGCCATCCAACGCCTGTACAATGTCCAGCAGTATGTATATGGATGGATGTATTGATGATGGATGATATATGGCTGGATGGATTGATTGTGGGATGGATGAAAGGATAGATGCATAAATGGATGGATGATATATTGACAGATGGAAAAGGTTGATGACTGGTCTGATGAATGGATGGATGGATGGATTATCAAATGAATAAACCATCCCTTTAAAGACTATAATCAAAACAACAGAGTAAGAACAGACTGTACAATGAACCCTTGTCGTGGTGTTCTTCTGTGCTATGTAAAGTCTACAGTATACCATAGCAGTAAGCCTGAGCGCACAGTTGAGCTCAGCAGCCTCTGTACTTTGAATTCGCCCCATCATTTTATTACAGTTCTCTATTTGAGTGTAATTAACCAAATTAATACATTTCACTGTACAAATTAAATTTTATACTTAGACGGGCAAGGCTCTTTCCTGATATGAACTAGTTACCCAATTATTCCACAGTCAATTGGATTGGGATTGGAGCCCATCCAACCAAGACTACAGGAATTGAATCCAACCAGTTACTAATACAGAAGCCGACTGACACACATTATAGCTCAGGCACACCCATGGCCCCTTCTACACTGTATTTAAGGGTTATGATATTCAGTGAATTACGGTAAGCCCTCCTAAACTACCCCGCTGAGAACCTCTTGCTAGACTAGAAAATACAAGCAGCCTGCAAATAATTCCAGGCATCCTGATAAATTGACCCTGTGAATACAGAGCATATAAAGTGTCCTGTTAATATGTTTTGTGCTCAGCTTGGGACCCTTGAATCATCACCTTGTGCGTTGCCATGCGGAGCTCAACCAGCAGCTCAGGTTTAATGGAGCATTTATGGAGCGTAACAGTTCCGGTTCAGAGGAACCCTGCCGTTTCTGATCCATTTAAATTCCCTCAAATACCCAAGGCTGTCTACAGGTGCAAAATGTATGAAAGGTCAGGGTATTGTATAATATCAAGACCTTGAGAAGTATCAAAATCGGATTTTTAAGTTTTTATTCAATGTGGGCGTTTAGGGGAAGTCAAGATGCTAAAATTATACATTATTTATCCAATTACATTTTAGCATTGAAGAAACTGTTTTCTGACTCTGTGTTCAGAGCTCTAGCAGACAGGTGTCAGTGTATTGTCACCTGAGCATGTATCTGTTAAGAGAATGGTGTCAGATCATTTGTCTGTATATGCAATTGAATTGTTAGCAGCAGTTACAGCCCTTCAGTGAATACAAAGGAAGAGACAAATCATGCAGTAATTAGTTTTGACTGCTCCTTGGCGCTGACTAGTCTTTAGTGTGGCAGATCTTTATGTAGGCAGGATGTTTTGCTTGACATATTCCTCACAGAGTAGCAGTTAAACTAATGGAACATTCATGTATTTCCTTGAACTATCTGCCATGCTGGAGGAGAGGGAAATGAAAAGGTGGGTATCTGGATATGAGATAAATGGACGGAGGTCTTACGGTATGTTAAACCTAACCAAAGGCATATAGAGAAACAAATTTTCAAGTAGCAGACTGTGAATGTCATTTTCTAGCCCCATATTGCAGCTAAATAGCAGTCAAGTATCACTTTCATCTGACTCTTTCAGACAATAAATCATAGTCAGAATTCCTGTTGTACATTTGAGTACATCAATATCTTACTCATCTTCATTAGGATCTCTGCACATTCAGCACTGAGGCAAGAGACAGTGCTTCATTTCCTGTGTGTCATTTTAAAAAAAAAAACAACAAAGACATTACATGACATGTCGCAAACCCAAACCATGATATTTTCTAACCCTAAAATAGTTCTGGCGATGAAACCTATGTGTCTTGTGAATGGGGAAGTTTATTTTGAAAAGACACTATGCATGAAATGAGTGAGAATTGACACGCTGTCCCCGTGCATCCAAAGTTGATGAGATGGGATTGAGAACATGTTCATTGTACAGCACTCACTGGGTGCACAGTGACCTCCTATAGAAAAGCCTGTTTCACCCTCGGCTAGACAATCTCAGCTGAGTCAGCAAACACTAAGTAAGGATTAACGTCATTTGTATCTGAAGATAATTTCTTGAATGCACAAAAAAGCAAAAAAAAATAATAAGTAAAAATACACATAATTACAAGAAATTAGACAAAGAGACATTTTCTTTAAATGATACTTAATCGAAGCAGATTGTAAAACTAAGGCAAATGGCAGATTTATTCATTTTGTTGGTTAAATCTCTTTTCAAACCGCATTATCAAGGTCTTCATTCAAGTTTCCAAAATGGCTCTGTGAAACCCAATAACCCCGACAGTGATGTATATAAAGAGCAGAGCAACTGAAGGACACAGCCATTTGAATAAGTAGTGGTGGAGTATCTGCAGGTGTGATCGGGTGTGAAATTCAGGTATAAATCTTCTCACCTATTCATAGCAAGAGGCTTTTGATGTAGACCTACTGATTGAAATTCAGATCTGGCACTAGGATTTTTACTGTTTTTTATTTTCTCCCCCTCGCTTTGTTTCTCGACACCCTCTCATCATGGAGGAGTCGGCTTTAAAAGTCACTGATTTATATTCATGTATGATAGAAGGACTCCCTGTGTGGATTTGTTGCTCATAGTTCCTCTGTTTCCATTTCATTTTATTTTCTTTGTGTTGTTGTTTATATTCGGATGCTGTAGATACGGAAAGTATTTTAAATTTTTCTTAGCGTATTTACAATACCCTGGACTGGCATACTTTCAAACTAGATGCCAATCTGACAGAGCAATGGAATCTGGCAAGAGAGGGAGAGGAATTGTATGCTTTACCGTGAATAAGGACTGGTGTGACAGTGGAAATGTGAGGTGCTGTCCCGTCCCTGCTGTGGATCAGCGCTATAAACCATGGATTACCAGAACTGCCCGGAAACATGGACAATTATAAAACAGCAGCCAACAATGTAAGAAGAATGTAAATTACAGTGCACAAGTTAAAGGAGCTGATGGGATTACATTTCAGTTGTAATTCCATGTTAAAAAAGAAGATTGATATAATGATTCCTCATATGTGTAATTTCTACAGTCTAGCTTCAATTCACCAGCACACCATCTGCGCTGCCAATTTCCCATTTCCATTTCCCATTTGGTTCAAAGTTCCCCTTAATTAACACACATTTCCTTGTAATTTTCTTTTCCTTTTTCTTGTAAAGCCAAAGTTATACTTAGAAAGTACCATACACACATTTCAAGCCCTTTTTATGGGTACGCCATGGTTAAAAATAAGGCACCGCTGCTGCCACTGGGTAGATTTAGGCTGTTATTAGATTGTGTGTAACTTTGCTGTGACTTCTTCGAAAATTGCGTTATGTAGCATACTCTATTGTCCAAAAAAAGTCAAGATAAAGCTTCATTTTCTAACAGCCATTTGTACCACTAAAGAGGAAAAATTCACTGTGATAGAGAGTGCAGTCATTTTTGCACTAATAATTCCACATTTAATGTTACCATGACATCTCCTTCTGTGCGTAACAGTGTAATGTTATAAGTCATAGGCTAACCTTCCATATGGGCAGGAGAAAGAGATTTATGGATGTACATCAGGCATTAGACTTTTTCATGTTTGTTAATATATCACTATGGTAACTATGGTATTTTGTGATACAACCCTGTGTTGTAGAATGATAAATAAATGAACCTTGAACCTGTTGCTGCAAGGTGAGCTTACTTATCATTCTGCAATGTCTCGTACCTTGAAAATCAATGCATTCTAATAGCGGGTTAAGGTATACAATGACCCCTGGTGGTTCTAGTGTTCTAAAGTTAGAAACTAAAATATTGAAATCCCTCTATTGCATTATCATTACCTGTTTGTTTGGGGGTTTTTTTTTATCTGTCTGAGGAGAGATATTCGCACATCCAACTTTCTCACATGCAGATGTTTTGGAAAGTCTTTTTACAAGATTATTGACAAAAATTCTGATCTTATGAATGAACACAACCTTGAAGCTTTCATAAATCAGTCAGAATGTTCAACATTGTCTAAATTATGCTGTGGTTGTATTTGGGGTGTATTGTTAATTGGTCTCATGAGATCCTCAAATCCATTATAGCGTGGCATGGCATGGTCTCTCATCATTTAAAGGGAAAGTGCACCCAAAAGTGAAAATTCAGCCATTATCTACTCACCCATATGCCGAGGGAGGCTCAGGTGAGGTTTTAGAGTCCTCACACCCCTTGTGGAGATCCAGGGGGAGAGGGGGTAGCAACACAACTAGTGAGGGAGACCAGTGAAAGCACGTGAACATGAAGGCGATGCCCATGTCTTGGACTCTAAAACTTCACCTGAGCCTCTCTCGGCATATGGGTGAGTTGATAATGGCTGAATTTTCATTTTTGGGTGCACTATCCCTTTAATCATTCAGCAGATATCCAGTATTTTTCTCTTCTGCTAAGTATCTCTTTAATGTTACCACCTTTCTCTAGCAGAGTAATGCCTTGGAACCTACATGATGAGATATTGATGAAATACTTTTTCCCATTGTGCGGATGAATAAAATAGTTCCCTTTGACCATATTGTTACATGGAGCACATCCTGTGCATTTGCAACACCCCTTCGGAAGAGGATTTAACAAAGACTGTGTACTTTTTTCTCTGATTTTGTATTAACATGTACCAGGCTGTCTCTAAGATTACGTCCTCTTCGGTAAATTATGATATTATATATTTTCAGTGCATGGCAATTGGTGGTATAAGTTTTACTAAACATGGTGCGGTTTTGTTTTTCTTATCAGCAATCACTCATCATCCATCTTAAAAACTTCAGCTTCCTGCTTTTGTGACAAGTGTTAAATTCAACAATGTCTGCATTTCTTAGATGTTTTTTAATTTGAACTGAAGAGCTCAGCATTCATGTGATAGAGCACAGGTCACATACAGCCTGAATTGTATCTAATCTGAGTGGATTGAGGCGCTTTAACCTAAACTAGCCCTCAGATTCACAGAAAGAGCGAGCGGTAAGTGCAGTTCACATCGTGTTGAATATCTTACAAGGTCACTTTGCATAAACTGAAAAAGACATTCACTATGAAGAAATACAATAAAATGAGATTCTTCATTGGTGTGTGAAAAGCCTTATGTTTGAGATGTTCACAATGTTCCTGAAAGATGTGATGTTTACTGCAGCATATCAGGCTGGAGGAAAAAAGGGCACATTTTCCTGACTCCAGCATACAATCTGTGCCTTGATTTCTCTGCCTCCCCGCATTCCTTTGTCCTCCTCCATCTCCTTATCTCTTCCCTCGACAACCCAGATACCTGTTTAACACACACACAAAGTAAGACATCAGCTGCGGTGATTGAAGCCCACATAGTGGCCGTCTCGCTGCCTGTTTGCATTTGTTTTAGACCACTGCTGATTAGTGCTTCAGGGGTTTTGATGTCAGCCAGGATTCCGATGATTTATCCCCAACGCCCCTGAAAATATACTTCAAACACACCTGAGGTGATGTAAGGTTGTTTCTACACACGGACAAGTGCACCCACATGCACAGATATGCGTGCGCAATCATGAACAGCCCACACAAGTCAGGACAATTACATGTACAGCACGTACTCCCACATTAGAACAAGATTTGAAGTTTCTAAAGCACATGCAACTGTTCGAGCAGCTCCCAAAGAATCATCCACATTTTGTAAACACGCTTTGTTTTCATTTGAAGGATTGAGATTGATAAGAATTTCATTTCTGTACAAAAAGAGGACAAATAAGAAGAGAAATAACAAAAATGTGATGTTGGAGAGATTTACAGGCTTTGTAGCAAGAATTTGTAGACTTTGTAGTCTGACAGGAGCAGTAAGCAAGTCCTTTATCACACATTAAAAGAGCATTTCAGTTAAAGCTGTAGTTGGTAACTTTCGTAAAAAATAACTTGTTATAATTGCTGAGACTGTCACTATATCCACACAGTTCTACTTAAAACAGATAATCTGTGGTAAAGTATGTTTTTTTGCCCCGTGGCATTGCTTCTGATGGCTTACAAGGAACACAACCAACCAATCAGAGAGTCTCTAATGCAGCTGTCATGTCAATCACTGCTTGTGACCTGCTACCTAAATAGAAAGAGCTGATCAAATATGAATCAAGGTGTTCTTAGAAAGTGATTGACATGACTGACAGCTGTGTTAGAGACTCCTCTGCTCTGATGATGGTTGTTTTCCTCTGTTTAACGATAGTCGCTCCAGTTTAACGTAGACAGATTCTTTGACACCTCTTTCAAACCATCTCTCTTCCCTGGCCATGATGTGAACATTGCTGTCCTCGAAGGAGTGTTCCTTCTCCTTAACATGTAAATGGACAGCTGAGTCTTGATCTGAGGAGCTGGCTGTCCTGTGCTGTGTCATGCTGTTGTACACTGGGGAGACAACCAGTGTACATTGGCAAGCCAATCAGTCTTCTCTTGGCTAGAGAAGACAGAGACCAGAGGCGTGAAAGAAGCCATCTTCGTCAAACTGGGAAGACCATGGTTAAACAGAGGAAGTGGCCTACAACACCACCGATGACAATTCGGATAAAATTTGTACTAAATTTGGATGGTGCCCAACAGTGCTGATATTGTTTTGCATATTTTCTTCTTTCCCTGAAGATACCTAATCTAAATTTAGTTGTCTACACCTAACCACGCAGAACTACTCACAAGTAAATGAGCTGTTTGCCATATACCTACATGACAAAAAGCTTTGTCTTCCAAAATGGCAAAAACAGCTCCAAAAGTTTTTGTATGCACTGACAAACAAACAATTCTTTGGTCCAAGTATGACGGAGTGCAATTTTTCTCTCAGTTTTCTATCCAGTGTTTGAAGAAAACCCTAAAATGCAGGACTGGGGAGTAGAAGAGCGACAATCAGTAGCACTCTCCTATTAAGTATTTTTGTAGCATTTTCACACTTTGTTCTCCCTCTGGTAAAAAAAACAAAAAACAAATTGCTACGTTTTCACCAAATATGAAAGAAAAGAGTGGATAAAAAAGGAAATGGGATTGAGATGAAAGGACTGGAGACTTTTGATGCACATGTTTTTGGAATTCAGAAACAAAGGTACCAAGGAAATGATACTGCAATTACAACAGTGAGCTGGAGGGTGAACCGGCTGTTTCCTGCCTTTCATCGAGTGAGCTACCTGATGTTTTATCTTTCATGATTTGGTTGTTGGTACGTGAAATTTTCACTCCATGCCTGTCTTAACTTTGGTACCAATTTTTTGACTTCTCTTCTGAATTTAATTGTTTTTATTCTACTTTCAGAAGTGGTTTTGATCTGCTACAAAGAAAACATTCTAGCTGAGAACTGAAATGAATGACTCTCTTTGTGGCCCTTAGGTGGAAGCAACCTAGACACAGAGGGACATCAATATGTAATTAGTCCTCCGACAGTTGGATTCGATTCAACGCGGAAGGTGCTATAAGTGCCAGGGGCCACAGAGACTGTCTGTATGTAAAATCATCTACCCCAAAACAATATTAGCAGGTGAAATTCAACCTCAGCTCACCATGTGCTCCATGAAGTTTACTTCAGTGGGCTCAGATGGCTTCATGTTTTTAATGTGTAGTGTGTGCCTGAGGCTATTCTGCCGAGGCCAAAAACAACTTTCCACCTGATAAGCATGGCTCCTGGCAATCATGGCTTCATCGTGGTTTCATTGTGAAGTGTTGAGTCCGTCAGTTCGGGTTCTTTGGGGAATGTAAGAATGAAGCCATTCCAACTCAAGTGACATAAAAATAGTACATTAAGATGCCCATAAATACAAGTCTCTGTCCTCTTTCAGAGACTAAAAGCAAAAAGCAGTGAGAGATCCTTTGTAATGTGGGTATATTTACACAGACTAGAATCTAATTTGTTGTAACTTAAACCTAACACTTACAACCGGGAAATGCGCCCTGTGTTTTATAGTTTGCCAATAGTTGTGTGATATGCTAAGCTAACAAAAGAAACCTTTTAGATGGAAAGTTGCAGCCCAACAAATGACAAAACCAATTGTGTTTTAGCTTCATTTTCAACTTTTTAGCCACGAAACATGGGTGTTTTTTAGCATCTTAGTTTCTACTGTGTCTTTCCGTGCCATGGAAAGTGGGTGTATTTGCTGAGACATCACTGTGTTTTGTTGCCAAGATTGTTCCCCCAAAACCAAACATTTCAAGCCATAAACATGATCTATTCAAACCCATAACCAAGTTGTTGTTTTTTGCTCTAACCTTAGCAACCAAAGCTATGTAATAGTTTTGACAAAATTGAAGTAGAATCCCTCTTCATAGGAATACCAACTTCCAGTAGTTTCAGTGGGAAAAATGTTATAATTGGTAGCATTTATCATCCACCAGATACTGATGTATAATCTTCTACTGTAGTGTAGTGTAGAGTTCATTCATTGATAAATTATTCTTGTATTTTGACTTTGTTATTACAGCTTAATTTATCCATATATGATGTACTGTAACACTGTGTGGGGTGCCACATGTCCCTCTTTTGGTAATACAATTTTGTTAATTCAAAAGACATTTTTGAGAATGATGAGCTTTGTAAAAAATAATCCATCTTCCATATTGTCGGACTTTCCTGAATGAATATACACTGAAACACAGAGGACCATCAACAGCATTGTTAAAATGTTTGCAGATATGTAAAATGCCAACATTACAAGTCACATGGGTTGAATGTTGTCACAATGATTTTTTTTATGCTGGGTTCACAATAGATGCGGAAGTACCCCGACTTGTTAACTGTCGCACAGTTGCCTGCCAGCAGTCGCCTTGCCATTCACACCAGCACTTTCGCCTGTGCTGGTCAGCAAGCGATTCTGCCTTGTTTCACATGTAGAGATCTGACTCTGTCTGCCTGTGCTTCTCTCTGTGTGTGATTGTGTGTGTGTCCGCTCATCGCTCTCACTCTCTGTTTAGACACAACTGACAAATATGTATAAGCATGGGATGCATATCATCTTTCATAGTCAAATCATTTATTTAATATCTAATAATTACTCTATATTGTTCAACAGATGATCAATGTGTTTTCTTGCTAGATATGCTCACATACAAAAATAGACCAAAATAGACAAGTAGTCACAGATTTTTTTTGTTGGCCACTAGGGGGCAGCAGCACAAGCTGTGGACAAAGTTTTCACATTATCATTTACACATCCAGCAGACAAGCATAGCACAATAAGCCTATTGTGTCCTGACAAAAGTGAGCTCACTATTTAACCTGCTTTTAGCTTTGGTCTTGTCTCCACTATAAAGAAAATATATTTAAATTAACATTGCGCTATGTTCCCTAGGTAGTTGCTACCTTTGTTTGTCGGCCATTGGGTCTTGGGCAGCGTACAGTGGGTTTCTCAAAACATTTGTGCCTGCCACAAAAAAAGAAAAACAAAAGTTGTGAATTTGAAAGCGAATTTGAACCAAAACAATAACCTTGCGTATCATAAACTGAAACAATGAGCTGAAAGACACTAAAATGCTCTATAAAATTATGGACAGGTGATTATTTCCTGAGCTTGTCACTCCAAGGGACTCACTTCATATAACATGTAGTCCTTTGTTAACAGTGAAATATTGATTATTTGAGCTTTAAAACATCTTAAACACAAGTGCACAAAACTTACATTCCTGCTTCTCTCCTCTGCTCCCTGTCTGCCATCTCTCTGCACTGCAAGAGAACATTATGCATGCTATATATTCTCCAATTTAATGGGAACAGAGTATTCTTGACTCACTAATGGTCTTATTCCATAGAGCATCTGCTTTAAAAGCAATTAAAACATGCTCTTATGTCTCCCCTTTTTTGTTGGGCCCCCAATGAGAGAACCATCCGGCCTGTCGCTGTGAGAGAATAAAACTCATCAGTAAAGGTTAACAGCAAAAGCCAGAGAACAGTATACCCTGCAGAGTTCAGCCACTGTGGCCTCCAACAGCCTGTGAAAGTCTCACAGTCAAAATAAATTATTTCAAGCTTACTCAACAATCTGTTTGGATATTTGACAAGATCCTTTTCAGCTCTACAGACACTTGGAATATTAAACAAGGCTGAGATTTGAACCAAAACACGGTAGCTTTTTAAAGAGAAAATGCTTGGACTAACACAGAATGAACAATAGAGCAAATCACAAGATATTTTCCTTTTGTCTTTCCACTGTGAGATAACTGACAGTTATCACTGTCAGCGCAGACAGTCAAGTGTCTGCCTTCACACCTGACAATCAAAACAAGCTTCACATGCAGAAAAATCAGATGATGAGGCTTATGGTAATGACTTTATTAGATGTTCCCTCCTGACTGACAGAAAGGGAGAGGCATCAGCACAGAGTTGATGGTACACAGGTAAAAGATGTCTTGATAATCTGTAACCCGAGGGCATGGAGGTGTGTGTGAGGTGGGAGAACAGGGAGATAAAAAACTGAAATCCAGATTTATGCTAATGTGTGTCCCATTTTTAAGAGGAGTCGAACGTTCTCGTTGCAGACAGTTCAAATTATGATGGGCATGGAAAGCGAGGCAGAGACATGCAGGCAAAGTGAGGGACGGTTGAGTGAAGTGCTGTCACAAAGCTAGCATTGCAAGTATTGTTAGTACACAGATGGGCTACAACAGTCAGTTGGCAGCAGCCAATTAAAGGTAGCCAATCAACCATCTGCCAATTAACAAGCTGTCACATTGTAAGCAGCTGTTTTACATCTGCCAATCAACAGGCAGGAAGGTATGAGTACAGCAGATAGGTTAGATTACAGCAGACAGAGCCTGTTTACACTTACGCATTCAGTGATCCCAACACAGTGGACAAGTAGACGCCTGTGTACGCAACAAAGTCATAGCTATTTCTTGAGTTGCCTCTAAGCAAAATGCACTGAGTGACTTTAAGTGCCCTCTGGTAAGCAGTTGTGCAGTGTATATGTTTAGGGCTTTTATTGTGAAATGTAAGAACAGAAGGAGGGAAGCTGTAATGCACTGCCTTTGGCGATGCTCATTCATTCATTCCTTCGTGCATTTTCCGTAACCACTTGTCCTGATACAGGGTCACCAGGGTGCTGGGGCCTATCCCAGCTGATATTGGGTGAGAAGTGGGGTACACCTTGGACAGGTCACCAGACTATCACAGGGCTGACTATCACATTCACCCCTACAGCCAATTTAGAGTCACCAGTTAACCTATCCCCAACCTGCATGTCTTTGGACTGTGGGAGGAAGCCAGAGTACCTGGAGAAAACCCACAGTGGCATGGGGAGAACATGCAACTCCACTAAGATGTGCTCCCTCACCCCAGGTTCGAACCAGGACCAACCTATGAGGCGACAGTGCTAACCACTGCTCCACCATGCCACCCACATTGGCAATGTTGGAAAGAGTTTGTCAGTCTTTGCATGGTTTATGAGTTGTGCGCCTATACGTATTTATACACTTACACACGTGTAATAAAATAATAACACAAAGACTCTGTAGTCTGAACCATAACTGCAAAACGCTTCATTGCTTTCCACATTGTCAACAGCAGTGCACTCCTACTTCACCTCCTCCCTTCTTACCTTTCACAATAAAAGAACATACCTTAATTATTTTCTCCAGATGTATCGTCCACACTAGGTATGTCAACGATTAACCGTAAATCAGTTAACCTCAGAGGATATTTGTAACTAGTTATATGTGTCGAACCAATAGGTGAATTTTGCTACTCTTCAGTTTCACTGTTCTGTGCACCACCTGGATCTCATTTATGAAAATTGTGTATGCACAGCATAAGGCTTGAAAGAGGCGTACGCTACCGTTCATGTAAAAGTTGTGAATTTTAAACACAGACTTGATGGGAGAAACTTTGATCCATGCTTAAAAACATTTTGGAGATGGTGAATTGGCGATGCAGATGGTGAGGTGGAAGCCTGGATGTTGAAATATTTTTTGCTGCACACCATTTTTGGCTTTTGTCTGTACGTACATTTTTAGAATTGATTTTATGCTTCCTTTTATAAATGAGACCACTGGTGCGAGACAGACAGCCAGCTGAGTATGTTTAATGCAGAAAGTACCCGTAGCCTCGTGCCCACTGGCTTCCTTGCACTACGCAAGGCTGGGAGTTAGTTAGTGGTGCCACTAGTGCTGCTGTCCCAGCCCAACAGGTTTTGCTGTGGAAACATTGTGTCCACCCTTTGGCCTCCACCCAGGTCACCCCGATGAGTAAGTGGCTCAATTTGTGCAAGCTAACTTAGCTCCCACCCAAATGGGATGGTGTGCAGTGCAAAGCAGCCAAGGCTAATGTTAGCTAACTGGTGGAAACCGAAGGAGGGGCACTGGACATTATTTTTCCACATGTTAGTGCAGCTAGTTGGCTGTCTCTCAGCAAAACCAGCAGAAAATAAAAATAAATCCCCCCCCCCGGCCCAATTGCTGAAAAACGCCAAGAAGCGCTAAAGTGCCCTCTTGGCAGCCAAAGTGCCCTCCTGGGAGCCAAAACGCGTGCTAAAGTGCCCTCTTGGCAGCCAAAATGCCCTCCTGGGAGACAAAACACGTGCTAAAGTGCCCTCTTGGCAGCCAAAGTGCTCTCCTGGGAGCCAAAACACGTGCTAAAGTGTCCTCCTGGGAGCCAAAATGCATGCTAAAGTGCCCTCTTGGCAGCCAAAATGCATGCTAAAGTGCCCTCTTGGCAGCCAAAATGCCCTCATGGGAGCCAAAACACACGCTAAAGTGTCCTCTTGGGAGCCAAGAAGAGCTAAAGTGCCCTCTGGGAGGCCAAAACACACGCTAAAGTGCTCTCCTTGGAGCCAAAATGCGTGCTAACGTGCCCTCTTGGCAGCCAAAATGCATGCTAAAGTGCCCTCTTGGCAGCCAAAGTGCCCTCCTGGGAGCCAAAACGCGTGCTAAAGTGCCCTCTTGGCAGCCAAAATGCCCTCCTGGGAGACAAAACACGTGCTAAAGTGCCCTCTTGGCAGCCAAAGTGCTCTCCTGGGAGCCAAAACACGTGCTAAAGTGTCCTCCTGGGAGCCAAAATGCATGCTAAAGTGCCCTCTTGGCAGCCAAAATGCATGCTAAAGTGCCCTCTTGGCAGCCAAAATGCCCTCATGGGAGCCAAAACACACGCTAAAGTGTCCTCTTGGGAGCCAAGAAGAGCTAAAGTGCCCTCTGGGAGGCCAAAACACACGCTAAAGTGCTCTCCTTGGAGCCAAAATGCGTGCTAACGTGCCCTCTTGGCAGCCAAAATGCCCTCCTGGGAGCCAAAACACGCGCTAAACTGCCCTCTTGGCAGCCAAAGTGTTCTCCTGGGAGCCAAAACGCATGCTAAAGTGCCCTCTTGGCAGCCAAAATGTTCTCCTGGGAGCCAAAACACGTGCTAAAGTGCCCTCTTGGCAGCCAAAGTGCCCTCCTGGGAACCAAAATGCGCGCTAAAGTGCACTCTTTGGAGCCAAAAAACACACTGAACTGCCTTAACCTTGGCTGGTTAAAACATGATAAACTGCCCTCTTGGGTGGTAAAAACATTACTGTTGCAATGACTTTTATGTTTGGTGCTTTTTTGATCTATATTGAGCCAGAACTATATCTCACAGAACCAGTTTGGATTATCTGGTGCTAATATGGTGTTAAAAGGCACTAGAATACAGGAAATGGCATCTACTTAATTGAAAAATTTCAGGCCCCCAGGGATTTATTTCTTTTATACATCCATGTCTCTGTGTGTTCTTCACAGTCTAACGTTGAATCTACACAGTTCTCGTGGATGCTGATCCGAACTACAAACTAACTTGAGTCGTCTGCCTAGTTAGTCTGTTTTAAGACTATATAATGTGCCATTTGTATAACATATAAACATGTCTAAAGTGCCCCTCGAAAACACGCAGAACTTAGTGTCCTCTTTAGTGGTGACAACGCGCTGTATGTGCCCTTTTTTTTCTTTTCGCCCCTGCCCTTCAAAAAGTCTGTGCACGCCACTTGTTCCTATCATCCACCCACATGTTAATACCAGGTGTAAATATACTCAAATAGTTCACAGTTACCTGTATGCATACACATATACCTTTATTTTATATGTGAGTGTGTGTTTCACAGCTAACATGATTGCTTTACATGGTTGGACAATTTCCATATTTAGAAAATTGAGCAAGCTGCTGGAACCCAATAAAATATTTTTTAGAGGTGAATCTGTACGCAGCACCAGTCCTCTCATCCTCTAAACTCTTTTTTTTTTACTGCATGCATCCCATTGATGGACATCTGTTGACTCGAGCGAGCTCACCTGGCTCATTGAATTCCAGTGAGAAATGGCAACAGCTGGAAATACTTTACAGTTAACTATGAGTAGGCCCCAGGCTGCTGCACAGGTTAAGAGCACAGACGTCCACCCTCACACATAAAAGCAACATTTGCATAAAAAACAACAAATGTAACTCTAGCATGTATGCACTGCTGTTTGCCTGAGCATGAGGCATGTCTCAACTGAATAATGCTTGCATTTAAAAACGGTATGAATTTTCTGCTCTTGAACATCAAAATATATACATATGCTTTTTTTTACAGCGAAAAATGGAGATGCCTGTAGTGTGAGGAAAAGATTCACCGATAACAAGAAATGTTAACCGTCACTTACACAGGAGCATGAGAGAAATTCACATTTTTTCCCCTGTAAAATATACTCCAAGGTTGTGATGGATTTTCCATCCAAAGCCACAGTTTGAACCTCTGTCAGCTATTACCAAGTCACACAAGTGATCCCCTAAGCATTGTTCAAGAGCATGATATACTTCTGCTCTATGATCACTAAACGATCCCTAAACAGCCATAACAACAGTAACAATTACCTTTAAGCTGTTTCTCCCTCACCAGTTTCTGTGCAAAATGATCCACCACCTTATTATTTTTCCACTCTTAGCTAACAAGGAGGTTTCCATCTTGGAGTACTGAACGTTTTAAACCCATTACTCTTGCGATTTGTGCAGTTTAAGGCACGGAACAACTCCTTACTTTGATCTAATAAACTCTCAGTCACCCTGTTTTTTGGGTTGTTTTTTTTATCCTCAGAGTGCGTGCATGTCCCACAATAACATTGTTACTGTCACCCCAATTGTGGAAAACTTTGTCAAGATTAAATCATTGTAAAAAGTCATGATTACACCACCCTGTACCTGCTGCAGAGAATGTTAGCGCAGAAAAAAAAAGCCCTGCAGGTATACAAGAGTCCCTGTGAGTCATAATATTGTCTAATCTTTTCTTGCTCTTTTTATTTGGATTCAATCTTCAGAATTTAATCTCGAAGCTGATTTGAATGTCACCTCCGGTGTGTTGTAGTAATAAATGTGTCAGGTTTTGCATTGTGGGAAGCTGCAGGAACATGGTGACATTTAGGAATCACATCACGCAGGTTGGAAGGCTATTAAAAGGGGTTTATCATGTTCTCAACACAGTTTGCATGAACCAAGAAATCATGATCATGTTGCTGTGGATGGCAGGATGTAAATCCCACACTAATACTCTTCATTCTCCCTGTAATAAACTGACCGGGTCAAACAATTTTTCTTGATTGATTTCTTCTGTCCTGTTCTGTTAAGATGTGAGAGGAAGAACAAAGGTCCATGGCATGGCAGGAAGAGGCTGTCAAGTTAAGATATTTGAGATTATGCGATGAACAAGTCAACCACCTCAATATATGTAAAATTAATTTTATATTTTGTAGACTTTTTTCTATCTTTTTCTTTTTCATCCATTGTCATTATTATCAGCAAGTAAGATTGTCTTTTTGACACTCCCTATGAAGCAAAAAAGTGTGTGTGTAAAATGTCAGCGAAGATGGTATCTTAACACTCTGTGATACTGAGGTGTTGGGGAGCACAGGGGGAAAAAACATTGCGTCAGAATGAGAAAATAGCAACTGGAAGGGGGGAAGAGACACTTGGTTTTTACAAATTGAATAACGAAAGCAAAGTTGTCAAAAGAAGAAAGGGCACAGCAGGTGTGATAGAAACCATGTTAGACAGTAACTTTATAAAATGATTTAAAGTCATGGATGTATTTAGTATTGAATAGTTTGTTTTCACAGAAGAACTGTATTTTATGCAAACTGCAGATACCACTGACAGAATAATTTGGCATGCAGTGTATTATACAAGTTACATGTAAAGGTGTGTTCACACCAGACCTGTTTTTTTTTCCGCTAGCGACGAGTTTACATACAAAGTCAATGCAAAAACGCTCAGGCTCCAAGCAACAGCAACAGAGTGACAGAGCGGTTTTTCGCTCGTCGCTTGAGATGAGAAATCTCATCTGGAGCGGTATTTCGCTGGGTCCTGTCGCTTGCAGCTAAGACCTGGCATTATCTCTGGGACGCCAGAGATCACTGTTTAGCCTCCTGGAGGTGTCGTGGGACCAACTAGACGAAACACTGGTGAAAGGAGGTTCCCACCCGATGACCCCAAAGACATTTTAGTTATCCCTGCTCACCATAATATCTTATCATAGGGCTTAGGAGGTTCTTCACTGAGCGCTGATTCTTTATCTAGAGTACAAACTTCTTGTGTTTATTTGAATTTTTTTTTTAAATCTTTTTTTTATTATTATTATTTTGCAAAAATGTTTACTTGAACTTAACAAGGAATTGATTCGATTTTGAAGGTCAAAGGTCAAAGTCACTGTGACCTTGCATCCGTCTCATTCTCATGAATGCACTATCTTAAAAGGGCCTTGAGGAAGGAAGACGCGTTAATGAACTGAATGAAATATAGGAACTGTATATTAAGCCTTTATGGGCAAAACTTTTGTGAGTACCAAAAGTTTCTAAGGAAGTCTTAATAATTTTTGCATGTTACATTTTAAGTGGCATGAGTTTAAGATGACTATTACTATTTTGTGGCTGAAGTATCACCTTTTATACTGCACTAACAAATGCATAAATCTCTCATCTAATCTCCAAATTGTCCTTACATGGTGCACAGGCATCAACTGTAAATGGACAAATGGACCTCAATACAAGAGTAACTGCATGCCAAAAACTGTCAAAGCACATAGTTGTGAGCAAGCGTTGGCACTTGAATCAACAATATGGTCCATTTGTATCACAATGTGTCTGTGTTTGATAATAGCATATTTTTGTTGAAGGACTTCTGCTCATGCTGGCCCATTTTCAATGTACATGAAAACCAGATAGAGTGTAACCATTTTTATTTATGTGGCATACACCAGGGTCTAAACTGAAATCACAGATTAAAATTTCATCTAAACTGTTTTACTTAAGTGGCATTTCTCATAGACACTACAAGTCATACTTCAACTTCAAACTACTAACTACACATACGTACATTTTGTGTTTGGTCATTGGAAACCTGGCCAGAGTTGAGCAGGAGGGAGCAAAACAGAGAGAGATGGAGAGAAAGCTGTTACCATAGCAACTGAATGAGAGAAAAGGTATGCTGAACGAGATGCATGAGCTGTGGCGTTAAGTGTTGGTGTGTGTAGAGTTTTACATTCACCAAAGAACAATGTTACCTCCTCTCGTGGTTCTTTTGAATATGCCTCACTGTAATAACAACTCTGTGTTCCCGTGC
This sequence comes from Epinephelus awoara, assembly GCA_035609425.1. Lineage (NCBI taxonomy): Eukaryota > Metazoa > Chordata > Actinopteri > Perciformes > Serranidae > Epinephelus > Epinephelus awoara. The sequence goes on from CM069309.1 coordinate 29,587,287, forward strand.
ACTGCTGTTTGCACATCTCTAAAGAACCTCAGAACACAGTTAACTGTGACAAATGTAACTCCGAAAGGCATGGCCGACTGTTCTACTGAAGTTTCGGCATAAATATGGAGAAAATAAATGAGGTAGAAATTCATTAATATTGAATGTTGATTTTTTTTAATAAAGATATTAAAGATGCATGGCTTTTCTACATTTGCTTTAGGTTCCTCTTAAAGTTCGTATGGTGAATGTGGAAGTGTCTGTTAATCTATTTATTCTGTAGTACTTTCTATCTGTCCAGGGTGGACACTGTTTTTCTACCAATGAATGCTGGAATATAACATCCCACTGGACAGGACAAGCATGTTGAGGGTTAGAGGATGTATATCCTGTAATGTGTAATTATATTTTCAACTGAAGGTCACTTCCGTTGGGTTTTTGTCAGCTCTTGTAATTAAATATCACACACCTGTCACAATAAAGGCCATGGTATGTCTGAAAGGAACTTTTTCATATGATGCGTTTTCTGACCACATCTTACAGCCAGTCCCCACTGAAAGCATTTTTACAAGCATTTTGACGTCCATCACTCCAGCGTCTCACTTTATAATATGTATTAATACACACTTCCCTGCATTTTTTTTAATGCTTCAAGTCAGTGGTGTACAGTACTTAGGATGGGCCCCATTCCACAGTATTATGATGGGCCCTTGTGCCAGATTTTGTGTCAAAAGAACTACCTTATATTTTTGTAGTATTGTCACATGATCAAATACAAACTTGACATTGGACCGTCGTGGTGAGGGCGGAGCTGAGCCAGAAGGCGAAGCTTTCAATTTACTGGTCCATCTATGTCCCAATCTTCACCTATGGTCATGAACTCTGGGTAGTGACTGAAAGAATGAGCTCACGGATACAAGCAGCCGAAATTAGCTTCCTATGTAGGGTGGCTGGGTTCAGCCTTAGAGAGACGTTGAGGAGCACAGACATCCAGAGGGAGCTTGTTGTAGAGCCGAAAAGTGGTCAGTTGAGGTGGTTTGGACATGTGATTGGGATGCCTCCTTGTGCCTTCAGTTAGAGGTGTCCTGGGCGTGTTCCACTGGTGGGAGGCACAGGGGCAGACTCAGACCCCACTGGAGGGATTAAATATCTCATTTGGCATGGGGTCACATTGCTGGGGAGGGACAACTGGGGTGCTTTGCTTGGCCTGCTGCCCCCACGAGCCAGATGAAAATGGATGGATGGATGGATGGATGGATGGATGGATGGATGGATGGATGGTATTTCTGAGGTGGCAAGTTGAATCATTCACAAGTGCCCACTTTCTGCGATACAAAGAGTGAGCCCTCCAACCACTATCTCTATGGGCCCCCTCACCCCATGGGCTCCAGTCCATATTTATACCCCTGCTTCGAGTCAATTTTTATTGCATTGTGTGGAGCACAATCTGCATAGAATGCTGTTTAAATCACCCCAATATCCAGCTGTATACGTATACTTATTAGCTGTGCCTGCATTGATTGATCAAGGCTCCGAATCTGTCTGTGAAATTACACTATAGGCAGATTCCACTCACTTGCTACAAGAGGTGGGGAAATAAAATCGATGAATCAATACATAAACACTTTGTCATTCCCTTCAGCATGTGATATTGATGCCAAAGGTAGTCTTTGGTGTCTTGATGAGACGCATCAGGCTTTCAGCTTACTGTAAACCCCATCTGCGGCAATACTTGACACTGATAGCAACTGACAAAAATACAAAGAGCAAGAAAATCTGCATAGCTCAGGAGGGAGGGGAGGTAGATTGGTCAAACAAAACCAGGCTGTCATCCAGTTTGTGTCTCGTGTGAAATGTCAATGTAGTTCACATGGGACGTCACATGTTAAATATCTTATGAACCTTCATCCCATGTGAAACCAAAAGTGTCCACACGCGACATAACAAACCTATTTATTTTATCCCAAAACATATCCTTTGTCTAACCCTAACAAGGTAGTAGTTTTATTGCCTAAAGCTAACCGTGACTGTTTCACGTTCACCACATGTTATGATGTGTTTCAGCTGATTGTCACATAGAGACGCTAAAGGATGCCCTATGCATCGCTATGAGATGCCATGGGGCGTGACAAAGCATCAGTATTTGATGCCCTGGGAATGAGAGCAGGTTGGGGTTTCTGGTCAAACTCCAACAACACTTGTAATATACAAAACAACTTTATTGCAATATCAAAAAGCCAAACCCGGTTAGCCTTCCGACAAGCAAGCTAGAGACAAAAGTTCTTATTCCTTACCTCAGCACACCTGACCAAAAGTGGCTGCACTCATTGGATTGTTGGTTTTGCAAAACAGTCACCTCCTGTACCCCATTCTCACATCAGAGAGGCGTGGAAGTTTCCAACAAGCAGTTTGTTGAAAGCTTGCTGATGCCTTAAGCTCAAAGTTCTTTCAACACTGGTGTTAAAAGGTTCTGTCCTGTTGTATGTGAACTGTGTCGATCAATCAGCTCAAAGCCTTAACACCACCTCCACACCAACTAATGACCCAGCTAATGTCAGCACATGGTCAGACCTTTAATAAATGTGTGTCTTGGAAAAATGACCAAGACTTTGTTGGTCCACAGGTTTGTGGCTCAGTGTTTTGAGGTTAACGACTCCCCCGCAGGTCAGAACTGTGTTGACAGATGTGGCTTGAGCACAAGTTTGTTGCTGTAAAAAGGTCAGTTATCTGATTTATGTGTAGGAACTCAATCCAATGGACACAAACATAGACACACAGTAAATGTATTGAAACTGAGACACTGCTTCCATTCCTCTGTATTACAACTCAGTCATACAACTTGCAGCATATTGACAGTTTTTACCCAAACACACACATATACACATATACACACCAGATTGAAGCGATAAACAGCTAAGAGCCGCAGCAGCAGCAGCTGGTGTGGGTTTGGTTCGAGCAGTGGGACCTCCCTCCAGGCACCTGACAGTCACTAATGCTGAACAAGCAGGGAGCGAGATGGAGGTGCGGTCATGCAGACACACACACACTCACACACACCAAAATGCGCACACATCTAATTTTCCTTACACTCCCAACACACATGGCCTGTTTTTTACTCTCCATAGTACACACACACACACACTCAATGAAGTGTATCAGTTTTAACTTGATGAGACCCAACACTTGTGAGATGCAGAGAGGTTTTGCTCGGCTGACGACACGGGGGTGTTGTGTGTGTGTGTGTGTGCGCCTATTCCCGCAAGGTGGAAAACCAGTTTCTTTGTTGTCAGCTGCGTTTAGCGCAACCAGCGGTGATCTCGTTAGCTGCCAGCTTACTGGCTGGGGTTCTGGCCAATAAAATCAATCTGAGGCCAAAGGGCAATCGGCGCTTTCAGTGGGAGGACAAAAGCATCTGAGGGAAGAGAGAGGTAAAAGTGAGAGTATGAGGAGGAAAGAGAGAGAGAAAGGGATTAGAAAAAGAGGAAAAATAGGAAAGCGGTAAGGGAAGGCAGGAGATGGAGAGAGAATTGGAAAATAAAAGGTTGAACAGGAGAGCAAGGTGCATTTCCTCCCATTGTAATACTTTGGGGAGGGGAGCTGTTGAATACAGAACAATTAGAACATTAAACTAAAATCCAGGTACATAAAGAAAGAGTTTAATATTATAGAAAATACACTTAGTGACTCTCTTGCTGAGAATTACATTACAAGATCAATACCACTCAGTAAATATAAAGCTACAGCCAGGAGACAGTTAGCTTCACATAAGATAAACAATGAGTTAGATTGTGTTTGTTTAACCTGTACAGAAAACAAAACGGTAATTATCATGGTTTTATGGGGAGCTGACTGATGAAGCATGATATTTACAAGAGGCTTACACAGACAAAACAGCCACAGCTTTAAGGGTTCATTAGGGATTTAAAAGACCTCTTCCACTCTGAGCAAGAATCAGACCTCTGGATAGCCCAGTCACTAGGAAAAATGTTGGCATTGTACATTTCTGCAAACCAGATATTTCATATTTCCATGGTTCATTTTTATCATGTCAACGTTTCTAAAGTGGCGTAGTATATGAGCTGACTGGAGGTGCAGGAGATGGTCAATGGCATGTCACCTGGGCAAGATGCCTGCCAAGCTGCAGACCACTGTTCGACACCAGTTGTCATTTAGTGAGGCATTGCTGTGATTGCAGCGGCTTTTAAGGAACCAAACATGGGTGTTTTGTAGCAATCAGTCACTGTGTTTCAACCAGTGATAGCGGCAGGAAAAGCAAATGCTGTTTCTCCAGGTATTTTAAGCCAAAACATGATCCTCTCTCAACCATAACCAAGTGATTTTTGTGCATTAACAATAGCAATAGCATTGCTGAAATTTAAAGTTTCATTATATCCGCAACATAATGACTTAGTATCAGTGATTTCCAAAAACGTACAATGTCAACATTTTTTCTGGTGACTGGGTTGGGACCGGTGGCACGGTGGTGCAGTGGTTCAAGGGGTTCCAGTGTCATTCTGCTTCCCTTTAATTCCAGGATTTAAATACCCATTAAAAGGAAACATTATTTGTATTTTGGTCTTTGTAGGGATTTTTTTTGACAAGAAGCAAACACGTGTATTTCCTAAAATGTCCCAAAACACAGTCCAGAGTAGCTGCCAACCTAAACTTCTTCCTGTGTTCTTTAAGTGCCTGTATTTGTGCTTTATTTAGCATGTTAAATTTCTCTTTGTATGAATGACAGAGGTGAGTTATTGTGTGATTTTCTTTTAAATAACTTGTTGGCTTGGCTCAGTGTATGGTACTACATTGAGCCAAGCCAACAAGTGACACATTTGCAAGACCTATGAATAAATTATTCTTCATGGCTTGTAATTTCTGCTCATCTGGGACTTGAGCCTTGTTATTGCACTCCTGCTATGTCGCTATGGAAAAGAGCATCAGCTAAGTGCCTGAAAATGCAAATAGAGAGGACAGAGAGTGATAGACATGTCAATTATATTATGGGATTTTACACCTGGACATAAACCTGTAAGTAGAGACAACGGGAGAGTGACAGAGGTTGAAGTGATTGCCTCAGATTTCCTGCAGAGTTTATGAGCAGAGATTAGAGACACTGTGATGTGATCATAAATCTCTGCTGCTGCTGAAGGTGATGGATGGATAGAGGAATGAACGGACCATTGGGGCACACGTATTTTTGTAGATATTGTGGCAGGAAAATGGTGCTATAAATAATGTATGCATATGGGTGCATGGTATCTTGTTATCTTGTGTTAGCTGTATGCTGATGTTATCTCCTCTGCTTTTGTCCCCGGGGCCAACATGTCTATATGATGGAAATGTCAGCTGACAAGAAAAGGTTTCTGCAGCTCAGTGCTAACATGCACTGACTTTGATTGCACCACAATGGCCTTCCTTGAAGTAAACAAAATTATGTATTGTTTATCAACAAATTTACGTGGCAATTTAAGACATTTAAGTGACCTTCTTTTGCTTGAACAAGCTCATTTGACTGCTTGTGCAGTACGGGATTTTCACTTGATGACATTTCTTAGTATAATTCAGGATGTCCATCTACAAGAGGTCTTAAAACCATATCACTTAAAAACACCAGTGCTATTCTTGTTACTAGAACCTACAATTTTAACTGGGAAACATTCTACCACCTGACTGCTCATGTTGTGGCTGGCATTGTCAGAATCAGAATTATAAAAAAGTGGATGGCTCATCTGTATTTGTTGTTCGAAGTACTCAAACAGTAGGTCCACACTGAAATGTCTCACCACCTATTGAGTTGCTATGGAATTATGTATATACATTTATAACATGGCACTCTTAAATACTTGATTCTGATTGATCAATCAACAAAATTCTGCGGTGTTTATTTCTTGAGGTATCACCGCTGCCCTGCTGCTCCGTTGCTAGGCACGCCATAGCAACGGCCTGAGACTGAGGAGCATCAAAACCAGTTAACGTTAGTCCACACAGGCCAAATAGGATCGGAGTGGAAACGGAAACGTACCTACTGAATGTACACACATGCTGCTTTTGCTTTTTAATGATTATAACAGTGAAAAAAGGCCGACCCTGCTGTACAGGAACCAGAGAAGGGAAGCAGGGAAACTTTGCTCATATTCAACCAGCTGTGTGTCAACACACTGTGCGCAGATGAACTTTGTTTGACTTCTTCCACAGCCCCCTGACAGCTGCCAGTCTGGGTGCTGGGAGCGGCACGGGGGTGAAGCTAAACACCGTTCATCTGCACACACTGTGTTCCCTTGATTTCGTTGCTATGTCAGTCTGACATCCTGAATATATCCTTCAAATGCATATAGAAATTTGAGAGTATTTCTCCAGCGAGTGCAGTTAGCGACAGTGGGAGCGCCATGCCCGTCTAGCTCCGAAACCGAAAGTTTGTCGGACTTAGCAACAGTAATTCACGGGGTGAATTCGATATTAATTATCATTGGGCTGCCGTTGCCATGGATACAGAGTACAGACACATTTCTTTTGACGAATTTTGAATCAATAAAACTTGCTTCAATTATTTTGTGTCACATCACTGAATGTTTTAGGAGTAAGCCATGTTCTAAGTGGGACAATGTATAGTGAGCCGGTGTTGAAAAATAACTCCCGACAGAGGAATGGAACCCTGATGCGCACATTCCCCAGGTGCCACAGTGGCGTTTTTGGTTTTGAGAAAGTGGTAACTTCTGGGGCTGAAAAGTCACACCAACATGGAAATGCCAAAAAATGCAGTTTCTTGACTGGCCAGTTGAGGCTGACTCCAGGAACGGGTCAATCCCCATAGGCCCACATTTTAAAATGCCCAGCTTTACACCAGAAATAAACATGTTTACAACATAGTTTGGTCTCAATTGCTAATCTCCCCATTATGACAATTGTACAGGTGGTGCCTTTTGTATTACTCACCCATTTACATTTTATTAAGGCTTAAAGGTATGCATAATCAAAGAAATGGTTGCTTTGAGCGACAGGTGGGTGTCGTCCTTTGACAACTTGCTATCCTGCCGACAACACTGGTTTAGTAATGTAACTATGGTGTATCCCCAGACTCACAGAATACAGTTGGAGCCATAGCTGTCACTATTTCAGTAAGATCTCAGTTAATGAAAGGTTGTCACAATGTTTTGGTCATCCAGTAAAGCCTTGCTCACCATTGGTTGTACTGAATGATGCTCTAAAGAGTCCATTATATTCAGTTTTCCCAGGAAGTACATTTTGTTTTGATAATTTTAAGCACTGTAGTTATTGAATGGGACCATCTGAAGCACTATTGTCAACGGAATGTGACAAGTTGAAGTCTAAACCTTGATATTGGATATTTACTCCCAAGATAAAACTGAGAATATCCTGTCATACAAGGTAGAGGACTAGAACTTGAATAAGCTATGTTTTGTCTTGAAATTTGAGTTCCTTGTTAAACATAACCCCAAGTAAGACTGCTAAAGGTGTGTTCACACCAGACCTGTTTTTTTCCCCACTAGCGACGAGTTTACATACAAAGTCAATGCAAACGGGTGATTGAGCGTATATTCGCCTGGGAGAAAAATTGCTCGGGCTCCGAGCGACAGCGACAGAGCGACAGAGTGACAGAGCGGTTTTTCGCTCGTCGCTTGAGATGAGAAATCTCATCTGGAGCTGTATTTCGCTGGGTCCTGTCGCTTGCAGCTCAACGCTGATTGGCTGCCGTAATCCCGGAATCCCGGGGGGGTGCTTGACTGTCATGACATGTCAGCTTCATTGAAACTATAGCAGCACATTAAAAGCAACAATAGATGTAAAAACACACAGAGACAATACATCTGTGATCAGCCCCCTAATTTAATTTTAACAATTTTTTCAATCTTCTCCAATTTCTTGTTTTATTTTATGGAAGTGATCAATGTAAGTGAACTTGTCCTAGAGCCGCCACGAGAGTTTTTATAATGCAAATAACTCTGTTTAGATAAAACCTACAAGCTTCTCTTCTTATGACTTTTCCTGAAAATGTGTCTTGTATGTTTTCTGAAGCCTTTAAGTTACAAAAATGAAACTCACTACACCTCTGAGCATTTATACCTCCGACCGCAATTATACATTTTGATACATACAGGTAGGCTATATACATATTGCAAAACTCTGTCAAAGTACACCAAAGCATACATTTTCGTTTCCAAATATTTATTTGAAAACAAAACCATTCATACGTTCAATAAAAATAGAAAATGTTTTTTTATTGAACGTATGAATGGTTTTGTTTTCAAATAAATATTTGGAAACGAAAATGTATGCCTTGGTGTACTTTGACAGAGTTTTGCAATATGTATAGCTACCTGTTTGTATCAAAATGTATAATTTTCAGCTGCTGGCGCGGTCGGAGGTATAAACGCTCAGACAGATGTATTGTCTCTGTACCCTGATTGCTTCAATGACGTCATCAAAGCGAAAAAGCAAGTCTGTTGATTTCTGCCACATTGACAAGCGATTGCAACTGAGCGATGAAGCGATATCAAAGGGGCGAACCGAGCGACAGCGAAAAAAATAAAAAGTCCGGTGTGAACACACCTTTACAAGGCAAGTTACATTTACCTGAATTAAGCCAAACAGCACTTTATAATCCAATCCAGACTCAAAACAAGTCAGACTAGATTTTTAATCTACATATAAGACTGCCTGTTTTATTCATGAAAGACTTTTTATTGTGTGGTTTTTCATTATGATCAATTTGTGGTAACAAGAAAATTCAATCACTTATTTTAATGTCAGCCTAACAAGAGCATCATAAAAATGTTTGCAATGTAAATTAAATGAATTACAATAATAATATGTGCAAGCACTTCTCTACTGTCCCCTCTGTTTTGTATCAGCTGCTGAGAGAAGAAAGCTCTAATTATGTTGTCATGCGATGAGTTCTGTTTGCCTCAGAGGTGAGACGTATTGTACACTTCTTGGAATCTTTGATGCTTCAGTAACAGTGGCTGGTTTATGACTATATTAATGTGGAAAAAAACATTGTCATGTCTTACAACACTGTCATAATATGTTGAACAGCTCAGGTTAGTTTCATCCGAAGAAAGTGGATGAAAGGAAATGTGTTACATGATACTGAGTGATTATTCCAGATAAATTTGCTGTCAGGCGTGAGGTAGTCACTATTTATATCCTACCATGATTTTACTCACACTCGTCCCAGCTTGGGACCATCCCACTTTGGGCATACCTCTCCAGGCTTGGCTCCTGAGAGGGACAGACCGAAAAGGGCTGGATTGTCTGTGCCGGTTGTACAGACCATCCAGGCAGTGAGTGCGGGGTCCACCACTGCCTTTTACAAGGCAAAGTGGTTGGGGTTCCAACACTGGTGTGAGGAAAGGAGGCTACATCTCCTGTCCTGTGCAGTTGGCTTGGTTGGTTGAGGCAAAAAATTGCTTTGCCCAGTTAGTGCATTGGCACTAACGCACTGAACAGCTGTTTGTGTGTTTTGGTGATGGTGTGGCCAGCCAGGTCCTATCCAAGAAATGCTATGCACAACAACTTTGTGAGTGCATCTCCCAAGCTTAGGCCTAGACAGGCCGGCAGTGACCCTCCCACTGTGCTCCACGTACAGTCTGCACCTTGTTTGGCAGTGTTGCCTTGTTCAGTGGGGTGTGTGTGTCAAGAACATATGTATGGCAGCGTTATGGTCTTTGTTCGGTCCGTTGATGTGATTCTATCTCTTGGACATGCTGGACTTTATGTTGGAGTGCAAGAATGTTTTCTGTGCGTTTGAAAATTAACTCAATTCATAGTTTCCCTGATATATAATAATGCAGGAATAAGGGAGCTGAAAAGGCTGTGATCGTATCGTATCATGGAGGTCAGATGCCACTGTCAATATGTGCTTTTATATTCTGCTTTGTAGATATTACCAATGATTAGTGTTGCAGGTTAAAGAGCAGCCTGATTGTATCGTCTCGGATTCCACTCAGCTTACTTTCCATTACAGTAATTAGTGTGGGAAGTTAAAACAGCAACAACATCAAAACAGTATGCATTTAATTACCACAGGGAAGGAAAGGAAGCTGTGGTTTTTCACACTTTAAACTTCTCTGAAGAGAATTAAATTATTAACCACAATTAAATAACTGAACACACCTGAATGAATCTGTGGGAATCAATATTCAAGTACTAGATAAACACCCGATATAAACACCCCACATGTAAATTCATCTGCAGTGTACATGTCTAAATTAAAGCAGAACTCGCGTATCACATGCTTCACCTCTGACTGAAATATTTGTAGGTCTATCTACAAGACTGTGGATAAAGATGGATGACGTCTCCATTTCCTTCCTTTGTAAAATAAATGAAGGCAAAATATTCCAGGTGTGGCCACTGCCATCTTGCGTTGGTGACATTATTTGGAGCCAGACACGACAGTACTAAGTTTCCGCTCAGACACCCCTCCAACGCAGTAGTGTGCAGCGCCACTGATTGACACACACAGCTGTCAGTCATGATGCCAAACTCCCTTTATAGAGCAACAAATAACTATATCAGAAATGAACACTTGAACATACATCAGTGTGATAAGAACTACCTAAAATGACATAAACTACCTTTGGGAAAAATTTATTTGACAAGCACTATGATGTTTTTACTTTGGCCTGCTAACATGTAGTGATGGCCGAATGAAGCCTCATGAATCATTTTCTTTATTTTCTGAGCCCACTATAGATGGCGCTTTTAGTTCAACAAAAGGTTTAAAACACACCAGATTTCCATTCTTTAGTCTCTCTCTTTAAACCAAGAGCGCCATCTAATGGACTCAGAAAATAAAGAAAGTGCTTTATGAGGCTTCGTTCCGCCATCACTACTAACATGGTGGAAGCAAGGTTTATGACCCATACTGCAGTCAGCCACCAGGGGGCAATCAAGATGTTTTGGCTTCACTTTCGAGAGCTGTCATGCCATTCATTATAAACAGTCATTTGGCCTATCCTTTAAAGCATACAGTTAATACTTTTATGGCCTAAAGCATATCTATTCTATTCTTTGTGCGCACTGTCCTTGCCAGCTGTTTAATAGCTACTAGCTAGTTTTTGCACCATTAAAACTCAAGAAATGTCTTAGTCTTTTCAATCTGCGTAGGTCATATTAGAACATTAATGCGAGTCGGAAGGTGGATACTGAGGGTGCTGCAGCCCATATGGAAAAGGGGTTAAACAACGCAGTCTCTAAACAGTTGGCTATTTCACCATAACTAATGGGCTATCCGAACATTTGTTTTACATTCTAAAGAGCATATTAAGTGCCTGTCAGAAAATATATGAAAAAAAGTTGTTAAAAATGTTTGATTAAAATTTAAAAATAAAAAAGTGAATTTAGTTAATTTAGTTAGTTAATCTGACTTGACAACGTCATCACGTCAGGTCAAAGTGCAAGGGTCAGGATCACCTAAACTTTGGAAAGAGATTTGGAATAGCGGAAGCAATTTATTGCACGGCCAGGCAGAGAAAGACTAGAAAAGTCTGTCTGTACCCAATCTTGGACTTTTGCAATTGATATAGACCTACCTTGATGCAAGGGACTTCCACTACAGGGGCTTAGCCATCAGGATGGACTTTTATGTCCCTAGTGATGGGGCAGACAATGAGTGGATATATGATTTGCCCAGGGGACATGAGTGGCTTAAGTAAAGAGACAACTAAATGTCCAACACCGTTTAAAATGAAATGTAAGAAATGTGTAATGTAAATATTCAAAAAATCAATCATTATACATATAAAACAAATACTTTGTGTGGTGACGCATAAATCTCTAATGAAAATCTACCTCAAAACAGCTAGTGTAACTGGCTCCTGTAGCAACACAGCTAGATGGATGTTTTTTGCATTCTATCATTATATACAAGGAAGATATCTGAATTATGTTTCATGGGTGTTCTTCTCAGGGCTAACATGAGGGAGTTTCAGTTTACACAGAATATAACCCTTGAAAATATCAGTTCTCAGTGTCTCAGTGTCTACAGATCGACATGCTACTGGCAACACCACCGTATCACAGACAGTATAAGCTCCATTGAAGGACGTCTGTGTGTACGCATGCTAAGTTGATATCAGAAATAGGGTGGGCGGGATGTGTTTCATTAACTCAGGCCGCATTATTGGCTGCTGTGGTGAGACAGATTAAAGGTGACAGTCACCAGCTATCTATCAGGGCTTGTTATTGCTTTGTTGGTATAATGATGGCTTTAAACTGCTTTCTGTGGTATTTTATGTCAATGTGGGAGGATAAATGCACGTGATGTTTCACATGGCTTTCATGTAGAGAGAGAAAGGTACCTACGCTGTCAAGGTTAGAGGTTCAATTCCTTCTAAGGCAATTGCATCATTATGGGGTGTGTTCCTGTGGCTGCATACTAATTTTATGTCACTAAAACACTGAAAGGCATTGGGGAGAGGTACGGCATGTATTTATATTGAAGTAGTGATATAAAACTGAGGATATTCCTCAGAGAAAATGTGGAATGTTTAATTTTTTATGATCTTACGTGGCGAGGCTCAGATGATGCAACCTGAGCAAATTGACTGCAGTATTTTACATTGTCTAGTAGTACTTTGAACACTGTCTTATGTTGACTGATCTCTCTCTCTCTCACACACACGCACATACACACACACACATACACACAAACACTGCCATAAAGCAGGCGCAGTCTCCATTGACAGCCGATTCATCATTCCATTCATTCGTTTTTAAGATGTTTCAAATTGGCACACCATCCCAGGCTCCCATAGAAAAGTGTCTAATTCTAACAATACATAACATTGTCACAGACCACGAGACAGCCAGTAACTGGAGCCTGAAGGCAAAATCCTTGAAATGACTTGCTTTGTCCAAGCTCTGAAACTGCACATTTATAAAACTGAAAATATCAAAGCAGATACATCTAAAATTAGCTCTGACTTTGCTTGTCATGACGACATACCACAAGATTTACATCAATTTGGGTTAAAATTATTCATTTTCCACCCTCTGTAATCCAATATTGGATCATTAGTATCAAGGATCAGATTATTTACACAAAGAATGAAGACCTAAACACTTGGCCCTAGCTAATAGGTTCTGGCTGCTGAGATTATGCATATAACTTTTCATGACAGATAACATGAATGAAATAAAGATATGATAACACCACACTACCCAAGCAAAAAAGTATACTAAAGTATACTTAATTTAGGTATACAAAATATACTTCCATAAGCTCATGATTAATAACTAAAGTGTGCTTCTTTTGATGTACTAACAATGCACATAATATACTAACAATATGTCATTAGTGCCAGTAAAAGCAGTCAAGTGTATTTGGCAGTATTATTTTGAGGAACCATTAAGATGCACCTAAATATACTTTAGTAAATCTTTTATAACTAATTGTGTACTCTTGTATTTTGATCCAACATTGTTTCTACTGGAAGTATTTTATAATTAGGATTTAAATGCACTTGAAATGCAGAACACATTCCAATAAGATGTACTTAAAATATATTTTCAACAAATTTTACTTGAATTACAAATGTATTAATTATATAATGTGAGTATACTGACAGTTCCCTGAAAAATCAATAAAAAATAAAAAATACTAAAAGTGTATTTTTAACAAGTTCAGCATTAGCAATAAATTGGCTGGGGATATCTGGTACAGCTTTGGAGTGTTTTTCATCCTATCTGATGAACAGGAGGTTTTGTGTCTCTGTCAACAACCAATTCTCTTCGTTTTTTCCTCTCAAGTATGGTGTGCCTCAGGGCTCAGTCCTGGGACCAGTTTTATTCACCTTGTACATGCTTCCCCTTGGGTACATTATTCATAGACATGGTGTCTCTTTTCATTTTTATGCTGATGATACACAGATGTACCTACACGTTAGATCCACAAACCCTGGAATGATGTGTTCACTGAATGTCTGCCTTAATGTCTGTCTCACCACAGCTTTGTAAAGTATGCCTTTGGCTGGTCTCCTATTGGATAATATCAAACCTGTTGCAAGAAATCTTGAAGTCTGGTTTGACAGTAATTAATAGTTTTCTTAGAAATATTTAAAAACTGTGAACCATTTTAACTTTTAAAGACACTGAGACAATTTTACATGCTTCCACCTCCTCATGCCTGGATTACTGCGTCAGCCTTTTTTCTAGCTTCAATCAAAAATCTATTAATCAGTTCCAGAATGTACAAATTTCAGCTGACAGACTTTTAACCAGAACCAAGAGACATGATCACATTATTCCTGTTTTAGCCTCTTTACACTGGCTCCCAGTGTGTTTTAGAGTAGGTTTTAAGATTTAACTGATTACTTTTAAGGCTCCTCGTGGTCTCTCAAACTGCTAAACCTCTGACCTCTTAGTACCATACACATCAGGATGTACTTTGATGTCCTCCGGCAGAGGTCTTTTGTCTGTTCCAGAGGCCTGGCTGAAAACTAAAGGGGACAATCAGGAACAGTCTGCCTGAGGAAATCAGGTCGTCTGAGTCGGTGATCTCTTTTGAGTCCAAACATACTTTTATTGGAGGGCCTTTCCTGTTTTTACATGAATTTTAAATTAATTTAGACCATTTTTTATTTCCTCAGTTTAAGCTAATGTGGGTTTTTTTTTTTCAGTATTAGATGTTGTGGTTTTCATGTCTTGTAAAGCATGACATGTAAAGCACTTTGTAACTCTGTTTAGAAACGTGCTTTATAAATACTACTACTACTACCACTACTAATAATGATAATGTGTAATCAAGCATATTTAAGTGCATCTTATAGGTGTCTCAAAATAGTACAGTCAAGTACACTTAATCGTATGTTGGTATGTCTTTAGTAGCACTACTGACATTTAGTACATTGAAAATAGCACACTTTTTGTACATTGCTGATAAGTATATTAGGTATGCTTAGATTAAGTCTAGGTCAGTGTACTTTTTTAACCTGGGATTAAGTTCATTATTAGTACTTAAAAAATTGCACACGTTTAATACATATTTTTTTTTACAAGTATAGTAAGTATACTGAGATAATGGCTGGATCAGTGTACATGTTTTGTGTCTTTTTCAAATGAATTAATCTCTGAATGTGATTTTATCTATGGTATATAATCGCTCACTCTCTATCATGTGTGAGATTAGTGTAAACAAACTGTCATCATACGCAGTAATCCGCAGATCTCACAGATAAACACAGCTTCAGCTGTTTGCCTTTTGTGTGTCTGCACAGTTTACTGCATTTTCTCCAATGTCCTCTAAATATATAAAATATTTCCACACCTGAGGCAGTTTAAGTGACAGCTACATGGGAGAAGAGTGGCATAACAAAACCAGAAAACTCATGCCCATGGGGATCCCTGTTGAAGCTTCTTGACCTAAACGTTGGCTCCTTTTCAATTTATTTTTTTGATGTGCTGTTGCAGACAGTGAGTGGGTGTTTTATTATGATTGTAAATGATATTCAAAATCATGCAGATAAACATGTCTGTAGCAGCCTATTGATTCATTTACTGTAATAGTGTTTGCTCAAATAGAGAGATACATCTCAATTTTGCTGTTTGTGCTTGTATTTGTTATTTAGCACATTTGTTTACTTTTCTGAACAGTTTATCTGATTGCATGTCGTTCTGTATATTAATATATGGCAAATGGCTTGCGCTTGCTTCAAGCCCTGCTTGTAACATCGATCACAAGGCCCCTTCAGTTTACAAGGGAGTTCCGTGTCGCTACTTTAACAGTGGCCATAGGCTGTAGACAGTTTTTTTTCCCCTCTTAGTGGTCCAGTCTGTGATGGCAATACACACATCTGGCACTGTGATAATCTGTCTCTCAAAACTTTACATCCTCCCCACCCTGTCTGTGGTACTCAGCCCCAAGCCCACACAAATATTTAAAAACTGCTCAGACAAAAATGTGTTATTCTTAAAAAAATCTTAGTTCTTAAAAGAGCTGGACACTGTAGTTTCTAGTAAATGTTACTCAGACAGGAGTAAATAGTTCATTTGTTGGGGACTATGTTCACATGCAGATTAATACACATATGGTGTTCCACAGGAGGATGGCATATGTGGACTGGACCAAGGATAAACTACATACACATATCACCCAGTGCAATAATGTAGCTCATTTATATGTTTCTAATAGTTTTTCGACAACAATGGAGCTCTAGGGCACAGAGTAATATGATCCAGAAAGCTTTGGAAACACAAATAGATAAGTTAATCATCATTCATCATTGGTTTTGGACTGTGTATAGGATCTAACCCCATAACCCAAACCCCCCTAACCCTAACACTATTCACGAATTGTTAGCCCCTTATTCCATAACTTAACATCTTGTTCCCCTGTACCTACATGTTGGTACGTCCTATACTGGTACACCGTTAGTACGACAGATTACACCGTAACTACCTGAAAGTTACGGTATAAATTGCGGGCTGTGATCTAAAGTGTTACATGCTTTTCTTGCCGAAACCTAACCATGTGCTTTTCTTGCCTAAACCTGACCATGTGCTATTGTTGCCTAAACCTAACCATGTGCTTTAGTTGCCTAAACCTAACCAAATGCTTTAGTTGCCTAAACCTAACCATATGCTTCAGTTACCTAAACCTAACCATGTGCTTTAGTTGCCTAAACCTAACCATGTGCTTTAGTTGCCTAAACCTAACCATATGTTTTTGTTGCCTAAACCTAACCATGTGCTTTTGTTGCCTAAACCTAACCATGTGCTTGAGTTGCCAAAACCTAACCATATGTTTTTGTTGCCTAAACCTAACCATGTGCTTGAGTTGCCAAAACCTAACCATATGTTTTTGTTGCCTAAACCTAACCATGTGCTTTAGTTGCCTAAACCTAACCATATGTTTTTGTTGCCTAAACCTAACCATGTGCTATTGTTGCCTAAACCTAACCAGGTGTTTTTGTTGTCTAAACCTAACCATATGTTTTTCTTGCCTGAACCTAACCATGTGCTTTTGTTACCTAAACCTAACCATGTGCTTTAGTTGCCTAAACCTAACCATGTGCTATTGTTGCCTAAACCTAACCAGGTGTTTTTGTTGTCTAAACCTAACCATGTGCTTTTGTTGCCTAAACCTAACCATGTGCTTTTGTTGCCTAAACCTAACCATGTGCTTGAGTTGCCTAAACCTGACCATATGTTTTTCTTGCCTGAACCTAACCATGTGCTTTTGTTACCTAAACCTAACCATGTGCTTTAGTTGCCTAAACCTAACCATTTGCTATTGTTGCCTAAACCTAACCAGGTGTTTTTGTTGTCTAAACCTAACCATGTGCTTTTGTTGCCTAAACCTAACCATATGTTTTTGTTGCCTGAACCTAACCATGTGCTTTTGTTGCCTAAACCTAACCATGTGCTTGAGTTGCCTAAACATAACCATATGTTTTTCTTTCCTGAACCTAACCATGTGCTTTTGTTACCTAAACCTAACCATGTGCTTTAGTTGCCTAAACCTAACCATGTGCTTTTGTTGCCTAAACCTAACCATATGTTTTTCTTGCCTGAACCTAACCATGTGCTTTTGTTACCTAAACCTAACCATGTGCTTTAGTTGCCTAAACCTAACCATGTGCTATTGTTGCCTAAACCTAACCAGGTGTTTTTGTTGTCTAAACCTAACCATGTGCTTTAGTTGCCTAAACCTAACCATGTGCTTTTGTTACCTAAACCTAACCATGTGCTTTAGTTGCCTAAACCTAACCATGTGCTATTGTTGCCTAAACCTAACCAGGTGTTTTTGTTGCCTAAACCTAACCATATGTTTTTGTTGCCTAAACCTAACCATGTGCTTTTGTTGCCTAAACCTAACCATGTGCTATTGTTGCCTAAACCTAACCAGGTGTTTTTGTTGTCTAAACCTAACCATGTGCTTTAGTTGCCTAAACCTAACCATGTGCTTTTGTTACCTAAACCTAACCATGTGCTTTAGTTGCCTAAACCTAACCATGTGCTATTGTTGCCTAAACCTAACCAGGTGTTTTTGTTGTCTAAACCTAACCATGTGCTTTTGTTGCCTAAACCTAACCATATGTTTTTGTTGCCTAAACCTAACCATGTGCTTTTGTTGCCTAAACCTAACCATGTGCTTGAGTTGCCTAAACATAACCATATGTTTTTCTTGCCTGAACCTAACCATGTGCTTTTGTTACCTAAACCTAACCATGTGCTTTAGTTTCCTAAACCTAACCATGTGCTTTTGTTGCCTTAACCTAACCATGTGCTTGAGTTGCCTAAACATAACCATATGTTTTTCTTGCATGAACCTAACCATGTGCTTTTGTTACCTAAACCTAACCATGTGCTTTACTTGCCTAAACCTAACCATGTGCTATTGTTGCCTAAACCTAACCAGGTGTTTTTGTTGTCTAAACCTAACCATGTGCTTTTGTTGTCTAAACCTAACCAGGTGTTTTTGTTGCCTAAACCTAACCATGTGCTTTACTTGCCTAAACCTAACCATGTGCTTTAGTTGCCTAAACCTAACCATGTGCTTTTGTTGCCTAAACCTAACCATGTGCTTTTGTTGTCTAAACCTAACCATGTGCTTTAGTTGCCTAAACCTAACCATGTGCTATTGTTGCCTAAACCTAACCAGGTGTTTTTGTTGTCTAAACCTAACCATGTGCTTTTGTTGCCTAAACCTAACCATATGTTTTTGTTGCCTAAACCTAACCATGTGCTTGAGTTGCCTAAACATAACCATATGTTTTTCTTGCCTGAACCTAACCATGTGCTTTTGTTACCTAAACCTAACCATGTGCTTTAGTTTCCTAAACCTAACCATGTGCTTTTGTTGCCTAAACCTAACCATGTGCTTGAGTTGCCTAAACATAACCATATGTTTTCCTTGCCTGAACCTAACCATGTGCTTTTGTTACCTAAACCTAACCATGTGCCTTAATTTGCCTAAACCTAACCATGTGCTATTGTTGCCTAAACCCAACCAGGTGTTTTTGTTGTCTAAACCTAACCATGTGCTTTAGTTGCCTAAACCTAACCATGTGCTTTTGTTACCTAAACCTAACCATGTGCTTTATTTGCCTAAACCTAACCATGTGCTATTGTTGCCTAAACCTAACCAGGTGTTTTTGTTGTCTAAACCTAACCATGTGCTTTTGTTGTCTAAACCTAACCAGGTGTTTTTGTTGCCTAAACCTAACCATGTGCTTTACTTGCCTAAACCTAACCATGTGCTTTAGTTGCCTAAACCTAACCATGTGCTTTTGTTGCCTAAACCTAACCATGTGCTTTTGTTGTCTAAACCTAACCATGTGCTTTTGTTGCCTAAACCTAACCATGTGCTTTTGTTGCCTAAACCTAACCATACATGCACTTTCTTGCCTAAACCTAACCATGTGCTTGAGTTGTCTAAACCTAACCATATGTTTTTCTTGCCTAAACCTAACCATATGTTTTTCTTGCCTAAACCTAACCATGTGCTTTTGGCTTTTGTTGCCTAAACCTAACCACATGCTTCAGTTGCCTAGACCTGACCATGTGCTTTTCTTGCCTAAACCTGACCATGTGCTTTTGTTGCCTAAACCTAACCAAATGCTTTTGTTGCCTGAACCTAACCAGGTGTTTTTGTTGTCTAAACCTAACCATGTGCTTTAGTTGCCTAAACCTAACCAGGTGTTTTTGTTGCCTAAACCTAACCATGTGCTTTAGTTGCCTAAACCTAACCATGTGCTTTTGTTGTCTAAACCTAACCAGGTTTTTTTGTTGCCTAAACCTAACCATGTGCTTTTGTTGTCTAAACCTAACCAGGTGTTTTTGTTGCCTAAACCTAACCATATGTTTTTGTTGTCTAAACCTAACCATGTGCTTTTGTTGTCTAAACCTAACCATGTGCTTTTGTTGTCTAAACCTAATCATGTGCTTTTGTTGCCTAAACCTAACCATGTGCTTTTGTTGCCTAAACCTAACCATACATGCACTTTGTTGCCTAAACCTAACCATACATGCACTTTGTTTGAGCCAGTCCAGGATGGTTCTATATGTGCGTTTATAAATCTACACTGATGCTCTACATTAAAATGGGAGCGCAGTTGTTTCGAGAAATAAAACGGTTTATTTCTGCATGAATTAACGAGCAATGAGGTTAAATTACTGTCACTAAACTTGTCGCGCTGCTGCTCAGTTTCCTCAAACCGAGAACACCTCTCTGAGAGTGTGGTGCTCTGAATAACTGAATGGTACAGTGCTCTCAAAACAGATTGCACTTAGGCTACTGTCAATAGTAAGCTAGTTAGCCAGGCATGGAAACTTCATTGGGCTGTGCTCCAGCAGATAAACACTGTTTAAACTATTCTTAAAACTTTCACTTTTTTGTTTTTGAAAGGCAAAAAATACATTTAAAATACTACAATACTGTATTAAAACAGTCTTGTTTGTATGCTGAATATTGTTCTTACTCTGACCCTTTTTGATGCTTTTTGTGCTATCTACAAACTGAAATCTGCCTACTTATAAAGTCCTTTCAGGATATAGCTTATTTGTAACTAGATATCTTAACATAAGTCATTTGCATTTCTTATAACCACAGTTTAAGATATCTAAAAGTCATAATAACATAAACATAAATATATTAAATATCCCAAAATATAATTAAAACAATTTTTTAAGTGCAATTCTGACAAAACAGAACCACACTGCAGATATCTTGAATTTGAGATATCTGAAACAAAGACAGTGTTTAAGGTATGTTTATATAAATTCTCCATTCTACTTAATTACTTAATTGTTCATTTGTACCAGTCAGAATTTAATTAGAGAATTCTTAAAGTTGAACTAAAATATAGCTACACATATTTCAAAATAATACTATGACTATGCATAAATGAACTGCGCATAATGTGAACCCTGTTAATGTGCTGATAAATCAGCTCGCCATGCACCTATACAGTCTGATATCTGTATATAAAGCCGTAAAGTCCGCTTGCAAATGCTGACACTTACTCAAAGTTTTTGTGGAGGGTTCCCCTTGTGATAAAGGGGTGGGTGAGGACCTGAATGGAGGTAATCCTCTCACTGGGGTCGATCTGAAGCATTGTAGCAGGTCAATGCACTCCCTCTTCTCATCAGCTCCCACCGTGTTCAGGTTCTCCTGGGGCAACTAATGTAGGAAAAACACAGCAAATCCAAAATAAAATTTCTGATTCATAAAGAAAGAATTGGTTAAAGTCCATCTTTAGTAGCCACAGCACAATCTACATAAACACCTACCTCCTCCAAGATGTCCAGGCAGCTGAAATACAAGGGCCAGTATCCACTGGGAACTGTGGTACTTTGCCAATACTCCTCAGGTGTCTGAAAAAAGGTTAAGTGTAATCACGGTAACTGATTAAATTGTGGAACATGTTGTAAAGTATAATCTTAACTAGGGAAGAGAATGTTACAGTATGGTACTTATGTCTTTATAAGAGGAAGCTTTTCTGTAGTCAAAATAATATTTATTATAAACTCTGTACATTGCATCTGACAGTAATGGTGCTACAACAGCAAGCCAAATGTTGCTCCTCGCAATATAGTATTACGCAAAAGTTTAGGATTGGTTAGATCTTATGTCCACACCTACTAGGTGATGGACTGTTTTCCAGAGGTAGTGGAATACTTACGTTAAAAAACTGCCAAGCACTAAAAACGTTTAATAAAAAGTGTGAAAAATTAGTGTCCAGTAGGGTTTAGCAAACATCATTGTGGCACCAAATCTGATGTAGTGTATCTACACTACTATTACAGGTTCAGTGTGAAGGATTTATAGGCATGTTGCGGTAAGGATGGCAGAACTAAAACTTTTCCAGTGTGCCAAGTGTGTAGGAAAACTATGGTGGCCGACATGGAAACATGAAAACACAAAAGAGCCAGTGTTTGATTTGTTCGTTCTGGCCTACTGTACAAACAACATGACTGATTCTGTGGAAAAAGGGACCCACTCCATTTGTAAATATATTCTAAGGTAAGGAAAACACAATTTTCTGAGATAAGTGACGCATTCCCGCTGATGGCATTGTGCTATTTCATTTATCTATAGTTGGTGGCGGCAACGAGCCCAGAAAGGTCGCACATACCCAGCAAAAGCCAGGGACGATGACTGCTTGCTAACAAACATGAATATAAACAATGCAGGATTCTAAACATTAAAAAAATGAGCTTGAGAAAGGTTTTCTAAAGCAGTAAATAAATTCAACATGTTGGTATAGCTTCAGCACACTGTCACACGTGTAACTGTATTCGGCTGTAAGAAAACTCCATAGGGTACTTTTGAAGATCTACAGCCAATTATTTTTTAGATAACAAAGTGAAGAGCACATCAACAAAGCAGCATTAGATCTTTTAGGAAGAGATATAAAAGGAAGCAGTCGGTGACTTACTACATCATAATCACCAATTCCCCTGAAGAGCACATTAGCAAGCATCATGACTGACATCACAACACCTGTAGACCACATGTCTATCACCTCTGAAAACGGAAGTCCGAGAAATATTTCCGGAGCTCTGCATATGAAACAAAGACAGACACAGAATGAGGAACATTTTCATATTTGAGCGCAAATCTCCTAGATGTCTCTGAAGAACAGTAAATTATTAAAATGATTTTTCAAAACTACTGTAGCCAAAAACATAACAGTATATTTTGCACATTTTCATTGTAATTTTTCTATTAAATTTTTATGTAGTAACTAGCGCTTTCCGCATTAGCTCAATGCTAATGCATAATGGGAATTACTATTAAGGCGCTAACAGAAATTTGCATCGCAATTGTGTTAATATCATCTTAACAAACATCCATTTTACTTCACATGCTTAACATAAAAAAGTATGTGTGCTCATACTTACAGGCATATGTTTCGTATGCTCTGTGAAAATGAGCTAAACGCTGCTGACTTCACGATGCTAACTCAATATTAGCACTGTAATTATTCTTGTCTCACCTGTTCCCATTGACTTTTTTCCCTGTCCCGTCCCAGTCATGTGATGAATGGTGAAACTGACTCCCATCCCATGGGAATCTCTCTTAAATCCTGTGACCCACAGGATCCCCCAAAAAATGTCTACTTCCAACCTGGCATCCATCTCTTTTAGAAGTAATTCCTTTAATTCCTCATGGAGATATCACAAAAGTTCTTCCACTTCTCAATCACTCAACATTACCACAGATTTGAAAAACTGCCTTTAAGCAGGCACCAGGTGAGAAAACACCCTTTACTCTGAGCTATAATTACTCAACCATTTCAATTTAAATACCTCTTCCTCTCAAATGGTCCCTTTCAATTAAAACTCCTGCTCCTCCAAGCACTGATTCTCTCATGAATTAGTCAAAATTGTATTACTGCGTGTGGTCATGTCAAAGCAGAGTTGAACATGGTTATTAGTTCCCAGCATAAAACAAAAAAAAGATATTCAGAGGTATAACTATAATTTTGTTCCTGACACAAAGAATCAGGGTGAGTCTGCTAACATATTACACAGCACAGTTTAAATGGTGACTCACTCAGAAGTCACTGAAATCCAGCTCTCAGGCAGTGACACCAAGGAAAAAAAGTTGTCCTTTAACGTTGGCATGATACGCAGCTGGTTGCCGTTTAGTTTAACGACACACAGTGGTGTCAGGGAGCAATGCAGCAGAACAAGGATGAATGTTTTGGTGGCGAAAGTAGGATTTGAATGGATGAGAGGGGTGTTGGATGTGTCTAACAAGCACCGACTTCCACCCGAGAGAGCGGTGGTCGCGTTCTGTAAGATTCTAACCCCCCAGTTCGAACCCCCTAACCCTAGAAAAAAAAACCTGCATTTTCCCCACCACTCCCCCAGACACATCCCCCCATAACAGAACATGTACTCGCCCAATTAAACTCCAACTCAAACGTCCTGAATTTGTCTTCTATATTCCAACTGTCCCCAGCCCAAACAGCATTATTAGAACGGGGCTTATCCTTCATCCCACGCCCCCCTAGATACGACTGGGAGGAGCTTCGGAGGGACTTACATCACTACCACAGAAGACTTAAGATCATTAACCATTTTCATGGCAAAACACAACAAACCGTACAATCTTTCACACTACCATCCAGCTGGGAACCCACAGATCAACAGACCCACCCCCAAATTCTCTCTCTCTTCCGTTCCGACAACAACATTCTGAAAACATACCGACCCCCACCTAACGTCCTGGACAACCTCTCCAATGCCGAAAGATCAGCCCTCCATCAACTCACCACCAACCCCAACACTGTAATAAAGCCGGCAGATAAAGGCTCCAAAGTGGTCATTATGGACCGACAACAGTACTTGTTGGAAGCCAACCGCCAACTCAATAACCCTCTCCATTACAAACCAATTCCCAACAGCCTACAAAACAATACATAAACACAAATACGGCACATAATCCATACTTAATACAATAAAAAATACATCTCTGCCAAACAACGGGATTTCCTCTCAGGCCCAAATAACCCCCGCCCCCGATACTTCTACCTCCTCCTCAAAATCCATAAACCACCCCACAGCTGGACGGTACCCTCCGAAGTTCCTCCAGGTCGACCAATAGTCTCCGACTGTAATAGCACCACCTACAATGTAGCCCAATATATCGACCACTTCCTCTCCCCCCTCTCCACCCGTCACCCCAGTTATGTCAAAGATACATATCATTTCCTTGACATGATACGCCCCATGGCTGTTCCGTCTACAGCATTCCTATTCACAATCGACATAGATAGCTTATACACGAATATCAATACTGAACTTGGCCTATCTGTCATCCAAAAAATTTTTCCAATGGTATCCAGACCCCAAACGCCCGGACTCAGAAATCCTCTCCCTTCTCCGCCTCTGTTTAGAAAATAATGACTTTCTTTTCAATGACAAACACTTCCTACAGACACACGGAACAGCCATGGGGCAACGTTTCGCCCCTTCCTACGCCAACTTGTATATGAGCGAGTGGGAGTGAGAAGCTTTGGCCAAGTGCCCCCTGCAACCCCTCTTTTACCTCTGTTTCTTAGACGACATCATCGGGGCCTGGACCCACGATCTCCCCGCGTTCAATACTTTTATTGCAACTCTCAACAACCACCACCCCACCATCACAGTCAAATCCAACATAGATCCACATAAAATAGACTTCCTGGACACCACTATCTTCTTTCAATCCATTAACTCATCCGTTAAACGCATGCTATCCAAGGTTTACTTCAAGCCAACAGATACCCACGCACTCCTCCATAAAAACAGTTACCACCCCAAACACACATTTACAGGCATCATCAAATCCCAAATAGTCAGATTCCATCGCATTTGCTCCAGACTGTCAGATTTTCATCACGCCACCAATACACTTTTTACAGCCCTCCGTCGAAGAAAATATTCCAAACGCTTCCTTCGTTCCATCAAAAACTCCACCTTGGCCTCCCTCGCTCCCACTCGCTCTCCCCCGCACTCCGCCCCTCCTTCTCCTCCCCCCTTTTCACCTCTCCCCTCCCTGGACCTTACTATTTACTCGACATCAACACCTGGTACTTCACCCACCCCCTCTGTCCCTCTAACCAGCGCAACATCCCCCCACCCCTATCCTAACCAGGATTTGCATCCCGTTACCCCTGCCCCCTTCCCTTGCCCGAACCTGGGCTCGTATACTTGTTCCCCTCCCCCAGTTGCTCCCCTACTGACAGAGGAATGTACCCTAGGATCCACGGATGTACCTCCACAACTTTCAACCCCCACTGAAGTTCTTCCCATAATCTTCACGTTTTCATACAACATCTTGCCCTTACACCACAACATTAAACAAAATTTCAACAACTTCCAAACACAACATAAACCGCTACATAAATTTAAACTAATATCAGCATTTAGAAAAAATCCCAATCTTCAAAAACTGTTAGTTAAATCCCATTTCACATCACATAAACACCCCGACCGTCTCCCAGAAGCCAAATACAAACAATGGAAATTCATCAACAACCCCCATAGCCAATTATCCTTTCCCCCACATGGTACCTTTTCCCTCTTCTCCAGCAATGTAGTTTACATCATCACTTGCACAAATTGCAATAAACATTATATCGGTGAAACTCAAAACACAATACTGACACGACTACAACATCTCCCTCCACAAACTCACCACCCACCTAGTTAAACACTTCCAAGAACATTCTATCGACAATTTAATCATCTCTGGACTGAAGGGAAACGCGATGTGGACACTGGGACAGAGGGGACACGCGGAGCGGGTCTGGATCCACAGACTGGGTACAATCGCTCCACAGGGCCTTAATGACTGTCCTTAATAACTCCTTCCTTTTCCTACCCAGCGGGGGCCATAGGCCCACCACGAGCGGCAGTTCAGCATTGGTTTGTTCTCCCCGGTTCCCCCCCACCCAACATTTTGACCCTTACCCTAACCACTCCCTTTTATATACCTAACCCTAAAAAAAACCCTTCTCCTGTTTTCTCTCCCCCCCCTCCCCCCAACCCCTCCCTTGCCTAAACCTAAAACCCCTTCTCAATCTATTTTCGCGTTTCTCCCTCCTTTCCTCACATTGACAGCAGCCACACCAGCTTTATATATGGGAGCCTTTTCATAATGCAATCGTTTTTGCTGCATTTGACAATTTAAATTTATAAGATTGAAAAATAAAAGGAAATTACACTGTGCTTCATTGTGTTTTCTTTTGAATTGCAAAATGTTAATTGATTGACAATTTATCACTCCCTCTACATGTACTTCATTGTTTTATCTGGGTTCTTTATTGCCCTGTTTTTCTGTTTATGTTTTTACTAAAAATGTCATTATTATTGTATTAGGACTAATTCTAATAACACCACTATTGTTGTTGTTATTATTATTACTATTATAATGATTATTATTATTATTACTATTATTATTATCACTATCATTATCATTACTACTACTATTGATAGCATTTCTATAATTATTATTCCCATTAATATTAACAATGCACCTTATCTTAATTATACCCGAATAGTTATATACCTTAAACCCACATGTGCATTCATCCAAATGTTCACCATGTGGCTAGATTAATATATATATATTTACAAGGCATAAATATATGGTTTCCTGGATCATTCTACTGATTACAGTACTTAACACATTTGCTATTTATGTTTTCATTTGCACTAAATACATGGGCATGTCAATATTTCTTTTTCATGTCATATTAAGCCATATGTAATCAGATGTATATATATATATATATATATGTATACATATATGGTATGATTATTACATGCATATATTCTCCTTCCTTTTTTTATATATGCTTTTGCATTTATAATGAAATAAAGTTTGCTCTCACCTGATGTTGCCCCCATCCTTAGTGGTGCTTTTGGCTCCGGGTCTGGTGTGGTTGCTGTTGCTCCTCTGTTGCTGCCAGTCCTGGTGGGATTCGAACCCTCCCGGGGGAAAGTCCGTTGCTCACTCGGTGAGCTATCTGGAATCATCATGGCTCTCCTCCATTCAACTGCTCATAACTCCCTGTCGCCTTAATATAAGGAAAACATACATTTATGATTTTCCGATAAGTCCATGCGCCAGGGACCGGCCCATGCCTGCGCTCGGCCCGTCCAAATTGAATATAATCATAACCCCCTGAACCCCAACCCAAACCCAATCCTAGCCCTTGCCTTAACCTAACCACATGCTTTTGTTGCCTAACCCTAACCCTAATCCTCAACATCCTCAATTTATCCTCGCTTCTCACTCTCTCCACCACCCAAATTCAACTCCTCGAAAGAGGACTATCTTTCATTCCCCTCCCTACGAACTACGACTGGGAGGAACTTCAAAGGGAAGTCCACAACTATCATAGACGCATCAAAATCTTAGATCATTTTCACACAAAACCAGACCATCGCTATCAACCTTTCACCAACCCATCCAGCTGGGAACCAACACACTCCCAGGTCAAAACACAAATGCAGAAATTAATCAATCTGGACAGACAAAGCCTCCGCATGTACCGTCCCCCGGCGGATTCCTTAGATAACCTGTCGGGGGCCGAGCCAGGGCCCTTAAACAACTCACCCACAATCCAAACAACATAATAATAAAACCAGTGGATAAAGGCTCCAAAGTTGTAATACTTGACAGACACCAGTATCTCTTTGAAGCCAACCGGCAACTCTCAGACAATACCTACTACACACCCATAGAACATACCACCCAACACAATACACAAACACAAATTAGAAAAATTGTACACTCTCTCCATATCAAAAAAATATATCTCAGCTAAACAAAGAGATTACCTAATTGGACCCAATAACCCCCGCCCCAGACACTTCTACCTTCTTCCGAAAATCCATAAAGATCCCACCACCTGGACTCTTCCCTCCCAGTAGACCTATAGTCTCCGACTGCAATAGCACCACATACAACATATCACAGTACGTAGATCATTTTTTCAACCCCCTCTCCACCAAACATCCCAGCTACATCAAGGACACCTATCATTTCATTGACATCATCAGGCCCATGGCTGTTCCAAAACAGACATACCTCTTCACTATCGATATTGACAGTCTCTACACTAACATAAATACGGATTTAGGCATCCAAGTGATACAGTCAGTTTTCAAAAAATATCCAGATCCAACTAGACCGGACCATGAACTAATCCAACTTCTCACTCTCTGTTTAAAGAACAATGATTTCACTTTCAATGACAACCACTACCTAGAGATACATGAAACAGACATGGGTCAACGATTCGCACCCTCTTATGCAAACATATACATGAGCGAGTGGGAGCGAGAAGCCTTGGCCAAGTGCCCCCTAAAACCATCCCTCTTTCTCCGATATCTGGACGACATAATAGGTACCTGGCCCCATGACATAACAGCATTCAACGATTTCATCCAGACCCTCAACAACCACCATCCATCCATTAAAATTAAATCCACCATAGACCCACATCAGGTCCATTTCCTAGACACCACAGTTTTTTTCAGTCCACAGATCACACATCCAAAAACACGCGAACAAAAGTTTACTTCAAGGCCACAGACACCCATGCGCTCCTCCATAAATCTAGTTATCACCCAAAACACACCTTTAAAGGCATTATAAAATCTCAGATCATCAGATTCCACCGCATTTCATCCCTGCAATCGGATTTTGACCACTCCACCCGCACCCTATTCAACTCCCTCCGCAAACGAAAATATTCCAAAAGATTTCTGAGACACAACAAAAACAGCACCTTGGCCTCTCTCGCTCCCGCTCGCTCATCCTACACCCACGACACACCACCTACACAAACGGCCATCAACCAGCTTTCCCCCTCAGCACCCCCACCACCCAAAGATTCCTCGCTCCCCTACCCAAATAAGGGTCTGTACCCCATCCAAACTTCCCCACCCCCCTACCCGAACCAGGGTCTGAATCCCAACCCCACCCATATCCCAGCTGAAGGGGGGAACAACCTACACACCAGCCCCCCACACACAACCACAACAAAACTCCTCCCCTTAGTTTCTACATTTTCACACCGCATAACTGGACTGCATCAAAAAATAAAACGTAACTTCACCAGCACCCAACCTGACTATCCCATCATCCAAAACCACAAAATCATCTCCGCCTTTAGAAAGAGCCCCAACCTCCAAAACATCTTGGTCAAATCCAAATTCACCACACATAGCCAACCCCCGAAAACTCTCCCTCCACCATCCCCTTACCCCTTCCATTCTACTGGACGCTCGTTTATGACATCATGACTCCACTTGCCGTCGGCAGACAGAATTCACCCACCCTAGATGTGACTCACTTGTGTTTTGGTGTAAACATGTTGACAATTTTGAAGTCATTAAAATGTTGAAGGTCTTCTCCCTGGCAATTGTGTTCGTCTGGCATTACGGCTCCTCAACATGCAAGCTCACCTTTTTCCAGCTCTGTGCACGCTCTCCTTTCATCCCAGGAAATAAATACAAATACAGCAAGATAAAACACAACACATATGCTTGATATGCTTCACTGACAGCTTACTGTGCAGTTAACTGGGTGTGAATGCTGCAAGCATTAACCATAAGATATAGTCTGAGATATGGATTTTTGACAACCATGATGTCTCCCAGTTGGTGAGAAGCCATCAAACTGTTGGCCACACAGCCACAAAGCCATCATCGCTGGCACTCTAGATGTGAATAAATACAATATTAATGGTCTACGTAAGGCTATACAAGAAATACTGAATAGCTAACGAAAATCAGTGCCTAGTTTCTAGTTTGTCAACAGACCATTACAAATATGTAGCACATTAATAATGGAAAAGCTGCAGTTAATTTCCAATTACTGTGTGGAACAAGCTCGCAACAACAGTAGTCATCTAGCAATAAGCCATGAAACCAGAAGCATGAGTGACTTTCCCTTTTATTTTATTTTAATGACAAAACCTAAATGCAGCATAGAACATGTTTGATATGCTGCTAATCAGCAGCAAAGCAATTATAAGAGTATATAAGTTCAAAGGAGGAAAGTTTAGCCAGTGCAGTAACAACACTAAAGTTAGTTTCTGATTTGTAGCTTCCGATTCCCAGTTAAGTGAAAGTTCTGGGAAACATTATTAATGGTTCATTCTCCTGTTTTGCAGCACTTACACTTATTAAAGAGTGTTGCAGATCAAAGCAAAAGCCTTAAAACACAGTTTCGGAATCGCGAAACCTTTATTTTGCTTATGAAAACAGAAAAAGGATTTCACTGATATTTCTCCATCAACCACATTAGACCAGGTCCAGATCAAATAACATTGTACTTATTATACTTAGACTTGTTTTTACCTTTTGAAATACGATTAAACCCACATGCATTATATTCTATTGCATTGAATGTAATGACACTTTAAATTCTATTAGAGCAATCATAAGTGTCAGGTTGTAAAAGCTGCAGGGTAACGTTAACACTTTGCTCTTTAGCTGGACGCACAGCATTAGCTTGGATGTGAACGTCCGGTAGCTAGTAAATGATTAGCGAGCTAGCACTCCAACAACACCTTTCATTTGTTCAGGTAACGTTACATTCGACATGAGCCACAAACCAGACTGTTTTGTGCCAGTAAATATATTCAAGTTATTACCCACCGTATGTTTGCTGTCAGGTAGGTTAACAGCAGTGCCATCTACATCTCTCTGGTTAGCAGGAAACAGGTTAGGTAACGTTACGTTGCCTCATCTCACCAGCGTAGGCCAAAGTGTTTTCTTCTATTTCCTTATACACAACATCTCGTCTTCGTCTGGCCTGGGAACACCTTGAGGTCCCCCAGAAGGAGCTGGAAAGTGTTGCCGGGGAGAGGGCTGTCCATGAGTACTCTTGCCTTATTATGATTATATATTATGCCTTATTGGCATTGCTTTTATCGTTTTTCCTAACCAAATCTGTGTCACTTCTTTTTTTAATACTTTATTTTATTGTAATCATGGCATTTCATAGATTTAACCCATGTTATATATACGGAAGCGCACTGCATTCATCCTGTTATTTCCTGTGTAAACCTAACGTTACAGCAGCCTACAAGCATGCTGTGTCAATAAATCAGCTCAGACACTGTTAGAAATGTAATATTTAGCCTAATAACATCATGCTACAGCAGTAATAACGTCAGCTTTAGTCAAATGGCTCTAGCTCTCCTGGTAAATGTCATTAACTCTGGACACATTTTCCCTGTGTGTTGACATGATAATGGTCGCGTTTCCCACATAGCTCTTAGCTTAAGAAGATCTTTCATTAAGAAGGAGTTGTAAGATCGAGCTGACCCACTCTTAACAGACTTCTTAGCCACCAAACGCTCACAGATCCGGCCGCAGCAGGCACATTTATATTACACTGAGCAAGGACAACAGTGCGCACCGTATATATTTTGATCTATTTCATACTTCAGATTTATATTGTTTGGCATTAATTGGTGACAGAAAAGAACGAATTTCATTTTCCAAGGAAACGCGTGTCCTTACTGTGCATATTGAATCTATGTTTTATGAAGACCCTGTGTGCGCTCAGAGCTCTGGCAAAAGTCACGCACCGAAATCTGGCGGAAGAAAAATAAAAATAAGACGAAAAATAAGTAGGCTGTGTGTGACTAGCCTATGCGCTGATGAAGTGGTGAGTGATGTGCCTGACATCAATTGATTTAGTTTAAGCACCATGGTAGTGGCCAGCTCCTGTTAAGATATAAACACAATGAAAGTGGACAAGGTAATTACAGAACTTGTCTTGAGAAATAGCTTTCAAATTATTTGAAAGCTATTTCTTAGGACAAGTTCTGTAATTACCTTAGTCACACACAGCCTACTTATTTTTCGTCTTATTATTATTTTTCTTCCGCCAGATTTCGGTGCATAACACAGGGTCTTCATAAAACATAGATTCAAGATTCAATATGCACAGTAAGGACACGCGTTTCCCTGCAGAATGAAATTTGTTCTTTTCTGTCACCAATTAATGCCAAACAATATAAATCTGAAGTAGCCTATATAATAGATCAAAATATATACGGTGCGCACTGTTGTCCTTGCTTAGTGTAATACTCCGTCGTAAGTTACAATATATACACATTATAATAAATATATGGGATATAGTCAAGATGGCACCACCCGAGTGGCAGCTGGTTTCAGTAGTTCCGCCCCCCCTTCGTGAATGTGCAGTATGTGGTTCTGAGCGAAGCAGTGGCCACAGTGACACCTTTCCTGATCTCATGATTACCAGATTCTGATCTCATAATTACGAGATCTTTTCTCGTAATTATGAGACACCCTATTTAAATGAGGGTTTTGCTTGTTTTATGGTTTGCAGCATGCCGAGTTTGGAGAGAAAGCGCGTGAAGTGAAATTTTTCAATCAAACTCGCGATTGAATGAATGAATGAACATTGGAAGTGGTGCAGCCGCAGCCCCGCCAGCTGGCGCGGTCACTGTTGAGATTAGGCTACATTTGTTTGTTTTTTATTATTAACAAAATATTTTTTTACTTACCGTATGAATGGTTTCGTTTTCAAATAAATATTTGGAAACGGAAATGTATGCTTTGGTGTACTTTTACAGAGTTTTGCAATGCCCCCTTAGTTTAAGTTTTGTGTAGCATAGTAAATCAGCAAAAACAACAGAAATACTGGTTCAACCGACCAGTATTTTTGTGGTGAAATCTGTCTGCCGACGGCAAGCGGAGTCATGAAGTCAAGTAGGCTAATGTAAAGCTGGTGAGGTGAGCGTCAGCTGAGATGGTCTCCAGACGCCAACAGTATCCATGACAACATACTGTCACCTGGACCTTTGTTTCAAAGTAAACGTACAGATGTACCCTGTATTTGTATAGGCTACCCACTGAAAATGTAAAGGAACAATGTAGATTGACTGTTTGTTTTTAATTAGGTCATTTTGAAATAAAATCACATCTGATTTATTACTTGCTGCAGAAGTCTTCCCTCCATCTTCCCTCCGATTTTTCAGTTTTATTGTACCTACTGTATAAGTTCTCTCTAAATTCCCCATAAACGTCCATATTATTGATCAGCAGGTCGCACATACTCTGTTATAATAGAATAGGTACCCAGTGATTAAAAATACCTACTTGTTAGCCCCTTATTCCATAACTTAACATTTTGTTCCCCTGTACCTACATATATGTATTGGTACGTGCCACACAGGTGCACCGTTAGTAAAACAGATTACGGTGTAAATTGCGGGCTGTAATCTAAAGCGTTACCGATCTTACTATATAATGACGAAAACTCTGTCTGTCTGTGTGGGTGTGTCTGTTCCACGTTTTTCTCCTCACTGACTTGGTCAATCATGAGGAAGAAAGAAGCCTCAAGAAACTAACTATCCCACTATTGGCAATGGTACTACTGTACTTTCAATAAAGCAATCGTACTATCAAATTCACAAAAACTCTGTCTGAATACATTGCTCTTCTTAATGGGTTCAGTTGACCATTTAATGTGCAATTTCCTATGACCTGTATCCCAAACACACACCAGTGAAACTGCACGTGGGCAACTGTGCACTCAATGGGTATGTTTGAGTTTCCCATAGTTTGTTGTCAATAACAGAAGTATCAGATACTAACAAAATAATTTGGTTGGAGGAACGCCACATCAAAAACCATTGTTTTGAGTAACACTCACTCCCAATGTTTCAGGCACATCCAACTGGTAGGAGGCCCCAGGGTAGACCCAGAAAACACTGAAGGGATTATATATCTCCTCTGGCCTGGAAACGCCTCAGGATCCCCAGGAGGAGCTGGAAAATGTCACTGTGGAGAGGGATGTTCGGAATGTCTTGCTTACCTTGCTGCCCCAGAGAAGCGGATGGATGGATGGATGGATGGATGGATGGATGGATGGATGGATGGATGGATCACCCCTAATGGACCCAAGAAGTGTTTCTGTGTTTCCCTCTTAAACAGCAACACATTCTCAACTTGTCAGATACAGCAGCTGTGTCAGTGGCCCTACACTTCAGACTGTGAGCATCTACATATCCCTTTTAGCATCAGTTTTTTCTGCTTGTTTCTGCTCTTTACTTGATAGTGTCTTAAAAAAACTAGGTAAGGCAACAAAACGATTTGGTTAGGTTATAAAAATAAGTTTGTTATGTAACTCAACTTATGCATTTAACTTAGCAAATGTGTTATGTGATGTATATCAACAGAGACTTTTTTAACTATGTTACATAGCCTTTTTAAAATGTTTGGTTTGAGGAGTATTCCTTTGACATTTATGGACTTTGGTCACCATACATCGGTGACATTTGTCTGTCCCATTTCAAATGCTCCTCTAAATGTGAAATAACATTTAAAACACCATCTAAAAGCAACCTTTAGCTCTGCAAGATTTAAAGTTGGTGATCACACTGTTTTTGTAAGGACTTTGGGGCCTCACAAGTCAACTAAAATCTAGCATGCACACTCAGAGTGGCACAAACACTGGGGTATTCCATTCTGTGGACGACAATTAACCAACAATGCAATACTGTCCCAAAGCCCCAATTATTCCTAAAACAATATTTCTCCCTGACAAAGGCCATAAATTGGAACTTCAAACACACACAAGAGTTAGTCTGTGTGTGTGTATTTGTGTATATGTATCTGCGTAAGCTGGTTGGTCGCACAAACTGTTTGTGTAAAGCTTGGGTCATCAGTCTTCAAGGGGATTAAGGCTGCTGTCCCAGTTATAACCTGCTACCACAAACACACATACACACACGGCATGAGTACTAGGGTGCAGGGCATACTCACACACACACACACACACACACACACACAGAGAGAGAGAGAAATAGATGAGCACAAGTGCAGAAATGGCCACTTTTACAGCAATCCCTCACTCACATTCACACAATTGACAAAATGGCACATACACACAAATCAAAGGCAGAGCTACTGTCACAATATCACCACATTAACAATTCTCTCCCTCTCTTTCTCTCACACACACATGCACACACACTCACACACACATTGTGGTGACAACCTTGGTCCTGGTCAGCATCGCTTTTCTAGCCTGAGGCTCTGTGAAATTATCCAACCCTGAAACACTGAAACATACACACACATTCTGAAATTTGTGTGTGTGTGTGTGTGTGTGTGTGTGTGTGTGTGTGTGTGTGTAGGCTGGTAGGTGACACATACACACTTTGGTTGCAAGATTAATGCTCTGTCTCCTTAGGCCACTGTTCCTTTGAGAGGGTCAGCTGCATTTCTTTTTTGTGTGTATGTTTTCAAGGATGTATTTTTCTAGTTGTTCTGTGTACTTGGTAATATTCACCAACTGAATTTGCACAGATATGTATTGGGACAGACACTGTACAGTACAGGGCATGATGCAGTTATGAGCAAGAAATTCAAAGCATTGAGTATCATACAGAATATTGGTGGATGATCAACGTCTCATTTACAGTAAACAAAAGCAGGGTTTTTCCTGCAAAGAGGACTTCTTTAATATTTTGCAAAATTTGCTTGTGTTCTTTCATGCTGAGAGTGAGATAAATAGCTTGATACCACTGATGAAGAGAAGGCAACATGCATACCACTTGCTTTGTCTGCTTTGTGGTGCAGGGAATCAATACCTTCGAAGATCCAATTCCAAAGAAAAAAGTCAATTCCTGCACAAAATTATCCACTCCGTATTGATTTCTTTCAGAACAGTCGACATTTTGTTCACAAGGACCTCTCTCAAGACATACTGTATTGACAACTCTGAAGTGATACAGTACCCAAATGCAGCCCATAATTGCATTATAGTTAGTGGCTTTATCGGAGATGTGTCCATGATTGCACACACAAAAAAAACAATTCTCTCAACCTCAGGACAAAGCCTCCATAGGTCGATACACATGTATCCACTATAATGTACAGATATATGCTTGATCTCTACTTTAAAATCTGTCTGTTATATGCAAGGCAATATCCACCAGTATGTTGGCTTACATTAAATCAGATCCCCAGAAATCTTACTATTTTAATATATCTTACTATATAATGACAGAAACTCTGTCTGTGTGTCTGTTCCACGTTTTTCTCCTCACTGACTTGGTCAATCCATGTGAAATTTGGCACAGTGGTAGAGGGTCATGGGAGGATGTGAGTGAAGCAATATTACATCAATTGGTCAAAGTTGGCGCTATAGCAACTGATTGAAAATTCAAACTTTGAATGGGCATATCTCATGCCCCGTATGTCGTAGAGACATGAAACTTTGCACAGAGATGCCTCTCCTCATGAGGAACACATTTGTCTCAAGAACCCATAACTTCCAGTTATATAGATTTTTCGCCATTTTGAATATTTTGAAAAACACTTCAAATCGATCTCTTCCTAGGAAGTTTGACCGATCTGCATGAAACTCAGTGAACATAATCTAGGGACCAATATCTAAAGTTCCCTCTTGGCAAAAGTTGGAAAACGTACTAAAACTGAGCTTCTATAAGGCAATGAATATTGCGGAGGGCGTGGCTCATCACATAAAGGTGTATAACATCTCAAGGGTTTCACCGATCACCATGCAACTTTGTAGGCATATGACCTCACATAATCTGAGGGGACCCCTCCATTATTGACCCCATCAAACAAAATGGGGGCGCTAGAGAGCTAATTTCTTAACTAGGCCTAACTGCCATATCGATTTTTACTAAACTTGGTAGATAAGTAGAACAGGACGCCTCAAGGTGACTGGAGAAATTTAACTCTAATTGGCAACTGGGTGGCGCTATAACAACAAAAAATGCTTAAAAATGTCTAAAATGTGACCGATCGCTGTGGCTCCCCCTGTGGCCCAATGTTTGGTTGGGGGGGGGGGTTTTTTCAAATTTTTGGTATGACTAAGTCATGGTATGGTATGCTGTACATAATCACAGAAACTGTCAGTGTGTCATTCTGTCAGTCAGTCATTCTGTCTGTCGTTTTTCTACTCACCGACGTGGTCAATCTATGTGAAACCGCACATAGGCATTGAGGATTGACATAGGTAGAAGGTGATGTTTCAGCAAAGAATGGAAATGTTTGTAGGTTTTATATATTGATATGTTGAAACGTTTTCAATGGTTTCAATTTTCAATTTTATGTTCTGACAACGCTGTGGTTAATAGGTTTGGGCACAAAAACACTTGGTTAGGGTGAAAAAAGGTCATGTTTTGGCTCAAAAGACACAATTTGATTGCTACAACCATGGCTAGAAAGGTCCAGAACTCTTGTTAAAAAAATACCGGATTTTGTCTCTACAAACATGGCTGGAAGTGTCTCAAACTCTGGTTGAAAAATAAGCACATTTGTAGCTACAAACATCTCAGGAAATCTTCTCATGTAACTCTGCATGAAAGTGAGTCATTCCTTTTATGGCTGACATTTTTAAATGCATCACTGCCAGAGCAGAGTGTGGGACACAAGTAAATTACCCTGGGGTGGCACTTAAAGGTGAAAACTTGAGTGGCGTGTAAAATAAAAAATCCAGTGGATTAATGGTTACGTGGTGACCTACATGTTGTTTGTGTTCATCAAGTCAAAGTCAGCCTTCTTGAGAGTGGGATGCAACATAACCTGCCCTGCTCAAGGATTTACATTTCATCCTGAAAAAAGTTTACCGCAAATTCACCTCTGTCTTCCCTTTGTCTGTTAAAATGGTCCACCACTTTATTAAAGACTTCTGTTTCCAGCATTTTCATGACACCAATCACTGGCCCATCAGCTCGTTTACAGTCAAAGTGCCCCTTGGGCCCCACAGCCGCTTTTTTAAGTATCGTCTCTGCTCTCTCAGTGCATTTATATTTTCACTGAGTTCTGCTGCAGGCTATGCATCAGTTAAACCAGAAGGTCTGTAGTTCACCAGAGCGGTTAAAACTTTCTTGCCCTGCAGGGTGTTTAAGGCTCCTAGTGGAAAGAAAATTACACTCACAAACTTTGATTCTATTCAAGTGTAAAACTTAATGTTAATGTTGTCATCAAAATGTGAATTTGTGATGTTTCAGTTTAGCTGGAACAAAATAAAGTCAAACTACTGCCAACAGTGAATCACTCTTTATATTGGCCATCCTCAATAGGAGCTATGCACCTGTTTTCATATATTATCATATAAAAGATACACCATGCACATTGATGTCCTCCCTCCCGCTGACAAGAAGACACGCACTCTTATCTTGTCCTTCTGACAGCCTGAGTGGACTGAACAGAGTGGTGGAGTCACCTGTCTCACTGTAGGAGGTGTTCAAATGCCAGTATCTGTTCTTGCAAGGTGTAAAAGGCTGTTAGCTATTAGCATTATAAGATAGGATAGGCAGGAGAGATATGACACACTATCATTGTTATGGATCCATTCTGCAGGGTTTCTTCCTCCACACGGACTCCTTCCAGAAATGAGCCCTAAATCGTTCTCGTCCCAATAGGAAACCCAACCACATGCTGCTACTTAGCATCATTTTCCATAAAACGGAGGTATTTGGCAGCAATTTATGCTGACTCATCAACGCCATGGGCCTCCTGTGGATCTGAAATATTCATGGCGCTTCAGATACATTTTCAGATCCACTGGACGCCTATGGCAACGATAAACCTGTCCAAAGCCATGAAACATGCATAGGGTGTTGCTGTCTGAATCTTATTTCAGTGCATGACTATGCTTGTATATGTGCAGAAAGACAGATCAAATTGGGGGTGGAGGGATTTCTGTCGGGGTTGGAAATCTTTATCCTCACAGGGCTGGTCATGGTTGCAAGCATCACATGTCAGAGTGTTTTCTAGGGTCAGATTTCCACTAAACTGCAAGGCATTAAAAAAAAAAAAACTTCTGTCATATCAAAATGAGGCTCTCACGTGATTTGTGTTAAGCAGTCAACCCCAAAACAGAATGGATATGCATATATTTTGTTAAAATCTTTCAAAAAAATTGTCCCCCAAAATATGAATATAAACTTCTATGGAGACTGTCCTCCAAAATATGACCACATAGGTTATTTGTACATGCAGGTTATTACAAGCTATATTTATATTATTATTAGGTGGCAACCTCTAGTGGACGTAGTAATTAAAAGAGGAAGTCAGGTGATGTTGTGAAAGGAGTGACAAAGTCTGCGTGGGGAGAAGGTTGGGGTGGATGGGTAAAAAAAACACAGGACTTTCATCCAGGAGAACGCTGTTTGTGTCAGTTATTTTACCGAAGTCAGTTATTTTACCAGTGTATAGCAGTATATCCTTTGACCTGCATCACATTTTGCTATTCTGTCATGTGGGTTAAAGAACTCATATTCAGGTGTAATGCAACCTCACAGTCCTTGAGGCTCAACAGTTTTCAGTCACCCCTTGTTTAAACTGCTCCACAAAACTGGTACAGGTTGCAGATGGTTAAGAAACAGGGGTCACACGTTTACTAAATGACAGTTAGCCAGCTTGCAAGCTGTGAGACCTTTTTGTCCCCCTTTAATACCTCTGAATGCAGAATTAATTGAACAATCCTGAGAATGAGATGCCCAGGGAGAGTAAATGGCCCAGTGCATAACATATACCACATTGGTGGGAGGTGGTACTCTATTCCTTCCTATGAAATATGTTTTCTGAGTGCATACGCCAAAAAAGTCACTGCAGGCTTTCTCATGCTTAAATGTTTTTTGGCCTAGCACGCATACTAAAATCCTACTCCAGCCAATTCAGTTAGAAGCATGCACATTGAAGACATCTTCTGCCCCAGCTGGCTGACTTCCTGGCTTCCAAACATATGAATGGGATGAAATGATTTGCTTCTTTCCTCAGTTTGATATAATTATAGATTTATTATCTTAGGGTTTCTGACTGTTGGTCGGACGAAACAAGACTGTTGTAGTTGCAGCCTTGGGCTTTGAGAAATGTGTGTTGTTTTTTACTATTTTCTGACGTTTTATTGACTTAGCATTTTATCCATTGATATTAAAAAAAATCTATATATGGAAAACAATTATCAATACAATACAAGCTTAAGTCTGCCCCAATCCAATGTATGTTATGTTTTGAATAATTCATGGTCAGTGTGTTAGAAAGCAAGCAAGGAAAATGTCACCTTATCACACAGTATATTGTTCACATGCCCTGCTAATAAAGACTTCTGTTTGAAAATATAAGACATCTTCAGTGTGTTCAGAATTTCAAAGACGGTAGGAAAGCGGTACACAGGAGTTAGAATACAAATGATTACTGGCTATTTTTAGCGCTCTGTATCCCGCCACGTGCTAAAGCACCCAAACACATGCACACGACCACAAGCACACGCACACACACACACACACACACACACACACACACACACACACACACACACACACACACGCATACACACACACACAGTAACACTGACACATGCACAGACAGCACAATCTGGCATGCCCTAACAATGAGAAATGGCTACGAGGTCTGTGTGTGTGTGTGTGTGTGTGTTTGTGTCAGAAAGGATGCAGAGCGAGAACAAGAGCAAAGGAGGGAAAGAAGGGTATCAAGCCGAAGAGAAAAGGACAGGAAGACCGTGTGAGATGCAAAACATGTCTCTCGTAATTTCAATAGCAAAGGACCGCACATATTGACTGTGTAATAGAAATGTCATCCATCGCTGTTTGCTGTTTCGATTAAACGTTGCTTTAACGTGGAATGAACACCACCCCATGTACGAATGAAATGGCACATGCAGTGTTTGATGGTGAATATCAAATAGCACAGTTAGATACTGTGTAAATGTCATTTGTCACTCCTGACTGATCGGACCGCCAGTTAGTTCAACTCGTACTCTGCGGGTCCTGCCTTGAATCTTATCTACTCTCTACTGGACAGGGAGGCACATAAAAATGAAAATGCTGCATTTTTACAAACACATTTGTGAAGGAAACTGAAAAAAAATGTGTTCATAAGTTTTTCTATACACTAGAAGACATTTAACCAACCAGTAAAGGACAATTTCCTCATTGAGTGCTCCTCTTTTTTCTTTATGGCCTCGTCACACCAGCAATTACAACTGAAATGTTGCTGAACAATAGAATTATCTGAACATTTGACACACAAATTTGCACGGCTGACCAATAGCCATGTCTTATAAAAGTTCAGACCTTTAAGGATTATTATCTCTGTCTCCCCGTGTACTTTAACCCTCACCTATAAACTGCTCCACATATAAGGCATTTGAATCTTGAATAAACTGGGCTAAGGTTAATGTTGTAACGAGCATTCAAGCTAGCTGTTAAGCTGCAATTAGCAGTTGGCCTCGCTGCCAATTAGTAACACTGATTAATTAAACACAGCCACAACCAGCCGCCATTTTTAAAAACCTGTAAGCCGTATAAACAACAGACAAAACAAAGTAAAAGCAAGAAGAATCAGAAGAAAGCAAGGACAAATGGTCCAACAGTGAGGTCCAGGCTTTACTGAGCGTATATGCGGTGGTGGAATTACAACACCATTTTGACTCATTGAGACCAAAGTGGTGGTGCCATACCAACCACTGGCTGGCTTATAGTGTATCACTTCAGTGTTTCTATTGGCGGTGCATATGCAATCAGACAAAAAGCCCTTAAAGGACGCTTCCCAGTGGGCATTTCCTCTCAGGGAAATGGTAGCTGATGCAAAAACACAAATGGCGCCAACTAGTGGTCGGTGGGCATTTCCTCTCAGGAGAGAAAAGACCGCTTCTATTTTCAGGATCGGGAATTTCCTCTCAGGGAAATGAAAACGGAAGCTGTCTTTCTTCAGAGATTTAGTTTTTGCCGCTATTCTGAACAGAGAAACATGGTAAAAATGGAATAATTACCCAAGTACAGTATATTCCTCATAGTTGAAAAAAATCAAAACCAAACTAAACACTGGCTCTAGTTAGGGCTACCGTGTTTTTGCATCAGCTGCCATAGTTCTCCCACATTTTTGGCACATGGCAGAAGTTCCACTGAGTTGCAATCTGTAACGTTGCATTGCTAGATGCCAAAAAGTCCCACTCACTAGACCTGTACTGTAAATCAGAGTATATGTGTAGTGAATCACATACAAGCACTCAATAAATTTCACTAAAGCTTTGTGAGAAGCTGTTTGTGTGCACACACCAGAGGGACGATTGATGTACTTTGGCAAAAGACTCCTGTATCTTATGTGTTTATCATTGACCTCCATTTATTTTACAATATAATCATGTTTGTGGGAAACAGCATATTTGGCCGACACTTGAGAAATGGGATCATGAAGCTTTTTAAAAACACTATCATGCTTCAGTTCATCTTTCCACAAGGGTATAGTCATTACTTTAGATCATTCGGCCATGACCTTTCAGGTCTGACTCAAGAACAGTACTTTGGTCTTTTTCTTTGATGAAGAAACTTGCACAGAACAGAAAGTACAGTTTCTTTAAACTTCTATCAACAGAAATGGAGTATATGAGAGCAAAAAAAGGTCCAATATACCTTGATACTTTTCAAATATTGTCATAATTCTTCACATTCAGATAAGTTCTTTCTGCATGAAAATGTGACTGATGAAATCATACTCGTAACATAGTTAATGATGCTTTAACAGCATTATATCATTGCAGTGACAGACATGTGGAGCATCTCAGTAATGAGCTTACATGTACTTCCACCTTTACAGTGAAAACACCTCTGAGCGAAAGCAAACAGACTAGCTGGCTAGCTAACGTTGGAGACTGGATGTTAGTGATGCAGCCACAGACTCACGCGGAGGCTGAGGCACAGTGATTTTTTTTATTTTCATTCTTTCTTTCCTGCACTTTACAATAAAAACAAAGTAGCAAATGTTTGCTCTCTAGACCACCACTGAGCTGCAGAAGCGGCAGTGCATATTAATAAATACGTATACCACTTGCACATTATTGAACTCTTCAGCAACAGTGTTCTTAACCTTATGTGCATTTACATTTTTATACAAATACAGTTTTTATTTTATTCTGATCACATAAAGCACTAAATTATGCACTCTTAGACAACACTGCATGTCAGCAAATAAAGTTGTTAGCTGCATTCAATTACACTTAATAATTGCTGGATTAGTGAATATAATGTACTGAACAAACATGAGCACAATGCAACCCCATTAAATACACAGCACTTAATCACAGCAGTTGATTCAAAAAGGAAAGGCCCAGGTCACCCGTCATGTGACACCAAAGAAACAAATTAGCATACTGAACAAAGAGGATTATGGAAGATTACAAATGCAGCGCTGGTGCAAATGATTTAGATTAC
Organism: Epinephelus awoara; assembly: GCA_035609425.1. Taxonomy (NCBI): domain Eukaryota; kingdom Metazoa; phylum Chordata; class Actinopteri; order Perciformes; family Serranidae; genus Epinephelus; species Epinephelus awoara. Next base: position 29,630,999 of record CM069309.1, read on the forward strand.
ACATCAGGTTCATCATAATACTACTTTATCTTTGCTTATTATGTAGTTCTCAATAGATTTGCTCAGATTGATGTCTAAATGTGGCTGCTGAGGAGCATCTCATGCAGATGTGGCCACCTGGACTACCAGGTACTTACCCGGTGGATCGACCTGTCTTTTGGGTCTACACAACTGTCTTTTGTGTTTATTGTTTTGTCTGATCAGCTTGTTAAACAGGTAGATAAGTTGTATTCTTGTCATCTTCTTCTGCTGTGAGTAACTCAATCATTTAGGATTTTTCCAAAAGAAAAGGACATAAAGGTCAGAAGTTGCCCATGTAGTAACTTTTCAAAAGGCTGTGTGGATGGTCAAACTGCAGCTGTGGAGTTCCTCCGCTTTGTCACAAAACTGGATTCAGCCTGGCCTCTCTCGCATTAAAATATGTAGCACCCTTTTACACCGAGGGTTCAACAAGCTTTAAACCAGAGTTGATTTTGTGTTTAAAAGAGTTAACCTGCATTGACCGACTTGGCTTTGCAACCCAGGTTGAGAGGTGGGTCGGCCAAGGGTCAATTTCAATGTGAATGGCACATCATCAGGGTATATAACAACTGACTGATGCAAACAGGGGTGCAAGGTCATGATGCAATTGTCACAGGTTACCCGTGTAAACTAACTAACACTTTTCAGCTACAGCAGCTTCGATTTAAAGAACATGAAAATATGGCAAGACCTCGAGGCGTGGCAGCTCCTGGCCGCCCGTGTTGAGGGGGAAATGAAGTGGCAGATGACCTGGACAGTGAGGGACAATATTGTGTATGTGAACATAATGAGGCTGCTGAATGAGAGAGGCATACATTGTACCACAGAAACAGGCCACAAACAAATAGTAGGCACTGAGAGAGCAGTTCACCTGAAGTAATCATCATAAACAGTAACAATTAAGCCAAATAAGTTAACTGTGTTTATTATTGTGATGTGCTACAATGAGGGATTCAAGTGCAAAACACTAGTTGACGTGTATGATGTGACGTGTAAATCCCCTACCCACTCCCAGCACGTGAGGTAGTTAGTATACATCACTCTCTAGTTGTGACCCAGGTCATATGTAAATTGTCATGACCAGGAATTAACCCATGTTGGCTGGCTTTGTTTGAACTGTCAAAAGACCGTGTTGAACACGGGTCTGGCTGGCATAACCCAGGTCGCTGGTGTGAAAGAGGCATATGTGTTGGTGTGGGACTGACAGTGAGCAAATACATGTTGGATACCATGTGTATGTACAGCACATGTGCGTATCTATGAAGTTTCCAGTCCCAGTTATTTGATATCTAATCAGCATTTCCACTGTGAGACTCTAAAAGGATTGTACTGTGTCTGGACGTGTGTGTGTGTGTGTGTGTGTGTGTGTGTGTGTGTGTGTGTGTGTGTGTGTGTGTGCACGGAAATGGATTGGGAAACAGGCGGAGAGAAGCTGAAGTAATTTCAGTCGGAAATCCCATCATGAATTCTTATGGTCTTGTCTGTCTATTATTATAAGCTTGGTGTGTCTATGTGTGTGTGTGTGTGTGTGTGAGAGACAGTAAGAAGAGAGAAAAATAGACAGATGAGGATTTATTTTTCCATTTCAGAGAATTATACAGAGCAATACATCTAAAGATATAAGGAATGTTGCAGGTGACTGGTTTCATGCCTTTATACTGTACGGCAGAGCGAGTGCATCAATGTCCCTCTGTAAATCCTTGCTACCGTTATATTCTCTGTTCCACTTCTCACAATGCTTTTATTTTAATTTGAAGGGCTGTGGGAGCACCTGTTTACGATGATCAAAAACGCATGGGAGAGAGTGCTATTAATGAATGACATTTCCAGCAGTGCTGTTGATAATGAGCGAGCATTGTATCCTTCCTTCCTGCCCTTCAACATCCTACACTCTCCTGCCACTCCGCTGCCTCTTGATAGATACAAATGAAAGGTAAAGCATGCTGGGAAAATAAATAAATTAATAAAAAAATCACGCTGGGTACACACTCAACTCCCACTTGTAGTCTTTTATCCAAACTGTGTTTTTCCAGCTACTGGACAGGGTTTTGTGCACAGGAAGAAGTTTTTGGTGGATGTGGTTGTCAGTAGATGGTCTCAGATCATCAGTTCAGTCTAAGTTAGCATTGGGTGTCCTTTTAATAGTAAGTACACCTTTTTTACCTTGTGGATTTTATTTTCCACAGATATCTAGCTTTATTTTGAAGCCATGTGTCTGACAAAAGACAAAGCTTTAAGGTCTAATGTCAACTCAAACCCACTTGAGTCGGATTGTGACCAGAGGGTCATCAGTTCAGTCGAGGACTGGGAGGATAAGTCTCTTCTAGGAAGTGATTAAATAACACTTGACCCTCTCTCATTACCTACTGCAGAAATATGCCTGAGCAAACAGCTTCAGTAGAGCTGCTCAGCAACAGTGATGTAATCAATGAGATATGCAATACACTACTGACCTAAAGTGTAGACTGACGTCAGCTTTTTCTGTTCACCTTGCACTTATATTTCATCAAATATCTGACCTGTTTTATAATATAGTGTGAAGGACTGGCAGAATCTTAGAATCTGGTTTCAGAATCTTACGTGATGTGAACACTGCTCTCTTGGGTGAATGCTCCACCCTTCCTGCCCCACTTGGACTTTCACCGCCATAACTTTCGTCCTCGTCTCGTCGCGTTGCCCCCCGATGCCACTGGGCAGCATTTAACTATAACGGCAACTGGCCGTGTATCATGCCAACGTTAAACGACACCTTGTTTTGTTGGTTTCAGGCGCTGTAATTCACCGCCCAAGCGCCAGATTTTGACGACTTCAGAGTGAGACCATGCTCGCTAATTTGTAATATCATATGAACATCGTGTGTGCACTGCCATTGGTGTGTGAGTGTGCAAAGGTGAATTAGAGGCAAACTGTAAAGCACTTTGTCCGTTGAGGTAGAAAAATTCTATGTTAACATGTTAATTTAATATTTAATGTTTGACATGAAAACATAATACACACACACACACACACACAAGATACAGTATTTAACTACTGAGCTGGATTTTACAGTATATGAACTAAAATAAGCTCTCTCATAGACAAACTATGCAGTGTTTCTAAATATTTCAAACATACCTGTAACATTTCTGTATATTTCTTGTTAGTTTTTGGATAGTATCCACGTCAACACTGAGCTCACATCGAACACGCCTGCCAATATTGCAAATGCATAGTACATGCAAGCCAAAAAGCTGGGATAACAATGAATTGTTAGTCAGGCCTCAGATATACACACAGTATGCTTTGCTGAGAAACACTGAATGTAATACAATTGTGTGTTGACAAGAAAACTCCACAGATATGCTTCAAGTTTGGAAAATGTTGTCCCCCTTTTGTATCGCTAATGGTTATTGCTAATGGTGGGCCTCACTGTGAGCACAATACACTCTTTTGTAGCTGAATCTCTGCAGCACCTCGGACAGCGACGCTGCAAGCAGAGCACATGAATAGGAAAGCACTTGTACAAAATTAACCCACAGCTAATGTGCCAAAGCTGAAAACATAATGAATTCCAGTGCTGAAATAAATAATGTTTTCCTTCTGCCAATGTCCATTAACTCAGCGCTTACTTGGAGAGAGCACGCTGCGAGCTGTCCACTTCATGTCATGTTAATTATCACCTGGATGACAACACTCACACCGTCACCCCCCTGCACACCTCCACCTTCTCCACACACATGCTGTAAGAAAATGAGGATTTTATCACTCGGAATGTGTTTAGTTACATTTTGATAATAAAATGACTGCCCTTTGTGCATGAGACACAGTTACTGGTGTCACTTTTGGTCAGATAACAATGCCACAGGCAGAGCAGCTGTCAACTGGACATTTAGGACCATCTAAAATTGCCAAGTTGCAAGTTTTAATTAACCTCAAATGGATGCTGTTTTATGTCTTTCGGACTGGACAATGGGGCTTATTAAATAAAACAAAGAGTAAACAACTGTTGACCCGAGATGACTGCAACACCCGTCAGATCATTTATTACGTAACTGTTTTTCTGCTTTTGTGACAAATTGGTACAATTACTGTTTTTCTACAAAACACGTGTAGCAGTCTTTCCAAGGAAAGTCACTCGATTTAACAAAATGTAATTTGGTTTCCAGTTCTGCAAATGAGACTGTCATGAAAAAGCTGTTTGGGGGTCCTAAAGTTAATAATAACATTATTCATACTGGCAGGATTGTCAGCTCAACCATGTTTCATGGCAGGAACAAGTGCTTCTCCACCAGAGGCAAGGCCATATACTTATGTAGACACCACATGGGGGGAGAAAAATCAAATGTTGCTATTTAAAGGTGCAGTATGTAACTTTGGAGAGAGACAGTTGATTGTTGAGTCTCACTCACAGGTTGTCAAATACTGACAGCAGAACCGCCGACCCAAAAGTGTTGGTATCTGACGACCTGGGAATTAGACTCAAAAATCAGCTATCTTTCTCCAGAGTTACATACAGCACTTTTAATGATTCAGAAATGTATGCTTAATGTTTTACACCACATTATAACATCTCTGAAGAACTGAAGAAGTTTTTTGGATGAAAGGTGAAATGTCTTCAAGAAACACAAGTACGTCCAGTTGCCTACAGTATAGCACTTATGATTACCATGACCTGGCTGACTGAGAATCTTCACCAACAACTCTTGTTATTGTTGCAATAATAGGGCTTTATTACTATTTCAACCTAGTTGCTAGAAAAAATGTTGGCATTGTATGTACATTTACATATGATTGTGTCGCTAACATGTCGTCAGGTTTGGGCACAAAAACACTTTGTAATGAAAGATCATGTTCAAGTAAAAAACAACTGCTTTTCAGGCCCAGAAAGCCCCTGAGAAAAAACCAGTGTCGCTACCCATCACCTATTTAATGACACAATGTCAACTGGACAAAATAGAAAGACTTGCAACTCCACTTGGACTTTAACACCAGTGACTCATGACTCTACTTGGCCTTGAGTCTTTTGATAGGAAAATAGATGATTCTTTCCCCCAAGCTCAAAGATTTAAAAGTGTATTTCTTTTATAAGTGTGCCATGAATAGATGAATTTCCCTTCATTTCCTGAATACACTCATGTTAACATTAATCTTTTCATTTCATTTGGAAAGAGAAAGATATAGACATTTTTTCTCCAAACATACCTTTGCTCATTACGTCCAAAAAGTTTTGTTTTAATTTCATCACTGTACACAGGACTTGTTTCCAAAAAGCATCAAGCTTGTTAGGATGTTTCTTTGTAAACTTCAGGAAAGGTTTTCTTCTGGTGGCTCTTCCATGAAGGTCATATTTGTACAGGTGTCACTGCACAGTAACAGTGCACCACCACTCCATAGTCTGATAAATGTTCCTGCAGGTCTTTTGCAGTCAAACAAGGGTTTTGATTTTCCTCTCTGGGAAAGTTCTCTTGGTCTTCCAGACCTCAGCTTGATCTCAACAGCTCCCGTTAACTGCCATTTCTTAATTACACTACAAACTGAGTTAATAGCTATCTGAAAACACTTTTCTAACTTCTATCTTACAGCCTTCTCCTGCTTTGTGGGCATCAATTATTTTAGTTTTCAGAGTGCTAGGCAGCTGTTTAGAGGAGCCCATGGCTGCTGATTGTTGGGACAAGGTCTCAGGAGTCAAGATATTTAAAAAGCTTTGACATTTGCATCAGCTGGCCTTTCCTAATGATAATTGTGAACAAGTCATAGTCCTAACAAGCTAATTATGGTCTGAGACCCTGGTAAAAGTTGTCTTAGAGCTCAAAAGTCTCAGGGTGCCCAAACATCTGCAGGGTGCTCTTTTCCTTTTTTTCAACTCGAAAACCATACAAAACAAAAATTAATACAGTGATCTTGCTCAAAATGTTAAAACGTATTTTTCATTTTTCACCTCAGGTCTTTTGGAGAGGTCATCTTCTACTCACTTATCTACTCACAGTATAAACAAACCAGAGGTGCCCCAACTTTTGCATGCTATTGTATGATACATATAAAATGAGCAAATGCAATGTATTTGCTATTTGCATTAACATACAATGCCAACATTTTCTATAAAGCTGTCACATTCATATTACATTTTGACATTTCCAATAGTGTTTTTAAGGACCGAGGCAGACACCACTATTCAAATTCGTATTCACTATAATCAGCCAACAAAATGGTGAGTTTTTCTATTTGAGAAAAAAACAAACATTTTATGGTCATGGCCAAGTTCTTTGCATTTCTTAAAGAGAGACATTTTCAGGCTTCCATTATGTTGTCAACCATTACCAAAATTGTTTATAGTAAATGTAAGATTCCTGGAAAATGTGACACCAGGGAATGAATAAACTGTGCTCTTTATTCCAAAAAACATGAGCAAGCCACTTTACATACCTGCAAAGTTGTAAAAGCTGAGTAATGGACACACATTTAACTACAGAGAAGGACAAAACAGACGAGAGATTATGGAGGCTTGACTGACTACTGTAGGCGCAGTAAAGAATTTTGGATTCATATTTTTTTCTCTCTGACAGCATAAATGTCATCATCAATCAATCAATCAGTGGTTTCATTGTGCCCTCTTTTCCTGATCTTTTACTTTGATTGACACAGCTTTTATGCAATGCTGATGAATTCGAAAACTCCTCAGTAGAAACAGCCGATGCTCCCTGTCTGCTATTGGCAATAGTTTTAAATGAGAGGTAAGCCTGGTGGCTTCCACTGCAAGACCAGTGGAAATGAAGAGGAAATATCACGTTGCTCCTCTGGGACCTGCTGTCCTCCCAGAGGGCTGTGGAAGTTGATGAAATCTAGAGTCAAAGAGCTGGAGGAGCAGGCGATATCTATCTTAAATAGTTTGACGCAGAAGTAGATGATAATAAGGATGAGGAGGGAGGAGGGGGACAAGGAAGAGAAGGAGAAGACAACAGAGGAAAACATGTTGAGGACACTATGTTAGGTGGTTGAGCAGCAATGTCCTAAAATAGTGCTTAGGCTGTTTGGCTGTGGCCCCGGGTGCTCTGGGGATTTCTACAGTGCACCTCCAGTGTTAAAACAATGCTGGCAGCAGAAGCACAAAGATAAGTGATTCTCAGTGTTATTGTTGTTGTTGTTGTTGTTGTTGTTTACCAGATGCTATAAGGATGAGCAAACATTAAAATTCATAACAATATCACAAGGTAGAGGTGATGTGTGTGAGTGGGATTGTGTTTACAGAGCCACCATGCAGAACATAACCTACACTCCCACTAAGGCTTTCCATTTCCATTTAATGGAAAAGTAGAATGTGTTTTCAGATGCTTGTACGATGTTGCATCGACTAGAAAAACTGACTGGGAGGAAGAACATGGGAATCACACTGTAGTTTTCTGAACGATCCTTTGTGCAGCGTTGTGCAAGTTCACACGACACAAGAGCCAGCTCAAAGTTTACGTCACACAGATCAAAATGAGGCAGTTCACATTTCGAGTACATAATTAAAATATCTGAACTAAGCTCATGTTCAACGAGATAAATAACTTGTTCAGGGTATTTTTTATTTTATTTTTAATATTATTTTCTTATTAAATGAGCTGCCTCGGGCTATTCTCTTAAAGGAAATGACCACTTTAGAATGAAAATACAGACAGTACTTACTCACCCTCATGCCGACAAGAAGTCCAGTGTAGTTTTTTAATCCACAAAACTCGTTTGGGGTATCGGAAGATAACAGCTAGCTGGATTTTTCCAGACACTTGAAGTGCATGGAACCCACGTCCAAAATCATTTTGAAAATGTAATAAAACTCTGCTAATGTATTTCGCCACTGCCTATTTCCCAGGCTAAATGAATCATGTATACTAATACAGATTCACAGAGAGAGATTTCTTTTAAAGCCAAGAAAAAAACAATGTCAGTATATGTTTTACCACTTACAACAATGTATCGTATTATGCAGAAAGTGGGAAAAAGAAGTGCAGTAAAGGCAAACTGAAGATGGAATAGAAATTTGTTCAGCCTCTATTGCCAAAATTATGCAGCAGTTCAAAAACATAAAAAATACCGGAGACCATCTTGCCATGGTATCACTCCAGCCAGGATACAGCGATCCGCGACTTACAACAAATGTGGGCCAAGGGAATAAAGTTACTAAGGTTACTGGCATCCTTCCTTCTTCCAGTACCCCTGCTCGGACCACACCCATCTTTAAACTCAACCTTCACTGTGAGCCGCTGCTGCTGGAAGCTTTCCCCTGTTTACTCCCTTATGAGCAGCCCTGATTGTAACTACACTGTATGTAGCTGATCCCATTATATGTAATCCCCAAATCTGATGACCATATTAGAGTAATCATCTACCGATATTTCTATCTCTGTATCCATCTCCTCAACTATTCATTTATTTAATGTTACTCTTGCATCAGTCAGCCGCATCCTTGATTCATTTTATATGTCTCCTTTCATTTATCCATCCATCCTTAAATCCATCCATCCCCGCCATCCTTTATGCAAGCTCCTCTGTGCACATAAGCAGAAGTCCTGGGATCATCTCACATGAATACATCACCACAGTCTGTGTATGCTTTCTCACATGCATTAGGCCTGTTTATATAAGTGTGTGTGTGTGTGTGTGTTTGTTTGTGAGAGAGAGAGGGAGAGAAAAGAGACGGAAAGCGTGCATTTTGCAAATGTTTGCTTGCGTATACTGGAATGTACCACACGTGTGCATTCCAGAGAGAGAGGCATGTATACGTAGGTGGATGGCATGAGCAGCTGAAGATTAATGAAAGAGAAAAAAAACAAGTCTTTATCCTGGACAAATAAACATAGTAAGCAAACAAAGGATTGTCATTTTATGTTGGAAAGCCCTGGAGGACACTAGAGCTGCTCTAGTAAACATAATAATCTGTTCTTTCTTCCTATTTTTTTCTTCTTGCTCTCGACTCTTTGCTCATTCCCTGAGCAGATAAAGTCTCTGCTCTTTGGAGCCATTGAATTCATGTAAATCCAGACCAATCTTCAGAATAAGCATTGGCATTGTACTGTGTGTTTCTGCAGATCACGGGTACATTATGTTTAAGTTATTATATAGCGGATGTAGCTGAAACTTAACATTTGCACTGTGGTTAATATGCAGCTATGTTTAGGCACAAAAACCAGTTGTTTATGGACAGGAAAAGATTATGTATTGGCGTAAAATACCCGCTTTTGGTGGCACTATCCCAGCTGGAAACACAGCAGTGTCTCAGTAATAATATATATATCATTATTATTATTAATGTTTTAGAGCCACAAACAGAATTATTATGGTATAGATGGCCTGACATGACTCTGACCAAGTTTGGGTAGGTGAGGAGAAGCAATTGTTCCCAGAACTGGTTACCAGAAAAACAAGAAACAGCAGCTTAAGTGACAGGAAACACCTTTAAATGAGTGTATTGGAAAGCCTGTAGGTGTGTCAACTGATACTGTTAATTTGTCAGACACTGTAAATTGTCATGATGTACTAATTATTTGGCTTTCTCATGAGTAAATCCTCAAATATCCAATCCTATGTGTTTTGAGTTTCTTTATTCCACAACAAGATTTACAAAGTTTTACAAAGGGGTTTAACCTAAGACATGACATTCAACTATAATAGCAATCATTTCACACTAGTCCATACCCATTGAGAGCACAGTTGCCCACGTACAGTTTCACATGGTGTGTGTTTGGGATACAGGTCATAGGAAATTGCAGATTAAATAGTCAACTGAACCCATTAAGAAGAGCAATGTATTCAGACAGAGTTTTTGTGAATTTGATAGTACGATTGCTTTATTGAAAGTACAGTAGTACCATTGCCAATAGTGGGATAGTTAGTGGGCTAAAACTGTACATTAGTAGTTGAGGTAGCACTTTGAAAGGCAGATAGTTAAAGTGTTTATATGTTGTACTGACTTAAAAGTGGTGCGCACTGTTAGGATGACTGACAGAATGACACACTGACAGTTTCCGTGATTATGTACAGCATACCATACCATGACTTAGTCATACCAAAAATCAGAAGAAAAAACAACAACATTCGGCCACAGGAGGAGCCACAGCGATCGGTCGCATTTTAGCCATTTTTTAAGCATTTTTCTGTTGTTATAGCGCCACCCAGTTGCCACCCAGGGGAAACCCTTGAGATGTTATACACCTTTATGTGATGAGCCACGCCCTCCGCAATATTCATTGCCTTATAGAAGCTCAGTTTTAGTAAGTTTTCCAACTTTTGCCAAGAGGGAACTTTAGATATTGGTCCCTAGATTATGTTCACTGAGTTTCATGCAGATCGGTCAAACTTCCTAGGAAGAGATCGATTTGAAGTGTTTTTCAAAAAATTCAAAATGGTGGAAAATCTATATAACCGGAAGTTATGGGTTCTTGAGGCAAATTTGTTCCTCATGAGGAGAGGCATCTCTGTGCAAAGTTTCATGTCTCTACGACATACGGGGCATGAGATATGCCCATTCAAAGTTTGAATTTCAATCGGTTGCTATAGCGCCCCCCTTTGGCCAACTGATGTAATTTGGTTCATTCACATCCTCCCATGACCCTCTACCACTGTGCCAAATTTCACATGGATTGACCAAGTCAGTGAGGAGAAAAACGTGGAACAGACACACAGACACACACAGAGACAGAGTTTTCATCATTATATAAGATCCATAGAGGGTTAATAGTATACAGCTGTATTTTTTTCTTTTTTCTTTTTTTTCAATATAACGCAATGGTATTGGATTGGTACTTGGTATTGGTCAATACAGAGATTCAGATATCAGTATTGGCGAAGTCAGTATGAGAAAGGAAAAAAATGGTATTAGAGCATCTCTCGTGCAAACACAGTGATGTGTTGCCAAAAAACACAGATGTTTGATAACTGAAAAGCCACTGAAAACACAGCCACATGTTAGGAAAAGACACCCACGTTCAATTATTAAAGAACACAGATTACACTGCAATGCCTTGCTGAAAACAACCAATTTTGGTTGTTGATCTCAAACAGTGGTCTGCAGCTTGAGCATCTAAGTGATATGTCATCCACCACCCTCTCCACCTCCCGATGACAAAATTTGATCATATTCTTCATACCTTTAGAAATGTTGATATGATAGCTATGAAATGCAAAATGTAACATAGCCATGGTTTGCAGAAACACACAATGCTAACATTTTCTTCTGGCAACTGGAATGAGTGAATCACCTAAAGCATTATCACTCTTAGTGCATCTTAGGAAACAAGTTTAACCAGTACAGCCACTCTAAATGGAACTAAATGATAAAGGCAGAACCTTAAAAACACTCTACAGGTGGATAGATTTTAAAAACATAACAGCAGTTCAACAACAAAGCTACAGCGAGGATAAAAGGAGTGAAAGAGAGAGAAGTAAACCCTGTCACTCAGCGTCTTCAGTCATTGTTCTGTAGAAAACAGCTTGATTCACTCTGCGGCTGCCTGTGCTGAGCCTCTGCAGCACTTTGGATAAAATATAAAGGTCACACAAAACTATTAGACTTTATCTTCATTAAAATATTATCATGCAAGACTTCATGTGACATTTCCACACAGTGAGCAACCCGTCGTGCTGTGGGTATTTGTGTGTCTGCTCCAGAGACCTGTACCACAACTCGCAGCTGATAAACTATTTCTTTTGCCTCAATTAGTAAGTGAGCCTGATGGGGACACAAGCTTTTTTACAAGCACGCTGTGTACCATGCAGCATTAATCTTCGTGCTGATATGCGCCACACTGCTGACTAACTGTTGTGTCTCTTGGAAAATGTCAATGTAGTTTGTAGAATGATATTGATTTTCAGTCAAATTAAAACAAAGAAAAAAAAATCTTTATCTGTTGTATGTTCTGGAAATATTACCCATAATCTCAGTGGTGGACGAAGTATCTGCATTCAAAATTGTACTTCAAATTTTAATGCTAAAAGGTATATTCTATATATTGTATATTCTATAGTGTTGGTTGAGCTGAAGCTATTTTACCTACTTTTCACTGTTGGATATTTTACTTTATAAGCCAATCACACATTGTACAGTATCTTAGTCTGCAGAGTAACAGGCATGATGGTGTTTAGCTCCTGAAAACACTGGTTTCAGATCTTGAGAATTTCTCTTTAACTGCCAGTTTTCAGCTTGTAACAAAGTGAGTGATATGTGTAAATGAAGTATGTTAAAGTTTACTTCATCATTACGACACAAAGAGTACAGAAACACATCAAGAGAGAGAGAGAGCCACCACTCTCTCTGCCTTAAGCGCTGATCAAACGGTAAAACTTACTGTAGAAGTGATGATCAAATATATATCAAGATTCTGTGACTGTATCGCCTATTTTTCACCGAAAATGTTTTCAGGAACATATTTTAGTGCACCGTTTGGCTGTAGTAGGAGAGTTTTTGAACAGGAAGTGGACGCCATAATGTTTCTTGTGTTTGTAAATAAGGAAACTGAAAATACTGAGATCAAAGGCAGTTCTGATTAAATATGAACCAAGATTCTGTTCCTGCCTTGCCCCACCTAAAATCATAGACTGTATAAATAATGGAGGTAGCTACTGTGACGTCAGCCAATGGTTTGTGCATTGCCATTTTGGAGCCTCTGGTTTGGCATTTCAGCCGTCGCCATATTGCGTTTTTTTAGCCAGAAGTAACAATTTTTAAATAAATGCATATTTTAAATATGCATAACTTTGGGCCGTAAAAAAATATAAATGGGTGAGTTATTAAAATATCACCCCCTGCACAGCTGTCATGAATGTTTGAATTAGCTATAGAGACTAAAAATGTGAGGGTAACATGGGTGTGTAGGGATTTACTCTGTTTTGAAGCCAGCCTCAAGTGACCATTCAAGGCACCTCAGTTTTTGGCACCGACACACTGGCTTCAATACTCAGAGGTTGCCACTTGTCCAAAATGTTTTCAGGCACATATTTTAGCTCGCCATTTAACTTTGATACAAGATTGTTTGTTACCAGCTTACGATCATATTGTTTTTGGATGAGCCAACAATGCCCAAATGATTTCTGTCACCAATTAGTAGGAGTGTCTCTTGGTCTGGTGTAGCGCTGTGCATTCTGGTAGTTGCAGGCTTTCTACCTCTTAAGCAAAAGCAAATGCCACAGTGCTTTTCCTCTGTTGTAGCACCATTTTCAAAAAGATTTGTGTCTTTCTGCTTCACAGCCCAGAGACCACTTTTCCAGCGGTAAAATACTAGAACTAAAAATGAAAATTAAAGAAAAAAAAACATCCTAAATTACTATTATTTCACACTCATAAACTCAACTATTCTTTTGTATATCAGGACTGTGTGGGTGTGGTTTGATCAGATTTAATTGACAGTGCCCAAACAACCCACCAACTGTCATCAGATTCTTATTCAGATGTGGGTAAACTCTGACTGGTGCACGGCAGCGTGTGACATTATCTTTTTCTAACACAGCCACACACACTTAAAGCCAGTGAGAAAAGCAAGGAAGTACACAAACACAGAGCTCTGTCATTTGAAGAAGAGGAAAGAAAATTCTGTTCTTACCTTGGCAGAAAATTGTGTGATCATGTAGAGCCACATGCTGAGCTGAAGCACTTGATGTGACATGCTTACTTTTCTATGTTTAACCAAAACCATGATCTTTCCCCAGTCTCATCGAAATGACACTCTTTAGCTAACCTTAACCAAAGAGTTTAAATATCCGAAATCTAGACACAAATAATTATCTCTAGCCACATTGCCAGTGAACATAATCTTGGCATTGCATTCCCCCAACAATATGCGCCAATTCTCATTCCCACGTCCTCAAGCACAGACACTTTGTCATGTCCCTTAGCATGTCATAGTGACACACAGGGCACTGACTACATGACACACCGCTCAAAAATGGTTGCAGTTAGTTTTTGGTGGGAAAACTACTTGGATAGGGTTAAAAAAAATACATGTTTTTGAGTTTATCTCACAAGTGACGTCATTGTGCAACGATCGCAGATAAATTATATATATATATATCAAGTATTGCTGCAGATCAGTTTACATTGAAGTTGTTTCCAAGCCTGCTGCATCTCAAAAAGACACGAAAGGGTGCCTTTGGTCTACATCAAACGCCATGGGGTGTCTATATTTGATGACCTGTGGATGAGAATGGGCTGACAATATTAAAACCAATTCCGTGGCATATGGTTAAAGGGACTTAGGAGACATGGTGCAGTTTCACATAGATTAACCACGTCAGTGAGTAGAAAAACGTGGGACAGACAACGTTTGCAATTTCAATCGGTTGCTATAGCGCCCCCCTTTGGCCAATTGATGTAATATTGCTTCATTCGCATCCTCCCATGACCCTCTACCACTGTGCCAAATTTCACATGGATTGATGAAAGTCAGTGAGGAGAAGAATGTGGAACAGACACACAGACAGAGTTTTTGTTATTATATAGTAAGATAAGATAATAAAGTAAAGTACACTTCTAGGAAATTACAGTCTATATGCACTTTATTTCCATCTCTGTTCAAAATGAGCATCAACTTGGGCACAAGCTCACACCAGAGTAACCATCGAGACATCCAGATGCTGCTTTAGCTCTGTTGGGTTCTGTTGGCTGAATTGAATAAAATCTGTAGGCATTGAAGAAATGTATTGTTTTGCTTTGTCCTCTCTCTAGATTTCTTCACACATGTTGGCATTCCAAACATCAAACACGGTCTTCCTGTTCTATTAAAGTACGCCTGTCTTCTAAAGTTGTGAAAGGGACACTTAAATTGATACCCAACAATATTTTTTTCATATATATATCTGTGTCTCTCTCTCTTTAAAAACAGCCCCTCTTTTCTATTCTCTGGTTCAGTTTACTTCCTCTGTTTGTGCATGCATGCATGTTCAGGTCCCTCAAGCAGAAGATTAAAAAAATACAAATACAGCTTCTTCATTCAAGCCTGTAAAGCCCTGTGTTCCTATGTGAATAAACACAAGTCTGGAAACACACACATTCAGACTCCCACGTCCTGATAAGTGCTGTTTTTTGAGATCTTGTTAGGAACATAACACACGCACACACACACACACACACACACACACACACACACACACACACACACACACACACACACACATACACACACACAAATAACAAAGCTTTTGTCACAATGTCCTTTCCTTGGCTTTGTGACTGATTCGAGGGCCAGAGCATAAATAAGAAACCATTTCATTACACATGTATGAATGAAGGAAGCCTACAGAGATAGTGGAACATTACTGCCTCATGAACAAGTAAATAACTTGGACAAAACAAAAAAAGTTTAGCAAGAAATAACTTTTCCTGTGTTATGTATTATTTCGTGTTCCATGTGAGTTCACATGACTTACGATATGGGTCTGGTGACTTGTGCCTGCAAAAGATATTCTGCTTGAGTGGTGTGCTGTGCATGTGTGTTTGTCTCAACCTGAATTTCTTTTTTTGATGTTGTTGAGCTTCCCAGTTGTAATTGCATTTTATCTGGGCTTCTATTTTGTATCTAAAATTGTGCGTGTGGGTTTGCCTGAGTGCTCAGTGCCAGGACATGCAGCGCAGCCTGGTCCCATGCTTCATATTCAATTCAACAACTTTTATGTAAAATGCTCATATGAAAGTCAAAGCCTGGTGTTTATGTAAGAGTCAACAAGCGTTTAAGGGCTACAGTGTGTTCTTGTGGGTACTGAGACATGGCACAGTTTGGCATTTGGCATTTCCTCAGGCTTCACATGGAGATTGTGTTTGCTGTTTGTGTCCCTGAAACACCCTCTTTATTTGCTGCTGTTCATCGCACGCTTCACTTCCTGTTGCGGAGCTGGGACTGCGCCAGGGCAACAATGGTAAACTGACTTATTTGCATTGATGTCAAATGTCGTTTTGAAGGTTTCTGAGGCACGGATTAAACACATGCATGTGCCTGAAGACACGCAACCACATCCAAAGCGTGTTTGCTGCCTGGTGGAGATACGGAGGTACAGGTGGTTGCATCTGGCAAAACACTCTTATTTTCTCCACCTCAGACTGTTGGCTTTAAAGTTTTACTTGAGCTTTAATTTACCAGGCTGCTAAGATCGGAACAGAGGAGCCAGATGCACAAACACATTTGGAAACTTGGGGATAAACCGTAAAAAATAAGAAAATTAATACATGGTACAATTTATTTAGATAATTCCCAGGGATGAACACTGAAACAAAAATGTGCGGGGGAAATGTTTCGACATGAATCAACATGGAAACAGGAATTTTCAAGTGAGTACCCAGTGGTGAGCTTTTAGTGCATTTTCAAACAGTGCATGACTTGTATCTGTTTTGCCTTGGGAGGCTCCACATCTGCAGGGGGTACTAGTAAAAGCAAACATCAGAAAGCAGGGTGTAATCAGACCAGGAAAGTGTAAATACTGAGAAAAATCAATGAGGAATGGTGTGGGAGTTACGTGTCTCGACAAGCAAACACTTTATGAAAAAGAGTAGCACATCAGCTAACATAGAAAATAAGCAAACACTCACATATGTCTATGAGCTGCAGGCAGTACACACACCACACAGTGACGTTCCCTTCTAAGAATATTTCACCTGCATTGTTTTTAGAGGCATAAGAGGTAAAAGTCCACAGTATTTCAAAATAAAAGCAGATAATTGTCAGATAAATAGTTTGTGTAGCAGATTCTTTTTCCGCCAATCTTGTAAATCAAATTAAACTTATGGCCCCATAGAAATTGATTTTGGCCCTCAGCTTGGGAACCACTTATCTATATAAATGGAAGGAAGTTCTTTACTGAGGGACAACATTGGCATGCAGCCCAGCTCATAGTACGGTTAGTTTGTCAGTATAGTGGAAGTGTCATGCTCATCCAGCCACACAAAAAGGAAATACACATCCTTGATGCAAACATTTATATTGTGATCAGCCACCAATTAACTCTTCTGGGACCATCATTTCAACATGTCAAACATATGACATAGTTCAGGTTACATATATATGAGATGAGTTTCTCATCAGGAGGAGGAGGGCAAGGTGTATGACATGACAGCTAAGACAGCTGTCAAGTGAGATGGCTGCAAAACAGCAGACAGCAACAGATTGAATGGGAGACCAAGAAAAGCAGTTGTTTTTGACTATAATTCAGAGCATATCCAGCTGGGTTTGTGATGACCACATTGAAATGTTTTCCTATCCCTAACCAAGTGTTGTTTTGTGCGTAAACCTAACCATGTGTTAACTACAGCAATGTCACAACATTAAAAAAAAACCCTACACATTTGCTGCATATGAAGTGTACAAATTTATCATATATGTGGTTTACAGTTGAAATCCGGTGCTTTGTCAGTGACTTTTGGCGTCAGACACCAACAAAAAAGGCAGCCTTTCACATCAGTCTGACATGTTAAACAATAGCAGCAACCCACTGCGTCATGGGGAAACATGGAGGGACAACTATGAAAGTAAAGGCGGTGGAAGTCCCAGTAGGGCAGGTGAGAGGGTTGGTGGATGGGTCCAACAACCTAGGATTTTCACCCGGTAGGCTAGTGCTTGCTCCCCATAAGACTGTAAAGCCAAACACTTCTTTTTTCCTGAACCCAACCATGTGTGTGTTGACAAAACGTAACCACATGCTTTTGTGTTGTACCAACGGAGTTCATTTATTTTGAAAGAGACCATATGCAAACTGTGGATATCTTGTGAAAACAAGAGTCTGCAGCTATGCTAGCAGCTCTGTGAGGCTACACTTAAGCACAGTAGTGCTTTAGTTAAAAGACAGCAGTAAGTGAAAAATCTCACCTTGTGGTGGAATCTGTGGGTCAACGCAAAAATGAATGGCAATGAATTAATTTTTCTTTCATTTAACCAAAGTGATGGACCAACCAATGGTTAGACCGACATTGCAATACATAGAGCCACACTGCAGGAGTGATTGAATATATACATATACATATATTCAAATATATATGTATATATATGTATTTTTTTATAAGTGAACATATTTCTGCAAATCAATGGAATAACAACAATTATTATGATGTTTCACTCTCAAGCAAACATATAAATCTAAATATCCAGTATGTAAATGAAGCGGTTTTATACATTCTGTAATATTATATGAGTGTAGTATTTGACAAAAGTGTATTTTACTAGATAGTACCTGATCTACAGTAATGCAGTGAGCTCCCAAAAACTCGCTGCTAATGCTCTTCTCCTTCTACAATACAATAACAGTTTTTTGTGGGAACTTTAAACCAGCATAACAAGGAGTTGCTTAAAACGGCTTCAAATTTTGTTTTCGGTAATTATAAGAGGCAGAAAAAACATTGATGATGGATAAGTAACCATAAGTAACCATGACAAATAAGTCGGATTTGAGTAGATTCCAGGCTCAACTTTCAAATCTTTGTGCTTTGTTGTGAAGCAATCCCCCAATACAAAGTGAAGCAAGCTGTGCTGATGTGACCATTCTGCTCTCTTGAATGCACATATCGACCCAGTGGGCAAAGAACAGCTGCTCTGCTGGTCAATCGGACTCCTGAAATGCAGAGCTGTTCCCCTGCAGGTTTAATAAAAGTGTGAGCTTGAAGAGTTCCACTCCCAAACGAGATATCCACCAGATGAAAAACCCTCAAGTTCTGCCTGCTGCTCAAAAGTGAGACTCTCTGTGGGTTTGAAGTTTCAACACAGTATCCACAGCATTGAACAAGCAATGGCTGTAGCGATGTTTACCACTGCTTTAGATCACAACTCTTTGTTTAATTAAGATTACACAGAAAAGATGCTCTTTAGTGTACCAATTCTATAATAACACGCTCCAGTGAGATCATTAGCGATCATTCTGCTCTCCTGCCTGCTCGTATCGACCCACCAAACAAAGAATAACTGGTTTAATTCTGTTGGGAAAACAACAAGCTGTGTGTGTGTTTCTGTGTGTGTGTATTTGTGCATGTGTGTGTCTAATATAGAAGGGAGTGACTCGTGACTGGAAGTGTTCACCAAAGCATCAGCTATGCATCAGACATCTCCATCAATACCTAATGAATGAACATCACACACCAAATCAATACACATGGACTAGTTTTTACCATTAGCTTTGGTAATGACCGAAAGCTTTTATATATGACTTTACATATTCCATAGTGTCACACTAATGGATTTATTAGATACACTGACTTTTTGTGAAATTGGTTTGTCATTGCATGATAAAATTGTTTCTTTCATATTTGCTGTTGTATTTCAGTAGCACTGAATTATGGACTTCCTTTTGATGCACAGTCAGCTCAAGGTATCCATTAAATACCTCGGGAGTCAAGGCCTCCATAAAAGCAAACTTAACCAATAAGTTAAAAAAAAAAAAAGCTGACATGTTACCAAGTCTGAGTTTACAGCCAAGCTAGTGGGTCTACTATAGCCTCATTTCCACTTCATGGTAAGGCATGCCTCAGCTTCACTTTTTTGGATTTCCACTGGCGAAAGTTGTGAATTGTAGCGTGCACTTTTTTGGTACCACCTCTGTCAAGGCTTCAGGCAAGCTTAGCTGAAACTAGAGGGTTAAGTTAAAATATTTCAGACCACTAAATGCTCAGAGAATATTGTCATTAGCATGACATGGGACTTCAAATTTTAGCCAAGCATATTGCCGAAATGGCAGCCCGCAGAACCACACAGTGGTCAGTTGACAGATGGCAGACATAACTGTGTTTGGTTGCAAATGAAAGAATCCAGACAGAGCTGGATGGACCAATGCATGTTGTGTCACGCTGAAGATGATGTCACAGCAGTTTCAAGTGGTGTCGCTATGACGATCAATAGAAATCTTGCTTATTTTAATGGGTTACTGTCTGCAGTGGAAAACAACATCGAAAGAAGCACCTGTTACCAATAGTGAGTCGAGGAGAGTGGAGACCAGCAGAACCCAGCAGCGGAAATGCGGCATATGAGGCTGCACTGTTGGACAGTGGTGCATCGTCTAAAGGCTAATGTAAGCATGCTCATATACTGATGTTTAGCAGAGACTTTGTTTTCACAAAGTACGACCACATAGGTCATTTTTACAAACAGAAATTGTAACTCATATTTATGTTTATTGTTTGGTGGCGACCTCTAGCGGTTGTGGTGATTATTACAGGTGCACAGGGCTTTCATCTAGGAGACCAGTGTTTGTGACCCTTTGTGGAGACAACACTGAGTCAATATTGAGTTATTTTAACAACCTGACATATTATGTTGTAGTATGTACATGATGTACGTCACGTGAGAGATGTCATCTAATGACAAAAACTCTGTGTGTGTGTGTGTGTGTGTTTGTGTGTGTTCCACGTTTTTCTCCTCACTGACTTTCGCACAGTGGTAGAGGGTCATGGGAGGATGCGAACGAAGCATTATTACATCAATTGGCCAAAAGGGGGCGCTATAGCAACCGAATGGGCACATCTCATGCCCCAAATTAAATTTTTGACCTACTGATGGATAAAAAATAAAGAATCACCAAAGTTATTACTACTTATTCTGAGGGGGCTTGAATTTGGGTACCAAACTTTGTGGCAATCCATCCAATAGTTGTTGAGAAATTTCTTTCAAAAGCACAAATTTTAAATATAATAGTGGAGCCAGAGAAAGGGTCAAAGGATCATCAAAGTCATTAGGATGCATCATCTGGACACTATAAATGACTGTAAAATGTCACTGTGATCCAACTTAGTGTTGTTAAGGTATTTCAGTTCTGACCAAAGTGGTGAAGAGAGCAACATTGCTAACAGTAGAGCCACACTGCTACCATGGCTAACAAAAAATAATGTGTTTAAGTGACTTCAATTTAGCTGTGTGTATTAAGTGTTGTCATGTGCAGCTACACTCATTTGGAAAACAAAAAAATACTGGTTCCTACTAAAGTTATATGACTTCATCAGTTTCCACAAAATGTGATTTAAAATTTTTAAAATAAATTAAATAAAGAGGGGCAGAAAACATAAGAAAGGATTCAAATGCCAGATGGCAGATTACCACTTCATAATGTGAGTACATGATTCCAAACAGAGGATAACACAAATAATAAAACCTTGTTAGAGCAAGAAGGCTGTGTTACGATGGGTTAATGATCAGCTGTCACAGTATAATTAAAAAATAAGCCCTAACAGGTGAATATGAACCCTCTTTGCATGATTTTAATTACAAGAATCCATCAAAAATATTATTTCTGACTGTGAGGTGATTTGATTAGGTGAGACGCAGTTATTGAGAATGAGGAAACGTCAGGGTGAATTTTCTTGTCAGCCTGATTAAACACCCATCAAAAGCTGCGCAGTTAAGTCAGGTCATGAGATTAATACTCTGCATTGTTGAGCGTGTTTTGCTCATTTGTTTAATAATGTAAACTCATTTTATAGTTTGTTTTGGTTTTGCAAATATATACACACAATTTTTGATAGTTTGATAGTGGATGATTGCATTCAGTGTGTGTGTGTGTGTGTGTGTGTGTGTGTGTGTGTGTGTGTGTGTGTGTAATTACATTATCCTGAAAATGAAACACACATTACAGATAACAGAATACAGTTTTCACAACGTGGGGACCACATTGCAGGCTTTTGAATGCTCGACAGAACATGCACTTATCTGCTTGTGTACATAATTATAGAACATGCATATTCCAATTGAGCTTGCATTGTTGACAGAAATTTGTCCAAACAGACTCTTACAAAAGATTCTTAGGCTGAATACAGACTGACGGGACAATTCCAGTATATTACAACTTGAGTTTTTCTGCAATGTTGGTCATCATTTTTGAGGCAGTTGCACTTTATGAGCAGCTACATTCCCACCCCTTACCTCTTCCTTATCAGCTGTATTATTGGTATTGTTGATTTAAGTGGTAATGGAGATTGACTAGTTCTGCAGCTGCTCAGATTTTTTAAGAGCTCCTTGAAAGAGTGGAGCCTTGTTTACCAATTCCAACCATATAACTAGGGATGGGAATTGATAGGATTTTATTAATATCAATGCCATTATCGATTCTGCTTATTGATCTGATTCTTCACTGATTCCCTTATCCATTCCTCCTGTGAATTTTCTGAGTAGAAAAAGTCGACCTTACAGGTTTTCGATGTCACCTTTATATAATAACATAACAATATACTATTTATCGTGTTATACAGTGAAATGTTTCACCTTATAACGTGATGACACGACGGCATGTCTGTCTCTCTGTATCGCACACACACAGACACAGGTGAGCACACTAGAGCGCGGCTCGGGCTGCATTTTCCCGAGTCCGAGACAATTATAACCGAGTCTGGCCCGAACCTACAGCACGGCACTGAGTACACAGTAAATGGAGTGTGTTGTAATGTAGCCTAAATAACAAATTCCAGCACTTGAGTAGACCGGTTATTCTTTATTCCACTAAATTAGACATCTTTTGTTGGTCAGTCATTAAAACGGAAGCGAGTTTTACGCGCATTACTTAGCAATTTAAATGTGCATGCTTAATTTAATTAGGCCAAGCCATATGTAAATATTGCACACGTGTGCTTTGCCATGGCGATGCTTAAAAGATATATCCAGGCCTAGTTGGTGGTGTTTTCGCCCTTGCATGTAATTACGGTGCTGCATAAATTGCACATCGCCCTGTTAGTGTCTTTTTTGGTGAAGTGAAGCCACGCTTTGGACCGCTTCTGTCTCTCCGCCATTACGTCTTCTTTGTTGCTGAACGTGTTGCTGACTGACAAGCGTGACGTGCGCCATCAACGTAAAGATTTGGCTTAATGAAAAGAATCGATAATCAAATCATTAAGCATTAAGGCTAATGATGTTGATGAATTGAAGCAGTTGGAACCAGTTCTTAACAGGAACTGGTTCTCGATTCCCATCCCTACATATAACCATTTGGTTGAAATGGTCACGCCTTAATGCAAGTGAATATCTAATAAAATAATATTGTACCCACGTTATTGCTAAATTCTGACAGTTGCAACATTAAGTATGTTTCTATCCATGTGTTTTTATGAGTGTTTTCAATTTGCACACACAAACCCCCCCAAAAAGTATTGCAAAAGTGTCATTAACACTTGTCTGAGTTGGAAAAGCTGAAGTGCCACTTAAAGTAAATTGTGACAAAGTGTAATTAATACAGACTAACTGAAACATCCACTGATGCTTGCACACTACTGGAGAGCAACACATTCTCACTCCAAACCAGTCAAATATGCTTTAAACAACTATACACTTGCTCAGTGTCCAAATTATGATGATCTAGGTATCCCTCTAACATCAGTCCTGTACTGTCAGTGACAACGTGTCAGTTTCCACTCATTACATGCATAGTGTCCTTTCAAAATAAACTTCGGTTTCAACTGAAAATCTGCAGTTACTGCTTGTCACAAGCATACAGTCTCTTAAACCAGTGTAAGTTTATTTTGTTTTTAGGGTTTACACAACAAAAGAACCCGGTTAGGTCATGGTTTGGATTACAGTAAGTGTATTTCTCACTAATGTAATGTAACCTATGTCACATGACATATGTGACATACATTACATACAATGTTACACAGTTAAAATAACATCAACTTTTGGTATCTCATTGAACAGGAACAGAGACCTCCTGAGTGAAAGTCCTGTGCGTCTTTGACACATCTCTCTTTTCTCCCAGGCTATGCTTTAGCTTTATTTCTTCATACTGTAGCCATTACTGAGAGCCTCTTATAATGACAAGCCCTGTGGCGTCTCATACAGATGCTAAAGGGTGCCTCAGTGCATTCGTATAAGAACAGGTTGTGGAGTGACAGAAATATCAGATCTGTGTGTAGCAATGAGAACACTAGAACTTTCCCCAAATTCATACATCAAAGAAAAACAAATGTCATATTTTCTACATTGTTTGAGATTTAACCAGTGCTTGTTTTGCCTTCTTCCTCTGTAATGGTTAAATGGCACCTGACTGAAGAATTAATACTCCAACTGTTTATCTTGATGAACCAACTCCTAGATGGAAATGTGCAGTCATTCACATTTTTCTTTGCTGATGTCCTAGACACACCATGCCTGATGTGACCTTTAAATTCAGTCTAAAAAAACTCTGTTCATTGTTTTATTTTAACCTCCCTCCCACTCACAGTCTCAAGAGGCCCTTTTGTCTTTTGCTCTGCTGCCATTGTAAATAAGGGATGTGCTTTCTCATTAGTTGCACTTTCTTGTTAATTGAATGCTAAATTAATAGTTCAAGCAAATGAATAATCAAAGAAACAGTCATTAACAGTTGAGCTGGTGTCTGTTTGTTAGTCTGTGAAGTGAATGATCAGTAACGTCCTAGCGGTCTGCAGAAGAGGAATCATGGATGAATAACTGAATGATGGTAATGAGCAACACTGCCTTGATGCTTCAATCAAACCTTCAAAATAAGACAGCTTCTCAGTTTTGTGTCCTTCAGAGCTGGCCTGTTACAGTGTCGTGGCTGTCAGGTTACAAAATATTACCACAACCACTAATATTAATACTTTTACTTTAGGTAAAAAATGTTTATAATTGACTTTGAAGGGATTTTTTTCCATCATTATATAGCATCAGTTATACTGATAATAATCAATAGGTAAGGCCGAATTTAAAGCTGTGGTAATCACTGTTTTAAGTGTAACAATGGATCAAACAATGTGGGTCAATGTGTGATGTGAAGGGGTTAACTACTGAAACCCCCATTTATCACCCGACTCTGCAGTTACCCTTGGCTCTACAGAGCATTTTAGCATCTTTGACTTCATTGTTTTGACTTTAGAGGCGGAAACTTTGCACTTCTCTCTTGGTTCACTATCTCACCCATGGATATCACTGGGTGCAGCAGCTGTGTTGCAATCTGGCTGCGACACTGAAGGGATCGCGGCCCGTCTAGACAATACTGATTCCACCGGAGGCACCTCAGCGCATCCCAGAAGCATCACGGAAGCAGCTCTCCGGAGTCACAATGCATTGCGCAGAGCAAATTAAGCTTGGCAGGAAGTAGAACGGCAGCATCCAGTCAATTTTCCAAATAAACACCCTGTAAATATGTGTTAATGTAGATTAAAAAAAAGTATGAGGGTGAATGTATTTTTAACACATGAAACACAGCCACAAATCATTGATCCATGTCATTCATAACTGGACTTCTAATGTTATTAATAACAACAATTAAAACAGACAACAAAAGAATGCATTTGACTCTGTAGTCTATTTACTTCATTAGAAGCACAAATATCAAGGAAAAATGAACAAATTAACAAAATTTGCAAGGCAATATGCTCATTTCTGACATGCTCTCTGTGGCATGACCCAGTGCTGAGGACAGAAGAAACCAGATCTCAGCCTGAACACAGAGCAGCTGCACCCAGTGGAATCCAGGGGTTAACATCCTAGTTTTTAGCAACAGCAGGACTGTACATTACCCAAACAGCACCAAATGGCAGGTGGACACATTTAGAGACAATCTGGTGAACATAGCATTCAGCAGTGAAAGTGAGCGATATTTCCCCAGAAGTTGGTGCAGACCAACACTGAGCTAAAACCAGAGTGAATATTAGACTCTGCTGCCCCCAAGTGGCCAAAAACACATCGCTTACTGTAGGTGGATGTACAGAACACAATAGGTCAACATACAACTGGGGACTAACAAAGCTCCGTATAAGGTAGTAGTCTTTGGGAACAGCAAAGAAAACATATATGCTAGACTGCTAGCCATCTTAAGTGGACCAAAAAAGCAGATTGTAAATTTCAAATTTTTAATTAGTTTATGTGTAGGATCTATGAAATAGCTGGTTTCTTAAAGAGAGGTTGGATTTTTTTTGTTTGTTTGTGGTTGTTTATGGATCAACAAGATATGATATTATTTTTGCAAATAACAAAAAACGTGCTCATCACAAAGCAGGGGATTGATTACCTAGGGCCCCAATGTGAAGGGGCCCTTGAAAAGTCTGGCATGAAAAGCATGTTTTTTTATTCCTAAGTAACTAAATTGGAATAGGCTGAAAATTGGTATAAAGACTTATCTTTTTAAAAATAATAAAAATATTAATGATAATACAATAAAAATATTGGAAGCTCTTTGAGGGCCCCCTCACCCTTAAAGGCACAAAACGATTTAGCCCGCCCCTGCATGAAGATTTCTCTCTAGACCCAGCTGGAGCCGAGTGAGTGACTGCTCATGCTGCTGGAAAACCCACGTACACTGTCATGTCTTTCCCTAAAAAAGAAAAATTGGGGCTCAGAAAAAGAAAAGACAGACAGGAATGGGAAAGAAGGCAAACTGACTTCGTAAAAAAAATCAAGGAAGAGGAAATGCAGGGAGACACGGAGACTGCTTATGCATAGGGCCCAGAATTTAGTGCTATGTCCCTGGAAGGTGTAAGTACCTTTAACAAACATGGAAAGTCCTTACTTACCAGCAGATAGGTATCTTTAATGTTGTCAAAGGCCTCTTCCTTCCTACCTTCCTGTTACATCCTAACTGAATTAACACTATCTGGCATCAACGAGCACACAACTAATACATGAACCATATTTTTTAATAATCTAATATGGAAACTAATTTCCAAGAAAAAATCCAAGTGATGGACTTTGCTTACCCTTAATTAGGTCTGAAACTTGGTAAATGTGTAAATGTTGGTCTACCATTTAACTCCTCTCACTAATCCCCCTTAACAATGTGACCTTGTGCTGTTTAGAAACACATACAGGCGACAGAGCCTGTCCTCATCTGTAGAGTGGTGCAACAACAGCTCGGCCCATCTGTACCAACATGACCAGAGGCTCGACTTCTCATTTGCTTGCATATGAGACACCGAGACGCACACGCAGCATGACCTGAAGGACTAAAACATGAAAGAAGACACAAACTCTGTCTGTTGCATCTCATTTACTCCACTGTTCTATCACTCTATTATAGCTGCTTCTCTGTGAAACACTGTGAAAATGTGTCATCGCCTCCTTTCTTCTCTCGTTAACTCTGTTTTTTTCCCCTCATCCACTCCTCTTGCTCTCCCTGTCTCCTAATTTAGCCTTCTCAGTCCTTCCCATTCATTCTCCTCCTTTCCTCTCACTCTCTTCTTTATCCCATCTTCACATCAACGCCCCAGCTCTCATCTTCCATCCATCCCTCTGCCCTGATCTCCCTCACTCTCATCACCTCCCTGCTGCACTCTCTTCTTCTCCTGCTCCAAAGGCTTGTGGTCTTGGTTAATAATTGATTCTGGCTGTCACAGTGTGCTGACAAAGACAACAGCAGGGCCATTAAAAGTTCCTCGCCTGTTCTTTCTTCCTGTTTTTTTCTCCCCTTCACTTTACAGACACACACATACACACTGTCTCCCATCTCTCTCCCCCTCTGTTTCCTCCTTTCGTACAGCCTCCTCTCCCCTCTTCCTCTCCGCCTCTTCGCCGCCTATCCTTCTGCTCAGGCGAACTTGACTTCTCCCTCTCAGTCTCCTTTACTTCTTTACCTCCCTTGCCCCCTTTTATCCCTCCCACCGTCGTCCCCCTCCCTCTCATTACGTCCTTTGTTGTCTTCACTCATTTCAATCACATCAAAGTGACACTTCACTTGATGTGCACTTTGGTGCATTACAAGCAGATGATAGTATAAATTCTGCAGAAGCACAGTTAAACTGCTGGAACACAGTCATTAGCCAAATATGGCATCACACATCATCATCCATACAGTTTCATTAAAATGTGCGGTTATTGTCATGGATTCTCCAAGACTCCAGAATTCTACAGGAGGGATGAACACCAGTCTTGTACAAACATTTTCTCATTTGGTGTTGTGTGAGAGAACTGTCTATCATGGCATTACAATAATCTAAAAGCTGTTCAGCTGGGCTCAGATCTGGTGACTGGGAAGAATACAGCATATGATTCACATCACTTTACTCAACGTTAACATTCAGTGAGCACTTCTGCCATGGAAGGAGCCGTCTGTATTCATAATCTGTCTCTGGTCATTTATTCAGATCTTTCATTTATTTTGTCACCCCTGTGTATATTATTCTGCACATGTATGGACATGGATTAACATTTATTTTGCTTCCATGCTGGCAACAGCCATGGCTGGAGGCAATGTATTTTTGTGTTGTTTGTCTGTAAGTGCCTTCTCTGCACACGGTATGTCTGTAACACTTGGAGGGAATTTCATTTCTCTGGGACAAACATCCACTTAAACTTAGAGATAAAAATGTAATGGGAAAAAACAATGAAGTGATGGCATCTAATATCTAAAACGTCAAGGGTCAACTTCACTGTGACATAAAAAAATTAACCATGATCCAGTGTCATAACTCAGGAACAGAGGAAGAGATTGTGACCATATTTCACCTTTGGTTGGACACTAAATTAGTGACACTAATGCTGGGTGCCCACAAAAAGTATCTATCACCAGCACAACACCACTGGCATTGGAAGCACATGTGGATTTTATTTCAGCTCCCATGTTAACAGGTTGGAGCAGCCACACTACTCGCATGAACAGTACTGCTCAGGTGCAACCCAGCTGCTCAGATTCTGAGTTTCTCCTGCCTTCCATGTGACGCATGAGACTTTGACTACAGTTATGTGTATTTTTAACTCAACACTTCCTGTTTCAATTTCAAAATAACAATTCTGTGGTCAAAATACCTCAGCATGTCTCAAATCTGACATCGCACACTTCTGTACTAACCACTTAATATTTTGAGCGCATAAGTAGGCCCACGCTAAGTGTGTTGCTGCAAGGTTGCGTGTAGAATGATGGTCAAACGTTAGCTTGCTAGCTAACATAAGCATTTGCTTGCTAGCTAAACAACAATGCATGTAGTCAGTGTTAAGTAGTGATGGCCGAATGAAGCCTCATGAATCATTTTATTTATTTTCTGAGCCCACTAGATGCCGCTTTTTGTTCAACAAAAGGTTTAAAACACACCAGGGGTCCGTTTCACAAAGCAGGTTTAGTGAAAACTCAGAGTCTGTTAACCCTGAATTGAAGGAAACTCTTTTTTCCATTTCAAAAAGGGAGGTAACTCAAACCAGAAAAAGAGGGGTAACTCTAGCCTGTTTCAGAGACAGAGGTAACTTAAGCTCTCGGTCAGTTACCGCAGTAACAGACTCTATGAACCTAACCTGGTCGGGAACAGGTTTTTCTCAATGAACCTCGAGTTTCTCTCTGTCTCCGCCCTCTTTCAGAGCCACACACTCCATTTGATTTCCTCATTCATTCAGTCAGCAGGCGAGTTTTGGCGTAGCGTAGTTCTGCCGTCTGTCATTTAAAACAATCATTAAAAAAAATCAGAGTCAGTATATTAGAAGTCCATTAGGCACAGTTGGTGTTCACTAACACTGCATGTCCTTTTGATAACGATCCCATGGATAAAGGTGCAGCATTACTGCGCAGAGAATTAAATATTCGTCGGGAGATGGTTATCAGACTGCGCATAGATGTTCTAGCATTTCCAGACAATCATCTTTTTGAGCTGTACCGTTTCACGTCACAGTGCATCGTCTACACACACAACCTAATCCTTGCTTACATTTGCACCAATCGTAGTCATGCTCTCACATCCCAGCAGATAGTGTGTGTTGCGCTGTGTTTCTTTGCAAATGGAAGTTTTTTGGACAATGTAAGGCAACTGTATGCAGGGCGGTCAGAAAAGTGTGCTCGTTTTACAGGCATCTGCCTTCTTTCTGTTGGCTGAGTAGAAGTCTGTGTTAGTTTAAATAGACTTAATTATTTAACAGAACATGATATAGATGAGAAGACATTTATGTGTGTGAAAACAGCATTATGTTGGGGATAAAACAACTGCACAGTCAAACAGCCACTTAATATTTACTTTACAATGTAAAGGTGATCAAAATGAGGTACCCCCATGAGACTATGCCGAGGTCTTACCTGTTTGAACAATGTTTTTATATTTCAGCTTAAGCTGCTGCCAAGTGCGCTTCTCCCCCGCGGGATTGCACCTAAATGAAATAAATGAATAGGCTACCAGTCAAGCAGTTTCCCTGTAATATTATTGTGATTGCAAAGCCTACATTTAAACTTATGCATCTCTTTTTGAAAACGTGTGCAAACTCGCAGTATGAGCACATTAAGATTTCTAATTCTAGTGGGGTGAAAAACGCAGCCCTCCTCTTCCCCGTTGCCATGGTGACTCGTCGAATCGGGGCTCCATTGATGCTGGCTTTTTATAGTTGTGGTGCACGTGCTTAACTCCAGGTGAAACTACTCCGAGTTGGTTAAACTGATTCAAACCAGCTGTTCTGGAACCGGAAACTCAGAGTCTCCTATCTCAGAGTAGATCAACTCAGAGTTCAGGATTAGACTCAGAGTTTGTTGAACCTGCTTTGTGAAACAGACCCCAGATTTCTATTCTTTTAGCCTCTCTCTTTAAACTAAGAGCACCATCTAGTGGGCTCAGAAAATAAAGAAAATGCTTCATGGGGCTTCATTCTGCCATTACCAGTGTAAAGACAAACGTACAGACCTGGTGTTGAGCTGTTGAACAAATACTAATAATAACATGAATTTACAACTTGCCGTTAAATTCTTGTAAAAGAGCATTCCAGTGTTTTAGTATTGCACACTCATAAACTCAGGGGACTTGTGGAAGACGGACTGAAAAAATAATGGTCAAAATTAAAGCAGCAAAGCCTGAGAAGACATCCTGGCTTTAGACCCTAGCATTGGTAGTACTGGTCTAGTTCCAAAAATGTAAGCTCCTACACTTTCCATAATGCAACGAAACAGCTCACTCGGAATTATTTTTTCACACTTGACAAAGCTCCTTCAGAGCTACAGGACACATAAACACAACTGCTTCACAGGCTGCTTAATACTAACCATGAATAGTAATGTGAACTTAATGTGCAAATTAGGTGGAGTGTCTCATTAAAGCATCACTTAAAGTAAGGTGTTAGCCTTAGTTTCAAAGTCACATATTTGATTTTCCTCTTTTTTACAAATAATTTTAGGTTTTCAAAATAACTATAGTTAGTTTTTCTCTTCTAGTTTATCTTCTTATTTTCTGCTGTTTCTCAGTCTTCTCTCTCTTTCTTCTGTTCAGTTCACTTCCTCTTGCCTCCTTCTTCTCTGCCTTTTGCTCTCCTGCATCTCCCCCACCTTGTCTTCATCCCCCCCCTGTTGTTTTCCACATGTCAGAGCAGCACCATACCTGTGTATACGTGTATACACACACACACACACACACACACACACACACACACACTGCTTTCATACGAACATACACTCTAAGCACGTATACACAAACCTGCAGCACAAACATCATACTCTGGATTATACACACATCTGTCTCTCCTTCTCACACCCAAACACACACACACACACACGCACACACACACACACACACACACACACACACACACACAAATGCTATAATGCAGACGCAGACACACAAACTGCCATTCACACACACTCCTCCTGCAGTTCAGGGAGAGGTGTAACAGCACTAATCTGTCACGCTCTGTCTCTCCCATTCATTGCCGGCACTATAATCCAGCACACCTCCGATGTGATCAGCCTCCAATTAGAAATCCATCAAGCCCAAGGTGCGTTTAATTGCCTTGTCGGAGCCGCACTTCCCAAGCCGCCACCTTTCTCCCTCCCAACTCTTTGCTTCGCCTCACACTGAGGTGTACTCCTCCCAGGCAGCAGGATGTAATTTTACATTGACAGTGCCACGCTATTGCTGACAAGGGTGTTTATCCATCAAGTGTTTGTACTAACAGATTCAATACCGAGCTCCTCGCAAATGAGCTCATTGATTGAAGTAGTGTTGCACAGTTGTGTAATTTAGTCTATGGCTGTCAGTCAGTATGTTTTAAAGGTACTGTGTGCAACATTTGTGTTCCCCAAAATTAACATTTCTGGCCAGTACATTTAGCCTTGACCCGATTCACTTACAATTAGAATGACACTGTCTTCCAATTACCTTGCATGTGTTCCAGCACCCAAAGCTATTATACGTTCTTTATCTTCTTTTCCTCGAAACAAGGGCAGCATTCAGTGTAAACCTATCTGTTGTCCGTCTCAGGTGTGGTGTTGCAGAGGAAGAGAGGAAACATGAGAGGTTGAAAGAATGCTAAGAGGATTGGCTAAGCTAATGTAAAGTTACAACTAATTCCTGACCTGAAATGTACTTCTTTTTTAACTCTTAAGTTATTGACTTTTTGTGCTGTAGATCTGAATTTCATTGTGTTCTAGCCTTCAACCTTGGTCAGTAAAGGAAATGGATGACAGTCAGGTCAGCAGAAGGCCTACAAGACGCCTCGAGGTCAGGCTACTTGACCTTTGTTATGAACGCACTCCATCTATCGTCTCCAAGTTGTGACAGAGGGAGTACAGCTGCCCAGATAAGGTTGCCTAGCTGGCTCTGTTGCTATAGCTCCCAAGGTTAAGGGGAAGGTAGATTGCCCTTAGCTCCAAACTCAACAGACGAGAGTCTCTTTTTAGATATGTGCATTTTGTAAGAAACAGTCGAGGTGATTTGGAGCGAGCCAGGTGAGTGTGTTTGTTATTTAAAGTTAGTAACCAATAAAAACTTCTCAAAGCCATAGATCAGGACAGAGTAACCTTATTTGGGAACGTGAAGTAACTTGAAGGCAATATTGTTTTGTTAAATGCATAACTGGGCAAGGACACTGTTGGAGCCACAATAACATTCTCTGCATTTGTTTTGATTCATCTTTAACTAATAGTGACTGGATGTAAATAGATGCCGTTTGTTGTTTGTACACAGGGTGGCGCACTAGAGCAGGAAAATGCAGGTAATTTAGGAAAGATGAGCAGCAGGTGACCGCGTGAAGTGTGGCAGCAGTAGTTGGTAGCGCAGAAGTTAAAATTGATGAAGGGAAACTTGAACACTTATCAGGGGTGTACCCTGAAACTGTAAAGTGGAAACCTACCTGAGATGAATTATGGACAATCAATGTTTTACCTGTGTGAGCACATGTGAAAATAAATGGGTCACAGCACTCATCGGTTTATCGCTGTTGTCCAGAACACGCGTCCAAAAAGTTCTCCCTACACATTTTGACAAATGAACACCTGTCTCAAATGCCTGGTCTGGTTGCCAAACACTTCAGTTTTACAAAAATCTTTGGATGTATAGACCCTTTTACTGTTAGTAAACAGTATGACATTTTTTGGTGGCTTAGCTGGATGCAAAACATTTCTCCACAGACATTAGCTAGCGCTAGCTGGCGAGCTCTTTTGGCTTGTGTTAGACAATGGTAGGAGATGATACAAGTGGTGCATTCAGAAATACTCATCCAAGTGCCGGAGCGCACTCTGGAGCAAACTGTACTGTTCCTAAATTCAGAGCACTGTCTGAATGTAGCGTTTGGTTATCCAGAGCACCGCACTCTGTCTGTGGAGACAGAGCAGCAGAGCCCCGAGCAGACTGAATGTGTGATAAACTTAACTGCTCCTTAATTCATATAGAAATATTAAGCTCTGTTTCTTTGACCAACAGGGCTCTCATTTTAGTGTACAGCGTCAGACAATTTACAAACGCACCATGTGAGGTCACTCACTCTCCGAGACCGTGAGTGTTACTTGAAAAAGTAAACACTCACCAACGGGACCAGACTGGCCGACCTGTTTGCTCTCACTCTGTGGATGGATGATTTGACAGGATTGCTGAAGGTGGTTGATTACTATGCCAATCTCTCAAAGGAGGACGACACTTCAACGGTTTCCTCGTTGTGCTAATGCACTAAAAAGTTAGCGTTATGGAGAAATCCAACATTGCTCTTAATACCTCCTCAGTTTCTGATTATGTGGACATGATAACCCTTAATACACATGACGTTATTCATTCCTACAACAGAAAATACTTTTTCCCTAACATGATATGAAGTGTGCGCTGCACATGTGAGCATTTTTGATGATCACCTCCATCCAGTCCTTTCATCTTATCTCATTTAACCATAGTTGTCTTTGTTTTTGTTGATGGGCAGTGTCGGATGGTATGTGCTGAAATTGAAGTTTCGAGCCATGGCTACTTCTATTCTGGCTCTCAATAACACAACAAGACGACATTTTAAGACTCCTATGTAGCCTACAGCCCTGTGGTGGAGAGTTGTTTTTTGCCTCCAGCTAACAAACTGACATCATTGTGACATCGGCCCTGAAAGGGGTTGTTGGCTAACTGCATGAGTTATTGTTAGTTAGGGGTTTAGATCGCACATACATATGTAAATGTTTAAACTTTTGTCAGTATGGAGATGCTACACATGATTAGCTTGATTAGATTCTCCACAATTCAGTCATTCAGTTCGTTTTACTGAAACTATGGGCACCAAAAAATAATTAATTCAGATTTACCAGCCTAGTGAACAAGAGGGATGGAAAAAAGCGGACATAAAATCAGAATATCCTCAAAAAGTTGTTATTCATATTCAGTTAGTCAAAAAAATATTTGATCCACTGATCAAAAGAAACAAAAAAGCTTTTCATAAAAATTAATCCAAGTAGCCAACACAATACATTTTAACAGGATAAAGTGATCTTGTCTTATCTAGATCCCGGGTGCTGTAAAATTAGTGGCATAACTCTCTCTCTAAAGCACTGTCTGTCGGAGCTAAATCAAATGATTTATAATTGATATGTCATTCCAAGCCTAATTTTTGTCATATTCATACTGGTTTAAATAAATAATTTCATTGTTTTACCCATCTTTGTTGATCAACACTTTTGTGCAAAAGGAATTAAAGGCCTGTCTCATATAAATGCCCGTCCCCAAATATAAGCGTGTAGAGTTCAGTGGATTAAGCAAATAATATCCCGGGCTAGTAATTGAAGTTTTAGGGTATCTATGGTTTGCAGAAACATACAATGCCAACACTTTTTCTACTGATTGGGCTGGTAAATGTCTTATATTTTGTGCTGTAAATCAATAGCACTGGTTTCAACTTGCTAACGCACAATGTAAAATGTAAATTAGAGGCTGGTACTATTCAAGCCATTTTGTAATAACAGCATTCATGGACTGCTTTGAAATAAAATACCATTTCTAATAATGTCTTTGCCAAATACCTTATTTGGTATGGATTAAATGTAAGACACTTCACTGTAACTAGGCCAATTTGACAACAGCATACTTGAGCCACTTCGGTAGTAGAACTTGTACAAGCTGCAAAATGATGCATGATTCTGCTCCTGGTGACCAAGCTACATGAAAAAATGAAAAACAACCATGACATGACACGTATTAAAAATCCACAGGAAGTCTCTATCATTCATGCTTCCCTCAAACCATGATAAAGAAGGATCTCTGGAGAGTTTTAACCCTCAAACCATGCCTGCTAGGAAGTTTGAGAAGCAATTTTCCTGAGAGAAGTTATGTTTTTACAATGGATGTTCAGTGCTCAAAGTCTGTCTGAGTCCTGAGGCGTCGCATGACCTGCAATTTCAACTATGACCACTACATCAAAAACCCTCAGCACGGCCCAGTGCTGTTTCTGGCTGCTTAAATTTAATTTACACCACCTTTCCTCTGTCTACACCCGGCTGTACTAAATGAGCTGACAGGAAATGAAACCTTCACAGCTGATGTCATGGTCACAGTTGCCTTTCAGATATCAGAACTTGTCATTAATTGCTAGTAGCTAGATCTCTTAGGCTGTCTGTTAAAAAAGGTGAAGAACTTGGCCCTGACAATCTGTTATATCCAATTTTTTACAAGGAGTGAGTCTAATCTTGCCTCAGATTTTGTAATTTCTGTGAACAGACGCCAGTTTTGTGAATATTGTGTGGTTTCATCTTGATTAATTGAGGTTGCTGCAGAGTATTTGAGATGTTCAGTATATAAAATGTGACATATATCTGTGTTCACCAGAAATCTAAGGCTGATCGACACCTTACCTGTTCACATTTACATTTGTTAACAACCACACTTTGCATTACCTTGACAGAGAAGCTTTCCAATCCCCAGCCTTGCTATGATCTGAGACAGTTCAATCAATACCTGGAAACATGAACAAGTCTCTCCCAAAGCTAAGAAACCCTTAATCTGCTCCATCGTCAAACAACACTTTTTCTGCTCCAATGACAATGTGCAGGAGGCTGAATTTATGGACTCATAAAATGTTTGCTTGAGGTTTTTACACCCCAAGGAGCTTTAGATCATAGTAGCGCTAACGGTTATGGTCCAGAAAATGTGCCCATATCCCCGGAAAATAACTCCAGTGCGGTGTCCACAAAGTTGTAGCTTCAGAACGCACTGCCTGATTATCTGACCAAGCCTCAGTTCTCTATTTCATATCGTTACTTTTTTTCCTCTTCATTTCCAGAAGTTTGAAATGCTTTTGAAGTGTCAGCCTGTTGGAGGTGATGCTGAGATACCTGATTACAAGCTGCAAGATCATAATACACATTATATGAAGCACAAACAGCAGGTTACAAACAGCGCAAAAGGTCAATGGTGTTTTCTGAAGTTCTATGTCTGTGAAATTAGCATTTATTTAAATATGGTGGCATCAAAAACACATATACACACATAAAAGCTTTGCCTCACATAGGCACACACAGACAGACTCCCTAGGCATTTAGAAATGTACACTTTGATTAACTGTGCATTCAAACATCTTAAACCCAGGAAGAATACAAAAGTGAAATAATAGCAACCATATGCAAACAAGGTATGGCTTTTCTTTTTGTTAACTCTGCAAACTAGATGATTTGTCAGCTCTTTATTTAACCAGCATCAGCCTCCATCAGTGTGCATCACATAACAGGGAAAACACAGCCTCTGTCATTACATGACAACATGGCTAAATCTCGTCAAAATTAAAAAGCTAGACACATGAGGTCAGCCCCAAGACAAGATTTAAAAATGAAACTATACACCTAAATGTGAAATAAACAGTACCAGAAGAACTGTCACAAATCTAAGAAATCATCAAAGTAAATATTAAGAACCTAATCAAATGCTGAAAAGAGCCCGAGCTTACATCAAGGTTGTCGAAATCCGACGTTTGGGCAACAACTTGTGGCGTCAGAAACCAACGAAAAAAGCATCCTTTAATGTCGGCATGATACGCGGCTGGTTAGTGTTATAGTTGTTAGGGGATAAGGACGAAAGTTAAGACGGTGGAAGTCCGAGTGAGGTTGGCGGGAGGGGTGGTGGATGGGTCCAACAACACTGACTTCCACCCAAGAGAGCGGTGTAAACATCCACTAAGATTCTAAAGCCATCCCTCTTCTTTTTTCCTAAACCTAACCACTTCCTTTTGTTGCCTAAAACCCAACCATGTGTGTTTGTTGTTGAAGGAAGACAAACGTCAATTTTGCGGTGTTTTACCGAAGAGGCTGAATGTAAATGTTAAATTTCCCATAAAAACGGAAGTGAGTCTTGAAAAAGGAGAATGTAACAGGCAGAACTTGACATAGAGTCCCAGAACGTCAATAACCAATGCACCCGGTGTACCTTGCATGTCGTATGTGGACGTGGAAAATCCATGACCAAAACGTCAATATGTGACGAGGTTGGAGTGAGAATGTCTTGTTGGAAACTGCTAATAAAGTACAAAAAAGTTTTTATTAGTCCTTGTTTTGTTGATAGTGGCTTTACTTCCTCATTGGTTTGGATCCAACACACTGGATGAGTGCATGTGTAGAAATAATGATAATAACGTCCTTTTATTTAATTAAAACATGGTATTTTTGGGAGCCAGGGTTGCAAAACAGAACAGAAAAGTTCATCATGGTATAGGCCTAATTAGCCACCAAAAATGTTTGTCCACTGGAACACCAACAGTGGACAAACATACCTTATATATTTTATTCACTTTAATATTCAACAATTGAAAGGAACTATTTCCTGTTCCTCTAGACTCTGGGTGTCTAGACTGCAGCGTGACATCAGGTTTTTGCTTTTTCTTTTCTTTTCTTTTTTTTTAACATATATATATATATACTATATTATATTCCAAGGGGAAATTCAATTTGTGTTTCTTTAAAAGTTCATTCGCTACAGACTGTGCTTTTGACCCTATGACATCACAACTTTTAGCACTCTAGCTTTTGGATTTGGGAGCGTTATTCATGTTTACTCATATTTTTGGACTATCTTATAACATAGGAATAACATGAAGAATTCATCAGAAGATGAGCCTAGTACCCCTTTAATATGAAAAGCCTATTAACCCAACAAATGGATCCATAATGGAGCCCTTCCATTAGAGATAATTTAGTTCACAGTTTAAATAGCAGTCTCTAAGATGTTAAGCATAAATCACACTAATTTAGAACACATTTATATTTGTGACCACACAGACATGACAGAAGACTCGGATCAGGCTGTTCGGTGAGTGAAAATACTACAGAAAGGCTACTCCATCACTTACAAAACCATAGAGAAAAAAATCTGCTGCTGTCAATCTGTGTAGAGTGCACTGACTGACAAAATGCCCCAGGGGGAAACACACACTTGGCTCAGTTGGCCAAAGTGCTCTCTGTTTTTCCAATATTTTTTGGGTGGGGGTGGTTGGTTAGGTGGGCAATGTATCTGGTGCGGGAGCTGAGTCATCTCTTACCTTTTGTCTTCTGAGTCCTTTTACTCGGTTTAATGACACATTAATGTCAAATAGTCATTTTTAAATTGGCACTTAGTTTCTCCTAAATAGTGATTATTCACTCCTTTCCAATTCAGTTATAAAATGGAGCACAGTGTGATCTTTGAAAGCTTTTTTTAGATAGACACATTATCAGAGACGCATTATCATCATGGTGAGACGACAGAAGTAAGATGACGCACTCCAAGAGCAGGTGCAAAGACCAGTTAAATCCATTGCTGAAGGTGTAATACCTACTGGTCAGGCCCCAGTCAATCCTATAATGGCTCTGTTAAGACACAATAAGCTCATTACAGGTTAAAGCCTTTGTAATCTTGACACATACTGACTTTTAACCAGCCTACCAAGACTCAAGAAATCATACACACCTTCCTCTTGGACTTTAAAGCACACAAACCCAACTCCATCTAAACCTTCTATTCAGACAATAAAACAAAGCTCTTTATCTACAGGGAATTTCATCTTAGTGAGATGTTTTTCAAGGCTTTGACTGAGTGTATGGAAAACAAAGGGTGCCATTTTTACACTTCAAGGCTTTCAGTGAGTCACTATTATGGTTTTATAAGAGCATAAACAGCACATTCATATCTCACATACCTGACAGTCATCACTCCCCCCTTCAAGGGCAGGTATTGACGGGTAACAATGGAATGACATTTGCTTGTTTATGAAATCTCATCAAAAGTAAAGATTATCAGACAGCATGAATCATCGGCAATGCCTTGCTTATTAATTAATTAATAGTGTTGACACTACTGTACGGCAATAACAGAAAAATTGTGAAAGAAATTTGTTAGATTCATAAAAAATAAATGTATTTTCAACAAATAACTGTCAAAACTAA
Organism: Epinephelus awoara; assembly: GCA_035609425.1. Taxonomy (NCBI): domain Eukaryota; kingdom Metazoa; phylum Chordata; class Actinopteri; order Perciformes; family Serranidae; genus Epinephelus; species Epinephelus awoara. Next base: position 29,670,449 of record CM069309.1, read on the forward strand.
TGGGTAAATGTGAAGTCTTTTGAAAAAAATAGCAGCACTGTCATTTGAAGAAGTAGACAATCCTCCTTGTGTATTCTCGTGAGATTCAGACTCTTTGGTATCAAAGGATCCAAGTGGTTGTTATCGGTGCAGACAGAAAGCAGCAGGGCTGTTCATAATGCAGAATGTGCCAAAATGTTAACAGATAGGCTACGGACTACAACACTGAGGTGCAAATAGTTTGACATTCGACATTCAGACAATCTGTAAAGTTCATCTTCAATAGTTTAACGTTCTCATCCCAGATCGTCAAATACTGATGCTCTTTCAAACACTTTGTCTGACAGTGATCAGGCCCACTGTCAAAGGGTACAGATGGCCACGGTATGACGGACGGAGCTGAAGGTAAGAAATGACGAAGACTAGTTTTGAGGAAATAAAATCTGCTGTAGTGGGCTCAGTTTTAAAGCTACAGTGAAGACAAAATGTATCATATTAAACTAGACGACCTAAGGCATCCATTGGCACCAAAGGAACATTACCATTTTTCAAAATTATGTCAGCATACTGAGGTCCCTGAACAGTCTTGCAATTACCTTTTTTTTTAATAGATATTTTATTAAACCTTTTGGGGAAATTCAATTCTTTGAATAGAGATGTCAACGAGGGGGGCTACCTTGGACAAGCAGCCCAAGCACCTGGGGGTTCAGTACCTTGCTCAAGGGCACCTCAGCAGTGCCCAGGAGGCAAACTAGCACCTTTCCAGCTACCGGTCCATGCTCCATGCTTAATCCATACAGAGACTTGAAGCCCCTATGGCCTGAGCTACTGCCACCCCATACTCACATTGGGTATTGACATTGGACTTGACAGCCATATACTCTACGCTATTTCAGTTTTGCATACTATTTGAGCAATATTTTAATAAAGTAATTATTTTTTTTCATTCATGATTTGATCTTTGAAAATGTTGTCCCCTTGCACATATTTCCCAACGGCTGGACTGTCGGTGATATTTGCATTATGGCCCAATGAGCCCATTTTGTTGAAGGTGGACTGCAAATACAAGTCAGCAGCTAAACATAAATATGATACATAAACATAAACAGATACAGATAGTTACTTCATGTTACATCCCTAGTTGGGTGAGATCTGCAGATGAGAGCTTCCTGACTGTTTAAATTGGTTTTACAAAAAAGAAAATCCAGATGGTGCAACAACGAAAAAGAGTATACACAACAACCCCCATTCAGAGCTAGCTTGCTTTCAAAACCAACCGTCATTGTTACTTTTACTCTGCCTTGCAGCAATGACAACGTCCTTTACATTTGTACATTTTGCTTTAGATAGGTTTTATGGTAAATGTCTATATATTTTTTTCATCATACCAAGAAACTTCAAACTTGTGGTTTTTCAATTTTCACAATGAAAAAAAAAACACCAAAAGGGTAGTGGACTTTATCAACATTTCCATTCATAACACAAAGGGTTAAGCAATCTGTCTTCTGTCAACATCCAGAAATTATGTGCACACATGTCAGAGAGAGTACCGTCCTTCTGTTCCGCTTACCTCTCTGTGGCACGAACTAGGAAGAAAAGAGGGGGGGAAAATCACAATGAGTGTCAATCAAATTCTTAGTGAGTCTTCTCCTGGAGTATGAAAGACAAATGACAAAGAGAACCAAAGCGAAAAGGTAGGTGAGTGACGGAGACCGGGCAGAGAGACGAATGAATGAAAGCCATTGAGATAGATGAGAGAAAAAGAGAGTGCTGGAGTGAGCACGAGCAGAGAGCAGAGGGACAGGTGCTGGAGAGTAAAATTATACATCTGCATCGTGTTCGAGAGACTCTGTTGGAAATGGATCCTGTATTTCTGGGTCCTGACTTCCCACTGGGTCTCTGTGGGATACCAGAAGCTATTCCAGGAATTGCCGCAAGTAACTCTGATAGAAGTACACAAGGCTCTGGATAATAGATACAAATTGATACAATGGAAATAAGGAGAATTTACCGCCTTGCTTAAGCTAATGGGAGGAAGGTGGGTGAGATACAGAGATACAGCAGCAGAAGAGAATTCCAGGTCCTGCTCCTTCCATTTAAAGTAAAACTGATAAATACAAAGTGTTGAACAAATAAACTGGAGTACTGGACCTGATGAATGGATAAGAAGTCAGGGGAGCACAACCATTCCCAAACCAACAAATATCTGTTTCAAACTGCATGGTAATCCTTCAAACAATTGTCTTGACATTTTTCTGTGATGGAACCAAAAATGTAAACATCATGGTGGCATGAGAGGAAAGGTCAAGTCATCCCCACAGTCTATGGGATTCATCTTCTGGGAATCACGAATGTTTGTTGCTAAGGCTTCTTGTGGTTTTTCTTTGCTCTTCTAAAGAATTTGGTCCGTGAAACCAAATGTGTTTTTGGATGGGGGTATTTCCACTTGATTTAATCTCAACTAAGGCCTAAAATTGCATGGGAGCCCACCTTTTAGCTTCCTGGTATCCCAAAGATAATTACCTCTGGCTTTGTCAATGAACAATTAACAAGCATGAGTTCATAGATCTCTGCTTGCATCTCATTAATGGCTAATCCTGCTAAAATAGATTAATTTAAGTTTTCACGAGCTGCTGTGAGGATAATAACTTGCTATAGCCAAATATGATAAGATAATAGGTCTGTATGAGAGAGAGAAGACACACCTTTGCAATAAATTTTAATACTGAATCACAATATTTGTGGAATAGCAATGCTTGAGTATTGCAATACGTAAAAGCAGTGATATTAACCATTGTAAATATTGTGATGGTATCAAATAGGAAGATGAGCATATCATCCCAGCCCTAGCTGCTTGGAGCTAAATGCCAGCAATGGCATGTAAACATGCTCACAATTACAATGCTGACATCCTGATGTTAAGCGGGTATAATGTTGACCATTTTACCATTTAAGTTAAAAGCAGACTAGCAGATATTTGCTCAAAAAATGATGGAATATTTTGACCTCATGGTGGTGCTACATCAAATGTTTAGGTGTCACCAAGTTAATTAGGATTCATCCTCTGGGAACCATGAATGCCTGTACATACTTCAGTGGCAATCCATGCCATAGTTTTATGAGATATTTTGGTCTGGCAGTGGTAGGCCAGCCGATCACAGGACATTGCTGTCATTGCTGGTATTGCTGTCCCTGGAACCACGCCGCTATTATGGCAAAAGACAGAAACGATCATGCAAAAAGTTTTCTTGCCAGAGCTTTCTTTTATATTGAAAATACAAAGGGAAAAATGTTTTGTTGAATGTGCCAAAAACACAATTCCAGACAGTGAATAGAACAGAAAATAAAGACCAGATCATCACTGGTTTGTGCCGCCCGCCACCATTGTAATGCACAGTTTTCATTTGTCATACCCTCACATCTAAGCTGCACCACAGGTCTCGCTCAGTCAACGCATTCAAGCTGTCAAGTAAGAGAAAGCAGGCCTTCAGATGCAAAACTTGTAGCCTTCACTCCCACTGCTTTTCTATCCATTTTGCCTCTCAGTGTCTCCTGTTTGCATTTTCTGTCTGTCATTTGCTCCTCACTTCTGCTGTGATTTTGATTCTGTGATCGAAAGCGGGGAAAAACTGGAAGACTGTTTGAAAAGCTGGTGTCCGTGTCTCCGGGGGTGACTTATATCATGTTTACAAAAGGCACAACAAGAACAATAAGGCATTTGCAAAAAGTCGATGTGACGCTTTTTGCTGCAGTGCTGTCTTTATGTGAATTTGATACTCAAATGTGAATTGTGTGACAGCTACCAAAGTTCCCATATTTCACACTTTAGATGCTATGAAATGTTCCTCTACAATCGCAGCAATTACTCTGACGCATAAGGTCTTTGTTTCCAGCTTATACCCTTGCTGAAAGGATAGAAAATGCACTAGAAGGACACAAGTCCAATTTATAATACAGAGAATAATACAGTGAACAAGGACACCATGTCGCAAATGGAGAATGTGATGAACACATAGGTTCATGTCATTTTTTCCAAGAAACAGCTGCATCAGTGCTTTCCTGTAATGTTTGTACGGGGCCAGCTTTACCATTATGTATGTCTCTAGAAGAGCAGTTGTAATGCATTATACGCCTCAGTAATTACACTAAATAACCCTCAGGTCATTAACATTGATATTCGTATTACCCCTATTACCAGCTGAAGTGGTTAGTGATAGTGGTAGTTTTATTGTCCACACTGAGCCGTCACTCTGGTCTTGTAGCTCAGTGGGTAAAGCTCAGTGGCAGCAAGGCAAGGCATGTCTATTTCTAAAGCACAATTCAACAGCAATGCAATGCAAAGTGCTTTCAAATAAAACATAAAAGGCAAAAAGAAAAACAGAAGGTGATATACAAACAATATGAACATTCATATTTAAATAGAATTTCAAAGGATAAAATATCAGATAAAAATAAGTTTACATAGAATAAGAATGATAAACAGAAGAATAGAAATTACAGTGCAATGTAATATATGAATCACTATTCCCAAATGGAAAAAAAATAAATAATAATGTATCAAATTATCGGACTATCAGAGATCTCTGGATAGTCCGAGCTGTCTGATTGACTTTTTGAAGAGACCTGTAGAAACAGTCTTACAGTTGTCAAGTGGACTGAGGATAAAACATAGACATGTTTTTCTAAATCCTGCTGAGACATGAGTTATTTCTTTTTTGATTTACTATTAGGTCATAGATGGCTGATTTTGTCTTGATGTGGATGTCAAAATTTAGGTCCATTACTTCGTCACGATTTCTGACTTGGTTTGTGATTTTCAATGTTGGCAAAAGAAGCTAAGCACTGACATTTATTTGTTCTCCTTTGGCTCAATTGAAGAATATTTTTGGCACATCGAATCAATTATTTTTTTCAATTCACTTACTCTTAGCATGAAGATGTTGAACAGAAGAGGCTCAAGAATGGAGCTTTGGGGAACTCCACAAGTCATTTTTGTATGCTACCAATCAACATAGAGAAGTCCCTGTCATTAAAATAAGATTTAAACCAGCTAGCTGTCTTTTTTTTTTCTTTTTCTTTTTTTTTTTAAACCAACACAGCATTTGTTGTCATCAACGGTCCTTCCAGTAGCTGACATTTGATTCAAAATCACAAATGTGAACCTGTGGGTCCCCCACATGGCTAATTCACTACAGGTAACTTAGCGACAATAGTTAACATGTCTGATAGTTAATAAATTTACATTAATCCTCAGATTCCACTCCATGCAATCACTGACACTTGAGCAAAATATATGTATTTTTTTTTCCACAATTACAGTACCGAAACGACATACTGACATTAATATTATCTTTTTGTACATGTCCAGTCTTTAGTGATTTTTTTCCCCTTCCCCCATCAACCACCGATAGGAACATTAACGGTTCCTAACTTTAGGCAAAGCTAGCAAGTGGAATATTCTCAGAATATGTGGACTGATCACGAGGTAATGCATGGAATGTGTGCTAGCTAGCTAATCACCTGACAGGAATTTAATAAAACATTGTTCAAAAAATTATTTTTTTCACAAGATTTTACAATATTATTTATAGTGATATAGCCTTTGTTTATTTGTTCTTTATTGAATATACTGACATCTTCACATTATTTAAATTCTGGGGGGATATGTCCCTCCCAATACAAATTATGATTACTGCCTTGTCATGGTGGCTCTACAGAAAAAGTCAGGTGATTACCAGATTCAGTAAGTAGAAGTATCTCCTGAGGACCATGGATGCTTGCACATGCACAAATTTTCATGGCAATCCATTAAATGGTTGAGATATTTCAGTCTGGGTCAACGTGATGGACCTACCACCACTGCCATCCAAAGAGCCATGCTACAGCTACACAGCATAATAATAAGCATGTTTCTTCTCACTTCTCATTGTACCAGTGACAAACACTAACACTGGCGATCTGAACCGGTCAGTTGCGAAAAAAAGCACTTTTAATGCACAAACTTATACGGGACGCATTTGCCCCCTGCATACGGCTCCCTCAATACCGAAGCTATTTTAGAACGAGTTGTACCTATGAAACATACGCACACATACCCATGGGGAAATAGGGCCCAGGCTGAAAAATACAGAAGTTGTCCTTTAATGTTAGCACATTTTCATAGCATAATTACAACAATATTCACAGAACAACTCCTATAGCATAACACACTTACTCAGTGTCCAGGATCTGCACATATTGATGGTATAATGAATACTGCAAGTTTAGTTATATTTTGATGGAAAGATGACTGCTCTCCTTTCTTCCACTTTGAGAACTATCACAAAAGGTAATCATTTAAGCCTACTCATGACTTTCAGTGGAGTATGACTTTAAGGTGGGTTTACCCTCCACTACATCTCTGATTACCAAAGAATTTGGAGTAATTACTGCCGGGCACTCAGACATACTCAGGGTTACAAACAATTACACGCATTTAGAAGATCATGGGGTTTTAATTGTCTGGTGTGTGTGTGTGTGTATGAGTGAGAGAGAGAGAGAAAGATTTTCTTTTCTCTGGCTTCAGGATCCTTGTATGCCAAGACACTCGCACCTGCCTCTATGGTTATACATGCATAAATGCAGCTGCCCTCATTGGCAATCCAAACAGATTAAAAATGGTGAACATGCTGGAAATGCACACACACACACATCCAAACCCACTAGTGTTTCTCTTAGCTAGTAATGACAAACAGCAGTGACTAGCCACCAGGGGATTAATCAGTTCTACATCATCAACATAATATGCTCATGATAATCATTATCAGGGATGTGACATTCCTCATGTAATCCATAATTATTTTTTTTTACTTAAAAAATGCTGGGGACATTATTTTTCTTTAGCTCCAAATAACAGAACAAAGTCAACAGGAGACCAGTTAAAGAGGGCCTAAATTGAAATAATTGGAAATGCTTGTGTTTTATTGACAAGACCGGTAATTCTTCAGCTGATGAAAGTACTTTGCCAAACGCAAGCCAGCTGATTGCGTCATGGATATACAAATATTTTTTACCGATAAAAGAATTAAGGCAGTCGTACAAACACCCTCTTATGATGAGGCAGAAAAACAAGGTCTGTAAATGTCTCTATGAGTTCCAGGTTACATGAACTAGAAATGAATTGAGCTTGAACTTTATAAGTTATAGCTATTATACTTTGCAATGCACTGTATATTTGCACGTTTATTTTCCTGCTTTTTCGTCCTGTGCCTATCACATACCTGATTATATCACTGTATTGTAATTCTTATGTATAATCTTGAAATAGAAAACATTTTCAGGAAGGTGACAAATTCAAAAGTTACTTCTCTACTTAACCGTGTTACTCCATCAACTTGGTGTCTGAACAATGTCTTCCTAGGTACCTGTAGTCATACAACGTATCCTCAGGAAATGGTTTGTATGATTTTAAAAAATTAGCACCCCACGAATGACGTTACGTCCTTAGACAAAAAGGTACGCAACAGATGTAAGGTTTAGGCAATAAAGGTTTTGTGGTTAGATTTAGGAAAAGCAACATGGTCAGCATCTTTAGGTTTAGGCCCTTAAAGTTTCTGTGGTTAAGTTTGGGAAAAAAACATGTTAAGGTTGAACCTTAAAATGACTCAAAGTATACTCAAAGATCACATGGTTCTGAACACCTGTCTCCTAGGGAATATCCTGGGGAAAGTTCTGTGTTTTGTGACCCACCTATCACCCCAATCTGCCTCCTTACAGACCGCTTGGGACTGCTTCCTTGTTTACTACTGTTAGCGCATTGGTCACATGATCGCAGCCTACCAAAATATATCAGTTGTGCATGAATTTACTAGCTCATGGTAACGTTGGATATAAGAACTTGGGTTTATTACTTTTTGTATGAAAAGTACAAACAGTGCTTGAGAACAGCCTGCATCATATGAATTATGCTTGCCAAACACAAGTACAAAGCTAGAGATTCTCTGCACAGATCTGGGCAGGCAGATGAGCTGTTGTTCAGCAAGAGATGGCAACAGACTCTCCCTGAAAACACACAAATTGTAATTATTACGACAACATTAATTGGAAGTTGTGAAAGGTGTTGATAGGCATATTTTTGGATATGCCTATCAACACCTGGCTAGCTGTTAACACCTGTTTCTTGTCTTTATGCTAAGCTAGGCTAAGTGATTCCTGGTGCCATACTGAATGTAAAGTTTCAAACTCAATGCAAGCTATGTGATTAGATTAAGGAAAAGAGTCATGGTAATGATGTACCCCAAATCACTAAAAGTTCACTTGGTTTCACGTGGGACACAAACACCCATCTCCTGGGTGAAAGTCCTCGGTTTGTTCGCCTCCTTGTGTGGACATTCATTCTTTAAACTTTCTTCTTTACTTCCGTCAGCACATTGCTCATGTGATTGTAGCCTTCCCAACTAAGTCGGTTATACACAAATTACAGCCACATGATTATGTGGATTATACAAATATATACACATTGTGGTGCATTAAATTTTGTAAGTATATGTACAGACAGTGCAGGAGAATAGCCTGAGTATGGACCCTGCTGCTAACTCGCAGAGGGCAGTTGAACTAGCAAACTTGCAAACCTTTTTATACTGTTGTGCTGCAGGGACTCATGTGCACTGAAGTCAATTTATCATTTGGAACAAGCCCGAAATTATTAAATTGTAAATTGTTAAATTGTAAAATAAAAAATAAAATTATATCCGACATTTCTCATCTCGTTTAGAAAGATAGATCGTGAAAAAAAATGATAGCAACAGAACTCAAATCAAAGTGTAATTTGTCAGCGAATGGCAAAATAAAAATGATGGCAAATGTTACAGATGTTTCCATTTTGTATTTTTGTATTTTTCTTCTTTTTTTTTTTCATAAGAAGCTTACACTTTTTATGCATGCTGTGCCTTAAGACTTTAGGATGATTGACAACATCAGAATTGCTGGTAAATCTTCGGACAAAACAGCCAGCACTATTAATACTGATCAGACCAGCCCTGTCTGTGGGTAGATGCAGGGCACATCTTAATGAATTTAACACATGTGGACAATTTTCTTTTAGCTGATTGGGCCTAGGAGGAATTCGCTCTTAATTATTAAGCACCATTTACCTGGCAGAGATTAAAATGGTTTTAATTACATTTAAAAATCAAACGTAGACACAGACAAACACACACGCTGATACTGCTCCACATACAAATGCATTAGACCAGGTTTAATTTGACTTTAGGGCCTGAGGGAATAATTTAGAGTCAGGTTATTCAGCACACATCCCCTTTCATGTGCTCAAAATAATGAAGCTGATAATCTAAAACAAAATTCTTCCCTCGGCCTGGTGGTTATGGAAAGGTTGTGAATGTATATGGTATATCATGTATATCTGTATGGAGGATAGGCTTGGAGATGGAAAAGGGTGGATCGTATTTCTTTCCCTAGATGCTCATTTATATACAGCATAGCAGAGGCTCACATGTTGAGATACAGGCATTCGGGTAAACCCTGCATCTGTGAGTATCTTGTAAACATCTTACCACGTCCTGAGGGCAAAACAAGCTTGGAAAAGGGGCTCTGCCTACCTGCCTGCAATGTCAAATCACCATGGGCAAGCAAAGAGCATTACTATTGTGCTACTATTTGTTACTATATGTCATCCATAGGGAGACTTAAATGTTCCCTCTGCAGTATAAATAGCTTTTCATGAGCATTAATTGCTATGCACCAATGCTACTTATACTTGAGAAGGACAGGAAGCTTATGTAGTCCACCTGCTCATTGCTATGCTGATATTATGCAGAGTAAAGGCTCATGGGAAAGTGAAACCTCCGCCAAACATATCATTTGGCGGATGCTTTTAGCCAGTGTGCCTGATATTAATCCTACCATATGGTTTTGGATGTGTGTGTAGTGGAAGATGGTTCTTTGGGCCATTACTGAATTCTTTATGGTGTTGTAAGAAAGCAACTTTACAATATTTCAATACTCCCACACAGATGTTGTAAAGACACACTTTAGTAGTGTTCAAAACAAGCAGTGATAAATGATATTTCACACTGAGGTCTCAATTATGTGAAAAAAAGAGCCAGTCTAGAGGCAGGGTTTGGTTTGTCCATCATGGGCCTCTGTAGAAACATGGCAGAGTACCATGGTGGGCTTCATAGGCAAGGACCTGCTCCCAGTGTAGATTTATAAATGGCTCATTCTAAGATAACGGAAACGCAACAACTCTTACGTTTCAGTTATTTATACTTTAATGGGTCTGTAGTGGCCGTTTATACTAAGGTCCAATTTGCCACTCTAGGCCACTTAATCTGCAGTAAGTTGTTTTAGCTCTGACTCATGTTCAGTAAATTAATCCAATAGAAACCCAGTGTTACTCAGAAGTAGTCCACAGGACACAGGGAAAACGTTAATGTCGCTTTATTTGAAGACGCACAAAAAAACCTGGTTCAATACCAGTATAAGGCAGTCCAAAACTGTGCACATTGTCACCTGCTATCTGTACACGCAACTACACACGTTATGCACGTTATACACGGTCAAAAATTTACTTCAATTCACGTTTATGCAGATTCCTCTACATCCTAGCTGCACACATGGTTGTCCTCACTGCGCACATGTGGCAAATTGCCCTAAAGCCCAATCAACTGTCGTAAAGTAACAAAACAATACACTTTACTGCATTTAGCATCAGAAAAGAAAAACTGTAAACCTTTATCTAATAAATCTTAAAATACACATAACCTGTCCATATACTGTTGTTTAACTGTTGCATGAACTTAAATATAGGCAGAACATATTGCATATACGTACTTGACAACAGAAACACTTTATCAGATATTACTTTGTGCCTAAGTGGCTCTCACAGGGTTATTAGAGTGGCATGCAAAAGTTGGGGCACCCCTGGTCAAAATTTCTTTTACTGTGAACAGTTAAGGGAGTAGAAGATGAGCTGATCTCCAGAAAGCATTTAGTTAAAGATGAAACATGCTTTGCAACATTTTAAGCAAGACTGATGAATTATTTTTAGAATTATTGAAAAGAAGGAAAGGAGCACCCTGCAAATATTTAGTCATCCCAAGACATTTAAGCTCTAAGACAACTTTTACCAGGGTCTCCGACCATAATTAGCTTGTTAGGACTATGACTTGTTCACAATTATCATTAGGAAAGGCCAGCTGATGCAAATGTCAAAGCTTTTTAAATATCTTGACTCCTGAGACTTTGTCCCAACAATCAGCAGCCATGGCCTCCTCTAAACAGCTGCCTAGCATTTTGAAAACTAAAATAACTGATGCCCACAAAGCAAGAGAAGGCTAAAATAAGATAGCAAAGTGTCTTTAGGTAGTTGTTCCCTCAGTTTGTAATGTAATTAAGAAATGGCAGTTAACAGGAACTGTGGACGTCTAGTTGAGGTCTGGAAGTTTGTAAGAAAGGCTCATCAAAACCTCTGTCTGACTGCAAAAGACCTCCAGGAAGATTTATCTGACTCTGCAGTGGTGGTGCACTGTTCTACTGTGCAGTGACACCTGTGAAAATATGACCTTCATTGAAGAGTCTTTAGATGTATACCTTTCCTGTGTCCTCACCACAAATTCAGCATCAGAAGTTTTCAATGGAACATCTAAACAAGCCTGATGCTTTTTGGAAACAGGTCCTGTGGACCGGTGGAGTTAAAATACAACTTGAGCAAAGGTGTAATTGGAGAAAAAGGGAAGGAGAATTTCATAAAGCCTTTTGCAATGAAGAATGGGTAAAATCCTCCAAACAAGAACTGAAAGACAAAAAGTGTTTAGAAGCTGTAAAACGTTTGCTTCAGGCCATTTTTTAAAACTGTAAAAGACTGAAATTAAAAAGTAATCTTGCTTAAAATATTAGGGAATGTGTCATCTTTAACTTCATGCCGTTTGGAGATCAGTTCATCATCTACTTACTTAACTACTCACAGTAAACAAAATCTTACCACGGGAGCCCAAATTTTTTCATGCCACTGTGTATGAGAAACTCTTGACTCAAATAATCAGTATCTCGGAAGAATGAGTTCGTATCTCAAAACTGTGATGAACTTTTTTTTTCCAAATAATAACCTCAACATTTTGAGTTTGTATCTCAAAATAATGATACGTTTTCCCCAAATAATTAATTAGTACCTCAAAATAATGAGAAATGTTCTGAAACAATGACACAGACAAATTATAAGAAACTTTCTCAAACTGACTGACCTATCTCAAAAAAATGAATAATGACTTTTTTTTTTAAATAATGGCAAGCTTTCCCATAATAATGACTAAGTATCCAAAATAATGATTAATTAATTAATTAATTCAAATCATCTTCACAATATTAGGAGACTAACTCAAAGCTTTCATTACTTTTAAAATACTAAGTTATTTTAAGGAAGTTTCTCATTATAATGACATACAGAATATTTTTTTCATCACACTGGTAGCAAAAGGCTTCCATATGTAGGTATTTTTGTATTACCAACAAGCACTCCCCGTCTCCACTACCACTCAAATTACATTGTACCTACTGTGGTATCTTTTTACTTTGTGTATCAGTGCACTTTTCTTTATTTGTTCAAAAAATAGCACTTATGCCATTGATTTACTCAATTGGGGAATATCCTTATTTACTTTCTTTTCACGAGTTAGATGAGGAAATCAATACATCTCATGTCTGTGTCTTAAAGGGATACCTTGCCAATTCTCAACCAGCTTTGTATCTTAACAATGTGAGTAGTACATGTAAACAAACTGTGGTCAACCTTCCTTCATCTTGCCAGAGCCAGGATCTCCCTGCTCATCTCTCAGCACATTGCTGGCTCTAGGGCTGTTGCTCAAAGTACAGATTGTATGTACACAGTTTTGAAAGCCCGCCACCTCGGACACAGGAGTATCTTTATCTCTTTCTCTCAAATGTAGAGTAAACTCTGATCAAACTACGATCAAACTGTAACACTTGAAAGTGCAGATCGAAATTGAACTAAGATTCTGTTACTGCATTAGGTCATTCTCACCTAAAATATCCTCAGAAACATGTTTTAGTGCATTGTTTGGCTGTAATATGAGAATTTGTGAATAACACCTGCCGTCATACTGTTTGCTGTATATCTAAACGGAGGCTGAAAAGACTGCGATCAAACAGTAAAACCAGACAGTGCTGATCAAATATGAACCAAGACTCTGTTACTGTGTTTCCTATTTCTCTCCTCAAATGTTTTCAGGAGTATATTTTAGTTTGCCAATAAAATGTAATTTGAGATACCTAGTTTTATGATAAGACTATCTTTCCAGCAGTGAAATACTTCTTTAAGTTCAGAGCTGTAGCGAGGAGGGGATTAGCCTACTTTAGCACAAAGACTAAGAGCAGGGGAAAACAGCTAGCCTGGCTCTCTCCAAAGTTAAAAATTCGCAAACAAGCACCTCTAAGGTCACATATTAACATGTTGTGTCTAGTTTGCCTAATTCAAACAGAAACAGAAATGTTAAGTATTGTTTGTGGTTTTAGCAGGAGTTTGGCGAAGTAACCATTTTTTAACAAACAGCAAGCACAGAAGTTCTGGCCAGATGGATAAACTGTTAGCGCTAAACAAGCTGTTTCCCCCTGCTACAAACAATCCATAGATTAAAACTTATTCAACTCTGCAGCATGAGTTCTAACCAGGAGGAAAACATCAGACAATATAACTGCAGCTCTCTGAAACCTTCACTGGTTACCTGTTGTTTTCAGAATACAATTCAAAATCCTCCTTTTGGGTTACAAAGCACTGTCTGGTCTGGCTCCACAGTACATCTTAGACATGCTGTCAGTTTATAACCCCAGGAGATCATTCCAGCCACAAGGCGTAAATCTTCACCATCTACCGAGAGCATTTTCAAACTCTGGTGAAATGGCTTTATGCATCCAAAGAAAGGAACAGTTTGATCTGAGACCTGCTGAGACCTGCTCTGACACTGTTCTCCTATCAAACCAAAATAAAGACCTTCATTTGCTTGAATGATTTAACAATATTTGTAATCTATGTTTGTTTTTTATGTGTTTGAAATGTATGTATGCATGGATGTCTGTGTTTATTTGCAGATTTTTGCTACTTTATTTTGTTTTTATGTAAAGCCCTCTGAACTGCTTACGATATAGTGTTGTACAAATACATTTAAAGCAAAATTGAATTTAACTGCTTCAAGTCTTCATTCAAAGCAACACATATTGCCTTTTGGCTCTAGCTCTGTACTGAACCCACACAAGAGTGATATCGATCTTCTCATCTAAACTTCAGAAAGAAAGTCAACAGGCCTGAGCATGTTTCCCACTCAATAATATTCCTTAAAAGACCAGTGCGTGTGATTTAGAAGCATCTCTGGGTGAGGTTGCAGATTGCAAACAACTGAATACTGCTCCTACCACTCCTCCCTTTCTAAGCCAACATGAGAAAGTTCAGCATAAAAATGCAAAAAGGTCCTCTTTAGAGCCAGTGTGTTGTAGGGCTGTCCTGAATACTATTTTTTAACATTCAGACCTTTGGCAGAGTTTATAATGAGTTTTGCACAGCAGCGACCAGATCTTTGCTCTCAAACCACAAAAAAATGTGATGGCACAACAGTCTCCTTCAGTACATTATTCTAGTCATCCTGTTTAATTTGTCTTGTGATTAAATCAGAACCGTTGAAACAAGTTGCAGGAAGCCTCTGCAAGTAATTGGTTGCTGGCAGACACTCTGTGCTGCAATAAAATGGTTAATCAGCAGTGCCGTGCACTGTAGAGCCGATGCGCTGCTGGTTCTGCCGGCCTGAATAGAATATAATGTCTACTGTTGTGTACAGCCTTATAGACTGAGCTGAGTAGTGATGCGCGGGTCGACCCGTAACCCGCGGGACCCGCAAATGGACCTGTGGGTCGGGCAGCAGTGATCGTCTGTTAAATCGCTCTGTAAATGATACTTTGACATTGTTATTATGATCTGTTAATCTATAATCTATTACTGTCAAAGCATCCAAAGGTACTGATGCGTTGAGCAGGTGACAGTCCGCGGCCGTTTTCAAAACACACTTGTGTCACGCACTCCAAAAGAAACTTGTTGAAACTCTAAACAATAATTTATTGTACAAAACGGGGGAAACAAACGTTGACAAAAACGGTTCCATAATTCATATTAAATTCAAAAGATAACGAAAAAACAGCTACAAGTTAGAGAGAATAGTGATAAAGAGGTAAAACTTGGCATTGATCCACAGCTTTAAACGGATGCACTCAAGCGTGTCGTGTGCACAAGCTCCGTTGGTAGGCGATACTATATTTTCACATTTTTAACAATGTAATTTAAAAGTTTTGATTTTTATTGATAACCTACATTAACCAACAACAAAAAGACTACATTCAGCACCAAAAAAATCGAACACCAAATTTTCATAACTAATACCTACCCATAGAAACGAATATTTGAATATCCGAATATTTGGGTACAGCCTTAGTGGTTTGTCCATTTTGGGTCTCTGTCGACACATGGCAAAGCAATGCGGTGGACTCTGTAGCAAGGACCTGCTCCCAGTGTAGATATGAGATATAGATATGGCTCATTCTAAGCCAACAAAGATACAACAACTCTTAGTATAGGTAATTATACACTAGTGAATGCTAATGGGTCCGCTTAAATTTTACACACTGATCTTTTGAAGGGAGCTGGGTGCACAAGAATGTTACAAAAATATTTAATGATACTGCCTCTTGAGACTTTATGATTATTGAAAAAAACAAACATTACTTTTGTATGATTATGTATGGAAAGATTCGATTCAGACTGTTGCTACTACCACAAAATGGCCTCAAAGCCTATTGCTGGGGGTTAATCTCACGCTAACTGCTCATCCCCATTCAGTTTTTCAGTCATGCAAGCTGCATCGCTCTATTTTCAATTTGTCAATTAGTACTCAGTGCTCTTAACTACATGTGAGCCTGTTACATAACTTACGGTGGTCATATTGTTAACATTGTACCTGCTTAACATTATCATGTTAGCATGCTAATTATAGCATTTAGCTCAAAGCACCACTGTGACTTAGTACAGCCCAGTGGTTGTATATAAAGATGGAAGACATGACGGCTCCCCTCCATGTTCCAGGGAAGGACATAAGCTAAAGTAAAAAGTCAAATCACACATCAACGTTTTTCCAAAGACATTTTTTGTCATTTCAGGTCATTTTTATCATAGTGATATGAGGTGTTCATTTTTCTCATAAGTTTGGTTTTAGGTAGTTATTTGATGCTATAAATAGGGAATGTCACATCACGACTGATAGCTATGTGTAGGGATTTCCCAACTCTATCTAAAAGATCAGTACTGTGGTCCATCAAGACATTTTTTAATTGATCGTAACTGACTACATGAAGTCCAAACCAAGCTCTGGAGCCCAAACTGATCCTTTGTTTTATGTCAGCTGGTGTTTCAAATGCAAGTTTTCATGCACAGTAACACAAGTGTAGCTGTCATCAACTCTCTGTACATCTTCTTTCTTTCTTTCCTTCATTCCACTTAGCTCCCATGTTCATGTATGAGCAGGGGCTGAACCCTGCCTACGTCAAAACTCCACACGCAATAAACGGCAGCAAAACACATTATAAGACTGTTTAGCCTATGCTGTTATTTAAGTTATTAGCACTTGTTTCATTTCAGCTCAGTGTGAGATTCTCTTGCACTTTGCTGTCATATACGGTGCATGGTAGGGCTGACCCAAAAAATTCAAAGCTTCGAAGCTTCCAAGTTGGCAGATACTTAATATTAAATGACTCACATCGAGATAAAAAAAAAACTCAATCAGGACATCCCAAGCTATGTGTGTCAATCAGTGTGCTCACAATCAATGGCGCTGCTTGCGATACAGTGGATGGGTGTATGACTGTGAACCTGATAGCGTTGCCCCACTTCCCTGTCACCACTGCACAGACTCTGGCTCCAAATCACGTCACCAGCGCAAGAACTCAGCGCCGGGATATTTTTTGGCATCATTTTTGTGCAGTGGGAGGAAGTGGAGATGTGTTGAACATCTTTATATACAGTCTATGGTACAGCCACACAGAGCTGCAAACATGGCTGTAGATTTGTATTCTTCTTTCCAAATAACTGGGAGGACAAAATGTATCACTTCATGTGTACCAGAAGAGTTTCTTTAAGAAATGCCTAACAGACACCAGGTGTTAACAGCTGACTAAACCAAAAAGACTTGAATCAGCATGCTTTTTCCCTCTCTCCTATGCTTCTGTCTGTTTCTCATCTTTTTTTTTTTACATCCCTTTCTTTCCTGTGTACTCTCACCTCCATTTTTCCTCATCTGCCTTGAGTTGCAGACAAATGAAGCCTGAGGAGTTATGCAAGCGTAAACAATGCAGTGCAATAGTGTTTCTTTTTCTATGTGTAGACACCTGCAGCTGCTAATCTGCACACAACATACACATGCGCCAGAATGCACCCTGGAGCTAATGCACACAATTATCCGGAGACAATGGAAACAAAGTCCTGAGCAGATTTATAAGCAGCTTTATTTGACAGTGGCACATCTTTCTCTATACATCCCTCCGCTCCTCTACCCTTCCCCTCTCTCCTGCCCCGGATCTTCCTCCAGAGGCAGACAGTTGGCTTTAGGTTGAAGCGAGACAAAGAGATAGGAGTCAGAGGAGAGAAAGGAGAGGTGGGGAGGGAGACCTGAGAGGAAGATCAGCAGAGAGCCACACAAAAAAAAGAAAACGAGAGAAGGATTGAGATAAAGAGTGAAGCGGCCTTACTGTGTCTTTCTATCCATGCGGTCTGTTGCAACATCTTGCAGCGGAGTCTATTACGATTCATTAATTTGAGCTGTTTGGCACACCGATGCTAATTGCAGCTCTGAATTCATTTACTTTTAGTTGGCACATATTTCTGCCTCTGCTTTGCCTCATCAAATCATATCACATCGCAATGCTAAATGAGGCCAAAAAGAATTCCTCATTTATTAATTTTCCTTACCAGCTACTCAGTGTCACGGGGGGGCATGAGCTTACTGCAGCAGTGGAACTCTCACAAGGTGCCATTAAATAATATTAATGACTGTCTGACTATAGTTTCATGGGGCTTCTTAAGTTTGTTTTTGATAATCAAAAAAACAACAACAGTTTTAAGTAAAAGTAGCTGGATTTTTGCTTAATATTTCCATAAGTTACAATGTTTCATACCAGGGGTGTAAATGCACAGTGCAGGCAGTGCAGTTGCACTGGGGCCCATTGGGTGGAGGGGCCTGTAGAGAGAGTGGGCCCTTACAAGTAATTTATATTGGCACCATGGATATACATATACCTGTGTTTAAAGAGTGATAAAAAAAAAAAGAATGTTCCTAATTTAAAAATTGTTCTATTTGCATATGTCCTAAAAGAGGCAAGCCCATCTTTGCCATGGTTTTTTGGGTTTGTTTTTTTTTAAATAGTCAGTAGCTATTTAAAACAAAATAACTTTTTTTCTCTAAGCTATAAAAACTTTAAATAAACTGTGACAGCTATTCAATTAAAATAAATAAATGATTTTTCTTACTTTCTTTGATGTTTTTGTTGGATAAGTAGTGATGATTGTTGGGTAATATAAATGTTGATGTTGTCCAGTGTCAAGTCTCTATTTGTGTCAAGACAATACATACACAATAGTGTGCACAGGGGCCCATCGTAACTTCCTTACGCCACTGTTTCACACTAAAAGAGGACACCATGCACTGCCACTATAAACTTAGAGGGAGGTGACGAGCACAATTCAGAAAATGTCCTCAAAAACAGAACAAGGAGAGAAAAAAAATAAGTACTTGCTATATGCTTATCCAGAAGAAAATAAAAGCCTGATGAAGTGCTAAGCTAAACTCGCTGCTCTTATTAATATCAAAATATTCTTGATTATACAGTATTTTCATGGGTAGAGTGTGTGGTCTCAACCACATTATTGATTTTTTTTAAATCCAACTTTTACCTGTTATTTATTGAAAGAAAAAAAGTAAAATACACTTCTTTTTTTTAGAAATATAAGCCCAAACTAGGTACACTCAGCCAAACTGTCATTTTGTGCTTGAGCCTTTGTGAACAGTGAACCTGAAAATGCACATTCAACTTCAAAAAGTCCCCAGTGTGGTCTCACTTTCACTCTACATACTAAAAAGAGCTGCAGAACTCAACTAAAAAGAAGGGAATGCAGAATACCAGACCTGCCTTTGAAATTTCTGTTTTATCTCCTCTGCAAGACTTTCAGTTGTCACAAATCAGTCAAAGTCGTCTTGCTTTTGACAATCCTCTTTTTCATGCAGGAGACATTTTTTGTCTCAAAATGAGATTTTTGAGACAGCTGGCATCAGGTTAAACTAAATGACTGACAACACAGAGTAAAACTAAATCAAAGTGAATACTATGAGGTCAGAGGGGGCAAAACACACCTATCTCACGAGGACATCTGGATCATTTAAATCTTTTAAGCTTCCATACTGAGCAAAAAAAATCAACACACAGTACAATTCACAGTTTCACCAAAAACTCAAGTCAGTACGCGTAGCCACTGCAGGCCAGTCATTCATAAAAATGCAATACTGCTCAGATATAATGGTAATTGCAACTCAGAGAAGGAGTACTTTAAAATGAGAGAAAGGAAAGAGGATGGTCACCAATGCACTTATTCTTAATGTAGGCTATTCATTCAAAGAGAGATGTAGTTATGACTATAACCAAACTTTTCCTCACTCTACTTTTTCTTCCATCAGTAGACCGTAGACCATCTAAGAAAAATCCAGAGTCCATTGTCCTCATTAATTTGAGAGAAGTTTATTTCAGCAGTCATTAAGCATTACCAAAGTAGGACAGTCATTCACAAAGTAGGGGTTGCTATATTTGATGCAGTTTCTACAAAGCCCAGCCTCCCCAGACAATTGACGGTTGATACTGACACGGAAGGTGAAAGACAGCGATATATGATGATGTCTGACAGATTTATGATTAGGACATCATGCCTTTGTTAAATGACTTCAGCATGGTGAGCCTCCTTGACACAATTAAATATAACTCGTCTGGGTCATGAAAGAATAAATTAAAACTGATTAAAAAATGTAAGGTGCCAATGTCACTATTTATGCAAAGAGTTTTATTCATGGCGGTCCACCCTGAGGTGTGACTGGAATGGCACATGTTCTATGGTCAACTGAAGAGGGTGAAGCTCCATGCCAACCTGCATCATTTGTAGAAATGGCTCAAATGCCAAGTCCTAAGGGTACGGATTGCTCCTAGTTTGTAACTAGGTAACTAAAGTGATGCATGGAACAGCCTGAACCATCTGCTCATTGCTTAGAGCCTGAGACGGTCAGGCTCCTGATTGGATGTCTGGTCCTTTGAGTGGTAAAGATGAACCACAGTGTGGTTATATATATATACATACATATATATATATATATATATATATATATATCCTCCACCCCTGTGGTCTACATGGCCGATTTATTGGTCACAAAGTTGGTGTAAGGACATGGGTGTTCATTCAGTCACGTATTCAACTACAATTATAGAGTGGCTTGTCACATTCTACTTCAGCTATCTCTTTTTGTCATGTTTTCTTGTCTTCTTGGCAGTTTTCTTTTCACACAGGAAAGAACTCAAGTGAACCCCAATGCATTACTAAGTCAATAAAAGGGAATGTTCATGCCTCTCATTGGTCTGACATGTCTAGGGCAGGTCTGAGAAATATGGCAAAAGATCCTGAAGAAGGTTCTATCTGCCCAAAAATAGAAAAGGGAATTTAGTTCTTTCCTTGTCTGGGCAGGCTGTTCTCATGCACTGTTTGTACATGTATCTACTAAAAGTAACACACCGCAATTGAATATATCTCTTGCAATTATGAGCCAGTAATGTGTGTATAAAATAAGTAGTTGTCCAAATATCAGGTGATCAATGCATAGACTGGAGTAAAGAAGGAAGTAGTCCATGTAAGAAGGTCAGTTGGGGTGGTAGATGGGTCACAAAATACAGGACTTATCACCAGGACACCAGTGTGCAGAACCATTTAAAACCAAATCAACTTAGAGTTATTCTAAGGTACATCATCACCATTTTTCTTTTCTTCAACCAAACTTACCTAACTTTATCTGCCTATAACTAAAGATGCCCAACCATGTTTCCTTTCCTAAACCTACCCAAAATACCTTTACATGCCTTAATCTAACCTCCATAACTCTGCATTAAGTACCTAACTTTACATTAAGTCCTTGTCCTTGTTTGGGTGCTATGTCAGTAGACATTTATTTAGATATGCATTTTTGTGGGATTTCATATGAATTGTTGTATGAAGATACGTCAGTCGAGGTCAGACCTTGATTCATTTTTCCGCTAGCTGCAAGAAACTTGATTTTGCTCATCCAGGAGCTGTTCAGCCTATATTGCAGACTATGCCCTGAAGTTGGTTCAGATCGAGGTTAAATCACATGACCACTAAACAAAACACTCCTGGACTAAGACCACTTCCTCCAAGTGGTCTTGCTTTGGTGGTTTTGGTTCGTACCCAAGTACGATTGCTGTGTTGAGATCCACCCAAAATATTAATTATACAGGGCTAATTCTATCAGACAATATATTTTGCCACTGTTTTAGTTAACAAAATTAACTGCTAAGGTGCACTTCAACTCATCTATAGTGAGACAGCTCAACTGCTTGTCTTGAATTCTACCAAGTGGGGGGATGAATGTTATACTCTTTTAGTTCCTTTAAGCCCCATGCTCATCAGAGGGATGGCAGCAGTGCTAATACAGAGGCAGAACTCGTATGTCATACCTAAGAGCATTTGGAGCCACTTTCAAATCCAAGACAGTCCACATGGAGGCTTTTTATCCTCCACCTCTCTGGGGCCCAACAGAGATAAACTGCTTTTTATATATGCCCTTTGTGTGCCACAGTGTGCTACCCTTGTTGAATGAATCTACTGGCTGTATGATGGCATTAAACAGTCTTATGTGCTAAAAGAAAACAATCCAGCTGTATGTCCAGCTCTGCAGTATTTATTTGGAGATTTGCACTGGGGTCATTGTATCATTGCTCTTCTTTGTAGAGAACTTAGAAAAAGAACAAACAGAAAGTTGTGTTGAACATTACCTTACAACAACCTTTAAAAAGAGGGGTGCAAATTTTGGCATGTTCGCTTTCCTTGTTTCTGTCTTTTAAAATGTTTTAATTGATTATCCATCTCCCTGCCTCAGCAAAGACAACAGTAATGCCAATCTTAAATGTGGTTGCTGTGGAGCCCAAAGACTTACTGCTCAATAGAAAATGTAATGTAAGACAGCCGATAAAAAAATAAATTGGCAGGGGGCACAAGAGGGAGAAGGGACAGTGCAACGGAGATGAAAAGAGGAGGAGAAAAAGGGAACAGGGGGAGACAGAAAATCAGAAACATGGACAAGCAAAGAGATGGAGCGAGTGGTTTGAAAATGTGCCCCATGTAGAGTTTGTGATGGTCTATTACTGCATGTGGCACAGCTTATGCAGCAGGCAGACACTGAATCGAATCTGAAAAACCATTGCTACCAATGTGGCTTCCAGACAGCTGATTCTGTCTTTATCAACACATCGAGCTTTTCATTAAAGTGACACACAGTGACAGACTGGAACATTATTGCCAGTGGTAATAGTCCTGGAATATATTCTCTTTTTCATCACAATCTCGCTTCAGGTTCACAGAGACCAACCACTGACTTATGTTGACTGTAGCTGAGAGAAAATACCAACATGAAACACTAAGTGCTCTCCATTGCAATAAACCTTAATCCAATTTGTATTTTATGCTTAAATGAAAAGTACTCTCAAGTATTACACATATTTTGTTCCCACTCAAACACTGTAGCTGACTAACCTGTGTAGTTAGCAAAAGTAGGGCCCTTGTTGGTGACGATAAAGCCTGTTTTTGTATTCATTGCACTTTAAATTAATGAATGCACCATTCTTTCCTGCTGTCTGTGCGGAGGTTGCCAAAATGTTTTAAGAAAATCATCTCTTTAAAAGAAATACATGAGGCAGATTGCAAGAATAGGTATGCCAAATAGTAATAATAATATAAAATATTACCTTATAATACATTTAACATCACTGACTTTTAAACATAGAGAAAGTATCAGATTTGTCCACTGTTTTCCAAGAAATCAACAGAACATACTGACAATTATTTATCTGGTTTTATTGATTTAGACAACTTGTGTCACCACAACAAGCATTAACAGCAACACTAATATATCATGACTTTATCAAGTTTATATGGCAAACATGTTAGCAGAATAATCCAGCCTGTACTCACTTCCAACTCTTCAAATATTAATGTTTTGTCAGTGGACCTCGGTGGCACACACTGATGCACAGAGGCACCCTAAGTGGTGGTATGATACTCACCCGGCGGCAGCTGTTCTTAATGCAACGGACCACAAATTTAGTAAAAAGAGTGAGAAAGTCCATTAAGAGCATATGGGAGGTGAGGTGGATGGGTCAAACAAACAGCGGACTTTACCCACGAGCCTACTGTTCGTTTCCTGTGTGAAGCCAATCGAAGTACCCTGGGTGCATTGATGCTCTGGGACACTTTGTCAGGTTCTGTCTGTTACATGTAATGTCTGATTTCAAAATACACTTAAGGTTGTAGGTGTAAAGGACAAGTACATTTTACACACAGTGGGTCTCATTCATGAAAAGTGAGTAAATCTGTGTGTAGATTAGCACATAAAAGCCTGCGCTTCTAAAAACCTACTCCGTGTGTATGATCATGAATGCCAATCCATCGTAAAGTGACAGCGTGCTCCCAGTAATCAGCAATCAGCATAAATCCCCACCCATGAATAGCCAATGACCACCATATAAGGAGGTGTAGGTGCATCCAGTAGACCTGTCAGTCATGGTGCAAACAAATAATTTTGGGTGAAGTGGACTTAAGAAAAAACATTTTATTTCCTTCAGTAAGTGGTGGTGTGACAGGGACAGGCAAAGCAAAGGCCTGGAGGGAGGTAACATATGCTGTTAATGTTGTCTCCGTAGTACAAAGAACCATGTCAGAGGTGAAGCGAAGAAGAAACGCATAAGCACACACAAAAAAATACAGCAGCCACAGGAGGAGGAGGCTCACAGTCACAACTATCTGCTGCAGACGAGCGCATCGCTGGCATAATAAGGGAGACCTCTCTATCGGGAATTATTCCTGACGGAGACAGCGACATGCCTCCACTGGAGTCAACATCAAACCCAGACTGTAAGGTGTTGTATCATAATACATTCTGAAGACCATCACTGATAGCGTAGTGGTCACCAAACAAACAGAAGATTCATTTGTGGGGTTTTGAATGAAGTGGGAACAGGAAACCAGAGATGTTTTGTGCGTAATGGATAAACTCTAAATCAGTGACGGCTGTCGGAACGTAGAGCTATTTCACATTTATTCTAACAAATGATACGGATAACATATAGCCTACAGCAGTTTGTATGCATCGTCTTCAAATAATTTGAATCTTAATAGCCTAAAGCTCTGTTTGATACAGTTCTAAATAATTCAGTCTGCATAATAAAACATTTTTCAATCAGATGTATTCATTCAAATGATCAAAAAAACAAACACAAAAAAAAAGAAAAAGTGTTGTCTCAAATATTCTTTCAGCTGGCGCGTGCTCCTTCGTGGCTCCACCACTTGCTGCTGCCACTACTCCTGCTGAGCCCAGGCACTGAGGCTGAAGAGGCTGTGATCCACCTGTCCTTACGGATGAGGTCCTGAGAAATCAAGAGGCTTTACTTACAGCAGTTCAACAAATTAACGCATCCCTACAAGAAATCGAAACCAGCTTGATGGGAATCTGCGAGGCACTTTTGCGCCCCTCAAAAATACAGTGGAATTTTGTCAGTATTGTGTGATGTCTGGTTATCCTGGGAAAAACACTTGAAACAAGATAATCAAGCTACTCTCTTTTATTCGGATAAATAAATATAGCCTATTTGTATACAAGAGCATGACATTAAAATGAACTGATGTAGCCTACTGAAACATGATGTTGGATATAAAAATAAAACAAATGAAAATAATGTTTTGCAAAGAATGTCAGCCTAAAATGTTCATAGCTTATTCAGTACCTGTCTAAGCAACACTTACCTTAAAATCGCTCTATAAGTCGCTGGCGGGTCTGTATAGCAGCCGCATCTCAAGGTACAAGAGCTGATTCCGGAGGTACGCGTTCTCCTGGATTGGGGACTTCAGGCAGGGGAAGACCCTGTTTAATGGCCATGTTGTGCAGGACACAGCAGGCCAATATTATTTTACACACCGCGGGTGCATAAAGACGGGTGCCACCTCTATTATACAAACACATTGCCTTCAAGACCCCGATGGTGCACTCTACAACGGCCCGAGTAGCAGCATGCACCTCCATATATGCCAGCTTCTGTGGTGTCTGCGGGTTGGTCAGCAGGGTCATCAGCCATGGCGTCAGTGGGTAACCCCTGTCCCCTATGGATATAGAAGGCTAAGTGTCTACATATAAATGTATGCAATTATAGGCAGGCTATATTTTTACCGATAAGCCAGCAGTCCCTCACAGCTCCATCCTCCATACACGTGCCAACTGCGCTATTGCGCAGGATTTAACTATCATGCGTCCCACCAGGCCACCGTGCCACAACGTTTAACAGCACACACTTAGCATCACAGATAAGTTGCACATTCACGGAATGAAAGTTTTTCCGGTTTATGTAAGCAAATGCATCACCAGTCTGTGGCACAGATGACCTGCTGTTGTGCGCCATAGGGAAATTGAATGTATTCTGGCATTAGTCCGATGACACCGTTGAGCACTGCAGGGAGGATGCGGGTCATAGATGGCTGGGAAATGCCGGACCTGTCACCAATCTCCCATTGGAAGGTCCCTGTGGCTGGAAAATCAAGCACAGAGAGTACCTGTAGATGTGCTTGGAGGGCATGGTTTTGTTTTGTTGGCCTTGTCAGACTAGGCTCCAAAATGTTGCATAAATGCAACAGAATTGGTCTTGGTAGTCAGAAACGACTAATCAACCATTCATCACTCTTAGCCAACATATCTGCCCTATCCTTGAAATGCCTTTCTCGCCAAATAGTGCCTTGTGCCAAATCATGCAAAAGTGCAAGTTCAGCCATTGTTATCATTACCTAAGACTGAAGGCCTTTTATATTGTGGGAGGTTCAATTAGAATTGACACCACCTGAGTGACCCAGATAAGGTAATGGCCATAAGGTTTACAACCTTTTTGTGATTTTATTATGAGCCTATATTTTTATTATTGTCATTCAACATGTAGAAAGAACATTTAATCTATTGAGTCGATTTACATAGATAGTTCACAATCATGAACCTAATCTGGATCTTAAACCTGCTGATTGCCAACTAATTTAACTAAATGTGTTATATTTTTAATATTTTTGTCATGTTTAGATTACATGTTTCAAAGGCATCTGTGTATTGTTTACATTACAGAGCGCAATATGAATTAAAATTGTAATTAGTGTTAATTAGTGTAATACTGACAAGCAATATTTACGTGCTTTACTAAATTTACACAAGTACTACGAGTGGTCAGGAGCAGGAGTAGACTTTGTTAGTAGCTACGAAAAGATCGGAGCTACTAAAATATTGATGAATGCGGCCATGCACGTAAATTTCCATCTGCGAACAGTTTACACACAAATTCCTTCTGCTCATGTTTCATGAATGAGACCCTGTCTTTCAAAATAAACACACTACATTGCCACAACACTGCGACATTTTTTCCTTCAACAACAAAAACACGTGGTTATGTTTAGCCAACAACCACATATGGCTAGGTTTAGGTAACAAAGCATGTGGTTAGGTTCAGAAAAAAAGAACAGGGTTTGGCTTTACAATCATACAGGAAGCAAACACAGGCCTCCTGGGTAAAAGTCTATGGTTGTTGGAAGAGAACACCTGCCTCACAAGTAAAAGTCGATGGTTACTGGAAATGGCGTGCTGCGGCTGTGCTGCTCTCTCCGGTTTTACGCAAGGCTTGGCTCCTTTCAAAGACTCCTTGCAAAGCACTCCTCCGGGGGTTTTTCGGACCTAATTGTATTGCGGAGTTTTGCAGCAGCAACCAGATCTTTGCTCTAAAACCACAAAAAAATGTGATGGCACAACAGTCTCCTTCAGTACATTATTCTAGTCATCCTGTTTAATCTGTCTTCTGATTAAATCAGAACCGTTGAAACAAGTTGTAGGAAGCCTCTGCAAGTAATTGGTTGCTGGCAGACACTCTGTGCTGCAATAAAATGGTTAATCAGCAGTGCCGTGCACTGTAGAGCCGATGTGCCGCTGGTCTGAATAGAATATAATGTCTACTGTTGTGTACAGCCTTTATAGACTGAGCTGAGTAGTGATGTGCGGGTCGACCCGTAACCAACGGGACCCGCAAATGGACCTGTGGGTCGGGCAGCAGTGATCGTCTGTTAAATCGCTCTGTAAATGATACTTTGACATTATTATTATAATCTATTAATCAATAATCTATTACTGTCATGGCATCCGAAGGTAGGCCTACTGATGCGTTGAGCAGGTGACAGTCCGCAGCCGTTTTCAAAACACACTTGTGTCACGCACTCCAAAAGAAACTTTGAAACTTTAAACAATAATTAATTGTACAAAACGGGGGAAACAAACATTGACAAAAACGGTTCCATAATTTATATTAAATTCAAAAGTTAATGAAAAACAGCTACAAGTTAGAGGGAATAGTGATAAAGTGGTAAAACATGGCATTGATCCATAGCGTCAGACGGATGCGCTCAAGCTTGCCGTGCGCACAAGCTCAGTTGGCTATATTTTCACATTTTTAACAATGCAATTTAAAAGTTTTGATTTTTACTGATAACCTACATTTACCAACAACAAGACCACATTTACCACCAAAAAAAAAGTAAAAATAAAAAATAATAATAATAATAATAAAAAATGTTTTTAAAAATAAGTAAATTAAAAAAACGAACAAACAAACAAATACCTACCCATAGAAAAGAATATTCGAATATCCAAATATTTGGGTACAGCCCTAGTAATTAGCATTAATTGATACGCCATCCCTGAATATCTACAACAGACACAGAAGAGTACTCAGCGTGTCATATTTTGATGTGTAGGTCCACTGACAAAGCATCGGTATTAACGACTTGGGATGTGTTCAATAATCACATCAAGCAGGCATGGAGCAAAATCAGCATTCACTTGGAGTTGTAGTTCTGTTTACCTGGCAAATGTAAGTCCAATGTTTACTCTCCTCTTATTTTAGCTCCATTTTGGTCCCCACCAACTTCAGAGGGAAGAATCTAGATCTTAAGTTGCTAGATGCTCTATTATATCCAGAAACTACTCTCTAAAGCCCCTTTCTCACTTGACAAAAATCCCATTAACACACACTGGACTTTGTCTATATTAGGGGCAGTTACAATCAGCATTCATCCCAAGGACAAATGAGAGTAGTCACATCAGCTTCAGCTCCGATTGGTTCCAATCAGCAGTGATTAAAATATGATGCCCTGGTGGGCAGCCTTTTTATCGTCCTTGGAACTTTTACAACTCTTTGGTAACATTCCATGGTAACATTTTCACTTGCCTCAATGCTGTTTTCTGCTGTTTCGTAACCCTTTTTTTTATGTGCGTCAAATGTGGCACACCAGAAAAACAATTTAAAAATGGTGGAAAAGGGGGTCTGTGTCCGTTTTCTGTTAGGTGCTGGGCAGATAATAACAGAGCTTGTTAGCTGAAATCAACTGTCAGACGTGGCTTAAAACAGTGCCAAAGCAGTTTGATACAAAACAATGCGCTAAAAGAAGCTAAAGCAAGCTGATAGAAACTGTAGAGTTGGGTGGGTTTGTCATGGATGCCTATCACAGTTCACTGTAACTATTTCATCTATTGTCAAAACAGAAATCTTTATTATAGCCGCTTTAATATTTTCAATGTAATAATGTATGTACCAGCTACCTCTAATATATGAAAATACTTAAAGTTACAATGTGTAATTTACGTGGTTGTTTATTAGCAAATAACAACTATTGCTTTCATAAATATATATTTACTAAAGTGTAATGCAATTCACATACAAATGGAAGCTTTCTCATAGGCTTAGAATGATTTCTCTATATATACACAGGCAGGGCGCGGTCTGCTGGAGGCTGCCCTCTTGCGTCGCCATATATGGATACAGTGGCCGAAAGGGATATACGTGCTTCGTCTATCGCCTTTACCTAGAACATGCTGTCTCTGGAGACAGAGAAGGTGAAGCTCAATCCGGGGCGCTTCTGCGTGAACCTGCTTTGTACTTTTATGATTCTGTCGCACTTTAAATGAAGGACCACACATATGTTTTACCCCGTAAGAGGCAAACCACGCCACCAAATAAAAGAAAAACATCAGATAAGCAAGGATGGGACAAAACACGAGTGAATATCGGCGTCACTTATTCCAGGTGGAAAGAACTCCTATGGAAGAACACTCTGAAAACACATATATTATAATCGTACCAACCTATATTTGCCGCACTGTGCCGTGATTATCACATAAAAGCAAGAGGGTTGCCGGTTCGATCCCAGGTGTGGGAGCCCTTCTGTGCAGAGTTTGCATGTTCTCCCGGTGTCAGCGTGGGTTCTCTCCGGGCACTCTTGCTTCCTCCCACAGTCCAAAGATGTGCAGTTTGGGGACTAGGTTAATTGATAACTCTAAATTGTCCATAGGTGTGAATGTGAGTGTGAATGGTTGTTAGGCTCTATGTGTCAGCCCTGCGATAGTCTGGCGACCTGTCCAGGGTGTACCCTGCCTCTCACCTGATGTCAGCTGGGATAGGCTCCAGCCCCCCCACAACCCCCAAGAGGATGAAGCAGTTAGAAGAAGATTGAAAATCTGATTGAGTTATTTATTTATTCATTTTAATATTTTTTTTAAATATTTAAAACAATGTTCATTTGCAGAAGCTTTTATCCTCAAGAGACAAATCAGTCTAATCCATTCTTAAAAGAAGGGAGTTTAATTGCTGCCACACACTGGACACAAAGTGAGAAGGGACGACAAAGGAAAGCAAAAGATAACTTTTTCAAATATGCATATGTATTACTTTGATGTGAAATCTGAACCACTACAAAGACTAAGTTGGACCAATAACTTAGATTTCTAACTGTACCCCCCACTGTGCTGGACTGCACAGATCAGTAAGCTGTTTTTAATGACCTTGGTAGTGAAGCTAAGAGGCCTTGTAGCAAAGTCACATTGTACTTATATCGTAGTCTTTGCAACTCAGAGAGAGTGTGTGCGTGTGTGTGTGTGTGTGTGTGCTTGTGTGTCTTCATTGGTGTTCAACAGAGGGGCACAGAGTATAATTTACAGAACCCAAAAAAATGTGATAATTGCCACTGTGTCATGCTAAAATACAGTGGTGAAGGGAGCAGGGCCTCGTGAACTGTCAACTCTTCCAAATAACTTTTTATCATTATCTAGGTGAACACTTTTCATCTAGCTGCAAATGTTGGGTTAAATGTGGTTCTTAAAGACGTAGTTAGAAACTTTTCTATCGCAGCTCGTACACTGCAGTCAAACTGTCAAATGAGGCAGCACTGGTAAAAAAAGAATCAGAATTTTGTGAATGCATTGCCTATTTCTTGCGTCAAAGGATTTCAGAAGCATATTGTAGTGTACTGTTTAGCTTTAAAACACCTGTGCAACAGAGCAACAGCTCTACGCAGGGCCTATGCTGTCACACTGCAGTTACACCTCCAAAAACACTAGTCGGCAGTGAGGTTTCTGTGAAGTGCTATAAAGTTTAGTTGAATGGGCTGAGATACAAGATATACATTATGATAAAGCACGAGTTTTTCCCATGTAATGTCATACAATATAACTTGTTTAAGCCAACAAAAGATGAACAACTCTTTCTGTCAGTCTGTTCAGGTTAACTGCATACAGACAGTTCACTTTATGGGCCAGAGGACACCTTGGGAGGAGGAATAGGTTGCCTATTCCAGCATGTGTGGTGAACATCATCAGGACTGCTTTCCCATCTCCGGAATACCACGGAATACTACTACGACGATGACTTTTAATGTTGGTTAGTATTGAAATAAGATATATATTTGTCTCTGTTTTGTGCTGTTGGAGTTCTGCACATATGGACGCAGCCTTGGCCCTGCGCAACACACCGGACACAGTGTCCTTACGAAAGGTATATTCTTTCTTGACTTTCCTTGCTGTCACCACATACTCTCCTGCACCTTTGGAATACTGCTGTTTGAACTACTCCTGGCCTTTATCTGTTTTTGCAGTGGCTCTGCTGACATTGAGGTTGTGGTCCAGTGCAGCTGTCTTCAGCCTGGCCTCAAAGCTCTCCCTCAGAAACTTCTTCCTCTTTGTGGCGTACTTTGTGTACAAGGAGTGTACACTCTCAAGCTGCCCTGTGCATAAAGATGAAACGGTATGAAAATTTCATATTGCAATTATTGTGACCAAAATGATCACAGTTATCATTTGTATTACTGTATTAAACTGTGTACTGTTTAAAAAAAGTGTTGAGGCACTCACTGAAATCATTTGGCTTTTGTATTGATAACTCTAATTAAATTAGGATCACCATGCATTTTTGTTTGCATAAACATTTATCAGCAAAATAACATCCATGACATAATCATGTTTGAAGCAGGGAATTTTTCCTGTGCTTATAATGGCACCATAATCATATACAATTGTTGTGATAGTTAAAATTTGATATGGTCCTTCTAACCATCAGAAATGTTATCATGGTAATCACTAAACTGATTATTGTTTCATCCCAACCTGTGTGAATGCCCTTTGTTGTCTTCTCTAGCTTTTGCAGAAGTGCCTTGTCAAGAACAATCTTCTGCAGGTGTTCAAAGGCAGCAGAGTTTGGACAAAGCCAGGGCCTCAGGCTCTCCTCTTCTGGAGTATATGGACGATGCTCACATCGGGTCATCATTTCACCACATGTCCAGTTGTGATGTGGTGAAGGATGGATGTCCACTTCTCCTTGAGTCTGGCTGCGCTTCCTTCACAGGTGCTCGCACAATACCACAGGTGGTTTGTGATCATTTTTTCCACTCATACAGCTCCTCATTGTGGGTCGCCAGTA
Organism: Epinephelus awoara; assembly: GCA_035609425.1. Taxonomy (NCBI): domain Eukaryota; kingdom Metazoa; phylum Chordata; class Actinopteri; order Perciformes; family Serranidae; genus Epinephelus; species Epinephelus awoara. Next base: position 29,702,609 of record CM069309.1, read on the forward strand.
TTTTTTCCAATGTGCCACAGGTCATATTCATGCTGCACTTGTTTGTGTTTCTCTTGCAGGACCTTCTGCACAGACGGGTGGCAGTTGGTGGCAATAACAGAGACCTGCACACCATACACCATACTGCAAGCTTGGACAGACACCTTTCCAGACCCTCAACCTCCAGCCAGTAGCTGCTCTTGACCTCTGCGACCTTGACAGTCTCCTATGCCACCACCAAGTTTGATTTGGTATCCAGAACTGTGTAAGTGCCAAATGTTGCATTGTGGCCAGGGCTGTCATATCGACCGTCTCCAAAGACAAGATGTGGCTGATCTTGTAATGCAGCCAGCACAGCCTCATTGTGTTTTGTCCACAAATCATTTATCTTGGGGATAACGTAGACCTTCTGAACGTTAAACCATTCTCTGCTTGAAATGGTTTGCAGACCAATGGCTTCACAGATCTCCAGAAATGGAGTGCTCTCATTGCCAGTGGCTAAGGTAGCGGCTGGGATACAGAGGTTAAACTCCATCATTCCTCTTACAAGAGGCTGAGAATTGAAGACATAGTCATGACCGTCGATACATTCTGTTTTGATCTGTATTCCAAATTCACATTTTTTTTTAAAGCTGGTGGCTGGACAATACACTTGCCACAACCTTCCCAGTGGCACACATTGAAGAGCTTTAAAACTTCTTCATGTGACATGAAGCTCATTTCCTTCACTGAGACCTCATTGTCCACATCACTCACGCTGTTGACATCACTCAATCTTAGCTCGTCATCCTCATCATATTCATCCAGTCCCTCCTCAATGCTGCACGCCTCAGACCCCTCCATTTCTTCAACAACTCAACACGGTTTCTTCCTCACTCAACTCAGTTGGTGGTGGTAGTGATGTAGGTATGTAGCTGCTGAACAGGATGTTGTCTGTCACTGTGCCTGTATTGCTGTACTCTTTAGTAATTGCAATTTCTTCATCAGTCTGGGTGCTCTCACTGTTATTCTGAGCCTCCTCCTGCTGCTGCTGCTCCTCCTCCTCCTCCTCAACACGGATCATCTCTCTCTCCCTGTCGGTCATACTGCTGCTGTTTACCAGACGAGTGACTTTCTGCATGAACTGTCACAACAAAAGACAAATATATTTAATATAATAATGCCTTCTTTTTTTTCCATTTTTCACATGTTAAGGTTGATCAATCACAACATGCTGAATTGGTTGGGCAAAGACAATGACCACAGAGGGAGAGGTGCAAGGTGGAGACTGTGGCAGACAACCTTCTCCCAGATTGACCCAGCTGAACCCTCCAATCCTCATCCATTGGTCTCCACTGTTTCACAGAGTTGTGCCCAGAGTAGGAGTTGTCTCTGATTTGTGCTGCTGGTGACTTCTAACTATGGTTTCATCAAAGTCAAAACTGAGTCAGACTATGTGTGAGTAATGATGATGCACACCTGTGAGCCAATCACAGAAAAGAGTATTCACCCAGGCCACGTTAATTCAATGCATAGAGTGTTAATTGTTTTTTGGTGTTTGTCAAACTGAATGGTTCATCACTCTGCCACCATCAAGCTTGTAAGCCTATTGCTGGGCATGATTTTTTAAATATGTTTTCCAATTTTCTTTTTCCAAGTAGGATCACAACATTCTCTGAAATACACTTTATGGCTTCGAGAAAGTGTGCAGACTTTACCTCCTGCCTCTCACCACCTTGATGTTCTAAGGGTTTGGAATTATATTAATTACATGCTGCTTTATATTATGATAACTATGTTTAGTGTTTCGTGTCCTCTTTAAAGCAACAATTTCAAACACAAGTAGACACATTGGCTTTATTATAACTCGCAGCATTCACAGACAAAGCCCTTGTCTTTTGCAGGACACATTTTCCTCAACAAAAATACAACACGCTTATGGTTTTAGCACAAGCCTATGGCATTTTAAATTATAAAAAGTAGCCTAGTGGCTAATGGACTTTTCCTCTACTCACATAAAGATAGGGACAACAGCAACATTTAACGAAGATGACGTGACAGAATTCAGCTACATTACAGCTCACAGTGTTCATTGACAAAATGTCTATCTTATACTCAACACGTGTTCCAAACAAATACAATATGCTAACTTTATTAGCACTAACCCTACGGCATTTTACATTGTATACATAAGCCTAGCAACTGGAGGAGATTTCCTCTACCCAAATAAAGCCAGGATAAATCACACACAAAACCTAAAATGCTATTTTATGGGAGGTTATTGTCTTCACAATATATTGTTTCATATCTGTGAAATAAATTTGTCCTTGTGTATTTGCACTGTGTGTTGGACAAAGTGACTGCATGGCAGTAACAAGAAGAAGCAACTCCTTTGCACATCAACACACAAAATGCTGCCAGGAGCAACAGCTACCGTAGCTGCTTCAGCATCAATGTCACAGGAATAGGAATCAAGTCAGGTTTTGTTTTTGTTTCTTTTCTTTGTTTGTTTTTTTATTTGTTGTTGTTTTTCCAATCGATCAGTGTTGCCCACAGACATATACAGTGTCTCAATAGGCTCTTCAGCAACATTTCCTGATGAAACCCAAGGTCTCCAATAATGGACTGCACATACTGTATATTGTATACTGTATATAGGAACTTATATACTTGAGCAGGAAGGACTGTTTCACAGTAACTGTCATTCACCCATGCACACTCATTCACTGAGGTTTAGTGTTCTTCTCAAGGATACTTCAACAAGGAAGTACTCTCAGGAGAAAGTGCAGGCTAGCACACACATACAAACACACAGTTTTAAAGCAGTATTTTACCCCCTAAATGATAATTTGTACATCGATTACTCGCCCTGTGTTATGTTGAATTCGTGAAGACATTTTTGCCATGCCTCTGGTGAATGAGGAATCCAAATATTTAGAAAATTCTTGATGGACTGAAGTAGAAGGGGTCCACGTCTAACTACATCAAACTGTATCAAAACATCCCAAACAGGGATTCCAACAGAGAGCTAAGCTAAAAGTTAAACTTACCTATGCTCTCTTCAAAGCCAGACTCTTACAGACTATTCCTCGCTTAAAATGGGGGTTGCCGGTTTACCACTGCCTCGATGTTGTTTGTTTGCAGTGTTAATTTTGGAATCTATTTACATTTAGTCTTAGTCTTTAAATAACAATTGGTATTAGTTTTGATCAGAGCCATAGGTGCAAAAATACAATAAAAATAGGGGACATCCTGGATAAGCACTTATGAGCACTTATGAGGTAGCTTGAACATTCTCAAGTCAGAACAGAAAAATTATTCTTCACATTAGAACTAGTGCAACATTAGAACTTAGTGCAACATCACAGACTCAATAGTCTTAGTATTAAAACAAACAGCAGCTTAAGTTAAAATGCCAGTCAGGCATTAAAATATCAAATAAAACAAATGAGCCAATAAAACAAAGTGACTCAAGTAAGGCCAGTATTGTGCTTTTTGGAACTACACTCCTATTTCTTCTCCTTCTTCTCCTCTACCTTCAAAACATGTATGTTTTTCTTGATGAAAATCAGCATCTCAACCATGTCAGCTGAGAGCCTGTTCCTTTTCTCATCAAGGACATTTGCAACAGCGCTATAAAGTCTCTCACTGTCCACAGAGCTGCAGGGGGCACAGAGATACTTGGTAGCAACAGCAGCAAGTGAGGGGAACTGAGTGGCATGTTCTTTCCAGTACTCAAGTGGATCGCTTCTCTGGGGGGTGGTTTGCTCTGAGAGGTAGTTCTGCACCTGCACCTCTGCTGATGTGGTACTCACAGACCGGGCCTGTGACTGCCTCTCTTGTAAGATCTCCTCAAAGGCGCTTGCCAGGCTGCTGCTTCCTTCATGACGTGGGGACTTGCTCACTGGCTCTGCTGCCTCTGGCTCTTTGCTGGTGGTGGCCCTCCTCTCCTCCGTCTTCTTTGCCACCTCCTGGATGAGGTGGTCTTTGGCAAGCGTCAGGTGGGCTGACTTGGTGAAGAAACTAAAAAAAGATAAATGTAACATTGCACACAATTTAAAACAACCTAAGAAAGACACACCACATAGCACAGCATAGGCAACTAAATTACACATGTACTCAATAAATATACAATTAAAAATCTAACAATATAACAAACTCTACATTGAATAGGAAATAAAATATTGGCTTAATTCCGGTGATGACTTTATAATGATCATGTTGCACAAAAGGTCCATTTTAATTTAACTGTACTTGCCCATCTTTGTATCTGGGGTCGAGTAGAGTGGCCATGTAGAAGAGTGGCTCTGTTTCCACATTACCAAAGCGTTTCTCCACTGCCTCCAGGAGAGTCCTCTTCATGGTCCTGATTCCCTGGTCATGCTCTTCCTCTCTAGACAGAACACGTCTGAGGACTAATGAATGAATGAATGAATGAATGGAAGGGATGATGGTTTGTTTCAAACTAACAATATAAATAAAATGTTACGATACAAAATGATAAAAAATTACCTGTAATGGCAGGCAACACATCAGCTGCAGATGCAGTCTATCTGCTCACATCCCTGGTCAGCTCTTCAAAGGGAGCAAGCACCTCTGCTGTCTTCGTCATCAGCTCCCACTGGTTGGCTGTCAGTGTCGCTGGTAGAGTGCGTTCAGCAGCATACACACTGAGAGCCCGTTTTTGTTCCAACAGACTCTGCAGCATGTGGAGGCTGCTGTTTCATCTCGTCTGCATAATAATAAATATAAAATATCATTAAGAGTGTGCTTTCATTCACATTATTTTTGTGCAGAGTACTATTATGGCTGTGCAATGGATAGACTCTGTCTTCTTATGGCTATGTTGTTATTATTTATTTTTATTAGTGTTCAGCACTTTGGTCGACCGATGTAGTTTTTAAATGTGCTTTATAAATAAAGTTGACATTGACTATGACAAAGAAATTGTGTTGGCAAGCCAGGTGCAGAGCAAAGTATTTATTTAGTACTAAAAAGTGCATGGGAATAAATAATAGGATAAAATAGTAATAATGGATAAAAATAAATAATGGAAAGAGGAATCTCACCTGCACATCTTGCTGCAGGCGCTTGACATCCGTGTTCAAGTCCATCTGGATGTCTTCCAGACGGGAGTAGGCTAGCGGGGAGTGCTTGAAATGGCCTACAATCTTCCTCGCGTTGGCCAGTGTGTCTGTGACGCTGCGCTGGGAAAGCAGGCCCTCGTGCACGACAAGTTGGAATGTATGCGCTACACAGCCCACACTCTGTACTCCCATATCCAGCATGGCTTTCTTCATATTTGCAGCATTATCGCGCAAAATGACATGAACTCGGTTGTTGTGTATTCCCCAGTTGTTAAGCATCTTCTGCATCGCCTGCTGGATGCGCTCTGCTGTGTGGGATCCACGGAATTCCTGGGCATGCAAAGTTGCACGGCGTAAAACAAAACTGGAGTTGATCCATTGCGCAGTGAGGCTCAGTAGTGGCATCGGAGACACAGACGAACTCCAGATATCTGTGGTAAACGCGACATCAGACACGTCTTTCAATAGGACAAGTAGCTTGTCGCTAATCTTTTTCTGGGAAATAGCGTCGAGAGGGCATGTCGTATCGTGGTTCCACATACTCCATAAGCATGACAAATCCCGGGTCATCTACCAGGGAGAGTGGCTGGTCACTCATTGCTATCATCTCGGCTATCTTTTCTGTTATCTTTTTCACCTTTTCACAGTCGCGGGGCATTTTCTCTCGCTTCTTGAAAGCCTCTTCCACTGTGGGCTGGCTAACCTTCGGCTTGGTTGCCTGTGTAAACTCTGTATATTGCGTCGGGTGTTTGTTTTTCAAGTGCCGTATCAAGTTTGTTGTGTTAAAAGCAGCTTTGTCCTTACCACCCCTTGATATCCCAATTTTACATATCTGACAGTTTGCGACTGAGTCGTTCTCGTCATTCAAATTTCCACACAGCAGACATGATAGCACGCGCCTCAGCTTCAAAACAAACTGACATGCTCTGCGCATGCATTGTTTCTGTGAGGCTGTCTGGCTGTGTGCCGTTTGACACAGACATGTCTGACTCTGTAAACGGTAGTCTGGGGCCGTTAATGGGCCGTTTTGGTAAGGAAACGGAAAAAGGGCGAGAGAGACAATTCGATGGATGTGCCTTTCCGTAAAAATAAAAGCACCAAGCTAATAAAAATGCGGTGAAACTTTTAATTTAAAGAATGTAATTTACAAGAAAAGCCCCAAGCCATTAAGTTAATCGATTTTCTTACACCCCTCATCACCCCAAATCGATGGTGCGCCAGAATTTAAAGTTTTACTATGCTGAACACTTTTAGTCTGGTGAATTTGGTGAATTCCGGATCTGCTCTCTAGACCGGAACCAGAATCAAGACAAAATTCAGAGTGAATAGACACCAGGCTCTTAGTAAACGGTGGTAGTAAATACTATTTTATTCTAATTTATTTTGAATCACCAATAGCCCATATATTAAAAATCTGATAAAAATAATGACTTTAAATATACTTATATGTATATTATATAAATCCGATCCCTGATCGGTTCATAACGTCCGAGTTCCGATTGAGTCTGCAGTCACGTGATCGGCCCCGATTTCCGATCACGTGATCGGATCGGGACATCCCTACCTCCTACCTGCCCTTGAAACAGCAATCGAACCATAAACCTTCTCGAAAAAGTCCGGAACTGAGTGGAGTCCGGCGGGGATAAACAGAAATGAAGTCCGGCTCGCTCTGCTGCAGTTCAGTGGCTGATCAGCCGAGCTAGCTTCTAAGAGCCACCGTGACAACTAACAAACAAATACATTCAATAGCTCCACTATCCACAGTCAGACACACACCATGTACTGCCAAATTACAGCTCAATAGCTGACACTGCTCTGGTGTGAGTGTTGTGCAGGCTTGAAAACATCCTGACTTTGACTCTATATTTAAGTTGTTCGGTCTGATCTCATACCGCTCATATGGCAGTAGAAGATGCAAGTGTGGTCATTCTTGGCTTCCTACTTTCTAATACATTTCATAAAATAATTTATCACTAGTCCATACCAATTGAGTGCACAGTTGCCCACGTACAGTTTCACATGGTGTGTGTTTGGGATACAGGTCATTAGAAAACTGCAGATTAAATAGTCAACTGAACCCATTAAGAAGAGCAATGTATTCAGACAGTGTTTTTGTGAATTTGATAGTATGATTGCTTTATTGAAAGTACAGTAGTACCATTGCCAATAGTGGGATAGTTAGTGGGCTAAAACTGTACATTAGTAGTTGAGGTAGCACGTTGAAAGGCAGATAGTTAAAGTGTTTATATGTTGTATTGACTTAAAAGTTGGCGCACTGGTAGTTCACATGGGAAAGGTGTGGCTAGCCCTTGTTGCAGCAGCATACCATGACTTAGTCATACCAAAAATTAGAAGAAAAAAAACCCCAAACATTCAGCCACAGGGGGAGCCACAGCGATCAGTCACATTTTAGCCATTTTTAAGCATTTTTCTGTTGTTATAGCGCCACCCAGTTGCCAATTAGAGTTAAATTTCTCCAGTCACCTTGAGGCGTCCTGTTCTACATATCTACCAAGTTTAGTAAAAATCGATATGGCGGTTAGGCCTAGATAAGAAATTAGCTCTCTAGCGCCCCCATTTTGTTTGATGGGGTCAATAATGGAGGGGTCCCCTCAGATTATGTGTGCTCATATGCCTACAAAGTTGCGTGGTGATCGGTGAAACCCTTGAGATGTTATACACCTTTATGTGATGAGCCACGCCCTCCGCAATATTCATTGCCTTATAGAAGCTCAGTTTTAGTAAGTTTTCCAACTTTTGCCAAGAGGGAACTTTAGATATTGGTCCCTAGATTATGTTCACTGAGTTTCATGCAGATTGGTCAAAATTCCAAGGAAGAGATCGATTTTAAGTGTTTTTCAAAAAAATCAAAACAGTGGAAAATCTATATAACCAGAAGTTATGGGTTCTTGAGGCAAATGTGTTCCTCATGAGGAGAGGCATCTCTGTGCAAAGTTTCATGTCTCTACGACATACGGGGCATGAGATATGACCATTCAAAGTTTGCAATTTCAATCGGTTGCTATAGCGCCCCCCTTTGGCCAATTGATGTAATACTGCTTCATTCGCATCCTCCCATGACCCTCTACCACTGTGCCACATTTCACATGGATTGACCAAGTCAGTGAGGGAAAAAACAGACACACCCACAGACAGAGTTTTTGTTAGTAAGATTCAGTTCTCCTCAGTTTGAATGTCCTATGGTCCACCACTATCATTTTCATCCCATCTTGTATCATCAACAAAAATAAAACATACATATAATCATAGTTTTATTATCAAAGATCTATTGTCAGCTTGTCTTCTTCATGGAAAAAAAAGGTCACTGAAAAGCATTTTTACTCACAGTTTTCCTCCACAAAATTAACAGTTTGTTTGTGTTATTGTGTGACTTTGCAAAATAAAAATAAAATATAAATAAAATAAATAAAACACCACTGAGGCAGACCAGGGGCCTGTATCACGAAGCAGGATTAATGTCTCAGCGAGGTAACTTCAGGGTTAACCCTGGGTTTTCGGTGGTAGATCACCATGGTAACTTACTCTGAACGGCTATCCTGCTCCGGAGCAGGGTAAGTTCAGGGTTGAATCTGATCCTATAAAAAGCACCATCCACTGGCCAATCAGCTGTTCAGAAAAAAATGACTCCGCCCAGAGAAATGCAGCCCAGTCATGACGGGAGGTTTAATTCATTTGATTGATTTTGATTTGAAAGTTTATTTTGAACATTAAAAAAGAAAAGAAAGCAACAACAACAATCAATGAAAAGATTGTTCAAAAAGGAGTGGAAAGAAGTCGAAATTTCATCCCACCCCTTCATAAGGAAGAAACTGATCATTTGCGGACACTTAATAGCACCATTAATTAGTGCCAACATTTTGTTTTGCTCGAGGAAATGATCCCTGTTAAAGATAATGGGCCTAACTGACAGCTTTGCTGCTGGAAATGTGGAAAGTAGCCTATCATGTCTACACTTCATGGTGTTTGAGGGATTTTCCTTTTTGTTTTTTAAAGAGGGAGACTAGGTTTATTTTCGCGCAGCTGTTAATTTCTAACACAGCTCAACATCAGGATGATTTTATTCAGACTATCAATTTGGTGTTGATATGATTTAATTGTGGCGTCAGCTTTAAGCTTTATTGTAGCATATATAACGTTATGACAAAGAAGACCAGTTTATCAGACGCAATGATGTTAGACGATAATTATTCATCTGCGCAGCATTGATTTCATGGGATTCAAGGGTGTGATCAGTGTCAGACGTACAGGTACAGGTCCTGTAGCTACTTGAACCAGTGATGAGTAATTCAACCTACACATCATTTTATTTGCTCCCTTGTTTTGTCTTGATTTTTCCTTCTCTCCTCCTCTCTTGCTTCTTTCCTGACCCGTTTTTTTTTTTCTTTTCTATTATGTGATTTCATTGATGTTTTGACAGGGGAATTTCTTTGATAAGCTTTTAGTGGCTTCTAACTTTTCCGGCACTTTTCTTTTTTTAATCTTGTAAATTTTATACTGTCTGTTTTTAACATTATGTGAAAATAAACTATTCTAAACTAAAACTAAACATTATTCATCCCGTTATGCGTTGCCACGCTTGTTTCCTCCTCCTGCAGCTGCCACGGTGTTGGTCTTTTCTGTAATGTTGCTTTTCTCCTCCTCATATTTTAGTAGAATTAATCTCTGATCCTCACGAGAAATACTGTTTTTCCCCTCACATACGGCGCTCTGTGAGGACGCTCAGTGAAGCTGCGCTTCTCTCATGATTGTGATTGGTCCGCTGCGTGCGCTTTCACGGCTCTTGATAAAGCAACCCTGGGTTGAGTTACCGAGTTGATATCGAGCGTCGTGATACCGATTATCCTGATTGCCATTGTTAGGGTTAGTCAACCCAGGATAGGTCTGGGTAACCCAGGAAAGGTTGATCTCGCTTCGTGATACAGGCCCCAGCAGCTCTGCTGTTAAGCAAGGTAAGATACTGTTTTTGTCAGTGGAGTCTGGCTTTGAAGACAGCATTGTTGAGTTTCACTTTTAGTTCTGTTCCCTGTTGGAAAGGGCTGTCTGTTTGAGAAGTACCGAACACACAACTGGATAAATGAGAGTTGGACTATACTGCACTTGTTGTGGGAAACTTTGTAAATGGATGTTTTCATATAGTTCTGCTGTTGTTGAACATGGTTGCTGAGGACTTCAGGACTTCGGGATGTTTTCTTCATAAATTCAATGTAACATGGGGTGAGTAATTGACATATATTTGGGGGTGAAGTTGGTTTTAAAGGTCTTTTGAAGGTTAGTAGAAATATATAGGAATTAAATTTGATTCAACTAATAATGCTCTACATCTGTTGGACGCATTTGAAGGTGTAACTAACTCAAACCATTTCTTTACTTGGTATACATGAAGCATATAAATGCTTTCATTGTTGTATTATTTCATCATATGTCTCCGCTCTATATGTTGTACTTACTGTACATCCCTCTTGTTGTATTTTTCATTTAAACAAAAGCACACTTGTCCCTAGTTCCTTTTGACTCCTTCAGCATTTCAATTACTCTCATGATTTCTCTAAATAAATGTTGGCTGAGGAGGGTGTAAACAGAAAAGTGTAGGTGTTTATTTGCTTCTTCTCGCCGCAGCGCAGTATGTGTACTCTGTCCTTGCTGCCCTTTCCATGATTTGTTTCTGAAAAGCTACTGAATGATGAATGTTGTCAGAGTAGGTATTTTAACTCATGTCACATTGCAGTGTATTACCCTCGTTGTTTGTATGCAATGGTAAAACTGCTGACAACACAAGAAAGGTATGCTGTATGTAAAGGGATCTTTACAGCAGCGGATTATTAGTTCTCATGAACATTGGGTATAACAGAATATCTCACTTGCAGTATTGTCTTTTCAAGTGAAGGATAGTTCTGTTTATGTAACCCACTTCTGATAGGGTACACAGAGTAGTTAAACAGTTAGGACCAGTGTCTGAGAGAATGACAGACACAATAAGTAGCTGGAGCCAGATGATGTATTAAATGTAAAATTATATTAAAGTCACTTTGGAAAAATAACAAATTAAAATATTTGTTTCAACCAACGCTCTGGCTTCACTCAACCGGTTGAGACTCTTAAGTGCATTAAATGCAACAAAACAACAATATTTCACCCTTCTGAGCAGGCAAGGCAAATCACATAAAATTGCACAGTTCACTTTAAATAACAGAAAATGCCCCTTTAATTGAAAAGATTTCAATGTTCCTTTGTTCCATTCCTTTAAGTTCAGTTCAGCTAGCATCAGTCAGACAGTCAATTTCAGTCAAGCGCTTTTTACATCAGTCAAGTCAGGTAGTGAGGTGTGAGCTTTAGTCCTACCACAGAGGTGAAAGGGGAAAAGACGGGAAGGGGGGTTTCCTCCTTGGGGCAAGGGTGATGTCACTCCAGCTTCTCGGATGAGGAGATGATCAGTTTCACAGTTGGCTCGCCATCTCCTTCGTCAAGGACAATCTGAATCCACATCCAAATCTAAGAGTTTTCTCCAGGGAATCTCAAAAACCTAGCCTGTGCAGAAACAAGGCTATTACACTCTGGGTTATGTCTGACTTCCTGTCTCTTATGGCAAAAATAAAATCACATCAAAATTCTTCAGACAGGCTAAAATAGCTTCTTTTGAGCTGCTTATTCACAGAGTTAACAACAGTCTAAGTGTGTTCAGAAAAGTCTGGGACCCCTATCTGGAAATGATGAATAGAGAGTAGGGCTGGGACAACGCGTCGACATCGACACCAAAAAATTGCATTGGCGCATCACGTCAGACCAATTCAGAAAATAGCAGCAGCTTGTAGCAGCAGTAGCAACACGAGTGATTCATCAAAGCTTCAACAAAGAAAGCACAAAATCGTTCTTCTAAACTATGGGAATATTTCAGTTTCCACGGAAGGGATTCCGTGATTTGTAGACTTTGTAAAATGGAGATGGCCTATCATTCCAGCACAACGGCTATGACCCAACACCTGAAAAGGAGGCATCCAGGAGCAACGAGCCTAGATGACAAAACACCGAAAGTTTTCAACTTTCCCCCTTTACCACATAGCTAGGCTACTCGATGTAGGAGTATCACACATCGACACAGAGAGTGTTTTTAGTCTAACGTAACACTAGACTGTCAATATGTTAACCTACACGTAGTGCCCTTACTAGCGTAACCTGCTAGCCGAAACACCATGCGCTGATATTTTCGGACAATGCGTAACGTTAACTATGTCAAATGGTTACTAGTTGTTTTAACATGGCATGTAGTCGTTTACTCCAGTTATTAAGTTACATGCTCTAGCAACCATTTTAAATTCCAAGTCAACATGCAACGGCTACACGTCATGACATGTTAAAAAACATTGGTGAACGTCATTGATTAGATTATCGTAACGTTATAGGTCACTGCCATGCCGTGACAGTGCAAGTAAACACAAATACAGGGTTTGATTACCTGCTGATTTAGACAATGGGTAAAGCCAGCAGGAGTAGGGATACATACATTTAAGAATCTATTTAACTGCAATTCTTTCTGAAATTAAAGGGTTAGTATATTCTTATCATATGTCTGACAAACATCAATATATGCAATCATGTGGACTGTGCATGAACAGAATAAGTTATGTTTCAGATTTTTTATTCTCATTAATCCGTGTGCTGTGTGCGTGATTTATCTGTTTTCAGGAATAGGCAGAATAGTGTGGAGGATTACTTCCATAAGAAGAACTCAACTCCCTGCACACCTCAGGAGGCTGCTGTGCTCACGGAGAGCATCTTATCGATGATAGTAAAAGACATGAGGCCCCTTGCTGTCATGAAGGGAGTAGGCTTCCAGGAAATGCTAGCCACATTTCGATCTGGGTACACTCTGCCCTCTAGGCGCCACTTTACAAGTATGATGGAGAAGAAATATGAGAGAGAGAGACTAAAAGAAAGACTAAAAAAAAAACTAAAAGATTCCACATCCAAAATCACCCTCACCACTGATGCTTGGACGACATGAATTTTATTTTGGAATTTGGAAAGATTTTGGGAGCAATACTCTGAACTGATGTGAATAAATATTGAAATGCAGGGCTCCAGACTGCGCCTAATTGGTCGCATTTTGCAACCTTTTTTGGAGGCCGTGCGACAGTTTTTTAACTAGGAGCACCAGCGCGACTTACAAATCCACCCCTCTCCCCGTTTTTCTTTCTTTTTTTTAATTTTTTTTTTTATAATTGCATTTCATGGAGGAGCGGAAGCAAGTGTATCTGTGTGTGTGCCTGTCATGTGTGTCTGGATACGCACTGCGAGGGGGGAGGGGGGAGGGGCGCCAGTAATCACAGCAACGTGCAGCAGTTTTAGTAGCCTACATACGTGTGTACTGTACGCGGGGTTAGACAGAGAGGGGTCACAGAGCCAGTGTCGTTTGACCATAAAGTGGCACTATGAAACGAACTATAGATTTGTTTTTCACAAGAAAAAATTATCCAAACTCCTGTCGGTCCTGTGCCAGTTTCCCAAACTTCCGACGACGATAGTTCAGAGGATGAGTCAGCAATGCCCTGCCCATAGCCCCCCATTGATATTATTTTGCGCGACAGATGCTTCATATAATAACATAACAATATACTATTTATGGTGTTATGTCATTGTGTCATTTCTGTCTCTACATGGTCACGCGTTAGCAATTCTCCTCTGCTCTCTGTATCGCGCACAGCGGAGTTCCACCACACACAGGTGAGCACGCTAGAGCAGCTCGGGCCGCATTTTCCTGACTAAACCTGACCTGAGCCCGGTGCAGTTTGTCAGCTGACAAAGTTATTGTTATGGACAGTGTGTAAATAACCATCAACAGACTGCTGTTACACACAGACAAACACGCTGCTCACACAGCAGCGCAGCACGGCACTCGGTGCTGAGCTTGTGTTGTGTTCAGGCGTTGTCACGTAAATAACAACTTCCAGCACTTAAATAGGTCTTAGCACAAAACAGCAGCATGTCAAGTGATTTTTTACCATTATTATATTCAATAAAATTGTTTTTTCCTAAATCTTGAGACACCTCATATGTAAGCTAGACAGACATTTCACCTGCTCATTACTGTGCACAAATGTACTGTATGTACTTAGTCCTAAAACACTATTGTTTACTGAAGTGTACTCTTAGATTAAATACTTACCTGCTGTATTCTACTGCCCGTACTTTTTAACTGCACACTGCTGATTTATGCCTTTTATCATTCTACTTCTTTTCTTATCCTGACTGTTCAATGTATTGAGCCTGTTTTTATTTTATGTTATTGTATTTTATTATTATCACTATCATTCTCAATTTCTATTTCCCTTTTTAATCGACTGTTTTTATTGTTTTAAATTGTGTCTTGTTGCTTTTAATGTCTCTGTAAAGCACTTTGAATTACCTTGTGTTGAATTGTGCTATACAAATAAACTTGCCTTGCCTTGCCTTCTGGTGCCAGTATACATAGAAACATCCCAGCAGGCTGTGCTTTGCAAGCATACAATAAAGTTTCACGCATGTGAAAATTATTCATCATGTGTGTGCTTCACCTCTGCTGCTACAACTCCATCCTAGGGGAAACACTGCTGTGTGCGTTTTGTGCAGCAGGTGGATGTGGTAGTCTACTGGTTGAGAGAGAGAGAGCTAAGTAGCGTTGGAGTAGAGTAGAGCAGAGCAGAGAGATGGAGGCAAAATATATTAAACCCTGTGTTAATACAGCAGAACTGGAGAGAGGGGGGGAAATAAATAGAGGTGGGCATGGCTCAAGTAGGGCACAAAATTATAGAGAGAAGGTTTGACAAAGATTGCCGCTGCCCTGACACTGTCATTTTTGTGTAGGAATTAAGCTACAATACATGACATATGTTGTTTTAATTAATAAATACAGTGTGAATAAAGATTACATAACATAAAAATAACTGCAGTCTTTGTTATTTGATAGCCACTTCAAACACTACTGTAACACAATATTGATTAACTTCATGAATTACTGTTCAGCATTTATCATGAAATATTTCATCCCTTTTAACATAAATTACCTTTTTAGCTTTTTAACTATGAATTATGATTATTTAACATTTTACACATTAAATTATGATTATTTGACATTTTTAGGGCTGTAGCCTCCACTAAAATAGCATTTTAAGTCATGTGTGTGATCTATCCTTCAGGGATTTATACTTCTGGATTTATCCTGGCTTCATATGAACAGAGGAAATCTCCGCTCGTCGCTAGGCTAATGTATACTATGTGAAATGCCACAGGCTTGCGCTAATAACGTTAGCATGTTGTATTGCTGGGGTAAATGTCAAGATAAAGACAAGTGTTTGTCTGTCAGTTCTGTGATTTATAGTGAAGCCAATTTGCGTACTTGTGTTTGAAATTGTCTCCATTAAGCCATGTTTAATGTGTGTTTTGAATCAACTATATAATTAAGTTTGATTTGAACTAAACTTTACGGCACTTAACAGAGTCCTCCATCGCCGACTAGTGTTTTGGAGGTGTAGCTGCAGAGTGACACACACATACCACCACAGAACAAAAACAAAAATAACGTGCAGATTTTTTTTCCCTAATCGATTAGTTGAAGATTAAGTGCGACTTTGGTTGACCAAGATTTTCTTTGGTTGACTACAGCCCTAGACATTTTATCCATGAAATAGACATGCATGTATCTTTTTTAAATCATGAGCTGAATGACAGCACGTCAGCACTGATGTTACATATTACACAGTAGTTTTTTCTTAACCATACTGCATATTATTAGCACTGGTGGTGCATAACAGGACAGCTATGCTGCAAGTGTACCCAGTATAACATAAAAAGGATACATAAAATAATTAATCCACCATCAACAGAAAATAATTGACTTATTACTCATATTGTATATTTTTCTATCAGGTTACCAATGCAAAAAATTATGCTGCTTTAACACTCTTCATATCATAGCAGTGTGTAGAAAGTCAAGTTCACATATTAGCAAGGAGACAAACTTTCTGCAGGACCTCATTGAACTTGGCACTGCAGACCTGCTACCATTGTTAGCTGCAGTTAGCCACATTAGCTTAGCTCGGCTCAACTCACCAAGACGCTGCCAAAAGTTGTTAAAACTTCTGCCGCACAGGTCCGTGGATCCGGTCAGTCACTTCACACTCAGACTTCTGCTTAAATTTATACAAACACTAGTTTTAGTTTTGCTAGTTATCAGCTCATTTAGCAATATGTCTGCCTCATCTGCTCATGTCGTCTGCGTGTTTCTGATTAACTGACTGCTACGTGAAGGAGGGTGGGACCTGACTCTCCTCTCCAATCAGAAGTCTGCATTGGCTGATTGAACCAATAAGAATCAAGTATAGGTAGGATACCTGTGATGACACCTTGATTAGCAAACAGAAAATAAAATGTGCTGGAATTTTACATTTACATTTACAACAACCCTCCTCTCATTGTCAGGGCGAGAACTGAGGTCACTCTGGGAAATAATACTATTGCACGATGTACGGAACATTCTTTAGGCTCTTTTAAGTTGATTAAATTGAAACCTTTTCACAAAACACATGATGCGCAATATAGTGTCAACCCATGGGCAAATTTCATGTCAAAACGGGGTTGCCACATATTGAATTCTTTGGATATTGTGTAACATGTAAGTGACATGACATGACATGACATGACATGACAACTTGGGAGGCTGAAATGAGTGATTGTATGACTGAGCCAATCTGAGGAGTCAATATGCAGTAGCTGCATAATGTCAGCTAGAGCTGACCTTTGCTGAGAAGAAAGATGAGGTGACACATGAGGCAGAGGGAAAATAAAAATATTTCAAATGTATTCAATTGTTTTCTCTTGTTGGTGTGTTGTTGTCATTCAAATGTTTTATCTAACATTTAATTTGTGATTATCGTTGCTGTTTATTTATGTTGATCACTGTTAGACTGCTCTTTTACTCCAGATGTTTATGCTTGTGGAGATGTAGTCCAATGCCAGGTTTGAACAGTGAGACTTAGATCGGTAGATATCATTGTATCATCCAAGATGCAGGTTAAGTAAGGGATAATGCCCGACGAGGTGTCCATTATCAGAAATGAATGGACGACGTGGATTTGATAGAAATCCATTCATTTCTGATAATGGACACCTCAAAGGGCATTATCCCGCTTATACCATGGTCACTTACGAAATAAATAAATATTAAATCAATTATTAATACGTTAATGTTGTTTTTTTACCCTTAAAATCGTAAGTTTTTCACAAGAAGCGGCTGAGTGGACTCTTTAATATCTCTCGCTGTGACGCGTTGCCAAGGTAACTGGCTCTGGCCACAGAACCTGCAGCTCGGTCGGCTGCAGCTGTTATATTAGGCCTAATCAGTGGAGGGAAGTGAGATGATTGCTTAACATTATGTTATGTGATACAAAGTATCATTTCAGAGGGCAAGTGCACCTCTTACCGTTTGTGTGTGTCCAGAGGATGATGCGAAATTTTGTTTCAAAGAATCAAAGTCCACAGATAGTTTCCTAAATCGTTTTTATTGCAATAAATATTATCCACCATTCACTCTGTTCATTAAATGTGTATCAAGCAAGTAAGTCTATCCTAAATCGTTTTTATAAATATTATCCACCATTCACTCTGGATCAAGCAAGTAAGTAGCCTAAGTAAGGTAAGCAAGACAGAAAGACAGGCGACGAACTATTTAAAATTAAATGCAACCGTTGATCGTGAAATTTGATAGAGATACTGGCATGTCCATCATAGTGGCATTTGAAGGATGGAGATTTAACGTTTGTGGACCCTGACCACTGCTGGTTGGGACGTTGCGGGACGACAAAATGTTGCTCCATTCTCGTCTCTCCTGGACTGACGGAGCCCAATAAGCCTGCAGGCTGCTTTCACAGCGATGCCCCGTCACAGACATGATCTGGCGTGTCTCCAGCCCGGCGTCTGAGAGTCGACCCACAGCCGTGCTCCGGAGGCTGTGGTTCGTGTAAATCCGCGACAAACCCACCTTAAAGAAAGAATAATAAACACACAGGTTATTAATGAGGGCAGAAGAGGGGTTAGGCATAATACATAGGGCTACATTATTAGAATTGTACAGGCCTCTTCACTGATTTTTTTTGCATGTCTCCAGGTAGTGGACACCCATCGGCTCCCTGGAGTACCACACATCAGATGCCACGGTGATGGAGCGCTTTGGGTGCAGATAAAAAGATTTTGCGTCTGGGGTACATTTAGAGATGTACTTCTTGAAACTTTTTACTGGGCACAGGGGATCCCCGGGCCTTGCGAACATAAAACCTCTTAGGTTTTGCTTGTGTGGGTCGTTTGGATCTTAATGATTTTTAGTGTCAGGATTATGCGCTAGGCTGACGTATTCAACGCCATCCTCGTCTCTCTGGATGCTGAAAGATGTCATGGTCAGCTCACGGTTCCCCTCCCTGCCACGCCGAGCCAAACACAGCTGGATGTCAAACCACACCTTTCTGACGAGGCCGAGGGGCGTATCTGGAGACAGCGCAGATGAACAGCTGATTATCTCAAGGTCCGACTCAGGGATACGAGGATGGTGGAAGCTGGTGTCTTTCCCACTCTTTCTGTAACGCTTCAGTATCGCCTTAAAAACCGCATTACTGCTCTTGAACACAGTGTCGCTGATGATGTTGACGTCTCTTAAGTGGTGATTAATGCCGGCTCTCAAACTCCTCAAACTGGCAACACTGTATTCTCCTCCTTCCTTAGTCGACTGGACAGACGCATAAAACAGTCGCAAAATGTCATTGAGAGTAGTGGCAGTGTTGCTCTCAAAGTTGATGTCCATGTTTTTCTGAGCCTGGAAGTCTCTTAATGTTTTAACAGCCCATTTCGTGGTTTTCTTTGCGTTTACCTCGTCCTTGTCATCCTCTAAATTGTTCAATTCCTCCAGTGTCACCTCCTTGTGTCGCATCTCCTTCTTCTTATTCTCTTCTCTCTTTCTCTTCTGCTGCATCCCAGTCTTCATCCCATTCACCAAATAGGTTAAAGGAAACTATAAAATCACTCATGTCTTGTCTACTGTCTTGCCGTTGTGATAAATAAACTGTGAAATAACTATCAATACAATCAGGCTATTTGACCGGAACTTCTTTATAGGTGTCCTACAACACTTTTTAACAGACACCCTGCAGCCAATCAGAATCGAGTATTCACCCAGACCATGGTATAATACTGAGTGTAGACTGTCTCATTGTATATCATGTATGTATCCATATGGTTCATATTTAACACCCATTGTGCAAGATTTGTGTTTTAAAACAAGCCAGTTGGAGAGAGGCGTTTTCAGCCAACTACTGACCAAGCCAGCTAACGTTTAATCACAGCAGATAGAATGGGAGGCTTGATAGGCATAGCAACAGTGACAAAGGGCTTCACTTCTGTCTTTGTATTGTCTTCCCAGTTGATAATGTTGTGATGGTAATATCAACAATATTGGTGTTATGATGTGAGGTGTGCTATTTCTGTCATTATCTCTTGTTTCTCTTCCTGATATTCATTACTGTTTGATGATAATGATGTAGTTTCCACTTTGCCGTTTTACGTGTGGTATTGGTTAGGTAAGAAAATGCTATCACAAAGCTGTTTGGGTGAATGGTAATTGAAATTCGAACAGTACATCATGTGCGAGGGGCTTGCTGGCTCTATCAGTGCGTCTCATTGTGCAGTCTGCTGCAGCATCTTGCAGTGCAGTCTATTAAGAGTCATTTATTTGAGCTGTATGGCAGATTGATGCTAATTGTACCTCTGGATCCATTAACTGTCAGAGAGAAAGACAGACAGGGAGAGAGGGAGAGAGGTGGTGAGAGAGACTCTAGTTTCTATGCAGTAGCCTTATTTTTGCAGTACCCACCACACATTTTACAGTTTTGAAAATAATTTAGATATCTTTTTTTTTAATAAATTAAATTAACTGCTAGAACTCCCCTCAACTCACATTACAACACAGTTTCAGAGCAATATTAATGAAAGAGAAGTTCCCGTGTTACATCGTGCCAATGTAAGCCCTTCTGTACAAGTTATGCCCTTTAAAAACTTTTCATATTTGACCTTTAGCGACAGTGTAACAGGGGCAATCAGGGCAAGTAATGGATCTGTGAGTCACCAAGAAGAATGGCACATCTCTAACATGTTTAATTGAAGATGAAGGAAACATGGAATTTAAGTGTACATGTCTATTTTGTCAGGTCTTTTAATTACATATAAAACATCCATCCAACTGAGTCAAGTAATTTTTACAAAAAAACAAAAAATACAGTGGGTGTAATTGAATCAAATAAAACTAAGATGAATAGACTATAAGAATGTGTCTAATAACAGCTCATACAATATACCTAATTTACTTTAATAAAGTTATTCTCTTAATTGAAACATGTTGGTTCATCAGCATATTTGAAACACATCATTTATTATCAGTAATTATGTAAACCTTATTAAATAATAATACATTCTATGAGTGATAGTAACACAAATTCTCATTGCCTATTTATAAAGATATGACGTTATACCAGGTACGATGTGCAAGGTACCCTGGGCGCATTGGTTGTTGATGTTAAGGGAGGCCATGTCAAGTTCCATATGTTACATACATTGTCCTCTCTCAAAATACACTGCTTTTTGGGTTTAGGAAAAAAGAACAGGGTTTTTGGCTTTACAGTCTTCCGAGATGTGAACACCACTCTCCTGGGTGAAAGTCAGTGTTTGTCGGACCCATCTTCATGCCAACGTTAAACGGCTTTTTACATCTGTCTGACACCCTAAGTCACTGCCCAGGCACCAGATTTCGACGACTTTGGGGTGAGACCGGGTTGGTAAACCAAATAATTTCTTTGAGAGTGGTATCAATCACAGGAAAAATTGTGGTTAAAAATTTGCCGTGGAATAAAAATGGCAGATGGAAAGAAAAAGAGCACAGAGGGACACAGAAACTATCCCATCCATCAAATTTCCATTCCAATGAGCACTAATGGTATTATTCGATATCTGAGCAGTGATTAAGTTGTTTAAGTTGTTAAGGAAAGCAGAATTCATCCTGTCTGACAGCACCCACCCCCTGCACTTAGAGTTTGAGACCATGCCTCCTGGTTCCCGTTACAAATACAAAAACCAACCGATACACACACTCCTTCATACCCTCAGCCATTTCACTGCTTGAATCCAATAGAAAAAGATAATATCAGCTTGACCACATGACACGTGTTTTTTAAACTCTATATTCTGACTTTTTTATCATATGTTATATTTAAATGCCTTACTGTTTTCACTTCTGCATAACCAATTGCCCCTCTGGGGACAAAAAAGTTCTACTTGAGACCTAGTCTGTAGGTCCTGATATACATTAAAACTGGCTCAAATTTGAACACCTGACAAGCACTTTGTTCTGTTCACACATGCAATGAGCATGTTAGATCTGGGTATACATTTTGGATTGCAGTTAATGTGCAGAAGCCATAAGTATAATCTGAGTTTAAGTCACCTTGTTTTTATTGGAGTTTCCTACAAATTTAAGGCATGCTGTGAAGATTTTAGCGTTAAATACATTCCTGTACTTGCAAAGCCAGTTACTGGAAAAATTTGAAACCTTAATTGTTAACATCCACATTTGCTAGCTCACAGTCTTCTTCACTGCTTTGTTGGTGCAGTGCTACATTTTTTTTTCTACTTTAAGGCAGAGACACATCAAACCAACACCAAAGAACTATTAGCAATGAAGACCAACTATCGCCTCACGTTGCCTGTGTCCAGGCCAAAAAGTTGCACTTGAACAAACTGCGAAGACTACAGCCAATGGCCAACTAGCATATATGTTCTGCACCTGCGTGAGAGGAAATAACTCTCCATAGCAGCAGCTGGCGGTAGTCTGTATTCGTCTTTCAAAAAAGTAAACTGGAAGACGAACAGGACAGACTCAAGATGCTAGTTAGCCAGTTAGCACATTAACACAACCACATGTTGAAAGAACAAAGGATATTTACATGCACTAGTGAACAATAACACAAACAGTTCTGAATCATGTCTGTTGCCAATTCAACATGCTGAATCACCTGGGGAAAAAACAATGAGGGCCACACAGTGCCAACAGTGCAGGTGCAGTGCTCCATAGCACTTCTACACTCCACAGGATATCCTTAAAAAAATGCTTTGTCTCATCATAACAGGATATTGTGCTCATTGTACCATATAAGGTTTTTACTTACCATTATGGCCGACTACATGGTTCTGGATGACTGATGAACACACAGACTGAATGACAGATAGAGCGGCAGTATGGTAGCGATGAGGGATCTCTTGTCTTTGTGTGTAGCATGACCGACAGCTGTCAGTAAAGCTGTGCTGCCTCTGCCGTTTGAAGGGTTCGCTGTCATTACTGGTGACCATCAGTGATAAAGAGCCAGTCACCATCAATCAGTCAGTCTGCTACGGAGCAGCAACAATCTTACACACGTCCAGCGCATAAACAGACTGAAAGCAGCAACACTGCCTTAAGCTGTTAGACCGTACAGTGCAGAGCTGAATGGAACAAAAGATGGATAGCTGAAGTCTCTGGGGTTTGTTCTGTTGGTTTGTATGTTCTTTTGTGTGTGTGTATTTTGTTGTTTTATGCAAATTTATGCATAGTTGTTTGAAAGCATATGGTTGTACATGTATGAGTATGATACATGGGTGCGTGAGTGTATATACAAATATGTATAGGTTTATAGTTTTGTAATGTTTAACCGTGTATGGACATATTTCTGTTTTAATTTCATGAAAATTCTGCTTCTGTGACTAACTGTGAGCATGAAAGCTAATAGATTTAAACTCAAACTCATTCACAGCCATCATTGAAGACAGTCTTATTGGTGTACTTTATGGCTCTGAGGAACAGCTTGTGAAATCCAAAATTTCTAGCTTGACAGTGGGCACAAGAAATGATTTCAAAATGAAAAGAAATTGAAAAAATACTTTCAAGTGAAGTAGCACTTGTTGGGAGCCACACTGGAAGTCTTCAGGCAGCATTAGCTCCTTTTACACTGTCTGGCCAATGCAGGAATGTTACTCTGTTATTCCGCCTTACTGCTTTATTAAAGGTATAAACATGCACTGGGGATACAGAGTTGTTCTATCTTTAAAGGATAAGTTCAACATACTCAACCCGTGCCCTATTTCCCTGTGTAAAATGATCAAAGAATCAATGTGAACAATGATTTTTGAAATCTGTCCAATATCGAGTGAGCCGGCAACAGCCAGCAGCCACAGAACAGGCTGTAATGGAAGCACATGGGGCAATTGAACACCATTACTGCATGTCCATAAAAAGTGTTGTTTTTTTTTTTTTTTGGCCTCGTTAAGAAGTCTCATTCTGAAATATTACAAGATGTCATTCGATGTCACTTGTTGTAGTCAGACAACAGCAGAAACATGAATGAGATTTGGAGGGAGTATAACACCCAGAGTAGTTCATAGAAAACGTACGTCTAAAAGATTTTCAATATCTTGGATGATTTCTTACCTGATTTCAACAATGTGTTTCAGGCCTTTGAATTCCATCGCTGCCCGCATTAATTTGTGACGAAGTATATGCATGAAAATTGGACAAGGAGATAGAGAGAGAGAGAGAGAGAAAGGCAGCAAGGGTTTTTATTTCATTGTTTACATATTCATTACGGCTTGTTGATGCTTTTTGTTACACAATCCTCTTTGCTGCTGTAACACTGCAAATGTCCCCTCTGTGGGACTAACAAATGATTATCTTATTAGAAAAGAATGTGTATGGGGATTCTTACATTAACTAACATTACCATCATCATTTATTGCCGTAGGCATCTCCTTAGTGTATAGGAAGGGCAAATGCAGGCCTTAAATATGATGGATAGGATGGTCATATAATATTGAAACATAAATATATTTTTCTGCCATGCACACACACTGGGCCATAGATAGTGTCATCTTGTTGATATCCCTTGTTTTATTACTATGAATGTCAACTGATGAAAATGGGTAATCAATCTATAAGATTTGTTATAATCAGTGCTGAATTAGTTGATTGTTGTTTTTGCCATTATCGTGCCATGATTACATGTGCAACATAATGCAATGTCAACATCATAACTTAAGCTAATAGCATTAGCCTACCTGCACTCTTCTGCAGCAGGTAAATCAACTCTTAGAACATCAGTTTTCTTTAGAAAAATAAGCTCCAGATTTCTTCTCCTCTTTGACAGGTAGAAGTCAAACGTTGTTCACATCAATCTCTTTGAACAATTTACATGGAGAAATAGGGTCCAGGTTAAACAAATGCCAAAGTTATCCTTTAAGCTAGCAGCCAAAGTAGCAACAGACCAAAATCAATGTCTGTGTATAAAGTTTTAGCCAGCAGCAGGGGACGGGTGTGACATTCTGAGGATATGTTATGTGTGCAACCCACAGTCAGGAAATTGAAAAAGCAGCTAGCAGCAGTTAGCAGCTAACTAAAAGAAGAAGAACAGCAGCTGAAAATGTCTGCCAACTGGGGAGACAATGAGGTCTGGAGGCTCCTTACCCTGCAAGCAGAGGATGACATCAACCCTTGGACACTTGGATATGAGCGCTGCCATCTTGCACTGGTGAAGTCATTTGAAACTAAAGTCTGCTCGATAGCAATCAGGAAGTGGAGCTGTGATATTGAGTTCCCGCCCATTAATTCTACCATCCAACCCAACTGCACGACCCCCAACAGGATAAGTGGTTACGGAAAATGAATAAATGAATGCATGTTTGGTTCTGTGTTAAAAAGCAAAGTGAGCGTAAGAAATGTCTTTATTCGGGCTGAACTGCTGAATCATTGTGTATCTAGTGCTATTAGCTCCTTACACTCAATAAGAATTGGACATACATGGTGAACTTCAGAGTGGTTTTGGTCTGAGAATGTTTTGCAGTGACAACTGTTGGTATGTTAACACATCAGCCACTTTGATAGTTAGCCTAAGAGTAGCAAGTTCACTGGCTTGTAATAGAGTGTGTTTTCCCCGGGTAGAGCCTGTACATTAGGCTCCTTTAAAGGCAGGGACAGCCACTCTGGTGGGATTTCAGACACAAAGCTCCATCAATTGGTAACCTGTCAATCCAAACTGAGCTGAAGTTTAATTACATCAGAATTACAGCTCTGTGGGCCTGATTTGTTTTTTGTTTTGTTTTTCTTTTGTTACTTTCCTTATACCTGTGTACACTTGAAATAATGTAAAGCAGTTAGAAGTTCTTCAGCAGCCGTGGGAAGAGGGCACAGATCTGTAAGCCAGAGTGCAGATGCATCAAATCATCAAAATGCTTGAGGCCAAAGGTTCCATAATGTGCTGGCAATGAAGATAAATGGTTTGTGTAGCCTCTCCAAGTTGCATCTCTCATTTCAGGATTCATTCCTTTAGTCAAGTCAGCTAAGAGTCCCTCTCTCTCCTGCACACAGGGCCCTCATGCGCTTTAAACTGCAAGTGTAGGTAAGTGTGCTCCTGCTGGGCAGAGTGACTATATGATGAGGATGTGTATGGAGACTGGCGTGCAAGCTGTTCAGAACTCTGTCCATGACAAACATTTCAGGTTTATCGTGTCCTCTATACAGTACATCTCTGGGGGCTGACACCTTTATTATTAGGACCTGTTATTTCCCATTTTGAAAGCTGGATTACATGTTGTCAACACTTTGGTTTCACCTTCTTGTCAAGTGTGTACTTTCATCATTCTCAGGCCAGCTGCTAATTATTTTAGAATCTCAATGTTGTCACCGTCGCTGTCCTTGCCTAAATACCCTCTCATATAATGATGGATGGGACCACTTTCCAATAAGTATAGCCTGTCCAAATTGCACACTCAGGTGTTGCCATTAATCTTTGTAAGGTCCCTCCAGTTGATTTGTTCACCCAGCTCAATTTAGAGGGCAGTAGCGTTCGTGGATAGCCTACTTAAAGCACTATGAAAGTATGGAGACAATAACTTACTTCCATGAGTCATCACTGTGAGGTTGCTGGGCAATCAACAATCAACAGAAGCCCTTTTTAGATAGGAATTGTGCAAATTTGCAGGAAAGCAAATCAGTCTTTTTTCAGCATTGGCAGTATAAAAACGAAATCGGGGAGTGCAGCAAAATGCCACCTACTTACTTTTGTTTATACACTATGTGCCTTTTTCAGGGCAATGGGGGGCGTGAGCAGGTAAAAAAACGTGTAGCTCAGCGTGTGACATAAACAGTGACGTAAGAGGGAAGCCACCGCTAGTCAGGCGGCAATAGTCAGGTGGCGATTTCTCTCGTAAATTGTTCCGTTCCTCACCGTCCCCGTCATCTGACGGTTAATGGCCTCTTTACTTGCAAGGACAAGGAGGGCACGCAATTCCTTGTCTCCCCAGATGCTCATCTTTACAGTTTCCGTCAAGTTTGCATATCCACTGCCGATGGCTTGCAGCTCCTCCCACAAGTCATCAACAGCCCCTCCCGTTGCGGAAGGCTGCCTCAGGCTCTGCCAATATGACTACCCTACGAGGTGGAAAATTGGGTGCCTCGGATCAACTCGCCATTCCGCTTCTGTGTGTATAAACGCTTGCAGCTGGCCGGCAAAACAGCCCAACATTCATGAAAAATCTGGCAGTGTAAAAGGGGCTAGAGACTCCACTGCGCCTGGCAAAAAATAGTCCAGCACAGAGTTTCCCATAAACCACCAACATGTCACTTTTTACATCTGGGTTTATGCAAGTAAGGTTAAACCAGAAAGATACAAGCTCATCTGTGGGCTTTAAAGGTGCTCAAAGGCTAGCTGTTGCCCTCTGTTCAAGCCTTTGTGCTGAGACTAGTGTCGATCTTTTCCTTTAACCCTCAGCAATAAAGCAAATAATTGTATTTCCCAAAATGTCAAACAACTCCTAAACCTTCTTCATCTAACAGTGTTTGGATTATGTTTTCTCTGTGTTGACTGAACACTCCAGCAAATCAAAAGAATCAGTGGGTATCTTGGGCTTAGCCCATTAAAGTGTGGATGAGTCTGGGGCCATATTTTAATGCATATGTATATATTACGGTTACAAGATTGCACATATTGATTTTTTTAATGTAGAAAATTAAACACTTAATATCAATATCTGCAAATTCTGGAGAGAAAAAAAAAATCAAAGAAGGCCCCATGGGATTCTTAAATTAAACACTTTTGAAGATATTGCTGCTGTATCCTATCATTATTCCTCTGGCACAAATGCCCCTAAACCAGTAATCCTGCCGAGCAGAGCACCCAGGCATCATTTGAAATTCAGTTAATCAAATGTATTTTCATGGGCTGAAACCACAGAGAATCAAATTGTATGTAAAAAGCCATTTTTTTGGTCTATGTTTCTGTATGTCTCCACTGGCCTCTGTCTCAACTGATCATCTCACTCTGCTCTCCAGTTTCTGCCTTAATTATCCACACTCACACTGTGTCCACACACTGTCCACACTCCCATCTCCTCATAGTGAGACAAGAACTGTAAGCAGCATTTCAGATATTGTTATTTTAGACACTTGTTGAACCCACACACAGTTATCAGTCATAGCATCCTTAGCTTCATTTTAGAAACATGAAAGTTGGTATTGTATGCATCTGTATTTGTTTGTTTCACATGTATCATATTAACATTTCCAAAGTGACATAGTTCAGATTACATGTATTTGAGCTGGGTTACTCACAAGGAGGAGGGGATGGTGAATGGTGTGACACCGAGGTGACCCTAACCCCCCTATCCCTAATCTGTCAATGTCTGCTTGAGCCTTGCCGTAAGAATGCTTATTTTATTTATTTATTTTTTTTGTCTTAGCATTCAAACAAAGATACAGAGATTTATTAAAAGAAAAATATTTTCCCACATAGTTGTGTGGGTTTGTCTCAACCGCTCCAACGGTCAAGGACAGAAAGATACAGACAAACAACAAGCGATAGGTGCTTCAAATTTTAAAAAGAAATTGCAAAGGGTGAAAAATCTTGTCTTTGTTTTGAGAGATATATGTGGGCAGCTATCCAAAAATGTCAAGTCAAAACACTGCAGCTGAGAGCCGTTAATGATGACTTGTTTTGTTTTACAAAAACATGTTAGCAGTATTATTTATTCAGAGGATAGCATCGTAACCGACTGCATAAATACAACTTTACACTGGTTGCTGTTGTTGATGATCTCCTGGACCACTGAATTAAATTGAGCTGCTCTTCATGTGAGGACTTAATAGTGTACATTGGTCTTAGTCTTAATTTAATAGGGACTGTGCAAAATGAAAGGATAAAAAGAGAGCCTAATTAGCACTGGGCACTCATTGGTTTCGACGCCCCGCTGTCTGTCTGCTTATGTCCCGTGACTAGTACACGACCAGATGATACACTCTCTGACAGAACAAACAACTGCAGACTAGTGTCTGCTCCTGCTTCCACAGTGCTATAAAACTCATCAAAGCTGAAAACTGGAGCAGTGGCATGAAGTCCTGTGATTAGAGTCCACTGTGTGAGTCTTACACTTAATATATAAGAGGTGGCAGCTCAGAAGAAAAGGGCATTATAAGTTATGAAAAGAACATAGTTAAACAAGAAGGCTTTACAAAATACATCTAAGGTTGAAACCCTGTCAGCCCAGGTCTTTGTAATTATTCTTAACTGAAGTGACAATGACAGCGGCCCCTCCTGGAAGTAATTGTCAAAGGTCTACCCTCGACTACAGCAATGACCACCAGGCATTCTGGTTAATCATTAATCAGTCAATCAACCAGCTTTTTGACACTGTGCCAAAAAGTCATGCTGGGCAATCACCACTCACACAATGTGAGTTAAGACAGAGAAATGAGATGCACGGAGCGAGAGAGGCAGGCCACCATTTCCCCGTCACTGAAGAAAATAGAATAAAACTTGAGAGGAGGTGAGGAGGAAAGAGCCTGGAAGAGAATTTCTACCGGTTTAATTTACTATCTCCTCTATCCTGTAATGACCCCGCTGCCTCTCTTATCTCTGGCAGCTCAGTTATGAATATAGACAGACCTTTAATCACTGCCTTATGTATTAAATAGCAGATAATGTTCATCCACCCAGTATGGTGATAACAGTAGCAGAGCAGGGGCTCCAGCAAAAAGCTTTAGCAAACTCCACAGCAATATAGTTAGGTTACAGTGCAGGTTTGGTGTGATTAGCACTGTCACCACGTAGCAGACGTGTGATATTGTTTGTCTGCCTGTGTTCAAGAACTGTGACAGGTTGGCAATCTTTTGCAAAGTGCATGTTTATGCAGATGTTTTTGTTGTTTTTTATTTAACTGTATTTATTTATACAACTTCACCTTGTCACATTGAAAGAAGCCTTGTCTGCTACCATTTGTCTCTAACAAAGTTCAACATTGTGGAACGCTGTGCAAACTATAGCTGCACTGTTCAGCAAAGTCTCAACTAAGCTTTCATCTGTAAATACACTGATTCCCACAACATGCAACACGCTGGCGTTGATGGGAGGCAGCTGTTATGGTGACAATTATTTCACTGTAGAAAAGAATGGCGGAAAAGTTATGTTGTGCATCTCTGAAGTTAGAGTTAACTCACACTTACCTCAATGCAACTTTAGTAAAAAAAAAAAAAAATGAGAGAGGGCGGGGCCAACAGGTTAGAGCCTAGTTCATATTACACGATTTTCACCGCGATTTTGACGTCGCAGAGGATCTTGAGAGCCACCTTGGGTCGGAGGTGAGTCGGCAGATAGTCTGCCACGACAAGTCCTCATGTGTGAACAAGCCTACGAGCAAGTCAGCCCCTCGTCTGTGACTGGGACTGGATATCTGGCATGCTAGAAAACTGGAGAATTGTGACATGACTGACAAAGAGCATGAGCCAATGAGAGGCAGGATACGTCCCACGTCAGCACACAGGAGGACGGAAGAAATGTGAGGAGGACAAGCCGCAGGGTTGCCACTTGCCAGGTCCGCTTATTAGCCGTGACTTTGGGCTTGTTTCTAAAGAGGAGTTGCTTATTTGGGCTTGCTCTCTAAACGTCACCTTTCTAATCCTTTACGATGTGTTGTCCCAAGTTTGGTGATCTCACCGCGTTATCTGGGGCTCTGTCGGCGAGGGCTCTGTGGAGAAATCTTGTGGTGTGCACACACAGGTCGTAACGCAGTTGGCAAGACTCCTGCTGACAGAAACGCACGTCGCCAGTAATGAACACTCAAAAGATTACGATAGTCTCCACGGCACAAAATCAGGGTGAAAATCGTGCAATGTGAACCAGGGTAGAGAGAGCTACAGACACAGTGGCGCAAAGCTCTCGCGAGATGACGTCACACAGCCCAGAGGTAAGGGAAACACTTAGTATGCTATTTACATAGACAGCACTGGCGATCTGAACTGGTCAGTGGCGAAAAAAAAGCACTTTTAATGCACAAACTTATACGGGACGCATTTGCCCCCGTTACCGTTTTAGCTTGTTTCGCGGCTCCCGGCTGCATCCGCCTCCCTCAATACTGAACCAGTTTTAAAACGAGTTGTGTCTATGAATCATATGTACACATACACATGGGGAAATAGGGCCCAGGTTGAAAGACACCGAAGTTATCCTTTAACAGTATTCACAGTACAAAATAGTGTGGTTGCACAAATTGTATTGTCCAGAACAGCACATTACTGGGTGGCATTGCCTTGCTTCAGCTTTTTCCCAAGTAACCTTGTCTTTTTCGTTCTTTAAGGAGCCATTTAAAACATGTGGCATTATTCAAATGAATTAGGGAACTCCTACGTCTATCTAAAAATGGCCTTGTAACCTACATAAACAGGTCAAAGGTTTAGGTCAGCGGCAGTAGCCATTTAACTGGCAAAGAACATTCAAGGGATTTCCAGCAGGGCTGAGAAATGGGTGATGCTCTGCTGTCCTGTAATTCTGTTTCAGGGCAGCAGGGTGTATGACTGGTTATCGCATTCTCCAGTCACATTTTCCTTCAGTTTCCTATGAACAGCTTGAGAACATTTTTCATCAAAACCATAAGAAAGAGCAGACTGAAAACTCTTTTATTTAAATAAAGAATGATGTTTTCATAGTGAGTAAAAAACAAACTCTGGAATCTCACGCTGCCACTGTGACAAACATGTGGTAATGAATAAACTGACTGTAACTCAAAATGTCAAAATATCCCCTGGTGAGGCAGTCTTACAGGGAGCCACTCTGAGTGGAATACATTACCTGTGTAAGTGGTAGTTCACAAAGACATATTGCCATTAACAGCATTTTCATTGGCACTTACAGGCAGTGTATGTTGCTGTTGACATTGTTATTGCTGCAGCTACAGTATGTGTCTGCATTAGCAAGAAATGTCTTTAATACTACTGCAGTGA
Source organism: Epinephelus awoara (assembly GCA_035609425.1). Taxonomy (NCBI): domain Eukaryota; kingdom Metazoa; phylum Chordata; class Actinopteri; order Perciformes; family Serranidae; genus Epinephelus; species Epinephelus awoara. The sequence continues at coordinate 29,734,031 of CM069309.1, forward strand.
AATGATTTGAAATGACATGAGCAGCGGCTGCAGAGAGAAAACACAGAGAGCTTTTATAAAGTCTTCTGAGCTCCTCTCATCAAGCCATGAACAGATTTAAATAATTCTAATATATAATATTATATTCTAATATTGTAATGCAATGTAATTGTATTGTGTTGATCCAGTATCTCAACAACTACTGGGCGGACTGTCATGCAGTGTTCTTCAGATATTCATGGTCCCCAGAGGACGAACTTTGGAGATCCTCTGAACTTTTCTCTATTGCCATCATGGGTTGGACATTTTTAGTTTTTAATAGGGTTGAACCCAGTGCTCGGATGAAATGTGCATCTGGTACAAATGGTCTGCCTGTTCTTTTGTGATCCATTTTGGATTTCTTCCCTGTTCATTGTGTTGGTCACTTTGGTTCTGGTTCTTCTGTCTTTGGGACTTCCAGTTATCTGCCTGTTCTGGATGTTTTTATCGGCTTTATTGGAGCTCACCTTTGTTCCACCTGTCTACTGCTTTGGATTTGGGCCCGTTTCTGAACTGATACAGTGCATGACAATTATCTGAGTGAAATTTGTCTATCTGTACTTGTGATAAAGGCAATTCCTAATTTGGGTAATTGTTCAATCTCTTATTCTTGTGATGGTATTAAGCTCAGTTCTGAGGCTGCTCTGTAAATAGTTTTCTACTAAATAATAAATATATCAACTCTTGATCAACCCATTAATATCAGGCTTAAAATAAAATATCAACTTCTGGTCTGGTCCCACCCATTTCTGGTTAAGCCCCTCCTGTTTCAAGATGGATAGATGGAATTGTTGTACAGAGACTCATGGTACCCAGAGGGTGAATCCTACTGACTTTGGTGATCCCCTAACCTTTTGATGAAGATTCTCAGTCATCCAGGTCATGGTAATCATAAGTGCTATATCACAGGCAACTGGACTTGTTTCCGTTTCTTGAAGAGATTTTGCTTCTCATCCAAGAAGCTTCTTCAGTTCTAAAAGACTGGTACGGAGTTGCAGGCTTTAAACTCTGTGCGGGGGCAGCAGGCATCCAGACATCCCTTTCCCCAGCAATGCTTTCCAGCTTCTCCTGCGAGACCCCAAGGCGTTCCCAGGCCAGTTGAGATATGTAATCCTTCCAGTGTATTCTGGGTCTACCCCTGGGCCTCCTACCAGTGGGACATGTCTGGAACACCTCCAGCAGGAGGCGCCCAGGAAGCATCCTGATCAGATGCCTGAACCACCTCAACCGACCCCTTTTGACATGAAGGAGCAGCGGCTCTCCTCCGAGCTCTCTCCAAATGTCCAAGCTCCTTACCTTACCTCTAAGGCTGAGCCCAGCCACCCAATGGAGAAAACTCACTTTCTTGTATCCACAATCTCATTATTTTGGTCACTACCCAGAGCTCATGACCATAGGTGAGGGTTGGGATGTAGGTGGACCAGTAAATCGAAAGCTTCGCCTTCTGGCTCAGCTCCTTCTGGCTCTTCACCACGATGGATTGCCGCAGCGCCTGCATCACTGCAGAAGCTTCACCAAACACAAACATGTTACAGTATTATGTTGATGCTAGTATTTAGCTCAAATGATCACTGTGCCTGAGTGCACTCTGACAGAGCTATTAGCATGGCTGTAGTGTTTCACTCTATTGAAAAACATTTGTGGAAAATCATGAAAGGGTCACAACAATAATTGTAATCTGAGATTAGTTTATAATAAGAATATACGAGGAGTAGTTAAATCTCCAGATAAGTACGATATAATACTAATTTTTCTTTACAGCCATTTATAGTAACAACATGAAACTGTTGTTTTGAACTTCATTCGGGAGTGAAGAGATATTTCCTTTAATTGAATGCATTTCTCAGTATTACATAAGCTGGAACATGGAATTTTCTTTCCATTCATAAAAAAAATTATGTGCTCTCTCCTGTCTATAGTGACTGAAACACAGAGGAGCACTTCTTTTGAGTCAGTCATTGTAATAGGAGAAATCTCCCTGGTAATAATATGGGTTACCTCAGCCTGTCCCATATGGTTTTCCCAGCATATTTAGTGCAATTACATCACTGCTATGGTGGTGAACTCTTTCTGTAAGCACCTTGGCCCAGCATACTGCCAGGATAAAGATTTTCCTTGACACTGTTACTTCTTATATTTCCTCCAACTTTTTTTGTATTCATTCAAGACAAAGGTGTGTTTTGGCTTAAAGCACCACAATGTAAAAGCTTTTCATAGTACAGTGCACACCGGAGAAATTGGGCTTTATGATTTCTTTCAGAGTGACTTTGCTATATAGGCTGTTCCATAAAAGTCGCCCATCTCAAACTGAAGCATAGTGAGCTGACTCACTCCATCCTGTTCTTCTTCTCCCACTCACTGCCTCCTCTATATCCCTGGCCTTCTTCTCTGATGTCTAGTGAAGACATAGGGAGCCCATGCCAAGAATGAAGCTTTCTCTAGAATCGTGATCACCACACTTGGTTGCTCACTTCACACTACATTTGCTGAGTTTTGGTAAGCTTCGATGTAACTGACCTTGAATACAGTTCAAGTTTTTTACATTTCTCAGTACTGAGTTGACTTTTTCAACCTCCACGCTGCCACACCAACAGATGCAAATTTGGAACAAACTATGGATCACTCTTCATAGCTTTGACACAAAATGCAGTCAATGAAGACACTTTTCAAATTTCAGGAACAGTTTTCTCACTTAGAGTTTCTTATTGCATAAACATGATTTATAAAAACTGGACTCATTTAGTCAAATGCTACTCACAGTTCACACAACCACCTACACAAGTAGCAGGACACCTCAGATGTTTTGCAAAATAAAGCACTTCATTCGAAACCATACAATAATTTATAAAGACCAAAATTTTGTCACCATATGGCACACACATGGCTCATAATATCTGATTCTGTTTGAACTAGTTGCACACCGCTGTGCTCAGTCTGAGATTAACATGTCTACTTTTAGTCTGAGTGTGATTAATTCCAGAGATATTATTACAATAAAGCACATGAATACATCGACCAAACACAACCACATAAGCAGTACTGCACACTGAAAAAAATGAAAAAAACATAAAAGATCAGCTGATTATTCCATGCATATATTGATTGTACAGTCGCAACAGTATATCTGCTGAGGTCAGGCTGGACTCTCCTTCCAGCCCCTCTCAGTGTCAACAGCATGGTAATGTTGCTTGAATCTCATCAGATACATTTGGTACAGCTCCTTCTCAATGTGTGACAATGCTGAGGATGTGCTCATAGCTCTGGGCTGAGGTAGTGTCAGGTTTCACAAACTATTATTTTTAATTTTACTGTATAACTACCACCAAAAGTCACTATTTTTAACATTGTTATTTAATGTAATATTACCCCAAATTAATAAAATTTTAGATGGGAATTTGCTGCATGTAAACCCAAACCAAAAGAGGAACTACAAACCATCTTGCAATGGGATCACAGCAACCACAGTACAGCAATCCACAGCTTAAAAAGAATGGGCCAAAGGCGTAAGAAGATACATGGATTAAAGAGAGAGATGTCAGAACAAGGGGGCTGTGAGCTGTGAGCATTTTGGGGTTTGGTGCCTTGCTCAAGGGCTTCTCAGCAGTGCCCAGGAGTTGAAGTGGCACCTCTCCAGCTACAAGTGCACACTCTACATTTGGTCCAGACAGGGACTTAAGTCCACCATCCTCCGCTTCCAAACCCAAGTCCCTATGGACTGAGCTACTGCCACCTTCCTCACTTCCTTTCCGCCTTCTTCTGGCCTCGTTGCTCCGACCACAACCATCTCCAAACCTGACCTTCATTTTGATCTCAGATACACATCTTTAAAGTTTCGTAACTGCATCTTACAAGGTTGCAACAGTGCGTTTACATGGACAGTTTAATTCCCTTTTCATTCAAGTTCATTTCTATTAAAAGTGATCTTGTAAACACCTAATTCGGAATGAAAATGGCCAATGCGATTGAAAAGTCAATCCGATGTAAGGGGCTGGAATATTCCCTTTCTAATTCCGAATGAAAGAATTTCTCACACTTGTATCATTCCTCTTTAAGTTCATTCCGGTCTTTCTGCGCATGCTTGTTTCCTTGCCCTTCTGGCACGATGACGTATATAGCGCACATAGCAACGGGCTGAGATAGAGCAGTCGGACTCATTACACTAACCGGTTTCCATTCGCCAAAGCACGGTCTTCTACCTCCCTTCTCCTCCTCAACAGATGAAGCATTAGCAGAACAAGGTTGTTGTCGTGCTGCTGCTTCAAGAATATAAGCAAAACAAGCCTGATAAAGGCACTAAGAACGGCGGCGTCAAGCATCTTGTTATCTGGAATGAGGACTACAGTATTTTCACTGCCCCAAACCTTGCGCGGACCCAAATACCGTGTAAACCCTCATTTGGAATGAATATTTCCCATGTAAACTACCCGGAAAAACTTTTATTCTGAATGTTTTCATACAGATTTATTTCATTTATTTCTGAATGAGAAGCCATCATGTAACCGCAGCCATTATCCCATTGATGAAATCTGTCCACAGACAGACAGACAGACATAAACACTTGGCAAAAAACTCAAAATGGCTTTTGCAGTAGTTCTTACTACAATTGATGTCACCAGGACTGCATTTTGTCATGATCACACGCACACACACACACACACACACACACACACACAGACTCACAAGGTGAAAACAATACCAGCTGCTGTCACGTTGTCACAGCTGGTAAATATTTACTATTAATAGAGATGGAAAGTTTACAGTGTGATCACCATCCACATCATCAGATCGTCACTGGGTACAATGACTGCTGGATGTCTGTATCTGCAGTAGATTGCAAGATATAGATTAGGCGTGTGAATAGCTTCTTCACCATGGGTATTGCAAGAGCAGAGACATAAGGTCTGGTGTTGATAAGGTGCAGCTGACAGGTTTGACTTGTACTGCTGTATATCTATATCTGAAGCCATCCTACACATGGTATGTGTTGTGAATGTTTGTTTTGATTGATAACATTTTTTTAAAAACTTAAAAGATATGAGAAAAGCTGCTTCAAATACACTGGTGGTACATGTTTTGATTCTACCTGTTGTTGGTGTTGCAGCTATAGGTCATTATATAATGACCAATGTTGATCCTGAGATGTGTGTGAGCTGTATTGATTGAATGAGTGCATTTTGGGTGTGAGATCTGCTCTGTTGACCTGCATGTTGGTAAAAAGAACTTAAAAAAGTGAGCTCAGTACAGAAAAATGTGTGTAACAAATTCTAAAAAAAACCATTAAATACAAAGGTCAAATTCAGAGGCTATGTCAGAAAATAAATGTTTTCCTACTTTAGCAAGCTTCATCCAGTCCGGGAAAGATAGTCTTATAATAAGCAAGCAGTTTCCATTACAGTGCAGTGCACAAAATGTTGCTGAAAAACATATAAATTGAACTTTTGCAAGATTACATTGCAGCAGCATCTGGTAGCGAATCACAAATCGAGTTTGAAACAACTGAAAAACATCAGGTTTTATAATAGTCAATCTAGTTGTCTGAAGATCAGAGACACAAACACATGAGACATGAAAAACTTCCACATTAGTCCAACTTATTGGCATGTGCTGTTAATAAATGTTCAAAGTATGAGGCTGGCATTGTTCTAGATTATACTTGCACCTACTGAAGTTGTACATCTTTAAAAACAGGTCACAAATATGTGATTTATATGTTTTGTTTATTTTTTAAAACAGCCATGACAATGTTGCACTGGCTGGTTTGGTTTTTACCTTATGAGTCAGTGTGTGTGTGTGTGTGTGTGTGTGTGTGTGTGTGTGTGTGTGTGTGTGTGTGTGTGTGTGTGTGTGTGTGTGGTCAGGTGTATTTATGTCTGTCTATCTGTCTGTGGAATGATTTTTATCAACATAATAGCATCACAATGGTGCAAACTGCAGTCACAAACCTTTACAGTTCTCAAAATGAAACAGAGTTGAAATATGGGCATGGTCTAATCAAGGGCACCAGAAGGAGAATGAGTAGGCAGTGGGGAACTCATTTCCAGAAACAGCTGGGCGCTATGATATTGCCAATGTTCCTCAAACAGGAAAAAGTAGTGCATTTGTTAAGGACTATTTTTGGCTGCAGATTAATGTGCATTTGGTCCATTAGTGAACATTTCCTGCAGCAGGAAAGCGTTTTGGCTACAGTGTGTGAAATAATTAATAAATTGGTGGCGGCATCTTGCACGGTTGTGAGGCTATCACGTTGACAAAATCTGTCTGCAAGCAGGCATACTGTATAAACACCTGACAAAACATTAGTAAACTATAACTATAAATTTAAAGGATGAATTGTTGCCTCTCTCAGCAGCTGTAGTCTGAGGAAAAAGTAACTTCATTCACTGGGCCGACTGCTGGCGACTTTTAAGGTGTAATGTTTACTTGTAATGCTACTGAATGCATGAGCTGATGATAAGAATCCATCGGAACACCTTCAATTTCTACATGATGACTTTGACCATGCCATTAGTTTTTATTGTCCCTCTTGGATGACATACTCTTTCAGAAATGAGTGAATCGTCAAACTTACCTGTTGTATTTTGCTCTGAAAATATCGGCCTGCAACCCTTTTCTGCAGACGTCCATCTGTGTCACCGGTGATGAGGGAATACAGTGGGTGCTGGATGGAGCAGGGAATGACACCAGCCCCGCCTTAGAGTACTGTTTGTGATGGAAACACTAAACGAATCTAGGGTCTAGGTACAATGGACCTGTCCCAAAACCCACACTCCCCCTAGAAATACACACTTTCACTTGGTTGTGCGCGTTCCCATTTAGGCTAGTGGTGTCCCAAAACAGAACTGAGGTAGCGGAAGTGGTTTCCAACACTTAAAACCTGCCCTAGATTCCAAGGTAGCCCTGACCCACACTTTCAACCAAGTGGAGGATGAAATTTCCCAGAACACCTTGCGAAGTCAGCAACTTCCGCAAGTTTTGGAAAACAATTTGTTAATGTGCGATCAGAATGTAGGCTATACAAACAACAGATGTTTGGACTAGTGTAAACTCATCGGCACCTCAGTTCAACACAACGTCGAAGTATTTAAACACATCGACTTACCCGAACAAAACCAATCAGATTTAACAGGTAGAAATGGGACAGGTCCCACATCTGAAACATTACTTTTGGTTCCAAAGGTTCGATAATGGAAGTGTTTGCTGGGAACAGGGTTTTGCATAGTGCAAACAATACCTGCTGTCGTGACCTTGCTGCAGCTGTTAACTGTACTAGCCTTCATCTAAATGGGATGGTGGTAAGTCAGATCTCCCTTGAAATCATTTTACAACTGAGAATGTTATTTGTTTCCTCTGTCAGTGCAAATTGTGGCATTTACTCATTGTTTGTGATGCATAGGCATCCTTAACAGTGACTGTTAGAGCAAGCTGACTCTCAGGAATCACAGAATTTGAAATTGACTTTAAAATGAGAACCAGCTCTTGATTACCAGCAGCCTAATTATGGCAAATACAAAGTGTGACTCATTTTGCTGCTTTGAAATAAATTCTTATCGGCATCATAATGTGATAATGAAAGGTAAAAAAAAAAAAAAGATAGATATTATTGTACCTGTTTTGATGAAATGTGAAGTTATGACACATTCTGACAACTCCATTACTCATGGAGCATGCTATCTTTGCTATGTTTCTGTGTGAGTTTCAGTGCGCTGCCATTGACGGGAATGTTTAATGGCGTGTTACAATTCGTCTCTATGCTCTACAGGCCATGCTTTGCACAATAATGGTCTGTCTATCACACACACCGCATGGGGGCCATACAAAGATTCTCCCTCGGTTTTTTCCCTCATACCTTGTCTCTCTGATCCTTGTTTCTCTGTGGAAATGTGAATGTTTTGAGGCTTACAATGTGCCGGCCTCACCCCTATGAGCCTCTTTGAGAAACTCTAAATTCGTTGCTCATATCAGAGCGCAGAAGCCGAGTTTATTAGTAATGCCAGCCTTGTTGTTGTTCGGCGCTGAACGAATAAGAGGCTTGCAGGGGAGGCTTATCTGTCAGGGTGCACACACACACAAGAACAGACACGCAGCACAATACAGAAACACACAATACAGAAAGGCAAATATGTCTACACGCACACACACACACACACACACACACACACACACACACACACACACACACACACACACACACAAAGGCCATGTGAGCATGCATGTAAGCACAGATAGTGACACACACTTTGCACACATATAACTCACATTAATGAGGGCGCACTCATAAACACGTGTGCACACGCTCTCTTTGGTCATGCTGAAGTGTAAACAAGTCAAAGACGGTTTCCGAGTGATTGTGGCCTTGTCTTGTTAGGTGCTGCATGAATAAGAGGCTTGCAGGGAAGGCTTATCTGTTTGGCAGTGTGTGCACACACACTCTCACATACAGACACACCAGCACACATCTACACACTTTTAGGAGCCTTATCTGAGTCAGGGTAGATAACATTGCGAGGCAGAGAGTAAGGAGCAGATCTCACCATGAATGGAACATGTACCTGGCTTAGGAAACTACTCACACACTTAAAGACACACACACACACACATGCACAGTTCCCTAGGTTACAGAGCAGATGTTGAGACCTGAAGCACAGTAGCACGACAAGACGAACATGACTAACAACGCTGTTTGCCTGGCAATATGGATGCACAGAGAAAGGCATATGGCAGAGCTGACTGATAATGAGAGGAATGTTTGGGGAGAAACGCATCACGCTCGGATGGTAGTAATCTAAAACTGGCAGCAGTTAAAGTTCAATCACTCAGCTGCAATTGGTTACAATAAAAAATGAAATAAGTGATGTAATCTGTGTTTGCTCATGCTACATTTGAAGGTGTGTTGAAGTCACACTAGAATTAAAATACATTTCTGCTAAGAAATCGGTGTAGTCTCGGTGCTTGTTTCAACTGCTGTTTCAACTGTGCTCATTTAGTCAGTGACAGAACCTTTAAACATCTGGAGGGCAGACACTGTTTGCTGTCGCTTAACCCCACCTGTGATTTTAGTACCCCCCACATTACTCTGTGTCATGATTCTAATCACAGCACAACGTACATTACAGTGAGCTGATGTTACGGGATCGTTTGTCCTGGTTTCAGACGTCAGTCAGTCATCACCATCAGAACACACATCCAGAAGCTTCAAGCTTTAACACACATCTGTCCAAAAACATGGAAGTAAAATGCACTGCACACAGGTGCTGCATTATTCAGTTTTTATTTCCTTACACAAAAGGAAAAGAGGAAAATTCATATTGCATTAATGTATTTTGTGATAAATTGAAATTCATTACCATTATTCAACTACAAGTTAAAGAAATTCTTTGTCAACATGTGTTTTTATCTGATTTTCACCTCACTTAAGTCCTTTTTATTGCAGTAACATGTATCTATTGTCGGAAAATTTGGTTTGAAATTAATTCTATTGTTCTTGTAAGCTACCAGATATTTAATTTGTTTTTGCAAAATTAATTATTTATATATATAAAACAATCAATATTTGGCATCTGTTTCTTGATACAACATTGACACACAAAGTATTGATGATTCTGGTGTATCAATTTCATTCCCCCGCTCCTAATCAACAGTGACAAAGTGATTTCATTTGAGTTAAAAGAAACACTGCAAAGGCTTATGATTCTAATTGCCACCAGCCCACTGCAACCCCCAGTGCTGGGCTATCTGAAGGTATATGTCTGGAGCTGCCACATAGCAGCAACCCGCCAGGAATGAAATATCAGGCCAGCGTAAAAATGCCCAAAACTGTAATTCCTCTAATGGCCACTTGAGGCTGACTCCAAAACAGACTTTAACTTTACAGCAGAAATAAACATGTTTACAGTCTGGTCTCTATAGCTAATTTCAACATTTATAACAACGGTATGGGGGAAATTTGTTTTAGTTAACTGTTAAGACTGAAAGTTACACACAATTAAGGGCACGGCAGCTTTTAGTGACAGACTGTGTGTAGATAGTGTGCTCATGTTCTTCAGATCCACCACTCGCTCTTCCACAGCTCCAACCTCTTGTCCAAACATGATCACTTCTGGCTCCAAACAACCAAGACTGAAACAGCTGAAATACTGAGCTCATGGCTTCAAAACAGGAGGCCACAAACCAATGGGTAACATCTATGGTCTGCTATGTCCATTACTTGTATACAGTCTGTGGTTGCCACTGACTGTCATCCAGGTGGGCAGTGAGGAAAAGGAACTGCGGGGTCCATTAGCTGAGTTTAGTCCAGCATTTGCAGTCCAGCCATTGCCAATACTGTCTCCAACTGCCTGTACATGACACTTTACATTTTATACAAGAGATTTAGCAGCATGTATTCAACAACAGGAAAAAGTCAGCACACACACAGCTACAATAAACTGTGTAACCTTCAAGTTGATGGTAATGTGATGCACTTACTGCATGCAAGTATCTGACCACATGTAAAGATGCAACCAACTCTGACGATGCAGTGTTCAATTATTTTAATAACACAGTGTTTTTTTATTTCTTGAAAAGTGATGGTTTTGGAGATACAAGGTTTCTGCCTGCAGTGATGAGAAGTGAGTGTTGTATAATGTAGGCTTTTAGCTTCACCGTGGTGATGCAAAGATAACTCTGTGTGTGTGTGTGTGTGTGTGTGTGTGTGTGTGTGTGTGTGTGTGTGTGTGTGTGTGTGTGTGTGTGTGTGTGTGTGTGTGTGCTTTAGCATGGGGAGAAAGTGTTTCTCAGCCTTATTATTCTAGAACAAAGCTGACTGTGTCAGAGCTGTCAAAACTTTGGCTGCTAATGAACCTCATACTGTATCTGTAGATGCTTCATGCACTATAGATGACTCAACGGCATAAAAGACCAACTTTCATGTTTAAGTGCTTCACCATTGCAGACTTTTTTTTTCTCCATGTGGTTGCAGCTTAACAGTTAATAGTTTTATTTTAGTTTATTCTCCTGCTGTTGTTAATCCCTTCAGTTTGAACATAAGGATGTCTTTGCTGCAGTCAGAGGTCATAATGTCTGTTCTCGCTAGTTCTCTCTTAGTCACAGGCTTCTAATGTTTTCACTGCTTGTAGACACACACTGCTGTGTTGGCTTGTACAAAAGTTTTTAGCAATAAAATTACTGCACTACCCGCATATCACTCTAAATTATTTATTAATTTTGGCTCCAGGGCTGTGACAGAGTTCTTATTTTGTCCTCTATGGGGTAATGCTGTTAGCATATAATTCACCACATTGTCAGCAAAAGTGTTAGCTTGGAGCAACAGAGCAAATGATCTAATACTGTGGACACAATGATGTTAAGAGCAGAGCACAATAGCGTTCCTGGACAGCTGTGGGGTGCAATTCTCTGTTCCACCAAGCATACTGATGTTTGATCATTTGTAAGTTTCAGTTTAGTGCTTGTCTGGTTCTATTCATTAATTCTTGAAAAGCACTGGTGCAGTGTTTCAGTCACGCGGGGTGATTGTAGTGCTGTCCATGGTGCTGAGCAGCTCTTATCTGACAGGCTGAAATGGATGTGCTGCACATTTTGATCCCACAAGTAAAACGCGCACTCCTTCCTCACAGCAGAGCTCTCTGTATGTGCGGGCATATTGTCCAAGATGCTGAAATGACCTTAGCCTCCATGCTGAATTTAATGAGGGTGAACTCTCATTAACTTGAGCTCCACAACAGGATCAAATAAGGCAGATGAGGGATTACTCATTAGTCTGGCTCCTGTGTTAAAAATGTGCAGTTTTGCTTAAAAATGTCACAGTTTATTTGTTTTGCATGTTGTTGCCAATTATCTGAATATCTAATAACATCACAAATATTTTCAATATGTAACAATATTATGTGCTACCACTTAAAATGAAACTACGTGATCAGAAGGATCCTAAAGATGAATTTCAGAATAAAATCCTTGTTGTATTTTTACCCCCATATCCTCTCATTATAGGCTTGTATGCATGAGATGATGTCATTACAATCACTTTATATGTTGACTATATGTGATGTTGTTGGATGCATTCACACTCTCAGCTGTTAGGTGAGGGAAGAGCAGATTTCCCTCCACTAAGCACCTAAACCTCATGTTTTTAGTATCTGACACACAGTGATGCTTTGATATCAAGTTAAGTGTATGGGCATCTGATCAGGGTGCCTCCTGGGGGCCTCTCAGTAGAGGATTTTTCCGGGCACATCACACTGGTAGGAAGTCCTGGCATGAACTCAGAACATGATGGAGGGATTACACATCTCATCTGGCCTGGGAACACCTTTGAGTCCTCCAGGAGGAGCTGGAAAACATTGCTGGTGAGAGGGATGTTTGGAATAAAGCTTTGCTTTACCTGCTCCACCATGTCCTGGCCCCGGATACACAGAAGATGAATGGATGGATGGATGTGCTCATTTTATATAGTTCTAGTTAAAGGTTGTCCATGAGTAAATTAACAGTGTCTATTTGCAGCCAGGAGAGAACAGTCACATTGCAGCTATTTGGCAATTTACACCCATCCCTACAATGTGTTAGTATGGATCCCACTGAGTGTTTTGATTGGCTATTGCTCATCACGTCAAAGTCAAAGGTGGTTACAGTTAGAGGAAAGAGGTCATGATTATGGTTAGCACCAGCCAATCTGTAATCTGATTATTCTGATCCACATTACATTTGGTGACCAACTGGGCCCAGGGTGCAAAAAGCATCTCCCATTGACCCTATGAAATCTGAGCACACTGGCTCAGTTCCTGTCAAAAACATGGGAAGAAAATTAAAAACAAGAAAATTAGTAAATAAAAATATAAAAGAAAAAAGAAAAGAAAGTTAAAAACACAGAAAATGACCTGGAGAAAGAGCCAAAACATTATAATAATTCTGTTAATTGTTAATTTTATAAATAGTTTTTCCCTAGCTTTTTTTCCCTAAACTTTTTAAAATTATTATTTATTATTATTTGTATTTTTGTATTATTTAAAAATATATTTTTCTGAACATTTTTAACACTTTTCTTCTTCTTTTTTTTTGTTGCAATTTTTGGAACAAGTTGCTCCATGTTTTTGAAAGAACTGCATCAATTTGCTCATGGTTCAAAGGTTTACATACTTGCGAAAGGCATCTGAGAGCATGACAAGAAAAGTGATAGCACTCCAGGTTTCAAAGGGTTAATGAGTGCTGGTAAAAGACACAACTGTAGGTTTCATATCATATTATGATTTTTAGAAGTAATCGGTATTACAGACTTTGGATGATATAACTGAAACTTAAACCTGGCTGCAACACATTATGTATTTTCCTGTTGATGCAGTGTCTCATTTTTCTCCCCCAGAGTTGCGTATTCACCCCAAAGGCAAGTTTTTTTTTCTTTTTTAGTAGACCATGTTTATTTTATTCATATCTAATATATTGTCACCTTAAGGGCTCTGTTCACCAAATCATTTAAAGGTTTGGATGATCGCAAAATCCATTTTATGAACACCCCTAATTTTCAAAGTTGTTTCCCCAAAGCATCATAACTTGAGACACTCCTGGGTATGACTGTAGATTAACGAGTGTCTCCTTCCCACTTGTAGGAGGCAGTACATAACCCATATGTTAATATATAATTTAATATTATGCAGCTCTCCTGGCTAGTATGCCAGTTTCCATATCTTCTTTTTTGTTTGCTTGTTTGTCTTAACCAGCTGTGTTTATTGTGTGTCTGATACAGAAATTATGAAAGTGTGACATTCTTAATAAATGACATGCATATTCATGAAACTTATACGAACCATCACTGCTCGATTTTTTAATATGTGCATGAAACAAAGCACTGCCTGGAGAAGCAACTAAATGGATCAGTGTTTACTCTTACACTCACTTCCACCCAGTTACATAAAAAAATAAAAATAAAGAAATAAATAGCCGGATGAAAGCTTTTGACTCCACCTTAGGTTTGCTATCACACTGATTTGGTTAGATGTCTTTTAGCTCAGCTCAGCTATACTTCAATATGCCTAGTAACGTTAATTCGTCATTCTCTGCAGCACTGTGAAAAGCCTCTGTTAGGAAACTTTTAATGGCGTGCACATGCACTAGTTCTTTGGTTTTGAGTGAGATACAATTATTCAGTTCGATTCAAAAAGCTCAATGAGTGAAAGTTGTCCCAAGTTCAAGGCTCTCAAACAACATGAAAAAACACACCCATGAGAGTCTTGAATGAAATGAAATTAAACAGTTCTGAAGTAAATAAAAGCAGGTGTGAAAAGCTGCATTAAAAGTAGGGATAGTCTATTTTGGCCCTGTTGAAAATGGATTTTGCAGTAAGATTAAAAGAAGTTTTTATAATTTCTCTTTTTGGTTAGAGGTGCTCTGAAGCGGCTGTCTGATGGGAGAAGCTGGAAGGAGTGTTGAAGGAGGTGTGAAGGGTCCTTAGTGATGATGTCTGTGTTTCTTTTTACTGCATAACTGTAAAGGTCTGAAGGTTTGGTTTGAGTGGTGCCAGTGATTTTGGTTGCATGCTTGATGAGTCTTGTGAGTTCTTTCTTGCTTCTCTCGATCTCTTGATCTCTCTCTGTCTCAGTTTCTCTCTCTGTTTCTCTCTCTCTTGATGTCTTATTTTGTCATATGGATTACAGCAAATTTATTATGTTGATCTGTTCTGTGCAACATCTATTCCTCGTGCTGGAAGAGGGATCCCTCCTCAGTTGCTCTTCCTGAGGTTTCTACCATTTTTTTCTCCCGTTAAAGGGTTTTTTTGGGGGGAGTTTTTCCTCATCCCCTGTGAGGGTCCTAAGGACAGAGGGATGTTGTATGCTGTAAAGCCCTGTGTTTTTACTGGGAGGCAAATGATCTGCAGAGGTCTCTTCCTCTCCAAAACAAATTGATCCAGAGATTTAAACCAGTAAAAACAATGAAAAAATCAGTTTCATGTCAAAAAAGCTATCTGGAGACAGTGTTATGTTTGCTTATTCTGGGCTACTGTAGAAACATGGTGGTGCAACACCGTGATCTCCATGGATGGGGGGCTGCTCACTATGTAGATATAACCAATCACCTAGAGTTCACGAAATCCCAACAATTCTTGTTTTCAGGTGATTACACGCATCATGAAAATGTTATGTTTTGGCCTAAAATACTTGCTTTTGGTGACCTGGCAGAAAATGCAACCATGTCTCAGGGAAAAACAACTGCTTTATGTGGCACTATCTCAACAGGAAAGGCAACAATGTCTCTGTCATAGCAATCTCTCTTCATGGCAGTGTGTCGGCAGGAAATGCATCAATGACTAAAAAAAAAACCAACCTCTTTTTGTAGCACTATCCCAGCAGGAAACGCAGTGGTGTCTCAGTGAAAAAAAAACAACCTCATTTGTTGGTACTTTGGTGGCATCCCAGGAGGCAATGGTCTTTAAAAACAATCTCTTTTCATGGCACTATCCCCGCTGGAAACACAGTGATGATGGATCATCCACCATCCCCTCCACCACCTGATGGCAAAGTCAGCTCACATACTGTGTCAGTGTAGAGACGTTGATATGATATGTATGACATGTACAAATGTGATGTATGTGTGGTTTGCAGAAATGCACAATGCCAACATTTCCTTCTGGCGACTGTGCAGGGTCAAGACAAAGGGTCAAGCTGCCCTTGCAACACAGCTCTTACTAATGTTTAGATATTATGTCAAGCCTGAGAGTCTGTTGCTATTGACGCTGTACGTGTCTTAAAGTTTCACACTTGGATTCGTTTTTACATGAGAGTAAAGCATTAAGACAACAGTTGATGTCCACTAGTGTTTATTGACTCAAGTGTTTAGCTCAGTGAATAGCTGGACGGGGACATCTAGCGAGGCTGGTATTGTTTCCCTGAACATTTCAGGACAATTACACGCTCTAAATGTTATTTTGGAGGCCATTACACCCCACTAAGGGGGAAATGAATGTGTAGGTAATAGACGCAATGGAAAAATTCCTGGATTGAGGCCTTAAGTCGTTGCTGAGTACGTACTTTCCTGACCACTCATCTGTGTGCAAAGGGATTCCAGCCAATATGACCTGCTGCCGTCTGCAATAGCCATAACAGCTAATCAATAGCTTGATCCACAGTGACAGAGGGCTAAAGCTTCAGCAGCTTATGTTGATACTGACAGTGCCTTTGTGCTCCCATCTTCAGCTTTTTGCCTCAGTGGGTAGAGTTATGACACAAACACTACCAGGCTATGGGATTTTTTAGCTTTAGTGGCAGCCGATTCTATGAGAATACTGTGTGACCCGGTCGAACGCTGGCAAGTGAGGAGAATTTAAAAGATTAGCTCCAAAGGCTCCGGGTTGACAACTGAGATTTTTGCATAGCATGTACAGTCAGCATTGGTGAAGCTGTTTAAGATTCATCCTGATGTTATGACAGGTTAAGGGTGTTCTCAAAGGTTAATATTTTAAAGCAAATGTTCTGAAGTGATAAACTTGTAGTTTCACAACCTTACAGTACATCAGACCTTATCTTGAATTGCTTACTGGATGTCTGCCTGTCTGATCACTGATCCAAGTCACACTGAGGGGATTTCTACCCAGCCATCCAATTATTTCAGTCTTACCGCTGTTTCCAACATGGTCCCTAGATGATCAGACAATCAATGCACTGATCAGCACCACTGGCGGCTTACAGTTTTAGTGACTTAGTGCGTCAAGAGCATTGGTCAGTGACCGGTTGTGGCGCTGCGCTTGTTAAGGACAAGCCCCTTGTTATAAATCTCATAAAATGTAGGTTTAAATGATTTTAGGTCTTACAAGCGAAGACATATTGTTCAACTCTAGCGGTCTATATGTCTAGCCAAGACACCATTGTGAGGATCTCTTTCCACTGAAATAGGGGTAAATTGTAGAAAGAAAAATAGGGTTTGAGGATTAAGTGTGTGCTGAGAGTCTACTTTAAATTCAGTCATTATCTGGAGAGGAATCTTGTGAGCGAATGTCTGTGCCATAAATTCTCCTATAACAGATACAGTACCTCTATGTGTGACCAGCATTCAAAGGGATAAACTTAGTGTATGTTTCACAGATCTAAACTCATTTGTTAAAGCCCCTAGATATGTCCAACCATGTCACCAGAAGCAATATCAGCATCACATGTTTCTGCATAGCAAGGATATGTTACATTTGTACATGTCATGTGTGTGATTTGTACGTTTCATATGTGGCAGACATGTTGAATCTTTACATTAGTTTAGAATATTGTCATTGTACAAGTACAGCAAAACTATTGGCGATGTATTGGCTTAAAATGGCCAATTTGGTATCCACAAACATGACTTGAAACATCTTGATATGTTATAGAAATACCTAGTTTTGTCACCACAATCACAGCTGAAAATGTCCCGATGTGTCGTCGCCACAAACATGACTGGAAATTTCTTCATGTGGTGTTAAAAAACACCCACTTTTGTCACTACAAACATGGCTAGAAATGCCCTAGCGTGTCATTATTAAAACCTGCCTTTGTCGTTTTGTTTCTTGAACAGTGGTCTGCTGCTGTGTCCTGCTTGGCAGCCATCTTGTCTCGGTGTCACACTGATGAGAAACTCAGCTCATACACAAATATAACATATTCATGGTTTGTAGAAATGTGCAATGCCAAGATTGTATTCTGATGACTGGGCTGAGATATGACAAGGGAAACCTTTTTTTTTTAGCTTTAACAGATGATCCTTAACCTAACTGAAGACAGTAACTCGTAACCACCAATTATTGTCTGTATTTTACTGAATAAATGACAATTTCACTCCCTCTCATGGTGCTGGATGAAAAGTCAGAGGATGATCAAAGTCAGTAGAATACAGCTTCTGTCAACCACGAATGTCATGTCATTACACTTAATCAAACAGGGACATTAATTCAGTAGTGCTCGGTTTGGTGGTTCATGTCCACCCACCAATTCTCTAGACGAATCATTAACTACACCAGAAACAGCAGTGTGCTGTAGAGCTCTCTACGGTTCATAGTGTAGACAGCCAAAGATGAGCTCCTTCATTGAATATTCATTGACTGTTTTAAACCATAGCCCATACTGAGGCATGTTACTGTAGAAAGGACATGTTTTGAAACGCAGGGCCAGCTGAGCAAATGGATCCACTTAAGTGGCTGGAAGCACAAAAGAGCAGACTGTGGTTGACTAGGCAGCTCCCAGAACGATTGTTGAGTGACTGGTGATCAACAGTCCCACAGCCCCTACAGACACAGTCTCTGGTGGTCACTTTCTGCTATGGCAATGTAAAACATTAAGAAATAGCATTTATTACACCCTGATGTCCCTGAACCATAACAAAGCAGGATTCCGGGATTGATTATATAATTAAACCGGGCTGGAGCTTGAAAGAGAATAGATGAGCCTGATTAGGCTTTAAATGCTTAACCAATTGTTGATTGCTCACATTTATGATTACTCAGCTGCCAGTTGAATAGTGATTTCAGCAGGGAGCCATCCCATCAGCCACCTCACAATGTCTCAATGACACTGTCTCAACTGCTGTTAAGAGCCAATCAATAAACTGATTGGCAGCAGCGGTAGCCTGAAGGTTAGATTACGCCGGTTTATTGTCATGACCAGTCTTTCTGTGACACCGAGGTAGCACTGGTCGCATGCTGCAGGAAGCACACTCAGCTCAAGTAAGGCCACATATGAGAAGATAAAAATCAGAATTCTAGCCCGCATGTATCATCTGTGCTCACTCTCATGAAACAAAAAAAAAAATCTAATTAAATCATTACCAATCAAACTGCACTGATCACACTTGTTGTTAAGAGGCCTTTGGTGCCTCCAGAATAAAAGATGTATTTTATTAGTGCAACAAATTGCTGTTGTTTTAAGACACAGCAGTGGAAGTCTGCAATTAAACAACAAAAGCTGTTCACCAAATTTAATCCCACATGAGATACACACTCTAATTGAACTTCATTCAAGATTTATAACATTAAACTGTCACAAACCTAATTTGGCTTAATATGAAAGGATGGCTTGCAACTAGTAAGATTCGCTTCATATTTTAAGTCAGACGCAGCAACCTTTGGATGGTTCATACAGCCCGACCCCACAACAGGATTACAGCATTAAGCATCGGTCAGTGTTACCCTGTCGACGACAAAAGAAAGGTTTACTATTACAAATTGATTTTAAAGAGGTCAAATTAACAATGAACGAGACTTGAAATTTCACGCATGTAATTTGAAAATGCCCTGCTCCACATTTCAATGTATTGACGGCGCACTGGGATTTTATTTCCCTTGCTGGGAAACATTTTGTTGACTTCACCCCTCCTGCTCCAGGGACTCAAACCACACACCTCCCAGTTTCTGCTCCAACAGACCACCATCAGGCTTATCAGTGCCCTGCACAAACCCCATATCTCCTTTTTTGTCTTTATGGCACTGGGAGCTGATATTGTCCATCAGATGTTTGCAGACACATCAATACACCACTGTCAACTCCTAAAGCTCATATCAGTGGCAACAATGACTTACAAAAAAAGATATCTACATTATAAATCTATAGGGGCCACTGTTGCTGTAGGTGTTGACCATCAAACTTTGCCTTTCATTGTCACAACAACAATATATATATGATTATCACACCTTGCAAAACAGTTGAGGAACACTGATGTGATGTTATTGGCAAGCTGCAAAAAGGAAACCATCACTGTCTCCCTAAATCTTATTTGGGGGGGAAAAATCAATGTTGTACCTTTTTTATGTTCATGAAATGCTACCCATTCACAATCTGTATGGATTTATGCCTCACTGCCCCTCCTCTCCTCTTTGGTCTCTTCTACCCCTCAACCGTTTACAATATTCTGTGTTTGAGCAGAAACAGTCGGTAGCTCTCATTCTTTTTAGACTTCATCCTCTGTCACACGGAGAAACGCCTTCTCAGAAACCAGAGTAGAGATGGTGGAGAAGGAAGGAAGGAAGGAGGGAGGGATGTGATAGGCTATATGTCTGGCTTTACGGTGGTGTACAGTCCCAAATGGGCCAGGAAAGCCGCACTTTCTCCTTTATTTCTTTCACGCTCTAGTTTTATCGACGATGTGCGGAATGAATGCTGAGCAGGGACTGCAAGGGGAAGACTCAGAGCACCCTCTCTGACAAATAACAGGATTATTCAGTAATGTTACATTTCTGATCCAAAAGCTGTTTTGTATAAGTTTGATGTGCACCGTCCAGCTGCAGGGTGGAGGCTGCCACAGAGCGCGATACGACACAGGGAGTAAGAGCGTTTCCAACAACTTCCATGCACCAGGCTTACAGTTGCGTCAAGTCACACGGGGTTATTAAAGCAGAGACCGGAAATAAGGGGATTTTTGCTTCAAAATAAAAGCACTGGTAGGTATTCTAGTTTCTGAAGCACTTGTAACATTGGGTTTGGTATGGTAAGTTAGGGTCATCACACCCTACTCGTTTTACCTCTCTCTCTCTTGCTGCTCATTCTGTTTTTCTCTTTTATTGATGACACAGGCCGATAGCTATACGGGCAACTTTAAAGGATAAATAATTTGATATAATCAGTCCTCTTAATCATCTAAGTAATTTGTTATTGAGTAATTGTAATTAGGGATGCACAATAATACTGGTGCGTCATTGGTATCGGCCAATACGGACTTTAAAATGAACTAAAAAAATTGGATATATCAATATTGTTGTTTTATATTGGCGTATCTGATATTGGCAAAAATATCAATATCATGTGTCCCTAATTTTAATGACATTATTATTATATGAACTATGTCTTTGCCTCAGTTGTTTGACCAGAAGATTCTACTCTTGTCTGTATTTTTTTTTTTTTTGTGAATGTCTATAATCGACAGGTACACAGCCTATTAATGCTTGTGGAACCAGAGGAAACCATTGATCAAGATGATTTTAAAGTTTGTTTAAAAATGCCACCCTTGCCCCAATTAAAATTCATACATTTGATTAATCCATTCGGGCACTCTTTAGCCAAATATACTCTATAACAAAAGATAGTGGGCGTGGTCATCTATCCACCACATAGCTCCTGATACCTCCACCTTGTTTGGAAGTGTTATAAAAATTGTATGGATGAATGAAATCTGATTCAAAACAGCATTATATACAGTTACAAATTTAATCTGCTAGCTTAATGTCTGATATCCTCTGAGTGGAAGATCACGTCAGTTGTTTCGAGATCTTTTGAGAGTATGTTGCAGACAAAGTTGATTTTATCTTTAGTCTTTGTGTCTGGAAAAAAAGACACTTCAGTGTCACAATGTCTATAAGGGTTGGGGCTTGTGAAAAATCGGTCCACTTCTTACTTCAGTGACAACTGGGCGAAAGGAACGGTCAAAATCTGTATTCACAATCACTTTTCCCATTGGAATGAGCAGACTCAGGGTGCAGCTAGTCTTCTAAAGGGGCGAGGAAGTGGGGAAACACATGTGACACAGATACAGGAAATGAAATTAAAGTGGTTCCTGGTATAGCCCACTGTCACCTTATAATATTCAAATGTAACATGTATATGGCAGTGGCGTGGGAGCACAATGTAGCCTACATTTTTGAAAGAATTCAATCTTGTTTTTGACACATAACATTTAATTAGAAATTGTCCTATGATCAGGTAACAATTGGCCAGCTGACTACTAGATAATGTAATGTAGTGATGCATAGTGATTATTCCTCAATATAGGCTATTTGTGAATAATCACATTCCAAAAAAGAAAATCATAAGCCTACATACAGTGAACCTGGAGCTTATCACATGCCCCTCTGGTGTGATATTAGAGCAAAAATAATGAATGAAACAGGTCAGAGATACTGTATCTGCAGATTAAACAGAAGTAATATAGTGCCTAATATTTGGGTTTTATTTTGAAGAGTACACCCGGAAGTGGTCGTCTCTGATTGGCTCCAGCCTGACAGTGTCCATGCCGCTGCGCTATATGGATTAACGGTGCGGGAGAAGCGACCGGCGAGGAGGACTGAGGATCAGCGGGACTGTACCGTTAACATTTCGGTGTCAGTGACCGGAAGACAGCTCTACTGGCACGTTGCCTCGTCTTTATTTTATTTTATTCTGTTTTTTCTCTTCTCCTGTCTGACTCCAGACTGCAGAGGAGACGCACAGAGTCGAGTTAACACAGGGTGAGCGACGTAAGCAGAGACTCGGAGACGGAGAGAGGGAGAGAGGGAGCAGGAGGGAGAGCTGGGAGCTCCAGAAATCCGTTGTTCCAAAGCTTTAACGCTCTCCAACAAACCAGGAAAGGTGCTAATGTGGATGTTCAGGAGTGTTTAACAAACTCTGCCCAGCCTGAGGAAGATTTTCACTGGAATAATTAGACTTTTCCGCCCTTTTTTTGTGTCTGGGATATTTTTTTTTTTTCTTGTAGTGGAATTCTTCCTGTTTTACCTGCACGAGGACAGCGACCGGCGGGAAAGGAGTGCGGAGAGGAGGCAGTGCCGAGAAGAAGAAGAAGAAGAGAAAGAGAAGAGAAGAAGCGGCTGAAGGGGAGGAGGGAGGGAGGGGGGACCGTTTCAGCTTCTCTCGGATGGGATTCTTCCCTCAGCCCGCGGATGGAGGGATGAAACCGGGAGGAAAAGACGGGGAGAGAGAGAAAGAGAGAGGAGGGAGAAGAGGAGGATGTAGTCGTCGGGCGCTGTGAGAATGCAAAACGGACGCACCCCTCTGGAAGAAAGGATTGAACTATAAACCCATACGGAATTTACAGCCACCCAAAGGATATCACACCTATTTACCTCGACACACACATATATGGGGCATATTCTCTTCTCTGGAAGCTATTTGTGTGGAGTTACAACTATAAGCAGCACTATCCTTTGAATTATGGGATTTGGAATTGCGCCCTGACACTCGGTGAACGAAGGAGCAGTCACATCCGGAGAGAGGTAAAGTTTAAACTCTTTATTATCTCTTCTATACGTGCGCAATGTGGGCTCAGTTTCCTCCTCCTCTCCTTGTCTATCTGCTTCTTCCAATTCTTTCTTTGTGACTGCGTCTGTGGGAGCAGAGGGATGGTGGTGGCTGAGGG
This sequence comes from Epinephelus awoara, assembly GCA_035609425.1. NCBI lineage: Eukaryota > Metazoa > Chordata > Actinopteri > Perciformes > Serranidae > Epinephelus > Epinephelus awoara. Next base: position 29,757,107 of record CM069309.1, read on the forward strand.
GGGCAAGGGGGCAGAGGTAGAGTTATTTCGAGATTCCCTTGTATAGACATGAAGTCTGGATGCTGAGATGGGGCGGGGGAGGCAGGGAGGGTGCATGTGGAATGGCAGGCAGGTGGAAAACGAGCAGTGAGAACATTGCAAGGTCACAATAGAGCCCGGTGTAAGTTAGAGCAGCTCCGCGCGTGTGTTTGTGGGCGCCCTCGCGCTTGTTGGACCCAGACGTGGGCTATAGTTTCAGTGGGCAACATTTCAAGCAGCTCTGCGCCCGGTTTGTGTGCTGTGAATAAACGCCAGTGTGTGTGTGTGTGTGTGAGTGGACGCGCGCGCACGCATTAGCGCGTGCCAGGGCCGCCAGTGTGAAAAGAGAACTTGTGTGTGTTTGTGTGAGCGCGCGCGCGCGGCGTGTCTTCAGCATCGGTGCACCCACTTCAGTGTTCGCGTGGGCTTCAGGATAATTTTAGCATGACTCTTAAGGATGGCTGGTTGTTGGAGCACGCGCGCACAACACTGCGCCTCGGCCGCTGTCTGTGCGCCACACTGTGCACCTGTACCTCGACAGAGACAGAGGAGGGGGTGCAGGCAGTGCGCGTGGAGAGAGCGTGTGTGTCCTGTGTCAGTGTGCGAGCCATTTTATAGGAACATATAGTTAACCTAGGCGACCGCGAACTCACATTTTGGATTCGCAAAACAGCACGCGCAGGCTGTGCATCTGTGTTTGTGCGCTGTGCGTGTGTGCGCGTGCGCAGACGAACCCCAGCCCCATACCTTGTTGGCACGCAGCTCCATCATAATGGAGCTTTCGCATGTGTTCACGCATATGTGTGTGTGTTCTTGACTTGTGTGTGTGCACGCGCGTGTCCTGACTCACAATACTGGATATGTGACACCAGTGGACGGTACAGGGTCCAGTACATTGCAGATCAATTGAACGCTACTATTAGTTAGTCATTCAGCATTCTCCTGCACACTGTGGATATGTGTAATTTGCTATCAATACTAATCTGCATACTCACATGTTGCAGGGAAACTTATTAAAGGCTCCTTATTTGTGTTTTTATTCCATATTGCAAGCTATCATATATATACCCCCCTTATCAGCACACACACTTTGATTTAACAAAGTATTGTTGACATGTTTTGAAGGTTTGGCATTTTTTATTTTGGCTGTTCTCTTTGTGTTAGTGGAAGCATATTCTGAGCCATTCTGAGCCTTTCCTCGCAGCAAGGGGGTATGGTTACTGTAAACATCCTGGTGGGGCAGGAAACATGATGGATTTAGCGTCTAGGGAGACATACTGTACAGTAAAGGTGACCATTCTCTCTCCTTTTTAGTTAAAATAGATGGTAAAAACAAACAAAACCACCCATGTTTCTTAAAAAAAACACCTGTCACTGCCATATTTCCACTATATGTAAACCTGGTTGTCTCAGCCTATATCAGTACCAAACATCTCAAAGGGATCTGACTTTATATATTCATACATTTTTATTTCAGTGTTCAGTGGTTGGACGGTTTGATATTGCCTCCAGCACTCAGTATGAAATTGGATCCCCCCCAAAATGGAAGCCTTTATGAAACATAGAAAAAAATGTATTGATTCTTTGTTTCATGGGATTTTGGATTCAGCTTGGTCCTTTGGCTGAGATGCATTCATTATGGGAGAGATAATACACGAAACATAGCAACGGCTGCAGAAACAAGACGTCAATCCACAATCAATGAAATAAACATTGTGTTTGTGGGCTTGCTAGAATGTAGTGTTTCCATGTATGATATTGCTGACTGTGTGATCTGAGCTGACTGACCATGCTGTGCCAAGGTATTTGAATTTTAGTGGTGACTCTTTGTACTATCATGGTCTTCTACAAAAGCTAACACCACCTTAAAGTGTGTTGCACGTGCACTGAAAACAGTGACATCTACTTTCATACCAGTGGACATCAAAGTGGGTTCTGCTTACAGAGCTCCTTGCAAAGAGTTTTACGGGGTCTTCAGCAAATGATGAGTTATTTAATTTAATTATAATGCGTGGTAAATTAGTAGAAATTATTTCAAAATACAAATTACCATTTTAATTTTCCAATGAGGGTTTATGGAGTTTAAAGAGTCTCTAATTGAGGGCTCCGGCATGTCATGACATGTTTTTATTCTCTCCCGTAGCTTTATCTTTTTGCTGGATTGGAGTTTCATGGGTTTGTACCGGTACAGTAGCTCGCATTGATTGATCAAGGCAATAAATTTATGCACACGAGCCACTCATGCTGGTGCTAATGGCCCGTGGATATGGAGGCATTATGCAAATGCATCCCTGGCTCTAGAAAAAGAGTGTGGGTGACTGAGCGAGGGAGAGAAACTGGTGATTTTCAGTCCATTTTAGTTGTGTTTAGCCTCCTATTTATGTCTAAAAGGAGCGGTTTGCTGTGCCATTAGGTTCAGGATGAATGGCAGTGCATTTGTGTTACAGATTGTGTTTTGAGTTCTTACCAGGGAATGTAAGATGGTGAGGAAGGAGGTTGTATTTTAAAGCTACTCGTGGCTTTCACTTAGTTATTGAGATTTAATTTGCTGTCGTGGCATCAGTGCCAAATGAAACGCATTTAACGTGTGCAGAACTTATGGATAAACATCTGCTCCTCTGCATTACAGCCTTCTTGATAATGCAAGGTAACTTCCTATTCCATTACGGCATAGGTGAGTCTGAAGTAATATCTCTCTTGTCCTCTATTTTCCCCTCGCTCTCATTATTTTTTGTCTCTCTTTCACCCCTACAACCCTCCAAAAAAGAAAAAAAAATGTGTAAGCTCTTATCAGGCACTAGTACAGGGGAGTAAAGAGGCTGTAAGGACTGTTCTTTATTCTTTATAGGGGCAGGGGGGATTTTTATTATGCCCGTCTTTCTTCTTGCCCTCTGTTTATCTCTCTGCAACTCTCCCTCTCTCTTCCTCTCGCTGTTTAGCTATCTGACAGAGGGCTGCAGGATCCTGCGGAGTGGGTGGTGGAGCTCTAATTCAATTTATTCTACTGCTCAGAGACAGACAGAGAGCAGGCCAGAGAGAGAGAGAGGGAGGGAGAGAGAAAAAGAGGTGGTGAGAAAAGAGAGATAGCAGAGGGAAGGAGACCACAGATGTTAGGGAACATTTCCTATTAGCAGTGGAGAGGCAGGCTTTATAGGAAGCTGACCTGACGCTGTGACATCTGGATTGATTCTGCGGGTGACTGGAATTATGTGTGTGTGTGTGAGAGTGTGGTCGTTATCAGCTAAAACAATATGTCTTTAAAATGCCATCAGTGAGTCTGAAGGGAGAGAACAAAGACAAACACTTTTTTAGCTCTCTATTACTCACCCAACAACCAGCTGGAATACAAATGATTGACGATTCAGATTGAACCTTTCAATGTCCAAGTCCAAAGTCTTACTCTGGAAACAAGCTTGGGAGTAGTATGCGATTCATGCTCATAAGGATCACTTTCAGTGATAAAGCAGATAATGAACCAACTCATTAGTTGACTCATTCACTGATACAGACCCAAGTTATCATTGCTCTCTAAGGTTTCAGAAAAATATTGCATGGGAAATTAGTTCTTTTAAGACTAGAGTTGACAGTTTGACACCTTCTAATGTGGTTTCAAATGGCTCCTCATAAACAGAAACCTCAGGTTTTATTGCATCTTAAAATGGCTGTTGATAACATCAACTATGGTTGAGCAGTGTGGCAGTGAATGAATTTGTCAATCATCTGGGATTTTGCCAGTAAGAGCATTTTTGTAGGGGTGTAAATGACAAGTTTCATCACGATATGATATGATATATGATATGATATGATATGATATGATATGATATGATATTAGCTCTTCTGTCAACAACATGCTACTTGCTGATATCACAAAGTCTGCCATGATACAATTTCAGTTTGATTCAATTCAGGGCCCAGTGATCAATATGACACAATATTAGTAAACTGTCATTGTCAAATCCTCATTGCCTATTTCCTGGCTACCTACCATTGTGTGTCTGGCGCTAGGTTGCTAGCACTGTTTGAATGTTTAGGACAGAGGTGTGCATGGATGCAAACGGTGAAACAGGCATGCCATGGAAATTTTAAAATAAATGCTAGGGATGCAAGATAATGTTGGCACGTCATTGGTATCGGCAGATATTGGCTTTAAAATCGCCCTTTTCTTACTTTGCACAATGAATTAATATTACATACACTGAAAAGAATTGCATTTTAGGGTCTCCATCTGCTGGTGGGCCATCACGATAAGAGCATGCATGCATAATATGATGATAATTACACTACAGAAGAGACTTGATGATCACTAAAATTAGTTAGGGAAAGCTGATATATTGATATTTGTATCGGTTGTCAGCCAAATGAGTTGTAATATGCATATTGGATATTGGCAAAAAATCCAATATCCTGCATCTTAACAAAGGCGTATCTTAAAGATGATGATATGCATCAATGTTTTCACCATGTCTAAGTGGAGAAGAGAAGATAAAGTTATCCCAGAGCGTTACGGTACAGAGGTTCTCCTCCTCTGTGCTGCTGCATCTTAGATCCTAATTCTCAAACTGAACTTGCACAGTGATAGCAGTGTGTGCATGTGCTTCTGCTAAGTGCCTGAAATTGGAAAAATCACTTGTTGTGCACATGACTCCCACTTCTCTCACACCTCTCAATGAGCCCTTAAATATGACATAAGTGTTGCAAAGATGTTTTTGTCAACCAAATAAAGTCAATTTTGTAACATATTCAGAATCAAAGATATGCTTTTATTTCACTGCACCACACTAAAGCAACTCCAGCTCCTCTCTTCTCAAAATATTTCTTGTTTAAAACTTGCAAAATGCAGCAGTGAGGCTTTTAACAGCTGCCAAGACAGTTGACTATATCACCTATATGTTAGACTTTATTCAGTGGTTTCCATTTCAATCATTTGTAGCTTTTAACCCATTATAATAAATATTTTGTCTTTTTTTGACACTTTAGACTTTATGCAGAGTTCCAGTTCAGACTTTCTTGATATATTGAATTTATATACAGTATGTCTGTCAATTCACATTCAACTGCCCAAATATGATAACATGTATGTTAAAGGCAATTACAGCCTTGAAATAGCACAAATATATAATAACATTAAGGTATTGCTTTGTTGACATGGTGGAAGTATTGCTGCTATACTGTGTTGGCACCGCTGATCAAACACAGTAAGTCTAAATAAATAGCCTTCAGTCTTTGCCAAGGCAGGATTAGTCTTTGGCTGGCTGCTAGCTGTAGTTACGTTCCTGCTTAAAATCCATTACAAACTCATTAATTACATTAGAATAGATTTGCACGTTGTTGTTGTTGTTGTTTTTGTTGTTTATGTTTGTGTGGCGTTCTTGGAAATTCAGCTCATCTGCTATGTGGCCTAACTGCAGCGACAATGACACTTTCTTTCTGCCTTTCTTTTTTCTTTCTTTCTCCCTTCCTCCCTCCCTTCCTTCCTGTGTAAGTGAAATGACTCTCTAACCCACAACTCCCCCCTCTTTGCACACCTGCTGCTTCAGAATCAGCCGTGACGTGTCTGACACCAGATCCTGCTTCAGGAGGCCAGCGGGGAGGATGTCTGTGTGTCTGTGTGTGTATGACGGTGTGAGAATGAGGAGTTGGTGACATGACAGATGTGAGACACGTTGGGCGATAATGAGCTGTGTTCAGGACAGATAACCGTGGGTGAACGTGATACAATACAGAAAGGCTTCTGGCTCATTGCCAACAATCCCCTTGTCTCTGTTTGTCTGTCTATCTATACATTATGGTAATTAGCGCTGATTAAGTGTACAGCCAAGAATTAAAGGAAGAACATTACTATTGTATAGCATTTTGAATCAGTGCTAGCCCAACCTTTTAACACAGTTTTATCTACCTCTGACTGCTCTTCACAGGTTGCGTGTTTCCACAGATTATAACCAAGTTAACCAAGGGGTCATCACTCCTTGTTAGACTGATTTATTTTATTATTTTTAAAGGTCTGAAGAAGAAAACTGTCCCAGTTATTAACAAGAAAAAGCACTGATTAGAGAAAATATGCAGAAATATGTTTAATGATCATCTGTATCATTTCATAAAACTCACAACTAATAGGTGATCTTAACACTGTGTAATAACTCCATATACATTAATGCCATATTTTCTGTACTGAGCGTGATTGCTGCTTTCAGTGTTGGCTATGTCTGCACTCAGGCTGAACAAAGTCAAATGGATTCCAAGGTTGTTACACATGTCACTTTTTGTGCTGCAGGTTATAGTGCAGCTTTCATTGTCCGGTGATGATAGCCATTAGCCAGAGTGAGTGCTCCATTAATGAGTTGCACATAAATATACTGATTAAAGTTCCCATGAAATGGGAGAATGCATTTTCACAGTTTTAACCCTGTGGCTCTGCTCTAATTGAACATTTTTCTTTTGTTATATGCCGAATATACGCAAGTCATAAAATCAATATCAGCATATTTTTTACGTCAAAATCCCTGTCTTTTTTTTTTTTTTTTGTAAAACTGAAGACCATTTACAAAAGTTCATCCAACCAAATGAAAATTTAGACGACGAGCTAGCCAACTGCTCATTGCCACTTCAATTTGTAAAGACAGAAGAATACAGTAAAGATAATATTTATATGATATGATATTATATTTAATATGAAATACGAGTGTACAGATGATTTTAGCTGATTAAGATTTAACAATAGTTTTTGGCACTTGGACACCAGAGGGAGATGTTTTGTGATCGCGGGATATCTGAGCAGCAGCAAGATAACCCCCATGGAATCCAGACACTGTTGGTGGTGGCTGCTGACTCTGAGGCTGCTGACTGCTGTGTGGATGAGGCTGATGAATCTGAAAGGAATAGGTGGTGATGGGGAGGTGGTGGGAGAGAAAGAACTTCTGCAGACAAAAAAACATATTCAAAATGAGGAGCAAGATGATGGCCTGACAGAGGGGGTGTGTGACTGTTGATTGTGAATCAGCTGAAACACAGCTGATGACGCGATTGACAGACATAGACAATGATACCTAGAGATAGTGAGTGAGCATGTGTGCAAGTAGTGAATGACAGGGTGAGAAAGAAAACCTGATCATGAGAAATATTGTTTTGCTTGAGCCTATCCCAGCTGACACTGAGCAAGAGGCAGGGTTCACCTTGGACAAGTCACCGGATTATCACAGGGCTAACACATAGAGCCCTGGGATAGTCACATTCACACCTACAGCCAATTTGGAGTCACCAATTAACCTAGCCTGCATGTCTTTGGACTGTGGGAGGGAGTGGGAGAAAACCCACGCTGACATGGGGAGAACATGTAAACTCGCACAGAGGGACTCCCCCACCCTCTCTTTGGGTGCTGCTGGATACAAATTTCATAGTTATCCCAATAATGGAAATTCACCAACAATCAACTTATTGTGTGTTTGTATCATGATAAAATCATATAGTGTCCCATCCCTAGCACTGAAAACCAGATAAAATTAAGAGGAATTCTGATGCAAGCTCTCCTCTCTGTACACGACCCAGTTTAACAGTCATCATAGTCCTAATTATAAATATTGCAACACAGTTGTCACCGGGGGATTCCACCACCAGACATGGCACTCAATCTATGATACTGGCCCACACTGCTTTAGATTACTCAATTCAATACTACAGTAGCTCCTCTGAAAAAAAAATCCCAAGGGTGAAATGTGTGAAACATCAGTGCAGGGGAAAGCTTTTTATAAATTGAGAGAGATTCTTTGTAGTATTGCCATTTGAAAAACATTATTGTAAAATTCCCTTTGTAGACAGCCCTGGCAGGATCAGACCAGGGCACAACATTTTAAAATGTACATCTTACACACTGATGTTGACATGATCTGAACTAGCATTTACCGTATGCATTCTTGCCTTCCTTTGCCGACAGAGCAAAAGACAGACTTGCTGAGTTTGTGCAACTCTAGATGCCTGTGTGTCCTTGGCCTCTGACAGAGAGCCATGCTGAGAGTGTGTGGTCTGTGTTTTCTGCAGAGCTGCATTTGTATGTTGTGCCAAATGAACATGTCATGTCCGTTGTGCATGATATGATGTCAGTTTAGTGTCTTGGACAGCACCTCCCTGAGTGTTGCCACTGTTTCTATCTCTCACGTTGCTTGTTTCCTGACTCTAGGACTGCAATAAACTATAGAGTATGCATTGTAAACACAGATAAGGGTGATTAGAAAAGAAAAGTTAAAAAAATGGCTAATTACTCTGCAGCAGAATCTCCTTACAGTTCTAATCCTTTCAAGCAAGGTAAACCTTTGAAATCCAACTCTTTAAGAAGCATTTGCTACATAGAAACATTGTCTATAGAGACAATATTCCAAACAGTATCCAACACTGCACTGGTTGGCCAAATGTAGGTGTGATTTTGTATATGTGCAGTCGGTGTGCATGTTTTTATCTCCTTGGAAAATACACCCCCAAGCCATTTCCATAAATAACAGTGCATTCTCAACCTGTCAGGTTAAATAAGGAATAAAAACAATAAGGGCTACCCCTGCCTTCACCAGACGAGCAGCTGTGGTTGTAACAGTTGGAGCTTTAAGACACTGAACAAAGAATAATACTACATGGTGGTTCTTTAAAATGATAAGATTCACTTCATTCATTATACACAACACATACTGTAGATTTGCCATGTCAACATTAGTCTAGATATGAGACTAGCTACAGTATGCATGTTCTTTAAATAGACATTTCAGCAAATTGTAGAGCAACTGTATACACGTAAAGCTAGAAGTGGACATTCCAGCACCATGGACAGCTACTTGGTAAAGTGAAAAGCTTGTAGACATTTCAGCACCATGGACAGCTTCTGTGTAAAAACGAAAAGCTAGTAGACATTTCAGCACAGTGGACAGCTACGGTATAATGAAAAGCTTGAGGGAGACATTTCAGCACCATAAACAGCTTCAGTACACATGCAAAGCTTTGCTCCGTAAACTGAACAAAAACAGGAGAAAATAGTGCTTAACAAAAATGACAGTTCACCCCTACAGTTGCTGTTCTATTTACAATATTTGCAAAACCATGTCAGTGCTAAGTAGGGCTGTGACGATAACCGCATCACTGCAATACCGCGGTCACGTGATGCCTACTGCGGTGAAGAGGTCGTCACCGCACAAAAAAAAGACAACATGATGGATATTTTTTGTGTGTCTGTATGTCTAGTGGCTGGGTCTCAGCGGTTAGCATGGGGGTCAGTACGTCTGGCGCTGTGATCCGCGAAGGGATACACTGGTGAGCAGGCACAGACGTAGCCTGTTAACAAAACTCAGCTGTTTATTTAGCCTAGCGATATCTCTGGACTATAGTAGCTGCAATGGACGACTTTGAACGCGATTTTGAGGCGTCTCTTGTAGCGGACACAGACCCAGAGCCATACCTGTTTGAGCCAGAGTACACAGATGAGGAACTCCCAGATACGTGATACATCACTATGTCACCGCTGTGAGAAAAAATACATACCGTCACAGCCCTAGCACTAAGCTATGCTAGCAGTAGGCTAATACACACACTGACAATCTCTGACAACAAGCAATGATATGGCTAACTAGCAAATGGCCAATTCAGCAGAGAGCAACACAGATACAACTTTTAACAGCTGTTCTAAGCACATTTGCACGATAAATCACAGAGTTACAAAACTGGAAGGTCTAAGTCAGTCCGCAGCAGCGATGTCATGTGGGGGTCACCCAATCAGTGCTGGGCACCGGTACCTAGAGGGCAAAAGAGATCCCAACATAAACAAGATATCCCACTCTCTTAAACCATTACTACTAGTACATGCAAGAAAATATACAATAGTATATGCAGCTGGCTGGCATGTAGACATGTTGGCACCATAGAGAGCTACAGTGCACATGCAAAGGTTGAAGTAGACATTTCAGCACTACCAAATACCAAGAGGCTCAGTCTAGCTCCAGGATTTATAACGGATCTTGGCCACCTCCTGATATATAGATGCTTGGCAGTTTCACTGTATTTTTTATGATGTTTTGTGTAAACGTCAAAAGAAAGTATGTATCCTTGTTTTATGCACCTGTATATCCTCAGTTATGGTTCCATCAATATCACCATAGATGATACTGTCTAACCAAGGCCTTTGCAGAGGCACTTTTAACATAATGGATTTGTTGTCATCTTCAGCAGTTAGGAAGTAATAGTTCTAACACCATGGTGAAATATGACAGGAAAGATTCCATATTCTTGACGGTCACCATCATCAGCAACAATATCCTTACTGGTCAAGATGATGACTGTTTCATAACGTCACTGCTCATAAATGTGAGGCTTTCTGTCGTTGTAATTGGTTCAATGGTGTGATGTCACCAGGACAAGCAGGTCATCAGTGGTGAACAGTGTTTTTTTTTTTGGTTTTTTTGAGCAGCAGAGGGACTGAGAACTGACTAGATTAAATGGTGCATTTAATTAAGAGGCTTGGGATCAGGAAGTCAGAGATCAGTCTTGGTCCATGCCAACAGTAGCTACATTTAGCCTAGCTTGTTAGCACATGCCATCTGTTCACACATAGATTAACGCTACACAGCAGGCGCTAGCTATGGGTTCATTTTCTGCTTCAGCACTGTAAAGGGGGCATTCAATACACCTTATTTCCTCAAGAAGATTCTTTAGCCAGTTATTTTGGATTTCAACTGAAACAATGAGCAGGGTGTGCCTCCCTCTTTGTGATGTGCAAGCCATTTATTTCACCTCCATAGGCGTTGCTTCTACCCTCCATGTATGAGATACTGTGTCTCATTAAACTCACCATATGGTAACAATAAATGAACTGTTGGTCGTATCAGGATAGTAAAAAGAAAATCTAGCTGGAATTGTTATTGTCTTGTTATACACATAAACAAAACAAGATGCTGCCATAGCTTTTTTTTTATTGTTTTTTTGTGTGTGTGTATCTTGAAGAGGCAGCCTATCAGGATATTTAATTTGTGTTTTTTAGATTTAAAGTTGTAGTCATTTATCAATACATATATTGATATATGATGAAAGCATTGACATTTTGATATTTACAGTTTTCAGACTTGTTGATGTGATGACGTCATAACGTTATGCACAGCAACAGCAAGCATGGCTGAAAGCAAAATTGCTGCCAGCTCAATGGTTAAGTGAGGAATCAGTGACTTCTTTAGGCCTGGGTGTCTGAGACTACAGCCCTGGACTTTTCAGAGCCTTTAAGTGACTTGCTGCTCAGAGTAAAGTCAGTCAGCGGCTCCTCTGGGGGCAGCACAGAATCTCTCCTCTCTTGCCTTGTGCACGCAGGTCACAGGAATTGGCGCTGCTGGGTGTCAGATTGTCAGTGCTGAGTGACATAAGCTGGAAGAGTAGGTGAGGAATGCACAGGTCCAGGTGGAACAACTCAGCCTTTTGGGATTTTTGATTTTTTCAAAAGAGAAAGAAGCCAAATCTGGCCTGCAATTAGGTGTCAGGTGGCCCGCCAAGCATTTTCTTATTGACAATGATATCTGAATTCAGACTAGGATTTTTATCGTACATTGAATGTAAATAGAGTGCCAGAGTGCACCAAAGCATCAACATAGAACTTGTTTACCAAAATAAAGTGCCAAGGGAAGACCTCTAGTCCCCCCTAATTATTTATATATCAGTTCCCTAAAGTTTGTCCTTAACTGGCCCTTGTCCCCCTGGCATTTTGCAAATGTGACCCCTGGGCAAAGCAAGTTGAGTGTCCCTGACCTGGAATATCATCATCACAAAAATACCATTAAATTAAATGGCAGCATTTGTGGGACCCACCTTAATGGAGACATTTTCTTTATAGCTCTGACAATTTTCTGTCCTTCTCTGCAAAGTTCACGCCATGCCACACTTCAAGTTTACTGTTTAGAAGTGTTAATTAGTTTTATGATTTGGAAATAATCATTCACAAACATTTACACTTACTGAAGTGACTAATGTGTTTAGACTAATGTCTAAATCCTGATATAAAAAGAGTAGTTTACATGCATACATGTTGATACTGTTGTATTATTTTGTTTTCCTTTTAATGATCTGCTTTAAAGTTACACATCATCAATAAAACTATTTTGTGGTGTCTTTGCTTTTACAACATTTCTCCTGCATGCTGTTTGCTCTGGCTAGTTAAGGTTTAGCCATCTGCTTTACAAGCAGGGATCACTTCCAAATCGCTGCACTTAGCTAGCTTTTACACCAAATACTATAAAAAGCAGCCAGCTAATCCAAGCTGTTGGCAGTATTTATTTTTATTTTATTTTATTTTATTCTTTCTGCTTGGCACTAACCTAAGCTCAGCAAGCTGCTTCTCACCGACACCAACACTCCAAAATCTGATGGCTTGATATATTTGGCCGAAGGATATTGATATGGTTTGAGGCAGTTGCCAGTAAAGCCGGGGAATCTCGAGGACACTCTTATGATATTGAGCAACCCAGTTGGTTATACTTAGTAAAAGCAGAGCAGCATTACCTGAGCAGATTGAATGAAAGTGAAATAGAGCTGTTTGTTTGAGGATGAATGAGATCAGAAATAACTGCTGCAAAATACCTTCAGATGAGAGAATGCAATATCAAAGTAAAAGTCTGTGGGTGGGTCCAGGGATGAAGTGCTTTCATCCAGGCATTGAGTCCCAAATACCAGCACTTGAAACAACTTGACTGTAATGATCCTGCTGGCTACGCTCTCCTTGGAGTCCTATGTTTTGTGGCACTATTACTGCCAAGCCCTATGAGATGAGCTCCCTCACAAACATGCCTCAGAGGTTCTACCTAACACACCCTCACACACACATAAAGATATCACTATGGCTTTTTTGTTGTGATATCTTCAAAGTAAAGATATTTTAAGGCAGAATTTGACTCTCCGTGGAGAACTGTTAACAGTCATATCACAGGCTGTGCTAAGGGCCTTCCTAAGCCTGTTCAGTAACCCATCCCTTTTATCCGTTGTTCTCTAATGACCAGATAAGAGCAGAAATATTCATCTGCTTAGCGTGGTACACAGCACAGTTCAAACTTTGACCTGTTTTTAGATTAGACTGCATTATTCCTTTAATTCCATTTAAGCCGAAGACTATTGTGTGAATGAGGCTGTTGTATAGATGAAATAAAATGTATGTTTTGCTGAGACATTGCATTTGAAAATTAATAACTAAAGGTATCCTTTGGTGTTATATTTTAAATAAACAAAATCACTGAATTGCTTATTATCTTTCACCCTTTGACATCAACTAGTTTACAAGGCCACTGCCACTTCAAGTGAAGAATGGAATGTGCTAAAGTAAATGTTAATGTGTATTTAAAGTAAAGAGAGATTGGCTAGGAGGATTTAACTGGGTTGAAGGCCTGTAATAACGATGATAATAATTAAAAACAAATAAATAAATAAAATAAAATAAACAAAACAAGACAGACCATTTGGTTTTATGGGCTGATTATGCTAAACAAAAGTCCTTAACAGTAGATAACCAACAACAATTGTAGCAAAAAGCAGAGGAGGTAAAATTAGAATTAGTCACCTGTTATTGTAATTAGTCCTCAATGTGTTAAGGTGAACTGAGGTGTGTGGTGTCATGTGAACAAACAATGTTATTGTTCCAAATTATTAACTTATTGATTGCATCTCAACAATCTAATGAAATATTACCCAGAATGTGTGTTCTCTCTCTCTCTCTCTCTCTCTCTCTCTCTAGTTCAATAGGATACACTAATGGAACAGAGTGTATGTGTGTGTGTGTGTGTGTGTGTGTGTGTGTGTGTGTGTGTGTGTGTGTGTGTGTGTGTGTGCGCGCCTATCTGTACCTTCAGGGGCTGTTTGTCCCCCTCTAATGAGCTGTTCTTTTCAGAGTGAGTTGTTAAATGTAAGTTATATTTGCTTTTGTCCATATGCTCCATAAGTACCCACCATTATCTTTGAGCTACATTAGCCTTTCCCACTACTGTGCAAACTAATGTCTCTTTTCCACTGTCACTTTAAGCCACGCAGAGTCAAGCCATGCCATGCATTGTTGCCACTGTCAGTTTAGATGCACTATGCCATGCCGACCTGCGCTAGAAATGTACCTTTTTCAGAGTAGGTCCCAAAGCCATCCAGCCGCCCTCAAGCGGGTAGTGATGACGTCTTGCTGACCGCAGCCAACCTCCAATGACCCCCTCTTCTGTTTAAAAGTCTGTGTGTTCAGCTCTCAGTACTTTTGGGTTTGGGCTTAGTTTCTCTCCTGTGCCTGTTTTTTACTTTAGATAGCTACTTTATTTTACTGTTTCATGTTCGCTATCAACCATCCTAGAAGTTTTGTGAAGGTGCTGCTCAACATTTCCTTATTTTGCTGCTTCACAATTTATTTATTTTTTCATTACAAAATAATGTGGGACATTTATTGGGAAAAATCTATAGGAAATCAATTGTGTTTGTCACTGAATTAGCAGAACTTTGTTAGTGACTTTTCTTCAATAAAGGCAAGTAAGAAGGAATAAAAAGGAAAGTGAAAGCAGAAGCAGTCACAGTGAGATGTTGATGAAGAGCAGCAGACAACAAGCTCTTACTGCACCTCTGCAAACAGCTCACCTCCAACAGATAAACTTCTTATACCAGCCCTGCTGTTGAAAAACACATGCAGCAAAAATAACAGGGGACTTTAGCCCACAGCTTTTGAACGTCATCACTGAAGACAAGCTGTCGTCTGTTAAAGACACACTTTTAAGTAGGCCCACTTGTAAGCAAAGAGTATTCCAGGCAAGCAGAATGTGGAGATTTAGATACAGGTGTTAACAAGTCTTTCCCCAGTGTTAGGACGATAGGGTTCAGGTTGAAACTTGGCGGAGTGGCCCTTTTAGCCTGATATCATTGCTTACAATCTGCTTATCTAACAGTATCAGCAGTGAACTGCGTGTTGCTGCGTAGAAACGGATGAATACATTGTGATTAATGGATAAGATACAGAGAATAGTAGAGTGTGGATTCATAAAACACAAACACAGCGCGAGAGCTTCTCTGTGAGCTCCCACAGACTGCAGATATCAAGTACAGCATGCACGCAAAACATCTACTTATGTAGGCAAGTATCTGCACGCACACACACACACACACGCACACACACACTCAGCAAGTGGGCTGATAAAAGGATGTACAACATTACCGCAGCTGCCCTCTGGGAACTAAAGCCAAAGCATGACTCAACCATTTACCAGCACCACACAATGAGTCGGCACATTTACAAGAGATAGACCAGGCATAGTGAGACATCCATTTTACAATACCCAGTGTTTTCCCTACGTTGACTGCTTTTGGGGGGGGTTGGGGGTGGGGGATACAAACACAACTAACTCATTCTACCACCTGCTGCTAAAACAAATTACTTTCTCACATTTATTTAACATTTAACATTTCTTTAATTAATTTCATTATTTAACAGTAAGCATACTTTTCTAAATATTTATCAGTCGCTTTTCAAAAACCACATGAACAACTCTCACAATTAGTTACACCACACACACACACACACACACACACACACCACCACAGTTGTTTAAAAAAAGAAAATACTTCACTTAAAAAGCTGCCTGCCTGTTAGTCCTGTTATTTCCAGCTTTTTACAGTTTTAAAGAACCCTAGGAGCAGATGACAGGAGTTGAGTTTTCATTAACACAAAAAACAGTGAGGGCAAAACAGCATCACTGATCTGTTTATACCGAATGTTCTCTGGTCTAGCTCAGCTACAAACAAAGAGAACCACTGAATCTTCACTTTACCTGTACAACTGACTTTAGCAGTTTAGGGAACTGGCATTTGAGCGACTGCTGTTATGACAGACATGTCAGCTAACCACAAACTCTTTCTTGTTCATGGACACACAGCGGTGTGTTGCTGCAGAATGACTAGAAGGGATGGATATGGAATGGATATTTGGCACTATTTTTGGGATTAAAAATATTTTTTGGGCCTGGTGGGGGTTCCTTTTAGACCGCAGCCCGCAAGCCCCGTGCAATTATAAGGGAAACACTGAATACCTGTACACATATATAGACATGTATACGTAACCGTTTCCAGGATATGATTAACAATGAGTCAGTTTATTGTAATGCTAATGATCATTTCTTAGGAACACTGTGAGAGATGCTTTATGGAGAAAAGGCGTTGATGTGTATGGGCTGACATATAAAATTCTTTTAAACCTGTGACCTCACCCTTGACCACAGCTGGGTGTGGAAACCAGTACAGACACATGAAAACAGTCAGAAGACATTATATAGTCCAAGACAGTGCCATATTAAAAAAAAAAAAAGACAGAGACAAATAACTGTTGATCTTCCAATTGGTGGATGACCTGCTCTACCTCTGAGCCCCTTAACAGTAGCTGAAATCATTTTTTTTGGGTCGACCTTCAGTGTTGAACTTCTCACCTTGATGCCATCATGTAGAAGTGTACCGCTTGCTGTGTCAGTTCGCTGTGACATCACGGGTTGGTGTAGTAGCAGGTAGAAACTTCTAACAAGGGTAGGCAGCAGCCTGATGTAAAGGTTTTGTTTAAAGGGGGAGTTCAAAGGTCATACATGTTATTCTCATGGTCTGAGACAGTCCAAAAATATTAATGAAAATGAACAACTCTTTTTGAAATCCAAAAACTAGGGTGCTAAAATCTTAGAGTGCTACAAAAGAATACAGCTCATTTGAGTATAAAAAAGAACACAAGCATTTTGTGAGGCCAAAAAAATTGGGCTCCCTTTCATTGTCTATGGAGCAGTTGCAGACTTAATACCCTATGACATCACAAGTTTGAGACTTTCTTTCCTGGTTTCTGGCTTTAACAGAAAGTACTTAATTTAGCCTGAACTTCCATAAGCCTTCCATAAAATAAGGTATTTGAATTCTTAATTTAGTTGGTGTTCCCCTTTAAGGCCTGTGTGTGAAAAATCCCTGGGTGAGTCTTACTCATCTTAGCTTCTCTCGCTAACTTTTCCTGCTGGGGCTTTTTGTAGTAAGTACAATGGGAAATGCTCATAGAGAATACAGTTACAGTGATCAACCACTTCTTTGGATCAAAAAGCTTGGGACAGAATATTTTCTATACAAAATCCTTTGCCTCACAGAAACCCATCTGCTTTCAGCTGGCTACCTAAGGCCGGTGCTGCGTGCACACTGAAATCATGACAGGAAGAAGAACGTAATTTTCTCCCAATGACAAACATACTCTCCTTGTAGCTTATGGCTGCTTGTGATGGAGACAGAAAATGAATGCGCACAAGGATAGCACCTGTGGTTGAAGCTGCCATCATCAAGTGGATTCATAATACCTGGTCACATCATGCCCCCTTGAGTGGACCTCATTGAGGGAAAAGGTGGCAGAACTGGCGGCAAGGCTTGGAGAGGTTAATTTCAAAGAGAGAGAACATCGTGTTTAAGAAACTGCACGGGGAGGCTGACACAGTAAATAGCAAATAGTTAATTGCAATGCTATCCGTTTCCTTATCCTGTATTAATGTAGTGAATATAAAAATGTCAAGTAGGTGGTAATCTCCATGATAAGTAACGAAAAAAATGGTTTTAATAGTTGTCTGCTCACAGTTATCAATTTGACTGGGACAGATGTGATCACTGTAAGCGCTTCCCATTGTACATAAATAAACAAGGCTAGGAGCAGACATGTTTTACAGTTACATTTTACAGCACTCTCATCAGCAGGGCAGCAACTAACTGAAATATATGGGAAGAAAATGATTTAAGTTTGGATTTAAAGGCCTTAACAGAGCCAGACTGTCTAAAGCCAGACGAAGGGGGCACCAGCCTGTCCTTATGATATTCAAACTGGAAAATTACATCATTCACCATAGGAAACTCAATCTGTAACAGGCTGCAGGTCATCACAAGCACAGTGTAGAAAGTCAAAGACTAGCAGTGCATTTTTACTGCTCTTTATATTGGGTCAACACACCGGCAGTTGCAGTTTTAAAGGAATTGCTTAGCAATAACAAATGCACAGCAGCCCGTGTCAGAGAGAGCTCTATGGTGATACCTTTTTGCTAGGTGTGGGTTTTACTGAGTCCAGGTATATTGCAACATGCAGTGAGTCACAGCCTGTGACCCAGTTGAGCTTTGTCCCTCAGCATGACCTCATTCTGACTGCACAGTAAAACAAATGTGATGCTCCTGCAGCTGTTTTCTTCAGGCACATCACAGCAAACGTACAACTTCCTCCAGCATTTCTATTAATTCCTGCTTGGTTTGAAGCTGATTTTACTGGGTTTTAACTATAAGCAATGCTGCTGCTTTCAAGGCTGTTCAGCAATGTGTATCATAAATGCATTCAGTCATTTTTACGGTGGCATAATTACCTGCCTGATACACACATACATTAGGACTAATTCATTGATAAGTCCTGAGAACTGAGAGTGACACAGTGTGTGATCTCAGGTCAGTGATGTCGAGCTTACAACAAGCTAGTTGGCCTTAATCCTGCATCAGAACACAAGTACAGCTGCATGTGTGTGTGTGGTCATATTAGATGTGTCACTTGTAGCACGTTAACAAGCACGCACATGACCACATACACACGCACACACACATGCACACACAGAGTATGTGGCGCGATAAGCTTGTTAGCAAGGCTTTGGCTCAGAGGAAATATCTGATTGTGCTCACAGTATCCAGGCAGGGTTTGTTACTGTGTGTATGGGTTGGAGGGGGGTGAGGAGAAATAGTGTGTATGATCACGAGGATTAAATAGAGAGGAGAGGAAAATCCTCAAATATGTCGGGTGTCAGCTTAAATAAAAGTTCAATTTGGTTTAAGATTTCGTTAGTGGTAACATTTAGCAAATGTTAGCATGCTAAACTGAATTGTGATTACAAGGCTTTATGAAGTTGATTTTACTTTAGCACTGATACAGCACTGTGTAGTATTTCCATCCATCTGAGCATAACTTTAATGTATTTTATTGTGTCCTATTGATCAGGATGTGGGGTATCAATAATTCAGTATATCAACATAAACTCAGTAGGGTTTTTATTGATCAGTGTGTTTAAGGTGTTAAAGGAGCAGCATATTTAAGTCATGCATCATCTCAGTTTTACTCATGAAGAGTTTTGTTTGATATGAAGTTTAAAACTCTTTAAGTGTGCACAGGATTACTGGCGGTGGAAGTACATTTCCTTCAGTACTGTAGTACAATGTGTCATTGTGAGAGTGTAAGCATGCACAACATGTGAATGAAAAGTTATATAAAACCAGTAGCAGAGCTGAATGTAAACCTTTTGCACATAACACTGGAGTTACAGATTTAAAGGTTTGCAGCACAGGCCACACAACTATAGCATGAAGATAAAAGTATCAAGCAGGCCTAAATCAATTGGTGTTTGAAACAATTAAAATCTTTGTGGGGGAAGTTAAAAAGTTGTTTTCAATGGCCTTTCAAACGAATCTAGTGCTGGAAAAACAATTTAAATATCTTTATTTATTTAGGCTGTTAGCCTTATTTATGCACATAGCATCAACAGAGAGTCTGAAGGAGGGAAGGAGTGAGAGACACTGTTCACTTTACATACGTCTTGTATATTAAAAGTCTGTTGTCACTACATTTTTTAAAACCCATCTGTTGCCTGCATCCAGGTGCTGTCTCAGTGTCACACAGTAGACTCCAACTACCCAAAAGAAGGGAGATGTGCTATGATCCACCTCACACTCAAACTAGCAAACATACGCTCACCTGACACAATCAAGCAGCTCTGTGTCCCACACATGCAGTGCAGCGCTGGATTGCACATGTGCTACTGCTGTACTTTCATTCATCTTGTAGACTGATTTGGCATAGCACATGCAACATATGGACCGATTTCGCACTGTAGACTAATAAATAGATAAATGAAACAGTATAGTAGCTCTAGTAGTAGCTATTCATTCCCAGCAAGTCGACACTTGATTTACAAGATCCATTTTGTTTCAAACAATTTGACAACATCCAATCAAGTTGCCTCAAGAACCTCAAGAACTATTGATACCAAAGATAAATGTGTTTGTGTAGAAAAAGTATGCGGTGGTCAACAGAAACTGGAATGCAGTACACCAATTGTGCGAGTTGGAAATTACAGATGGAGATGCAACAGCTTCCAACAAATTTGTTTTAAGTACTTCATACAACATTTAAAAAGTATTTATTAGTATTGTAAATTTGATAGATTATTATTCTGTTGAGCTTAGATTTGGTGAGGAGCACATTATGACTTGTTTGAGTACTCGAAACTCAAGGATCCGGATTTGGTACTTGACTTGAGACATGAGTGCAAAGACCTGAAACTTACTTGTGACTTGCCAAACATGATGTGGTTCCACCTCTTTGTGCACGGCCTCACAGATCTGGTCGTTGTGCTTATTGTGATGGACCTTTCCTGTGTTTCCCTATATGCAAACAGATAAGAAGGCAACAACAGACAGAATGTCAAGCAGATGTTTCTCTGCATGTGAGTGTGTTTGTGTGCATTTTTGTGTGTTTAAAATACTACAGCATTCTCTAACAGATGTAGTAGTAAAGTGTCTCATTCCAACTCAAACTCTTTCAAGCCCCAGTTTGAATTTCAACAGTATTGTGTAGGGGACACTATCATTAATCTACCTTGTTTATGTGGCGGTAATCTTCTTTAATCTGATGGTTTTTATCAGCCGACCTTGCACTTCAGGAACCTGGGAAAGGTATCGGCAACACAACAGTGCCAGCAGTCCTCGAGGACCAGCTTTAATCTTGCAATAAGCCACTGCTGAGTACTGACACTAGATTTTGTCAAACACGCATGGATTAAATTTAAAGCTATTTATTTACCCTGATTTTGTTCCTTTCCTGGCGTATCAACATGTGAGTGTTTGTTGAGTAAACTTCCTATTGGCGCATTCTGTTGGTGTCAATATCATTTCCCCACTTAAGTATTTTGGCAGCTGTAAATTCTGCGCCCATTTCTAATCCCTCCCCTGTCTCTACTTTGTCTGTCTGATATGTGACACATGTTGTGTTTGCCTTTAGAAAGAAAGCCTCTGCAGTGTGTGTGTGTTTGCTTGTTTCCTCACGAGTGTGTTTGTGCATGCATGTGTGTGTGCGTGTGCTCATTATGTCGCGGTCTGAAGCCATCTGGGTTGGCTGGCTCATTTGCATATCTGGTGTTATTATTATATTATAAATATTCATGACCAGGGTCTAAACTGGTATGAATATTCAATTTGCCTCCAGGCCGTAGACTGGTGGAGTGGCTGTGATTCCAATCAGCAGAACAGAAATTAACTCAACCTTTTGTGTGGTGGACGAGAACACTTGATGATTGCCGTGGGCCCCTTGGTATGCTTGGCGAGCTCCAGATGTATGTGGATTGCTACATTTGCTTTAGTCATATGGTGGCCATATTTGATGCACGTCATACTTGGGAAACGGTGCCTGCAAGACAGAGAGGCAGATGGAAACAGAAACAAACTAAACTTGTCTTGGGACAAGAACATTTCTTACTCTTTGAAATGAGTGAGAAGCTGCAGTGCAAACTATCCACCAAAGTCCAATTCAGAAGCTGCAGCAGCAGGAATAAAGGCATAATGATGGCGCTGAGCCATCGTGTGACACTATCAAACCAACTAGGCTGAATTCTTAATTCCTTTGTTAACACCACTGATTGCTTGTTTGACAGTTTACTTGCTAAGACTCCTGTTAGTTCATCTGAACCGTCAGAACTGCCTCCGCAGCTTCTACCTACAGTGTGAATCCAAACTGATCCAGCTGGTTAGGAAATACATTTAACATGAGCACAGAGACAATCACAGCTGCTGTTATGTTTCATTCCTCTTGTTGTGGCCTATGATTTGGACCTTGACCAGTTCTGCCTATCGTGACAATATCAAAGGGGAATTTGGGTCTATATATAAATTTGTTTGATTTTCATCCAATGTAGCTGACGTGGTTCTGTCTTTGAAGTGTTGACTCTGCTCTCACAAGACTTTGGATTTGTTGCCTCCGTGAAAATCTTCAGTAAAGCAGGAAATGACAAACATGATTATAATGATAAATGCATGTAAAAATAGCAACTAGTAGTGTTGGCAGATAAGATGCTGCTCAGACATGCATAGAACTAATTAACAATAAAAATAACATGGCCTTTGCACCCCTTCATGTATAAGGCCCAGGCCCCAGGAGGCCCTGTACTCTCACAGGACCATGTTGTTAGCAATGCAGAAATATTACAAAGAGCCACCAATCTTGAATGAATTCCATTAAAGTTAAAAATCTCAACATTTAAGCCAAATTTCATCAAAGCAAAAAGAATCCTGGGTGGAGCTGAGTTGGGACAAGCTAACACCAACCACCACGGCTGACTCTGAAAGGCGGGCACACCTGTCAGTCAAGCAGCTACACTCTTGTACTTAAAGTTAAAATCCTTAAGATTTACCAGGGCTGGAAACCTGTCACCTTAGGTGACATTTATATGATCTGTGTACATTCAGTGAGTTTTGAAATATGGGTGTGGTGTGAGCTGTTAGTCAGAGGGAAAGGAGAGATGTCAGTTTTTCACTGAAATTACCTTGTGGTAGTTTTTCTTAATTTTTTTTCAATCAATTTAATTTGATTATTTAGATATGTAAGCCATGTCTTTTAATTCACCAAACATTAGTTGCCACAGCTGTAAAGAGCAAAAACCACATTTATTTTTACGAGCTTCAATGTAGTACAATGTACTTTAATACAATTTCGAACCTACTGTAGCTCTGCACTCTCCTGACATTTTATTTTATTTTTTTTAATGTCTGATGCCCCCCTTTCATTACGTTTGTTGCAGTGGGATTACGTTAATACTAGGGTGAGTTTTCCTTTTCATCCTCATGTAAATCAACTGTAAATCCACACTTTAAAGCTGACAAGTATGCTTCCAGTTGTATGCCTCACAGTATGCCATTCAGTTCTTAAAAACTACAACTCCCAGGAGGTGGAGGAGGAGGGATGTGATGACACTGACGTTGGTTACTTTTATCTGCCTGTCCATTAATGCCTCATGTATGCTCTGATGAAGGTCTTAATAGACTGTAAGCTCTGCAATGAAGTGAAATACTGCATAGACGTAAGTGTGTGGACGCAAAGCTGATATTGAAACATTAGTCTTCCTGTGAGGGGGACGGGATGAGGGTGGGGGGACAGGCCCCCAGACACCCCAAGGGGGTTCGCATCTCTGTTACCTTTTTTTGCACCTATGTTTTCATTATATCAAAGAGAATGTTACTATTTATGCAAGATATTCTGCTATTACCTTCAGTGATTAGATACCTTTTTATATGCTGTAACTTTCCGATGTCGTCAGTGTTGAATCACAGCAACTGTATAGTGTCTGCATATGCATGTAATATCTCTGAAGGTACATTTATTCTGAAAATCAGCATCCAAGACACACTGTAGGGCAGAAACGTTACTTCCGAGGTAATTAATACATTCAATATCTGTAGTAAGCCTCTTCTTTCTTACTCCAGGTGATGTGTTGAATATAAAAGTGTGTGTGGTCTGTATGTGTATGTGTTTGTGTGTGTGTGTGTGTGTGTGTGTGTGTGTGTGTGTGTGTGTGTGTGTTTGTCTGTCTGAGAGAGAGAGAGAGAGAGACAGAGACAGAGAGACAGAGAGAGAGAGAGAGATTGGTATTCAGGACAGAGGGCACAGGAAGTGCCAAACTATAATGATCTCTCATTTTCAATAATACACACTTATACACACACGGCATTGCTTTCAAGTGTTGTAGTGAATACTGATAAAGATGGTAATTTGAGATGGTCTCTCACATGCACAGAGATACACGTATTGACTCAGATACACCGCACACTCACTAAAATGCGCTCTGCAGAATGCAAAATACTAAAACTAACACTTAGTGCTTTCACACTGCGAGTTTTACACAATACATACCTCTGTTTGCAAGAAACAACACAGGAAAGCACATTCACTGAGACATAAACAAAAGACACACACATTTACCAGCACGCAGAAATCACACTCTTGATTTTTCTCTCTTGTCTCAGAGATGTCGGAATGCAAAGAACAACAAAAAAAAATAGTTAAAAAAATTTAATGCAGGAACAAGATTGTTTTTGGAAATATGCCGTGACTGTGTCTGTTGCATCTTGCTCGTTTGTGTGTGTGCGAGCATGAACGTGTGTAAATAGAGTGTAAGTGGAGGAATCCAGAATGAGTTGAACTTCACTCAACCACACAAACGCTGCACACACACACACACACACACACACACACACACACGCACACACACACACACACGCACACACACACACACATGCGCACTATCCCAAGTGCTTCAAAAGAAAACACTAGGGGGGAGAACAAAGAGCCTCCTTGAAGAATAGACATGAATTATTCACTCCATCAGATAAGAGGACAGAGAGAGAGTGAGGGAGAGACATAGAGGGAGGAGTGGAAACAGGGTGATGGAGATGGAGGGTGGATGATACAAAGAAAGAGACAGACAGATGGATTGACAAGGACAGTAGGGTATTAGATTGTATTAGCAGTGGCGATGACAGAGAAGGTCCTCGGGAGATTTTAGATAAAAGAGCACAGCTTGCCATCATCTACTAAACCATGTCTAAAAACCCACAGGGTGTAAAAATATTAAATAGACCAAAATGAATAAATAAAACAACTCTTTTAACGTCAAAATACAAGGCACTACTTATCTGCAAAGCCAGATGCTTAAGAAATCAGGGTCTTTTTCTGACTTGGGGGGTGGTTTTGCCACCTGAAGGAAAGAATTTATCCTCTGAAAATCCACAACCAGCAGCGGCTTAGCTGCAGCATCTGTGCTGCTTTCCACCCAGATACGCTTTATCAGATCCAAGCAT
The DNA here is from genome assembly GCA_035609425.1 of Epinephelus awoara. NCBI lineage: Eukaryota > Metazoa > Chordata > Actinopteri > Perciformes > Serranidae > Epinephelus > Epinephelus awoara. The sequence continues at coordinate 29,782,013 of CM069309.1, forward strand.
GGCACCTCTTTTTATACACTAGTAGTAATGCAGTGATACTTCTGTACTTCAGTACCAACAGCCAATCCAGATTCTTTATCCAATATAAAGAATAGTAGTGACATCAGGTAGTTCATCAGCAGTTGTGGTAATCTGTATTGTAGTGCTGCATTGGTTGTGTAGTGGGATTGACTGGTACTGCCAGAAAGTAACTGCATTCATTTGTTACTGCTACTTTTACTTGCTAAATAGAGGATCTGTAAATGTATTCCACCACTGGTGCATTCAAAGTAGCTCAGGGAATCAATTATTACCTGTATAAATGTATTGTACTCTGCCCGTATTGATGTATTGTATTAATAGTCTACTAATGTATTGTTTAGTCACTGCTAAGCCGACATCTGGTTTGTTCAGAGTTTGAGGGAGCTTCACTGTGAGGATGAGACATTTGTTGTTCTGTGATCAGTCACGGCTAACTTGAAAGGGACAGTTCACAAAATAAAAATAGATATTTTTCCTCTTAGCTGTAGTGCTATTAATCTAGATTGTTTTGGTGTGAGTCGCCGAGTGTTGGAGATATCAGCCATAGAGACGTCTGCCTTCTCTCAAATATAATGGAAAAACAAGAGGGCACCTGGCTAGGGGTGCTCAAAAAGCCAAAAATATTCTTTCCAGAAATCATGACTCAGGTGTTTAGATAATCCACAGACTTTGCTGTGAGCAGTTTCATGCAGGAATAGTTTTCTTTCTACTGAACTACACCAGCCAACCATATCACCATCTACTGCTAGCTCACCTAGCACCACTGAGCCAGTTAACATTACAGCTCAGCTTAATGATCTCGTGCCTTCATTAGTTCAAGCCTCTCGTCCATGAGTAGATGCACACTTCCTTCTGCCCGGTCATACAGTTGGCTGATGTAGAAAGACAATACTTCCTACATGAAACTTGGTTATCTTGAGTAACTGGGTCATGATTTCTGGGAAGAGACATTGCTGATGAGTATTTCAAATGTATTCCTTTGTATTTGAGCACCACCAGCTGAGTGCCATCTAGCTCCATTATATCGGAGAAAAGGCAGACATCTCTACAGCCAATGCCTCCAACACTCAGCAACTCCCACCAAAACAATCTAAGTCAATAAATAGCACTACAGGTAAGCTAGCTGTTCATGGTCAATAGCCTCCACACTGTAGGCTGGCTGCTTGTCAAACCACACTGTCTTGTAAAGTGTTTCCACACATGTTAAATACAGAAGATGTGACACGTGGGTTTTTGTGGAGTTTTGTACAGACACTTTTAGCTGGGTTGATTAACTACAATAATGTAAAAGCTTACCTTTGCTACTGACTCACAAGTACAGTACCTATCAAAAAGTAATATGATCTGCAAACTGCTTTTGGAGACCTTTGCATGTGTGATTGTGGAGTGTCTTTTTTCACTGTAGTCTGCATATTGTGGGTGTTTTCTTTGCTGTTCCTTGACCTTGTCTCTCTTTAACTTACATAACGGAATGTTTTGAACCGATAGTGTAGCTATATGCTGATGTGCAGTGTTGTAATACACTTTTTTTTACGGTCTTGTCTTGGACTTGGCTGCATTTATACTTGGTCTCGTCTCTTGTGTGTGGGCGTTTTTGTGGAAATGTGGATCTTTCAGATTAGTTTTAGGAGTGTCTATGGTTTGCATGTTCAATATGTTGTGTGGGAGTGTGGGACTTAGACTGGTCAGGTCTTGTGCTTGACTTGGTCTCAACCCCAAAAAATCTTGGTCTTGTCTTGGTCTCGATACACTCTGGTCTTGGTCATGATTTGGTCTCACTTTAGGTAGTCTTGACTACACTGCTGACCTTTAAATTGTAAACTGTCCCTTTTTTGAAGAGAAGCTGAGGGTGTATTATCTCTAAGTACTGTGCAAGTTGCAGCTTTATTCAAGTAAACATGGATTGATTTACTCCAGCTATGAAAGATTTTAGAAAAGAAACAGCAGTTGTGTTGTCCTGTAGCATTACTTGTAGCAGTTATCAGAAGGAAAATAGGGAGAAATGAATGAGATCAAAGAGATAAACAGGACAACAATTGCAGGGAAAACTTTGCAATCTCCTCCTTTTCAATTGCAGAGATAAGAATGAGAGACAGTAACACAGGCTGAAAAAGGGAGGGAAACACAACACTGGAGTGATTGCAGGGCGAGATTGGATTTCATCATTTATTCAATAGTTCAGTAGAAGAGAGAGATAGACAGTGAGGTAAAGTTAGAGAGAGATAGAGGGAAAGGGCCTAAGAAACTTTAAAGGAACCTTTAAGAAGGTTATTATCAAGTTTCCCTCAATTATCAGCTCCACAGCTGGCAGCAAGGCACTAGGGAAGGCAGGCCCTACAGTACTACAGTAAGTAATTTGCATGCACTAATGCCATTTCTGTCCCTGGTTACATTAAACCTAATTCTTGCTGAGTTGACATAAAACTGAAGTGTGGCCTCTAGAAGCAGAAAGAGGTTTATGCTTATCATTAGTGGTCTTTGGATAAAGCATAGAAAAGAATGACCAGTTGGCTAAAGAATACAGAGTACAATGGTGTGCGAGGGGAACTGGTTATGAATCTCTGAGCTCTGTGACAGGCAGTGCCAGACAGATAGAAAGAGTAAATTGGGGGTTGAGTGGAGCGCATTTTGTTTGTTTACTAAAAAGTTCATGTGCTTCTTGGGGTGATGAGACAAAACACAGCAAATTTAGTCTCTTAAGAGAACTAGACGGCGCCAATGTGGCAGCATTTTGGATTTACAGCTAATGAATGAGGTGTCCTAACTGGCTGCAGGTGACGCAGCGCTACAGACAAAGCAGTGTACATGTCCAATGATCGTATTTCTTGCTCTCGCTTGCCTTGAAAGAGCAACAATGAACGAGGGGCTGCTGATTCATAACAACATGATCCCTTCTTATTTTGTGACAAAAACCAAAGTAAGATGCAGATATTCAGATGCTAGGACAATGGTGCTTGCACATCAATAAACAATGGTATGATTGCATATAGTAGATGTATAGATGTATTCATGTTTCAATCCACATCATTACATAAATACTAAAAAGCGATGGGTCCTAAAACTGAATTGCGTCTAGTTTAGGTGGACATCCTGAAAGAAAAGAATGCCAGTTCAAGTATTGAAATTGAATGATGTCATTCAAAGTGTCAGCTGGAGTTGTGGGACCCAGAAGAGCTGAGTGAAGAAATGAGACCTGTAAGGGTTTGAAATGTCAGTTGAAGTTTACACATTAAAAGCAGTTGATCTGTCAGTCAGTGATATCCCTGAAATGACATAACCTCAGTTAACAAATAACAAGGTTCACAGTTAAAGGCATTGAAATGCTGAAAGCAGTTATTATGTCAGCTTTTGTCTAACAGAAATAAGCTATCAGGCCTCGGCTGCTGTAACAATACTTGTTAGTGTAGCCACCTGGCCTTATCTTAGATAATGGCTTACACTGTTATTGAGTGATCACGAATATGCTTTAATTTAGGTTTTAGTCTGATAATCTCAAGATGTTTTAAGTATTTGCCATGGTATGTCTCAAAGATCTTGAACAATATCGCAGCGATGAAATAAAAATGGGAATTCTAAACCCCTCGACTGAAGTGAATGGACCTTGTATGGTCCTGATCTTCTTTACAAGTAGCTGATTGGATGAAATGGTGATGATATGCCAACATGTGGCCATTTGTTTCAGCTGGAGCCGAGGATGACACAGGAAAGGTCCTGACTGAATAATGTGACTGCGTTTCTAATTTGTCTCCAAACCTGCGGGGAGCCAGCTACTTGTTATCTGTAAGCAGCTGTTCCCCCGGAATGACAAGAGCCCAGTGCAACACAGCCCAGACACCTGGTCACCTACACACACACACACACACACACACACACACACACACACACACACACACACACACACACACACAAACACATGCACAACCACATGCACACAATGGGCCAGGCTGCCAGATGCTGTCCAGACAAGGTAATTGAGAGGAGGAATGGATAGGCAAAAGGACAGAGAATAACAAGGGGAGGAGAGAAAAAAATAAAGTGTGAAAGAGAGAAAAGAGTGCTTGTTAAGTCACAGGGGAGAGGAGGAGGGAGGAACAAATGTGAAGAGGAGAAGAAACACAAGAAAGTCATATTGGAAAAAGTGTGAAAGGATTAAACGAGGGATGGAGTGACAAGAGGAGGGGAAGTGGAGGAACAGTCGCATGGGAGGGGTCGGATGGATGGAGAGATGGATTTAGGAGGAGGAGTTGCACAGGAGAGGCCAAATTAGAAGCTGTTACAGTGTGCATCACGCCACATCACTCAGCAAGAGGAGGAGAGGACAAATAGGGACACAGAGTGTGGAGGGAGGAGCTGGGAGAGAGAAGGACTGCAGGGACAACACAAAAGAGTTAGAGGAGGAAGGACGAAGAGACACTAGAAGTAAGAAAAATGGACAGGGAGGGGATAGAGGAGAGAGAAAGAACAACATGTCCATTGGCAGAATACGACAAGATGACTTTTGTTAGAAGCACATTAACTAGCAAGGAAAGAAAAATGAGTTTCACTTAAAGGAATAGTTTGACATTTTGCTTGTTCACTTTCTTGCCAGGAGGTAGATGAGATGAATGACACCACTGTCAAGCTGTATGCAACTCACCAAGAAACACCAACAATATACAACACCCCATAAAGCCACATTGACAGATTTTTTAACCTTAAGGAGCTGCGTTAGCTGTGTCCACTGCCTCTAGACTAATATAGGCTAAGCTAAGTCAGTCACCTCTTAGCTCCTGTTATGTTAACAGACTAATATCAGTCTTCTCATGAACAATTTCTTTTAAGTCCCGCTCCACTCAAAAATTCGATTTTCGTCTGTTCATGTCCCCAGAAATGTCTGACCTTGAATATACCGACTTGTATCAGTGCAAAGTTTAAAATCTGAGATTTTAATGTATGCCAGGGAAGCTAGATTAAGTAACATAGATATCCAAAATGATCACTGTCTAATACAGGAAACTCATACTGACAGGGGAATAGTCTTCAATAAAACATGGGTAAAATACACCCCTGAAACCTCTGGTGCAGAGCGGAGCAGAGTTAGCATTAGCATAGTGAAAGTTTTGACAGCAAAAATGGTGTGTGGAGTGTGCCGCTTTGGGATGTAAACTGGACCCTGGAACTTCCTTCCACTATCTACTTAAAACCCCATCATAGCAAATATGATTATCTGTTTCACAACAATGTGTTAATTAACCTACAAGCTAATGAGCAACATAAACAAATAAAAGATGCTAACTGCACTTATCATTGTGATACATCTGCTAGTTAACAATTTTGGTGCACAACAGACTCCTTCATCTGATGCTGGGTCTAACTGAGGCTGAAACATGTATGGCTGAAACCAGAGGTGAGGACTCAAATGACTTGGACTCAGTTAAGAATAACGTGACAAAATTGAGGGCTTTTGACAAAAAACAACAACAAAACAACTGACTTTGATACCAATAACTTGTGATTTCACTTGGATTTGAGCCTTTTGGCTTGAAAACACTTGATACCGTCCCCGAAGCCCAAAGATGAATTAAGAGGAAATTATTTTATTTAAGAAGTGAGTTACGAATTTCCTCAATCAGCCAACATTAACACTATTCATTCCCAACAAGTTGACACTTAATTCCCCAGATCCAGTTTGTTTGAACCAACAGCATCCAAACAAGTTGCAAGAGAAAAAAAAACTAATGTCACATACTGAAAAAGATCATTTCAATTGCATACAAAAACTATGCACAAAAAAAAAAAAAAAAGCAACGTTGCAAATTGCAATTTTGTTTTGACATTTGAAATTGCAAAAAGAACGGTAAGGCTAATATTAGCATAGTAAGCAAGCTAATGTGGGTGCTATGAGCTAATTGTGGTAGTGGTTATGGAGCTGTATACTATGGCAGTGAATGCTAGCACTGCCTTTTTTTTTTAATTAATAAGCTCAGGTGCATTTGTTTTAACAAACAAGACAAATACAAAATCTAAATAGCACCCATGATTTTTGTAAATGTAATACATTATTACTCTGTTGTTGAAATGACATTACATGTGGTGAGGAGCACATTCTGAGTTGTTCAGGACTTGACACTCAAAGTTTAGGGCTTGGGACTTGTCAGACTTGACTCAGGACTTGAGTCCAAAGACTTGACACCCAGATGTGACTTGCAAAACAATGACTTGGTCCCACCTGTGACTGAATCTCTGAGGCTAATGGTAACCATCTTAATGTGAGTAAGCATGGAAGAAATAAACTAGTTCAAGCTGCTTTTTGCTTTTTATGTAAAAAAAAAATGTGTTAATGAAAATGTTAATCATAGCATATCTTAGTGTTTTTTTTTAAAAACAAACAAACTTTAAAACATGTCTGGAGGGGGACTTAATTTTTCAGGTGCATTTTTTAATTCACATTAAGTGAAGACTAAAGCCAGGAAAACATCATGGTGGCTACCTTGACAGTGGATTATTCAAACCAAACACTCAACTCCCTCGGCATATCCTCACTGCACTTTTTTTTGGCACTTTGTGGGCGACCGCAATCATTCTGAATGAGCTGAAAACAAACAATCATTTGATTTGGTCTGGTTGTTTCTGATTTTTTTGTTTTAATTAGCAAAAATTTACCGCTTTTTTATTACCCTGGAATGACAACTGAAGTTTTGTCACGCTGGTTGATCTCAGTAATTATCAGAAGTTTTAAATAAAAAAAAAATTGGCTCCCAGTAACGCGCTGTTTGATTGCTTCATCTGTCATTGCCAAACAACTGTCTTCTCTCTCTCCCTTTTCTTAGTCCTCTCATCTTTCTGTCTTAGTTCATTTCCTCACTCTCTTTATCTTCTCCTCCAACCCTCAACTCCCTGCGTGAAAATCTCTCTCATTTTATCCCCCTCATCCCCTTTACTCTTGGATCTGTAATACTCAACTCTACAATGTTATTTTTGTCTCAATTCCAAAGACATTAAGAACACACACACACACACACACACACACACACACACACACACACACACACACACACACACACACACACACATTATCCTGACCGTTTAAATGATGTTTGTATTGCTCAATTCAGTTCACAGTGGGCAAGCTGGGAGTCGCTTCACAGCCAATTTTCTAAATACCCCTACTGTGTGTGTGCATGTGAATGTGTGTGTGTGTGTGTGTATGCCTGCTAATGGGAATATGGCAGTGGGTTAACTTTGCCAGCAAGCCTCTTCATGAGGGTCATAATGACGTCAATAGAGAGACAGACAGAGGGACACAGAGAGAGCGAAGGACAGACACACTGATCCAGTGTAATACTGTTACTGTGCTTCTCCCTGGAGATCTTTCACTCAGATGGGAGTTAGCAAGCATCAGAGATACTGAAGCACACAGTGAGTGATGCCAATGAATGCCTTAGGCCTGACTGTGAAGTACCTCTGCTTTCATTCATATTGCCAACACACAAACACACAAGTGCACAAACATGTAAACACACTCACACACAAGACCATTTGTTACCCCCCTTGTTAGAATAAATTATTAAATGTGCCCCCGCCTGTTAATTTCATTATGATTTTGGGGGGAAGTCTGATAGAAAACAACAAATTGCATCTCCACAATTCCCACAGTTAACACAGGCACACGCACATGCATTTGATAGGTCTCAGTCTTGGCACTGAGCCCTGCCTCTGTGTTCCTTGACAAACCAGGGGCATAATGGATCCCACCGTAACATCAGCACACACACACACAAACAAACACGGGGGGAAACACACGAGCAAAAGGCATAATTGAGATGTTTCAGCACGAGATGGAGGGAATCAACGTACAGCAGCACATATGCAAATCCAGACAAACAAACAAATCATAAACACACACAGCACAATCAGACACAAAACAATGCTATAGTCACCCCACCATTAGTCTCCTCGATAAAGAGATGGGAGCTTAATTTACAGAAGCTTTTTGTGATTATAACCATGGGGAAATGGATGTTCACTATTTCTCAACATGTATTAATCAAATGCAAATGCAAGTACTTTCCCGACATTTAAAAATGTATGTTTTTTTTTTTACTATGTAGCAAATGTTGTTTTTCATCTCTGCATCCGAGTAAAATGAAACAATTAAAAGGGCATGTCACCCACTTTACGCTTATTGTCTTGGAAAGTCATTCTCAGTCTGTGATAACAGTTGTTTAATGTCTCTGGAGGAGCTTTGTCAAGTCTGAGGAAACAACCCTGATGATGTCATCATTATTATCTGTACTTCCCGCCTGTGTTAAAAACTTGACGTGGCAAACACATTTGGAAAAAGTAGACAAACACACAGCATACGTTCACAGCAGTGTATCAACTTTATGAGCTATATAACCAACAATGCTAGGATTCAAATTCTGTCTTCCTGTAAGTCACCTTCCCCACTGAGACAATCGTCTCACCCTGCTGCACTGAATTATTGTAGGCCTCCTCCACACCTTGTTTCCCCCTCATTTCTCTCAGTTCTAATTAGTTTAACAGACAACAAAAATGTTCCCAAACACTGTGTATGACAGGAGAATATATGCAACCATACATTTCGTACAAATAAATGTTTTGTTTTCTCTTTGTTATATTATTATATACTGTTATATAACTGATAATGTAAAGGGATAATGCGCCGTAACCACTCAATCAACAGTCAGACAAGATTACAGATCTTGGTGCTCAACGTCATGTTATTTTTACATCCAGTACTGTGTTTTAGGTTCTCAGCTCTTGACAATATATGTGCATATCATCTACAGTATCTACAGTATATAGGTAAATATTACCTACCTACCTAGAATTTGGTACCAGTACCCAATGGTACCTCTTTTTTGGTACTTTCCCCTCTCTCTATAATAACAAATGATGTTAATCTAGCTTTAAAGAATACACTTCCAGCTGCTGGGCTAAAGTGAAGGGAGAGTCTGTGAGATTACAAACTGGAGCAGAATGTGCTGCTCTCTAGCTCTGTCCAGAAACAGCACACTCTGCTCCACCTAGGTTGGAACATGTATACAAGTACAGTATATGCAGTCAGTGGCTTTTTTATCAGGCGTCAACCTACATTTACACACACATTTTTGAAAAAAACAAAAGAGGCTTAAAGCATAACTTCTTCAGATTGGGGTTATGCCTGTGACACAGCTGAGCCTGTACAGAGCGGTAACAGGCAGCTGCATAGACTCAAATGTGACTGTGAGTAGTATGGAGTATGGAGCACGGACTCGTAGCTGGAGAGGTACCAGGTTGCCTCCTGAGCACTGCAGAGGCGCCTTTGAGCAAGGCACCAAACCCCCAACTGCTCTGGGTGCTTGTCCTTCATTGTCAAGAGTGGTCGTGTTCAGGGCCGTAGCCAGAACCCGTCACAGTTTCCCATCCAGGTGCACTCTTAGGTACTGCAATTCGACACCTATTAATTTAACGTCAATCAGTACTCGCAGTACCAATGTAATTCCAGCAGTACCCTAAAAAGTACAGAATTCAGTACCCAACACTATGGTATGATTAGGTTTAGCAACTAAAACACTTAATGAGGGTCAGGAAAAGGTCATGTTACTGTTAATTAAAGGGCAATCTTTACTTGCAAGTTTTTGAAAGGAGGTGATTTCTGGTCTCCTGCATAAAAGTCGAACTTGCTACGTAAAGTGCACACGACTTCCTGGCACTGAAGGTCAGTGTTGGACATATATTGTGAAATACAGAGTTGTCCAATATAGACGTAATTTCTGAGCCATTTAGCATGCTGGAAGAGGTTAGTTGTATTCCATGGGTGACCCAAAATGCGCACTCAACCTCAATAGCCAGCAGATTGCACACAAGATGCCAGTCGCCTATGAGCGCCAAACTGGATCGTGTATCGGCTGAATTCTAACATTTTGTTTTCCAGCCTTCCTCTCAATGGACTGCAACTTTATTTGTCAGTTTATTCGTCATGTGGTCAAAGAGGGTGTCTGCTGAGTTCAGTGTTCTTTTCCACCAAAGTCGTGCCTCACATTCATTCACAGTTACACACATTCACTTCACAGATTGGTTCTGTCAGCTAGTCGGAGCTTCCCAGTGCAACCACAATCTTACACTTATCCTCCAATTGAGGAGCATAACAACACTTTGTTAAAATGTCTTGCTCCGGGGTTTCTTAACAGTAGACGTTTGCTTCCAGTTAACACTTTTGTAGCATGCTGTGGATTTCAAAGTGAATTTATTCCCTAAATAGGCACATGTTAGATCCATAAAGTAAAGGTAAAACTAGGTACTAAAATGTAGAACTGGTGTAAAAAATGATTACAGTAAAATCTATCTCTTTACATCCTTAAAAAGGTATAAAGCTCTGGTCCCTGAGTGGCCCCAGATCCTTATTATGAGTCATAGTGATTTAGATCACCACTCCCCACTGATAAGAATGGCAAATGATAAATAAATGGAGTGAAAGGAGAGCAATAACACGGTGTGTATGTAAAGTTGACAGGTGTTAGAGTTACAGGGTCATTACCACCATAATCACCCAGTAATGACACACTGGGAGAAGTGGGAACAAAACACTCCCCACTCTCTTTTTCTCTGTGTCTCTCACCTCTCCATCTGACCTTGCAGCAATCAATCAGTGCACAGCCGATTCCTCGCTGATTGCAGGCATGAGTGGTTGCACCACTGTCTTTGTGTGCAATGAGTTGAAAACATTGTTTGGCCGTCGTGATTTTGAGCTGTGTGTGAGCAACCGTTTGCAAGTGTGTGTTCAGGTCGGTGCGTGATGAGTCTAAAGAAAAGTGGTTGTGACATGTGGCATGCTTGGTGGGCAGCAGCGTGACAGTGTGTTGCAGGGAAGCGGAACACACACACACACAAGCGCACTGAACAGCCTGTCACCGTTGCATTAGAGGCTTTTAGCACTTCTTAGCAGAGCAGTCTTCCTTGAGACTGTGAAAAGACACATCACACAAAAACACACTCTGACCTGCACAGACACACACACACACATGCTGGGGAATAGAAGTGGATTTGCAGTTAGAAAACATGTTTGTGATCAGATCAGGTTTCTGTTTTGAGGATCTGGATTGCATCTGGTGCCAGAACTTTGAAATAAAATGGCTCTCTTGTTTTTTCAGCAATTTAAACTCCATTTGCTGCAACATAGAGCTGCTAAGTGACACCTACAAGTCATTACTGAGAGCTTCATGTTGACGCTTTCTCCAAAAGTTGGTGGGATCGACAGAAATCCATGAGGGTATCTTATATGTGGTTCAGACCAAAGATTTATAACAAGATGAGTTGAAACAGACAACTACTTGAATGGATGGGATGGAGCACCTGCTGCAGCAAATGAATGCGCCGTCTGCTGTCAATTTGACTCGACCAGTGGACTTCACTACAAGCCAACTGACTTTTGAAACGGGTGACATGCTAGCACATTCTTACCCTGACCTTGTCATGGTTTGGTCATGGACTTTCCATGTCCAGATATGACATGCAAGGTACCCTGGGCGCGTCTGTTGTTGACGTTCTGGGACTAAATGTACTACGATGGTACAACACCACAAATTACCTTTTTTTCCCCTTCAACCACAAATGCATTTGGTTATTTTTTGTCTATTTGGCGACTTGCTGCATATCATGCCGACGTGGAAGGACGGCTTTTTAGTCAGTGTCTGATGCCAGAAGTCACTGCCCTAGTGCTGTATTTCAATTGCTCTAGAGTAAGACCGGGTTGGACATGCTTTACGTTCTAAAACCAGCCGCCAGTGATTTGACCAGCTCAGTAGCAGGTGACACCATCAGCCGGTTTGAGTCAAGCCCAGACCGGCCAGTTGACACTGCGGCAACTTGTCTCTGCAACATTCTAAAACGGTTACGTCTCATAGCGAATCATTGGTCTAAACAGTCCCCTCTTCAGGCTGAACTTGGATTTGAAATATGTTTTTGTTAGTGCTGATATTGTTCAATATTACTTGCAGGCTATCTAATAAATGTCTATCTCTTTTTCCACAATATTTTTCCTATGATACATGTAGGCTTTTGACAATATGAGGGAGCTTGTCTATGTTTGAAATGCTGATTGATATTAATGGTGGATGGTGGTAACAGTTATGATTAAAGTTATGCTAAAAAAATATTTCCTGCAATAACTGATTTTTTTGGCCACTTGGGGGCAGCAAAAACAAGTCATTAACATATTGACATATCCTCGCCTTTTGAATTGATAGGGGGAACTAACAGCTGTTGCTTATTTATACACTTAGCAGTTACAGAGCAACATTAGCATTTTTTATAGTCACATCTTTATGTCTTGCCACTTGGCAAATATAAGTCCAGTATTTGTGAAAGGATTTTTTTAACTTAATGAATATTTTGATTCCATTGGAATGTTTGATTTGTGCATTGACATGTAGTCGACCTGTGAAGCATCAGCGCCATTTGCACCTAGTATGATTAATGTTGAGAGGCTCCTGTCTGTCTGGAGGATAAGAGGTCAACCTTGCTGATGCTCCAAGTAACACACACACACACACACACACACACACACACACACACACACACACACACACACACACACACACACACACACACTTGTCTGACTCTGTCTGGTGAATGGTGTGGGGATGACACCATATAAAGCTGAAATAATTGTTCTGTACTTGAAGTTTTTAAGGTGTGTTCCTGTCCATGCAGAGGTGCTGTGCCAATAGCTTCTCTGATATGATATTTATGCTGTAATGAAACTTAAATATTTGAATTTTATTTTATTATTCATCGAAATGAAGGTTGACAAGAGTGCAAGTTTTTCCACATCAGTATTCACTCTCTGTTAGCTCTGTTTTTGGTCTCTAGCAACTCCTGAAGGAAATATATCTATTCAGCTGCTAAACGGTCCACTATGTTCACCAGCTAGTTGCTTACTGCGTGATTCAAAACAGTTGCAGCCAAAATAGACACTGTGAAGGTGCTGGGATTGAACCGAAACATTAAGATGTTGGTTGGACAGCTAAACGACAGGCTTCAACTCACTATAAAGCTCATACTGTCATTGATGCATTGCAGTTTCAATTATAGCTGATTTTATTGACATTTAGAAATTTAGTTGCAGCCCTAATTACTATATTAATGTTTTAGGAGGTTTAGTTAGTGTGATGTTTAACAAGAATAAACACTGCTTTGTATGTCTGTCACTGTTTGAAGGTATATAAGTATGCTTCACAACATTATAATATGCACACTTGCGCTCTTAAAATGGCAACCAGGTTGAGTGTTATTTCCTTTAAAATCAGGCTGTAGTTTTAAGCAATTACCACGCTACATGGACGTCTGCTACACTGAAATTTCTGTGGCAGCTCTATTATAATGGTGGGAAGTGGGAATAGCTGGCTGTCACCTCTCTCAGGGTGAAGAGAGCCTGATTCATTAAAGTATAAATTTAGGAAGAGCAGCACAGTTGTTGTGAGCCGCCATGGTTTACCAGCTAATTTGGTGCTTGCTTAAGTAAGACTGCAGGTAGGCAACAGTGTATTACATATACCTCCCATTTGACTGGAATTTGACAGCTCATTGCGTTTTATGCTATTTTATGTTTTTGATAATCATCATGTTAAGTGTCTTATATTAGAGAGGGGAGGTGTCTCAGTGTTTCAGACCATTAACAGTTTGCTTGTAAAAGATGTTGCAGCCAGGGACTGTGTGTTTTCGTTCCTGCTCACATTTTCTCATCATTCTTTTTAATCAGTTTGTTTATCCTTTTTACACAATGATTGGTTTTGATCTACGTAATTACAATCCATCCATCTAGGGTGTTTTAACGCAGAGTGTCTGGAGACTTATAGCTCTGTAGATGGACTGAATTTACGGTTTGGATGGAGGCGGTTTGGGTGATTATACTTGATAAATTGGGAACGACCAAGCAACATGCAGTTACGAGTGTACATAAACCTAAAAGGCTGAGGAAAGCAAGACTGCTGGGGGTGATGCTACTAAAGTCAAGTAAGTAGCCTTAAACACAACAGGTCAGACCCAGGAACTGTTCTGATGTGTGTGTATGTGTGAGGAAAAAGAAAATCAAGATTGTGTGGGCGTCTGCATAAATGTTCACCCTTGTGGGAGAATGTTTTTCAGCAATGAGCGATTGTCTTTTAGCCTGTGGAAAAAAAAAAAAAAAAAAGATCCAGACTGAGGAACTAGGTGTGTGTTTGTATTCAACTAGGAGCCATTTTGGCAGGCAAACATTGGTGTTTAAGAATCTGCAGACTGACGAAGGTAGACTGGGCTCTGTTTGTTCTGTGGTTCTGAGAAGAGAATATGAGACATAACGGGTGCATGCTTGTGTGAGTTTGCACAAGCTTATTTTGGTACGTTCAGACATAATTACTGAAGTAATTGTGGAGTGATTATTAAATAATGTGCAATTATGCTGCAAGATTTTCACACAACTTAGTTCCAAATGAGCTTTAAGTATGATTTTGTGTTGGATCTACTGGGTTTGAAGGTGCAGTGGGACTGGGAGTGTGTGTGTGTGTGTGTGCTTGTGCGTGTGTGTGTGCAGCCGTGACAGCCTGCACAAAATAGCAATTAGTTGTACAGCGTAATGTGCATGAACTGAGCTCTCAATTAGAAGTAGTTCACTTCGTTTATTATTTCCATAAAATTTACTGCAGGTGCAAGCACACTGGAGTGTGTGTGTGTTTGTGCAGTGAGTTAGTGTTTATGTGTGTATCTGTAACTTGTGTTGTGTGCTTTTTGTTTGTGTGTGTATGTGTGTTTGTAACTCTCATATATCATCTCTGGGCTGACATTGCTAAAGATACTGCTCTGATTAATCACCTACACACACAGAAGCACAAACATACACAAAAAACTATAGCCACACACACACACACACACACACACACACACACACACACACACACACACACACACACACACACACAGAGTGTAATTCAAGGTTATGGTCCAGTTGTCTTTACCTTTTAGTACATAGGAAGGTGACATTGTCTTGGCAGAGAAAGGGAGTGTTTGTGGCTTGGGATCTTTGTGTGTGTGCTGTGTGTCCATGAGCATGTGAGCTTACTGTACATGCTGTGGGCAAAAAAAAATCTCACTAGGTATTAAAAGACACAGGAAGCATAGAGAGTAGAAGCTATTCATAAGCATTGTTTCTACGTTACTGAGAACTCTCAACCCTCCTGCGACCCTCCATTTTGGGATTGCTGCACCTTTTACTTAATTCTGTTTAACTTAGACCTGTTGTCCTTGTTCATGGATGCTTTTATGTGCCATCCAGTGGTAGTAAAAGCACAATACGCTACTTCATCCTACCCGCTACTGCCGGTTCTGATACAAAAATGGACAAATGTTATGGTTGAAACTTTGCTTTACTTTACTTTACTAAACGTTACTGACTTTATGCTTGATTATGTTTGTACTTTGATACGGCAACAAATTTGACCAATTTTAGCAATAGAACAAGCTAAGATGCTGGTAATTAGTACTGGTTTGAGGACATCAGGACTTATTGTCGTCATAAAAAAAGTCTTTTAGATGTTGCATTATTTGCAATTTCCTTTTGCAAAGCCATATTCAGACACTGACATGAACAGTTTTAAACATTTTTAGACTTGAACATTGATCCCTAAGTTACACAACATTGAACAAATAACGCAATGATTGCAATTTTGTTTTTTTGCACAACAATGTTCAGACATTGGAATAAACAGTTTCATTCTTTTTTACACACATGTGACTATTTAAGTAGCTAATTGTCCCAATATGAGGACATTTACTACTCACTGTTCAAAGACAGTGTTTGCTTTTTTTTTTTTTTTTTACCCTTAAGTCCTTCTCATCCTAAATAGCTTGGAGAAATTAAACATACATACCAAACAAAATCTGGGGTCTCAGGAGGCTAAAGGAAGTAAACAAACTTCTGGTTGCTTATGTGAATGCATTATAAGAAATAGGCAGCGAGGTCAGGAAATTAAGTGAGCAACTCTGTGATATTCCACTAAAATGAGACACACTGAATTTGCGACTCAGACAAAGACAGATGAGTTTTAAGCTACAACAATAGCGGTGCTTCAGAGAGAAGAACAGAAATAAGATGACCTATTTTAAAGGAAGCATTCTGCCACTAGTGTATGATTTGTGCTGCTTGGTAAAGACAGAGAGGCCTCCATTGAAGCTGCTTTGACAAATCACAATAAGGTGGAAGAGGCAACGATAACAGAACACCAAAGTGTTCCTAATGATCAAAAAAAAAAAAAAAAAAAATCCAAACACTGCTCTGAAGGACGTCACAGTGGCTTAAATCTGTGAATATTTCTACCAGGAGATAACCCTGCTGAGGATACCATCCGTTTTTTTCATTTTCACATCTGAATGCAAGGTTCATCAGGGAAGTGCTTTACTGTGGGACCAAAAATGTAGTCATGCATTTGGGAAGAGAGAATTTCAGTCTTCTTCTTGTGTCAAGATGTGACTACATGTTGTAACTTTAAAAAACTCTTGAAGGGCCTGTAATAATTACTTATCTTATAGACTGGTTTGACTAGCGTTTGGAGCCTTGAATAAACAAGGACGAATTCATAGAAATTACCACCTGATTTCACAGGACACCCGAGCTCTGCAGAGATTTATCACATCTTTTTATACTATTGTTTCAGTTTTCAGAGCCACAGTTTTAATGGTTTGTTTCCATGTTCATTTATTGTCTTTATACAACACATTGTTGCACAACGACCTACAGTTGTAGCCTCTTTATGCTTCCCAAGAAAAATAAAGCAAACAGTTGTGAATTTATGAAGTGCATTTTTGGAATTTGCTTCAGGAGGAATGTAAACAGCAGCACTGGTGAGTTCTTTGGCCAGCACTTTTTTTTTTCACATTAAAAATTCAACATCAGGGAAACATTGTCCATCACCTTTGGCTACATTCGAGCACCAAGCATCACCAATGCAAGCACAGACTCTACCACTCTTTGTCAGGAGTCCTGTGCTTTGTTGGCACAGAACGTGCTCTGCCCATTAAGTGCAACGATGCCATGATGGAGCCAGGTCTCTGTAAAGCTGTGGGCGCATCGGCTTCCAAAGTCCTATTTCATCCATTCATCTTTTCTGTGATTGCACATCTGCCAGGAGAAGGCTGGATAGTGGAACAGCCTCAGGTCCAAGCTGAGCCAGCTTAGCTCTCTTCCAGGGTTGGTCACGATGCCCTGTGGCTGGTTTGGCTGGGTGGTTGGAAGATGCTGTAAGCAGTGATCGTCTCAATTTCTGCTGCACTTAACGCAATCCCAATACTCCCCTCTTTATTGTTGATAAGTTTATCTCTGTCATGGGCCAAATTAAAACTGATTTCAACGGGAGTTACTGGCCGCTGCATCTGCATGCCCCGCCTTCAACATGGTAAAGTCGTCCTCTCTGATCTCATCAGGGAAAGAGTCCACCGTAACCTACCTGTACGTCATCAGACAGACACAGTTGGCAACCTGGGAACAGATTCCCTCAGGAGTTGTTGGAGACCAAAATGGAGTGAGAATGTGTTGGACAATCTTGTTCTTGTTGCTTGTCTTGCTGCCAAAAGATTTGGCAGGTTTTAATGCATAGTACGGTTAACATGATTGATCTCTTCTCAGCCCTGGCACCTAACAGCAAAAACATCCCCTGCTAAAGATCTGTTAAACTACTCTCATTGTGGACTTTAAATGAATTTCCTCCAGACTCCATGCTTTCTTTCCTGACCTATTGACCTGCATATTCATGGATAGACTGCAGCTCCAGGGCTTGTTCACACTATAGATCTAGTCAGATTCAACCAGAGCTTACAACTTGTCTCCAGATTTCTTTTATTTATTTATTTTTGTTTCTCTTTAATCCATCCTGTTGGACTTCTTCCAAACAGCATACTCCTGCACACATAATACTGACTTGAAACACATCATCCCACTTGTTCTCATCCAAAAATATCCCTTCATCATTCATTCTTCTTCCTTTGTTTGACCTAGTACAGTGTGTGATGCTTGCTTCCTGTTCCTGTTACTGTTCCGTTTCTGCATGTAAGTTTTCACGTTTATTTCTTCTTTGGCGTATTTGCCTCATTTTAACTGAAGACATGCTGCATTTATATTATTTGCCTGTCGTGTCTCTTTTCACCCATAGAGATTTTTTAGGTGTCATTTTTATTGCATATAGGCTGCAGCTAGAACTGGAGTTTATTCACTGTTGCAAGCTAATGTCAGGAACAAAGTAGGTCTCATATGGTTAGAATAATAAGGAAATTAGATGTACAACAGACTTGGTCAACATCAGCCTTACAGGAAAGGACTTCTATTTTTACGCTACAGAAAATATGTAGAGAGAGTTAAGACGGAAAGAGGTGGAGTGAGATGAGAAAACAAACTGACACTGGCATCAAAACGTGAAGGCAAATTTAATGTCAGCGAGACAAAGAGATACACGGACAGGGAGGACAGCAGTAAAAGTTAGAAGTGGAATGCCTTTTAAACAGAAGCACAGTCACTGTCACCTTCACAAGCCTTCAGTGTCCGCCTCGATGACAGCGCGAGACTGAGAGAGCGAGGGAGGGAGCAAGGTAGAGCAAGTGTAATGTCATCTCCGAAAGTGAGAGAGGTAAAGGCTACGACCTGCGTATAGCTCACAGTGGCTGACACAATGACTGTTAACAATGTAATTACATCACTGTCTGGCAGACAGCCCAGCCCTGCCTAACCCAATATAATACAACCAGCCTGGTCAAAGTAAAGTCTTACAAGAGAAAGAGGGAAAAGACATGAGCAGAAACCGTAGCACTGCCTAACCTAATACAGAGCAAGATGTCTGGCTGGTCTGTGGGATCCTGAATTTGTAGTTTTAGGTAGTGTATGGCCTGGTTCAGGATATTTTCCAGTTTCTTCGAACTAAAACAACACAATTAGAACTCTGTTAGCTCAGTCGTATTGTTTCCAACCTAAAGCTGGGCTCCAGAAGTGGAAATTCTCCTGGACTTTAAAGTAGATTTTTGAAAGTGTGTTTTCCTGTAATGCAGTGTTTCTCAAGTGGTGTGCTGTGATGCCAGTCCAGGTGTGCTGTGGGATTTTGTGATAACCGCACATTATTGATGCGATATTCAGCTGGGCCTTTACAAAAGGTTATGCATAAATTTTTAATTGACTGTATCAGTATGTTTTGCACACCCGTTTTCCAATAAAGAGGCAAACTCCAGCTAACAAATGTCATTTGATTTAAAAAAAACAACAAAACCTTCATGGGAAACCTATTTAACGCTGATTGCATGAGGAATTATACATATATGACTCATCAGGCCTGATTAACAGCCAGTGTGAGGTATGATAATAAAAGGAGAAAGCCATGAGTGGGACAATGGGTTGCTTTATTGTAGCAAATTACAACAAAGCACCAGAGAAGACGACCTACCACCGAAAGAAAAGAAGAAAAAAAAAAACGTCACTAGACAGTGTGCTATTATAGAAGCTATTGTATACAGGTGTGCCTTGGGATTTTGTCTTGCCCTTTGGTGTGCGGGCACAAAAAGTTTGAAAACCACTACTGTAACGGTCCCATGTAGCCACAGTGGCTGGTGTTTTGCAATAGTCACAAAAACATTTGGAACCTTGAGGGCCTGGAGCCCGATGTTAGCTGCGTTCTTTCCTTGTATGGTCATCCAACCCTGGATCAAACAACAAAATGCCAAAAGTTAGTGATTGGCGAAAGACATACAGTATGGAGCAGAGAAAAGATAAGGAATAAATGTGGGGTTAGTAATTGATGTCTAGATTGATTGGATAATCCACCGTTTTCCACATTTTCTCAGTTAGTATAATATCATAGATGATGCACTCTCTTTTCCAGTTGTATTTTCTAGATTGTCAGAACAAACATCTGCTTTAGTGTCTATTAAAATAAAATCATACAGCATGAAGAAATGATGTATGTGTGTGCATTTCACACACCTTTCAGTTGAATTGTGATTATACAATGTATTATTCCAGTGACTCATGCACAGTGCCATTTGTGAAATAAAACTGTGTACAAATAACCAGGCTGGATAGTGTGTTGCATTGCGTGCAGTAGCTTGGGTGAAAAGGAAAAAAAGGTTGGCTATTATTCACAGAGATGGTCACTAACGTCATGGTAACCAGATGGTGGGTGTTTCAATCATGATCTTATGTAATACATATATATGTAGTGTAGGCCTGCATTATTATGCAATTTTAGAACATGGATTAAAGACTTATCTGTGAGAGAATGTGTCATACTGACATTAGTGACAGGCATGATGGGGGCTTAAAGGTGGGTCACAGGCAAGATGAACAAATATCAGATTAAGGGAATGGAATCGACTGTTATTAATGTACACAATCACATTTAAAGCAGTTTAATGCTGGATTATTATCATTCAGTTCACTGAGACAATAGGTAGGAAGCCTTGGAAGCTGGTCCCTCACAGTTTCAATCAGCTGAAGGAAAAACTAAGGAGACTCTTCAGCATATACTCTAATTTTATTGGTTATTTATTTGTCTTTAGTTTTAGTCTTACATCAAATTTTTTAGCACTTTAAGCCAACCTCATCCTGTTTTATTAAGTCAAGTTTTGGTTGGCTAAAAGTCTGGATATTATAGTCTTATCTTAGTCAAAGTAGTCAGTGAAAATACTGACATTTTAGTCATTTTTGTCATTAGATATTATATTTCAGTTAGTCTAGTCCACTGAAACCAATAATTTTGCCATTTTAGTTAAATCTATTTCACATAAGATGTTTTCATGATCAAATGAAAAATGCAGATTTAATTATTAAGAATGCAGATTTGAAAAAGTGTCTTGTTTAGTGGTCTTATGGTATCAATTTCAGGATTACGTCCAATATGGACTCAAATAAGTAAGTAAGTTAGTCCGAGTCTCTCTGACTAAGATCACTGTGTGCTCCTCTTTTTTGTCAACAAAAATAAAGAGAGATTTTAGTAAGGATTTTATGTATTAAACTACATTTTAGGCTTGTCTTTTTTGTCAGTGATATTGCATGTTGATATAGTCACAGGTAGGAGGCTTAAACAATAGATACCCAAACCTGGATAAAAAATACACTTGACTCCAAAGTCCAGTTCGTTTGATTTGTTTGAACAATGTATACTGTACTTGGGCACAGTACATCAATCCGCGTCCGAGTCCACTTAAAAAGGTGGTCTTCAGTACAGTTCATGTGCACTCGATACAGTTTGCATCAGGAGTGAAAACCATGGCTGTATAATGAGGACGGTGAAGAACTGTGCCAGAACACAAACTGATATTTAACACGAGTGGCAGTTGGCAAGTAGAGTTGCAAAGGCATTTCCCAATGCTGCTGGTCTCCTCCAAAATGTGCTGTACACCCCAATCCAATAATAATAATGAGTAGAAGGAATCACAGTATTTTACTGACCAAGTAGTGTACATCAGTAGCAAACATAAGTATCAGGCAAGACATGCCAGTTTAGGATATCTATTTTTCACCTAGACCAAGACAGATTACTAAAATAGCATCAATTGCACCTAATTTTTAATGACGTCGGTGCCATCTCATTGTCTCATCTTTGTCTTGTCTAAGTCATGGAAAAAAAGGTCATTGAACATACGAAGTAATACTTTCCATCATTAAAATTAATATGGTTGCAGCAATAAGCATGATAAAGCCTTTATATAACGCAGATGCATCTGTCATTCTGCACTTTTGGCCCCATACTGGAAATATATACATCACTTGACTTGACAAACGGCACATACTGTATATAGGCGTGTGTGTATTGGTCTATCGGTGTATGTGCTTGTGTATTGAATTGTTTGTGTGTGTGTCCGTATACATAATGTATTAATAAACATACTGTATGCAGCTCCAGAGGCAGGGCAGAGCGAACACTGCCAGTTCAGTGGGTTCAGATCCACTGGGGCCAGCCATAACTGAAAATATGTGCAGTGCCCAGTGAACTATGACAGGCTCTGGACAAAAAGCCTGCACTGTACTGCTTTGTATATTATACAGTAAGTGTTGCACAATATTCTGTAATTGTTTTATAGCACACTAGCACTATGATGCATTAAATAAACATTAATCTGAGGGATCCCTTTAGATTTAATGAATCACTTTTACGCATATGCATTTAGTTCAATGCAGAGATGCAGTGACTTAGAAGTAACTTACAGCCATATTGTTTGTGTTTACCCCCGTAGGCTTGCAGTTGATATAGCATATGTGTTATATATGTATGTTAATTAGTACAGAGACCACCCACTCAAGCTGAACAGGCCACTGATTTCACACCATACAGGACTAGAGACAAATTCCAACTTCCATAAGCTGCTCCTACGACTCTAGCTCCAGCTTGTAAACAAAAACAAGTTGATCCCCTCCTTACACAAATGTTCACAAATCTCAATCCACTTTTTCTGACATGATTCAGACTAAACGAGCTAATTCTGGAGTGTTTTTCCTTCTCAGTGGTTTATTATGTATGCGGCTGCTGGTTTATCAGACGAGATGCAAATGCATGTGGAAAAGCAGTCAGAAGCACTTTAACCGCTAATGAGACTTGTGAGTATTGATACACATCTCGAATGTTTGGGATGGATTTTTGCCCTATAGTTAAGTATTTTCCAGTGCTCGGGGTGTTGAAGAACATTTTCTAACTAATGCCCAATAACTCACAGATCTGGTTGGCTGCTTATGAATCACAGGATGGAGTTAAGATGGAAGCAATGAGTCAATATGTGAGAAATGGATTGCTCATCAGTTGGGTCGCATCAGCAATCAACAGCACATTATGTACGGCAGTTGTTTCCACTGGGTTGTTGTTGTCTGTATGTGTGTGTATAATTCTGGTTTGTTTTTATTTATTTATTTGTGTATTTTTATCTTTTAATCAGGGTTAGTAAGTGAATAACTGGTAATTTTGCTAATAACAAACAAGTATCAACACACAGCTGAAAAGGGACTTAAGTAAAGATGGAGACACAAGTTATGACTGTAAGCTGATTGGGAAAATGATTTGAGATTTTCAGCTGATCACACTGAGTTTGACAGAGCCTGTTCCAGTGTGAGTCAGCTGTTCTGTATTGAAAGGTTGTGACAATGTGCCCTCTGATGTAGTCACTGCCTGTCATTTTCAGTAAGATCATTTCAAACATGTTTAATAATTGTAACTGGAATCAGGGCAATGACATTATTTGTTTGCAGGAGAAATGAGCATAGAAACAAAATTCCCAACAAAAAGAGTGAAAACTGAAAGGCAAACTGTTAAGAAGAAGTGCTGTGCTTTTCTCTGGCTGTGTGCCAAGCATATTACACCCATTCTTGTATGTGTGCATATATATATATATATATATATATACATATATATATATATATATGTATGCTTTCATTTGTTTAGTTAAGTTTTAAATTTGCCTTGTGAAAACAGCCTTGTCCCAGACAAGAATTCATAACTTCAGACTATTAAAAATGTTAAAAGCCTTCAAAATCTAAAACTATCAGCACATTCTGATAACATTGGTATAAAAATGTACTGCCTTAATCATATTTGTTATAAAGTATATTCTTATTTGAAAATGTTGGCCCTTTAAATATTTGTCCTAGATTTTTGTCAACTCCATCAGAGTTCAACAAATTTAAATTTAATCAGGCATAAAAGGGGTTAGCTATATCCTGTAGACTCTTGTCTCACTTCATGGCTTCCAAACAGGCAAGAATGCTGTTCAAGTACTGGTCAGCTGTCTATTTTATGATAAATTCATTAACTAATGTTGCTATTGGGACCGTCCAAACCATAACAGGTCTACTCTGTAGCCCTTCTTAATCCAAACTAAATTGGAATTATGGTTTAAAAAAGGGTATTGGATATTGGTATTAAGAGAAGTCTTGGCAAGTTTGAAAGATAAAATGACTCCTAACTACGACTGCAGTGACTATATATATATTAGGGATGCACCGAAATGAAAATTTGGGGCCGAAGCCGAAGTCGAATAATATTCAACCTCGAGATTAGTGTTGTCACGGTACCAAAATTGGGACCCACGGTACGATACCAGTGAAAGTATCACGGTTCTGAGTAGTGTTACGATACCACAGCAAAAATGCCTTTTATCATTTATAAAAAGATAAATCACTTTTCCATAATACATAAATGATATTTCAATGGAATAAATTACGTAATGACTCATTCATTCTTGAAAAAACAGCATCAATAAGTGATTAACATAGGGGGGATCAAAATAAAATAAAAAAATAAAATAAAAATCAACCAGCAGCCCTCCTCCCCTGACAAGTCCCTTCATAAGTAAAGAACAGTCCCCAAAGTACGGTGAGGTTTGTGGGCCGTTACCTGCCACAAAGACAGAAATATGAACGGCTCGTTTCTCCTCTGACATGTCACATACCTGTGTGCCGCCATGGCTCGGCTGTTCAAGTACTACTGGACACCAACAAAGAGGAAGATATTGGACCTGGAGCCAGGCTTCTCCATCGCCGGTAAGCTGTTATCTTGTTCCGGAAACCGTATTTAGTAAATAGGGTCGCAAAATAGCTAATGGTTATTAACTCCACGTGTTGGCTGCTAGCATAATGCTACAAACCTGGACTGGACGTAGATGAACTAGCTGTGCTAGGGCAGTCAAACACTGTACATCTTTCTGTCTGAATATGATGCACTTTCGCAAGGTGTTTTGACAAATTACTAGTGTTGCCGCCCTTACACACTAAACATTTGTCACACTTGTGACAACGCGTCGTGCCTGCATCACCTCTTGTAATGTAAAGCCACACTTTTGACCGTTTGCCATCTCCGCCATCGTTATCTATCTAAAGGTAGGCTACGAGCCTGAGTTGGTGTATGCGCTGTCTTGTGTGCGTGTGTGTGTGTGTGTGTGTGTCACTGGAACAACAGCCCCGCCCCCCTGCTCTCCACTCACACACAGCAGGCAGCCAGGGTGAGGGTGTATCAAATTATGATACAATGACGGATAATTGACGGAGCTGGTGAGATAAATGTGCAAGATAAGATTTATCTTCTAAAAAAACAAACAAAAAAAAACAAAACGCAACTGCTCCAGTACGAATAGCAGAACCGTTAAGGTCAGAGCTTATCAATACTGCAGTCTTGAAGAATGTAGCCCCAGGGCTCGTTCAATACCGGGGTTCGTACCAATTCCTACTTAAATATGCTAATTATGCTTTGGACATGCAAAAGTTTTCCTTCCACTCATCATCAACAACAATCCCACTGTGGAAAGTGTCCCATCCATTGGTTCGACCGGGTTGTGATCCAAAAATCGTCGGTTCTAGTGGACTTTAAGTCCCAGATGCTGAGGTGAAGCACGAACACTGGGTGCAGCAGATGTTTCTGTTGGTGAGTGTAAGTGTAAAGTAGTCATCAGACCAAACAGTGTTAACAAAACGTTTCCTAGAGTTTTGATAAATCTTTACCTGAGGGGTTGCTTTAAAAAATATGCATTTTAGGTACTTAAAAGTCTGTTTGCATATGGATGAGAGGCCCAAATGTAGAGTAAAATGTCTGTACAAAAATATCTGGATACGTATAGAGAGGCCCTGAGTGGGTTTCATCAAACCTGAGTGGGTTCCATCAAACCTAAGGACCAAGTGACAAAGTATTGCAATCAGGCATAAACTACATTTGATCCACACTTATACATTCATACTACAGTTAGAGGCTGACTCACTACAGGTGTGGAACAACTGTGTCCTTCTCACGCTGCATTAATCTCTACATTTTTTAAAAGGTCCATAGCTGACAGGATGTGTTTTACGGGTTAGTTCACTTTATGACCGCCTGGGTTATTTATTTATTTATTTATTTACTGTTTGTTCCCCTAGCGACAGTTAACCTTGGTGCAACGTGATGCAAAATGAGGCTTTCTTTGTCACTGTATGAACACACTTAGTCATCAAAACATAAAGGGAGCCGTCGGATGACACCAAGAAAGTAAATATAGACACACTTTCATTTAAAAGTCACTGCTCTGACACTGTGTCCCGTCCTCTATCCATCTTCAGTTGACGTTAACGGTTCTACAGATATGGTCACCACTCAGTGTGATTTTCCCATGGGTGCTCACAGTTTTCTGTGTGTGTCTGAGCACCTCACTCTGATAAAGTTCTCTCCGCTCATGTTCTCTTTACAGAGTTAATGTTCACCATTTCGTTTTAGCTTTTTGTCAGATTTCTGTTTTGGCACAGGAACACATGAGAATTCACCCCTTTTCTTGCTGACTCTCTGCGGTTGCCTAGCAACAGAATTGTTTTAGTTGTTTGTTCGTCTTAGTTGTAGTGTGCGTTCCTTTCTGGCTGTGAAAGACAAAAAAACAACAACAAAAAAAAAAAAAAGTGCAAGCCTGGAGAAAACAGTCTTGCATGGTTTGATATATTACAGATATTTGGTGTGTGATCACTGTGTGCAACTGGTACATTGACATTAATATCTACAACTTGGGTGTGTGTGTGTGTGTGCTGATTCTACATCTTGTTATCTCTCTCAGTGTTCCTACACCAACTCTTCATCCCTGAAAACTTCTTTTGCTGTTTGGTCAAAAATGCAAACTTAGCTGGAATACAGACAATACCTCTGTCCCAGATACACACACACACACACACACACATACACGAAAACACCCTGCTGCAGAATATATTCTGTCCTATTTCTCAAAATAATGGGATATGCAGTGTGCGTGTGTGTGTGTGTGTGTGTGTTTGTGTGTGTGTGTGTATGTCTGTGTACTTGTCGGATGTCCTTTGAAGTCCACTGACATTTTGTCAGCGAGATATATAATTATGCACACACTCATACACACACACACACACACACACACACACACACAC
Organism: Epinephelus awoara; assembly: GCA_035609425.1. Lineage (NCBI taxonomy): Eukaryota > Metazoa > Chordata > Actinopteri > Perciformes > Serranidae > Epinephelus > Epinephelus awoara. The sequence continues at coordinate 29,808,918 of CM069309.1, forward strand.
ACACACACACACACACACACACACACGTACAAACACAACCTGCGTGCATGTGTGTGTAGGCTGGCCAGTTTCATGGGGCTGCAGATCAAAGGCGTTTGTCTCTGTGTTGGACTGTCTTCTCCCTCTTTCTTCTCCAACTATTTGCAGTTTTTTTCAAGGTTTGCAGAAATTATTTTGGGTGAAATCCAGTGCTGCCTCTGTCTCTGTAGCTGGGATCAGAGATATCAGATCACCTAGAACTGAAAATGAGCATTTATTCTGAGGACGGTTGGACAGGTTCATGATCATTGTTGTTGTGGAGGAAATGAGGGTGTTTTCACACTTGGGTCAATTGGAGAGATTCATTAAGACCTGAAGTTATTTTCCCTGAGAGTGTATTATGCTACATTAAAGGCACAGGAACCTCAAACTCATAAATAGGTGTTAATGCTGAGTGTTGTCTTGCCATAAGCCTTTAGAAATATCCCCAAATGCTCCTGTGTTGTTTGCTTAATTATCTTTATTTCCTAGTTCAGACACTAGGTTTTAAAATGGTTTGGCAGTGTTTCGGCTCACAGAAAAAAATGTCAATTTTTGAGACTCATTAGTCTAATTAGTGTTGACAGAAGGTGACTTTCTGTGAAGAATGCAACTGAGCAGAGAGTATTAGAGGTACAACATTTTCATCATAAAACTTCGGCAGGCATTACGCCAAGTGACAATGAAAAGTGATATTTGTGTGCAGGGCAAACTTATGCAGTAATGGAGGCCGTGCTGTGGCTATATTGTTGGAGATAGTGAAGGGTAGAGTCAAGGGAGTTTTCTCTTACAGTAATAGCAGCAATGTATCTGCGTTTTTGGTACTGACACATTGTGCAAGTAGCGCTGTTGGGGTACACATTCAGGTCTGACCAGCCCGTTCTCACTCCCAACTGTTCAAATACTGCCATTTGACAGTGATTTCAGTGTCAGACATGTTACCACAGAGGCACCCTTCTTGACAGTATGATCAATCAATCAATTTTATTTATAAAGCCCAATATCACAAATACAATTTGCCTCACAGGGCTTTACAGCATACGACATCCCTCTGTCCTTTAGACCCTCACAGCGGATAAGGAAAAACTCCCCAAAAAAACCCCTTTAACGGGGAAAAAAAATGGTAGAAACCTCAGGAAGAGCAACTGAGGAGGGATCCCTCTTCCAGGACGGACAGACGTGCAGTAGATGTCGTACAGAACAGATCAGCATAACAAATTAACAGTAATCTGTATGACACAATACAGTAATCTGTATGACATCCTCGGTAATGACAGTAGCTTACAACAACATTCATGAAAGTAATAATACTGTCGTTATAGTTCTGGCTACTGTGGTACAACATGTTGAAAGTATATATTAGTATCAGGCAGTATACATGTGTGATAATATCATATGTCTATAATAGCAGTAGAAGTATGACTAATGATTAATGATGGCAGCAGCAGCAGCAGGAGGCATCTGGCAGGACCACGGCAGCAGCACAACCACACACGTCACACTATCCAGGCACCGCTGCAATACGAGTTAACCTGAGAGATAGTGGAGCACAAAGGCTCCGGAGAAGAAGCCGAGTTAGTGACATCCAGAATGGCCGAGTAAAAAAGATACAGTAATAGGATACGAGAGAGAGAGGGAGAGAGAGAGAGAGAGCGAGAGCGAGAGAGAGAGAAGGTGCCCGGTGCATTATAGGTGGTCCTCCGGTAGACTAGGCCTAAGTCAGCCTAACTAGGGGCTGGTACAAGGCAAGCCTGAGCCAGCCCTAACTATAAGCTTTATCAAAGAGGAAAGTCTTAAGTCTAGCCTTAAATGTGGAGACGGTGTCTGCCTCCCGGACCGCAACAGGAAGATGATTCCACAGGAGAGGAGCCTGATAGCAGAAGGCTCTGGTTCCTGATCTACTTTTGGAGACTTTAGGGACCACGAGTAACCCTGCATTCTCAGAGCGCAGAGTTCTGGTGGGATAATATGGCACTATGAGCTCTCTAAGATATGACGGAGCTTGACCATTTAGAGCTTTATAAGTTAACAGTAGGATTTTAAATTCAATTCTGGATTTTACAGGGAGCCAGTGCAGAGAAGCTAAAACAGGAGAAATATGATCTCGTTTCTTAGTTCCTGTTAGTACACGTGCTGCTGCATTCTAAATTAGCTGGAGGGTTTTTAATGATTTACTAGAGCTACCTGATAGTAGAGAGTTACAGTAATCCAGCCTCGAGGTAACAAAAGCGTGGACCAATTTTTCTGCATCTCTTTGGGTCAAGATAGGCCTAATTTTTGCAATATTACGCAGATGAAAAAATGCAGTCCGTGAGGTTTGTTTTAAATGAGAATTGAAAGACAGATCTTGATCAAATGTTACTCCGAGGTTTCTAACAGTAGTGGTAGAGGCCAGAGCAATGCCATCGAGAGAAACTATGTCATCAGATAAAGAGTCTCTGAGTTGTTTGGGGCCAAGAACAATTACTTCAGTTTTGTCTGAATTTAACATCAGGAAATTGGTGCTCATCCAGGTTTTTATGTCTTTAAGACAATTATGAAGTTTAGTTAATTGATCCCTTTCTTCTGGCTTCATCGATAAATACAACTGTGTATCATCCGCATAACAATGGAAATTTATAGAGTGATTTCTAATGATGTTACCTAAAGGAAGCATATATAGAATAAATAGGATTGGTCCAAGCACAGAACCTTGCGGAACTCCAAAACAAACTTAGTACGTACGGATGATTCATTATGAACGTGAACAAATTGAAAACGATCAGATAAATAAGATTTAAACCAGCTTAGTGCAGAACCTTTTAGGCCAATTAAGTGTTCCAGTCTCTGTAACAGAATTTCATGGTCAACAGTGTCAAACGCCGCACTAAGATCTAATAAAACAAGCACAGAGACAAGTCCTTTGTCTGAAGCAATCAGAAGGTCATTTGTAATTTTAACTAGAGCTGTCTCAGTGCTATGATGCGCTCTAAATCCTGACTGTAATTCCTCAAATAAATTATTATCCTGGAGAAAATCACACAGCTGGTCTGCGACTACTTTCTCAAGGATCTTTGACATAAAGGGAAGATTAGATATTGGTCTATAGTTGGCTAACACCTCTGGATCCTTGACAGTATGATATGCACCAGCTGGCATCAGTTTGTAACGCCACTGGCAAATACTGTAATGTAAAGAGCAAAAAAGTCTGTAAACAGAAGGCAGGAGGGATGTTGGATGGGTCAAACAAACTCTGGACTTTCACCTGGGAGCCTGCTGTTCGTTGCCAGTGTGAATTTTAAGCCACACCATGATGTTTTTTTCTAAACCTAACCACGTGCTTCTGTTGCCTAAACCTAAAGAAATCAATCAAAAACATGACATTTTACCTATGTTGTAAGTTTATTTTGAAAAAGACCATATGCATGTAATGAGCAGAAACTGTATACTTCCTGTGAAATTGGAAGTGTATTTTAAAAAGACACAATGCTTGTAACATGAATAAATTAACATGCCATTCCTTAATGTGAACTAAGGTTAACTGATGCAGGAGGGGACCCAGTGAGTCATATTTAGATGTATAGGTCCACTGACAAAGTGTCGGTATTTGACAAATTGAAATGAAAACATCTTGGTCTGATGCTAAACAGCTTGTCCAGGTCATGTGTAAATTATCAAGAGGTAATTTGGCAGTCCCCCAACAGTAGCTCAGAGCACCTCCTAGGGGTCACAGTACCCCTGTTGAAGACCCAGGACATAGATATGGAAGAAATGTGATGCTATGTTGTAAATATGCTACCAATTATCATTGCCAGCATATGTGCAGTTTTATGGCATTAAAATTGGTTGAGTAGCCAATAGGGCTGTACCCAAATATTTGGATATTCGAATATTTGTTTCTATGGGTAGGTATTCGTTATGAAAATTTGGTATTCGATATTTGTTTTTTTAAATTATTATATTGGTTTTATTTTTTTTTACATATTTTTTTGGTGCTAAATGTAGTCTTTTTGTTGTTGGTTAATGTAGGTTATCAATAAAAATCAAAACTTTTAAATTGCATTGTTAAAAATGTGAAAATATAGTATAGCTTACCAACTGAGCTTATGTGCACGGCACGCTTGAGCGCATCCGCTTGAGGCTGTGGAGCAATGCCAAGTTTTACCTCTTTATCACTATTCACTCCAACTTGTAGCTGTTTTTTCGTTATCTTTTGAATTTAATATGAATTATGGAACCGTTTTTGTCAACATTTGTTTCCCCTGTTTTGTACAATAAATTATTGTTTAAAGTTTCAACAAGTTTCTTGTGGAGTGCGTGACACAAGTGTCACCTGCTCAACGCATCAGTACCTTCGGGTGCCATGACAGTAATAGATTCGCCTGAGGCTCATAGATTATAATAATAATGTCAAAATATCATTTACAGACCGATATAACAGACGATCACTGCTGCCCGACCTGCAGGTCCATTTGCGGGTTCCGCGGGTTCCGGGCATATCATAGAATAATGTACTGAAGGAGACTGTTGTGCCATCACATTTTTTTGTGGTTTGAGAGCAAAGATCCGGTCACCGCTGTGCAAAGAAAACCCGGAGTCTGCGCCCCCCCCCCCATTTTGCAGTTTTTATTTGCTATGGATCTAGTTACAAGGTTTGTGTTTTTGTATTTACATTTTCTGCGACAGTTCAGCCTTCATCATTTATGTGTATGCATGGTCTGTGGCAAATCCTAACTTTGTTGGCAGAATACAAAAACTGTTTGTGAATAAAGGCCCATCGTTATCTATTGTACAGACCATACATCCCTGTAGTGCTACAAAACAGAATTAAAATAAGCAAAACAAGCCACATGAGTCAGGCATTCTTGATTCTCATTGAGAGGCCCTTGTCTCACAGGCCCTCGTGTTTCAAATTTTCCACACAATCCAGTGGAAAAGCTGGTGTGGAAACCAATCTCCTGTAAGGAGCACCCCCTGAAATTACAGGAGAAACAAGCCTATGTCCAGAATCATTTGGCCTAAAAAAAAGAGAAAGAATCCCTACCTCCCTTCCTTTACTCTTTCTTTCCTCAGCCATCCTATTATAAAACATAAACCCTCCCTTTCTGTTTGCAAACATCTGTAAACTGCCTAAAAAAATGTTCTACATGTGTGCTTACCACCGACATTCAGTTCCTTCTTATTCTCCTCTCCCTTTTTTTGAGGACAAACCATCTGCTTGGCCGGCCCATGAAAATGTATTCATCCTGACATATCACCGAAATGCAGCTCAATGGACTTAACAGTCTGGAACAAATAACAGTATTATTCTGAGTGGATTACACTTACGCATCTCTGGACCACCTGTTTCATGAAATCCAAATGGCGTAAATCCCAAATGAAATAAATAAGTGAAAATGAAATAAATAGATAAAACTTTCTTTCACGGCAGGAGATTAAGCCTGTGTTGACTTAGCCAGGGAACTGACGGAAAATACTAAACAGCTGTCAGGGTGACTGTCTGGCATTGCTGTTTCAAAGAAGGGGATATTCCTGTCAGGATAACCTCTTCAGAGTCTGGATTGCCGGTAAATTCCCGGACTGCCCGGTGAAAGGATTGTGGTTGTGACCAGGCTAAAATTACTGGCTTCAACTGCTGCTTTGATTCATCCATGCTTCAAATGAGTGTGCAGCAGTTTGAAGACCAGCAATAAGTCCCTCCCTGAAAGAGATATAAAAGAGGCTGTGTGGCCATGTTGTCCCACCTGATGACAGTCTATTTGCTGGGGAAGATTCTGTGAATATCATTAGGTATGTTTGGATTCAAGAAGGATCTATACCGTACTTCACACTTACTTTAAATGTAGAACGTAAATGATTCAGCATGCAGCACATGAATGATAAATGGAGTCCAGTAAGTCAAGTTTTAACAGAAGATAAGAAAAAGGTCCTTCACATCAGAAACCCTGGGGCTCATTGCATCAAATTTGCATTATGGTAGCTGAAATTTGCAACACATAATGATTTCATTTTGATACATTTCATTAATCAAAACAAAAGTCATACTGGCACGTGATAGCACTGTAGGACTAGCAAATTTTGACAATGTGTGTGTGTGCAAGCAGTGCTTGCAAATCACTGTTACCACTGTGGTGAAAATATACCAACCAAACAGTGTGAACTTTCTCCATTTCTATTGAAAGAAAAATAGCTTTTTTGTCTCATTATTTTTTATTAAATGATTGAAACAAATAATAGTTGCCTATTATTTTCTGTCGAGTGACTAATCAACTGATGGTTTCAGTTCTAGTTTGATGATCAAGCTAGTGTATAGTATTTTAAAACAGCAGTGTCTGACACTGTGCTTCAGATGTGTGGTCATCCGATATGTTTGAATAATTGCATACTACAGTACAATACAGTTGAATCAGACAAACCGCCGAAAAAAATTGTTGATCAACATAAAATGAGGTTTCCAAATAATTTGATAGTTAATCAAAACTGGGGTATGCAGATGTCTGGAAAGGACAAAAAAATGAAGAAAAAAAATTAAAATACATCCTTCACCCTCTACCTTCTCGGTCCTATGTCCTCCCACTAGACAAGTGTGGACATATGCATGCGCTCCCCATGTGTCCTGCCTGTGTCCTTGTGTTTATTAGTCTGTGTCCAAATTTGGAGGTTTTAGCGAGTCCCCAAACACAGCACAGGTGAACTGTTAGACTTACCACAATAAACTGTTACGTTTCACTTTAATGGCACCTAATGTTCTGCACTCAACCTGTGCCCAGAGTGCACTCTGCACTGTGAGAGTGTGGAGCCATTAATAACCAAATGGTATATATGTTCCGACAGTGCATCTAATGTGCCATCCAGCTCCTAAAATACTGGTTGCAAGGTGTACTGTAATATAAAAGTTGACTGTTATTATATCATATACATTTCCTTATCTACAAATTTGACAAAATGCACAGAGACCTTGAATCCTGGAATCTCTATTTTCATTTTTTTCAAAGGGGAGACTTTTTACACATACTTCCATTAACAAAATAGTTAATACCGTAATACCGTTGCAACCGTAATCAAAGTGTGGCAGTGGAGGTTTTAATCGTGGTGGGCCACCACAAATAAATGAATGTATGGGAACCCTGGCTTCATACAGTAAGCCAGTACTTCCCATGCATTGATTTATTCTCTTTTATTTTACTTTAGAGCTCTCTCTCTGTTTATGACACCACAAAAGAGACAAGAATTATGCTGTGGACTGCTTTGCCAGGGAAGGGTGGTCAATGGCTCTGGGAACAGACCTCTGCAGGAACTCAAAATCAGTGGGCACAGTGAGCTGGTGGCCAGAAGCAGTGCCATGTCTAACCTGTGTTACGGCAGCAACAGAAAGTTTTCTGATCCGGTGGGGAGTCCTGACTGGTTGGTCTCACCAAGCTGGGGCTTGCCATGGCTGGATTCAGGATACTGCAGCTGCTGACTGGGGTCAGTCTCTGGAGCTAATTGGTAGCGCTTTCTCTGTCCACTTCAAGTTCAATATGCTCAAAGGGTTTTTTTTCTACACGATTTTTGCCCAAGGATGCTACAATAATACCGCCTACCCTAGCTTTAACCATTCAAGGAATTTATGCAGTCAGGTAAAAATGCCGTACATTTTCTGGCAACAGCTTCTCAAATGTGAGTGTTCACTGCTTTTCTGTATTGTACATAATTTCAGATTAAATCAGACTGAATGTTTAAATTGGACTGGTGGTCAGGTAAAAAACTGAGACATTTGAAGGCCACTTTTTCTAATTTAATATACTGAATCATTAAGTGGAAAAACAATTGACGGATTTACCTGTGATGAAAATAACTAAGCTGCTTTCTTTGTGTCTACTAAACTGCCAGCCTTTTGAGTGGCACCTTTCATGACGGACAAGCACTTTGCAACATCAGCAATGCTATCAGACTGAAATTAATATGCTCAGACATTATTAGAAGAGTATCAGTATGTTTAATAGGTTTATTAACAAATGTTACTCCTTTTGTGTCAGCATCACTCTCTTTCTGAGGTGCTGAATCTGGAGTTGACAGCATTGCTGAGACATTGTTCTCACATTTGATTACGTTTGTAGCTCTTTGGTGCTGATTCAGACATGTTTCTGAGAGTTTCCATCGGTGAAGCCCTTCTTTAAGCATATGGGAATCCACAGCAACTATCAAATCAACATAAGTTCCAATGATCCAAACACATACTTATATCTGGTGTGCAAAGGCTCAGAGCGAGAGAGCTAATTAAAGCAGAGACCCAGGAATTCAGAGTATCTTGTGATTCTGCTGAGTGGGAGGTTATTGTTCCAAAACAGTGAAAATGTATTGGAGGATGAGTTTTTGCAAACCAGGCATCTCAGCACTTGGCCAAGAAATTGTTGAGTCACTGTTATTGATCAGCCATCCGCCATCCTTTCACAGATTACTGTGGTCATTTTGTGCAACGTTGAATGTGATGTGCATCTCTGTCCACCAGCAGAAAACATGTAGCATACTAAACTACTCTCACAGAGGATTTGACACGGGGTTTATTTTTCATTACATTGCATCAGCATGAAGATGAAAAATCAATGGGATATATCCCACTGGTGATGCTTACCTCCAACACGACAAGGTTTCTCTTTTTTCTGGCACCAATTACCCAGAAGCTAATAAATAAATGAATAAATAAAAGATAAATCTGAGCAGTAATTCAAGAGAATTCAGATACATGGTTTGCTTTGAATGTGACTGACATTACCTACCTTACACATGCAAACTCCAGTGTGATGAAAGGTTCAACATACAGTACATATGCAGAAAAACCCTAAAAGATGATATAGATAAAATAGGTATGGGGACGTTTCTTAACAGTGATTTACCAGTTACTTAGCAACAGCTTTGGCTTATGTTAATAAAACTCTGCCACCAAATATTAAAGGCTGAACTCTGCTCTGATCCACAGTAATCACAAGCCTTGAACCTGTGCGTAATGAGGAAGGAGTCAGCAAACCTTCCTCTGCACAACAGCAGCCATATTACTGTACTGAGAGGATACCAAGCTCATGTTCAAGGGATGAGCCTGTCAACTGACAGTCCAGCACTTTTATATATCATGAGTCAGTGAGGAAGGTGCTTCAAAGTCTATACAGAAATACAGCAGGAACAGAGGCAACACTTAACGACAAGAAGTGTAGTCTGTGTATTGTGTATAATGTGATTTGTGAAGAAGACACAATGCATCTTGAAAATGTGAAATAGGAAATACGAAGAAAGCAGAATGTCTTTTTTGTAGGTCAAGAACATTGGCATTTTCTGTATGAGGCAGACATCTCACACAATTTAGTGGAAATAAGCAAACAAGCTGCATGAGCCATGCATTTCAAATCGAATATCCAAGCTTTTTAACCAAACGGTGTAGCTGCATTTTGTTGTGTTCATTGGTTTTTCAAAAGAAAGCTGTGAAAGGCTCTAAAACCAGCAAGGTGATCCTTTGCTGTATCTTTTTTCACTGCCTCTGTTAGTGTGAAAGGAGCTTAAGTGGAGCTAAGTCGGTAGCAATGAGATTTTAGAGGAAACCTTGCTTGAAGTGAGTACAACTTTACTGTGTGCGTCGGTGCTGAATGTGCGTCTGTTTTGGAGTGATGCTTAAGTTTTGAAGAGTTGGGTGCTCACTTTCTTTACATTCATACATTCTTAGTCCTCTGTGATTGTTGGTGAAATACTAGTTTGGTGACCAAAGGAGGATACCCCCCTTTGGAAGGGCCTGCACTTCAACTACACAACAGTCATGCCAGTATTATTAAATAACAAGGTATAACCTTGTGGCTTTGAATCTCCAGTTAGCAGATAACCCCTCTTTCCATTGTTTCTCATCTGCAATATAATGTAGGATTATGTGCTTAAGGGGGCACTGGGTGATCTGAGATTATCTGTCTGCCAGTGGACTGGAGCAATCATCTGCTTACTATACAGCACCACCTATATACACACTACTACACAAAGCCTAAAGGCTTTTAGTTCTGCCCTCATGTTAGATTGAAACTGAAACCTTTTGACATCTGCTTTTTTGTATACAAATTATGATTCAGTATCAATGTGTAAGTTCTGTGAAAACAACATGTATCCATTTACCAAACCCAACTGCAGCCTAACTGCACCACACATGTGTAGTCACTGAATTGTGGCTTTGCAGGCTGCAGTTAATGCTCTTTGGCTTGCTAATCTATGGACTCTAGAGCCCTTACATGTACTGCACGTCACTGTCTGTCAGAGTGTGACAGTAAGGTCAACAGCTAAAGCAAGGGGACTTCATCAAGTAAGCAAGTACATTTAGCCATTGCAAAAACTGTTGAGGCAGTAGCTTAACCAAAAACCGAAAATGCAATATACATATAGCGGGGGCATCAGTGGCTTAGTGGTAGAGTAGGCTCCCCATGTACAAGGCTGTTGCTGCTTGGGCTGCCACGATTAGTCGACTAATCGATGACTGATCGACTATTAAAATAATCGGTGACTATTTTAATGGTCGACTAATTGGTTTTTCATAGAAAAGTACTATAAAAGTACCTCAAAATACTCTTGCTGCAGCTTCTTACGCTCAGATATTGGCAGCTTTACACACTGTCCCGTGACAGTGAACTAAAACCCTTTGGCTTGAGTATGAAACAAGACATTAGATGATGTAATTTTGGGGTTTGGGCGAGACAGACCGACATTTTTCAACATTTTAACACATTTTTCGATGAAATGATTAGAAGACTAATCGAAGAAATAATCGACAGATTAGTCGACAGTGAAAATAATCGTTAGTGGCAGCTTTAGTTGCCGCAGTGGCCCGGGTTCAAGTCCAGCCTGTGGCCCTTTGCTTCATGTCATCCCCTCTCTCTCTCCCCCCTTCACACTTAACTGTCCTGTTCATTAGAGGCAAAAAATGCCCATACATATAGCTTTTAAGAACTACCTAGGTTAGCTTTGCAGAATAGCAGTAACTGCTCTCCTTCAGCTTCTGACTCGATAGTGGACCAAGTGTAATTTAAGCTGGTCAGTTTACTGTTTGATGTATGCTTAGCTTTTATTATATTGATTTCAATATAAACGTTAAGGGTAGGGCAACATGTTGGTAGCCTGGTGAAACCATCCTGATCTCGTGAGCTCATATTCTATTTCACTCCACAGATCAGTCTGGCCATGGAATCGTAAATGCAAATTCTGGCATCGGTTTTGGCTTACCGGGCCAATCACAACCGTTTATTATTTGGGGGCAGGTTATTTGAAATCACGTCATCAGAAGGAGAAGGGACAAGGAGCGGAGTGTGTTTGTGTATATTTTTTGGGGCTTTCTTTCAAAGCCACTCCTATGTCGACAAGTCGGTCAAAAACGGATTTGTCCTTCCCTCTTTTGTCAAATACTAGAACATTGTTTTTAATAACACCTTTTACTAAAATATTTTTTTGGCAAAGACAGCAACACTCTTTCCCAGACATCATCACGGCTCATCTCCGCTGCTGTTTATGGTGGCGTTGTGCTAGCCTACGTCACATGTTTGGTTTACTCGGATTGGTTTTCCGTCTTTGCAACTGCTTGAAGGGGCACCTTGAGTGACAGCCGTTGATACCGCCCCACGGAAATAGAGGAAATGTACATTCCGTGTCCAGACCCATTCGCTTTTTGCGAATTGGGTCTGGCAATGCCAGGCTAACACGTTGGTGCAGGGGTTAGCATTGTTACCTCACAGCAAGAGGGTTCCTGGTACGAACCAGGGGTCGGGGGTTGGGACCCCGGGATGGGAGAGCCCTTCTGCACAGAGTGTGCATGTTCTCCCCATGCTAGCATGGGTTTTCTCTAGGTACTCCAGCTTCCTCCTACAATCCAAAGGCATGCAAGCTAGGATAACTGATGTGTCTAAATTGCCCCTAGGTGTAAATGTGAGTATTGATGGTTGTCTGTCTCTATGTGTCAGCCCTGTGATAGTCTGGTGACCTGTCCAGGATGTACCCTGCCTCTCCGTCAGTGTCAGCTAGGATAGGCTCCAGACCCCCCCACCCCCACCCCCCGTCTTAAATCTCTATGAACCATAAACTAGATTTAAAAATGCTACACTTACACACTTGCATTTCCTTAAGATCATTCAAAGGCAGAGAGCAGTATCTGCATTTACAAGATTTCTATGGTGCATAATTTTTCAGTTAAAGCTGTCAGCCCAAAAAAAGGTATAAAATGAATACAGTAAAACATTTCAATGTAAACACAGTTTGTCAGCCCGCCTAAAAACCTGTTTCCCTTCATTTCACTCTTTCTCCAGTTACTAATACACTCTGGTATGAATAATCTAATTTCCGATAATCCTTTGTGGATTTGTGTGTTACATCTGTTAGGCAGTGCAGCAGACAGACAGCAGAGATTTTCTTTTCATGCGTGCACACACACATTGTGTTTCTTTACCTCCACCCTCCATTTACATCTCTCTCACTTTATCTTGTTCATCACCCCCATTCATCCCTCTGTGTTGCAACTAAATGACAAGCTGGATGCATTTCCTGATTGACTTGGTAAGACATTTATGTACATTTAGAACAGCTAGCTAAATGCTATAACTCCCTAAGTGCAAATGTAATCTACCATTAGGAAACAGTTACATAAAATATATTGACAAGAACTGCATTTGTTATGGATAAATGTGAGAATAAAGTTTAGAAGGGAGCTTGAATGCTGTGTAGTTAGGTTTTTAACTGTGGTTTTAAATCTTGAAACACACAATACAAAGAGGGGTTTGATCTTCCTCCAACACACTTTGGGTTTCCACCATGACAGCATAGCTAAGGGGGTGGATAGAGCCAGATGCACTGAGGGATGATGGGAAGGGAGAGGGAGTTGGGTGGGCAGAGATGGATGGATAGATAGATAGGCAGAGAGAGAGACAGAGAGAGGTGGGGTGGGGTGCAGTCCCAGAGACGGAGGGATGAGGTGGAGAATGAATGACAGATGCAGAGATGAAAGATGTTCCAGCTGGAGAGACCCCCCCACCACACACACACACACACACACACGCACACACACACGGTGTGTTGTCATCTGGTGTTTACATTTTTACACAGAGCCATGTGAAATAAAAAAGCATGATGTCAGGCACTGAATAATGAAAAATGACTCCCAGATGTCAGCAACCCTGTTTGTTTTTTTTTGTTTTGTTTTGGTTGTTTTGATTTTTTAATTTATTGGAGATGGGCGTCAGTAAGAGTCTTATAATTCTCCTTTTTCAGCTTTCATGACTTCTAATTTTTGCTCAAGGCTACATCCTTATCAGGGCTTTAATGATTAGCCAATGTTTTAGTTACTTGTTTGAGTCTTTTTTTAAATATAAATTGTGAGCAGTGTAGGAATACAGCCTCTCAAATGTGATGCTTTTTTCTCTTCAATGGTATACATTGGGTACTTTTTCTTTCTAGTTATTGAATATTGAAATATCTTCGTTATCAGACCTTCGTGGTCCCCAGAGAACGGATCCTGACTTTTGAACCAGAAACACCATCGGGTTGACATTTGCAGCTGAGGTACAATGTACAATGCATGGATCATCATGCATTTAGGGAACACCCACTGTTATGATTGGCTCGTCAGGCATAAGAATGCTTATTTAGAGGCATCCGCGCTTGTGAATATAAATGGTTGAAGTTCAAGCACAGATATTTCAAATTGAATGATGCACAAAGGCTCGTACTGCATTCAGAGAAATCCAGGCTGAAATTGTCAGTAAAAATATTGTTACTACTCAAGCAGGATTTCATTTCTGCAGATGAAATGTTTCACCCTTTTAGGGATACAGCCAGCTAGCTAGCGAGCTAGTACTATGCATTTGCTGCCAGCATTACATAATTAACATCAATGGATGCTAATTTCCTCAAAGTCACAGAAACTTGCAAAACTATTTAATTTTCTGACAAAAACTGAGTTAAATTGCACTGACAACTGAATCAGAGTTTAGAGTTTAGAGTTTAGACTTTTTCTTGAAGGGCAATATGGCCGGTAATATTCCAGAATTCCAGCCGTATAGAAAAAACCACCTGAAATAGCCTACATTTGAACCGCAGTAAACCAATGACCAAATGTCAGAATGTAACAAGGTCAGAGTGAGAATGAGTTGGTTTAGCAGCAGAGGCAAAAGAAGACTCAAAAGGACTCGGTGTGCGAAGCATAACTGTTAATCATCAAGTCCTCTATCCACCAATTTGTTCTGCCAGGAAACCTGTGAGGTGTTGAAGGTTTTCCTAGAGAGAATGTGATCTGTGACACTGTAACCTGACTACATCTAACTACCACTAACTACACTGAGTGCGCTAAGAAGAGGGTCGCGACTGCCTCTGATACTCTGAAGAGGCAGGGAGACACCCTGTGCTGCTTCGGTGGATAAATAGATCTGTTGGTAATAAATATCCCCAAATATGGTCTGCAAAATGTAAATTTGTATTAAGTTTTCTCGGCACAGTATCATATAAATCATACACCGTTAGGTTGTTTAATAAGCTATTAATTAATTCATTTATTTATTTGGCAGATTTTCCAGAGTACATTTTAGCCAGATATTTTTGTCTCCTGGGCAACTACACGTGATACCTGCCAAAAGTCGACACATGCCAACCAACATAAACCCTGAACTGAGTGCATAACCACTGATTTTAGGATCAGGACAAAAAAGCAGCCAGTAAAGTTAAAAAAACAACAAAAAAAAGAAACCACTCAGTAGCTAATGGGCACTCCTGTCCTACATAAACCAAATATTACCATGTCGTGCAGACAGTGCAGTCAGACTCTACTGGACATTAATAGTATTTATACCATGGTCTGGGTGAATACTCGATTCTGATTGGCTGCAGGGTGTCCGTTAAAAAGTGCTGTAGGACACCTATAAAGAAGTTCCGGTCAAATAGCCCGATTGTTCTAAATTACTGCGCTGGCTCAAACGCTAGTTGGTAACCGTGGCAACAGAAACTCAGAACATACGTTAACATACGTTATTTCACAGTTTATTTATCACAACGGCAAGACAGTAGACAAGACATGAGTGATTTTATAGTTTCCTTTAACCTATTTGGTGAATTTGATAATTTTGAAGACTGGGATGCAGCAGAAGAGAAAGAGAGAAGAGAATAAGAAGAAGGAGATGCGACACAAGGAGGTGACACTGGAGGAACTGAACAATTTAGAGGATGACAAGGACGAGGTAAACGCAAAGAAAACCACAAAATGGGCAGTTAAAACATTAAGAGACTTCCAGGCTCAGAAAAACATGGACATCAACTTTGAGAGCAACACTGCCACTACTCTCAATGACATTTTGCGACTGTTTTATGCGTCTGTCCAGTCGACTAAGGAAGGAGGAGAATACAGTGTTGCCAGTTTGAGGAGTTTGAGAGCCGGCATTAATCACCACTTAAGAGACGTCAACATCATCAGCGACACTGTGTTCAAGAGCAGTAATGGGGTTTTTAAGGCAATACTGAAGCCTTACAGAAAGAGTGGGAAAGACACCAGCTTCCACCATCCTCGTATCCCTGAGTCGGACCTTGAGATAATCAGCTGTTCATCTGCGCTGTCTCCAGATACGCCCCTCGGCCTCATCAGAAAGGTGTGGTTTCACATCCAGCTGTGTTTGGCTCGGCGTGGCAGGGAGGGGAACCGTGAGCTGACCATGACATCTTTCAGCATCCAGAGAGACGAGGATGGCGTGGAATACGTCAGCCTAGCGCATAATCCTGACACTAAAAATCATAAAGATCCAAACGACCCACACAAGCAAAACCTAAGAGGTTTTATGTTCGCAAGGCCCGGGGATCCCCTGTGCCCAGTAAAAAGTTTCAAGAAGTACATCTCTAAATGTACCCCAGACGCAAAATCTTTTTATCTGCACCCAAAGCACTTCATCACCGTGGCATCTGATGTGTGGTACTCCAGGGAGCCGATGGGTGTCCACTACCTGGAGACATGCAAAAAAAAATCAGTGAAGAGTCTGTCTGTGACGAGGCATCACTGTGAAAGCAGCCTGCAGGCTTATTGGGCTCCGTCAGTCCAGGAGAGATGAGAATGGAGCAACAATTTGTCGTCCCGCAACGTCCCAACCAGCAGTGGTCAGGGTCCACAAACGTTAAATCTCCGTCCTTCAAATGCCACTATGATGGACATGCCAGTTCAGGATCAACAGCAATGTTGCATTTAATTTTAAATAGTTCGTCGCCTGTCTTTCTGTCTTGCTTACCTTACTTAGGCTACTTACTTGCTTGATCCAGAGTGAATGGTGGATAATATTTATAAAAACGATTTAGGATAGACTTACTTGCTTGATACACATTTAATGATCAGAGTGAATGGTGGATAATATTTATTGCAATAAAAACGATTTAGGAAACTATCTGTGGACTTTGATTCTTTGAAACAAAATTTCGCATCATCCTCTGGACACACACAAACGGTAAGAGGTGCACTTGCCCTCTGAAATGATACTTTGTATCACATAACATAATGTTAAGCAATCATCTCACTTCCCTCCACTGAATAGGCCTAATATAACAGCTGCAGCCGACCGAGCTGCAGGTTCTGTGGCCAGAGCCAGTTACCTTGGCAACGCGTCACAGCAAGAGATATTAAAGAGTCCACTCAGCCGCTTCTTGTGAAAAACTTACGATTTTAAGGGTAAAAAACAACATTAACGTATTAATAATTGATTTAATATTTATTTATTTCGTAAGTGACATGGTATAAGCGGGATAATGCCCTTTGAGGTGTCCATTATCAGAAATGAATGGACTTCGCGGACTTCGCGTCAGACGGTTCACGCCTCCGCGTCGTCCATTCATTTCTGATAATGGACACCTCGTCGGGCATTATCCCTTACTTGTGAACTGTAGTGATTCCGTAAGCAACCGGTTAAGTCCTGTCAGCCCAATGCACTGTTTGCCTTTGCATTGAAAAATTGTTATAATAGCAGTTTCCTGGTTTTCACAGCTGGTGAATGTGTTGAACTGAAGCAGTGTGGTGTGGTGTGAATAACACTTTAAGGAAAATAATCAGGCTTTGCCATTTTTTTTGTTTGTTTGCTTTAGGAATAGGTAAATGACCAAATACTGTAAATTCAGAGATGATTTCGGCTGTTGCCAAGTCCAAGTCAGTGCCGAAATGCAGCTATCTGTTTTCCAAACCAACACTACACACTTCTGTCTGGCAATATGTAAATCAGCACTTCACCGTTTACTGGGTAACTGAGCTGCATTTGAACATAGCCACAGCTGGTGTTTGTTGTGTTGTCTGATATTGTTCGTTTTTTATGTGTGTGTGTGTGTGTGTGTGTGTGTGTGTGTGTGTGTGTGTGTGTGTGTGTGTGTGTTTGTTTAAAGAGCATGTGGATTATTTGCATTGAATCCAGTTGCACAGCTGCTGAAAGTCTTAGCGTCGAGCGTTGTTACGCCCACACAGAATACAGTTTGCTTACTCAGGCACGCACTCTGAAATGCAGGCTGAGCTGTGTGACCACCACTGATTGACCACACCTCAGTTCTGTAAGTGCTCTCCGTAGTACACTACCAGCTCTGTGGTGTGTCAGAGTGACTGGATGAGTTAGTGTGAGTAAATATGTGGGAGCCATAATGTGCTCTATTTCTACTGAAAAGGCTTGACTCGAACATACTGCCGCACTAATTAGCCTTACTCATTCACTGTATACTTTTATCCATATCTGCATTTTTATACACCTCTTGATGTACAAAGATGACTCAGTGCATCTGTAAGATAAGCTGAGTCGGTACAATCTTTATAGCCATTGAGGGGACATTCGAGAGGTTTGCAGAAGCAAAGAATACAGGTGTAAATTGGAGAATATTAAAAAAAAAACAAAGTTAGTAAACAATTAGCATCTTTATGGTGATAGGAAAATAGGGGCCTCCAGGCCAAGAGTTGTAAAAATGCAAATGCCTTTCGACAACAAACACACGTCATCTAATTTGTGCAAATTCTGTCCCATCAGCTTCAAATGTTCTTAGATGAGTTGGTCTTGTATATTCACAAAGAAATAGCTAAGCCTTTATCCCACTCATAATGCAATGGCTGCAGAATCTTCTTCAGAGGAACCATGCAATCATTCATCTGAAGGTAGAACTGAAAAGACTTAGTTTTCGACTGTTGTATTATCAGCACAGATGATAATAACTCCCCAAAAGCAGATTTAAAACAATAAAAACCGCCTTGACTTAGCCTGGGTCAAAATACCTTCTCAACCTCAGCTAATTCTTTGTTAAATTAGAAAAGAATTAGTTAAATACTTCACATCTTCTTTTTATTGTGTCTGTTAATCTCTGAGATGCACCAGGTGCCTTGATTACTGTTTGAGCTGATAATTTGCAGTGGCATTTGTAATTGCTATGAAATTGTACTTAGTTAAATACTGCTTTTTGAACTGAAATTTTCCAGAAATTATTGCAGTTTATTGATGTTTTAACTAATACCTGAGTGTATACAAACAAAATCAAAAGAGCCCGGCTTGTACTCAAAGAACATTATCCTTGTATTTTTTGCTCAGGCGCTGAAAAGTTCAACAACTTGTTTGTACATCTGTTCCACTGGTGCGTTAAATATCACAGCAGCACAGATCAGAAGCTCTGTCTGCCGTCTTTATATTTATCTTATCTAGGAACATTGGCTACCCTTGGTATTTATTCTGCAGAACTATTTATGCTAGCTCTATGTGGTTGAAGGAAAAAAACAACACAGGATAACCAAAGAGAGGAACAGTAAAGCTGCTCTGGATCTACTTGAAAACTCACAGTGGCTTCTGAAGAACTATTAAAGGAATACAAATACAAAAATGCAAAATGACCATTTGTACGTCAGTTACTTGCTGCATGTTGCTTAGAATTGTTAAGAAAACTTTGTTTTTCTCATACGCCTTAAGAAAATCCAAAAAGGAAAAAAACATTTTTCATAAATTGAAGTAATCAGGGCCCGCATTTAGAACCAGCAAAACTTTATCAAAACATCTGTTAACAAACTCCCATACAACTTGTGCAGTATAATCCAAGTCTCATTTATCCAGTCATTTGCTCAGTACTCATGCACTGTTCGTATGTTTACCTAGAAAAAGTAATGCACCATAATTCATATGTATCTCATGTAATCACGAGCCAGTAAAACATGTATAACAAATGTTTTTGGGAAGGCTGCAATCATGCGACCAGTGCACTTATGTGAGTAAAGAAGGAAGCGGTTCAGGAAGGAGGCAGGTTGGGGTGGTGGATGAGTCACAAAACCTGGGACTTTCCCCAGGAGTGCAACCATGAGCTTTGAGTGATTTTAAAGTACATTGTAACCATATATCTTTTCCCAAACCTAGCCATAGTAACTTTAGCCAATGTATTCTCATACAAGAAATGCAAGCACAACACTTTGTATGCTATCCTACGAATTTGCACCCCACAAATGAATTTACGTTCTTAACACACAGTTACATAATTGACGTAAAGTTACGGAGATTGGGTTTAGACAATAAAAGTTACTGTGGTTTGGTTTTGGAAAAGAAACATGGTGGGGATGTACCTTCAAATGAGTCAAAGTTCAGCCAAAGTTCCCATAGATCCAAACACACAATTCCAGGGCAAAGTCCCAGACGAAAGTCCATTTTCTGTGACCCATCCACCGTCCCAACCTGCCTCCTTACAAGTGTTCTTGACTGCTTCCTTGTTTACTGCTGTCAGCACATTGGTCACGTGATCACAGCCTTTCAGAATACATGGGATATGTGCGAATTTGGGTGCACTGCTTTTCATAGGAAAACATATGAAAAATTTGTGAGGACAAACTGCTTTAGTTTCCTAAACCTAAAGACGCCCAACCATGTTGCTCTTCCAAAATCTAAGCTCAGTAACTTTATATTAATTACGTAACTTTACGTTACCTACGTAAAGCCATTTGTGAGACAAACTGTTATGTGTGTAGGATATAATATGAACCATTGTATGAGGATAATTTGCCCAGACACATGTACTTTTGCTAAAACATCACGATTTAACACGACAAACAGGCTCAGCATTCCCTGGCATGGTGCGGGTGTGCTACTTGTTGGCAGAAGTGTTTTTAAATTGTACGACTTTAGCAAGAATGCATGATTGGGAAGTACAGATGCTTTGATATAGTTTTGCTGCTATTAAATGTGGGCCCTGATTACTTCAGTTTATGAATAATGTTTGGCT
Source organism: Epinephelus awoara (assembly GCA_035609425.1). Classification (NCBI taxonomy): domain Eukaryota; kingdom Metazoa; phylum Chordata; class Actinopteri; order Perciformes; family Serranidae; genus Epinephelus; species Epinephelus awoara. Next base: position 29,829,141 of record CM069309.1, read on the forward strand.
TTTTTGGATTCTTTGTTTACCATGGAGGCATGAGAGAAAACCAATGTTTCCTTCCTGAATTTAACACAATACATAGTAATTAATTGATAAACAATGGTCATGTTGTGGATGAAGAATTCCTTTTAATATGATCTGTACTAATATTTCCATACATGAATAAGTTCATTACAGTTTCTCTTATAGTTTTGTTATAATGCTCTGTATTCAGAAAGCTCAGCTAAAGGCTCTTAATCCACTATTTGCAATATTTTACACTTGCACAAAAATCTACTCGACACTGTTCCTGTTTTCCATTTATAGGCTTTGAAATAAATAGAAGGCACCATTAATTCCTTCTATACAGTCCTGGAGAGAACAGAAAGCTTAAGCTGTGAATCTGCAGTGCAGTGGTATACACAGACAGACAATTGCAAACGCGCGTGTGCGCACACACACACACGCACACACACACACACACACACACACCCACACACACACACACACACAGACACTGTTCTCCTCCTGCTTACTGACCTGTTTCAATAATTCAGAAGAGTGACTTGCTGGCTGGCTGGCAATGGGCTCTATCCATGGACTCGGTCAACCATTACACACAAACACTCACTCACACACATACACACACCCACTCACATAAGCATAGAGTTTGTCATGCTTGGCAGTTTTACATCCATGCAGCTGTACATGCCAAACAAGCTTCAGAGGTTTGATTCCATAAGGATATGGCTTGGTTCCATCTGTATGTATATATGCATGTGTGTTTGTGTGTCTGTTGTGTGTTGCATAGACTGGTATTTGGTATCTAGTATCCCATATATTGAAACACAGGAGCTAATGGTTTTAGTTAATGGCGGCTAATGGATCGTGTGCATGCTTAAGGGAGTGAGAGATCTGTTTTGCATTCCTGATTTACCATGTGTGTATACACATGGGTTTGAGTGCCTGTGTTCCAGGTGTGCAGGTCTGAGTTTTACTGTTCAGTGACTTGAATGAAAAATCAAAGTGCTTTCCACACAAACAACCTGCACACCTGGGTAAACACAGAGTTTTAGTGAAACTATATCCACTTTTATTTTAAGATCAGACAATAATGAAGTGCTGTTTAATAACATACTGATGTAACCAGATGTTTAGCTGTTGGAAGTTAGAGGAGAATCTTTGAAATCACATCTGTGAAAAACCTGGACCATGCAACAAAACCAACTTATTTTGCTTTTGTCATATTGGATTTTGTTTCTTTGCTACCTACAAATTAATCTTCTGTCTGAAGCCCACAACTTCATTTTACAAGAATAATTAGCAGTGTTGGGCTGCAAGGCATTAGAGATTACTAGTTGAAATGCAGTAATTGCACTAGAGTTACTAATCCCACTCACTCTACATACTGAGGGTCAGCTTGGTTGATGTCTTACTGGGAGGAGGGATGTTATCAATTGTGTATCAGAGAGCAGATTACTGTCCAGCATGTTAGCCTGCTGCTGGGACAGGAGGTACAGGAAGGCAGCTAGCTGCTACCAAAGAATGTGATATGTGCCTCCTATTAACTCAAATGCTTTCTTAAATGTGTTTTCTTACATCTTGGCTAGCCACCACTTCTGTTTGCATTTGGTTTGGTAAGTCTTCAGTCAGGAATTACCTGCTTTGTTCAGAGTTGGAAGGTGTTAACCACTATGAGGACAGGAAAGGAGGCAAGCATCTATTGCTCACGCACCTAGCACTACTGAGATAGCTAACATTACAATTCAGCCAAGATCAACATCATTAATATTTACATTTCTTGCTGTTATGAGTATGAGCCTCTTGTCTATGAGTAGATGCATGCTTCCTTCTGTGCAGTTGGTGTAGTTCTGTAGAAAGAAAATAGATCCATGAAACTGTTCACACCAAGGTCTGTGGATTATCTTAAGTAACCAGGTCATGCTTTTTTAAAGAGAAATTGCTGTTCAGTTTTCAATTTGGTGCTTAGACCACCACAAGCCAAGTGCTAACAAGTTCCATTGTATTGGAGAGAAGACAGCTATCTATATATGCTGGCTTATTGTTTTAACATTTGTTAAATACATAAAGTGTAGCTTGTGGGTGTGAAGTTGTTGGAAGTTGTTGGACTGACCAAATACACTGAATATGTCCATATCTGTTTATACTGCAGAACACTGCCATTAATGAAGCTCTGATAACCTGGTGACAAACACACTGTTTACTATCACTTCTTCACAATAAAAGCATCCTGCAGATTTGCTACTGAAATGCCTTTATTGTGATGCAGCAACAGCAGGAAAGGTTAACACAGCTTCAGTTGAAAGTGACTAGTAAACAGTAAAAATACTTACGTTTGGCTATTTCGTCCAACTAGTTTGCTGTCTCTATTGAGCAGCTGTCCATTAGTCACTCACTCTACAGCAGGAAACAGCACTTCAAATAAAAGCTCTGTGCCAAAAATTCAACGTACTTGAAGATGAAATGTGTTTTTTACAAACTTGACACGTTTGCAAGTCACTTGCAGCCCATTAAGAACTGACTTGCAATTTGCAGTTTGGAACCTCTGCTCTAAACCATACAAATTCAGGAAGAAGCTGCAACGGTACTAGGGGTTAAATGCAAAGGTTACTTTAAATAAACCACGCAATCAAACCAACAATCAAATCAACATGTCCACCATTTTCTATACAATAGAATGGTATATTTGATCCTAAATGCAATGTCACCTTTAAGGCATTAAAATCTGTATGACAATACATGTACATGTACATTTGTACAGAGCGTGTTCCTTGATGATTACTGTTGGAGGGTTTTATAACACCCAATTTCCACATATTCCGTCAGTGGCGCACAGCACAGCGACATGGATCTGGAGCAACCGACGACGTGTACCCTCGCCTACTGGATGCGTTTCTGGAGCGTCGCGCAGTGTAGCGGAGCTGCAAGCTCACGTGGGAACTGCGAGAACACGCGATAAAAAGTAACTGATAAAAGTGTTAGCCAGACCAAAACAATAGTTCATTCAGAAGGAGAAAGAGAGAAAACAAGTTCAACTTGAGATCACCTTGCTGTTCACATCAACATTACTTTTTTAAAAAATTGAGAGTTTACAACCGTGCACAGTAGTCTGTGCATTATGTTGTATTTTGAAATTTACCAGATAATGTGTGCATTCCGTTCCTGGTTTGGTGCGATCTGAGCTACGTGGCTTGACTTGAAATGGAAGCGTAGTCGCTAAGAAATAGACCTGGCGCTTATCTCACTTGTCGCTTCTGGGACACTGTGCGACGCCTGCTGTGGAAATGCAGCTATTCACTAGAGTGAGAGCGTGTACGCTACGCGCCGCTGAAGGAGTATGTGGAAATTGGGGGTCAGACACCTCCACTCCCCATGAATTGGCTTAGGATGGCACTCATTGTGGTGGAATATAGAAAGATAGTGTAGGGAGAGGGTGCAGGGGGAGATCTGGAAAAGGCACAGAATTTAGCTGCCGAGGACACAGCTAAAGGGATCACAGAATGGCCATGGTTCCCCCTGCTACCATCACAGTAGGACCACAGCAGTTCATCACAGCTTGGCAATAATGCTAGCTGACCAGAGCCCAGTGAAAAATCCTCTGAGTGTCTTGACTTCAAACACTTCAAAAGTAATTTCTTTATAATATTATTTTATTCACTCACATACTGTGTGTTCCTTTACTCACAGATCACTGTAATACTTTATAGGCTACTAAAACAGAAAAAGGTCTATTGAATTTGAAATATGTTCCCATTTGGTAAATATGTGCCACCATGCAACTTGTGTCACACTGTCAAATCTTTACAACCCAGTAAATGATGTAATGTCGTAAAATGTGGTTGGTACATACCTCCTCAATGTGACAGCACAAAACATAAATGTATGATGTAGAGTCTCCAAACACTGTCCATGTTGTGAACTCTGAAACAAAGAATAAACAAGCTGTAATTCAGCAGACGTCCCGTGGCTGTGCAGCCCAGTTATATCTGTTCCTACTTTGGAGTTACATAAGATATTGAATAATTGAAAGTAATTATTTTTAGGAGACGTTTTTCCATGGACACGATTGTGATTCTTGTTTCACGTGGGGATTCTTTAAAAGGCTTTCATCATCCTCAGGAACCCATGTTGAGTGAAGCTGCTGTGGCATGTCACCCCAGGTACCCAGGCTCATTAAAGGATAAATACACTCTTGCAAAGTCCAGACCTAAACTGAGTTTATGTAGTCTCACCCTGGGGACGCAGGCTCATTAGACTGCACCAGTTGTCTTTGCCCATTGGGAATCTGCAAGAAACTAACCATTGACCCTCAGTTTATGTAATGATGTTTTCTGGTGCAACTTTAATGCTTTGTGCTGGTATGGATTTCATCAAAGTTTAATGCCGCTGCTGCTGCTACCATTGTCAGATAAAAGAAACTGGAGTTTGATGGTGACGAAGATAGGAATTCAAATAGTATATTTCAAGCAGTGATATGTGAGATTAGGTAGATGACTTTTATTTGTCTGTTTGTGTCTGAAAATAGCCATCGAAACAAAGTATGGTGTGGAGTTACATAATGGCCTTGGACTGGTTTCTGCTGTGCAGGCAAATTGGTAGAACGCCGTCCAATTTGTGGTCGTGTGTCTTTCAGGGTCGTATTTGGGGTGGAACGTCATTTAAAATCCTGAAGGAGTTCATAAATAAACAAATATTTGGAGGAGGATAATGAATTCATTAAAATCAATCATTCAGTAATGTGTGTTGTTTGGCAGCAAAGCCTGTAAACAAGAGACCAACTAGCGAAGTTAAGTTGCTGATTATACAAATAGTATATAATGCATATGCCCGTCCGGAACATGCATGAGCACTCAGCTGAAGCACATGGCCTTGCATGCAGCAGTACAGGGTGTTGTCCTGCATATTAACACCAGTCAATCACTTGTGCTGCTCTTTGCAGATTTGCTGACAAAGAGGCTCTATTATTTATTTAATACAGTGTAATTTTAGTGATGGCTTTTCTGTTTTGCCAAGGTCATACTGGGAGTGGGGAATTCATAAATCACAGACCTTATCCATCATTCACTTCATACCATCTATCCGTCTGCTGGGCCCATCTATCTATCTGTCTATCCAGTATTTTCAAGTCCAGTGTGGCTGATAAGACCAATAGTTTGAAGGTTTTAAATAACTTTTTAATGCCACTGTAGTTATACATTCATGTCAGTTGAGATCACTATGATGAATAGTGTTCAGGTAGTCAAACCTGTGTTAGCAATCCTATGGGCAAATATAGGAAAGGTAGATATTTTGCACGTGATAAAATGGAGTGCATGTGTTTGTGCTGCTCTAGGCAGGTTTCTTTATTGGCTGACTGTGTGTGTGTGTGTGTGTGTGTGTGTGTGTGTGTGTGTGTGTGTGTGTGTGTGTGTGTGTGTGTGTGTGATTCTGCTGAAACCAGACACCACCACGCTATTGATGCGAGAGCAATCTCTAACTCTCCTCTGCATCTATCTTTATCTCCTTCCGTCTTTCTCTTGTTCACTTTCACATTTATTCCCCTTTTCAGCCCCCCCACCCCCCCCTCTCTGCGCTGTTGCCATCCCCGTGTTCCCACTTCATTTTCTTTGCACCCCTGTCCTACTCACCCTCCCTTCCACCTTACTCTTTGCCCTCATTCTTTTCCTCCTTGCCTCATTTTGATCCTTCCCTGCTTCACTCCCTCCCTGCCTCTCTCTCCCTCCATCCTGCTGGCTCAGCTGGTATAGAAGCAGCCTTTGTTTCAGCTGTGTCCTCTATCCTTTGAAGGAGAAAAGCTGGAAAAAAAGTGAGAGAGAGGGAGTGATAGAAGGAAGACATGAGGCATGGAAAGGGGAGGAGAGGAGAAAAATCCAATAGGGAAAATGGGATAAAAGAGGAGATGGGTGGGAGGATGAACAGAAACAGGGGGAAGGGAAAGGGGGAGAAAGGGAGGAAGGAAGGAAGAGGGATATCTTTGGATCAATGGGAAGGGTTGTTCAAGTCATTGATATCCGGTAGCAACAGCATGTGAGGCCTGTGTGGGGGGCGATCGGTCTATAGAACATGTGCTCTCAACTTAGCACACCTCCACTTGGTTCAATGGTGCACAGTTGCAGCACTTTTATTCTCAGTTAAAGGCTAACCAAGCAGTTTATTAATAATTAAGCTGCTTAGAAACACAGTCAATGCTGGAGAACTCTTTACACATTTACTGTGCTGTAGGCCAAAAAGTATAGTCATTGTAAATACACTATAAATGTCACAGGTTGTGGTGTGGAGACAGAAAATCATTCACTTGGTCAAAAGGTTTTTTTTGTTGTTGAAATATTACTTTCTGAGTCCAATATTGAATACCTTTTTTGTTCCTCTGTTTTTCTGTAGTGAGTAAAAACAGAAGATTCTGGACCTTTACCCACAACCATGATGTTGTAGCCGTGGTAACATGTGAATCCTGAAGAAGAGTGTCATCCACTTTTACATCCCTGAAGGTAAGGTACTTTTGTGCATGTGTGTGTGTGTGTATGTGATTTTCTTACTGATTTGCTTATAGGAGTAGTTTAGACGTTTTGAGAAATACACCAATTTGCTCTCTAGCATAAATTGAGACTGGTCCATACCCATTGAGTACAGCATACCATACCATGACTTAGTCATACAAAAAATTTGAAAAAAACAACAATATTCGGCCAAAGGGGGAACCACATCGATCAGTCTCATTTAAGCCATTTTTAAGCATTTTTCTGGTGTTATAGCGCCACCCAGTTGCAAATTAGAGTTAAATTGCTCCAGTCACCTTGAGGTGTCCTGTTCTACATATCTACAAAGTTGCGTGGTGATGGGTGAAACCCTTGAGATGTTATACACCTTTATGTGATGAGCCACGCCCTCCACAATATTCATTGCCTTATAGAAGCTCAGTTTTAGTAAGTTTTCCAACTTTTGCCAAGAGGGAACTTTAGATATTGGTCCCTAGATTATGTTCACAGAGTTCCATGCAGATCGGTCAAACTTCCTAGGAAGAGATCGATTTTAAGTGTTTTTCAAACAATTCAAAATGGCGGAAAATCTATATAACCAGAAGTTATGGGTTCTTGAGGCAAATGTGTTCCTCATGAGGAGAGGCATCTCTGTGCAAAGTTTGATGTCTCTACAACATACGGGACATGAGATATGCCCATTCAAAGTTTGCAATTTCAATCAGTTGCTATAGCGCCCCCCTTTGGCCAATTGATGTAATATTGCTTCATTCACATCCTCCCATGACCCTCTACCACTGTGCCACATTTCACATTTATTGACCAAGTCATTGAGGAGAAAAACGTGGAACAGACACACCCACAGACAAAGTTTTCATTATTATTATATAGTAAGATGAGAAGATTGATACGACTCTTATGTCTGTATACTAAGTAGGGCTGTGTGCTACAAAGATACCAATAAGTATCTCAATATAATTTTTCTCAATAGAAATATAATAAATGTTCAATATGATCTAACCAAGCATACACTGGGTGAGTTGGGTGCTAGTGCACCTTCAACACTAGCTCCCACCCACCATTGAAGATAAGAATAAAGAGAAGAAGTAGTAGTAGCAGAAAAAGATGAAGACCAGACCAACCACCAAGCCATCGTTATGGCAGTATTAAAACGTAACATTAATTTAACTTTGTCATAAAGTTATTTTTAGTGTAATTGTTTTGATGACAAAAAACAGCACTGGGCTTTCCCACAATTTGCCACATAACGTGAGCTACTGTAGCTGTATAGTCGACTCATCAAATGCTAATGCTAAGTTAGCAAGTTACTGTGACTTACTTGCTTCTATTTTATTACAATGATATGACATCACAGGAATGAACATAACTTGAATTAAACCTGTTGCTCATCTGTGAGCATGATTTTTGCCTGAGTTGCATGAGATGTTACTTCATGACATCATCAGAGTCTTTTCTTTTGTTAACATTATCAGGTAAAACCTTTGTTTGGCCAGTGTTTGTCTTGTAAAATCGTTATCATACGAAACTAAATGCCTGCTGGCTCTATATAGTGTACAGACAGAGACAGACTTTAGTGTATTCCCCTAAATGTTAACCTACTCCTTTAATAATTCTGCTGTGCTGCAGCTGCTTGTTATAAAAGTTTGTTCCTCTTGGGATTAAACTCTTTCCAACTGAGATTTGCTCTAATGGAGGACAGACTAGCCTCTCTTTCCTGGGAGTAGAAACCAGGCTCTCATGCTGCTTAGCAAAGTTTGAGTCACAGTAGTCAAGGAAATCAGGCTACATCCAGGTCAAAGCAGCAGGCTTTGGACTGTCACCAGAGTACCTTAGTTTGGCCTTGTAGTGGATATGGAAATCTAGTGGAAACTACATTAGTGTTTTGGCTACATCTGACTTTATCTGGCCCTTTAGTGGAAACCTGATAGTTTTAATTGGTTCTCTGTGATTTTCAGTGGAAATTAGACCAGCTGTGGTTGCACCGTAGTGGAAACAAGGCAGGCTCACTTGTCAATGAAACCAGGTTGTGCCAGGCTCAGGTATGGGGATCAAGCTAGTGAGGCTTTAGGTCTGACCACTGTGTGATGGCTCTTCTTCTTTTTAATAAATCTTCACATGTTTCAGGCTCACCCACTTTTTTCCCCACTCCTCTTTTCTCATCACCTCTTATCTGCACACTAATATTCTCAGACGGGAATATGGTAGCTTGTCATCTTCATATGGGCTTTCTCTGTCAGAAACCCACCTTTAACCTCCCTACCCCTTGAGACTTTGTTGCTGATCTGCTCCCTCTCTTTTCCCTAGTCTGCTTTCTCTTTTCCTCCCTTCAGCTGGCTGTTAGATCTACACTTCTAACCTCGATATGTCCCTCTGGGATGCGGCTGACTGCTGAACTCAGCTAGAAAGCAGCAGGAGGAGAGGAAAGAGGGGGAAAGTGGGGGGAGGAGAGACAGAGAGGGGGGAATTAGAAGGTAGAAGGTGGGCAAATGAAGAAAGAGTCAAGAATCTGTCTGTCTGTCCGTCTATCTGTCTGTCTGTCTAATCTGTAATATCTGTATCTTTTCAACCTTAGCACTTCGTTCTAAAAATAACAGTGGATAAATTGAAGCTGAAATGGAAGATGAGATACCTGTGCATGTGTGTGTGTGTGTGTGTGTGTGTGTGTGTGTGTGTGTGTGTGTGTGTGTGTGTGTGGCCTATTTTCAGGGTTCAGATTTGGTTGTAGGGTTTAGGTTACCATTAGGTTTAGGTTGGGATTAAGTAAGGATTGGGGTTAGGCATTCAGTTGTGTTGGTTAAGGGTAGGTTAAGGGAACGCATTATGTCAATGAGGATTTTCACATAGTTAGAAGTACAGGAATGTGTGTGTCTGTGTGTGTGTGTGCTTGTGTAAGCTATACATTTGTAACAATGCCTTAGGCGCATGTGAAATTGGCTCTGACCCTAACAAATCTCTCATTTATGCATAGTAAGTTTTTGCTGAGATATAATCATTGCTAGAGGTAGAAGAGTCTCTCATCATATCATACAGTACTCATGGGTCGGAATATTGTATGCATTCATGTGTGTTTGAATCTTCCCAGTTGTTTACTGTCATCTTCAATATTTTCCCTCGCTTCTTAATTCTTACTCTCTTTCCTCTGTTGTCTCAGGAGTCATGAACCTATGAACACATTCACATCTTAGTTTATTGTATAGCTACACTCTGCTGACATCACATGCAAGAAAGGTCCCCAGAGGATATGGAACCTGCCACATTGTGGTATGCCACTCGGCTACCAAGGCTCCCCATCTCAATAGTATCTGATGACATGTAGAGCTGAAAAGATTATTTGATTATTATTTCTGCCAAGTGTCTGTCTGTCTTCTCACAGCAAATCTTGAGTACTACTGGACCCATCAGCCTAATATTTTGTTTGTACATTTATAACTGCATAGACAAGGACCTCTCCTGGTTGCAGTGATTCACATTTAAACAAAAAAAAAAGTTTGGTGTCAATATGAACCAGAGCATCTGCAGATTAACTTATTCCTGATGTGTTATGAACCACTAGAATAAGGCATGATACATCTCCGCCTTCTAGCAGCACTAATGGTGCCAACAGATTTAGATTCTTAAATGCAAGGATTTGCTGCTGTCCTTTGTCATTTTCAATATTTCTGCTGTTTTATAGACAAGACAAATAATTGTTTAGTTGTGGAAAGAATCAGCAGATTAAATGGTAATGAATAATTACTGGTATTTTTCAAACTATTGTAAACCCTTCACAGGTTGACTAGTGAATCCTGTTGAGGTAAAATGACCTTAATTTGTAAAATTGGTAGAATTTCCCTTTAAGCCACATTATGTACCAGTATGTGCTGTATATGTGGATAGAGCACAGTATACTGCTAATATATATTGCATGTGTTTGTGTTTTGGTCTACCTGGCTTGTCTTTCTTTTCAGTACCTGTCAATCATCCTTGCTTGTGAATATGCAGACACACTGAGGGTTAGAGAGGCTTGTGGTTGCTTCAGGGAGAGAGGGAGTGAGAGATGCGGAGACAGACGGGGAGAGAGACGAGAGATCAAACAGCAGCCTCTGTTTGTTTTATCTTTTTAATGAACAAAGTGCCACACATTTCAATGCTTTGGAGTTCACTCAGAGGCCTATACGCCGATGGGGGAATTCAACCCGCAACCCTCGAGCTTCTGAGAGCAACTTGAACTAATGCTCTCTTTAGAGCTGGATCACCATTTTGTATATGTATGTGTGTGTGTTTGCTTGTGTGTGTGTGTGTGTGTGTGTGTGTGTGCTGAAGCCTTCAATTGCTCAGCAAAACAGATCAAAGTCAAAGTCAAGTCTCTTTCTGTCCCCTGCTCACTTTGATGAATGGAGTCCTGGATGGATGGATGGATGGATAGATGGATGGATGGATGGATAGAGAGAGGGAAGGAAGAACAGATAAAAGGGAGAAGATGAAGAGAAGACTGAATGAATGACTGAAAGTACAAGGAGTTCAGAATGGATTGACGGACATGTGGGGGTGGAGAGAGCGTGAAGTGGAAGTAGATGGATTAAGGGTGGATGGATGGGTTTGACCTTTCCATCACCCTCTTCAGAGATGGCCCTATCAGGTGCAGATTTAGTTACATTTTCTCCTCCTGTTTTTTTTTTCTCTTTCTTCCTTTGTCCCTTTTTCATTTTTTTGAAAACCACTCTTTTCTTCTTTTTTCTCAAAAGCTCTTCTAACAATTTTCCCTCTCTGCATCTCCCGTTTTTCCTCTTTTTCCTTTCTCCTATCTCATTCTACCATCCGTATTTTTTTCTTTCTACACTCGCCTTACCCTTCTTGAAGTGTAAAATTTTGCTCCCACTTTTTTTTCTTTTCTTATCATCCTCCCTTATTCCATTTCCTCATTTTCCTTCCATTTGATCACATCCCATCTTTCCTCTCATCTTCTGCTTTCCTCTGTTAACCTCCTCGTTACCTCCATTTCTGGCAGCTTGTGAGTGTATGTGTTGTGTGTGTTTGTAATAATCATGCCAGCCTGTGTGTGTGTGTGTGTGTGTGTGTATGTATGTGTGTGTATGTGTGTGTGCTCTTTCTCCCAGAGAGTTGAAAGACTGCCTGGATCCCTGGGGGGAGCTTGGCAGCCGAGACCTGCTGAGGGCCTGGGTCACCAAGCTAACCTCTTCCCCATGCTTTGCCTCTGGCCCTGTGGGATAATAGGTGTGAGGAGGGGTGGTGAGGTAGAGGAGAGGAGGGATAAAAGGAAAGAAAGCGAAGGGAGGAAGATAACTCATACATGAGAGGAAATGCAAATACATAAGACACACACCCCAAGGTATTTAGTTAGTCATGCTTAAAAGTCTCTCTCTCTTTCCCTCTGTTGCTCTGATGTGCACTTGTTAGTCATGCTGAACACTTCCAATGCTGTTTCTTTCTTTTTGTTTTCCCTTGGTCGGCAGCAGCAGACAGACTCTTAGGCTACGTTCAGACTGCAGGCAAAAGTGGCCCGAATTGTTTTGTGTTTGTTTTTTTTGTTTTTTTGCTCATATGTGACTCAGATCTGTGTTTTTCTTTTTTTCATAATGGTGTGAGGACCACAAATCACATGCAATATGATCTTTTCAAATCTGATTCTAGCCACTAGCCAATCAGATGCAGGTCTGATTGTTATGTCTCCACACTGGCAACAGCAGTGGCCGGTAGCTCTCTGTTTTTGGGCTGTCCATCTGTCTGTGAACACAATATCTCAAATCACTTACATGGAATTTCTTCAAGTTTGGCACAAACATCCAGGTGGACTGAATGGTGAACTTATTAGAGTTTGATGGTCAAAGGTCAAGGTCACTCTGGCTTTTACTTAAAATTTCATGACAAAATTTCACACAAATATCTTACAGGATAAAATTTGACGGTTTTTACACTGAAAAGGTCAAAGGTCAACTTCTTTGTGACACATCATAACGTTCTGCAAAAACACTTCTTACCATTATTTAACGTCACAGAACAAAAGGGGAGACATTCTGTTAGATATTGAATTGGTGTCACTAATCTTTGGTGTTCACCTGGAAACTGTGCAGACTGTATATGTCATCTTTACTGCCAGGTATAAGATGTGTTTGAAGCATCAGTATTTTAGAATGTGTAGCTGCTTTTAGTCAGCATCCATATTTAGTATTGTCAGCTGTCGTGGCTACAAATGAGTCTGAACAGACATGGATGTAACATGCAACTTGACTAACTGGCGGAGGCAAGCAAGGTGGTAATTTCAGTTTGCAATGCGACGATAGTCTGTCAGTCACATTAAAATATAGGGAACTTGTACGTCACCCACCTGAACCGAGTGTCTTGTTGCGAGCGTCTTGCGGAAAGGTGTTGACAGATGGAGTTAAATGTAGTCCTTGACATCCTGAGACTTTGGATGAAATCTATTTCAGTGAAGGTCTTTGTGTCACAGTCCCACCACTCAGGGCTTAAACTCCTCATCCACAAACAGAAGCAGCAGCCATTGCACAAAAAGCCATAATTAAAAATTTGACGTTCTTTCTACTCACCCCTGTCCTTGTGGTCATCTGTTGACAAAGCAGCTGTTTCACCCATGGGTGCTTGGCCTACACGTCTGTACAAAGTTTGGTTGGAATGTAAGGATTTAACAGACAGACAAGGGAAGAGTAGGACTTGCCACACAGCCACACTACTATTTAGATACAGAGTAAATCTGCTGTTGAACCCGCTGTGCTGATATTGACTCTACTGCACAAATAATACTTGCTTTGTGGCAAAAACATGAACAGTGTGCTGTTATGTATCAGACCGACAAAGCTGCTCATTTCCCTCTTGTTTCTGTTGTATCAGGACACTTTCTTCTTGTTTATGAGATTTTGAAATGCAATAATATTTCACGAAGAACACCCCTGAGGATTTTTGTTATCTTTTGTATAGGAAGTGAGTTTCTGTCTCTATCACTACCTCATCACACCGCACACAGTGGTATTATTTCTGACTTCCTCCCTACAATTCTTGGCTGTTCTCTCCATCTCTATGTTGTTCTCTCACCGTAGGCAGCAGCAGGAAATGGAGTGTGTGAAACAGGATGTGAGGGTAGCCATACTTGTTTATTTTTTACTGAAAGCCCACAGCCTGGCCAGAAACCACTGATGGATGACAGAAATGGACAGAGACAGTGGGGTTAGGGACAAAGACGGAGGCTGGTTTGGTTTTCACTCTGTTTTTTATACTTGTGATGACATTACGAGTTATAAAAGGTTAAAGAAAAAATAAAATGTTGATGTCATGACTCTGATACTGCCAAAAAATGTCCATATAAGTCACACAGTGAAGAGGGGCATAATTACATAATGACATAGCAAAATTGTAGATACAGAGAAACACAGCTTGCTGTAAAGTGATATTCAGCATAATAACTGACAGTGTCCTCCAAAAATATAGTATTCTACTAATAATTGTAGCTACACCCATCCCTCCACTAATGGAAATGACTACTGCCCTCTGATTCTCATGTAGTGAATGACAGGGAACATAACACTCTCTGTCTGAGTGAGCTCACATCAGTACTGTGGGTATAAAGTCTATGTTGCTGGTAAATTATGGACATTCTTTCCAAAATGTATGATGTGCTGGAGGCTGGGGTACCATTGATTTATGGAGATAATTAGGTCAGGAATATAAAGAAGCAAAGAAAGGCAAAAAAAAAAAAATTAGCTGAATTCTAAAATTCAATCACTGCTCTCTCTCTCTCTCTCCATATATATATATATATATATATATATATATATATATGTATACATATACAAGGAGCTGTATGTGACATTCACAGCTTTATTCAACGTCTGAGTTGGGATTGATGGCACACAGCTCTCAACCATAAACAAACGTAAATAAAGATGGGCGACACGTCTCCACTCGTCCCACTGTAAGAAAAACGAAGCCAGAATATCCTGCGTATGGCCACTGCCATCTTGCACTGGTGACATCGTTTGGAGCCAGAGTCTGCACAGTAGCAACCTCTGTGATATCAAGTTCCCGCCCAAACAACCCTCTGGCCCAATCGCTAGCAGTGCCATTGATCGCAAGCACACAGATTGGCACACATACTCCGACCTTGTCACATTTCAACGTTTGGTCATGGACTTTCCAAGTCCACATATGATGTGAAAGGTACCTCGGGTGCGTTGGTTTGTGGACGTCCTGGGATGCCGTGTCAAGTTCTGTCTGATACATGCATTGTCTTCTTTCAAAATACACTTCTGTTTTCATGGGAAATTTTCTGTTTGCATAAAGTCTCTTTCTATGTAAAAACCATAAGTTTGTAACACAGCTTTTTTTTTTTTTTTTTTTAGTTTTTTTGTTTCCTTTAATAGCTAATACAAGTGGTAGAGATTAGGCAACAAAAACACTTGGTTGACTTTAGGAAAAAAAAAAAAAAACAGGGTTTGGCTTTATTATCTTATGGGATGCAAACACCGCTTTCTGGGGTCAAGGTTGATGTTTGTTGGATTCATCCAGTACCCCTGCCACCCACCCTACTCAGACTTTTGCCACCTTAACTTTCATTCTTGTCGTGCTGCGTTTCCCTCTAACGCCGCAGAGCACACTGGCTGTGTGTCATGCCGTTGTTAAAGAACAACTTTTTTCATCAGTGTCTGGCGCTGTGTCAGTGTCCAACAGTCTGCCAGACATATGGTTCAAAAAAGAAGTTTAGATGAGTAACTAGATTTTTTGCAAATACATATCTTGAAAGAGGGGAATAACACACCACATAATTCCAGACAAATTGTCACAGTAAATTATTTCAGTGCTATAAATTCTGTGGTATTAAGTTTCAGCATTAAGGTTTCACAGTATTTGTGTGGATAGAACTCAAACATAGTGAACTCCCATTAGTTATGTGTATTGTTTACAATACAGTTTCCCCACTCACTCAGTGAACAGATCTGTCTACGATTTTCACATTTCAAAGAACTTTGTCAAAGTTTATCTTCTCCTCCGAGTCACTTCTCCCCTCTAACTCTGCAACTTTTCTATCTCCATCTTATCTGCCATTGTCTGTCCTTCTATTTCTGTCTCTATCATTCCAACTTTGCTTCCCTTTGCTTCTTTCAGCATCTTATCCTTCACTTTGTCTTCTCTGTTGTCTTCACCTGTCTGACAGTGTGCTCCTGGTGATGTGAGTACATCTATATCCATCTATATCAGCGCCGCAACCTCATGTGACTCAGCTGCAGCCGGTACACTCTAATGTATCTGTATGCTGGCATTACGGATGTGTGTTACTGTTTGCTGAACATTTGTGTACTACCATAGCTTATTTTAGGGCTGTACCGAACAGTTCGAAGGTTCAAAGCTTCATTCATAATGTTGACATTCAAATTCTAAGTCAACATTCAGATGCTGCGCAGCATTCTTTTTTACATGTCGTATTCATTCACATCTATTTATTAAAGGCAGTTGATTTAACCAAAATAGACTAACTAATGTAATCTCATGAATCACTTTATTCTAATGGAGGATTTTGTTCAAAGATTTTTGTTTCTTAGGGTTATAATGTCATAAAAATATGATGGCAGACATTGGCAGCTTCATTCGAAAACCTTAATAGAAGCTTTGAATGTTATAAAAAAAAAAAAAAAAAAAAAAAAGACATTTAATGCAGCCCAGTTTAATATTACCAGCCCATTCACCAGAAGAAAATGTGGCATTGCACACATCTGAAAACCATGAGCAGGTTCCACTTGCATGTTTCCTAGGTATCATATCAACATTTCTAGAGTGACATATAGGGCTGTAATCAACCGAGGAAAATCTGTGTGACTGAAATTCTGCCTTCTCTTTGACCAATCTGCATGGGTTAACTGTCGATTGACTAAATGTGTCACAGTGCACCGAGTGCACTTGAACTGGTAGTGTTGTGTGTCCACCAAAGCATTTCATTTTTACTGTCACAGTGCTCAGTATTAACACTTGCCCAGGGCAAGTTAACTCTCTGTTCAGGCAAGTGGAATGATGAAAGTGAAATATAAATATGATCTCCAATGAAACATATCCAAAAAGAAGCTGTGCACATTTAACTATTTTCCACCTGAGCTGCGTGCACGAGTCCTTCTCACCACTAAGAATATCGTAACATAATCCATTGGTTTCTCTGCCTAAACCTAACCACATGTTAACCACAACATTGCTGAAATGTAAGGTTTCAACATATCTGCTACCTAATAACGTGCCAATGTACTATCCGTGGTTTGCAGGAACAATGCCATTTTTTCTGGCAATAAAACTTTCTAATAAACTATAAAATAAATCTATAATTTTAAACATTTCTGGTAAAAAAATGAAGATTTTGTATTTTGAGTAAATATTTATATTCTTGAAGCTGTCTCACCATCATAGACATTTGGGTCACCTCTGTCTACTTTATGCAGTGCATTGTGGGGCACAATAGTGTCAGTAAGCATGCTATTCTTATGCAGAGTTTGAACATTTTCCTGCATAAAAGAAATGTACCAAAATACATACATATCCCACGTAATGATGAACCAGTAATGCCTGCATCATCCATGTATTTTGGACGGCTGCGTTCACCTCAACAGTGTGCTTAAAAGAGTTAAGAAGGAGGCGGTCCAGCGCGGTTGGTAAAGAGGAAGGTTGTGGCAGTGGATGGGTCACCAAACACAACTTTATACTGAAAACAGTGGCTTCCTTAAATGTAGAAACTCAAAACGAGTGTTGGAAACCAGTGTAGGGTTTGGTGAAATGTATTCTCACTATTTTACAGTCTACTTATATTTAAAGATCCTGTCACATCTACAGTTTGCACAGTACATGAGATGGTGAACTGTGCAGTTTGTGCGTCATTACTGGATGTTTTGGCTATAAAGGGATGTTATTTGGGACATTGATTTTGTGTGATTATTCAGTCATAAGAGGAATGGGTGTTGTTTAAAATGTGTTGGATATATTCCCTGCTGTGCTTTTTAATTTAGCTGTGTCAGTAATGCACGTCAAACTCTCCACATTTGTGTTTCCTCAGCTGCCCCCATTTCTCTTGTAAAACGATGTGTTCAGTCAGACAGCTTGCAGATGCTATCCTTCCTTCCCTAAAGCTAAATGCGTCTCTACCAACATGTCTGCTGCTTTTTTTTCATACCTTCGGTCTCTGTTGTGCACACTCTGTTTTTTTTCCTCCTCTTTGATTTCTCCTCCTCTTCCTGCTGCTGGGTAGAGCTCTTTTTTTCCCATTGTTTCCACTCTACATCTCCCTTTCTGTCTTTCACCTGGTTTCTTATTGAGCATTGTGGTTTGACATTACAAGGTCTCATTCTGTTTATTTCTTTCTTCATCTTTTTCCTGCATTTTCTGTCTTGGCTTTCTTATCGATGTGAGTCTGCACACCTTCCCCTCTGCCTCTACCCCTTTGTGTATATCTTCTCCTCTCTGTCTTTCCGGTGGTAAAAATAGATGCACCAGCACATCCCGAATTCCTCGCAGAAAGCGTGTGCAGTGCTGGATTTTTCATATCTTTGCTGGGGATGTGTTCTCTTGTGGAGATTAAAGGATAACACTGGTGTTTTCTGGGTTCATTCTGTGGTCATTCTGCTCTAATTAAAGCTGCATTTTCACCTTGCACGCTGCATAATATTCTGCTTATTATTTGTAGTGTTTCTTCTTTTATTTTATTATTAAATTTCAGCTACAGTGCCCCGTAATAGTTTGAAAGCTATTCCAGAGGCTTTTGTGCATAGCGGGTGTGTGAAATGTAGGCCTGCGCTCAGGAGATAATGCTCCTGTCTGTATCCGCACCCATGTCCAGAGGCCAGCCCTCAGCACACGATCACAGGCAGCCTCCTGGTGTTCTCCTGTACAGATACACATTACAGAGAGGCATCAAGCCAGCACATTACTTTATTTGGTATGCTTGTTCATGCAGTATATTAACAGTAAAATAATTGTTCAGGAACTACCCAGACAGTGACCAAACAATCATAGCTTTGCAACCGTAACCAGCCAGCTTTGAATTTCCCCCACAGACTGTATAAAACAGTGGAAACAGCCAATGTGATGTCATCCATTGGCTTGGGGATTTGAGTTTGACATTTTGGTCATCACCATCTTGATTTTTTGAAGCTAGAAGTGATCATATTTAGACAAGAGGGTGGCGCTAACCCTAATGTTATCTGCTAGCTGGGTTAGCATGCTAATACTAAAGCGAATTTATTAAAACCATTAAAACAAAATGTACTTGACAAACAAAAACAAAACACTTGCCTCCTTAGGGCAGTTTTTTCCAACTGGTCCAGCCATGGGGTCCAGATTTTTCTGTTGTCATTAGCTCAAGGTCCACAAAGTTCAAAGCATTCAGTGTCATACCTGTGGTTGTCCATGACCTTGAGCTTTTGTTGTCTCTGTCTTGTAGCTGTCTGCTAGTCTCGACAGCAGGAAACGGCACCTAAAAATAAAAGCTTTGTGACAGAGATTCACTATACGTCAAAATAAAGCATGTGTTTTTACAAACTTGACATGTTTGCAAGTCACTTGTGGTCCACTCAAAAGGAACTTGTGACCCACCTTTGGACCACGACCCACCAGTTGGGAACCACTGCCTTATCTTTTAGGACAACCAAACATTGAACAAGACTTTTTCAGGCAACAAAAAATGTTACATGAATTATATAAGAATTCAACCCACGAACAGTTGTCATGAATAAGACAAGTAGATAAAGAGACCAGGTGGTACCAGGCTGTAAACATGTTTATTCCTGGTGTAATGTTGGGCACTTTAACATGGGAATCGATGGGGATTTACTTGCTTTTGTTTGCAGCCTCAAGTGGTCATTTAAGGAACTGCAGTTTCTGGCACTTACAAATAAGCTCAATATTTTAGACCTGGAGGTTACTGCTTGGTTTTTCCACATGTTGAAGCAATGTGCATAGAGCTGTAGAAAAATTGTGACTTGGCATGTAAAGAGTTCTGAGGGCTTACCCACAGAACTCTGAAGACCTCTACCCGACTCAGAATTATCAGTCGAATCAGATTTGACTGTTCAATGTGAGTATTCGACGATTCAGTTGTTTTTGTGGTGTTTTTTTTTTTTTTTTTTTTCATATAAACTTTAAACATGGTTGTTCTGTGTGACAGCGGCATTCACGTTATTGACTTGACTGTCAAGAACACTCACTCTGCAAAATCTGGGGACCAAAACATCAACAGAAGTGCACTGCACAGCCCATCAAGCAGCCAAAAAAAAAGGGACTGCCCGACTTTTCAGTCAACTGAGGAGTCTCAGACTCGTGATTCAAATCTCTGATTTTCAAAGGGCAGCCCTAGTGTTTTTGTATATTTTTCTCATTATACTGTACTATAATAGTGAGGCCACTTAGCTTTAGCAAAATATTAACAATGCAGCTTTTTATTTCCATGTCATCATTGGTCGCTTTCCAAACTGCCTCTGTTACGCACTATGTGTCAGCAAGTGAAATGGCACGGCGTGTGCCTTTTAGTGTGTCCTGGGTCCAGGAAAGGTATTATATACTGAAGGTAAAAGAAATATATAGGTGGTCTTTGCATAAAAACATGACTACACACCAGCAGATGTATAAGATAAGATGAGATAAGTTGTGTTTGTGCTCCACTACATCCCTGATTTGTCCTCATTCTCCCTCCGTCTTTTTTTCCTCTTCATCCATCTGTCCCATTATGCCTTTGTTAACTGCTGATGTATGTGGAACATTTGGACAGGAAGTGCACTGCGGCTGTCCAAATATGGATATAGATGACTGTACTCATTGGAGAAATATGCTGTCAAGTCCCTTAACAGGAAATGTGCCGCCTACGCCTTCTTAATGACTTGTGTGTGTATGTGTGCTTGTGTATGTGTGTGTGTTTTCTGTAAAAACCTTTTACTTTACAAACAGGCTATTTGTCAGCATTCACGAGCAGCAGTGCTGTAATGTAATGTTAAAGCATATAAACATACATCAAGACACAATGATAAAAAGCTGCTTAAATCTATTTCATGTTATGTTCCTCATTTGGCTCAAAGTGAAGCAGCACCTCTGTCACCATGTGTGTTGACTGGCCTTTTAATTCCAACAAGATTTTCTCGCGTTCTGTTTACCGTATGTCTTTCTCATCCAGTATACAAGCTAAACTGCTGTAGTGGGTGGTGAGAGCCCTATGTCAAGGTTTCATTGGTAATTAGAGTTAATATCACACTAAGTTGTTTTGAAGCCGCAAAGCTCCATATGGTGCCCAGGAATAATGACGGGGGAAGGATATCCACAACAGCTTACTGTAAACGACGCACTGTGTTCTGTTTGCTAGACAGTTTAATAGGACAAATTTTTCAGCTTCTGGTTGAAAAAAAAAAAAAAAAAAGATATACCAATGGCCTTTGGTCATTGATGCGCCATGGTGTTTATTTCAAAGGGAAGAAAATGCAACTTCCTGGGAGGCCACCTGGAACTGTTTGCCTTGAACTATTAGCTGTTAGTGTTTAGGAACGTTCATATATTTTTGTTAAGTTTACTCACTTAGTTTTACATACTTTGTATTTACTTAGTTTTGTTGGCTTAAAACAACATAAAAATGGCAAGTAAACTTGTTGGCAGCTTAAAAAAACAAAGATATAAAAGAAAATGACAGAAGTATAGACGTATTTCCCGTAGCTCCAGGACACTGATATATCTTTCACCCGGTCAGGAGGGACCTGCCACCACCAGTCGGTGATGCATCACTGCCTCCATTGCACTTCCTCTACCAATTTTTTTTTGCTCTCCTACAAGCACAAGGCTAACCACAACTGCCTGAGGGCAACCACGGCGGCCCGTAGGGGGCTGCTCAAGCTCAGTCTTTCATGCCAGAGGCACCTTTGAACCAGGCACATTGACAGTAGATCCACTGTAACAGCCTGGACCGATGACTCCACGGACAGACACAGAGCTTAAGTGTAATCGTGACCGCCAACCTGACTGGTGAGAGTGTGGCTCTGAGTGGCATGTGCCAGTTCTGTGTGAACTTCAACAGCTCAGTCTAGGAATCCATCGTAAGACAAAGGAAATGTCTCCAGCTTACTTCTGGGGCGCAGAGCTGAATGCTTCACTACTTCCAAAGACAGATGGCACTCGACCTCTGTGACATAGCCACAACCAGTGATTTAAAATCCAGACTACATTCTATTCCACGGGGAGACAGGAGCACAAGCATGAACAAGCAGAAGTTTCAGGAAGCCACAACATAGAACTCCCAACACTTCCCTTTATGCAAAATTAACAGTCACTGCTCTTCCTGGACCAGAATTTGCAAATACCCATCCTTTAGATTCAATATGACAGCTCTCTTATGAGAACTCTCTTGGAAGGACTTCTGGGGACTGTCCAAATTGTGACGATATATATTTATGTTACAGTTAAAGGGGACCTATTGTGCTTATTTTCCAATCAATATTTGTATTTTGGGTTTCGGCTTGAACATGTTGACATGCGTTAATGGTCAAAATCTTTATTTTCCTCATACTGTTTATGCTGCAACACCTGTATTCACCGTCACTCTTAAATGCTCCATCTCTGGGTCATTGCACTGTCAATGCAGACGGATGACATGCAGGAAAGGGCTGCAGATTGAAATCACTGCACACCGGTCAGGTGCCCGATAAGCGGATGAAAATGGATGGATGGATGGAACCAAGATTACATGTTTCCTTGATGTTAGCATGTAGCTACATGTAGCAATGTATGTAATGTAAACATTTGTAGTACTGAGCCTGGAGCAGATGCCCATATAACGGAATCCTTTACATTGTGACATCAGTCCAAATAAAACATTGGAAGCAGAGTATGGCTAACAATTTGAAGCCTTATGTTTTTGCTCACAGGGATTACTTTTACGTACATATATCTCATTATTTTAAATGTTGGGCATGTTTGATATGACCATCTGACAGTGTGACATGAGATTTATCACAGAAAATAGGGGAACAGCATAATAGGCTCCTTTTACACATACACAACAGAAATATCGTCATTACTGCTCCTATACACTACAGCCTCATAGGTGATTTACCTGGGGTCACTACCTTTACATATAGGCTATTACACAGTGTGGAGACATGCTACATCAACACATAACACCTTCTTCTGTGTCTGAATGGAATAAGAACATGCATGCTCTCTGCCTTTAATGGCATGTTCAGTTGTTTGACATCCCTTTACAAAGCAATAGCTGTGCATTCAGCACCACGGAGAGCTCTTCCCTGCTACTAAATAGCCTTAGCCGTCTGTTCAGCTTCAGTTATGGCAGTCATGTGGCAGAAGGATCACAGATTTAGAATTGAAACTCAGCGTCTTTGCGTGGCATGGCTGTTGCAACACTATAGCAGCTATCTTAAATTTAAGCTCCATGAAAATAACTGTTCCCCAACTTTACAACAGTCACACTTTATTGGGTGCTATAGAGTGTTTTTAGCTCCTTTATTGAGCAGGTGAATCCAGTCACCAGCTTTCAGAGACACAATGTCTAATTCAACTGTGGGCCTTTGAGGTCGACAGATTGAGTTCTAAGCTGCAGTTGTAGAGGGAGATACACACAGCATTCATCTACACTACATTGGTAATTCAAACTTGATCCTCTCTTTCATCTCTCGGGGACCAGCCTCATGTCGCTGCAGCTGATGTTCAAAATTGGTTGCCACGTCGAACCAAAACAAAAAGACTACCGAACTTATCATTGAATAAAAAAAAAACTTCCCTTGAAATATTGGCTAATGAGATTTAAACTCATGTATTTTGAAAGAAAATCACACAGCTGTGTTACATATCGAGCTTTTTAAAGGGAAACACAGTGAAGGAGCTGCTTTTATATCCTTATTCTGTTATTTGCCTCATCCAAGAGCCATTTTTGAAGCAAATTCCATCCAAACGTACAGTTTGAAGAAACCATCGCTCTACAGTGCCAATAGTGTTGAAAAGGGGGCTGTCCCTTGACGCTGATATGACTAATAATTCATATTATAATGATGTCTGTGCCAAGTTTAAACAGGATTATTTATAGATAAAGTGTGATGTTTCGCAGAAATCATGGCATGACTCTAATTCTGCAGCTTTTTATATTTCACACACACACACACACACACACACACGCACACGCACACACACACACACACAAACCATCATCATCACAGGAGCCAGGGAATGATTTTATGACTGTGAAGTGACAAGTAGCTTTTGATGGATAAATTTAGATTAGTCACACTCCCAGGTATTATGATGCGACAGTGTACTGTAGGTATTTTCTATGCAAGCGCTAATAAACACACACACGCACACACACACACACACATACACAGAAGCTGTATTTAGCCTAGTTATTGTGGTAGTTATTTATGTATGTTTGTATGTATGTGTACACATGCAAACAAGTGCACACACATACACTGTTGATCTGTATTTAACCCACATACTGTGGTGATTAGCCGGTGGCTATTGATAAGTCTGTGACACATTAAAGGCAACACGGCACATGCATACTCTCTAACACACACACACACACACACACACACACACACACACTGAAGATGACATAATACCTGGGTGAAATACATTTGGAAATACATCAGTCAGCCAGAACATTTAAACCACTGACAGGTGAAGTAAATAACATTGATCTCCTTCTTACAATGCAATGTTTAGCTGGGAAACCTTTGGTCCCAAGTAACAGCAGGGTGTTGGCTGTAGACCTTTGGGTCCTGTGGGTTGTGAGGTGGGGCACGAGCACATCCCACAGATGCTCGATCAGATTGGAATCTGGGGAATTTGGAGGCCAGGTCTGCACCTTAAGCCCTTGGTGGGCAACGCCATTGTTGAATTTCCATGAGGGGAGGTACTTGGTCTATAACAGAGTTTTGCTGTGTGGACTGTGTCAGATGGCATCCGCATGAACACCAGGACCAAAGGTTTTCCAGCAGAACATTGCTTTATAACGACATGAACAATGTTATTCACTTCATCAGCAAGTGGTTTTATTGTTTTGGCTGATCAGTGTACCTTTCCATATGTGTGGTGTTTACTGCAACAGGTTCAGGTATCAAAGTGCACCCACTTAAAGGGATAGTACACCCAAAAATGAAAATTCAGCCATTATCTACTTAACCATATGCCGATGGAGGCTCAGGTGCACTATCCCTTTAAGTGACTCCACTCATATACATCAGTTTCCTGGTAATGGTGCACACCTCACACATCTGCCACCTGACCCAAATGTATTACAGTGAGAAATACATACCCAGAAACAGAAATACCAACCCAGTCACTGGAATAAATGTTGGCATTGTACTTATCTGCAAACTGGAACATTTGCATATTATTACGTAGTGTCTATTTTAGAAGTTGGGTTAGGCACAAAAATCACACAGAAGTCACTTGTTTATGGTTAGGAAATGATCATACTTCGGCTTAAAATAGCTGGTATTGGTGGCACAATCACAACTGCCAATGTTGCGCCAAAAAGCTCCCAGTTTTTGTTTGTTGGTCTTGAACAGTGGTCTGCAGCTTTTCAGCCATTTTGCTTAGGTGTCATGCCATACAGCAGCTCCCAATGTCAAAGTCAGCTCATATACATATAATCTGAACTACGTCACATTAGAAACGTTGACATGATACGTATGCAAACACTAACAAACTTAGCCAAACAGAGAATGATGACATTACCCTTAATGAAATGCTTAAGTTAATAAGTTGGATAGGGATGCAGTTTTTACTCAGAACTCTAAAATTATTAAAAACATTTTGTAGGAAATAGAAGTCCTGTTAATTTGTAAATACTCCACCAGAACTTCCTGTGTTTATAAAATCAGCAGCATGAGGCTCTAGCCCTTTGCTTGATAAAACTCCAGATCTGAATCCTTCCTCCACTTTCAAGTTTTGTAAAAGAGCTGTTTGTGTTCATTAAAACTGACTGACCTGCATGCCTTGCAATGAATAATTGATAGTACCTTTCAAATTCAGTTGCATCCCACTAACTTTGTATCTTAGGATCTGGAAAGATTCTGTTTGAGCCAACAACACAAGACTGTGGTATATGTGCTTACATTATTGTGGTAGACCTTACTAGAAAAAGTTGTGTGACTTCAAGTCAATACTTTATAGCAAAGCAGCCTGGGGCCAAATGAAGGCCAGTGCAATAGTGCTACAGTCTCTTCAGTTTGTGTTTGCACATGTAAAATAGAAGCTGAAGGGGTTTCCTAGGTATTAGCAGAGATGTATGTTGATCCATCTGCTGGTTCTCTATGCCCTTCAGCGTCCAGCTAACTAATGCAAAGCTAACTAATGCAAAATAATTCATTAATAACTTTTGTAGAATTGTGGACACAACAAACTAAATATGAAAAATGTATTTAATTTGGATTTTAAGCAGCCAATTAAATGGCACAGCCCATACGTTTAGGGAATTACAATGACAGAAAACTTTCTAAAGTAGTTAACTGTCCCTGTAGTTTAGGATTTATTCTGGCGCAGTTGGGTCTGGCTAAAAGCCTCAGTATATCATCAGATCTAAAATATTATGGAGGCAGAAATCAGTCTGAAGGAATACTTCACACCCCAAATGATCATTTTTATATAATTACTCTGTTTAATTGAATTCAGGAAGAAAACTGTATTTCTGACATGTCTCCGTGGTGCATGGGGAATCTAAAGAAGGCAAACATTCTTGATGAATATAAACTGTAATATTTAAAACACTTTAGCATAAACAGTCTCACCCACGGTTGAGTAGAGAGCCTGTGCTGTTTATGCAGAAGCATTTTAAATATTACGGTTTCAGAGAAAATGCATGTGTTTGGA
Source organism: Epinephelus awoara (assembly GCA_035609425.1). Taxonomy (NCBI): domain Eukaryota; kingdom Metazoa; phylum Chordata; class Actinopteri; order Perciformes; family Serranidae; genus Epinephelus; species Epinephelus awoara. The sequence continues at coordinate 29,855,474 of CM069309.1, forward strand.
AAGTACTGAGCGTATGACTGGATAAATGAGACCTGGATACTAACTGCACAAGTTATGTAAGACTTTGTAAACAGATGTTTATGATGGAAGGAAGTACTTAATGTAGCACATACCTCCTCTCCTTGCACTAGGCACAGTCTGATGCAACTCAAAATTGTTTTGTGCATTTGACGGAGGCAAGACTGGCAGTAATATTTCCTAATGTAGACCCATCACGCCTCACTGTAAAGGCCAACCAGCAGGTTACATATCTATGCTCTGGTCCTGCACTTTCTGGACCAACGGTTTTGGTGCTTTCTGTACAATGTTTAAAATAAATATTGCAACCAACGTCTTATCTGCCTTAGTTGGACTCTGGCCTGAAATGTGCCACTGTGAGGGCAAAGTTGCTGCAACAACCAACACACCCAGGGTACCTTGCATTTATTTATATCTGGACATGGAAGGTCCAAGACCAAATGTCAATATGTGATGAGATCAGAGTGAGAATGTGTGACTCTTGCTCTTACAGTTGATTTAAAATTTTTGCAGTATTTCTAAGTGCACTGTAGTAGTGCTACATGAATATAGATTTTTTTAATATAAATATATGCACTGTTTCTCTTTTCCAGCAGAGTCCTGCTTCACATTCATACAACTGGGCACACACTGACGCCTGGGAGCTGCCTCGCACTGTGCAACCTCAGTCTGCTACATTTAGCTACCAAGCTTGGCTGTAGCTAGGGACAGAGGAGAGTATGTTCACTTGCATGTCCAAATAAAATCTTGAATTTATATTCAAAAAGCGCCCATGTATGGTGGGCTTTTGGGGAAAGAAAGTACTGGAAAACAGCAGTTGACCTGACCACAGCCCTCCCTCTGTTCACTTTGAAGTACTCTTGACTATTTTTATTGCTATGACACGATGGGACACCAAGGAGCAAGGTAAACACAGAGAAAAAGGTTTATGTAAGTTTAATATTTTCCCCACATAACCGCTCTCCTTTACTCTCCATGTCTCTCGCTGTGATTCACCTTTACTTCTTCCTCGTCCTCTGTCTGTTCCTGCGTATGACGATCTTTCTTAAAAAATTTATGGTAATTCTTTTCGACTGCCATTTTTTCAAAACAGAATGCATTAAATGTGGCATTAGTGTGTGTGTGATTGTGTGTTAAATGTGCTGCCTGTAAATAATGAAAGAGTGCGCTCATGTTTGGTTCTGTGTAAATTATTTAACCGAGCCCACACGCACACAACTACACCCCTGCGACATGCTGCTCGCGCGCCACAGTTCTACCTGTCATTTTCTGTCCACCTCTGCCTCTCCTCTCTTGCTCTCTGTATCTCATTTCTTATTGAGTACCTCGGTTGGAAATTACAAGGTCAGGACAGCTTCTCTCAGGAAGTAAACATCTCAGTGGGCTGGCTTGGGACCAGCAGTTTCATAGTCTGTTTCAAACTTGACCAAGTCTGAAGTGCATCCCTCAGCTGGACTCACGTGGGGGGAAAGAGATATAAAAAGTCTTTATTTAGTAACTTTGATAACAGGATGGAGGATACGTTAGGAGCAGGTCCCATGGAGGAGTCCACGGTTTATCCAAGCACAGACTCTGAGTGTGTGTTTATATTTTGGGAATGCATTTTTATTTATATTTTAGTCTGCTGAGTAACTTTTCTTCTTTTTCTTTTATACTAACCAGAGATCTGGGCACTGCTTCCAGACAACAGTCAGTCTTAGATGAAGGGAGTGTTTTCGAAGAGCGTTTCTATAAATACTCATATTTTCATTTTCCAGAGCAGTAATTGGGAGCAAATGCAATGTTGAATACACTTGAAAGTAACTTGACACATTGAAATATCTGTAAGCCCAGGTATATTTAAACACAAAAAATCAAAGTTCATATGTTGTAAAAGATCAAGGATAGGAGATATGACTTAAAATGTCATATCACATTTTTTGTTTGTTTGTGTGTTTTTTGCGATGATGGTATTATGTCATAATATTAGAAAATTAAAAGGGATAACAGCAACTTAATTTTGACAGGCTGCTTAGGGGATTATCTCACATTCACACAGTCGTCGAAATCCAACGCTTGGGAAGTGACTTGCAGCATCAGAAACCAACAAAAAAGGTGTTTAATTATGGCATGATACACGGCCAGTTGTGGTTATAGCACCAGGGGGAAACATGGTGGGACAAGGACAAAAGTTAAGGTGGTGAAAGTCCAACTTGGGTTGGCAGTTGGCGTGTGCAACCATGTGTTTTTGTTGCCTAAACCCAATCGTGTGTGTTTGTTACTGATGGAAAAAAAACCCCATCAATTTGCGGCGTTGTACCAACGTAGTGCATTTATTTTGAAAGAGACTGTATGTAAATGTTAAATTTCCTGTGAAAACAGAAGTTTATCTGGAAAGAAGAGAACTTGACAAGATGTCCCAGAACGTCAACAACCAATGCACCAAGGGTACCTTGTACATCGTATGTGGACGTGAAAAGTCCAAGTCAATATGTGACAAAGTCAGAGTGAGAATGTGTTGGTCAGTTAGCACATCCCCAATTTGGAGAAGCAGGCTGTAGTCTGGCATGGAAGCTAAGCAATCTACTGCTGGGGATAGAAGCAGCAACAAAACGTATTTTAGCCACCTGAAAAAACAAAACAAGAAAAACATCAATATCAGTTCAAATGTGCGCTATGTTGAGACTATTTTTCATGCTTCACCTTAATATCAGACAGTGAACTTCAAACATCAAACGCTTATTTTGTTTGTGTAATTGTGAAGGGGTTAGTCCAGATTCCCCAAAGTCACACAAACTAACTAAAGGCCCGTTTCCACCGAAGAAGTTCCTGGTACTATTTGGGGGCAGGAACTACTACAGGAACGTCCTCTCGCTCGGCCCTCTCAACCGCAGTGTCTCCACTGAGAGAGCGGAGTAGGAGGAAGGTTCCTGTGAAGTTACCGGGCTCTGGATGTGATGTAATCGTTACGCAACCATTTTGACCGGAGCAACGTAGCGGCGTAGGGACGCTGTTAGCGGTTAGCGGTGTCTGTAATAACTCACTAAACTCACAAAGTGGCCCGTGAAAATTTTTTTTTTCAGCGGATATCTTAGTTACAACATGATTGAGCTAACTGGAGTAGTTTCATGTCGTATCCGACAACAGGAGGCATTTAACAAATGACGTCCTGATGTCAGCTGCAGCTACTGATGCTTTCTAGACATCGTGATTTCCCAAAACTGAATAAATACCACACATAGCAACACAAAACTGCTTTGCTAGCTCAATCATGTTGTAACTAAGATATCCGTCGGAAAAAATATGTTTTTCACGGACCGGTTATTGAGTTTGTTTACATGGCGGTGGAAGCTATGAACGAGCAAACCCTCGTCTGCTGAGTTTTAAAAATGCCGGCTCTTTTGTTGCTTTCTGTTAATGTCACATCCCACCTTGAGTAAATCCAATCAGCGCCAAGTAACCCCCAAGCCCCACCCAGGAGTCTTTCAGGGCCGTTCTGAGTACCTACCCCGAAGCAGGGACTTGTTTAGCCCCTGTAAAAGTTCCGGAACTCTGTCCTTCGGGGCTGGTTCCTGCGGTGGAGACACGCACCAACGGCCCCGGCCCCGTAAATCTACCCCGAAGTTCCTGCGGTGGAAACGGGCCTTAAGTCAGCAGTAGACCAGCATCTCTGGCTAAAATTACTCCTTTTGTCAATGGAGTCTGGTGGCTTTGACAAGAGTATGGGGAACTAAAGCCGTTTACTGCTTTCCCATCTGAACGGGCTCTCTGACGGAAAGGTAAAGAAGTGAAAATACTCTGAATAAAGCATACATGTAAAAATTATATAGATTTTTTAGGTGGGACTTTTTTAAGGTGACTGAAATCTGTTTTGTTGCTGACCCCCATCCACAGCAGTACATTATTTAGCGTCTGTGTCGGAATCCAGCCCGCTTCTTCAAACTAGGGGTGTGCAGGTTGACATCTACTGTACGTAATACACTTACTACAGATAAGTACCTCAGACAACACCACTTAAAAAAAAAAAAAATTAAATTAGTTTGGGGCCTCAATGTTCAGGGTGAAGCCCTGACAAAATGACCTGGCAAATAAAGTCAATGCTGATGCCTGTAACCATAGTAACTGACTCCTTCCTGCAAGCGCACACTGAGGGAGGAGATGGATGCTGTGCTGTTGCCAAAGGAGCAGCTGAGAGAGTTTACTCTGAGCAGCAAGTCTGGCCTGGACTGATGCATCCTGCACTGCCTGTTTCCTCTCCACAACTGATGAACCAGCTGCAGTTATTTTTTCAAAGAAACTCTTTATATCCATTACATTTAGCTTTTCTGACTTCAATGACAGATGCTTGTCCAGGGCAGGCACTGTTGACAGCAGGTCAAAACCCAAAATGGCCGTCCATGCTTCCAGGTATGGATGTAGCCTGTACATGACTATATAATCTGTGTCCATGTGACGTAGTTCAGTAACAAGCAGAACTCTCTCGTGTGTGTGTGTGTGTTTATAGTGGTAATGATGGTATTGCAAAAAAAGACTGTGACACTGGTGACTAAACCAGTTTGCTGCCAACGCCAATATAGGACACAAATACATGTTTTTTGCCTGGAAACGTTCAGTATGAAACAAAGCTCTCTATGATTCATGTTCCTGGATGTAGGCAAGTTAAGAATATAAACTGGGATTAATGTAGCCGCTTCTCCATGCAGGCAGACGCCAATTGTGGGTGTCATTCTATCATCATTTCTGTAATAGACCTATCCTGTGCGTAAGTATGTGGCAAATGACATAAGCACAATAAATAAAAAAAAAAGTCAGCACAGAGGATTAGGACAAGTAAAGACCTAAAAATGAACGGAAAACGATAAAAAATGTCAATGAAACATGTAGTTTATGGCTCCTCCTGCAGGCTCTGGAGCCTTTTACGATGCTCTTTGATGTTATGAACACTAACTCGAGTGGGTAGCAGACACTCTTTTATCTACAATCATATTTAAGAGCGTCTTCAGTTACAATGCTTTTGGGAAACACCTCCTAATCTTAAAAAGGACCATGAGATGAATTTGGGAAATGGGGCCCAGCAGTGCATTTGCACTCAGTTAATTTACATTTACACTGTCTACAATTAAACAATGGGTTGTAAAGAAAAGAAATATGGACTAACAAGTGTGGCAGACGTTTTTGGTGACATGTATTACCAGAGGGTTAAAACCGGTGGGATTTCAGTCTCTGTAACATCATGAAGGAGGGACCAAAATGTATCTGTAGATACATAGGTTGGGGAGTTTATGCACACTGTTACCACGAGGAAATGCTGGCTACAAAATTTTGACATCTATCCATCCAGTATTAGAGAGGGTGGCAGAGCACTGTGGATGGCTTCATACTCCATACTCATACATACCACTTATAATCCCCACGCCAACGACATTAAACATATTCCCTCTGTAAAATGTAAATGTTAGGGTGAAAACATGAAAGTGCCATCGGGGCCTTTGTGAGAGATGTCAGGTAACGTGTAGAGAGGAGAGAAGGAAGTCAATGGGAAGAAGGGTGAAGTGAAATACCTCTTAGCCAGACCTAATTTGTAATCAGCCTCATCTTGACGGCTGTCAATGCTGAGCTCTGACTATTGATGGAGCTGCCAATATTGTGTTGTGACTGACTCCCCCCGGGGATTTAAGGTAAATGACTGCCTGTTAATTACAAAGTAATGACTATAAATTAAGATATAATGGTGGTCATTACTGAGTCATGTGCAAATGAGAAGAAGGCACCCTCACCAAGAAACTTGTTGCAATTGGGAAAATCAAGGCATTATGTAAATACACAATGCTATAATCAGAGATTGGATTATAATTGCTACTAATAAAAAAGGTTGTGGTTGTTTTTTTATCTTAAGAGATGTGTGATTTTCTTATTTAATGTTCAAAGGAAAACACTCCAGCTTGAGTTAAAAAGAGGGTAGAAATGCAGGACAGTAGACAATCCCATAAGGGCCTAGAACACTGCTTGTGTTCCCCTTGCTCTTCTTCTGGCAACCCAATGTTGCCTCAGTCTTGGTGGCCGTCTTATATGAATTTATATAAATGTTGGGTTTGCTTTGGTAGATATCTCTGGGCCCTTTTGGCCTTTCTTGATGTCTTTTGAATCAGTGCTGCTTGGTTGATTGCAGATCTGTGTTTCTTCCCTGCTGGCTTTGGCGATATTCTACTTACTCTGGGTGACTTCTTTTTTGGTTTGTGCAATTTGGCTGCTGGTTAATGAGACTTGCCTTCTGGTTTGTGTAACTTTGTTGCTGTTTTGAGAGTCTTGCCTATTAAGTTGTATGATTTGGTTGCTTGGCTGATCTTGCCTTTGGGTTTGGAAGTCTTTACTTTGTCCGTGCTGGCTTTTTCACTCTGCCTTTGAGTGTGTCAACTTGGAGCAGCTATTAACACTTTTGATTCCCAGTGTGGTTGGATAATGCATCTTATGGACTACATCAAACATAAACCAACTCTCAGTTACAGTAGCTGGTTAATTTTCATATCTGTGTCATGCTAAACAGTTATCATATACCACATGGAATTTCAAGATAATGCTATCCAACATTAAAAAAATCATCTGATATCACATGAACCCCCTTTACACCTTGAATTTAAATGCATTATGGGTGATTGGATTGCAGTCGGAGTACAGATGTAAATGCACCCGAAACGCTTTCAGGACGGATTCTGATCTGATCTGCCAAAACACATTCGCAGGTGGTCAGGAATGCATTGGAATCACATCGGACACAAGTGTAAAAGCATTTACATTCCACTCACAACAACTATGTGGGCTGAAATCCGTAATCATACACACAGTTAGCGAGCTAAGCCACTTGCAAGAAAGCAGCAAGAATGTTTTTGGATATTTGAGACACTTCAATCAATTCAATCAACTTTATTTATAAAGCCCAATATCACAAATACAATTTGCCTCACAGGGCTTTACAGCATACGACATCCCTCTGTCCTTTAGACCCTCACAGCGGATAAGGAAAAACTCCCCAAAATACCCCCTTTACCGGGTGTGCGGTGTCCTGATGAGACCAAATGTGTGCTTTCAGGTTGTTCCTAAAAAGTATACAATTGACACTTGGCAATATGTGTGTTCAACCAAGCCATTTACAAAGCAGTGGCTGAGCAAATGTTGGAAAATGGCTACAACTGTTGTTTGAGCTGGATGCAGCAATTGAATCTCAGTTCAGTCAGACAACTCTGGATTGAATTTAGCATTTTTTATTGAGCATAAATATTTGCATGCTGAAGCACAGCGTGAATAGTTTAGTATGGCTGAAGCAAGATTGGCGTCAGGCTCTATCTCAATTTATTAATTCCCTGAAAATGATCTGTATGACAGACATTACAGGGAATGAATAACAGACCCCCAGCTGGGGGTCCTCGAAACAGAGCCCACAGGTGGATGCTGGGGAGGTGGTGGGATTTGAGAAGCTTCCTAAGCAGCACACAGCAGCGGCAGCAGCAGCAGCAGCAACAGCAGCAACAGCAGCGAGAGCAGCAGAACCAGCAGGATCACCAGCAGAGCAGCAGAGCAGTAGAGGCAGCATGCAGCAGCAGCAGAATAGCAAGGAATGATCAGGTAGGCACAGGGGGTTTAAATAGCCCGCTCTATCAGCTGAAGAGAGCATGTGACTGATCAGCTGATCAGGATTGGCGCGCTTGAATTGTCTGCCTGAACTAGCTCCGCAGGCTTCGCATCATTTCAGTCAGACAACTCTGGATTGAATTTAGCATTTTTTATTGAGCATAAATATTTGCATGCTGAAGCACAGCGTGAATAGTTTAGTATGGCTGAAGCAAGATTGGCGTCAGGCTCTATCTCAATTTATTAATTCCCTGAAAATGATCTGTATGACAGACATTACAGGGAATGAATAACAGACCCCCAAAACTGCAAGTCCCCCAACAGCTTGAGATGCAGAGCCTGACGCTGCCCAATTATGAGAATGGTGGAGCATCGACCATGGAATCAGCCTGTCAGTCTATTTAAGCCTAAAAGGATAATTGGCAGCTACCCCTTCCCAGCAATCCACCAGATACAACCGTAATGTGTTGCTGAACATTTATTGAAGCCGGATTACAGGGCATGAGCACTCATGATTTTTTGAGCCTGCAGAATTTCATTTTTGTTGAATCGAATATATTTGACGTAAGCTGCCGAAGACCATCGGCCCAGAGACTTAAGGGAGGGCGTGGGCACGAGCAGCGCTGCAGTTGTAGCTGCCCCAATTCGGAGGGAGTGAGCAGTGTACGCCGCTGGAGACAGTCCGCAACTCAAGCAGAGTTCACGCAGCCTTTTGGAAAACCAAGATCTGGTCATGGGCTTGCTGCCATCGATGGTGAAAAGCGGGTCACTCGGAGCAGGAGCAGGTCGGGTTTTCAGGTAGCACAGCATGGAGGCGAAAGGACAGAAAGCAGAATTAATTTTTGCAATCACCACGGGCGTTCCTTTGTTCATCCGATCTGTCTTAGAATGTTTTAAATAAACAGTGAAATGATCAGATTCTAATATTAAATCAGAAAAACAGAGGTCATGCAGAGGGTTGAAAGAAAGAGACCGAGTGGTGAACTCCCCACACCTCATGAAACCATAAAACGCCATTAAAAGAACAGCCTCCAACATTTTGTTAACAGCAGAAGTGAACAGCCCGGATCTTAACTTTGAAATCATCCTGTGCACCAAGGAGATAGTGAGAGGTAGGCGTTTATCATTGCCTGGAGGTTGCTCTTTTTTGAGGCCGTTGAGAAGCAGGCGAATGCTGGGATGCGTTAACAGGCTGCAGACTGAAGGGTCTTGACAACGAAGATTAAACTGAATGCCGGCTATCATGGCTTTAATGGAGAGAGGCTGCAACTTACGGGACTCAAAAGAGTGGACAATAAATGCGCAAACAAGGGGAATATTGACAGGCAAGGGTGGGCAAGCAAAACGAGCGCAGAAAGAAGAGAAAAACCACCAAGCAGAATCATAAGTTTTTAATGTGTTCTTTGATAGACCTTTCCTCATATATTTAGCAGCAGAATTTAGCAGAGAGGGCAGAGGACCTTCGCATCCTAATCTAGAATGACTTGAGAGAACGGAGGGCAGGGCAGGCCACTGGGCTTGGCGGTTGGACACAGGGTTTTGAATTTCTGAAATTTAAAACGAGAGAGAGCATCAGCTACGGAGTTGTCATGGCCAGGAATATAGACAGCGCGCATTAAAAAGTTACCTGTCACGCATGTCCAGGTAAGGCGTCTGAGTAGACGATTAATTGTGGGCGTCTTAGAGCGCCCTTTGTTTATCATGTTAACAGTAGTTTCGTTATCACACAAGACTACAATCTGTTTCCGAGACCATTTGTTGCCCCACAATAAGGAAGCCACCACAATTGGGTACAGTTCAAATAATGCTGTTGATTTGCAGTCTGACGGTAAATTGAGCATTTCCTCGGGCCAAGCTGCAGAAAACCAGTCGCCCTTGAAGAACCCCCCGAAACCGACAGAAGGAGCGGCATCTGTGAAGAACTCTATCGAAGCGGAAGTTTCTGGTGAGTTATTATAAAAAAAAGAAATGCCGTTCCACTGATCTAAAAAGAAGGACCAAAACCGAATATCAGACAAGCAACCATGATCTAATATAATCATATCCTGAAGATTTTTAACCGTTTTTGACAGGTCAAGCAATCGGGACACAAACGCACGCCCTTGAGGGATAATTCTCATAGCGAAATTAAGATGGCCCAACAGAGAGAGAAGATCCCTTTTTGAAACTGAAGCGGCTGAGGAGAATGATTTTAAAATATCCCTAATGCGACACAATTTCTCTTCAGGGAGAATGGCTTGCATTAGTACGCTGTCTAACGTGATACCTAAAAACTCGATGCGCGTACTGGGACAGACAGTTTTTTCTTCGGATAGGGGCACTCCAAAAGAAGAAAAAACATCCTTGACAGTTGATATGCAACGAGCTGGGGGTGAAGACGGAAAATCGACCACTAGGAAATCGTCTAGGAGATGCAGGACAAATGGTAATTTATGGATATTATACAAGATCCAGCATAAAGCCTCCGATAGTGTGTCAAATATGCGAGGGCTGCTTCGGCATCCAAAAGTTAATTTAACTGCAAAATAAAACTTGGAGCGCCACTTGACGCCAAAAAGATGCCACTGGGATGAATGGAGCGGCATCACTTTAAAAGCATCAGTAATATCAGCTTTCCCTAGCCAAGCACCTTGCCCTGCAGATTTAATCATTTGAATCGCGTTGTCAACCGTAGCATAGAAAAGAGAGAATGGAGCGAGAGGAATAAGGCTATTAATACTTGGGACAGGACCATTATGAGGAGCGGACAAATCTATGATGAGGCGTTTTTTCCCCGAGTATTTGCGAGTAGCTACCCCTATGGGGCTGACCCTGAACGGACTAAAAGGAGGTTTGGAAAATGGACCAACCATGAACCCTTTCTTAATCTCCTTTTCCAGCAGCTCATCTACAACCTTAGGCTCCTTAAACGCTGATTGCAGATTTTTGCACACATGAGTAGTCTTAGGAAGCCGACAAAGGCCGGCTAAAAACCCCTGAACAAGTCCAGTTATTAAATAATTGACAAAAGATCTGATAGGATGATTTCTGAGAGCCTTGGAGAGAGCCGGGACATTCACAGGCGTGGAGGGATGAGCTTGAACAGAATTTATTTCTCTGAATTTGCAGGACGCACCCGTCTTGGGCACACAGATGTCGGGTGGCTGTCCGCGCACCAGCTGCAAATATGCAAATATTTACAATTGCGGTAAGTACAGACATTTTCGTTAAAGTTAATACATATAGGAATATTATTGCCGGGTAAATAAGGCACCTGAGTTTTGCGTGCGGGACCCGTAGCTTGGAGCCGAGGAGTATTGGCCTGAAACACAGTCTTAGGACAAAGAGTGGGGCTGTGGCTAAATGAACCGCAGATAGAGCATGATAAGGCTTGATGTCCGGTGAAGTGTCTGCTTATTAAAGCTAGATCTACAACTGACCAGTCTATCTGTTGATTAAATTTCTGGATGTACATAGCAGATTTAGATGAAAAACTCTTGTGGTACTCGTAGAAAAGAGTCCCTCCGTATGACATAGCCAAATCAGAAATAATAGCAAGGTACGTGTCCAGCTCTTGTCTGCGTTCAGGGAAGACTTCACAAATGGTGTCTCTAAAGACGCCGAAAGCCACATTGAATTCGGCTAGTGTCAGTGATTTTGACAGTCTGGGGTCATTATCCTTTAAAAAGACAGAGAAGTCACCGCAGTCCACCATCCGTTTATCTGATGTGTCAGAAGCACAAATCAAAATCTTGACCAGATTAACGTCCTGCCCTAATAAAACAGCAACATAGAACAATCAGATTAAAATGCTAATATGGCAATAAAAATAAAGAGAAAAGAAAAAACAAGACTGAGCTGCATACCTGCGATAATCTGGTTCCTGAGAGCATCAGGAATAGCCTCAGCTGGGGACAGAAACGGCACACCTGTACTTGGCGCAGGAACTGCAGTTCCCAGAGTTCTGCGGGGCAAGGACGGGGGCTCGGCCGATGACGTCGAGGATTCCCCGCACGGAGGGATAGCGGAAGTAGAGCCTGCTGCGGTGGATTCAAGCACAACAAGTCGATTATTCATGCTGTTTAGGGAGGATTTAATATCGGACAGAGCCAACAGCAATTCATCATTCGGCTGAACACACGCCTGAGTGGAAGACAATTTCCCCTTCTTCCGAGGAGTGTAAGTAGACTTCGCTGCGCGTTTTTTGGCAGGGGCTTTCCCCTTCTTGCTTTTTGTGGCGGAGCCCTCTGGCTCTGGATCTTCAATTGCACCGGGAACGTGCTCTACCAGAAACTCGAACAGTTCTTCCTGACTGAGGCCGCATGGAGCAGAGACGCCGCTGGCGTACAGAGTCTCTAGGATCCGAGTCGTAGGCCAATCGCTCAGTTGCTTTAAAACCAGGCGAGAGCTGCGACGAGGAGCTGCGGAAAGGGCTCCCTGATCCCCAGGAGGAGAAGGCGCGTCGTTGTCGGTGTCTGGGATTTCCAACAACCCGCCTTCGCTTCCTGACTCGGATGAAACGGAGGACATGATGGCGAGGATCAGAGGCCCCAGTAACGTCAAGATGAAGAGCTTCATAAGAAGCAGGCAGCGGAAACAGCGGATCAGCAGCACAAACAGCAGCAGAGGAGCAGAAACACAGAATCAGTAGCACACAGCAGCGGCAGCAGCAGCAGCAGCAACAGCAGCAACAGCAGCGAGAGCAGCAGAACCAGCAGGATCACCAGCAGAGCAGCAGAGCAGTAGAGGCAGCATGCAGCAGCAGCAGAATAGCAAGGAATGATCAGGTAGGCACAGGGGGTTTAAATAGCCCGCTCTATCAGCTGAAGAGAGCATGTGACTGATCAGCTGATCAGGATTGGCGCGCTTGAATTGTCTGCCTGAACTAGCTCCGCAGGCTTCGCATCATTTGTATCTCAATGTGAACACTGGAGACACATTTTACAACCAAGTGTAAATGTAATCAAGTTAAACCATATCTAGATACTATGTGGATAGGAGATGCATTTTAAGGCAAGGTGTAAAGGGGTCAATTATAATGCTACATGTACACTGCCATTCAGAAGTTTGGAATCACCCACTCAGTGGTTAGATTGATAGGTTTAAACAGCAATTAGTCAGTACATAGTATGTGCAGCTGATCCTCCCTGATCCAATTCCAACAGTGCTAACCCGAAACTAACCTTCTGTTTCTATAGTAAAGTTTGAAGAAGAGCTTTGCTAGAGCAACACGCCTGTTATCTTTAGCTTATTATAGGCATTATCATGCGCTTGACACTAGCAGGAACCTGTTCCTATTTAAATCTGCACACATTTGATGCTAAGCTTGCCAATGACTGCTGATTTATTCTATTCATATTTAACTGCTGCTTAGAGGGATCTTTGTCTCTTTCTGCCCTTTCAGTTGTCAGTCTGGTTGAACCATTGTACAGTGCTCTGTTCTCCATGTACCAAACAAACCCTTCACACAAAATAACATCTATTTTAAAGAAGACTTTGTACAACCTAAGCATTAAATAGCATTTTAAATTGTGGTGGAATTCTGATGCATTTATTTTGTAACTTTTATCCATTCTGATCAAGAATCTTTTTTTCTGGGCTTTACTACTGTATGGGACTCTGTCTCCTAAAAGAGACATGGTTCCCTTGAATGTTCAGAGGACTCAGGGATTCTCCATTTATTCATTTGAACAGCTCTGTTTGCAGGCATGGCACAAGCGTAGAGAGTAGTCCTCTCAGCCATCTGACTGTACCCAAGCCTTTGCAGCAAGACAAACCCCTTTTTTGGACAATAGTGTACTTTTATTTACTTTCAAGTGATATATGCAGTATTTATGTGGAAAAAAAATCAGGTAATTACACCCAAGAGCAGAAGAAAGAAAAGTCATCCTTCAAACCTGGTGAAGGTCTCTTGTCCTCATTTCCCAGGCTTTTTCCAAGTAACTGCTTACAGTAAATGTGTGGTATGTGACTCAGTGTTTGTGCAATATTGTCTTCGAAAGACTACTAAAGGTGTAAATTATATGAAGCAGTAAAATGTACTACAAAGGGAAAAAGTGGATGAAGAACAAACACAGCCTAACAAACCTGCATCCATCTGTGTACACAGTGGCATGGCAAAGTCATTGTTAATTAGCTCTTAAATAGTTGTCACCATTAGTCGTAAGCTATAAAAATAACAATCTGACAATCTGGAAGGCCCCATGTAACTAACCTGGCCCTGTTAGTTTGCTGTCAACTATAAAATGTAATGACTGCAGTATGGAGATCTTAATGGTGACATTTGGTAAGCATAAATGAGAGATAACCTTTCATCTTCATTGGCTAAAATATAAATATAGCCTATATTTTTTTTTTCCTAATTGCACCTAATATCTCCAACAGATAACCAACAAAGACATAACAATGCTTTCCAGCAACATACACACAAGGAATAAAAATAATGTAGTTTAACTCTGAAGCAACATCAGGAATACAGGTGTTCACAGATGCACGTGCACTGCTCAGGGGGAAGTTAACTCATTACACATTGTGGAATTTGTCTCTGATTTCACTGAAATTGGTTTCTATCTGATTCTGAAATTGTAGATTGAACACAAATTGTTATAGTCTCAAATAACCAGACTCTTGCCCTCCTCTGTGCAAATTCAAAGTCTGGTCGGATCGTCTTTCATGTGAGAATCTACAAAAATAGAACATTCAAGTAATTCATGTTCAAGGTAACATTCTGAATTAAAGGGCCTGTTGGGGATTGTCTCGTATGCTTGTTAGAGACCGCAGCTGTTTGATTGCTTCTTCACCAACACAGTAAAAAGTCAATAGTTGACATGTGAAGGGAAGACAAAGAAGAAGCTGCTCCTCCTGTAAGAAAGGAGAGATTTGCCACGCTCTGGTTTCCCACTGAGGATTCAGCTGTTTTATTCTTAATTGTTTGGAAGATGAAACATGGCTGCTTCTCGGTTATCATTTTAACTCTCTCTCTCTCCCTCACACACTTCCTACTATCTTTGCTGTCAGAGGCTCCGGTGCAGTACAGTAGAAAATAAGATGAGAGATAGACAGGCACGGTGATGAGAGAGACACACACAGGCTATTTTCACACAGTGTACACAAACACACACGTAAACCAACAATGTGTCATTACAAGCTAATGCCATAATATGTTTGCCATGCCCTCCCACAATGCTTTGCTCCGTAGGCCAACCCCATTTACTGATCTGCATATAAACAAACAAAAACAAGGTCTTTGAGTGTGTGTGTGTGCATATGTGTGCTGTGTTTTGTGTGTATTCTTATGTAAGCATGCAGCCTCCTCTTGCCTCGAGGATGATGATGGAAACTGGTTGTCATCCTCCCACCTCTCCCTCTCTTCCTCTCTCTCTTTTCCTCCCTTTCTCCATCCATTCAAATGAAATGTGCTTTATTGGCATAACAGAGACATTTCCAGGATAACATAACCGTGCTGACACACTGACAAATAGCTAATTAATTGCAAATTTCAAACGCATATCAACAGTGATGTACGCTGCAGGTTTGTTACTCCAGCAGTGTGACACGATGTCAAATGTTAAGCTCCCCACACAGCTCTGCAGGATTGCAGAGTGGAGGCGAGTGAATGATCCTACAGTCTGTCAGCAGACACTGCAATGGCTGCAAACAGCCACTGGGAGAGAAACAGCTACCTGAGAGTGAATGAATGAGTATGTGAGTTGTCTGATCTACTTTGTATGAAAAAGACAACAGCCTACTTACAGTACAGCAAACAAATGACCCATTAAAAAGGTAGAAAAAACATAAGAAATGTAGCTTTAATGCTTAAACTGGTTGATTGCTGGGTTTTGTTTTTGTTTTGTATTTTACAGCAGCAGACATGAGAAAACACAGAAATACAACAAATACATACTGCTTTATGGGTATATTGCCCTGGTAATGTATTGTATCACAAAGCATGAGTGTTGCACTGATTGAAACCTAGCACGGGCCTTTTCACTTTAGCCCATGGCATAGATATGGGGTATAATATATATTTTATTGAAACAATAAAATGAAAATGACCAACAAGTCCTCCAACCCCTTCAGCCACAGACGTTGTTTGTACCATCCTCTAATATGACCTGCAGTTGCGTTTCCTAAATTAGGATCCCTATGGGTGGCAGGAGATCAACATAAAACATTCTCACTCCGACCTTATCACATATTGATGTTTTGGTCATGGACTTTCCATGCCCACATACGACGTGCAAGGTACCCTGGGTGAGCAACATTTACATACAGTGTCTTTCAAAATAAATGCACTACGTTGGTACAACACCGCAAATTGACATTTGTTTTTTCCTTCAACAACAAACATACATGGTTGGGTTCTGGCAACAAAAGCAGGTGTTTAGTTTTAGGAAAATAGAACAGAATATGGCTTTGGAATCTTACGGGACGCCAACACTGCTCTCTTGGGTGAAAGTTGATGTTTGTTGGACCCATGCACCACAATTCCCACCTGCTCCACTTAGACTTTTGCTGCCTTAACTTTGTCGTTGTTCCGCTGTGTTTCCTGTTGACGCCGCCAGATGCCTTTGAACTATAACGGCAAATGGCCATGTATCATGCTGACATTAAAGGACGCCTTTTCTCTTAATTACTCAGCTAACACGACACAATATCTGCCACCAGCTTTGCATGGAAATACTTCAAAAGATTAAACAATGAAACTTCCTTACCTTAATTGACTTTGAAAATGCCAACTCTCTTGCTTAAATGCATTTCACTTGTTCTTTTGCCTTAAGAATTATTAATACCACCAAATAATAAAGCATTCAGGTTGTGAACCCAAAGGCATATGCATATTACCTTAAAAGTTACCTTAAAAACATCCTGATTCCCAGGATAGTGTGCATCTGCTCAAAGGACAGAACATGTCTAATTTTCTTGAAAAATATTAATCCTTAAAAACAATGATGTGTTCATAGCTTATTCAGCTGCCCCAAAGTGACCAATTAAATCAAGTGATACTGTTGCAGTATAATAGATTATGTAAATACATACCGCAGGCAAATTGTTCATGTTAGCCATGTGCACTACCTAGTGCTGTATTATAAATCTATGAATGTCTTTAATGAAATAAAAAAGTAGCAATCCTTAAACACTCAGGACTCACTTTTTATTAGCAGCTAATTTAGCATTTGTATTTCATAACTTGTCAAAAGTTTGCCTCAAATCTTCTGGACGCTGGAATGGAAACAGTGCCATCTCTCCTTCCTGTCTCTTTTTCCATCTCTGTATTTGTATTTCACTCCATTACTGTCACTGTCTGTCTCTCATATATTCTAATATAAAACAGCCTGACCCAATTTAGACTGTTTGAATAAAATATTCATTGCCCCTTCCCAATTCATGATTAATACTTTTTTCACCCTAGAGAGCCCATTATGAAAATAAATCCTATCTGAGTATCTTATTTCCTACTAGTCTCTTAGTATTCTTTATTCTGATCTTCTTTTTAGTCATCTCAGTTTGGCCAACATCCCTTTACATCAACTTATATTTTGTAACATTTGTATGAATTTCACTGTTTCTAAACTTTTTTGAGGGCTACAGTGCATTCTGCCTATAAAATATTCACACTCATTAAGGCTATTGTCCCTCATGGTTTTGCTGTGTTTGCTTATAATAGTACATTCACTTTGTTCCCACATGGACTTCAAACAGCTAAAATAGTTAAAAGCATACGTTCTATTAGTGTTTTTAGCAAATGAAAAATACATAGGAAGACAAAATAAAACAGGGTTATTGTTAGGGGTTCAGGGGTTAAAAGTTTCGGGTATCAGGGGTTAGGGTTAATGGTTCAGGGATTAGGGGTTTAGGGTATCAGGGGTTAAGGTTAAATGGTTCAGGAGTTAAGGGTTAGGGTATCAGGGATTAGGGTTATGGTTCGGGAGTTAAGGGTTTAGGTTATCAGGGATTAGGGTATCAGGGGCTAGGAGTTATGGTTCGGGAGTTAGGGGGTTAGGGCATCAGGGGTTAGGAGTACGGGTTGAGGGTCAAAGGATTAGGGGTTAGGTGTTTACAGATGAGGGGCTAGGGTTAGAAGTTACTGTTTGAAGTCATATGAAGGTCACAAACCCCCAAGGACAATTTTCATTACTACATCAGCACTTCCTGTCCACAGCCAATTCAAGTCTCTGCAATTTAAATGTCATTGCATATTAATTAAAATTATTGGAAACCAATTACAGCTTGCAAGGTCTGAATCCCATCTGAATAGTGGTTTTTGGTCGAAACAAAGTATACAGATTTTGCAGTGATGATCTCAAACATTAAAAGACTTTGCAGATTAGTATTGAAATCACACACAGACACATATAAGTTGGCTATCCTTGTTGTGCTATCCAAGTTGAAATATCTTGAGATTTTGTGAGGGTGTGAAAGTGTGGGTGCATGTGGATGTCTGCTTGTGTGAACGAGGCGGGAAGCTACAGTACTGTGAAGCAGAGCGTATCTGGCGGATCTGATCTCAGAAGGGACTCAGACCTGATTGCTTAAATCAGAGTATGTGCATGCACGTGTTTTGTGTGCATAAGTATATAAAAAAATACCAAATCTGCATCGAGCTTTCCCTGGTGTAAATGTCTAGGAGAACAAAGTGTATTTGTAACGACAGGATAGATTAATGGGGTTTCTTTTGTATCTCACCCTCTTCTTAATGCCTTTGGCAGGGGAATGCATCCGTGCGCTGTGGCAGTTTGGATGACAGGGTGATATAAATGGTGTCATTTTATTAACATCAAACACTTCTATGCTTCTTTGAGGATGAAAACATATACTTCAGCAAAGGAAATATGACTTTTAGAAAGCCCCTCATTGTGTTTCACATTTTGAGATGCTGCATCATTTGGTAAATTTGAGGAAGAAGAAAAAAAGACACAGACATTGTTGTACTGTGCAACCAACACCTCTTAAGACATTTTCACACCTATTTGGTTTGCAGCAGTCATTTTAACCCTGAAGTGGTTTGTTTGGGTGTATGAGAGCTCTGTAATCACAGTGAGACCTCTCTGAGAGGCTGGTGTGTCAGTACATTTCCAAACAAACCTTTTTGGGATCGAGAGTGTGATCCACTGCAGTGGCAAAAACACTGAGCATTATGGGTTAAATAAGCTGTCGACTATTGCATAATGACACACTCCCTGATTGTGTTTTAGCACCTAATAGTGCCTATAAATCCATGTATTTCCTCCCTGAAGTGTTGTGCACAATATTCACCTGGCTATGAAGTTTTTCTTTGTCCTGTTCTGGAAAATTTAAAGATTGGAGTTTTTTTTGCCGCCTGTGTTTCTATCCACAAACAGCCAGTGGACATGTTCATCAGACAGTACAGACGATGGCTTTAACAAAACACACTGACTGAGTCTGTGTGTGTGAATTGCGCCTGTGTATGTGCGTTACAGCTGAGACAGACTCATCTCAAAAGTTAGTGCTAACTCTTTCTATTTCTCCAGCTCCTTTTCTTTTTGCTTGATTCAGCATGGGATAACCTCATATTTTTGCTCAAGTTAAAACTTTAGGTCTGTTGACCTTATGCATTCACAGCAGCCTGCTTGCTGTTTAGAAACACCTTTAGGTTAGAAGTCCTCAGTTACTTCTTGTTTCTTGTGTGTTTTTTTCAGCAAATGCCAAAATCCAAACCAACTTTTTATCATGCCCAACGGACACAAAGCCTATTACCTCTATAAGAGAGAGCATTGCAGATGATCCCTGCACCGCCCTAGAGCTACACTTATGGCAGCCGGCTGGTTGTCAGTGAATAAATGCTACAAATCCTCATGACCCAAGCCAAGTTCCTGTGTCTTGCCTTCTACTGATCAAAGTGACTGTCAGTCAAAGTGAAGGGGGCTAGCCCAAAGTTAGACGTGAACTTATGCTGCGTTCAAGTGCTCCTCAGGTGGTCCCACTTCTGAGTTGGAAAGTGGTTCTTCTGACCAGGCTGTGTTCACCAGCTTTAAGCTGTAATGTAGAAACAAAATGAAAGCTACAAAGATTTGTTGTATTTTATTGCTCAGAGTGTTTAAAAAACACGGTGAAGACACTTTGAAGTGACCATCAGCCAAACATTTTCCACCATGTTTTGCATACATGACATCAACTCTACAACCGGAGAACCAAATTATTGCCAGCTTTCCAATTTCTTGTTCCGGGAACAAGGGATAGCCACCAATTGGAACCAGGCTCACTTAAAGTGGACCTTTGCAAAAAAAAAGAAAGAAAGAAATCTTCAATGTTGTTGACTGTTGTTTTGTGCTTTTTTTAATTTTAATTTTTATTTATCAGTTCAGGCACTATTAAGGCACAGGTGCTGTATCAAAAGTATCATTAAAGCACCAGTATTTGGAAAAATCCAAACCATACCCAACCCGAGTAAACAGTGCGTATTCACCAGCGATACACTGAACGTGCTACAGCTGTGTGCATTTATGTCCTGTGACTGCACATGGAGCATTACAGCTCGTAATATTACAGGGTGTATCAATCAAGTCTACCATGAGAAAATTGACCTGAATTACTTTTGCTTTATTTATTTAAGCATTTGTTATGGTGTGTCTATATTTGTTACCTAGCATGTAGTTCGAAGTAAACATGAGGGCAGAGGGCAGCACAGACAAGGCTCTCGAGGTGCTGAAAGTACGGCAGCCAGCCAAACTGTTTTCTCAAGGCTGAGGACCAGAAATGTACTGTACGGATGGTTTTCAAGGTTTTTTAATGGTTAAAGCACACACCACATCGCCCAAGGTTTTACTCCAGCTGGGGACCTGTGCCGCATGGCTCCCTCCCCTATCTACCTCTATGAAATGAAGAAGAAGAAGATATGCTTCATTAATCCTTGAGGGGAAATTCTTGTTTTTTTGTCTTTGTTGTCATATACACACAGGTCCAATATACACACACTTGCACTAACAGGACCTAAACATGCATCAAATGGAGAGATGTCAGAGTGAGGGAGCCTTGGACAGGTGCGAACAGTTGTGGGTTCAGTGCCTTGCTCAGGGCACCTCATTAGTGCCCAGGAGGCAAACTGGCATCTCCCAAATCCCTATGAACTGAGCTACTGCTGCTCCTATACTGTCCTATCCAATAAAAGTGACAATGCAACAACAAAAACGCGAGAAAACAGCACTGAATTTTTTTTATTGACTGGGGAAATAAGCTTATAGTGGAACCAGAAAGCTCACAGGAAAACCCGAGGTGTGTATAGACACCATTAATAAGTTTAACATATATGTGTGATCTAAACAGCTCCCTGTGGAGATTACACTTCATTAAGCTCGCCACAGTGAAAAAGGAAAGTTAAAAAAAAGAAAGAAAGTGATGCATGTTACAAGTGTGAGTCTCTGAGCTGGTGTGCATTCTTACATTTAATAAGATGAAAGTTTATCTTTTTTTGAGTTGGCTTTCAAGAACAGAAAAAAAAGAATGGCAATGCAAGTATTTGCTGACAAAAGCTGTAGCCCAACTGACTGAGATTACCATTCCTAGAGCCATACTACTGCTAGAGCGGCAAAAAAGTCCTTTGCATTAGTTATTACCCAGCACTCTGTGACATACACTCAGCTGTCTTCATGGTGTAACAGTTAAAATAGCTTCATGTTCTAAATTCCATCCTTGGCCATTGATGTATGGGCTGTTTTACATTCTATACGATAGGTTATGTATTTTAATGGCACCAGCAATTCCTGATCCCTCATAAAACAATGAGCTGAGAAACCATTTTACATCAGACAGTCTGTAGCATCACTGGTGTGTGCACTTGTATGCATTTTGAGGGATAGTGATATTAATGTTATGGCAGAGAAACTGTCATGTGAACACAATATCATCTGATAGCCAGTGATGGATGCACTCCGACATGTTTTGAAAAATAGTACCATGATGTAATGGTGCGGAAATAGCATTGTCGACCAGATATTACACAGGACCGCCATGAATCAGGCACTTAAAGCGCCACTGATAGGCTCTCAACGCCAACATCTCCTATTACAAATCTTTCTTTCTCTTTTTTTCTTTCACTGCTTCTCTCTTCTTCCGAGTCGTACCCATAATGCATATGCGTGTTTATAACTGGATCTAAAATCAATACTCAAGTGGTATATGTGTGTGACTGGTGTATACTTCTGTGTGTGCATTAACCATGCATTTTTGTGTAAGGTTTGTAGCGCACGCGTGTGTGTCCATCTGTGTGTTCTCTCATCCCACAACTATCAGACTGACCTTGGCGATGATCGTCTCGTATTCCTGGCAGCTAGTGTGCTCCTATAAATCACCCAGCTGGCTGTATCTGCCTTTGATTGCTTTGATTTCATCCATTAGGTCCAATTCAGTCATCAAGAGGAGACAGTGATGGACGGCAGGAGGCAGGTTAAAGAATGATTTCTCAGCCTTGATACAATGAAAACATGCATGTGCAAAATGACTCGCAGGTCAATATGCGCAAAGTGGATGAACTGGAATTGACTGTTTGCCAAATGGATAAAAAGGTGTGTTTTTTCTGCTGCAATTCTTAGTAAGCCAAGCTATCTAGAAGACTAGCTGTTACTTCTAAAGCAAAGTCAGATTACAGTATATAATAAAAAAAAGACCCATTCACGGCTAAGGTGTACATGGTGCAGTATTTTTCCCTTTGTATTTTGGATGTACTTATAGATCTAGATACTGGACCCCACGATGAGGCCTGTTGAGGCCCCCAGGAACAGTGCAGGGCTGTGAAGCCAATTTCATATAGTGTCCAAATGTGGAACCACAACTTCTGGGTTTGTCACATGATGCCATGGGGTCCAAAAAGACTTTTTCACATAGACTTATATTATGAAAGCTGCATCAAAAGACATTGTAGGTTTACTTCGGTGGTATGCAGCCCACTAAATATGCACAATTGTGTTTCTCCTGCTGGCTGCAACTGCTGTTCCACTTGGCTCATAGACTTCACACCGTACTGACGCCAGGGATACAAAATCGCTTTTCTCGGCTCCAGGAAAGTTTTACAAATATAAAACCTCCATGGTCTCTTTCACAGTGGTGGTCTATGGGTTACAATGCTCAGCAAGGCTGAGCGGTGTTCCTGGGAGCCTGATTTCTCCACTATGTGGAAGCTGCTCCTGGATGCTACCAGTGCTTAGGCTAACATTGGCGACTCTTTATTGCATTTGGGGAAGGGTTATGCTCCACCTACCAGTTAAAATTACCATAGATAGCTTTTCACTATCTTTGCTAGCTAACATTATGTGCTAAACTTGATGTTGGTAAGTTCTCACCCTGAAAGCTTTAGTTTTGTAACATTAAAAGCTGGCAAAAGGTGGTATGTTACTAACTGTTACATTTTGAGAATACTGACTTTTTGACTCGGACATGCAGCTTTAGCCTCTTTTAACAGATGTCATGTATGTAGTCGTTAAGTGCATTATGTAAGACTCCTTTTACTATTTGTAAATAAGTCAGCTGGAAACACTGAAAAGGCCGTCAGAGCTGTGTTTTTATCCAGCCAATGGCACTAACTTTAGCTTCATTAGCTCACTAGTTACAGCTAGTTAAATTTGCCAACAGTTGCTGGCTAGAAATTATAAACCTGCTTTTGTTTATAGAATTCATAAGAAATTTGAGCGGTAAATCTGCAACCACTGCATATCTGTTTTTCTGGGCCTGTTTTTGTGACTGAGGCTGTAACAATCTCCTATTTTAAATAACTTTCGAGACCTCCTGCTTTTGTATGTGTGTGTCTGTATTTTGCTTCTTTCTGCTGCAAAACACCCATGCAGATTAGAGTTAAGTCTTTGTGTGGTTGGTATTCAGCTTACTTGTCAGCCTATGTGTGTATTCTCTCTGTGTGTTTGTGCATCTGCATTGGTGCTTGGTTGCTTGTGTGCTCTTATAGGCATGCTTGGGGTTTCTAGAGCTTGCCTGGGTGTGTGTCTGGGTGTGTGTTTGGCCTTGCTCAGTGCAGCATTCACAAAGTACACTAATTGAATAAAGAGTAATTGTGATGTATTTAGGCAGCTGCTGACCCCTGTTGTTCAAGTGGGTAAAGCCATTAGCTAAAGCATAAGGTTTACTCCAGTGGACACACAAGAAAAAAAAAAAAAAAGCCAAAGAGTGGAAGCATGAGAACAGGAAGGCAGTGGGTTAGTTAAGTGGCTTGGGCATTGGTGCTTTTTTGTTATGCATTAGATGCTGGTACAAACAACCAAGGTACAAGCTTGAAGGCACAGAAGACCATGTTGTAAACTATTCATTCACTTGAGAAAATGAAAAACAGCGGCTACAAGTTTTTCCAGCAGCAACAGCACTTTACTACTGTATAATCTCCTCCATGCTCTGAATTAAAATCTGTGCTGTGAGTGCCCAAAACACCAGGACAAAATGTACTTCCATTGTGCACAAGCTTTGTCTTGATTTAGCTTATTTTCCTTAATGTGTCCATCTACTGTCAATACTGAGGTGCATTAATGAGTAAAATGCATAATATTGCCCCAAATGCATTTTACTTAGCTTATCCCGGGCTGGATGGATGGATGGATGGATGGACGGGCGGACAGACGGGCTGATAATTGTGTTCCAAGTGCTTTACACTTTATTTGACCTTATAAATTCCATACATAAAGGATGTCATAAAACTGTGTCACGAAACACTGATAAGTTACATAAAATTGTTGTTGTTGTCTCATGTTAGTTTGTGTATAAACAACCTTTTAATCAAAGGTTTGGCAATTGGAACAGGCATTTGACATAATGACACTTTCCGGCCTCTGCCAAAAATGTCACGGCACTAAATCCAACCTGTATTGCATTAGTAATAAGCAGTAAGACAACCTTATTAACATGATATTACGTTTGTTTATAAATGGACGAATGGCGCCACAAGTGACTGACAGGCCATGGGCAATTTACTGCCAAGCCCAGCCCGACAACATGAAAGAAAAATTCAGTACAGGTGGGCATTCCAAAATTGTCAGATTCCTCTGCTTTGTCTGTGATTTTGTCAAAAGCCACCTTTCACAGTGGTACGATACGCTGCCAGTAATGACCTAATATTATAAGCTGGAAAGTCCCCATTAGCTGAGTGGGAGGGGTGGTGGATGGGTCCAACAAACCCCGGATTTTCTCCCAGTAGCCCGCTCTTCGCTTCCAATGTAGAGCCAAACCATTTTTTTTTTAAATTTTATTTATTTTTTTAATCCTAACCAGGTGCTTTTGTTGATATAACGGCACTGGTTGCAGATGCAGGAGGATAGCTAGCGTCTAATATTTAGACGTGAGAGTCCACTGACAAAGCAGTGGTATGTTACCACTTGGGATGAGAACATGTTGAGCTGGGAAAAGGACTGATTTGCTTATTTACCAGTAAGTTCATGTGTTTTTTAGGGTGACGAGACAAAAGCCACCTTTATTCAACCTCTTCAAGGCAAGAATGTTGCAGTGTTGTTTTGCCGTTATTTTGCCCCTCCATCTTTCATAAAAGGTACAGAAACTGAATTAGGGTGGGCGTTGCATGAGAACAGCCTGATCAAGTAGCGGTTCTGGAGCTTTCAGTCAAAGCACATGAGTCTGCCAAGTTGTCATGTAGTTGTAGTTTCTTAGAACTAAGTGGCATCTAATAGTTTGTAATTTCCCAATGGACATTTTTTTTCAGTAGAAAGTGGTTTCAGTGAAAACCAAAAAAACTATATACTCTTGCATTAAAGTCTGTTCATTTTCTAATCTTTGCATGCTATATCTCATAATAGGTGTTTGAGATACAATAGAGGTAATGCACTATGTCAAATGAAATGACTGAGATATGCATTAGAATAATTTCATATTAGATTGTGCTACAGCCTGCAGGAATTTGACAAATGAAGGAGAAATCTCGTCAGCCTCTGTATTTGCATCATTATCCTCATATCTGCACAGTAATGTCTACAACACTGTCAGAGAGACAGACACTGTTATAAAATCTAGTCTCTGTAATAATCTCATTTTCTGTGTCACTTAAATCTTTGGGCCTGTGTGGACTGCGGAGCCCTCTGAATAGTATGTTGCAGTAAACAACGTCGCTCTCCTCGGCAAGAGCCCAGCGCTCTGAGACTGTTGGAGAACCCTTCAACATATGAAGTGTTTTCCTAACTCTGACATGACTAATCTATTTTAACAACACAAGTACCATAGTAAACTACCTGACACTCCTCTACAGAGAGCCCTGCAAACTGCTGGATGACACTTTAGGATGACAGAGTTTCCTACTTCTAAAGCCACATCCGCGTCATGTGGTAAAGATGGTGGCTACGAGCTCTTGACTTAATGCAGTTTGCCCTAAGTCAGTCAGGAAAGGCACTGTTCAGCCTTTAGTTGTAAATATTACCAGGAAATACTTCATCTAAGTTGTCATCTAATTAACACATCCAGATTTTCCTTTTTCCTCTGCAGCTATGAGGTTTATACATCGTGAAATGTCACACCATGTGACAGTATACATTCTGCTTCTATTTGCTTTACTTTCACAGCTTGAGTTTGAAATGACTTGAACCTGCAGCAGGCGGCTGCTTGTTAACCATTCCCTGGCAGGGGAATAAAGCACAGCAATTTGCGAAGCTGGATTTGGTTGCTGTTTCAAAACAAGACAAAGTTCAGGTGAGACGCAGCTTCATGGCAGCTGAACCTGATGAGCTTATTGCATCAGATCTAACCCACTGATGATTCAGAGGAACACCATGTAATAAAGCTTTTTCGTGCACCGAGAAAATGGTCATAAAAAATGGTTTTAGCTTTCTCATTTTCCAGCTCAGCTGACAGTATCACTAACTGCTGAGGAAATAATTTAGAAGTACCACATTAACCACAAAAATTGTACTTTTTATTAGTCAGATACAAATGTAAATGATATATAGTAAAAAATTCTCTCTACAATGATATCTCTTATCTCATTGAAGTGTACTGCACTACCAATTAACCATCAAATATACTTATTTACATTAAATTGAAGTGGGCAGTGGTTATATAATCTATAGTCTATAATCTATGATTATTTTTTTTCTTCAGACCTCTTAAATTTGTTGAATAATCAGTAACCCTCTGAATTAAAACCCCTATTAATGGGAAGTGAACTCGTCCATATACATGCTGACTGGTCATTGTGCAAGGACCATTAGATGAGACTGGATCTTAGATTAGACGCCATCGGAGATGACAAAGCTGCAGAACATGGCTAACATTACACAAGCCAGCAATGAGAAGCAAAGCAGTCGATTCAGTCTCCATGAAATGTTCTTTTTCATGTTAGCCGACAGTGATTCTTATTGCCAATAACGCATTAGGCTATTACATTATCAGCAAAGATATTAATACAGTATCAGGTGAGGCACTTTATTACATTATTGGTTAAATTGTTACATTATTCGGTTTTATTAGATTTTGGTTCCATTCAAACTTTATTATATTTTAAGGAAATTATTACATCATGAAATTAAGTGTATAATAGAAATGTGCCCTTATACTGAAGATTATGACCTTAGGATGATGACCTCTAGTAGCATTTAGGTGATTTCTCCTGGATACAGCAACTGTTTTTGAGACATTACATGATTTTAGTCAAGATTGATTGGGTTTGAACCCGTCTTAAACCTTAATATGTTCACACCGGGTGCGAACACAACAATTTGTGAGTGTGAATTAATGTAAAGTCATTGTAAAGACACACTTAGACATGAATGCTCGCTGGGTGACGCAATAGACACCACACAAAATATGCAAATTAAGCAGTGCAAATAAAGTGAGCGCCATGATTTCCTACAGCTGAAAAATCTGTGCTTCAGCGACAATTTTGTGCTGTGATAACCAATCAGCATTGAGATCCTCCTAGGATGTGCTGGCAGAAGTTCATTCAGCAATTCAGCAATTTCACACACATGTGAAGCAAGTTATTCATGCATATGAAGCGAGTCAGAAAATTAAAAAAAAAAAGTGTTTTTAAAGAAGTAGAAATCCTACAACTACCAGAATGCACAGCCATGCAATAATGGGAAGGTACAGCCTGTAGTTTGAGCAATGGCTAGAGTGTCAGTGAAAGTTGATCCAGGCACTGGTTAGATGGAGGGAAGTTTACCGCAGTTCATTTCCACATACTACCCATTTTGTAATGATACAAAGCTGGTTGAAAATTGGCATAGTATCCCTTTACGTTTAGATAGAAACATATTTTTCTACATTTCTTATTTAAACAATACATGGACAACAGGGGTTTGAACACAAAGGGACAAAAAGAACTTACTGGGTTCCTTATATGTTCTTAACACAGCACTATATGGCTTACTATAAGACATGTCACCAAAGATGTATCGCTGGCTAATTGGATATGCATTAAGTGTGGAAAAAGCTGATCAGGAGCAACAAAAGTCTACAGAAATCTTCAATCACAGCTTCTTGGCAGCTTCAAAAGACTTTGAATGTGTGAATACTTCCAAGTCGTCGCTTTTAACTGCCAAGTCGTTCCGCTGGTTATTCCCGTGAGATTTGAATGCAGCCTAAGATCAGTTTCAGTATATGGAGCGTGTGGAGAATCCATTTTAGCTGTCCGGGAAGCCAGTTGTTCATCAGTGAGCAAGCCAGGGGTGAAACTGGCTTTATGGAAGCCCTTTAGGGAACTGGGGTGTCAGTGTGGAAGCCTTTCAAAGACGTGGATAAGGCAGGCTGCACACATGTGTGAAGCAGAATCGTATTTTACACACACTGCTACAAACAGAGCTTAATTTGTCCTCCTTACCCATAATCCCTTTGGTTAATTCACCATTCCATTTGATCCCAGTGGTCCTACATGTCACCTCAAGCTACAGCGAGTCTGTTGTGTGTGTGTGTTTATGGTGAGGAGTCGGTGTGAAATTGAGCTTAATTCTGGTGTAACTTTTTTTCTCTATATGTGTGTGACAAGTGACATTTAGCCTATGTCCTTTCCTATACAGTGAATGTTCTGCGTGCCACATATGAGAGTGACAGCGCGACGCCGGCATCATCTATCCTACCTCGTGCCTTCTCGCTAAATGAAATTCCGTCTCCCCCTTTTCCTTTCACAGCTCAGCACTCATTTTAATTAGCTCGCTCTCTGATCTCTCTTTTTTTCCTCTCCCTCTCTGATAATTCTCTCTCGTTTCTTTTGCATTTCTCTGTCTCTCTCACTCATTCGCTCTCATTACAGTCATTTCTCGGAGTAATTAATGAGCTGATATCTGCTTTCATGTCACAAGGGTCATGAGCTTTCTCTCTCTCTCTCTGTCTCTCTCTGTATAGCATATGAGTCATCCGGCGCTCTATTTAGCTGCCGCTCTGTCTTTCTGCTCCTCTTTCTCAACACTCAAATGAAGAGGGAAATAAAAACACGGATTGTATGACCTCCGCCGTTGTTGCAGCTGATTTCAGCTCAGTAATTACACTGAGAAATGAAAGAGTTATATAGAGAGTGGACCACACAGCCAGACTAGAGACAGGTGAACGGCGTCTTAGTCAGACCTGGATAGTGAGTTGATATGGTGTGAATATGCAGCAATAATATCAACCTGTAGCATAGTTTTATCTCACAGACTTCATTCAGATACAGGAGCAACAGGAAAAGGTATCAATTACTGAAACAGATACTCAATTGATCTCCAAACACTTCTCGGTAATTGTCCTTCTCGCAGTCATTTTAATGTCCCGTGTTGCTGGTGTGCAGTTTCAGGGTCAGGATGGAAGGATAAGGATGGTGATATTCTATATTTTTCTTCTCATAAACAAATCCCATGAAAAGACCAAAACTAATTATATATTTATTCTAATGAAGAGTCAGCCTGCGTGTCTAAAGCTTTGTATACACATCTTATTCCTCTGTGCCATAGATCTCATTGTTGTCCCAAATCAATTAAAAACACATGAGTGATTGAGGCTGGTGCAGTTGGTGACAGTGTTCTTTCTTTACAATCAACATGACCTCTGTAGTTTATTTCAGGTCAATCCCAAATAGACTGTCTGCTGCTGTAAATATTACTCATTTACATTCACTCACATCTACTCATTTGTACACCTAAATGTGTATTAATGGATGGCTCAATGGTCCCTTATGCGTCATGCATTAACTTGCAATCTGTTTCTGGATATTCTACGTAGATAATGGAAAACATATTCAACATGGGGCAGGCAGAAATATGGAAAAGGCAAAAAAAAAAAAAAAAAAAAAAAAAGGAGAATTTGAAAATACATCATTCAACTTTATCTCTCCTCTCTGTGTGAAGCCCCTCCCGCCAGACAACCAGAGGCATATGCTAGCACATTGTACAGTAACCCAGTGTTTCCCATACATTGACAGTGATGTTGATTGGTATTCAATGTAATGAGTCCCCGGGACCCACAGGTGGTCATTTGAGTGGGTCCCAGGGGAAATTTGTTGGTCCCCAAAAAAATGTGTGTTTTTTGACAAATTGAAATTATGGTTATGTCAGCCACCTTATCTACTTGAATAATATTTGATTTATGTTCTTAGGGGGAAACTTTGCCAATTCTCAAACAGCTTTGTGTCACCACTTTGTGGACAGTATGTGCAGATGAATAGTGTAGGTAGAAACGGTAGAAACCTCAGGAAGAGCAACTGAGGAGGGATCTTCCAGGAAAGGATAGATGTGCAATAGATGTCGTACAGAACAGATCAACGTAAGACATTAACAGTAATCCACATAATGTTACCCTGTGTGAAGTCCACACTATGTACTATGGACCAGAGCATCAACATCAGCAACAGCTGATGCACTGTAAAGAGTTTTTTTTTGTTTTTTTAGCTTGACTAATTGTTGACACTGTTATTTTTCTATTTCCTGTCTTCTCTTTTGGAGTGAGCCAAAAAGACACACTATGAATGGAGGCTCCAGTTAGCAACGTAAACATGAATGTGAATTTGCCACAGCCAAGAACCTTTGGTTCTATTAAGCAGAAACCTAAAGTATGGTCAACATTTTCTCATCTCGTAACACTTCCTGAGTATCGATATGTTTAATTTGTTTTATTGTTAGACTTTCTTTTAGACTCTCTTTTGAATAAGTCTATCTTTGCAGTGCAGGCAGTTTTTTGTCAGTTCTTTAATATCAACTTTCTCTGCGAT
The DNA here is from genome assembly GCA_035609425.1 of Epinephelus awoara. Taxonomy (NCBI): domain Eukaryota; kingdom Metazoa; phylum Chordata; class Actinopteri; order Perciformes; family Serranidae; genus Epinephelus; species Epinephelus awoara. The sequence goes on from CM069309.1 coordinate 29,886,207, forward strand.
AATATCTATATGTCTATCATGCCGTAATCAGGGTGGTATCTCAGGCCATTCCAGGTTCCTTTTTATATGATTAATCAAGTAGTAGTGAGACTTGCAGAAATATACAGTGCTCAAAAAACACTCCAGTCATTTTTCTCCCTTGTTTTTCATCACATGCAGCTATTTGTAATTATAGTGGCACTATAGTTAATGCTATGGTACCATTTTTAAAGATTTAGGTTTTTAGACAAAATAAATGGGCTTTGGGCTAAGTGTCACACACAATGTAGGAATGTCTGAATAATACATTGCTGACTTTGGTGTTTTTATGGAAGTTTTCTTTTTTTTTTCTTTTTCTTTGACAATAAGAAACATATGAAATATTACTCTACTGAAATATCATTACTCTTTTGCAAGTTACCCACAACCAGTTCATAAAATACTGTACTTTTGTAAACACCTATACTTCTTCTTCAGGAAACTCCTCTGATTTAACTTTCCAATTTGGAATGAATAACAGACCTGCAGGGTTAACATGAGCAGTGACAGGACACATAGTTTAACAGACAGTCCATGGCTGGGAAGAGCTTGCAGAAACACCACAGTAAAGAATTTGCACCACAGATGGAGGCAAGATTGAACAAAAGAGCATTTTGATTTTAACACATTAACTGTGTGCGTCTCAGCGAGGGGCATTACAGCTCTCCGAGGTCTGTTCCTTTGCAAAATCCATCGGTTAGTGTGTCTTGTCCTTTGCTATGTACTGAACCAGTTTATTACATTAACAGCAGTTATACACATTTATTAGACTGACCTGCTTGAACTGATACATTTTCTTTGGAAATACTGCATTCCCTCTATCATTTAGTTGTTGTCATCGTTATTGTTGTTGTTGAAGTGTCTGCAACCTGCTGCATTTGTGCACTGAGACCACAGTGATGTATGGCACTAAGTCATTTATAAAGGGTTTGTTTTTTACAATAATCCATCTTACTGATTAATAACGACAAAGCATCTGTATGCTGGAGGAGGATCAACACCAGCAAAAGGGATTTTTCATGACCATGGCCACCTGAAAGTTGTTTTTATTAATGGCTTTCACCCAATCTATAAAGCATTGATACATGATTTGTTAGGAGTAATTAAGCCATTACTCATAACTTATTTTTATATTTTTGTTTTGACTGGTATCTTACTGAAAAATGCTGAAATACATAACTCTTTACTGACAAATAAATAAGATTATTCTTCTTTCTGCTCCCTTTCATTCAGATTTGGGAATGTTGTGTTTATGTTGTATTGTTTTTTTCCTTTTTTTATTTCAATGAATGGAATAAAAATAAAAAAATACTCACTGAGCTTTCACACAAAAGCTTCAAAATCTCTTTTTTTGTCACGATAAAGTGTGAGAAAAGTTCACTGAGGCAAAACCTCAACTTCTTTCATCCTCACCTAACCTGAGTTGTGTCCATGTATAAATGTGTGTATGCCTGTGCGTGTGTGTGTGTGTGAGAGAGAGAGAGAGAGAGAGAGAGTGTGTGTGTGTGTGTATTTGCACTGTGATCCCTTTAATCCTGATTCGCCCATGTCCTTCAAACCCCAATCAAGGTTGTCATTAATGAGCATTTTCTCTCTCCCTGCCTCGCCCTGCCTTTTTCCCTCTCTCCCTCTCTCTCTAAACCTTTCCTAATTAACTACAAGCACTGCTGCTTACTAATGAGGACTGAATCTATGTGTGTGTGCATGCATGTACACGCATAGCAACACTGCTGAGCAATAAATGACTTCAATAAACATCTCCCCCGGTTTGATTAGCGATGCCTAAAAGTTGGTGGTGATTCAACTCTTTGAGGCCTTTGGGTTCATCTAGTCATGTCTGGTCATTAAGATTTGTAACTTCATCAGAATCTGATTCACTCCAGCTGCCAAGTGTGATCTATCACTGATGTGCACAAATTCTTATAAGTTTGGATGCATACTAACACAGTACATTGGCAACAACTTGTAAAACGCAAGTCATCCTTCACCACACTGCATACTTATCATCCTACCTTCAATCTATACGGTTGACTTTCAGTATAGCTCTCTGTATTCAGAGTGCCATGCAGTTTAGTTGATATAGAAGGAAGTGCAGTGGGTGATAAGTAGTCTATTAGTCCAGCGTAGCATGAGAAAGTTATACACTGTAGAACAGTGTGCACACAGTGAAGCACACAGCTTTTTCTTTGCTCTGCATACTGAAGACTTGGCAGAAAAACTGGGAATATATTAAAGGACCATGTCAATAAATTACACCATATAATTCCTAATAATTTCATGTCTTTCTATGCCTTGCTTTTTATGTCCAACATGCAATATATGCGAATGTCATTAACGTCTCAATTTCTCTCTTACTTTGTCTGTCTCAGGTGTCGTGTCCAGGTGGGGTGATAACCATGGAGAGGCTGTTGTTGTGTGTAATGCTGGCAGTTGCCATGGCGGTGCGGGCACAGATCTGCCCGAAGCGCTGTGTATGTCAGATCCTGTCACCCAACCTGGCAACCCTCTGCGCCAAGAAAGGTCTATTGTTTGTACCGCCCAACATTGATAGGCATACAGTGGAGCTACGGCTGGCGGACAACTTTGTCACAAGGTAACAGTCACACCAGTGATACTACTACCAAGAGAACCTCTACCATATGGAAATGCTACAAATACTGATTCTGTTTTTACTACCTTACATGTCCAAAGGCATGAGGTGTGAGATTGGTTAGGCTTAGGGTGAGAATATCAGGGTAAGCCAATCAGAGACAGAGAAGGGTGGCTCATGCCTTCACTGTAGCGCTTCCGATGATGTCCTTCAGCAAAATGATTTGCCATGTACTTATGTTTGGGCTGGACCGAGAGCTTCTTGGTATATTATGAGCCATCAGAACATGGCATGGCACCGAGACAGTTGCATTCCATGAAACCATCTTAGTGCAACCATGCTTTAAAAAAGTTGGGGGTGCCCAAGGTTGTCTAGCAAAAAAACGTGAATCATGCTCAACTTTTGTTTCCGCTGGCCAATCAGTGACATGGCTGGTGGATAAATTTGTAATGTGCACAAAATAGTTCTTCTGTGTCCTCTACATTGCAGTCTTTAAGACACAGCACTAAATGATATAAGGCGACAATATTCTGCTCCATAGTGTGCAGTGTTTTGGAGTCAGTGTATCAAGATGCCTCATGATAAATTGAAACAGCCTCACCAGTTTGCCTTGACATGAGTGTAAACAACTCAAAAGTGTTCTCCAAAAAATAACTGCTTAACTTGAAACAGAATTTCCCAAACTTTACCAGCAGCTCAAATCTCTTCCTGTCTACACTAGGCCAAAATGTTCATCAATATTCAACAAGCTAGCAGCAATATCCCCACTTTCCTTCTAGCTAGTGAAAATCATCAATAAGCTAAGTACTGACCATGACTGTATCCAGAGAACTGCATTCAGAGCCAAAAGCAGAGCCCCATTTATTCCTATGAAAGTTGCTCAGTGGCACATGAGGCCAAAATGCTCACCTCTAGAGTTTAAAATAACAAAATCTCCCCTGGCACTGTTCATGGGGGCTTGATATTGACTAGGAAAAACTCACTGTGAGAGGTAAAATGCAATTGTTGATGTGTTTTAAAGTCACTCCAGAATGTAGCTTAGTTAAGTTTTATTGGCCGTACCAGGGACCATCAATCACAAATCTTTCCATTATATATTGGAAAAAAAATGTAATGAATATGGGGAAATGTAAAATGAGAGGTATACTTTTTTACAACTTTATTTTTTATCTAGGTCTGACAGTTTTCCACTGAAATAAGCCTTCAAACTCATAGTTGTATAACTCAAACAGGCCTTTTAAACACAGTGCTATTAATGGTCTGACCACTTGCTTATCTCTAAGCCAAGTACTAGTAACTAGTATGATCTTTACTTGTATTGGGAATGCTATTGTTACTAATAAACGTTATGCTAATTTGAATGCTACCGCTATAGCTGCTGCTTTTGCTAATGCCATTAGCCCGGCTAGTACAATAACTACCATAGCTGAAAAACTACTATTCTGTAACCACTAAAACTACAGCTAAAAGTTAACAGCATCAAAAGTTACAACTAGTGTCACATACTATTTTGTAAGTACTGTACTAGGACACTATTACCACTAGAACTATCATTACAACATACTTCATACTCATATGTCCTACTTTCCTAGTGCTATAGTTGACGAGCCCTTCATGTCTTCTCAAAGTGTGTTCACTAAACTCTGACATCTGTGTGAATATTAAAAAATAATAATGATAAAATAAAAAGAATATATGTTTAAGCACCATGCTTTTTGCTGGAATGAAAATAGTCCAAAAATCTCCACCAAGACGAAGCAAACTATATCAACTTGAAGATGAAAAGTTGTCATGATACGAAGTGTTTCTTTAATACGATATTACTGCTTCAATAAACCTTTGATTATTAAAAGAAAGAAAAAAACAATGTATAATGCTTAAAAAACTTAGTACACTAGTCCTTGGAAAGTTCAGTCTTACTGTGTGAGAATGAACATTTTTTCCTTAAAGCTGGAAACAGAGACACTGATCTATGATGTCATCAGCCAAGAAAGCCTGGAGCCTCTCCGGCAAAGATGAATAAGTCGCTGAATTTTTGGACAGAGCGGCATTGCCCAGGGTCCTTTTTATGACGATACAAGCACATTATCCGCCGGCACTAGAATGAAATAAAACTCATTTGGGTGTGAAAAAAAGCACATTCTTTAAGGCCCCAGAGTAAGTCATAGTCGGTTCATAGTCAATGGAGCAGCTCAAGGCCGTCTCCTGATAGCACTGCAGTTTAAAAATCTCGGTTCTCTGGTTTTTAGCCTTTGGAGAGAGTTGTTCACAAATATTGAATGAGGTGCACAGGATGAAAGGCCATACCATATGTGAATTCTGTTTTCTATGAATTTTGCTTTTAAAAATTTAAAGTTTTCCAGTAGAAAAATCTCTTTCATCACTTTTGAAAGACCGACAAATATGTAACATCACCATTGTAAAGGAATGTGCTTATCTGTGTCCACAGTGTGAAGAGGAAAGATTTTGCAAACATGACACGGCTGGTGGACCTTACATTATCCAGGAACACCATCTCCTACATTACACCTCATGCCTTTGCTGATCTGGAAAACCTCAGAGCTCTACACCTCAACAGGTATGGATTGGCATACAGCTGTAGACTGATATGTGTTGGGAATGTAATGGGTATTACATGGAATCTTCTTGATAAATATGACATGTTGTAGTTTATTTCTATAGCCACAAAAGCATATTTCTTTCCCTCTCTGTCCCTCTTTTGCAGTAACCGCCTGACAAGGATAGGCAATGATACATTCAGCGGGATGTCGAAGCTTCACCACCTGATTCTGAACAACAACCAGCTGGTGCTGATCCACCAGGGCGCATTCAACGACCTGCTGGCGCTGGAAGAATTGGACCTCAGTTACAATAACCTGGACTCTATTCCTTGGGAGGCCATCCAGGTCAGGATCTCTTATAACTGCAGGAGCCTTTCAAACTGGTCTGACTGGAGTCCCTTCAAAAAAAAATCCAACCCAAGGCAGATAAAATAGCTATAAAACCTTTTTTTTGCCATTTATCTGAAATTAAAATAAAGAGATCTTAAGGGCTTTTGGATTGAGCAGAGGCCATTATGCAAACTATTCATTAAGCTTCAGTGAAGCTTAATTTCCAACTAACACTTTCAATTTTACCACTTTTCTCTGCCAGCCAACAAGTTATGTTTGTGTAATGGAGATGTCAAGGCCTGTTTGGAGCATATTAAAAATGCTTTGCAACTTGAGATGACTAAGTAGATATAGTTTGATAAATAGGTGCTGTTTTAAGTAATTGTGATTCTGTAGTGACTATCAAATAATGGCCTAGTTGGTTTTACTTCAGCTTTACAGCATGGAGATGATAACACTGTTATTCAACTTCAACATTTCTATCAGTTCTGCCCATAAAGGAATAAAGTTAGAGATTAAAGGAGCAGTGACAGTACTTAGAATTTGCAGCCCTAGAACCAATCAGAAGTAAAGAAAAAAGTATAAAAACTGCCTTTATATCCCGACATTCTTAAGCTAACATTTTTTTCTGTTTTTTTTATTCCTGCAGAGAATGACTAGCCTCCATACGTTGAGTTTAGACCACAACATGTTGGACTACATTCCAGAGGGAACGTTTTCCCTGCTACAGAAACTCAACCGGCTGGATGTCACCTCAAATAAGCTCCAAAAGCTGCCACCGGACCCACTTTTTCAACGAGCGCAGGTATTCTCACAAGGGTTTTTGCCACCAAATTAGAACCAAACCATTAGCTCCTGTCGTTTGTACGCCTCCGCCAACTAGTCAAGTTACAGCTTACATCCATGTTTGTCCAGAGTCATACTGTATGTAGCTATGACAATAGACGATGCTTTAAATTAGTGATGGCGGAATGAAGCCTCATGAATCATTTTCTTTATTTTCTGAGCCCACTAGATGGCGCTTTTTGTTCAACAAAAGGTTTAAAACACACCAGATTGCCATTCTTTTACCCTTTCTCTTTAAACCAAGAGTGCCATCTAGTGGGCTCAGAAAATAAAGAAAATGATTCATGAGGCTTCATTCCGCCATCACTACTTTAAATATGGATGATGCTGCAAAGAAGCTTCATATAGTAAATATGGATGCTTCACGTAACCACTCTCCCCCCGTCAGCACAGAAGATCCGTACCAGGGGTGTCAAACATATGACCCAGGGGCCAGAACCGCCCGCCAAAGCATCCGATCCGGCCCACTGGATGACCTTGCACACCTTATAGTCATGCATTTGTGAAGGCTAGTAGGTGCCAGGTTTCAGGAGCAAGTTAAACACTGAGAGCTGCCTCAGAGCCTTTTCACCCTGAACAGAATACAGTTCTTTTCTTTAAGTTTACTTTGGTATGGTGATGTCGAGATTCCTACTCAGAAGTAGACAGAATTCTTTGAAGACATCACGGGCTGTTTGTCATCCATTTTGTAAATGGATTAGCATTTTTAAAATGTACTTCTTTAAACAAAACAAAAAAAAAAAAAATTATTTTTTTAAAGTGTTTCTTATTTATAGGATATTATGCAGTGATTTTACTAGTCTGGCCCATCTGCGATCAAATCAGACTGTTTGTGGCCCGTGAACTAAAATTAATTTGACACCTGATCTATTGAATCAGCACAGTTTCAAGATGAACACCCACCAATTCTCCGACCAAATGTCTACCCTTCTGTTCCTGAGTTATGACGTTAAATAATGGCTGGAAAAGTGTTTTTGCAGAATATTATGATGTCACTGTGAATTTGACCTTTGATCTTTTGGATATAAAATGCCATTACTTAATTTCATCCTATTAGACATCGTGTAAAATGTTGTTATAATCAGTGAAGAATTATTGAGTTACGACCAAAAATTTGTTTTGTGAGGTCACAGTGAGCTTTGACCACCAAAATCTCAGCAGTTCATGGTTGAGTCCAAGTGAATGTTCGTGCCAAATTTGAGGGAAATCCCTCAAGCCATTATTGCAGTATTGCGCTCACAAGAATGGATGGACTGATGGACAATTCAAAAACATAATTGGGCTGTCTCTGACGCAGAGGTATAAAAAAATGTTTCTTCAAATGTATGCACATTTCAACTACATTTTGAGTCATAGTTCACATTTTCTGACCCTACTGATTTAGACAATCACTCATCTGATTCTTGGAAGCATCAGGCCACAGGGTAAAGGGGGGAAATATACATTTTTCATCTCACTGTCTTTATCTATTATTAAATGCAGTCATTGTTTCGCACTACCAGGTCCTGGCCACATCAGGGATCATGACCTCCACGTCTTTTGCATTGTCGTTCGGTGGGAACCCTCTTCACTGCAACTGTGAGTTACTGTGGCTGCGAAGGCTGAACAGGGAGGACGACCTGGAGACATGTGCTTCACCCCAACACCTCTCTGGCCGATACTTCTGGTCCATCCCTGAAGAGGAGTTTCTCTGCGAACCTCCACTCATCACCAGATACTCCCATGAGATGAGGGTGCTTGAAGGGCAGAGAGTCACACTCAGGTATCTTTATCAGTTTTTAACGGAGCTACAGAAAAATAGTGTAAATACATGCAAAAAGGTTAAGATAAACAGAGTTTCCTCATTATCTTGTAACCGCTGTGCACGCTGCCCCAATTTAACGAACTCACAAACACACACACACGCTCTGTTTTGATTCTTTAGTTGTGCATTATGTTTACAAGGTGCTCAAGAATACCTGAAATGCTCGACTGTTCAATGAAGCACAAGACAGGGACATCACGCTTACATTTTAAGGAGGATGAAGCTAAATCAAAAACAGGTCTGAGAGATGATGATTACTTCATTTGCATATATATTGGTCACACGCTTCCAATTATGATAGATGTTATGTTTGCAGGTATGGAATTAGGAGAAGAATAAGGAGGCAATGGAAATCAATGAGATGCTATTATTCTCTTTCCTTTATTTTGTTTTGTCTCCAGCTCTTTATATTAGATATAAGTAGAGATTATCAGAGGGTCACCACCCCTTACATTTCTCATCTTGAGCAGCATCCATTTTAATATTAGGTGTAGAGCTGCTGGAGGGCACAGGTACGACACTCCACCATATTTTTCCTAAATAAGGAAACAGAATATTCACACTTTGCATTATTCAGTGAAAATTCATTTACATCTTGTAAGTGCTTGGAGATACAATGATCACTAAAGCATATGCCATGCAAGTGAGACAATTAAGAAAAGATGTCATATTGACATTCAGGGGGTGTTGATTTATTCATGGCATCAACTCATGTATTGAATAACATGCAAGAAAATATTCCACCTCAAAAGTTGGAGCTGATTGTGGTAGCCTTTGAGCAGCACAATTCATTTAATTATTTTTTTTTTTTGAATTACTTTTTCTCAGTCAACTGTTAAATAGTAAAATAGAAAAGGCAGTTAAACGTGTTCTATTTTTTTTTTTTTTTTTTTGGAAAAGCTAAAAAGGTAAAAGTTTACAATGATGTAATTTTAGTTAACCCACCTTGGGCTAGCTAACAGGTTGGCTTCTACTAACGCTAACCTGCTAACTTGCATTGATAATGTGTGGTCCCTGATGAACTGGTTACGCTACAAGACAGCTGTAGAAAGTTATAAACAGTAGCAAGTGAATATAGTTTGTCGATCCTTTTCAGCAACAGTTTGCTTTGAGTCAGTACGGCACCTGTACCCTCAAACTCCAGCTAAATACTACCACCTACTGACATAAAAGAGCATAACAGGACAGACAATGTTTACATTATTTCAACGTATTCTAAAAGTCTGATAAACATTTGATCTGGTGGTCAGAAATAGCTACAGTACAGCTGACTAATGTATGTAAACTTGCCACAGTGGGAACACTGGTTACTGGTACTTACATAAGTACTGCTGGTCTGGCAAAACAAATCATTTTTAAGATGTTGCCAAGGAACATGTAATGGGCATCCTTCTGATATTCTATTAGCCAGTATTCTAGTAAGTGATGAAAATAAAAGTTAGTTGCTGCCCTAAACTGATTATTCATCCAAAGATTTGAAGCCCAAAAATTATTTACAAGATATATCTGGTAACTGAAAAAAATAAAAAGTTATTCCTACATCTTTATATAGAGTAAAAATGCTACCCCTTATTCTCTGGCCTTTCTTCCTCTTCAGCTGTCCCAGTAGGTACTGGTAAGAATTATTTTGGGACCCAGTATGTAATGCAAAGCATACTCTAACTTAAATTAATGTGCCCTGTTGACATACTAGATAAGAGCCAGACTCTTTCCCCTCCCACTTCAGTCCCAGATGAAGGTGGGGGGAATCCAGTTACCAACATGAAGCAAAGCTTTGTTTCCACTGTACAGCTGACCCCATTCTGTCCTGTTTCTAATATGTTCCACTCTGCTGGTTTCCTCTCTGTGAAGGTGTAAGGCAAGAGGTGACCCAGAGCCAGCCATCCACTGGATCTCTCCTGAGGGCAAACTGGTCTCTAACTCCTCCAGAACGTTGGTCTACAACAACGGGACTCTGGACATCCTCATCAGTACGGTGAAAGACACCGGCTCCTTCACCTGCATCTCCTCCAACCCTGCAGGCGAAGCCCACCAAACAGTAGACCTAGCGATTATAAAACTCCCCCACATCTCCAACAACACCAACAACATCCAGGAGCCTGACCCGGGATCGTCTGACATTTCCACGTCAACCCGAGGCGGAGCCAATGGGAGCAACGTGACGGGCGACGTGAAGGGCGGGGTGGATAAAAGGGTGGTGACAGCTGAGGCCACGTCATCCACGGCGCTGATTAAGTTCAACTTCCAGAGGAATATTCCAGGCATTAGGATGTTCCAGATACAGTACAACGGGAGCCAAGATGACTCGCTGGTTTACAGGTAAGACTGACAGAATCACTGCATCACCGCCACGTCCATCACGCTTGAGTCAGACGGTTTACGCAATGGAAACTGAACCATGATATGGCTAATGTGGAGGTAGAGAATTACCTCAGTCTGGGCTGTATAGATTAGATTACAGTAGATTAGATGCAATTTTAATGATCCTGTTGGGATCCTGTCGCTCGGAGACCCTATGTGTGTTACCAGGGCACTATAAGGGCCAGTGATGTCCACAGGGTAGTGAGTAGGAGTGAGTCCCTGGGACCCACAGGTGCTCATTTAGGTGGACCCCGGGGAAACTGAGTGGGTCCTCAATAAAATGTGTTTTGTGACAAATTAAACTGAATTAAACTCATGTTTGATGATCATAGGCCAATAATGGTGATATTGATGTATGTTGAAATTTGAACAAATAAAATCCCAAATCCCCAGACAGTAAAGCATCAACAGGTCATCATCAACATGAGTCAGTAAAGTATCCGCTGCCACCCCAAAAGTTGAGGCAAAAGATAACAGGAGAGTCTGTCATGATATCTTACATATTTATGAATTCAGGTACATTTTATGGACCTAAAAATATATGGTTATTGTCTACCAGCGTTCCCCTGGGACCTACAGGCCATGCTGCAGCCACAGAGCTTCAGAAAGGTGGGGATAAGAGCAGGAGGATGGGCAGGTGTAAGATCTGTGCAGAGCTGGGGAAAAACACAGACACATCACCGACAGTATGATAATAATGTCAAAATTGCAAGATTCAGATTCAGACTCAGACTTTCTACGACATCGGAAACACTTTAAAATAAGTTTTCACGTGACGCCACTGAATGATTTTGACACAGACTTGTTCACAATGTAGCATTGTCAGGGAAAATAAAAAAGTATGCCGTCTGGACCCATCAAGGGTGCATTAAGTGTGTCCTGTGCATCAGGGACGCAGGACGCATACCTTGCAAAACCACTGTAGGGTACTACAATGCTTTGATTATATAAATGAAAGATGAGCAGAGCACATATGACAGATATAAAAGGCATAAAATGCTGTTAAACTGGCTCAAATGTGCAAATTATTCAGTATGAGTTAAATTTTTATAGCTTCATAAACATCATAAATGTGTTGTCAAAAACTGAACTGTGGAAATGTTGAAGACAAGCTTTGTTTTTATCAGAGCATATGTAGAGACCATTTGTCATGGCTTATTGCATTACAGCACAGACGGATAGTTCACATCAGGGCGCGTCAGACCAACACGGAGATGAAACAGGGATGGACAGCAAAGACGTCAGACAAGCTGCGATGTGAGAAAGTTCATGATCCTCGGTGAAACTGGGCACAATAACGCAGCTCACTCTATCCAGCTGACTCACCAGGACGGCCTTGACAGTGAGAGCCGTGCTAGTCCTTCTTGACTTTTGCCGTTTGCTCAGGATTAAACAGATTACATCGATCTCGCAGGGAATGATTGTTATTTGAGCTAAACATTTACTCTGGTGAAATGGGGGAGAGGGAATTAACAAACACACAGAGCTTTCGCAGGGAGATCTGCCAGTATTATCTGCCTTTCATATCGCTGCTAATCCCTATACATACTTCATCAGTACGCATCATCATCAAGAGCCGGGGGAGCGTTGAGATTGACCGTCTGGGTCATGATGATGACAGTGCTCCAGGTTGTTATGAAATTTTCTCACCACAAGCTATGAATTTGTGATCCTTGATCTCTTACAGTCTGTATCTCTGCGCCGACACCAATATATGATTACCAAACACGCAGCATTCGCAGAAGAATCTGCGAGTATCTGCCTTGCATATTATTCCTAATCTCTGTACATAATTCATCAGCACTTAACCCCATTCAGAGAACACATCACGGAGAGACGGCGCCGATGGGATTTATAGTTGTCTGTCTTGCAAAGATAGCGTCATCGCTTTTTCACATCAAGATAGCTCTTTTCCCTCTCTATCCCTCTCTTCCTCTGCTCCACTCTCTTTTATTCTCAAAAGCGCACCAAAGCCTTTGTGCATTTGTAGGATTGTCGTCCTACAAAAGGCTGCGTTTGTACTTTTAGCCCGAGACTTTAAAATACTTATTGGAACGTATTACACTGGAGAGAGCACGGCGGACACAAAAACAAACAGCTTCCTGCGGGGGCACGGAGGAGGAGTGATTAGACAGCCTTTCACCACCCACCTCGATCCTTCCCCACTCCGTCACGTCATTCAAAGTCTTTCTTTCTTTCTGCCTTTTCATCCTCCTCTCTTCCTCTTTTTTTCTCCAATATTTAGCGCTTGAGCCATTTGTGTTTCTCTGTGTTATTTTGCAGCTCTCTTGTCTTTAGATAGCAGATTGATTTCCATTCAACACCTCTGCTGGCACAAAGCAGTGACCCATTGATTCAGTTTTTTCATTACGCAAACAGAGAAAAGAAAGAGGAGAGGGATGGAGAGGGAGAAAGGGAGTGCAAAAGAGGGAGAGCGGGAAAAGATGAGTGGAAAGCAGGAGAGCGACATAGGAGAGAGATGGCGAAAGTAACAAGGAAACCAAATGACAGGGAAGACTGGTCCTATTGTCACAGATAGGGCACTTACTTTTCAGGTTCAATGAGAGCTTATTGATTTGCCACACATTGACATTTCTGCGCTTTACTCCCCACCTGCTCCACATAATGCTCCAGGGTCGAGCTGTATGTTTCCTTCACACTCTGCGTAAACAGACGGATAAGTGAGCAATAGTTAAAAGCTTTTACAGGCACATCCTCTCGGTTATGTTAACCTTCTTGACATGCAATACGCTGCAAGTCTGAAATGGAATAGTTGTAACACTTGATTCTGTATTGATCCCTGCAGGGAAACCCCGCCCACCACTCCCTCCACTGGGAGGTCAGGGTCAGCTTCAGAGCAGTCATCCTGGAGCTGACAGGGATTCAGTGTCTTGCTCGAGGACACTTGAGACAGGCAGATGTTTACTGATACAGTACTGCTGTTTAAACGCCAGTCTTCTCAGGAAGTATTGTATTCTTATTCTGGAGGCGGGCCGACTGCCCAGTCGGTCACACAGTAAACACATGGCTATTCTGTTTCTATCTACCATGTAAATAATCAGTTTCTTAATATAGTGATGAGTACTTTCCTTGTGATAATTATCAAAAGTGAAGAAATGCTTATCACTGAATCATTTTTTTTATCAAAAGGTGAGTGTAACAGCTCAGTAGTTGTCCATGGTCGAAGGGCTCTAGTTTCCCGACACGGCACAGGGTGGCGCAGGGTGGGAAACCTCGCACAGAGCTAGTTTCGAGCAGTACAACCTGAGGCGCGCTCAGTTTGGTAGTTTGGCAGACCGAGATGCGCTGAGATGAGTGTGGCGGCGCAGCAGGGGGAGGTGTCAACAGATCCAGCTTAGTGACAGTTTCGTGCCAAAAGGCTTCGCCAAAGGTGTGCTAAAAGCTCGCCAGCTGAAACCGCGTCTACTGTCAGTGCAGGCGGAGCACAGCCAGTGTAAGTGTAAGTTTGGCTGACCGGCGGACAGTGAGCACACACGTCACCAAAACCTCACAGACAGGTTTCCAGAATGTCAGGCACATTAACAATGCAATAAATACCCACAAACACCACTATTCAATGCAACTATCTGCAATCAGCACATAAATGTATCTCTATATCGACTGTCCCGTCACATCTGATGTCAGATCAAAGGGGATTGGCACCCTTTGGCACCTTTGGCACGCGTAATGGAAACCCAACCTGATTTGATTAACACAGCTGCAAACTAATGAGTTCACATCCCTCTCAGCCAATCACAAACAGCCACAGCATCAGATAGTAGTTAGTTCCGTATATTCAGACACTGCGAGCTTGGACCTCCCGGACCAAAACATCAGTTTCCTCCTGGGAGGAGTTTGGCCGTCTGACGCTGCTGCTCTCTTCTGCCATGGCGAATTGAGTAAACTCTCATTACGCCTTCGCACTGCGCATGTAAGGGCGAGGAGAGGGGCTCATTTGATTGGTGTGATGTGTGTAAAACCCACTCCACACCTTCTCTCCTCCCTCTTTCCGACTTGCGCAGGTAGGAGGGATGGAGGTGGGAAAGAGGAGTAGCTGCGCCAGCACGCACGGTGTGCCAAACTTGCAAAATCCACCTGGCCACACCCAGTTGGCGAAGCGCAGGTGCGCTGCGTCCCCGCCTCACCCGGTCTGCGTAACTAGAGCCCGAGGTCTTGACGAGTCCAAAATGGCAGAGGTGGAACCAAGTTGTTGTTTTTTCATGTCACAATTAGGTCTCAAGTCTTTGCATTGAAGTCCCAAGCCAAGACTGGCAAGTCTCAAATCATGTCCCAAGTCCTTAACTTTGAGTTTTGAGTCCTAAACAAGTCATTATGCCCTCTTCGACAAATGTAATGCCATTTTCACAACAGAGTAAATATGTATTAAATTTCCAAAAAACGTGATTGCATTTTAAGATTTGTGTTTAACTGTTAAAGTACATTTGTAAGAACAAGTGTGATTGAAAATAATGTTGACGCTGCACTTTTGTAGCATATTAGCTCCATTAAACACAACAGAATGAGTTTTTTGTGTATCTGTCCTGTCTTGTTGGATATAACTTATCTCATATTGGAAAAATGTATCTAACTGTCTCTACCCCAATGGGCTTGGGGATGGTGTTTTCAAGTCAAAAGGCTCACTTACAAGTGTGGTCTCAAGTCATTGTTGTTAAAGTCCAAGTCAAGTTGCTAGTCTTTTTTGATTTTGTTTAGTTGAGTCCAAGGTCATCAAATTTGTGGCTCAAGTCTGACTTGAGTCGAAGTTATGTGATTTGAGTCTACACCTCTTGGACTGAGGTGATTTTTTTCCAAGACCAAGTTGGACCTGATCATTTTTAAAAAATATATGTTCCTGACCCAACTGCATGTCCGAGTGGGGAGACAGACACAAGTGACAGTCTAGGTTCTACAGTATTTTATGGACATAACAAACCTGTCAATTAAAATCGCTTTGAAAAATGCAGCTACACTGCTAAGAACATTTTTTATGTCAGATACAAGAAACTGTTATCCATCTCCCTGTATATACTGTTTAATAATGTTTCAAATGTCTATTTTGCTGTCTCAAGTGTCATCAGTCAGATTCCAAACCACTGTAGATAATTGACATCAGTTTGTCGTATCATAACTGGCCAACAATGCAGATGTTTTTAGTACTGTAAATATGAGCTAAATTAAATGTCATATTGAAAACTACTCAGATTTATTTAGAAGTTGACTTTTATCTGACTGACTTGAATTCTGGGAGGACTGAATATGAACTGATGCACACCAATCTTGTTTACAACAATGGTCTGTGACTTGATTTTTAGAAAATAATCGCAAGTAAAATTTCAATCGCAATTACTTTCCTTTAATTGTTCAGCTGGAGATTTAGTTTTTCTGCATCATTTGGTAACATTTTGACAAGGTGAATTTTAAATTGGCTTCCTCTCAGGAATTTTGATTTGCACAAAACTCACTGCTCAGCCTTCCACTCAAGGAAAAGTTAAATTGCAGTTTTAAGACTTATTCTGGGGACTCTCCGAGATAACCTTTCTGCCAACCCATAATTGAGACCAATTAAGATGGTTTAGTTTTTCCTTGATGCACTCATCCAGAGCACTGCAATTCTCTATTTATTATTCCTCACATTGTAGGGACCTACATGCATAGGCTTTAGCAATCACTTGTGTTACATGGCTAGCAAAATCAACATGTTTTTTGCTTCTCATCCATCCACAGAACAATGTTAAACACTGGGAGTCTATTTGTCTCCTTTCTTTTTCTTGCTAAATGCAAGCTGAAAGGAACTAAATTGAGTCATCCACACAGCCCTTATCTAAGCCATAGCTGTTAACCCCTTATTTCAGTGTCAGGTCAAGGGAAGGCTGATGTCGTCAAAATGATGTGCTGACCTTTTACACCTGACCTACCATGGCAGAAGTGGCTCATGCAATCTTTGGCCTTTACACCTCACTGCTTTTATTGAACAATTCACAGCCGTGTCAATGATGATAATAAAACTCACAGCCAGCTTCGACATGGACGACCATAAAAGTGACACAAAGTACAATGTGCTCTTATTCAGATGTGGAGACAATTATCACACTTAATTAAGGGTTTGGCTGAATGAAGGCCATTCTGGGATTATGGAAAGAATGAACTCACAAATTATAGGATGAATAGATGCGTAGATTAACCAATGATGATGGAAAAATGTTGTTACATACTGCTTTCAAAAAAGGCATTTAACATAACATTGGTGTGTATTCATTATTCTCTGATCCATGAGGAGCCATTAATAAGGTACCAATATTTGGGTTGTGCCTTTATTTTGACCTTATAGTCACAAGTAAAACTTTCTTTTTTCTTGTGACCCCTAATTTAAAGCAGTACCCTTATCATAGGTTGCCAATCAGTGAGTTGTTCTCATATTGTTTCACTAGGGGAGAACAAGAAGTGCTGTATTTTACAAAAGTGAAGTAGTCTAAAAACAGAACAGACCTAAGTTATTTCATATTTTTGACTTTTTTAACCCCTTTGATTCATCTTGTGACCCTTTTTAGAGTCCCGTCCCATGTTGCTCAACACTGGTCTATATGGCATTTCAAGGTCCTCCCCACACTGACAAAAATCTAATCCTGGAGAAGAAATGATGAAGCCTTTATTTAGTTATGATTTAACTGGCCTTAAACTTTTCACATTTAAACATTCTGCATCTAAAACCTGGAACTGTGGATGCTTTTAAAGCTGTGCTGACAGGCGAATATGCAATAATATTATTCTTGTAAGAGTAAAAATATTAATTAAAAAAAATATATAAAGGATACAAACACAAAGAAAAATGTTTTGAATACATGTAACAGAAGAATAACATACTAGAGTGTATATGAACCTTTATTTCACCAACCCGGTCACACTCCTATCAAATACCATTACCCGGTCAGTGGCTGTTGGTGTCTGCATACCATACCAACTCATGGAGGTACCCTTTATTGGCAGTATGAGATGCCTAGGCTGCAACATTTTTTGACGTTCCAAGCAACTGCTTGAGCATAAACAGTAAGAGTCAACAGCAGGGTGGGCCTGCTATTTATGTTCCATAAGAAACAAAAAGTCAGTCAAATTATTTTGACATAGTGTGCTAGTCTGTGTAGCATATTACACTAGTGATGTATATCGCATGACATTTGTGATGTAGCCTATGTCATGTGATGTTACTTTATGTAAGTCATAAATGTTCCTATTTTTGGCCAAACTATGATGTTATTTTTCTAACCGATGCCTAAACCTAAGAAAGTAAACTGAAGGATTTACCTACATTGAATGTTTATTTTAAAAAGAGATCTCCTGTAATTAAAAGCAGAAACTGTACATTTCCTGTGAAAAACATACGTTTATTTTCAAAAGGCACAATGGTACTTAGGGCGTCATAGTATGACACGTTGTATCACTAACCTGGCGTCAGTGCTTAACGAGTTTGGAGTGAGAATGTGTTCCACAGGGCTCCTACAGAGTGTGTAAGAAGTATGATGGAATGTGATTTTAGTAACTTCCAGGTTTGAAAAGGTATGAAATAAAGGAAAAAATATGTGTTGCCCCTATTCCAAAATATGAAATTCAGAATTTCCAAAAAACAAATGGATAATACACGCAGAGTGTTTTTTATGGCATTTGGAGGAGCCAGCACAGCCAAAATATTTACCACTGTGTGAGAGTGCCAGCCAGAGCAAGCTTGATATTGTCAAAAGCAGGGCAAAAAGTGTGGCTGCAACTGAACTCATACTCCTACACAGAACTGCCTCCAAGCCTAGCTCTTCCTCAAGAGCCGTATAACGTTAATAATGTTCCACATCCAAGCATCCATAACCAAAGTAGTTTGAAAGAAAAGACTTTTGCATTGCATAAATACATAGCACTACAAATGAAAATATTAGGTTGTCTGAACATTTATGAGTTATGCAGTAATTTAGTAATCAAATAAAAATAATAATAATAAATAAAAAACACTCCTTTGAAACCAAACCTTTATGGCTGTGTACATTGTCTGTTTCATGGCCAGAGGCTTAACAGACATCATGACAATTAAATGATTCAACTTTTTCCAACAAATATGGGGGAACAATAATATAATATTATTTATTCAATATGTTAAGGGAAAATAATACAAGTGTAAATAGGGCTGGTTAGTTTATGACCGTTTATGACAGTTTGGGCAGATTTGAACTTCTCTTGGTTAAAATATTCTAGCAATTATTTGGCATCATACTGGATATAATCAAAATGTGAAATACATGTTAACATTTGGATTTTATAAACCAGGTATTTACATGACAAACCTGCAGCTTTTTGTTCTAAAATGTCAAATGAGGTCTGAAAAATCCACCAAGAGTTCTGGAAATCAGATTCCATAAAAATATGGAATACTGAAATGGAAAATGTGTACAAATCTTGATTTGACCACATTGTCCATCATCAATGATAGTTGTGGCTCTGGCCGAGATATGTTCTCCCTTGGCCAGAGGACCCTGACAACAATAGAAAATCCCATTTTTGAATTCATCTTGTTTCTACGAGCAACCAAGACTGCAGAGATGAAGACTGCTGGGAGCATACTGTTTCATAAGCAATGAGAACTTCGGCAGCATTTGACAGGTCTTTTAGCTAGCAGTTAAACTATGCTGAGCTTTGAAAATAAATCAATAAAAAACTAAAATTCTGTTTGCTATCAATAAACGCAAGGTCCAGACAAATGGTTAATCTAAGTCTTAGGTAGAACATAGTTCATCCACTCCAGGCCTGCAGACATAAAGGCTTCTGAATATCTGCCAAAACTGAGGCTGCATTGTCTTTTATAGGACACAAACTTCACTTTGACATTCATTAACTTACTTAAGAGCATACACACACACACACACACACACACACACACACAAAACCCACTCTCCTTCCATCCTAGTCCTCATCTGCTCTGCCTGTTGTTTTGTTTTTCCTCTATGTTCATTCAGCAGTTGTTTTCCACTCCAGCAGATCCATCCAGCTACAGGGGCTGGTTGCCATTTGCCAAAAAAAAACTACACATCAAGCAAATTGTGTGGCAAGCTTTTTTATGAGGCTACACAACGGGGGGATGGGGGATGAATCCAGCCTTTTAACCCCCCCCCCCCCCCCCCCCCCTTCTCTCTCTCACTAGCAGGAAGTAGTTTATCCTTGCCTGTGGTCCCTGCGGCCCAGGTATAACACCTTGCTCAGCTGTGCTCAAGGCGTGAAAAAACATCCGCCTTTATCCCGCCGTAATGTTCCAATTCTGATTTTATAGTACCATAAACATATCGCGGGCGTAACGTAACAGTGCTATTGTTGTAAGTAGTCTGAGAGGTTTTAAACAGGGACAAGTGGTATAAAGGGAAGTACCACAGCAGTAAGGATGAAGGGAAGGTGGAGTGCTAAAGGGCTGCAAAGGAAGGGAGGATAGAAAGAAACAAACAAGCCTGAAAAGGTGGAAATATGGAAAGAAGGAGGGAAAAAGGAGGAGTAAAGGATGACAAAAATAATTAAACAAGGGAAGAAGTAGCAGAATGAAGTTGCGATAAAGGTGAAGGAAACATGGACAGTGGCTGGAAGTTTAGGAGAGAGGACCAGAGATGCAGACTTTGGAGGTTTAATATAGAAAAAAAAAAAGAAATTGAAGGGAAGAAGAGGTTTTTAAGGAAAGAGAGGGCATTGGGTAGAAAGATAAGAGGTAAGGATATCATACAAGCACAAAAAGAAAGGTAAGATGAAGGGTGATAAAAAGGAGGAAGGGTGTGAAGATGAATGAAGATATAAAATGACAACAAAGGGGGAAAGAAGAATGATCAAATAAAAGACAGAAAAGATGGAATGGTTTGAGGAAGGAATGGCAATAGGAAAAGGCAAAAGATGGCCCAACAGCAGGAGAGAGCAAGAGAGAATAAAACATTAAGAAAGGGAAGAAAAAAGAGAAAGGCATGGAAAGACGAAGGCATGGCAAGGTTACTTGTATAGCATATTGGCAACAAGGCAATTCAAAGTACATAAAACATCAAATACATAAAGACAAAATGCAAAAGAAACACATCTTAATAGGACATTTAAACAATTAAAAACTCAATTAAAGTATATGTATAATGATCTCATTATGATACACATTAAAATTCTCATATCACACATTTCTTATAGATCCACTTCATAAACATTCAAATGCAGCATGTTTTCGCGTTGGTATGTTTGTCTGCAAAATAACTCGAAAAGTTCTGAACAGATTTTGATGAAAGTTTCAGGAAAGGTTGATAATGGCACAATTTTGGTGGAGATGGGTTGAAGCGAAGTGGATAAAATAATAAAAAGGTGGGAAATCTGAGCTGCTTGGCGGAGGTCTGCGCTCTCCAAGTGCTCTAGTTAGCTCTGTCTCACCATCATGTTCCCCACCGTAGTACAGAGGAGAGGGTCTGGGGTGGACTGTATGCTGCTGACACTTGTGGTCAGCTGTGGAGCACACCGTGTGCAACTCAATGATGTCTGGTTGTGGCTGGTGAAAGGATACAGGAAAGTTGGGCTTTCCTTTACCCGATAATGAACGTGAATATACTGAGTCATTTTCACCTCAACCAGGTTAACCACGCTAACTGATGAACTTAACATTGCCGGTTGTAGAAATCTACGTAGATTTGTATGTACGCAAACATATAGTGTGAATTATCTATCTCAGAATTGTATAGTTGAGGCCCCAGAACTGGAGTGATGTGATCTATGTTCTTGGTCTAAGTGAGGACTCGAGCAGCAGCATTTTGAATCAGCTGATCGAAGGAAGGAATAGAAAGAACATCAGAAACACGAAAAAAAAATACATGTGAAAAAGGGGAAAAATACAGAGATTAAAACAACACACTTACAAGCAAGTAAGAACAGATCAGGGTAGCAATGAGAGTCTGGAGGGAGAAAGTGGTGCAACCACAGCATTAAAAAGAAATGTCGATGACTCGGCTAAACCGGGGGAATGGAGCTGAGCTGGGCAGATGGAGGTCTACACCCAGTTACAGATGGTGCTGAGGCGTCTTCCCCACATCTGGGACAGCTTTCATTGCACGCCACTTTGACATGTACTCTGCTGTGCTTGTTTGGACTGAGCTCAGCAGTAGTGTGATCGTGTGATCTTGAGAAGTGCAGAGTCTTTTTTTATTTAAATGTCGGAATTAGCAAAAGTGTAAAGCTGGTTGACTATATTCAAAAGAAGATCAAAGACTAGGCATCACATTCGACAAATAACTGACTGATATGCAATAACTGCATTCATGCTTTACCACACTTGTCATTAAATACATACCCCTAAGACAAACTGGATCTTCATTAAACTGCTTTCAAAGTTATAATTTGCTTGTAGCTTTGAAAGACTCTGATATTAACTGATTAGAGAAAACAAATAGTTCTGATGGCGTCAACATGCATTGATGGGAGAGGAGTATTGATATTATATTACAACTTTAAAGCTATTTTTCTTCTGAGTTATTTCAGTGTGTGAAGATGATTATGAGAAAAGCAAATCAAAGGGATAATTACAGTTTCTAGATAATACTTCTCCAAACTGACATTTAAATAAAGTGGCAGAACTTGAATATTATGAGTGTAATTAAAAGACTAATCTCAGTGGGAAAAAAAATACTATGCTAATCTAGACTGTTGTGACCACCATTGCGAACTATCCATTAATAAAGAGTGGAATTATTGCTAGACCTCCAGCTAGGTGGCTAATATTTACTTTTCCAGCAACTGTTCTTTCTGTGTCTGACTCTGAACAGGGTTTAATGAATAAAAATGGATGGGGAGGTGTTAGCAAAGCCCACCTGGCCTGGGCTCAAAATCCCTATTCCACCTCTGACTACAAGCTGTGTGGGTGCTTGTTAACCATTAGCTCTGGCATCAGGGGCATTATGCATGGTAAAACAGAGATAAGAAGCTAGCTTCTGCAATGTTTCTGTCTGCCTGAGAGACTCAGACCTATTAGCATGGCAGTGTGCCATCTGCCGTGTAAGCCACATTAGCTTCGAGGTCAACAGTAATGGGGCAGGAGTTGAACTACCATTAATCCTCTTCTCTTTGAGCTTAGAAACCAGTTATTCTTAACTGGTTTGATGGTACCTGTGTGCCTTACAAGACGGTGTGTCATGTCAGATTGTTTGGATAATTGTTGAGAAAAATTAGCATGGGAAAAAATTATGAATAAGAAAGAAATGAATCAGTACCTGCCATTTGGTTACGATTCCCAACAGTACCTTTTTTTTTACTACTTTATTAAAGAACACGTTTTAAACTAGCTGCAGGGGTGATGTAGTCTTGCTCTCTCTCTTTGGGGTTTTTACTCTGTCTGAGTTCGGATGCCGTGAGAACCTGAAGCACCTACCGCTTCCTAAAGGTACTCATGTCAACCAATTAGGCTGTTCAGATGTGCTGTGTGGGTTGGGAGTGAGTTACTGCCCCAAGTATCTCAGGGTCTTGGTCACAAGTGAGGGTAGAATGGAGTGTAAGATGGATCAGCAATTTGGTGCAGCGTCCACAGTATGCAGGTGCTGTGCCAGACCATCGTGGTGAAGAGAGAACTGAGCCGGAAAGTGGAGCTTTTAATTTACTGGTCCATCTACGTCCCATTCCTCACCTCTGGTCATGAGCTATGGGTAGTGACTGAAAGAATGAGGTCGCAGATACAAGCAGCTGAAATGAGTTTCCTCCTTGGGGTGGCTGGGCTCAGCCTTAGAGGTAAGAAGCTCGGACATCCAGAGGGAGCTTGGAATAGAACCGCTGCTCCTTTGTGTCGAAAGGGGCCTTTTGAGATGGTTATGGCCTCTTGGGCACCTCCCGTTAGAGATGTTCTGGACACATTCAACTGGTAGGAGGCCCCGGGGCAGACCCAGAACACGCTGGTGGGATTACATATCTCATCTGGCCTGGGAACACCTGGCTCCCCAAGGAGGAGCTGGAAAGTGTTGCTGGGGAGAGGGACATCTGAAATACTTGCTCCTGCGACCTAGCTTCGGATAAGCGGTTGAAAATGAATGGAAGTAATGGAAGTAGTAAACATCGGTTTTGCATCGATAGCTTTGGCATCTAATACCAATGTAATTCAGTCAGTACCCTTGAAAGTACCAAGTTCTGTACCCACCCCTATTATATAACAGCAAAAAGAATACTGTAACATGTGTTTAAAAAGTGCAGAGTAAAGAAAAGTTTGTTAAACCCATAACTGCTTCTGCATGCTATTTTGTTGGCTTATCTGCCAAAGTTTTCCATGTTTCGGGCTATTTAATTTAGACTAGCTTGCATTGTGGTAGCATGGGAGGCTTTAGCCAGAAGCACTGAATACCATTTTCTGAAATAATTGGACAGCCTACTTTTAGATATCTGTGACCCACATTTTGGTCTCATCCCTGTTTGGGCAACTCTGCTGTGCAATTTTACTATGTTTTTCTGTTCAAATACTTCTAATGAGAGTGGGTAGTGGTAATGTACTACAGGAGCCCATTGATATTTGCACCATTTTATTTCCCTCCTTTAATTTTTACCAAGACAGCTGAAACTGCTTTGTTATCAGGGTTCTTTGTGTTGTCTTACAGATGGCAGATGTTAGGATATAATTAAAAGTTGAAATGTTGTTTAGGTTTTGTACAAATTTCTTGATTTCAGGATTTTGGGGGGAGAATCTCAGCAAAAAGTCATTTTAATAGCTGTTCTGTTTCTTTCAGTCACATCACATGAGTCTCTCAATTGTCATGGAAAAGTTGAAATTTGTTTGTTTTTCTGAGCACATTATTTCCAATCCATGTTGACTTTTAAAGCCAAATCCCATTATTGATCTTGGAAACAACAGCTGACAACAATCTCACCACAAGGTAGGCTACTTTAACAGTTCTGGAGCTTTAGATCACATCACATGATCTCTCTACAATTCAGAGCTAGAGAAGTTATAACTGAGTTTGCTTCCAAATTAAAAAAAAAAGTGGGAATACGAAATTAAAGTACACATTTCTTATTTAATGTTGATATTCATACATACTATTATTTTTTATTTTTTATTTTTTTTACTACAGTCAAAGTTGCAACATGCAATATATAAGGTAAGGTAAGGCAAGGTAAGGTAACACTTAACAGTAGTCATGAGTACAACAAAACAGACTGAACAATACATAATACATGGAATCCAGTATCACACACTGTCTGGGGTAAATCATGGAGAATAGTGGTCACTGCTGGTTAAGATAAGTGATGGCAGACTTGACAAAGGATGATCTGTAACGCTTAGTGCTCCATTTAGGGAGGCAAAACCTCTGCCCTCATGGAAGCATCCTAATCTCAACATGGAGGGTATGTTGAGAGTCTGAGACAGCAGACCGAGCTTTAGAGGTAACCTTCTCATTATACAGATGCTGTGGGTTATTAACGTAAAGCATCTGTAAATTAACCAGCAATTGAATTATCAGTGATCGATTCATGACAGACACAGTTTGTGATCTGGGCAATGTTTTGTAGTTGTTTTGTTTCCATTCTTAAAGAAATAGTTTGAAATTTTGGAAAACAAGCTTTTTTGCTGTCTTGTCAAGAGATGACTCTTGTCTAACTGTAATGGAAAATATGACCAAACAACCAAAACTGAGACTCCAGAGAGAAACTGCCCTGAGCCAATTATTAGACTGGGTCGTAACCTCTGATAAAAACATGTTGTTCTTACAGTGTATTTATCATACAGATTAAACAAAATGAGCTGTAACGTGTCAAGTATCAAGCTTTAAGGTAAATACTGTACATATGTGGACATGGACTGAGCCTGTCCATACTCTGCACTCGTGTCATCTGTTTTTGTGCACATTTTGTGAAACTTATGGATACAGATAAAATAGAGCAGGACCATTAGAAATTTTGGGTGAAGTATGGCCAGAGTTTCAAACGAGTCCCAATAAGACAAAACAAATCAATTTTAAAAAAGGCAGAACGTTTTGAGGAGAGGTTATTTAAGTTGGTCAGAAATGTAACGTTACTTTGTCTGGGCACAGGGATAAACAGTTACTACACAACCGCTGGGAGGAGACTGGATGGAAATTAAGTGTAAATTGGAAGGAAGTGAAGGAAGAGTTGGGGTAGGTATAAAACTGCTGGCCTCTAGTGCCCTCTACTAGATGTATCCATGCCAGCGTAAACGCATGAAAGTATGTGGGCAGTGACAGGGACATTTGAAATGGACATATCTATCTTTGTATATAATGCATGTAATCAGCTTTTAGACATGCTTGGTGGATTTTGTTACCTGTCAACAGAGTGCAGGCTGTTAGCATGTGTTTCTACTTTTTATGCTAAGTAAAGCTAACCAGTGGCTATAGCTTTATATTCACCATGCAGACATGAGAGGTATCAATCTTCTTGTCTAACACTCTGCGAGAAAGCAGTACAGGTGCTCCGAAAAAGAAACTATTCCATTGAGGAAGTCAAAAACACACAGTATGCTCATGAATCTAAATCTCAAATAGGACACAGTATTAAGAAGTTCCACACAGTGCATGAAAATGAAATTCAACTCACCAACTTTTTCTTTCAAAACTGGACTTCCACTGCTGTTATGAAATGCAAAAACAATATCCCCCTGCAGCTACATGAAACCACTAATGAGCTAGCCCAGAGCAGTGAATATCATTTAGAAACACTGGAAGTTGCTGTCACACATGGTCTGACTGGGCTCTGCTGCTGGGGAGTCTCTGACTGCAGCTGAGTTATTAGAAGCCCCGGCCCCTTATCGCGCCGCTCCAGCTCGACCTGGGAGCCCTCGCCTTGTGTGTGTGAATCATTGCCTTGAATGCCTTTCTGTTGTTTTTTTTTTTCTTTTTCTCCTGGAATAATGCGTGTTTGTGGCCTGTAGGCTTTGTCCAATATTTAATCAAGTGAAATGGCCTGAAATAGAACAATCTGGTATCATAGTTCACTGTTCTGTGCATGGAGGCAATCATTTGTCTTGAGTCAAAAAAGACGAGTGCAGCTAATGGAGATCGCATTGTCCTCCTGGCTTTATCCTGGCTGGAGTGAGGAAAGCTAAAGTTGATTAACACGCACACAAACACATGCGCACACACATCCGTGCACATGCATACACAATAAGGTTTACCGGCATGTAGTGGTGTATCTGTGATGAATGTTGGCAGAGAGCCAGACAGTGAGAGCTACTGGGAAGAGGAGGCTGCCATGGGAGGAGAAGATTACTGTAATAAAACTCACACACTTGCATGCACACACACGTATATATGTATACAGCGAACACATATAGACATAAGTACACGAATGCATACTCATGGAGGAGCGTGCACACAGACACTTTCTCTCGCATAATGGAAGTGTAATGAAACCCAGAAACACACACACACACAGGCGCCCTGGGCTGAGGGCTTGGCAGAGCAGAGTAGATAGATTAGTGTAATAGTCTCGGCCAAGGCAATCATCTGCCCACTGTAGGGCTTCAAATACTGGCAGCAAGATCCAGCTCAGACACAAAGAAATTAGCCACAATGAATGAGTCAGTTTGGATGAGTTCACAATACTAACGGCTCACACAGTCAAGAAATAATCGTAGAAAATCCACAGATTTGCATGAAAATGTATTTTGTGAACTCAGCACGCAGCGGAACAGGGTCCAAACACGCCAAAACACATTATCAATATCTTGATTGTTCTCTTGTATCCATGAATTATAAATGACGACAGCTTGGCTTACACGTTTACAATGAAAACTGGCTATGCAATGGGAGTGTCATTGGCCGGAGCGTCCGCTTGGATGGATTTTGTTTAGAAACTCATTTGGGCCGTGTCCAGGAGGAGCTATGCAGCTAATGGTTTCTTGGAAGCAAAGGTTTCTGAGGTGAAGAGAAAAAAGAGAGAATGTCTTGTATTCATGTGGCTACATGGCGAAGCAGCAAACAAACCCTCCAGCAAGGTACATAATTGCTGCCCATTTATAGATTTTTAACCAAAACACATTCAATGTTTTTGTAATTAAACAAGAGTTGCACATTTGTTTGTGTGACTTGTCTTGTTAGTGTTTTAAATCACAATTGTCTGCCTTCAGTGGAAACAAAACTTATTAATAGCTATTCAGATAACATAAGTAAGATTTACTAAACATGATTCCACTTATGGATGATGAAAGATCATTTATTCTCTTTTAATGATGTGAGGAGAAGAGGTTACAACAGAGTTGTATTTTCATGATCTTTATGTTTCTTTACAAGCATAGTTATCTAATGTAGAGACAGTACAGAAGACAAAAGGTGATTACACATTATGGAGATTTTGGACTGTTATGTTAGGCAGCACTTTTGATCATCAAATCATCAACTGAAGGAGTATCCTTTGGAAGAATTAGGTCCCATTCCTCCAGTAGACTACACCATCTTATTATCTTAATTTATTGAGTGGCCCAAATATATTCAAGGCATTTAGAGGTGTGTACAAGTCCCTTTGATAATTATTTAATGATTTGGAGCACATTTTATAAGTTTATGACTTTATAGTGATGTTAACGTACATATTATTCTCGTTTGTAATATTAATATTAATACTACAACTTAGGCAGCACGGTGATGCAGTGCTTAGCCTTTGCCTCATGGCAAGTGGGTTCCTGGTTTGAACCCTGGGTTTGCGGAGCCCTTCTGCGCGGAGTTTGCATGTTCTCCCCGTGACAGCGTGGGTTTTCTCCAGTTACACCAGTACACCGGTTTCCTCCCACGGTCTAAAGACATGCAGGTTAATTGGTGACTCTAAAGTGGCCGTAGGTGTGAATGTGAGTGTGAATGGTTGTCTGTCTCTATGTGTCAGCCCTGTGATAGTCTGGCAACCAGCCAGGGTGTACCCCGCTTCTAGCCCAGTGTCAGCTGGGATAGGCTCCAGCACCCCCACAACCCATAACAGGATAAGCAATTAAAGAACATACAGGAATGCAAAGGTATTTCGGATATTTTGAAAGAGGACAAATGTTCCTCAGTGATTTGAAAAAATTCCTGCTTCTCAAAGGTCTCGGGTGTGAAGAATTTTGAAGCATCTAGCAGTGAGCTTGCAGACTGCAACCAACTGACCAACTTCTCCTGTGTGCCAAGCATGTAGGAGAACTATGGTGGCTGAAGCGGAAAAAAATGACTGACCCTGTCTAGAGCCAGTGTTTGGTTTGTCCATTCTGAGCTACTGTTAAAAGAACATGACGGACTTCATGGAAGAGACCTGCTTTGTATGTAGATATCAATGGCTCATTCCAAGATAACAAAAACACAACAATTCTGAGTTTCAGGTGATAATACACAAATGAACACATAGGCAACTGTTCCTTAGAGGAAGAGCAGGTCATCAGAAGAGCGGCGGTTTGATCCCCAGCTCCTTAAGTCCATAAGTCGAAGTATCCTTTGAGTGAGATGCTGAACCTCCAATTGCTGTTATATTGGTGTGTGAATGGTTACTGATGTCACAAGGTGAGAACAAGTGTTTTAGTTAACTCATAAGAAGTAGATTTTTTTTGGAGATACATGGTTCTTACATAATAGCCATATATAATACATCTCTATTTTCAGTAGTAGTAAATAATATGTTCCGTCATGGCTACTCAACAGTAAGTTCATGATATTTTGACCATATGATCCGTGTAACATTATCGGGAGGTCAGTCTGTGCAGTCTCAGAGGACCTCCAGATAATGGGGAGAGCACTTTCAATAGGCTAGTTGTTTGTCAAAGGTGCCACTACAGTAGTCAAAGATGGAGAGAGTAGGTGAAAATTCATAACACTCAGGATCTGCGGCAAAAACCTTAGAACATACACCACCATAACATAATCAGCAAGTGCCGCCAGTTTACTGTAAACCAAATGCCTTTGTGTCAGTTTTCATTTGTCACACATTTGTTTGTTTTGACAACAACAAATTTATATAGTTTTGCATGATGATAATAGCATCTTGCTGCAGAGAATGGCCCTCGCTTTCCATACTTACAGTCTTTCACCCAGAATGCCATGAACTGTTCAAATCATTGAGGAATCAGAAGGTGTAGACATTCAGAGTCAAGACATGGCCCAAAAATACACATTTATTCACATTTATTCTTTCTGTCCTCCATGTATATACTGCAAATGTATGTCCCAGAGCCAGACAGTATTAATGAGCTGGTAAACAGTAGCCTCTGTTGTGGAGCGTGACAGCATTTAAGCCTGCAAGAAAAAGATGAACCCAGAATGTGCAATTATAAAACAAACACATTATTTTACATGAAGATATTAATGCTTTGGTGGTTATTGTGACACAGCCACACACATTCACACAAACAAATGATGCCCAAGGCCACAGCAGTAATAGAGGAATTAATCTCTGTCTGTGTATTTGTATACAAATGAAGCTGCTTGTATCTGAGCTTGTAGGTGCCGCTGACATTCGCTCCCATCATTAACCTCTTCACTTCGGTGTCACTTTATGTGTCCCAATGTGTGCGTTAGAGTGTGTGTGTGTGTGTGTGTGTGTGTGTGTGTGTGTGTGTGTGTGTGTGTGTGTGTGTGTGTGTGTGTGTGTGTGTGTGTGTGTGTGAGAGAGAGAGAGAGAGAGAGAGAGAGAGAGAAAGAGAGAAAGACCAAGGTTCACCACCCTAGTGATGAAAACATCAAGAGAGGCAAAGCGTAGAACACTCATGGTCACCTAGCGTTCAGATGGTCCGATTAGTATTCATGGGGTCATATAGATGCTCACTTATACACACACACACACACACACACACTTGCAGCCTTGTCCTGTTATTCCGCTGAGGGCACACTAATGACCTACCGCTACATCCATTCCCTAGCTCTTAATACTAACCATTAAACCCCACCATGTCTGCTAACCTTCACTTAACTCGAGCTCTAAAACCAAATGCTTAACCTGGCCAAAGCAGCCCTTTGCTCCTCTCAGTGCACACAAGGCCGCGAGCTGTGAACTAGCCACCCTCTTTGGTTTTAATGAGGAATTTCATTAGCATTTTAATGAGGAAATCCAGAAAAGCTGACAAGACCTTTAAGGGAAACTGAAGGACAAATGTGCAAATCCTCTGGTCAATGTGACAAGTGTCCAGTGAAGAATTACAAACTTCACTCAAAGTGGCAAGGTACCTTTGTATTTGTCGAAAAGAACATCCTGATTTATTCGCAATAAGCTGGAAACTATTTCCCCTTGTATGTTTTATTTATTGTGAAACCTGACGACAAAAGATTAGGACTAGAGTACTGCATATATTTATATTTGTGCATAGTAGTTAAATGTTTATTCATGTTCACCCTTGTTGTCCTTGATGTAGCTGTATGTCTATTTCTGTGTATGAGCATTTAGAGCAACAAAAAGAAAACGAGTCATATTCATTGTATGTGTTCATACTTACTCTTACTTTGCATGGTAGCTGGATTCTCACATGAGAATCACTGAATCACAAGATCACATTAAAATCCATCTTGTAAGGCTTCAAGTAATGCATTTGTGTTCGCACCACTGTGGATCAGTGTTTGATGGATCATGTAAGTTCTACCAGGCACTCATATTGTTTTAATATCCACTTTTTTGTAGTCACACTTTTGTGTAGCTTTGAACTGCCTCCCTTTCTTGCCGATGGCATAGGACTTCTCAAGAGAAAATTTAGCCCCTCTTTCAAGGCAGTTTTCAGGCATGCTACTGCCCTTGTAACGAAAGAAGATGCAGGATAAGACGTAGCTAACTTTTACCCGACAACAGCTGCATAGGATAGAAGTTAACAACACTATTTAGGTGGGACGCGTGATGGTTGAGTTGACATTTCACAGAACAATCTAGTCGTTTGTTGAATACCCCCTTTGCTTACCCACCACCGTGGCTCGTAAATAGAACAAATTCACCCACCACTGGTCAAATTTACCTCCACATTTGGCAAGTGGCAGGTTCTAAATTCCATCTCTGCCATGGTTCAGCCCAATCAGCATCCAGTGAGGAGCTACTACTACCAACCATGGCAGCTCCTACAAAGGCTAGCATCTCCAGTAGTATCAATTATATTAGAACTGGAGAGTACTTCTTCACTGAAAGACAAGCAAAAAAGAGCACTGCAGGCTTTTCTTGATGGAGATACATTTTTGCCCTTCTCCAGACTGGCTTCAGCTTCCTCGATACATGGTGATAGACAGATGGTTCATCCAATCACCTGCCGAGTATTTGTTGAAAGTGCCTGCCCTTTTCCAAACAGTTTCTAATTACAGCTTCTCAGATGGTTCTTTGTACTAAACCATCTGGCGCGTCAGGTTACACTTACTTGGCCATTAATGCTGATTCTGATTGAGAATGGAAGGGCGTCTCTTCTGCTCCGTGCAATAATAAATCATCTAATTGGTCTCCTGTTCCGCTGATGACTTCTGGGTTTTTGTTTTTGAGGATTCAGCATTCAGCTATACACAGTGGAGCTGAGTGCATTCATTCTTTATCATTTCTATTCTTCCTGCCTTGTTAACTATTGGATTAATTATTTTTTTCTACATTCTTCGGCTTTTTTTTTTCCTGTTAGAGGCCTTTGGAAGCACTGAGCATGTATGTTTGCTGGAGTCACGCCTGTGCCCCCTACTGTTAGATAGGAATTTCGCTAACACTTGTATAGTCTAATGGCAAATAATGTAAGGTTTCAGAGAGTTGTTCAAATCTGCTATAATCTCCAGTTTTATATCAACAGTGGATCACAGGACTACTTGTTTCTGAAAGGGCCACTTGTAGTGACAAACCCAGAGAGCTATTTTTTTTTTCTCACTTTTACTTCTTGAAATTCTGCTCATTTCAGGTTCATATTTGTATTTTGAATTACTACAAGAACATGTTCATTTCCCCCATACTGCCTGTGCTGAACACCTTTAATATTGGACATCTTTAATTTGTCTGAGGCACCTTGTTTTAGCCCCCTTCCCAAAAAGGCCTAGTCTGTTCTAATTGGCCAGCATATCCAGGTCTTCTGTATCTGCCCTTTCAGCCAGCATCTCTGTACCATCACTTCAGCTGGAGCAATGACTACAACAAAATATTCAGTTGCTTTCTACTTTTAAAAATCACCAGTAACAGCTTCTAAACTAAAATCTTTATGGAGAGAAATTAACAATATTGGCAACCAAGATTGCATGTTTTCCTGTTGTTAGCATGTAGCTACATGTAGCAGTGTATGTACAGATGTCCATATAAAGAAATCCGTCACAAGCTCATCTCAAAAGTAGGAAAAATAAAGGTGGAAATAGAGTATTCAGAATGGTCTGGCCACGTTTAATATCAACATTCAACACTGTAACACATATATGAAAGTAAATAAGAAAAAGCATAATAAGTCCCCTTTAATGTTGCTGCCTATCCTACCTTGGACTCTAAATGGGCAAATTTGTGAACAGGTTCACCATATCAACTGAAAAGGTCAAACTATGTTAGTTTTGGGCAAATGACAATGGAAGAGAGGGTAGAGTTTCAGAGTTGTTTTATGTTGTATTGTATAACTGGTAATAACACTGTTCAAGACTGAAATTCTTTGGTCCTGAGGCAAGCCATGAAAATGTCCCATTACATTACTGTTAACACAAGCACACATGCTGGACACCAGCAACACTTAAATACCTTATGTAAGACTATATAAATGAATATGGTTGGAGGATATTCAGAACATAGGAGTCTACAATGATTGATCCAAGTGGGAATCCAAAGCCCAGTAACAGTGTATTCCTCTGTGCACTGTACATCGTTCTTTTTCAAAGTGTGTCTACTCTGCTGATGCTCTCAAAGATTAAACATTTCTTGTCTCTCCTCCCTGTTTGACTCTCTCCTCTGCCACAGAATGATCCCCCCATCAAGCAAGAACTTCCTGGTCAACAACCTGGCAGCAGGGACCCAGTACGACCTCTGCGTGCTGGCCATCTACGATGATGTCATCACCTCCCTGACAGCAACACGTGTGGTCGGCTGTGTGCAGTTCACCACCGAGTCAGAGTACATGAGGTGTCATTTTATGCAGTCTCAGTTCCTCGGCGGGACTATGATCATCATCATCGGAGGGATAATAGTGGCTTCGGTGCTCGTTTTCATCATCATCCTGATGATACGGTACAAGGTGGGTCTGTCTCGCTAAATCCACACCGGCCTGAAAAGAGAGAGAAAAAGTGCAGAGAGCTTTTCATGATGTTGGAAGACTGGTATTATGCATATGATGGACATATGCTAACATGGTCTATTTCTGATTAACTGACATTTTGAGCATACAATTGTATTGTAGAGCAGTCTCATTGATTTTCTATAGAAGCCCACTGCCGCATGGAAATTAAAAGTTTTTAATTTAAAGTTTTGAATGAAAAAGGAGGAGATATTAAATAAATTTAGACCTTTTTTGTTGTTTTCATGTACGTTTTATGACATAAGGTACGGTTTTGACTCTCGAGTTACCTCATACTACAAGTTAGAAATGGTCAGGATGCAAAAACATTGTCAGTGGGGGGAAGTTAAAACATCTGCACACACATTATAAATTAAGAAGGGAATATCTGTAAATGCTTTTACTACAAATAATCTGATAGGTAAGAATTTATTTATTTTTTTACGAAATGAGAGCAGACTTAAATAAATATGTAATTTTACCATCCACTAGTGGACATCATGCAACGGTAGGCTTTAATCTGTGTCTCATTTCTTTCCTTACATGCATAAAAGGCAACTAAAATAATATTGTGTGCTGGAAGTTGGGTTCTGCACACCAGGTCCAATTTATTGCTGCAATTGGTCATGCAATAAAAATCTGATGCATTTTGTTTTTCTGTTTGTTGCGAACATTTTCAATACGAGACAAAATGAAAAAACACTCTCTCTGGCCCCACGGTTACCTGAAGGGGCTAAGCTGTTCTTTCTGTCCTCTGTCTCCACACTGATTGTCATCATCATCATCATGTTAAAAGTAGGCTGTCTGAGTTATGAAATAACACTGTGGACCCTGTTAGTCACTCTTGTTGAGGATGTGTGTCCCACAGATTACTGCTTCTTGCTCAAACATCTTTTCAAAACCATTTCCTCAATAAGAAAATTAGAAATGTGTATAGCACAGTCAGTAAGTGTACTGCATGACAGTGATTCAAACAACCAATTACAAGACAGAAACAATGCTGTTTCTAACCAATGTATCAAATGTATAATACTGTAAACATTTCACACAGCAGTGTTTACAATGATCTAGACAGAAAAAGGTTGACGTTTATGTTCATTTCTGTATCATTTATTTATTGAAATAGATTCTGTGTCAGCAGCTCATAAAATTCTCTGTAATTTTTCATGTTTGTAAATCACCTATCAGGGCATTTTCACCTTGTATTGTTTTATTACATGATATGAAAAAAGTGAGTATTTTTGGCCATGTGGCCCTGTTATACATGGAAGAGTTCATATGCAAACATTTTAGTCTGAAAGAAAAAATCAGCCCCTCATTACTTCCGTCTGTGTTTCCCCTCAGGTGTGTAACCCTGGTGAGGGGGGAAAAGGCGTTTCATTGTCGATGACCAACGTTCACTCACAGACCAACGGGCAGCAGTCACAGGGATGCACTGTGACTCCCAGCTCCTCCAAACACGGCTCAATCGGATTAGACGACCTCTCAGGAGGCACAAAGAAAAGGAGCGGGGCAGGAGGAGGAGGAGGAGGAGGAGGGGGCAAGGATACCATGACTCAGTCGTCCGACTCATCCCTGCCTGACTGCTCCACGGCTACGTCAGTTCTCAGCCAGCCCTGGGCAGCCAGGAGCCCAACAGCTGGGGCAGAGGAACGGGAGAAAGTGGGTGAAGAGAGAGCTCAAGCTGCCGTCTCGTCGCCCACCGGCACCAGCGGTTCACTAACCAAGCCAAAGCGGAAGCCTGCTCCGAGTAAGCCGGGCTCAGCTTGCTCCAACACCTCGGCTACTCCTGAAAACCTCCCCTCTTCCTCCCCTCGCCCTCCTTCCTCCTCCTTCTCCACCGCCTCCTCAGCCCTCCTCCCCTCCACCCCTCTGGAGAACCTCAACACCAACCGCAACAACTCCACCTCTCTCAACCAAACCCCACCTCCCTTCATCTACTCCGCTTTCTCCAGCCCTCTTGCTTCCCCAAGCCCCGTCCCCTCCATCCGATTTAGAGAGACGCCCATCCTGCGCAGGGCTCCCCACGCCTCCGCTTCTTCCTCCGCCAAGTACCAGACTCTCCCCGCAGAGGAGGTGGGGAGGAGCAGGGCGAGGAGGAGGTACTCGCTCAGTGAAGGAGGCTCAAAGACTCACTCGTCCAATCAGGGAGGAGGAGGAGCACCCAAAATAGGGCGCATATTGCGGAACAAAAGGAGCCAATCAATGAGCGGAATGCTACTCCCGAAAGACGGGGATGGAGACTCGGACAAAGGGCGGTGTGATTCAGACTGGATCTTAGAAAGTACAGTTTGAACTGGAACGAGACAGCAACCATGAAATAAACTTTGGTTTATCCATTATTGTTTATCTTTTGTATGAGTGTATGTCTGAGGTTTTGCGTGTGTGTGTGTGTTAGTTTAAATTTGTCTCGGGGTGTGTGAGTGGAGGCTAAGGTGTGTTTGTGACATATGAAAGTGTGTGTTGTTGCCGTTTAGGATGTGCGTTTTCAGTGTGTACAGTGTGTGTGTTCATGTCGGAACCTTTAGGGTGGCTGTGTGTTTCTGGGTGAAAGCGTGAGCGTACTTTTTCTTTTTCAGACTTTTTTTTATTATTTTCATATTGTTTCTCCACATTTCTTTGTATTCAGTTTACAGCTTTTTTCACTTTGACAGTTTCCTATCTGTTTTTTCAGTCGGTCATTCAGCGAGTGGACAACTCGTCTTGTCTCGTAGCGTCCTCGAGTTGTCTCGTTGGTTCCACTTTATAGCACAAAACAAAACAAGACAATGGTCTCGCCACGTCATTTCCCGATTCACACTCACCTTATCTGAAAATACCACAAAAAGGGAATTATAACAGGAAAAAAGGAATTAAAAAAAACAATACAAGAACTGCAAAGCACACCATTCCTACCTTCACACGCCCACAGGAAGTGTGTTTCCATAACGCGGCAAGAGAAAAGCAGTCGGTGCCTTCTTTTGCACTAACAGACCCTCTGACAGATGATATAACCGGATTTAGGACTCCACCACGCTCCCTGAACAAGGGATTAGGACGGAGGGGACAGACAAAAGGAAGAGAGAGAGATTTCACACATAGCCTTTCTTACCTACTGAGGAGTACAGACATTTCTTGACAAATAGACAGACACAAACTGAGACAAAAAGTGACACATGAAGACTGACGGACCTCTTATGAAATTGATATTTTTTAAAGGGAAGAATTAAAAAAAAAAAAGAACATAAAAACCCTGTGAGCTTTTCACTGACGTTGGTCACAAGCTCCCAGAAGGCTTCTGTACAGAAAAAGACAACATGTACTGTGTTGTTATGTTGTGTAAAATAAAAAGGGATAAAATGAAAACTGGAAATGTGAAATGTGTTTTATCTGCCAGGTTGTGCTCATGCACTGTCCATATGTATACTGACAGAAGTGATGCACCAAAATTTGTTTATATTCCACATAATAAGCCAGTATTTGGGAAGGCTGTGATCATGTGACCAATGCGCTGATGGGGGTACAGAGGGAAGTAGTCTGTGTTATGAGGCAGGATGACGATGGGTTGCAAAACACAGGACTTTCCCCTGGGAGATCGGTATTTGGAACTGTGGAAGTCATTTTAAGGTACGTCATCATCATGTTTCCTTTCCTAACCCTAACCAAAGCAGCTTTATTTGTCCAAACCTACGTGACTTTATGTTAAGTGAGTAGCCTCATTCAGTGGACGCTAATTTGTTAGCTATCAAATGAACTGTTGTGTGTCATATAAACCAGTGGTTTTCAAAGTTTTTGTGCCCAAGACACACCAAATGGCAAGCCAAAATCTCAAGGCACACCTGTAAATACATCTGTGCCCAATAGCTTCTATAACGTGTGTTGTCACTCCTAACACGACATAAGAAACAATAAGACAGGTAGCTTTCACCGTCCACTGACAGTTTTTCTCTCTTTTTAGTGGATCCATTGTCCCAGTCACGGCTTTCTCCTTTAAAATGTTATCCGTCACACTGGCTGTCAATCAGGGCTTTTAATGTGTCACACACTTACAATATATGCAAATGGCGACAAAGGTTCCCTGTGAATGTTTCTTTTTTTAATTGAATTAAATTAAATTACATTTTTTAGCTGGAGTTTCCTTTGTATTAGGAAATGGGTGCGCTGAACATACTGATACAGTCAATTAAAAAGCCATTCATAACTTTTTGTATAGGCCCAGTTGAATATTGCAATAATAATGTCTTGTTATCAGAAAATCCCACGGGACACCTGGATTAGCATCATGGCACACCAGTGTGTGCCGCGGCACACTTTTTGAGATCACTGATACAAACCATTGTATAAGGATACGTTGTATTTACATAGGGGGTGAAATGATACTACTTGATGAGTAAATTTTTTTTTACGTGATCTTTGCACATTTAGCGAGGATGAGGTTCCTCCTGGAGTACTAATGGGCCTCATTCATGAGCAGTCTGTACACACACATTTGTGCTTAAATCACGCATATGAACAATTTCCACACAAATCTGGGATTTATCAATAATTTCTAACCTGAATTTTGCATATTCTGCAAATTTATGACTAATTTAGAATTAACCAAAGATCATATGATAACACAAATGATAAGACAGGCTGTCTTAGAAAATGTAAGTGCATGTATTTTAACTAAATGGCATATTAAAATGATTGAAAAAGCTTTTGATAGATTTAAACAAAATGTATTTACTAATGCATTAGATACCTATGAAACAGATGCCATTTTATCCTCATCAATAATTTTCATAATTAAAATATCCCTAGTTTCCTATGGAGTATATGAGAATGTTGATATTGAAATGTCTGTAATGATCAGCTACTTTCACCACTTTCTAGTGCCATGGAATTGCACCTATGTAGCCAATGCTAATTGGTACATTTATTTGTGAGAAAAAAGTACAGAGAGATATTAACAATTGCAGTAGCAGTGTCCAATGCACTGTTTAATATACTTGTATACAGCTCATTTCAAACACCAGCCCCTAGAGCCAACTGGTTAATTGGTTGCCCATTAACAGGCATGCTGGAAGATACTGCAGCCGGTGCCTTCAGGAAAGAGTGCATCTTCAGAGACCACCATAAGATGTTTGAAGAGATTGAGGAATGGCTGCCAAGATGGGTTTGGCTGCAGATATGCAATTCCCTGGAATGGCATCTAAGGCCTCAGACACACTGCTGTCTCCCGATACCTTCTCAGGTTAAAGATCTGTCCACCATCGTCTTCCTGGCTCCAGGGATATTTATGAGAAACATACTGTCGGGGATCAGGCTGGGACATATTTCCATATATAGAGAAATGGCATTTGAATGGCATGGCAGTATGCTGACAGTAAATAGCATGCACATGCTTGTCATTTTAGAATTAGATTCTGATTCACTAACATAGAACGATGATAATAACAAAATTGCTGCATTGCGCAGGTGTCATCTACTCATGTGCATGTACACTTATTTTGTGCACAAAGTAAGAACCTTTCTCCACAGATATTAGTGAGGAGGCTCAGTGTCTCCAGCACAACTTTCTACTGAGATAGCAGAAAATAATTTCTCGCTGCAAATCAGAACGGACGTGTGGTACTTTTAATTAAAACAATTGAAGTTTCACATTTTCTTTCATCTTTTTGTAATTTGATGCATCAGTGTTCAGATAGAAACCCTAGACCTGAGCACACACACACACACACACACACACAGTGTCTAGCTGTTAATTTAGGAGTTGAGAATCTCATTTCCAAACCTCCCACTCTTCCCTGACTGCAAACACGTTTAGGAGAGTGTGACAATTCAGAGAAAGTGCTCCCATGAGGCCTTGACAGTACGCCAGAGATGAAGACTCATGGGATATGTTGTTGTTTAAGTGCTTACAAAAATAATCATTGTTTTATCTTTGTTAAAAGGATGACATATTCAAACATTAATGTCCACAGCAGTAGTAGAAAACGGACCTGTTGAGTAACATAGTCGTGCACAGTGGAACAGAAGCTAAACAGGAGAGGGGGCAGGACTTGATCTCTCTATATGCTCTCTCGCTCTTATACAACACTCTCGTAAAGTAAAAGGCACTCACTGTAACACAAGAGCTACTACTCACTCCATTTAATGGATACATGCTGTTGTGCATATGCAAAGGTACAAGTCTAAAACAACACTATGGTATTTAACAAAAAATACATCAGTATTCATTACGCAGAGAGGCCCTTTTCAGAATATTATTTATTATGTCACTGGATTATTATCCGTGGTACGTTGATATGTAGGCATCACTAATTTTTTAGCTGGTAAAGGTGGCGCTAACCTCAGCTTCTTAATAAACTGCCAGGTAGCTTAAAGGTAACCTACTATGAACATTTTCAGGTTCACATTTGTATTTTGGGTTCCCACAACCATTTTTAAATGTTTTCATGTTAAAGAAAACACTTTATTTTCCTCATACTGTCCGTGCAAGAACACTTGGATTCACATTCTGTCTGAGACAGATTACATGTTTCTGTGACGTTAGCATGTAGCTACATGTAGCAGTGTGGGCTAAATAATGTAAACACCTGCAGTAGCGTGCCTGGAGCAGATGACCTTAGAAAGAAATCTGTCACAAGCTGATGTCAGCTGGTAGTTAAAGAAAAATGGAAACAGCGTATTCAAAACAGTCTGAAGCCGCAGGGATTACTTTTATGTTTACCTCATTATTTGAAACTTTTAATATGACCATGCAACATTGTGACATCATATACATGGCAGAAAATAAGGGAAACGCTGTCTAGGTCCCCTTTAATCCATAATAGTGAATGTAAACACTCAAGAGTACCTGAAAATTGTACTGAAGCACAGTACTTGAGTATATGTACTTAGTTACATTCCACCACTGCACAGGGACATGGAGAAAACTGCTTGGTGCTCATGAGCCCAGCTGACGCAGTGTGTGTCATAACTCTGTATCCTCATCGAGCGATTCGTATGATATCCTACAAAATGCATACACAACAGTTTGTATAATATCTCTATATTAGCGTCCCATGAATGACATGACATCTTTAACGTAATGCTACTGAGGTTAGGTTTAGGCAAGTAAAGTTACTGTGGTTGGGTTTAGGAAAAGGAATATGATGGTGAGGATGTTAAATGAACTGATCATGTAATCACAGCCTTCCAGAACACACTGGTAATGCACAAATTACTGGCTCATAATCACATGGGATTTGTACAATTTTTTAGTTCATGGGAGCAGCCTGCACCTATAGAACGATCTGCCACCCTTCCCAACTTCGATTTGGTTCAGTCGATCTAGAACACAGACAAAATATAGATTGTTGCCTTTTGGTTCTGCTCTGTTTCGTGTTCACATGGACACATTTCATATTAAAAAAAGAGGAGTCAACATTATGTTTTATTAAATGACAGGTAAGTCATTAATTAGACAGTCTGGTATCATCACATGGATTCATGTGGGCAAAGACAGCAACTCATGCAGCACTTTCCTGCACTTTGTGTTTGTTTATTTTCCCTGGTGATAACTGATCATGAGCATTATTAGTTTAGAGTGGAAGTGGACCACAGATGTCATAAATAATGAAGGACAGGTTGAAACAGAGGTGTTTTGTACCCATAATATCAGAGAGCAATACTGTAATTACTCACTCACGCTCTATTGAGGAACTGCCAAAATACACACAGGAGAGTGGAAGCACAGCACACTCTGTTTAAGCTCCTTTTCACTCCTCTTTCAGGGAAAATCTCAGCTCCCACTTGCTGACATGCATATGTGTTGCCATGGTTACAAAATCATCTTGCATAATTAATTAATCCTTTACAGTTCCCATGATCAACGGGGGGATTTAATACTAATTTAGCTTTTTCAGTCACATATATATGCCATCACAAAACCCTGAGATCAGTCTGTTTTGCTTTGACACCACAAATGGTCCGTGCCGGCATCTGATTGGACCGACGCCAATCCGCTGTGGCTGTTCAGTCTGCACAGCAGTTTGGCACAGCTTCCACACCACACCAAATGAAACCGAAATGGCAAACGCACCAGTTTTTTTGAAGTAAATCAAATTTATTAAGTGTGAAAGTTCTCATATAGCTACTGCCATATCAAGTCAAGGGAATAAATCAAGCACTAGTTAAAGGTACAGTTCCCCCACAATCAAGAATACATTTTTTTCCTCTTACCTGTGGTGCTTTTTATCAGTCCAGATTGTTTTGGTGTGGGTTGCTGAGTGTTGGACATATCAGCCGTAGATATTTGCCTTCTCTCCAACATAATGAAACTAGATGGCACTCGGCTTGTGGTGCTCAACGTGCCAAAAAATACATTTGAAAAAGTCAACAGTGATGTCTCTTTCCAGAAATCATGACCCACTTACACAGAGCTTGAAAGGCATGTTCTCGTAACAGTGAATGATGTAAACACTAATTAGCTAGCTCAGTGGTGCTAGGTGAGCTAGCAGTAGATGCACACTTCCTTCTTAGGTGATGTGGTTGGTGGGTTTAGTGTGGCAAAAAGAAAATAGTTCCTACACAAAACTGCTCATAACAAGGTCTGTGGATTATCTTGAGAAACTGGGTCATGATTTCTGGAGAGAGACATTGCTGTTGGGTTTTTCAAATGTATTTTGGAGTGCCAGCTTGTTCTACAAATTCTCACTCAGAACTTCTCAAATACAGACACTTGGTCTGTGGCCCCTCTCGTCAAAATATGACCCCTCCTGCATCTGTTTTGGACCATCAGGGACGGCATGCAATACCTGTGTCATGTCTTTTCAAAATAAACTTCCATTTTCACAAAAAATGCAGTACATTTTCTGCTCATTAAATGCACACAGTCTTTTTCAAAATAACTTTAGAGTGCAAGTAAAAAAAAAAGTTTTTAGGGTGTACTTGGGTTAAGGTTTAGAATGTGGTAAGATACAGGGAAAAAATGATCAAGGTTAAACTAAGTTTGTTTGCTACTAACGTAACATGAAATCATGTGGCATATGTCACTAGCATTGTTTGCTACATGTACTCGCTAACTACGTCATCATTCAAATACCTGCACTGACTTCCTGGGCAAGAGTCTGGTGTTTGTTTGACTCGACCACCTGTTCCCTCACCCACCCTGTGCAGCTTTATGCCATTTTATACTGTAGCAGTTGTACCGAGTGTCAGCTTCAGTATTTAACAAGGTGGGAGTGAGACCTGTGCCCGTTGCTTACTTTAGATATCTGCTTCATTTTGCTGTTTCATGTTCGCTATCAACCGTCCTAGAAGTTGTGTGAAGTTGCTGCTTGAAAACTCAACATTTCCTTATTTGCTGCTTCACAATAAAAGTTTTTACATAACAAATTAACACAGGACTTTTACTGTGAAGAATCTATAGGAAATAAAATGTGATTATTAAATTAGCAGAACAAAGAAAAGATAAGATAAACTTTACTGATCGGACACTTGCGAAATTCATGTCACAGCAGCTCAAAGCACAGACAGAAAAGACATGTCTAATAGTAGAGCAGGGAGGAAAGTGAAAGCAGAAGCAGCCACAGTGAGATGTTGATGAAGAGCTGCAGACAACAA
Organism: Epinephelus awoara; assembly: GCA_035609425.1. Taxonomy (NCBI): domain Eukaryota; kingdom Metazoa; phylum Chordata; class Actinopteri; order Perciformes; family Serranidae; genus Epinephelus; species Epinephelus awoara. Next base: position 29,929,451 of record CM069309.1, read on the forward strand.
GCTCTTACTGCACCTCTGCAAACAGCTCACCTCCAACAGATAAACCTCCTCTTTTACCTGCCCTGCTATGGAAAAACATATGCAGCAAAAACAACAGGGGACTTTAGCCGTGGATTAGTCCACTGCTTTTAAACGTCATCACTCAAGACATGCTGTCATTAGTTAAAGACACACCCTCAAATGGGCAGCCCTGTTTTAACGGAAATGCAAATCCCTGCATTGGACTATGGCCCAAACCAAACCAAACCAAACCAAACCAAGCCATGACTGTCAAAAAGGGGTACAGGTTGTGTAGTTCTTTTATTTTGGAGCAGACACCTCTACTACCAATATCCCCAACAGTCATAAAAACAATTAGGCTGATAAACAGCACTACAGGTGAGAGGAAACATAAGTATTTTTGATTTGGAGGTGAACTGTCCCTTTAAGAGTCAATTACTCTTAAACCCAAACCGCACCCTTAACATCTCTTCCTCTTAACACTCTGTGATCGCAGCAATAAGTGGGTGCAGAGTTATGACACACATGCACAGCATATCATGAGCACCACAGTCTGCTATCATAGACCAGCACCTACAGTTACAGGCGACCTGGGGGCCACAGCCAGTATGTGTGAAGTCACTATCACTTAACGTCAAAGCAGGAAATTGATTCACTTTGCAATTAAATCGCTGAAAATTGTTTGACATGAAACAGTTCTGACAGGCAATTGCAAATGGATGTTCTCGCTTCAATTATCAGACATTGCCATTTTAATGAAGTAAATTGAATTGACTGAACTGATGGAGAATCATTACTGACCTTTATGAGCATATTTGAGTGTTTATTCTGTTTTTCAGCAGTGGGCGCTCACTGTTAGGCCTCTGGGTTACAGTATTAATAATTAAGTCAATAAAACTGATGTGTTTTATACTGACAAAGTTATTTAATTAAAGAGAGTGAGATGCAAACTGGAACTCCTGTGGGATTAAAACTAAAATTACCCCCACTACTGCTCTCCTATCACATTAAGGTCCTCTCACTGGTTTTAAATTACAATAGTGGATGACGCCAACAGACATCAGGTGAATATTTCAACAGGAACCCGAGTGGATGCAGAGTCATCCGATAGGAGGAGAGGGGAAACAATTGTCCTTGTTTAATTTGTGTAAAAAGCCCATTGCCTCTCTCATACAGCCACATCCGCAATCCTCTCTTAAGAAGTATGTCAGTAACGTCCTGGTTTACGCCTCCTTCACTGACCTTCCAATGTGTTTCTTAAGCTGTAAATGCTTAATGGTAAGAGGCTTTGGATGAGACTATCCCTCTCCATATCCTTCTTCCTCATTTTCCTTTCAACCCCTCTCTCTTTCCCCCCCGTCCATCCCTCCATCTCTCAGTTTCTCTCATTCATCATTTATAATTCACAGATTTAGCACCAGCTTTTGTACAGTGAGTGATAGTTTGTGTGGGAGAAGCTTAAAGTAACAATCTGTGACATTTACACCACATTTCAGCTAATAAACACTCGGCCACATTCTGAATAAGGTGCAAAATTAATGAATTAAGTTTTGTTGAGGACTCCAGAGTCACATGATGCATGACTGGGGAGCAGAATCTGGCAGAGCGCTCTAATGGAGGCCACCGGATCAAGCCCCAGCAGAAGTTTGAGTCATCTGGTGGAAGCAGGTGGTGGGCGGCAGAGGTGCCTGGGAGACGAGGAACTGAAACTGAGAAAAAATGGTGAGTTTATTACAAGAATGTGAGAAACAGTTGGAGAGACTGAGTCCATGAATGAATAAGATGAGAAAAAGCATGGACAAGAGCGAACAAGTCAAACACCAGTTTTAATGCTGCTAATTAAAGACTTTGCTACGTGATCCAGAATCCTTTTAAAGTTAACAAAACCTTTAAACCTGAAAATGTGTGTGAAGCCTGACATCTAATGGTGAGAAACATGCCATCTGCTCTCGGCTGGTCTTTGGCTCCAGGAAAAGTCACCATCTGTTGCAGAGAGTAAAGGCCCAGGCACACCAGCATTTAAAACGCTGAAATCAATTAATTTCAGTGGAATTGTTGCAATCTGTGGATGAGGTTAAAGGAGCACGAAAGAAATCTGCATGATTTTTTGGGGTCAAGTTCATCTTCATCATGTTACCTAACTTTATTCAAACTTTACTTATTTGCTGTGTAGCTGTGTTTTTACCTTACTTGCCTCTGTCGGAGTATAAAATGCTCCACTTAAGAGCAGTTTACAAACAGTTATAAAACAGGAATCAATTGCAATAATAGGTCTTTTGAATTTGTTTACCTATTAGCAGCCAAGCTAACAACAAGCTCACGATCTAAAACTAACATTTTACGCTAATTAAATGTTACCAAGCTGGCTACTTTATGACAGTTTCGTCCACCTTCAATAACTTGTTGTTGAATGAAACGATGTAGCCTACTTCTATTTACTATCTATCTGTTTTTATTTTTGGAGGTGGACCATTCATTAGGTTGTGTTGAAATATATAAATATACATATACATATATCGGTATGTTATTCATTGTACCACACTCTTAGAGTGCAGAGTGCAGAATGCCAGGCTCAGTGAAAGAATGAATGAATGAAGCCGAATTGAAGCCTCATGAATCATTTCCTTTATTTTCTGAGCCCACTAGATGGCGCATTTTGTTCAACAGAAGGTTTAAAACACACCAGATTTCCATTTTTTAGCCTCTCTCTTTAAACCAAGAGCGCCATCTAGTGGGCTCAGAAAATAAAGAAAATGCTTCACGTGGCTTCATTCAGCCATCACTATTCAACAGTTCATTGCCCTTCTTCTAAAAATTTACTCTCTCTTGCCACTGCAGCAGCTGCTCCTCTCGTCCATCTGATCAACTCTGATCAGATCAACTGATCACTTATTAACCAAATAAATAATCAATATCAATTAATCCAAATTTCGAGAAGAGACACCAAGAAAATTAACATAAAGTTTGCCGACCCCCTACTCTTAGACACCTACCACTACACCTAGACTGTAATTCTGTGGGTAACACTGCTACTGCAATCGAACTCCATACTAGGGGTAGTAAAGGGTCAAGTACAGACAAAAAAGAAAAAGCTCAGAGAGATTTTGTAACCGATTAGCACTTTCATGTACTGGCTTGCTTTAAAGCTGTCTAGACATAGTTCTCAACTTGGGGGTGTATGAGGCAGGAGCTATCAGCTAACAGTGCTAACTCCATTAGCGTTGCTAAATAGCTGCATCGCCATTAAATCCAGTTTAGCAGCTTCCTTAATTTGGTCCTCCATTAACGCGAGTAGTGGCGAATACCTCGATAGCATCGTTAATGTGGTCTGTAGGATCTGCAGCGGTCCCCATTGTTGCTATCCTCACCAGCTACCCACCGGCGTACAGCTTGACATCAGCGTGGCGCTGATTGGCTAATCGATAGACCCCCGGCGTTCATTGGTCCGTCCATCGTTTGGACGAGATAAATCGCAAATTCAGTGAAGTATAGCAGACCAGTGAGACAAGCCTACTCAGTTGAGTGGGCGGGGTCTATGGTCTGTAACCAGGCTAGGTAAGCACCTCTTTTCTTTGGCTTTCAACACCATGTAGGTTGTTGTTTTTATGTGTAAGCATAAGGAAACCAGTGGCGGGCGCTATGCTTCCGCAGTAATACTATCTAATAATACTGTGACTTTATTTTCTGCTAAGGACACCACTACGCCATCATATGTTGACATAGTGGTTTGCTGCTTTATTAAATCTCTGAATATGGTGCACAGAACCTTTAAGTAACCATCCAGGCTACAGTAGTAGCCACAAGAGAGCGACTTTTGGACGTACATTCATCGAGTGGACAGAAACATGAGTTTGGCATATCACCTTACAAGGTAAAGGTATGCCAATGTTGTGTTCACTTTTTCACTTTTTGTTCCCTAGTGACCAAAGAAATATCATTTTTTGCAGGTTTAACACCATCAGCTTTGTGAGGTGAGTAGAGAAAGGTGATGAAAAGGCTGAGCTGGAGTCGTGCAAACTGTGGGCTCAGCAATATCTGAATAAATAAATCCCTGTTTTGCAGCTCCAAATTGCTGGGTCATCCTGCTCGGGACAGTTTTAGGCAATAATTGTCTGTCTCTCCCTGAGAAATGAAATGCTCTGACACGCAAGAAGTGATGTGTTTCTAATTATCTGGGTAGCACAAAGGCAAGAATGACTTGGACCATAACTCCATCAAAGAAAAATCCAAGGAAAAAGAACACACAGTCCCATCCACAGCCTGTGACTGACAACTCATCTGAAGGCCATGCAGCACAAAATAAAAACAGCAGAGACCAGCATGGCACAGGGAACAAAATCCAGCTAAGAAATAACAGAAATTTGATGAAAAGCCTTTAACACAAACAGCACATAGCGTGCAACTGCTAAACAATAGCATGCTCACAGAAATCATTTGGATTCCTTTTTAAAACCTCCTCCCTTTCCTTTGGTTACTCAACTCCTCCATGTTTCTGTCACTCTCACTTTGTAAATTTGCATTTTTAAGAATTTGTGTGAATCTTTCTTCCAAGTAGAGCGAGCAACCAAGGCCAGGGTGACATCAGTGATCTTATCTTTATCAAAACATACATAAATAAAAACAATCACTTCAAAGAAAAGGAACTGAATCCGAGCATATCCCTAATTTCCTACCTCCAGGTTGAGGCTAAAGCCTCTACAGAGCACAGAGAGAGCTTGCTGGCTTGATTCCTTGGCAAAGACTGAGCATTTTGCTGAGGCTGCTGGGAGCTAAGCTGTCACAAAAATGCCCAAGGAATGTATTTAAAGGAATTGGGGGGGAAAGCGTGCTTTCAATATGTGGTTTCCTGTGGCAACCTTAACCTGTGAAACAAGAGCAAGCTTGGAAACCTGTCAAGCTGTTAAGTGAGATCATAAAGGTGGATCAGGCTCAGTGTATGCACATTTACAGCAGAGTAATCAAGGCTCAAGTCACTCTAACCTTACTGCCCATCCATTAAAGGACTTTTCAAAGCATTAGCAATGCTATATTTAATGGGTCTGTTTATTCTTAGTCAATGGAAATAAAAATGGCATTTAGTACTAATTACATGAAAAAAGAAAAGAAAGTTGTGAGACATTTATTTTAGTTTTGTTTGTTTTAAGTTGAGTCTCTAAACAGCTGTTCATTTCTAATTTATATCATGTAAAATGCTATAGGCTTGTGCTAATAACGTTAGCATGTTGTATTTGTGTCCAGCAAAAGACACGTGCTTTGTTTGTGAATCCTGCGAGCCAATTTGTGTACCTGTGTTTGAAACTGTCTTTAAGCCATGTTTAATGTGTGTTTAATGTGTGTTTTGAATCAACTAAACTTGTGTGGGCAATGTGCATAGACTACGGCATAGGGAGTGTGCCTTGGGAGTGAACTTTCAGTCATTTTAAAGTATGAAACAGGAGAATGCTGCATATTCAGTCAACACAACAGAACATCTACAGACCTCTATCAGCAGTAACTAGCCAAGTCCAAATGCAAGAAATCGGTGTGGTTTTTATGTCACCTATTTTCTCACTGTCCCCTAGTCTGGTCACTCTCAAAAATCAAGGTGTTTCACTCAGAGCTCCCCCTAGAGGCCTGGAGAACTTTTATTTAGTCTTTTTTTTTTTCTTTTTTTTTTTGCATTACGTCTCACGTTGGATTGTTGTACCTATCTGACTTTGCATCATTCCTGAACCTGCAGTTTCTCCTAATGGAAATGTTTTGGGCCGCTGTAGCGCTCTTGTTGGCCACCGTACTTTTGTGGTTGATGTTTTAAACTTGACTACGAATCAGATTTTCTAGCATATCGATTCTGTGTGTGTGTGTGTGTGTTTATGTGTGTGTGTGTGTGTGTGTGTGTGTGTGTGATCCGGGCTTCTGCATATTGAGTTTCTCCACCACAGTATCAGATAGCCATATGGATGGCGTAAGAAGGTGGTGGGGGCGCTGAGCATCTGAGAAGGTGTATCGTGTATTGTGAACACGCGCACACACACACACAAACACACACACACAGACACACGTGCACACACAGAGAATATCCTGTGGCTTTGCAGGAGATTTCCCATTCTGAATTAGCTGTGCCTTCAGGGACTGTGGTGTTGTATAATGAGCCGAACACTAATTATTCTAGTGTGTGTGTGAGTATGTGTGTGCGTTAGTGATTGTGCAAGCCTGTGTGTATGTTTTTGTCCATCTAAAGTAAGTGTCTTTGCTTTGCGTCTGTAGGATCAAATGGCGAGCAGAGGGATTAAAAGAGAGGTTAGAATTAGGGGCGTAATGTAAGTAAACGCATCGTTCTGGAGAGTAGAATAACACAAGCTTGTATATGTGTGTGTGTTTGTGTGTGTGCCTGAGAGTGAAATTATTCTGCCCCTCTTCCTTTGCTCATGAAGCCAGAAGGAATGCTTAATGAGTGTGTCAGCATGTGCTGGCCAACTGTGGTGATGTGTTTGTGTTGGAGAGAAAGGGAGCGTCAGCATGTACGCGACGCAGCAAGTGTGAGTGTGTGCGTGCGACTAAGTCTGATGTGTAGTGAGTGAGGCGAACATCACCTCGACATCACCTCAAAGGAAAATAATGAGATTCGTTTCTGAGCAGCATCCTATTAAATAAGTGCAAAGTGTCAAGTTAGCAACATCATTTTGTATTAAGCAAATGGACCGCACCGGGAACAAATGAGGCTCTACATCTTGTTTTCCTCTGAGCAGGCATTCGAAAGTTACCGGCTGAGGGCATGAGGTTTAGACTCTGCAGGAAAACAGGGAAAATAGTTCATCAGCTAATCATTTAAGGAGAAAAAGCCAGCAAGTCATTCACACTGTAAAACTTCAGAAAATTGGGTGAGACATCTTCAGAAACCTTGCATCCTCTTGTTTTTTTTCTTCCTTTCATCATGAAAAGACATTATGCTTTTATTTAAATACACTTTGAAATGCATTCAGTGACAGAGAGAATCAGCAACAACTAAATCATCTTCAGAGTAAGTAAAAGGTCCTTGTGCTGAGGCATGGATCTGACGGCATTTATCATCAAGGACTTTGTCACAAAGTGTGGTCGCTGCATAATACATATAGTATATATATATATATACTATATGTATAATACAAAACATTACATTTGAGCGTCCCTGCTTTACCAGGTGAGAGAAACACTGATGCACTATATGGAAAGTAAAAAATAGAAGAAATGTAATAAGAGGAGAAAAACAACTTTATTGCAAGGTTGTAATGGTGCGTATATGAGGCAGAGTTTGTTCCTCAGGATCATCTGGCCTTGAGTATTCAAACCATGTGTGACTCTGAACGCCCTCCTCCTTCTTGGATGGCTTTATTTTCATTACTTGAAAAATCTCAAGGCAGTGTTTGAATGACTTGCTGACTCGAGTGAGGGAGGTGAGGTAGTTTACTATACTGCTCTCATCTTCAAATACATTTTATAGTCACTTTAGAAACAAGGAGAAATGGGGACATTTACATCAAGCTCCCGACACATACTGTATGACACAGTAGCGGAGGTGAAGGGAATGCCGTGATATTGCCACGACTCCACTAGGTTTATTGTTATAGTGCATTTCTCTCCTTCTTTTATCTGTGTTTTCAATTTGTACATTAAAGGAGCAGTGTGTTTAGGGGTTAGTGGCATCTACAGTAGCAGTGAGGATTACAGATTGCAATCAGCTGAAACTGCTCCAGAGTTAAAATCACTTAAGAGTTCCTTTTTGTTGGAGGTTTCAACCAGGAGCTTATTATCCACAGAGGTCTTCTCCTCTCAAAAACAAGCAGACCAGCATATGCACAAAATGAGGCTTGAAAGAGTCATACACCATTTCCCAAAACTTGTTATCCATAAAAACAAACTTGCCGGTAGAAACTTTGCACCTGTAGGGAGTCTCTGATCCATGCGTACAAACATTCTGGAGACAGAGGAAATTAGCGATGCAGATGGTGTGGTGGTGAATTAAAGCCAAATTGTAGACATTAAATGTGAGAAACATCATTTTATATATAATTATGGCTCTCACAGATTTAATTTCACCTCATTTCACACGTTGCTTAAAGATTCCAGTCATAAACATACATCCTGTGGTGTTACTACAGCTTGTGCCAGTGGACCATAAACACATCTAAGTTTACTCAAATCTCACCTCGATTTCTGCTTATTGTGTCATCAGCACTGTCTCATCATCACATAGCATGGAGGAGAGGGATGCAGCTGACACTCGTGGTCAGTGGTTGACAGTGTTGGGCAAGTTACTCTCAAAATGTATTAGTAGTTACATCCATTTAAAAGTGATACATTACTTTATAATATTACTCTCTTTGTAGGGTAATCAGTAACTTATTACTATTTTTGTGTTACTTTCATCAAAATGAGCTCAGAAGTAAAGTCCATTTTAATTGGATGAGGGTCATGTTGTTTCACAGCAGTTAATCAAAGCACAGAAGCTGCAGTTTAATACAGTTCATACAGTGGTTACCACTTTGTATTAAAGCCCCTGCTTATATTAATAATAATGTGATGATGCCTCAGAATTAAATAGCCTGGACCGTTTTAAATAAATGAATTGCCTTGGACACGCGAGTGTCAGGCGGAGGATCCAAGTCTAATAATTATGAGATATGGATAAATACAAAACATAATAAACAAATATTGAGGTTAGCACAACAAATGGAATGGCGTGTGACTAAATTACTATGACGAGCATGAACTAATACACTGGAGCTGGAAGACCCACCTGCTGGATCCCAGTGTGCCGGTCAGCTGCAACAGCACCGGACAGGGAGCTGTGCATAGCAATGAGATGGTGTGCCAGAGTTGCTCTGCTGTTGTAGGGGATGTGAATGGAAACACGACATCACCCAGATGTGCTGATCACTGGGACAAGGAAAGGCCAGCTCCTTATCCCCGCTGCTTTCAGGCAGCCTTAAGACACAAAAGCAGAACACAAGATATTTTTCTGTTGGCGCACTGGCGGAAGTGGGGCGGTTTGGATAAATAAAAAATGAAAACAATAAACAGTTTATTTTGGGTGGTAATGTGTTATGTAACATTGTAAATGAAATAGTATTACCTGAAGTCCTGTTGGTAAAGTGTTCTATTACTTAGTTACTGCTAAAATGTAATATAATACTGTCACACTTTACTTCTGTAACACATAACACTGGTGGTGAAGCGAACAAAAATAGCATTAAACTAGTCCATACCCATTGAGTGCACAGTTGCCCACGTCAGTTTCACATGGTGTGTGTTTGGGATACAGGTCATAGGAAATTAAAGATTAAATAGTCAACTGAACCCATTAAGAAGAGCAATGTATTCAGACAGAGTTTTTGTGAATTTGATAGTACGATTGCTTTATTGAAAGTACAGTAGTACCATTGCCAATAGTGGGATAGTTAGTGGGCTAAAACTGTACATTAGTAGTTGAGGTAGCACGTTGAGAGGCAGATAGTTAAAGTGTTTATATGTTGTATTGACTTAAAAGTGGGCGCACTGGTAGGATGACTGACAGAATGATACACTGAGAGTTTCCGTGATTATGTACAGCATACCATACCATGACTTAGTCATACCAAAAATTAGAAAAAACAACAACATTGGGCCACAGGGGGAGCCACAGCGATCGGTCGCATTTTAGCCATTTTTAAGCATTTTTCTGTTGTTATAGCGCCACCCAGTTGCCAATTAGAGTTAAATTTCTCCAGTCACCTTGAGGCGTCCTGTTCTACATATCTACCAAGTTTAGTAGAAATCGATACGGTGGTTAGGTCTAGATAAGAAATTAGCTCTCTAGCGCCCCCATTTTGTTTGATGGGGTCAATAATGGAGGGGTCCCCTCAGATTATGTGTGGTCATATGCCTACAAAGTTGTGTGGTGATCGGTGAAACCCTTGAGATGTTATACACCTTTATGTGATGAGCCACGCCCTCCGCAATATTCATTGCCTTATAGAAGCTCAGTGTTAGTAAGTTTTCCAACTTTTGCCAAGAGGGAACTTTAGATATTGGTCCCTAGATTATGTTCACAGAGTTCCATGCAGATCGGTCAAACTTCCTAGGAAGAGATCGATTTGAAGTGTTTTTCAAAAACTTCAAAATGGTGGAAAATCTATATAACTGGAAGTTATGGGTTCTTGAGGCAAATGTGTTCCTCATGAGGAGAGGCATCTCTGTGCAAAGTTTCATGTCTCTACGACATACAGGGCATGAGATATGCCCATTCAAAGTTTGCAATTTCAATCAGTTGCTATAGCGCCCCCCTTTGGCCAATTGATGTAATATTGCTTCATTCGCATCCTCCCATGACCCTCTACCACTGTGCCAAATTTCACATGGATTGACCAAGTCAGTGAGGAGAAAAACGTGGAACAGACACACAGACAGAGTTTTCGTCAGTTTTCTGTGCACACTTGAGACACTGCGGTGACTGTCACATGCTTTCCCCTCTCCAGTCACATTAGGTACATGTTCACCACCTTTACCAATGGACTGTGTAAACCAGTAAAGTCTGTAAATAAAGTCAGCGCCAGCACTGGCACAACTGTTAAACTCGTATCCTCATTTTGATTCCTAATCATAACTCAGGCCAAGATCGCCATGACAAACGTAGATAAATTAACTAATTGTGTTCACCTATCATCTTCGAATGATATCCCAGGGTTGGGGATACACTGATTGTCACAATCATTTTGGCATTGTGTGAAGCAATCAGTCTAACTGCTGTAAAAATATAAGCACTGCGGTGACACTGTTGCTGTGACTCACCCATGAAGTCCCACTGATCAGCCGGCTTGTTTCTATGCGTCAGCGTTCATGAAGTGCTTTGCATTGGTCATTTATGGTTGAATGTGGGCGTGTAGAGGGCAGGCTATGAGGCAGATCCACATGTGCACAATTCCAAGTTGATTTGGGATTTAAAAAAGAAATTACACACTGGTTTTATTAATCAGAATATTTTTTGGCGCGCCATTTTCTGCTTTTGTCTGCACATCGCACATTCACTATAGTATGGATCCTACGCACTGTTTTTTAAATGAGCCCCCAGGTGATTTAAACCTGTAAAAACACTGAATAAAGCACTTTCATGTTACAAATCAGTGTTTTTCCTACGCTGCTCGTCTCAGAGGGAAACATGCAGTTTAGCTGACAGCAGTAACAACAGTTTTAACAAACCAGACCTAATACAGTAGGTTAGGCATGAAAACTACGATATAAGAATATATGTGAAGAGATGTTATTTTCTGCTGTGGTAATTGAAAATTGCTCCTTTCCCAGCAGGGTCCATGTCACCGGTCTGACAGCCCTTTGGTCCGACATCCCATTAGTCCGACGTCCCGTTGTACCATAGAGGATCAGCAAACGCAACACAAGTAGGCTACTGGTCGAGATACAAGTGTCATAGAGAGGAGAGAGTGAAACACCATAACCTCCTGTTATTAACTCTGGGGTTGAGGTTGTGTGGGGAGCTCTCCGCGGGCGTATTTCTGCCTTGATGGTGCGCCGCGACCGGCTCTGGGTCAGCTGGGAAAGGCTTGAGGCGGAGCAGGCTCACGGCTTATGTGTTTGCCACTTTCTTTTTCATTTTAACCCACACCATGATCTTTTCCTGACCCTAACCAAGTGGTTTTTGTGCCTAAACCTAACCGGACCTTAACCACAGGGCATCATGATGATTTCAGAACAACGGGACTTACTCTTGCTTTTAGCTTTTGTTTTTAATGATCTATGTTCCTTTAATGTTTTATTTTAATGTATTTCTCTTGTAAAGCACATTGAATTGCCTTGTGTATGAATGGTGCTATATAAATAAATTGCCTTGCCTTGCTTAGCAGAGTATGGGTCTGTGCAAAATGTCTTCACCAAAAGTGAAAGTTTTGCATTCAAAACTTGGTAGTGAAAAGATTAAAGCATTTACAAGTTTAACCCAGAAGTTACATGCAGTAAACAATCTCACATATAAATATGTATTTTTAGATTTCATTTATTTCACTGCCTGTAACTGGTAGCCAACTCCTCCTCCTCACTTCTTCTCTAACTCTTAAGCAGTCTTAGTAAAAAGCTCTGAGTGTGCTGGCACACTGTAGCCAACAACAGGATGACAGTTTAAAGAAGAGGCTGGCTCAGTAGCAGATCGTGTTCTCTTGAAGCTGTTCTGCTGTGTCCCTGAAAACAAAATACACACTGTTGCTCTGCGTCGACGTTACCCCTTGAATTTGACTTGCCAACCAATTAGTCACACAGCTCAAGCCTTAAACAGAGTATGAATGGGTGAAATGAGAGAACAAACACCTTCCCGCAGCACCATGCTGTGCGGAGGATGTCTGGCTTGCTCATACACCACGAAATGTTAAAAATCGGAGAAAAAAACTGAGCGTCAAATACCCTTGAGAGGCTTTTGGGGGGAGAGGGGCTTGAAAGGAGGGATGAAAGATGAGGGAGGTGTTCACACAACCCCTGCGCCATTTCTCCAACCCCCCTCCCCAAAGCACCTTAAGTGTACACTCTCCTGCAGCACTCCCCTGTGGACCAGATTGATTTGAATACTACATGCTGTCTGATTTTTTTTATATACTGCCGCTGCTCTTTTCTTTATAAGGAGGTGAGGAAAGGATGAAAAAGGGAAGGAAGGGAGGCATGTAAAAAGGAAGGAGGGTAGCAAAGCAGAAAGCGAAGTGGGGTGAGGGAGGTTTGAATCCATATTTATTAACTGGATGAATGAATAGTTGAGTGGAAGATGGTCTGCACTGCTGAAAACGTATAATTTCCAACACATCTGCTGTAAGTATAGTGTTGTCAACACAGCGTGTGTCAAAGATGCAGCATTACCTATGCATTCAAACAAAATGTGCCTCACTGCTTACATGCTGGGCTGAAAAGCTAGTGCTTATGGATTGTTGGTATGTGATTATGTAGTTCTAAAAATGTAGATACGAACACTTTCTAACCCCCCAAATGTCACAAACTGGACCCATACAGCTCCAACATCGTCATCAAGTATGCCAACGACACGACAGTGGTTGGCCTGATCGACGACGACGATGAGACAGCCTATAGAGCTGAGATCAAGAGAGTGACACAACGGTCCCTGGCAGACAACCTCCTTCTCAATGCTGACAAGACCAAAGAGCTGATAATAGACTTTAGGAGGCCGGAGAGAGAGCATGCACCTATCCACATCAACGGTGTCGCAGTGGAGCAGGTCTGTGAATCTAAGTTCCTGGGGATACATATCTCCAGGGACCTGAAGTGGGCTACACACACCACGTGTGTCCGTTTTCCGTGTGTGTGTGTGTGTGTGTGTGTGTGTGTGTGTGTGTGTGTGTGTGTGTGTGTGTGTGTGTGTGTGTGTTAGAGTGTGGCACGAACCAAGCCCGACATTATTTAATTACACTGAGTTTGTGTCACACAGTTGTTATGGTTACAGCTTATTTAACAGGTTGGGTGTACGCCGTAGGTGCTCCGGGGAGAGGGAGACCTCCGTGTTTGAGACGGGAGCGGGAGGCGGGAGGTCTGAGGCTTCCAGCGAGGGGAGAGGGAGAAATATAACAAAATAAGATAAAATAGGAAAACTTGGCTCACTCTTTTATTTTATTTTCAGCATTTAATCAAGGCGGAGGCTGGTGGTGGGAGCAGTGGAGATTGCTCTAAGACTGCAAGGGAAGCTCAGCTTCCCCTAAAATGTCAAAAAATAAGTGGTCAAATATGTACTGTTGTGTTTACATTTCATTGACTAAATATGCGCTAGAACGCGTTCAACTTTTGTTCAGAATCAGCTACTTATCACAGGTCACTGACGCGACTTTCTTCTCATTCATTCCCGTAGCGTCACAGTGCATTAAACAGCTCAGCGTCCAAAGACTTCAATGGGGAAGCACAGAGTGGGTTGTTCCACTGCAGCGAAACTAGACAGTCATTGGATAAATGCTCGGCTTTGCCCCAGCTAGTGAGCGAGCTAGCAAGCTGCACATAATGGCAGACAATTTGAATATTGTCGACCGGATTTTGGGGGAGCCAAACAGCAGGACAGATCAACACCTCAGATTGATTTGGTGCAAGGGGTGGGGAAAAGTAACAGTTCTTTTCACCCATCTGAAAATCTTTAAGGTGTGTTTTGCTGTGGTTCTATGGCATGAGTGTGGTTGAAAAACAGCTTCAATTAAATGCTCCTTTTATAAGTTACTGCCTCGCTACAATATGACAACTTAGATGATATAAACTTAAAGTGAGCTTCTTCTGTTTGAAAGACCAGCAACTGCCACTGGGCGGGAAGTCCGATGCTTCCAGCGAGGGGAGAGGTAGAAATATAACAAAATAAGATAAAGGAGGGAAAAACCTGTCTCCCTCTTTTATTTGATTTTCAGCGTTTAATCAAGGCGGAGGCGGGCGGCTGGAGGTCCAAGACTTCCAGCGAGGGGAGAGGTAGAAACAAACAGCCAATGTGTGTGTGTGTGTTATATTCAGGTGTTGTCACGTAAATAACAGTCCCCAAGCAATAAACAGGACAGAGAATGGGATTTTATTTATTTTTACACTACATTTTCAATGAAAGCTGACCGAATCAGATCCCAGCCCGAATACAATTTATACATTTTTGACCAAACCCAGGCCCGATCCGTCGGGTAGGCCTACCATCGGGTACCGTCAGGCTCGGATCGGGTAGCCACACTCTAGTGTGTGTATGTGTCCCCTATAGAAGCCTGAATTTCTGTCTTTGAGAGACATTATTTTGTAATATAACTGAATTTTCTATCCATACATATAAACCTTAAATATATTAAAATTACAAGGCATCTTTGAGTAAACTGCGAGTATCATTTAAGTAGGCTATCTCGTGGCCGGGCTGAGTGTCCTGTTTTTTGGAAATCAAAATATGGTCACCCTACATCAACAGCCATATGTTTCCAGTTCAGGAGGTTCAATAAAGAGAATGAGGGGAATGCATCATGATTATTTCCAGCTCCAGTGGCTTTGTTTTTGAGCTAATATACCTTACATCTAAAGTAATAAGTCAGTACAAAAACACATTAAACCTTGAAGCTATGACAGTTTTCATCATTATTAAGTAAAACGAAAAATGTTTGCCATTTACCTGGACAAGGCTGCCTGACCCTGAGTATGAAAAACAAACTAGTTTTACATAGTGTTAGTTAAATGATATAATGCAGTGCTAAAGTTTTTTTTCCCCGCACAGAACAGTACAAAACTCCAAACTGGTCAAAGCAACAGAAAATAGTGTTATATGTTTAAGACATGTTATTGATTTTTCCAACACAGATGGCCTACATTGTAATCAGGCAGCCCCTTTGGTTAGCCAGTGTGGTATGTATTCCACTTTCGAGCTAATTGATATTCATTGTAGCCAGAAGCACAAGATCAATATTTTTTTCATGGGTAGCCCTGCTTGTAGACACATTCAAGGTAATGTTGGAATATAGGCCTAAATATAAAGACAAAACAATACTGATTACAGCCTTGCTAGCAGTTCTGTGAGGCTACACCTAGGCACAGTGGTACTCTGAGCTAAATGCTAATGTCAGTATTCTAATATGCTGACAAAGACATGTCAAGCAGGTATAATATTTACCCGGTTCGCTGTCTTAGTTTAGCATAATAGAATGCTAACGCTTGCAGATTAGCATGAACACAAGCCGATAATTGGTCATAAACCAAAGTATTGGACAAACTGAAATTTTGACCTGATATTTCAGGAAAGTGGAAAATGATGGTTCTAGAGGAAAAGTCAGGGTATCACCAAAGTCATCATGATTCATCCTCTGGGGACCCAACGTTTTCTTATCCCAAGTCATCACATGTTACCACTTTGTTGTTCACGTCTACTTACTATATGCTAGACACCTTCTGTGTCTGCTGCTGAAGTTCTTGGATGCCACCACCAAGGCCGAGATGGCAACAAAAGCATGTGGTTAGATTCTGAAAAAAAAAACCCAACATATGGTGTGACTCTACATTCATACAGGAAGCACACTGACACCCTGGATGAAAGTCAGGGTTTTATATGACCAATCCACCAACCTGCCATATGTGGACTCTCCTACTCTTTTTATGACATTGTTACCGGCAATGTTTCAACCTGATGTCCAGCCACATAGCACACAACCATGACGAGTGCTGATTGACCGCATCATGAACTGACGCCGCCCGTCCACATATCATACTGCAGCAGCAGTGGCCATCCAGCCAACTGGCGGCTTATCATAACACCATGAAAGGTCCCGTCTGGCGGCACTACTAGCTGCGAAAGGTGGCTTTTGGTGTCAGGTGTCTGACACTTAAATCACACTGAAAGTGACAGTATTTGATGACTTTGGAATGAAAACCAACTGGTGGAGCACGTATGTCTGTACATGATTTCAACATTTATTGAAAAATTTCAGTTGGAATAAAAGTGATGGCCTGACAGGTCAACACAGCCATTAGCATGGCTAAAAAAATAGTCCCTCTGCAAAATAGAGCATCATCAATTGTGTGTCACTTGCAGTCACTATCTACACTGTCTCAAGGCCTGAGTAACAAAAGATACTAATAATTTCACTGTAACTGTGAGTGGTTACTTGCATTCATCTTTGTGAAATCCACTGTATTTGTGCTGAGGCTTATTTGCATGGATAGGGGAAATAGACAGGATTAGAGGCCAATTTTGCACCAGATATATGCACATAACATTTAAATGTGTGCATATGTGTCACTGTTTGCAGGTGCTTTCAGAATTACACAGTTTCTATTTGTCTTATTTGTGCAGGTTTATCAGCTGCAAATGCTTGTGAATTCACCTGTCAGAGGTGATTTTATGGAACTTTTCCAGTATGTCATCTACACAATGCTTGTCTATACCTAAACCACAGACTTAGTCAATTTCCACTGAATTTGAAAACAACATATAATACCACTCAAAGGATTGCAATTTTAAACACGCCACCAACATCATGAAAAGGTTGTACTAAAGATACCTGGTTATGTTTCGAGAAAACATCAAGGTTTGGCATCAATTAAGTGCTTTTGTCACAAATGTTCGGTAACATATTGTCATTACAAGAAGTCAATGTTAACACCAGGAAGCAAACAGTGGTCTTCTGGGTGAAAGTCCTGCAATTGTTTGACCCATTCACAAATAGGCCTACTGTGCAGACTTTGATGCTTTTTATGCTACCCACGTTTCTCCACAGCTTATGTGATAATTACCATGCCCACTGGAGGGCACCACCTTAAGTATCAGTCGTAGTAACCTGCTTGCACAGTTGACTTATGTGGCTGTTTTTTGGTGAGAGCAGGCTGACTCTGCAAGCAACTGTCTTACACAGAATTTTCAGCTGCAATTGCACTTCACTCACAGTCACAATAAGCTAGGCCTATATCTTTCTTTCCCACTTTTTCTAGTGATATCTAAACTGTCATGCAAATGTATAGTACTCAAGGATGTCCCTCAGTAATTTGTTGCCTTCAGTGAGTAAACCCTTGGTCTTGGATGGTTCTCTTACAGAGCCTCTGGTCTGACTGGGGTAAATCAGACCTTATGTTGTGACTGACTGCAGACGAAGAAGGTTTCATGTAAAACAGAGAAGAACTGTGGGTTATGTAGATCAATTAGCCGTTGGCTGAATGTTAATACTGACGCCCACATTCCTTAAACCTGCTTGTTTACATCCCCTGTGTTGTATGTTTAGTGGGCTGAGATGGAGGTCAACTTGTAAACACAGACCCCTTTGGGAAACAGAAGCAAGAAATGTGAGGAAAGAGAGAAGGTAGATAAGATGTATTTTTCTTAAAGCCAATAAATCCACCATTGGGGTCAGATAATTCCTTGGGTTTTTAATGCAGTTTCATATGCCAGCATTTATTAGAATCAAGCTTCAGTGCCTGCAAACAAGGTAGCGCAAAAGCATCAAGAGTTTTAAGAAAATCATCCCATAACACCAGCAGATTGGCAAGCTTTTGCAAAATTTATATTCAGACCTCACAGGAATTAGTGGACGAGTGAGTTAGATTGATGAAGAATGAGTGCTTGGAAGATGTGGAGGGAGGAAACATGGGTAAACATACTGGATTGTGGGCTAAATAAACTGTGAAAGAGGGAGAGAAATCGATGGCGAGGCGGTGAAGAAGGAATAAAAAATGTGGAGGTCAACAGAGGCAGTCTCTCTCTTTCCATTCCAAAAGCTCTCCATTCTGTAATTTCCTCTCCTCCCCTCCCAGTCCTTCTCTCACCCATTCCCTACATCCCAGTAGTGCAGGCAGCGTTTGCCAATTTACCCCACTTTGCACTGTGACCACGCTCTCCAATCCCTCTCTGCGGATGGATGAATGAATGGTAAGTGGAGAGATGTTTAAATGGAGAGAGGAGCCGGGGAGGGGAGGGTGGATACACAGATAGATTGACAGGGTGAAGGAGAGAGGGGTGAAAAAGACGCATGAATGCATGTTTTTTAAGTAGAGGTGAGTGTTGAGCAGGGAATGGTGGATGGGAGAGGTGAAAGATGAAAGGAGGAATACATGTTTTTTAAAACTTGGTGAACACTCCGCAAAAGAGAGGAGAGGAGTAAAAAGAAAGAAGCAAAATTGTTCTACAGAGGTTACAGGTAACATTCAGAGGCCCTCGGAGGTTTACAGCTCCACTGTGATTTTTAGCTCTGGAGCTGACAAGAGGGGAATCAGACTACATGTCAAGAAGTGACAATTTACACTGTTTTGGAATGTGTTTGTGGAAATTTTCCCAAAAAGCTTTGGCAGAAAACTGACAGATTGTCTATATGCTAGGTTGCTTAAACCGCTAAATTAAACATTAATACAAGTCAATAAATAAATAAAATACATGTTGAGAAGGTGATTGGTGTCAATGTCTGAAACACAAATCAGGCTCAAGCCATGGCTGTAGCTAACATTTGAAACACGGACATGAGAAAGGAGTTGGTGAGGGTGCAGCACCGCCCTCTGTTGGCTTAGAGTGGAAGACATTGAAATTATTATAATGATGCACAACAGAAAGGAAGCTTGACTGTAGTTTTTGCTGAACACCAGTTGCTACAGTTTCTCACGATATTACTACAATGTTGTAGATGTGTACCCAGGGTGTATTAGTACACTGTGACATCACTGTTGGGTGTGGTTACAGGCCCAACAACACACTTCACCTGTATCAGCCCAGTCTCAGGGTATCAGATACAGACACACAACAAACCCATAAGTGTCTGCATGAGACGCATCCTGCTTTCAACCAAGTCCAATTTAAACACATACATTTCATTATGAGACATTCAGAACAATAGACATAGTATAAAGAGTGAGACAGTCCACTTGAGGAAAATTGGTCCAGCGAGCACAGGACTTTGACCCAAGAAACCCATGTTTGTGTCCATTGTGAAACAAATCAAAGTTTAGTAATTTTGCCACATCAAGTAACCCAACCAGTCGTTTTGTCGCTGTAACCCTAAACGCAGAGTGTGGTTATGTACTGATGAGCAAGCTAGTTCAAGTTTGCCAATACACTAACACTGCATCTTTCTCACACGACACCCAACAACCGTTCCATTATTATAACACAAAAAGCCAATTTTACCTTTGTCCAATAGATAGAAAAGTAGCACACTGTTTCTAAATTAGGAGTCATCTTTGACAAAGTAATGCATAACTGACATAAGTCACTAGAAAATACTTTTTCTACTTGCTGTGGGTACTTACGTTAAGAACCTAAAACATTTGAACCACTGACAGGTGAAGTGAATAATGCTGGTCATCTTGTTACAATATTCTGTTGGGAAACCTTTGGTCTTGGCAAATATGTGGAGGCCACTTGATAAGCATCAATCATCTAAACACCACTGCAGACCAAGTGTATCCCCTCATGGCAAAGACAGTCCCAGAGGCAGTGGCTGCCACATCAGGACAATGTGCCATGTCACACTGCAAAAGTTGCTCAGGAATAGCTGGAGAAACATGACAAAGAGTTTAAGGAGTTCACCTGCCATAAAAATTCCCCAGATCCCAATCTAAGTGAACATTTGTGGGACCTGCCAATACTCAAGAGGTACCTTTGATCCACAATGGGGACTTCTTTGATTGCACCTGGCTCTGACCTGTCAAGGCATGGACACAGGACCTCTGGCCAGTGTCCTGTGGTGTCTGGCACCAGGGGTGTTGCTGGCAGATCCTTTGAGTTCTGTGGGGTACGAGCACAACCCACTGCTCGATCAGATTGGGATCTGGGGAATTTGGAGGGCTGGTCAATGCCTTGAGCTCCTTGACACGTTCCTCGGGCCATTGCTGAGAAGTTTTTTTTGATGTGGCATAGTGCATTATCCTGCTGAGGGGGGCACTGCCATGGCAGAGTGCCATTGCCATGAGGGGAGTACTTTGTCTGCAACAGAGTTTAAGTGGGTGGAGTGTGGCAGGTGGCATCCACATGAATGCCAGGATCCAAAGTTTCCCAATAGAACATTGCATTATAATATGAAGATCAGTTTTATTAACTTCACCTGTCAGTGGTTTTATTGTTGTGGCTGATGGGGTATATCCTCCACACAAACTTTTTTTTTTCCAGTATCAGGCATAAGTGTTTGCTCAGACACAGGTGATGTATCTATGCCAATAATTGCATACATCATCACCGGTGTACATTTATATTTATTTATTGCAATTTAAATCCATGTTTTTCTTGCTTTTTTGCTAACTTTCAAGGGCATGCAGTGCCTTGACAAACATAATCCATCACTGTAAATCAGATAACATTGGTGATTCTTCCCTATATATATGACTTCTAAAATATCACAGCCACTGCATCGCAAGTATTTCTGTTCCACCAAAATTGAATGTAAAGAATAACGTTGTGTTCCCAGCAAGACATTATTCTCCAGGCTTCTTCTAATGTCACTGTCAGCAGGTTTATGTAACAGTAGACCCTAATGAGAAATATATAAAGAGACCTTCACTCACAGCAAAAAAAAACTATGAGGCTGTGTTAGGAAAGCTGCAATATGCATGCTGTTCAACATGATTTGTCATGTTAGGACAGAGCGGCAGTGTGTCTGAGCTGTTTTAGGGATTTCTGAAAATAATGGGAGCCTATGACGCCTGTGAGGTAAGTTAATCTCGCAGCAGCAGCAGACAGTAGGAGCTTTGTGGTAAATACAGCAGTGGGGTTTAGACTCGTCATAGGCTTTATTAGCTGCATGAAAAAAAGATAGGTATACCAGTATGATGCTGAAAAACCAGGTCATCTTTTTAATAGCTGCATGTGCTCACTTGTGTGTGATTTACTGCGGCTGGCAAATGAACAGAGAAAAACAGAGCCCAGAGAGATGCAAGTGCGTACAACATGCACACACGCACACACACACACACACACACACACACACACACACACACACACACAAGAAAAGGAAGCTGAAGAAAGCAAAACCCCATCTTGGCCGAGAAAGCATCACTAACACTCAGTAAACACACTGGACTAACCAACACCTACTGACCCACAGCTGAACCCACTTTTTGTGTTTGTGTTGTTTCATTTGGACGTGTGTAGGGTCACTTCCTTCTTTGTGAACTAATTTCCAATTCTTCAACTGGATTTAAAAATTCAAAGCAGAATACACTTGCATGCATCCACAGAGAAAACAGAATTGCCTTCGATCTAATCTCACCTTTATGCATCATTTTTTGCCCTGCTTTTTGTCTTCAGGTTTGTTCAAATTGCCATCAATCTGGAAACCCATCGGTAAAAAAAAAAAAAAGATTCTTTCCTTACCTCTGGAGGCACAGCCGGAGTTTTTTGTCCAACAGCAGTGCAGAGGCCTCGGCAATTGCTCACTCCCTTCACTTCCAGCGGTGCCCCCAGGGAATCGCCGTGTTGTTAACAAATGCTTCGGGAAGAAAACCAGCAGAGTTAAGCTATATAGGCCTATCACATTTTTCACGTCACTATATCACCGTGTAGACTAATCTGATGTTTGTAAAGTCTATAAACACAATGATTAAATGTTACTATTTCTGTGTGCATCATTTTGTAATTAATAACATGGTTATAGTAGATTAGCTGGGCTAACCGTTAGCTGTTAATGTTAGCCATTAGCTGTGTCTGTAATAACCACAGACTGTATAAAAATAAGGTAATAACTCAATAAACGGTCTGTAAATAAAATATTTTTTCCAGCGGATATCTTAGTTACAACATGATTGAGCTAGCATAGCAGTTTTGTTCAAATTCAGTTTTGGGAAATCACGATGTCTAAAGCAACTGAAAGAACTGCATCTGTGTTGGATTCATTTTTCAGCCATGGAGATTTCTGCTTGGATTCACCCTGCCTCTCACCCATATCAGCTGGGATCAGGTCCAGCACCCCCCCGTGACCCTTAAGAGGATAAGCAACTAGAGAAATGGATAGACACATATTTATATTTCAGTATTCATTGAGGGTGAAAATTTGTAGAGCACAAACAGCTGCAAAATGGCATCAAAGTTTTCATTAGAATGTGAGAAATGCTATTGCCCCAAGCCATGAACACATTTCTACTACCTCCTCAAAACAGAGAATAAGTGCACCAAGCTGGACTGTTGTAGGCCTGATCAGTAGCTGGGCTCAATCTAAAAGAAAGCCTCTTTATCTCTGTGTGATAAGCCCTCATTTCTTTTGTAGCTTCCAACCGAGACAACTGCGCCGGCTGGTATTGTTTTCACCTTGTTAGTCTGAGTGCGTGTCATCATGGCGAAATGTGGTCCTGGTACAACAACTGTAGTGGGAACTACCTGAGAAGCCATTTTGAGTATTTTGCCGGGTATTTATATCTATTTATCTGTCTGTCTGTCTGTGGATGACTTTTGTCAACATGACACCATAACAACAGTGCAAAATGCAGTCCCAAAACTTTACTGGTAAGCAGTTTAGATCAAAATGAAGGCAGAATTTCAAGATGGGCATGGTCCAAAAGGTAGGTGGATAGAAAGTAGGGAAAGGGCCATTGCCCTGCCCCCCTCCCCACTTTACTGGCTCACAAAACAGGTGTGTAGTTCAATGAAAAGCTTAAATTACAAGCCAAAATTTACAGGTCACAGTGTACGCTTGTGAACCGCATCTCATTGCCGTCGCCATCAAAGACAACAAGTGAAAGTGCCACTGAAGTTCAGGTTTGTGGCTCAGAATATGAGAAAAGGATAACGGCCTTTTTACCATCTTTACCAAGAGTGTCTCTCCGTTAGTTTGGTGCTACAGTATTTACACTGAATCATTCAGCATAACGTTTGCCAACCTTTGTTATCTCTGCCATTACAGATAAGTTAATGAAGCTAAGCTCCAGAAGTTAACGTTAGCTTAACTAGAGCCCTTTGGACAACAGCTAACAATGATGTACCATCACCAAAGTACAAAACTAGAACAAAATATGCTAATGAACTCCCAGCAAACAAGGTGACATGATGAACAACGCAGCTAGGAGCTAACGTTAGGCTAACTTTAGCTAACGTTAGCTAGAGATGTTAAAGATAACTTTATATTTCTTTCCAGCACAGTGACAATATGTTGCCTCAAACACAATGTTGTCTTACCTTAGAACAGATGTAGACATCATTGTTAATCTTATTCACGTTGAGTTGATGTTGTGGTCTAACGTTACCACACAACTTTATCCAGAGGAGACACTTTTCTCAATTTAAAATGTATACACCTGGTCACCCAGCCTCTCAGGATACCTTGTGTCAGAGTTGCATGTACCCCATGCACACCGTTTGACCATTTTTAAACTTCAAATCTCTGAAAAAGCTCATAAAACCGAACGAAACTGACTTTCTGTAATGCATTTCAATGAACGTCCAGGCAGAGAATGTCCGAGTGCATGGGAATGGCTATACGCACTGTGATTGGTTCATCGCATTTGAGGGCGGGACTTAGCCATAGGTTAATTGCATGGTCTCTCGTTAGACTTTAGCTTCACTCCTTTGTTTCTTGTCTTTACTTTAAGATATCGCCTTATTTACCTGAACCCTTCCCACTGCTCCTGCACCAGGTTAAAAGTTGTCCACCAGAAAACCATGGGTAGGTTTTATCAAGAAGCATTTATGGGAGATCTTATCGGCTTATGCCCGACTAAAGATTGGTGCACTTTACAAAATGTGACATATTCCGAGTTATTTGGTCTGGGAATATGTCTTTATTATTTCAGGGAGGAACAGTACAGTACTGTGAGCTGTTAGATGGAAAGCAGCAGATGACAGCCTCTTACCTGGCCAAACCAGCAGCACACCTCCAACATGCTATCAAGGAAACAACTTTTTTACTATCATGCTATGCAGCGTAAAAAAACTTGTTCCATGCCAGCATGGTGTGAATGGTCATAGCTGCCCATGGCCAAGCTCAGCACCACTTTTATAAATATTTCATTTCTGAGGCTTCCCACTGCCCTTGTGTTTGTAAGTATGCCAAATATTCCCACATTTGGAGACCTCTGTCAGTATCCTCAATGCACCAACAGTAATGGAGCCTGGAGACATTTTTGGGCTTTGAAAAATAAAATGCTGTGTGGGTGTAAAAGAATTGGTCTTAAAAGGGGGGAAACCAAGGTGGTTGTAGAATGACAGCGTTTATTCCTCCTGCAGCTGTGCCTGGAACAAGAGCTGAGCCCTTTGTCCAGCAAATAGCCCCTATGATTTCACACCAGATTATTTGCCCTTTGGACACTCTTGAGTTCTTGTCACACTTACAACACACTGCAGTCAAACACTAGTTGTTGGCCTCTCAGTGCACTTATTTCTGGAGACTCTATGCATCTACTGCGCTCAGAGAGAGGCATACTGAGCTATGAAGGAGCTGCGGTGGACACCAAAATATTCATAAACAAACAGAAATATAATTTTATGATAGCTGAGTGTTTAACATAGTTAATTGGCTACAAAGACAAGAAAACATCCATACAAAAGACGTGCTTGCCAATTCTTGTGTCCCAAGCTAGCAACACATATGAAGATATGCATTTGTATTCATGCCTTGATCGTTATGTTTTCTGTGAGGCCATCCACTTTTACAACCTCTCTCTTCTCTGAATTACAGGGATGAGTGTGTGTACACGCTTGCCAGCACATGTAAGTGTGTGTGACATTTTCTTATTACCTTGCTGCTTGCCTCCATTTGTTTTGAGTGGTGTAAATAAAATGTTTGCCCTGCATATTTGTTTGTGCAGTCAGTCCTCCGTCCTACGCTCGTGCTTTTCAGGCGGCATCAGAAATATGAGTGAGAGAGCAGTGTTAGGGATTAGAGGATTAAAAATGAGGGATTACAGTAATGCTGATTATTATGTGGATTATGAAAAAAAGTACCTGTATTCAATATGAAATGATGAAAATAAAAATAAAAGAGTGAATAGGTTAGAGATGTATTTTGTGAAAAGGGTTCCATTCAATATGCGAGGTTCTTTTGTGCCTTATAAAGAACTGAGGTAGGCAAAATAAAGACATTCCTTAATAGTGTGGTTTAATTTTACCTGTTTGATGTCTTGTTGGACCATACGAGCTAGGCACCATTTCATGCAGGACACCTTAGAACTAAAATAATGAATTTATAACCTGATTTGTCGATCAAAACAAAATTAGTCTACAACATTTGTTTGATTTGTCGTTTCACTCATTTTTGCAGCAAAAATGTTTTTCCCATTTGTCCGTGTTTACAGTTGAGAAATGAATTATTATTAATTTTAATAGCTTACATTTAATATACTACTAGACAACAGCATCATCACACATCGCCCTACGAATAAGTGTCTGTCAGCTCAGGTGCCACGTGCAACCAGGGGCCCTTCATGAGTGTTGTGGAAATTACGTTTTTTTATCACAACACGGTCTCAATCCAAAGTTGTTGAACAACGGTGCATGGGCAGTGACTTCTGGTGTCAGAAACAGACGGAAAAAGCCGTCCGTTCACATAGGCATGATATGCAGCCAGGCGCCATTATTGTGGAACAGTGCCTGGTAGCATCAGGGGTAATGCAGCCGGACAACAACGAAAGTTAAAGGGGCTTAAATCCGAGTAGGGGGAGTGGGCGGATGGTGGATGGGTTCTGTGTTTCACTGGCTGGTGTTCATTTCTGGTTTGATTGTAAAGCCAAACCTTTTTCTTTTTTTTTAACTAAACTGAACCATTTTGTGTGTTGACTAAACATAATCATATGCGTTTGTTGTTGGAGGAAAAAAAACAACATTTTACGGTGTTGTACTGACATAGTGTGTTTATTTTTGAAACTGTGCACTTCCCATGAGAACGGAACTGTAAGCTGAAAACAGGCAATTCATGTAACAGGCTGGAGTTGATAGAACATCAACAACCAATTCACCCAGGGTACCTTGTGCATTATATGTTGACGTGGAAAGTCCATGACCCAACATCAATATCAGAATCAGAATCAGAATCAAACTTTATTGTCACAACAAGTTACAAGTAACCTGGGTGAAATTCTTGTTTGTGCAAGCTCAGCATTGGAGTTAAAAGAGCATAAAGTGCATGTGTGAAAAATAATAAATATGTCGTAAATACTAGGTGTATATAAAAGGTCTAAAACATCTCATAAAAGAAACATCTCAGTTCAGTCAGTATCGCCAGCATTATTTCTTGTTCAGCAGTCTGACTGTTGACACGTAAAATCTCTTCAGGAGCCTGGTGGTGTTGCTCCCAACGCTCCGGAAACGCTTCCCTGGCCTTGGGTGCGTCAGTGGAATGAAGAGGCTGTGGCTGGGGTGGTGCATGTCCTTGATGATGTTCTTAGCCTTAGCTACACAGCGCTTTTCATGTAGTTCCTGGAGGGGGGGAAGCTCCCCTCCTACAATGCGCTGTGCGGTGCGCACCACCCACCCTAAATATGTAACAAATTGGGTGAGAATGTGTTGGTTATCAGTGCTAGTTAGCTGTTAGCTAAAATTTTTTGTTTTTGGTGGACAACTTGCAAATGCACTTTACCTGTGGAGCCCTCAATCACATGCTGGCTCCCTACATTGACATACAGCCATTAAAATTTGAGCATCCCCACATCAGTATGTATACTAAATTTGTCAGAGTAAATATATATATCTCTGTGTGTGTGCGTGTGTGTGTGTGTGTGTGTGTGTGTGTGTGTGTGTATTGATCTTAATAGGAGATGAAAGACCTACTTACAAATAGAAATTTAAAAAATATATCATTGCATATACAAATAAAAAAAGGTCTTTATGTGTAATTGGCAGTCAATCTATGCTGCAGTTTTTCTTTATTTTCTTTCTCTTTCTTTTGTTGTTCCCTTCCCCACATCCACGTTATATTATCCAAGTTATTCTCACATAGGCTACTTAAATACTCTTTTATTAAAATATGCTATTTTTTAATACAAAGTTTATCTTTTTTAAATAATTATGTTGTTAGCACATTTTCTGTCCATCAGTACATGTATTGTATAAAAAACAGTATATTGTAAAACTTGTATATATTCACCTTGAATTTGCTCCCAGGACATGAAATATGGCAAGTAGGATAGGATAGGGGGATGGTGGATGGGTCAACGTTTTTCCAACGTTTAGTAGTAGATCACTATAACGTTGTAACGCTGTCATGTGTGTAAGGTGACATACATGTTGACTTGAGTTACGAAATGAACATAGTAACTTTACCCAATCCATGATCTTTTTCTAAACCTAACCAATTCTGTTGCCTAAACCGAAATTAGATTTTGTGACAAAGCCTATGTTTCCTGTGAACACTTAAGTTTTTTTTAGAAAGACAGTGTGTATGTAAGGAGTGAAAATTGATACACCATCTCTGAGCATCCAAAACTGACACAAGAGGGGTGCCCAGTGTCACAGTTTGAAGCATAAGGCCACTGATCAAGCTGCCATACTCAGTGAGTTAGGATGACAATGTGTTGATATACCTACAAATTATATACTGTTAGAATATAGTATAAGATAAAGACATAGGTCAGAAAAAGAGAAGAAAATGGATTTCACCAATGCAGTCACATCAGCCAAAGGCACAGGCCTGTCATTAACAGCTGTTCAGTCAGTCTTTAGCAGTCTTTCATCTATAAACTCCAAACAACTGGGTGAAATGCATCACAGCTTGGACTTGGACTTGGACATCAAAACACACCCACTGAAATGCAGTGGTGAAGCTGGCAGTGCTTGATGTCAGGACCTTGGCCAGAAAGACTCTCAGTGATCCCATTATCAAATATGGACCTCATTTTCCTTGCAGGCACATGGTCAGATCAAACAGGGGCAAGTGCCTGAAACCTCATCTGACTTGGCTTTTTAGGACTGACAGCTTACTGATGGTTTTTTTTTTTCCTTTTTTTCCCTAGGAAGTTATATTTTTCCAACCTTGAAGTTCTTCTGCTCAGCTGGGGTGGTCAGATTTAACCAAGCTGAGAGCAGCCAGGGGCAAAGTGAATACAGACTGACACTTCATGAAATCAAAAGTGCTGAAGCTCAGTTTCAATGGTGAAAAAGCATGGCGTGGCGGAGATAATTTATTTGTGGCGCACAGCCACAGATAAATTAATATATGGGAATGTATACTATGATGGTTTCACAATCAACAGCTGTTTGATTAATATATTGTAAAAGCCCAGTTTGTCAAATATACATATCTCCTCTTTTTAGATGCACTTCTGAAGTATTATTAACTGCAGCCACCTCATCCACCTCAGCACCAAGTGATGCAGCCTCAAGTGCATCTCCCTCCCACACACAAACTGCCAGTGGAGAAATAAGATTATTTAGAGAATGTAGCCTGTGACTGGGCCTTTAGCAGAGCTGGTAACTCTCACGCATGGACCGTGACACTCGCACATGACACTTTTCACATACCTTTATGCCACACGTCAATTTTCTCCCACATTGAGAAAATCTTTTACCTCCACAAGTTGATGGTTAGTTGCTGCTTGCGATCTGGCTGCACTGCTGGATTCATGAAAGCAAAGTGCTGCCAAGAACATCAGGAGCATGCCAAACATACGTTTAATAAATTGTGGTCATGCTCCCTTGGCGGACCCGTGGCACACTGGGGCATGGGGTGTAATCGGAAAGAACGCATTGTTATGGATGGGTGCATTAGAGGCTGTGACAATCATTAGATACTGCAGATGGAATAGAGAATAGAGAATTCAGATGGCTGTAAAGAAAGTCACCAGAGGGAAATGAGAGGCCTTCAGTAGTACTAAGTCATGACAGACAGAGCTTTATTCTAACTGTCTGGCATCAAGGTGGTTGTAAAATCATAATTATCATGTTGTAAAATTAAGTAATTGTTGCTGTCACAACAAACTAAAATAGGCTACACATATTACTACACTAATTCATGTTTGCAATGTCAAGTTTCTGTTCATGCAGCTGTGAGAGCATCGTCGCAGGTAGTTTACTTGGCTGGTTCCAACTTTATAAGTGAACTGATGGTGATTAATTAGTGTTATTTAGGCTATACAGTTGGCAAGTATGCTGATCAGACATACATATTAATCACTGACCATAATTATTGACTCTTTTCTTCTTATATAAATGCTGTAAAATTGTGAATTTGGCTGCTGAACTCTTTAAACAAAATTCCTAGGAGTTTAGGAGTGATGGCCCCTAACTCCTGCGGTGGGTAATGTCACAGAAAACCTACTCATAAATGCACTGACTTTGATACCTGATCTTACTTCACACTCAACTGAAAAGTTGTCAGCCCTGACTTTAGGCTTATAGTTGTTTTACTAATAAATAAATTGGAATGAAAAATGTATTTCACAAGCACAACTAAAAAAAACTGCTATATAGTCATGGTTTAAAAATATCACTGAGTCACGCAGGTGTGCAAATATCTGATGCATAGTGGCACCCTGCCTTCCACATGCAGAAAGACTCATTCACCCACGCTGATGCTTGTACTTCTGCATGCAGATTTACTTAATCCAGTCCTTAGTACTTTATGGCCCTTTAACTTCATCAGGAAGCAGTGACTGGCCAAATGTTGCGCTGAAAGAATCAATATTCGTCACACATCACTCTCTTTTTCCTCCTTTCTGTCTCTGGCCTTGACTAGTGTCGGCATAGCAACACTCCACTTCCTCTAAATTACGGTGTGGCAGCCAATCAAACACGAGCAGTGACCCTGGAGAGGCAGCGATAACAAATCAGCTTCAGAGAGGAAGTGTGTGTGTGTGTGTGTGTGTGTGTGTGTGTGTGTGTCAGTGCCACTGTTGGGTGATATGCAGTGCCGGACACTCACATTCTCAAGTCTTGTTGAGCAGAGACCTTTGACTTGAGACTGTCTGATCTATTTTTCATACTTCTGATGGCCCACAGCCTCTTCCATTTCCCCCTCTCCCTCCTCTTCACCTCCTCTCGTCCTTGTCCCCTTTACACCATCTGCTAACATTTCTCAGAGTATCTCTTTTGCACCGCTTACGTTTTATGGTGCCTCTAACTTTTAGATATATAGCGTACTTTGTCTGTCTCTGAAGCTGTGCAATAAAATATACCACCTCTTTCTTTTCCAAACTTTCTGCTTATTGTTGTTGCACACTTAGTTTTAATGTCTGAGGCGGCATACAACCACTGCTCAGAGGGAGTGCAGGATATGCAGCATAGTCATGATCTTTGTTTGATATTGACACACTGTTTTGAAACGGTGTGTGCCAACTTTAGATCTTCAGCCATAAAGTTGTTATCTTAGTTTAGCACAAAGACAGGAGCAAACAGCTAGCCTGGCTCTCTCCAGAGTTCAAAAATATGCCTGTCAGCACCTCTAAAGCTCACTAACTGTGATATCTTCTTTGTTAAATCACGAGTAATTACTGTAGCCAGCCGCTCAGGGCATGTAACTCCACATACAACCATCTTTTTCTTACTAAACAAAGGAGATAAAACATTTCGAACACTTGAAACGAGCCAGGTTAGGTGATTCTCTGCTTCACGCCTTTATGCTAAGGTAAGCTAACCTCATTCCTGGCTCTAGCTTAATTAGCACACAGACATGAGACTCTCATATGCTGCAGCAGTTCATTACAGAAATCAAGAGGAGTTTCATTTTATGGCAACTTCAGACACCTGTGCAAAAAAAAGATCAGACATTCAGACATGGCTGTTACTGTGGTAGATAAACCTTTTTTGAAGAGTCAGACTTACCATTAAGCAACATAAGCAGTTGCTAGGGCCCCTGGTCGCCCGCTAGAAAAGATTTGTTTTCACGAGTCATTAACAAAATCAAAGTAGAACTTCCTCAATTAAAATGTCCACATTGCATGCCATTTTTGTTGACATACACTGACAAAACAGAGAGAGACAATGAAATGGATATGGACTATTTCAGTAGGCTAAATAAGTCATTTACCCTCCCCTAAAAAATCCCACTTTGTGATTATGTTGGATACTTTAGTTGAGCAAAATTTCAAGAGCAACTAAAGAAAGAAAATCAACACAAATTAATGAGAGTATATACACAACCTAATCTTGGCAGCTTGCCAGCACAGTAGCCCATGGTTTAAGTTAATAAATTCCAGTCTGAGGTCGGTTTAAGAAAGTGGTATTATTGTTTTACACTGCAGTAGACATTTGTTATATCCTTACATGCCTGCAGGATGGATTTAACCAGTTTGGAGGTTGTGTCTGAACGCCTGGTTGAGTTTGGCTTAAAGAGGCTGGTTGCTAGTGCTAGCATCACACACTGTGCTTCCTTGGACCTATTTGTTTGCTGCTAAATGCTTTGTGTTGAGGTGATATTTCAGACTTGCAGTACTTCGATGGTAGGAAAATTTCTTACTGCAGAAATTGCAGAGAACAGTGCTCCTGTCAACTGATGTTGACTGTTTCATCTGAGCGTTTTTGAAATGTAAATGTTCCATTCACAGAGCCGGGCAGAGTTGTCTCCTCTGCCTCCATCAAGTGACAAAGCCACTGTGACATTTAATGATGCACCAGGTCAAAGGGCACCACTGAAGGTGATTAATCAGCATTCATTTTTTTTAATGCATCATTTTTTCTGTGATTAATTAATTACTACTTACAACATTAGTAAAACACTTTCTGTTTTGGTTTACTTCCTCTAGTTCTGCAAGTAGTGCAACAAAAGTCCATGGTTAGGTTTAAAAAACAGAATGGTTTGGCTCAAAATAAGTGTGGTTGGTACTAACATAATGTCATGTCATGTGACGTACATCATGTGACATACATCACTAGCGTTGCATGCATGCTACACATACCGACACACTATGTTCTTATTGAAATAACTCAACTGCCATATTGTTTGAAATGGGTAATGACTTGCAGGCTTTTCGGGGGAAAGCCCAGAGGGTGTCTGACCCATCCATGTTCCAAAGCCAAACCCTATAAGGACTTTCTCGCTGTTTTACTGCGGTAGTTGTTGTTGGCGTCACAAACTGCTGCCGCCCAGTCCGTATCATACTGCCATGAAGGCTGCATTTGTGTGTCGTGTCTAACATTGAGATCCACTGACAAAACAGCAGTATTTGATGAGTTGGGAGTGAGAATGATCAGGTCATATATGTTCAAAGGTTTACATGTTACTTGTTACTAGAAGCTTTGCCCGTTCATTCTAACATTTTAGTCAAACAATGCTCCTTTTGTCATTCTTTTGCAAATAACCACTGCACCAGACTGTGCACAATATTATCAGGTATTCTAATAAATATATGTTCTTCATCATTTGGTTGTCTTGTTCAACACTAAAGTATGTATCAGACATAAACCAGGTCATGCAAAAGACCTGAGAAGGACCAGTCATGGGGTCAGGTGCTTATACACAAAGACTGTCTTTACTGTAGTCTTTGTAATAGGTCCCACTTTAAGCTTTACATTTAGGCTTAGTTGTACATTAAATGTGCTTAAACGCACATTTACAATACACAAGTTGATTTGGTGCCATGTATAGTGGCAACACATGACGATGAGGGGGGTTTGTAAACCAAATCCTGCTTCAGGCCTTCAAATCTCTACAGCCATCCCTACCTTTCTGTTAGCACTGTAGCTGTAGAAACCTCATCAGAGCTATTCAGACTAAACGTCTAGTCTGAAAGTTATGAAAAGCCCTGAGCTGTATGACCCAAAACTTCTTCAGAGTTGAATACCATCTAGGCTGCTGTCCTTTGATTATGGACCACAGACAGACTCTTACAAAGAGTTCTTTCACAGTCCTTCAACTCAACACTGTCCTTGTATTACAATATTAGAACTTTCTTGTTCACCAGAGTGCCAGACTACCTCTCATTATCTTTGATAATAATATGCCAGCTGAAATTACAATTTTGTTTCAGCTCTTTATATGAATCCCTCACTTTGTGTGTCTCTTTCCAACTTGGTCCTATTTTAGTCATTTCTCTCTCTCTCTCTCTCTCTCTCTCTCTCTCTCTCTCTCTCTCTCTCTCTCTCTCTCTCTCCCATCTGCTTTACACTTAATCCCCTTATGGCTAACAACAGCTAACCTGCTGGGAGTTGACAGCTCTCTCTTTCTCGCTGGGTATTTTATTTTGTCTGTGTGTCAGTGAGTGCTTGTGTGTGTTAAGGACATAAATGCACGGTGCTGTTCGCAGCTGTAATCTGAAGTGGAAGCCTGAAATACCAGTTTTACAAAATGTACCATCAGTATCACTCTAAAGCAGAGCAATTAGCATGCGCTGGGTAAATATGTTGTGTTTGATGATGAAGACGGTGGTGCTGTTGATCTTTTATTGAAGTAAACTTGACAAGACTGGCATCTGGTTTTAGTGTCTTTTTTTTACCTTTTAAGTGTCTTTCTGTGGTGCTTTCCTTTCTTCCTGAATTCACCTCCCCTCTCTTCTCTCATTCATCCCCTTTTCTTATCCCCTTTATCATCATTCTCCTCAGTGTTGATTATTTTTTCAGGTTCTTTTTACTGAGCAGATCAATTAATAAATCCGATCTCACATCTGAGAGGAGAAAACTGAGATTTTATTTTTGACTTAAAAGAGTCCTCATGGGCAGAGTTTTAACAAAAGTTTGTTTTCTTTAATGTAAGTGGGTTCATTTAACATTTATGAATATCAATACACAGCAGTTTCACATCCGCACTGACGAACTTATAAACTGCTGAACTTTTAATGAGGCCGCTCTCTTCCATCACTAATGTTTTCTCTCCCTGATGATGTTTCAGTTCAGCTCTAAGACCAGAGTGAGATGATGATTAAAACACACTGATGCTATTGTCTTTATTTTTTCAGTTTATTAGCTAAACTTGGTTCTGCAGATGGCAAAGGAGGTCGCTCGTTCAACAAATATTATTTTATTTACTTATTTATTTTCAGGTTTTGTACAGGCATTCATATGTAAATTCTAAAGACTTTGGTGATCCCCTGATCTCACCTCTAGCACCACCATGAAGAGGTACAGACATTCATGGTGCCTGATGAGTGAATCTTAATGACATTGCAGCCAACATTTATATGTGGGCCCCATGTGGATAATAAATGGGCTGAAAAATGGGCCCTATATGGGATTGTCTGTGGGTTCCATATTGGCCCCCATGCCAGTTGCCCATATGGGTGGATTTACCCAAGGTGGCCCCATATGGGTTATGCTAGGACTAGCTGAGTACCAAGTGAGTATGGGCCAAAAATGGGTATCTCTGGTGCCAACTGAGATAAACCCACCATGTGGGCTACTGGCTTGAGGCCAATATGGAACCCTTGGAAAATCCCATTTAGGGGCCTATTTAATAGTGATGGCAGAATGAAGCCTCGTGAAGCATTTTCTTTATTTTCTGAGCCCACTAGATGGTGGTCTTGGTTTAAAGAGAGAGGCTAAAACAAAATGGAAATCTGGTGCGTTTTAAACCTTTTGCTGAATAAAAAGCACCATCTAGTGGGCTCAGAAAATAAAGAAAATGATTCATGAGGCTTCATTCTGCCATCACTACTATTAAAGCCCATTTACTACTCACATGGGTCCCAAATACATATATTAGCTGGGCTGGTGATCCTTTTTATCTAGCACGGCCAGCCTGTCAAAATTTTCACTAATGCAGTGAACTAACGTCTACTTGATAGATTCAAAAGGTTTTTGGACAGACATTTGTGCTCCCAAAATGATGACACCCACTGGTTTTGGTGATCCCTTGACCATTCCTCTAGTGTACAAACTAAGAAGAACAAACTAAGTAGTTTCATTTGTAGACTTTAACATGTTACAACAAGTTTTACCCAGAAGACAGACATGTGCCTTATACAGACATTAAAAGGTGCATCTAATGGAAACCCAAAAGAGCGCCTTTGGCGTTGGTATCACAGTGAGAAATAGTGAAAAGAGTCAAACTGAGTTGAGAATGCATTGGGTTCTCACAGATGGTAATAGACAATATCTGAGGGTGTAGTTAGTGCTGATTTCTTGATTATTCTTGAAGATATTCTTACATTTTCAACACTATGACCAGTGGTAGAAATAAGGCATAACGTACCACGACCCTGTTGCAGAAGTAAAACATGCTACAGAAAAGTGTTCTGTCCGAGACTGATGTTCATTTAGAAAACTATTCACTCACATTAATGCTTCACTTTCTTTCTCGTTTCCTCAAAACACATAAAGTCCTATGAACTTGACAGCTCTCCTCCTATATCTGACCATCGCCATTAATTTCACTCCTCATTATCCCTCTGCACTCTTCCTCCATTTCCTAAATGTTTTTCCTCCAACAGACTCATCCAGTGTTGTTTATCTGTCGGGCATTTGTCTATCGATTGATCTCTGCAGCATTTTCATCAAGTCATTAGCTGAGCTCCTGCATTTGTTTAATTGTTTCGTTCTCTCTCCGCTCCCTCTCTGTATGGCCCTTGGTGTTTTATGAGTATTGCATCAGTACCCTTAAGGTAATGAGGAATGAGGTACGCAGAGTGCTAATGTGTATTGTCTTGCTTGTCTCTGCTTTATCCTGCTCTTGTTCTACAGCTAACCATTGCTGACTAAAGGTGATATAAATCCCCTTGTTTCATGTCCTATTATCTGCTCAGTTGTTCAGCTTTTAGTCATTAATGTGGCTCTTCTGCAGCTGAAGAGTTTCAGGTCAGGTTGGTGATGAAATTAAAGACAGAGGAGCGACTCCATCCAATTCATGCAGTACTTCTGACAAACTAAAAACTAAGCAAAAGAACACCTCTTAAATGTTTTTCCTCTGGATGCATTGGATTCAGAATGAAAACCTTTATTAAGTGAGTATTGTTTGCGTTTGTTTCAGTCTTCATTGATCTGAAGTGTCTGACTGGTTGATTGCTCTGCACTGCTTGGTTTTATTGGGATGTATTCACGGTTTTTGTCTGATATAATGAGGTGTAAACCAAAACTAAATGCATATAGACAGAGTAGTCTTTTCATTGTGCAACTAAAAATACTGACAGAGAGATAAAGGATAAAAAGCTTGTTAAAGCCACAAAAACAGATGAGAAATGCAGTGCCTATAAGTATTAGGTCTACTGCTTGAAATTCTTTTTCTCTGGAGATTAATTAAATTTTAAATATTTTAGAGAATAATTTTGCTTCTAAACTCAGTGTTTTGTGTCCATGTAATATTCCAGTCTGCCGAGAAGACCCCAGCCTGGATTTTTTCATCTTTCACACGTTCATTTCAGGACTTTGTATCAACACAGTCTCCTGTGACCTGGGCTGATGTAGGCCAAACACACAACGGATGAACCCCTTCATCATCCTGTCATCTGGCCCTTTGAGGTACGGGACGCAACCGCCCCAACCTCAGATGTTTTCCCCCAGCAGACCGAAGGAAGTTTGATAAGTGACTCTTGGCTGTGCCACAATAAAACCTGCCATACAGTGGGACAGGCCTTAACTGTGTTTGGACTGCATGAAGCTGCTACTGTAATGGCACATATACTCTTTCAGGCTGATTTAACCCTATAACTTATAAAAAGTATTACAATATTGATTTATAATTTTTACTACCAGTGTCTGTGCTGATGTCCTGGCTTAAATGGACTTGCCCCTGAAGACACTTGTGCTGTTGCTACAACCCACAGAGACAATGTGACTGTATGCAATTCATAGATTTCATGGCTTGATCTTCTTTGCAATGACTCACTCAGTGTACAAAACCTTGAACTGAGTTCCAAAACTTAGTGAAACAAAAAATGAATACAGCAGATGAATTGGTTAAATTCGAGCCCTCTGGAGGTGTTGTGGGCCCATCATGGAGACACCAGTGAAGGAGGGTTCCCACCTGATGACCCCAATGAAGCACAGGCATCTCTCCTTGGCTCTACCTTCCCTACGCTCTTACTCAGGGTGGCAGTAGCTTAGTCCATAGGGACTTGGGTTTGAAACTTGAGGGTTGCCAGTTCAAGTCTCCATTCGGACCCAAAAGGGAGTAGGGACTGGGAGCTGGGGAGGTGAGGTGCACCTCCTGGGCACTGATGCGATGCCCTTCAGCAAGGTACCGAACTCCCCACTGCTCAGGGCGCCCCTCCATGGGCAGCCCCCTCACTCTGACATCTTTCTTAATTTAATGCATATATAGGTCTTGTTTGTGTGCATTTCGGGCCTGTGTGTATATGACAACACAGTGAAAACAAAATTCCCCTTGGGGATTAATACAGTATATCTTCTTCTGCTTTCTATCCATCTAATTTCAACCCAATGGCTTCCACACTCAAACCCTGAGACAACACTGTTGCTACTACTCATGGTCTCAAGTATGTGCATCAAGGGAAAACTATGATTAAGTACTATGATTAAGAGTGTTACATTCAGTCAGATATTACAGTTATAGCCTGACATTTTTATTAAAAAAACATCAATAACTATCATTTAAGAATGCAAATATAAAATATAACAAAGTTCAAAATGTCTTCAAACCACCTTACTTACTTAATTCTGATGTTTATCCACCAATCTATCTTTAATCATGTATTGAATTTTCAGTTAATTATTCAGCTCTAATTATACTGTCAAGGTACAAGCATATTTTTTTCTCACTAAGCTGTGAGCGGCAATTAGTGCCCTAAATTCAAGAACTTCTACCTGCATATTAGTTACCTGGTTCCATCAAATTAATAATCTGTGCCCTTTAAACAACTCATTTGTGCCCTCAAGACACAATTAATTCTCTTAGATTAATTTTGTCAAATTATTGAAGCAGAGGAAACTGAAGTTACAGGTTGTGGCAGCTAAAGCAGCCTGTTAGGGAGTACAACACATAGTGTATTGGTGCAGGGTAACATCTGCTCTTTACTAATTGGAGACAACAATTTGCTTAATTTCCTCAAATTGATAGTTTTGATGCTACACTTAGATGATGTTTCTGCACTTCTTGTTGACTCTTGTTTAGCTGGCTTTGGGCACTGGCTGTAATAACCTATTTAACACTAGGGGAGGGAGAACAATTTTCAATTTACAACATTTGTGACCCAAGCCTCCAGTGGCAAAATTCTCCCCAGGGGAAATTTTTGGAAACCTAACAGCCAAACAGACCATTTTAGAGCACTTTGAAACAAAACTCTTAGATCAAAGGTTTGTAAAGTTTTGATGACTGAGTGCCATGTAAGGGAGCCAGTATATGACTGAGGAAAAAGTGCACACACTATGACTTTTTTGACTTATTTATGACATATATGCTCTGATTTTTTTTAATGATTTTTTTTTATTTTTTATGACACCACAAAAACTATAACAGTCAATGATGCTGCCGACATTCCATTCATTTTACATTCTAGTCCCACTTTTTGATATATTTAAAAAAGTAATAAAACAGAGAGAGAGCAGTGTTTGACTTTGATCATGTCCAGTAGGGGCTCGTGGTGAAATTGGGTGGGAAGGCTAATGCATTAGGCCTATGACCTGTAGATTAATAGCTCAGCTGCAGTAACAGTAACAGCACACCGAGATACAGTACCAGATTACAGCAACAATGCACTACAACAAAACTAGAGAATTACATAGGCTAAAAGCTCTCTCTCTCTCTCTCTCTCTCTCTCTGGCTGGCAAGTGAGTGCACACACACACACACACACACACACACACACACACACACACACACACACACACACACACACAAACACTGACCATTTTCCGTTGTACACAAAGTCAGGAAAGGTATAGAAATGAAAGGAGTAATGCTCCTTTAATAAGAGGTTAGGGCTTGGGCCTAGGGCTGGGCGGTATGGCCTAAAATCAATATCAATTAGTATTATTATTATTATGGTATCGCCGTATCGTCTTCTCCTTAAATATATATTGATATGACAAGTCCATGCAGTATCAGTTCATGATGTTATACCGCCGCACAAGTAAGTGGCAGTAGTGTAAGGTTGTCGAGCCATCCTAGTTATGTGGAAAGAGCAACGAATAAAAACACTCTGCATTTAAAATAATCCACCTCGTTCAGACTCAGCGCTCACTCTCCCACTACAGTAATAGCGGGCAGGCCCTCACTATACTTCCACGCACTGACATTGGCCAAAAGTATATATATGTACAAAATATATTTCTTAGCCATATAATTTTATAATTTGGTTCATCTACCTTATGTTATTGCATAAAACATATAAATATATATGTATCTATTATGTTCCTCCTCTTGTCATTATCATTGATTGTTTTTAAAAGTAAATCATACACATCACACACAAAAATAAATTCTGTCCATCTATTTTTTCCAGTGTGACTGGCTTTTAGGCCTGTGCTAATATTGTTTTTAAAAACTAGATTAAATCTGCTGGTACACGCAGGTTTGACACCTGTTTTGACTTTAGTTTGAGAATTGTAGGTTAAGTTGGGTTTTAGATGTGAAACACCACATCTATTAAAGGTTTTTCCCAAGATGACAGATTTATGTTTTCTTAATCTGACTAAAAAAGGAGTCATTCAGGGCAATAATACCTGGGTTGTTTGCAATGTATTAAGTTGTGCACACAGATCAGATTTAATCTGAAGCATGTGTTAAGTTATATGAACTATGCTTATGAAAACTGCTAGTCTCTGTTAATACAATAGACCTAGACCCTACAGAAAAAATAGAATATTTTCAACCCATATTTGACCCTGTGATGAGTCTCAAAAGGGGGATAAAAATAAATGCTTCTCCCAGGAAGTAATGGACATCAGTTATCTGAACCCTTTGAGTTATCAAGCTTCTACGGTACGTTAAAAAAAAGACCAAGTGGACTAATTCCCTTTTTCACGGTTCTTTATAGTTTTTCCTTTTTGCACCTGCACTCTTGTATCAGTCGTTCTGCTTTCTGATTGGAAACAATTAAATCCAGCGTCTAGAAAGTAGAACTAATCCTTGCTTAGTTGCTGCTGTTTTTGCTTATTGTGAGCTTTTCAGACGGTAAAAAAAATGACCATGAAATATCTGAAGGAAAATGAACAGGTTGTTAAGCAAAGCAACAAAGCACCAGAGACCTATCAATGCTGGTGGAATTTCTTTATCAAGTGCAGAGCTCAGTTAAATTCACATATTTCATAACAACCTTTCAAATGTGAGTGTTTGAACTCCTTCACCATCTCCCTTTCCGAAGCAACAGAACACGATGTGGTGAACAGCTGAGAGGTGTAGATAGTAAAAAAGCCACATGATGACCACAGACAGCAAAATTCAGCTTGAGTAGAATACAAGTGAAGAGGAAAAGAAAAGGTGAGTTCCAGTTCAGCTCATCGTGTGCCTCACTGACAAAAGAGAAGAGCAGAAAAGAGCTGAGCTGAGAGAGTAAAAAAACTGCACGTGGGCATAGCATTAAACAGAAGAGAAGAGGCAACAAAAGACCTGAGAGAGGAATATGCTCTTGATATTGCAAGGTACATTATGTCCCTGGATGGAAACGTGAAAAAAGAACAAATAAATTATGTCATATACAATTTCCTGTGAAAGCAACATTACTGTATCTTGCCTCTGAGCTCTGAATATTTTGTATGTTTTAAAGAAAAGAAGTGACGGCAGGGCATGGTAAACCAACAGAGGACAAGTGAAGAGGAAAAGACAGTTCCAGTATTCCAGTCCATTGAGCACATCTGACAAGGTCCTATATCAGTTGGGCAATATGCTGATCCAACCCACTGTGCTGGGATCTCTAAAAGGGTTTTAACCCTGTGAGGGAGGGAAAGTGAGAAATAACAAAAGACATCTTAGGATAGTCACAGTTTGGAAAATTAGAAATAAAATGAAATGGAGGAAAGATGACATTCAAATTTAATGGAACCCATTCTGAGCCACGTCGCACTCCCTGACCCCTTTTACTCTTAATGTGATTTTTATCTGATGTATTATGTCTGTTCTAGGTAAGGAAAACGAACGTGTAACTGCAAGCAGTAAATGCACACAGCATGCTCTGTGATGTGATCTGGGAAACTTGAGGAGGAGACTGGATCTAAGACAGAAGTTCAGTAAGTACAGTATGTTTGCACTACAGAAATGCCATCACCGTGGGCACAAATGTCATCACCATGGGGAGGAATACTGTTGCGGGTAGAGACGTCATTAGCATAAACACAAACATCATCTGCGCAGCTAGAAATAGCACCACAGCTGCTGTAATTGGCGTCATCATATGTGTAGCTTCTTCTCTTTAGCAGCCTGCTGAAATGCAAACAAATGCCACGCTGTGCTCTTGTGATCATTTTGCATAGTGCACCTCCATTAA
Organism: Epinephelus awoara; assembly: GCA_035609425.1. NCBI lineage: Eukaryota > Metazoa > Chordata > Actinopteri > Perciformes > Serranidae > Epinephelus > Epinephelus awoara. The sequence goes on from CM069309.1 coordinate 29,971,073, forward strand.
ATTCCATTGATATATCTTAAGCTGGCTCGTTGATTTGTAAATATTCTTGAAAGTAGTGCAACACAACAAAAAGTCTTAGAAATGAGGTATCAGTTGCATACTAGAGCATACTATATTAACTAGATTATAATGAATCAGCAGTTATTGTACATATATTTGCATTTTTCAAAAGAAGGTCAAGCAGGTTGTTAGTGTAGGCTGAAGGAAAAAACGTTTACTTGTGACTTTGAAGCTAGCAAGCAAGAGGATCCAATTAGCCTAGCTTGCTAGGGTTAGCACTGATTCCCACTAGATGTTACTTTTTGTTCATATTATTTCATCACTTGCTGAGTCACTGGGAGCTCCTGCACACTCAGAACTCTCTTTGTACAACATTGCACAAAAGAAGGGGTTTCGCTAACATTAAAATGTTTTTCATGGGTCCAAAAAGCAGTTTCCTATATTTAAGTCCAATGTTTTGTTGATCCATACATCCTCCCCGACCTCCTGCCTCCTCCTGCCAATAATAACGTCACCTGACTTCTTCCATTGCTTTTCAGCTGAGTCCTAATTACTACAGCAGCTAGAGGGCTTTGTGAGTCCAACATGTGTTGTTATTGGCCATTTGATGAAGCAACTCATGCTGTCATTTTTCTTAAGATGACAGTTTCGATTATTTCCCTCAGGAGCTTGTACAGTAGAGGACAAAACAAAGCAAAAAAAAAAAAGTGTCCTGAAACTCAAGTTTCAATGAATATCTTGCTCCATGTCTGTTGGAAGAATAAATAAGCAGCATTTGTCAACATGTCTGCTATAACTACTTAATATAACTTTATACAGGCTCTTCTCATGTACTGTACTGTACATATGCCTATGAAAAGTAATGCGCCAGAATTCATAAATATCCCAAGTAATCATGAGTAAATGCTTTTGGGCCTGTAGACATGATCAAGACGATCTGCTTAAGTTCAAACTGAGCATCAGAATGGGGAAGAAAGGTGATTTAAGTGACTTTGAATGTGACATGGTTGTTGGTGCCAGACAGGCTTCTCTAAGTATTTCAGAAACTGCTGATCTACTGGGATTTTCACACACAACCATCTCTAGGGTTTACAGAGGATGGTCTGAAAAAGAGAAAATATCCAGTGAGCAGCAGTTCTCTGGGTGAAAATGTCTTGTTGATGCCAGAGGTTAGTGGAAAATGGCCAGACTGGTTCAAGATGATAGAAAGGCAACAGTAACTCAAATAACCACTGGTTACAACCAAGGTCTGCAGAAGACCATCTCTTAACGAACAACACGTCGAACCTTGAAGCAGATGGGCTACAGCAGCAGAAGACCACACCAGGTGCCACTCCTGTTACATCCCACGCTGTCACAAACATGAGCCTCTCATCAATGAGTAGATGCACGCTTCCTTCTGCCTGGTGACAGGGTTTGCAGGTGTAGCTTAGTAGAAATGACATTACACCAAACTAGATCTATGGATTATCTTGAGAAGGCAGGTCATGATTTTTGGAAAGACATTTTAGTGGACTTTTTCTATTTTTTTTTGCTTTGAGCAGAACAAGCTGAGCGCCATCTAGTTCCATTATATTCCAAGGATGAAAGACGTCTCTATGACTGATATCTCTCGATACACTCGGCAACTCCCACCAAAACAATCTACAGTAGGTTGATAAATGGTCCTGCAAGTTAGAGATAAAACATTTAATTTTGATTTGGCCGGTGAACTTTCCCTTCAAATTATTTAGTTATAATCACATTTTATTAACTATGACCATAACGTTAACCCCTTACATCACCGCATACTTGCAGTTGCTTAAACATAATATTTCTCAGTTCACAATAATGACTTTAATCATGCTTTAGTTGGCAGCATTTAATTTATATATCCACTGAAAAACATGAAAGTAATGTGGCTGTTAATCCATTTATCTCCAACCAAGTAGAGAAAAATAAATTACAGCCATAATGCAGACACTGTGCAGACAGCAGTGTATAGGCTATTCAAGTCAGGTGTAAAGGCAAGGGTGTGATCAGATTGCTCATTATCTGCAGAGCATATACACATGCATATCACATCTTAATACCAGGTGTAAATTAAGTCTGTCTCCCTCTCTCTCTTCTATCTTCCCCTCCCCTGCGACTGGATAAGTGCTGAAGTGGACTCCTCGTCTGAAGCTGCGAGCACACCTCTGCATTAGCTGTGGCATTTTCATTCAACTGGGTGATATTAATAGGTCTTTGGATTATTTAAAGGTGGTTGGAGAAAGACGAAGGGAGAGAAGCGCAGGAGCAAATCAAACACTAAACAGTAGATGAGACAAGGAGATGAGAAATGCCAGTCCTTCTTTTCACTCTCTCTGTCCCAAGTGATTTCCACCGAGATTTGAATCAAAGGGGTATTGATCTACAAAAGCAAACATCACAACACACATCTATTCGGCGATGATAACCAAACAGCACACTGTGTCAGTAAAGCTAATTTTCCACCCAAGTATTTTATGTGTCTTAGGAAGTATTGATTGACAAAGACGGGATGCAAATGGCAGAATTTTCCCAGAGTTCTTGAATGTTAAAAAGAAACTAACTAACAGTAAGCAAATGATGCAATACATACAAATGGAGACTTCTATTGAAAAACTAACAGAGAAAAATTGTTACATTTGTACATTTCATATGTTCATTCAGTTCAGTCATTTATCTGTCACATGGAATTTTGCAAGGTACAACTTCAGTGAAATGTGATCCATTCAGCTACTTTCACTTGTAAACAGTAATTTAATCTGTTTTGCCTCTTCTTACATTGATGGCTGCTGCTTTATATTTGTCCATATTTCCGGATGGTTCTTGCAATCCATGGGTTCCAGTTGTGGAATGATTTAACTGTCCACACATCCCGACCTCAACAAGGCAGCAGTGCGGTTGCTCTTCCCACACAGCAGCAGAGGATCCACAGCAGGAATGAAGAGCAGCTTACAATCCCACAAACACACCAGTCTTTATTTACCATAAAGCACACGCCTCCTCTCGTTGTCTTGCCAGAGTCCTTTGCTGTGTCTGATCAGCATATAGGAAAATATTCTCCTGGTTAAATGGGGCTGTCCAGGATTTAGCCAAGTTTTGGTGAATCAAAGGACGTTAGAGTTCCTGATATCCTGTTGGATGTGGCATGGAGGTCGTCCAATTTATTTCCAACTACAATGGCTAGCAGGATGCCAGATCAGCTAGTGTTTATTCATTATCTTTCCTTTATGTTTACTGCTTACATTTGAAATCCTCAACATGGTTAGCTAGCAGCTAGCTAGCAAAAGTTGGCAGAAGGAGTGTGTACAGACTGGTGAGTTGATTTCCTGATCATGATGAGTGACAAATTTAGCAGATCTGACAGAGAGGCAACTACATTTCTAAAGTGAGCTGACTTTGTCACTGCTAGGTGGAGGGGATGGTGGATGACGTGTGACGTAGCCAAGATGCCTTTCAAGCTGCAGATCACTGTTCAAGACCAATAAACTACAAAACCAGTGGCTTTTAGCGAGTCATCACTGTATGTACAGCAGCTGTTTGGTCACTGAATATATATTTTTTTGGGGCCTGTTTCTGTGTTTCCATTAAGGATAGTGTCATTAAAGTATAATAGATTTCAGGCACGGTATGAGATCGCTGCTTGTTCTCGTGATATTTTGGTCGCGCTTTGGAAAGCAGAGCTAAATGGTAAACAAACATGGCAGCACACCGGTAAGGTAAGACAACACGTTTACATGTCATTTTCTATATGTTCTCTGACATTTATCCTAATGATATGAGGCGGTCTTTGTGGAAAAAAAGCTTGTTTAGTGGACTAACTTTGCACTTGAAGTATGCCCGTTCACTTACGTTTTAACAGGTCTGACGCAACTATGCGCCCTGGCTGTATCTAGGCTAACGGCTAACATGCTAACTATTATTTTTATGTCACTAGTCACTTGAAACAAATTTAGGATGATAGGAGACAGGTTGAAATAAACCGAAATTTCCCTTTAAAAGGGGATATTCTCTACTAAGACATCGCTGTGTATCCTGCCCATAGAGTGCCACGAAAAGCAAGATGCCTGCCAAGCTGCAGACCACTACACACCACTACTCGACAACAAAAAACAACAAAACCAGTTGTTTTTACCAGGACATCGCTGTGTTTCCAGTGGTGATTGTGCCACCAAAATCACAGCATTGTTGGTAAGTTGTGAAATTTTCATGTATCTGCTACATAATAATGTGTGTCAGTTCAAGGAGGACCCAAATGCAGACTAACAGGCCGGTTGAGGTTTTAACAAAAAGCGAGCTTCAATACAGCCAATAGAAAAACATCCAGATACAGCAAGACCCTATTTCAGAAAGCAGGATTTGCTGACACTCTGCATATGGTTAGCCTGAGATGAGGCTGATGTTTCACAACGCCAGTTCAGCATAACCCTGAGTCAGTTACTATGGCAACATACTCTGTGAAGCAAACCTGCTGGCTCGCAGGTGTAATTGTCTTATTTATGGGACTCAACATCCAAATCATAGCTCCATCTGAGAATAAAGGAGATTACCTGAATAGGAAGTCATTTCAACTTTACCAGTCTGTACAACACCTTTGTGTTTGATTTTGAGTTGCTTGAGTTGTTCCCCTCCACACCCTTGTTGTTAGCCATTTCCATTTCCTCCTTTTTGCCATGTCCTCCTAATCCAGCTGTGTCTTGTTCTTGTGATTAGTTTTCCCATAGGTTTTTGTCGAGTTCATTGTATTTTTCCTGGTTGGTTTTCAGTTTATTTTGTATTCTGCTTTCATTTAGACTTTCAGTTACCTGGGCCCTATTTCAGAAAGCAGGCTCAACAAACTCTGAGCCTAATCCTGATCCCTGAGTTGACTGAGCCTGAGCTGAGAAACTCTTGAGTTTTTGGTTCCAGAACAGCTGATCAGATTCAGTCAAATCAACTCTGAGTATGTTCAGCCTATGGGAAGCGCGTTCATGGTGAGCACCACAAGCCATCATCAGTGGAGTGCAGATAACATGATTCTCAGTGGCAGAAAGCAGAGTTAAAAGCTGAGCCACTTATTTCATCCCAACTGAATCAGAGATTTTAATGACCGCTAATGAAGACATGAAAAAGAAAAATTCTATCACAGCGGCTGCAGCTAAACAGCATGAGGTGTGATGGGAAAAGACTGCAGAACGTGTTATGTAATGTGATGCATTAATGTGTCTAATTTACAGAAAATATAGAACAGTTTTAAATCTTAACAGTGTACATACATTTTACTATAATTTCCTATATATCTTGGGTTAATTGAATTGCTGTGAAATGACTTCCGAGTCACGTAATCTCCTTTATGCTCAGATGGAGCTATGATTTGGATGTTGAGTCCCATAAATGAGCCAATTACACCGCAGAATCTTTAAATATATGAAAAGTATTCATGAATCATTGCATCATGTATCCACAGGGATCAATTTATTAACACTGACAACCCTGCAGTTCAGTGGAATTAATCTTTTTTTTTTTTTCAAGATAATTTTTTTTGGGCTTTTGTTGCTTTTAATTGGGGATAACAAGCAGCAAAGGTTTGCAGGCTGAAATTGAACCCACGGCTGCTACAACAAGGACTAAGCTCCTGTACATGGGGCACCCGCTCCATCCACTAAGCCACCAATACCCCATGGCAATATTTCTTTGATCATCCTTTCTGATGTTTGTCCATTGAAAACCACAAAAACGGGCAAAAGTCTTTTCAGAGCCAGAGTCACTTTTCTTACGGCCCGACAAACCGTTGCCTCTCTTATTTGTTCATTATCTCTGATGTTATAAAGAAAACGGCCACTGCCAAAGAAGCAAAGGGCAATGTATAGAATTAGCTCCGATGATGATGTAAATCCAGGATGTGTAATATTTGATATATCTGGGTGGAAGAGATTGTTAGATTGTGATAGAGGTGAGGTGAAATTGTATCTTTCATACTGACACTCCTCCAGGGGGACATCCAAATGGGGTCAGGCTTAGATGAAGCAAACCTGCTGGCTTGCAGGTTTGCTTCATGGAGTGTGTTGCCATAGTAACTGACTCAGGGTTATGCTGACCTGGCTTTGTGAAACTGAAAACTCTGAGTTTCCGAACATACTCAGAGTTTTCACTAATCCTTTTTTCTGATATAGGACCCAGGTGTAAAGGAAAGACTCTGGGAACAAGGAAGGACTAACAAGACAGGTGTGACAGAAAACAGGTGGGAAAATACACAGAAACAGAAAGTAAACCAGACACGACACATGAATAGAGAATCTACAAAACACGAAGCAGATTAAACATGAATGACTGACATGAAACAAGAAACACAAACAGAAAACTCCTAAACAAATCCACACGACAACAGAATATAGACAAACCCAGGATCATGACATAATGATTCAAATGACTACCTGCAATGTGAAAGGTGTTGCTGCTTGTGATGAACCTGCAGAGAATCTTCAGCCAACTCTGTAGCTTCCCCGACCTTTTTAGCCTCTTCTTACTTATAGTATCTCTCCACGTTTACCATAAGATTGAGTCTTACTACTCTCATCACCCTGGAGCTATTTCCAGCAGAAAATTCATGGTAAACACACTGTACACTACCTGCCTAAAACCAGACGGCAGACAGACAAAATGATGGAGTGGCGGCTGGTGACTACAGTGGAGCATTTAGCAGTTCAAGACCAAGATATTTTTTCTCAGGAGCTGGTCATGATTAAAACAGAGTTGAAATACTGGGGAATATTGGATGCACAATTATCAGGTTGCCAGAGACACAACTCTTGTGAAATGATAATGTTCAGTGTCTACTGGATGGGTAAGTAGCCAATTATTTTCTAGCAGACTAGCAAGTTTGTGATGTGATAACACTGTATGTAAAAGCTGTGTGTCTGTCAGCCTGTTTTGATATGTTACTGCCCCCTAGAGGCCAAAAATCGATAAATACAGCTTTAAAATTCACTTGAAACGAGCAAAAACAAACAAAACTCCTTTGATGATGCACTCCAGGGGAAAAGGAAAGAGACATCAGGCTATCATAGAAGTGGCAACAATAAAGGCACTAAGGAAAAGGTCCAAAGAGAAACTAAAAAGGTGAGACTAAGAGGAAGATGACTGAAGATAAGGGTAAGTCATATGCTTTGCCAACGGACTACATCGACCTCTGTCTCTGTGTCTCTCAGTCCCATGTGACTTTTATCTGGATTAGTGCCAAAGGTGATTGACAGGCCCACTAATCCAACTGGGGGGGTCGACAATCCGGGATTTAACACTCGATAATTGGCCTATCAGCCCAAAGCCTGAGCTGTTCGACTTAACTTAAGGGGGGCAAAAATCCACTGCTGACACATATAGGGGGGAGTTGGGAAAATGTGTGTTGGAGGGGCACTGGTGGAGGTACATATGTTGTGTGTAAGAAACACGTGGGTGTGGTCTTTCTTAGTGGGTAAAAAGTCCACTCACGACATCTGCAGTAGCTAATAAGAGGTGTCTAGTGTTGAGCGTGTGTGTGTGTCTGTGTCTGTGTGTGTGTGTGTGTGTGTGTGTGTGCTTGCGTACGGGGATGGGTGTGTGTGATATTAGTGAGACAAATTGACTGATGACACGCTGTGTATTGAGTGGGACTTGTGGCACAATGCGTGTGTGTGTGTGTTAGAGGGAGTGCACAGATCTTTAGTGTATGAGCTTTGGTGTGTGTGTGTGTGTGTGTGTGTGTGTGTGTGTGTGTGTGTGGGCGTGTGTCTGTGTGTGAGTGCGTGTGTGTATGCAAGCGTAATAAAGAAGGTGCTGGACGAGTAAGCATGCGGGTGGGCATTTACTCTGTGTGTGTACTGGTGCATGCAAGCATTTGTGCATATCGTTTTGTGAGCGTGTAGGAAATGGACAATTTCCTGCATGGCACCTGGGCATCAATCACTGTCACATCTCAGCCCTAACAAACTACCATCAACAGTACCATGTGGTGGTCAGCAGGGGGCTTTTAATTTGCCAGCCCCCTCATGATGACATGATGTGGATGGGCTTTTATTTTGACATGTAGATCCAGGACACTTTTTATTGCTGTCAATAAATCAACTGCCTCACAGATTAAAATCAACAGGTGACATTTCCTACGCTCTTTGTTTGTGCTCCAATTATTTTAACAGGTTTAAGTTAAAGAGCTAAGATTTTTTTATGCACTCAGAAGATAAATTTCCGTCAAAGTATGGTTACAAATTTGTTAAAATCCATGTTAGTGAGCACTTTTCCTTTTCCAAGAAAATTCATCCACCTGGTGTGGCATATCAAGATGCTCATCTTTGTTGTGACCAACTTGTACAGTTATGGGGACAGCTGGATGTACTGCCAAGTTCAGGGAAAAGACATTGGAGACTTTGGAGTGAAATGAGCATTCAGTTGAGGGGCCAAAGTTCTGGGGGACATTCCTGCTGTCAGCGTGCCAGTAACATGCTCCCTGTAGCTCAGTAGTGCCCAGTAGCTCTATGGGTAGAGCAGGTGTCCCATGTACAAAGGTAATGTTCTTACCATTTCAGCCTGCAGTCCTTTGCGGCACGTCAAAAAAAGAAAAGCCAAAAAAAAAAAAAAAAAAAGACAAAACTTGGGACATCTGTGGCATTATGTTGTGTCGCCAAACTGCACATTTTTAGAGTGACCTTCTACTGTGACCACCCCAAAGCACAACTGTGTAGTAATAATGCTGTTTTATCCGTATCTTTATATGCTACACCTGTCAGGTAGTGATGGCCGAATGAAGCCTCATCATTTTCTTTATTTTCTGAGCCCACTAGATGGTGCTTTTTGTTCAACAAAAGGTTAACCATTCTTTTAGCCTCTCTCTTTAAACCAAGAGCACCATCTAGTGGGCTCAGAAAATAAAGAAAATGCTTCATGAGGCTTCATTCCGCCATCACTACTGTCAGGTGGATGGATTCCCTTGATAAAGGGAAGTGCTCACAAACATGGATTTTATGGAGTTATACATTCTATACATATACTGTAAACAAGCAAAGTCTTTGTATTTGTACTTGTTCTAGTGTTGGCATTGCGAGGTTAGTTGCATGACATTACAGCTTCCCTGCTGTTCGTCCCTGTATTTCATATTTACTTTGCTTCTCCAAGAGCCCCAATTATAGCTAATAAAATAAAGATTCAGTATAACAAATATATAGTCAGTGATAGAAGAAGGACCTAAGTCCTTTACTCAAAAATAACCATAACACAACATGAAAGACATACCATTACAAGTCTTTCACTCAAATACCTCAGTAAAAGTATGGAGGTATGATCAGCAAGATGTACTTCTCATTTTAAAATTGAAAGCACTTGTAATGCAAGTAGTAATAAAGGGAGCAGCCAGAGGGAGCATGACCACTCTGATACAACTGTATCAGAGCTGAGCTGGATTTCGCTTAGGCACCAATGCACTCCTCAGAGAGTTGACTTAATTGTAATTAATTGTTTGTCAAAGATAAAAGATAGATCACCCCTTCTCAGTTCACTACCAGCGATGTATAGACTACCATCATACAGAATATAACGTACGACACTGACATTTGGGGAGTTTTGCCCATTGGTCACCTGTGATAAGAGGTGACGCCAAAATTATCTCTATATCTATACCAGATAACTCTGTCTGTCTGGTGCTTGTGCATTTTTCTTACATAGCTAATGTTCAGTGATCATACACAATACAAATTTCTCTGTCCACAAAGTGAAAAAAAGAAAATGTAGACATAAATAGATACAAAGCATAACAACTTCACCCCCAATCAGTCTTTGTTTCATCTATCCATACCCAACCTCTGTCATCAATCACAACATCTATCACAATGATTTAACTTGGAGCAAAGACTGTCCATATATGCAGGTCCAATTCAGTAAACAACAGGTTTTAGGTGTTTTCTCCAGTGTTTCACGATGTAAATAATAACAGCTGAACACATAAAAAACACAGTACCATCTGTTCTTTGTGGAGCTGTTGTGTCTTTTTATAGATATCACAATGCAGCACAGATGTATGACATTCAGGTGAAAATCAAAGGTTCAACACCTAACGCAGCTCTCAGGTAAGTGAAAGTTAGTGGAAATGAGTGGGCGGGGAGGGAGAGGAAACGCCAGAGTGGCTTTAGTGCTGGCAATAATTTGGATTTTCTCCATCTCCTGACAGCAATGCTGCACCATCTTGCAGTGTTTTGTGAACACTGTTTGGCCACTTGGGCACTGTTGCATCTGTGTTGTCAGTTTTGTAGCAATCAGTTTCCTGTAAATAATGACAAATGTTTAAAAATGTCACTTATTCTTGTTCATGAACTGTAGCCCACAATCCTCTTAAGTGAGCTCTGCTGGAACTCACTCTGTATCATCTGACTCAGCTGACGGCTCACTGGAAAGAAAGTTTTCTGCCTCTTTTCCGGGGCTGGCAGTGATCAGCTCTGAGCTGTTTCCGCCACACATCCAACCTATGAGGTCTGGCTAAATACAGTGGCAACTGACAGCCAAGATACTCAACGTAACAGACTGTCGATCCTGGAGAACATCGGAGTGCAAATGACAGATGGTGAAATTTGTGATGGAAACTGATCAGTCAAATTGTATTGCAAAATAAATTCTGAATACCCAAAAGGGTATTGAGGCACCCACTCAAACAGAGTGAAAGGACTTTTTTAATGGTTTTCAATGTCATCTATCTAAAGGAAATGTATTAAGGGATCTGATTGGAAGGGTGGCATATTTGCATCCTTTAGCGAGTTCCCACTGTAGCTAAGCTCTACTATACTCATATTTAAATCCAGTGGATTTCACAATTGTAACTGACCACTCATATTCCCAATGAATGTTGTTGTTTTAAAACATGAATAATGAATTGAAAACAAATATAACCAAGAAAACATCCAGGACTGTCAAATGGAAAATGAATCAGCCTAGGACTTTTTGAACTTTGGAAAACTTTTGAACTCTTGATCTTATCTGTTTTGTCACTTTGCTGTTACCAATATACTTTAAAGGGTTAGTTCACATTTTTGAAGTGGGGCTGTATGAGGTACTTCTTCACAGTCAATGATATACCTACAGTAGACGGCAGTCGGCAAGAGTACTACTGTACCACTGAAGCTGAGCATTGCATTGCTCTGGATGGGGTCAGCAGCAAAACATACTTTAGCCACTTACAAAAGGCCTGGGGAAAAAGAAAATCCACATCAGTCTGTGTGGATGCTATGTTGAGAATATTTTCACCACTCCTCCTTGCCTTCAGACAGCCCTTTCCTTTAGGGCCACATTTTCTCATCTGAAAAAGTTCCATATGCTGGGGGCGTAAATCAATAGCGTCATCACAATGCAATATCAATTCTTTGGATAATGATACAATATTTGCTATTATCACAAAATCTGCCGTGACAAGATTCTGATGTGATTCAGTGTAGGAGCCTGCGATTGATATACGATTATATCAGTCATTAAAAATCAAAACACATAAATACTGTAAATAATTGTAACTGGTTAAGTGCAGTGAAGTGCACTTGAAATCAACTCCAGTAACACACATAAAACAGTACATGGAATGACTTAGCCTTCGTGGCCTTTCTGGAAGAAATCTTTTCATTTTAACCTAAATCATGATCTTTTTTTTCTAAAATGTCAAATTGCTCTGAAGGCAAACTTCCCATGTTTTATGGGAAACAGCCATAAAACATGGGTTAACAACAACATCATTCAACAAAACTATAAAATCCAGCTCAATAACAACTGTTTAAGGTTCATAGTCAAAACAATTGTTTTTTGCTAGCAACTCATTACTAGCTTTTGCATGTTTACATAGCATAAATTAGCCTAGCAGCTAGCACATCTTTCTCTACTCATAGTTTAACAAATTATTTGTACTTTTTCTGATTCGCTGTTGGTTTAAGTCACTGCTTCTCCTGACAGAACAACACGGCTGACTTTCAGCCTGCATGAATGTTTGTTTTTTTTAACATTGTTGAAACAGAGCAGGTAATGTTGCATTGCGAGACGCCCAGCCAGGCAGGTGTGTCGTGATTCCTGAGTATTTTATCTCATAAAAGCAATGTTTACATATGGTGTGCTTGTCTGTTGACCCGTATTTTCTCCAAAATCCCAAATATTTCCACGCTGCTGATTTATTCCCGAGTAAATAGCATTGTCCTCATTGCCTTTTTCTTGGCCCCTTGTCTGGCACTATTTGACTATTAAACAGAAATTAAAAATAAAGGCCTATCCTAAAGATGCTGATATGGATCGATGTTTTCACTTTGCACCAATGATATTCAATTGTTGATCATTAAATAAATGATCGATTCAGAATGATGGATCATTACATCCATATGGTATTCCTAGGCATAAGCAGCACTGTGCTGCACACTGTAGTATGAGGCTGGTCAGCTGGTTGGGGGAGATATGAATCAGGTACAGCTCAGCCTTAGTGTGTGGAATGTTTACGGCTGGTTTAGTTGTGTGACAGGCTGACGGGCTTTAGTCATAATTAAGTTTGATGAACAGTGCAGCACCTCTGGCAATGGATGGAAAAAAGCAGCACTTGATTTTATTCCCTGATCAGCATCACTGGTTTTCATGTTGTTGAGTCTGATTTGCTGTTTTCCCACAAGTGATTCAGCTAATTTTACTCAGTAAATATATATGTATATGTGTGTATATAAAACCACTAGTGGGTGAAGTTTGATTATTTCATTACAGTGCAATTTTCTGTAGGGAAACTTTTGGTCCTGGCATTCTTGTAGACGCCACTTGACACACTCCACCCATCCAAACACCATTGCAGACCAGGTACACCCACTCATAGCAATGGCATTCCCTGATGGCAGTAGCCCGCCAAGTAGAACAGTGCATAGTGTCGCGTGACCAGCCTCCCTTACTTTGGAATGGGAGTCTGGCAACATTCCTCTTTCGTTCTGTAATAGAAATGGGCGGGGATATCCAGACCATGTGACGGCGTTGCCATAGGTACCGCACATGTGTTATATGTAACAGAGACGTTGCAGCTCTGCAATATAGCTGAATCAAATGAAATCATATTCATTTTAATCTCTTCTTGCGATGCACTGAACACTTCCTTTTCTGCTGTACTACGGACAACAATTCGGGGAACAGCAATTCCGGTGTAGGTGTGTGTAAGGCAAAACTAATCAGCCGTTGGTCGAGGAAGTACGGAAGTACATGGATTTAGATCCAATCACATCACTGCTATTAGTTCTATTACAACTTTCCTATGGGAATGTCAACAAACGACAGAGTCAGCCAGCGTGCTGGCGTCATCAGGGTCTGTGTAACAATGCAAAAACTGCTCAGGAATGGCCCCAGGAATGTGACAAAGAGCTCAAGGCATCGGCCTGGCCTCCAAAGTTCTCCAGATCCCAATCTGATCGAGCATCCATGGGACGTCTCGGTACCCCAGAGGTGACCCTAGTCCAAAGTGGGGCCTCCTTGGATTAGGTTTGGCTCTGGCATGTCAAGGCACAGGACATCTGGGAGGTGATCTGTGGTTTCTGGCACCAGGGTGTTGGCAGCAGATCCTTTACACCTGTGGGCTTTAAGGTGTGGTACCAGCACCTTCCACAGATGCTCGCTCAGACTGAGGTCTGGGGAATTCGGAGGCCAGGTTGACACCTTGATCTTTTGTCACATTTCTCGGGCCATTTCTGAGTAGCTTTTGCAGTGTGGCGTGGTGCAATGTCCTGCTGCCATCAGGGAATGCCATTGCCATGAGGAGGGGTACTTGGTTGGTCCACAGTGGTATCTGGGTACAGGGAGCACATCCACATAAATGCCAGGACCAAAGGTTTCCCAGCTGACATTGCATTGTCATAAGATAATCAATGTTATTCACTTCTCATACCAGTGGTTTTAATGTTTTGGCTGATTGGTGTATTTTCAAATTTCCTTCACATTCAGGAGAGATTTACAGGAAATTGTGCAGTATTCAATCCATCTAGTTTATTTTTATTGATAAAAGCCTCACTATTTACAGTTTAGTCTGTTTACAACATGTCAGAGTTGTATTCTGCCAATGCAAATGAAATATATTGACTGACTTCTTTACTAATACAGGAGTTTGTGTGGTGATATTACACAGATACACAGTTGCTCTTTTGATGTATTTCTGACAAGTAGCTGCTAAAGGAGTGTTGTTGCTGTTGTATAAGAGGTCCAGTGTGTAGGACTTGGGGGCATCTGTTGGCAGAAATGGTATGTAATATTCATAACAATGTTGTTAGTAGAGTATAATCCCCCAAAACTAAGATTGTTGAGTTTGTGATGCCTTAGAATGAGCCATTTATAGCTACATATAGAGTAGGTCCTTATCCATGGAGCCCACCATATTGTTCTACAGCAGCCCAGCATGGACAAACCAAACACTTGCTCTAGATAGGGCCATTTGCATTTTTGCATTGGCCACTAAAGTTTTCCTACATGCTTGGCAAACAGGAACTTTACGTGCTGTAACCTTACCACTAGATGCCACTAAATCCTACACACTAGACCTTTAAACCACACTTGCTGTTACCACAGTCACTATGGATGTATATAATCCTCCTAATATATAATTCCTATAGATTATGACAAAAAGCTGCAGCTGAAGAATACTTTCTGTGGAAAATGTAATAGCTTTGGATGAGTGCATATCTTAAATTAATAATAACTGGTCATAGAAAAACAGCTTGAGCTAAACAAATCATCCTGTGCATTAGTTCTCTTACGGTTCTGAGGGAGCCACTCTGCTTCAATAAACTCTTAATCAGCGACTTCTTTGACTTCATAAAAAAATGCTCCAGCACAGCTTGACTCATCCCTCCTATCTAATTCATATTCAATACATTATTAATATACAATGTGTCAGGATTTATTTTTAGCTTACTTTGCCCAATAGGGAGGCAGAGATAGAAAAACAGTGAGGGGGGAGAAGGACAAAGGGGGTGGAAAATATGTCAAAGTGGAAAGGATGGAGAGACAGGACAGAGTCAGATAGAGAGACAGATTGACATGGTCAAGAAGCTAACAAAGTGACAGTATTTTGCCCTGTCTCCAAAGAGAATTGGACTTCAACCCTGTGCAGTCTGTGCCCAGAGGAGGGAAATTAACAATCTGTCTGTTCGTTTAGTGTCTCTTCGTTTCCTGACGCCTCACCAGCGCCTGCTAGGAATCTCAACGAGGTTGCAGAGATGGCAGAGAGAGACAGAGATGGAGAGTGACAAAGGAAAACATAAAGAAGAGATGGAGAGATATGCTGTTCCATAAGGGAAAACCTTGTTGAGATGCAGGTCAGCTTTCAGGTGGTGAATTACTGGGAAACTGGGGGGTTTAGGACACTAATGTCCCCGACCCGCTGAATACTACAAGTTCAAACAAGGAATGCTTCTTGTTATGTGTGGGGGATGATTAATTTCAAATAAATGAATGGATAAAAGAAGGATAAATCACAGCAAGGCCTCACATGAATAACTCACCAAGAGAATATGTTTTAAAGGCACAGGTTTGCACCAGGCTGCTCCAAAGGATCGTAGGAAACACATCCTTTTCTCAACCCGACCAAGAGCCCAAAAAGGGCTTATGGGGGTAAATACTGCATTAAAGGATACATTTTGTCCTGTCTCTTGACAGAAGGCTCACTCATTTCAGTTTGTCTGACTCTACCCAGTCTTTTCCTCTTCTCTGGGGCATATGAGAGCAACGCTATGACTGAAAACACATAATACATTATGCAGATTTACTGTTTGTGAGAAAAGGTGTATTTGAGGAAGCTGCAAGCTGAAGAAAACTTCACCCGTGTTATCTCAAGAGCCTCAAATGAGCTCAAATGGCATTTTGAGTTAATTGCTATCAACGTTGAGAGTATGAAGTGCTTTTAACCATCTCAAACACCTGCAACCCTTAACAAGCTAAGTATTTGTAGTCAGATTTTCATATTCAAATTCAAACACTGCAGACAAGTATAACCAAAAAAACGTATGCTAACCTGATTTATAAAAATCGAATGCTTACTTTTTGTTTCAGGATCTGCTTTTTCTGGAAATAAAGAATGCATAATGTGAGACTTGTGCTGGACAGTGGTCACTGTGCCACCAAAGGCTACTGGTAACACGTGACCAAGTAAATGCTCATCTGTGTGCCATTCAAGCCTGTTTCACACATGCAGAGCAACCGTCAAATTATCTAGGTATAACCCAAAGGACACCATGGGTTAGCACACCCATGTCCCTACCCCTGCCTGCCACTCAGCACACAATGCAACAAGCCCCTATGGCAGTCCCTGCGAATGTGGGCCCACAGGGTGGCAACTCCATGTTATTCATTCAGGCTGGGCCCGACCTGCCACATGGCCCAAGGCCCAGCCACCAGACTCTCGCTGGTGAGCCCCCCACCACGAGGTCTGGCTCTAGAGAGGGGCCCCGGTGTCCCAATACCAGGCAAAGAACTCTTTCCTGAATGTGCCATTAAATCAAGGTCTTCTAGGGTAAGGAGGTCGGACACTTGGAGGGAGCTTGGAATAGAGCTGTTGCTCGTCTGTGTCGAAAGGGCTCTGTTGAGGTGGTTTGGGCATCTGATCAGGATGCCTCTGGGGCACCTCCTGTTAGAGGTGTTCCAGGCACGTCCAACTAGTCAGAGGCCCTGGGGCAGATCCAGAACACGCTGGAGGGATTACATATCTCGTCTGGCCTGGAAACGCCTTGGGATCCCCCTGAAGAAGGTGGAAAGCACCTGGAATACTTTGCTTAGCCTGCTGCCCCTGCAACCCAGCTATGGATAAGCTGTTGAAAATGGATGGATGAATGGATGGATGAATGGATGGATGGATGGATGGATGAATGGATGGATGGATGGATGGAGCTGTATGTGAGAACCCAAACATCCAAAACAGATGGATCTTACGTTAAATGGACTTTTCCCTGCCAGATCCCTGGTGCACAGTCTGTGTAATATCCAACTGAGCCAATGTGTAAACCGGAAGACATCAAATATTCGAAGGGTGAAGAGAGAGGGTCATTAACACAAAGATGGCAATGAAAGACAGACGACAAGATTCAGGAACCTCTGTTACTTAGAGCTGAAACCAAAATTGTCAGACAAATTCAAGGAATGGCAAGAGACTGTTGTTTATGGCCAAATTACTGACTAGCTACGTATTGTGATGTAACCTGTTATGTCCTTCTTCCTGCATGCTCTACCCGGGTGCCGTCCCTCGACTAAACCTAACAGAGTATTTCCAGTAAAGTAGAATACTTTTGACACAGATAATCTCCTGTTGTGTGTTACATGTGTGAAAGGGAAAATCCAGACAATGTCTGTACCTGATTCTCTAGAATTCTTGTGAGAAAAGAGCTTTCGTCAGCCCATCAGGCACTTGAGATGCTTTAAAATTCATTATTCCATGTTAAAGTCAATTATGCTGCTTCAAAAGTGGACACACTTTATCAGAGATACCATACAGAAAAACAAGACTACGACTGCATCAGTTAAAATATATGCAGCTACAACTGGTTTTCCTGGGCTGAATACTTGATGTGCTAGACAAAGAAAACACTTTACTTGTCAGCCTAGAGGAACAAAACAAAATATAATCACATGGGAGGAAAGAAAGATACGGGATAATGTCTAGACAAAAAGAAGTAAAGAGAGAAAGAGACAGACGGAGGGAATTTGCAATTCGAGAGGTTTTGGAGAAAACATCCAAAGAGCGTACAAGAGTCTTATCGCATATTTCCACTAAAACACCTGGCCAGTGAAGGCAGTAGGAGGAAAGGTAGGATGCAGCCAACAGACATCATACGTAGTGATACTGACAAACCCTTTTTTCCTTCACTCCACCAAATCTCCATGTGGCACTGCAAACTGTCCAGCTACAATCAGATTAGGAATTTTAATATTTATGAAGTAAATTCCCCAAACCAAGAGAGGACAGACCTTGACAGGAACAGACTACAACACTCATTTCAATTTTAAGTGCTGTACTTTAAGTATACTTGCAGTACAAATCAAAGTGACCTCCACAACTGCTCACCAATTACTGCTTGTTGTTGAGTGTTACATTGGATGGGCCCAGAACTATCCTGACATTTTTGGAAGGCTGTTTTTGTTTAGTTTTGTTTATTTTTTACAGCACTGGCTATCCAACTGAAATGTGTTAAAGGGATATTTCACACATCAAGTGACCATTTGTACATCAGTTACTCAACCTGTGTTTCACTGAATTTGTGAAGAAAACATCTCTCGTGCACGTCTCCACTGTAAACAAAGAATCCAAAAACTGACAACAGTATTGATGAAGTGAAGTCAGTGAATGAATTTAAATGACTTTGGTGAATCTGGACTAACGTTTAAAAACATCAAATCACACAATGATGCAAACAAACTGCCGATCAAGGCAGTGTTAGTCCAGCAGCTCCCGTGTTCAGCGATGTTAAATTACTGTTTTAGTCAATGGCACCTGGATTTTAAGAGAGCATTGATACGTCTCACTTTTAGTTGAGTTCTCCAACTGAGACCAGTATTTTGAGAAGTACTGAGCATACGGCTGGATAAATGAGACTTCAATTGCACTACTGGTTGTGCGATAGTTTGTAAATGGATGTTTTTGAGCTCAGCTGTTATGAAATGTGGACCCCTATAACTTCAATTCATCATGAATTTTCTGTATTTTTGGATTCTTTGTTTACTGTAGACATGGAAGATTTTTTTTCTCTTCACAAATTCAACATATCACAGGGTGAGTAACTGATATACAAATGGTCATCTGGAGGTTTAAGAGTTCCTTTAAAAAGTTTTCTAAGGCATGGCAATCTTGTCGTTGCCTAGGTTCCCCTAGCTAAACTAACTGCTCATCTGAGACGAGTTCACATAAGGCCGTTTCCACTGAAGAAGTTCCTGGTACTATTTGGGGGACAGGAACTACTACAGGAACGTCCTCTCGCTTGGCCCTCTCAGCCGCCGTGTCTCCACTGAGAGAGCAGAGTAAGAGGAAGGTTCCTGTGAAGTTACCAGGCTCTGGATGTGATGTAATCGTTGCACGACCATTTTGATCGGTGCGACATAGTGGCGTAGGGACGCTGTTAGCTGTTAGCGGTGTCTGTAATAACTCACTAAACTCACAAAGTGGCCCGTGAAAAAAATATTTTTCCCAGCGGATGTCTTAGTTACAACATGATTGAGCTAACTGGAGTACTTTCATGTCGTATCCGACAACGGGAGGCTTTTAACAGATGACGTCCTGATGTTAGCTTTGCTGCTGCTGTTAGCTGTCCCTGTCAGCTGCAGCTACTGATGCTTTCTAGACATCGTGATTTCCCAAAACTGAATAAATACCACACATAGCAACACAAAACTGCTTTGCTAGCTCAATCATGTTGTAACTTAGATATCCGCTGGAAAAAATATGTTTTTCACCGACTGTTTATTGAGTTTGTTTACATGGCGGTGGAAGCTATGAACGAGCCTACCCTGGTCTGCTGAGTTTTAAAAATGCCGGCTATTTTGTTGCTTTCTGCTGACGTCACACTCCGCCTTGAGTATATCCAATCAGCAACAAGTAACCCCCAAGCCCCCGCCAGGAGTTTTTCGGGGCCGTTCTGAGTACCTACTCCGAGGCAGGGACTTGTTTAGCCCCTGTAAAAGTTCCGGAACTCTGTCATTCGGGGCTGGTTCCTGCGGTGGAGACACGCACCAACGGCCCCGGCCCTGTAAATTTACCCCGAAGTTCCTGCAGTGGAAACAGGCCTATACAGAATATATAGGGGACACCATATCAGGGGCTGACACTTGCTGTCCTGTCATTAAATGAATCTGTGACTGTTTTGGTCGAGGACACCAAAATGTCCAAATGTGGAACTGGTTGTCATATTTGATCTGCCACCATTTTTGTACATGTTTTTTTCTTCATCTGCTACCTCTCTGTTTTTTCTTTCTCTGCACAAATGTTTTGTATCTGCTTTAGGCTGCCAACTTGACTAATTTTGATCAATATTTTTTTCTCAGCCAGGATCACTGGGGAAAAAACCCTCTATATGGGTTCCCATGAATTATTAGTGATGACCCACAGGGAATGTAGTCCCATCTGTGTGAGAATATCTTACAAATCAAAGAGATAAACATATCAATAAGGCGAAATGCACAAAGGGAAGTCAAAATCGTTCTTAAGTCTGCTTAAAGACCTGGTTCAGACAAAACAACATGACTGATATTCAAGCAGTGCTAAAAAATTCATCCTCACTCACTCAGCTCAACTAATCAGCACTGAGACACTGATCAGAAACACCAGGACCATACAGTATTGATAGGAAACAGTTATAATGGAAGGCTACAGAGAGTTCTGCCTCCGCATGTGCAGATCTTTTATTCTATTGATGGAACGTCTGCAGTGCCAGCAGACTCCCCACAATGACATTTGTGTGTTCTAAACCACATTAATCAACTAATCAAAGAGTCGCAAATTGGCTGACCAATCTCATTGAGTGTGACAACACACAGCTCAGTTTAGGGGCTGTGGAAATATATCAATACACCAAGTCAGTAAAAGAGTCAGGCTGTTTGAGGGGCAGAGGTGTGCATTGGGTTACCAGCATGTACAAAGTGTGCTAGCATGTAGGGCAGCCTAAATGGCACCAGATCATGTTTTCTACACTGGAAGGGCACTAAGGTGGACCCTTCATCATAATCTATCCGTTGGAAGGACAAGCCTGTTCTCATTCCAAGCTTGTCAAACGCCGGTGTCAGACGCTGATGCAAGAAGGCCCCTTTTGCGGCCATATGATTCGCCACTGGGGGAGCATCAGTTTATAATGCTGCTGGCAGAAATACCACTGGATACAAATCGAGGTAATTGAGATTTTTTTTTTCCTTTAAAATAATGTTATTCTACTATTTTGCTACAGCAAATATGTTTTGGGAGACATGTAACATCACCTGTAACATATTTTTTTGTATTGACATAATATGGGGAGGTTTTAATGTAGTGACTCCTGCAATACAATATTCCTTATAGCAGTGAGCCTTTTAAAACTTTTCTGTCATGACTCAAGAAAAAAAAGAAAAGAAAAAAGAAATAAAAATAAAAAAAAACATTTTTTTATCAATCATTAATAATACCAGGGTAACTACTAATAAAATAGGCCAAGTAAAATTTTATTGATGTTACAAAAGATTCATGTCGGCAAGATCATATAATTTTTGATCTTTATTCTATATTCTTCCCCCTTTTCATCCACAACCCCCTCCCTTTCTCAGCCCGCCCCCTAGTTTAAGGACCACAGTCTTATAACACCCAATTCATTAGTGACATTTTTTATGGTTATGTTTAAGCACTCAGAGTTCTTGAGGAAAGGTTGTGGTCTTGGTAGAATATTAAAGAAGTCACACAAACCTAACCACCGGTGGAACTTTGAATCTCAGTCTCCAGTGTCAAAGTCCTGCATGTTCATAGCCCAAAATCCTATCAACCACCGCCTCATGAAAAATGTAGCATTTCCTACACTGGCAAAAATGTTGCCACTGTGACCACTGCAATTTCATGGAGACTGGGTTTTGCTCAGAGCTATAGTGGCAAGTAAGTTGAACTGTTTCTCTCCAGCTCCTCATGGGGATTCCCTTGTTCCTATAGGCCAGATGAGAGACATAATTCTCCCAGGTTGTCCTGGGTCTGCCAAAGAGTTTTCTAGATTGAAGTGCCCAGAGCACTTCATTAGTGAGGTTGCCAAAGGGCATCCTCAGGATAAGCACCCTTGAGAAACAAAACGATATTTTCAGTATCAGCACACTGGCATGGTCACTGTGGAGTTATATCACTATCCTCCTGTGTGAAGGTCTCTGTTTAATTGCCGTCATGAGCTCCTGACCTTGTCTCGGACATCCTGATTCTTATCAGACATGTTTGATACTTTCTGGGGCAGCCTTCTTTTATAAGCGCTCCAACAAGTCAATTTTCAGACGGAAATTGCACCCAGTAATGTGACATGTTTTCTGATAAAACCGGCGGGTGCCTAGTCTTATAAGGTGACTAAGCCATTCTATGTGGCTTTTGTCAGCTCAGGGGAGCAGTGGTTCAACATCTAGGTCCTCCCCGGTTGCTGAGACTTTTGTTATATCATGTAGATTATGTCCAGCCATCCTGGGGAGACAACTCATCTTGCCTGATTGTATCTGCAGTCTTTTTCTTACTACCTAAAGCCTATGACTTAAGTTTAAGCAAAGACTACATAGGTATAGGTGATAAATCCCACAATATTTTACCACCACTTGAATAAGAAACAAAGGATATCTGATAGCTGTTCCCCGTTACCTGGACTGAGCTATCCACCTTTTCCAGAGGAAAACTATGGTCTAACATGTAATAATGTTGATTATCATTCTGCATCTCAACTGCAAACTGTCCAAGTGCATTCCAGTTAAAGCCAAACGACTGTCATCAGCAAACAGCAGATATGCCATCTAAATGTCATTGTCCATCCAAATGTCAAGTGCTAGAGCATCAGACCTGCCAGAGTAGCTGGACCGTTGTATCCTTTCAGTGGTTATGACAAAAAAAGAATGGCAACAAGGTTACACCCTCGTCGTATGCATTGCTCACCTTAAATGTGCTAGACCTAATGTTGAGAGTGCAAGCACAGTTCTCACACCAAATGAAAGAATAAATGGCTTGCCTTTCTACTCAATGGTCTCACACCATTGCTCACAGAATACCTCAGGGACCACTGTCAGAGGTCTTTTTCACATCTCCAAAACATATGTCCACTTAATTAATACATTCTATGACACCTCGACTGTCTGTTAGAGGGTAAAGAGCCGATCCTGAACTAAACCCTCACTGTTTCTCCTGAATATGATGTGGTCTTTCCATAAACGTGAGGGTACTTTTCCAGAAAAGGTGCACAACATCTTGTAAAACTACAACAGACAGAATAGATTAATCCAATCGCGTCCATTTCAGGTGCTTACTCCTACTGCCTTATTTTTTGCAATCAAACCTGGAATATTGCTTAATATCTGTGGAAGACAGACGAGTAATGATGATGGCAAACAGCGTTACTGATGATGGTGCCTATAATTACGCGTAGATGCTACAACAGAGAGGCCAGTGTTTGATGGGGCAGCAGACCACTCAGCAGCATTGCTGCTTGCTAAGATCTGGAGAGGTTTTAAGAAGAAAAGGAAAATGAGTCCCTCTGGACATATTCAGCCTCACCCACTCTTGCCCAGCTGCCAAAGCAATCCAGGAGCAGGGATATCATTACTGGATGAGCCTCTTATCACCCAACCATAAAAAATACTGAACTTACTCAGTTATTTAATGCAGTGACTTTAGTTATGTGCTAACTCATCTTATAAGTTGTCAGGCTGTTCTCAAGCATTATTCATAGGTATACATATGGAAATCAATGCACTGCAATTGTGATATAACCCACGTAATCATGAGCCAGTAATTTGTGTATAACCCAGATAATCTTGAGGGCCAATGCACTGACAGATGTAAAGAAGGAAGTGGTCTGAGTAAAGAGAAAGATTGGGGGGATGGATGGGTCACAAAAAACAGGACTTAACGCATGGAGACGGGTGATTGGAGCTGAAACCTTTAGTTATTTTATGCTAAGTTTTTTTTTTCCTAAACCTACAGTAACCTACAAAACTTTACTTGCATATTCCTCATCTGTGTAACTTTGTTTTCTTTACATAACTTTACATTAAATCCATAATGTCATTCACAGGGTGCCCATGCCTTATATATACCAACCACTGTATGTGCATTTTCATAAGATATTATATGATGTATGAGGACACGTTAAAGCTGCAAGCTAATTAAAACTGCAAAGCTGCTTAGCTGGCAGGATTTCAACTGCAACACATTAAACATAGATTGAAAAGTAATAAATTACATATTAATCCTCATTTCACAACCCATGCATGCAACTTTATACAGAATTACTCACCTGCTCATCATCTATGATGTGCACAGGGTGCACCTGTTTGATACTTAGAGATAAAACAGTGTGTGTTTCATTAAAGGGTTAGTGCACCCAAACATGAAAATTCAGCCATTATCTACTCACCCATATGCAGATGGAGGCTCAGGAGAAGTTTTAGAGTCCTCACAACACTTGCGGAGATCCAAGGGGAGAGTGGGTAGTAACACAACTTACGGCGACCCAGATTCAAACGTCCAAAAACACATAATTGAAACCACAAAATATGATCCACGTGTCCTGAAGCCCCGACATAAAAAGTTGTTTGGAAAAACGTCATTTGAACTCTGTTTTTAGCCTCATTGTAGCCTGTAGTACAGTGAGTAAGTCATTCATTTCTACCGTAGGCCTAATTGATAGACCACCCAATTAGGGTGGTTTCAATTATGTGTTTTGAACGTTTGAATCTGGGGCGCCGTCAGCCTGCATTAGGTGGAGTTGTGTTGCTACCCACTCTCCCCTTGGATCTCCGCAAGGGATGTGAGGACTCTAAAACTTCACCTGAGCCTCCATCGGCATATGGGTGAGTAGATAATGGCTGAATTTTCATGTTTGGGTGCACTATCCCTATAATGCGATGTGAAAATGTGAATGAATAGATACTATTTTTTTTATTTCACAAAACCATATTTACATTTCTAATTCTTAGTAAAAGAAGTAAATATTTAAGCTGTTTCACTCCATGATGTTTTACATCATCTTACATGGGTTTAGTCAAGTTTTGATATTATAGATATTATAGGTTTTCAGTCAGACTGAGGGGAACGCTGTCAATCCATCCCAGAAACTCTTGTCAGATCCCAGGAGTGCTGCCATGACAACCATACTAATCAGAGTTCTGCAGCCTGATTACCATCGCAGAATTAATTGGAGCAAAGAGACAGATACACACACACACACACACACACACACACACACACACACACACACACACACACACACACACACACACACACACACAGCAACCTATCAGGTCTGGGAAGTGTATGTGTGAACTGTTCTATCTTTATTAGACAGTGTCAGGCTTATTGTCATTCTGCAAAGGCAACACTGACTCTACTGTATGCTGGTATATACCCACAGTAGATGAAAAAGAAAGTCTTGGAACTATTTAAAGACTTTAGTGCCCAAAGGCCCCAAATATGTTCTTTGAATTATTTTCTCAGTGTTTTGAATACGCGTTCACGTTGCCAGGAACCTGTGCCAGGGGATTGGAATTATGGCCAGTGGACACCAAGGACACATTCCATCTATCCAAGGTAGAACAACCATATTCACATCAAAGGACAAGGAAAAAGGTAATTGAACGTGAATCCTGATAGTACAGACCTCTGAATCACCATACAATCCACATTTCTCACTTATATTAAAATAAAATAACCACCAATCCTGCTGCCAAGAACTAAATGAGTCTCATTGCCAGCATACCATAATAAAAATGGACAGGACCTTGGTTGAGTAAGTATGCACATCCTTCACTTCAGGCTTTAAGCGTATTCATCCATATTTCTACATTTCTTGCTTTGCACACCTGGGCTCAGAACATTTTTGTTTTATTTAAATCCACATTTCCAAAGGTTGAAGGAATGTCTGAATTTGAACTACCTACAGGCAATTTTTTCTTGCCAAAGATTTTTTTTTTCTTTCATATCACCCAGGTTCAGCCCTGTTGCAAATCCCAGACTTTGTTAAATTAATCTGGCAAGCTCACTTTAAGTGGAAATACTGACAGAGCATTTTTCAAAAAGTGCATAAAGTGTTCATCTTGGCAGTAAGGAAAGTTCAGTGATTGGAGCTCTGATTTTTTTTTTTTTTTTTTTTTTTTTTAAACATTACTGTAGATAACGCAGTACAACCAAAGCTCCACTAAGCTTAGTCTTGGGAAGGTGCTAGAAACATCAGTAAGTCCAAACTCATAGAAAAGATTTCTGCACACTAACACTTTAATCCATGCAGTGTTCACTTTAAAGTAAATACTGCATAGATGTACATGTGCAGTAAGTGTGCGGAAATCTTTTCTACCAGTTTAATGAATGAAAATAAAACTGTAATTATCTATTATATAGTTTAGCCATGTTAGCGGCATACTTCAAGGTATGGTAATATCTGTCCTGTAGTCATTTGGTCCATACTGTTTGAAAGACTGACATTATATGATGCACAGGCATTCATGGTCTGCATAGGAAAAGGCCTTCTGACCTTGGAGACCTTGACTTTTACCTCTCATGCCACCATGTGGTTGACATTTATGGTTTTAAGTGTCATGTCACAACTACTATAGGATGGACTGAAGTTGATATCCATGGTCTCCAGAGGATGATTCTTTGAAATATTGGTCACCCTCTACCATTCCGTTTTGGGCCACCAGCAAGTAAAGGTTTTCACTTATCCAGTGAAAGATCTCACCATCTACAATACAAGACAGACTGGTACAAATCTGGACATTTCTTGTTCCAGAGGATGAACCCTAAAAGCTTTGGTGTTCCCTGACATTTCCACTATCGCAATGTTGCCCTTTGTGGTTCAATGTGAAATGTCTTGACAATACTTGGATAGACAGACATTTGTGGTGAACGTTAGTGATCCTGATTTGTCATCCAAAGCCATCATCAGGCCAAATTAAATGTGTTCAGTACTTTGGTTTATTTATGTACAAGGTCCAGTTTTCTTTCCTCACTGAGCTGCTCATTCATAAAAATATCATATCAGAGTTGTGCACTTCTTGTCCCAGTTAGAAGTTGTCAAGGGCTGTCAAGTGACAGTTAATGGACTTGGTTAGTCATTCAGTTTGTACCACGAAACATTAATTCATAGCAAAGTACACACTGCCTGCCACAGTGTCTCTTTGATACTACCACTGGGGGGCATCACAGTCACCTGCAAAACATAGACATAGTGTAAAAGTTGGATAATTGATCATTCAATCAGAGCTGATCAGATCAGATCGTTGGATGAGAGTAGAAGGTATATGTGAGTGAAAGCAAAATTTAGACCCAGCAGTTTCACTTTCACAGCACCCGGCATTCTGCTGCCCCGTGTGTGCCCTTCATCTTTGGAGCAAAAAAATAACTTTAGGGTATATATATTCCAACAGTGCACCTAATGAACAGTCCAGCTCTAAAAAAAAAAACAACTAAAAAAACCAAAACATCTTAATGTAGTGAAAAATAAACATGTGTGGGCAGCAATGTCATGTCATGAGTCTGCCACCTACTGACATAAAGGAGCATACATGACTTAAAAATTGTGATATTCTCAACATAAAGTCATTTAAACATTTATTCTGTGGTCAGTTGGTTTACTAATGTAGACCTATGTAAACTTCCACCATAGGAACAGTGGTTACATAACCTTAGAAATGAACCACACGTTAACTGTGTGTCATAAGTGTGCTCAGGTACTTTAATAGATAACACTACAGCCCTGGTTATTAGACTTGAACAGTGTACTACTGTTCAGTTGCCAGAAACATTCTGCACCATGTCTGTGCTCGTGGAGTGTATTTCTGTATATCCTGGTAAACATCAACTAATGTTTAGCTTTGCAGTTGTTTATGGTATTGGATTTTGGACATCTTGTGTTTTCACTCGATATCTTACACCTTCTTCAATACACTACAATACTAAAGTCTGACACCCTCTCACATGTAAAGGCAATGTGAGCTTTTCATCACAGACTATAAAGAATGGAGATTTTGCAGGGTCACTATCTGCAAGTCAACAACCACTTTCCTTTTGAGATCATTTCCCATCCTGCTCCTGGTGGAAAACATTACACCAAACTCCCTTTAAGAAATATGAAATACAAACATCTCTTACGTGTCTACAGAAACATTTGCATGTAAACCTTATATTTTAAAGTTTGTTGCCATAACTCGCTGCCAGCCACCATTGCATAGCTGTGCCATATTGGTGTATTGATACCATGGGAATGAGAGACTTTCTGTTTCAAAAATTAAGATTTCTCACTAAAATAAGTGCTAATTAGTGGATCTGATATGTGCAAAATTAATCGCAGACTCTTGCTCATGCCACAACTCAACCAGTTTCTCCTCCTTTTCCACATTCCAAGAGAACCAAGACTTATTCATGTTCTTGTGTCTTTCCTGTGAGACACTGTTTACACCATCCGCTGCCTTCTATTTGGTGCTGGAGAGAGCGCAGCTATTGGTTGTTAATAATGTTCACATCAAGAAGAATAAGAGACTGACTTAAGACAGCTCAGACTGAGTTTTATTACCACCTTACACCACATGATCGAGATCACAGGAGTGTGTATCAACAGAGGTAAAACTCTAATAATTTTATTCCAACACTGGAAATTTGTCTGATGGTGAAATCGCTGTAAAA
Source organism: Epinephelus awoara (assembly GCA_035609425.1). Lineage (NCBI taxonomy): Eukaryota > Metazoa > Chordata > Actinopteri > Perciformes > Serranidae > Epinephelus > Epinephelus awoara. Next base: position 29,999,409 of record CM069309.1, read on the forward strand.
ATCATTTGGTGTAAGGCTGACATAGAAACCAATGCCTCAAAAAAGTAATGTTCATCTTTTAGTCTTGGAGCTATAATGTTCTGCTAATATATTAAACTGCCAGTATAACAATAGAGGCAAAATGTGTAATCAGTCTGAGATGGTAGATTATTATCAATCAATGCCACTCTAATGCATGTTTCTCTTTTTGCAACAAGCAACTAAGCACACAACTCTACACAAACAGCTGCTGCTCAGTGAGCACGTTAGTGTTAACCAGAGTTGGGTATAACGCTTAGAGTACTTTGATTAGTTTTTGCAGTAAGGAGTAACCTAACGCGTTAGTTTGCTGTTTGAGTAATCAAATACTTGAGTACATTTTCAAACAAGACATCAGTTACTTCTGTTACTTTTAGAACGCTGGTCCTTCAGCTCCGAAACAGCAACGGCTGTTGTTTGGTTCTAATAACGGAGATAACGTTAAACCTATCAGTCTGAAAGAAGCCACGGAGATTGTGGCTCGCTACGTGGTTGGAGAAATGCTGCCGTTGTCTACAGTGGAGTCTAAAAAGGTGGAGTAGGACTCGCTGACAGACATATTTCAGACCCAGGACTTGCATTATGCCTGGTACACGCTACACGCTGGTACTCACCAATTATCCCCGGTCGTCTTTCACGGCGTGTGTGATGTCATCGGGTTATTTGTCCTATTTTTATTACTTTCACTATTATTTGAGTCACTGTGTGTTCATGTGCCAGCCGACATGTTGTTGTAGTCACCTAAAAGCGTCAGCAGATGGCAGGAGCTACATTTGAAGTGCCATATGTAAACTATCAAGCTACTGTATCCTCCACAGGAAGTTCTGACAAATGTTTCAGAATAAAAGCCTATTTAGAAAATGGAGGGATTCTCTAGCCGAGGTTATAAGGGGCTTTTAATTTGAAACAAGTGTTGAGTTTGAAATGACGGTGCGATATGTTAACTTTACAAAGACAACGGAGCAGATAAAAAGTAAATATATAAACACACAGAGGGATTAATAAATAACGGAGCGTCTATAATGTAGTTTGTTTCAAATGAAGCTGGGAGCCTCTGCAGTTGTGGTGAGTAAAAGCCCCGCCGCTATTTGTTAATGTTATTACTTTATGTCCAACCGTGAGGATGTAGCATTGTTTGCTAGCTTGAGGCTAATGACAGTAACGTTAACTCAGCGGGTTGACAAAGAGCCTCTGCTGTTTCACACCATCATTTCCCCCTTTTACTCTGTGTGGTAACATCCCTACAGGAAGTATTAAAAACGCTGGGGTGTTGTTGTCATACAGTTGTCTACGGCAGCAGATGGTTCTGTGTTTCTACTGGTCAAAGTGACGGCTGTGATGGGAGAACTGGATCTCAGTGAAGGACAAGTGGTCCATAACTTTAATTTTGGAGACAAAAAATGTAGGCTTAGCGCCCTGTGGTCCATTGCTCAATAGGAAGAAACCAGGCCTCGACCACACTGTATTAGCTAATTTCCGGCCCATCTCCAAGCTGCCTTTCATTTCAAAAATCTTGGAGAAAATTGTTCATGCGCAGTTAAAACCTTTTCTGGATGAGCATAATATCCTGGAGGTCTTTCAGTCTGGTTTCAAAACCCTGCACAGCACAGAGTCAGCTCTACTAAGGGTTTTTAATGACATGCTTCTGGCAAATGATTCTGGTGATTATGTAATTCTTGTCTTGTTGGACCTAACAGCTGCCTTCGACACTGTGGACCACAATATTTTAGTATCCAGGTTGCAGCACCATGCGGGCATCTGTGGTAGTGCTCTGGAATGGTTTAGATCCTATCTGGCAGACAGAACTATGTGTGTAAGCCTTGCTGGTTCTGAGTCCCACTCTGCTCCTCTGTCATATGGGGTTCCACAAGGTTCAATTTTAGGGCCTCTGCTTTTTTCATTGTATTTGCTTCCTCTGGGGTCCATTCTTAGAAAGCATGGTATCTCTTTCCATTGTTACGCTGATGATAGTCAGATTTATGTGCCGCTGAAGAAGAGAGATGCTTTCTCCCTACAACCGCTTCTGTCATGTCTTGATGACATTAAAGCCTGGATGGCCTTAAACTTTTTAAATTTCAATGAAAATAAAACAGAGGTGATGGTGTTTGGTCCAAATAGCTCTTATGACCCCCCCCCTGTTGATTTGGGCCCCTTGGCAGTATATGTGAAACCAACAGTTTCTAACCTGGGTTTTAAGATGGACAGTGGTTTTAAATTGGAGCGTCAAATTGGTGCAGTGGTTAAGTCCAGCTTCTTTCATCTTAGACAGCTGGCAAAGGTCAAACCTTTTCTTGCACATAAGCACTTTGAAATAGTAATCCATGCCTTCATCACGTCCCGGCTGGATTACTGTAACGCACTTTATTTTGGAGTCAGCCAGTCTTCCCTCGCACGTCTCCAGTTAGTTCAGAACGCCACTGCACGGCTACTAACTGGAACACGTAAGAGGGAACACATTACGCCCATTCTGGCCTCCCTCCATTGGCTGCCCGTGCACTTTAGAATTCATTTTAAGATTCTTTTATTTGTTTTTAAATCTTTAAATGGTCTTGCCCCGCCTTACCTCTCTGAGCTGCTTCATCCTTACGCTCCTGCTCGGTGCCTCAGGTCAGCTGATCAGCTGCTCCTGGATGTACCGAGGTCTATGCGGAAGCTCAGAGGGGACAGAGCCTTTTCTGTGGCAGCCCCCAGATTGTGGAATGATTTACCTGTCCACATTAGACTGGCCCCCTCACTGTCCGTTTTTAAAACCAGCCTTAAAACCCATTTTTACTCCTTGGCTTTTAAACCAGCATGAGACTCTGCTCTTGTTTTACTGTTTTATTGTTTTATTGTTTGTCTTATGTTTTTACTTATGTACAGCACTTTGTTTCAGCTGTGGTTGTTTTTAAAGTGCTCTATAAATAAAGTTGAGTTGAGTTGAGTTGAGGAAATGTAGAATACTCAAAAGTACTTTAAAAGTGCTTGAGTTACTTTTCTCAGGGAGTAACGTTGGAAGTACTTTTAAAGTAATTTTGTTACTTTACTCAGGGAGTAACGCAGTAAAGTAACTGGTTCCTTTTTTAAAAAAGGATTACTTTTAAAGTAACCCTTACCCTACACTGGTGTTAACACTCTTCACAGCAGGTTACCACAGACATACACTCAGACAAAAACCTACATGTACACATACAGACACCCACTCACATGTTCTTTGTTGATCACACAGCATTAAACTAGAGAGGTATAACACACACCCACACACACATGTACACACACTTACACAGCTTCCACTCGATTCAGTGAGCTGAGAACATTTCCATGCATAATGAGTCTTGGTCACATCTGAATAATTGATAGGAGAAAATGGATTTGGGAATCCATTGTAATTTCTCCTCTGAGCAAAATAACCACCTTCCCCAAACAAGACACTGCTGAAAAATTTATACCAGAGAGAGGGCGTCAGGGATGGAGTGTGTGTGTGTGTGTGTGTGTGTGTGTGTGTGTGTGAGAGAGAGAGAGAGAGAGAGAGTCAACATAGTTTAGTGTTAATTAAATCAATATTCACATTTACCTGAAGCAGCCAATGTTGCCCTTCACGCTTCCTGCCCACTGTTTCTCTGTTCCTAATCCACACCTCTTCCTCACGATCCTCCGTCTTTTATTCATCCTCTCCCTCCTCCTCCTCTCCTCCTTCCTCTTTTCTTCAACATCTCTGATCCTCGTTTGCTCTCTGTAGTGCACTTCTAATGCAGTTAATGAATACTGCAGTTATCGACCCACAGAGGCCATCCAGCTTCCTACAGGGTGCAGCTAACATTGTAGCATGGGATTTTTAATGCTGATATCAGTATTTAATATGTCAGCATTCAGCCTTAATATGACCAGCTTCCCTGTTAAAGATCCAAACCTAATTCATACAAATTGTATGACATCCACTTAACTAAAGGTAGATGACACTGACTTCTTTGGTTTCTGATAATGGATACCTATAAAGTAGTTACAGTGAAACGGTTATTCTAAATGAATGCGCTAGCTACATCCGCCTGTATCTAATATGAGTTACTGATGCAGTCAAAGCCTCTGTTAACAATTTATCTTAAACACTGAGTTTAATTCTTCAGTGCTTCATCCTCTTTACTGGAGTAGTGAATAATGTTTCCATTACAAAAAACCTTAACCGCATGGTCTTGGTGCAACTGCAACCATTTAATAAGTGTTACCTTTGTGTTTAAAACTGTGACCATTTAGCTACAAACTATTCTGTTGACCACTAGTAGGTGTGCTGAGAGTTACAAAAGCAATACTGATGGGGCAGGATGTATTTTGAATAGTGGCACCATCAATCATATCTTTAACAAATCAATAGTTTATCATGTGATGCAATTCGTACCAAGCTGAGCAGCTTTTAAAAATGTGGTACCGTAGTCAAATAGTCAAAAAATAAAAAATAAATAAAACAAACACTTTTCCTTTACCTCAGTGGAATACATCATGAGCTGAGGGGTGTGTGTGTGTGTGTGTGTGTGTGTGTGTGTGTGTGTGTGTGTGTGTGTGTGTGTGAGAGAGAGAGATGGGAGAGAAAGGAAGGAGATACTGGTAGACAGAGATATTACGTGTCATTGGTTACTGTTACAGCCACTTGTTACTGCCCACACGGTTCTTGATAGTGAAACAATACACATTACTAATTTTAATATATTCATTTGCATTTGTTAAAAAATGTCATTACCAAAGGTTTCAAAAGGTTGCTGAAGCTGTCTGGCCATCAACATTCTCTGGTTTTAAAATCTGGCCCAGCGTGTACCTGCATAGCCTTGATCTACCTCTTGTGGACAGAGAAGCTTTGCAAGTTGCTTTACCTCGCAGCGGGTTAAATTGGATTCCAAGTTTCACTGCAGTCAAAATGAAAACCTTCAGAGAAACATCTGAAACTACTGCTGCAGCATAATCCACCTCATTACAATACATTCATACCCTTGTATGTTTCTTATATATTAACAAGATGAGAATATGCTTCTCATTTTTCACCAAGTATTGATTGAAGAATGCTTTGCACTGTTCTGTTGTTTAGATAGCTTTGAAAGCTGTTTATTTCCATTACTAGCTTGACTCATATTGTATATGTTGATTTTAGATTATTATAATTAGTGGTAACTGCACCTGTATTCGTGTTATTACAACCCAGCTGGCAGGAGAAAATGACGGAATGTACATCTCTGCAATGAATATGTTATATTCATCCATTTCATGTTTCATATGGACCATATCAAAGTTTCTAAGGTTATGTTGTTCTGATTATATGTAGGCCGATTTGAGCTGAGTTTGTCTTCAGAAGGGGATGGTAGAGGCCACAGACACCTGCCAAGCTGCAGATGAATGTTCAAGACCAACTAATGACAAAACTGTTTGTTTTTTAAGTGGGGCATTACTGTGTTTCCAGTGGCTTTTTAGGGACCAAAGGTGGATGTTTATTAGCGACCCATCGCTGTTTTTCCACGCGGAATAATGTCATGAAAAGCCATTGTTTCTCACTGAGACATTGCTGTGTATCCAGCAGTGATTGTGTCCCCAAAACTGGGCATTTTAAGGCAAACACAATCTTTTCGTAAGGCAAGGCAAGTTTATTTGTATAGCACAATTCGTACACAAAGTAATTCATGAATACAACAAAGTCGGTCTTTGGCCCAAGCCTAACCACACAATAACCACAGCTTTGTTGAAATGTAAAGAAATGTAAAGGGTAAATATATTAGCTATATAATGACGTACAAATGCAATGCATCCATTGTTGGCAGAAATGACCAATGACAATCATTTTTTCACCGTTTTCTGGGTAGTTATTGGCAACAGAAGGGAAAGTATTCATTAGGGGTTGGACCTGGACAAAAATATTCAGACCAGTTTGGTCTTAAGTTAAACATCGGGTCGGTTGGGTCAACCGAATTTTTTTAGCTGTCGCCTTTGACTTTGCATCACGTGACATCTGAGCTCTCTGTCTACACCCAATCCCTTAAATATGCACTTCTGTTACATCATGTAAATGAACCATGTAAAAATCAGCTGTCTGCTTGAGTTCAGACTGGAGACATAACTACTTAAAAGACGGATGAATAGCCTATTTGGTATCTTTTCATGTTTGTACCTTTTAAACAGGGAACATGTGTTTTATATTGTGATATTTACTGGAAGTGACATACAATATAATCAACAAAAAGTAGGTTGTTCAAAGTAATGGTCATTACCAGAAACCCTTTGGCTCCATGGTGTTCTCTCTCAAGCCAGCTGTTATCTTTAGGTTTTTGTAGTGAAATAAAGAGGTATCAATAATTCCTCATGTCAGCGTCAAGAATCAGGTTATTGTTAATCATGTTGTCAAATTACTTATCACTAATGCAGTAGGCCCACAAATTAGATTTGGTGCTGTGACATGTGCTGATGTAGGCTACTTTTTAATTTGCCAGCAACAATGACGAATGTCTGTTCAGCCAGTTTGTATTTAGGTAAACCAATTGAAGCTTGTACACTGGTAAACAAATTAAACATAGGTATTCAGAATAAAGAGTGTATGATGACAGATGTGAGAGACAACAAGAGCGAGAAAGAAAGAAATAGAGAGAGAGAGAGAGAGAGAGAGAGAGAGAGGCATGTCTTCTTACCTGCAAGTGATGCTTTGTAAGATCCACGCTGAGAGCTTGCTACTGCGCATAAGTTGTATGTAATTTGGTATAGTATAGTATTTGTTTGTGAGCCAGGGAAACCTCTTTCACCATGCAGACTTTGCTCTCCATATTTGGTTGCCTGTTGTTGAGTTACTTGACTGACAAGCTGCAGTCTTGTCTGTCAAGTGTTTGCTGGCCTGAAGCCGCAAGCGCTCAGTCTTGTCAGTCAGGTAGGCTGCGCTCATCCGACAGGCTGCTGGCTGCGATTAGATGGCTCGTATCGCATTCATTCCTGAGTTATACTCTCAAGATTTTACAGACGTCTTCAAACAGCCGTGGCGGAATCCAAATGAAGGCCTGTCAAGTGCCAAATGTGGGTAAATTTTTTCCCTCGATGAGTCAATGTCAGAGGGGCACCTGCCACAGAAACAGGGAAAAGAAAAAGGAAGAAAAACAGACTGTTGTGCACAAATTGCCTTATGCTCCTCTCAACAGTACTATTTGACAGTTGGGCTCATTTCCATAAACGTACTGACCCCCTGAACAAAATGAATATAATTACTAACCTGAAAGAGGCTGATAAAGTAAAACAGTCTCATAATGTGTGGCAGAATTACATAATTAATGCCAGTTTCCGTGACGTGCTGCTGTTTTTCCCTTTGAGTATGCCTTTAGACGTAAGCCTTTTGCTAGGCACTTTAATTTAAAAGCAATGTTAGATCTCAGTCTTCTATCATCACAAAACACCTTCTGTTACCTTACCATTGATGGTAAATAGAGTTCTGACGGTGCATTCACGGCATGTCTTTTTGAAGCTGTAAATCCAAATAAGCTCTATTTCAAAGTGCAAAGAACTCCGAGGCAGAAAATAAGTATACTTCTCCAGAGAGTCATACAAGGTACTGCTGGATATTTTGCAACGCCTTTGCTGCACATGCAGTTCAGTACCCTCTGGCTGAGGCTCCTCAGGATCCACTTGTCATGGTGAAAACAGAGTTGGCAATCTTTGCATCATGGAAAACAATCAGTCAATTAATCAATCAATCATTTATTCCTCACATGGAATCATACAAGGTACAAGGAAAATGTGATCACATCAGCTCCTTTACCTTGTACATTGTAATTTAGTTCTTTTTTGTGTCATCTTACATTGTTGGCTGCTGCTTTATAATCGTCCATGTTTCCAGATGGCTCTGGTAATCTATGGTTTCAGGTTGTGGAACGATTTAACTGTCCACACATCCCAACCCCAACATGCTGCTCCCTAATGCGGGCAGCACCGCTCTGCAGCTGCCTCTAAACAGCATATAACAGTGATCCACTGCAGGAACAGGACAGTGACTCATCTCACAACAGAAGCTGACAGAAACATTTAAGTAGCGTGTACGAGGAAGTGCTTAGTAAAAAAGCTGTAAAAATAGCAAACGATCCCTTTCATCCACTCAAGAGGGAGTTTGAACTTCTCCCCTCTGGTAGACGTTATAAAGTGCCAAGGGCTAATCGTAATATTTTTAAAAAATTCCTTTATTCCAACGCAATTGGGGCATTGAATACCATGTCCCGTTGATGTGTTGTAATGTAACTGCCACTGCTGTCCTGCTTTTTGCCCTGAAGATGTCTGTGTGTAAGTGTTGCTGTTTGTTGTTGTTGTTGCTGTTGTTGTTGTGTTGTCCTGCTTGTTGTTTGTTATGAGACCAAAGACAAATTTCCACATTGTGGACAATAAATGAATTAACTAACTAACTAACTAACTCACCTGTTAAAGATTTACTTCAGCAATGTATCCTCATTCAAGAGTTCATATAATATGAATTAGTGCCCCTAGATTAGGTTTAACAAAAAAATCACGGTTGGGCATCGTAATGTGATGACTTGAACTGATGTGACCGCATGACGACACATGACATCTAACTTTACATATGTATGTAACTTAAAGTAACGCAATGACTTTTGGTTTCACACAAGATGAGAACCCATGTCTGTTGGGCCAATGTCCTGTGTTTGTTTGACTTTGTCTCTCTTTAAATTTCGTGATCTGACCTCTTTCTTCACTCACGTCATATAACAGACAACAGCCTGCAGCACATTGGTAACGTGACCACAGCCTCCTGGCTCACGATTGCATGGGTTATATGTATGAAACATATATGTAACTTTTAGTACGTATATTTACAAACAGTGAATATGAACAGTCTGACTTCAACAATGTGAGAACTTTATTTGATTTTATCCTAACAGTAGCGCAAATCACAAATCACTTCATAATTTCCTAGTTTGTATGTTATTGTTTCTTAAGCTAAGCATGACCATTCAAATGTGTTTCAGTACATAGAACAGAGTGAATGCATCACCTTTCATGTGGCCAACTTAAATTCTGATTCTGACTGTCTTCAGATCAGTAATGTTTTCAGTCTGTTTATGGTCCATAACAAGTTTATGCAAGCACTGCACATAAGGGTAATAGCTCAGAAGCATATTATTTACAAATCAGTTATCAGATTATGATTGCTTCTGTGGCTTTTAATATGCTTTTAATGAGAAAGTAAGTACTGTGAATCAGGGCTTAACTGACAGAGCTGCTCTGAGTCGCCAGTAAAGAGCTCCACTCCTAAAAGCTACTGATTTGGCCAGAAACAATGGTGATTCACTAAAGTAGGTTTGCTTTGTGGATGAATATGTCTCCATATAATTAACACAAGATCAATACCACTCTGTTATGTGGGTTAAGAATGGACAGCACATTCTCATCACAAATCTTCACATATTGCTGCTTTGTCAGTGGCCTTATACGTCTACATATTACACGCTAGCTATCCTCCTGTGTCTGCTGTTGATGTCCCAAGTAGTGATGGCCTCATGAAGCCTCATGAATCATTTTCTTTATTTTCGGAGCCCACTAGATGGCGCTTTTTGTTCAAAAGGTTTAAAACACACCAGATTTCCATTCTTTTATCCTCTCTCTTTAAACCAAGAGCACCATCTAGTGGGTTCAGAAAATAAAGAAAATGCTTCATGAGGCTTCATTCCGCCATTACTAGTTCCAGGACACCACTACCAACACCAGGACATTGACAAAACCACCTGCTTAGGTTTAGAAAAAACATGGTTTGGCTTTACATTCATACGGGAAGTGAACACTAGGCTCCCAATGAAAGTTCAGGGGTTGCTGGACTCATCCACCACCCCTCCCACCTGCCCTATAGGGACTTTCCAACTCCTTATATTACATTGTTAACTGGCAGCATTTCAAACTTACACCATCCTGTGGCATATCATACTGCTGCAACAGGTGTTGTCTGGTCACCATATGAACTATTGCTGCCTATCTGTATAGCATACTGCTGCAACCAGTGCTGTCTAGGTGACTGGCAGCATATCATAACACCACAAAAGGTTTTGTCCAGCTGCATTACAAACTGACGCTGCCCAGTGGCATATCATACCACTGCATGAGGTGACTTTTAGCGTCTATGTCTGATGCTGAGATAGACTAATAAGTCTTGCTTAGCCTAGCCTGGCAATCCTCAAATTGTTGTTTCCATATTACTTTTTGTGTACATGTTGAGGGGACAGTTGACCCCAAAATCTAAAAATGCATATTTGTCCTCTTACTTGTAGTGCTATCTATTATTCTAAATTGTTGCCAAGTGTTGTATATATCTGCCATAGAGATGTCTGCCTTCCCTCCTATATTATGGAACTAGATGTCTCTTTCATAAATCCTGACCCAGTTACTCAAGATAATCCACAGACCTTGTTGTGAGCAGTTTTGTGCAGGGACTATTTTCTTTCTGCCAAAAACATCTGCCAATGATATCACTGAGGGAAGTGTGCCTCTACTGCGAGCTCACCTAGCACCACTTAGCTAGCCAACATAAAAATTGTACATTTGTAGACACTATCCCTTTGAAAAGAACTGGGTGAAGAGAAAACACAGTGTAGATTAGCAGGATGTGGATAAGGGGAGTGTGTCCAGCCCTGTGTGTGGGCTTCATTTTCAATTTGGACATAACATCAGATTGATATTCTGCTATCATCCCCAACAACATCCCAGGTGGTGTGCAGCTCTTGCCAATAACTGTTAACCTCTGACAGCAATCACATGGGAAACACAGATTTGCTTTCCGAGGCTGCAGGTGACCCTTTCAATCACACACTCATTCCTGCTCAACTAGCCAAGTGCTCTGAATTATGCAGGAGACAGTGACAGAGAGAGACTAAGTGAGGCGGAGAAAAAGTGACTGAGCTGGACCTGAAGATGCTGTATGGCTCGGTATGCCCGAGAACCATGTTTAAATAAACATCAGACAGAGAGAGAGAGAGAGAGAAGGTGAGAGTCATGCAGAGTCATACTTGGAGGATTCAGTCAAGCCATACATTATTCCTCTTGGCTCCTAGCATATCAAGTTGTCCTGATGCATTCTAGATGTCCATGTATAAGTGTAGAGATGGAAATATGCATGCATATATACCTACAGTAAAACTCCAACATCTCTCCACTTCTCCTCCGTCTTGATTTTGAGTGCATAGTCTGGAAGATGTTAATGATTACTTCCATTTCATTCCTCCCCTATAGCTTCTCTGAATATAGCTGCATGGGCCCGGTGGCAACAAGGGGACTGTGTGTGTGTGTGTGTGTGTGTGTGTGTGTGTGTGTGTGTGTGTGTGTGTGTGACTGACAGAAAGAGCAAATCAGCTTCTCTTCCCCTTTGCATCCTGAATGTGACAGTAAGGGGGCTGAAAATGGAAGGTAATGATCACCTGCATGTCCTCTCTTGTCTGACCTGTTGTCCATCTAAGCCTGTGTCTTCTTTTTTTTTATTAACTCTGTCCATCCGATGTCAGTCTGAATGTAAAGGCATGGGGCATGACATGGGCACTTACTACACACAGCTGATAAGGACCTGTGGCGTGAAGGGTCATATGTCGAGTCTTGAATCTGCATGAATCAATCGAAACAAAAGACTTTATATTCTTAAAGGATCAAATGATCATGTGTAATGTGGGACAAGTTGCTGCTAGCAATTAGCCCACAGTGTTAACGGATTGTTCGGCCACTCCCAAGAGTCCAGTAAATAAGTAAATAAATGTTTAACTTTATTTATATCGCACCTTTAAAAACAGTTTTAAAATGATCTACTACTGATTTAAAAGAAGTCAGTGAGGTTGCAAAAGGAATTTCAACAAGGAGACTGCCTGAGTTTTCCAGTAAAGTCTCCTTTGGTTGTAAGTCTAGGATCGAGGGACTGTTAGTAGATTTTTGTCGAACAATCTGAGATCCTGTGCAAGTAGACAGGGGCATAGGCGCTCACAGATGTATGCTGGTGCTGGGCCATGTATCGCTGTAAAATTAATGAGTAGAACTTTAAAATCAATCCTTAAGCTAACAGGAAGCTGCTAAAATAAGAAAAAAAAAACTGTTAAAACATTTTAATCTATTTATTGTACTTGCAAAAATTCATATGCCTAATTGATTTGATAGATGAATGTAGATTACAGTGCAGGGGCTGTCCAAGGTGCTGACCCTGCTGCTGGGAGCAGCTATGGTGCTATCCAGAGTGCTGTCTTTCTCCTCCACCCACAGCTGTGGGAAGGCTTCTGCCAGCAGGACCTTTCAGCCAATAACTTCCTTGTTTAATCATTTACTTCAACTAGTTGTCTTAGTAAGGTGTTGGGCCACCACGTGCCACCAGAACAGCTTCTCTGTGCCTTGACATCGACTCTACAAGTCTTTGAACTCTACTAGAGGGATAGACACTGTTCTTCCAGAAGATATCCTCTCATTTGTTTGGATGATCGTGGACCAAAATCTCCTATAAGTGATGAGATGTGGTGATGGCAAAAGACACAGCATATGATTCAGATCATTTTCATACTCATCATCTATTCAGTGATGCCCTTTCCATGCCCTATAAATGGAGGCATTTTCATCCTCCCAGAGACCACTCCCATCAGGATAGCAATGTTTCATCAAAGTGATCTCTCAATCGAGGTCAACTGAGCCTGCTCAGCATTTTTATACATTCCACAGAGCAGGATAGGATGGTAATTGCTTAATAGTATAAGTCAGCACATATGTATGGAAGTATCTGCAGTCGTTATGTGTCTGCTCTCATTTACATAGGTCTTCAATCTGTCCCTAATCTAGATATGTATCTGTTTGTTGTATCTTGAATCTCTCTTCACATGTGAGCACGATAGGAAAGTTTCTCAGTTCTGTTTTTTTTTTTTTTTTTTTTTTTTGCAAGACAATAAAACTCCTTAAATGGTTTTCACTCATTACATTACATTCATTACATTCATTCATACAAGACAGTTGACATAACTTAGTTTTTTTTATATGTCCACTGTCAGTGTAAGAGAACATTGTTTCCCTAATCTGAGTTAATATCTGATAATGAGTATGTATAAAGCATTGCTTTCTTTTCTTTGTGTATTTCTTTAGCCCTTTTTAAACAGGAATTGTGCAAATTTGCAGGAAAGCCCAATCAGTCTTTTTTCAGCATTGGCAGTATAAAAACAAAATCGGGGAGGGCGGCAAAATGCTGCCTACCTACTTTTGTTTATCCAGAATGTGCCTTTTTCGGGGCAATGGGGTGTATGTGCAAGTAACATCATCATCAGTAAGCATCATCACCAGCTCCTCCCACAGGTCTTCAACAGCCCCTCCCATTGCAGAGGGCCCCCTCGGTCTGTTTAAACTGAAAGGGTTCCACCAATATGATTACCCTACGAGGCGCAAAACTGGGCACCTTGGATCAACTCGGCAATCTGGCTCTGTGTGTCTAAACACTCAAAACTCAAAACCAGCAAATGTTCACGGAAAATCTGGCAGTGTAAAAGGGGCTTTTGTCTCTACAGGTAATGTCTTGTAAGCCCATATGGGTTGGAAACCTTTAGGTGTATGACACTTGAAGAGAATGAGATTCAGTCATTAATTCATTCAAATGACACATCTACAGTTAGAAGCTGCTGCATTTTCACATTTAAGATCTTTGTCAGTGTCTAATAAACATAATTAGCAAATTGATTGGAAACTCAGCAAAATTCAATTAGAAGTACATCATGCATAAAACTACATTAATTGATCTATTTTTGGCCACTTGGGAGCAGTGGGACAAAAAAATTATATTATCAGTTTATACATTTATTATGTCAAATGTAAAAGCTAACACATCCATCAGGTACTGAACAACATTGGCATTTCTTTATAAATTGACCTATGGCAAAGTCCCGCTCTCAAACGTGATGAGCCAATCACAGTGCGTATAGCCATTCCCATACACTCAGACATTCTCTGCCTGGACGTTCATTGAAATGCATTACAGAAAGTCAGTTTTGTTTGGTTTTATGAGCTTTTTCTGAGATTTGAAGTTTAAAAATGGTCAAACGGTGTGCATGGGGTACATGCAACTCTGACACAAGGTATCCTGAGAGGCTGGGCGACCAGGTGTATTTTTTACCCTTTAAACCATCTCAACCGAGAAAAGTGTTTCCTTTGGATAAAGTTGTGTGGTAACGTTAGACCACAACATCAACTCAACATGAATAAGATTAACAATGATGTCTACATCTGTTTTAAGGTAAGTCAACATTGTGTTTGAGGCAACATATTGTCACTGTGCTGGAAAGAAATATAAAGTTATCTTTAACATCTCTAGCTAACGTTAGCTAAAGTTAGCCTAACGTTAGCTCCTAGCTGCGTTGTTCATCATGTCACCTTGTTTGCTGGGAGTTCATTAGCCTATTTTGTTCTAGTTTTGTACTTTGGTGATCGTACATCATTGTTAGCTGTTGTCCAAAGGGCTCTAGTTAAGCTAACGTTAACTTCTGGAGCTTAGCTTCATTAACTTATCTGTAATCGCAGTTATGTTATGCTGAATGATTCAGTGTAAATACTGCAGCACCAAACTAACGGAGAGACACTCTTGGTAAAGATGGTAAAAAGACCGTTAAGCTTTTCATCAACCTTCTCAACAATAAAATTATGAATATACTTCTCAATGACATCTGATCGTTATGTCCCCAGAAATCATCAATTGCCTCCTGTGAAATGTCGTGTACTGTGACACCTGCCATAGCGCCGGTCACTGAATGTTAATAGTTTGTCCGAGTGAGTGGAGGGGGCGTGGCTTAGCCATAGGTCAATTATGCTTCTGGCCCACATGAACATTTGCTAATGATTGCATGTTGGATTTACACCTCATTGCAGCCTTTGGCTCTCTGCCGTTTGGCGAGTTTGGCAAATATTGTACAGCTGGTCTATCAGAGCTTTTGTTCCTAAAAGTGCTGCAGCTGGACATGATGCTGACGAGAGAAAGGCAAAACAATGAGCAAAAGAGGTTAAAAGTTTTACAGCTGAAAAGCTTAGGCGGACTGTAGGGCTGGATGATCATTTCACATTTCACAGTCACTTGATCCATTGTTAACACAAAATGATTCATGGAACTTTAAAGGCAATAGTAAGGTGAAAAGTCCATATTGTTTCAAAATACATGTGTGATGAAGAGAGAAGGTTTTTGCAGACACGTATGTGCAAGCAGAGGCCAAACCTGTTAGTGAACCTATTTAATAGGCCAGCTCTGAATAAGCAGCTCCAGTGTTGTGGATCTCTCTCTATTCTGTATATCTCTATGTGTGTTCCCGCTGGACTCCTTTCTATAAATATTCATTGTCGGTAGGAAGGACCTGAAGGTGATGTGCCTACTCAGTCAGTTGGATTTCTGTCAATTGGACCAAAACACGACAAACTAACATATACATCATGGCAAGGATTATGAATATTGAATTGATGAGTTTAGAGTTGAGCTTTTTGTAACACACTGACAGGCTCATCGAGTTGAAAATATAGCATTGCCATCTTAGGCTTTGACTATCTGAGCACTGAGGAATTGTAAACTAATCTCTTTGACCATACACGAGACACTACATAGATAGATAGATAGATAGATAGATAGATAGATACTTTATTCATCCCCTCAGGGAAATTCAAGGTAGCCTATTTCATAGCTCAATACAATGATGACAATAAATGAGTGATCAACACAGGTGATTTGAGTGAAATTTAACTGAAATCCAACTTTTTCCTGAGTCGTCCAACTTCAATTATACAACGTGAACAGCACCTGAATGCAATCAAATCACTGGTTGTGATGATTTTACCACCTAATTAGTTTATCACTGCATGAATGTGTAAAAACTCTCATGTCTTTGGGGAAATTAATTTCAGTGTGCTGGAATGAATCTAACTTTTTGCAAGCCATAATTTAAGCCACCTGTCTAAATGAGAGCAGGTCCATTAGAATCACTCAGAAGATTGAAATCATCCAGCTATTTAAACGATTTCACATTTGCTGTGTCACAAACACAGCTGCCTCACAAACACAACTGTTGAGCAGTCCAGTATCACAACAGGTACCAGCGGAAGTGCAGAGTTTCTCAGTGCAGGGGAGAGGTTCAGCAAGATTAAATTGGATTTTCTATGTTTTACAAATTATATTAAATTAATATTTAAACCTGTCAAACCATAATTTTAAATAAGCTGTAAACACAGAACTCACTACAATGAAAAAAAACCTGTCAAAATTTTGTTGCAGCTAAAATCAGTGACATGTGCTCATGGTTGCCTGCTGTTATGGTAACAACTTATGCCCACGTTTTTGAGAGTCAGAAATAGACTGTGAGAACAACTGATGGAAAAATTTGTCACTGGAAATAGAGCTGATAAATGTCAGCCTTATACAAAAGATCACTAAACTTGAGGGGTGGCTAAAAAATGTTATCAAGTACTTTGAAACTGTATTGTTGGAAGCTGTTTGTCAATGCAATGCCTCATCTCAGCCCAGGTTGCAGAGGAAAACATTGGCATTGTATGTTTCCGCAAACTACAGACACAGCATTTTAACTTTTCACACATATCATATCAACATTTCTAAAGTGACATAGTTCTGACTACGTTGACTTTGTCATTGGGAGGTAGAGGTGTTGGTATTTTTTAGTGAGACAGCACTGTTTTTTCAGTGGTGATTGTGCCAGCAAAGCAGGGTTTTTTTTTTACTGGACCATTATTGAATTTCCAGCTGGGATTACGCAACCAAAAACCATTGATTTTGAGTGTACTATTACTGTATTTCCAGCAGTGATTATGCCACCATAAGCAGCCATTTTTTTAGTGAGACACTGCTGCATTTCCAGTGGGATTTATGACACTAAAAGCAAGCAACTTTCCAGCGGAGATTGTGCCATCAAAAGTGGGTATTTTCAAGCAAATCATCACTGTGTTTCCAGCAGGGAGTGAGCCATCAAAAGCGGGTGATTTCTAGCGGACCATTACTCTGTTTCCAGCAGGGGTTGTGCCATCAAAAGCGGGTGTTTTCAAGTGAAGCATCAATGTGTTTCCAGCGGGGGTTGTGCTTCCAGAAGCAGGTGTTATTTTTTTCAAGACATTGCTGCATTTCCAGCTGGGATTGTGCCACCAGAAGTGACCATTTCTTGGCGAAACAGCTAGCTGCTGTTGAGATGCTAGCATCTCAGCAAATGTTACTATAAGACCACATGACCCACCCTACTATGGGGTGCCGTTTGTAAAGTGTCTCATGCTGAAAATAACATCAACTTTTTGCCACATTTAGCTTCAAACAATGTTTAAAAAAGTATTGTGAATTTTTTAACGTCACCTTTTACCACATTTACAGCAATATTTGTTAACTTAGAAATATATTAAATAGTTAAATCTAAATATTAAATGTGGCACCTAAATGTTAAATCCAAATATTAAATCTAAATATAAATATAAATATAAATATTAAATCTAAATATTAAATCTAAATCTAAATGTAAATGTTAAATCTAAATGCTAAATATAAATATAAATCTAAATGTTAAATCTAAATGCTAAATATAAATCTAATGTTAAATGTTAATGTCCTGATGTTAGCTTTGCTGCTGCTGCAGCCACTGATGCTTTCTAGACATCTTGATTTCCCAAAACTGAATAAATACCACACATCGCAACACAACTAACTAACAACTAAGACATCCGATGGAAAAAAATATTTTTTTCACGGACCGTTTAGAGTTAATGAGTCATTACAGACTCCGCTAACGGGGCTAACAGCTAACGGTTAGCCCTGCTAATCTACGATAACCATGTTATTAATTTCAGAACGTGATAGTAATGTTTGTTCAATCATAGTGTTTATAGACTTTACAAACACCAGATTAGTCTAAACGGTGATATAGTGACGTGAAAAATGTGAGATATGCATATATATATATATATGTAGCTAAACTCCGCTGGTTTTCTTCCCGGAAGTATTTGTAAACAACAAGGTGATTCCCTCCGAAGGGACACTAACAACTCAAAGTACACATCAAATAAAATTTCTCCATACACATTTCTTGTTATTTTAGGTAGTTATTATCATACTTATGTATGTTCAAGTGACCATTTCCCCCGATAAGTTGGTTTTAATTTGTTATTTGATTCTATAAACACAGTCTGACCATCTCGAGCTTTTATTTTGGTACTTCGGGTAACCGGCAGTGTGAATTTGCATATTAGCTAAATATTTAGTTTCACCCAGAACATTTAGATTTAACATTTAACATTTAGATTTAGATTTAGCATTTAGATTTAACATTTAGATTTATATTTACATTTAGATTTAATATTTAGATTTAACATTTATATTTATATTTATATTTAGCATTTAGATTTAACATTTATATTTATATTTAGCATTTAGATTTAGATTTAGCATTTAGGTTTAGATTTAATATTTAGATTTAACATTTAACATTTAGGTGCCACATTTAATATTTAGATTTAACTATTTAATATATTTCTAAGTTAACAAATATTGCTGTAAATGTAGTAAAGGGTGACGTTAAAAAGTTCACAACACTTTTTTAAACATTGTTTGAAGCTAAATGTGGCAAAATGTTGATGTTATTTTCAGCGTGAGCCACTTTACAAAAGGCACCCCATACCGTACTCTCCCTCTGTACTTGTTACCTTTGTTGGTTGGGTTGGTTGCCTTTAAGCAATAGGACTGATATTGTCAGGGTAAGCCAATCAGAGGCAGAGCAAGGCAGAATAGGGCAGTTCATGCCTTTGCTATAGTTATTAAAAAAACCCTATGTAACAATTCAGCTAACATTAGCCAGCCACAATGTCCCTGTTCTGATAAGATATCCATGCACTGCACAGCCACGGAGCTAATGGTTAACACAAGAGAGGGAGAAAGAAGGGATATAAGAGACATGGTGAGACACGGAGGATTGTGAAGAGTGAGAGGGCGATGAGGTGTGATGTGGCCGTCGCTCGACCTCTCTCCCATTTGAACTCTATGTCTTAACAGGAGATGGGGTTATTTCAATATTACCTGCACCACTCAGTCATTATAACCCCAGGTCTGTGATTTTTCACCCCCACCTCAGTTGTAATTACAGTTTCAACTGCCTACTATTTTTTGGTGAACTCACTGGTCCTCCTCTCCAGTCCAGAGACACTTTGCATTTTAAAACTGTATCTCTGGCATTTTTTTAACCTGGAACTGCATTTCCTGTGACTGAGTTTCATCACCTCCCCACAGTGTGACAACTGAAAAAGTAGAAAAGGACTGAGTCAACACATGCAATGAAGGACAGAGTAAAGATAATCTCAACAAGACCACAAGGGCTGTCTTTACAGCTTGTTACAGGTAAGCCTGTCTGAGTGGTCAGTATGTACTACTACAGTATGTACGCTACTTATACTCAGTAGCGACTTTATTAGGAGTACTATCTGATGCAATCCAGTGCAACGGCCCTGCTATTACATCTATCTTAACCAAACTCATGATGTTCTGTTTTTGTGACATTGTTGTAAAAGTGTGTTTGTTTATAATAGAGTTCATAGGGAAGTTTGTTTAGGATACAAATTTGCATTTCCTAGGATAGCGTAGGCATGACCTGCCCTGCTTTCCCTCTGACTAGATCCATTGACTTCATTGGTTGAAATGGTTAGGGTTAGGCAGAAGAGTGTGATTGGTCAAGATTAGGGTAACAATGTCAGGGTAAGCCAATCAGAGGCAGAGTAAGGCAGAGTCGTAGCTATTCTAGGAAACACAAATTTGATCACTGGATAAGGGGCCATACACGTCGCCTCTTTAACCGCCTGGAAAAGCAAGGTTGGGTGCTGGGCGCTACTCTTGTGCTTTTTCTGTGCCGGCTTTCAAGGACGCAGTGACAGGTTGCATCTGAGATTGCTAAGCAACCATAACCAGCACCAAATCATAGCCTACATAAAAGAAATCCTGAATGACCAGCTAATCGTCTTTCAGACATTGTTTTGTAAGTGTGTATTTGGCCAAAAATATTGTCCATGGGACAGATGCAAAGCTCTGGTAGCCCTGCACTAAGCTTCCTCTTCATATTTACCACAGACTAATATTTACGGAAGAAGGTAAAGTCGGCTGTGATTGGTTGTTCCTTGTCACATGACATGTTTATCTCAAGGCGCAGCTGTCCCTGAAAAATAGGCGCTCGGAAACACATGCACACTGCGACGGCATCGCTCTGCGGTTTGAGCGAACCTGCTGCACGTCTACATTGAAAACAATAGATTTAAAGGCACAAAAAACTTGGCTTGTGTATGGCCCCTTGAGGGTCACAGTGGGAATCCTTTTCAGAACTATTTTTGTGTTTTCCCGCAATAACTTTTGCTTCCCCCTGATACGTAGGAACAGTTCATGTATCGGCCCATTCTGATTATAATACACTGCCAGTGTAAAACACTCTGCAGCTATGACACAAAGGAGATGTGACACTTTACATTATGAATTTATTGCTCATCGCTCCATTTAAAAGGCAGATATCCGACAGTATGCAGCCACTGGCTGAGAGCACAGCTGCAGCTGCTCTGCCTGGCTGGCTGTGTTGGTTGAAGCTGTGACTGTAGATACGGTTATTGCACAGACTACAGCTGGATTTGTACATCCGCGATGCTATGGATATGGCTACGGTAGCTGTACTGTGAATCTTTACTGCTCCCATTAAAAATGTAGCCAAGAAAGCAGTGTTACATCCATTATAAACTATGAATCACGGCCATAATCATCATAATCATAACCAAAGCACAGCTACAATCACAGCAACAGTCAATGCCAGAATATTAGAAACACCTCTGAATATAATGCAGTCCAGTACAACACCATCAATAACAATGACCTCAATGCTACAACATATAATTGAATTAACATCACTGTAACAGTGTCAAAAAGTGAACATTATAGGCATAATAAAAGAACAGTTGTATTGCATTGCCCCCACAATTATGACAATGACAATGATACTTTAAATCAAATTAAACCTGCTTCAGGGGACAATTAATGTCTGCCTCAGGGTGCTCTAATATCAAATGAAGGCAAACAGATAATAAACCATCTGATTCATATTTATCTAAGATATTACGTTGAATTTGGTGCTACAGAATGTGTCTCCTCCGTGGTCTCCTCTTGATAACCTTCAGAAGGGAGGAGAGAGGAAAAGATATAGCATGCAAGAAAAAGAGGAGCAGGAGGGAGAGGTGATTAACTGCTCTGAACTTTAACTGATGACAAGCTGGTCATGTGTGCTTAGCATATGTATAACCCATCCTCTCTGCTAATAAGGCTCCTGCACTGCTTTCTCTCCTCCACTTTCTGTGCGTGTGTGCGTGTGTGTGTGTGTGTGTGTGTGTGTGTGTGTGTTGCCATTGTCTCTGTGAAACTGATTTGAGGAAGAAAAATGCTGTTTAGCTAGAAAACATCACACACTGATGTGTGATAATTAATCACTAACAGACTGAAGGCCACTGGTAGACAATGACTGAGTCTGGATTCAAGTGCTCTTCTTCATCTCCTGACCCTTTGTCCTTTCCTATTTTATGATTACTATGTTTTGTATGACCAGGGACGTCATTCCTTCCTTCCTTTACCAAGGTTATAATAGTTTTATTTATTTATTCTTTTTTTTGGTTTTCACAGTGTGATAGGTTTAGTTTCAGTTTTTCATAAAGGTTAAGTTTTATTTATTTGTTTATTTACCAGGGACAATGCATGTTAATGAACAGTGAACTGTAAATATACCGGAATTAGCCATAAGGCTAGTTTTCATCCGCAGTCCCTGGCCAGATTTGAGTTGGCAGCTTAAGTAATAAAAAAGTTATAACAAGTTTAAAAACAATATCATTGCATAAAACAATACCATTGCATGCAGTTTAAGCAAAAATATAGTAACAGGTAAAAGCAGAGCAAACCAAGACTCTACAAATAAAGCCTGATTTATGGTCGTGTGTTGAATCAACGACGTCGCTACATTGTAGGGTACGGGGCTACGCAGAAGGCTCGCTGTAGCCCCCGGCGTAGCCTGACATGCACCTCCCCAAAAATGTAACTACGCGTCGAGGCGATGCAGACCCAGCGCAGACCGGCACGGCTGCGATTGGTTTGCTTGGTAGCAACGCATTTCCGGTTCCGTATTTCCAGATTCCGCCATCTTTAAACATCTTCTGTTGCGATGTAGATGTTGTTGAGGCTCATTATATATATGCCATTATGCTCAACGTTCAATACGGATACGGCCGGAGCCGTCTGTCCGTGCTCCGCATTCATTTCTCTGTGACCGGAAAAGCTGGAAGCTAAACAAAGAATCAACTAGAGACGACGATAATCACTCAGGAAAGGAACGAAGCCTCCTACTGCTCTGGCGGTGAATTGCACCGCGACGAAACGGAGTGACGGAGAAGTTCGAAGGGTTCACGACGGCGTCACGGCAACCACGTAGCGACGTCGTCGATTCAACGCACGACCATAAATCAGGCTTAACAATTACATAGCAGCCTAATTCACAAGAAACAAACATGGACTGCAACAAACAACAGCAAGACAGTAACAATTACAGAACAGCCTGATTCACAGAAAACAAACATAGACTGCAACAAACAACAGCAAGACAGACATAAGCAAAAGAATATGTCAGGCAGGCAGTTGTTAAAGAGCAGACAGAGGCAGCAGTTGAGTATTAATTTGTACAGGTTTGATTATTGATGAGCCATGATTTCAACTGCTTTGTGAACAAATGGTATGAACTGAGTTCTCTGATGTGTACTGGTACTGTATTCCAGTAAAATTTACTTGAATTTATAGTAGTGACATGTGCCTAACGTTACTGTAACACTAATTAAAACAGACATTTGCTTTTATGCTATATGCATGCTATACTCCAGATGAAATTACACCTCTAGTTCCTCACATAGCAATTTTTTATCTCGAAATGATGATTTTCACTTATTGCTCCTTTAACTGAAAATGCTGGCTATGTGATAAAGTATGAAGTGGAGGGGGAGCAGTGTTATGTATGATCTTGAAAACAAGACAAAGGTTTGTGTACATGATTAAATTGTCCCAGCTCAAAAGTTTGTACTTTGTTAAGATAAGGCTTTGTGGTAGTTATTCGATCTACGATCCAAAACTTTGAGCGTGTGTTTGTACAGTGCTTCGAGAGGTTTTAGTGTTGTTTTATTGGCCTGTGCGGAACTTGTCAAACAGTATGTGAGATGTGATAGTATCATTGTGTTTATGTACAATTTGGCTGCGTTGGTGTTCACTGAGTTTCTGATAAAGCAGAAGTTGGATAAGTTAAATTTGGCTCGATGACGAACTTTTTTAACATGGGATTTGGAAGACAGACGAGAATCGATCAGGATTCCCAGATATTTATATTCAGAGACAACTTGCATTTTTTTTTCCTGACAGCATTATGACTGGTTCTGAGGTTGTAGATGGATTTTTAGAGAAAAACATGCTGACAGTTTTAGTTGTGTTGAGTTGAAAGCATGATTGGTTTAGCCAGTTTGTGATGTGGTACAATGCATTAGTGAGTTTTGTGGCAACATGTTGTTTTGTGCTGCCATGGGCATAAATCACTGCATCATCAGCATATAGTCTGGGTCTCTACGTCAGAGCACACAGAGGGCAAGTCATTTATATAGAGACTGAACAGAAGTGGTCCTAGTACAGACCCTTGTGGGACACCAGTGCAAGTTTTAAGAGCGGCCGATTGGTAGTTGTGGACCTTTACACACTGGGTTCTGTTATGTAGATATGATTCTGTCCACTTGAGGGCGTTATGGGGAAAGTTAAATGTAGAGAGTTTGGTTATGAGCACCTTGTGGTTCACTGTGTCAAATGCCTTTCGCAGGTCCAGGAGCTCCAACAGAGCCTCCTTTGTCCATCACGAGCTTTATCTTTTCAAGAAAAAAGCAGTTAGCAGTCTCTGTAGAGTGATGGGCTCGAAAACGAAACTGCATGGGATGCAGTGAAAAAGGGCTGTTGTTTAAGTGGTAAGTAAGTTGCTCTGCTACCCACTTCTCTGCAACTTTGGACACCACTGGTAGGATGGTAATTGGTCTGTAATTACAGATTTCCTGTGGATCGCCTGACTTAAAAATCGGTGATATGACAGCTGTTTTCCAATTATTCGGGAATACCCCCTGCACGATTGACAGATTGATAATCTATGTAATGGGAGGTGTCAGGGATTCCTTGAGGTATTTGAGCATTGCTGAGTCCATACCATAAGTGTCTTTAGCTGTAGAGGGTTTGAGTGAGCTTATCAGCATTTGTACTTTACTTTGTGTTATATGGTTAATGTTAAAAGTGGGCAAATTAGTATTCACTGGAGTGAGATTGAGGTCTTCATGCGTGTTAGGGAAACATTGTTCAATCTCAGCAACCGAATCAATGAAATATTCATTGAAGGCTTTCGCCAAAATCACCGGATCTTGCATTGCTTCACCATTGCTTCACAGTTCTATTTGCTTAGATGACCAGTCCCTGTCAGTTTTTGAATCTGTTATTAATTGCTGTTAATTAATTGTGTGTTGCCTTTCACTTCATTAATGACGCTGATGAAAAAATTTGCCTTAGCTTTTCTTATCTCTTTAGTGATCTTGTTCTGCAACATAAAAAATTGGCGTTTGTCGTTCATCAGTTTAGATTTTAGTGCCCTTTCCAGCACAAAATCTCTCTCTCTCTTTAGTTTCAGTAACTCTGAGTTAAACCATGGTAGTGACCTCTTTTGGGGTTTTTTGCCTTTAACATTTTTTGCAAATTTGTTGATTGTGCACTGTATTTCATGTGTGAGTATGTCACTGTCTTGCTCCACATGTATCCCTAGCAGTAAGTCAATTCAATTAGTTTGCTGAATGGCACATTTAAAGTTTTCATTTTCACTTTTTGGGATCCTGAACAGGCAGGGAAACACTTTTGAATCGTTTCTTTGAGAGTTTTCTTGATAGTAATGTCAGGTTGTGGTCCGAGAGACCAGTGATAAAGTTGAATGACTTTACCACTCTCTCTGGTCTGTTGTTAAAGATCAAGTCAATTTGTGTTTCAGAGGAGATGGTTAGTCTAGTCAGTCCATTGGTTAGTTGTGTTAAATCAAAGCTATCTGTGATCTGTTTGAGTGCTTTCCTATTTGTCTTGTCTTACTGAAGTCGCCCATCAATATTACCTCTTTCTTTGAGTCACACTCCTTTAGAATGTTTTTCAGATTTTCATAGAATCCATTGTTGTAAGAGGGAGTGCGATACAGCAAAACAAGAACAAAGGACGTTTGAGGTGAACCACTTAATGTTAAAGCAATGCATTCCAAGGTATTGTCAGATGACCATTTTATTTGATTACAACTAAGGGTGTCTTTAATGTAGATCATCACCCCACCTCCCTTACCATTGGGTCTATCTCGTCTGAAAAACTTATAGCCTGGGACATCTATCGCAGCAGATGGTGAGTTGCCATGTAACCATGTCTCTGACAGGCCTAAAAAGTCTAAATTTGAATCATACAGGGTGTGATGAACTTGGTCAGTTTTAGAGATCACACTGTGGATATTCAGATGGCCTCCTAAAAGTCCCCTGGGTTTCGATTGTGGATCCCAGAGAACTTTGGATTGGTTTACAGTTTTGAACAAGTTTAATTTGCAGTGTTTCTTTAAGACTGGGTTCACTTCAGTTGACTGGCTGCCAGAGCCACGGTAAACTCTGTGATAGTTTTTTAATGTCCAGCTCTGTGTGTTTGGGGTGTTATGATGAGTTCCGTGTTTGGTTTTTGTTGGACAGTACTCACACCGCGGGCCAGTGTCAAGACGCCACTGGATAACCAGTGGCTCCTCCACAACGCTTGGGGAAAGTGCAGATTTTAGTATTACATTGTTGTATTAGTTTTACAGTAGTTATTGTTAGTACCGGGTATAATGTGTCAGGAGTAGCTACAAAATAAATGGTTGGAGAATTATGGCCATAATGTTTGAAGTCAAGATAAAGAAAAATCAGTGATTTCTTTCAAAACAAGTTATACATGCTAGTAAATACTTGTTGAAAACATGTGAATGGACCGTAAACTGTGTAGTACTGACTTTGTAGAACTGAATTTAACTGTTTCTGTGTCCAGAATTTTTTGGGGATACCACAAAGCCTGCTCGATAATGTACTGGAGACATCCTTAACATAACTTTTCCCCCACTATATTAATACTATGTTACTACAAACATTAAGTGAGAATGCATTCACTCACTGCGTGTGAGCAGCGAGTTTGCTACGTCCCACAAACTCTCTTAGCTCATTCAGCCTAACAAATAAATGCATAAACATCTCTGTCAAATGCCACATTCATATAAACACGAGCTTAACAGCTGTCTCTAACATACCTTTCTGTCTTTCTGGCCAAATTGGCTACCCTACCTGCCGGCAGTTACTTCTCACTGCTGTGGTTGTGTGCTTTGTGCTAACTTTTTTTTTTTAAAGATATTTTTAAGGGCATTTTTAGCCTTTATTTGATAGGACAGTCAAGCGTGAAGGGGGGAGAGAGAGAGGGAGTGACATGCAGCAAAGGGCCACAGGCTGGAGTCGAACCCGGACCGCTGCGGCAACAGCCCTATACATGGGGCGTCTGCTCTACCACTAAGCCACCGACGCCCCGCTTTGTGCTAACTTTAGCAGGTGTTAGCTGCTGAACGAGAGGCTACAGCCACGCCGCAGCTCGTTTCCTGGTTTATTAGGTGTGTGCTGTGCAACCGTAGATTGTGAATGCTACTGGGTTAGCTGCTAACGAGAGTCTGTTGGTGTGGAGTGGCTTGTTCTTTAGCTCAAAGTGTGTGTTTGCTGTGCTACTATGGACTGTGTGCTAACATTACTGGCTTAGTCTGTCGCTGCACAGTGGCTTGTTCATCAGCTCAGGGGTCGTGTATGTTACTGTGTTACTCGAGAATGAGAAGAAAACTTGATCTACTACAGTATTTAAATAATGTTTTTGTTACTCTAACAAACTAGACAAAATGTTGAAAACTATAGGGATTAAATGCGAAGCATTGCACCATAGCCTGGAACGTCAAGTCTGTTCCATTTCTCTGGTTCAGTTGTACCGAGAGTTGACAGAAAATCATGCTCTCATTTTCTGTCGGCACTGATATATTTTAGCAAAAAACTTAAGCTTATTGTTATTTCATTTATATTAGTTTTTTTACCAGACAATATTTTTTCAGTTCAGTATGTCTTAAAGGACAGCATTTTTATTTAGTTTCCATTTACGACAGCATTTTTTACTGCTTATTTCTGTTTTAGTTTCAGTTTTATTTTTATATTTACAATAATAACCCTGTTCTTTACAGTTATTGTAATGTACTTAGTAAAAAAAATAAGAAAAAAGACTTTTAAAGATCACAAAAACATCACAATCAGTCGGGGAAGAAGTATTCGGATCCTTATCAAGCAAAAGTATCAGTACAACAACAACAATGTTAAAGTACTCTCAAAGTACAACGGTATCACTTGCAAGTTTGAAGTAGTATCAGAGGTCCACTAATTGGTCATTACATTGTGATGCATCAGCATTTTACTGATGTACCAGGTAGAAGTGGGGGTAGTTTTACCTGCTATATAGTGAAGTACAGATGGGTAATTTGGTCCAGTGGTCTCCAACAAAGGTGTTGGACCCCTTCAAAGTCACATGATAAATCTGCAGAGTGAGCAAGGCTGATGACAAACTGGTAAAACAGGCGACTGCCCCAGAACTGCACATGTCCAGAGGACTCAAAAGTGTCCGGTTCACAGGGTATCAGTTGCTTTGTAGAAATTTGATTACTTGCTAATTTGGTAGGAAATTTGCACTACTTAAATATAATACTAATGGGTCCTACATTATTACATAATCTTTAAGCACTGTGTCATAATGCACAGTAGCTGTAACACATTTATGTTTATGTATATTGTGCTAATATGGTAAATTTTCCTAAACAGTGTTTCATGAAATTACCTCAAACAGACTAAAAGCTGGGGCCAGGTAGTATTCAATATAGCAGTAGTGGTTGGTTTCCAGGTCATTGTGCAAAATATAATGAAGATGCTACTGTATCTATAATGTGCTGTGTGCACTGGACGTGATAGTAACTTGGAGACAACAGGGGTCCCCCCGAACCAGGATAATCTTGCCATGGGTCATCAGATGATTAATGAGGTAGGAAAGAGGGAAAAATATAGTTTTTTTGTCTTATTAAATTTGACCTCTTTGCGGTTAGAAGTTATTTATATAAAGCCAGGAGTTTGGAGGGGAAGGTTTTTATTGGTGGAACTGCTGAAGCCTCGTAGACTCCTGAAACATGACAAAGGGCCCCAATTAAACACTGCTTTTTTGTAAAGGGTAAACATCAAGCCAAAATGCAGTCAGATACTTTCCAACACTGCTCACAACATTGATTTTACCAAACAAATCAGTTACACAAATGAAATGCATGGTCACGCATTCACACAGAAGAGATGGAATATCAAAGGAGGTGTAATGAGAGCAACACACTTAATGACTGAATTACAAATGGAAAACAAAAGGAAGTGTTTTCCAATTGGTGTCACTCCAGTGTTGGCATTTCTATCTCTCCACACACAAAGACACATAGTACACTGTATTTAATCAGTGTCAGTATCTGCTTTGGTGTGACTTCAGTAACATGGACTATTTCTGCAGCAGCCATATTGGTCTCACTGAGCTAGAAGAAAATCCATAACTTTACCCACAGCAACTGAAACTGATTGTGACTATCTTCACTATGCGACTCTTGACACATTGTGAAATCTAATTTCATATACTTCAACCTAAATAACAAACAGAGTAACAGGGTGTTATGAGTTGTTATGATAGTTAAGAAATCCAGGAAAATTTTTGTCTGCGAGGTTGTAGTTCTGACTCACAGTGTTTTGTCACATTTCTTGTCTTCGTCTGTGTTTGCAGGAGAACTTTGGGGGAAAACAATAGAAAACTAAGACACCTTAGGTTCACAGAGATTCAGAGTTTGGGTAAGAAATAGACTGGGGAGAACAGAATGACAACTGTACCTGCCTGCTAATTTTTAATGAACTCCCTTTGACTTTTTCTTCTATGATGTCCCTCCCACGCAACAATATTTCAGTTGGTATTACACACTGTGTACATTTTACATGAAACAGATGTTTGACAAAAGGAGACTGATGGTAAACTGAGACTGCAGATGTAATGTCAATAGCAAGAGCTTTATAGTTCTGACTGTCCAGTATGGTGCCAAACTGTTTTTCATTTTCCTGCGCTGCGTTTGGCTCCTTTGCAAAGGAAATCCCAACCCTTTTTACACCTTGGACATACCATCTGGCGTATATGCCAAAATGCAGCATGAGACAGTCAATCGATCTATCAATCAATGAATCGATCAGTCAATCAATTAATGTATTTGTCACATGAAATCATATAGGATGCAATTCCAGTGAAATGTATTCCCATCAGTTCCTTTGATATGTGCATTTAAAAAAGTCATGTAATAATTACTATATGTGTACGACTTAATCAGTGTCTTCAGTCAGTATCTTTGTGGTCTGAGGGTAAGAGCTTTTCTTGAGCTTCTCAGTGCTGGCCTGGTGTAACCAGTACCTACTTCAACCGGGAGAAAATGCCATTATCAGGGTGGTTGGGATCCTTAATGATTCTTCTGACCTAATTCAAGCAGTGACTTGTTAATATCCTGCAGGGTAGAAATGTTTAGCTGATTGAACCACTCTTTGCAGGGCCATGTGGTCTTATTCAGTGCTGTTACTTTGCCAGTGACATTCCCTGTCAGGATGCTCTCTGTAGTGTAGAAGCAGAAATTCTAAAGTATTTAAGACATTTGTCTCTGCTTTGCCTTTCTCACCACTGAGTCAGTATACAGCATATCACATCCGGCCCTCTGTGATGTGGACTCTGAGGTACTTGAAGCTATCGCTCTCTCTGCAGAGGACCTATTGACAATAGGAGGAAAAGATCCTTCCCTACGTCCCCCCAAAGTTTGCTATCGTCTCCTTAGTTTTGCTGACATTCAGGGGTAGGTTGAGCAGGTCAGGTCTTCTTTCCTCAGGTAGGCCTTGTCAAGATTAAGACTCCACAGCCAGCAGCTTTTTGAGGCTGAATTCAGGCACAGTGGGGCTCTCGGCAAAATGCCCACATCAGCACGATGCTCACAGTTGTAATGCTAATATGCTGCCATTTATTTAGTATAATGTTTACCATGATGACCATCTTTATTTAGCCATGCTAACATAGTACCCAGTCAATATGACGTCCAGTTGTTGAGGTTCTATGACAAACCAAGAAAGCAAAAGTAGGAAGAATTCCAGATGTCAGAGCCCAGGTTCTCCATCTCCTACAATCTATCTGTCAGGATCTGACATCCCAACGTCCAGAGAGATGAGTAACACCATGCTTTTTGTCACTGAAGTAAAGCTGTGACTTTTTAGACACCTTGGTTGGTAGTTGGCTAAAGGCTCTTGTATGTGGCTGAGACAAGTCAGAGAGTCTGTTGGCAGAGATTGAATGATAGATAAATGGACCTCTGTACCTGTCTGTCTAGCTGCCGCTCTGGTCAGCCTAGGCTTTGACTGACATTACGTAGAGAAACTACAGTGGATGGACTTTGATAGAAGTAGATTGAGGGAAGGCTGTGGTGACTGATGGATAGAGCCAATGTGGATGGGTCTCCTGGTTGATAGAGAGATTGAAAAACAGAATGGGAGACAGGAAGAGATAGGGATTGATGGAGAGTGATCGATGGATAGGAGCTCTGAGCAGAGCTCTCTTAAGCTGAGAACAAATAGTCATGAAGATGTCTGATAGCCCGACTACTCTGTCTCTTTCTCCATCAGATCTCTCCTAAAATGAACCGTTCACTTGTCTCTACCCATCATCCATCACTCCTGTCTGCAGCAGACAGAATGAAATAATTCAGCTATTTTTAACAACAAAACAGCTCCCACATGTAGAATAGCTAATATACAGATCATCCTCAAATTAATTTGACAGCATAGTGTAATGGCTGTCAAAATGAGAGCATCACAGCAAAAAGTTTATTCTTTGTGTTGTTTTCAGCTTTTATTTGAAGTCTCCATGGGTGCAATTTTCAGCAAAATGTTCAACACTGGCTTGACGTGCAAAGGAGGAGCATGAGCCAAAGCAGGGTGAGAACCACATGCACAGACAAGCTCAGATGCTCTGCAGTCCCACCGCTCACAGCTACAGTATGTGTTCAGCATCAGCTGCTGCTGGAGCTCAAGTTACAACAGTCCTGGAGAAATCAGGATAACCACATCAGTCATTCATTGTATTGTCAAGGGAATGAGATCCACACTAATGTTTTGTTATGCTCCACTAAGTAAGCTGTCTTTCAGTGTTACACCAGTAGTTAATTTCACATCTGTTACAAAAATCTGTTTTCCTGCCCAGTCAGGTTATGAGACTGTTTCAGCACATAGGCATCATCACTTAGTACATAATGAGAAGTTCTTGTTGTTAGACACGTGTAAATTAACTTAGTTTGCTGACTGAGTCTGGTTGAGCTGAGGCTGTCACATGCAGATGAGGCACAACATAGCTCAGCAAGGCAATAACCCTGATAACACTTGACTGGCTGATCTGCTCACTGACCTGCATTTGGCTGTCTTGTGGTGTGTGCATCACTGTCACACAATGTTGCAACAGACCACTTCTAAGACTCAAGGACTTTCAAATTCTGCACATATAATAAATCTCTCAAAACCCCATATGTCTCCACCTATTAAAAGATAAAGGTCAGTTTACTTGTCCCTAGTACAGACTATCTAACAATAAGGGATTCAGATGCCAACCACTGGTTTGTAGACTCCCATTTTTAAATCTTGAATTTGGCATTTTGACCGTCAGCATCTTGGATTTTTTGGAGAAAGAAGTGATGAAAAGGGATGGAACAGGCCCCCGGGAAGTGCATCAGGCTTTGAAGCCAATTTTCATAGTGGCTTAACAGTGGAATTATAACTTTTGAGTCCATCAGGTGATGCCATTGTGCCCTGAAAGACTTTTTTTCTCCCCACAGACACACTAGGTTGAAACATTTGTAAATGAGTGGATACATTTTTTGAGTGCAACAACCCCCACGAAATCACTTGTTTCACCGTCAGGATTTAATCTTTTCCATCTGATAACATTTGGAAAGTCTAGAATAGCTGCAAGGTTAAATCATTATATCCTAGTTCAAGTTAGCGGAGCGCTGAAATAGCTAGCTCGGCCGTTTGTAGCGCGCTTGCTCTTTGGGCCAAATGATGCCGAAGCAGCGCCAATCATCCAGGTAATTTCCAACTAAACACCTGATTCTTTTAGTAGTCTTTTAGTATAACCAAACACTAAACAAGCTTGTGTTTCATCATTTCCTGTTTAATTGAAATTAATGAATGTGTTGTGTTATGTGTGTTATTTTATATTAATTATAAAAACAGTATACTATAAAGACAACTGTATAGTGTATAATGGTGTTGTAGTCAAGGCCACTTAAACTGAGACCAAGTCAGGATCAAGACCAGCAAGTATGGAGCCTGAGCCAAGACCAAAGCCACATGTCCACCAAACATTTTCAGTATGGTACCTTTGGAACCAAAAGTACCCTTCAGACATGGCACCTAGACCCTAGAGTTTCCACCGCAAACCGTACCTTTAAATGTGGGTTGGGTTGTTGTCACTCACTGCTCTGTCCAGCACTCACTGTATTTCCTTATTACCAGTGACACAGAGGGAAGTCTGCACCCTGTTTATCGTTCACAGAACGAGGCTGCACACCAGTGCAGTGAGTGTCTATCTCCATAGGATATGTAAAAACAGCGGGGAAAAAATCCCGGAAGTCGGTCCAGTGAATTTTTTCTCCGACTCCGACTGCTGCAAGAGGCAGCAAAACATCCTTTCATTGCATACGTTTTTACTAATTAAACTCTCCACGATATGAACAGTGGCTTATGCCTCATAACCAGCCACAGCTCAGCCCTGAGCAGAGTGACCGTCTGCTATTGACCAATCAACGGACTGCAGTTCACAGCTCCACCTTTTAGTACCAGATCTGTGTGCTAGGTACCCCAAAGGGGGGAACAAAAATGGTAACGGTTAGGAACGGTTCCATCAGTACTATCCACACAGTGGAAACGGGAAAAAAGCGTTCCGAACCGTACCATACCGTACTGCTCGGTGTAAATGGGGCTTAAGACTTTAAGGGGACTGAGTCAAGACCAAGACCAGACCAGTATGAGTACCACACTGCATGACACACTTATAGTTAAATGTGGAACATGCAAACCAGACACTCCTCAAACTGATCTGTAAGATTGACATTCCCACTAAAACACCTGCAGAAACAAATGAAGATTTCTCTTAATTCAACTCTTGTCTTTCCATACTTTTTATGTGTGTGTAGGCCCTATTTATAAGTGAACCATGAGAAAAGTCTTGATTAAATAATCTAAAGGAATTGCAGAGGTGAATTTTATTCATTGGAAATGTCCTTTGTTTTCTTTCAGCAAACAAACTGAACCATCTTTATTCAACACTCCTTTCTTGCACAGGCAATTTAGTGATTTCCCCACAGTTGTGGTCTTAACCAGGCTTGAAGTAAAATCCAGGGCCTTTTTTGTCTGAGACTGAGACAAAACCGATTAAAAATACAGTCGGTTCTGAGATGAGACCTTCGAATAGTGCTCTGGAGACTAGTATCAAGCACCTCAACACTGGTATACTGTATACAATTAGCATGTACTGCTGTATGTAATTGGAAACAGCATAAGTGTCTGGAGTCACGTCGCCGGCTCTGTGAAGTGGTACTTGAGCACAGCCGTGTGTTGAGCTAAATCCTAACATGCTTATAATTAGAAAGTATGCCTACCTTAGTCCACTTAGTTTAACATGTTAGCATGTCAACATTTACTCAGGACAGAGTGCAGCTAGGACTGATGGAATGTTATTAGTTTTGCAGGTATTTGTTTAAAACCCAAAGCACTGGACAAAATGAGACCTGATAATGGTGATAGATAGAAAGTCATAGGGTCACCAAAGTGTTAACATGAGGGAATATACATGTCGGTTATCAAATGTTATGGCAATAACTGTCAAGACATTTTACTCAAAATCACCACAGTAAGTTGTTTTCATCATGTTGGTATCATGAAAACTTGATGTAAATCTAATTGTTGTTTAAAAATTTCAGTCTGGACCAAAGTGGCGGACTAACAGCCCTAAAGCAAGGCTGCTAGCATGTCTAGATCATTTGCAGGCAGGAAGGTGAAGGTGAAAAGCTGATATTTTTTTAGATTATTCAGCATTTTTGGAGCTTGAGCTACACTAAGGATTAAAAATTAGGATACCTTTTATCTGTGACTTGTCTCTTGTGTCACTTTCATGGTAGTGTATTAAGTGTCATTTTACTCTGCTCTTGATTATAGACCAAAGACCACTTTCATTTTTCTGCATTAACGGTGACCACAGAAATCTGCAAACCCATCAAGAATATTCCTGCAGGAATCCAGGCCGGGAGCAGAGGGTGAAGGAGCATCACTTCGCTGGCTGTGAGCTTTACAACATATCTTAAAATCCGTACAGCAAGTCATTACATGGACTTGCACTCTAATACCCAACCAATTTACTTCAACTTTACACTCAGATCCAGCGAGGCCAGGCTCTTAACCGTCCCTGTCATTTCCAAAATGTGAGCAGGTGGTAGGTCATTCCATTTTATGGAAACAGTCTGCCCTGCCATGTTATGGAATTAGAAGCAGAGCAGTTTCTATTTTTAAAATGAGAGGCAAAACCTATTTCCACACTGTGTCCTATATCTGACCCATACACACCGCCACACACGTCAGGCCTCTGCATCATGATTGTTTATGCCTCAATAGGTGTGAGGGTGTGCTGTCACTCAGCCATTAACACCAGCAATGTTTAGCTATGCTATCTAACTGGTCATTATAAATCAGCAGCTTGTATATGTGCATGTGTGTAGGAGTGTAGAGAGTGAGAAAAAGAGATTGACTGGACAATAACAACAATGGTACCTCAATCATTAGCTATATTTAGTCAAGCTGGGTTTCTGATGGTTTTGTCTGCATCTGCATGTATTAGCCAGTGAGCCCAAAAAACAGCAGGATTTGAAAATAATGAGCACATAATGGGACAGGAAATTAGTTACCATGTTGGAGAGATAGAGCAGGAAAACAGATGACCAACATTTTCCTCGTTGCTGTCAATGGATTATTCAACAACACAATAACGAAAGACATTTCAGCCAAGAGACCTTACTTGATGCTTTACCTTGATATTAACGTGCAAGAACTAATTTGCAGTTGTTTAGTTGTTGGTCATAGTTGATAGTTTTTTTTTCACAAACCATCACCACCTCTTTCTTCCCTTAATGAAGTCTTTTAATTGCCAAACCTTGCCTATACCTTAACTATACTGTGGTTGCCATGCAATAGTATAAGAATAGTCTAAAAATACCAAAGTAGTTAAACAAATGTGATTCCACAATAGCTGTGACCATGTATACATATTCAATTCAGGTTTGTTACATGCATTGTGTCTTAAAAACCCAACCATTTGCATAAGAAATGTACATTTTCTGCTCGTTAGATGCATGCTGTCTTTTTTAAAATAACCTTACAATGATGATAACACACTGTATTTACATTTATTTCCTTGTACAACAAAAGCACATGGTCAGATTTAGAAGGGGGGAAAAACATGATTTGGCTAAACATTCACACAGGAAGTGAGCAGCAAGCTCAATTGACCTATGGCTAAGCCACGCCCCCCTCCACTCACTTGGACAAACTATCAACATTCAGTGACCGGCACTGTGGGAGGTGTCACAGTACACGGCATTTCGCAGGAGGCAATTGATGATTTTTTGGGACATGATGATCAGGTGTCAATGAGAGGTAACCAAAAGGGTTGAAACTACGCATTGGAGGGATACGTATATTCATCATTTTATTGTTGAGAAGGTCGATGAAAAGCTTAACCCTATGGGCCCGAACGACGCATAGTGCATCCAAATTCACACCTGTTCTTCTCTGTGGATTTCCTCCGCGACCATGTGTTATAGCGAGAAGCCACGCATATCACGTGAAACAGCGGAATTGTAGCTTTCGTCAAGACCAAGCACTTGTCGGTAGTCCAATGTTTTCACAGTGAAAAAAATGATAAACTTACACTAAAATTATGTAACAGAGCTTTCATACAGTTTTGCACACACATTACTCTTGGATGGATTACTTGCGAATGTAGGCTCGCACAGAAATGCCACGCATATCACATGAAAGCGCAGGAGTAGAGATTTCATGTGGTACCACACACATCATTGTGCTGTCATCCCATCATGCTGTAAATCCAGATTAATTGTCTACAAAATAAAAACCTGACGAATTTCTTTACAACCCATTATACAGATCTTGTTATCAGTCACTTCATATAGTGAGGAATATCGTATCTTACCACGTCTTAGGCTTGCCTGTGTTTCTCCCTGTCTATCCACATTTGTAGTCCGGCTTTCAAGATGCAAATATCTCCATATTGTCCAGTTGACACTCCATCAAACTTTGTATGACAAGACCAGCCACTTCACCTTTGCACACCCAGACAACTGAGGCCTAATTATGCATGCTGACAGGGCCGTAGTCACCATATACATTGAGGGGGACATGTGTCCCCTCCCAATGCCCAAAATGTCCCCCCAGTATATAACTGAAACTGAAAAACAACAACAAACTTTGTTTACTGCAAACACAGTGGCAAATATTATCTTAGAGGACATCATTGCGCTTGGTTGACTATTTTTCTATTATCTTAAATGTAAATATTGCATGTTTCTTTCAGATAAAACACATTTTTGACTTGTGAATGAGTCAATGGAATTTCTTGCAATAATGAAAAATACTGGCAATCATGTCCACCTGGCACAAACCACATGTTTTGGACAACTGTGAAGTGACAGAATGTCCCACCATCATGGTTCTTATATTGCCAGATTCCAGAGAGTCTCCCCTCTTCCAACTTGCTATGGTGAGATACATGTAAAAATGTAAGAATTTAGTAACACAGATTTGTTTTTTTCATATAAAAATTAATATAAAATACAGGCACATAGTAGGACATAAAATGATGGTTCTGAAAAAAAACAAGATATAGCATGTGTATGTAGCCTTTATAATGACTGTGATATGAGCTTTAAAGTAAAGGCAGTAAAAATACCACAGAAACGTCTAGGGCCCATAGGGTTAAATTACAAGCCAAAATGTACAGGTCACAGTGTACGCTTGTGAACCGCATCTCGTTGCCGTCGCCATCAAAGACAACAAGTGAAAGTGCCACTGAAGTTCAGGTTTGTGGCTCAGAATATGAGAAAAGGATAACGGCCTTTTTACCATCTTTACCAAGAGTGTCTCTCCGTTAGTTTGGTGCTACAGTATTTACACTGAATCATTCAGCATAACGTTTGCCAACCTTTGTTATCTCTGCCATTACAGATAAGTTAATGAAGCTAAGCTCCAGAAGTTAACGTTAGCTTAACTAGAGCCCTTTGGACAACAGCTAACAATGATGTACCATCACCAAAGTACAAAACTAGAACAAAATAGGCTAATGAACTCCCAGCAAACAAGGTGACATGATGAACAACGCAGCTAGGAGCTAACGTTAGGCTAACTTTAGCTAACGTTAGCTAGAGATGTTAAAGATAACTTTATATTTCTTTCCAGCAAAGTGACAATATGTTGCCTCAAACACAATGTTGACTTACCTTAGAACAGATGTAGACATCATTGTTAATCTTATTCACGTTGAGTTGATGTTGAGGTCTAACGTTACCACACAACTTTATCCAAAGGAGACACTTTTCTCAATTTAAAATGTATACACCTCGTCACCCAGCCTCTCAGGATACCTTGTGTCAGAGTTGCATGTACCCCATGCACACCGTTTGACCATTTTTAAACTTCAAATCTCTGAAAAAGCTCATAAAACCGAACAAAACTGACTTTCTGTAATGCATTTCAATGGACGTCCAGGTAGAGAGTGTCCGAGTGTATTGGAATGGCTATACGCACTGTGATTGGCTCATCACGTTTGCCATCGCTTAGCCATAGATCAATTGTGAAAGTCTGGGATTTGTTGGACCCATCTACCTCCCATCCCTTCCTTCCTAAGGGGACTTTCCAGCTCCTTATCCGTTGTCAGTAATGTTTCAAACTAACGCCGTCCGGTGGCGTATTAAAGGTGCCTTTCTGTATCCACGTCCAATGCTGAAATCGCTGACAAAGCTGCAGTA
This sequence comes from Epinephelus awoara, assembly GCA_035609425.1. Lineage (NCBI taxonomy): Eukaryota > Metazoa > Chordata > Actinopteri > Perciformes > Serranidae > Epinephelus > Epinephelus awoara. The sequence continues at coordinate 30,037,751 of CM069309.1, forward strand.
TTTGAAGAGCTGTGAATGAGAACAGGCTGCATATGAAAGGGGACGTTGCAAAGTAGTGTGCGTGTGTTTATTCTAAATTTGATCATGTGACGTGAATCTCTTTAAAAGTTATGCAACTTTTTGTTCACGGCCACTCCACCACCACCCTTTTAGCCATATGGCATGAATACAAACACACACACACACATACACTTGACCTCCAAGCCAAATTTCAGTCTCCTGAGGCAAAAACTGTGGCTGGAAAAAGGGTGGGGAGATTTCTGTGGACTTGGCTGAGATGGCTGAGATTGATGTACTGATAAAAGCAAAATGTGACAAAGTGCAATGGAAACAGGCTCAGCAAATTAATCATGATTTGCATGAAGCATGTGGCGAAAACATTCACTGAAGCTTACTTCTACTGGAGAGATGCAAACATCTGTGCGGAGCAAATGAAGAGACTGTTACCTTCTTTAAATTCATACATGAAACAAATTTATATGCATCTCTTCTACATTGCTTTCCACTATTTGAGGGTCTGACTCGGGCTTTTTAACTGTGCCCTCTTTTTCTTTCATGGTTAAATGGCCCCAGCCCTATCAGCTGTTTATCTCCATATACCAACTGCTGATATTCACATACTAGTCATGGATGGAAAGCACAATAATTCACACTCTTTTGCAGTTCCAAAGTTCTGTTGCTGTGAGTTTAAAAATCATCTTTTTGAATTAAAAGCGTAAACCAGCAATTTATTGTTAAACTTCCATTTAAGGTATAGTTTAGATCTTTGGAAGTGGGGTTGTATGAGGTTCTATTATCCATAGTCGGCGTATTGCCTTTAGTGTTTGCCTGCTGGCACAGCCCCAGTCTGGAGAAGCAGATAGAAGTACCTCCACAAAAGCTAAGCAATGTACTACTGTGGACTTGGGCAGCAGCAAAATGTATTTTAACAGCCTAAAACATGGCCAACCTAAAAAACATTACTATTGGCTTGAGTGTATGCTATATTTAGAATATTTCCACTACTTTACCTTGCCGTCTGACAGTGATTTCGGATGGGGAACTGAAGTTGTTGCATTACCTTCTTGAAAGCCAGACTCTATTAAGAAACAAGAAGGAATTCAGCATTGCTAACACACAAAAGCTGCTGGTCTACGACTGCTTCAATTAGTTTGTACTATTGTGTGACTTTGGCATTTAAAAGTGTTAGTTTGGATTTACCAAAGTTACACAAATAAACAAGCTAATTAACTGATAGAGGCAGTGGTAGACCAGCAGCTCCGTGTTCAACGAACGAAAATGACTGTTTTGTCAATGCAGTCTGGGGGCTTTGAAGAGAGCGTAGATGGGAAACTGAAGCCATTAATAGCTTCCCTATTGGAAAGGGCTGTCTGCAGCAAAGTAAAGTGGTGAGATATTCTCAATATAGCATACACTTCAACTGTTAATAACTTTTTTCAAGGTGGCTAAAATATCTTTTGCTGCTGCTCCCCTCCACAGAAGTACATTGCTTTGATTTCATCATGCTTACTGCCATCTACTGTAGGTAATACACTGACTATGGATAAATGACTTCTGCAAACCCACTTCCAAAAATCCAAACTGTCTTTATAAATTGGGGGATGCACAATATCCACCCATGCATTTTCATCTGCTTATCCAGGGCAGGGTCACGGGGGCAGCAGGCTGACGACAGCATCCCAGGCACCCCTCTCAGCATTAATGGTTTCCAGCTCCTCCTGGGGGACTCTGAGGTGTTCCCAGGCCAGATGAGATATGTAATCCCTCCAGCATGTTCTCAGTCGGCCCCGGGGCCTCCTTCCAGCTGGACCTGCCCAGATCACCTCCAACAGAGGCACCCAGGAGGCATCCTGATCAGATGCCCGAACCGGCGGATAACGTCTGCCTATCTTACACTCCATTACTATCCTCATTCATGAATAAGACCCTGAGACCTAGACACATAAAAAAAAGTCAAATCACAGCAGCAGAGATTATCAGGACTTTTTGGTCTGTATGGGTCGAGCATCAGAATCACTGGATCCTACATTTCACATGATGCAACTCATGGCATCATTTCGTCTGACCTTTTCCTGACTGATTAGTGCCCACATCTTTTCAGCTCCAGTAATGCAGGCTTTCTGTGAAAAAAAGTCAGTCGCCGAGCCCAAGCCAAGATAACTCCAATGACATCACTATGCCATCATCAAGATTATTTTCTTATTTTCTAAGTTATTAGAGCACTCCCATTAAATCCACAGATAATTTATACGAGTTTTCTCCCAGTCTCTGTGGTGGCCTTTATGTTTAAATTGGGGCTGTGCCCTTTCAGCACAATTGTTTGCACTCTGTAATGCAAAGAGAACATTAGTGAGGAAACTTATTATTGATGGGATTGCGATGCACCAGTGTGTCTGCAGGATGCCACCTGTCTGAGAGAACTGATCATTACTGGTGTATCACTGAAGGAAGAAAATGTGCTTAATTAAAAATCAGCCTTGACTGGATAATCACTCATCATACACGTGCAGACGAGGCACTGTCTATCTCCTTTACTCATCTGTTTTCCCAACTGTCTCATTGCTGTGCCGGGTTCAGCTAAAGAAAACTTTCTTCAGTGAACAGTGTCATCGACAGGGTTCACAATTTAACAGTTTAGCTGTGACAGTGTTGTATTGTACTGTATTACTATAGATTGACCAAAGCACCTCAGGGCCCTTGATTTGTTAGAAGTAGAACAGGAGCTGTAAGGAAGAGGTTTGCACGTCTGGAGGGTATGACCGCAGAAAAATAGGCTCCACTGCCCTGAGGCAGCAGACCAAGCGAGGTAAAAGAACTCAGGTGTTTCTGGTGGCTGGTTAGTCACTGCAGGGAAACAGTAGATCAAAGGAGGCTGAGCTGGACCCCGCGGCCATTGGCCAGGCAGGAAGAGGATACCAGTGTCCTGAAGTCCACTCGCAGCAGGAGGCAAGTGCAGTGTGTGTCTGCTAACAGGAAGGATGCATATTCTCACTTGGTCAGCACTGTGGGTGGTCATGCACCCTGTGCTGCTCTTGGGTGAGATTTAAACAGTCTGTTCTGGAAATGGTGATCATGTCATGTACTGTATGTCTGTATAACAAACTTTGGCCAGGCTTTAAAGCAGAAAACAAGAGAGCTGGCAAGGCAGGGGAAAATGTGAAGGAAGAGCAGTTTAGAGGAGCAGAGAAAATGGATCAGAGGGTGAAATGAGAAAAAATGGGAGAGTTTAAGAGAAGAAGAAAAAGAAAAACAGAGGGTACAGCGCGGCTTGAGAGAGCGGAAAGACAAGATAAAAGTATATTATAGAAAAGTGGAGAAAAATCACAAAGGAAGAACGAGATAAAGGATGAAACAAAAGTAGATAAAAAAGGATGGATGAAAAAAGAGGGCGGAGAGGAAAGGAGAAAAGTGGGGTGAACGAACGCTATCCATCTCAGTTCCTGTCCAGCTGCTTAGGAGGGACTGCAGTGTCTAACACACACACACACACACACACACACACACACACACAGCAGACAGCCTATTCTGCCGATGGCTGACACAGATACTGCAATGCAGAGAGATGAAGGGAGGGAGCGAGAAAGGGAGGGAGCCAGCGAACAAGCGAGCGGAGAGAGGAAAGCAACGAGAGGAGGGAACAGGAGTGAGATGGAAGAGAAGGAGCGACCGAAGTGTGGAGGAGAGACAGAGAACACGAAGGGGAAAAGGAGAGTGAGAGGGGAGAGAAAGAGTTGAGAAAACAGAATGAAAAGGCAGAGAATAAGGGAGGGGCTGCTGGCATATGAGGAGAGGGGTGAGGAAGGTAGACTGAATGGGTTTGTGTCGTACACAGACAGAGGGATGCTGGCACGGTGTAAATGTGTGCTCTGTTGATTCAAAGGCAAAAAAAGTGTCGGTTTTCCTTTGGCCAAAACAAGCTCAGTGGCAGAGAGGATCATTTTACTGTTTTAGAGGAAGTGCATGTATCTTTTTATCGTCACATTAAGCCATTAGCATAATAGGTAAACAAAGCAAGGGGACTGTCAGCCTCCCCTGACCTCTAACACAGTTCACATACGGTGGTTATCTTGCTGAATTGCTTTCTGGCACAAATAAAGTGCAGAAGTAAAAGTTGAAAATGTGGCTTTCATTTTAAAATGTTTAGCCATCAGTTGCATTCAGAGATGTTCCAATACCATTTTTTCCTCCCTGATACCAATTCCGTCACCCGAACTTGCGTTCATGCCAATACAAAGTACTAAAGTACTTAGTTCAGCATGAAGACTTAATGTGGGGGGAAAAGCAAGCCTGGCTCTGTCCAAAGGTAATCAGATCTGCCATTTAGCATCTCTAGAGTTCATTACCTAACACGTTAACATGTAGTGCCCTCGGCCAGCGTCTGCAACTTGCTGGAATCTTGTCATCTTTGTGAAGTTGCCAGGCAACTAACAGAAACTCAGGATGCCTTAATTAGCATTAATTGGTAAGATTTGAGGTACCAGTATGCGGCAGCTGTTTGGCAAGGATTGAAGTGTTGCCATACAGAGTCCTTATAAATCCTGCGGTTCTTTTTCTGCAATGATTCGTTCCCCAGTAAACTAAGCTAATCTGAGCAAAAGAAACATGTTCAAGTCTCTGTACGTTTTCTACTGGTCCTTCGGTTTAGTTTAGTATAGTTTAGTTTAGTTTACAATAAAGACACTACACTAAAGTAGCCTAGAAGCAGTTTATTTCCAGAGAACAACGTTATTAAAGCAGTGTCTCTTAACATTTTTGCCCGCATACAAAGAATTCCGGGTTTGAAAAGGTAATATATTGGGCTTCTCGGTAAGCATTTAGTTCAGGATTCTGTATCTCTTAAGCCAACATTAGTATGATTAATAATCATTCACATTTGAATTAAAGTGTCATTTGGAAGCATATTGACGCACAATATACTCTATCGGACAGGTTAATTATTCAGATTATTAAAATTGTAGCCAATAAATAGCACCGATAATACAAAGCCAGACTGCTTTCATTGACTAAACAAGGGCAGCATCTGAACACCTGACGCAGTGGGTGGTACATGTACCGTCAAACTTGGTTTTCAAGCTGCCAATAAACAGAGATAAAGAACAATAACCACTGCAACACGCTGTCTGTAGGGCAAAATATGTTGCAGTGTGGACGTCTTTCACAGTTCCAGAGGAAGACAACAGGATTGTGCCCAGAGTCTGATCTCCATTGCCCGACACCCCACCAGATCACTTAACTTCCTGCAGCTGGTATACATGTTAGACACAGCGCCGCTGAAAGACCATCTCGTGTAGGCACGAGCTAATTAGCAGCAGTGGCTTACATCTAAAACCAAGCCTTTAAAAGGCGAGGTGAGGTGAATCAATAGCTCATCGCTATTCTTCTTAGTAGTTGTAAGCTAGTTTTTCGTGGGATGTTGAGATGGCACCTGGGTGTGTTTATAAAAATGCTGCATGACAATATAACCATTTCATACACGAGATATTCCCTGTCTCTTACCATTTACTGTAAACTTAATACAGATTGAACATCATGTTACTTTAACATCTAGCTATTTGACAATACCCAGGAAAATCTCCCTCTTTTCACAGCCTAATGTTGGCAGGTATGGAAGAGTCAGAGCTGTTCTTTGTTTCTGTTGTGTAAGCAGTAGTGACGTCAGTTTGATGTGGTTACGTCACAGCTATGGAATATACAATCATGCATATCTCCTCACCACATCTTAGCCCTTCTTACCCTCAGTTGTACATAAACTTCAGGTACAGTCATACACTTTTTTAACAGATACAAAAATGTGAAATGATCAGTTATTTAATCATTTATTAGCCATGAGAAGCAGGTAAGTATCGCTTATCCCTATCTGTTGAAAAAATCCATATCTGTGCATCCCTATTATTGACTCATCCTTGGTATTATCTGGCGTCATTCAAGGGCATTACAGCTTAATGTAAAGTTATATAGGTTGGGTTCAGGCAAAGAAGCATGGTGACGTACCTTAAATTAACTAAAAGGCCTGAAAAGATGGGTGCCATATAGCAACAAAACAGGTTCTCAAGTGATTACGATCCAAAGAACTGCTTTTGGGTATTGTTTAGCACCATGTTTGTTTAGAGTGTAATCAATCAGAAGTGCCTTTCATATAGTCAAACAGCTTAGACAAACCCCAACACACCCTTTTGAATTCAGGACAGGGTAGGAGGAGCCGTACCTGGTTGGTTGATATTCATGGGGCTTCTCACAGGCAGGCTGATTTATTTATTTTTTTTGTCTCCATGTGGTGTTATTGATGTTGGCAGAAATTGACAATTGACCTTCTGAGGAAGGCGGAAGTTTCAAGTTTCGTTGTTTCAAGTTTCAAGGTATGTAATATCCTAACATGTCTGAGATAAAAGAACCTAAAGTCAGTTTCATAAACTAAGACATAATGAACACCATTGAACCCAACACACCTTTATGACTTTGGAATTGGTAGCTATTTAAAACCTTTCTCAATCTGAGACCAAAGGCCATCAGCCATTCTGAGGCCAAACCTGCAAATATAGTTCTTAGTAAAGCCTAAAGAAACCAAGATCTTTTGCAGCAGCTTGGCAGGCAGGAACAAGGTTAACTGAAATACAGTATGCAGCATGTAGACCTGATCATTGTATTTAATGGCTTGCTGAACTGTACAGAAGTAGATACAACTTATTCAAAGAGCCAAGGCCGAGAAGCAGCAAGAAATCTATGTGAAGATCCATTCATGTTTATCCGCCCAGATCGTCTAGTTAGTCACTGGCAACAACTAGCTCAGAGGCAGACAGATCCAGGAAGCACAAGGACATGGCACTTAGAAAAATCACAGCTTATGTCTGCCTTTTATCTAAGACTGCACCCTCTCCCTCTCTTTTTGTCTCCTCGCCTGTCTCTCATCATCTTAGTCTGCCTTCTCTCTTTCGCTTTCCCGTCGCTCTGCCTCTTCCTCACACACACACACACACACACACACACACACACACACACACACACTAGAAATTATCACACATTTCTTTCCAGGACACGGGATGATTCACAGCTGATGTGATTCATGCTATTTTGTTGAATTTCCTTTCTATCTCTGTGTCCATTCTTTTCTCTCCCCCTCCTCCCTTGTGTCTTCCTTTCTTTCCGTGTTCAATAGATAGAGCTATCAGCCCTCTAGCTCCTATATGACGAACAATAATCTGATGATGGGCCAGAGTACAACACTTCACAATGCTGTCATTGCCACTTGGACTGTGTATGGCGTGTTGATGTGTATTTATGTGTGGTTGTCTGGATGTGTGTGTTTGTGTGTGTGTGTGTGTGTGTACTGCTTGGAGAGAAAAGGAGAAACTGTGTGTATGTGTGTGCTATTGTCTGAGTGTGTGCCTCACAGGGAGTGTCTTTACATTAATCCATGAATTTGATTGATGCCTTCCTTTTTCTATTATTGACACTACAGTGTGCGCTTGAATGTGAAAGCGTGTCTCCAAGGGTGCTGCCATCGCAGTGCCATTGTTGCCTGTGTGTGTGTGTGTGTGTGTGTGCATGCGCGCGTTAGTGTATGTGTGACTGAACAAGTGTGTGTGTCTCATAGAGATTTATGAGCTGCAATATTCTTAGGACAGCAGAAAAAGATAAAATTCTCCAAAACTGCATAAGAGATACAGTAATAACCAACTTGGAAAGCTACAATAAACATTTAGAGACTAGACGGATAGGAAATTTTATCTCCTACAACACACAGAATTTGTCCTTTTGCTTTTATTGTGGAGTTGAGCCTCCATGCGGCTTTATAGAAAGTTTAACATTCAGCTCAGATCTGCAAGCAGAACACTTTTACTTTCTGACTGGAAGAGAATTTGGACTGCCGCAGAAGTAAAATACTGGAAATTCAAGAGTAAGGTTGTTTCATTGACAACTGACTCCTTGGGGTGACCATGGGTGGATTATGAGATAATGGGCCCCTGGGCACAGATTATGTAAAAGTTTTGTGTCCGTCTTAAGTTGTTTTGTGGCTCCATGTGATTGTTTAGCCTCTCTTTCTGGTCTTTTCATGCCTCTTTAGAGTCACTTGGTGTGTTTTTGTACTGTGTTTTGTAGAAATTTTGCATGTCTTTCGGGTTGTTTTGTGTCTCTTTCCAGTCATTGTGTGCTTCTGTAAATATCCAAAACAGAGGCAGAGGGTACCTAGCATGTCATATTTAGACATGTAGGTTCGCTGATAAAGCGGCAGCATTTGACGGCATTTTGAGAGCGTTCTGTCTTTTTGTAGTCCTTTTTTATCTCTTTGTAATCAGTTTGTGTCTCCTAAGCCTGTTCTCACTCCCAACTTGTCAAACACTGTCGCTTTCTGAGTCAGACACTGACACAAAGAGGCACCTTTTGCGTTAGTATGAGAGGCACCACATCAGTTTTAGAGGCAGTGGACAACAACCCAACTCTTCAAATACTGCTGCTTTGTCAGTGGACGTTGCCTTCAGACACAGATGCACAGAGACACCCTTTGCGGCAGTATGATATGCACCAATTCACTGCTGGACATAAAGAACAAGGCAATCTGTATAGGGAAGGTGGGAGGGGTGGTACATGGATTAGACAAACTGATGACTTTCACCCAGGTGCCCATTGTTCATTTCTTGTATAAACTTAATGCCAAACCATTCCAACCCCCCACCATCCATTCAGTAACCACTCTGGTGATGCGACTTTTCAACACATGTAGGCTATTCCTGTACACGTTGTACACAAGTCTTTTCTCAAAGTGCCCCTGCCAGGAGCAGCATGGACTCTGCTCAGCACTTCCACCACTCTGAAGCATCATTGTGTGTTGTGTGATATAAGGGTCTGCACTGGAGATATCTGATTGGAATCGCATTTTAAACCACTTTCAAATGTGGTTTAAAAGTTTTTTTCTTCCTTTCCAGAGAACACTTGCACAAAACACCTTAGGTTTTCTCTTAAGCATTACACTTAAGGCTCAATTTCTCCTTAGCTGAGGGACTATCACAGTTGCACAGAATCCCTTGAAATGTTTCCTAGGTAAGGAAAAACATTAACTCATTTACTGCATTTAAAAGAGATTTAACAGTGGTAAGAGTTTCCATGAATATTATTTGTTTGCTTGGACTGACGCTTGTGATGCCTGTTATTGTCTCACAAAGTTGTTTTATAGCTAGACAGTGGAAAAAAATGGCAGAGGAAAAGAAGACATGAAAACCATATTTGAAAGAGGACAAAAATATTATACTTCTGGAGGAATACAAAGAGAGCACATACTACAAAGTAAATTTGATCCCCAAATAAAACGGGAAGAAGCAATGTAAACTAATTCAGACACATCTATAGTGTAAAATCAAAAGCTTATCCACCGGGTTCTCCTGGTCTGTCTTCTTGGTATTAGCTTTTTTTTCTTCATTTATCACCATAAACTTGGTCATGTTGCAGTTAAGATAAAGTCAGAGGTCCCTTCTTTTTAACCTTGACTTGCTTTGGTTGCAAAGGTCTTTTGTGCAGTGGTCCAGGGATTCCTTAAGTATGTTGGGATTCACTGGACCACGGATGATTTGTCATTTGTTAAAATCTAAAGAGACTGCATATTCTTTGTTCTGCAAACAAAGACAGCTATTTGACACTCATCTCCACAGGATACCTCAGACCTCAGTGAGAGACCAGTCTCCAAGCTTGATTGGACAGTACTTTTACAGTGACATGTGACTCTGTGATGTCACCAGGGAACTGTAAAAGAAATTATGCTCTCTCACACGGTTCCTATTCTTCTTCTCCTGGGCCCTTGACCAGCCCAGACAGGCTCTTGCTCCTGGGCCCTTGCCCCTGAACCACTAAAGGGAGGGCAATTGCTCTACAGACTTTTGCTCTCTTCTTCCTGGACCATGACATGCATGCCCACAGCAGGACCAAAACCTGAAACCAGAGAAGTTAGTGTGCAAACACAAGGTTTGCAGCTACCATTCCAGCAACAAGGAGAACCAAGTTGAGTTAGCGCCACAACGTCTAACACTGCAAGGATGCTCAGCGACTGCCTTCCTTCGATCTGGACTTTTGGAGCAAGAACACAACACAGACTGCTTCTGGAGCCACAGCTCTTTCCAGCCTTCGTCTGCTTGCTGACAAAAGCATCACACAACAAAGCATCTCTTCCCTCCATCCATTCAAGGACTGGTAACGTAACAACTGGGCATAGCATTGTTATAGTTGCACAGGCTAAGCAAGACTGTTTAACTTGTTGATTGTGATTTAATGATGTTTAATGGAGTCATTGTTGTGATTGTTTGCAGTTGGGTTATTGGTTAGTTGGCTTCACGAAAGCTAAGTGATGTTAGTTTGCGAATGCTCTTCACAGACAGAGTCTTGCATGCAACTAAACATCCTCTGAACTGATCCAGACCCTTTGCAACACATATCACATTCACATAGACTCACTTACAAATTGGTTTTTGACATAGCACCCAAAGAGGCAACTCAAACATTCCACTTATTTTCCTTTGTCTTTGTCCTGACCACACCGCCAGACAAACACCTCCCCTGACCTGAAGCCAGCTTCGATTCGGCCATTTTGTAGTTCTCTGTTGTTGGCCATTTTGTTTTGTAGACCAAAAGACCCTTTGTTTCTCAGTCTTTCTCTTACTCTCGCGTGCACACACACACACACACACACACACACACACACACACACACACACACACACACACCAAGCTTGTATATAGTTAGTTAGAATTTGTGTGTTTTGGTTTTGCTTTGCTTACTTCATGAATTTTTTTGGAATCATACCTGCTGTCTGTTTAATGTTGCACAAGAGTGAATGAATAGTCAACCTCTGCTACGTCACAAACTCCGAAATCCTTCAAGATGTACTATTAATTTTGGTTATTGTTATTAGTCTAATTATTAATCAAAATTCCAAATTGATAGTTTAGTAAACTTTATGATATCAATTACTGGCTATAATTTTTCCCTTTTCAGGAATGGTGCCCCATGAGGTTATTTAATGTATATTAAGTCACATTATTTAACATAATTAATAATTATTATTAATTATTATTAGCCAATTTGATACTTTAATTGGAGATCTATTATGAGGTCAAGCCCGTGTTGAGGCTTAAGTCCCAACAAATAGTGCCGTCATGTAAAACATAGCAGTGGTGCCTATCACAACATTTTGGTGTCCCCATGTGACACAGTATTGTTATAGATTTCCAACAAATAGTGTTCCTGCTTTTTTTAATACCCAGTAGATTCCCCACAAGTACAGGACAAAGACAAGAGAAAACCATCAATACTTAAGTGAACTTTTCAAGTAAACCTTAGAGTGTTTTGTGCAAGCGATTTTATTTTGAGGAAGCATTAACTAGGATTTTAAGGAAAAACTTAGCTTCGGTATTTTGTGCAACTGGCTCCAGACTTCTAAAATCAGACTGGATACAGAAGAAAAATGAGTAATGATGCACTTGGTCAAGAATCTTGGTGTTGGTGATGTTGAAGTAAAAAATCTGGACACAATCTGGATGTGCCACAAAAACGGATTTGGGTTGGCTGTCTAAGCAAGGCCTTACAGGTTATTTTGTTTTCCTTGTCAGTCATTTTGGGTTGTTTGTCGTCACTTTGCATCTCCGTGGTTGTTCTCCACGTCTTTGTCTCTTTTAGCGATCATATGCAGGTGAAACGCAGGGGGGCCCTCATCCTTTGGCCCTGTGCCTTGTAGGCCTATTCATTCACTGGCTGTGAATCATTACATAGCTCCTCCAAAAGCTCTAAAATCATTATTATGAGAGCCAGCGTATTCAGAGTTTTGGCTTTCAGCATTTTGAGAAATATTTACTCGATTTGAAAAACACACATTCTCTCTGGAGTCCCTAATTTTGCTTTTCCCGATGTCTTCCTCTCTGCCAGGGCTGCCTTCTCTGAATAGATGTCTGATTAAAACCTGCTTTGATTAATAGCTGTTCTCCCTCACTAGATATTACACATGCAGTTAAATTTCCCACAATGACTTTCAGTCTCGTAAATCACATTAGACGTGTAAATGAACAGTTTTAATACTCACCTACAAATATTATGCACTACATACAATTAAAACTATATTACATATTATTGAGGACAAACCTGCAATAAATGTGGACGTACAGACCATAAGCAGAAATTGGCTATATTAGATCTGTCTGCTGGGCTCTTTCTTTTACTCCATTGTCCTTGGAATTGTACGGTATTACATTGCATCTAAAGAAGTCATGTACAAGCCTGGCAGCAGACTATCATTTACATGCAACATGTCAAAGTGTGACTTCTAGCTTCCTGGTCTAGGCAGGACAAATCTGCTAATAGCTGTCAGATACAGTTTACATTCACCATAAAGAGGTCAGAAGCAAAAGAAATCGAGAGGAGTAGCAAAGGGGGTGGACATATGCTGAGAGGTATTTTGCTTCATGAAGATCCATTAGAGTTGATATGGTTTTTTTTTCAGTCAAATAACATTCTGAGAGCTTTAACAGTGTGCAGGCACTGCCCATTTTTGACCTTAACAACTGTTTATAGCCTGAAAATGAATGCAGTGATGTTAAAGCAGCAATAATCTTTATTTTAAACATAGCAAATGTTAGACATGTTATCATCCTACAAAGCTTTTTTCCATGAAGGGGTAAGCAAACAGTGAGTGTGTATTTGTAGATAAGGAGCAACATTACAATTCATTTGCAGTCATGTTTTTTAGCCATATTTTGGTTCTGTTTTGGTCTTCACCGACTCCTTTTGGAAATATCTATCTCTTTAGCTGCTAAATACCTCACTTTGTTCACCAGATCGCAAACTAACTCACTGACGGTCTGTCTGGGTGCTGGGCAGGTAGCGTACAGCTAGTTTATTGGAGCTCAGCTGCTGAAAACATCTTCCTGGGAAGCTTGGTTGATAAGAACAGATAGACTGTTCTCAGGCCCCAAACCAAACGGCTCACAGCAGGATTACAGTTTAAAGTAAAGTTATTCATTACTGTGTAAAAATGATCTCAGATTAACAATAAAGTGAAGCAAATATAACTCAGGGTTAACGAAGACTAAAACAACAACCAAAACAACCATCTAAAACCCTAACCCCAAATTTAAAAACAAACAAAAAGACATTTACTCAATCTGGCTCCCTAGGATACATCAGAAAAACATGAGAACAAATATACAAAATAAACCCTACAGCTTCAAAGTTAATTTAAAGTAATAAAGGTAAATCACTAAAATCAAATACTAAATACTCACAATATTACAAAAGCATTTACCCAAAAATTCATTAACATAGCCACAAGAGGCACAAACAGTCACCAAGAAAAAACCCTCAGGTTAACTGAGAGAATAATTATGGTTTGGAGGCCTGATAGGAATTTTGAGCTGCAAACTTAGATCGAGGAGCCATTCAGCAGTCAACACTCCCCTAGACCAAACCCACAATTCCAGCCAGTTAGTGCAATACACCTGTAGTTTAGGAGACAAGAGATCCCCACACATGCATACAGCATACAAAGCACTCACTCTCACACAAAATCAGTCATAGGAAGGACATAGAAAACTGAAACACATGAAAATACAGCCAGAGCTTTTTATGCTTAGTTTGTTGACATATAAGACAGCTGGTAGGTTGTGTTATGGTGAATAGTGCAAAAGTTCCTAAGGCAAAAAACAAAACAAAAAAAAACAGCTGTAGTGCTTCTGTGTCAACCAAAAATATTAAAAGTGTGGGCAGATACAATCTGGGTTACAGTACATTAAATATGGTTTCGTCAACAGAGGTGAGGACATAGAGCCCAACTTTTCTTGGAAAGCCGGTTGAAAGAAAAGACAATGACTGCAAATACAGAAAACATCTATTATTTGTTTGGCTAAACAATCTAAAGTTTCATTGAAAGCCAGAAACCAAGCAAGCCCTCACAAAAGGGCAAATGTATCCCAAGATGGGCCCTGGCCTATTACAAGTATAAATAGATGGGCCTTTAAGTAGAAATCCCCTGAGCGAAAAGTTGCCAAGATGCTCAGTAGGGCTCAGGGGAACTAAGGACTTGGGTGATAATCCTTTGTGGGTTTGTCGCCATAAGCAGCCTTTTTCACATTACATGCAGTGGTTGGATCCATTGTTAATATAAAAATATTGATAAGCCCAGCATTAAGATGAACATGCAGCTTTCCAAGCACACCAAAAACAGACCACTCAGTACCCATAATTCTAAAGTTCAGAGAAACAAATTATTTGATACTTAGTTTAGGCAATTAAATATGGCCACCAGAGTGCTGTATTAGCATAAATACCTGAATATAAAAGCTCTACAGTTGTAATAACAAAGAACACTTAATGCTTATCAAATACAATTTGAGAAATACTTCAGTAGGGGTTTAATTAATAAGGAGTTACTTTTGTGATTTTGGGGAATACATTAGTAGTCGCTGAAGAGACCATATCAGAAACCCAAATTAAGACAATGCAGTTCAGTAAGCACATCAAATAAAATGTTGCAATGTCAGCACATCAAGAAGGGTAGAAATGGTTAGAGAGGAAGAAATGCTAATAAATGCCATGTCTCGATGGAGTGAGCTTCACTTCTGCAATTTACTGTCCCCAAAATGTGAGCAGCAAAATGATATCTGTTGTTTACCAAGTTTGATGAAAAATGTTTATCAATTTAAGACATCTCTAAAGGCTGCTGCCAGCTGAGGAACAAAATCTCAGTTATTTGTGACTGTAATGACAAGTAGTTGGCATGGTAGCAGCATGGACTCAACAGTGCAGACACAGTGAATATTAGTTTGTGACTTGTAATGTATTGAGAGTGGAGTGATTTTTGCCACCATCTTATCCTTTTTGGGATACAAGCAGCCACAGGAAAGACATGGGTGTAGCTAATGTAAAGCCAATTCACATATATCTTACTGTGTAATGACGAAAACTCTGTCTGTGTGTGTCTGTTCCACGTTTTTCTCCTCACTGACTTGGTCAATCCATGTGAAATGTGGCACAGTGGTAGAGGGTCATGGGAGGATGTGAGTGAAGCAATATTACATCAATTGGCCAAAGGGGGGCGCTATAGCAACCGATTGAAATTGCAAACTTTGAATGGGCATATCTCATGCCCTGTATGTCGTAGAGACATGAAACTTTGCACAGAGATGCCTCTCCTCATGAGGAACAAATTTGCCTCATGAACCCATAACTTCCGGTTATATAGATTTTCCACCATTTTGAATTCTTTTAAAAACACTTCAATCGATCTCTTCCTAGGAAGTTTGACCGATCTGCATGAAACTCTGTGAACATAATCTAAGGACCAATATCTAAAGTTCCCTCTTGGCAAAAGTTGGAAAACTTACTAAAACTGAGCTTCTATAAGGCAATGAATATTGCGGAGGATGTGGCTCATCACATAAAGGTGTATAACATCTCAAGGGTTTCACCCATCACCACGCAACTTTGTAGGCATATGACCACACATAATCTGAGGGGACCCCTCCATTATTGACCCCATCAAACAAAATGGGGGCGCTAGAGAGCTAATTTCTTATCTAGGCCTAACTGCCATATGGATTTTTACTAAACTTGGTAGAAATGTAGAACAGGACGCCTCAAGGTGACTGGAGAAATTTAACTCTAATTGGCAACTGGGTGGCGCTATAACAACAGAAAAATGCTTAAAAATGGTTAAAATGCGACCGATCGCTGTGGCTCCCCCTGTGGCCCAATGTTTGTTTTTTTCTCTTTTGGTATGACTAAGTCATGGTATGGTATGCTGTACATAATCACGGAAACTGTCAGTCAGTCATTCTGTCTGTCCCACGTTTTTCTACTCACTGACATGGTCAGTCTATGTGAAACTGCACATAGGCATTGAGGACTGGCATAGGTAAAAGGTGACAAAGCTGCCAATGGGTATGGACTAGTATATTTGTAATCCTCTTACCCATGATCAAAGGTATCCAACCTTCATGTTACTGCAAGCAAACAAAAGGCTATCTCACCTGCGCCATTAAAGTGCATCATTAATGCTCATGTCCATCTGTAGCTTGAGAAGGTTGTCAGTAGCTAGTCAGTCATTACATAGAAACTCTGTGAAATACTCCCGAAATGAAGGAATTGTTTAAAAAAATATCCTGTTCTGTTTTTACAAGTTTGCTAAAAGGTGGGATTTGCAACTAAATTAGCTGTGGCCATAGTTGCTTGAGCGACAGATAAGGCTACTCTTAGAGAGCTACAGAATTTAGACTTCAACTCAAACTTCATCTTCCTTTTTTCTTCTAAAAACTATTAACTAGTTCGACATTGTGATTTTTTTTATTATTATAAAGAAATTCTAAAATACAGTAAACAGTCAATGAAGGTAATAATGTAAATGTTCTGTGGCCCAATGAGTGGTGGTGTAGTAGTTTAAAACAGCCCAAAACTAACTTTGATCGCTGAGATCGTATACTGTAAAATAATGGATGTAGCTATCATGATGTGACTCCCGTTTCAAAGCCTTGAGTTTGGCATTTTGGCCGTTGCCACTTTGGCTTTTTGGATCTAGAAGTGGCCATATTTGAACAGGAGGATGTGCTCAAATCCAAAAATTCAAATTTTGGTCTAAGCATGTATGAAGAATGTAGATGGACCTGCCCTTTAACTATGCATTTTGAGTTATTGTGCCGTTTCTTGTACCAGGCTGCAAACATTTTATGTCTGCTGTAACGTTGGGCATTTTAACATGGGGGTCCGTGGGAATCGACTTCTGGAGCCAGCTTCAAGTGGCCATTAGAGGAACTACAGTTTTTGGCCCCGGAGATTGCCACTTCATTAACACATTTTGTCAATAACAAGTACTATGAGAAACTACAGTGGGAAATTGTCCTTCCTCTGGTTTAAGTGTCCACTGTGTTTGTTTAGCCTATTAGTGAATGAGAACATTAGCAAATGCATTTCTTTGTTTTCATCCTCGGAGGAAGGAACAACGTCCACTTGCCCACACAAGCTGACACTGTTTTAATAGATACAAGGTTGCCAACATTTGCTTGAATATTACCTTTAATTAAAACAATTTATTTAGCCTTTTTCCAAAAACTGACAAGGAGCAGATGTGCACACACACAAACACGGCCCCTTAAAACCTTTGCTGGGTCAAAGAGGCAGCAATTAGCGATTTCACAGACCATCACTTTAATTAGAATGGAGAATAGGGACACAAACAAGTGAACACACACAGTGATGCCCTCACACGGATACACAAATGCAGGAAGAACACATCAGTCACTAATATATATAAACAGGGATGATGAACAGATGTTGGAAGGAAACACACTGGAGGGACGAAAGAGTCAAAAACACTGGATCAGGAGAGAGAGCAGAACAAATCAGGGGAGACGCACACAGAGAGGGAGGGAGGTGTGAGCTGTAAAAAAGTTGCCCACACCAGACACAGGAAGTCACAAAGCTTACCCACACACTAATGAGAGTCCATGTTAATTGAGGGTAGTAATTAATCAGTCCTGCTGCTAAATAATCCAATTTGAGCCTCTGTGTCAGTCTGTCATAATATTAGCCTTACAGTCTCCCAGACCCACACACTTCACACACACTGAAGAGAAATGCACAACGAATACACTGACCTGCAGCGATGAACCAATGCACACACTAAGCAGCCATTAGTCACCAACACACACAAATAAGTGGACACATGCTTTACTTTGTCACAAACACATTAAAGGTGTTTACAAAGTGTACCACCTCATGGACCTAGCCAATGTTCATCCATACATGGCTGAACATTGAGCACAATAATGGCTGACGAAAATATTGATCACGCACACAACAGTAAACCAGGGTCATTCTTTCACCTCTTCTTCACTCACATAACAAAAACAGCATCTATGCACGTGTGTGGTTTTGTTTTG
Organism: Epinephelus awoara; assembly: GCA_035609425.1. Taxonomy (NCBI): domain Eukaryota; kingdom Metazoa; phylum Chordata; class Actinopteri; order Perciformes; family Serranidae; genus Epinephelus; species Epinephelus awoara. Next base: position 30,055,654 of record CM069309.1, read on the forward strand.
CATGCCAAGGTTGCGACGCATCACTCTCTGAGATATCAGCAGCTGCTCCCATACAGTAGCAGTGAATTAAATTTCATTTGTGGTGCTCAGAGTGTTGCTATGAAATGTGTTATTCCAAAAACCTGAAACATTTTTATAACTACACTCTGCCAAATTAAAAAAGGGGGATTCAGTCCACCTCGCCGAAGCAAATGGACTAGCTGATCAAGGGGCCGTACCCATGTACACTCTTACCGCCTGGAAAACATGAGGTCGGGCGCTGTGTGCGACTCTCGTGCCTATTGTGTGCCAGCTTTCACAAGCACAGAGGCAGGCTGCATCTGAAGTTGTTAAGCAACCTTAACAAGCTCCAGACTACTTACATGAAATCCTGAGTGCAGAACTAATTTTTTTCCAGGTGCTGTTTTTTAAGTGTGTGGGCCTATAATATTGTTCGTGAGACAGATACAGTATAAAGCTGTGGTTTAGCCCTGCACTAAAAATGATTAACTTCTCCATATTTACCACAGATTGATATTTATGGAAGAAGGGAAAGATGTCTGTCAGCTGTGATTGGTTGTTCCCTGTCACATGACATGAGGTGCTGCATTCTAAAAGTTTAACTCTGTTTATCACAGGGTGCAGCCATTGTGGCCTAAAAAATTTGGCAGTTTTGAGCTTTTGAGCATGCCTGCTGCATGTCTACAATAACAACAATGGATTAGTTGGCACAAAAAGCTGCATGTGTACGGCCCCTAAAACTGGTGAAAAGACTGGAAAAAGCAGTTTCACATTACAAATCCGTGCTTTTCCAGTGCTGTTTGACATGTCGGAGATGGGCGACTTGCCCACAACATGCTAATATGTGCCCACGTTTTTTTTCCCTGCTTACTGAAGCCCCAGATAAACAGGAGGTTTTTACCAGGCAACAAATTACTAGTGATGGCCGAATGAAACCTCATGAATCATTTTCTTTAATTTCTGAGCCCACTAGATGGCGCTGTTTGTTCAACAAAAGGTTTAAAACACACCAGATTTCCATTCTTTTAGCCTCTCTCTTTAAACCAAGAGCACCATCTAGTGGGCTCAGAAAATAAAGAAAATGCTTCATCAGGCTTCATTCTGCCATCACTTCAAATAACCCGCAAAGGTCGCTTCTCCTCCTACATAAACAGACCTGGTGATTTCAACACTAAATAAAACCGTTTTGTGGCTAAAATTGGTGGTTTGCCGACATCGCTCATGGCTGAAGTGCTTCTGACTACAATGGCTGACATGGAAGTGCAACAACATGAAAACATGAATGGCCCTGTCTAGAGCCAGCGTTTGCTTTGTACATTCAGAGCTATTCTAAAAATTATCTTCAAAGACAGCGATATACATATCTATGTATATCTATATCTATCTATCTATCTCTCTCTGTCTATACATATATATATATATATATATATATATATATACAGATATGACTAATTTTAAGGAAACAACATCAATTTTACTGTCAGGTGATTATACACTAAAGAAAACATCTTTATTATATTATACTCCAATTCTGCCAATATATTCCCCTAAATCCTACACACTGAACCTTTACCATCCGCTATCCATGATTCATAGTGAAATGTAGATGTACAGTAGGCGCCATAATGTAATAATCAAAAACAGTTAAGACAGTAAAATGAGAGCATTCCACACAGAAAAGGAGAGGTTCATTAACTGAATATTCAGTCACAAGTCTGGATCTGGGGACCAAAAGTAGCAGCTGGTCAGCAGACCTGAGAGTGCGAGGAAGGGTGTAAGGGGTAAGGAGATCAGAAATGTAAGAAGGCCGCTCAGTGACTTAAAACAAACAATAAAATGTTGTAAAAATCAATTCTTAACACCACCAGTAACCAGTGCAATGAGGCCAGAATAGGGAAGATGTGCTCATACCGTCAGGTTTTTGTGAGAACTCTAGCTGCAGTGTTTTGAATAAGTTGCATATTTGTGTTTGCAGACTTGCCTTGAATTTCCCCTGAGGTATGAAGAAAACATTTTGAACTTAACTGAAATGAGCTGCACTAATGTGTGCGCATGATGACGCTGGTGGCACTATGTATGGTTGCCTTGGCCACCAGTGTGTGACTGTGTGTGTGTGTGTGTGTGAACAGGTGAATGTAACTGGCGGTGTAAAAGCACTTTAAGTGGTCAAAGGACTAAAAAAAGCACATACAAGTCCATTTACCATAATGCATGTTTGCAACATTCAGTGTGCAGACTCTGACAGTGGCGATACTGCAAGGGTGCTCAAAATTAAAACATTACGGTAAATACTTTTACTTCCTGTCTCATGCTGCCTTCTTGCTTGATGGTTTCTCTTTCTCTCTCCACAGGATCACATTTTTAAATAATTCTTCTGACGGCCTGTCATCATTTGTACCATTTGCCTCTGCCATTAGATACTCCAAAAACTTCAGCTCTTTATTATTTTGTGTTGCTATGTAATTAAATCCAGAATTTTCCCATCAGATCAAACACCAGTGACACACACACACACACACACACACACACACACACACACACACAAAGTAAAGAGAATAACAGAGGTCTCTGTAGGTAAAACAGTTATACTGATGTCTCACATTAAATGAAAAGGTGATTTATTCATTAATTTGAAGGTGCAGATTGATGATTTAGGTTGAAACTTATAAGAGCAATGTTATAGTAACATTAACAAATGAAGTCTTTTCGTATGTTATCCTATTTTGCTATGTCGATTTTTATTAGAAACAGACTGGAAAGTTTACTGTATTAAACCTTTGAGTTCCTCTTTTGACAAAATAGTAATTTATCAAATCTTTAAAAAGCAAAACACTGATTGTTTCAGCAAATATGAAAAAAAGTGACCAGTCACTATATCCAGAGAGTAGCACATGAGATAGATAACCTGTTAAAAAAAATATGATTCCTCCTCTTCGTAGTTCTTCTTATAGCATTTGCAACAATCCACCACAGCTCACCCAAAACTGCCAACCAGAGCCATTTCTCGCCTCAAATGCTTTCAAAAACATGTTTTTGAAACAGAGGTAGTGGATGGATCAAACTTTCAAAAGTCTTTCACCTAGGAGAGAGAGGTTTGTGTCCCCTGTGAAGAGTTTTACAATGGCATGCAAATGGACGTTCAATGGGCTAATAACAGCCTTTGAATCTTATAATAGGCTTGCAGGCCCTTCTAACCCATAGCTATGAGACTAAAAACCACAGATAATTGCCATTTAATGGGCAAACCCTCTTCCCTCCTTTGAAGGTCACTGTGTGGGGTTTTGGCAAACTGCTAATGCTGAGCTCCAGTATAGGAGTCTCTAAAAATACCAGACTCACACAACATCCAGCAACACCCAAGAATCCTTGACAGCATGTTTTCACGGTGAGGAAAAAAAGTCTTTTCATACGTTCCCCTGTTTTGCTATGTCGACTTTTATTAGAAACAGACTGAAAAGTTTTATTCATTTGATATCCAGACTTTAAGAATGAGAGAGAGCTACTCTAAAAAACGTGGTGTGAAACTTCTTGAAATATTTTGAGCATTTCACTGGGCTACACTGTGTTCTTAATGGAAAGTTCCAGCATAGTGGGGAATGTCTAGGCACATATCAGACTTTTGCAAAACTCTTGTCAATGCTGGAACATTTATGCACCAAATCAGTAAAATGAGAAACTGGCAAAACATCTATGTATTTAATGTTAATGTGACACATTGTATTCCAGAGCTGGCTATACTGTGCTGTTGTTTGAGACAGGTTGGGAAGCTCTGCAGCAAAATGCTAAACACCTACAGTAGAATTTAATTGGCTACAATGTGACAAAAATAACTGCCTGGAAGTGTCTCTGACGGTACAAAAAAATTCCAGAGAAAATCCTGTGAGAGTCGATAATGATTCAGTTTGCACTTTGTCAAAAGTTTTCAGAAACTTCCCTATGACAATGCAATAACTTGATGTCACAATTCATTTAAAGCCAGAAGATTCAATACTGAGCTGCAGAACACAGCGAGAAAGGCTGCTAACAAGGACACTTGTATAGAGAAATGACAGTGCAATCAAAATAGTGCATTAATGATTTTTTTTCTTTGAAATGTATAAATTAGTACTGAATAATGAAATACAGTAAAACAAAGTGGACTGGAACAAAGCACATATTCCTTACATATGCCTCGGGGCTCACTTATTATTTTTCTCCTTATGAAACCACAAATATCACTGCACTTCTTCACTCGTTTTGTAACTATGTAACTAACAAGTTATAAGCTGCTCTAATTATATTATATTATATCATGATAATAATAATAATAACTCTGTTTAAACATAATATAAAAGGGTTGCTTGTAACAAATGTAGAGAGAATTAGGAACACTGTTTAATGTATAAAGGCAACTGTTGGTTCACATGTTTGGCACAAAGAAACAACTTCACATAATGATTAAATGTCAACGTTGGGTATGTTTACGTTTACATTAAAAGTGCACTATTACTCAGAATATGACAATATTCCAAATTTGATAAAGGTCATTTATTTAAGCAGTATATTCTGTGTGGATTTTTCGAATTAGGCCTTTTCCAATTCCTTACTCCTTTATCCAATATCTCTGGGGAGGTGTTGACAGATCCAGCTCAGCGCAGTGACAGTTTTGTGCCAAAAGGCTTCGCCAAAGGCGCACTAAAATCTTGCCAGCTGAAACCAGGTCTACTCTCAGCGCAGGCGGAGCGCAACCGGTGTAGAGGAAGTTTGGCTGACAGGCAGACAGTGCACACACGTCACCAAAACCTCACAGACAGGTTTCCAGAATGTCAGGCACATTAACGATGCAATAAATACCCACAAAAACCACTATTCAATGCAACTATCTGCAATCAGCACATAAATGTATCTCTATATCGACTGTCCCGTCAGATCAAATAATCAGTGAATACAGCTATGATGTTTCATCTAACCTAGTTTAGAGAATTATGTGAAATAACCATGACCTCTTAACACCACATGCATGGTGGTAGCACGTAATGTGGTAAAAATATGTGCTGTCACCATGGAAATAATGTTACTGGAAAGTCAATTAGAATTCTTTGTTGTGGTGGACATATTAACTCTCTGGTTCACTAATGACCCGCAATGCGCGGTGGTTAATATTAGAACCACATAGCTAGTGTAAAGAGTGAGACAGTCTATGTCAGGAGAAAATCGGGATGGTGAATGGGTCAAACAAACACAGGACTTTCACCCAGGACACTGCTGTTTGTGTACTGTCTTAAACTAAACATCACTTTATGACATACTTGTGTCCTGTATGAAGCAAACGGTTATTTTAATCAAAAACACAATATCTTTCCTGAGCTAACTAGGCAGTTTTGGTGCCTAAAACCAACTGTGGCACCACCACATAATTTAACACATTACATGCCACCACTTAATAATGCGGTTTTAAAAGGTTGTGGTCAATTTACATATTTTTGTGAGATTCCAGATGATCAGAAGAGAAAAGACAAAGAGCACCAAAGTACATCTCTGACATGTTAGTGCCATATGAACCATCTCGGACTCTGAGGACCTCAGGGACCGGCCTCCTGCTGGTGCCCAGAGTCAGGACTAAACATGGGGAATCAGGGTTCCAGTTTTATGCAGCTAAAATCTGGAACAGTCTTTCTGAAGATGTGAGACAGGCCTCTACTCTGACAATGTTCAAATCTAGGCTCAAAACAGCTCTATTTCACTGTGCATATGACTGAAAGGATCTTATCTGCACTCTTCTCTTTTAAAGTTCATTTTATAATGATTATTTATGTTTTGATTTTGTATTGTGATTTTAATGCATTTTCTTCTTCTGTAAAGCACTTTGAATTACTTTGTGTACGAATTGTGCTCTACAAATAAACTTGCCTTGCCTTGCCTTGCCTTGCCAATACCAGCTTAGATAAAAACTGAGTTATGCTGTATAGTAAAAAATATAAATAATTATAATGTATATAAAGTTGCTTCTGCCAGCCACAATATGCCATGAGACTAACCTACACACTGATGAAGGTCTATGTTATTGGAGTTTCTAATTAATCAGTCTGGCTACTTAGAAATGCAATTTTATTTCATTGTGATAATATTAGCTTCACAGACGTACACCCACACACCACACAGAAGAAGAAATCCACAAGAGTGTTTTTATTAGTTGAACATAATTGGACCTATAATGTTCTTTTGAAGATAGTTATAGTATCCCTGATGTACATACAATCCATTAAACTAACGTTGAATCTACCAACCTTACAGGAATACTTAGCCCCGATGATGTGGTGGTAGTTGTTGAGGTGGGCGACTAAGTAGTGAGTATACTCTGCTATATAGTCCAATAGGTTTTGGCTGATAGGCAAAATGACCAGGAAAGGAGGTGGGTATACCCTTTTTTACCTGCATATAACCTCAACCACACCACTGCTTTCATTTGTATATCAATTACTTACTTCATGTTGTGTTGCATTTGAGTAAAATGTTGTTTTCCTTGCATACCTTGGGTTAAGAAAGAATCCAAAATTGGGTGAAATTCTTGATAAATTGAACTAAAAGGCATCCCATCACACAGCAAAACCATATCAAAACATCCTTTTCCAAAATCTCACACAACTCATGCAGTATAATATAAGTCTCATTTATCCAGTCATATGCTCACTATTACCCAAACAAGCATTTTCACTTAACACTTCAGCAAAAGAATACCATACCTGGGCTAGCATGTGCATTTGAACTCATTGGGGCATGTGAGAAAAAGTTTTCTTCATAATTTCAATGTAATACTGGGTGAGTATCTGAAATATAATATTTTTGTGTATGAAGTATTCCCTTATGACAGTTTTCTTTTTTAATTTTTAATTAACTTACCTTTTAATTTACCTGTATGTTGAGGGAAATGTCAGATGAAGCAATAAGAACCAGCCAGCTAATTTACTACAGAAGAAATAATGTCAGTTGGGGGCCAGCAGGGGGAACTACTAAGCAGGGCACATAACTCCTTGAGATCTGGTGGAGAGATCCACTTCCTCTCAGGAGGAAATCCAGGAAAAGGAAGGTTATTTAAGTGTGGGAGTGGCCTATTTGAATCCATTTTGTTTGATGCCATGCTGCAAGGTGAGTGTGTTTGCTGATCCTGTGAGTTCATTTATCTCCTTTAACTTTAGCTTATTTTGTAGTAATGCTATGTAGTGTGTGAAATAGAGTATGGTGAATGTGCTAGGAAAGGTAGTATCAGCACTACTTCTGCCTGGAGCTCACATGTACAGAGCCTGGGTTTGTTGAAGGTGGCAGTGCTGTTTGGGCTGAGAAAGCCATGTGTAAGTAAGGTAAAGGAAGTTGTTGGGTTGGTGTGGGGAGCAGTGAGACCTGGCATTAGGGGAGTGTCTCTGGGACGCCAGAGATCACTGTTTAGCCTCCTGGAGGTGTCGTGGGACCAACTAGACGGAACACCGGTGAAAGGAGGTTCCCACCCGATGACCCCAAAGACATGTTAGTTATCACTGCTCATTGGTCTGTATAGTTAAGCCTTGCCATAATAGCTTATCATAGGGCTTAGGAGAGTATTCACTGAGTGCTGATCCTTTTCTAGAGCACAAACTTCTTGTGTTTATTTGAATTGAAGAACTGTCCAACAGTATCTTGTGCCCAAAGTTTACATTTTGACTTCTTTCTTGAGCGTGTAAAGCTGATAAAGAATTCAAATATTATATATATATATATATATATATATATATATATATATATATATATATATATATATATATATATATACATATATATATATATACATATATAAGACAATATTATTCGGAAATGGGCTCATCTTACTATATAATGACGAAAACTTTGTCTGCGTGTCTGTCTGTGTCTCTGTTCAATGTTTTTTTCCTGACTGACTTGGTCAATCCATGTGAAGTCGACCGATCTGCATGAAACTCAGTGAACATAATCTAGGGACCAATATCTAAAGTTCCCTCTTGGCAAAAGTTGGAAAACTTACTAAAACTGAGCTTCTATAAGGCAATGAATATTGCGGAGGGCGTGGCTCATCACATAAAGGTGTATAAAATCTCAAGGGTTTCACTGATCACGACGCAATTTAGGCATATGACCACACATAATCTGAGGGGACCCCTCCATTATTGACCCCATCAAACAAAATGGGGGCGCTAGAGAGCTAATTTCTTATCCAGGCCTACCCACCATATCGATTTTTACTAAACTTGGTAGATATGTAGAACAGGACGCCTCAAGGTGACTGGAGAAATTTAACTCTAATTGGCAACTGGGTGGCGCTATAACAACAGAAAAATGCTTAAAAATGGCTAAAATGGACCGATCGCTGTGGCTCCCCCTGTGGCCCAATGTTGTTGTTTTCTAATTTTTGGTATGACTAAGTCATGGTATGGTATGCTGTACATAATCACAGAAACTGTCAGTGTGTCATTCTGTCAGTCAGTCATTCTGTCTGAGTGACTTTCGAGGTGTTATGATACCCCACTGTGAAAGGTGCCTTTTTGTCTGTGTCTGATGCTGAAATCTCTGAATAAGTGGTGGTATTTGATGAGTTTAAAGTGAGAACAGTTTGGTGGTGCTGTAGATTGAAGGAAAGCAAAATGAAGCGAATAAGCATCCATAAGACCAGTGACTCCAGTTTGTTCTTTACGGAACATACAACATCATACAACATTCAACATACAAATGTCCTATTGTGAGTTAGAAATAGGGATCTACTGAATTTTCTTTTAAGGTGCATCTCCTCTGGGTGGGTGAGACTAATGGGAGTTTTTTATTTTACATATTTAAAAAAAAACAAAAAACTGAACAACTGGACTGTACCTTCAATACAAAGCAGACCTATTCAAACCCCTTCACTATTTTTTTTTTTAAAGCAAGGTACTTGGGGGACTCATTTTTCAATTTTACATCACCATTTTCTCTCTCCTTACTTTCTTTTATCCTCTCTGTACTCTCATGTTCTCTCATAAACCCCACTATTCTGAATTTAATTAAAATTGACTGAAATGTCTGCCATCTCATGATGCTTTAAAAAGCCTTTAACAGTTGCATGTGTACTAAGCACGCACACGGCTCTCACACTCGCAACTGATGACGCATACATGCACTCAACAGTCTTCTGTCAACATCTATATAAGTTCCATACTGCATGCACTGCACACAATATTCACTTTAAACTGCTCATAGCACGCATATCACTACTTATCTTAGCAAGAAGATTCAGCTGAAATACACAAAAATACACAAATTAACTCACACACACAAGTTACATGGATAGTCATGAGCGAAACACATGATGTTAAAAGTAAACATACGTGCACAATGAAAGGTGCATTAATCATAAGCTTGAATGGAATTGGTTAAATTGGCAGGCAAGATTAAAAGGGCATGTGCAAAATTTAAATATGCGCACACAGATATGTGCACAGGCACACACACAGATGGTATGCTACACTACACAAAGTTCAAGTGACAAAGGGAGACAAGAAGATGCAACTTAAAGTCATGTTGTCAATGCTGATATTTCATTGCTGCATATGTGTGTATGAGTGTGTGTGTGTGTGTGTGTGTGTGTGCATGTGCGGTAATTTGTTCAGGCGTCTGCAAGAACATGTTCAAACAATATCACAGAGACATTAAAGGTGGCGGCATGGGTGGATCCCATGAAGAGAGTCTCTCTCTCTCTCTCTCTCTCTCTCTCTCTCTCTCTCTCTCTCTCTCTCTCTCACACACTCACACACACACACACACAAACACACACACACACACACACACTTACATATCAACACAGACTCACACACCAATAATTCATGCGTTTTCACATTGTGAAACCAGTGCGTGTCTTCCGTCTGTGTCGAAATTGTACTTGTCGCTCTCAATCTCCTTCTCTAACTATAGCCAATCAATAATACAGGAGCCACTCACTGCTTGGCACACACACACAAGCTGTTATGGCTTTCCTCAGAGCGCCTTGCACTCAATCTGCATCATGTTCTTTATGACATCTCACAAACTTTTTTGAGGTCTTTCTTCTGACCTCTTTCTCTTCATCTTTAGCTAACTTAAATATCACTTTTATTACATTTTAAAGCTGCAGAAATTATTATTTTTGCCACATGGGAGCAGCGGGAACAAGCTGTGAACCAGTGTTGTAGTACTTGAGATTAGTCTTGGTCGTTATACCGATCTCAAGACCACTCTTTGAAGGTTATCATTTTAATTTGGTCTGAACTCTTTCAGTGAGATTTTTGAGCTTTTGGTCTGAAATCAGCTGCCTGCTACAGCTGAAAACAACACACGAGAGCAGTGAGAGTAAACCAGAAAAGTAATGGTACCAGACAGCTAAACAATGAGCTGAAAATTACTATAAAGCTCTGTCAGGCTGAGAGGAGCTGCAGATTCAGGTGATAATTGTCTGTAGGTTCATCACTACAAGCGACCTTTCACACTGTCACATTGTTACCGCTTTAAATAATGGGCTTCTAACAACAGACATTTTTCTCTGTCCTGTTTGACTTGTGTATTATAGTCATTAGGCAGACATTATGTCTCTGTAATGGCTGAACATTTGTTGTTTGACTGTAGACGATAGTAACAGCAGAGCTCTAAATGGTGAATCACTGGGAACAAGACTTAATATAATTTGACCTGTTTAAATCAGCTTTACATTTGAATTTATCCATAAAATGCTTTCAATCAAATCACTAAACCTATATCCATCCACCATCAGCTACAGTATTTGCTTACTTCCTTGGTTGCAATAATTTTAAATTCACCGAGGTCTGTTGTTTGTTATCTGCTTAACATGGTTAAGTGAAAAAAGAGAAACAGACATCAGCAAAAGATAAGAATGAATGATTTTGTTGATGGATAATTTTTGCAGTGTGAGACACTAACTCCCCAGTGGATACAGGAGGTTGGTCATGTCAGTAAATTTGTCTCGGATGAGTTGGCAGGCTGACTGACTGACTAACACATTGAGGTCAAGTATGGAGTTCTTTGAAAATTTTTCCCCTCTTGTTGTTTGGAAAACAACTGACAGTGTGGAAATGAGTCAGACATGTAATTGTCTTTCTTTCCTTTTTTGTGCAGCCTACCAGACTTGTTGAAGTGGACTTATTGGCTGGGATGGATTAAAATGATTGAGCTCACACACATGCATACACACACATTGCCATAGGGTAAATAACTTATGTTATGCCACCAGGCACAGCTTTATGACTTAATTGTTAATTGTGTAATGCACACACATGAGCAGCAATTTATCAAAGACTATTTGTTTCAGTGTATATACCGTATTAGTATTTAACAAACTACACTATTCTGATAGCGTTCGATTTTACTTGGAGAAAGGTTAGACAGGTTTTGTGATGTGATATTGTTTTCAGCCCTGGTGGTATGGCTGCGCTAAAGTGTTGCTTTGATGACATTTTCAAGTCTTAAAGTGGCTTTAGAGACCCATTAAATTGGCACCTTGATGTCCCGGAAAACATTTACTTTACAGGATCTCAAGGCACTACCGGTGGAGAAAAGGGCCCGGTTTTGTGACCTTAGATTTGCATCCATGCTTTTTGCAGATGATGTGGTTCTATTGGCTTCATCACACCATGAGGCACTGGGGCAGTTTGCAGCTGACTGTAAAGCAGACAGGATGAGAGTCAGCACCTCCAATTCTACGGCCAAGGTTCTCTGCTAGAAATAGGTGGATTGCCTCCTCTGGGTTGAGAGTGAGTCACTGCCCCAAGTGAGGGAGTTCAAGCATCTTGGGGGCTTGTTTACCAGTGAAGGTAGAATGGAGTGTGAGATGGATCGGCGGTTGGGCGTAGTGTCTGCAGTGATGCGGGCGCTGTGCTGAAGTGTGGTAGTCAAGAGAGAGCTGAGCCAGAAGGCAAAGCTTTTGATTTACTGGTCCATCTACTTCCCATCCCTCACCTATGGCCATGAGCTCTGGGTAATAACCAAAAGAATGAAGTCACGGACACAAGCCGATATTAGTTTCCTCAGAAGGGTGGCTGGGCTCAGCCTTAGACATAGTGTAAGGAGATTGGATATCCAAAGGGAGCTTGGAGTAGAGCTGCTGCTCTTTTTCATTGAAAGGGGTCAGTTCACGTGGTTCAGGCATCTGATCAGGATGCCTCCTGGGCGCCTTCCATTAGAGGTGTTACGGATACGTCCAACTGGTAGGAGGCAGACCTAGAACATGCCAGAGGGGATACATATCTCACCTGGTCTGGGAACCTCGCAGAATCCCCCAAAACCAGCTGGAAAGCATTGCTGGGAAGCGAGACATCTGGAATACTTTGCTCAGCCTGCTGCCCCGGTGACCCAGCTCTGGATAAGTGATGGATGGATATCGCACCTGCCTCACCTCTCAAATCAAACTACTTCTTTCTTTTTAAAGTCTACAGCAATGCTAGCATCTCTGTGATGTTTTACTCATGCACAGCAGTGATTTGAGCTAAATGCTTAAAACCAAATGCGAACATGCTTACAATGGCATGGCTAACATGTTGATACATAGCAGGTTTAATGTTTAGTATGCTTACCATCTTGGCCTGGCACATTTTCCTCAAAAACATCACGAGCAATGGCTACAGTAGTCTTGAGTCTCCCTAGCTAGGCTACCTGTGGATTCCAAATCCAAAAAGTTTCAGGGAAAAATAGAGCATTTAACAGCGCGTGGACAACTTCATTTTCTTTAATCAGCAATGCTGCAAAGTACAAAATAGTCAAAATATTCCCACTGCAGAATAGCCACCTTGTGCTAAAACATATAATGAATGATCATTAAAATCCATTAGTAATGTTGATTGGCTGAATTTGACTTCAAATGCTGTGTTACTTAAAATATGAGGCTAATTTTTTCCCTTTATTTTCTTTTGTTGGCCAAAACTTGCTCTTTTGCTCAATTCCAAAAGCTCCTGCAGGGCTATTTTAACAACTTTAGCATGCGGTTCACCTGTGGAAAAACTTCACCACCAACTGGCAGAGGCTGGAAATGGGTATTGTCACGGGCTGTACAATATCAGTGATCCTGTTTTCTGCAGTGATGAATCTTCTTGTCAAGTCAGCAGAGAAGCTGCGTCGGGGTGCAGTGCTGGCATCCAGCAGGTACCCATCAGGTCATTCATGGATGACCCCACCATTACAGCAAAATCAGTACCTGAAGGGAGATGGATCTTGGAGGACTTGGTTGAACTTGCTGACTGGACAAGGATGGAGTTGAAACCTGAAAAGTCCAGAAGTCTGGTACGGGTCAGTAGCCCAGGGCAGGCTTGGACTGGGTTGCTCCATTAGATCGAGCTGGAACAAAGCTGACCCAAAGGAGCGGCGCAGCAGAGGGAGGTCTGCAAAGCAGAGGAGGAAACCTGGCATGTCAAGGCTGTAGCCATGAAGAAACAGGGCAGCTGGACAAAGTGGGACGGAGTACAAGGAAGGGCTCTGACTTGGCAGGAGATCTGGAACATGGAAGGACATCGTGTAAAGTTCTTGATGTGTTCGGTCTATGATGTCCTGCCTACTCCATCAAACATCCACACATGGGGGATGGCAGAGAGCCCCAAGTGCAAACTCTGTGGAAAGTTTGCAAACCTTGAACATGTCCCCTCATCTTGCCAGTCAAGCTTGGGAGATGGGAAATTCCGATGGCGTCACAATAAGATTCTGGCCCAGCTGGCGGATGGTGTGGAACAGGCACAGAAAAAGACAAAGGAAGTTTCTGATGAGCCCTACTTTGTCCAATTTGTCAGGGCAGGGGAAAGTGCTGTAGCAGGATGGCCTCCGCAAACGACTGGGAGATGCGGGCAGACCTGAAAAAGCAGCTCAAATTCCCAGAGGAGATAGCTCATACCAGCCTCAGACCAGATATCATTCTCTGGTCTAGAGGTACCAAACAGGTGGAGCTAATACAGCTGACAGTACCCTGGGAAGAGAGGATGGAAGAGGCGCATGAGCATAAGCTCAAGAAATATCAAGCCCTTATGCTTGAGAGCCAGCAAAAGGGATGGAAGGCCTGGAATCTGCCCGTTGAGGTTGGCTGTAGAGGATTCGCTGGACAGTCGCTCTGGAGAACCCTGTGTCTGCTGGGGATTGAAGGGATGGCTAGGAAGAGACTAGTAGGCAACATTGCCAAGCAGGATGAAACAGCATCCCGTTGGATCTGTAGCCACACAACTCTTGCCCAGCTGAGTTACGGGGCCAAATCCTCCAGTTGGTGCCTTGTAGGGAAAAGAAGAGGAGAGAGCGATGCTGCTGGTCCACAGATGGCGCAGGGCGGAGTACCTGTGAAGGTGGGAATCAGAAATACTTATTTGTATTTGTATTGTATTGTATTGTATTTTGCATATAAATAAAAGTCGCTTGCAAACAATCAAACTAACAAACAAACAAAAAACTTTCCATGTTGCTTCTCAGGGCCTCCATACATTTCACTCAAAGCCATGAATGTCAACCTCATGGTGGCTCTACAGGAAAAGCCAAAGGATCTCAAAAGTCAGAATACATCCTCTGGGTGCCATGAAAGTCTACACAACATTTGATAGGCAGTGTGAAAATGAGTCAGATTTAAAATTGTCTTTCTTTTTGTGTAGAGATTTTGACTTTATTAGAAAAGGAATTCAGTATTGGAGTTAAATCACTGGACATCCCACACACACACACAAAGTTGCAAAAACTGACAGAGTGCTTTCTGAAAGTGCCTTTATGCAGACTTTTGGTATCAGTGTAATGTCTTACAAATTACAGTATTCTAATGGCATTTTATCTTACTTGAGGAAATATAAGACAGTTCCAGTGCAGTCATAACTGCTGCAGTCTGTGTTGCTTTCAGCCAAACTGGCACTGGTGTGCCAATGTGTCTTTATTATTACTACCACAAGGAACTGTTATGATAGTATATTGTTTTACATAAATTGCTGTTTCAGTCAGCATCTTGAATCCCCTCACTTCTACTTTCTGCAGCTATACCTGAAAGAAAAAAAAAAAAGTTTTGAAATCAAAGACTAGCACCATCTGCAACAGCGAATTAATGATGTCTGCAAAGCTTATATCCATATGCTGTTGCTGCTGTTGTATACAAATCAGTATGTGCCGCCTGTAGTACTACACTGCCTTTGATCGCTGTTGTTCATCCTGACATGCTTTGTTGGATACAAATAAACATAGTATTCTGGTTGCAAACATGTATATACATTGGCTAGATTGTATAGTACATTAATACAGCAGCAGCAGTGTGTGCTGTCAAATATAGATGAATATCCGTATGTGTAATTGGCTGCTGCTTCCGTCTTGTGTTGTTGTAATGTGAAAGTGTTTTTGCAGGAATAAATGAGGAGGTGGTGCAGATGAGAAGACAAGAGGAGGAACACATAGTGAACACAGTATACAAATATGACAGGCCGAGTAAATCACTTACACTGACAGCACTGTATTAGATTTCGACTGCAAAGGGCAGAAATGATGTAGAGAACGACAGTGAACGGCAAGAGGTCGAGATGAGGGGAGGACAGCAGTGTGACTGACAGAGAGAAAGGTAAAGAGGAAAGAGAAGGAGGGAATAGCAGGAAGAGTGTCGGCAAAGGAGAAGGAGGGAGGTGTGTTAATGACAATGGGAAGGGAAGGTGGCACTCAGTTCCCTGCAGCTGAATGTGTGATACAGAGAGGACAAGAGGAGAGGAGCAGAGGAGAAAGACAAAGATGTCAAGAGGAGCGAAATCTAGAAAGAAAGAAAAAAAGATGAGTTAAAAAAAAAAAGACAAATGGATTGCAATATGAGAGTAGTGGCACCAGGCAGGGTGAAGAGGTTGTTAAATATCATATCATGAAACCTGGTTTTTGCAGTCATTTAGATAAAAGCAAGGCTCTGCAAAAGGGTAGTGAAAGGCGCTCTGCTCCTCTAGCAATTCATTGAGATCCCCTCCACACTCAAAGCTGGATTTCAGATCAATATGAGGTTGTAAACTGGCTCAGAGGGGGTTAAAAGATCTTAGATATAGCACGCACAGAGACAATTATGCTTTAAAAGAGATCTTTGAAATGATTCTATATCAGAGAGATATGGGATGTGATTGACTGATATATAAAAAGGTCAAAATTCAGTGCCCTTAACAACCTAGGGGCCAGACTCAGATTCTATAGTGGTATTTAACTGTAATATGAGAAGATAAGGTAATGAAAGTCTTCAAATTATTAGCTTTATGTAGAGGGGAAAGTCTAAGCAGTGAAAAATGGATGTTTCTTGATATACAAATAAAAACTGGAATTACAAATTACAATTTTTAAACACATTAATATGATGACAAATGCAGCTTCCTTTTGCTGGATTGATACCGGACATGAGGGGTTAATGGCAGTCACGTTGCAGATACCTTGGTATGGAGATGATTAGTTGATTGGATGATTGATTAGTTTTGCATTAGTTTTTGATGATGGATGTTGTTTAAGGTTAGGGTTATGGGTTAATCCTAACACTAATCCCATATGGTGACTGTTTACTGTGGTTCATTTACTGTGTGTTACAGAGCAATGGTGGGAAATGCTCTGTTGCAATGATTTGTGTCCTGTTTCATTAAAGATGGAAATTACTGCTGTGTTTTTAGGAGAAAACTGAAGCAAGTAATGTCCATAGTCACAGTCGAAATGACTGTTAATGATTTTTGACAAAACACACATCAGCTACATAGCTGCCATAGCTACTCCTACCCCTAAATCCAGATTAAGTAATTAAGCTTTAGTGCTGTAGTTGTATAGTGTAAATGACCTAGTATAAAGTCTTATTGTGTGAATATATGGTGTACATGACCTGACATAGACTTACTATCCTAACGTGACAACTAAATGATTCTGGCCAAATTTTGTTGTGTAAGGAGAAGCAATTGTTCTCAGAGCTGGTTGTCTGAATAACAGGAAAGCAGTCGCTTAAGTGACAGGAAACACTTTTTAATGTGTACTGGAAAGCTGAAGGTGTATCGACCGAAACTGCTTGTTTGTCAGACATTATAAATTGTCATGAAATTTGTTGGCTTTCTTGCGAGTAAACCCTCAAATGTGCAACTCCATGTCTGAGCCTCTCTTAAAATTACTTTGTCAAATTTTCTAAAACCGTTGGTACGTCCAGACAATAATACATGAGACAGACATCCTGTATGAAAAAAAAAACATTTTCTAGAATACACTGACTCCTGAAGAGGAACAACCAGTCTTAGCCAGAGTCTCTAACTCATCTGTCAGTTATGTCAATCACTGCTCATAATCTGCGGTCAGATTAGGCAAATTAGTCTTGCATGTGGCTCGACTGTTTTCAAAATGGTAGTCGGGCAAACGTTCTCATTTCACATATTTTAAGAAACTTATTTTAGTGTACTGTTTAGTACACTTTAGAAAATTTAAAAGATTTGTGACCTGGCTGCCGTATTGTAAACAATACTGCCGAAACTAAACATCACCCACAGACAAGAGTAAACTTTCTTATTTTACAGCTAAACAGTACATTACAGTATGTTTTTAAAATATTTGAGGTGAGAAATAGGCAATGCAGCACCAGAATCTTGGTTTATATTTGATCAGTGCTGCCTAGTTTGACAGTTTGACTGCAGTTCATGAGCCGTGACTGACATGATTGACAGTTATGTTAGAGATGCTGTTTTCATTCAGACGCACTGAATTATAGCAAATGCCATTAGAATTTCTTCGAGGAGGCAGAAAATAAATATTTGTCCTGTGTACTAGTGTCTGGATATGAAGACAGTTTCAGCACATATGACAAAAAGATATTTTTCTAAAAGTTACCAACTACAGCTTTAATAATCTAACTTGAAATAAACATTTATGTACAAATCACTAAACATATAAAGTACATAGGCAAGAGAGTGTGAATGTAGTGATAAAACAATATTTTTACAACCTACATGTACATAAGTATATTTTCACTGGCTCTTGATTCCTCTCTGCCACACATTTTAATGTGAGAATTTCTAAGTCCTGGTGCAGTCTATTGCAAAGGTCCTCTTGAACCAATCATTTTTTGTCCTCCCCTCACTAGTCTTTCTCTGGCCTGCTTTCCACATGGCTTTATAGAGTGATGGTGCGATTGGATGACTGGCAGCTGTAACCTTCACTCACTACCCTTGGAAGGATGTATGGATGACTACATGCCACAGTATGGAGAGATGGATGGATGGGAAGGAGCGTGAATTTTCAGGGTGGATAGGCAGACATTAGCTACTCATGCTTGATTGATCCGTTTAAATGTAATCCACATTAAACCAAAAGTATCATATCAACCGAGTTCAGACAGTTGTGAAATACACCTGACAGTTATCCACTCCCAGAGGGCCAGCTGCTGTGCTGCTTTATGGACATAACAGCTGTGCAGTGGGACTACTTCAAACACAAAGTACAGATTACATTCTGTGTATATGTCATGTTTTATACATTATGGAGGACATGTGTTTGCTACCAAATATACATATATGGATATTATAAGACTACAATGAGAAAGAGAAAGCCTTTGCCATTTTAAAGGGGGTACTATAACTGCTATTACAGTCAAACCCTGACTCAGTCATTTGGTCCATTTAACCCCCGAGAGTTGAAATTCTTTACATTTAAAACACAAACACTTGATTAAAACATCTAAGCAACATGAAGTGATTCCAACTGCAAGTATAGTCATAGTAGTAATAAAGCAGCCAAGTGTCTGTACAATGCCTTAGTGCCTTATGGGTAAAAACGTTTTAAATATTTCCAAAGATGGTACAGAGGTACTATTATCAATAATTTGGACCAGTTATCTGTAAATTATGGTTGAAAAGAAATACTAGGAAACACAACACTATTGGGTAGTTGTGAATGAGATGAGTACTGTAAGAGTTGTGTAAAAATTTGTAACTAAGTAGATATCAGGTGGAGAGCAACACTGAAATAACAAAGAAGTGCAGGTTAAGTTAAAATAAATTATCACTAAAATTAAAATAGTTACAGCTACTAAAAACCCACTAGTGGTGTTATAAATGCCTTAAAAATGAGTTAAAATACTTAAGATACTATTGCTTAAAACAATACAATATTGTTTTAAAAAATATAGGCAAGAGGCACTTAAAAATGTTCTTTAAAATGTCCAAGGAAGCAGCTCAATTATTAAAAACAGTCAACTGTCCTTATCTCATTCCTGCGGGGTATCTGGCAGCAGGCTCTGGCCAATATGGCGTTGTGACACTGTAGTCCAACTCTTTTGTGTCCGAAGCCCATGTGTTCACAGGCAACCTGTTATAAGAGACACGCTCGTCCACAGCACCATTACCCTCTTACACACAAGCTGAGTTTGGGGATACTCACATAAACGGGGCAGAACTCTCAACTCTGCCTGATAGTTACAATGCGTTGTAGTGCTGTGGTCGCTGGTCGCTCCTCTGTGCCAGTTTCGCTCAGCGGACCACCCTGAATGGACTGTCGACTGGTGTGCCGTCTCCAACACTGTGTTGTCTTGCCCTGCTGCCGTCCCCTCATGCTGCTTCCTTTGAGCTCCTTTCACAGGATATACATGCAAATACATTCAATCATTCAATCAATTATTTGTCACATGAAATTATACAAATTACAACTTGGACAATGAATTATCCATGTTTCCAGATGGTTCTGGTAATCCATGGTTTCTAGTTGTGGAATTATTTAATTGCTCACACATTTTGACCCCAATAAGACAGCTGCATGGTCACTCACTCTGAACACAGGCAGCATTGCTCTGTGGCCATCCTTGAAAGACATATAGCAGTGATCCACAGCAGGAATAGGACAGCACCTCACATTTCCACTGTCACACCAGTCCTTTTTTACCATATGTCTCCTCTGCTTCTCCCATGTTCCCTCTCTCCGGAGTCCTGTGCTCTGTCAAATCAGCATACAGAAAAAAATGTATCTGGTTGAAAGGATTTCACAAAGTTTCAGTGAATCAAGGGTTAGTACAGTCTCTGATATCCTGTTGGCAACTGATGCAGCACAGAGGTCGTTCAGTTTATTTTCAGATGCACAGTACAATGGCTAGCTCAGCTGGTGCCCATCTTCTCCATGATGATGTTTACATGTGAAAATCTCAACCTGGCTAGCTAGCAGAGGTAGCAGGAGAAGAGTTTACAGTCTGGTGAGTTGATTTCCACATATTGAAAGGTGACTTGCGGCCACACACAAACACCCTCCAAAGCCAACCGCAAAGAGCACCACCAGCATTTGCAAAGTAGACAAAGGATCATAAATTTAGCACAAATTTAGCGGAGCTCAGAGAGAGGCAATGGGAAATGTCCACGCCTACATTGTTGGCATTAGCATAATAAGTACCTTGCTGTTAGTGACACTTCATTTGTTTGTGTCTTTGGGCCTTGAATTGTATCTGTCATTTATACACCATCGGGGAGCTTGAAACTGCTGTTAACAGTTCATTTACGAGTAAAAATCCATAGAAACACATAACTGAACACACACAGGAGAATACAGCAATGCACAACCACAGCCAAAGCACTCTATTCACACACAAACAGATGGGTGCACATACAAAAGAAGACATGGTGTCATTCATTCTGGTTAAGTGTTGTTTAGATGGTAGTTGGCGTCTAATTCCCCCATTCTAATAAGTCTACAGAGAGAGAGAGAAAAGAGCCATTTAACACTAATCCTCACCAAATAATACATTCATTTGTGTGCAGAATGGGAGGATTTAACGCCAGCTCACAACCAAACAAGACTGGAGTGAAATGGATGCCACCATGTCTGCGAGCATGTGTGTGTTTGTGACTCCATTGGGGATGAAGCGTGAGAGGAAAAATAAAGTGATTATTTCACAGTCATCTGACAGTGAGCACATATCACAAAAGTTCCAGTCAACTGTTTTTTTTTTTCTTTGTTTGTTTTTTTGGTAAATAATTTATGTAATTTATCTAAGGTGTCCAATGGAAAGGCTCGGTTTGTTTGCACGTAAGCTCATGTTACATTGTAGCAGCCTGTTAACAGCAACATCAATTAAAGAGTACCTTAACACAAGGCTGAAAGGCAGTGTTCTGCTGCCCTCTGTGTTTAGAAGTTTCAGCCTGTCTCACCTCAGACCACAACCTGCATCACTCATTATAGCAACATAAATGGTACCCAATACATTTTTTGCCACGTGCAGGAGCATGTGACGACGTGGTACACATTTATGCTGAAGGATTTGTGCCATTCCTCTAATTGACATCTTTCACATACCAATCGCTCCTCTTGCGCTCAATTATAATGAGGTACAAGTATTCTCAAATAACCTTTAATAAAAAAAAATGTTACTGTAGAGACATATACTGCAAATAAGTGATTGATTCCCTTCTGAAGAAACATGTATCCTTTATAGCCTGAGATGGAACCCCAGCAAAACTACGAGTGGCATGACTGTGGCAAAAAAAAGACGACAGTAAATACGTGAAATGCTTAATTTTCTTTTCTCTTTTTCAGGCGTACCTACTTGACTTGACTGAGCAGCCGTTTGAACCACAGGAGACATACAGTACAGTATACGACAGATAAGATGACTGACATTGATGGAGCGTCTGCATCTGGTACTTTAACAAACCTGCATTAGAGTGAGTTGGCTCTGAGAAAATGATGGATAGCTCACAGGATGGAGGAGTGACATGGAGGAGGGGATCTGAGGTGAAGTGAGGCAGGGCAGAGATGGAGGTTCAGATTTCAGTTGACGGATCAGCTGTCAACGAAATCGGAGAAACAACTTCTAATGTTGGTTTTAAGTGTATGACTCCAGTTTCTGTGCAGTTTATTATACTATGGGGCTGTTAGAGATTTAGTCACATAATTGACCATTTCCTCGGCCGAACAGCAATTGTCTTATCATAGTTCAGCAACCATATCAAGGCATAGCAGGTCTGTCAGGCTCCCCCTGTTGAAGGAAAGTTTATGAGCTGTAGTAAGATTACTGCTGCATCAATTGGGAAATTTGGAGCTGATACCAATGTTTAAAATAAGAATAGCCATACTTATACCAAGGTTTTTTGGTCGGTCGCATTTTAACCATTTTTAAAGCTGCCCTGTGGAGTTTTTACATATAAACCAATGTCCGTTACATCACAGCCACTGCCAAACAAGTTATTAGGATGATCATTGAACTCATCTCCACCACACAACAGTCTCTGGTTTGCTTAGAAGCGTTACTGCCTCTGAGGAGCGACATTCCCACGCTGTCGCACAGGAAATGACACATTTGACGTAAAGTTCAAAGAGCACATGCGCAGTTGGAAATGTCGGAGACGACGAGGCTAGCAGAGGAGCTACTGAAAGATGTCTGAAAACCCAAAGAAACAGCCCAGGAAAGCTTCCGAAGCCTCTGGAGCTGGTCCCGCTGGTCCTCCCCAACCTCCCCGACGTTCAGAAGAAGGAAAAAAGGCAAAACAAGAGGGTGACAAATGCAGAAATAAAGCCCTTTTCACACAGAGCACGCAAAACGCAGACCTCCGCCGATGAACCCATTCATTGTGTATGTGCTACCGTGGCGCAAGAGCGCACCGCTCTGCCACTGAGCTGTCTGTACTGTAATGAATCACTCACGAGCAGGAGACCAGAGTAGCATTCGGGAAAAAGGCCCGTTTATTTGTGCACTCCAAAAACTCCGGTAACACTCCAGGGGGGTAACACGTAAAAGTCTCCGTCCTAAACTCTGACTCTTCTAGCGTAGCACACACACTTCATACACACATACTCACTTACAGTACCCAGTGGGGCAGCCCTCCCCCTCTCTGCTCCACCAATCTCCAGCCCGCACACTGACTGACAGCTGACTCCACTCATACCACACTCACCCCTGCCCCAGGGTCGCTACAGTATATTTGTTCATAGCAAATAAAACAACGAAAATTATTGGGTGGTAAATAGGTGTGTCATTTAGCTTTGTGCGGTGCGGGAGCGTCACTCATATTGCCAACATCATCGAATGGCGCACGCTGACTGTTATTCTTGCAGTACTAAGAGATCTAAGAGATCGATTTGAAGTGTTTTTCAAAAATTTAAAAATGGCAGAAAATCTATATAGCCAGAAGTTATGGATTCTCAAGGCAAATGTGTTCCTCATGAGGAGAGGCATCTCTGTGCAAAGTTTCATGTCTCTACGACATACGGGGCATGAGATATGCCCATTCAAAGTTTGCAATTTCAATCACTTGCTATAGCGCCCCCCTTTGG
This sequence comes from Epinephelus awoara, assembly GCA_035609425.1. NCBI lineage: Eukaryota > Metazoa > Chordata > Actinopteri > Perciformes > Serranidae > Epinephelus > Epinephelus awoara. The sequence goes on from CM069309.1 coordinate 30,078,889, forward strand.
CCAATTGATGTAATATTGCTTCATTCACATCCTCCCATGACCCTCTACCACTGTGCCAAATTTCACATGGATTGACCAAGTCAGTGAGGAGAAAAACGTGGAACAGACACACAGACACACACACAGACAGAGTTTTCGTCATTGTAAGATAAGTGTTGTTTTTATAAAACATTTAAAATAACCTTCTTTCACAATGAAACCATTTTTTAATTACTGCTTCAAATGCCTTTTTACGTTATATAATATATATCACAATTCCCTTTCTAATATCTATTTTATATTTCTGTGAACATAAACTTAATTTGTTTGAAAATGCTTCGTGAGGCTTCATTCCGCCATCGCTACCACCAGTGGCCGTTCATACCACTGTCCAATTTCCAGTCTCGCCACTCTGCTTGTACATACAGTACCAGCTCCCATAGCAGTTCTTTTCCTCTGCTCCTATAGTAGCTTGACTCCTCTCCTCAGCATTGATAAAGGTTTCTGTAAAAAAAAATGTTGCTGTGTCTCATGTGTGACATAGAATGGATGTGGAGACTCATTGTTGAGGTCAAGATATGTACTGTATTAGTCCCGAGCAAAACGACCCACAATCCCGTCATAAAGACAATGGCCAAAAAGATATTGCCTGGCGAGTCATAGCTCTGGAGATCAGCTCTTCAGGTGAGAAATCGAGTTTAATTAGGGGCTGTCCACACATGATTTCATGCTAATGCAGAGGTGAAGGAAACACAGATCTTTCAGTAAAAGCAGTAATAACGTTGCGTGGTCATCTGTTGACAAGTTGCAGCGTGACGCATCCAATGTGTGCTGGAGTGGCACTTGACGCATGTTACATGAGGTGCTGCGGCAGCGCTGGTGTGTTTTCAGCTTTGGCTTTTCATTGGTCCTTAGTGCACATGACACAAATATTACACTAGGGTTATAGAATTCGACTGGGCTAGTAATGGTGCTGTAGTAAAACCAGTTACCAGCTTGCTGTATGACAGATATATCTGCTTCTAAAGTGAAGGAATGAAAGTATTCCTAATTCTTAACATGACAGTCTTTAAAGAAGCACTTACATAAATGTGCTTAAGGAGGGAAAAAAGAAAAAAAAACATGAAAATATATGATAAGCACTACAGGTTTATTTCAACATTTTATTATAAATGCTGTTTTGTTCAACCAAGACCTTCGCTTTCCTCACTTTACAGCTGCCCTCAGGCCAGTCTCTGTTGTCACTAAGCCTTTAATCACATAACTGTTTGTTTACTGCACACTTATCTTGCCTTCATCTGAACTAATGGCTCTGATGCAAAGCAGTTAAGTGTGAGTGTGTGTGTGTGTGTGTGTGTGTGTGTGTGTGTGTGTGTGTGTGTGTGTGTATGTATGTACATATTGCATGTGCACATGCATTACATGCATGTTTCAAGGTTAAGTTCATAAACTGTAAATGAAAGATGCTTCTCTTCATTTCTGCCTCTTATCTCTTCACACAAACACACAAAGCATCACACTTTCACTGAACTGTGTTTGTTGAGGAAAAAGACAAATTAAAAAACAGAACAGCCCAGCAGGCACAGAAAGGATACTGTGTTTAATGCAACAACTCTGACTTGATCAATTACTGTTATCAGAACAGTACTTTGTATTTTCCACCATGGTGATGTTTGACACCAAGTATTGATGAGTAGGTAGTGCCAGCTATTTTAGATGCACTGTGGCCATTACAGCATTGATACCTGTGAAATTTGTGTGCTTTATATAGAAGTTAAACTATGATCCTTTAATAAAACCTACATGTGATGGGTATAATGGCAGTTTGAATATAATTTGGCCTTCAGCTTGAATTTAAATATTAAGATGGTGTCTCTCCCCATATTGGCAGGAAGGTTATTCTAAATGGAGAGAGCCACACACTGACTCTTCCTTAGCTGTGGTTAATTATTGAAGTGGGTGATATTTCAAACAGTACTCTATGAATTAACCATGATAGACCACACACCACCACTGGAGGTCAGAGAAGAGGAACTCAGCAGCAATATATTCCTTTTTTTTTAGATGCAAATCGTCCAAATGTCCAAGGTTCCAAGCTGTATCAGATTTTAGCCCCACTACAGGCTTTGTGTGTGGCTTGTTATTGAAGAGATCCAGCTTTTTACCTTCAAAGGAGTTACCCAGGGAGAAAGGAAAGGAGCGTACCATTTTCCTCTGAGCATTGTGACAGAAGCAATAATATCAAGTGTTACTCTGGCTGATGAGATAAATTCTCATGTCGGTCTGGTTAGAAATTTTGAGAAGTGGTGCTTGAAATAAACAGGGTAGAGCAGCTGCTAGGTGGTGCTGCTTGAACAAGTGAGAGGCCTGCTGTTCACACATCAAAGTGACTTTATCTCAGGTGTTCGTTCCAAATAAAGTCAACGCCCCCACCCCCCTTCCATCTGGCATTAATATGCATCCCATATCAGTGTCTGAAGATCATTTCATCACAGATAAACCTGACAGGAAATGCATCTGTGGCATGCTGAGAGACTTGTCTTCACCACTCTGAATTAAGATTTCAAATTCTACTTTTACTTATACCCTCAATTTTACTCAAAACAGAAAAACAGAATGTGATGCTGTAATATAACAGGTTTATATTGTGGCCACCAGTTTTAATTATTTCTACTTTGTTTTTTAGAAATAATCGTTTTTTGTGTCAGTTTGGCCTGCCAGATAGCTCCAATCATACCCTTGAGCCTTGACCAACACTGTGCAGTTTGCATACAGTCTCTTTCAAAATAAATGCACTACATTGGCACAACACCGCAAATTGACATTTTTTTTTCCTTTAACAACAAACACGTGGTTACATTTTGCTTACACACAAAAATGGTTCGCGGCTGCTTTTTGTGCTCGTGTCTAATGTAGGAAGTCAGTGACCAAGTGCTGGATTTCAATAACTTCTGAGGGAGACTGGGTTCATTTAGGCAACAAATTTACTTGGTAAGGTTTAGTAAACAGATCGTGTTATGGGTTTAAAATAAGTGTGATTGTTTTGCAACTTTATGTGAGGTAAATACATCATCATTTTGGACAACTGCATGTAAATTACGTAACGTCACTTTACAACGAGACATTTATGTAACATTTGATTAAAACAACGATGACTTTTGGTTTCACACTGCACACAAACTGCTGTCTGTCTGTTTTGTTTGAGCGATCCACCTCACCATCTTCCTACGTCCTATGTGGACTTGCTCGCCCTTTATACCACGTCAGTTGCTCTCAGCATCAATTAGTGCTGATGGGTTTACATTGAAGATAGATGAAGGCCCGATGCGTCTTACAACACGCTAAAGAATGTCTGTGGCATCAATATCATACACTGAGGGGTGTTACAAAGCATCTGTAATCTACGACCAGCGAATGAGACCAGGCTGATTTGCTCTCTGTGTAAATGTCAGGATAATCACCAGTGAGTTTAGCTAAGGCTAGATACCTTTGTTGTTATTGCCTGGGGGTCTTCAATTGAGTGTAACCGGTATTTTCCCATGGCTCTGCCTTAAAGTTTCTTATGGAGCAACATTTCATCCACCACCACTCACAAGCTTTGTCACTTCTTCATAGCTGCAGCTGCCCACAATTAAAATCCACTTTTGGTTGTTTAACCAGTGTAGAGCTACCTTTGGTGGGGTATATTTTCTGGAGCTTAACCTTGTTGTGTTGTTGGTCATAGTAGCTGAGGTGTTTCAGACTGGAGGTTTAATGAGTGGTTTTTTTGCAGTGGTAGAAGTTTTATTCCGACTACCTGCAGCTACAGTGTTCTTGACATCTTTCCTCCCAATAAAATTAAAGTGATGGTAATAATTCCAGCTGCTAAGGAGCACCGCGATGATTACGAAAATTAATCTGCTGATGTGATTGTTGCATTTCAATTTAATAGTGATGTGATAACAAAAGTTATGTTGTAACGAGTTGTTTGGTTTTGGGGTATCTGTAATATTATCACTGAAATGTAATTAGTAATTGGTTACACTACTTGTAACAGGAAAAAGGAATATTATCACTGTAACGTGTTACTAGTAATGGGTTACTGCCCAACACCTATCATCAATATGCTCTAAATGTTGCGTACAGCTCCTTTAAGGTTTAGTTTTAGTCATTTTGTAGCCAGTGGTTTACATTTTTGTGTACACAGGCTTGTACCTTTGACTTTTTATCAACAGAGAACCTGTCACAGCTTATATATCATATCTAACCCTAACCCTTACACAGTCTATGCAGTCAAACAAACTAAGTAAATACATTAAATGATACAAAATTAACTCCTACTTTACAACACTATGACAAATGACTTGCCATTCTACTTGTGGGGCTTTAAAATCTGATCCACCTTTTCTGACTGAAATGCTGATTTTATTTGCGTATTATTGGTAAATGTGTCACAGTTATTTCAAGCATGTTTGACCAACTACAAATGGTGGTGTTATTTTCTTCTGTCACAGAAATGTGACCAAGTTTAAGGAATTTTAAGACTTTCAATTTTATTTAATCAAATTAAATTAAATTAAGCCAGCTATGTACCAGTATCTTAACTCTTACTATCTGAGCTGCTTGGTGCCAGTTTGGTTGGAATGCATTTTTTCATTGAAATGTGAATTTGAGTGTTTTTAATTTGTTTCTAATAAAAAAAAAAAAATGCATCTTCAGAGATGGGCTACATGATCTTCAAAGTGCTTCAAAGCATTTTTGCCTGATCCAGTGGGAAATGGAATCAATCCTGGACAAAGACGCAAGATTAGCACTTCCACGGTAAGTTTATACTGTGTTCAAGGTTCCATTTTTGTTGGCAAAAAGAGAGTATAAAAAAATGAAAAAGGGCTTGGAGGAAGTCACAAAAAGAAAAGTGATGGCAAGAGAAGCCTGGAAGAAAAGAGAACTTGAGAATGAATGTAAGGGTTACAGTAAGCGATAAAAGGGGATGTGAATGAGAGAGGGTGTATGGATGGATGGGCTGAAAAGTGGAAAGGTTTCAGTATGGAAAGCAATAAAGAGAAGGGGAGAGCAGAAAGTTATAGACAGGGAAGAAAGAGATGCACAATGTGAAAGTCACAGAAAAAAGAGGAAGTGACAGCCAACAGTGACAGATGAGCACAGCGAACCATCCACAGCTGCAGACAGAAATACTTCACTGAAAGACAATACGGAAACGGAAAAAGCATGACAATGATAGTGCAAAAGAGGAGGGCGAGAGGAGTGGTGATGGAAAAAACGAAAGCAGAAAGATGAGAAAAGGCGGGAGAAAAGAGAAGGGGGCATTGCAAGTAGAACGGATGAGATGAGAAAAGGGAAGTAAGGAGGAGGAGAAATGCTTCACAACGGAGATACTCATAATTCCACCTGATGGATTTGGTCAATCAGCTTGTCTCACTACCTCTCCGTCTATCCCCACACACCTTCTCGCACACATGCCTGTCCGTCCTCCCTGTGGTCTCCTGTATATGGATTGATGTTCCATAGAAGACACAATGGCCTCCTTGGGATAGAAAGAGCTTCACTCAATTTTTCTTTGTCACCCATTGTGTGCGAGTGAATGTGCGTGTGCGTCTGAACAAAAGGCTTCACATGCTTTTTCTTGCACATTCTTGTACTCCTTGCCTGAAGAGGAAATGGGAAACACAGTCTTTATACAATACCGCTGTTTCCACATTTTTCTACATTCACTTCCATTTAAGCTCAGGGAAGGTGAAACATCTTTAAACTTCACTGAGTCCTTAACTTTAACTGTTAATGTGGAACACATTAAGCTAAATAGTAGCCTAAACCAGTGATCAAAACATTGCTAAACAGCTAATTTAATTCATAATGGTATATTTAAAAAAGCAATACACCCACACTAATAATTACTGGGTCAAAAATGATCCAATTTGGCTCAACATAACACCTATGTAATATGGTGTTCAGTTTACCCAGCACCCATGGGTGGACGACAACCCAAGACAATGACTATGTTTACATAAATAAAATATTCATCAATTGCTTGGGGTGGGGGAAAAGACATTGAAGCAGTATAGTATCGCAATATTTTTGTGTGGCAATACTGTATCATAACATACTGCCAAGTATCATTAATTTAAAAAATAATTAATTAAATTAAATTCAATTATTTATGTTACAAATACATATGAGGTAGCCTACTCAAATAATAAAATAAATTGCATTTTCAGTCCAGTACAGACATTTTTGCGCCAAATAAAATGACTGAATTGAGACAAACAGACTGAAAACTTCATCTTATTAGATAAAACAGACGTTGACAAAGTTTTCCTTCAGGGACATAATTTATAGTGGGAAAAAAGGTAATTAATCACAATACAGTGCAACATATTTTATCGCACTACTCAGCATTTTGCAACATATTATCATATTGATGATAGTATCGTATTGTGGAGCCTCTGGTGATTCCCGCCCCTGGTATTTGCCCTTATTCTGAAAAAGACAGCATTCCTACTAAGTTGTTTATATCGCTAATGAAAAAGAATATTGTGCATACTGTGATTAATGTGCCCTAACATGTCGTTCTTCACATCAAATATAGAACAGTGGAATTGTCATTTTGCTTCTTTGTTTCAAAATAGGATTTTTTTCACCGATGGCAGACTTGGACTGTGCAAGTGTCACTCTTTCATTCCTTTATTGACGTAACTGAAAAGGTTGGCAGTGTGATATTTACTCAAATCTAAGAACCTCTTGATATCCTAATCTTTCATAATAATTTGAAGAAGGTGTGTTTCTTCTTTCAACCAGAAATGTGGGCTTTTCTTGTGGGCATGCATCTCTATGCCATAGCCTTTCAATCTGTTGGCGAGTTGGATTGTGTACAATGTATCCCTGACAACGGACAGCGCTGACCGTAATTGGACAAGAGGCCTTCCGTCACAAACTGTCGTAAAACCTTCAGTTGAGATGCATATCCTTAATGGGCTTTGTGCATGTCCAAAGCATGCTATTGAAACATTAATAATGCCAGCAAATTCCACATGTCTGAACTGGATAATGCCTCATTTGGAAAAAGGCCTGATTCAGAATATCTTAATGGAACATGCTGTTTACATGACCCGCATCAAATACGGGACATTCTTATATTCAGAATTATGGTGGAATATTAGTGTGCATATAACCATGGACACAAGGTTGTATCACTGTATCAAGTAAGGGTTAATGCCCACACGTGGTGTCTTTTATCAGGAATTAATGGACAACGCGGAGGCGTAAACTGTCCGACGGTTGCTTCCGCAAAGTCCATTCATTGCTAATAATGGACACCTTGAAGGGCATTAACCGCTTATACCATGGTCACTTACCAAAGAAATGAATATTAAATCAATTATTTATGCTTTAATGTGTTTTACAGTTAAAATCATGAGTTTTTCACAAGCCACAGCTGAGCAGACTATTTCATCTCTGTAGTTCACGGGACATGCTATGGAAACTCACTGTGGCTGCAGCGTAGAGAGCATAGCGACTCTGCTCAGTGAAGGGAAGTGAGATGATGGCTAAACATTACGTGATATTATTCAGAAGATTATTTCAGAAAGCCAGTGCACTTCTTAACGCTTGTGTGTTACAGACTCTGGTGGTCAGAGGATGGTGTGCAAAAAAAACCCTTCGATATTACTTTCATGATTCATTGACGTTCATTTATAGGCCCAAGAAAATTTGTTTCAAATAATCAACATCCAAATAGTAAGCGAGTCAAAATCGTTTTTAATTGCAACAAATAGTTTGTGCCATATACAAAGGAATCCCCTTAATGCTGTGTGTTCAGACAGTCACTATGTCAGATAAGGCAATTGTGGAGTCATGAGATTTTGCAGTGATTTGGTCAGCAGAGATAACAGACTACACAATAGTCCACGACCCTCATTGTCGTTCACGGTCCAAACCTACACCGAACGACGCAATGTTGGGCTATAATTGGGCTGATATCATGTAGTCTGAACCCAGTGTAAGTTGGGTTTTTGAGATATTGTGTTCATGAAAATGGGATGAAAGGACTGACGGACGGACATACTGACAGTCACCGGTGCAGAGGCTCAAAAATACACCAAGAGTGGGTCTGACTGAGCTGATGGAAAGTTACTTTCTCAGTATTTTGCCTTATGAAGTTTTAAATTGAGGTTGTTATCTTTAGGAAACATCATGCAGTTTTCACAGATTTTTGAATGAACAACTGGCTGGAGGGAGCAATTGCAACACTTGCAGGGCATCCATTGATGATTCAGAAAAGTTGGTTGGCAGGGTGTCAACACAGCAGGAAGCTGGTTTGAGGAGGTGTACTGTTTTCTCAATAATTTCCCAGTCAACAGCATGGAAATGAGTCATCCTAACCCAATTATTTCTGTGCAGTGGTTGGAGCTGACTGGTTCCATTGTATGAGAGAGATTTTATTGAAAAACATCCAACTCTTTTTTATCTTACCACTTAAAAACAATACAAACTCACTAGACTTTTTGGCTGACAGAAGGTCAGGGGCTAACTGTGTCAGATGACTTGTTGACCTCTCAACAGACATCAGTCATACATAATTTGTCCAGTTCACTCCAGTGACCCACAAATTCATATGGCAATGATGTTACTACTTCATCTACCAACAGCCTGCTAATATTGAAAACTGGTTTTGAACGTGTTCACACATTTTCCTATGAAAAGTAATGCACCCAAAATTTGAACATATCCCACATAATTATGATCCAGTAATTCATGCATAACCCACATGTTTTGAATGACTGCAATCACATGATTAATGCGCTGACAGGAGTAAACAAGGAAGTGGTCTTGTAAGGGGGCAGATTGGGGTGGTGGATGGGTCACAAAACCACAGAGATGTGTTTTCAGACCTGTGTGAACTTTGAGTGAACATTAAGTCATTTTATGGTACAGTCTCAGTGTGTTTGTTTTCCTAACCCTAACCACAGTAACTTTAGGCCTAATGCCATATAATAAAATATTCCAAAGCTCATTTAATTTTTTTTTTAAGTTTTACTGCAAATTACTAAGCAGGGAAAATCAACCAAGATGAAACCGTAACACATAAATTCAATAAACAATGTTTTCCTTCATAGGGTGGCTGAATTTTTTTTTTTTTTTATGTATCCTGTTCAGGAAGCCTCTGAATATGACTATGTAAAACTTTATATTATTGAACTGTACAGTTTTTTTTGAGAAATTTGAGGCAAATTCAGCTCATATTATATTATAACGCATTGACGATTCATTAAATATAGTATATTGCAGCAGGTGAAACAAAGAGTATTTCAAGCTCTGATACTATGATGATACTGATGTTTTTTTAGAACTTGTACAGTCTTACACAATCCAGTAAACTCTGCCTTTATGAAGTTTGTCATATTGACATCTTGCTGACCATGTATTATAGTGCTGTTAATTTGGCTTTATGGCAATTTTTCAGACAACAGCTATAGGTAGTGTTGTATCGCACTGCATTACATTAAGAGTTTAACATGTTGTTCACCACACTTAATATCATGCATTTGTCTTACAGTTGCACATTTTGAAACAAATCTGCACACATTTGAATAATTCATTTCATTTGTTACATATTGCAAAGGATCTTGGTGTGTCAGGCCATAACATGAGGCTGTGTTATATGTTTATTTTACAGAGATTTTTGTCTGTGAATCATTTGAAATATCTTGAATACTGGCTGACAATATCAGCACTTTTATCCTGTAAGTATTGCCCTTGGTGTCCATGTATAAAGACGCACAGCTGCTAAAGCCTGTTCTAAAGGTGGTTTCACTCCTCTCCCACATCCTTATTAGCAGAAAGGCTCAAGGCTGTGGCTTCAGGCAAGAGAGAGGAGGGAGGACCTTTATTTCCATTACCTGTCCCCTCTCCACAAACACTGCCTCTCCCTCTCTCTCTCTCTCTCTCTCTCTCTCTCTCACACACACACACTCACACACACACACGCACACACACACACACACACATTTATGATCAAGTTATAGATCACCGTAGTACTATGATGGGTGAAACGTATCAGTGTATGAGGGGTGACATATCACGTATCAGCGAACATGCACACACTGCATTCACCGCGTACTTGATACGTATATATTACCTGTGCAACCATTGCGCGTGCATTCACCGTGTACTTGTTACACATGCAATTCGCGTGCAATGCCTGTACACGCCTAGTCGTGTGGTTATTAGAAGTGCGTGCGTATACACGTCATGTGAGCGCAGGAGTCAAAAGTGTCAGCTCGTGAAGCAACAGCGCATCGTGTTAAAGACGTGTGACACGTAGCATCGCTATGCTAACTAGGTAGTAGTGTATATATATTTTTACACAGTATCTATCTATGTATCTATCTATCTATCTATCTTTTTATTTTATTTCCTTGTTCAGGCACTATTTTTAACATTTTTCTACAACATATCATTTGTTAGTGTTATGCCCCGGTCTAGGGGTGTGGGTGCGTAACATAAGGACACACAGGAACACGAGAATAAATGTACAGGTGAGCAATTTATTGCTACACACTCCAAAAACACACACGGTACAATATAACACACGAATGGAGTAATTACGTCAGGGTGAACCCAGGCCAAAACAACAAACACCGACCGGCGAAATAACTAATTCCTAAGGAAAACAAAAGAAACAAAAACACAATACTAGGCCTAACTCCCTAGGCTAAAGAAAAACAGGAGAAAACAGGTACAACAGACATAGCAGCTCACCCCTACGCTCCGTGCAAACAATAATACGTGGTAGTGACTATTTACAATATGTACACAATCAGTCGGCCCTAAGGCGCTGGCCTGAACAAAAGGTACAATATTTAGCAGGACAAGCTAAACGAACACACGATAGTCACACATAAAGCACTTATCAATCACAAAAACCAAAGAACGATGCGCTGCTGCCATGTACGAGAGAGGAGGTGGCTTCCGTGTGGCCGGCATTATGAAGGCCGAGCCCCTCACTCAACCAAGCCGGCAGCGGTGACGTCACGCTTGTTACCCAGTAGGCGACCGTTGACACTGAAGGTTGAGCCCCTTGCTCAGCCAATCCAGCCGTAGCGACGTCACAATCGTTCAGCAAATCACCAGGGGTCCGTTTCACAAAGCAGGTTTAGTGAAAACAACCTGCAACCAACAACACACAGCACCCCAACTGCTGTGGAAATAAGTATGTATAAGTAGGTATAATAAATAATATAACAATTTCATGAGACACAATTTCTTCCCCTTGATATAAAGCTGCAAGTATCCTATTATTATAGGCTAACAAATGATCTGTTGTAGAAGTGTTAAAAATAGTGCCCGAACAAGGAAAGAAAATAGATAGATAGATAGATAGATAGATAGATAGATACTGTGTAAATATAGGCTACACTTATACATATATATATACAGTATATATATATATATATATATATATATATAATATATATATATTGTATATATATAATATATATATACTGTATATATTTATACTATATATATATATTGTATATATATATAATATATATATATACTGTATATATATATATATATACAGTATACTGTATATATATATGTATAAGTGTAGCCTATATTTACGCAGTATCTATCTATCTATCTATCTATCTATAGATATCTCTGTTGCCCAACAGAGCATCAGTGAAACAGTCTATATCTATATCTATATATATACATGTCACACGTCCGTAACACGACGCGCTGTTGCTTCACAGCTGACACTTTTGACCCCTGCGCTCACATGACATGTCTACGCATGCACGTCTGATTAGCATAGCAAGCTAGTTAGCATAGTGATGCTACGTGTCACACGTCCGTAACACGACGCGTTGTTGCTTCACGAGCTGACACTTTTGACCGCTGCAATCACATGACACGCAAACGATACACGCACTGATAAGCCGTGTGAGCGCGTCACTTGAGTGGAGCGAACAACGCCTGCGCGTCATGTAGCGGGTGTGTGTGTAACACTCGTGTCTCCATAGTAACCCTATGTAAAATGTAGGCGTGCGCTCACGCAGTTTGATCAGATCTGACGTGTCCTAAGTAGGCGCAAGTGATGCGTTGTAGTGTGGTTGGGTGAAACGTTTGACCCCTCATAGTAGGACAGCCCGGTTGTGTCTGTGTCTGTGTGTGTGTGTTAAGCTGAGAGAGACAGAATGAGTGTACACACGCACACAGGTGACAGGTAAATGAAATAAATGCCTGCACTTGCTCTCCCTCTCTTAAGTGTCTTAAGGGGTGTGTGTGTTAACTGTGTCTCTGAAACAATTTTTATTCAGGCCACAGACAATACAGCATTATGTGTATGTCTTCCATATTAGCCTGCCATCAGATTTCTCTCACACAAACGTCCCTGACTGCAGAGTAAGTAGAGGGTGTAATCATTCCTTCAGGTATCTCTGCTAACAGACTTCCTCCTGGCTTTATCCATCTGAAGCCTCCCTTCTCCTGCCCAGGCTGATGATTTCACTTGTCATACATATGGGTCAGCCGCTGCTTGGTTGACAACTGCTGTGGTGATTGGCAGTCAAAATGGCACACAGCAGCAGGAGGGGGAGGTGAATACACACATGCCTCAACAGAGGAAAACATAATTCCTGAAATAAGCAGAAGTCCTAAAATCTGGCTTTGTGGTTCCTCTGCAGCTTGAAAGCCTCAGAATTACAGTGTGAACAGAAAGACATCTGGTTGCTGTCTTTGAAAATAATAAAGTATCAGTAGAAAATTGATACTGCTGCAGACATATATCAAATTCTGACAAATGGTGGAAAGAAAAAATGTAGCATCGAGTAAGTCCTTGTGACCTATTTTCTGTGTTTACTCTTTGATGAAAGGAAAAATGCATAGAATTTTCAAAGCTGAGTGTACAGACCTTTGATATCATGTTCAAGGCTTGCTACATGGATGGCAGGAGCTAAAATATGCCGCACAGATACGTGGGAGTCACGGAATTTGTGTGTGAGTGTGTGCTTAGAGAAAAGATGGGAGCTTCTACAGCAATCCTCTACTTAATGAGTACCCCTCCATTTCCTTGTTTTCAACAACCAAAAGTACGATACGATTGATGTGTTTAATGGATCAAAATGCACTTCCTCCACTCCAGTGCAGAGAAAATAAAATATGAAGCTGGATTTTTTTTTTTTTTACAGTAATTAAACAAAAAAGGACTGAATCAGATTTGTGAGTGTAAAATAGTTGTTCGTCTCTATGTATCAGGCCTATGATAGTCTGGCAACCTGTCTGGTGAAATATAAGTGGTTATGGATAATGAATGAATGAATGAATTAGACTGCGGTTGTTGTAGTGATTTAGAGGCACAGTCTTAAGAGCTATGACTGGGTGCAAAAACCCTTTCTGAACCTACATAATTTCTGTTCAAGCCCATCCTGAGCCTAAACCATGGCAGCAGTTTTGGGCATGAGCCTGAATTAACAACCAGAATCATATATATTTATGTATCATAATCACAAGCTTCAGTCAAGGAAAGTCTTATCAGGTAACAGAGGTGACAGACACGATCTCGATCTCATGATCTGTGACACAGTCTCAGGTATGTGCCTTCACCTACTGAATCTTCAGCACAGCTCAAAAACTGTCACATGCTGTATATATTATATATTAAATACAGACTGTCATCAGAAGTCACAATGGGTTGATGGCAACACAGTCCATACATTATTCATGATATTTCACAGACTATAAGATATGTATTAAAAACAAACAAACTTGAAACCATCTTACAATAGGATCACTCTTACTGATTTGTCGGTGTCCGGCGTCAGCTCGGATCATGAACAACAATGAGTGTCGTAATGCGATAATCCATTGTGTCATCTCGTGTAGTGTGTCATCGTAGACAACAACCGACGCCACATCTGGGACGCCTCACGACGTCCCAACAGAAAGTCTAGCATGTTTCCTATTCTTTTTGTCGTTCACGATTTAACAGCCATCACTTTGACCAGTAGGAACACAGAACGATCTGCTCCCGTAGACAACTCTATGACAACAACACCTTTTTGATATTTGAACCATGGATGTTACCACACAGGGAAAAATTATGGTGTGAAACAGCAGGCACTTTAGCAACCCGGTGAGTACTGCCATTAGCATCAAGTAAGCAAAGAAAGTTACTTCTTTATAATGGAGACAGACATAAAGTAAGAAAATTAAAAAATAGTGGCTTTTACTTAACACAACTGCAGAGGCTACCAGCTTCATTTGAAACAGTCTACATTATAAACGAGTCATTATTTATTATTCCCTCTGTATTTTTATAATTATTTATAATTAATTCTTTTACTTTTTATCCGCCCCCATTTACACCACTGTGCTTGAAGATGACATAAAATTTGTGAATGTCTAGATCATAATAGGTTTTGGACCGCGTTATGCAGTGTTTAAGTGTGTAATAATGAGTAATATGGTATGAATATGTAGAACTAGGACATCAGGTTGGTAGTGGATCGTACAATGTGTAATTTTGGAAGGACTTGGCACGCCATTTTCTTTCCTTCTTTGTACTCTCAATAAATCTCGTTCAGCTTTTTCTCTGGTCTCACTCCAAAGTTGTTAAAACCTGCCGCTTGGTCAGTGACGTCCGGCGTCACACACTGACCAAAAAGCAGTCCCTTCGATATGCAGCCAGTTGCCATTATAGTTTAATGGCAACTGGCTACGTCTGGGGAAAACTTGTTGGGACAAGAAGGAAAGTCAGAGTAGGGTGGGTCAAACAACCACTGACTTTCACCCAGAAGGCCAGTGTTCACTTCCCATAAGATTTTAAATACAAACCCTGTTCTTTTTTCCTAAATCCAATACATATAACAGGCAGAACTTGACATGGTGTCCCAGAACATCAACAACCAATGCATCCAGGGTACCTTACATGTCATATCCAGACGTGGAAAGTCCATGACCAAACACTGATGTGTGACCAGGTCGGAATGAGGATGTGTTGTTTGCATGTCCCTTGGCACTTTTTAACTATTTTATTTGATATTGTTTTTAGGGTCTGTGTCTGATTTTAGTGTTTGTTTTTACTGCTAGTGTTTGTTTTTATAGTAGTTTTATTGCGAGGCTGTTTTTGGTGTTTAGTGTTTGTTTTTAGTGCTAGTGCCTTCTCTTGATGATATTTATTTCTGTATTTTGCACCTGAGATCTCTGAGAAATGCTCTCATTCTGCTGTGCACAACAATTGTATGGCAAAAAGAGAATACGGCTGAAATGAATTGAATTGAAGTGAAACTGGTTTGTGAGAGGGGAAAAAAAAAACAAAGCCAGGCAGAGGTGATGTGGTATGGGGAAGAGGTGAGGATGGATAACTGGCAGGCTCCACTGAATGTTCATCTCAGACTTTCGACAGGGGAATCAGTATCAGGAGAGAAAAGGTCCAATCAGTGCATCCTTACTCCCACATTCCAGTCAAGCAGGTTAACTGGAAGCTCTAAATTGCCAGTGGTTGTGGATGTGAGTGTGGCTGTGTGTCTTTATGCCCTGTGGCAGACAGGTGATAGACTGGTGTCGTCTGTCCACATTATCTGCCTCTTGCTTGTGTCTTTGGACACAGTGAAGCATCACGAACACCAGACAAGTCTCTCCTAGTATATTTGCTCACACTGTGTCTGTCAGCACTTTGAATTTGTTTTTAACATACTGCTGCCCCTCCTCTCTGTGGGTGCTTTGGGTGGGGACTCAAACGAGAATACTTGTTTGTCACTGTTTCAATGACATAATGATAGATAATGAAGTCTGCAGTGGGGCTGTTAGAGGAATGAGAGGCCTGTAAGAAAGATGACAGCTTGGCTATTCCTGCTTACTTCTATTTGCGTGTAAGTGGTGGATAAAGGTAGTGAGGGGTCAGTGGAATTGTGTCTGAAAGGTTTGCGTCTGTGTATAAGTAAGTGTGTGTGTGTGTGTTGCATCATGTAGATGTGTCTGCAACTGGAAGGAAATTAGCTGCCCCGCTGTGACAAGCCGACCATCTTGTCTCTCAGAGCAAAATCAGAGAAATATAAAACAAATAGAGGGAAGGGGAGATGGAGAAATGAGAAGGGGATTGAGGAAGGAAGGAAGGAAGGAAGGAAGGAAATATAAAAGTGATGGCGATATGACATGAGACAAACCTTTGGAATGCAGAAGAATGAGGACAGAAGGAAATGAACAATAATAATGAATGAATGAGCCATTACATCCTGTTGAGTTCAGACATAAATCCTGAGAAGTACTCAGCTCCAGCTCTATGCACACTGCGATGCGGTTCATTCACACCAAAGTTAACAAATCACTCATTCATCTCGCTACTTTTAATTATAAAACTGTCAAAGTGTTATGTCCCCCTGGGGAATAGAGTCCTATTAACTCGAGATGTGCTGCTGCATGCTGGCATTAATCTGGATACATATTTTTCTGCCAAACAATTGTATTTGGCTCAGAAACTAAGCCGATAGGTTTCAACTTGTAGGTTCATTCTTGAATTAGATATTGTTCAATATATCCTGCTAGGAGACACACTTGGGGACTGCTTTGATGTGCAAGACAAGGGTCTCGTGACCAGTCCCTCAATAGTTTCCCCTTTGCTCCCAGCAAACACCTGCTACTCCAGCCAGATTTATGCTTCATTTTGCAGTGGGAAGCAGAACGTGGTTGAGAATGTTTTGCAATACCACACTGTGAAAATAATCACCTCACAGCAAAAGAGGTTTCTGGTTCCAACCCAAGGTGGGTGAGCCCTTCTCACCGTCTCAGCGTGGGTTTTCTCCGGGCACTCCGGCTTCCTCCCACAGGCCAGAGACATGCAGGTTAATTGATGACTCAAAATTGGCCGTAGGTGTGAATGTGAGCGTGACTGGTTGTCTGTCTCTATTTGTCAGCCCTGCGATAGTCTGGGGACCTGTCCATGGTGTACCCTGCCTCTCTCCCAATGTCAGCTGGGATAGGCCCCAGTCCCTCTGTGACCCCCAACAGGATAAGCAGCTATGGAAAATGAATGAACAAATGAAGGAATGTATGAATGAACAAGCAAAAGTACCACATTCGAAACCTCACTTAAAGGGTAACTTCTTTTTTTTCTTCCTTTTTTTTTTTTTTTTTTTTTTTAAACCTGGACCTCATTTTCTCATGTTGTTGTGTTCAAGTGACAGCTTTCCAGTTTTTGAAATTGGTCTAGTATTTAGTGTGACCACTGCAGCTGGCAGCAGCAAAACTGGCTACAATGTAATCACTTGGGGCAAGTGTGCATTGTCAGTGTACGTCCACCAAAAGTGCTTGTTTTTGCCATTGACGGGCTCAGATTGGTATTCTAAGTGTCTGGCAACATCATCGAAGGGATCCCTACAGAGACGGACCTTTTCTTTTAAAGAGTGAGATCATTTTTGTTTAAGCAAAAACAGCCTAGAAATCACATTTGCCAAACCCACCAGACTTAATCAAATTAAACAATAATTTTATCATCATAAAACACACTTCAGTCAAAGTCAACAAAAACAAAATAAAACTCACAAAAGCTGTCTTGGTTCATCTTTCCACTATTGCAACAATCACCAACTCTGGTTTGGTTGAAATAAAACCTTATTCATCCAGTTAGATGTGAAAATATACTGGCTCTATTCACGCTAAAATTAATGTTTATTTTAAATGGAGACTGTTGGGTTTGGTGATAGCAGTTTCAGGGTTGTTTTGCTAGTTGCGCCAAGTCACCCATAAAGTGTTGCTCAAGTGCTTGTTCATATATTTAGATCATCATCTTGTGTGCTTGTGTGTTTGTTAATCGACATGCCTGTACGTGCAAGCAAATATGATTGCAAGAGGGAGTAGGCTCACCTCTAATCTTTCCAGCAGAGGCCTTTTCCTTCATCATCCACTGACAGCTAACAGCTTAACACATGCAGCTAATATAGGAACACTCTTGTCACAAACTGTCATCTTGGCTGCTCTGTTGATTAGAAAATAACAATCCATTAGAGATTAACAGAATGGAAATGAAGCCATGCACAATGGCTGTATCCTGGACATATGATATCCACAGTCGCTGGAGAAAATGCCCATAATACATTTTTTCAATCACGTTTTACAATCATTATAACTAGTACAAGAGAGCCAGCGTTAATTATCGAAAAGCAATGGTGAGAACGAAATTGTTCACAAGAGTGGGATGGGACGGTAACTTGGAATTGCAAAATCACAAAGGCTTAATAATACATTAGCAATTACACACCAAGCATAAGATAACGCTCATTAGCACCACAAATCTTCACATTTGAAAGCTACAAATATGGTGAAAGAATGTGGCAGTCTCAGTCAATTGTTTTTTGAGCTGCTGCAGCTAATATTTTATCTCAGCAGCTCTCATTAGGGTTGGGGCGATTGGGAAGCTCGAGCTGCGTGACAACTTGCAGCTTTGGTACTACCCTCCATCATCAGCCTTGTTGTATCACCAAGCTTCCACCCCAGATTTTTTCTGCTATTATGTGAATTATTTACTAAAATAATTCAATTATGATGACAGGATGGCTCTTCTCAGGGGGTTTATCCTTACGAGTAAATTCATATTAAATCAGTTTATACATTTAGTATGTCCAGGTGAATGACTTGAAATAATTCTGGGTTTGTGCTATTTGTATTTTCAGATCACGAAGACATTTACAGGGCCTGGTAAGGGCACTGCACAATGGTGAACATGTGCAGTGCTGTACCTCAGTGGCAGTGGAGCCTCTATTGTCTGCCAGTGCACAGCTTGTTGTCCCCCACCCCCAAAAAACCAGCAATGCCTCCTTCCCTGATCAGCTGAACAACTCTTTTGCACACAGACAAGCAATACTAATAAGAGGATGAAAATGCAGCCTTGGCTCAGTGACATTGAAGTAGTTACTGTATAATGAGCAGTGGTGGAAGAAGTATTCAGATCCATAACTTGACTATCAAATGCTGACACTTTGTCACTCCTCTTGGCGTGTGATGTTAAAGACACCCTTTTGCATCTCTGTGAGATGCAGTGGGCTTTCAGCTAAGTCCCCTTTAACCCTATGTGCAGAAATATTTGATGCTCAGGGCAAGTGATGTACAAAGAGCAAGAAAGTCAGTATAGGGTGGGAGGGAGGGGTGGTCAGGGGCGGACTGGGACTAAAAAACAGCCCTGGACTTTGACTCCGTCCAGCCCACAACAACCGGTGCGCGGAAACTCATAAGCCCCAGATACAGTTGTCAAAATACTTAAATCTTAACACATGATGCCATACCTTCCAAATTATAGCAATAGCACCGATGTTGACTAGATGTCGTGTTAAGAGCATAGTGTAGAATACTCACTAAGAAATAAACGACACAGTCCAGATGTCTCTCTGCTGAACAATACAATGCAGGTGACTGCCTGAAACATACAACAAGACATGGTATGAGTTATGATAAATCACAATGTAAAGAGGCTGTAATGTCTCTCCCATCTGCACCTGCTGCACACGGTGCTCGATTTGCGTGACGTATGCGCCTCCTTCTTCTTCAATTTGATTGGCGGATTTAAAGGCTGCCACCTAGTGGACTGGACATGGAACAGTAGATTATAAGGGAGAAAAAAACCCCCAAAAAACGGTGACGACTGCGTGGTGGCCGCCGGCCGTCCTGGAGTACCGGCTGTTCTGTGATTCTCCAGAACCTCCAGATGGCCAGTCCGCCCCTGGGGTTGGTGGATGGGTCAAACAAACACAGACTTTTACCCAGAAGACAGCTGTTTGTGTCTCATGTGAAACCACAAGACAAAGCTGTTTAAACATAACATTACATTAGTCAGTGTTACCGAACCTATGTCTGTTGGGCAAGTACTTTTCACATCATGTTACAAAGTTATTTTGACCTGAAACATGTTTTTTTTCGAAACATAACCAAGTAGTTTTGTTTTCTAAACCTTATTACGACCATTTGACAATGTCAGGAAAGAGAAGGCAGCACGGTGGTGTAGTGGTTAGCACTGTCGCCTCACAACAAGTGGGTTCCTTGTTCAATCCCAGGAGGGAGCCCTTCTGTGCAGAGTTTGCATGTTCTCCCTGTGTCAGCGTGGGTTTTCTCCGGGTACTCCGGCTTCCTCCCACAGTCCAAAGACATGCTAGTTTGGAATAGGTTAATTGGTGACTCTAAATTTTTACAATTAGTATAAGAATCTCAAATTTGTACTTAAGTACAGTAGTTACACAAATACACATGCAGTAGGAATTGCAAATTTAGGTGACAACACATCTACTTCAGCGTAAACATGTTTTAAGTTGTATCAAAGCGATGGGGTCTAAAAGAAAGACTCAGACTCCCTGGTAAGTTTGGAATTCAAATGTTCTGAACTGTGTGACACACAGAGTCTGTTATGGCTCTGTAAAGCAGGGTGAGAATTCAAAAACACAACCTGCAGACAAAACAAGTGAGGCAAAAGCAAAGTTCACAAGGATGTTGATTAGAGCAGGGTTCCAAAAGGGTCAGGAACAGGCTGGCAAAAGTTCAAAAATGCAGGCAAGGGTAAAAAAAAAACACAGGTAGGTCGGATGATAAGACGAAAAGGCCAGATCATTACAGTGCAGATGGCACGATGGACAATCTGGTGGAGCACTACGGTTAAAGGGCAGGTATACCCATCCAGGAGCTGATGGAGGAATAGGGACCTGGTGTGCACGGATCTGTTGAGATCAAGGAGAGGTTGGAACATAACAGCAAATTCTTCAGTGCATGAATCCAGGAAAGTACCAGAAGTAAACAAGTCACCGTTACTGCGGTGTTGTCTCCCCACAACATGCACAGATGTGTTCACTTCTTAAGACAGTTTGCATTCACTTTTCTACTTATGACAATATAAGAAATAATAGTATTGAGGAAACAAGGAAGTGCAAGGGAACCTTCTCAACTCTGTTACACCGCCGAACTAAATAGATGAACAAAACACCACATTTCCCCAACCTTATTCATGTGGGTAGTACTGTCACCATTACGATGGAGGTTCTTACACCTTCACTGATGTACTCATTTAAACACAAACATGTTTTGCTAAACTTAACCAAGTAGTTTTTCTGACTAATCCCAACTGAACTTTAACGAGAGCGTTTTCACATTATAAACGTTTATTTTTGTGTTGAATTTAGAGAACTTTGTCAGTGACAATGTGTTCTCATGCCCAGGTCTTCAACATTTTGTCACATTTCTTGGCATCACATAGTGACACACAGGGGATCCTTTAGCTTCGCTATGTGACACACAGCTGATACACATTGTAACACATAGTGAATGTTGTGAAACAGTTGGGGTTAGGTGTAGGCAACAAAACTACTGAAAAGGTAATGTTTTGGGTTAAAATATGTTGTAATATGTATGTAAAAAAAAAAAAAAAAAAGCAGACTTTTTGTTTCACCTGGACATGAACTTCGGTCTCCATGGTGAATGTCCAGTTTTGTTTAATTCATCTACCTTCCCTCCTTTCCACCCTGCATAAACTATCTCGTTCTTCTTACTACATCACTTGTTCTTAGCATCAATTGCTGTGGACAGGTTTTCATTGAAGTGAGTTGAAAGCCTGGTAAAGATGCAAAAGGGTGCCTTTGACAACTATATCACACACCAATGGGCGTGGCAAAGCGTCGATATCTAGAATGAGGGCTGTCAGTTTCTTAGTATCAGGATTTGAGGGGATTTCTCCTTTCCTAAAACTCCTCTATTTCCTTTACATATGCTGTATTGCAACAGCCCGGCAGTGCTGTTTCCAATGGATGGATTGTTAAATTCATTCCAAGGTCTGCCAGACCTCTCCGTCTGCCCTGCCACAAGAGAAAAGCCTGACCAGTGTAGTCTAATCCCAGCACATGTGCACCTTCCTAATTAATTTGGGGTTTCTTTTGTGACAGAGAGTACTCCATCTCCACTGTCTCTGCCCCACAAGTACTATCTGCAATCAATTGTCCTTTGTCTTTGTCTGTAGACTCACACCAGTACAGGGAGACTGTGGGCTAAAACAAGGTCCTGGTGGCTTCACTGTGTTGCAATATGGTTTCATTAGTTTATATTTGCATTCCAAATGCAAAATGCTGCTCTAGAATATTTTGACTGTGCACCACACAGCTTTGCATCATAGTACTTTTATAAATCAGGACACTTTCTTGTGTAATATTGCACACAGAACTATCTTGCTAAATCATTTTAAGACAAATCTGTACTCAAAACACCTCAGGCCTGAGATGAAAGCTGTAAATGATTCACTTGTGCTAAAAAATGTATCTTTGAACTTCACCTGCCCTCAGTATCTCTCACCTTGACTGAAAGAGATTTGGACTTTGTTTTGATTTTGTTTAATGTTAAATATTGTGTAGCTTGGAAGCAGAATTGAAAGAAATCTCCTGAAAACACACACCATCTTCTTCCAGGGGTGGAGTAATGATTTTCTTAACACTCACATAAAATGGAAAGGCAAGCAGCAGGAGGGAGAGGCATGTCAGATAATGAGAAATAAAATAAGAGAAAAGAAATTCACACAGGGACTCGGATTCTGAGATCTGGCAGGATCAATCCAAGTCATCTCAGCTGAGACAAACAGTCACTCTCAGTGGAAGTGTCAGAGGACGAGATGAGAGAGAAGAGTTAGCCAAATATATGTTGTGCCAGCTGTGCATTTGTGTGTGTGTGTGTGTGTGTGTGTGTGTGTGTGTGTGTGTGTGTGTGTGTGTGTGGTCTTTGGCTGGCGAGATGTCACCACGGGTTTACAGCGTTTTGCCAAGGACAAGTGGGGTTTCTATGATGCCATGTTTGTCTCTTTTTAAACACACACAGACGGATCAAATGAAAGACAAGTGAGCACACAGAACATCACTTTCAGCATTTCTGGCAGGGAAGGATGGGGTGGGAGCAACACTGATCAAACACACTCATGCACAGAGATCACAGAGCACAAAGTGAAGGGGGAGGAGGATGCAGAGGACTGATAGGCTGTGATACTGTAGTTCACATCAGAAGGACACAGCAAGACCAGGCAAAGGAATGACTTTTAGGAAATTTAAACTATAGCCCACTTGAAAGAAGATTTTTAACAATGATTTTTTTATACATAATCACATAACATAAACTATTTTGAGCCTGATAGATTTTTTTTTAAATTTTTGTAACCAAACTGCAATGGTGAATCACAGATTACCTAAGAGCAGTCAGGGTACTGCTTGCTATGATATGGAGCTCTGTGTGACCCTGTGCTCAGTTGGATTTAGGTCAGGGAAACGAGAGGGCCAGTCAATGGCATCAATGCCTTCCGTCATGCTGCATGATGTTACAGGCAGCATAATGTTCACCATGGCATCTCCAGACTCTTTCATGCCTGTCATATGTGCTCAGTGTGAGCCTGCTCTCATCTGTGAAGAGAATGGCATGCCAGTGGCAGACCTGCCAATTCTGGTGTTCTCTGGTGAATGCCAATCTGCAAGGTGCTGGGCTGTGAGCACAGGTCCCACTAGAGGACATCGGGCCCTCATGCCACCCTCATGGAGACTTGTTTCTGACAGTTTGGTCAGAAACATGCACACGAGTGGCCTGCTGGAGGTCATTTTGTAGAGCTCTGGCAGTGCTCCCAGCTTCATTTGAAACAGACTACATTATAGACGGTCCATTATTTATTAATCCCTCTATATCTTTATATTTTTACTTTTCATTCGCTCCCGTTGTCTTTATAAAGTTAACATATCGCACTGTCATTTCAAACTCAACACTTGTTTCAAATTAAAAGCCCCTTATAACCTCGGCTGAGAGAATCCCTCCATTTTCTAAATAGGCTTTTATTGTGAAACATTTGTAGGAACTTGGTTGTGGAAGATACAGTAGCTTGAATGTTTGCAGACGGTACTTCAAATGTAGCTCCTGCCATCTGCTGACACTTTTAGGTAACTACAACAACATGTCGCCTGGCACATGAACAGACACAGTGACTCAAATAATAGTGAAAGTAATAAATATAGGACAAGAAGTTACAAGTTAGCGTTACTTTGTACTGTTACTTTGTAACGCATCATATCCAACTCTGGTAGTGACAAGGACACTAGCAGTCAGTACTAGTAGATACTTGTCAGGAAGGATAAGGAGAGATAAACTGTCTTTGGACACCACATGTAAAACCGTTCCCTTTTTGGGGGTTGTCTTGCTTTTGCCTCTCCATTGCACCTGTTGTCACTTATCACTTACTAATTTGCACCAAAACAGGTGAAACTGATGACAGTGAGTCAAGCTGTCTTCTGTCAATGTCACGTATCAACCGCTGCGCAGAGGACTGTGGCTCAGAATAGCCAGTATAGCATGCTGGTTTGCATACTGCAAAATCAGACTGGATGTGGTAGGACATTCTGATATTTTGGGCATACTGCATTTGACATACTATATACTGTGACACAGTAAATCTTTTTCTGGCATAATGTGTAGTATGGCAGCATGGGCATTGGAACGCATAGTGTGTTACATAAAATTGAGATCACATACAGGCTGGAATCGCGGTCATATTGCAATTGATCGTGCAGCCCTGGCCAACATATACACTGATACCAATGTATCTTTATTAAGCTATAAGGGTCTGTTGTGGGTTTAAAAGGGCAAGGGAATATATCACAGAACTATATGGTGTCCAATTATCTTATCACAAGCTGACAGCTTTATTGAGCTGCATATTCATTCACCTTATGATACACATCTAAAATACTTAGGTACTCAAGAAGTGTCAACAGCAGATAAAACTCCCACCAAATATAGCTTGCTGGCCCTACACAGGGTTTTAAAAACGAGTTTAAACTCTCTGCCCTGTGCTTGCTGCTTGTAATGACTACCTTTGATACAGCTCTACTGACCCTGTGTTCATGCTGCAATGCTACCGATAAGTCAGCAGAAGTTCATTCTTCAGCTACACAGCTCAGTGACCAGGAATACTTGGCTGATGTGTCACCAGTCAACAAGCTTGTCAGCTAAGAAGTCTGCTAGAGTTACTGCTGGTTACTTTTTTTTTTAATGTGATAGTAGAGAGATTTCCAGTCAATACATTTCCCATGGGACACTAATTTAGTTATAAAATGCATAATTTACAAGTGGTCCAAAATGTCTTCATTCATCACGTTAAGCATATGTGCTTAAGGGACTTCAGTTGCTTTAACCCCAAAGTCCACAAAGTCTTTTCAGTTTCTTAAATACACATTATAAATACTGCCTTGGTCATTTTGTCATCTCCTGCTTTATCAAATGTGAAACTGAATGTCTCAAACAATCAAAGGTGTTGTTTGATCTCACAAAGATAATGTTGATTAATGACTATTTATGAGTTTTTGTGTGTACTCTGCACAGCCATCATTGTATTCACTGAGCTGTAGCAATCAATAGTGAGGCAGTCCGCAGTCACAGAGCAGTAGAACAACAGGAGTGGGGAAGTGACAGCGGACAAATTTGGTCGGCTTGTTTGTTTTGGAAAAAAAATGCGCTGTACATTTTAACTACCACACTCCCCTTTCAAAGCAGAACCCGTGGAAAACATGAAGCAACGTAGAAGACAGTAAACAAAATTCACAGTCACACAACAACTCATATTAGAGCTGTGTTATGTCAACAGCTGCAAAATATAATGTTGCTGTTATATTACATTACATGGAGGGTGATCCACAGAAGATGAACAAAATAATACATTTCATTACACACAACAAAATGCCATGCCTTTTCCAAAACTTTCATTGACTTTACTAATTCCATGACTTTTCCAGGCCTGGAAAACAAGGTTATATAGTTGGATGTATATATGAATGCGTTATCATCTTCTTCCGTTAATACACCTGCAACATCTACAACAAGTCCCTTATAGTACAAAGTGGTAACCACTGTATGTGGATGCATGATTGGGTCAGACCTGCACAGCGCTGCATTTAATAAACTGTAATAAACTGCAGCTTCTGTGCTTTGATTACCTGCTGTGAAACAACATGAACCTCATCCATTTAAAATTCCTAGTAGTCTTCTGAAGTCACTTTGGAGAAAGTAACGTCTTGTCATATTGGGCACTTTTCATCCTCGATACATGCCATCTTCTGAGCTCATTCAGTAATTTCCCATTCACGCCGCCTCATCACCACACCTACCTGCCAGCCTATCACCTGACTAAATTCCAGCTCCTGCCAGTCTGTCACTATAAAGACGCCTGCTTCACGGACACTCCTTGCCAGGTTGTTCTTTGCCTCATTCAAGACTTTCCAGTGTTTACTTCCCAGACTGCTTCCTCAGTATCGACCCTGCCCGTCTCTGACTCACCTGTTTCGTCTGATCCCAGGTAACCCACTCTGCCTTCCGTCTAACACCATGTGCTCTGCTTCTGCCCCCCTGGTTCCTGTTTGCCTGTTTCCTGCAGCTTTCTGGAAATAACTTCACCAAACTTTCCAAAGTGAGTTTACTGGCCAGTCACCTGTGATCTTCTGAGCTGTGGATTGTTTTGTTGTGCGCCACAGATTCTACGTTTCATCGCTGCTCTGAAGCTTCCCTCTGTCCTCGGCTGGCTTTGCTACGGAGAGGCTGCACTCTCAGTACTGGTGTTGGAATCTCAGCTCTCCTGTCATCGCTCTTTGCCTGCTCCCTCTCGTTACCATAGTACGCTACTGAGCTGCTGCTGTGTGTGTGTGTGTGTGCGCGCCCGGCTGATCTGGCATCTCACCTGTGTACTGTTACGGCATTCCACGTTGAGAGCTGTGGAGTGACTGACAATCCTCAACATTTTGGTGGCTTTGAAGACAGTGTTTATTGATACAACAACAGCTTCATTTACATGAGAAGGGCTGTCTGACAGTGAGGTAGAGCAGTGAAAATATTTTTAAATACAGTGTACACTAAAAGTAATACTGATTTTTTTTTTTTTTTTAGTTGGCTAAAATGTGTTTTGTTGCTACCCCTGTCCACAGCAGTACATTGCTCAGCTTCTGTAGCAGTACCTCTCTCTGCTTCTCCAAAACTTGGGGCATGCTGACTACCATCTACTGTAGGTAAGTATTACAGTGGCTATGGATAAGTACCTCATACAACCCCACTTCAAAAAAATCCAAACTATCAACACAGAAAGATGAATTGGAATCCTGCACAGTGAAGCTCCAGCATCCCCATGTAGGAGGAATTTAATGCCTGAACTGGTTTTACCAGCTCCCGACTGAATGTAAACATATCACACTGCAGTATTTTTACTCTTAAATAAAGCTGCTAAGAAACCATGACATCATCACTGGTCAAATCATTATTGAATTGTCTAAACTGTCTAATCTCATCAGGATCATGTTGATCGATGTTTATTTGTGTGTTCTTGTTTGTACTCTGAACAGTCATTATCATATTTAATGAACTGTAGCAATCAATAGTGAAGTGTACTGTGACTGATCTCTCTCTCTCTCTCTCTCTCTCTCTCTCTCTCTCTCTCTCTCTCTCTCTCTCACTCACACACACACACACACACACACACACAGAAAGAACATGGCTGCAACGAACACACTTAACAACACAATGACAGACACACCTACAAAGCAACAATTTAAAGCTAATAATTTCAAAGAGTACACCAGGAGTGTGTGGTAACTAGTTACAGTCAAGGCAAAAGACACAAAACACACTTATACTGTAGCGTCCACAAACCGGCAGGGCCACCCAGTGTGATGTGCTGTGCTTCAAATATTGATGCATCACTGCAGATGCATTGAAGTTCCAAACTTAACATTTCTTTAGGATACCACAGGATCAGCTGACTCACACATTCATAGATCCCAGAGGAAGAGGGAGGAAACAGTTCAAACACTAGCACAGCAACAGTGGGCATAGCAGAGGAAGTCTTCATTTTGATCTGAGCTGCTGCTAAATGTAAACAGCAGCTGCTGTACAGCAGTATACCAATATACCAAGGTAGAGCTCATGGTCAGATATGATACTCTGAGTATCTTTAGGGCAAATGCACCTAGACTTTATTATTTCACAGCAGCTGTCTGTTAATGCTACTGCTTCTTAATAAAGAATACTATGATCATGGGAAATTTAGATCCCACAGACTCTACAATGAAATGTTTGAGATATTAATACATGGCAAGACCCTGTTTACACTTGGTTTTAAAATGTGTTTTGATGATCCACACACAAGTGGACAGCTGAGACACATCGCCGTTCACACCTGTGTCTATTATGTGCCTCAGCTGAACACTTGCATTCAGATTCTGTTACTTCCTATGTTGAGAAGGGTCTAGCTGCAGAGCTCCAAGCTCGGGCCTTACTCCTCCGTTGGACCCTTTCTGGTCCCAGGGTTAGAGAAGGAAGTAAATTGCAAATGCCAGAAAGGATAATCAGGATACAATAGCATGCTTTTATTAGTTTAAAAAAGTCACAGGGCCTCAACCAATTACACCAAGGTAAACAATACAACAGTGATATTTTGATATAAGTGTAACGTATCGAGTTAGAGGTAGTGCTATGTTAAGCAGCACATACCTTACTAACCATATTAATTTGCTAACATTAGCTAGCTATGCTATTGTCGTAAACAGCAACTTACATTCGCAAACTCATAAGGTTGGAATGGCATAAGCAGCGCAAGTTATTTGCTGCTTAATGGTCCTAACTTTGCAAGTTAGTTAAATGGAAATATCAAGGCCATATTGTTTACCTTGGTGTTATTGGTGGAAGTTGTGTGGCAGAGGTTATGTAGCATCTAAAGGCCTGTCTACACTTTGTGTTTGAGGAGAGAGCACAGCTCTCAAAAAGCACAGCTTTCAAAAAGGCACTGGTTTAGTCACTGCCACTCTTTTAGCTACTGTCTATCCAAAGCTATATGATACATCAGTCTGAAACTATAATTACAAAGACAGAAAAGCCCATTTGTGGGAGTAGATCAGTCAGACACTGAATGTTGTTGGTGAGCTTTGTGGTTTTGTCATTGCACAGAGTCAGCAACAGAGTTGTTAGCCTCTGTTAATGCAGCGCTGCCTTAGCTACCTAGCTAATTTTAATGTCAAGATGTCATAGAAACATCACACACATAGAGCTTCATTAAAGTAAAGAGCCTGAAGTGCTTTCTTAAAGGATACGCTGGGATGAAGCACTCGCCAGCACCCTGGCACTGCTTACCTGCCGAGGTAAAATGCTTGGGGACATGCTGCCACGCTGTTGCTCTGGTGTTTGAGCACACCTGCCGCATGTCTACATTAAAAACAATGAATTTGAGGGTGCAAAAGGCGTGGCATATGTATGGCCCCTAATACGGTAGCATCTAAAAAATACACAGTCACATCTAAACAGATAACACACTTATTTATTAATGATAAGGATGACAAATGAAAACATGACCCCAATGTGATCAGTCAACCTTTAGAGGTCTTATAACATACATCATCTTGTGATGCATGAGTCCTGGCAATGGAGATGGTCTATAATATTATTGAGGTCCTGCATTTTATAATCTTATCATAGGACCATCTTAAATTTTGAACATTTAAAACATTAACAGTTGTTAAACATAAAATATGCAACATTTCCGCTTTAAATTGTCTAAAAATGACTAAAACCCCTGTTACAAATGTTAAACATATTTCCACCAATGTTCAAACCCAGAGAAATCCCTAAATGGATTCAAGGTAACAGTGTGTTCCATGTTTGTGTACTGAGGATCAGCCAAGAAATGAGTTATTGCACAATCAAGGCATTAACATGAGGCACACAGATAACAGTTGCTTCATATCATTAGTCCTGGAGAAGGGATTCAGTGTCTTACAATCTCCTTCAAAGACATCCAAATGATAAATCAAACACTGCACCCACATGCTCTGTGTTCATTTCCATGTGTATGCCCCTAAATCAGTCACGGTGTGAATCAGCATTACCCACCTGTCATCAAACATACACTGGTTCTCTATTTTGCATGTCGCTCTGAAGGATGGTATTTACTTTAAGCTGCTTTATAGTAATCCATCATGAGCAGCCATATGCATCAGAAAAATGACATGATTTTTTTTAATACACTGTAAATATGTATATCCATATATGTATTTTTTACCCATCTGTCATCAATATTTGTATTTTGTTTTTCATTAAAAAAAGTTTTTATTTAAAACATATCTTGGCTTTAACTTAATGAGCAAATGTGGTAAATACACCTTTATGTATGCATGTATGGAGATTGTTGTTGTTGTTTCTCACATATGTCTTTAGAATCAGCACCTCCAAGTCTGAGGCCATGGTTCTCAGCTGGAAAAGGGTGGATTGCCCTCTCCAGGTCGGGGGCGTGGTCCTACCTCAGGTGGAGGAGTTTAAGTATCTCGGGATCTTGTTCACAAGTAAGGGTAGGATGGAGTGGGAGATTGACAAGCAGTGATGCAGGCGCTTAACCAGTCTGTTGTGGTGAAGGGAGAGCTTAGCCAGAAAGTGAAGCTCTCAATTTACCGGTCGATCTACGTTCCAACCCTCACCTATGGTCACGAGCTCTGGGTAGTGACCAAAACAACGAGATTGCGAGTACAAGCGGCCGAAATGAGTTTCCTCCACAGGGTGGCTGGGCTCAGCCTTAGAGATAGGGTGAGGAGCTCGGACATCCGGGAGGGACTCTGGGTAGAGCGGCTATCCCTCCACATCGAGAGGAGCCAGTTGAGGTGGTTCGTGGATCTAATAAGGATGCCTTCCGGACGCCTCTCTTGGGAGGTGTTTCGGGCATGTCCAACCGGGAGGAGACCTCGGGGCCCCGCGACCCGGACCCGGATAAGCGGAGGACGACGAGTACGAGAAAGAGAAAGAGAAAGAGAGAAGATTAAAAGATTCGACTTCAAGAGGGGAACGATTCAAAGGCAGTGTGCAGATTCAGATTCTGTGTGAGATATGTACTCATTATTCAGACCTTACAGTTGACTTTCATTAAATACAGTTCCATTAGGGGGGAATGTCCAAGCAATTTGACATATTTGAGCATTTCATAAAAAAGTAGCGCTATAGTTACTTTTCCAGGTAATTAGTTACTTTTATAGTGCAGTAACTCAGTTACTTTTGGGGAAAGTAACAAGTAACTATAACTAATTGTTTTTTTTAAAGTAATGTTGGTTATATCTATCCAACACCCAACACTAATCTCATTAGTTTTTTATTCTTGTTAGTTTTATATGACCTGGAAACAACGTTCTAATCACTGTTCATTATCTATTAACAGGCACAAATCTCTCTGCTGAGCAGTGGGCATATAATTACCCTCATTCCAGAGCCAGGAAGGTGGTAGAAAATGCCTTTGGTATTCTTGCTGCAAGATGGAGGGTTTTTGGAAAGGCCATAGAGTGCGCCCTGGAGACAGCAGAGGATGTCACTAAAGCATGTGTGGCCCTTCACAACTTTCTTTGTTCATCTTCCAAAGGCCAAACAGGCAAGGTATGTATGTCCCTGGCAACTTCATTGATTCTGATTATACATCTGGTGAGTGCAGGCAAGTTGTTGCCGAAGATACTAAACTCCTCCGCACTGGACGTCTTTCAGCCGACCATGCCACTCAGCAAGGTTGTTAGGTGCGAAGTTGTCTGTTAACACTTTGAGACGCAGGCCGGCAGGTTTGCCCATCAGGACACACATTTTTTCTCTATTGCCAAACTGGCCTGGAAGGGTCAAAATCTTGAAACCCATGGCAAAAGTGACTTTCAAGTTTAGCTAAGACCTAGAAATTAAAACTAAATGCAAAAAAGTTTTGAAATAGTTGGAGGTGGACAAAAATGTATTTGTACGACATCCATGATCCTTCAATGGGCTAAGTGGACAAAAATGTCCACCTATAGGTGGTGTCATTTAGCCATTTGTTTTAAGCAATTATTCCCAAAATATTTGTGGTGAACTATATGGGGCTAGGTTGACTTTTGAGATGGGTTTCAAGATTTTAACCCCTTCCAGGCCAGTTTGAACACATGGTGATGTTGTTTTTTTGGAGGGCAAAAACATGAAAGGGGGGTAGAGGACACAGAAATGCTTTTGCAATAGATGTCTTGGGTGGTAATCACAAAGTTAGGTGTGTCACTGACCCCCAATAAGTCTGGTTTGGATGACATAATCATACTCCCGCCCCCCAGCCCCCCTCTCACCTCCCTCCCACTGACTCCCATTATAAAAAATACCAAAAACCACACATTTTGATCCAATTGTTAATGCTACAAAAGCACATGATTTCTCTATTATCAGTGGTTTTGCTGTTGTGAAAGAGGTGTGCCTTAGAAATAAAGGGAAAATGAAAGTTCAACTTGAGTAAAAACAATGTATTTGAAACAGAATAACAACAATTCATAAACTGAATTCAAATCACTTTATAAAACAATCAACAAGTGGAGGGGAGAGAAGGGCAGGGGAGGTTCAAGGTGTGCATCTCCAACAAAATATTGCCTTTGTGCATTTTTTGCACACAAACCTCTTGCATTTAGTGCAAGAGGTACCTGGCTTTGCCTTCTTTCCAGTGGGGCAGGTTGCACACAGGCCCCTACTGGATTTGCAGGGGGCAGTAGGCTGATTTTGGGCAGTGGCTCGTGCCTGTCAGGTGGCAGCGCTTCTGGTGAGTTGTAGTGGGTGGCAGTGGGGCGGCGGCTAGTGTCTGGTGGGTGGTAGCGGGTGGTCGTTGGGGAGTGGCCTTCCTGCTGGCCCCAGGCCTTTGCCTCCATCACCTGGTTGCGTGGTCTGTCAGCCTGCGAACCGGATTCGTCTTGCCATGTGTGGGCAGACAAGCTCTTTCCCAAGGATGTCAATGAAAAGCCTCCTGTGGTGTGTCTTCCTGGCTTCCAGCATCTGTATGAAGAGAGGGTGACCTCTAAAGCTCGGTCTATTGTCTCAGACTCTCAACATACCCTGCGTGTTGAGTTTCAGATGCCTCCATCAAGGTGAAGGTTTTGCCTCCATAAACGTAGCACTAAGCGTTGCAGATCATCTTTTGTCCCGTCTGCTATCACTTTTCTTAACCAGCAGTGACCACTAAGTATCCATGATTTATTTCTGGCAGCAAGTGAATAGGATTCTGAATGTTATGTATTGTACTGTCTGTTTTGTTTCAGGTATGACTACTGTCTGTATCCCAAATTGCCCCCAGGGGACATTTAAGTTTTATCTTACCTTACCTTACACTGATTGACAGCCGACTGCTTAGTTTTGTCAGGCCCTTAACACCTGCCCGCTGGGACGGGATAATTCCCTCATGAGCGAACATGTCACAGGTATATACATGTGAGGACCCAGTCCATACCATAACAACTTCTATGGAATTAAACAATGACCCAATTTAATAGGTGTATGGTCAAAAAGCAGCTTTCAGAACATCATGCATGCTCACATTACAGCGCTCCCAATATCTTACATTTCATGCTATCCAAATGAAACCTCAAATGCACTCAGAGAAAACCCAGATTCCAGCAGTCCTATCACTGTATAACCATGCACTCACAGCATATACCGACAAACAAACTTCCCTACATGATCGCAACTGCTCAACACTCTGTTGACCATTCCTGCTTTAGCTCCCCGACTGTGGTCAGAAAGCACAGGGGAGATTTGTTCACCTGCAGGGCCAGTTTGCTCCCACTCACTTTTTACTAGCAGTTGGAAAACAATATACAGGAGCTCCAATTGGTCCAGAGATGCGGCCACCTTTATTAACAGACACTTCGACTTTGATGTTTTTTCCCAGCTCAACTCTCTCGCTTTCACCATTATTCGTCTCACCCGCTTGCTCGACCACCCACTCATTTGCACACACATACACACTGCCCTGTCTCTTAAAGGAGCCATGCCACTCTTATCACAAGTCGCTTGTTTGTCAAGACTTTTGAGACTTTAGAGGCGGGGGATGAAATTGATCAACATGTTCTTGTCCCAAGTCATCACAAATCACCGCTTTGTCAGTGGACTAGATATCCTCCTGCATCTGCTGTTGATGTTCTGGCATGCCACTACCAATGCTTGGTGTCAACAAAAGCATGTGGTGAGGTTTAGAAAAAAAATATGTTTGGCTTTACATTCATACAGGAAGCAAACACCATACTGCTGGGTGAAAGTCCAGTGTTTGTTGGATCCACTGTCCTAATCCTCCCGGCGCCCACTTTCCTGCTCCTTAAATTATTCATTCATTACCAGCTGCAGTTCAACCTGACGCCGTCCAGCGGTGTATTATATTGCAGTGACAGGTGCCCTCCAGGGGCGGTGCAAGACATTGTAGACATCTAGGGCTTAAGCCCAGTCTAACTAGGGGGGTCCAGGGTCTTGCTCCCCCAGGAGAAAATTTTGAAAAACAACCCCTTAAATGGTGACTTTAGGCGAGTTTAAGGGAATTATAATGGCAAAATTCAGACTTAAAATATGAGACTGACCTACAATAGATTCAAGTTACTGTATAATCAATTTAAGGATTATGCCTAATTAAGGTTAACAGCAGGTGTCTGACTGAAATTAGAAACACTCCAGAGGAGCATTTTAGTTTTTTTTGCATTTTGTTAGTGGCGACTGTGAATCTGGTTGACCTTATGTAGTTCCATTCCATGTACCTTTTTCATGCTGTTGCATTTGTTGTCCACTAGGTGGTAATGTCCACCTAGTAATAAGATGCATATTAGTAAATGTAGAACAGCTCTTATATACAACGTTCAAGTAAAACGCATTCAGGTTTAATTTTCAACATAATATAATATGGGGGGCAGTAGCTCAGTCCATAGGGACTTGGTTTGGGAATCAGAGGGTCACCTGTTGAGTCCCCGTCCGGACCAAATATGGAGCGGGGACTGGTGGCTGGAGAGGTGCCAGTTCGCCTCCTGGGCACTGCCAAGGTGCCCTTGAGCAAGGAACCGAAGCCCCCAACCGCTCGGGGCGCCTGACCAGGGCAGCCCCCTCACTCTGACATCTCTCCACTTTGTGCATGTATGGGTCCTTTTTGTGCATGTGTGTGTCTTTCGAACCTGTGTGTTAATGACAACAGAGTGAAAAAATTGAATTTACCCTCAAATTAAATTAAATTAAATTAATATCTAACATTTAATACCAAATATCAGCTTCAGTGGATAGGTGGAAAACATTCTGCATTCATTCAACCTGTGACTGTGCACAATGGACTAGGTTGAATTATGGAAAATATTTATGTTGAAAGAAGCCTATTAAATCAACACAATGCAAACATATTGCTAACCAATGCATTTTTAATTCTTTGTTTGCATCTTTATGTTGGATGTGGTTGAGTGACAGAAAGAAAGGGATCAGAGTTCAATCAACTGCGGAACAGGGGCTTACAGAACGTGACGCAAGCCACTTGCTACATTGCTAACGCTAACCTTCAGACGGTAGAAGATGGAAGCAGACAAACTTGTAGTGAGAACGTAGCAAATGTACCCTTTCTATTCTACTTCAATAAAATCTGAGTTAACACAGCATGCCAACCATGGATATTTTATTTTCTTAAGTTACTCTTGGATTTCTAAAATCTTTGGTGGAGATAACGTCAGGTAATGTCGTGCTTTTGTAGACTATTTGCAAAATCAGTCCTGTCAGACAAAGATGTCTGTGCCAGAAAATGGATCATAATGGTGACTTCTTTGACATTTTAACCAAGATCGGTATAATAAGTATCTAATGTTGCTAGTTGAAGTTTCAATTTTCACGTCAAGAGATATTTCATAAGTTCTGGCAACTTATGCTAGCCTATAGTCTTGTTGGCAGCTTGTTTGCAGTTTGTTAGCCTATGCGAGGGCAATGGTTTTGAGTCATCATGGTGAGCCAGTGCAGGCCAGGCCAAAAAAGTCAGCTTTCAAATAAATCAACAATCTGAAATAGTGTTCAGCAGATCAATGGATGCATCAGCTGCTAACAACACGACAGATGATGTTTTAGTTACAATGTGTAATTTTCGTGGTTGTTTATTAGCAAATATCAACTATTGCTTTCATAAATATATATTTACTAAAGTGTAATGCAATTCACATACAAATGGAAGCTTTCTCACAGGCTTAGAATGAGTTCTCTATATATACACAGGCAGGAGGCTGCCCTGGAGGCTGCCCTCTTGTGTCGCCATATTTGGATACAGTGGCCGAAAGGGATATACAAGCTTCGCCTTTCGCCTTTACCTAGAACTTGCCGTCTCTGGAGACAGAGAAGGTGAAGCTCAATCCGGGGCGCTTCTGCTCGCTCATACACACACCAGCACGCGCACTCACACAGCCCTCATCCCCGTCACACTCGCCCCCCGCCCACCTACCTATACTCATTCAATCCAAACATGCCATTAACTCATAGAACATTGACATTATAACAGAACATTTACTGCAGGGTCGCTACAACATCGTAACATTGTTTTAAATTCCTAAATAAATATTCACCTCATCGCTATAGGCCTACTCCTGAAAAACTTGAAAAACTCGTGGATGATGCCATCTCTGTCTGCGCAAGGCTTTTTGTCCTACGAGACCACCGTCACTTACCCGACGGGAGGGGTGAGCGAGTGAGCGCGAGTGAATTTGACCGCTGATGTCACTGTTACTCACCATTTTTACACACTGAGGCTTTAAAAACTTATGACCATGATGTGCAATCACTAGATGAAAAGGATCGGACGGTGACTGACCTGTGACAGCAGGCTGACATTAGCCAGCCCCGCTAGGCTATAATGTGTTCAATGTCAGGCTACCTGTTGGCGGTTGGATTTTGCTCACATTTCATTGATTGATGTGGTTTTCTTTATAATAGGGTATGCACAGACTGATGGATAGTGTAACGGACAGGGTGATGTGATTTTGTAGGAATGGATTCTGTTACTGTAAAGAATGTGTTCAGCTATAGCTACAAAAGTTTGTTACGGTAGTTAATGAGTTTTCTATAATGTCAGTGAACGTCTCACTCCCAGCAGAGTTATGTGTTGGAGATGCTGTGAGGCCTGTCAATCAATACTGGCAGCTATGATAGTGACCTGTGTGAGATACCAACCTGTGATTGGCAGAGGCTTGAGAAGAGGATTGCTCTTATGCCTGTTGTGTGTGTGTGTGTGTGTGGAAGCTAGGAGAGGGAGTTGACAGGTTTGTTATTTTGGCGTTGGTTACGGCCCACAGTAACCTGTGTAAGGTTAAGAAATAAAGAACCAGCAAGCGAGTTCATGCCTTGTGCGTCATTGTTAAGGGTCGCTACAATAATTTGCCTGTGAAGGCTATATGTTCCTGAGATTCCTTGATTACTGACATAGACAGGCAGAGGGTGGGCTTCTCTGAAGGCCATGAATGTTTGCATAAAATTTCACGGCAGTCCATCTCACAGATTTTGAGATTTATTTATCCTGGACCAAACCAGACGGAAACACAGACTTACATTGCCATCCCTAGATCTATGCTGCCAACATGCCAAAAACACAAAACAAAAATACAGAACATACAAAACAGTGCATACAGTACATACAAAATATTACAGCCAGTCAGTGAAGCAGGGCAGGACCTCTTTGCACAGGCTCAAAAATGCCCCACTTTTAGAACAATAAAAAAGTGACAGTGTGAGAAGCAAAAGTAAAAAGAAAAGAGGAGCTATAGAGGAGGGGGAGGAGAGCAGCAAGAATACAAAGATAAAATTAATTAGTGCTCCGACACTGAGGCAACTGGAAGCCATTGTGGCTAATTGATGCTCGTTTATTTACCAAAGAGCTGAGGGGAGGAGATGACTATAATTACTATGGCTCCCTCTCCTCTCCACTTTCTCGCTTCCTCTCTTGACTCATAACTTTTTTTTTTTAATACTATCAATCTCTTTTCAACTGTGTTTATTGTTTCTCACCCCCCTCTGTAGCTGTCTTTTTCATCTAATCCTTTGCAATTTTCCGGTTTCTCCCGTTCTTCATATCTTTAGGAGGGTTGATCAGCAGAAGACAGCTCAGCTCAGCGTGCGTTTGGCTCATTCTGGCGTAATTACTCATTATCGCAGCGTTCAAACAGAGACCTCTTCCTTTGACATGCAGTTTTGCGTTTGGAGTGTAGATGAAACTTCAATTTCACTTTTGATGTAATTCAGTAATTTAATCCACTCCTCTACTGTGCTGTAACGATGACTTTTAAAATGAGTACTTGTATAAACGTGCCTGGGTGATCAAATCTTGTTAAGACAGAAGACTGAAGCATTAATACTTTACACCCTTCATATCAAGTTAGTAAAACAACAGGATATGAACCTTTTCAGCCCTCATAAGATCAAGTGTGCACTTATTCATATCATACCTTGTGTTAAAAATCCAAATGTAAAACTTGCAGGTAAAAAATAAGAGATGTTTTGACACACATGCTGTTTTATATTTAAGTTTGGTATGTGTTGTAGTGAAGGTTGTTGGCTCCAGTTGTCTTAGGTTGACTAAAAGCATCTGTATTGTGATTCTAGCAACATCATATTGGCCTGTAGCTGTGTTTTAATGACATGACACCTTGCCTAATTATACTTATAATGCGCTTTGTTCCTGGTTCATGAGTCACTGGTGTGTTACAGTCAATTGACCACAATTTTCTAAAGCGGACACACTGAGCATCCTTGATGCTTGATGCCCTTGAATGATGTTAAGCTCTATTGCAAACTAGTCTGTAAACCAGCACAGATAAACATGATGGATGGTGAGGCTCACTACATGGTTTGTTGTATCCTGGTCTTGAAATATTTTTGTTTATTTTTATTTTAAGTAGTAGTAGTACCTGTTTTAAAAGGTCTTGAGTCTTGGTTTTGGTTTTGTTGGCCAAACTCAAACTGAGTAACTTTGGGCTACTCCCACAAAGGTACTTTCATTTTATACATACTGTCTTACAGTTGTGTAGTGGTAGCTGATAAGGAAGCAAGTTACCAAGGAGTAAATGGGTACACTCTCCTATATAGTTCAATGGCTTTTTGGCTGATAGGTGGGTACACTTTAAACAGCTAGAAAAACAGGTGGGTAAACCCTGTATAGCTGCGTATACCCTCCACTACACCAGTACTTTCTTGTACATATTAACATATTGTTTTTGTTTTTTTAAATTTAATATGTTACATATTTTTATTTATATTCCACTACTAATGTCTGAATATTATTAAGAATTAAAAGTTCATTGCTTGACAGGTTGTACTTGCATTATTATGCTATTTTATCATTATATCATCCACCCATCCATCCATCCATCCATCAATCCATCAATCCACTTTCATCTGCTTATCCAGGGCCGGGTCGTGGGGGCAGCAGGCCGAGCAAAGCACCCCAGACATCCCTCTCCCCAGCAACACTTTCCAGCTTCTCCTGGGGGACCCTGAGGCATTCCCAGACCAGATGAGATATGTAATCTCTCCAGCATGTTCTGGGTCTGCCCTGAGACCTCCCACCAGTGGGATGTACCTGAAACACCTCAAGTGGGAGGCGCCCAGGAAGCATCCTGATCAGTTGCCCGAACCACCTCAACTGACCCCTTTTGACGCGAGGGAGCAGTAGCTCTACTCCAAACTCCCTCGGGATGTCTGAGCTCCTTGCCCTGTCTCTAAGGCTGAGCCCAGCCACCCCACGGAGGAAACTCATTTTGAACGCTTGTAACCGCAATCTCATTCTTTGGGTCACTACCCAGAGCTCATGACCATAGGTGAGGGCTGGGATGTAGACTGACCAGTAAATCGAAAGCTTAGCCTTCTGGCTCAGCTGCCTCTTCACCACAACAAAGCAGCACAGCGCCTGCATTACTGCAGAGGCCGCACCTAACCACCGATCCATCTCATGAATATAAGCTCATATATATACACGCCCATTTGCATTGACTTTGTATGTAAACTCGTCTCCAGCAGGAAAAAAACAAACAGGTCTGGTGTGAACACACCTTAACAGGGACCAACAACAACTATCTACATACCTACATCCTATCCAGTTTGACCACAATCCATTCCAGTAGTTCTAAAAAATGATAAACAGATAAGAAAAAAATGCTATCATCTGTACCATCAGGCATTCAATCAACAGATGTATTTGGAATGACAGATTGGCATTGTATTAAAAGTTTGCTGTGTTTTGACAACTTTGGAAAAGATGAGCGTTTGTGACAGCAAGCAGGTTAATTCACACTGTCACATTTGGGTGTCAGCTTCTCAAAAAGGACTTCTTTCTAAACTTTGACATTTCAACATGAGCTGCTATCATTGATATAGGGCAGCTTTAATACTAGCAAAGACAGATGCCATGGTCTTCACAAGTTGTAGCCTTAAATGAACTGAATTGAAATGTATTTTCTGAAGTGGGCAAGAGGGCACAAAAAAAGTGTCCTTTTTTTTAGACGGACAAAACCCACAGCCTTGGCTTTACAAAACAGCTGCTGTCACAGCCTCCACACAGATTTCAGTCACACACTGGTTGTCAGAAGTTATTCTCAGAAATCCCTTGGTGAGGCAGGGGTAAATATGGCTTAGGTTTAGGAAATGTGAATACCACAGAGTAAATGGTGACACCTGCAAGTCATTAAACATCACAGAGTGATAATATATGCGTATGAGTGTTTAAGGGTGATAAAGCAGTGTTTAAGGGCGTGATTCTGCTAAAAGTGTTGACTAATCTTTTTAGCGGGTGTCATATTTGCTTTAATTTAATGCTGTCAGTTATTTTGTGAAGTGATAGCACGATCAAAGTCCTCAGTTATAAGACAACTTTTGGCTTTAGCAGTGGCATGACAGCTTGTTGTAAGGTTTCCACTTTTGTCTCAGAGGATGAGTGTTTGACTCCTCTGCTACAGTTCACAAAGCCCAAAGAAGAAATGTGAAACAGGCATCAACCCTCTCCTGCTCCTGCCATGATGATATGCCACTACTCTTTTAGCCTACATGACATTAAAATGTATTTGAGAAACTGTGACAATAGAATTTGACATAAAACATACGGTATCACATTACAGATCTCTCCATACATCCAGTCTACAGTGAATCCCACTAACAGTAATTGGGTCTCTATAGTGTGAGCTTGCCTTAATAAGGAGGCCTTCACCAAATGAAGTGACACCAGCTCTGTGCGTACGCACGTACACCCTCATACACACCCATGTACTGCACTGCCATGATATGACAATTACAGCCAATTACAGAGAGACAGTGGAGCTGTAGGAGAGAAGGGCAAAGACATGTGGAGACAAGAGGAAGGAGAGGAAGAGAAATTGAGAGGAAAAGGAGAGTAAAATGCAACTCAGGGGTAGTACAAGGAATTGTACAAAATGCCCTAAGTGAGTGTGTGTTTGTGTGTAAGCTGAGGTTTGGGCCAACATCCTGTAAGTTCTGTTCAATTAACCTTTGTGTCAGAGTCTCTCGACTTTCCTCTGCAAAATGAGCAAAGCATATTTAATGGTAAAATGGAACAGAGAGAGGTAAGTTAACTTTGAATGGTGCTTTTAAGTAGAAGGCACAAAATGCATCACAGAAAATGACAAAAGGAAGAAGGGAGAAGCTGCTTGTAAGTCAAGGACCAACTATGGCAAATACAGCAGCTATGTTTCCATCCAAAAGTGATTTGAATCATTGGGAAATGCGCATTAAAAGAAATACGAATCCTGTGTGTTTCCATTAAATGTACGGACTTTGGTGAAAACTACAAACTTGTGCGAGTTTTCTGCAGAACCGGAAACAAAACAAGTCTTGCATTCTCATTCTTCTACGTTTTCTGGCGGTTGGCAACGAGCTTGTAAATGCATTACCGCCTTCCAGACCCAGAGTGTGGATATCACCATGGAGAGAGGTGCGCTATGTCAGACTTAATTCGAACATAACTGTTTCCATCCCCCATGCGCATCTAAACAGGCTGATGGAAACATGGCTAGTGACTTGCTCTCAAGACGTCTTTATACAAAACTGTTTGTGAGTGCCTTCCAAAAGTAGCAATATGTGAATGCTTTGATCTGGTGTCCCTGTTTGCAGGTCAACATGCGCCAAAAAGACATAGCTAATCAAACTAGAGGTCATCTTTCAACGGGATCACTCCAGTTGCAATACAGCAGTCCGCGAACTAAACAAAATGTTGGCCAGGAGCGTAAAGTTGGGGGGGAATGTGGCAATGGCTCCATCCTTACTTCCTACCTCCCTACTTCTGACCTTTGAACTCAGCCTTTTGATCCCAGCTACACACCTGTAAGTTTTGTGACTGCATAAGTTGCATGCTTGCTATCGCTGTTACAAAATCTGCCCACAGATAGACAGACATATAAACCTCTGGCAAAATACTCAAAAGCCTTGTTTCTACCAAAGACTATCAGTATGGTACCTTTGGAACCAAAAGTAACTCTTTAGACATGGAACCTAGACCCTGGCGTTTCGACCGCAGATAGTACCCTTAAATGTGGGCAGAGTTGTTGTCACTCACTGCTCCATCCAGCACTCACTGTATTTCCTCATTACCGGTGATGCTTCGCCTCAATGGGGTTGCACGTCAGTTTTCAGAACAAAATAAAACAGGCTGCAATCAGAATCTCTCTTCATGTGATATTTCAAAATAGCAGGTTAGAACATTTAGTCCTTCTCAGGCAAGCTTGGGGGTATAATGTTGCCCACTGGAACGGTGCGCCACAATGCTTTGTTTTTCTTAGACTGAGGATTAGAATATGCCATTCACATGACCTGTCAAAATTAATATATGAACACTTTAAGATCCACTCATTACCAAAAATGTATGTCATGTAAAAACTAAAGTAATGATCAATTACTATTGACCAATCACTGGACTGCAGTGTTCACAGCTCCAACTTTTCATAGTGGAAATGGAAAAAAAGTGTACCGAACTGAACTGAACTGCTCATTGGAAATGGGGCTAAAATGGCTCCTGTCGAAGTTGCTGCTACAATTGGTGTCATCACGACCACATTTTGCAATGATGACACATACACACAGACTCACCAGGTGAATACAATGCCAGCCGTTGCAATGTTATTCTGGCTAGTAAAACAGTTAATAAAATTGTTGTTCCTTCCAAAACAATTAAAAATTCATATAAACTTCTGGGTCATTAAAAAGACTTCCATTTTATGTTAGTGGAGTTGCAAAACATTTCGCAACATCCATTCTTCTGTCACAGCAGGCTTTTCTCATGCACTGTTCATATGATTTCCTCCCATAATACACAAAAAAGGTTAAGTTACCTGTGAAAACAGGGGTGTTTTCAAAGCACCGCCTTTGTTTACACAACGTTGAAGTTGCCCACCCTAACGCTCAGGGTCTCGGTGACGCAGACCTCCTGTCTGTTTCTGAATACTGACACCATTTCCTTAAGAAGAAACAATAAATTGTGAAGACAGTAAAAGCCTCCACTAAAATAGCATTTTTTAAGTCTTGTGTGTGATTTATCCTAGCTTTATATGAACAGAGATCAGAACAGAAATCTCCACTCGCGCTAGGCTAATAAAATGTAAAATGCCATAGGCTGGCGCTTATTATGTCAGCATGTTGTATTTGTTTAAAAAACATGTTTAGTGAATGTTGTGAGTTGTGATGGAGCCAAATTGAATGCCGTTACCTTTGTTAAATGTTGCTGTTGTCCTTGGTTTTATATGAGAAAAGGGAAAGATCGCTATTTGCTAGGCTAATTTATACAATGTAAAACGCCATAGACTTGTGCTAATAACGTTAGTATGTTGTATGGTGGGGGAAATGTGTCCAGATAAAGACAAGTGTTTGTCTGTCAATGCTGCAATTTATAGTGAAGCCAATTTGCGTACTTGTGTTTGAAATTGTCTCTAGTAAGCCATATGTGTTTTGAATCAACTATACTTTAAAGCACTTAAAGGAGCTATATGTAAGAAATCTAAAGCAAATAGTTGTAAAATCATCCTAATATGTCACAGAGACTAAGGAATAATGTTCATATAACATACTGATCTCACGGACAACAATAGTACAGCCAGAATATTTGCATTTAAAAAACATTTTTATAGTCCGCAAA
Organism: Epinephelus awoara; assembly: GCA_035609425.1. Classification (NCBI taxonomy): domain Eukaryota; kingdom Metazoa; phylum Chordata; class Actinopteri; order Perciformes; family Serranidae; genus Epinephelus; species Epinephelus awoara. The sequence continues at coordinate 30,122,813 of CM069309.1, forward strand.
TTATGTTTCTGTTTCCGCCGTCTACCAGTCACATAGTCAGTAGAGTCTCAGCATCAGTTACAGTTACGACTGAGCCACAGCAGCATGGCAAGCAGCATTAGCAGTGTCCTGGTACATAGCATTAGCAGCCGGCTCCTCCTCAGCTGTATCCTGGCAGCAGCGTTAGCAGCAGAGAAGCCGGACTTGCTCGAAAGGTCCGCTGGAAAACCGAAGATCAAGGACACGGCGACGCAGCCCTGCCACAGCAGCTGCCCGTGGGCAAACAAATCAGTCTTAAATTAAAAATGCTCACAACTAATCAATTAGTTGAAGATTATGTACAACTTCAGTTGAATAGTTCAATAGGGTAAGTAAAGAAGCGCTCCTGAGTGGTCCAGTTAGAAGGCAGGTTGCAAAACACACAACTTTTAACAGAATCCCAGTGCTTCTTTTCATAAACCTTGCCAAAAAACTTTACTTGCCAAGACCTCATGACACCCAACCATGTTTATTTTCCAAAACTTAATCTCTGAAACTTTATGCTAATTATTTAACTTTATGACTACAAACTGCTGTATGAGGATATGTTGATCACAGTAGTGCAGTTTTAAATTATATATAGTCATATAATGCTATTGCAGTTAAATAGGAGATAAAGCTGTACATCATCAACATAGCAATGATAGCAGCATGGACACAGAGAACAGCAGTGAACAAAGAAATGAGCCTTCGGGCGCACCACATATTACTGTCAAGACACATTTCTTGAAATTATGCTTCATTTCCCAAAACTCAAATCAGAACTGCCTACTCATCCTCACAAACTTTAAGTTTCAATGTCAAAACCAAACTCAAACTCTCCACTCAAAACCATCTAATCTTTAAACTTTGCCTCCAGACAACACACACAAGCTATAAATAAACACTGACTACATGACTGCTTTTAAAGGTGAAGGGATCAATTCAAAATCACTGCTACCAAAGTGTTTAGAATATGTTTTCAGAGAAAGAGTTTGGAAATTCGTAAAATCACAGCCCTTTCAGGAACAGCCCAGTGAGAGAAATTTACTTTTAGAAAGTATTTTAATATATACCTCTTACAGTGGATAAGGGAATATTACCATATGCTGCTGACCTTTACAATGTTACACTGACAAAGCATGTAAGGAAGAGTAATGCAACGTATATATTTTTGAAACTATCTTGTCGCTCTACTTACATGCTCACAAATGCTTGAGATTACTTCTTTTTTTCTTGCTACACTAAATGGAAATATTACATTCTATACGTGTTGCTTCCAGTCAGTCTGACATATCCGGTATCTTTGGGGGAAAAAATGAGATCTTGACTAGAATTTAAATTAAAGCTGTTTTTGTTTGTTTGTTTGTTTGTTTGAGCAGTGCTTGGCTGTGTGAAATGATGAATCAAAGATAAGTCTGGCAGTGTAAACAGGATAGAGATTAGAATCTTTAGTATCAGCAACTATACAATCACAAGTTAGTTTATACACTGTTACTGCCACTTGCATTTCAAATTTGGCCATCTGGAATTTCAGATGCTACAGGCTCAGCAAATAGAGATGCATGCCCTTATGGCAGCCATTAACAAATGCAGAGAGAACAACAGAAGAGAGATATAGAGACATGGGAGTGACAAGAGTCTCATTTATAAGAATTAGACAGTTTATTCTCCAAATAATTCCCTCATCAGCTCCACCCTCAGAGGATTCAGTTTGCTCCAGTGATATTTACAAAACCTCATATCCTGTTGATGCTATAAGCATACATTATGCTAAATCCCCAATTAAAAAACCCCCAAAACTTTTATACAGTACATCTTTTCTTCTCTGTCTCTCTGTGTCTTTGCATGCTCAATTTCCCTGACATAATTTCTCTGGGTTTTCGTGGAGATGAAAGGACATCAGGCTTAATTAAAATGCCTCTATATTTCAGCTTCGAAAAGACATTACAATTTCACAGTAAGGAATTCATAAACTTGCTCAAGTGCTCTTGCACATCCAAAATGGATTTTGAGTGCCCCAGAAGTGTAGCTGAACAATATTCATTCTTCTACTCTTTACTGTGTGCATGTGTGTGTGAGGAAAATGAGAGGGAGGGATGGGATAGCCAGAAGGAGGCAAAAGGGAGTTACATGGAGTGAAAAGATAAGATAAGGAGGGAGTGAGGGAAGAAGAAGGGGAATTGTAGGATGGGATGTAAGAAGGTAATTAGGGTGGGAAGTAGAGGGCCATCAGGGAGCAACTTCACAATAGCCGTTGTCTGCCTTTATAGTACAGACGGAATGTAGGGGGACTAGGGAAATGCATCATGGGATCAGCATTAAAGTCACCACAAAAGAAAGACGGAATGGACAAAGGAGGGGGAGGAAAGAAAAAAAATGTAATGCAGGTATGAGAGAGGAGGAGATTGAGAACAGAAAGAAGGGTGGAGAGGAGAAAGGCCTGATGGGAGCACTTGTTAAACAGCCCCAGATACACTTACAACAAGGGAATTAGCCTATTTTTAGGTTAAAGAAGCAGTTTATTCAGGCTGCAGAGCAGGTACTTAAGAATTCAATTGGCTAAATGCAGTGCCAGCTTTATTTGTCTAAATGTAATGCAATGTTAGCTTTGGCACCCAGCTAGCACAAACTACTAGTGTGCGCAGTGCAGTGTGTACAGTAGCCTCAGCCTCTAGCCACATCCACAACAGATGATGCTGGGAGTGGTGATACAGACTTGACACACTAAACTACAATTCCCAACTAATGCCAAAATCTTCTTTCTTCTTCAATACCTTTGTCTCCTACATTATACAGATGCACGAAGAGAGCACTGTAAAAAAAAAAAAAAAAAAAAAAATCTGTAGAAATTACGGTAAAAAAAACTGTCAAATAGCAACAGTAAAAAATGGTAAAATCCAAAATACTATATCACCATTGTAAATACACTGAATCAAGAAATGGTACATAACTTAATTTTTTAGTGTCATAATATGTAGAAAACACAGAATTTTACTGTGAAAAATTAAAAGAAAATGTAAAATTCATGGAAAAATATAATGTTACAAGCGTGTACCCTACCCTGAACCCTAACCCAGAGTATGATGTTAAAAGTATGTCGATTTCAAGGAAAAACATGGTTACATAATACATTTTTCTGTTATTTTATGAAAGATACGAGTAAATATGTTTCTTAAAGGACACTTAATGCAATAGAAAACTATAGATATTGTCTTATTGTCATATTCCAAAAACAAACAAAAAAACACAAAAACACATTCCATACTATTATTTTTTTCTTCATTATCACAATTACATACAACAAAACTGGATGGAGCAAAGGACACTTTAAAAGAAGAGATGTGCAAGAACGACCAAACACAACGGGCTTATGTGTCTCTAAAATAATAAAAATGAACACAATTTAAAAGCAAATTCTGAATATTTGTGGGGGCGTCGGTGGCTTAGTGGCGCCCCATGTACAAGGCTGTTGCCGCAGCGGCCCGGGCTCGACTCCAGCCTGTGGCCCTTTGCTGCATGTCACTCCCTCTCTCTCTCCCCCCTTCGCACCTGTCTGTCCTATCCATTAAAGGCCAAAATGCCCCAAAACATATCTTAAAAAATAAAATAAAAAAAAATAAAAAAATTATGAATATTTGTGTACATGCTATTTGCAGAAAAAGAAAATCTAATTTATTTTCAGCTTAACATACACTGCTAGAAGAGCAAACAAGTGAGAGAGATATACTGTACATACGGCAGTATGCGATTTGGAGCACACTGCAGACGCAGCTAACATAACGGACAGACTTTTGAATTCAGTTCACCGCCAGTTCTGAGCGGACGCACACTAACGGACGCTGAAATTTTGAATGGTTCATGGCCAATTCTGCGTGGAGGAGGAGACGTTATTTTCTGGAGGTAACGTTAAGCACAACACAGTTTATTAGCTTTATTAGATCTAATAGCTCACTTGAAGGAGCATATTGTGGAAGGACGTGCTGTGAGTTGTCCAGTCAGAGGATGCACAAATGTTTTCAAGGTGAAATCCTCATTTACTGCCCACCTCTCACAGTAACACAGAGATTTTACACACAGCAGTATCAGTGACTTGTACAGAAAATCTGCTTCTCAATCATCATAATAATAAATAATAATAAAAATAATGATAACTGAAAGAATACTGTTCTGAATATCAATAGTTAACAGTTTAAGTACAGTAACTTTTAATATTCTTCATAAGTGTTTTTTGGTTCTTTTACCGTTTTTTACAGGTGTTTACACACTAAAATTTAAATTTTCACACAATTAACAGACTTTACACTCAAGAAGCAAAACACCTGTCCAGAGTTGCACAGCAATAAGCACAGACTCAGCTTCACACTTTTTGCAAAATATTACACACAGTGATTTGCAAAACTCTACACGCATTTTCAGACCTTAGACACAGATAAGGATTGTGAGGTTACTTCCTTCTCATTACAAAGCACCACCTTGTCAATGACCACACTAATGAACGAACTGGATAACCACATCCACCAGGTGTGGAAGCACACGTGCTTAATTGAAAATACAGCATTCAGGTGGTGCTATAAAAGGCAGCAGGTGAGTTCACCTGTCTTCAACAAAAATGGAAGGATTGAGAAGAAGAGGAGTGAGAATGAGAGGGGGAGCTCGAAGAGGAGAAGAAGGAGGTAGAGGAAGAGGCCTAGTCAGAGGAAGAGGTGGAGGGGGACCCGAAGAAGTGATAGAACCAGAACAAAGAAGATGAGGACCAAATTTAACTCAAGAAATCCGTGCAACACTTATTGACCACGTTATCAACCATGGACTGACACTGAGGGAAGCTGGACTCAGAGTTCTGATTTTCATTGTTGATCGATACGTTACTGTAACTGAGTACTGTAAGAAATAAATATTTTCAGCCTGCAGCATCAGTGTTGTGCAGTGCTTGGTAAGTTTATACTGTATACCTCAAAGTAATCATGAAGAATGTTGTGGGTTTGTCAATATCTTTTTGTCATCTAAATGATCCCTTACATAAAAATATCTGGCAATAAAGTCCAGCACATGCTATTTCCTAAAATAGGGTTTTTACAAATGTGTTTTGTATTGATCACAGTAATGTGTAACTGACTGCAATAGTGTCTGATCATTTGGAGACTGTGTTAGTGAGATGAAAACAAAACAGGGTTTTCATAAATATGTGTATGTTTTGACTGAAGTGTGTATGTTTTGACTGAAGTATGTCATTTTGCAAACAATCTAGGAGTTGTGCAAATTGAGTGTGGTGTTTGGATAATTGTGTGAATACTTTGAGAAAAGGAGCCCTGTTTTCAAAATTGCGTGTAAGCAATTGAAAAAAACTGTAAATTTATGTGAACTGGCTTATTGATGGCTTTACTCAACTGAACTGTAAATGTGTACAACAATCTGTAAATCTGTACACAGATCTGCAACTGCGTACAGAGATCCGTAAATATGTAGACAGATTTGTAAATACCTATGTCTTCAGCTTTACCTTAGTCAGGCCTCTCAATTGGCTCTCTTTTTACACGTGATTTTTGCTACTCTTCTGCCGTGTGAGATCCGCAAATGCGTGAGAAGATTTGTGTCTGTAACTCAAGGTGTGCGTCACCCTGAGCACAGGATCACAGGCTCAAGCTGCCACGACCTTCAACAACAAAACAGAAAAAAGTAAAAAGTTAAAAAAAAAGAAAAAAAAAAGCGTAGTAGCGCCTGTGAGACTGTGCTCAGGGCAAAACAATCTGAAGGTCATGGCAGCTTGAGGCGAATGCCTTTGGATTGTCGAGACAGGTGGTGTTGAAAATAGTGCGTGAAGTATGTCATGCAGTAACTGTCCACTTGGGCCCTATGTACATACAGTTGCCATTCACGGAGTCCAAAGTTGAGGAACTGACAGAAGCCTTTCACCAAGCCTATGGTATCCCTCAGTGTATTGGTGCAGTCGATGGGACACACATAAAAAATCAAGCAGCCATCCTCAAACTCAATGGATTACATGAACAGGTGAGCCAACATTTCACTGTACATTGTACCTGGGTGTTTCTGCAACTACGGTCACGTTTGACCCTCTGGAACATATTTATTGTTTCTGGTAACGACATGTTGTAGAAGTGACATTTTGCTAATATTGAAGATCAGAGGTACGTAGAGTAGCCAAAAATTGTACTCAAGTAAGAGTATTGTTACTGTAGAACAATATTACTCGAGCAAAAGTAAAAGTATTTTGCATAAAACTACTCTTAAAAGTACAATTTATCTGAAAAAGTTACTGAAGTAAATGTAACAGAGTAAATGTAAGTAGTTACTACCCACCTCTGTTGAAGATAAATGGCACCTAGCAAGGTCTGCTATGTCAACTTTGATTCTTGGCATCTGATATACACATGCCCATAGTTGCAGAAACACCCACCTGTTAAAATTATGCAAGTGACAAATAAATCTGACTTTGAATTTTCACTTGAACAGGAAGGGGAGTTTTTCTCTCAATGTCCAAGCCACCTGTGACCACAAGCATTCCTTCATCGATGTCGTAGTGAAATGGCCAAGTAGCGTACATGATGCTCGCATTTTTGCCAACTCCACACTTAAGATGTCCAGTATTTGGAAAATGGCCCGATCGCTTCCTGCAAAAAACAAATTGTAGACAACGAGGAGCCCATTCCAGTGTTTCTCCTTGGGGACCCAGCATATCCTTTGACTCCCTACCTAATGAAGGAGTATGCAAATGGGGGCAGCACTGCTCAGGAACAGTATTTTGGCCTGTCCTCGTGTCGAGGTTGAATGGTCATTGAATGCGCTTTCGGCAGACTGAAATCACGGTTTGGAGCTTTGAGAAGAGCAATGGACATTAATATAGATGACCTTCCCTTCGTTACATATGCTTGTTTTGTGCTCCATAACTACTGTGAAGCCAACAAGGAGGCAATAGGACAACCAGCCGGCTACAGAGAGCCACATCCAAGCTGACTGCATCACAGCCGAAGGGAAGAGGGTCAGGAGGGTCCTTACTGAATACCTCGATCCATAAAAGGGACTGCAGTTCTCCTCTTGCTGTGTGTGGGGAGAAAGGTGTGTGTGTGTGTGTGTGTGTGTGTGTGTGTGTGTGTGTGTGTGTGAGAGAGAGAGAGAGAGAGAGAGAGAGAGAGAGAGAGAGAGAGAGAGAGAGAAAGAGAGTGTCTTCAGTGTGAACCAAGCAGGCCGATGTGACAGGACATGGTGAGACACTCAGCAGGCGGGGATCCAGGAAACAAAGGGAGCAAAAGGAGAGGAGTAAGGTAGACCTCTGCGGCCTCACTCTCTGACCGAGCTCAAGACCTACAAGGATTCAAAGATACTGGTGGCCAGGTTCCCAGAGCACTCCAGCTGCAGCCTGCCCTAAGGTTCGAAGGTCCAGCAGGTGGTCAACAGCATCAAGCAGGTCATCAGGTGTGACGATGGACACATGGAAGAGGCCGTCTTCAGCGACAACGTCATTAATCAGACAAGTGGTGGACGATGATGTGATATCTGTGAATGTTTGGGTGAATATTCTTGTTTTCTCTATTCTAATCTATGCTGTGTGTGTATGTGTGCTACTCCCCTAGGTTCTGACCCTGTCCCAGCACATCATGGGCAGACCCAGGAAGAGAGAACTAGAGGATCTGCGCTGCCAGATCTGTGACACCCTCAGCTCCTTCCACTCCACCCTAGGCTGTTCCCATCAGACGCCACACCCCTACCCTCCCGGACCTGTCTGTCCTGAGATACCCACTCTGAATACTCCCACAGCCTCATGGGCAGAAACCTTCCTCTGACCCTCACTCCCTCCTGGACAGTGACCCTACAGAGAACAGGTGGCTCCAGGTCACCTGAATGGACAAAGGCAAACCTGTTTACGGACTGTGCAGTGTCCTAAACACATACAAAATGAATTAGTTGTGGGCTTATGCCTTAAAATAGAGATGTAGCTTTTGGTTAAAAGCTCACTTATTTACAGAAAATCAACACTATGGTAATTTTGTTTGAGAAAAGGATGAACCTGCATACTCAGGCTCTAGATGCAGTGGATTTAATGAGACAGCGTTTCTGTCATATCCTTTCTCCAAATCTTGAAGGCTACGGTTTAATCCTTTTCTCAGTTTGATGTTCCTGTCACCTGTACCTTGTGGTGTGCATCAATACTGCTTTTATTTAGAAGGTAATTTTGTTTGTGCTGCATGCAATGCTGCATGTAGTTTCCACTTAGTTGTGTATGAAAGTGAAACTACATAGGCCTATGATAATGTATACAATAAGCAGCGGGCTAGCTAGCCTTGGTACCAAGACGTCTAAACATTGAATTTCCCCTCAGGGGGATTAATAAAGTAAATAAGACGTTCACTACCAAGGCTACAGGCTAGCTAGCTTTAATTTTGATTATTTCCATTTAGTATCAGCACTTCTTAATCCAATAACACCATACCTGGAGTAGATCTCTTCTCTGCTTCACCACCGATGGGTTTAAAGTGCCCTCTGGCTCCTGTCGTTGGTCACACACGTCTGATGAAGGAGATGAATCTGAAGTCTGGAGTTGTAACATCTGATGTTTCTATCCCCGATGCAAGCATCGTTCTTGCTGGAGACCCTCCCCATATCTGCTCACACATCTCAAAATATAGTAAAACGACTCTCCCGAAACCACTCTTGCGTCCCTTGTCTCTGCTCCCCTGTATTTCATCCGTATTGCCTTCAGTTTGTTCATGATGATGGCCTGGATTATGTCCTCCTTTCGATGAGGGAAGTTGGAGAACGTCTCACGGTACTGCTCAATAAAAAGAGCTTGGATATCCACATACTTAGACTGGCACGACTCCCAGTCCACATTTCCTGAATCCTGTTGACTTTATATTCATTTGTGAAGGTGAGCAGTAACTCCACCTCGCTGTCAGTCCACACAAACGATTCCACCCTGCCTCGATTTGCCATTGTTTATTTTTTGGTGCTTGTTGTTTTTCCGGTAATGACGTTTTACTGCCTTCTGATTGGCTATAATGGCCTTACACTTGGGAGTTATATCGCCACCTACTGCTTTGGCATGTGTATTACATTGCTTGATAGTGGAATTTGCGGTGTCATGTGGACAGAGGTATTTTTATTATACCACTTGTATGGACGCAGATTTTTTTAAAACTGGAGGCCAAAAAAGTTCAGTTTTAAAAATACCCGTGCTCGTGTGGACTAGGTCTAAGTATTTTTTGTTAGAAGCTGTTCTTGTAGTTAGCTCAAACAATTTGAGGGAAGGACTGATTTTGATTATATAATTATTTTAATGGCAAACAGTGATTTAATTTAAAATTGAGCCAAAATGAAAAATACATTTTTAACCTTTTTAGATCACATCTCCAGTCATATTGTGCACCTGCACTCACTGGCCACTTCATTAGGTAGGCTACACCTGTGCAATCTAATTCAATCCAATACAACAGCTAGACCATAAATTCTATTTTTATGAAGCTTATACATTTTCAGTTTTTGTTGACATTGTCAAAAAAGGGATAATTCTACTGAGGTTATGGTGGATGGTGCTAGTGTACAGGAATGCATTATACTGAGCGGTGGCCCTTATACTTTGGTCCTATCTGTTTAATTATCACCTTTCTGACAATGTAAACAAAAATGGAAACTGTAGAAGCTTCGTAAAAGTAGAATTTATGGCAGAGCTGTTGTATTGAATTGCATAAGATTGTACAGGTGTACGTAATGATGTGACTGGTGTGTGTATTTCTTTATATTGTTATATCAAAATCAAATTTTTTGAAATTCAGGTTTTCTTCCTATAAAACTAAATATAATGTGAGCTTACGTGACCTCAGATAACAAATTTCAGCCAGTAATATCAGGTGAGGAACTACCTTCCTCTCTTCAGTTTGGGATTGCGTTAAAATCTAAGCTTTGCCCACTTTTCACTACCATTTCAGCTCAACTTTAAGACATGACATGCTGAGAGTTTGACCATTTTGGCTTTTTGTTTGTTATTGCCAGAATCAGCTTTTCAGAGCATTGGGTCACTCGTTTATTTGGCTGAGTTTTAAAATCTATTATACTAGCAACAAGTGTTTATGCATTCTTGTTAATAAAATCATGAAGAACACTTTTAATTTCAGTGTTGTTGTGACACTTAAGAGTAGCTGAATGCTGGTGGCATTGCTAATATCTAAGATTCTCCTTTAAGGTAGGTGAAATGAACACATCTAATAAGTCTTTTATCCATACACACTGCTTTAAATTAGCTTGTCTTTATAACAAGTGTAAACCTTAAAGTCTTTAGCTCCTGTCACCTTTCAGGCATTCAAACTTCTATGAGTGGCTGTGGACTTGGATGGAACAACTTGCTGGCCTTTGTGACACCCAGGAAAAGGTGTCTAATAACAAGGTGTTTTTGTTTTTAACTTTTAAAGATATTTTATGTGTTGTTATTTTTTTACATTTCTGATTTACTGGACAGTAGCAGTAGAGATAGACAAGATTTCAACTTCTTACCAGTGTCAGCCATCCAAGTCCCTTTCTGCCTATTTTGTTCAGTTGTTTAAGGCCTATTCAGTATATAGTGCTGTGTTTACGTGGCAACTGGCGAGACTCGAGAACAAGAACATCTCTGAAAGTTCTTGAGTCTCGCGCGAGTTGTCATGTAAACACAACATGCCTGCAGGCTAACTGACCGCGGTGAGAAATAAATTCTGCTATAAAAGTGGAGTAAATTATGTCTTTTCAAGTCAATTTTGCATGCCGCAGCTTCAGGGCACTTGGATTACGACGAGCCGTTCTGATGTTTTTGAAATGCATTAGCAGAGTTTTATTACATTTTCAAAATGATTTTGGACGTGGGTTCCATGCACATCAAGTGTATGGAAAAATCCAGCTACCTGTTATCCTTCAATACCTCGAACGAGTTTTGTGAATTAAAAAACTACACTGGACTTCTTGTTGGCATGAGGGTCAGTAAGTACTGTCTGTATTTTCATTCTAAAGGGGTCCTTTCCTTTCAGATTACCAAAATCATTGTCTTAAAATGAAACTTTGGTGATTTAAAATCAGCTCAGTGTCACTGAAGTGCTCGTAGTGTGTGCAGATGAACAGTATTTGGCTTTCCCTGTGTTGCCAGCAGTGTCGTTATTGATGAGGCATTTTGTGCCACCAAATACAAGCACTGTTCATCGTCACACCACGATGACACAGAGCTGGTTGAAAATCACCAGTGTACTTTAAAGTTATGCAGCAACTGGAAAAAACTCATCAGTCAAGGCAACTATTTGCCATCAGTCCTTATCATTGGGATTCCTGCTAATCAACAAGAATGTATGGGTATTGGTAGACAGTTCCAGGATGAGTGTCCTGGAGAGCATCTCCATTTTGTATAATTCATGGTTGTTTTTTTATGACCAAATCACAGACGTGAGAAAGAATTAAACTATAAAAAAAAGTAACTTCATTGACTTGAAACCTAATTGGCATTTAGTAAACCTAATAACCATAAATGAGGAAGAAGAATCTGAAGACAGAAAAGGCTGAACTGTGGTACCATGATTTGCTGTAAAATCCGAAGGGCATGTCACTGGTGTGTGAGGTGACAACACACCCAGGGGGACAGGAACTGCACTGCTGCCTCCTAGTTATCCGTAGCAGCCGGAGTGGCCATCACTCCTGAAGGAAGCTCAGTGTCATCAACCTTGGAGACCACTGATCCCTGCTTTGCAGTTGCCACTGTGTTAAAAATAGGATTTGATGAGGGATGTTTGGTGGCATCATCTCAGGTCATCTGATTTCAAGCCAGCTTTTAAAGTTGTGACCCCAGAGGGCCGGAGCTTCTCTATGGATAATAAGAGCAGAAACCCAGCCACCTGAGGCATTTATGTCTGCTACTTATGTTGGAACACAGCCTCATAAAGTTTTATTAAATGCGTACAAAAAGGGAGACAAAAACACAAATCGGATTATATGAAATACTATGTGAAATTAATTGCCTTCCTTGGGACAATATCGCTAAAATTGATTTGACAATAGCATAAACTGAGCATATGAGCTGGAAATGTTTTTTAGACACTGAGGACAATGTGTATTGATGAGAAATGCTGAGTGTACAATTACAACTCCACAGGCTACCTTTAATACGGCATGCTCATTTCACACAGCTCCTCTACCTTTTGTTGTTATAAGTGCTCTGCCACAAGAACTGGATTAATGTGGTGTAAAGCCACAGCTGCCACAATGCTGTCGCAGAGTCACAATAAATGCTGTCTGCAATAATCCAAGCTACAGCAGAGAGATTTGTACAACAACACAGGGCCATTTTATTCTGTCCAATAATATAAACTAAAGGGGCACAACTAAAGTATCTAAAGTAAAGGTCTGACCTTGATGTCCTTTGCCTCTCTGTTAAGAATGGCTGTGCTTTTAAAACTTCATAAGAGTAACTTTGCACTTAACAGTTACAAAAGTCCTAAAAAAAGTTGAGAAAGCCCAACGGGCTTGTAATGAGAAGGCCAACAGATGACCATAAAACTAATACAAAATATGTAATAGATAAAATATCTTAAATTACTGAAAATGACAATTGAAAAAAGCATGCAATTTAAAAATTATTAACCTCATTTTTTTTTTCTTAACCATTTTATTGTAATGTTATTTTTGCTTTATGCATATGAAACCCTGAAAACACTTAAACATTATGCTGATTGGACTTTTCCTCTCTAGGGATGACAATGTCAGTTGGTCTGTCGGTCCACTGCTTCATTCATGACTGAAATATCTCAATATGTAATAAATTATATGTCATGAAATTTTGTGCAGACATTCATGTCCCCCCTCAGGATGAATTTTATTAACTCTATTGATCACTTAACTTTTTCTATCTATTGACAAATTAAAGAATTTTAATTAGTCCAGTATTGTCAGCTCCCTGCAAAACTTATAATTGTTTCAACAGTCTCAACCTTAGTGCTAATTAGCAAATGTTAGCAAATATGCTAAACTAAAATGGTGAATATGGTCAATCAATCAATCAATCAATTTTATTTATAAAGCCCAATATCACAAATACAATTTGCCTCACAGGGCTTTACAGCATACGACATCCCTCTGTCCTTTAGACCCTCACAGCGGATAAGGAAAACTCCCCAAAAAAACCCCTTTACCGGGGGAAAAAAATGGTAGAAACCTCAGGAAGAGCAACTGAGGAGGGATCCCTCTTCCAGGACGGACAGACGTGCAGTAGATGTCGTACAGAACAGATCAGCATAACAAATTAACAGTAATCTGTATGACACAATACAGTAATCTGTATGACATCCTCGGTAATGACAGTAGCTTACAACAACATTCATGAAAGTAATAATACTGTCGTTATAGTTCTGGCTACTGTGGTACAATATGTTGAAAGTATATATTAGTATCAGGCAGTCTACATGTATGATAATATTATATGTCTATAATAGCAGTAGAAGTATGACTAATGATTAATGATGGCAGCAGCAGCAGCAGCAGGAGGCATCTGGCAGGACCACGGCAGCAGCACAACCACACACGTCACACTATCCAGGCACCGCTGCAATACGAGTTAACCTGAGAGACAGTGGAGCACAAAGGCTCCGGAGAAGAAGCCGAGTTAGTGACATCCAGAATGGCCGAGTAAAATAGATACAGTAATAGGATACGAGAGAGAGAGGGAGAGAGAGAGAGCGAGAGAGAGAGAGAGAGAAGGTGCCCGGTGCATTAAAGGTGGTCCTCCGGTTGACTAGGCCTAAGTCAGCCTAACTAGGGGCTGGTACAAGGCAAGCCTGAGCCAGCCCTAACTATAAGCTTTATCAAAGAGGAAAGTCTTAAGTCTAGTCTTAAATGTGGAGACGGTGTCTGCCTCCCGGACCGTAACAGGAAGATGATTCCACAGGAGAGGAGCCTGATAGCTGAAGGCTCTGGCTCCTGATCTACTTTTGGAGACTTTAGGGACCACGAGTAACCCTGCGTTCTCAGAGCGCAGAGTTCTGGTGGGATAATAAGGCACTATGAGCTCTCTAAGATATGACGGAGCTTGACCATTTAGAGCTTTATAAGTTAACAGTAGGATTTTAAATTCAATTCTGGATTTTACAGGGAGCCAGTGCAGAGAAGCTAAAACAGGAGAAATATGATCTCGTTTCTTAGTTCCTGTTAGTACACGTGCTGCTGCATTCTGAATTAGCTGAAGAGTTTTTAATGATTTACTAGAGCTACCTGATAGTAGAGAGTTACAGTAATCCAGCCTCGAGGTAACAAAAGCGTGGACCAATTTTTCTGCATCTTTTTGGGTCAAGATAGGCCTAATTTTTGCAATATTACGCAGATGAAAAAATGCAGTCCGTGAGGTTTGTTTTAAATGAGAATTGAAAGACAGATCATTATACCTGCTAATAACAGACTGTCCTACTCCAAAATAGGACCACATAGGTCAAAAGCTATTCTGCCATCCACCTATGTCATCCACCTGTAGGTTCAGTAATTTAGGAAAGCTCGTGAGGGTCGTATCCACAAGTAAGAACATGTGACCTATGTGGTCATATGGTTCGGAGAACTAGTTGGCTAAACATCATGTTAGAATTGTCATTGTGAGCATTTTAGCTAGTTAGCATTTAGCTAAATGCATCGCTGTACCAAAGTAGTGCATCACAAAGCCACTAGCATGGCTGTAGACTCAAGTATTTTTAAACTGTTTCTTTTTCATAATGTACTTTATAATATTGAAGGTACCTTGTGGAAAATGGTCTAGATGGAGAAATGTTTTCATGAGTTCCGCTAGCGTGTTGCGCAAGGGGACGCACACACCAAACATGTGACACTATTCAACTAAAAGGGGAGGTTTTATGTTTGTTTAAAACAGAAGTATATTAGAAAATACCACCACACCAGAAAGTGCCTTCAAGGAATAAAGCTATTTAAAGTAGGTATGTAGCCTAGCTATTGTGTATTTTCGCAATGTATCCTCATAGAACAGTTCTTGTGAAATCATAAATGCACACAGGAGTTCATAGATATCCTACAAATTACATTATGTCCTCAAGGTAAAGAAAATGAATGTGAAGTTACAGTTGTTTGGTTTAAGAAAAAGAAACATGGTGAGGAAGTACCTTAAACCTAAGTGCTATATCATAAGCAAGTGGACTATGATATGGCCTCTGCAGAATCCTCTTGGATGAGAGGTGAAACATCTTCAAGAAACTCAAGCAAGTCCAGTTGCCAACACTATAGCACTTACGATTACCATGACCTGGATGACTGAGAATCTTCACCAAGATATAACTTAAAATGTTCACAAGGTTCAGAAAACCAGTCTCCTAGAGAAAGTCCTATGTTCTGTGACCTATCCACGACCCCAGCCTCCTTAAAGACTACTCCAAACCACCTCATTGTTTACTACCATCAGCGCATTGGTCACGTGATTGCAGCCTACAAAATACAAGGGTTATGCACAAATTACGTTCTTGTACGAACTGTTTATGAAAACAGCCTGATTTTTTATGTGTTATGTTGAAGTAAGACAAAAGTGAGTGCTTCTGTCTGGTTTGGAAAAAAGTCAATTTAAGCACTGAAGCATTGTCTGTATGGATGAAATAAGAGTCAACCCACTTCCAGCTTAAGGTGGTATAACTGTTGCAGCCTTAGTGGTCAATATTGCTCAATATTGCTGAAATTGTCATACTCTAATTGCCACATCCCCTTGCAACACTGATTTGTGGAAAAGTACTGTGGAGTTCGCTCCAGAAAAGCCCTGATGTAGCAAATAAAGCCAAAAATAAAACTCTCTTGTATGCATGCACACACAGTCACACAAGGTATACACAGACAACATCTAGCAATCTCTCAAGGGTCCTAACTTTGTGAGAAGATAAAAGGCTGAAAGGAATAACTGTAAAATAGTAAAAGAATAAAAATGCGGAAAGGAAGAAAACAATGGCCTGACAGCCATTAAATATTAAACAGGAAGGAGCTGTGCAGAGAGATGAAGAGGATAGCTGTAAATTGTTGGCTCTAACTTGGTTGATGGCTAAGGCTTACTAAAGAGTGTGTGTGTGTGTGTGTGTGTGTGTGTGTGTGTGTGTGTGTGTGTGTGTGTGTGTGTGTGGGCGCGCGCGTGCATGTGCATATCAGCTTTTTGGTACATCTTTCTGAGAAACCCTGCAGTAACTTTCCAATTTCAATATCATCGATCAGTGTTTGAAGGATTTTTTGATGTACAACAAACCCAGAAAGGCTGCTTCAGGCTGCGTGTGTGTCTCTGTGTTTGTGAGAGTGTGAGAGAAAGACAGAGAGAGAAAGAGAAAGTACACTAAGTGCTTCTTTATTGCTTTTTCATAAAGCAGGTCATGGATAAAGTGAGGCAGAGAGCAGGAGAGACAAATGGAGGACAGAACGAATAAAAAGATTTCTTCTTTTTTTTAACTCTTAAAAGCAAATGAAGGGACTGTTACTTAACAATTAAAATGACATCACATGACCAGATTCAATTTATGGCCCTTTGTGCAGAGAACATTGCCCTGTCACAGAGCCAAAAATACTGTCAACACAAATTAGAGCTCTCATTTTGAAAAAGCATTGTCCCATTCTGGCCCTCATGAGTTTTTTATTGGATATCTTTTTAAACTGTCTACATAATAGCAGCGAGGATGGAGCTGCTGATTAAAATACTGATGCTTGTTCAAGTGGGATCATCTCTAATGAATACAATCTGATTAAAATAAGCTATTCATTTTGCTGCATTTCCAATCAAGGACCCTTTGGGTGTCTCAGTACTCCGGAAAACCACTGATGTAGCTGAGTTTGAACAGTTGGTTTAATAAAGACTATGATGCAGTCTAATCAGGCAAACACAAAGGGAAAGAAGATAATAGTAAGATAGGCTCAGGTGGGGGACTTGAGTCACATGATTTGACTTGAGTCTGACATGGCATCATTAATTTTACCGTGTGCTTTTATTTCGTTTTATCTGCATGATACATGTGAACTGACCTATGGCTAAGCCCCTCCCTCAAATGCGATGAGCCAATCACAGTGCGTATAGCCATTCCCATACACTCGGACATTCTCTGCCTGGACGTTCATTGAAATGCATTACAGAAAGTCAGTTTCGTTCGGTTTTATGAGCTTTTTCGGAGATTTGGAGTTTAAAAATGGTCAAACGGTGTGCATGGGGTACATGCAACTCTGACACAAGGTATCCTGAGAGGCTGGGTGACCAGGTGTATTTTTACCCTTTAAACCACATCTCAACCGAGAAAAGTGTCTCCTTTGGATAAAGTTGTGTGGTAACGTTAGACCACAACATCAACTCAACGTGAATAAGATTAACAATGATGTCTACATCTGTTCTAAGGTAAGTCAACATTGTGTTTGAGGCAACATATTGTCACTGTGCTGGAAAGAAATATAAAGTTATCTCTAACATCTCTAGCTAACGTTAGCTAAAGTTAGCCTAACGTTAGCTCCTAGCTGCGTTGTTCATCATGTCACCTTGTTTGCTGGGAGTTCATTAGCCTATTTTGTTCTAGTTTTGTACTTTGGTGATGGTACATCATTGTTAGCTGTTGTCCAAAGGGCTCTAGTTAAGCTAACGTTAACTTCTGGAGCTTAGCTTCATTAACTTATCTGTAATGGCAGAGATAACAAAGGTTGGCAAACGTTATGCTGAATGATTCAGTGTAAATACTGTAGCACCAAACTAATGGAGAGACACTCTTGGTAAAGATGGTAAAAAGGCCGTTATCCTTTTCTCATATTCTGAGCCACAAACCTGAACTTCAGTGGCACTTTAAGTTGTTGTCTTTGATGGCGACGGCAACGAGATGCGGTTCACAAGCGTACACTGTGACCTGTAAATTTTGGCTTGTAATTTAAGCTTTTCATCGACCTTCTCAACAATAAAATGATGAATATATCCCTCCAATGCGTAGTTTAGGCCCTTTTGGTTACTTCTCAATGACGTCTGATCGTTATGTCCCCAAAAATCATCAATTGCCTCCTGCGAAATGCCGTGTACTGTGACACCTGCCATAGTGCCGGTCACTGACTGTTGATAGTTTGTCTGAGTGAGTGGAGGGGGCGTGGCTTAGCCATAGGTCAATTACGTTTTTAATAACTCATTCAGAGTGAGAGCGGATACATGCGCTGCTAGCTTTATATGCTCAGACTCATGCATTAATGTAAAAGTAGGATTTTACTGCAGTTGGTTGAAGTGGAGCTCGCTTTGAATTATTATTCATTCATTCATTCATTCATTCATTTTCTACTGTAACCGCTTCATCCTCTTGAGGGTCGCGGGGGGGCTGGAGACTATCCCAGCTGACATCGGGTGAGAGGCAGGGTACACCCTGGACAGGTCGCCAAACTATCACAGGGCTAACACATAGAGACAGACAACCATTCACGCTCACATTCACACCTATGGACAATTTAGAGTTAGCCTCTTTCCCAGTTAACCTAGTCCCCAATCTGCATGTCTTTGGACTGTGGGAGGAAGCCGGAGCACCCGGAGAGAACCCACGCTGACATGGGGAGAACATGCAAACTCTGCACAGAGGGGCTCCCACACCTGGGATCAAACCGGCAACCCTCTTGCTGTGAGGCGACAGTGCTAACCACCACACCACTGTGCCGCCCCACTTTGAATTATTAACGAATTATTATTTTCATTATGGGTTAATCTGCTGATTATTTCCTCCATTAATTAGATTGTTTGGTTTGTAAAAACTCTGGAAAAAGAGAGATAGCATCACACTCATCCAGAGCCCAAAGTGACACCTTCATAATGTTTTTTTTTTGTCCAACCAACACTTCAAACCTTGCTATGAAAAGTATTAAAGGGCCAGTGTGTAAAATGGGTTGAAAACCGTTGAAAACAGTGACATCAGTGGTCAAATTCTAGATTGCAGAACTCACTCGCTCACCCCTCCCGTCGGGTAAATGACGGTGGCCTCGTAGGGACAAAAAGGCTTGCACAGACACAAGTTTTTCAGGAGTAGGTCTATCTAGCGACGAGGTGAATATTTATTTAGAAAACTAAACCATGTTACGATATTGTAATGAATCCCTCACGAGCAGGAAACCAGAGTAGCGTTCGGGAAAAAGGCCCGTTTATTTGAGCACTCCAGTAACACTCCGTGGGGTAAAAGACTCCGTCCCAAACTCTTCTAGCGTAACACACACACTTAATACACACATACTCGTTTACAGTACCTAGCGGGTACCCACCTCCCCTCTCTGCACCGCCAATCTCCAGCCCGCACACTGACTGACAGACGTAGCCTGTAAACAGAGCTCAGCTGTTTATTTAGCATAGCAACATCTCCGGACTGTAGCAGCTGCAATGGACGACTTTGAACGTGATTTTGAAGACTTTCTTGTAGCGGACACAGATCCAGAGCCATACCTGTTTGAGCCGGAGCATACAGATGAGGAAATCCATGTTTTGGAAGCTGAGCAGAGATGAGAGAGGCCGAATTCTCCGCTTCCATTTTGCGGCACAGAATGGGATTCGGTGCTACCATTGTTGGGGAGATATATCATCAGGAGAAAAAGTGCCACAGAGAGTGCATCACAAGGAGTGAAGTTGTGTCTTCTTTTCCTCGCAGATGACGGTTCGGGTTCATTCTGTCCTGTTGCGTGGTAAGTGTGGTCCATTTGCAAACTTTATAACTAAAAAAACTTTTCACTAGTCTCTATCGACAAACTACTAACACTCTCTGCTGTTTACTCCTCCTTCTTCCTTCCTCCTGCTGTCTTTGTTGGTTTTTTTATACACGCGAAACGTGTTCTCTGGCTGGCTGGATTGTCTGCTTGGGCTGTCTTACATACATGACGTCGCAAGATGGCGACCTCTCTAAAGCAAGGCCCTTGCTATTTATATACATATATATATATATATATATATATATATATATATATATATATATATATATATATATATATGAGCATAATTATAAGACTACGAAAACCAAACAAATTTTATTTTATAGCGATCATACACTTATATAAACATATTAATGGGTAGAATATTCAGATTCAGATTCAGATTTGATAATAAACCATGCCAAATATTACACACTGGCCCTTTAGATAATAAAAAGCAAAAGCAGCAAAGAAAAATCCTCACATTAGTGAAGCTGGAGCCATGAAATGTTTCTGCACTGGAAGCAACTTAGATGATTATTAAAATAATGTCAGATGTTTTCATATATTTTAAGTATAAAATATTGTCAGTAACTTGTAACTAAAGCTGTCTGATTAATGTAGTGTCACAGAGGTAGATGGTGGCATGAGAAGAAAAGACTCAGATCTGTAGGCTACTTACAGTACCTGAGTAAATGTGTTTTGTTACATTCCACCCCTGGGTGCAGCCTATGTCATATTATCTTTATGAGTTTTGAATATAACTTGACTTGTGATTTGCTTTACCTGACCAACGACTTAACTTGACTTGCTTGACTTATAAGGCAAGGTAAGATAAGGTCGAAACTTTAATGTCCCGTGGGGGCAATTTGGGATACAGACAGTAGTCATAAATAAAACAAAACAGACAGTACAGTACATAACACACAGAATCCAGTATCACTTACTGTCAGGGATAAATCATGGACAATTAGTGGTGACCGCTGGTGAAAAGCGATAGCAGACAAGACAAAGGATGATCTGTAACGCTTAGTGCTACATTTAGGGAGGCAAAATCTCTGCTCTGATGGAAGCATCTGAAACTCAACATGGAGGGGATGCTGAGAGTCTGAGACAATCAACCTAAGCTTTGGAGGTGACCGTCTCTTCATACAGATGCTGGAGGTTATTTAAAGTAACACCAGCAATGTTGGAACACAACTTGACCACTTTTTCCAACTTGTTCTTGTTTTTAAGGCTCAGATTACCAAACCAACAGACAATGTCAAAAGAAAGAACAGACTCAATAAAAGCAGAATAGAACAATAGAACAGTTTGCCTTCTTACAGATGCCACCAGTGTTCACATCATCTAAGACAGTACCTAAACACTTATACTGCTGCACTACTGCCACCGACTCCCCCTTGATCACACAAGAAGCAGGGTCTCCTGAAAATCAAATAACATCTCACTGGTCGAAGAGACACTGAGTGCGTTTACATGGACAGTTTAATACCCTTTCCAATCTGAATGAAAGTTCGTTTCTACTAAAAATGATCTTGTAAACACCTAATTCATAATGAAAATGGCCAATTCGATTGAAAATTGAATCCGATGTAAGGGGCTGGAATATTCCGTTTCTAATTCCAAATGAAAGAATTTCTCACACTTGTATACACTCATTCCTCTAAGTTAATTCCAGTCTTTCTGCGCATGCTCGTTTCCTTGCCCTTCTGGAGCAATGAAGTATATAGTGCACGACAAGATGGCTGCATCTAAAAACAAGAGATGGACCCGAGCGGAAACAATACTTTTAATTTCTACGTTAGAAGAATTGAATATCATGACAAGACTGGATGGTCGGAAATACAAAAACTCAAAGATTTACCTAGCAGTGGCAGACAGAATGCAGGAAGAGTGGTTCATCGACAGAGACACCAACCAGGTTCAAAACCGCTGGAAAACTCTTAAACAAGAGTACAACAAGGCCAAGGCTCAGAATAACACGAGCAGATCGGACCCCTCTAATTTTCTGTACTTTGAGGAGGTGGACAGAGTGCTGGGAGGACGGCCACAGGCCACTGCTGACCGACATGGAATCAATGCTGGAACGACGCCAGCATATCAGGTTAGCTAACCTTGGTCTTCTGTTAAAATTTTACTATAGAGAGCTGCCGGAATGAAAATCCTACTACTACTACTACAGGTAGAGTGTGTGTGTGTGTGTGTGTGTGTGTGTGTGTGTGTGTGTGTGTGTGTGTGCATGCACGCGCATGCATGTGCGTGTTCTATGCAGTGACACAACATTTGTGACATAGCCACTCTCCCTCCGGGACAGCGTCTTCATCAACACAAGCCAGGTGAAACCACAGCTCACAGAGTTCACACTGGAGCCAGTCATCAACTTCAGCTTCTGACTCTGGTGTTGTTTTCCTGCAGATGCCGCAGTGACTGCCGTCGTCTGCTGCAGGGATGACATTTTTTGGATCCCTCCTGGCCTTCTTCTCTCCCCTCTTTTTTTCTAATTCCTCCTTCCTTTTTCTTTTCTGTTTATTTTTCTCCCTCTCTTCAGCTTCTAATCTATCCAAATGTGCAACATAGTCATCACTCGTGATGACACGAGCCTGCAGTGGGACCCGGCGGCGTACCCCTCATGGTTTGTCCCCAAATGTGGGCGTCGTGAGGATTTCAGCAAGTGAGTGTGGAATGATCAACAAGGTAATTTTTGTTGGACCTGTTGCATGTTGGACATTTAACATTACAATGTGTTTCCTCTGAAGGTGGCGATGAGGAGGTTGGCATGGTGGACAAGGAGGTGGGCATGTCGGAGGAGGTTGGCATGGTGGATGAGGAGGTGGGCATGTCGGAGGAGGTGGGTATGGTGGACGAGGAGGTGGGCACAGCAGCTTGACTGGGCACGAGCTTTACGATCTGGACAGAAATTGATCAGGTTAAAACCAAGGGTTCCTAACATTAAATTAAATTTAAGTTTCATAAGAATTGATAGGAATCATTATACAAAATAAAATAAAAAACCTAACCTGTGACATGTCCACTGCCTCTCTTGACAGAGGATGGATGCCAGCCTTCCTGAAGCCAGCCATGATGTTGTCTGGGGTGACAGCCTTCTCATAGGCATGCTTCAGCACTGAGGAGAAGTGCTTTTTCCCCACCACCATGTCCCCCCTCACCAAGTCCATCCGGCTGGCCAGAGTGCTGAACACCGCTTTGAGGGGGTGAATATGCTGATTTCAAGAGGCTGCAGCATGTGTGTGGTGTGTGGGGGGAGCAACAGGATCTCCACCTGATTAGCTTGGCATCTGTCGATGATGTGGCGGCTACAGTGTGTTTCATGTTGGTCCATGATTAGTAATAGGGGACGTTCTGGGGGGGCATGATTTATGAAATGGTCTAGCCATTTAATAAAAAGTTCACTTGTCATGTAACCTTTCTCAGAATACCCATACAGGCTGTTTTTGGGTCCATCCAGAGCATACGCCACACTGGGAAGGCATTGGGATAGATGACAAAGGGAGGTATGTTTGCACCAACTGCACTGACTGCCAGGTGCACAGTGATGTGCTCTCTGGTGGTGGTCTGCTGGTGGTAAACATGCCTCCTCCCCTTCTGACAGACCACCTGCTCCTTGGACTTTGGCTTGTCCCCGAAGCCAGACTCGTCACAATTCCAGATCTGACCAGGTTTGTCTTGCAGACTGTACTTCTCCACAATACCCTCGTACAAGCTGAAAAACTTTTCTATTGCTTCAGGTGTGGCCGCGAGAACCCTGGCCCGATCGAGGGAGTCCGGTGTCCGGGAGGTCAGCTCTGGATGGCGGGTTTTAAACCTGGACCACCAGTTGTCACTGAGTCACTTCTCGACATTTACCAGTGTCTCCCGGCCGCTGTCCTTGATTATTTCCAAGGCCAGGCATTTTATAATGGACCTGGTCAGCGGGAAGCCATGGTCAGCCATCCAGGTAATATAATTAACAAGGGCCTCTTCCTCTTCCTGGTTAATGGCCCAGTTTGGATGAGGACCACATTCAAATTTGCCGAGCTTGTGATCAGCAAGCGTAGATTTGGGGATGTTATATTTTTTAGAGGTTTTCCTAACACTCTCCCCTTTTCTAATTTCCTCCATAGCAGCCTCAAGAGTCTCCCTGCTGTAAGTTTTGTTTCTTTTCCCTGACATTCTTCCCTACCAAAAGAGACATAAATCCAGATTTTGAACTTGTTAGCATTTCTGTAACTTATTGATGGTAAATCTGATATTTATGGATTTTATGTAAAATTATGCTTGTGTGAAGTGTGTTTTAATACAATTTTAAGTGTTGTTTTCCCTTAAACAGCATGGGAGAGAGAGAGGCTAGACAAACGCCGGGCAGAGGACAGCGAGCCACAGCGAGCCACATGATCGGCACATCATTTTATTTTATGTTATTGTTGTTAACTGTTAGTGAATTAAGTTAGTTGTTAGTTCATGTTCACTTTAAGTTAATTGTTCATGTTAATAAATCATTTTATTTTGTTATTGTTGTTAACTGTTAAGTTAACAGTATCTCACATATGTACGTACACCCCTCCCATTTTTGCAGATATTTCATTATATCTTGTCATGGGACAACACAATAGAAATGACCCTTTGATATAGCTTAAAGTAGTCAGTGTACAGCTTGTATAGTAGTATAGATTTACCCTCCTCTGAAAATTACTCAAAACACAGCCATCAACATCTAAACAGCTGGCAACATAAGTGAGTACACCCCACAGTGAACATGTCCTTGCCCCCCCCCCCTGGAATTATTCTCTAAAATCTTACTGTTTATTGTTATTGCAAGATCATCCTGGCATGCAGTGTCCTCCACAATCTCCCAATGGCATGGCGTTCCTGTAAGACCCGGCGCCATCGCTTCTAACTGTGAAATTTACTACTTTTCTCCTCACGTAACGTAACCGCTTCCTTCATTCATGAATCAACTAGGTAAGCGGTTTCCTTATATGGAGAAATGGGGTCGTGGTAGTATGCTAATCACAAATTACGAGCACGCGCCTGTCAATTTAGAATGATTTTGATTCCCACACATACGCAAGGTGGTGAGAACAAAATTGGCCGGTGCGCAGGTGTGAGTCCGCGGAGGTCCAGTGGTGTCACTCAAAAGACTGCTCGACATGTATTTTTCACATCGCCATGACAGAAACGTGCAAGAATTGGGGGTAATGTAGTGTTTCACGGACATTTTTATTGGAAACTACAACGCTTATAGTGCGCCCGAGTCTGTGAGCACCTTAAATTAAAACTCTCGGCGCACACTGCAACACAATCAAAAAGATGCGCAACTCAGAGGATCATGGGTGTCTCTGACACCAGACTCAGAGATTTTAACCAATCATATGTGTAGAACAACTATTGTTTTTTCCAATTCACATACATCACAACATCACTTTTTACCTCATCTGACCCCTGGAAGCCCCCTTGGACAGGTTAAAACTGGTTGAGTAGGCTGTTTACATCTTTTACTGAAAAATGCCGACCTCAGCAGTCTTCTTTTACTATGATCTTACCCGCCCCTCTTCCCAATGTCAGAGGGAGTGTGTATGTGTGCAGGAGCTTGGACTGGCCTTCAGATGTGTGGATTTTCCCAGGCCGTGAAAATACTATGGTGTGTATCAGCCTGCCTAGTGAGCCTAGTAACTGGTGTATGCCTGTTAAAGCCTTCAACACAGCTTGACTTAACTATGAGGGATTCTACCATGAGATTTGGATCTTCCTTGGCTTTTTCTTATTAATTCACACAGTAATAACATACTGATGATACAGTGATAATATATTGATAATACATCTCAGCACACAGTGATTACGCTTGGATTTTGGTGCTCTTGATTACCTTTCAACTCAGTTTGATATGATATGATATACATATACATACACACACATATACATGTATACATATATACATAAACACACACACACACACACAGCATTACAGAACAGCTGCTGAGCAAATAATTAAATGAAAATGAGACTTGGGTGGATAAATCTGTAAGTGTAACCTGCTGTAAACACCTGGGAGACATTGCAATAACATATTTGAGTAACAAACAATCTTTGGTGGCTGCCTGTAACTTAAAACTTAGTCCATGCTGGCCACCATACCCTCTTTGTGCCTTCAGTCTAAAGCAGTATAAATCGGGTGTGCTGGGTAGATCTGGTTGCTGATCAGGAAGTGAGTCAGCAGCTCTGAAAGGATCGGACAACAACAACAACCCAGAAACACAACAGAATCACACAGCCGACAAATAAAGACCAAATGAATGAAACAATTAGTCTGCATTAAAGACATTTTTTGCTGCCTGAGATGTGAGAGAAACAGGGTAAAATTTTGGTTGTCCATCCAAAACAGAGGTTGTAGATCTCAGTGACATGTATATGATAATTTAAAATGTTGACCACACCAAATTCACTACAATTCATCCTGAAAGGAACCTGAATGTCTGGACCCATCTTATCAAAATCTATCCAACTGTTGCTGAGATATTTCACTCTGGAACAAAGTGGTGGCAAACTGACACCATGCTGCTGACATAATGAAAACCAACTTCCTGTTTAGTTTTCATTGTCATGTTGCTCAGCTCAATACTGTATAAAGGTGTGTGTGAGTGTTAAGTGTGTGTGTGTGTGTGTGTGTGTCTGTTCCACGTTTTTCTCCTCAATGACTCGGTCAATAAATGTGAAATGTGGCACAGTGGTAGAGGGTCATGGGAGGATGTAAATGAAGCAATATTACATCAATTGGCCAAAGGGGGCGCTATAGCAACTGATTGAAATTGTAAACTTTGAATGGGCATATCTCATGTCCCGTATGTTGTAGAGACATGAAACTTTGCACAGAGATGCCTCTCCTCATGAGGAACACATTTGTCTAAGAACCCATAACTTCTGGTTATATAGATTTTCCGCCATTTTGAATTTTTTGAAAAACCTTAAAATAGATCCCTTCTTAGGAAGTTTGACCGATCTGCATGAAACTGGGTGAACATAATCTAGGGACCAATATCTAAAGTTCCCTCTTGGCAAAAGTTACTTACTAAAACTGAGCTTCTATAAGGCAATGAATATTGCGGAGGGCGTGGCTCATCACATAAAGGTGTATAACATCTCAAGGGTTTCACCCATCACCACGCAACTTTTAACAGATGACGTCCTGATGTTAGCTTTGCTGCTGCTGTTAGCTGTCTCTTAGCTGATGCTTTCTAGACATTGTGATTTCCCAAAACTGAACAGCTAATGGTTAGCCCAGCTAATCTATAGTAACCATGTTAATTACAAAACGTGCACACAGAAATAATAATGTAGGCTATGTTCAATTATTGTGTTTATAGACTTTACAAACATCAGATTAGTCTAAACGGTGATATAGTGACGTGAAAAATGTGATATGTGATATAAAATGTGATATATGTATATACTGAAACTGCTGGTTTTCTACACTACTGCCTCTTCTTCTTCTTCTTCTTCTACTACTGCTTCTTCTTCTTCTCTCAACTTCCAGGTGCATCCCGCCACCTACTGTACAAGAGTGTGTATTTATACTGCCACAGCCTCAAAGGGCGTGTTTGTAGCAGGGATAGCTCCGTTACATAACACGGCTATGATTTAGGGCCCGCCCAACCTAGAAACACAGTTTGTGGAGCCTAGCTCCACAATTCAACTTTAAATGGTTGAAAGGCTTTTTTACACATTTGAGGTACTTTTATGACCTATTTAATGTGTTTAGAAGAAAATAACAGAATTTGCTTCACACGGACTTTAATTTGTGTAGCGGCTCAAGTTACACAAATGACGTTTGATGGAAGATATTGTTACTGATCTCTTTTATCAGGTATGTGTGTTTAAGAGTATTGAATACAACATACTTGGTACTTTTTGCTGTTGAGCTCCATAGGAGAGAGGTTTAAGTATTGACAACTGATGGAGGATTTTGTTATTCACCTTTTTTTATCAGAATAAACTGCCTCGAAAGATATCTTGGTCTGAGCAAAAGAAACTGTACAAAATAGCTACAGAAACGTAAATGACCGAGAAAGACACAAAATAAATCAAGGAGAGATGACTAAAAAAGACACAAAACAACCACATGGAGTCTCAAACGAGAGCTATATATCCACAAAAATATGCTTGATGACTACAAAGAGATGCAAAACAACAACAATAAAGAGGAGAAAAAAACCCCCACAGAAACATCTGTTTGTCTTACTTAAGAGCATGTTGTTTAATAGTCCACCCATACCTATTCTGCATTTATGTTTATGTTTCTCATCTGACACCCCCCCCCCCCATATATATATATATATATATATATATATATATACATTTATGGATAGTTTGCCAAATTAATGATTGAGTGAATGATGAGTGAATGATTTTTTTCTGGGAGCTAGGTTGTTTATTTATGCAAATAAAAACATTAGCTAATAGGAAAAAAACAACCTAAAAACAGCAACATGTTATAATAATAATAAATCAATAAAAAAAAAACCACAAATTAACTTATTCAGAAGAATAAACAATATAATAATACACAGCATAGTAAAATACCAACAAAAAAAATAAAAAAAATACAAATGCGCCAATGCACCAATTTTGACATTCTGGGCTGATACCAATGTTCAAAATAACAATTTTGAGGCCATTTTGTTTAAGGGAAACACAAAAATATACACTACAAACCTTACAACCTGAAACATAACCTTCTTTCACATGGAAAATATCTTTAAAAAGTAAGCAAAAAGCCTTTTGATTATATTTGATATGTCATTATTCCCTCGATAATATCTTTTTTAGATTTTTGTGAAAACATCAACATATTTCTCCTTCAAACAACTGTATTTATTCAAGTTTCTCGCCAAAAGATACGAGATTACATTGAACATGTCATGAGAACACGACTTTACCTTTGTCCATTACTCATGTTTACTGAACAGAGCTTGAATGCATCACTCCATGAGGCAGCAGGAACCCAGACAAAAACGCCTCGAGACTGTTTAGCAGGTTTTGCCATGTAGTTATGGTGTTGTGGCCTTATGTGATATTTCAAAGTAATAGCATGGCGCCCCCTATGGATGACAGCGCCCCTAGCATTCTCCTATAGTACTGCACTGACTTGGGGAAACCACTACATTTCCCAAAGTTATTATATGGCTCAACACGAGCAACACTATGCGTCATTAGCTCATTGCACGGGAGCCAATGTATGCCGTACACCGGCCCGCTTCTCCTCAGGGAGACACAACAACAGACCAGGCACCAGGATCATCTTGTTGCGGTGGTGGCAGCAAAACGCTCACACACTGACGGTCCTCAAGGCTCTCTGATCTCCTCCACAGTGTCACTAGTTGTGTGTAAAAGCGCATTGAAAAGCGCTGGAAGAGGGAGGGAGCACCCAGAGAAACCCTAAAATAATCATTTTATATTATAATGATTTTTTTCATTCAGTTGTATTTATCCCATTGGTACCATGTTTTCTAACAGTGTGTATACACCACATAACCAGTGTGATAGGAGCTTCAGATGACGACAGCCTCGAGCTGCCTAGAAAGCGTTTAATGAATACACCTTAATTAATTCACATGATGATATCCACATCAAGAAGAACCAAGAGTTACCTGAGTTAACCGATTCTCAGTAAGGCTGCTGATTGAAAAAAAAACTGTCCAAGTGAATGCAGAGAGAAGAGGAACAAAAAATAGATTTATAAAAATTGAAAGCAAACACAATTTATAATTTATATTGCAATGCAGCCATATCATGTAGGCCGGTTTAATAAATGGCCACACACTAACAGATGCTATTGTTCCTGCAGTAGAGGACAGGTCGGTGTGGACATAATGACAACTCTGAGGTCAGATGTGTTGTTATGGACCTGATGGTTCCATGGTTGCTATGTTGACTCTCAGTGCATCTTTTCACACATTTAAACATTTAAATCAGAACAAACTTTGCATCAGAGAGAGAAGCAGCAACTCAACTTGTCCTCGACAATTTTCTGAAAAACTTACCACAACTGTGACCTTTTGCCTCTGGACCTCATCTTTAGACCGGCTGTCAGTGACAAACGGACTCTTTAAAGGTAGACGAGAGATTTTGACACTTTGTGAAAGCCCATGTTGTTTTCTGTGTGCTTTACTGTTGAGACTTTACAAAAATGTCCTGATGTAGGCAAAGTATGACCAATATGGCAATATTTTTCCTACATCAGTGCTATTTTAGTGTAAATGAGACCAATTGGACTGACGTTTGACTGTTACCAAGTACCAAACCTAAAGCTACTGTCTTTGGTTTATCAACTGTCTGTTTTATCTGTCCAACAAACAGCCCAGCATAAATATGCAAATAAAAACATAGCTTATATATTTTTTAACTTCTTGGTGATGTAGGCCATCAGTGCTGCAAGCAGTGACACAAGCATTGAAGCCTTATGATTTGAGTATGCCCATAATTCAGCCTTTAACTCAATATTTAGGATGTTTTTCATTTATAAGTATTTTTACACGAAACAGCATTTAAATATTATGTCATCATACTGAGAGCAACAGAGAGGTGTGTATCATGGAGAGTTTTTGAGAAAAAAATGCTGATATGGTGCTGGCTTTTCCTCATTCAGCAAGAGAGCATAAAATTGGCATGTTGTTGAAAATGTGGCAAAAATGTCCCTCTGTAAAAGACAGCTATGTCCACTGTATGCATGGGCAGATTATGAGACAATGGGCCCCTGGGCACAGATATGCAAAAGGCCCCACCAGCTCTCCTACACAGGGTCAGACACACAGAGTGTGTGCTGCTTTTGCCTCTTTTTTGTTGTTTGGGTCTCTCTGAGGTCATCTTGTGTGTCTTTGAGGACGTTTTGTGTTGTTTTGCACCTTTTTTTGACCGTTGTGTGTCCCTTAAGGACATTTCTGTCTCTTTGAGGTCATGTTGTGTCTTTTTAAGTCATGTTGTATCTCTGTGAGGTCATCTTGTGTGTCTTTGAGGACGTTTTGTGTTGTTTTCCACCTTTTTTTGACCGTTGTGTGTCCCTTAAGGACATTTCTGTCTCTTTGAGGTCATCTTGTGTGTCTTTGAGGATGTTTTGTGTTGTTTTGCATCTTTTTTTGACCATTGTGTGTCCCTTAAGGACATTTCTGTCTCTCTGAGGTCATCTTGTGTGTCTTTGAGGACGTTTTGTGTTGTTTTCCACCTTTTTTGACCGTTGTGTGTCCCTTAAGGTCATCTGTGTCTCTTTGAGGTCATGTTGTGTCTTTTTAAGTCACATTGTGTCTGGCTGAGGTACTTTTGTTTTGTCAACCGCCATTTTGTCTTTCTTAAGGTCAGTTTGTGTTGTCGTTATTTTTTGTCTCTTTGAGGCAATTTTGAGTTTGTGGTGGTTTTGTATCTCTCTGAGGTCATCTTGTGTGCCTTTGAGGACGTTTTGTGTTGTTTTGCATCTTTTTTTGGCCGTTGTGTGTCCCTTAAGCACGTCTGTGTCTCTTTGAGGTCATGTTGTGTCTTTTTAAGTCATGTTGTGTCTGGGTGAGGTACTTTTCTTTTTAGGATCATTTTCTCATGTTTTTCGCCATTTTGTCTCTTTTGAGGCCAGTTTGTGTCATTGTAGTTATTCTTTGTCTCTTTGAGGCAATTTTGCGTCAGCAGTGGTTTTGTGTCTCTTTGAGGTCATGTTATGTCTTTTTAAATCATGTTGCGTCTCTCTGAGGTCATCTTGTGTGTCTTTGAGGATGTTTTGTGTTGTTTTGCATCTTCTTTTGGCCGTTGTGTGTCCCTTAAGGTCATCTGTGTCTCTTTGAGGTCATGTTGTGTCTGGCTGAGGTACTTTTCTCTTTCGGATCTTGTTGTGATTTTTTTCTTGTTGCCAACTTGTCTTTTTTGAGGCCATTTTGTGTCATTGTTGGTATTTTTTGTCTCTTTGAGGCAATTTTGAGTCTGTGGTGGTTCTGTGTCTCTTTGAGGTCATGTTGTGTCTTTTTAAGTCACGTTGTGTCTGGCTGAGGTACTTTTCTTTTTAGGATCATTTATTCATTTGTTCCTCGCGATTTTGTCTTTCTTAAGGTCAATTTGTGTCATTGTAGTTATTTTTTGTCTCTTTGACGTCATCTTGTGTGTCTTTGAGGAGACTTTGTGTTGTTTTGCATCTTTTTGTGGCTGTTGTGTGTCCCTTAAGGTAATTTCTGTCTCTTTGAGGTCATGTTGTGTCTTTTGAAGCCATGTTGTGTCTCTCTGAGGTCATCTTGTGTGTCTTTGACGACGTTTTGTGTTGTTTTGCATCTTTTTTTGGCTGTTGTGTGTCCCTTAAGGTCATCTGTGTCTCTTTGAGGTCGTGTTGTGTCTTTTTAAGTCCTGTTGTATCTCTCTGAGGTCATCTTGTGTGTCTTTGAGGACGCTTTGTGTTGTTTTGCATCTTTTTTTGGCCGTTGTGTGTCCCTTAAGGTCATTTGTGTCTCTTTGAGGTCATGTTGTGTCTTTTTAAGTCACGTTGTGTCTGGCTGAGGTACTTTTCTTATTCGGATCATGTATTCATTTTTTTCCTGCCATTTTTGTCTTTCTTAAGGTCAGTTTGTGTCATTGTAGTTATTTTTTGTCTCTTTAAGGCAATGTTGAGTCTGTGGTGGTTTTGTGTGTCTTTGAGGTCATGTTGTGTCTTTTTAAGTCATGTTGCGTCTCTCTGAGGTCATCTTGTGTGTCTTTGAGGACGTTTTGTGTTGTTTTGCATCTTTTTTTGGCTGTTGTGTGTCCCTTAAGGTCATTTGTGTCTCTTTGAGGTCATGTTGTGTCTTTTTAAATAATGTTGCGTCTCTCTGAGGTCATCTTGTGTGTCTTTGAGGAAGTTTTGTGTTGTTTTGCATCTTTTTTTGGCCATTGTGTGTCCCTTAAGGTCATCTGTGTCTCTTTGAGGTCATGTTGTGTCTTTTTAAATAATGTTGCGTCTCTCTGAGGTCATCTTGTGTGTCTTTGAGGAAGTTTTGTGTTGTTTTGCATCTTTTTTTGGCCATTGTGTGTCCCTTAAGGTCATCTGTGTCTCTTTGAGGTCATGTTGTGTCTGGCTGAGGTACTTTTCTTTTTAGGATCATTTTCCAATGTTTTTCCGCCATTTTGTCTCTTTTGAGGTCAGTTTGTGTCAGCAGTTATTTGGTGTCTCTTTGAGGTCATGTTGTAGCTTTTTAAATCATGTTGCATCTCTCTGAGGTCATCTTGTGTGTCTTTGAGGACGTTTTGTCCCACAAGGTCATTTTGTGTCTCCTTGAGGTCACGTTGTGTCTGGCTGAGGCACTTTTCCCTTTAGAATCATGTTGTGATTTTTTTCTTGTTGCCAATTTGTCTTTTTTGAGGCCATTTTGTGTCATTGTAGTTATTTTTTTGTGACTTTGAGGCAATTTTGAGTCTGTGGTGGTTTTGTGTCTCTTTAAAGTCATGTTGTGTGTCTCTGAGGTTAAGTTGTGCCATTTTAATAATTTTGTGTCTCTGAGGTGAATTTGTTGTTGATTTGGTTCCTCTGTGTCTCTCTGAGGTCAATTTGCATCTGTTTTTGGCTGTTGTGTGTCCTTTAAAGGACATTTTGTGTCTCTTTGAGGTCAGTTTGTATCTTATCATGTCATGTTGTATCTGGCTGAGGTACTTTTCTCTTTAGGATCATTTTGTCGTTTTTGCACTATTTTGTCTTTTTTGAGGCCATTTTGTGTCTCTTTGAGGTCAGTTTGTGTCATTGTAGTTATTTTTATGTCTTCTAGGCAAATTTGAGTCAGCAGTGGTTTTGTGTCTCTTTAAAGTCATGTTGTGTGTGTCTGAGGCAGCCTATATTTGTGTTGCTGTGCTTCTTTTTGTCTCTAAGAGGTCATTTTGTATCTCCTTAAAGTAATTTTGTGTCTTTTTAAGGGTCAGTTGATGTGGTTTTCGTAATGTTGTGTCTATTTGTAGCTGGTCAGAGTTTCATTCACAACAAACAGCAATAATATGTTGACGCTGAAAGTCGTGTTTCAGGCGTTCGTCTCAAAAACTCGGTAAAACTGTGCATTGTGCGTCTGATGCCCACCCATCAAGATTCCTCTCTGGGTCAGACTCTGGCGGGGGGGGGGGGCAGAGAAACACAAAACTGATAATTTTATATTATAATGATTTTTGAAAAATTGCTTTTTTTCATTCAGTTGTATTTATCCCATTGGTACCATGTTTTCTAACAGTGTGTATACACCACATAACCAGTGTGATAGGAGCTTCAGATGACGACAGCCTCGAGCTGCCTAGAAAGCGTTTAATGAATACACCTTAATTAATTCACATGATGATATCCACATCAAGAAGAACCAAGAGTTACCTGAGTTAACCGATTCTCAGTAAGGCTGCTGATTGAAAAAAAAACTGTCCAAGTGAATGCAGAGAGAAGAGGAACAAAAAATAGATTTATAAAAATTGAAAGCAAACACAATTTATAATTTATATTGCAATGCAGCCATATCATGTAGGCCGGTTTAATAAATGGCCACACACTAACAGATGCTATTGTTCCTGCAGTAGAGGACAGGTCGGTGTGGACATAATGACAACTCTGAGGTCAGATGTGTTGTTATGGACCTGATGGTTCCATGGTTGCTATGTTGACTCTCAGTGCATCTTTTCACACATTTAAACATTTAAATCAGAACAAACTTTGCATCAGAGAGAGAAGCAGCAACTCAACTTGTCCTCGACAATTTTCTGAAAAACTTACCACAACTGTGACCTTTTGCCTCTGGACCTCATCTTTAGACCGGCTGTCAGTGACAAACGGACTCTTTAAAGGTAGACGAGAGATTTTGACACTTTGTGAAAGCCCATGTTGTTTTCTGTGTGCTTTACTGTTGAGACTTTACAAAAATGTCCTGATGTAGGCAAAGTATGACCAATATGGCAATATTTTTCCTACATCAGTGCTATTTTAGTGTAAATGAGACCAATTGGACTGACGTTTGACTGTTACCAAGTACCAAACCTAAAGCTACTGTCTTTGGTTTATCAACTGTCTGTTTTATCTGTCCAACAAACAGCCCAGCATAAATATGCAAATAAAAATATAGCTTATATATTTTTTAACTTCTTGGTGATGTAGGCCATCAGTGCTGCAAGCAGTGACACAAGCATTGAAGCCTTATGATTTGAGTATGCCCATAATTCAGCCTTTAACTCAATATTTAGGATGTTTTTCATTTATAAGTATTTTTACACGAAACAGCATTTAAATATTATGTCATCATACTGAGAGCAACAGAGAGGTGTGTATCATGGAGAGTTTTTGAGAAAAAAATGCTGATATGGTGCTGGCTTTTCCTCATTCAGCAAGAGAGCATAAAATTGGCATGTTGTTGAAAATGTGGCAAAAATGTCCCTCTGTAAAAGACAGCTATGTCCACTGTATGCATGGGCAGATTATGAGACAATGGGCCCCTGGGCACAGATATGCAAAAGGCCCCACCAGCTCTCCTACACAGGGTCAGACACACAGAGTGTGTGCTGCTTTTGCCTCTTTTTTGTTGTTTGGGTCTCTCTGAGGTCATCTTGTGTGTCTTTGAGGACGTTTTGTGTTGTTTTGCATCTTTTTTTGACCGTTGTGTGTCCCTTAAGGACATTTCTGTCTCTTTGAGGTCATGTTGTGTCTTTTTAAGTCATGTTGTGTCTCTCTGAGGTCATCTTGTGTGTCTTTGACGATGTTTTGTGTTGTTTTGCATCTTTTTTTGGCTGTTGTGTGTCCCTTAAGGAAATTTCTGTCTCTTTGAGGTCATGTTGTGTCTGGGTGAGGTACTTTTCTTTTAAGGATCATTTTCTCATGTTTTTCGCCATTTTGTCTCTTTTGAGGCCAGTTTGTGTCAGCAGTGGTTTTGTGTCTCTTTGAGGTCATGTTGTGTCTTTTTAAGTCCTGTTGCGTCTCTCTGAGGTCATCTTGTGTGTCTTTGAGGACATTTTGTGTTGTTTTGCATCTTTTTTTGGCTGTTGTGTGTCCCTTAAGCACGTCTGTGTCTCTTTGAGGTCATGTTGTGTCTTTTTAAGTCATGTTGTGTCTGGGTGAGGTACTTTTGTTTGTAGGATCATTTTGTCATGTTTTTCGCCATTTTGTCTTTTTTTAAGGCCAGTTTGTGTCATTGTAGTTATTTTTTGTCTCTTTGAGGCAAATTTGTGTCAGCAGTGGTTTTTTGTCTCTTTGAGGTCATGTTGTGTCTTTTTAAGTCATGTTGCGTCTCTCTGAGGTCATCTTGTGTGTCTTTGACGATGTTTTGTGTTGTTTTGCACCTTTTTTTGGCCGTTGTGTGTCCCTTAAGGTCATTTGTGTCTCTTTGAGGTCATGTTGTGTCTGGCTGAGGTACTTTTCTTTTTAGGATCATTTTCTAATGTTTTTAGCCATTTTGTCTCATTTGAGGTCAGTTTGTGTCAGCAGTGGTTTTGTGTCTCTTTGAGGTCATGTTGTGTCTGGGTACTTTTCTTTTTAGGATCATATATTCATTTTTCCACCCGCCATTTTTTTTTTCTTAAGGCCAGTTTGTGTCATTGTAGTTATTTTCTGTCTCTTTGAGGCAATTTTGAGTCAGCAGTGGTTTTGTGTCTCTCTGAGGTCATCTTGTGTGTCTTTGAGGACGTTTTGTGTTGTTTTGCATTTTTTTTTGGCCATTGTGTGCCCGTTAAGGACATCTGTGTCTCTTTGAGGTCATGTTGTGTCTTTTTAAGTCATGTTGTGTCTGGGTGAGGTACTTTTGTTTGTAGGATCATTTTCTAATGCTTTTAGCCATTTTGTGTCTTTTGAGGCAATTTTGAGTCAGCAGTGGTTTTGTGTCTCTCTGAGGTCATCTTGTGTGTCTTTGAGGATGTTTTGTGTTGTTTTGCATCTTTTTTTGGCCGTTGTGTGTCCCTTAAGGTCATCTGTGTCTCTTTGAGGTCATGTTGTGTCTTTTTAAGTCATGTTGTGTCTGGGTGAGGTACTTTTGTTTGTAGGATCATTTTGTCATGTTTTTCGCCATTTTGTCTTTTTTTAAGGCCAGTTTGTGTCATTGTAGTTATTTTCTGTCTCTTTGAGGCAATTTTGAGTCAGCAGTGGTTTTGAGGTCATGTTGTGTCTTTTTAAGTCATGTTGCGTCTCTCTGAGGTCATCTTGTGTGTCTTTGACGATGTTTTGTGTTGTTTTGCACCTTTTTTTGGCTGTTGTGTGTCTCTTAAGGTCATTTGTGTCTCTTTGAGGTCATGTTGTGTCTGGCTGAGGTACTTTTCTTTTTAGGATCATTTTCTAATGTTTTTAGCCATTTTGTCTCATTTGAGGTCAGTTTGTGTCAGCAGTGGTTTTGTGTCTCTTTGAGGTCATGTTGTGTCTTTTTAAATCATGTTGCGTCTCTCTGAGGTCATCTTGTGTGCCTTTGAGGATGTTTTGTGTTGTTTTGCATCTTCTTTTGGCCGTTGTGTGTCCCTTAAGGTCATCTGTGTCTCTTTGAGGTCATGTTGTGTCTTTTTAAATCATGTTGCGTCTCTCTGAGGTCATCTTGTGTGTCTTTGAGGATGTTTTGTGTTGTTTTGCATCTTCTTTTGAACGTTGTGTGTCCCTTAAGGACATTTCTGTCTCCTTGAGGTCATGTTGTGTCTGGCTGAGGTACTTTTCTCTTTCGGATCTTGTTGTGATTTTTTTCTTGTTGCCAATTTGTCTTTTTTGAGGCCATTTTGTGTCATTGTTGGTATTTTTGTCTCTTTGAGGCAATTTTGAGTCTATGGTGGTTGTGTGTCTCTTTGAGGTCATGTTGTGTCCTTTTAAATCATGTTGTGTCTGGCTGAGGTACTTTTCTCTTTTGGATCATGTTGTTTTATTTTAAGTTGTTGTTGCCAATTTGTCTTTTTTGAGGCTATTTTGTCCCATCACAAGTATTTTTTGTGACTTTGAGGCAATTTTGAGTCTGTGGTGGTTTTGTGTCTCTTTAAAGTCATGTTGTGTCTCTGAGGTTAAGTTGTTCCATTTTAATAATTTTGTGTCTCTGAGGTGAATTTGTTGTTGATTTGGTTCCTTTGTGTCTCTCTGAGGTCATTTTACATCTGTTTTTGGCTGTTGTGTGTCCTTTAAAGGACATTTCGTGTCTCTTTGAGGATGTTTTGTGTTGTTTTGCATTTTTTTTTGGCCATTGTGTGTCCGTTAAGGACATCTGTGTCTCTTTGAGGTCATGTTGTGTCTGGCTGAGGTACTTTTCTTATTCGGATCATGTATTCATTTTTTTCCTGCCATTTTTGTCTTTGTTAAGGTCAGTTTGTGTCATTGTAGTTATTTTTTGTCTCTTTGAGGCAATGTTGAGTCTGTGGTGGTTTTGTGTGTCTTTGAGGTCATGTTGTGTCTTTTTAAATCATGTTGCGTCTCTCTGAGGTCATCTTGTGTGTCTTTGAGGACGTTTTGTGTTGTTTTGCATCTTTTTTTGGCAGTTGTGTGTCCCTTAAGGTCATCTGTGTCTCTTTGAGGTCATGTTGTGTCTTTTTAAGTCATGTTGTGTCTGGGTGATATACTTTTGTTTGTAGGATCATTTTGTCATGTTTTTCGCCATTTTGTCTTTTTTTAAGGTCAGTTTGTGTCATTGTAGTTATTTTTTGTCTCTTTGAGGCAATTTTGAGTCAGCAGTGGTTTTTTGTCTCTCTGAGGTCATCTTGTGTGCCTTTGAGGACATTTTGTGTTGTTTTGCATCTTTTTTTGGCCGTTGTGTGTCCGTTAAGGTCATCTGTGTCTCTTTGAGGTCATGTTGTGTCTTTTTAAGTCCTGTTGCGTCTCTCTGAGGTCATCTTGTGTGTCTTTGAGGACGTTTTGTGCTGTTTTGCATCTTTTTTTGACCGTTGTGTGTCCCTTAAGGACATTTCTGTCTCTTTGAGGTCATGTTTTGTCTTTTTAAGTCATGTTGTGTCTGGGTGAGGTACTTTTGTTTGTAGGATCATTTTGTCATGTTTTTCGCCATTTTGTCTTTTTTTCAGGCCAGTTTGTGTCATTGTAGTTATTTTTTGTCTCTTTGAGGCAATTTTGAGTCAGCAGTGGTTTTTTGTCTCTTTGAGGTCATGTTGTGTCTTTTTACAGTAAGTCATGTTGCGTCTCTCTGAGGTCATCTTGTGTGTGTTTGACGACGTTTTGTGTTGTTTTGCATCTTTTTTTGGCTGTTGTGTGTCCCTTAAGGTCATCTGTGTCTCTTTGAGGTCATGTTGTGTCTTTTTAAGTCCTGTTGCGTCTCTCTGAGGTCATCTTGTGTGTCTTTGAGGACGTTTTGTGCTGTTTTGCATCTTTTTTTGACCGTTGTGTGTCCCTTAAGGACATTTCTGTCTCTTTGAGGTCATGTTTTGTCTTTTTAAGTCATGTTGTGTCTGGGTGAGGTACTTTTGTTTGTAGGATCATTTTGTCATGTTTTTCGCCATTTTGTCTTTTTTTCAGGCCAGTTTGTGTCATTGTAGTTATTTTTTGTCTCTTTGAGGCAATTTTGAGTCAGCAGTGGTTTTTTGTCTCTTTGAGGTCATGTTGTGTCTTTTTACAGTAAGTCATGTTGCGTCTCTCTGAGGTCATCTTGTGTGTGTTTGACGACGTTTTGTGTTGTTTTGCATCTTTTTTTGGCTGTTGTGTGTCCCTTAAGGTCATCTGTGTCTCTTTGAGGTCTTTTTAAGTCATGTTGTGTCTGGGTGAGGTACTTTTCTTTTTAGGATCATATATTCATTTTTCCACCCGCCATTTTGTCTTTCTTAAGGTCAATTTGTGTCGTCGTTATTTTTTGTCTCTTTGAGGCAATTTTGAGTTTGTGGTGATTTTGTATCTCTCTGAGGTCATCTTGTGTGCCTTTGAGGACATTTTGTGTTGTTTTGCATCTTTTTTTGGCAGTTGTGTGCCCCTTAAGGTCATCTGTGTCTCTTTGAGGTCATGTTGTGTCTTTTTACGTCATGTTGTGTCTGGGTGAGGTACTTTTGTTTGTAGGATCATTTTGTCATGTTTTTCGCCATTTTGTCTTTTTTTAAGGTCAGTTTGTGTCATTGTAGTTATTTTTTGTCTCTTTGAGGCAATTTTGAGTCAGCAGTGGTTTTTTGTCTCTCTGAGGTCATCTTGTGTGCCTTTGAGGACATTTTGTGTTGTTTTGCATCTTTTTTTGGCCGTTGTGTGTCCCTTAAGGTCATCTGTGTCTCTTTGAGGTCATGTTGTGTCTTTTTAAGTCCTGTTGCGTCTCTCTGAGGTCATCTTGTGTGTCTTTGAGGACGTTTTGTGCTGTTTTGCATATTTTTTTGACCGTTGTGTGTCCCTTAAGGACATTTCTGTCTCTTTGAGGTCATGTTGTGTCTTTTTAAGTCATGTTGTGTCTGGGTGAGGTACTTTTGTTTGTAGGATCATTTTGTCATGTTTTTCGCCATTTTGTCTTTTCTTAAGGCCAGTTTGTGTCATTGTAGTTATTTTTTGTCTCTTTGAGGCAATTTTGAGTCAGCAGTGGTTTTTTGTCTCTTTGTGGTCATGTTGTGTCTTTTTACAGTATGTCATGTTGCGTCTCTCTGAGGTCATCTTGTGTGTGTTTGACGACGTTTTGTGTTGTTTTGCATCTTTTTTTGGCTGTTGTGTGTCCCTTAAGGTCATCTGTGTCTCTTTGAGGTCTTTTTAAGTCATGTTGTGTCTTTTTAAGTCATGTTGTGTCTGGGTGAGTTACTTTTCTTTTTAGGATCATATATTCATTTTTCCACCCGGCATTTTGTCTTTCTTAAGGCCAGTTTGTGTCATTGTAGTTATTTTCTGTCTCTTTGAGGCAATTTTGAGTCAGCAGTGGTTTTGTGTCTCTCTGAGGTCATCTTGTGTGCCTTTGAGGACATTTTGTGTTGTTTTGCATCTTTTTTTGGCCGTTGTGTGTCCCTTAAGGTCATCTGTGTCTCTTTGAGGTCATGTTGTGTCTTTTTAAGTCCTGTTGCGTCTCTCTGAGGTCATCTTGTGTGTCTTTGAGGACGTTTTGTGCTGTTTTGCATATTTTTTTGACCGTTGTGTGTCCCTTAAGGACATTTCTGTCTCTTTGAGGTCATGTTGTGTCTTTTTAAGTCATGTTGTGTCTGTGTGAGGTACTTTTGTTTGTAGGATCATTTTGTCATGTTTTTCGCCATTTTGTCTTTTTTTCAGGCCAGTTTGTGTCATTGTAGTTATTTTTTGTCTCTTTGAGGCAATTTTGAGTCAGCAGTGGTTTTTTGTCTCTTTGTGGTCATGTTGTGTCTTTTTACAGTATGTCATGTTGCGTCTCTCTGAGGTCATCTTGTGTGTGTTTGACGACGTTTTGTGTTGTTTTGCATCTTTTTTTGGCTGTTGTGTGTCCCTTAAGGTCATCTGTGTCTCTTTGAGGTCTTTTTAAGTCATGTTGTGTCTTTTTAAGTCATGTTGTGTCTGGGTGAGTTACTTTTCTTTTTAGGATCATATATTCATTTTTCCACCCGGCATTTTGTCTTTCTTAAGGCCAGTTTGTGTCATTGTAGTTATTTTCTGTCTCTTTGAGGCAATTTTGAGTCAGCAGTGGTTTTGTGTCTCTCTGAGGTCATCTTGTGTGCCTTTGAGGACATTTTGTGTTGTTTTGCATCTTTTTTTGGCCGTTGTGTGTCCCTTAAGGTCATCTGTGTCTCTTTGAGGTCATGTTGTGTCTTTTTAAGTCCTGTTGCGTCTCTCTGAGGTCATCTTGTGTGTCTTTGAGGACGTTTTGTGCTGTTTTGCATCTTTTTTTGACCGTTGTGTGTCCCTTAAGGACATTTCTGTCTCTTTGAGGTCATGTTGTGTCTTTTTAAGTCATGTTGTGTCTGTGTGAGGTACTTTTGTTTGTAGGATCATTTTGTCATGTTTTTCGCCATTTTGTCTTTTTTTCAGGCCAGTTTGTGTCATTGTAGTTATTTTTTGTCTCTTTGAGGCAATTTTGAGTCAGCAGTGGTTCTTTGTCTCTTTGAGGTCATGTTGTGTCTTTTTACAGTAAGTCATGTTGCGTCTCTCTGAGGTCATTTTGTGTGTGTTTGACGACGTTTTCTGTTGTTTTGCATCTTTTTTTGGCTGTTGTGTGTCCCTTAAGGTCATTTGTGTCTCTTTGAGGTCTTTTTAAGTCATGTTGTGTCTGGGTGAGGTACTTTTCTTTTTAGGATCATATATTCATTTTTCCACCCGCCATTTTGTCTTTCTTAAGGCCAGTTTGTGTCATTGTAGTTATTTTCTGTCTCTTTGAGGCAATTTTGAGTCAGCAGTGGTTTTGCGTCTCTCTGAGGTCATCTTGTGTGTCTTTGAGGACGTTTTGTGTTGTTTTGCATTTTTTTTTGGCCATTGTGTGTCCGTTCAGGACATCTGTGTCTCTTTGAGGTCATGTTGTGTCTTTTTAAGTTACGTTGTGTCTGGCTGAGGTACTTTTCTTATTCGGATCATGTATT
Organism: Epinephelus awoara; assembly: GCA_035609425.1. NCBI lineage: Eukaryota > Metazoa > Chordata > Actinopteri > Perciformes > Serranidae > Epinephelus > Epinephelus awoara. The sequence goes on from CM069309.1 coordinate 30,164,870, forward strand.
CATTTTTTTCCTGCCATTTTTGTCTTTGTTAAGGTCAGTTTGTGTCATTGTAGTTATTTTTTGTCTCTTTGAGGCAATGTTGAGTCTGTGGTGGTTTTGTGTGTCTTTGAGGTCATGTTGTGTCTTTTTAAATCATGTTGTGTCTCTCTGAGGTCATCTTGTGTGTCTTTGAGGACGTTTTGTGTTGTTTTGCATCTTTTTTTGGCTGTTGTGTGTCCCTTAAGGTCATCTGTATCTCTTTGAGGTCTTTTTAAGTCATGTTGTGTCTTTTTAAGTGATGTTGTGTCTGGGTGAGGTACTTTTCTTTTTAGGATCATATATTCATTTTTCCACCCGCCATTTTGTCTTTCTTAAGGCCAGTTTGTGTCATTGTAGTTATTTTCTGTCTCTTTGAGGCAATTTTGAGTCAGCAGTGGTTTTGTGTCTCTCTGAGGTCATCTTGTGTGCCTTTGAGGACGTTTTGTGTTGTTTTGCATCTTTTTTTGGCTGTTGTGTGTCCCTTCAGGTCATCTGTGTCTCTTTGAGGTCATGTTGTGTCTGGCTGAGGTACTTTTCTTTTTAGGATCATTTTCTAATGTTTTTCGCCATTTTGTCTCTTTTGAGGTCAGTTTGTGTCAGCAGTGGTTGTGTGTCTCTTTGAGGTCATGTTGTGTCTTTTTAAGTCATGTTGTGTCTGGGTGAGGTACTTTTGTTTGTAGGATCATTTTGTCATGTTTTTCGCTATTTTGTCTTTTTTTAAGGCCAGTTTGTGTCATTGTAGTTATTTTTTGTCTCTTTGAGGCAATTTTGAGTCAGCAGTGGTTTTTTGTCTCTTTGAGGTCATGTTGTGTCTTTTTAAGTCATGTTGCGTCTCTCTGAGGTCATCTTGTGTGTCTTTGACGATGTTTTGTGTTGTTTTGCACCTTTTTTTGGCCGTTGTGTGTCCCTTAAGGTCATCTGTGTCTCTTTGAGGTCATGTTGTGTCTGGCTGAGGTACTTTTCTCTTTCGGATCTTGTTGTGATTTTTTTCTTGTTGCCAATTTGTCTTTTTTGAGGCCATTTTGTGTCATTGTTGGTATTTTTTGTCTCTTTGAGGCAATTTTGAGTCTATGGTGGTTCTGTGTCTCTTTGAGGTCATGTTGTGTCTTTTTAAATCATGTTGTGTCTGGCTGAGGTACTTTTCTCTTTTGGATCATGTTGTTTTATTTTAAGTTGTTGTTGCCAATTTGTCTTTTTTGAGGCTATTTTGTCCCATCACAGGTATTTTTTGTGACTTTGAGGCAATTTTGAGTCTGTGGTGGTTTTGTGTCTCTTTAAAGTCATGTTGTGTGTCTCTGAGGTGAATTTGTTGTTGATTTGGTTCCTTTGTGTCTCTCTGAGGTCATTTTACATCTGTTTTTGGCTGTTGTGTGTCCTTTAAAGGACATTTCGTGTCTCTTTGAGGATGTTTTGTGTTGTTTTGCATTTTTTTTGGCCATTGTGTGTCCGTTAAGGACATCTGTGTCTCTTTGAGGTCATGTTGTGTCCGGCTGAGGTACTTTTCTTATTCGGATCATGTATTCATTTTTTTCCTGCCATTTTTGTCTTTGTTAAGGTCAGTTTGTGTCATTGTAGTTATTTTTTGTCTCTTTGAGGCAATGTTGAGTCTGTGGTGGTTTTGTGTGTCTTTGAGGTCATGTTGTGTCTTTTTAAATCATGTTGTGTCTCTCTGAGGTCATCTTGTGTGTCTTTGAGGACGTTTTGTGTCGTTTTGCATCTTTTTTTGGCAGTTGTGTGTCCCTTAAGGACATTTGTGTCTCTTTGAGGTCATGTTGTGTCTTTTTAAGTCATGTTGTGTCTGGGTGAGGTACTTTTGTTTGTAGGATCATTTTCTCATGTTTTTCGCCATTTTGTCATTTTTGATGCCAGCTTGTGTCATTGTAGTTATTTTTTTATCTCTTTGAGGCAATGTTGCGTCTGTGGTGGTTTTGTGTCTCTTTGAGGTCATGTTGTGTCTTTTTAAATCATGTTACGTCTCTCTGAGGTCATGTTGTGTGTCTTTGAGGTCATGTTGTGTCTGGCTGAGGTACTTTTCTCTTTCGGATCTTGTTGTGATTTTTTTCCTGTTGCCAATTTGTCTTTTTTGAGGCCATTTTGTGTCATTGTAGGTATTTTTTGTGACTTTGAGGCAATTTTAAGTCTGCGGTGTTTTTGTGTCTCTTCAAGGTCATGCTGTCTCTTCTTAAGTCATGTTCTATCTGGCTGAGGTACTTTTCTTTTTAGGATCATGTATTCATTTTTATCCTGCCATTTTGTCTTTTTTTTAAGGCCAGTTTGTGTCATTGTAGTTATTCTTTGTTTCTTTGAGGCAATTTTGAGTCAGATCATTTTCTAATGTTTTTCGCCATTTTGTCTCTTTTGAGGTCAGTTTGTGTCAGCAGTGGTTTTGTGTCTCTTTGAGGTCATGTTGTGTCTTTTTAAATCATGTTGTGTCTCTCTGAGGTCATCTTGTGTGTCTTTGAGGACTTTTTGTGTTGTTTTGCATCTTTTTTTGGCCGTTGTGTGTCCCTTAAGGTCATCTGTGTCTCTTCAGGTCATTTTTGTCTGTTTGAGGTCATGTTGTGTCTGGCTGAGGTACTTTTCTCTTTCAGATCATTTTGTCATTCTTGAGGCCATTCTGTGTCTCGTTGAGGTCAGTTTGTGTTATTGTAGTTATGTTTTGCCTATTTCAGGCAATTTTGAGTCAGCAGTGGTTTTGTGTCTCTTTGAGGTCATGTTGTTTGTGTTTGAGGTATATTTGTGCCATTTTAATAACTGTGTGCCTCAGAGATCATTTGTGGTGCTTTGGTTGTTTTGTGTCTCTCTGAGGTTTTCATCTTTTTTTGGTGGTTGTGTGTCCCTCAAAGGACAGTTTGTGTCTTTTTGAGGTTAAATTCTTGCTGGTTTTTGTTTGTTTTTTTTAGGCTATTTTGTGGCTCCTTGATGTCAATTTATGTCATTTTGTGTCTGTTTGACATCATCACGTCTCTCTCTGTCTCTCTCTTGTGTCTTTTAAGAGTTATTTGATATTGTTTTAGCCATTTTATGTCTCTTTCAGATCATATTTTGTGTTTCTGAGATGATTTAGTGTCCCTCTGTGGAAATTTTGCGTATTTTTTTAGCTACGATTTCAGTTCAGTTTTTGTCTTTTTTAGGTTATTTTGTCTTTTTAGGTCTTTTTCTGTCTCTTTGAAGTCAGTTTATGTCATTTTCGTCTTTCTGTGTTTCTTTGAGACAATTTTGAGTCTCTCTGAGGTCATTTTGTGTTCTTTTTTTTTGTGTCTGTTTGTAGTTGTGTATTTTGTACCGTTTTGTCTCTTTGCAGTTCCTTAGCATCTTTTTGTGGTCATTTTGAGTCTCTTCCTGGTCAGTATGTGTTAATTTGAGTGACATTTTGCAGGTAAAGGGCAGAGGGGCCCCTGACACCCTGGGTCCTTGGGCCTGTGCCCAGTGGGTCCATTTAGTAATCCATCCCTGAGAGAGTTGAGTTGAGAGTTGAGACTATAAGTATGCTGTCGGAAAGCTTCCAGACTCTTAGAAGGACAAACTGGGTTTCAAAATAACACAATAATTGTGATTAAAAGAAAGACAATTAGTTTGATTAATTTGAATTAGTTTTCAAAAGTAGATTGTGACTGAATTTTCTGAGGCTGGCATTAACTTGCAGTCAGAAATGTTACATTTAATTGTACTCTGTACACTCAATTTTTAGCAGTGTTGACTATGTGCTGGTGGGCCAACTCAGTATGTGATGTGATAAATTTGTGGTCTCACAGTTGGATTCTTTTTTTCTGTCAGATGGCCCAGGGCTACAATTGGGACAGCATCACTCCAATCCCTTGGAGCTCCTCATCATCTGGCTCGGACACGTCCTGTCTACCTGACTCCGACACGTCCAGTCTGTCTGGAGACACTGTAAGAAACTGTATTCTGACCTAATCTAGTCTATTGTCTAACATGCAGATAAAAATAATATGTGTAGTCAGTGCACAATCACAACACACAGTGTTAGAAACTGAAACAATGAAGCCAAACTGAAGTTATTAACATGATGTGGAGCTGTAGTCTGATGGCTGTATTTGTTCTTACCCTTACATGGACCAGGGCTACACGTGGACCAGCCTCCTCATTCCAAACCCAAACCGGCCTGACAGCCCTCGGCTCATCCTCCGGAGGGTCCCTGTACCAACCTCCCTCAGTGACTCGGACACGTCCAGTCTCCTGGGAGACACTGTAAGACAGTATTCTGACCTAATCTAGCCTATTGTCTAACATGCAGATAAAAAGAATATGTGTAGTCAGTGCACAGTCATAACACACAGTGTTAGAAACTGAAACAACAGAGACAAACTGAAGTTGTTAACATGTTGTGGAGCTGTAGTCTGATGGCTGTATTTGTTGTTACCTTCAGATGGACCAGAACTGCACGCGGAGCAGCCCTGTTGGCTTTCTGTCTGACTCCGACACCAGCTCCTCGGACACGTCCAGTCTGTCTGGAGACACTGTAAGAAACTGTATTCTGACCTAATCTAGTCTATTGTCCAACATGCAGATAAAAAGAATATGTGTAGTCAGTGCACAGTCATAACACACAGTGTTAGAAACTGAAACAACAGAGACAAACTGAAGTTGTTAACATGTTGTGGAGCTGTAGTCTGATGGCTGTATTTGTTGTTACCTTCAGATGGACCAGAACTGCACGCGGAGCAGCCCTGTTGGCTTTCTGTCTGACTCCGACACCAGCTCCTCGGACACGTCCAGTCTGTCTGGAGACACTGTAAGAAACTGTATTCTGACCTAATCTAGTCTATTGTCTAACATGCAGATAAAAAGAATATGTGTAGTCAGAACACGATCACAACACACAGTGTTAGAAACTGAAACAATGAAGCCAAACTGAAGTTGTTAACATGTTGTGGAGCTGTAGTCTGATGGCTGTATTTGTTGTTACCTTCAGATGGAGGACATCCCGTGGGACATCCTACTGACTCCTCTACCGAAGCTCCTCAGCCCGCTGCGGGAACCAGTCCCCCCACATGGCTGTGACCCTGAGGAGGGTCCCTCTGACCCACCTCCAGCACCAGGTAAGTCTGTGAAAGCCCGCCCCCCTAAAGGACCTGCGGCTCCAGGTAAGCCTAAGTCATTGCCAAAGGGCCCCAAGCCAAGGTGGGTACAGAATCTTTTCAAACTGAGGAAACAGACTGACAGCCACTGGCGGAAGAGGACAGCCCAACCTGAAGGTGAGTCTTCAGGTAAGCGCTTCCGTCCAACGACATGATTTTGATTTCAGGTTTTTCCTCATTCACATGAACTGACATGATTTTGTTAATGACATTTATTTAGATTTAGTTAGCTTTATTTGAATTGCAAGGCTTTTATTGAAACCTCATTAACTCGGTCTACCAGCAACCGCCATCTACTGCCTCGAAAGTGTCCTACTCCACCATACACCACTAGCTACTTAGATCCACTTTCAGTTTTAAACTATGCGTTCCAACTGCAGCAGCCATCTGCTGCCTGACCCTCCACCTGCAGGCAGCAGACAACTGTCGAGAAATGCTTAAACTATGACCTCCATCGGCAATTTCTATCAGCTCCACCATCTCAATGTCCTAAAACCAATGTTCCATCAGCACCTCAATCAACCTCCACCTTCAGCCTCTGCCAGAGCCCTGCAGCTGCCGCCTCCACCTGCATGTTCTGGCAGGAAGCCTGGCCAAACCTCCATCTACAGCCTCTGCCAGAAAACTGCAAGTGTCGCCTCCACCTGCAGATTCTGGTAGACAGCTGCGGCCATGCCTCCAACTACCGCCTCTAATGTGTCCTGCTCCAACGTATACCAATAACTTGTCCTAAGAGTTTTATATTTTCAACTGCATTCAAACGACAGCAACTGTCTAAAATTTTCAAACGACAACCTCCAATAGCAATTTCCATTAGGTCCACCACCTCTGTTGACCTCTATCTAAACCTCTGTCAGCAACCTGCAGATGCCGCCTCCATCTGCAGATTCTGACAGACAACTTGGCCAAACTCCAACAACAGCCTCTGCCGGAATCCTGCAGCTGCCGCCTCCACCTGCATGTTCTGGCAGACAGCCTGGCCAAACCTCCATTTACAGCCTCAGCCAGCAACCTGCAGTGCTGCCACCTCCACCTGCAGATTCTGGTAGACAGCTGCGGCCATGCCTCCAACTACCGCCTCTAATGTGTCCTGCTCCAACATATACCAATAACTTGTCCTAAGAGTTTTATATTTTCAACTGCATTCAAACGACAGCAACTTTCTAAAATTTTCAAACGACAACCTCCAATAGCAATCTCCATCAGGTCCACCACCTCTGTCGACCTCTATCTAAACCTCTGTCAGCAACCTGCAGATGCCGCCTCCATCTGCAGATTCTGACCTACAACTTGGCCAAACTCCAACAACAGCCTCTGCCACAATCCTGCAGCTGCCGCCTCCACCTGCATGTTCTGGCAGACAGCCTGGCCAAACCTCCATTTACAGCCTCTGCCAGCAACCTGCAGTGCTGCCACCTCCACCTGCAGGTTCCTGCAGACAGCTGTGGGAAACCTGCAACACCAGCTTCTGTCAGCAAACTGCAGCAGCCGCCTCCACCTGCAGATTCTGACAGACAGTGTTGCCAAATGTTAAACTAAAGCATCTGCGATACAACCTTCAAAAGCAATTTCCGTCAGGTCTACCATGTCAGAGTGTTCTGTCAGCAATCCACAGATGCCACCTCCACCTGTGGATTCTGACAGACAGCTTGCCAAAATCGAACAACAGCCTCTGCCAGAACCGTGCAGCTGCCGCCTCCACCTGCATGTTCTGGCAGGAAGCCTGGCCAAACTTCCATCTACAGCCTCTGCCAGCAAACTGCAAGTGTCGCCTCCACCTGCAGATTCTGGTAGACAGCTGCGGCCATGCCTCCAACTACCGCCTCTAATGTGTCCTGCTCCAACATATACCAATAACTTGTCCTAAGAGTTTTATACTTTCAACTGCATTCAAACGACAGCAACTGTCTAAAATTTTCAAACGACAACCTCCAATAGCAATCTCCATCAGGTCCACCACCTCTGTCGACCTCTATCTAAACCTCTGTCAGCAACCTGCAGATGCCGCCTCCATCTGCAGATTCTGACAGACAACTTGGCCAAACTCCAACAACAGCCTCTGCCACAATCCTGCAGCTGCCGCCTCCACCTGCATGTTCTGGCAGACAGCCTGGCCAAACCTCCATTTACAGCCTCTGCCAGCAACCTGCAGTGCTGCCACCTCCACCTGCAGGTTCCTGCAGACAGCTGTGGGAAACCTGCAACACCAGCTTCTGTCAGCAAACTGCAGCAGCCGCCTCCACCTGCAGGTTCTGACAGACAGTGTTGCCAAATGTTAAACTAAAGCATCTGCGATACAACCTTCAAAAGCAATTTCTGTCAGGTCTACCATGTCAGAGTGTTCTGTCAGCAATCCACAGATGCCGCCTCCACCTGTGGATTCTGACAGACAGCTTGCCAAAATCGAACAACAGCCTCTGCCAGAACCGTGCAGCTGCCGCCTCCACCTGCATGTTCTGGCAGGAAGCCTGGCCAAACCTCCATCTACAGCCTCTGCCAGAAAACTGCAAGTGTCGCCTCCACCTGCAGATTCTGGTAGACAGCTGCGGCCATGCCTCCAACTACCGCCTCTAATGTGTCCTGCTCCAACATATACCAATAACTTGTCCTAAGAGTTTTATATTTTCAACTGCATTCAAACGACAGCAACTGTCTAAAATTTTCAAACGACAACCTCCAATAGCAATTTCCATCAGGTCCACCACCTCTGTCGACCTCTATCTAAACCTCTGTCAGCAACCTGCAGATGCCGCCTCCATCTGCAGGTTCCTGCAGACAGCTGTGGGAAACCTGCAACAACAGCCTCTGCCAGAACCGTGCAGCTGACGCCTCCACCTGCATGTTCTGGCAGACAGCTCAGCTCCTCCATCCACAGCCTCTGTCATAACTTGCAGCCACCGCCCCCACCTGCAGATTCTGGCAGACAGCTCAGTTCCTCCATCCACAGCCTCTGTCATAACCTGCAGCCACCGCCCCCACCTGCAGATTCTGGCAGACAGCTCAGTTCCTCCATCCACAGCCTCTGTCATAACCTGCAGCCACCGCCCCCACCTGCAGATTCTGGCAGACAGCTCAGTTCCTCCATCTACAGCTGCTGTCAGGAACCTGCAGCCACTGCCCCCACCTGCAGATTCTGGCAGACAGCTCAGCTCCTCCATCTACAACCTCTGCCATCAGCCTGCAGCCACCGCCCCCACCTGCAGATTCTGGCAGACAGCTCAGTTCCTCCATCTACAGCTGCTGTCAGAAACCTGCAGCCACCGCCCCCACCTGCAGATTCTGGCAGACAGCTCAGCTCCTCCATCCACAGCCTCTGTCATAACCTGCAGCCACCGCCCCCACCTGCAGATTCTGGCAGACAGCTCAGTTCCTCCATCTACAGCCGCTGTCAGGAACCTGCAGCCACCGTCCCCACCTGCAAATTCTGGCAGACAGCTCAGCTCCTCCATCGACAACCTCTGCCATCAGCCTGCAGCCACCGCCCCCACCTGCAAATTCTGGCAGACAGCTCAGCTCCTCCATCTACAACCTCTGCCATCAGCGTGCAGCCACCTCCCCCACCTGCAGATTCTGGCAGACAGCTCAGTTCCTCCAACCAAAGCCTCTGCCATCAACCTGCAGCCACCGCCCCCACCTGCAGATTCTGGCAGACAGCTCAGTTCCTCCATCTACAGCTGCTGTCAGAAACCTGGAGCCACCGCCCCCACCTGCAGATTCTGGCAGACAGCTCAGCTCCTCCATCCACAGCCTCTGTCAGGAACCTGCAGCCACCGCCCCCACCTGCAGATTCTGGCAGACAGCTCAGCTCCTCCATCTACAACCTCTGCCATCAGCCTGCAGCCACCGCCCCCACCTGCAGATTCTGGCAGACAGCTCAGTTCCTCCATCTACAGCCGCTGTCAGGAACCTGCAGCCACCACCCCCACCTGCAAATTCTGGCAGACAGCTCAGCTCCTCCATCGACAACCTCTGCCATCAGCCTGCAGCCACCACCCCCACCTGCAAGTTCTGGCAGACAGCTCAGCTCCTCCATCTACAACCTCTGCCATCAGCCTGCAGCCACCGCCCCCACCTGCAGATTCTGGCAGACAGCTCAGTTCCTCCAACCAAAGCCTCTGCCATCAACCTGCAGCCACCGCCCCCACCTGCAGATTCTGGCAGACAGCTCAGATCCTCCATCTACAGCTGCTGTCAGAAACCTGGAGCCACCGCCCCCACCTGCAGATTCTGGCAGACAGCTCAGCTCCTCCATCCACAGCCTCTGTCAGGAACCTGCAGCCACCGCCCCCACCTGCAGATTCTGGCAGACAGCTCAGCTCCTCCATCTACAACCTCTGCCATCAGCCTGCAGCCACCGCCCCCACCTGCAGATTCTGGCAGACAGCTCAGTTCCTCCATCTACAGCTGCTGTCAGAAACCTGCAGCCACCGCCCCCACCTGTAGATTCTGGCAGACAGCTCAGTTCCTCCATCTCCAGCTGCTGTCAGAAACCTGCAGCCACCGCCCCCACCTGCAGATTCTGGCAGACAGCTCAGTTCCTCCATCTACAGCCGCTGTCAGGAACCTGCAGCCACCACCTCCAACTGACAAATTCTGCTCAGTCTGCTGTTGTTGCAGGTTTGGCCAATTATTCATTTACAGCATCATCCAGAAATCTGTGCCGCTGAATCCTGTCCTGGATGATGTCCACCTCTACCGGATATACCAGATATCTACACCTCCTCATCCTATGTTTATGCCATGTGAAGACCTCAGCTGACCAGGTACCAGAGATGCACCAGGGTCCAAAGAGCAGAGATGCATAAGATAGACAATCATAACTGTGTAATAATAGCGTACCTGGGCTGATAAATTTAACCCACCTGTCTTTTACTTTCAGTTTACATCATCATCTTCCTCTAACAGGTATTTCCAAACTGGCAGAATCTGCAGGTGGAGGCAGCGACTGCATGGTGATGGCAGGGGCTCTAACTGGAGGTTTGGCAAAGCTGTCTGTCAGAATCTGTAGGTGGAGGTGGTGGCTACAGGCTGATGGCAGAGGTTGTAGATGGAGGAACTGAGCAGTCTGCCAGAATCTGCAGGTGGGGGCGGTGGCTGCAGGTTCCTGACAGCGGCTGTAGATGGAGTAACTGAGCTGTCTGCCAGAATCTGCAGGTGGGGGCGTTGGCTGCAGGTTCCTGACAGCGGCTGTAGATGGAGGAACTGAGCTGTCTGCCAGAATCTGCAGGTGGGGGCGGTGGCTGCATGTTGATGGCAGAGGCTGTAGATGGAGGAACTGAGCTGTCTGCCAGAATCTGCAGGTGGGGGCGGTGGCTGCATGTTGATGGCAGAGGCTGTAGATGGAGGAGCTGAGCTGTCTGCCAGAATCTGCAGGTGGGGGTGGTGGCTGCAGGTTCCTGACAGCGGCTGTAGATGGAGGCTGCAGAGGCTGTAGATGGAGGAACTGAGCTGTCTGCCAGAATCTGCAGGTGGGGGCGGTGGCTGCAGGCTGCCTGGCAGTGGCTGTCGATGGAGGAAGTGAGCTGCCTGCCAGAATCTGTCAGGTGGAGGCTGTGGTTGCAGGTTCTTCACAGTGGCTGTAGATGGAGGAACTGAGCTGTCTGCCAGAATCTACAGGTGGGGGTGGTGGCTGCAGGCTGCCTGGCAGTGGCTGGAGATGGAGGAGCTGAGCTGCCTGCCAGAATCTGCAGGTGGAGGCTGTGGTTGCAGGTTCTTGACAGTGGCTGTAGATGGAGGAACTGAGCTGTCTGCCAGAATCTACAGGTGGGGGTGGTGGTTGCAGGCTGCCTGGCAGTGGCTGTAGATGGAGGAGCTGAGCTGCCTGCCAGAATCTGCAGGTGGAGGCTGTGGTTGCAGGTTCTTGACAGTGGCTGTAGATGGAGGAACTGAGCTGTCTGCCAGAATCTACAGGTGGGGGCGGTGGCTGCAGGCTGCCTGGCAGTGGCTGTAGATGGAGGAGCTGAGCTGTCTGCCAGAATCTGCAGGTGGGGGCGGTGGCTGCAGGTTCCTGACAGTGGCTGTAGATGGAGGAACTGAACTGTCTGCCAGAATCTGCAGGTGGGGGCGGTGGCTGCAGGCTGATGGCAGAGGTTGTAGATGGAGGAACTGAGCTGTCTGCCAGAATCTACAGGTGGGGGCGGTGGCTGCAGGCTGCCTGGCAGTGGCTGTAGATGGAGGAGCTGAGCTGTCTGCCAGAATCTACAGGTGGGGGCGGTGGCTGCAGGCTGCCTGGCAGTGGCTGTAGATGGAGGAGCTGAGCTGTCTGCCAGAATCTGCAGGTGGGGGCTGTGGCTGCAGGTTCCTGACAGTGGCTGTAGATGGAGGAACTGAGCTGTCTGCCAGAATCTGCAGGTGGGGGTGGTGGCTGCAGGTTCCTGACAGCGGCTGTAGATGGAGGAACTGAGCTGTCTGCCAGAATCTACAGGTGGGGGCGGTGGCTGCAGGCTGCCTGGCAGTGGCTGTAGATGGAGGAGCTGAGCTGTCTGCCAGAATCTGCAGGTGGGGGCTGTGGCTGCAGGTTCCTGACAGTGGCTGTAGATGGAGGAACTGAGCTGTCTGCCAGAATCTGCAGGTGGGGGTGGTGGCTGCAGGTTCCTGACAGCGGCTGTAGATGGAGGAACTGAGCTGTCTGCCAGAATCTGCAGGTGGGGTCGGTAGCTGCAGGCTGCCTGCCCGTGGCTGTAGATGGAGGCTGCAGAGGCTGTAGATGGAGGAAGTGAGCTGCCTGCCAGAATCTGCAGGTGGAGGCTGTGGTTGCAGGTTCTTGACAGTGGCTGTAGATGGAGGAACTGAGCTGTCTGCCAGAATCTGCAGGTGGGGGCGGTGGCTGAAGGCTGCCTGCCAGTGGCTGTAGATGGAGGAGCTGAGCTGTCTGCCAGAATCTGCAGGTGGGGGCGGTGGCTGCAGGCTGCCTGGCAGTGGCTGTAGATGGAGGCTGCAGAGTCTGTAGATGGAGGAAGTGAGCTGTCTGCCAGAATCTGCAGGTGGGGGCGGTGGCTGCAGGCTGCCTGGCAGTGGCTGTAGATGGAGGCTGCAGAGTCTGTAGATGGAGGAAGTGAGCTGTCTGCCAGAATCTGCAGGTGGGGGCGGTGGCTGCAGGCTGCCTGGCAGTGGCTGTAGATGGAGGCTGCAGAGGATGTAGATGGAGGAGCTGAGCTGTCTGCCAGAATCTGCAGGTGGGGGCGGTGGCTGCAGGCTGTCTGGCAGTGGCTGTAGATGGAGGAGCTGAGCTGTCTGCCAGAATCTGCAGGTGGGGGCTGTGGCTGCAGGTTCCTGACAGTGGCTGTAGATGGAGGAACTGAGCTGTCTGCCAGAATCTGCAGGTGGAGGCTGTGGTTGCAGGTTCTTGACAGTGGCTGTAGATGGAGGAACTGAGCTGTATGCCAGAATCTGCAGGTGGGGGCGGTGGCTGCAGGCTGCCTGCCAGTGGCTGTAGATGGAGGAGCTGAGCTGTCTGCCAGAATCTGCAGGTGGGGGTGGTGGCTGCAGTTTCCTGACAGCGGCTGTAGATGGAGGAACTGAGCTGTCTGCCAGAATGTGCAGGTGGGGGCGGTGGCTGCAGGCTGCCTGGCAGTGGCTGTAGATGGAGGCTGCAGAGACTGTAGATGGAGGAAGTGAGCTGTCTGCCAGAATCTGCAGGTGGGGGCGGTAGCTGCAGGCTGCCTGGCAGTGGCCGTAGATGGAGGCTGCAGTGGCTGTAGATGGAGGAACTGAGCTCTCTGCCAGATTCTGCCAGTGTGGAAATACCTGTTAGAGGAAGAAGAGGATTGTAAAAGACAGGTAGGTTTAATTTATCAGCCCAGGTATGCTATTATTACACAGTTATGATTGTCTGTCTTACGTGAGGACTTCACAAGGCAAAAAATATAGGAGACAGGGGCGTAGATTTCTGGATGATGTTGTAAATGAGGAATTGGCCAAACCCGCAACACCAGCAGACTACTGACAGAGGCTCTATTTAGAAGTTTGGCCAAACTGTCTGTCTAAATCTGTAGGTGACACCTGCAGGTTCTTGGAAACCTCCATCTACAGCCGCTGTCAGGATCCTGCAGCCACCGCCCCCACCTGCAGATTCTGGCAGACAGCTCAGTTCCTCCATCTCCAGCCGCTGTCAGAAACCTGCAACCACCGCCCCTGCCTGCAGATTCTGGCAGACAGCTCAGTTCCTCCATCTACAGCCGCTGTCAGGAACCTGCATCTGCCACCTCCACCTGACATATTCTGACAGACAGTTTGGCAAAATCTCCAACTAAGCCTTGGCCAACAACATGAAGCTGCGGCCCCCGCCTGCATATTGTGGCAGACAGCTCAGTTTCTCCATCTACAGCCGCTGTCAGGATCCTGCAGCCACCGCACCACCCGGCAGATTCTGGCAGAAAGCTCAGTTCCTCCATCTACAGCCGCTGTCAGGAACCTGCAGCCACCGCCCCCACCTGCAGATTCTGGCAGACAGCTCAGTTCCTCCATCTACAGCCGCTTTCAGGAACCTTCATCTGCCACCTCCACCTGACATATTCTGACAGACAGTTTGGCAAAACCTCCAACTAAGCCTTGGCCAACAACATGGAGCTGCTGCCCCCACCTGCAGATTCTGGCAGACAGCTCAGTTCCTCCATCTACAGCCGCTGTCAGGAACCTGCAGCCACCGCCCCCACCTGCAGATTCTGGCAGACAGCTCAGTTCCTCCATCTACAGCCGCTGTCAGGAACCTGCAGCCACCGCCCCCACCTGCAGATTCTGGCAGACAGCTCAGTTCCTCCATCTACAGCCGCTGTCAGGAACCTGCAGCCACCGCCCCCACCTGCAGATTCTGGCAGACAGCTCAGTTCCTCCATCTACAGCCGCTGTCAGGAACCTGCAGCCACCGCCCCCACCTGCAGATTCTGGCAGACAGCTCAGTTCCTCCATCTACAGCCGCTGTTAGGAACCTGCAGCCACCGCCCCCACCTGCAGATTCTGGCAGACAGCTCAGTTCCTCCATCTACAGCCGCTGTCAGGATCCTGCAGCCACCGCCCCCACCTGCAGATTCTGGCAGACAGCTCAGTTCCTCCATCTACAGCCGCTGTCAGGAACCTGCAGCCACTGCCCCCACCTGCAGATTCTGGCAGACAGCTCAGTTCCTCCATCTACAGCCAATGTCAGGAACCTGCAGCCACCGCCCCCACCTGCAGATTCTGGCAGACAGTTCAGTTCCTCCATCTACAGATGCTGTCAGGAACTTGCAGCCACCGCCCCCACCTGCAGATTCTGGCAGACAGCTCAGTTCCTCCATCTACAGCCGCTGTCAGGAACCTGCATCTGCCACCTCCACCTGACATATTCTGACAGACAGTTTGGCAAAACCTCCAACTAAGACTTGGCCAACAACATGGAGCTGCTGCCTCCGCCTGCATATTCTGGCAGACAGCTCAGTTCCTCCATCTGCAGCCGCTGTCAGGATCCTGTAACCACCGCCCCCACCTGCAGATTCTGGCAGACAGCTCAGTTCCTCCATCTACAGGTGGTGCTGTCAGGAACCTGCATCTGCCACCTCCACCTGACATATTCTGACAGACAGTTTGGCAAAACCTCCAACTAAGCCTTGGCCAACAACATGGAGCTGCGGCCTCCGCCTGCATATTCTGGCAGACAGCTCAACTGCAAGCACCCTGCAGCACTGCCTCCTCCACCTGCAGGTACTTGCAGACAGCTGTGGCCAAACTGCAACAACAGCCTCTGTCAGCAATCTGCTGGTGCTGCCTCCACCTGCAGATTCTGAGAGGCAGCTTAGCCAAACCTCTAACGTCTCTGTCTGCAGTCTGCTGTTGTTGCAGGTTTGGCCAATTATTCATTTACAGCATCATCCAGAAATCTGTGCTGCTGAATCCTGTCCTGGATGATGTCCACATCTACCGGATATACCAGATACCTACACCGCCTCATCCTATGTTTATGCCATGTGAAGACCTCAGCTGACCAGGGACCAGAGATGCATCAGGGACCAAAGAGCAGAGATGCACTCATAAATATAACGTTTCAGGTAAGATAGACAATCATAACTGTGTAATAATAGCGTACCTGGGCTGATAAATTAAACCCACCTTTCTGTTTGTGAGGGCTCCTTGGCCTCTCAACTACTTTTTGTTTGGTTGCCTGGGATCTGGGGAGTGGCTCATTAGGAGAATTGGCTAAAACCTGATTTGGTGTGAATGCTCAACTATTTACTGTGTATTGGGGCCTGAACACTCAGTTTACATTATCTTCTCCCTCTAACAGGTATTTCCAAATGTGTGAAAGAGCACCCAGCCATCAACAGAAATCTGAAGTGCCAAGATGCTGAACTTCATCCACCAGGAAGAGCTTTTCTTCTGCCAACTGGTTTGGGTTCATGGTCCTGTGGATCAGGCTGGTGCATAACACGGTGAGATATTTGGTAGTGTCTTAGTGTCTAAACCATGAATTCCCAGTTAACCTGATTTTTGAGTGCATGTTAGAAGTTATTAAACCTTTAGAAGTTTTTAAGTGGAAACAGGGATGCCATATATTTGTGTAATTGAATATCTAAAAATAATGTATAATGAGCAAACTCTTTGTGCTTTTCTGCAGGCCCTGTTGGACTTAACAGACTTCCAGGAGCTGATTAAAGGCTGGAAGGACAATTCTATCCCCCAACATTTTCTAACAGAGAAACTTATTTCACTTCCCCGTGCAGAGACATCCGCCCTGCTCTGTATGAACGTGTCCTGAGATTACTTTTCTTTCTTTTTTTTTTGGCTCTATATCAGTAAATTTGGCTTGAATTGGTTTGAAAATGCTTGTTTGTCTCTCGCTTTCTTACAAGTCATCAGTGTCTACTGTCTATGGTTTAGAATATTGATATGTCACTACAAAGAGTCTTGAGTTTCAGTTCCCAATAAGCCATCAGCCAAAGCTCACAAAAGTATGTTTTCAATGGCCTGCAGCCCCTTTCCAGAAGGTCAAACATTTATCTTCCTTAAAAGGAAGGATAAAAGGAATTCCAAATATAGCATCATTCAGATCAGATGTAGTTTCATGATATTTAAATCACAGTTTGGGGCTCTCCTGGTGTTGTGTGTCTTCTGTGTGGTCTCACAAAGTGCTCCACAATTAAAGACAAAAAACTCAAATAAAAGACAGCACAACAGACACAACATACAGACATGCCAAAGACATACAAATTATAAAATGAAGTGACATACTAAAAACTAAATAAAGGACCTGCAGTGCAACAGGAGAGCGCTCCAAAGTTCAGGTTTAGTGATGACCTCAAAAGTGCAGTCTACTTCTGTCTTGAGCCCAAAGTCGGTGTAAAATGTGAGAAAGCCATGACATGCATAAAGCATGTGACTTAAACTTTGATGTCCACTGAAGCTTCCATTCCACTGAAGAGATTAAAACAATGGCAGAAAACTAAAGTATATGTTCTGTGATGAGGAGACTGTTGAAAAACCAAAACAACAAAATAATCAAACGTTAAATGACATTAAAATAGCAGAACCAAAAACAATGCAAACGCACAAGCACTTTAAATTACATCATGCACCTCACCTTTTTTCACTCAGCACTTTCCTCTCTAAACCTGTGCTGCTCTCTATGTTTTCAAACCTTGTGTTTTTCTTTTGTGTTTTAAAGTGTCTTTTCATTGTGTTTCTTTTTTATGAAGGAAGCTTTTAATTGGTTGTTTTATGCCAAGTTTAAATAAATTTCCTCAAAGTGTTCTTTAGTTATCGTGTTCATGAGAATAAAATGGATCCAAGTTTGCAGTGACCTTTGAGCTATGACCACTGACATCCAGTCATCATTGAGTCAGAGTGAACGTTTGTGCCAAATTTGAAGAAATTCCCTCAAGGTGTCGTTATCAAGGTGATACCAAGTTCATAAATATGGGGCGAACATCTGTACATTAGGACAGGCAGATGAACAACCCAAAAATATAATGCCTCCTGCCTGTGTGCAAGTCGCAGCTGTGGCAGGAGGCATTATATTTTTGGGTTGTTCAATCACACATTCACTCACATTTTTAGTCAAGCTTAAGAGGCATGTATTTCAAATTATATCTGGGTTTAAGCCTTGGAAAAATGACCTGGCGATGCTGATGTCATCAACCATAGCCCATGAGCTGCATGGAATTCTACCTCCCTTCTCCTCCTCAACAGATGAAGCGTTCGCCGAACAAGGTTGTTGTTGTACTGCTGCTTCAAGAATATAAGCAAAACAAGCCGAAAAAAGCACTAAGAACGACAGTGTCAAGCATCTTGTTATCTGGAATGAGGACTACAGTGTTTTTTTTCTGGTAAACGTAAACACGTGAAATCCGCCCTGCCCCCTATCCAATCAGAAACCTTCCCTGCCCCAAACCTTGCGTGGACCCGAATAAAGGCGCCGCATACTTAAGGAAAAATCTTGATGCGTGATTTCTCTGACATTCATTCCATGTATAAACAGAATAAAAGAGGAGGAGGAACACTTCCCTGAGGGGAACCAGTAGAAGAAAAACAGGTACTGGACAGTGTCCTGTTAACCCTGACCCTCTGAGATCTGTTTGTTGAAAAGTCAACAAGGCAACACACAATGCTAAAATTAAAATAAAAAAATGGGGAAAAAATGAGATAAAAGTCTGTGAGATAAAACATGTGGCTGATACAATTAATATTGTAAACGACTGTTACAGTATGTTACTATAAACAGCTGCTACAGTAGTAAGCAGGCAACAGTGCTATTAATAAGTTACTGTAAACAGCTGCTACAGTAATAGTGGTGCCAGTAAATTACTGTATAACTCAGTCCTTACAGTATCCTTACTGTTATACGGTTTTACAGTAAGAATTTATTACTGAAAATATTGATGTATATTATTGAAATGCTATGGCCTGTAGATTACTGTAGAAAAAAATATTTACAGTGATATGCAGTAAATTCAAATTCTTTATTTAAAAACATAAACAATTTTTTTTTTCGCAATACATCAACATTTTTTTTATCAGTATAAAAACAGTATCTGATTCAAGTATACAATTCATAGTTTCACTGACAACAGTTGTGCTGTTTCAGTACAATCAATTCAGTACAACAATAGAATTCATAGTTTCATACAATATGAACAATAAGTGCTTACAAATGTTTGAAACATAAACACTTTTCAAAGAGTTAAAGACTGAATCAAATTTACTAAAACTATAAAAGTCAACATTACTTTTACAATATTAACAGATTTTCTTTTTTCTTGACGTAAAGTATTTGGGCGCCTCTGCTCTAATAACTTTCCAAGAAAGGCTGAAAAATACCTTAAATAATGGGGTGGGGGGGTGGGGGGTGTCGATCGGCAGGATGTTGGAAAGACTTCGGTGGAGAGTGTCTTTCTGATGTAAATGAAGGAGAAAGTTAGAAGAAATCAACTTTGGGGTTCACCTGCCAAGGTCATTTTCAATTTCAAAAATGCCACACTAACCAGACCTTAATTTGTTTTGAAGATTTTGTCTGGTGTTCAATATGATTTAGACAAACAGACATCTTTCCCCTGTTAACAAGGTTGCATCACTGTGGTTATGAAGACTGTTCTTCATAACCACAAGTTTCAGAATGTGTGAGATGGTTGACACACACACATCGCGGGGCTGAGGATGTGTTGGCTCTCTCTCTCTCTCTCTCTCTCTGTCTCTCTCTCTATTGATTGTCAAACAGCTTTTAGGAGCGTCACTTGTCCCGCCTAATCCAAACTGCGGTTGCCAACTCCCTGAAAAATAAGTAAGGGACACCTCGTTGGCAGGGCCGGCCGACCTGATTGCCTTCACCCCTCCCAGTGTGGCGAAATTTTTTTTTGGCTTTTTGTTGTGTATGAAATTTTTAATCTATTTGACTCGAACTTGAATTTAATCAGATGCATGTTTTTGAGTGATACGAATACATGGAAAGCATGCTTCACAGAGTGGTAGATATGAGCTACCTCTGCAGCAGTCACCTGTAAAGAAGAAAAAAATATATGTGTAGTTTATGTGTAATATATCAACTGCCTGCACAGTATAAATTATGTATGTTCTATCTATCTATCAATCTATCTATGGACATGTGTAAGGTTGTATATATGTGTGTTTACAGTATAATGTTTATTATTTATCTATAATTAATCTATGTAATATGTTTATGTATCATTTATCTGTTTTATGTATTCATCTATCAATTGTACATTGCCTGGTGGAGAACAAACCGGTCAAGGGTTCACTTGGTTTTGTTGTCCCTCACGTTTCTAATGTGTCCACCACTAGAAGCAGGCTGTTTCACGTCAAACAGTCCACCATGGGCTACAGAAAAAGAGCGCCGGCAGACAGTGCAGTGTGCCATGTAGACATTATCATGCACTTTTTCCAGCCAGTTCACCTTCCTGCTCGTACCGTCGGCAGTGTCAGAGACCTGTGAATCTGTGTTGTCCGTGTCACCCATGCTTTGTTGTCGTCTCTTGTCTTTGCAAGCAACAGTACCTCGACCAATGAGATAAGCCGGATTCCACAGTCATACTCGTGTGTGAGTGTGCTGTCAGCTTATTGGTCACAGAGCAGGAGAGGACTGTCAATAAGATTACCGTAAATTTTCATATAAGGCGCCCTGTCATTCATTGAATCCATTGACATTTTACAGACTATTTTTGATTCTCATGGTAATACGGGACAAAGTGCATCCCGTTTCAGCTCAATACAGGACGCGTAATTTCGTCTCTCACACAGGACGAGTTGGACATTACACAGAGCAGCTTACAGCAGTTTGGCTGCATTCACATATTCACAAATAACTTTTATGAACATTTATCACCAGAGAGCGGCACAACTAGGACTTACCTCCCACCATGAAACGCACGCACGCACGGCCAACTACGTCATTACGCTGAATACGTCCCGACACGCACGCGGGCACGCATACACGCACGCATTAAAAGACATTTTAATAAAAGAATAATGTTTTAGTGAAATTCATCTGCTACATGGCATTAACAGTGCTAATGTTGGTTGGCAAGGAGTGTTTATGACTGTCAGGACATCTCAGGGTAGCTAACATCATTCAGAGTAATGTTAGCATTATGCTAAAAGCAAATATTAGATCAGGTCAGGTTTAATCACTTGTACATTTGAACTTACTGCAGCGGAGTGGCCTCTCTCCACAAAGGCTGATCATTAAACTTTATTTGTCCCACCGTCTTCTTCATCCTCTTCTTTTGTTTAACGTTAATGACGTCTGGCAAACAGCTTTTAGATGTTTGTCCCGCCTAATCCAAACTCCAGTATCTTACTAGAAAATACACAGTGTATTGTACAGTGTAGTTTACTGTAAGTT
The DNA here is from genome assembly GCA_035609425.1 of Epinephelus awoara. Lineage (NCBI taxonomy): Eukaryota > Metazoa > Chordata > Actinopteri > Perciformes > Serranidae > Epinephelus > Epinephelus awoara. The sequence continues at coordinate 30,185,312 of CM069309.1, forward strand.
ATCTAGTAAATAAATGTTTTTGTTTTGTGGACCCATCTGCATTGCATAAGAGTAACAGTAACAGTATCCTACGGCTTTTCTGAAATTATACAGTAATATACTCCAGTTCATAAAAAAAACTCCCATGATTCCGTTTTTAAGGTATTTTACTGGGCATTTTAAAGTAATAAACTGTAGGTTTTACAGCAAAGGCTAACAGAGTGTTTCCAATCTGTGGTAGTGTTTCTTCTTAAAACTTTAACAACTATTGGTGATACACTGAATGACAATGTTGAACATTAGAGTCCATTAAACTTGAATTACTGAAATTAAAATAGATTAACAAATAAACAAGTTTGTACACAAAATTTCATTTAAACCATCACCTTTAACACCAACAAGTTAATACATTTACTTACACTACCAAACCCGCCAAAACAGTCTCATGAACAACTTATTAATCTAAACCCTTGAGAATTCTTGTCCCAGACGGAAGACCTCCACCAGGACTACTTTGAAATCTTCATATGATCTCATGTGTTGAACAGGGAAGGTGATGGTGTTACTGCAAGCTGCAACAGATGGATCGCATATCCTGTGCTCCCCAAATTGTGACTGGCAGTGATGATCGAATTGTACATTTACTTTAAAACGTCTCTTCTCTTCCTGCAGGACAGGAACATGGCCTTGCCCTGTTACCCACTTAAGAAATGCCTTTGGAGACAATGAGGGAGGTTCAGCTTTCTCCATCCCTGGATCAGTTTCGTCTGAAATTAAAGGCAAGATAGAATGTATAGAGAGAATGTAGAATTTTGAGAGATTAGAAAAAGAGTAGTCCATGTACCAATAATAATGGTGGGGCAGAGACAGGCAAGAATGTGTTTCTGCCACGCTAGACTCCTGCTCCTGACTCATGATGAAGGTGACGTCGTTTTCTCCTCTAGCACACCGACTAGGGGGCGCTGTGCCATGCGGCTACTATTATACTGTATTATACTATTCAAGTAAAAAATACGGCACACGTGTGTAAATTACAGGACACTAAAACTAAAGGGAGAGCGCCTGCAAGGAGGCAGGGATCATTTCATTGGTCAACAATAAACCTGGCATTCTATTGGTTGGGGGATTTTGACAGGATTGTTGCACAAAAAAATCCAAAAGCAGGGCAGAAGTCTGAGAGGAGAAATTCCACGAGCGCACAGAAGCAGATTGAGCACGAGGAGAAGAGCTGAAGCTGGAGGAGGAAATCTGCGCAAGCAACAGTGTCTGAGTGCGAGCACACAGTTTGAGCAGAAATAGAGTAGATCTAAGCGCAAGCAGATGCCATTTGAGTGCGAGGACAGGGTTTTGAGGGGCAATATTACAAAATCTGAAGCTGAAATCAATCAATAATGCTCTCAAATTTATATACCACTCTGTTGAATAAAGATAGGAAAAAAGCTCCATACATGTGTGACTTACTCCCACCTCTGAAGAAAGGTGCTGCAGGTTAAGCTCAATCAGTTACTTATGATCTTTTCATAATAATATTTTAAAGTTCGGTTATTTTTGGATCCCGCTTTCCTGTTCATCTGATAAAAAACTAGCATATTGTCAGAAATCACAGAGTTAATCTTTGCTTTCCTCCGTCTGGAGCAGGTCATAACCGATGACCTTATTCAGACACTTAACATGCCACTTCATTGGCTCCTTGTCAGTGTGTTGGCAAGTGAAAACAAAGCTTTAGCGTTTCTGGTGCTCAAAGTCCAGGCTTTAAGTTTTCTCCTTGATACGAACTCGAAAATGAGACATGAAAATATTATTTTCAGTGTAACCATGCCCTGACAGACTGCACCAAATGCTTTGCCCTATTTGTAAAGCAGCACATGAAACCTGCAGCCAGCTGGCATGTGTTATCAGAAAGCTGCCATCACCAGACAAATGTGTCAGAGACAGTGGGATAAAGAGGGGCGGCATGCACCAAAGTGGAGATCTGACACACACATTATATGGTTACACAGTGTAATCCCTTAGCTGACTGAGCATTGGACAGTGTCAGACACAATATAATTACAATATGGTGAGAGAAAGTCAAAGACAGACTTATAAATTTAGAAAGTTGTGCTCTAAAGATGTTACATTTTCACACTGGTGGCTCTAAAAAGATAATCATAAAGTCGGACATCTTGTAGCATTATGCCATTAAACTGCACGCAACTCATGGACTCTCTATTTAATTGATGTTTTAAAAAAGACAATTAATTTTGAAAGAAAAAATTAAGCACTTAATCTCTTCCAAATTAAAAGCTGAATTCATAAGCCAAAACAAACCCTTGCTCAAGTTAGTGCAATAAGAAATATTGCTGCTAGAGTATTACTTGCTCTGATCAGTAGCATATTGTGGCTAGTGTTAGCCACCTCCGGGAGAATTTCTTGTGCGTCCCGGGGGAGGTTGGGGACATGGAGTCTGAGTGGGACATGGAGTCTGAGTGGGACATGTTCAAATCCTCCATTGTGGAGGCAGCTGCTGGGAGCTATGGTCAGAAGGTTGTCTGTGCCTGTCGGGGCGACAACCGAAGAACCCGCTGGTGGACACCAGCGGTGAGGGAGGCCGTCAGGCTGATGAAGGAGGCCTTTTGGGTCTGGCTGGCCCAGGGGTCTCCTGAAGCAGCAGACAGGTACCGGTTGGCCAGAAGGGCTGACGCTGTGGTGGTCGCTGAAGCAAAAACCCTGGTGTGGGAGGAGTTCGGTGAGGCTATGGAGAACAACTTTAGGTTGGCCTCAAGGAAGTTCTGGCAGACTGTTAACCGACTCAGGAAGGGAAAGCAGGGCTTGTCTCAGGCTGTGCAGCAGAGAGGGAGAACTGCTGACCCGAACTGGGGACATCGTCGGGCGGTGGGAGGAGGACTTTCAGGCTGGAGGGGGTGTGGGAGTTTGCCTATCCAGTCTACATGTGCTTTGTGGACCTGAAGAAGACTTACAACCCTCGGGGGGTCTTGTGGGGGGTACTATGGGAGTATGGGGTTCCAGGCTCGCTGCTACGAGCCATTCGGTCCCTGTATGACCAAAGTGAGAGCTGTGTCTGCATACTCGGTGTGAAGTCGACCACGTTCTCGGTGGGTGTTCGCCTCCACCAAGGTTGTCCTTTGTCACCAATTCTGTTTGTAATCTTCATGGACAGGATCTCAAGGTGCAGCCGGGGGTAGGAAGGGGTTTGGGGACCTCAGAATTGCATCCCTGCTTTTTGCAGATGATGTGGTTCTGTTGGCTCCATCACACCGTGACCTCCAGCATGCACTGGAGCGTTTGGCAGCCGAGTGTGAAGCAGTTGGGATGAGAGTCAGCACCTCCAAGTCTGAGGCCATGGTCCTCTGTCGGAAACCGGTGGATTGCCCTCTCTGGGTTGGGGGAGAGTTACTGCCTCAAGCGAGGGAGTTTATGCATCTTGGGGTCTTGTTCACAAGTGAGGGTAGAATGGAGTGTGAGATGGATCGGCGGATTGGTTGGATGGGCTTCTGCAGTGATGCGGGTGCTGCACCGATCCGTTGTGGTGAAGAGGGAGCGGTGGAAATGAGTTTCCTCTGTGGGGTGGTTGGGCTCAGGCTCAGCCTTAGAGATAGGGTGAGGAGCTTGGAGATCCGGAGGGGGCTCGGAGTAGAGCCACTGCTCCTTCGCGTCGAAAGACGACAGTTAAGGTGGCTCGGGTAACTGATCAGGATGCCTCCTGGGCGCCTCCCACTAGAGGTGTTTCCTGGCATGTACCACTGGTAGGAGGCCCCGGGGCAGACCCAGAACATGCTGGAGGGATTACATATCTCGTCTAGCCCGGGAACGCCTTGGGGTCCCCCAAGAGAAGCTGGAAAGTGTTGCCGGGGAGAGGGATGTCTGGGGTGCTTTGCTTGGCCTGCTGCCCCCGCGACCCGGTCTCAGATAAGCGGATGAAAATGGATGGATGGATGGATGGATGGATGGATGTTAGCTAATGTTAGCAAACTTAAGATAGATTTACTGTAAAAGAGAGATTTTTGAATAAGATTGCTTACTTATCTTTTTCCTACCATGACTGTATGGTTGAAAAGATTTTCTACCAGTTTGGACATAATGGTGTTCCAGCACCTTGCCAAGACCGAGGTCGGTGATTGTTCTATGTCATATACCACTGAATGTACAAAATAATGGATATAGCCACTTTGACGTCACCCATTGGATTGTGGAGTCCTGTTTTGAAACCTCAAGTTTGGCCACCGCCATCTTGGGTTTTTGGAGCCAGACGTAACCAAATATGGATGAGACGGTGGAGCGAGGGTTGGATCTGACTCATAGACTGTGGTGACGCCTTGCAGACCACCTGTCGCTCAAAGCAGCCAAGGCCTTAATTATGCATAACTTGGTTTCTACTGGTGGAACTCTGTTATACCATGGTTTATCTTTACCATTTAGCTCAGAATTTACCATTTAACTGTACCTGCCACTTACTTACTCACTTCAAGCTGTGCATACGCATAGTGTCAGTGTTTCAGTAACCATGTCTGCACCATGTAGTGCCAAAAATTATATTGATACGTTTGTGGGTTTCATTGTCACTTGGTCAACTCAACATTGATACAGGAACCTCACACACACAAATCTGACACTGACAAAATCTCTCTGCTTTTCCCAGCTTCTCAGCTTTTATATGTTACCAGACTCACTGCCAGCCATATGAACGGAAGTGTTAAAACCTTAGAAAGTGTAACAAAGTCTGAGTACTGTGTGATGAAGTTTGGCTTTTAACAATGCAGGTGGTCAGTGACTGACACATGTCGTCCTGTTGAGACTTTAGGCCCCCATCAGTCAGAATGTTTTTAGCAGCCAACCAGTAGTGGCTTTTGCTGGATACCTGGAGCTATATAACTTAATACTGTAGTTACCATGACCTTAACAGAAAACAAGCCGGCCTGGAGGCAAATTAATGTGGTACTTGAGATTATAGGTAAGTTGTTTTCATTAATTTAAAGTGTAGAAATTCTAGGTAGCACACACGGTTGCTCACCTTCAACATCACCCTCAGCATGTTGCAAGACCTACCTCAACAAACTGTAGCCTCAACTACTTTCTGAAGTCAGCCCCTCGTTTCTGCCTACAATTGTGTAAAAGGAGTCAAGCGGAAGTCCCTTAAGTCCTATGGGAATCTTTGTGATATCCGATGTGCCTGCAAAACTCCTCCCGTCAGTAATATTTCGGTCCAGAATTTGCCTTGAGTATGTTCAAAAAAATGAATTTTTGCTGTGGCTTTCGGAAAGACCATGACGGTGTGCTAGTTTAGCTAACAGGCTGCTAACTAGCTAACAAACTATTCCCTTCAATTCAGCTGCCTGTTGATTGTCAAAGTCAGTTTGCATGATTAAATTTATCTAGTGTAACAGTGTACCTGACCTAAATGACTGCTATACAAAAACCAACAGCCGGGGGTGCAATTTGACAAAATGAACACAACTGACTAGTCAGGCAGCACAGTCAGATTGTCATTCACAGGTTGATATGAAATACAGTCAGATTTATCATTTTAATATGAAATAGCTTAACGTGACAGACAATTTATCAGTCTGATATGAAATAGAGTCAGCATCTTTATCCGTTTGATATTCTTTGTCTTTTTACACTCGAGGCATCATCCGTATATTAACAGATCTATGGACACCATACGTAAGTGGAATTGAATTTTAAGGTTCAATATTCAACAATATCCTTTTAACCGCATGTTGCTGTTTTCTGTTCACATCGGTGTAACTACAGTTTGGAAATGAAACAGCTCCTGGTATCCAGCAACAGCCACTACTAGTTTGTTGTCATCACCACCACAAAAGGCCAGCCAATTAATCTGAGGCCTATAATCTGATCCAACAATGGGGGAAAAATATCAATAACATATGGTGCTTTTTTCACACATAACCAAGATTTAAACTTCTGTGTTTTATTGAAGCTGTACCTACAGCGTAGGCTCTTTGTCGACATAGAGCCTACGCCATACCCTACACTATAACCTGACATGCATCTCCCCAGATATGTAACTATGCATTGCTGTGACGCAGACCTCCTGTCTATTTTGGAAGCTGAAACCATTTTCCTCAGTGGAAACAAAGCTTTTATTTACTTTAATTTCAAAGATAAGAAACAGTACATTGTACAGAAAATAAAGCCTCCACAAAAAAGCATTTTCAGTCTTGTGTGTGATTTATCCTGGCTTCATATGAGTGGGGGAAATCTCCGCTAGTCACTAGGCTGATTTATACAATGGAAAATGCCGTAGGCTTATGCTAATACTGTTAGCATGTTATATTTGTTTGGAAAACATGTTTAGTATAGGACAGTAGTTTTGTTGGTGAACCATGTGAGTTTTAATGGAGCCTTATTTTGTAACGTTAAATGTTGCTTTTGTCCCTGGCCTCATATGAGTGGAGATTTCCGCTAGCTTCTGGGCAAATTTATACAATGTAAAATGCCATAGGACTGTGCTTAAAATGTTAGCATGTTGTGTTTGTGGGGAAAATGTGTCCAGCATGTGTCCAACAAATGCTTTGTCTGTAAATGCTGCGATTTATACTGAAGCACATTTGTGTACTTGTATATGACATTGTCGCTGTAAAGTCAAGTTTAATGTGTGTTTTGGGTGTGTGTTTGAATCAACTAAGGTTTACAGCATTTCACAGAAACCCTGCTGCCGACTAGTGTTTTGAAGGTGTAACTGCAGAGACACAGACACACCACTGCACAAGTATAAATGCTCATAATGGTGTAGGCCATGTGCATAGGCTTTGCGTAGAGCTGACACACAAACTTAACACACAAACAAATTTAACTCCAGTCGTAGAACCTTTGCTTTTCCTACCCTAAAACTTGAAAATACTCAATTCATTTAGAGGTCCGCACCCAGGTATACCAAGGCAACATAACACTTAAACCTCAAGGCACTAACACAATGAGAGAACCTCAATTTTTTGGCAGTTGTAGGTGAGTGCCTCGTAATGTTTGAACTTAATTTGTGCTCATCGTTAAGATAACTGTCCATTTTTTCGTGGAAACTTAACTTTTTACTAGCTGTTACTTATTAACGTCATTAATCATAAAACATGCACTGAGGAAACTTCCAGTCGTGAAAGATAGATGATGTAAAGTTCTCAAATGTTATTGTTACCCAAAGGCAAGGCCCCAATCCCACGTTCAAACAGATTTAAAGACTTTAATCTTTGTATTTATTTTAAATATTGGGGGAAAAAAGGGATTCCAAGGAGACCAAGGAAGAACAAAATAATACAAAGACAGCTGGAAGCATCTTTCCTGTGAAACTCAAATTACTTTAGTAAAGCTTGTCATTTGCAAATATTAAGACAGAAAACAACAATGACTGGATAATGATGGCTCTTAATGGAAAAAAATATCAGTTTCCTAAATTCTCTTTGACACAAAAGGCTATGAAAGAGATAATGGCAATGTAAGACTATGTTAACACCGCAGTCAACGTTTAATACATGCATCTTTAAAATGTGCAAATTCCATTCAGATTAATAGATTCATTCAATATTTATTTTCCTTTTCCCGTTGGTCTCTGCGTTTTAGTGCCTCCATTTATTTCTGTCTCCATCTGTCTCACTCTAAAAATGACAAATAGATTAGCGTTATGAGGTGAAAGCTACTTACCAAGAGAGACAGACAGTAACAGAACAGATGTTGGTAAAAATCACAGTTTATAGGGCTTGAGCTAATGGCAAATAATAAAAAGATTCTTTATTATCCTTACTATTTAGTTCAGTCAGAAAAATTTAACATCCATTTAAGTTGCAAAAGATGAAGGAAATATGCTAAAAATGAAAATATGTCACAGTTGATTTTAAGACTTTTGACTAAACCTTGGAAATGGAGACACTGGTGCCTGTGGATTCAAAATAGTCTGTAACACTGTTGTACCCCAGTGACTAGGTCATAAGGTTGAAACGGGGAATACAGAACAATTTTCAAACGACTGCAGTCACAAGTAAAACTGTCTTAAGAGATCAGAGAGTGGTGACTAAGACTTCTCAAGTGACCCGGTCATACGGTAGAAAGTGGGAAGATGTGAAGTATTCATTTCTACAAAAACAAAAAAAATACACAAAAGAGCAGAGGGAAAATAGCAATTCTCGCTGCTGTGAATTCTGTGTGGCAATGGAGGTGCAGTCAGGGGGTGGGGCTGGGACTCTCAGTCTTTCCCTCTTGTTTGGGAAAAGGGCTCAACAGCATCACTGCTCAGTTCAGGGACAAAGAAACATTCTGTTAAAAATCAGTGGTGTCTCTAGATTGAAGGCAAAGAAAAACCAAACAACTCTACAAACCATGCTAGAGAGAAAAACAAAACGTAACATACAACAAATCCAAGAGTCTAAAGCCATGCTAAGAGCTCTGTGAGGCTGTACCTACACACAACACTGCTTTCAGGTAAAGGCTGACAACAGCATGTTTACGTGCTCAAAATGACCAAGGCGTTCTCATCTCAAGTCGTCACATATCGCTTTGTCAGAGGACTTTCACATCAACGTGTTGCAGGCAAGGTATATGACAAGTGCTGTCTGGCTGACCTGCGGCATATCATACCACCATAAAAGGTGGCTCCTGGCATCACTGATAAAGTGACAGTAGTTGATTTACTTTAGAGTGAGAACAGGCTGAAATGACATTGCTGACATGCTGATGCCACACAGGTTTTGAGTTTAACTAGTTACATTAGCATGTTAGAATTCTAACATTAGTTAATTTACACCCAACACTAACAACACAGACACATCGATGCACGCCATCTAAAGGCAAAGACTGTAACAGCAGCCGCAATCCTGACACTTCCATGCACAAAACAAAGCATTGTCATAGTCATGTTAATGTCAAAAGACACTGACAGGCATTATTCTGTGTTAAGAAATTAGCACAAGCAAACACACAAAGAACTACATGAGTAACACGTCAAAAGCTTGCAGCTGTCTTTCCCTGTAGGTGGCGACAACAAACACTGCCGAATTAGCAGGTCTGAACTGCGAAAGCTGAAAGTTTCTCATCCTATAGCTCAGGGGTATTCAATTAAAATACAAAGACAACCCATTTCTAAAAACCTCATGACATCTAAACTTCCATAATATTTTTACATGTCAGTTTTCAAAGCAGGAAACTTTTAACCAGGGATTCGCAGGGGACATGTCTCTCTCAATATTTAAAACATGTACATTTGCTCCCACCACCCATCCCCAATAAAAACATGAAAGTAGTAGGCCTAAAGGACTTGTATTTAAAGGGAGAGAGAGAGAAAGAGAGAGACATCTACACCATAAATTGATGCAGAAAATATTTGATGTTAAAAAATTTTTGTGGAGGACCCCCAAGCACATCTTTACAAGCTGTAGTCTGTTGACATTTATCCGTCACCCAGTGCTGTGTCACGCTTCATTGCTCTGATTGCTTGATGGTCTGTCCAATTGCGTCCAGAGACATTTTGATCTATGGCCATTGATTAAGTCCCTAATCCAAAAATGAACTGATAGATCACAGATGAATTCGCACTTGCAATTCAGCCCGGCAATGTCAGGGGGCTGGGGTTTTTTTTGTTTGTTTGTTTGTTTAATGTCACCTTGGGCTACAGACAATTTTATTTGCCATTTCCACTATATTATTACATTTTATAGACGAAATGATAAAATCAATTAATCAAGAAAATAATGAGTAGAATTACCAATATGAAAGAAAATTCTCTTCAGCTCCCACCAGATCTGACCCAGCATTTACACTTGTTGCTTATTGTGCTATATTAATTTTGTTATCATTGAATTAATCAAAACATCATAACAAGATCTTCAAAGCACGCACAAGACGAAGTGAAGTAATTATTATTTTTATTCATTGATAGTTGATCGTTCAGAAATGCACTTCTTCCGTCCGGACAATAGTCCTTGTGGCCCTGTAAAAGAATTTCCTAATTCTCTTAAGCTGGCTCCTCTTCACTTTGACAGGTGCACCATCATCAGGTAACCCAGCAGTGGTCGGCATCTCCTCAGCTGAACCACCACTGGCTGCTTCACGGTGGATAGCTGATTCATCTTCAGGTGAATAGGGAGTGTCTTCATCTCTGGCAGCTGCTGCTCCATCAGGCACTTTTGAAATGCCGTCATAGGAGCAAAGAGAGACAAAGCCTGCAGCACTGAAGCAAGGGATGACTGCACAGCCTTCATCTTTGGGCTCTTCCTTGGCCTCACTGTCAGGTTCTTCCGAGTCTGACTAATACCAAAACAGTCACTTACTAAGTGCTGGTGTTCGTCTTCTCCTTTGGGTGGGCCATGGAGAGGAACGGGTGCATTAGAGCCTCCCCAGGAGTGATCCTCTGCTCAGGGTCCAGCTGTAGGAGACAGTTCAGCAGGCTCACGAAAGCTCTGCGATCCTCTATCTCAGTGGACCCCTGGATCTTTGGGTAGAGCTGGATTTGAAACAAAGTAAATAACAGTTCAGTTTATCTGCTTACTGTCTCTTAACAACAAAGCTAATTTGTAAGAATTCATTCTTGACTCATGAAATAGACCACCTACTGTTACCAGGTCATCCAGGGAATGGACAGACCTTTCAGATGGGTCAGTGGAATAATGCCAGTTTCCAGCTGGTATTCCCCAGGAGTCTGTAGGAACAAAACATATGTCAGATAATTTCTCATTAATGTTTTAATTATTTAAAGAGTTATTGTCTGATTAGGAGATAAAATGAAATAAACATCTCAGAAAAAGCAGAATAAGGTTAAAATATCTTAAGGCACCATTTTGGGTAATGCCAGTGCTTGTTCTCCTTGAAGAACTTCCTGGTGTGTCTGCCATTACAGAGGAGGTGGTCAGCTGGCTGGCCCAGTTTGGCCACCATGCTCGTCATCTGGATAAAAAATAAAAAGAATCACATCAGCCAACATCTTACATCAAGTCTTGGATTTAGACATTCTGTAGAGCATTGTGTCATGAACTGTGCCAGATCTAAATACACTGGGTTGCATACTAACTGGTACTCACAGTATCCCCTAAACAGTTTGTCGCCGTATGTACAGTGTGGAGAGGAGACAGGCAAGACTCCACATATTGCCTCAGAGATGGGGAGGCCCAAGTGGACTTCAGGTGCTCTGTTTGTAGAAGGTAAGCCACAAGAGCAATGAAATACATTGTCAGAATCAGCATCTGTATTCAATATTGACACAACCTCTGCAACATCATTTAGCTGAAGCATGTTAAAAGATGAGCTTTGCTGACTGAACCTAGCTGTAACTCAGAGGCTAAATGGTCACACCCTGCATGTTCTCAGAGGCCTTAAAGGACACGCTGAAATCAATGAGTTTGGCAATGAAGGGCTCAGGATGTCAAAAGCTGTCAGCAACTGCAGGGACAGAGGAAGAAATGTACATGATTACAGAAACCATTGACCAGGGGATAGGAGTTTACAGATCAACAAGAAACACAGCTCACAAGTTTTAAATAACTAGGACCACGCTGGCTGCAGATGGTCCTCTGGGCAAATGGCTCCTCTTTACCGTGGCCGGGGTGATGAGAGCTCTGCCAACCTGCTCCAAGAAGAAACGCTGCCTGAAGCACAGCCCAGGGGAGGGGGAAAGAATAGCAGTTTTTGATCTCCATGGAGAGGTGTCATCCTCCATTGCCTCTTCCTCTTCCTCCTCCTCCTCCTCCAACCTGCAGGGCCCCTCTGTGCCTGACAGGAATTTCTCCGCTGATCCCTCCTTGCTCTCAGATGAATCCTCACTGCTGGTAACATCCTCCGCAGTAACATACTGCTCAGTCTCCTCAGAGGACTGCAAGACTGCAGCAAGAGCCTCCTCTAGTTTCAGGCTTCTCTTCATGGCTGTCTGCTGGAGAAATGACCAGCCAGATGTAACGGGTGGGCCTGGCCTACAGCTGTCTCGTGGCTGGATACACACTCCTTCAGTATTATCTGACTTGTGGTCATTGGCTGTGGTGTCTGAAGAAAGGACCTGGACAACAAAGTCTACTGGTTGCTCCTTTCATGGCATTAAATGGTGGAAGTGTGTACAGTAAAATTAAAAAATAAATAAAACGCTCTGTAAGATGAATCTTTTCCCCAAATACAGGTCATCACTCCCCTCGTCTCAGTGAGCAGAATGCAAACTGCCACTTTCACTTGGCATAAACTATAGTGCATGACTAGTATAGCTTTTATTTTAGTGCCAAAGATGATTTTTAACAACAATGTGAAAATAAATGAAATAAAATGTAAACATGCTACATGCGTTTTACCACATATGAATTTTAAGCATGCCAATGACAACCAGTTTAAATATTTCATGTAAATAATGAACAGACAGAATACACATACCTGTACAGTAAAATTAAAAAAACGAAAATGCTCTGTAAGATGAAGTCTCTCCCCCAAATACAGCTCATCACTCCCCTGCTGTTAGGCCTCATTTACACCACAAGAGATGCATTCGCATAGCGCTCACCAACGGTCACTGTTTACTCGTGTTTTCATTGTGGCGAGCATGTTAAAAGGTTAGAGCATTCACACTATGCGCTGCTTTCGAGAGCAAGCTCGAAAATAAAAGAGACGCCGTTTTTTTTTTTTGCGTGAATCGCGAGAGGACCGTCGCTGTATTCAACAAAGAATCTACAGTGGCCAAGAGAGGTAACGACACACGCAACAATAGAAAAGCCGCAAAGGCCATTCTCCTGTCGACCAATTGATCTAATGAACAAAGACAGACCTTTATTTTCAGGAAATCTGAAAAAGAGATGTGGCAATGAGGCTAACACTGAGATGAATGGGCTTTTTGTGCTATACAAAGCAGACAAAGACTACTTACCCAGCATTGGAAATATCACTGGCGCGTGAACCTGTCCAACCTGGGCTTTGGGTCCAAACTCACTTCATCTTTGGGGTTTACTGGAGATTTGCAAACACGGTGCACTAACGCCACCAACTGTTCCGGTGTGGTTTGTATTTTGACAGCAGTGTAACATGTAGCACGCAACACGTCTGTTCGGTTTTGGTGTAAATATGCGCGTGCTGCCGCTACGCTTGTGGACTGCCTCGCAAACGCATTCCTTGCGGTGTAAATGAGGTCTTAATGAGCAGAATGCGAACTGAGAGTGGTGCTGCATTGACGTAAAATAAAACCTCAGATCTCTTAAGGTCACAGTACAGGTATTAACGTTTCAGTTTGAACAGGTTGCAAAACACAATATAAACATCTTTAAAACACAGATACCTCAATATTTATCAGGATTAGGTGAAGCTTCAACACAAAAATAAAGATATAATTTCAACCTGGTTACACAGACTTCAGATATACACCTGCATAAACATGCTATACCACGCATCCAATAGGAGAGAGGAGGCTCTCTCTTGATGAAGAAAAAACAAACAGAGCCCATTTGGCTTTTGATGACTTGAATTTCACTCACACACACATCAGCCACATTCACACCACTCTTTTATACCAATCCCAACACACCAAGACCATTTTTGTGGTGTTCGGCTTTTTTAATGCCATGCATTTTGCAAGGTAAGAGAACCAGGCCTCTCACCACTGAAACTTTATATGATGAAGCTCTGCTGCCCCTGGTGGTTTAAGAGGGTCATTTCACCTAAAACCTTTTTCCCCTGTATTTTGAAGGTAGAGGCTTAGCTTTATTAGGTATTCAGGGGAAAAACATTATAATATATCAGGATTTCAGTATATAAAAAAATATGTGGTTATAATGGGAGTCAATGGGACCAAATCGGTCCCAAGGGTAAAGAATGTAGGCATATATGCAAATCTCCTATTATATACACCTTGCAATAGAGGGGATCATACAAATTTGAAATTGATTGAATCGTTTTTCAAATAAATGTGTATTGTCAGTCACATTTTAATCATGTCAAATTTTAGTCAACAAAAAATAGACATTTTAGTCTAGCTATCATTATTTTTTTTCATTGTGCATCTAATTTGTTAAGTCTTTTTGGCATTTTAGGGCTGTGCAGTCACCATCTTGGATGTTTGAAATGTCTGGGTGACGTGGCCATTGTAAACGGCGTCAAATTGTTAAGAATACACTGTAATAGTTAACACAGTGCCGACATCACTTTCCAGTAATACACCAGACTCACATTCTTGTATCCCTGGAATAGCCTACACTGTTAGATAGAAACAGTTACACAAATAACACAAATGTAAATGCCCATCTGAAGTTAGTATTCAATGAAAGTTGACCCCAGACACTAGAAGCTTAGTTGTGAACCGTCACTGTAAACCTTTGGTCACCTCAGACAAAAAATGTATTTTATTTAATATTGTTTTACATTTAATTAAAAAAAAAATATTCCCTTATAATAAATTATATTTCAGAGTTTGTTTGTTGTTGTTTTTTTTTACAAATAAACTGTCTTCCAAATATATATATATATATATATATATATATATATATATATACGCAATATATGTGTGTGTGTGTGTATAAGGGGTTTTTTTGGGGAGTTTTTCCTTATCTGCTGTGAGGGTCTAAAGGACAGAGGGATGTCGTATGCTGTAAAGCCCTGTGAGGCAAATTGTATTTGTGATATTGGGCTTTATAAATAAAATTGATTGATTGATTGATAAGGACAAAGGAGCATTGTAAGTGGACTGTGAGATATTTCCCTCCAGGTTAAGTGGAGGTGAAAACAGTTGTGTTTAACAAAGGCTTTCCAGCTGTCACACAGGCAGGCTGTGTGTATGTGTGTGAGAGAGACAGACAGAGTGTGTGTGTAGTTAGACAGAGAGGTTGATGAAGGGTCTAAAGGTCAATGTAAAAGTCTGGCCTTCAGCCTGAATGATGCTGCTGGCATTTACAAAGAGTTACACACACACACACACACACACACACACACACAGACACACACACACACACACACACACACACACACACACACACACACACAGCAATTGCAATTCTTCCAAGGAGTAAAACATTGAGTGACCGTGAATGGAAGGTAACAAATTACATACAATGGGATCAAAGTAATGTGATTAAAAGAAAATGTGTTTATGTAACAGCTCCTGTCTACACGAGGGAAAAGAAACTGATAAAGACATATAAAGGCAGATATGAAGACAAACAGAGAGACTAAAGGTGAAACAGTGCTGAAGTCATAATGATATTCCTGACAGACAGAGGGCCTATTATATTCACCATCTATACATTCATTTTACCTTGTCAGAGATGACAGAGGTAATCATGTTTCTCTCACAACATGTGTAGCACTAACAAAGCATTAACAAAGGGACTATCAGTGTATTCACACTGTTATCTTAATGTAAGCCAACAGAAGTTATTCTACTTATGGATTCAGTTATTACCAGTTGTCTCTAAGGGGGCTTTCACACCTCAAACTTCAAACTTCAAACTTTATTTATTTATATAGCACTTTTCATACATACAATTGTAACACAAAGTGCTTTACAAAACAAACAAGATGAAATAAAACAAAACAAAATATATAGATAACAATGAAAACCCATCCTTCCCACCCCCGTCCAAACAAACACACATACACGCACGCACAAGTGCACACACACGCAAACACGCACACATGCACACACACACACATTTCAGGGTTGTCGGTGAGCTGGTTGGATGAGAGTCTCTGCTGAGAATGTTTACATGGACCAGGTTGTCACGGGACAGGCGGTAAGATGTGATGGGGCGATGGATGTGTGGTGGTCTGTAGTGTGTTATTACTGAAATATGTGAGGGTTGCAAGGTGGGTGTGGATATGGTCTTGTGGCGTCAGTCTATGTGGCCGGAGAGATGTGCAGAGAGGTGGGATGCAAGTTTCTTTTTACCTTTGGTGTTTAGATGGAAATTGTCCAGCCAGAATAGGTGAGGTTTTTTCCAGAAGATGTTGAAGTTGTTGATGAAGCCATAACCACATGCTGAACAGAAGTCCGACAACCACTGATTGGCACTGTAGAGTCTGCTAAAATTCTCTGACCCCAGTCTGAGGGACGGGATGAGGCCAGAGAAGATGCAAGCTTTCCCCAGTGACTCAATTAGTTCAGCCAGCTGCTCGTAATCACTGCGGAGTTTAGACGATTGCCTCAAATGCATGTCGTTCACCCCGCAGTGCAGCAAAACCGTGTGAGCAGAGGGGTGTCTGTTGACAATGGCCGGGATGTGCTCATACAGGTCCAGGATTTTTGCACCGGGGAAGGAGTATGTGATGGAATTCTGGGAGGCGACGGATCTGACAATGGAGTCCCCGACCAAGATGTATTGTGAAGGTGGGAGGTGGGATGTGGAGGGCAGCGCTAGCATTAGCCTTCTCAGCATTGGCGGTGCTAGCAGCCGAAGTAGCCGGAGCCGCCGGAGCCGTGAAGATAGCCGGAGCCGCTGACGTAGCCGGAGTGGCCAAAGCACACGGAGCAGTGGAGATTTTCCTCGGCCGGTTTCCCTTCTGGCGTCCCTTATGACGTGCGGTGCGGACAGCCGTGGGCTTGTCACCAGCGCCAGCAGCTCGCGGGGGACTGACGCGTTCGCTCCCGGAGAGGTCCACCGCAGCAGCCGCCGTGTGTACCGCCGGAGGAGGCGACTTGACCGTGGCCCGAGCGACGGTGGCTGGGTGCCCCGCCATGACCACCGTGGCCCGAGGGACGGGGGCCGGGGGACCCGCGGCGCCCACCGTGGCCCCAGGGACGATGGCTGGAGGACCAATTGTGGCCACCGGAGCAGGAGCCGCCGATAGTGGAGGAAGTGGAGGTGCCGGCAGTGCAGCCGATACAGCCGGTTCGTTCGGAGGAGCCGCATTAGCCCCGGGCATGGCTGCATGATCGGGGTGCACGCTGACATCGGTCGGCAGGATGGAGAAGCGGTTGGTGATGTCAAGTGGCGGAGGAGAGACAGTTCGTGATATTCGTCTCCTACCTCTACACACCACCTCCGTGTGTGGATTCCACTCACTTGTTCTTATGTCCAGCACCTAGTGTTGGATGTTCATGCTTTTGTCTACTTTTAACACCCCCACAGGTGCACACCAAAGGCAATGAAGCTGGACTTGCCCACTCCTCTTTCAACCTTGTACTCAAGCACCGGGCTGAAGATGGACTTGCCCTCGCTGTTGGTTGAGTGCAACAAGATCTTTGACAGCCTACATCTAACACAGAACAGATAAACAATAGAAACAGGCTTGTTTCAGTGTAAAGGCACAACTCTTGATATGTCCATCTATTTAGTTGAAATTCGTGAAAAGCTATTCCATTTTGAAAGTAGTAGGAATGGATGTTCAGGGCTTGACGCTAACATTTTTCCAAGGAGCACATGTGCTCCTAAGTTGAAAAAGTAAGGAGCGCATAAAGAACTTTAGGGGCACCATGTAAATTGATCCAAAAATGTGTTTTCTGTAATAAACGTGATGCAAATATACATTTACAAGCAAACTTATTCAATGAATTTGTATTCAAAATGTACAGAAAAGTAAAATCATCAAGTTTTAAAAAAGTACTGCAATGCAACTTTGTCTTTAATGTTACTGTTAGTGTTATGAAACTCTGCAGGACCTCCAAAACATTCTCCAGGATCTTTAAAACTTTCTCCAGGGTTACTGTGTAATTTTCAACAATAATTAACTTCAGTACACTTATGTCCATGTGCTTAGAATGGTCATGGAAATTACATCAAGGGTCCTTGAAAAGTCATGGAAATGTTTTGACATTTTGTTTGTGAAAATGTGTGGGAACCTTAGCTAAAGCTAACATTGCCTTACATATTCAAACAGTATGGATAATGTTAGCTAACCTACAACTAAGTAATAGACTGAAGCAATATCAGTGATGAAAAACCACCATCTATTTTAATTTGTATGGAAGGTTTTGATCACAGGTTAGCAGTCCACGTTGCTAGCTAGGCTAGCTAGCTAGCTGATGTTAGCTAGGTAGGCCTACTTACCCGAAATAAAGTGCTCATTGGTTGGTAGGACTCCAGTGATCCCTCTTTATGGCGGCAATCCACTTCTTGCAACACTCAATGTTTTTCAGGATATTATAAAAGGTCAATCCTGTCTTTTGTGATTTATTGCTATTGCAGCCCACCGCACAGCAAACAGAAGGCATGTTGACGATGTCTGTAGCTAATGATGGCGACAGTGTAATCTGTGCTCATCCTAAACCACGTCCTAAAGATGGCGCCGCGAATATACTGTGACGGCGCGTGTAACCTATGAATAACATTCTGAGTTCCTTTTATAGTTGACTTTTGAGGTGTGTGTAGGCAAGTATTCATAATGCACAATATGCCCCATCAGTCAATCTCTAGTTTATAATTAATCAAGACCATCCATATAATTCATTTTAAGTCACATCTATGTTTTATGACTGATATAGTGCATCAGGGGCGGCGCGGTGGTGTGGTGGTTAGCACTGTCGCCTCACAGCAAGAGGGTTGCCGGTTCAATCCTGGGTGTGGGAGCCCCTCTGTGTGGAGTCTGCGTGTTCTCCCTGTGTCAGCGGGCACTCCGGCTTCCTCCCACAGTCCAAAGACATGCAGTCTGGGGACTAGGTTAATTTGTCTAGGCTAAATTGTCCGTAGGTGTGAATGTGAGCGTGAATGGTTGTCTGTCTCTATGTGTCAGCCCTGCAGTAGTGTGGTGACCTGTCCAGGGTGTACCCTGCCTCTCGCCCAATTTCAGCTGGGATAGGCTCCATGGATAGCCCCGTGACCCTCAAGAGGATGAAGCGGTTAGAAGATGAATGAATGAATAGTGCATCAGCATTATGTGAGTTTATGAGTGTAGTCATAGAGCATTAAATGCATTATAGTTCACTATGAATGCCCTCATAATGCTTTATAGATGTGGTCTTCATAGGAAGTGTTACTGTAATATTTTGACATCTAAATCATGATTATGATTGAAAGCCTCACGTGAGCTTGATTCTGTTTTACATATCTCAGTCACTGCAGAGCTGGGCACACATGCATGAGCTTTGTTTCCTCTTTGACAGTGAGACCTAAATTGATGCATTAACAACCTTCAGCCAGTTTGAATTTGTGCCAGCTCCACAGCTCATTACACACCTGTCAACCAAACATAGCGTAGAGGAAAAGTGCAATTATGTTATGTAATATATAATTATATACAACTATGAGATTCCTATTATAATCATTAATTACTATGGGATAATAACATTTTTCAGCGCAGTCAGTCTCTGAAATATTCTGTTGTGAAAATTTTTGAAAAATCTTTGGATTTCACTCGTGCTATTAATACTGCTACTAGGCCTATTTAAAATTCATTGTCAAACACTATAGCTGCATTGTCAAATTCATGTGCTACTAATACTACTAATATTCATTGTCAAACTCATAAGCTACAACTACTATGTTGCTGAACTAGGGAGAAACTTTTAACTTAGAACTGTTCTCTTTGTGTTTGTACCTAGACATAGCACACATCATCACTACCAATGTGTGTGGGGGGGGGGGGGGTGGGGGGGGTGAATAGTTATCCACCAGAATCCCTGGTCAATCTCAACTTATCGCTTGCTCACTGGCAATGGCTCTGGGATTAGGCACATGATCTGGTCATCCTCATACCAGTTCACATCCTCTCTGGGGCTTGGCCAGAAGAATTTATTGATGCCATTCCTGTGCATGCACTTAATTTTAACATTGTGCTCCTCCACCTCCAGGATTATGTCTGAGTAGGAATCATCATCATAGCGCACAACACACCACTGCCCACTGTGGTGCTGTTTGATGACATCTGGTTGGACAGGTTGAGCGTTCTCTGCTTGCTCTGTTGCCACTAGGGCAACCTCCTGTAGACTGTGGCATGAGCAATCAAACACTCTGCATTAACGGTGCACTGGTCACAACTGTAGGTAGGGTGACTAGTCCCCCAGCGCAATGTTTAGTCATCAGAGACTAAATACATTCATCATAAACTATACGTAAACGCACACGCAGTGTTACTATGACAATAAACAGAGAGCCTACGTGGGCCGGCATGAATGCAAGCGTGGGTGACAGTCAATCATGCGGGACATAGTCTCAATTTGCGTGACGCGTGAAAAGAGACAGAAATGTTGTGCAGTCCCACGCAATGCGTGAGGTCTGGTCACCTCACGTGTTTTTTTTGCTTATCTTATTGTTCCATAAGTTATGGATAGTTGGTTTTTCATGTACGTTTCATGTACGTCATGTATGTTTTCATGTGGCACACTGTACCGGACTGTACAGCTTCTGCTGCAGTATGCGGGTGCAGAGAGCAGCGCCAGATGTCCGGAGTGAAACACGCAATCAGACAAGCTGCTTCTCCACATCTTTCCCATTTTTATCATTAATGTGTCTCAAACTACAATGGCGAAAACATGAAATGCATCCACAACTAAAACAGGCAAGCTAACTACCAGTATTTGAAAGCAAATCTACAGAAATACAAACAATCCAAACTCCTTCTAATAAGCGGACATGGCAACCATGGTGCACTTGCTTCGTACTGCCTGGAACATGCCATTTGGATTGAAAATGGGGTGCAGAATAATTCAAATATGATTATTTAAATGTAAATAGGATTCATTTATTTAATTTTTAATTACATTTTATATTGAAAATATTCAATTAAATATTATGCAACAACGGTTTGACTTAAAAAGAGCTGAAAAAAGTGTGGGGGCAAAACTCATATTTTGCAAAAGTGGAGGGGCATTTGCCTTACTTGCCTATAGGGGTAGGCGCCAGTGCACACGGCTGCGCGCACTTTATAACTCACTGTGTGAACCTATGTTGCATAATAAAGATTTGCCCCCTCGTAATTTTTAACCGCCCCCTCAGTAACTTCATCCTGGCGCCGGGCCTGCCTTAACCTCAATCACTGCATGATTATATAAAGGTAGAAAAATAAATAAATACAGAGGAGGACAATAGAATATGAAATAGCCTTTATTTCATTAAAAACTAAATGAAAACAACGAAATAGGAGCGCTATTCCTGACCAGTGCGTCAAAAGACATGCAGGCCAGGGAAACGAACAAACAACCCCATGAATCTCTTTATTAATAGCCTATAAAATGATGTGTTTTCTCCTGCGGGACGGGAGAAGACACAAAATCAATGCATCTCTATTTTTGTGTGGGCATAAATTCTCAGAGTTTTGCGGGAGCGGGCGGGAGTGGACATACACATTGCGGTTGCGGGTGGTAATGGTCAGAAATTCAGCGGGAGCGGGCAGGAGCAGGATGAAGAAAACAGTCCCGCGCAGGGCTCTACTCTGACAAACTATTTTATGTGAATAAAAGCCTAAGTTGTAGCCTATCTGTGTTTTTACGAGCCAAGTCACCACACACCTTCACTCACTCTCACCAACTGCTGCCGATAAAAAACTCCCACTGACTGCTGCATTTTGACTTGATATTAGTGTATTGATATCAAGTGCATTGTTTATCAATACGTCATGAGTGAGCGTCGTGAGCTAACGACGGGCACCTGCGCTGGCTGCATCTGGGAAAATGAAGAGAGTCTCTTTGAGATTTTTGTAGGCATGTATTGCCATCGGATATTGAAGATGTTTCCCCTTTCCCTGTGTCTTTGCTGCCGGATCCGCCATGCCTTCTGCTCTGCTACTTTCTCCCTTTCACTTAGTTGATTCATTTTCTTTCTCTTCTTCATCTCAATGTCTTTGGCATAGCCCTGTTTCCTTTTCTGTAGGAACTCTGCTCTGCGCTCAGGATCTGCATCCCTACGCTCTCTGTAACATTTCTGCTTTTCTGCTGGACTTAATTTAGCCATGTCTGACAAAAGGAACAATAACAATGAAGATAATAGGAAATTATTAACAAGAAATGGGTACTAATGAGCTATTTTATGCATAACAACTTCTTTATAAGCCTTTACTAAAGTGTATTTACACAAGATAGTCACTGGTGTTACTCGTCGTCACTGGTGTTGCCATGAGGAGCAGTAACACCAGTGACAGTAACACCAATGACAGTTTTCATGAAATCTGTATTTTACAAAATGGCTGCTACAGTACCTCAAACCACATGCTGCTAATCATGCTAAACTCACTAAAATATGTAATTTAATCCAGTTATATATTTATTACATTTCCCCTGTCATAAAATAAGTCATACCAGTGACGCCAACTAAAAGCCTCGCATGAAATTTTGAGATACATAATAAAATTTCCAACATTTGAAAACAGGCAGCAGACTTACCAAGTGTTTTCAGTTGCAGTTCTTCAGGAAGTAGGGTGGACAGTAGGAAGTGATGTCATAAGTCTTTTTTATAAGGATTTTTTTCAGAATAGGGATTTTTGCTATGTGGTAACACCAGTGACATGACACAAGGGGACAGTAATTTACATTATATTATTTAGAATATTTAGTTGGTATTTTATTTTTCTATGTTCATAAATGTGATATTGGTGTAAAGATTGTTGCATTTAAGATGGGAGATAAATATCTTAAACTTAAAACATGCCCTTAAACTTCCACACATCAGCATGGGGCAGCATGGGACAAGCATTTTTCTTGTACTAGGAATTTCATATAATTGATTAAAAACTAATATTGACAAAATTGGGTATAATTGTTCAAAGAACATTTTATATTATTCAGATATAAAAAAACAAAATATTCCAGTCCAAAAAAAAGACTCCTGCATCATCAATCAAATACCTGTAATCTAATAAATCTAATACCAATCTTAAATTATGTCTCTAAGGAAATCAGACTGAGTGTCACTTATAATTTGTGTCAAACCATCTCTTAACCTCCCAGCAATTATATGTGTAAAGAACTCATGGTCAGAATTCAATAAACTAATGGGGCGAAGAAAGGCTATATGTCTTTTATCTTTACCCTGTTTAAGTCTAAGAGTTATAGATCCCTGCTTTACTGTAGCTGTCAGTGTCGTTGCCGTGTTCCTTAAAATCTCATCTATAGGGTCCAGAAAACCTCTCTAAATCCCCCCCCCCCTAAAACTTGTTTGAAGTTTGAAGTCAGTCCATCTTGTACAGGAGCCTTTTAGCTATTCACTTAACTGCCTCATCTAATTCATTAATTCATTCTCTTGTCACAATATGCCACAGTAAATATGCTGCCATAATCTCTGATTTTCACAGGCAAACACACACACGTATTTATTCTTCGATTACAAGTTGCAAACTGAGGATGGATGAAGAAAAAAATATTTTTAAAAAACTGTCTATGGATAGGATATCTCTAGGCTAACGGGCAAGTAATAAAATTTATGCTGGACAAAAAAGGGTGAGATGATCACAGCCTCATTCGGAAGGAGAATGGGCTGACAACCCAGTTGAAAAAGTTGCTGTGGGCCTGAAAAGGCTGACGTACAATGGGCATGTGTGAGTTTTCTGTGAGCAGTTTGCTAGTGTGGGCTGCCCAGTGAATGCCCACAGGGAGCCCAAGGAAAAGTTCTGCTGTGGGCCTCACCTGGGCCAGCCCACACTGGGCCTGTTTAGGTTTGGTGGGGGTAGGCCCTGGCCCACAGGGGCCTGTTTGCTGGGATCTTACAGTCAATTTAATGTTAGGAGTTGTAAATGTATGTTAAATGATGTCACTGATTTAACTTATAATCACAGTCTGTCTTTTCCATAACCTAGGAATAAATCCCTTTTTTTTTTACTAACACTTGTTCCTGTATGATTATTGCACAGCACTGTAAAAACCCTGTCTATTTAGTTGTTTGTAATGTTGATGATCTAGAAATGCAGCTTAATCTACTGTTGCACTCAGGGTAAGTGGCTGTGGATAAAAGCGTCATTTAAATGCTGTAAATGTAATGATAATGTCTTCATACATATCAGCTACCATTAGCTAAATATGGTTACAAAATGCAGCGGGCAAAAACAATTGATCATGCATCACTTAAAAAGGCATATGAAAGCCTGTGAAATTATGAATATTCAGATTATCCTATTACATATTTGGTCATGCGCTTTTATTCTTAAATAAGATTGCTGATACCATTAACAGTGTGAAGCTTTATCTACTGGTTGATATTATAGCGAATGATATTAACGTAATGAATCTCCGTGGTTCATGTTATTAGTGGAGGTTAATGGGGTTACCACAATGTAAATGGGATTTCTCTCTCCCTCAAGTCTTCCTTTTCATTTTGGACTGTATGGAAATCTCCATGGAACAAGCTTAGCAACTAAAGTAATTTTTAAATCCCCATGTCAAATAATTACATATGTTTGTATATAAAAACACTGCTGCACCACACAAATGTTATGAGCCCACATAATTAAAATAAATCAATCCATTGTTGATAATATGCTGTTCATTTATTGAGTATTTTTATGCGTTGTGTACACACATAGATAGTATACTGTGTGTATATATGAATAACCTAATGATATATTGTCAGTGACTAGCTGTCTTTCCTGTGACGCTGTCTCATACTCCTAACTTCTTTGAAAGTTGTTTGTATATTGCCAACACAGCCTTCCGCCCTTGTCACTCTTCTGTCAAGTCCATCAAAGTATCCCCATAACAAAGGCAAGGCTGGTGTCCCTCTACATATACCTGCACATACTGTACAGGCTGATGACTGACAGCTGACATGTGAGCATCACATCACACATTCATACATTCAGCGCTGCACTTCGCCAGAGATGTGACGGGAATCTCATTAGAGACCGTATATCGGTACTACTGGCTGATGTAATGGTGCAAATTTATATGTATGAAATGCATTTTATGGTGATGCAAGCCTGTCAAACACTGTATTAAAATGCAGAGAGGGTTGATAAAAGTGATG
Organism: Epinephelus awoara; assembly: GCA_035609425.1. NCBI lineage: Eukaryota > Metazoa > Chordata > Actinopteri > Perciformes > Serranidae > Epinephelus > Epinephelus awoara. The sequence goes on from CM069309.1 coordinate 30,210,070, forward strand.
CTGTGGTATCAAAGTCACCGCAGAGACATACATTCATATTTAATGCCAACTTTGCCTGTCTCTGTCTCAAACCTGCCTCGAATATAGTCAATCAAAGACTTGGTTTTTGTCAACAAACATCTGTTTTGTTCTGCAAATTGGGGCAAAGAGCTGAAAGTATTTACACTGAAATGAGCATATTTTGTACAAGTTGCATTGGAATTAGTATTAACACACTAACTGCAGCTGTAAATGAGCCGTACTTACCAAGCTAAGAGCTAGCCAGCTAGGGTCTCCACCCCCTTGTCCAAAAAAAAAATTCTAAGATGGCCACGGTCACACAACTCAAGGCTTCAAAATGGAAGTCCACAACCAATGGACGACATCACAGTGGCTACGTTCATTATTTTATATAGTCTATTGGCTGAACTAGGGATGGAGGATATATCTAATGTACTCAATATATTATGGCTTGTTTCATGTGCGATGCATCAAATGACTACATCTCCAACATCGAGTATAAATGGTCACATTGTTTCAAGCCACATTGGCATGAGACTCTCTCGCTCTCCCCTGTGGCTCTCTCCCTCTCACAGACACACACACATAAAGAAAGACTTCCAAACATGATGCATCACAACACATACTCCTCTGCCCATCCAGTTCACTCTCCTGAGTGATGGCACGCAAGGTTTGTTTCTAATCTGTAGGGCTCCGGAATGCTATCTAGTCACATTTTGCAACCATGGAGCACTACTGCGACAATTAGTATTAATCCATGGACTGGAGAGGTGTTAGCTTGTAGTGAAAAAATCGTCACATTTAACAGCACTGCAGTGATAGTGTAGGTTAATGAGATTAACAGAAGCGTGAGCAGAGAAAGCATGTGTCTTTGTTCCTGAGGGGCTTACGACTATAACTGTTCAGTCACGTTTTGTGACCATAGAGCACCAGTGGGTAGTGATGGCGGAATGAAGCCTCATGAATCTTTTTTTATTTACGGAACCCACTAGATGGCACTTTTTATTTAACAAAATGTTTAAAACAGACCAGATTTCCGTTCTTTTAGCCTCTCTCTTTAAACCAAGAGCGCCATCTAGTGGGCTCAGAAAATAAAGAAAATGCTTCATGAGGCTTCATTCCGCCATCACTACCAGTGAGTCTTGCAAATACTATTGAGCTGTTAGTGTGTGTTTCCAGTTCACAGTGAGTAATCCTCACATTTAAAGGCAAAGTGGCAACAGTTTAACTTTCTGCTAACTGCTAACATCAACTGTTGATAGGAAGCTTCAAGTCCACAGCAAAAACAAAAACACTTCCTGCCTAAACGTGTGAGGTGCTTCTAAATGAATGCAGTGGTTCCACTTTGATTTATTTAATTACAACAATACTTTTTCAAGTTTATCATAATGATACTTTATTTATTCATGTATTGCAGCCTAAAAATATCGTGATATTATTTTAAGGCTATATCACCCAGCCCGAGGCTGAACCCATCCTTATTTTGCACTCTCCTCTCTATGGAACAGGGATGTCATGCATATGGCCCAGGGGCCAGCACCAGGCTGCCAGAGAGTCCAATCCCGCCCACAGGATGACTTTGCACACCTAATATTGATGCACTTATGAAGACTGAGAGGTGCCAGGTTTCAGGAGCAATAAAGTGCTGCTTCAGAGACCTTTCACCCTGACCAGAATACCTCTCTCTGAAAAAGCACTGAATACTTATTTTAGTCACATTAAAAGATATTGAACATCTAGTAAAATATTGTGAGTCAACAGCTTCTGTACAAAAAAGCCTGTATCAGACTGTTGCTAAGGCACTGCCAAACCTTTAGATTTGTAAATGGTCTATGAGGCAGCGGATAATTTAACCTGCTTCGGCAATAGCTTCCACTTTAGTTTGGTGTGCTGATGCCAGCATCACTGCATAGGAGTGGGAATATATCAAAAAATGCACATGTAATGACAGTGAGTAGCAGACTGACTACACGTGAAAAAGCTGAGACATATGTTTGAATTTGCTCTATTCATCTCAAGCTGTTAGTCGTCTGTTTTGTAATTGGATGAATTTCTTCAAAATGTACTTCTTTACACTAATGAAATAGAGACATCAGATGGTTTTGTCATTTATAGGTTATTATGCAGTGGTTTTACTGGTCCAGCCCACTTGAGATCAAGTTGGGCCATGAACTAAAATGAGTTAGACACATCTGCTACAGAGCAAGGTTACAAAGTCCATGGGGAAATTAAATAATGTAACACCTAACAACATCATTGATGACCAAAGTTATCACAGATGTCCTTCAAACAATCATATTTTCAAGATCTATTATAAAGGCATATTTTGTTCCTTCTCCTCCTCAGTTAAATAAAGGTAAAGGAATATTTTGTTGGATTTTAATCTTAAATTATAGAAATTATCTTCCTTTTTATCCGTATTCCACATAAAAATAAGTATTTTCAAGTTTCAACATTTAGTCAGAACATAATCACTTTGGTTAAGGGCAAGGCAGCTAGGATTCAATAAGGCTTTGACACATCTAAAATTCATTACCACAATTTGTCAGTTTGTTTGAGTCTTATTTAAACTCATGATTTTTAATACACTGTGCATCTTAAGGGTCCCAGGCCCCTAACATTCTTTTCAAAAGCTGATGTGCAAACACAAAAGCAAATCAAAGGGTCAGCAGGGAAAACAAGTCCGTTTCTCTCCCTCCCTGTGAAGTAGATTTTTTTTCATCTCCCAGCAGTGAGAATGTGTAATCTCTGGGTGTGATTATTAATAAAGGAGGAACATGGAAAGCTTTTTCCGTACAGAGCAACTTAACGCTTTTATGCTGTCGGAAGGCTGAGGCGTTACAGGAGCTGGCATTATCTGACTACAAAGGCTCGACCCTGTCAAAGACTACCATACACAAAGAACAGCAGTATAAACAGCTTATTAAGAGAGCTGGAGATGACACAGAAAGCATAGTGTATTTGCCTTTGCATTGTTCTTCAACTACAAAGGGTACACGTTTAGACACACAGACAAAGAAAGGAGAGAACAAACAGATTAGAGATGGACAGAGATGCAGAGTCTGCTGCTTTCACAGCACGTGTCTGTTCTCGCATCATTCTCCAGTTCAAAGACTGCTGGCTAACACTTTACAGTGGATAGTAGAGATGGGTAACACGAGCTTTCCATCTAAGTACTTTTGGATCTGTCTTGAGTTAGAGAGGCTGAATGGAAATGGTACATAAAAAAAGTCCTTAATCGTCCACAAAGTTTGTAAAGTGCACAGACTGTGTACAGTGGAAAAGTGTTGTCAATAAGGCAATTGTGTGATAAATAGCTAAAGAAGGCATTCTGGAAAACATAAAAGCATGATTACACAGACGAATGGTTCAGTCCCATCAACCTGGAGTGTAAAATTGATTTTGGACTTTAAAATTTTATCCTTTGATGGTCCGACATTTCTGTCAACAAAAAACCCCCCTAAAGAGAGTAACTGATACATTAGATTACTGCCAAGTCTCCACACAGAATGCAGGATGGCCAAAAAACAAGAAAAACTGTCAACAGTAAAAGCTTCTCGAATCAATTCTTTAAAGCTGGGGTAGGCAGAAATCTGGAAATAATAAAAATAAAATAAAAATAAAACAGCAGGATTTGAAAATACACCCTCCTCCTTCATCTCATCTCTCCATGTCTTAAGCTCCTCCCACCAGACAACCACGGGCATACGCTCATGCTTCATCAAGTAACCCACTGTTTCCCATACTGTGCTTCATTTAATCAAATTAATTGTAGAGTTGCATGCAGCACACAAACTCAGTCCCTTCTTGCTCTGCTTTCTCTCTTTGTTTATCGTACCACAAATGAGACAAGAATAAGCTAGAAAACAACCTCTCAACCTCTGAAACATTATGTCGATAGTGACATGCATTTCATTTTCTCTATTGCCAACTTCCTGTTAGATGACTTTCGTGACTTTTCCTCCATCTTCGTCTGTGATGTTTTTTGAGTTGCTTTGAAGTGTAGGCAGTTGTTGGGAATGCTGGAATAGCTGTTTTTTTCTGCAGGACTCTTCACCATTGAATCCGGCTTTCACAAAAAGGACGTTTGTATTTGTCCAGGATGGACCCGCCTCTCGCCACAAGCACCAATTTGGGTCAAAGTCCTGTGTTTGTTTAACCCATCCACCACCATGACCACCTCCCTATATGCAGTATTTGTCACTCTTTTACCACTTCATCTGATTCCCTCCTCAGCTCTAGACAGTCTGCAGTGCATAGGTCACATGATCACAGCCTCCTGGTTCACAATTTAGTGGGTTATATACAAATTAACCCTCTAACATTTTGCTTAACTGTTTAATAGAGCACATTTTGTTTCACTATATCTTAATGAAAAATGTGCTGAACTTAATGCAATCTGATTCAGTTATCTGTACCATTTGGTTTAGGTATGTTGTGCTAGAAAAAAAATCCACCAGTTGGCGCTGTGTCGAATTCCTTCACAGGAAGTAAGTGAAAAAAGAAAAGAAAAACTAATTGAGTGGCTCTATGTGGTGGGACTTTTAAAGGCAGGCCTATTTTTTCAGCATGTTATAGTTTCAGAGGTCTTACTGAACAGATTCATGTAACTTTATACAAAGAATAATAGTCTAATAAAGGTCAACTTTTTTACTTTTTTTTTTTTTTTTTAAAAACTTGCTCTCTCAAACGGTTTATTTGGCATTTTAGGGTAACGGTAGTGAAGCGAAGATAATTTAATTAAAAAACAAATGACCAATCATTGTTGTTAAATTATACGTTTAATATTATTTAACATATATATGTCACAGCCTGCATATTGCTCCCCCTGTGTTTTTCCACCCTACCTGCCAGCCACGCCCCCGTTATCAAGACAGCTCCACTTACCTGTTCACACAGCTGGTTCCCGTCAGCACTCCCTGCATATAAGCAGCTGCTACCTTCCCCTCAGTGCCAGATTGTTATTTGACCTCATGCAAGACTTTTTTAGCATTCACTCTTGGCTTGTTTCCCTGTTACCTAGTGATGGTTAAACTGAAGCTTCATGAAGCAGGGAACCACTCTGACACAACTGCTTCAAGACTGACATAGTAGGTCTGACCCAATGCTATCTATCTGCTATCATTATTATTGTTGTTATCGTTATTATATAGAACAATCATTTAGCATGTTGACAAAATGCTTTTCATTTCATTTTGTTGTAGGGCGCAAGGAGCAAACAAAGGAGTTTATGAAACTCTGTGGTAAAAACAATCACTGGCTCACAGGGGCCAAGAATATGGCCACACTCGGATGGAGGTACCTGTTAAAGAGGCAACACATAGCATCTTTTCCTAAATATATCATTATGAAAATAATGTGGGTTGCACAGGGTAGTGGCCACAGTAAAATCAGACTATCAGCGTTTACATAGGTTACTTAGTGGCTTTGCAATAAGCTTCTGCCACTGGTGCTAAAATTTCGTGGAAAAAATCTGCTTTACAGCCGGAAACGCGTCATGTATTGCAAAATTGGTTGGTCAGCCAATCAGGGACTGGAGCAGGTCCTTATGAGGAGTTGGGCATGAGATAGTTGAGTCACGAGCACAATGGCAGACGGACAAAGTTTGGAGATAAGTGAAAAACGGCATAAAAAAAATAAAGTGTGCAGGTTTGGATAATGATATGGAAACAACATTTCTTTTACCCAAGTTAATAAATACTTTGATAAAAAAAAACTCCAAGGCATAGCAGTTAAAATGCCTTTATTCTTTATTCTTTGAATCTGTTTAACTTCCTGATGAAGGCTTGATGCTGAAACATGTTGAAGGACTGTGTTTTTAACGTTTATATGACCATGCTATAAGAATAAAGGCATTTTAACTGCTTTGGGCGAATGCCTTGGAGTTTTTTCTTCATTTCTTTATCACTACATGAATCCCATTCCAAAGAGCACCTCAAACATACCTCTTTTTGAGTCCATGATGCACTCCTTTTTCAAGACTTCTTTAATAAATACTTTGCAGAAAATTGCTGCTGTTGTGATTGATTTTCTCTACCTTAGGAATGCAAAGATCCAGGGACAGGGCAGGGGATCGGTGGGAAGCCCACTGCTGCCACCTGGCCCTGGTTTGTCCTCATGGATGAGGTTTTAGGACAGAGGCCTTCCATTGCCCCTCCTGTCTTAATTTCCTCCATCTCTGAGGACACACCAGGGCCAGGTGCTGCAGTGGGTGAGCAGCATGAGGAGGATGATGAGGAGGATGAGGAGAGGCAGCCAGGACCAGCAACAGGAGGGACAAGAAAGAGAATAAGGGAAAGAGAGGATGAATTGCTGGAGCTGATAAGAGAGGACATGAGGTTGCAGAGGAGGGAAAGAAAGAGCAGTGAGAGAATGGACAGACTTTCTACTTTATTGGAAAGAATGGTAGATAGGCGGTGATTTTTTTTTTTGGCTGTTTTTTTTTCTGTTCAATTAAGTTTTATGTATTGCTATTTCTGATTTCAAATGTTAATTAAAAATATTGTAAAAAGTTAAAAGTGAAATTAAAAAATATTGTGTATATAGTTCAGAATTAAAATCTTGTAACCATGTTCCATTATCTGTTCCAAACTTAATCCAAACAATCTTATTATACATTATCGGTTCCATTACTTATTTACAACTAGAGTAAACTTTTGAACTACTTTTCAGTGACAACACAATTTATTTTACAAAGATACAATCTGAACATTTCTAACTATTTACAAGTGGGCATTTTTGACATTTACAGAAAACAATTATAAAATTATGTAAAACCTGTAAAACATTAATAACAAATATTAACTAAAAAAAAATACATTTTACAGTTTAATTATTGGCTGAGCAGGAGTCCCTGGTGGTGCTGCTGGACTGGATGGGATGTCTCAATAAAGACCCTGGAGTCTTCTGTCTGTGAGTGGGACATCATGTTGGGGGGGATGCATGTCTCCACTGTTCACCCCATCAATGGGGTTTGCAGGGCTGGCTGACGCAATCAACGGCTGCCATGTCACTAAAAACTTTAAAAGAGAGGCAAGAATAAAATGCATTGCAAACAAATACTGCACAACCTTATAAATATCCCACCATAAACTACTTCAACAAACAAAAATATATGCAAAACACTTTAAATAGCTTAAATAGGGAATAGCTTTAAAATTATTTTACTTGCCCTCTAAAGGTAATCATGGTCAAGGACACCCTCCTCCAGGGCAGACTCGGCAGACAGCTGTTCCCACCACGGAGCACCACTGACTGCCTCCAAACAGTTTTTCCCCTCATCCTCAACCATGTCCTGCATTTCATCCTCTGGGGCCATGATGTCACCAGCACCCAGGCAGATGTCGTGCAGGATGACACATGCTGTCATGACTTGAAGAAAAAAACCCGGAAAAAAACAACAACATTAATTTACTCGTATTCACCATTTAAAGTGTATATTTCAGGTTGAAATTTTTCATGACTTTTTTATGGATTTACATTTCTGAGCTTATGATTAGACCAACTACACCCACAAAATAATTTAAAAAATTCATCTTCACAGATAAAAAGGGCAAAAATGTGGTGAAAATTGTGGGTTTCTGGGTTCAGTCACACCTGTTACAATATATGCTGAAATAATTTCCTAAGTATAATTTATTTATTTTTATTTATTTATTTTTTTTATTATTATTATTTTACTGTCTAAAGGTATGCTCTACCAAGTTGTTGAGCTGTCCTTTTATGGCAAAGGTAGTGATGCTAACACAATAATGAAAGTAAAAAAGGATGAATATTCTCTGTTGTTAATACCATGTATTTAATGTTATTTCATTATATACTGGATGAAAGAAATCTATCAGTTTTTATTATTTACCATTTTCTAAGATGCGTCAAAAGTACTGTAATGGTAAATATCTAGGATAAATATATGGAAATCACAGAATGAAGCCTCATGAAGCCTTTTCTTTATTTTCTGAGCCCACTAGATGGTGCTCTTGGTCTAAAGAGAGAGGCTAAAAGAATGGAAATCTGGTGTGTTTTAAACCTTTTGTTTAGCAGACAATGTTACAACCGGTGAAATTTAACAGTCACAACTGGTAATATACAGTGTCCAGCAATATCAAAAAGTCACAACGGTAATTGTAAATACAAAGTCACAACCAGAGTTGGGTGAGTTAGAGTACTTTGATTACTTTTTGCAGTAACGAGTAGCCTAATGTTAGTTTGCTGTTTGAGTAATCAAATACTTGAGTACATTTTCAGACAAGACATCAGTTACTTCCGTTACTTTTAGAACGCTGGTCCTTCAGCTCCGAAACAGCAGCGACTGTCTTTTGGTTCTAATAACGGAGATAACGTTAAACTTATCAGTCTGAAAGAAGCCACGGAGCTTGTGGCTCGCTACGTGGTCGGAGAAATGCTGCCGTTGTCTATGGTGGAGTCTAAAACATTCTGCAGGATCGTCAGTAAAATCCCCACAACTCAATAGATGGAGTAGGACTCGTTGACAGACAGGTCAGACTCAGGACTTGCATTATGCCTGGTACACGCTACACGACTTTTCTGCCCATTCTGAAAGTCACTATGTCACATTTAACAATTGTGGAGTCATAAAATCGTGGCGGACAGACATGACATGCTACACGCTGGTACTCACCAATTATCCCCGGTCGTCTTTCACGATGTGTGTGATGTCATCGAGTTATTCTTGTCCTATTTTTATTACTTTCACTATTATTTGAGTCACTGTGTGTGTTCATGTGCCAGCCGACATGTTGTTGTAGTCACCTAAAAGCGTCAGCAGATGGCAGGAGCTACATTTGAAGTACCATACGCAAACATTCAAGCTACTGTATCCTCCACAACCAAGTTCCTACAAATATTTCACAATAAAAGCCTATTTAGAAAATGGAGGGATTCTCTCAGCTGTGGTTATAAGGGGCTTTTAATTTGAAACAAATTCAGGAAGTGTTGAGTTTGAAATGACGGTGCGATATGTTAACTTTACAAAGACAATGGAGCGGATAAAAAGTAAATCTATAAACACACAGAGGGATTAGTTACTGCAGTTGTGGTGAGTAAAAGCCCCGCCGCTATTTGCTAATGTTATTACTTTATGACCGACTGTGAGGATGTAGCATTGTTTGCTAGCTTGATGCTAATGACAGTAACGTTAACTCAGCGGGTTGACAAAGTGCCTCTGCTGTTTCACACCATCATTTCCCCCTTTTACTCTGCATTAAAAATGCTGGGGTGTTGTTGTCATACAGTTGGCTACAGCAGCAGATGGTTCTGTTTCTCTACTGGTCAAAGTGACGGCTGTGATGGGAGAACTGGATCTCAGTGAAGGACAAGTGGTCCATAACTTTAATTTTGGAGACAAAAAATGTAGGCTTAGCGCCCTGTGGTCCATTGCCCAATAGGAAATGTAGAATACTCAAAAGTACTTGAGTGCTTGAGTTACTTTTCTTTTTGTAAAGTAACTGGTTACTTTTCAAAAAAAGTAATGCAGTAAAGTACTTTGATTACTTTTAAAGTAACCCTTACCGCCAGCAATAACCAGCAATATAAAAATACAAAGTCACAACCGGTGAACATTAGTTTTACAATACATGTGACAGTCACATGATGTCATGTCTCACAAAAGGCCTACAGCAGGTTACTTACACTGTTGCCATGGCAATATCACCATCTCCCTGATTCACTTTTGTTCATAATCTGTCAAAGGAAAAGTATAACCCTGAACTTCACCTGATCAGGGCTGCCATGAAAAGACTGAACCTTGAGTGACTGCATTGTTGCAAAAACATGAGGACAAACTGAGTGGACACTGAATGCTCAAACATTTTCACATGCATGCCTGAAGTCTTTTTCGTTTTCTTTCACAACTTTCAACTGTTTATGTAATCTTTGCCACATATGACATTTGGCAATAATTTCCGAAAAAGGTGCCTTCAGTGTGTAGTTAATTGTTCGATGAAATGTGGAAGTAACCCCCTCTAGTGGCCAATTTCAAACTGTAGCAATTTGAGTTTCCAGCAAGCCATCATTTTGCCTCCTCTCTCTCTCCCTGACATTTTCTCTGTTGTACTGCAGGTTCATGACTTGTGACAATGGTTGCGCGCCCATGTGTCTTGAGGCTAAACAATAGGAAGCTGCTGTATTTTATCTGCTAGCTCTAGGAGGGGTTACAGACACACACTCACACAAGCATATCCTCCTGCATCAGCTCAAACAGGTACTAAGAAGACAGCACGGACACACACAGGTGTATTTGCACAAACTGATACACACAGTCACATAGGGATGCACTCTACAGCATATAAATTAAGACACACACATTCCTCCACACACACTGTGTTTTACAGTTGCTCGCTGAATCTTAATGCCATCAGAGCTACTGATGAGCGTGAAACACTCCAATCAGCTGGCAAAGAGAGGCAGGAAATCAATAGGTAACACTTGTCTGTATAAAACCACACAAAATGCCAGACCTCACCACAGTCAGTCATGAATGGATTGCTTAATGTACCTACCAGGCCCACCTTCACCTGCAAAATGTCACTCACATTAGCATGTACTAACCAGGAAAAGACTCAACAACTACATAATGGGAATAACAGCCACAGAGACACAAAGAGACTGATAACGACCACAAGGAGACAATAAAAGACTGCTAAAAGTCACAAAACTACCAGAAAGATGCAAAATGACCTCAAAGAGACTTAAACAACCACAAGGAAACACAACTTGAGTGACTACAAATAGACACAAAACAAATACAAAAGGCCAAAAAAACAACCCACAAAAATATTTTGGAGAGACTCTAACTTGTACAGCAGGGCACAAAATGACCTCAAAACAAACCAACCACAAAACAAAATAAATGACCTTAAGAGAAACAAAACAACCACAAGAGACACATGACTGACTAGAGACACAAAACTACCCCAGGTAGACACAAAATTACAACACAGTGAAACAAAATAACCACAAAAAGATAAAAAATCAGGCCAAAGGGACACGAAATCACCTCAAAGAGATGCAAAATGACTACAAAGAGACATAAGGCAACCACAAGGAGACACAAAATGACTACAAAGACATACAGAATGACCTCATTAGAAGACAAAAATTACCTCAAAGAGATACAAAATCATACCAAAGAGACACAAAATTACTACAAAGACACATAAATCAACCACAAGGACACACAAAATGACCTTAAAGAGACACAAAATTACTTAATTAAGACATCAAATGACCTTTAAGAGACACAAAACAACCACAAGAGACACATACCCCAGGTAGACACAAAATTACAACACAGTGAAACAAAATAACCAAAAAAAAAGACACAAAACAACCTTGAAGGGATACGAAATTATACCAGACACAAAATGATGTCAAAGTGATGCAAAATAACTACAAAGAGACATAAATCAACCACAAGGAGACACAAACTGACTACAAAAACATACAAAATGACCTCATTAGGAGACAAAAATTACCTCAAAGAGACACAAAACTATTTTAAAGAGAGAAAATGTCTTCAGTAAGAAACAAAATTACATCAGAGAGACACAAATTTAACTCAAGAATCACAAAATACCTCAATAAGACACAAAATATCTTTAGTATGACACAAAGTAGCCGCAGAAACATAAAATTACATCCAAGACTAAATTACTTCAGCAAGACACAAAATGACCCCAAAGAAACATAAAAATGACTTCAGTAAGATACATGACCTCAGAGAGATTCAAAAATGCTTTAGAGAGACACAGAATTGCAGCAAAGAGAGAGACTGCTTGTCTTGCTTCTGTGTTGGAGAGGTGGTGGGGCCTTTTGCATTTTTGTGTCCAGGGGCCCACTGTATCATAATCCACCCATGCAGACATTTTAAAGTGCACAGGGATAAGCAACTCAGTCCCTTTGCACTGTTTTACTTGTTCACTATTTGATGAAAAGACAATGGTTTAAAGAAGCTCAAACTTTACCACTCCTCCTCATTTCTTTTCTCTTTGTCAGCTCACTTGCAAAGTGCCTTTTCTTTTTCCTGTAACAGACTTCATAAATATGAAGTTATCACAGTGGATGGTATGACATTCCTCCAGGCTGTTTTGCAAGAGGTGACTACTGATGCAAAACTCTGTCTTTTCGTGGCAAGATCTGATGTTTTACTGCTGATTGGAGATGGGAATCTGACTCAAGTTAAAACTGTAAGAAGTAAATGAGCAGTTTGACTTAAATGAACAGAAGAAAAGATGGTAGTGAGCACGTTGCCACCGTGACTGAGCAGACAAAGAAGAGTGCCATGTATAACGGAAACTCAAACTTCATCACCATGTAGTGCAAAAACACCACAGCTCTGAGCTCTTAGCAACAAACAAACCGCTGAGCCTGTGAATTGTCACTATAAACAACACCTAAAATGTTCGGCGTCTTTCATGTTCACTTTGCATTCTATCATGAATAAAAACTTTCTCCAACTTTTCTTTTTATTTCTCCCCTATATACACCAATACTCTCACTTGAGACGTTTCAATGACACGAATGTTTCAGACCCACAGTTTCATTCAGAATGTCAAGGGGAAGAAGAAATTATGTTGTAAAATTCCACATGTTCCCAAAAGGAAAGGGAGGCTGCTGCAAAGGATTTGACTGCATCAGGAGATTTGAGTCAAAGCTGCATGTAGAGGATGATACTGACATTGCCCAAGGGGACCAGCCAGGGAAGAAAGATGAGTTTCTGTGGAACAAAAAATGGTACTTAAGGGAAAAGGAGAGACAAAAAATGACTTTAGAGGCAAACTTACAGTTTTGTTACTCACTCCTGACAAAGGGAGTGAAGGTGAAGAAGTTTTGTTTATTGGTGCAGTGTGTGACATCATACTGTATACAACACTCCTCTGCAAGTCACATTTAAAGCTGCAGTAATCTTCTTTTTCAAGTTGCAGTAACAGTATACTTACACGTCTGTCCACACTCATATGTAACCATGGCAGTTGACAGAGCTTCAAATAGGTTATGGATGTTCCTTCAAAGACGATACATATACCTCTCATACATCTTCAACCAGGCAGCACAGAAGATCTTTACAACCAGCACAGTTTCAAGTGTGGCAGAAAGGGGAAAATGAAAGGAAAAACAGCAGAACAGCCCTTTACAACCCAGACAGGCGGCGAAGGTGAGGAGGGAGAGGAGATAAATGAGGCACACCTGTGAGCTAGGGGAAGGGGAAATCAACTAACAAAAGCAGCATGGAGGAGAACAGACAAAGAGTGAGAGAAGAACTTCAAAGTTTACTTCAGTTATGGACATCTTTGCTCTATGAACGTATAGTCAAGTAAAAAGTAAAGTGAGCAGCTGACCATTGTAGCAGGTGGGATGAAGGGACTCATGTTCATCTACCTCTTAAACCTCTTCGGATGCACCTTGTTGTGGCCATCAGATAAATCTTAAGGCTCATTTGATATACGCTGTGGGATTTTGGGTTGTCCCAGATGATGAAGATGACCAACATATAAGAAACGTGGTGATATTCTTTGGTCATGGCTCTAAAACAGTGGTCCTCCGTTGCACAGTGAGAGAGGTCTGAGGATGTATGTTGTCACGGGCTAGCGATCAAAGACAGCCTGGGATAAAATTCTGACCGTGTTAGAAATTCAGGATGACCATCTCACAGTGTGACTGCTGTTGTGACCTATGTCTTTTACCAACCAATAGAAATGCAGCATGAAATGATGCATTGGCCCTAAACCCAAACAAACAAATAGCAGGTCGCCATGGAGGCAACATAGAGATATGTGTGGGATTCCAGCAAAGAGGAAAACCTTGTGGATCTGTGGCAGCAGAAGCCTTGCCTGTATGATGTGTCCTCCAGCTGTGACTGGTCAGCATTTGCGAGTCTTTCACATCTGCGCTCTCATCAGAATAGCAGCATTTTCCACCTGGAAAGTCAATGCATGAATAAATGAATCAATGAATGAATCAATCAATCAATTTTATTCATAAAGCCCAACATCACAAATCACAATTTGCCTCACAGGGCTTTACAGCATACAACATCCCTCTGTCCTTAGGACCCTCACAGCGGATAAGGAAAAACTCTCCCCAAAAAAAAAACTTTAATGGGGGAAAAAAACGGTAGAAACCTCAGGAGGAGCAACTGAGGAGGGATCCCTCTTCCAGGACGGTCAGACGTGCAGTAGATGTCGTACAGAATCAGCAATAACAGCTTCTAAATCCAACTGGATGTTCCAGCAGGAGTATGATCCAGAATCATGGAGTATTTAACACCATCATTAACCAAGATTACATGTTTCCCTTAAGTTAGCATGTAGCTACATGTAGCACAGTACAGCAGCCGGGGGGAATGACTGTGTAGAGGCACTTTCTCCCATCTTAAATCAACAGGAAAAGCTCCTAAATACAACCTGACATGCTCCGACCACATAAAGGAATGTGTCAAGTGCAGATGTCAGCTGTTGAAAATAAAATAACATTGGAGACAGTATTCAGAAAGGTCTGAAGCCCCCTTTAATCATTTTTTCCCTTGTCTGTAATAACAGTGCAGACTTTACAGAGCTGTGCAGACACACTGATAGACAATCATCTCACATCTGGAGTCTCTGTCTCCTTGAATAATGTTTGTCATGTAAATGTCCACTGAACCTCTACCCCTGAAAGTGATGCAGCTAATAACATAATCCTTGCCAGCTGTTTTCTTCTCAGCTATATTCCAACACATCCTCCTCTGCTGTTAGTTTATATCATGTCATCGCTCTCTGGTTAGGTGTTTCTCAAACCCCTGTTGTGTTTGGTGAGCTGCCATAGTCATACTGTTTATAACACAATCAACATCAGAGTCTGTTTACCTGCTGCAACACAACTTAAGGGACAACAACACCAGGCTACAGTTGTTGTTGCCAAGACATCACTGCATGGATACAAATCTCACTGTTCCCGTAAACCCACACTACACTCTGGTGATGTCAGGTTTGCAAACACTTTGTTTGAGATGGCTTTTACACCTTTCATTTCTTCATTAATCACTAACTAAAATACCAAAATACCAATACCTGCAAAAACATGAAAGAGAAATTCAATTCATGATATAAAGAATGGATATCTAGTGTGTTTTAAACCTTTTGTTGAACAAAAAGCGCCATCTAGTGGGCTCAGAAAATAAAGAAAATGCTTCATGAGGCTTCATTCTGCCATCAATAGACCTCATCTCTGCTCGAGGCACGTTAGCTGCTACTGGCATAACACGCATGATATCAGAATGAACTCTTCAGGGATCAACATTTTATTTATTAATTTGTTTATTTTGTTACTTGCCCCATAAAGAGGTCAGTAGCCTACAAAAAATGAAAACATGAGAAAAGGGCAGAAACTGGTGCAAAGATTAAAAAACAGATTCATGTAAACAATAAAAAAGAGAACACCTTTTAATAGTCTATAATGAAGAAACACACACACAATTACTCATATTTTTTTTACCTTTCCTCACACATTGTCAGTCTCACTTATTCAATCACGCAATCAGAGTTTCTCTTCTATGCCTTTACACACATAGGTTAACACACACACGTACACTCTGCAGCACCTCTCGAGCTACAATATTTGACTGCCAGCACTCTGCGATTTTCAATTAACTCTTAACTAGACTTTTAATGAACTCTGTCTGCTTTCATAAAGAGATGGAGCCAGTAGGGCTTAACTGACTCCTTAAAAGGCTACTCAAAGCTCCGAATTGGCAGAGAACAGGAGGGCTGAGCGGTAGAATTGAGCTTGTAAGATCCTGTTTCAGACAAACCAAGCCGATGACTGACAGCTTGGATAATTCTTCTATTTCTAAATGTACTCTTCATTTTGTGCCTATATTACATCATGTTTTGAAGTATGATCTTAACTATACAGTACTGCTTTGACATATTTATGTACCTGTCCATTAGAGCTGCGTCTGAGGCTAATTTGAGTCAAAATCTCTACATATGCTGCACTACGCACTGTGGTCACCATATTACACAGTATGTTAGTGCTGACCTTCAGTTCTAACTGCCCTCATGCGTAAAACACATTTTATTCTTAAGGACTGTGTATTTTGTTAAAGAGATAACTTGTCAAAGAAATTGTGGTAATTTTATTTACACCATTTGTGAGTGCAAATCTTTTCTCAGTGCATGTCACAGTGTTTTCTCCAGGGAAGACCTTCCAGACACCACATCTGCACCTTTCACTCAGTTTGGACTCCAACTGTATGTACTGTAATTAGTGTGTGATTTACTGTGGAAGCAGCTCATTACACAATCAGTGACTGGGACAGCCTTCTAGCCACATTATGCAGGTGGAAAAAAAGAGCTTCAAAGCTGCTGCTTACTGGTGGATTGAGCTAAGATGGAGGAGTTAAAGGAATGGTTTGACATGCTGGAAAATAGAGATCCATTCCACTCTCACTCTGCATGTTAAACTATGGAGCTAGAGACAGGAGGCAAGAGAGCTTTGTCATAGCACCATTTTATCCCAGGAAAAGCTTAGGTGCTAGTTATAATTTCAATAATAGTTCCATTGTTTAGATGTGTCTTAGTGAGTCATGATAATGTGACAATGAGTGGTATCAACAATACAAGTATCCTGACACTGACAAAAGGCCCATCATCTACGCTGAGCACAAAGACTGGAAGCAAGGGGATATGCTTTGCTTGGCTTTGTCTGAAAGGTATGTCTGACAGCTCCTCTGAAGTCAAGAGACTAGCTGTTTCCCCCTGCTTTATGCTAAGCTAAGCTAATCACATCCTGGCTCTAGCTCAAAGGGTCATCTCAGGGTCTGAAGAGTGAAGCCAATGTGGAAGTGCCTTGAACCTGCATTATTTCTAATGGCCAGCAGGGGGCGACTCCACTGGTTGCAAAGAAGAAAAGAAATCTGATTCTATAAAGGTGTAAGAGAAAATGACCCCACTCCTCACTTGATTTATGTCAATTAACATTTTCTTCCGGCATCAGACTCAGATGAAAAAAGCATTACTTTCACAATGGCATGATACACGGCCGTTCACCATTACTGTTTAACGGGGCCCGGCAGTGTCAGGGGGAAATGCGGCAGGACATCCGAGTTGGGCCCATGGGAGGGTTGGTGGATGGGTCCAACCACCACCGACCTTCATCCAGGAGGCTGGTGTTCATTTCCCGTTTGATAGTAAAGCCAAATCCTGGTCTTTTGTCCTAAACCCAAACATGTGTGTTTGGTGTTGAAAGAAAAACACATCAGTTTGTGGGGTTGAATGTTCAAAGTACGTTAGTAAATTGACATAGCATCCTTGCATGTCATATGTCAATGTGGAAAGTCTATGTCTAACTGTCAATATGTGACGAGGTCAGAGTGAGAATGTGTTGGTTTATCACTGCAAGTGACACCTTACATGTTACACCTGTGATCTGAGCCATTGCTATTATAAGATAACTGATCAAGGAACCTTAAGAAACAAAACAAAACAAAAACTTAATTCAGCTTTATGTTGCTGCACTTTAATATAAATCTTTCCTAACACTTAATTTTGCTACGTTTAAACTCTAATAAATCTATTTGGCATCTCTATGGACAAAATTATATGATTCTTTCGTGATAGAAAAATAAAAGAGATGAAATGGCATAAACAGTTGCAATTGCTCGGAAAAATGTTGCAAATTTTGAAATGTGAAAGCTCTTATAAACAGAATATCAGGAATCGATATCACATTAAAGCAACTGCTGATGGGAAGAGGCACATCAGCATTCATTTCTCTAAAAAAGTAACATAATATCACCTTAACTGTTGTTTGAGATGCTTAAAACCTAGCACTTTACCAACAAAATGACGACAAACTATAGAATTGGTTACTTCATGCACCACGAGGCAGGACAGTGTTATGATTGCATCTTTCTCCTTGTGTTCATCTCTCTATTTATCTCTCTCTGTGCCTCTGCTCTCATCTCCCTCCCATTACATTTACCATGTTTTTCTCCTCAGTCCTGCCTGTGTTTATCTGCGCCTGCCTCTCCACAAAAAAAATAAAAATAAAAAATCAATATCTATGATCAGACTACAGCACAAAACGTATGAAAAAAGCATTATAAACACACACATGCACACACAGGGATGTAGTTTAAGTATCCATTCACGCTGCAGGAAACAATGTGCAGCCATAAATCAATAGCAGTTGTGAAGGCAATGAGGCAGAGAGTGGGAGAATAGGAGGCTGGAGACAGACTAACTGGACGACACACACACACACACACACACACACACACACACACACACACACACACACACACACACACACATTGCACCATTCTGTGCTCTTTTGAGGTATTTTAAGATCTGGGTTTACAGAAAACATTTTGATCCATTGTAGCCGTTTGGATGCATGAATGGATGAATTTCTGGATCTTACTGCCTCGGGGGAGAATGGTGGGTCAGTGGACTAAGAAGCTCGGTGCAAAACACACTCAAATGTTTCTAAATTTGAGCTAAAATCCTCTCTGTCTGGACGCCAGGCCTTGCCCCTAATCTCCTCTTATCTCCTTTCAACTCCACATGCACAAAGCTATATTTGTACCTGTGTCTGTGTGTCTCTCTGTGCACTACATTATGCTGAGAAGTGGACCAGCATGTGTGCGTGTGTGCATGCGTGTATTATCATTCTGTCACACTGAGCAGTGGGTCGGTGATACATGGCTATCCTTAGGCTTGTTCTCTGCTCCCACGCATGGACCTGTGTGTGTTCATGTTAATGTCTGTGTTTATGTGCGAGTTTTTATCCTTTGCAAGGCTAATTGAGGGTTAGGCTTCTGTTAAGGTGAGGACATATATGCAGATAAATTAAATGTCCTCTCAAAAGTGCGGCAAAGAGTGTGAGCATGCTGCTAGAAAAGATCTGTATCCATATAAGTGTGTGTGTATGTGTGTTTTGGCATGCAGCGCACATCTCATTCTTTCACACTGCCTTATCAATATTAACAGCTAACATGTGGCATGACTTTTAGGGCCATCCCTTCCTCACACACACACCTACACACAAGCAGATGACGCACAGATGACCTCCAGTATAGGCCCCCTCTTCCAGGCCGGTTAGCCCCTCGGGGAGGCTCTGTGCCAGGCATAAATATTCAGACAGGTCCCGGGCTCTGACAGGCCCTGCATGGTGATGGCTTGTGTTGGAACACAAATTCGTAGCTACATCTCTGTTCCCGAAGGGGCTCTTTTTTTCCCTTTTTTTCTGGATTCATCATCATCCATAAAGCTACTGGGCCCACTGTATCCAAGAGAGGGGGAGCATGAAGGTAATGGGACAGTCACTGACGTCGTAGACTGACATGTCGCATTATGTCATCATCGAGCACAATGACATTTTTCCCACAGACTTTTGAGAATGCTTGAAGGTCGTTAACAGTTCATGACAACAGATCACATCCTTGCACACTTTAAGACGGGCTGCATTCTTTAATTTCCCATTATTTTTTTATCATCTTTGCACTATATTGCATTCAGCTGTATCCCTAACTGTTTTCCAAGGCTGCAAAAATGCAACTGAATTCTTCCTTTTTTAAGGGAGGACCAAGTGGTTTGTCATGACACTGTGCTACAGGTAATCAGTATCTGTTCCCCCTTATGCTGCTCAGCCTGCTGGGTGTACTTTAGGATCTGTAGCTAGCATACAAAGTTATAAAGGCTGGGGCCGAGGCTGGACTGAGGCACTGTTGCTTTGAATGCTAATGTCAGCATGCTGACATGTTCACAATAACAACCTTAATGCATGCTACAGTGTTGACTGTGTAAAAACTTACTCAGTACATATGCCACTAAAAAGTTACCAAAGTTATTACAGTGAACTCTTTTGGGGGACATGAATGTCTACAGCAAATTTCATTGCAGTTGTTATAGTCAGGGATGGACTCACCATCTGGAGCACTGGGAGTTTTCCCTGTGGACTGCATGACAAATGGGCCGATGCAATGCAAAATATACATATAAAATAACCAAGTGCTGTGTGGTTGACTGGCCCAGGCGAGTGGGCTGCCGGCCCACTGCGGTTGAGTATTACACCTGTCAGCATCTCTCTCCCAGACAATTACTTTTGGTCCAGTCCTTTTGGACATCTCTCTTAGGAGGTGACATTTGGAGAAATGGTGAAGTGGAGCAAGATGGACAAAAAAGAAAGGAAAAACAAAACATAAAGGTGGTGCTGAAAAGAGATACAGTAAGACACTAAAGTCCCTTGAGGCTGATGCACCAATATGTTTTCAAATTACAAATTTTTCATTCGGCACCATAGCCAGTAAATCCTGACAGCCTAATGAGCCTGAAGGCACTGGCAGCAGAGAGGATAAGCAGGGAGCATGGCCTGTTGACCCTAGCAATACCAGTTCAACTGTTAGTCCCAGGGCATCAAATACTGACGCTTTGTTACGCCCAGTGTGTAATATCAATGCCAAAGGCAGTGGGCTTTCAACTAATTCCATCGAAGCCTATCTGCAGCAATGCTTTACTCTGAGAGCAACTGACTTACTGTAAACAGCATGATGGGTCCATGTGAGTGGCTTAAACAAAACCAGACTTTCACCCAGGAGTGCACAGTTCATGTCTCATGTTAAGGATCCTCATGCTCTACGCTGTTTACCTGCTACATTAACAAAAACAAATTCTGCAATTCCAAATGAAAGTAAACTGGTTTGTACTAAATTAAAAAAAAAAAAATAGAGAAAAAGGTCACATTTGCTGTTTCTTTATTCTTTTGTCATGCAGAGGAGTAACAAGCACAGACACTTCAGCTGATGTCTCCCTCAGTCATCCTGTTAAAGTCTGTCTGTTAAAGATACTTTACCCCTCCCAAAAATAAATTGCAATTTGGATGTAACCTTTACAAAATCCTGACTGAAAATGACTAATGATTTAAATTACATCTACACAGAGGGGATTACGCCTGTGCTCTGCATATCAGACAGATTTCATTTTGGTATTTAATACATTTTGGCAGCTGCACATAGTTCCTGTGATGTTTCTGTTTTACACTTATAAATTAAGCTCTCATTTGCTGCATAATATATGTAATTGGTAATCAGTATCTGTGTTAATGAATGAACAAATTGAAGGTTCTTTCAAAAGTGTCAAACCAGAAACAGCTTCCATGTGCTGGTCATGAATCAGTCCAGATTATCATGCCAAAACAAGTAATAATAGTAGATAACAACATTAATAGCCTGTTTATCTTGAGTGACACATGCACTGTTCCCACGCTTTCACAAAATAATTAGCCTGTTGAAAGTCTCTTTTTCAAACACCCATGTGAGTCACTGTGAGTCATTTATTTTCATCTGCTCACTCATATTTTGTGATCTTTTTAAAATGGAATAAAAAAAGATACCTCATACAACAAACTGATACCTCTTTTATCATAAATTTGTCTTTTTCCTTTAATTATTGACCTGTTTCAGCATGAATGAACCCGATCTTACTTGAGCACAAATACATAATTTCTTTTTGTTTCTTCGTTTCTTCGAAGAAAAGCACATTATTTTGGTGTGACACAGTAGTTCATTCCTTAAAGTAAGTTCATACTGAATTTGATCCAAAGTCACTTTGCCACCTCGGAGAGAAATCAATATTTTTTTGGTTAAAATATGACTTATTATCCATCACAAGCTTTGTCTCATAACAATGTGGGCAGTATGTGGGCAGTGGGCATCGTATCAGCGTCCAAATCCCTCTGCTCATTTGCCGGCGAAAATCCGGAATTATGCATTTCTCGTCATCCAGGGGATTTTGGCTAGCTTGTAGTCTGTTGCTCAAACTACAGATTGTACTTTTGCATTTGTTTATGACTGCCACATGGACACAAAGAGGACAGAAGCGAATAAGTCAGACCAAACACCGACAAACAGTAAAGTTAGGCAGTGCTAAACCAATGTAAACCAAGATTCAGTCAGTGTTGCCTATATTTAACCTAAAATGTCTTCAGAAACATATTTTAGTGCATTTTTTGGCTGTAATATGAGCACTGTCAACAAGAAAAGGGCACCATACTGTTTCCTGTATAGTAAAAACAGATGGCGTTTCTCAAAGTCAAGGATCCTTCCCTGGGAGGATGGGTCCTCTCAAGGAAGGATCCTACAGAGGCAAGGCAAGAGTCCTTCCTAGCATTCCATAAACACATATTCAAACAGGCTAACGAGTGTCCCCGTGTGTACGTCAGTGACCCTCAGCAGATTGAGAGGGTCTCAGGGTTCTGTGATAATGTTGGCACTCTCTCATGTTGTACTATTTTAAACAAATATAGCAGTATTTTCAAAGTCACATGACTTTTAGGGAAATCCGGAAGGATCATTGACGTTGGAACAGTCCTTCGGCGGGGGTCGATGACGTAGCATCCTTGAAATCTGGCCATTTAAGGATCCTTCTTTGACTTAGAGAAACACCCAGAGGCAGAAAAAACTTCAAACAGTAAAACTAAGCAGCGCTGATCAGATATAAACCAAGATTCTCCCACTGTGTTCCCCATTTCTTACCACAAATATTTTCAGAAACATTTTAGCTCACCATTAAACTGTAAAATGAGACTGTTTGTTACCAGACAGCCACCATGTTGTTTTCAGACAGCCCGGTTTTGTGAAAAAACATCTTTCCAGCTGTGACTTATCTCTTCATGACATCAGTACTCATAGTACAATGAAACAACCTAACAATACTTGATCCTTAGAATGTTTTTAAGGCGATGATATGGGACTTTATGGGGAGAAAACCACTGAAAAACATTCAAATAAAATGTAGCATCCTGGGGGGTTTTGCTGCAGTACACCCATTTCAACATCTTGTTGAAAGTCTGAGTAAAGTAGACTTGCAGTCCATGTGTGAATATGAATAGTTCTCCCCATCATATCTCAGCATAACCTAACTCGGCCAACTGGGAATCACAGCCAAAGTGCATATCACAGTCGCCTGATAGGCAGAATATTCTTCCAGGGAAATCATCTGGAGCCTTTTCAGTCAAGGGTCCTTGGAGAAAAGAAGAACTGTACCATCCAATTTCATGGAGACTCTTACTAGAACCCCTAATTTCTGTGGGTTTGTTGGTGCCGAGTTATTTTCATATAGTAAGGACATTGCAGACTCTGTTAATGTGATTCCACTGGCTCTAAAGTATGACTGTGATTTGATTATTGAAGTGAAGCCTTCCGTTCAGCAGGACACCAATCAGTTCTGCTTAAGTTGGTAATTTTCTCTCTTTTAGCGATAGCAATCAATTCTCACTCCCCCCTCTCTTCCAGCGACAATTTGTATTCTCGTCATCTCTCCTCTGTGGCAGTGACAATTATCCCCGACTCTAATCAGACAGGAGAATATCCAATGGGAGAAAATCTCGTTAGACTGATTTAGGGAGGCCTCTGTTGACTATAAACACTGTGGAGGATATAAACACACATGCACACAGCTAATTCTCTCAGCTGTTAGAAATCATTTTTCCATATTAGCTCACACTGCCAGACACTTAATAAAAGAGATACTTTATTAGAATGAAAAAAGCCGGAGAGGGAGTCTGCTTTCTATGTTTGTGCTGTATATTAAGAAATCCATAGCACTTTTTCCTGAAGAAAAATTTACAGCCCAATATGTGCCCCACCTGAGCAAGTGTGTTGTGCAAAGCTTCACTGTGGACATTTTATTTAGGGCACGTTGTTCCCGTCAGGATGCAGGAGCTCATGAGAGGTGCTGATGATTACATAGTTAATACGTTGTAGAGCTGTGACCACATGGATTAGTTCTCACTGTAGCGAAAAAGCAACTTATTCCTGTGGTTTGGCAGTTTACCCAATGTTCTTATTTTAGGTCAAACCATGATCTTTTTTCTTAACCTAAACAAGGAGTTTTGGTGCAACTGCAACCATTTCACAACGTTAATCACTGTTAATTTATTATGTTGATCTGTTCTGTACGACATCTATTGCACGTCTGTCCGTCCTGGAAGAGGGATCCCTCCTCAGTTGCTCTTTTCGTTTCTACCATTTTTTTCCCCGGTAAAGGTTTTTTTTTTGAGTTTTTCCTTATCCGCTGTGAGGGTCTAAAGGACAGAGGGATGTCGTATGCTGTAAAGCCCTGTGAGGCAAATTGTATTTGTGATATTGGGCTTTATAAATAAAATTGATTGATTGATGGTTAAAAACTGTAGCTGTTAATGGTCATATACAAGCTATTCTGTCATCTTACCTATAATGACGAAATCCTGTGGGTAGTTATACAGATTAGAAACCACAGCATAATGAACAGCATGACAGCTCTCCAAAAGTGAAGCCAAAATATCTCGATGGCCCCCTGGTGACTGGCTGCAGTATAAACCCCATTCCTTTCACATAGTGAATGGGGGATGGACCAAACTAAAAAAATTAAGTGCGCATCAGATTTTTTTTTTCTTAAGAAGGTTCCTGTCATTTAAGGTAGTTCTTGTCATGCTGATGTATGTTCAAGTGTTTTTCTGTGCCAGTCGTTGTGCATGCGATTGTTGTTTATGAGGTAGCGATGATGTGAAGATGATGAAGGAGACTCCGCTGACACCGTCTTGCTTGTATATAGAAAGGTTTATTACAAGAAGTACAGCATCAAATCAGGCACCCAGGATTTTGCCTGTGAGAGAGTCCGAAGCCAATATGAACTACTCTAAATTACAGCTTCAAACATTCTGCTTATATAGGGTGGTTGTTTTGATGAACTTTGAAACAACATGAAACAGGTGACAGAGAAATCTAGAAGGAATCCAACCTTTCAGCCTGTCTTATCAGTCCTTGACCTAGGCTGCAACATAATCTTGACCAGGGCCCCTAACTGAGCCCTTTTACAGTCTCTGAGCATCAACGTGACAAAATCATATACTACACGATCAATGGCACTGGTCAGTGGTTGAACGGGTGTATGGGTGGACAACCCAGTCTCATTCTGAAATCATTGAATACCAGCACTTGGGCAGTGACCTCCAGCGTCAGACCAAAAAAAAAAGAAAGAAAAAAGCCATCCTTTCACGTTGGCATGATACCATTATTGTATAACAGGGGGAAACATGGCGGGACAACAATGTAATATAAGGGGGTGTGGTGGATGAGTCCAATCCAGAACGCAGCGGCACGTGTACTGACAATAACTAAGAAACAAGTTGACATTCCTCCTGTTTTAGCTTCTCTGCGCTGGCTCCCTGTAAAAATGCTCTAAATGGTCAGGCTCCGTCATATCTTAGAGAGCTATTACCGCACCAGAAGCTAGGCTAATTTATACAATGTAAAAGCAGACAAGTGCTTTGTCTGTGAATGCTGCGAGTTATAGTGAAGCTGATTTGAAATTGTCTCTATTAAGCCATGTTTAATGTGTGTTTTGAATCAACTAAACTTTACAGCACGTCGCAGAAACTACACACACCGACTAGTGTTTTGTAGGTGAAACTGCAGAGTGACGCGGTGTCGATAGTTTAGTGGATAATGCCGGCACACCATGTGTAGAGGTGATTCTTCACTGCAGCGGTCTAATTTCTCCTGATATAAAAAACAAACTTTATAAAAGATAATCTATGTCCTACACCCTTAATCTTGCAAATGTTAAGATGTATAAAGTAAATATAACAATCTCCTTAGAGCCAAAAAAAAGTTTTTCACTGAATATTGTTAAATCAGTTACTTCAAAAGAAAACAAAAAAAGCATCCACAAAATTTCCACCTAGTTTTTCGGCTGGGAAAACATCCATCACACATCCCTTTGATTTTGCTTGAAAGTTTAATGAGTTTGTGTGAGTGTGGGAGCTTCCATTTCAAAAAAGAATGGTAATACCAATGGCAGTCCAACTGATTATATAAGAGGTTGCTTTCCATCCATTTTCTATTTTGATCCTGCTGACAACAAAGAGATAAATGATATTATATATATATATATGTATGTATGTGTGTATATAGATATATATTTATTTATTTATTTTTTTCACAACACGGGAGCGGGATGGGACAGGAGTCATTCTTGTGGGATTGGGAAGGGATTTTTTTTTTCCTTTTTCATGGGATTGGGACGGGATGGGATTATTTTTGTGGGAGTGGGATGGGATGGGACTGAAAATCCACTCCGTGTCTAATTCATACTACCTTTGAAAAGAAAGAGTTTGCATGTGGTATGTTTCTTGATGTCTCTAAAGTGCTTGATGCTGTTGATCATAACCTTTTGCTTGCGAAATTCTATAAATATAGATTTCATGGCCATGTCTTAAAGTGGCTCAGTAATTATGTCAGTAGCAGAGAGCAATATGTCAACATCAGTGGCATAGAAGGCCTGTGATGGAGCTTTCTGTAAATGAGTTTTCTCCAAGTGATGCAACACATCTGCAGTAGGTTAAAATAAATACCTTCATGAATTTAAAATCTCTAGGCATGCACAGTAGATTGAAATTTGAGGAACAGTACTTCTGTGTAACTTTGTAAGGTTTATTTTGCTAACATACCAGCAAGGTTAAAGGTTTTTTGTGTGAGGTTGTGAGGGTCCAAAGGACAGAGGGATGTCGTATGCTGTAAAGCCCTCTGAGGCAAATTGTTATTTGTGATATTGGGCTTTATAAATAAAATTGAAATTGAAATAACTTACTGGTTGCATATAGAAGTACTCTATAACACAGTGAGGGTGTAAATTTATACTCAATAATGTTTTCTTTTCTGTAAGTCTGGTTGTTTGGTGTAGGTGCAACTTGCAAGTAATTTCAACAGATTTAACGTGAAAGGTTGTGACATAGAGCTGGCATCAACCCCCAGGTTGATGAAATGTTTGCAGAGTGATTTTTCCTGAGGCCAGCGTAATTTTTTAAATTCTTTGCAATGGGAGCGCCGCATATATGCTACAAACCCCAGCAATGTGACAAGGAGTTGAGGGTCTTCTTTTTTTTTGAGCATTAACAGTGGAGGGGGGACAAATACCACGAAGACCAACCATCACATCTTACATGTACGAGTACTGAACAACAACAATAGGAGAGAAATATGTTAATATACTATATATATATATATATATATATATATATATATATATACATATAGAGAGAGAGAGAGAGAGAGAGAGAGAGATTTCTATATTAATATAGGCTACGTTCCCTCTCATGAAACTATCATAGACTAGTGAGTCCGTCCTCTCTCCCTATGTGCTTCATCCTTCCCTTCGTCTGGAGCAAGTACTCCTCCCCCAACATTTTCACTTCCACAGATACTCCCCATCATAGCAACCAGATGCATCAAAGCATCTGAGATAAAAAAAAATAAAAAAATGCTGCACCTGCAAAGCAGTCTCTAAGAACGTCCAGCTGGACATTCCCTGAGGAAGGCTTGTACTTTCAGCTGAGGAAAAAAAAAAGCACTTTGGTGGACATGAGGTCTTAGCTCTGTTTTGGTCTCTACCAATTCCTGAGGGAAATATCTGGACCTTTGGCTGCTGAATGCTCAACCATGTTCAACAGATGGTCGCTTACTTGTTTTTATACGGTTTGCAGGTACTGTACAGTGGGTTTATCAGAGCTTTGCTGTAAACAATACAAACTAAACAATGCAACATTCTTGGCTGCATTGCATTGTTGTCTATTGGGAAGCTTTTCCACCTTCAACATTTCTAAATGTATAAATTCCAGATCTCACAGTGGACTCAGAGATGCAAATCACAGGACCAGTATTATTTCAAGGATATTTACAGACCCTATACTGCCCGCATTTTCCTCTTCCTGGTGCTGCTGTTAATGTATTGTGATAAAGCATACATGCAATTACAGCCAAAGCTAACAGTTTAATAATCCTGATAACACAACTAAATTTATGTTGGTCCATTTAGAGTTGGCTGCAATTAACTTTTTCTGGCCTTTTTCTGTTATCATGATTGTTACATGGGGATTAGCTGTAGTAATAGACAATAGTGTATTAACTGAAAAGATTAAAAAACATGTGGTGGATGTGGTGGAGGAATAATTGTTCTTTTTTTTATTGCAAAGCTAATTAGTTGTACCACCTGATGCCTCATATACAAACTTTAGGGATTTCAAATGAAAACTTCCTCCTCAGTCTTGCAATCACATTTTTTCTACAAATGCCAAAATGTCTTCCATAACTCATTGATGCACCCTCATTATTGGCTCATTCATAGCTTTAGTGGACATTGCTAAAGACTGAATATGAAGTATATGCATATTAAAAAGCAGAGTAATATGGAGGGAGAGACAAACTGTTTCAGAGTCTGAGTTTGAGCATGCAGACATTATCCAGGTGGTTCTCATGCTCTGTTCATACGTACAGTGTATACGAAAAATACAGCACCAGAATTATTATACGACCCATGTAATCAGGCAGGCCATAATCACATGACCAATGTGCTGATGGAAGTAAAGAAAGTAGTATAAAGAGCAAAAGTCTGTGTAATAAAAGAAGGTTGGGATGACGGGAGGGTAAAACAAACACAGGACTTCCCCCCCAGGACACCGGTGACTGTGTCCCCTGTGAAACCAAGTGAACTCTGTATTTTTATATTTTTTGTGTTATAATAATGTTATTTTAATATTTTGCATCACATTCAAAAGTGAGCGTCTCCGGCTTGTCAGCGCAGTGGTGTCGGTACTGACACAGCTGCGCAGCTGGAGACGTGTTGCTCCTCCTCACTTCAAGTCGCTGTCATTAACTTTTAACCTGAACGACCCCGAAGCATGAGCAAACGGGCTGTGTCACTTCGGATCAGCCCTGTCACTGTCAGTGCAGGGCTGACAGGGCACCCTCCACTGAGAAGAGAAGAGAGGAGAGGAGAGGAGAGGAGAGGTTTTGGTTTTCAAAGTCCCTTTATTGAGCCATTGCAAGACCTACTGTACAACAATAACAACCAACGTCAAACCCAGAGGAAACAAATAACTTCAATCAGAAGTTTACAATCAACTCCTCATCCTCTCCCACAGAGCATAGAACCCCCCCAACAACCCTTATTTGATGAAAGGCCAAACTATTGTCCGTCATCCTATAATAGGCGTGTTCCACTCTTAGTCTGGCTTTTAACAGGCCCTTCAGAACCGGCACCAGCTCCACACTGCAGACACTTTGCACCTGGTTCTTACGCGTCAACCAAATGGCCAACTTGGCAGCACCAGATATGAAGTTAATCAGAGTGTGAGTACTCTTCTTCCGTGCACAGTACTTTGGGCCAAAGATGAACAAGGTGAAAGAAAAAACCTCCCCAAACCCCTGAAACCACCCTTTTAAATGTTCAAACAATGCCGACAGCTGGGGACACTGTACAAACAAATGAAACAAAGTCTCTGTCTGTGCACAGAAAGTGCACTCCTTCCCCACCCCTGGATCCAGGTGCGCTCTGTATCTGTTCGTGGCTATTGCACCATGTACAACCCTCCACTGGAGGTCTGCTGTCCGCTTCTCATCGGGCAGCTTGTACAGAGACCGCCAACTGCCTTTTGGGGAAACGTCTGTGCCAAAAAACTCAGTCCACCTCAATTCCTTCAGCCCTGTCAACGAGTGCAGGTTCAGAACCTTCACGCAGACATGGTACAGTGCTTTTTTCCCTGCATCCTTGAAATTGTCCAGGTGAGGGGTTGCAAATGACAGCAGCTGACCTCCTCCCTCCTGCCACGCCCCCACTGCTGGGGTAATGAGTAAGGAGGGGAAACTATACTCACCCTTTTCAGTCCATTGATCGCACAGAGTGCGGCTTTCTGCGACCTTTCTCAGGTGTTGCGGCAGGGGTGCACAGACTTCCTACACCACTTTGTTGATGAGCCTGACAGAAGTAATGTTGCTCCTCATTCTCAGTGTGTCCACTGTTGTCTTGATCAGATGGCCCAGTTTGGTGCATCCAGCTTCTCTGAGGCTGGCTCGCAGGCTGGCAGACTGCATCATCTGAGTCCCCAGAAAGTTGTTAAAAAACAAAGGCTCCTCAAACAACCACATACCCGGACTTTCATCCGGGATACGTGCAATGTTGAAAATCCTCCATGCCTGCAACATGGAGCTGTAAAAAGATTTCAGGCCGACAAAGTCCACATCTTCATGCTGTAATAGGAAAAGCTGTTTATCGTAGCCTAGACGCCCAGCCCTCCTCAACAGCAGACGAGCTGTACCAAACCAGCCTGGGCCAGAGGCATACAGCAGTCTTTGCGCAGCCTGGAGTCTAAAGGAGGCAATCTTGGACTGGATGTCAATCAGCCCCTGTCCCCCTTCAGCCACAGGCAGATAGAGGGCTGCTGCCCGAACCCAGTGCTTTCCTGACCAGAAGAAGTCCACGATGGCCCTCTGAATGTCCTCTATCAGGCTCCTTGGTGGCGTCAAAACATTGAACTTGTGCCAAAGGGCCGAGGCGACCAAGTTATTGGCAACCAGAACTCTTCCCCTATATGACAACTGGGGTAGCAACCATTTCCATTTAGACAACCTCGCGCACACCTTCTCCCTAACACCCTCCCAGTTCTTAGCCTGAAAGCCCTCTGTGCCCAAAAACACACCCAGCACTTTTAGCCCCTCCTTCCCCCACTGAAGTCCTCCAGGCAGACTGGGCACTGCCCGATCCCTCCAATGACCCATCAACAAAGCTTCACTTTTTGCCCAGTTCACCCGTGCAGTTGAGGCCTTTTCGTACAGGGACAGGGTGTCCTGCAAACACTGAACATCCCTCTGGTTTGTAACAAAAACATTGACATCATCTGCATAGGCAGACACAGCTAGGGGATGATCAAGCTCCGAGGACCCAGGCAAAAAGAGACCACTGAGTCGATCCCTCAACCTGCACAGCAAGGGCTCAATGGCCAAGCTGTAGAGCTGACCTAAAATCGGACAGCCCTGCCTGATGCCTACCTCGCTGTACAGGGACTGGCCGACTCAGCCCTGCCCCTGTCTTCACCAAACATTGAGCCCCACTGTACAACAAACCAACCCAAGCCCGAAAACCATCACCAAAACCAAAAGCTTTGAGTGCTGAAAACAAATATGAATGATCCACCCTGTCAAAAGCCTTCTCCTGGTCCAAACACACAGTGCCAAAATTAACATTAGTATCGGACCTACAAACATCAATAACATCTCGAATCAGGAAAATGTTGTCCATGATTGTCCTGTCAGGCACACAATATGTTTGATCTGTGTGCAC
Source organism: Epinephelus awoara (assembly GCA_035609425.1). Classification (NCBI taxonomy): domain Eukaryota; kingdom Metazoa; phylum Chordata; class Actinopteri; order Perciformes; family Serranidae; genus Epinephelus; species Epinephelus awoara. The sequence goes on from CM069309.1 coordinate 30,241,221, forward strand.
TATAATTTCCAAGATGTCCTTAAGTCTGTTTGATAAGGCTCTGGAGAGTACTTTATAATCCGTACAGAGGAGGGCCACTGGCCTCCAATTCTTTAGTAAAGTCAGGTCTCCTTTCTTGGGCAGCAGAGAAAGTCTTGCTCTTCGACAGGAGACAGGAAGAGATCCTGCTTTGAAGCACCCCAGAAAAACAGCATGCAAATCAGGGCCAAGAATATGCCAGAAGTGCTTAAAAAAGTCAGCAGAGAGACCATCAATCCCAGGTACCCGTCCTGATGCCAACTGGTTGGCAGCAACTGTGGGCTCCTCCAGAGTCAGCTCACAGTCCAGTGCAGATTTCTTCTCCGGGCTGAGCTGAGGAAGCCCCTCCAGGAGCTCCTCACAACACTCCATACTGCACTGCTCCGCCCTGAAGAGGTCAATGTAAAAGTCCAAAGCATGGCTCCTCATCTCACCGGGGCTTGTGGTCACCCTGCCTCCTGGAAGCTTAAGGCAGGTCATCTGCTTCCTCTGTCCCACCGATTTCTCCAGATTAAAGAAGAAAGAAGTTGGGGCATCCATTTCTTTTTGCTGGAGGAAACGAGACCTGACAAGGGCTCCCTTCACTCTTTCCTGCAGGAAGGAGCTCAACTCTAACTTCTTCTCCTGCAGCAGATGACCCATAGCAGGGTCAGAGGCCCTATGCAGCCCTTCCTCAATGTTCCTAATGCTGGCTTCGAGTTCCTGAACTGCTGCCTTTATTTTTTACAGTGGAATGGGAGGTGTATTGCTGACAAAAAACGCAAATTTGTGCCTTCCCAACCTCCCACCACTGCTTCAAAGAACTAAAACTACTTTTTTTCTCTTCCATTGCTCCCAAAAGTTTTCAAAGCTCTGACAGAAAGTGATGTCTTGCAACAGTTTGTTATTTAAAAACCAGTGGGACTTAACCCTATCCACTGGTGAGCTAACCAAGTCTATGGTGACAAAGTGATGATCAGTGAAGCCAACTGGGCTGATGTTGCTGTGAATTAATCTGGAACTAAGATTCTGGGAAATGTATAACCTGTCTAGTCTGGCTGCACTCACCCTGTTGTTACCAACCCTCACCCATGTGTATTATCTGGATTGTGGATGCTTGACCCTCCAAGTGTCTAACAGGTCCAAATGTGTGATGACATTATTAAGGCTCTGAGATGACTGTGGGTGGGGCTCCTCGCCTGTCCTGTCCATAGTGAAATCCAAAGTACAGTTAAAATCCCCACCAATAATTAATTGATCCTGATGATAATTAATTAACTCATTTTTTAGCAGGGTAAAAAAACCTACTCTTTTTGGCCCTTGATTTGGGGCATAGACATTAACAAAACAAAAGACTGAACTCTCTATTTTAGCCCTAACAATTAACAGTCGACCCTTCACTCATCTCAGTAGAAGATAACACTGTTGCATTTGCAGCTGGTCTAAACAGAACAGCTACCCCTGCACTGAAGTTGGTGCCATGGCTCAGCGAATATGAGCCCTCCCACCATAAACCCCAGTCTACCTCATCTGCTGGATTAGAATGTGTCTCCTGCAATAAAAGCACATCTATCCTTTTCTGAGTTGAAACTTCAGAAATGAATGCCCTTTTCTCTCTGTCCCTCCCACCATTAATGTTCAAAGATCCTATTTTAAGGTTCTGCATAGAGAGGTGAGAGAGGAGAAACAGGCAACAAGAAACAAGCAGAGAACAGTGAAAAGAGGAAAACACCGAGCGGTACATGATCATGTTACTTTTTTGTTTTTCGAACAGGTCTACCAGTTTTTGTCTTTCTCAAAGTTGTAATGTGCTTTTTAAGGCGGAAACATTTTTTCTCATCCAAGAGATCAAAGTCAACCAGCCTTTTCAGTATGTCCACAGACTTGATAAATTTATCAGTGTCACTAAAGTAGTCACTCACTTTAACAGACTTTTTAAAAGTCACATCAAGGAAATTATTTATGTCCTCCAAAGAATAGAGATCATCTGTATTCCTGTTGCTTTCACACACAGATACAGTATCTGACTCTGAGCCAAAGTCCATTTCTTCACCTTCACATGATGCCTGGCGATTGAGCACTTCACTGCTAATGACAAAGTTTTCTAAGCCTGCAGAGCTTGTCGAGGCTACCTCCTCTGCAGCCTGTGGCTGCATCTCAATGCCTGCAGACTGAGAGCTGCCCAGGTTCTCTGCATCCACATGAGCCTGTTCCTCCCTGTCATGACATTTACTAGCTGCGGCACACACATCACCGCGCTCCGCAGCCGCACTCACAGTCATAGGCCCAGACTCGGGCTCAAGAGCCGCAGCGGCATCGGTCGCGGTGTTTGGCGCAGCCGCAGTAGCGCTCATGACGTCATCCGCCACCGTGGCACCCTGCACGGCATCAGCAGCCGACTCAGCGCCGCGCGCAGCGTCATCCACCACCGCGGCATCAGCCGCCTCGGGGTGAGCCGTGCGGGCAACAGGTGAACCGGCCGCCGCCCTCTGCCCCTTATGCGGACACGCTATACGTTTGTGTCCCACATCCCCACACTCAAAGCATTTTAACTGTCCAGAGCTAGCATACACCATGTAAGAGCCATCACCGTGCTTCACTCTGAAAGACACCTCCAGTGTCTGAGAAGGCGAATCCAAAAACATGAACACCTGCCTTCTCAGAGACTGCACATGCTTCAGTTTTGGATCCTTACATCCCAGACTCACTGTCTTAAATCCACTGGCAAACTTGCCGAACCTACGGAGCTCGTTTTCTAACGACTCGTTAGGGATAAAGGGCGGAACACCGGACACGGTGATCCGCATGGAGGGAACTGACAGCGGGGATACCTGCACAAAAGCGTCCCTGATAAACACGGCGCTCTCTATCAGCTGATAGACACGAGCCTCATCTTTCAAAAACACAACCACAGCTTTGTTCATTTGGAATGCAAATGAAAGATTATCATGGCCTACCTGCTCACCGGCAGCAAGCAGAACCTCCTCGACGGTAACATTGTTATCTGGCGGCACTATCCGCACACCCTGCCGGATAGACGGAGGTGGCGTCTCGGAGGACGCCATTCCTCCCAAAAAACCACTGGACAAAACTACTGATCACTCAGCCAACACTCAAAAAGTACTAAAAAAAGCTTACTTGATCATGTACATAGGACAGATGAAGAAAACAGAGAAATCCAGAAAAAACAGCGACAGAAAACCCCTTCAAACTCCGCGCCACTCGCACGTCCACCACCACACCGGAAATGGGAGGAGAGGAGAGGAGATGGATTGTAGGTGTGTTTGTAAACGGGGCTTCTCTGACAGTCATGCATTTCCCCAAAAACACCTCTTAATGCACGGTAGAGCGCCGTTTTTGTTTTGTTTTTTTGTGGTTTTTTTTACAATAATTCAAATTGTTTTCGAATAGCGAAGTTCGTTCTGACAGCCCTAGTAAGTAAGTAATGTGACGACACCCAACCAAGTGTCTTTTCCTGAACCTACCTTACATAAGTTTACAGTAAGTACATAACTTTATGTCAAGTGAGTAATGTCATGAAGCCCAACCAAGTTTCTTTTTCTTAACCTGACCTACTTATTAAGTTTACATTAGGTACATAACTTTACATTAAGTATGTAATGTGATGATGCCCAAACACGTTTCTTTTCCGAAACTAAACCTATGTAAGTTTATGTTAAGCACATAACTTTAGGTTTAGTAAGTAAGGTGACAACGCCTGACCATGTTTCTTTTCATACACCTAACCTATGTAAGCTTACGTTAAGTACATAACTTTTGTAATGTGATGATGCCCAACCATGTTTCTTTTCTGAAACCTAACCTACATAAGTTTATGTCAAGCACATAGCTTTAGGTTCAGTAAGTAATGTGACAATGCCCAGCCATGTTTTTCATTAACCTAACCTATGTAAGCTTACATTAAGTACATAACTTTACCTATGTAATGTGATGATGCACAGCCATGTTTCTTTTACTAAACCTAACCTACATAACCTTACTTTAAATATGCAACATGGCAATGCCCAACCATGAATCTTCTAATCTAACATATGTAACTTTACTTTTCTAAACCTAACCAAAGTACCTTTACATAAAGTAGGTAATGAATGACGGCATTAATGGAGAGCTGATTTTTTAAATATCATAGTGATGGATGCATGAGCATTTTCATGAGAGATCTTATGAACCACTGTATTAGGATGTGCTGCATTATCTATTAGGACTTTTAGATTAAGGTTCTTACCTGGGAAGTGGGATACCTAGGTGTCATTAGCTTTGTGCATATGCAACAGCTATAAATAAGGCCTTTTATTTGGCTGAGAGTGATCTAAGCCGTTAGTTTTCATTTGAACTTCAGTTTCATCTCATCATTTTGCATCCAGACTAAACAGCATGGAGCCAAAACAAAGTAAAATGTGTGTTGAGTCCAAATACTGGCAGCGACCACTCTCAGTTTGAGCCAAAAGGACTTGAACTAGATTATTCAAAATTCTTGCAATAAAAATATGAGTTGCAAAAGAGACTCACCACTTCTTTCCTCCATGCTATCCTTCTTTCTTTCCTTGTTTTGGATAGTTTCAGATTGGGATTTCTAAATATTTGGATTCCTTTCCTTTGCAGAAGAAAATACAATTAAATCTTTTATCATTTCCTCTCAGAAAACAGTTCTAGAGAGAACTACAGAGACAATAAAACAGAACTAAAGAATACACTCATTTATAGATGTCACATGTTTGCAAGCCCAGAATGTAGTTATGTGACAAACCTTTGAGCACACACAGCTGGTGCCATGTTACGGGACTAATGCAGAGAAATACAGACATAATGCATTATTTATAGTAAACTCACAGTATCCTCATTTGTGGCATCTGGTGCAGCCAGACTGTTATCTATATCATTTAGCAATGGGAAACTATACACATAATAATGAAAAGAAACTATTTCTAATAAATAGACTCTTTTTTCTTGGTTATTTATGTGTCATTTATACATTGTACATGGTAGCTGCCACAGGCCTCTGTATGAAATATATGACATTGTAATGCAGAAAGGGATACTTACTAATTTAATCTATTACTTGAGATAGCAAAAGAGAGACAGGTTAAGCCATAAACCCGTCAAAACCTGATGACATGCTCTATCAGTCATATAAAGAACAAACATGTCAGCATAAACCAATGCTGTACAAATGTCAAATTATCTTGAAATGACAGGCTGATGATATTTTTATGAGCACTGTCTGCTGAGCCACATTATCTGCTTAGTTTTATGGTTGATATATTGATACTAATATAATGTATATTAAAACATGTCGGTCTCGTATACAGAGGAGATTTGGACTAGTCCATGCATCTGGTGTAGGGGTAATGTCTGTGATATATGACCCAAGTTAGGCCCTAAATGAAAAACAAAAGGCCTAGAAATGTATCTAATCTGCATGACTTTGTTGCAAACTTAATAATGTGTCCATTATGGGATTTATTTAGAGGGAAAGGTTTAACTCTACCTTTAGTGCTGATTATAATGATACCACAGAAGAAAAATAACATCTTTGATAAATGATTCAATTTGTTTTTTTGGGAAAGTTTTTTTTTCTTCTGGAAATTAAGAAAACAAAAGGGTTTTGTGTCTAAAAAAATATGCGGAATATTGTACACTTTCCACTCCCTGCAATCCAGCAACAAGCAGACAAATTAGCAACCAACAGAGAGACAAAGAAGAAGGCTCTAAACCTCAGGTGGACATACAAACTGCAGGAGTCCAATTACAATGCTGTTAATTAGGTTAGAACTCACAAATGAAACAAATCAAACTGAAGCGATGGTCAAATGTGATGTAGCTGTGCATAAATAAAGGGTCTCCCCCACATCAAAAATACATATTTTCTCAAGTGGCAACCACCAGGGCTGAAAGATAGCCAACCCAGAAGTGCCAGAAACAGTTCACTGAATGTCTACTTGAGGCTGCCTCCCAAAGTGAGTCAATTCACTAAAGACCCCCATGTTAAAATACCCAACTTTACAGCACACACACATTTACAGCCTGGTATAAAACAGTGTTGGTCTCTATAGCTAAATTCCCCGTTTGTGACGTCAACTCTTCATGATGTTGCTACCGTGGTGACAATGTTAGCTAGGTAACATAGCCATGTCATAACCCCAGATACCAGAGTTAAGGTGCAGCTGTAGCTGACAGCTGTTGCTTCTTTAATGTGTTTGTCAGTTAATGAAAGCCATTTTTTGCTGCTAGTAGTTAGCAATAGCATTTTGACAGTTAAGAATAGCTATAACTGCACCATGCTAACCAAGCTAGCAGCTAGCACTATTGTTAACCATGGGTAAAGGCAAGGTGGTAACATCCATTATTTATAAAGTCTATGATTTTGTACTCTTACCTAGTGCTATTTATCAATCTAAATTATTTTGCTATGAGTTGCAGAATGTTGGAGATATCGGACGCAGAGATGTCTGTACTTTCTACAGTATTTACACTGAATCATTCAGCATAACGTTTGCCAACCTTTGTTATCTCTGCCATTACAGATAAGTTAATGAAGCTAAGCTCCAGAAGTTAACGTTAGCTTAACTAGAGCCCTTTGGACAACAGCTAACAATGATGTACCATCACCAAAGTACAAAACTAGAACAAAATAGACTAATGAACTCCCAGCAAACAAGGTGACATGATGAACACCGCAGCTAGGAGCTAACGTTAGGCTAACTTTAGCTAACGTTAGCTAGAGATGTTAAAGATAACTTTATATTTCTTTCCAGCAAAGTGACAATATGTTGCCTCAAACACAATGTTGACTTACCTTAGAACAGATGTAGACATCATCGTTAATCTTATTCACATTGAGTTGATGGAGACAAGAGGAGACACTTTTCTTTTTCTTCTTCTTTTCTTTTTGAGATGTGGTTTAAAGGGTAAAAAATACACGTCGTCACCCAGCCTCTCAGGATACCTTGTGTCAGAGTTGCATGTACCCCATGCACACCGTTTGACCATTTTTAAACTTGGAATTTCCAAAAAAGCTCATAAAACCGTACAAAAACGGGCGGGCAGGGCTTAGCTATAGGTCAGTTCCACCTTCAGTGAATGTTACATTTTTAATGTCCTCTGTAGAACTCAGTTAGCAGAGAGATGCAGTACAGGGTTCAGGGTTACAGCTTCAATCCCAATTAGGACCAGCTACAGACTTTTTGCTTTAATAAAACTTTGACAGTGATTGTTCATGGTCCATCACATTTCTTTTAATGGTATGTTTCATTCCAGCAACTTTTTCCCATCGGTAAAAAGTCACTCTTGGAATCGAAATTTTCTTCATATTCAGACTGCCAGGAGAAGCAGCTTATCAATTTGGAGACCTGGTGACCTTTCCTGTTAAGCCATGTCTTCACTATTCTCACAATCATATCTCCTCATCCTTTGGTGAGAGACAGAATATTTGCTAACCTTTTTTCTGCTTCTGGGATAGTGTTTGTTTACCATTTCGAAAGTGGAGGCAGTGATACAATTACACCGGCATTACATTGGCCCCTGAACCTGAAAGGCCCACAGGGTAAACAAATCAAATTGTGTTTGATTTACAGCAGGAAGCTTCTTTAAAGCACCAAGGTCTGGGTCTGTAGAGCTGTCACAGCAGTTACACCGTTTAGTTTCATAGCTTTATAAGAATTACCTTTCCCAGTGGAAAAGAAGAGATAAAGATGAATCAATCCAAAAAACAGGGATCAACTGTAGTATATGACGCTCTGATTCCAGTAACAGCAATGGGATTCAACAATGAGCCTGCATGTGCAGGGGAAGCTACCCTGTAAACAATGTGCAAGTTGTCTGCAAGCACCATTATCACTGATATCTTGGCAGAATAGTTGGCAAGTCCATGTGATTTTTTTTGTCTGGACTAATTCAGCCATTTGCCAGATGGATGAAGATTAAGAGGGATGAAAATGAAACTTAGTTAGCACATTAATGGCTGTGAACATAATAATCCTTGAACACTTCCTTGACAATGAATACATGGGTAGGAGGGATTCTACAATGTGTAATATAACCTATATTTATCTTGCCTGATATCAGACAGAACTGTCAACTTATTATATTCCATTTGCATCTCCCCTATGAAAATGTGTCCAGTCTAACCAATTCCCATGGGGGATTCATTTTCAATGCTCTGTGTCATTATGATGTCTAATGTCACATGCATTATTAGATACGTGAATATATGTGTATTTATTATCTATATCTAAGATTTCAAATAACTCTGTCTTGTAAAAGGCATCATACACTCACCAGCCACTTTATAAGGTACACCTTGCTAGTACCAGGTTGGACCCCTTTTGCCTTAAGAACTGCCTTAATACTTGGTGACATAGATTCAACAAGGTGCTGGAAACATTCCTCAGAGATTTTGATCCATATTGACATGATAGCATCACACAGTTGCTACAGATTTGTCAGCTGAATGTAGCCTGGTACTCTGAACAGACATTATGAAATGGAAGTGTTTTTATTTGAAAATGTGCATTGAGGGAAAAATATGAAGTTACTGTTGTTAACTGAGCTATGGGCAGAAACAGTCAATGTTTATGTGTTTTGTGGCTGTGGCTGTTTTGTTCAAAATAAGCTGGTCTTTAAGGTGAACAGACAGGATTAATGTTTAAGCTAAAATATGTAAGTGCAAAGTTGGTAATATGTATAGTTAATGAGATATGCACTGTAGTATGTAACGTTATGATGTGTTGATGATTGCCTGAGAAGATATTCAACTGAACAGTGGATACATATGGATAACTGAATGACTGCTCTGCACTTTTCGTGCAGGCTGTTTTTTTGTTGAGACTGTACTACAGACAGAACTGTGTTGCTTGAGTCACCATTGTCCCACTAAATTTGGCTGCCACCTTGAATAATTTTGGGGGGAGCCGGGCTGCAAACACAAGCGTCACATCAGCGTGGCGTCGCGGCGTGTTCATTTGGGCTCCACTGACTGCGTACGGAAGCGACACATAGAGAAGTCAGCGGGGTTGTTTACTGTTTGCCAAGCCGAGAGGCTGCATGTAGGCTGCATGAAATGTTAAAGCATTTCCCACCTAAGTTATTACATATATTTGAGTTATCTGCATGTTTACTGTACTGTTTATCATCTACTCGCTTTCAAATGTCCGCCACAGACATTTACACAATGTCACGGATAAACATGCACAAAAAAAATCATCATATATCACCTCTGATAATGGTTTATTCATCTAAAACACAGTGTGCTCGTTTAGCACACTATTTCATGTAGTTTTTATCTGCTGGAGGGTCGCGAAGGGGAGCGTAGCGCGACAAAAATAGAAGAGCCGCGTAAAATAGAGAGTTGTCGTGCGACAGACGATGGTTGTAGCGCCGCTCCCGTTACCGGTGCAGCTGCTGTAATTGATTAACGGGGGTGAGCTGCTACGGGACTCACGCTGCAGTTAACACTACTAACAGCGTGAGTTAATGTCTCTGCACACGTTGAGCTTCCAGCTATGTTAATACAGACACAGGCTAATATAACATGATGAGTTAGAGTTGTTCGGACCACTTTTGGACTTGTTTGTCCACATATTTGTACCCAGAGGTCTTTGGATCCGTTCTGCTACGTCTGCTTCTTCTTCTTCTTCTTCTTCTTATGGCGGACCAGGTGCGTTAAGTGCGTCTTTACGATGCATACCGCCACCTATTGCACCAGAATTGTAATGACAAGCTATATTCACAGCCAGTGAGTCCTATTATAATGTGTTTATGAGTGAGGTCGAACAGGTAGCGCCAAAAGCAAATCTATATGTGGCGGAGATAATTTATTCGTGGCGCACCGCCACAGATAAATGAATGTATGGGAAACACCGTCAGTGAGCTCATGTTCAGGAAACCAGTCTGAGATGATTTGAGCTTTATGGCGTGTTATCCTGCTGGTAGTAGCCATCAGACAATGGGTGCACTGTGGTCATAAAGGCCTGGACACAGTCAGCAACAATACTCAGGTAGAGCTGTGGGGTGTAAATAATGATCAGCTGGTACTAAGGGCCTCAATGTGCGCTAAGAAAATATCCCCACCCCCAACACTCCCACCACCAGCCTGAACCGTTGAAACAAGGCAGGTGCATCCATGCTTTCATGTTGTTCACTTAACATTCTGACCCTAAATGTTAAGACTCATCAGACAAGACAACTTTCTTTCAATCTTCTATTGTCCTGCTTTGGTGAGGCCATGCATATTGTAGCATCAGTTTCCTGTTTCTAGCTGACAGGAGTAGGGCTGTAGTCTCCTGGTAGACTAGTCGATTATTTGGTCATATGCTCTCGTCCGACCAAATTCTCATTGGTGGAAAATAGGGATGCAACGAAATGAAAATTTGTGGCTGAAGCCGAATAATATTAAACGCTTGGCCGAATACCAAGTACCGAATATCGTTGTTTAGTTTTTTATTAGTTTTTGCAGATGAACCTCCTCAGATTAGTGTAGTAGTATCACGATACCACAGTGAAAATGAGGCAGATGTGCCTTTTGTCATTTATAAAAAGATAAATCACTTTTTTATAAGAGGTTTACATCAATGATATTTCAATGTAATAAATTACTTATTGAATTCATACTTCAAAAACAGCATCAATCAGTGATGAACATGGGGGGGATCAAAATAAAATAAATAAAATAAAAATTAACCAGCCACCCTCCTCCCCTGACAAGTCCCTTCATAAGTAAAGAACCGTCCCTAAAGTGCGGTGAGGTTTGTGGACCGTTACCTGCCACAGAGACAGAAATGTGAACGGCTCATTTCTCCCCTGACACGTCACATACCTGTGTTCGGCTGGCTCGGCTGTTCAGGTACTACTGTGCAGTCATGACGCCAAGAAGAGGATATTATTGGAGCCGACTTCTCCACCGCTCGTAAGCCGATGGCCGCCGTATTTGACAGGGATACATTACTGTCTGTGTCTGTGACCCCCGTTCAACCCACAACCGGTGAGATTCGCCTATCATTTCTGCGAGTGGTTGAAATCTGTAGGTAGCTCGCACAGCTTGCTGAATGATTTAAGCCTGTTTTGCTCACTCAAAACTATTTTTAGTCGCAAATGCAAATGCGGTGAGTGACGGACGGATCGCCACACTGCCCACATTTTACTCCGCCCGTCACGGCACTCTGTTTGATTGCATTATGAAAACACGCCGCTATCATTCGGCCTTGCTTTTCACTTATTCGACCGAATACCGAATATGTGTTTTTTTTCAATATTCGGCTGAATATATTCAGTTACCTAATATTCGGTGCATCCCTAGTGGAAAAAAAGTGCTACATCAACAGCTTTCCAGGTTTAATTATTTCCTGTGGCGGGGGGACAGGCTAAGTTACCTGTGAAAATGGGGGTGTTTTCAGAACACCCTAGAGATGGTTGTGTATGAAAATCCCAGTAGATCAGCAGTGTCTGAAATATTCAGACAACCATGCCACCGTTCAAAGTCGCTTTTATCACTTTTCTTTCTCATTCTGATGCTCAGTTTGAACTTCAGCAGGTCGTCTGACCATGTCTACATACCTAAATGCACTGAGTTGCTGCCATGTGATTTGCTGATTCGCTATCTGCATTAATGAGCAGTTTAACAGGTGTACCTAATAAAGTGACCGCTGAGTGTATACTGCAACTCGACTTCTTGTTTAATTTAAGGTTAAATATAAATTGATAAATAAAACGGTAGGAATTCAGATTATTGATTTTACACAGTGGTAGAGATTAAAAAACAGCACGGGACAATGTTATGTTTAAGTACGTCATTCATCTGTAACCTCATTTTCGAAGTAGATGTAAACAGGCAGAAAATAAAAAAGGATAATACTTTCAAACAATCTGCCTGCAGTGTAACTGTAGCCTTAATTAGAGTTTACCTTAAATGTAGTGTTGCAATGCCTGGAAGAAGGAACGGTGGTGAAGTTTTGTGTGCTTGAGTGTGTTGTTCAAATGCTCCACTGATTCACAAAAAACTTTTAGGGGGAAAAACATCACTATGCCCAGCAGCCCACGGTAACAGGGGAGTCTGGGTTTTGAGATAACTCCATCTCTGGCTGCTGGGAGATTTAAAAACACACATACACACACAGACAAACACACCAGTAAGCACATCTACAAAGACAGCACAGCTACCAAGTGCATTCATGAATCTTAGAAAGGCACTCAGAGGACTCGGGTGGAGAGATTCATTTTGGAAATCAATCTGAAAGATTACATGTCAAAGCAGTAACACATGTTAACAAATTAAGAAGCTACGTCAAGCAACAATTATGCAAAGTGTGATATGCAAGAAGTGGCCAAGCTTCACATGAAAATAAATGGCCTACAAGGTATTTAAGGACTTTCAAAGTGATAAAAGAAAGATGTCAAAATCAGTATTTCACGGACTGATTCATGTAATTTCTCATGCGCCCATGCTAAATTTTTTGTTACTATGTTATGTTAAATTGGTTAGCAAATAAACATTCCATCATTCCTCATAATCATCATACATTATAGTCATGATACATAATTACCATAATTTGTAAATCCTGAGGGGAAAATGAGATGAATTTACTAACAGATAGTCATTGTTGGAAACAGGGATGTGAACTTTTTTTACATTAATTGTGTGTTTTTTTGGTTGTGTGTGTGCGTGTGTTCTTAAACTACTTGGTCATTGATCAACTACCAGCCAGCTTGTTTCTTGCCCCCTCATTAGCTGGAAAATCTATTTTTTAATTACTAGCAAGCTATTAATGATACACATGAACACACCAAATGTGTTCCTCCTTAATTGTAAATAAGACGTGATATATACTTATATACTGTATGTGTGTATATATATATATTTGTATATATATATATATATATATATATATATATATATACACGTTACGTTTACTTCTGCGGTGGTATGTGTGTGTCACTCTGCAGTTACACCTCCAAAACACTAGTCTGCGGTGGAGGACTCAACTCACAACTCACAACATTCACCTTCTTCTTATACTAAACACGTTTTCCAAACAAATACAACATGCTGACGTTATTAGCGCCAGCCTATGGCATTTTACATAGTATACATTAGCCTAGCGACAAGCGGAGATTTCCTCTGCTCATATGAAGCCAGGATAAATCCAGAAGTATACATCCCTGAAGGATAAATCACACACACAACTTAAAATGCTATTTTAGTGGAGGCTTTACTGTCTTCACAATTTATTGTTTCTTATCTGTGAAATACAAGTAAATACAAGCTTCTTTTCCACTGAGGGAAATGGTGTCAGTTTACAGAAACAGACGGGAGACCTGAGTAACCGCAACACTGAACGTAGGGTGGGCGGGTCCAGCATTTTCACAGGTAACTTAGACTGTCCCCCTGCCACTGGAAATAATGGATTAATCCTGGAAAGCTATTGATGTAGCACTTTTCTCCTTATGACAGTAACACGCGATTATTCGACCAATGAGAATTTGGTCGGACGAGAGCATAGCAACCAAATAATTGACTAGTTGACCAGGAGACTACAGCCCAAATATATACATATATATATAGTATAGATAGTATAGCATGTATATGTTAAGATTGCTGTCATTTATGGTTCACACTCATGCCTATTATTAAGTCATGCACCACAATGCAGGCTGCTCCCCGTCATATGATGGGAGCCAGAGCATGTGAGCGGAGCGGAGGGATTTTGTGTTGAGTGAGGAGCGGCTATTTTTTTTAAAAGGTGGAGCAGAGCCTTATATCTCACTCCAATTTCGCTCCGGTCGCTCATGCCCCACGCAGAATGCGTCTTTGCACCTGCGCACACCCACACTATTTTCTTTCAAAACCATGGAGTTTACTGTGTACTTCAGAAAAGAAACTGAGAAGAGAAGCAGCGGTACCTTGGAGAACGGTCCCTAACTGCGGGGAGAGGCGAGAGGGCTTCTCCGGAGGTCGGCCGCTTAACCTGGTCCGTCTCCTCCACACTTTGACTTATTTCCACCCTGCCGACAGCGGTACTGCGGAGAACGGTCCCTAACTGCGGGGAGAGGGGAGAATCTATGTAGTGTTAAGACTGATAAAGTCTTAAAGAGAAAGTTTGGGGTGGAAACAAGCACAGTACTTTGACCTAGTAGACCAAGGTTTGTGTCCAGTGTGAAACCAAAAAGTCACCGTTGAGTTATTTGTAAGTTAGGTACATAAGTCATGTTGTCATGTCACCATATCGCCTTACGTCACATTTACGTTGCTATGGTCCCTGTTAGGCCCAGGGGATGAGAGGAGTAGCAAGAAATGAATGTTGAGCCAAACAACAGTTTTTTTTCTAAACTTGACCACACTCTAGACACAACCATGTAACAGCCATATTGACACGTCCCGTGATGTCAACAACAGACGCACCCAGAATACGTAGCGCATCATGAGTAGATGTGAAAGTCCACAGACTAAATGGCGATATTTGACGAGTTGGGAGTGAGAACATGTTGGCTATGCTGTTACCCCAATCTTACTGTGAGAGAAGCATTACACTATCAGCGGCAGGTACGTTTCAAATAGAAGAGAATAGAAAGACCTTTATTGTCATGATGCAGCATGTGTATGACGAAATTAAAACAGCTTCCTCTGATGCACCTGATACTAGTTAAATGACAACCACAATAAGAGCTAATTGAATTTTCTTAAATGCTAAGGATATACTTCAGTGTGTACTTTATTAGCATTAAAAATGTGAAAAAAATACTGCTGTTCCATGTTTCTGGCAAACATGGACATGATTTTACATCCTGTGAATTTCTCTGAAAAGTACACAGTTTTTTGATTTGTCCTTTCCAATTTATCTTGACTTAACAATGTTTTCCACCGAGGTCAATAGGACTGACAGCACCTCTGTCTGTGGTACTAAAGCTTATTCCTCCCTTTGGATATTCTCTGATGCTTGGGTGAGTCAGTCTGTGGTCATGAGGTGTAAATGTTTGAGAGGCTCAACAGATATTCCAGCTTATCATTGATCGGAGGCAAACTTTTTATCGACCTCTAAAAGAATAAGAACAAAATCCATGCACAATCTCTTCTATCCAACCAGCTCTGACAGCAACCAACGAAAAGCAAGGCAGTTACAGTTTCCTGTTTGAGTATCCATAGCAACCACAGCTGTATTGTTTTGGTCGCTGATAGTCAAGGTTATGAGCAGGCGCCACATGACATAGTTTCACTGATAACAAACAGAACATGAATGTTTTTTGCAGACTCTCATAACTTCACAAATATCTGTTCCTACACAAAGACTTGCCTTGAAACTCCTGCAGCCTTGTACCCGATGAAGCCTGAAAACCAGTGAATGGTTTACTTTGACACAATCTGCTCCGCTCCTCTTTGTTGAACATGTGTTGCTACACTATATACAGAAAAAGAAAAACACAAACAATTTTTCTTTTCCCATTAAAAGGTCCATGATCCGTTAGTAGGGATGTATATCGTTAGGAATTTATTGATAACGGTATCGATACTGCCGATTGATACCAATACTTATCGATACTCTTATCGATACTACTATACATAATTTGGTGTAAAAAATAATGATGTGAAAATATGTCAAAAAGATTCAGCTTTTTTATTCAAAATCAGCGAGCAAATCTTGTCTCTAACAACTGTCATAAGCCCTATTGAGGATGGGTGAAAGTTTAACTTAAGCAGGTATGAGTTTCAGATAGTATCTCTCTGGAAGGGGGCTAGCAACTTGGGTTAAGGGCTTTGTTCATCTCCCTACAGGAAAATAATAATTAACCCTTTGATACATGCACTAAGAAATTACCGATAGCAGCACCGTTTGTCAAAAAGCTTTGCGGTTCTAAAGGACCGACACAATTCTTGGTATACATCCCTATCCGTTAGGTGGTTAGAGGTTTAGAGACAGTTCAGTGGTGTAAATATAAAAAAAAAAAAAATCCATTAGTGATGACATTTCTTTGGCAGATACTCATTCCAAAAATATCAGCTAATTATAGTCAAAGACAATTAACAAAAGTCATAATGAACATATAAAATGGCTTTTACAGACTGAATCACAATGTTCAATTAGAATAACTACTGGGTAGAAAAACCTTGCATCAGATAAATTAAAATCTAGCAGCCTTGAGCAGACATTGCCTCAGTTAGTTTTTAACCTTAAAAAACAGATAGTCTTTATAGATGGATAACTTAACCAGGTATATCAAAGCCACCAGACTCTACGAACAAAAACAGTCCTTTTACATAGCAGGACACAGAGTTGCTGGTCTACCACAGTGTTGAATAGTTAGTGTGTAAAGTAAATATTCAAATATATATACACATACTATATATATATATATATATATATATATATATATGTGTGTGTGTGTGTGTATGTATGTATATGTAGCGTAGACTTACACTGTTATTGAGTTTTGTTTTTTTATGTTTTTGCTGCAGCCCTGTCCCTGTATTATCAAACATGATAAGTAGCAACAAAGTATATAAAAAAAGAAAAACAGAACCATCAGGCATGTCGGACAAAAATGTTTAACTTTATAACAGAATAGAAATCAACAAGTTTGCCGATTTCACCAAACTCCACTTGTCACCAATTGCTAGTTTTATACTATATAGTGATTGTTGTTATTTGAAAAAAAAAACCAACATGGTAATTTGCTCTATGAAAGTATGGCAATCAATTGTGTCAAATCAGGCAGCTACCTCCAGGGCTGAAAAACAAAGCCAATGTGGAAGTGCTAAAAACTGAAGTTTCTTAAATTGCCACTTGAGGCTGACTCCTAGAGCAAGTCAATCCCCATAGACCCCCATGTTAAAATTCCCCAGCATGTTTACAGCCTGGTGCAATAATTTTGGTGTAGGTTGCCAATTTCCATGTTTGTGACAACTGTACAGGGATGAATTTTAAGATAACTCACCCATTTACATTTCATTAAGGCTCCAAGTTATGCATTATAATAGGCATGGCCACTCTGAGTGACAGGGGAGTACCATTCGTTGACATGTCGCCACCACTGTGACAACATTGCTTAGGTAACGTAACCATGGCTTAACCCCAGCATAACCACAGTAGAGGCGTAGCTGTAGCAGTTGCTATTTCAGAGTGTCAGTTTCAGTAACTGAAATTTATATGTAACATTCTCATTGCCTAAAAAAGTTTTGTTCAGCATTTGGTTGTACTAAAAGACCTTCTAAGGAGTGAGAAGTTTGGTTTTTCCAATAAGAACAATTTTGTTTTAATGGTTCTAAGCCTGTTTTTTTACTAATGAAAATTAGCAATGGCATCATCACAGTTAAGACTGTAAATGCAGTGTGCTAACCAGGCTAGCACTTAGCCTTAGGGTGAGCTTCACCCTTTTGTCCAAATATGGTCACCTCTGGTTCCAAAAATATAAAATGGTAACAGCTAAAATGCCACAGTCAGGGTTTTCAAATGGGAGCCGTCACACCAATGGGTGACGTTGCGGTGCCTACAAACATGCAATAGATGCAAGATGGTAAAAGCTTTTATGTAATTTTCCTCTGGTAAAAAGTTTGTTTAAAATGAAAATTAAAGGTTAATAAACTTAATGTCAAGGCAACATAAAATGTTTATTAACACAAATTCAGCTCTCATTAATGTCACATTTTAGACCAACTTTTATAAGAACATTAGGAGATGAGATTAGAACAACTTCCATGAAGTAGAGGAAGCAACAAGAAATAGAAGACTTTACAGAGGACTATTTGACAGGAGTGTGTTGACACACTGGCTCCAGTATTGACTGCAATTCCAATACTGGGGAAATTATCAGGTTAATTTAAGAAAGCTCTAATACATTTGAAACAAGTAGGGTTTTCGTCAATATTTTTGATGCTATGGACCGTTTCAAACTGGACAACATAGACATTCTAAATGGGCCCCTTTGTATTTCCTATTTGAATGTACGTTAATGCAGAAGCTGACAGGAAGTAAACAGGGACCAAAGTTGTTGCCCTAGCAACAGAATAGCAATGAAACGGTCCATTGGAAGTGACCTGCTCAAATACAAAAGTTTAATTTGAAACAGATGGACACCTGTCTCCCATTTTGTCTTAAGGATAAATGCAACGGCAGGTGCATAAATAAGGAGGGAGTAATAGGCATGTGCATAGTTAATGATTGAAGTATTGGTCATTATACATTATGCCAGCCCGGGGCACTCAGTCCCACAATCATCCAGCTACAAAATAAACAGAGGTCATTTTTAAACCATGTGCCTGGTATACTGGTGGCTGCAGTAGTCTTCTACTTAAAATGTATGCCTTGAAGAAAATTGAAGAAAAATGCCTATGTATAATTAAAGAATATACTCAACTACAAAACCAATGTTTTAAATGTTTGGATGCATATTTGCAGAATTTGACATAAATGCCAATCAGTGCTTAAACTGCCTGCACACATCATTTGTCTTTTTTCCAAGGATGTATTTAACAATTCATGTGAATGCTATTCAGAATAAAAGCCACCACGTACTTCACCAGTTGTTTAAAACATGTTCTCACCACCAACTTGTCAAATACTGACACTTGGTCAGTGGACCTGTGCATCATACCATGACACTTGAGGTACCTCTCCAGTGTCGGATTTGGACGCTAAGGGACAGTGTGCCACTTTGTGATTCTTACATGCAGAGTCTTTTTAAAGTTATCTTAAACCAGTGTAGGTTTACTTGGTTAGGTTCAGAAAAAGGATAATGAAATACGTATGTTTGTTACTACTGCAACATAATGATGTGTATTAGGGATGCACTGAATATTCGGTAACCGAATATATTCCGCCGAATATTGCAAAAAAACACACATTCGGTATTCGGTGGAATAAGTTAAAAGCAAGGCCGAATAATAGCGGCGTGTTTTGATAACACAATCAAACAGCGTGCCGTGACGGGCGGAGTAAAATGTTGGCAGTGTGGCAATCCGTCCGTCACTGCACTCGCATTTGCAACTGAAAATAGTTTTGAGCGAGCAAAATAGGGTTAAAACATTCAGCGATCTGTGAGTAAAGATTTCAACCACCAGCAGAAACGATAGGCGAATTCCACCGGTTGTGGGTTGTGTATTCCTGTCAAATACGGCAGCCATCGGCTTACCCGCAACGGAGAAGTCGGCTCCAATAATATCCTCTTCTTGGCGTCATGACTGCACAGTAGTACCTGAACAGCCGAGCCAGCCGAACACAGGTATGTGGCGTGTCAGAGGAGAAACGAGCCGTTCACATTTCTGTCATTGTTGCAGGTAACGGCCCACAAACCTCACCGCACTTTAGGGACTGTTCTTTACTTATGAAGGGACTTGTCAGGGGAGGAGGGTGGCTGGTTGATTTTTATTTTATTTATTTATTTTATTTCGATCCCCCCTATGTTAATCACTTAGTGATGCTGTATGAATAAGTCAATAAGTAATTTATTCCATTGAAATATCATTGATGTATTACAGAAAAGTTATTTATCTTTTTATAAATGACAAAAGGCACATCTGCCTTATTTTTGCTGTGGTATCATGATACTACTCAGAACCGTGATATTTTGGTACCGTGACAACACTAATCTGGAGGGGGTTCATCTGCAAAAACTAATGAAAAACTAAACAACGATATTTGGCATTCGGTACTCGGTATTCGGCCAAGTGTTTAATATTATTCGCCTTTGGCTTCGACCCCAAATTATCATTTCGATGCACAATGTGTATGCCATTGGACATATGTCACATACTACACAACACTCTACATTATGAAATTGAAATAACTAAACACAGCACAATTCAAGCCAAATGATAGGTACGATTATTCTGATAAATACTGAAATCACAAAATATATTTCTTGCACTGCCACATTTAAAACCAGACTGGTCTTTCTTCACAGTGCATCTTGTAGAAGCAAATTTTGAATACATATGCCAAAACTTTTTACTCAGTTTAATCAACAAAGCGCTGTTTTTCACTTTGACCTTATGCTAAATTCCTGCTAATGTACAAATCTTTGCAAATATTAAAATAAGACTTAAAATAAATCCTGCACCTAAATTGTAAATAGCTTTACAGCGCAGATACAGGTCTCACGCACTCTTTGCGTAATTTCTTCTCTCCTAATTCTGAAAAACTTTTAAACAGCAGGTGATGAAGGTTGATGATTGGATGGTTTTCGCTTTGCCCATCTGCAGTCGCAACATTCAGGAAAGTTTGTCACAGGTGCTGCCGCAGAGAGTGGGTGTAGCTGCCTGACTCCTTTTTTGGAAGTGGGAGCTAGCTGTTAGTTTTGAGGGAACTTGACTTGATATGCAGTTTTCCATGCAATTTAAATGTCTATATCGCAGTCGATCATGTTAATTTAATTGTGGGAAGCCAAAGTTGTGATTGTAATTATTGATTAGTTGTGCAGCCCCAACTCAATGTTAACTTTTCACACAGGACATAAACTTGGGGAAAGTCCACCATCCCTTCTTCCCGCCCTCAAAGGACTTTCTCACTCTTCATAATATGGCCGCTGCTAAGAGCTACTGATAATGACCCACCAAAATTACTGCATATTATGTGGAAACCCATTAAACTATGCAGTCTACTGCTTCTTTGACCAGTTAGTTTATTTTACTGTGTGACTTGTGTGGTGAATCTAAACTAACCCTTTTAAATGCCAATGTCACATAATAACACTAAAAAAATAACTGTTACAGGCAATGGTGGACCAGCAGGGTCTGTATTCAGTAGGGCTGCAGTCTCCTGTCATTGGTCGAATAATCATCGTGTTATTTTCATATGGAGAAAAGTGCTACATCAATAACTTTCCAGGATTAATCCATTATTTCCTGCGGTGGAAGGACAGGCTAAGTTAAGATAAAGACAAGTGTTTGTCTTTAAGTTCTACGATTTATAGTGAAGCCAGTTTGCGTACTTGTGTTTGAAATTGTCCCTATTAAGGCATATTTAATGTGTGTTTTGAATCAACCATATAAATAAAGTTTGATTTGAACTAAACTTTACAGCACTTAACACAGTCCTCCACCGCTCACTAGTGTTTTGGAGGTGTAACTGCAGAGTGACACAGACACACCACTGCAGAAGTAAAAATAATGTGCAGATTTTTTTTGTCCCCATGACTAATCAATTAGTTGAAGATTATGTGTGACTTTAGTCGACCAAGATTTTCTTTAGTTGACTACAGCCCTAGTATTCAGCAGTATTAAATCACTAATGGAGTCACAATGGAGTCTAGCTTTGAAGACCACAATGTATGGGCTTCATTTTCCCATTGGAAATGACTGTCTGACATTAAGGTGAGGTAGTGAAAATACTGTCCATAAAGCATACACTTAAACTGACACTGATTTTTTTTTAGGTGGGACTTTTTTTAGATAGCTAGTTCAGGGAATACTACCTTTTATGTAAATATGATAATTCCCTGATTATAAGTAAGCAATGAGTGCATTTAGTATCAGGATGTTCCTGAAACAGCTAAATACAGAAAGAAATAGCACAATCAAACAAGGCACAACAAAATCTAAGTCAGTAAAAGAAATTATGAAAATCAGATAAAGTTAAAAATAAAGTTCTCCTCCTGTACAGTGAACAGATTTTTAAGTAGCGATGCTACATCACAAGACTCATTTAAGCATCTACAATGGTGTAAATTGAGAGTATTTTAATTAGGGAGAATGATGTACGCACCACTCTTGGCCACACTCGAGTGAATTTTAAAAACTCATTACTTAAAATTATCTCATTAGCTTTAAGACGAGGGGTAAAGAAGAGTCATGGTGTGACAAAATGCTCCAAAGAAGAAAAAAAAAGAATAAAGACTAAGAAAGAAAGCCACGAGTTTATCTGAGAAACTTCTAAAGAAAATCAGTTGAGTGGTCCTGTGGCTTCAGAGCCGGACTAATTACGCCCAGTAGCCTAAATTGCTGTGTGCATGTGTACGGTGAGAGTGTGTGTGTGGCAGGAGAACAATAGTGTCTGATTAAACCATCCTCACCGCCCCATGGGTCTTCATCCCCTGGACTCCTTGCAATCATAGCCAGTCTCCTTGCATAACTGGAATTAAATTATGAATTACATGAATTACACTAATCGGCTTTCCTATTAGGCAGTCATGATAAACTCATCATGTATCAACCCAGAAGCAATGTGATGATACATTTGTTAGCCGTGTACTGATTATATGTATGTAATCTGCCATTGTTACTGAAAAAAACACATCTGCTAAGAGGTACCTTGGAGAAAACAGGTAATTAATTGTTGGTAATGGAGAAAATAAATTGCTGTGTGATGCATATAAATGCTGTTAAGATATTCAAAGCCTTTCTTGCAAAATACGTAGAAATACAGCTGTCGAAAAATAAATAAAGTTTTATAGATTTCTCATGAAAAGGCTCCCGGTCTCACTTTAATTTGACTTGTTTTGTGAACATCTTTGGAGACTAGAGTAATAAATACAAGTAGCTGATAGCAGCTCTGTGACATCAGGGAGAAGCTCAGTCAGGAGAAAAAAATACAGAAGAAAATGTTTGGCAGCAGTAACTCCTTTTAAGCTTTGGGTTGGCTAGAAACAGATGAAACAGATAAAGTTCATGCAGAGTGTCTGTTATCCTCTATTTTGTGACAACTTTCTGTTTTTTTTTTTGAATATGCAGATATAATCTTGCTGTTTGCTTTTTTGTTTATGGTTTGGCTGAGCTGCTGAGTAGCATACAGAATCAGAGTAAGAGTCTGGTTTAGTGCTAATTAAATTTTCACATAAGGAATTTGCTTTGTAGTGAATGATAAATATGGTCAGAAAAAATAAAAATATAAGCAAGTATTGCAGAGATCAAGAGGCATAAATATAAGATAGAATAAATAAACAATTGGAATAATTAACCCTTTGGGCCATAGGCCTTTTTTGGGGTATTTTTTACTGTCATTACTTTTAAGCTCATATCACAGTCATTATAAAGGCTACATACACATGCTTTTTTTTTCAGGACAATCTGGGCTAACCAGACTTGCCATCATTCCATGTCCTTCTATGTGCCTGTATTTTATATTATTTTTTATATCAATTAAAAAAAAAAATCTGTGTTACTAAATTCTTACATTTTTGCATGTATATCACCATAGCCAGGCAGACATAATTGTATTTTATCATTATTGCAAGAAATTCCATTGACTTCACACAAGTCACAGATGTGTTTTATTTGAAAGAAACATGCAGTATTTACATCTAAGATCATAGAAAAATAGTATTAATATTATTCCTCACTATATAAAGTGACTGATAACAAGATCTGTATCATGGATTGTAAAGAAATTCATCAGGTTTTTATTTTGTAGACAATTGATCTGTATTTACAGCGTGTTGGGATGACAGCATAATGATGTGTGCTTTCATGTGATGCGACCCTGCAATCGCGAGTAATCCATCCAAGAGTAATGTATGAAAGCTCTGTTATACATAATTTTAGTGTAACATTATAATTTTTTTTCCTTGTGAAAACATTGGACTACAGACAAGTGCTTGTTGGAAAGCTACAGTTCCGTTGTTTCACATGATATGAGGGGCTTCTCACTATGACGGATGGTTGCGAGAGAAAATCGATGGAGAAGAACAGGTGTGCATTTGGACACACTTTGTGTCCGTGCCCATAGGATTAAGCAAGAAAATACTTCTGCCTATGCTGTGACCTAAGCAGTAGCCTAACATGCACCTCTGCAGAAATGTAACTACACATCACAGCGACAAGCGGCAGCGGCTAATTTATACAGTGTAAAATGCTATAGGCTTGTGCTAAAAACATTAGCATGTTGTATTAGTGGGGAAAATGTGTCCAGCAAAAGACCAATGCTTTGTCTGTGAATGCTGCGAGTTATAATGAAGCCAATTTGTGTACTTGTGTTTGAAATTGTTGGGATATAGCCATGTTTAATGTGTGTTTTGGGTGTGTTTTGAATCAACTAAACTTTACAGCACTTCACAGAAACCCCGCCACCAACTAGTGTTTTGGAAGCTTAACTGCAGAGTGACACAGACACAACACTGCACAAGTATTAAGGCTCACAACAGTGTAGGCCACGTGTGAAGGCTACAGTGTAGGCTCTGTAGAGCTGACGCACTAGTATAAATCCATCTTTAGTGTCAGTGGGGGTCCTGGGCCTTTTTGAGGAGGCCAGCTGCAGTCAGGAAGAAACTACTCTTATGGTGGGAGGTTTTGAATCTGATGGACTGCAGCCTTCTACCCAAGGGAAGTGTTGCTACACAATAATGAACATTCAAGTGTGTTCAAATATTGACAGCCATTCGCTGCATCTTTTTATCTGACAATAATAAGATCATCAAAGCACAGTGACCAGAATACAATGCTGGCATTATACCTTTCTGCAAACCGTGGATATGTTACATTTGTACATTTCATACGTATCATATCAACGTTTCTAAAGTAACGTAGTTGAGATTACATGTATATGAACTGAGTTTCCCATCAGGACAGGGGTAGGCAACCTGTGGCTTTGGAGCCTAACGCAGCTCTTTAGCCTCTCTCGCTATAGTCAGTGTTATCTTGATAATATGACTCCAATATAAACCATAGAAGTTCATATTGTCTAAGTGTTAAATTATTGTTTTTCTTTTCTTTCATATCAGACAAGATAAGGTTTGTTTTACCTTGACATGTTTCGATGGATGTCTCCTGTCTTCAGAAGCGTCACCAGATTTCATTGGTAATGTGCCTTATATCAGCTGATGTTACGGAGGCATAGTCGCCCTGTCAAATTTAAGACGGTAACCATGCCTCCTGCTGTCAGGTTGCTCCTCGAAGACGGCGCTCCAGGTATGTGACAGCGTGTATGCTTCCCCTATCCCCGTTCATCGTCCTGCGGGCCCGCTTCCTCATCTCCGCTGCCTCTGGAGGCACAAGAACCTGGACTAATAAGATATACATTATGCACAACTTCACTTTAAACATGAACATTTGGAAGCAGGTTTGCAGACATCTTCGATAATTAACTTGTGTAAAAAGCAAATAATAAAAGGAATACAGTTTATTACAGGAAGACATTCATCAACACATGTGAACCAGTTGAATAATGTCTTCTGTGTCTCTGGTGGCTTGGACTTGCAGACGTCATGTTTAATGTAAAGCCCACGTCACAACTGGCGCATGTTGTTTGAAAGACAGGAGGTCTAATGAAAATGGATTATCAAGTTGCATACACATGGTGCTCTTGTCCAAGGGACTAATAATCCCCCTTTCATCCACCCATGTACACACACACACTCTCATATGCCGTGGGCAGTCTCAGGTAGAGCTGATGGGAATGCCGCTAGTTCTATATGCATTGCATCAAGTGTTTGACCAAAGTATTGACACTCTAACTTTTCACTTGATGATGGGGCTGGAAATAAAGTGAAGGGATCACCAAGGCAATCCAATAGCTGTTGAGATATTTCAGACCAAAGTATTGGACCACCAGAGCCATGCCGCTTGCGTGGTTAAAGATAAGTCTTGATGTCTGGATGGTTATGGCGCCACTCTTGGTAGTGAAGGTTATCTTACAAACAGATGTGGATTATCAAGATGCAGAGAGCTAATGACAACCAAAGCGGCGACTACCGGGGGGGTCTAATGTAGAATTAGCTTTGAGAGTTCTATCTCTCTCTTCCCTTGCATGATTTCCCTTGTTTGATACCTTGTTTGCCTGGCTGCCTGTGGCTGGTGTGCTTAGCATTACTAATAGCACTGCTACCAAATGGATTACATTCCTATTAACATGTTGACACTGTCTCCCCCAGGCTTCATGACAAACAGAGTAAGGGAGAGATGGGGTTGCAGAGAAATACAGAAAGAGAGAACAGGCTTTTTAGATGAGACACACAGAGACGGAGGAAGCGACTGTGTTGTGCTAATACACATGGAAGCCTATCTAATGTTCAACTTCATCTTCCTCAAGTCAAACACCAAAGCACTAACTGCAGTCAAATATGGTGTTTGTTTTGTTGATTATTTGTAGATACAACATCTCACAGTTCTGATAAAATCGTCTGTGTCTGCCTGTGTTGTGGATTACAAGGTCAACTTCTATTTTTGGTGGAATTGTCTGCAGGGATTTGACCAGCACCTGAAAGACAAGTTCAGTTTGTACTTTTCTACATTTTTGATAATTTTCATTTAATTTAGGAATGAAACCACATGGTTTAGAACAGCCAGCAGCCCCAGGGTACAGAATAAACTGCTTTAAATTGGATACATTTATAGAAAAATGCATAATGGTCAGCTTTTTTGTTCCAGTAAAGCTAACGTTTGGGAGATATGGGGCTTTATAGCAGTTGGCAGAACTGTTGTAGAAGTGCTATTGTCAGTTTTGTTAGACCCAAGGGACCTTGTTTGTGTTTGACATTTTTTTGTTTTGCCTATTTAGTATTTTTCTTCCACACTCCCAGAGTGTTAATAACACATTACAGCACTGTTGTGTATAAAAGGCTCACAACTATAAAGATATCCTTGGGTTTATTGTCACTGTAACACTTTCATATCTGAAATGTCTTTCATTCCTTCCTGCATTCCTCCATTGCTATGTGTGCATGGGTCTTAGCAGTGTTTCCCCAAGCTCAACCGCCTCGGAGGTGTGGGGGGTGTTTGCGATGTGGCACGGCTGGATGGGGGCTGCATGGTACACATTTTAATTAAATTAATTAAATAATGGCTAATGAGTAAGATAAACATTAAAATATGTACTTAAGTCTTTGCCAGGTAAAATGAATTATGCTGGTGTTAACTGGGAACATACCTAAACTAACCAATGTCAACAACACCTCAAGTTTTATATAGCTATTTCAAGGTACAAATGTGGGACTTAAAAGTGTAAATTTCAAATCTAAGATGTTTTTATGCATACAAAATACTTCTGAAAATACTTTCTTTCAAATTTTGTTCACAAATATGTGAAAAAAAATCAGTGTTAGTGATCAACATGCTGATTAAATAGTATGTTTACTACACAGGTGTCCCTTAGATTAGATTAGATTAGATTAGATTAGATTAGATAGAACTTTATTAATCCCTTGGGAAGACTCCCTTGGGCTGGTCACAATAAAAGGTAACTCGAAAATGTGCAGTTTTAGCTTTAAGAACAAAATTCATTAGGCATTCTGAACTATGGATTTCACATCACTTTGCCAAAGGTGAGCAGTTGCCCAGCTGTCAGGTCAAGACCCTGGTGAGGACGATGAGCATGCACATGAGTTTCAGTGAGACAGTTTCTCATGGTTTGCGCATAAGTTAATCACTTGTGACAACCAACAGCTGTTCTGGTGGTTGCTCTCAGACGATCTTGACAACGAAGACGAAGATGTGGAGGTCCTGGGCTGGTGTGGTTACACGAGGTCCGCTGTTATGAGGATGGTTGGATGTACTGCCAAATTCATGGAAACAACTTTTCATTCAAATTTGGGACATCTGTGGCCTTTTACTGTGACCATCCCAAGGCACACCTATATAGTAATGATACTTTTAATCGGCATCTTGATATGCCACACCTGTCAGGTGCACCAGTTATCTTGGGAAAGGCGGAAGAGCTCACTAATATTCAACAAATTTGCACCAAAAATTTGTGAGAATTGTCTTTTCCGCACATAAAATCAGTCTTAGATCTTTAACTTTCTGAAAGCTGTAAACAAAAACAAGTTTAGTGGGGTTTCATATTTCTAGTAAGGACTGAAGGTAACATGTTTCATATTTCCTGTGAATATAATCCGAACAATTTTATTTCTGTACCAGTATTTTGTATATACTGTGTGTTAATACCTTATTTTAAAAAGCGGATGCAGTCACTTGTGTGACCTAGCTGTTTCATTGCACTCACCATAAAGGTCAAAATACGAGTGCACTCTATTTTAATGTCAGCTGGCTTGACCATGGAGATGCAAGTGACAGCTGGCTTGGTCGGAATATTTTACACTGTCAGCTCCTGTGCTTCTGGGGGGGTCCATCTGACACGTTTGCATTGCCCTGGCTGTCAAGTGGAAGATGTTCACCTTTTTCAAAGACCTTAAGTACAAGACATCTTTAAATGCTACAACTGAAGTCATAATATGAATGCAGGGTCTTTGAAAGATAAACAACTATGAAAAGATAAACAGTTTAACCTTTTATTTTCATGGAAATAACTCTTGAACTATACATGATTAAAGGACATTATTTTTACTTTAAATGTCAAGTTTATTTCTTAAATGAAATGAATGAAATCAGTAATTTCTTGGCAGTCAGGTGGGGTGCCCCCCGCCCCCCGGTAGGTAGGGGAAACACTGGTCTAAGGGAATCTGAGTGCTGCTTGACCCCCAAATCAATATCAGCTCTGTTCCTGCCCACACACTCCTCCACACCCACACATGTTTTCAGTGGGCTGTTAAGCTGCCCAGCTAGCACCGATAATTCAGTCTCTGGTGATGGTGACAGTGATCGACTGTGGCAGTAACGGTGCTGCTGATGATGAAGCTGATGGTGATAAACATGGTTAATGGAGTCAAGTAATTAACTGAAGTTCACTGTTTGAACTCATCTTACTTCATTTGCATCCAACCAACATCCCAGTGCTAGGCAGCTGTATTCAAGAACAATAATCACCAAACACAGTATGCAGCCTTTTCCTCAACGTGCTGCATTTTTCATGGCAGACATTTTGAATTGTCAAAGCAGTAAAAACACAGTGCAGGGCATTGTTGCATGGCTCACTGGGGCACTTAAATTAAATAGAGGCATGTTAATGCTATTAAATACACCAATGCTTTTATTGCTACAACAAAGAATCCAACAGCCTATTGTGTTCTTCAGATATGAGCACTTTCTTGACCTGATACATCAAAGACTCACAAGAATTCAAAGCACAATCTTTGGATACCATGTGAACTTTTTCAACCACACTTTACTTTAACCTTACAAAATCAATTCAAGGTAATTTCTTGAAACTTTATCCTAGCTATATGACATTTATAAGCACTGTGTAAGAAAAATAATGAATGGTTTATAACACTATATACAGTTTAATTTGAAAAAGCTCAAATATTCATGTAAGGAAACAATTCAGAGAACAGACAGTATAATACATGTCATTAAATTGGAGATGATCAATTTTCTATTTTGTCTTCTCTATAATGGTTTAAAAGTTGATTTTTACTGTCTCAAATAATACAGAATGTGAACCTCACACTGAACAACCTGCATCTGTCTAAACAGAAGTGACTGCTCACATGTAATCTCTTTGCTGAAATGACGAGCGCACAGTAAAGTTAGTCTTTTTTGGCCCGGACATCCACAGGCTAGATCAGCCAGAAATATTTGCCCTTGCCCCAAATAGCTTCAGTGTCATGATAGCCAGTGGGTTCTAAGACTGGCTTACATGACTTTATTAGGGGAAAGCAAAGTCAGGAATTCTTAATGAGATGGTCTCCATTAGGGGTGGGCAATATATATCGTAATTGTTGTTTTAACGATGTGCAAATTTACGTTATTGAGTATGCAAATGACTTCACAAAAACAACTGAAAACACACATTGAAACCCCATTCACTTTACAAGAGTTACGTAACTTGCTTGCAGTAGCACGCCACGGTACGCCTAGGTGGTCACATGATCTCTCACTGGCACCTTCCTGGCAGGTCAGCCTGCTGGTAAACAAACATTAGCGAGATAACATGGCAACACCGCCCACGGTCATGCTGTATTGTGTTGCAGGGGAACGATTAAGGGTTGCTCAAGTACCTGAAGCCTGTGTGGTTCATGAGTGGTTTGCGGTTATAACGTTACCGATAAATAACTGAACATGGTGTCAGAAGTAAAGTCAGACGCGAGCGACAGTACTAGTGACATGCAAAGTGTCTAGTGTTAGGTCGGGAAAGTTCGCAGTACCGGAAGACCATCTATGGAGCTACCTAGCCTAGCCACAGTTAGCTGAACGAAGCGGCAACATTGCACAGTTTCAAGTCTCCCCGTCGGAAAAGTTCACCTTCAAGGCTGAAGACTGGCCTAAATGGATTAAACGCTTTGACAGATTCCACATTGCTTCTGGATTGGAGACGCAAGCAGAAGAGAATCGCAGGAATGTGATCTTTGAGAGAATAAAGTTTAATCAGTGGCATCAAGAAACGGGCGAGATGGCCGACAGTTTCATTACAGCGCTGCACTGCCTGGCGGAGCACTGCAGTTACTGGGCTCTACATGATGAGATGGTGAGGGACAGACTTGTGATGAGTCTGCGGGACAAACGCCTATCTAAACAGTTGCAAATGGACCCGGAATTGACGCTACAAAAGGCCGTCACCGGAGTCAAACAGAGTGAGCAGGTAAAAAAGCAGCAAGAAATGCTAACAACATTTTTCCTTTAAAACATTGTGTCCATTAATATCATCCATGAGAATCAATTAATGAGCAATAACCCAGGCTGTTAAAAACACATATTTAAAAGAATATCGTCTAATTATCGTTATCGTCAAAACCCCCAAAATATCGAGATATTATTTTTTGTCCATATCGCACACCCCTAGTCTCCATGCCCCATGTAAAAATAGTGTGCAGTACGTGGTATAGAAGTGACACATGGAAAACCATCATGTTCACACTCATATAGCAATTTTGTTTCTATTTGCAATTATTTTGTGTCTTTTGAGGTCATGTTATGTTTATTTTGGTCATTTTGTATCTCTTTGTTATTTTGTCTCTCCTCGTGGTTGTTTTGTGTCTTTTGTAGTGGTTTTGTGTCTCTTATTAGTTGTTTTGTGGCTAGGGCCATTTTATTTTATTTTTTTAAGTGTTATATTGTAGTCATTTTCTGTCACCTTGCTGTTGTTTTGGTTCCCTTTTGTAGTAATTTTGTTTCTCTTTGAAGACATTTTGTTTCTCTTCAGGGTAATTTTAGAGATAATTTTGTGTCTTTTCCATGTTTCTTTGTCTTTTTGTCCCTCCTTGTAATATTTTTGAGTGTCTTTGTGATTGTTTTGTTCATTGTTGTGGTTATTTGTGTCTCTTTGCAGTTCATTTGAATATCTTTGTGGTTTCTTTTGTGTCTTGTTGTGATCTTTTATGTCTCTTCCAGGTCAGTACATGTTAATTTTAGTGATATTTTGCAGGTGAAGGCCAAGTGGGCCCCTGACACAAAACTACTTTCACTGACACAGCCTACAACATAATACATAAAGAATAAATCTAGATATTCATTTCAGCCTTGAAAAGCTGGAAAAACTCACTTCTGCATGAGTACACGTGATATATATGTAAAGGAAACAGCTAAGCATTTGAAACACTGCAGTTCTTGTGGCACTTTGAGCCAGGCAAACACTCAGAGTCAGAAACGCTCACAGGGGACTTTGGGTTGTTGCCACTAAGCCTGCATGTAGTGTCAGGCTTAACTTTTCCCCAGTCAGGGTAAGCTTGTCTTTGTCCATCGTTTCAACCCGACTGCCAACATAAAGGTCATACAATTACTGGCCCACCTTTCTGTTTCACATTGCTCTTTTCAGCTCACTGTGGGTGTGTGTGTACAGTCTGGTTGAATGTCAGCTTGTAGGTCACAGATTTCTGGTATAACAACATTTTAAAGTGGCCCTCTTTCCACTTTGTACCATATCTCTCTCTCCGTCTCAAACACCTTGGCCCTGTCACAGCACAGTTTACCTCCTCAGTTCAGATGTCTGAATTAAAGGGCAACTTTCATTTTTTTTTTGGTTATCTTTAAAGTGTTTCTGCTTGAGTAGATGGCACAGAGGGTAGAGTGGCAGGGAATACAAAGCAGAGAGCAGGATGATATGATTGAGGCTGATACCCTTAACCTTAACCCTGTCGACAATGTGTGTCCCTCTTCCTATGACTTGCACAAATGGTATCTTGTGTCAGCCTCAATCAGGCTTCAGAAAACAACACAACGCTAAAATTCTCAAGTTATTAAGTCATTTTAGAATTAGTCCTATTTCTCCTTGCAGGCAAGGAAACACTTGATAGTGCAACATATTCTCATACAATGGTTTGTATGTCCAGAGAATTAGCACCCCATACATGACATTGCATACTTAACAAAAAGTACCTTACAATGACTCAAAGTTTAGTTGGTTTCACACAGCTCAAAAACACTTGGGGAAAGTCTTGCGGTTTGTGACCGAGCATCTGTTGCTTTATATTCAGTTCAGGCGTGCCACAGACTGCCACTGCCACATTGACTATAGTGACACAAACTGTACAGTTCCCATCACAACAGAGGGGAATGATACTGACTGGACCGTAATCCGTTTTTAATAAAAGTCCAATTTGAACCTCATATATTGGCTTGCCTCAACTAATGTGAACTCGCTGGTCTTTAATCCTGTTCTTCTGGACTTACAGCCCTGCTGGTTTTCATTCTAGCAATTTAATCAGGGAGTGATATACACCTGGCACACCAGGTGAATGTAATTAGCCGTGATTTTGCCTGAGTGGACATCCTGAACTGCTACATGCTGGATAGCCTCAAAGCCACAACTCATGGTATAATTGCAATTTGACGCACCCTGTATTCTGTGTGTGTGTGTGTGTGTGTGTGTGTGTGTGTGTGTGTGTGTGTGTGTGTGTGTGTGTACGTGTGTGTGTACGTGTGTGGGGAAAAGAGACTGCATGGACATTCAAAAGCATCACCTGGTCAATTCATTTTAAAGGTGGCTGGTGCATTTTTGTATGTCTGTCTTTCCTCTCACAGCAAATATAGCACATCAGATGCCAAATCCAGTTTTCACATACAAGGAAATTGCTTTGGTGTTTTGGTGCATAAACAAGAAACAAATATAGAATAGAAAAAAGTACAGTATATAATAAAACAGTTTGAAATGAAAGAGCTAGACAGGACTGTGCAAAGATATTTTTGTTTTTTTTAGATGTGTAAAGCTTAACAGTATCAAGAATTAAATCAATATGGGATGTACTTAGACAGTCCAGAAAGATGTTCATTAATGTAATGCATATAGGAATTTGTGAATGTTGTGTAACATGATGAGTTACCTTAAAGTGTGCATATATAGAATATATCAATATATATATATTTGCTGTATATTCCTAGCAAGGCTTTGCAGTTGGTCAATGGGACTTAGGCAAGGTATCTAAAGCATCACTACACACACATATACTTAACACGGTAACCCTGTGCTCCTGTGTGTAATTGACTGATTGCTTGGTCGGTTGACGATCAAAGGCAAGACTGTTTGCCTGAGTGATTGGTTTAGCAGCTGACTGGTCCACTAATTGAGTAGCTCAGTTTGTGAGTGACTGACTGGCTAAACGATTCAGACACAACTGGATGGTAGTGAGACTGACAGACTGGATACAACACTGGAAAAAAAACCCCAAAAAAACAGTATGTGCTCCAGGATTTCCGTATACCCACTTAAAAATGTGCAAAGATCCGTAACAATATAGTTTTGTGACAGAACTTTAACTTCAGTGATTTTGTTTCGCAAATACCTGGTAAATAACTGCAATAAAATACATTTTGCAGGGGAATGCATCTCCTCTTTTCCTCTCCATTTATAAAATTCACCCTGCGCGCTAGAGCCCTGCGCGGGACTGTTTTCTTTAACCCGCTCCTGAATTTCTGACCATTACCGCCCGCAACTGTACGTGATTGTCTATTCCCGCCTGCTCCCGCAATGTGTATGTCCACTCGCGCCCGCACCCGCAAAACTCTGAGAATTTATGCCCGCACAATAATAGAGATGCATTGATTTTGTGTCTTCTCCCGTCCCGCAGGAGAAAACACGTCATTTTATAGGCTATTCATGATTCATGGAGTTGTTTGTTTTGTTCCCCTGGCCTGCATGTCTTTTGACGCACTGGTCAGGAATAGCGCTCCTATTTCGTTGTTTTCATTTAGTTGTTAATGAAATAAAGGCTGTTTCATATTCTATTCTCCTCCTCTGTATTTTATTTATTTTTCTACCTTTATATAATCACGCAGTGATTGAGGTTAAGGCAAGCCCGGCGCCAGGATGAAGTTACTGAGGGGGGCAAATCTTTATTATGCAACATAGGTTCACAGTGAGTTATAAAGAGCGCGCTGCGTAATTGTCGCGCGTAATGAGAGCTCAATCCCACAATATTTGTGTTGGGTCCCGTGGGACCCTGCGGGACCCAGTCCCAATACAGCCCTCTAATGTAGCCTACTGTATGCGTTAGTGAGTGTGGTGGTGCTTAGATTTCCTGTAAGGTGGGAGGTTCATTTTGAAAGACACTGTAGCATGTCACAAAACTGACATAGAAACCGACACATCTCAAACTGATGCTAGAGGGGAACCTGGAGCATCATAAGCCCCGTTTCCACCAAGCAGTATGGTACAGTTCAGTTCGGTATGCTTTTTTTCCTGTTTCCACTGTGAAAAGTTGTGGATGGTTACAATGGAACTGTTCCATACTGTCCCCATTTTGGTACCCCTTCTGTTGGGGTACCTAGCACACACATCTGGTACTAAAAGGTGGAGCTGTGAACACTGCAGTCTGTTGGTCCGTTGGTCAATAGCGGACAGTCACTCTGCTCAGGGCTGAGTTGTGGCTGGTTTTTAGGCTCATGTAACCACTGTTCTTATCATAGAGTTTTTTTAGTAGATTGTATCAATAAAATGAAAGGATGTTTTACTGTCTCTTGCAGCAGCTGTAGTCAGAAAAAATAGCTCCATTCACTGGGATGACTGCTGATGACTTTTAACCCTTTATATAGTATAATTATGACGGTCCGCCTGGTCCTTTTTGTCTTTTTTTTTCAATAAGTGTGTCAGAAAATGTCCTTTGTGTAAATTATTTTTACCCCTTTTTTTCAGGAGAAATATAACTTTAAAAATCTGGCAAGCATTTGTCATTATTACATGTTATAAATGCTTAAAACAGTGAAATAACAAAAAAATTTCTCTTTATAAACAATATAAAATGTACATATGGAATAAAATTAAGATTACAAAAATGAAACATAACCTATTTTACATTTTGTCAAGCAGTTGTGTTTGCCTACAGCTTTCAGTGTCCATGCTACAAGTTGTTGTAACTGTTCATTTCCAGGCGTTTTTTAGCTGCAGTGAAAGTCTCTGAAGCAGTTCCTGTCCAGCTGAAGACAGAGCCCAATCTTGCACTCCTCACACATCACTGTTTCCTCCCCAGGCTTGCCCTCTGTCTTTTGCTAGTGTCCTCTCTGCTGCTGGTGGGGACAGGAAAGTGGCCTTGAGTGGGCGGCTTAGGTGGGCCAGTCAGTGGCACGGCCTCGGCCTCGGCCACAGGTCCCACTCCATCCCCGCCTTGAACCAGTGCTGGTGCTGGTGGATGGCTCTTAATCAGATGAAACTCTAAAAATATAAAGATATATCATAAGATTAGATCAGATTTATCCAAAAGAAAAAAATGTTCAACAGTATAAGAATAGGAAAAGTAATAAATATAACAGGTAAAGTAAAAAACTAAGCAATAGTAAATCAATTTGAGACAAAGCCAATATGAAAAATTACACTAGATATTGAAAAACATTATTGTAATAAAGCTGGAAATAAATATCCAGTGTATACAAACTGTATTACTTCCTGTCTCCTCCTGTTCATTCTCCTGTCCACTCTTTTCCACAAATCTTGGTGGGACTTTCCTCTCCCTAGTTGATCTCCTCAATATTCCTTCCTCCAGTATTTACAAAATTACTATCAAGAAAATATACGAAAACACGAACTATCCTAACAGGAACGATGGCAAAAAAAAAAAGGAATAATGGCGAAAATACAATTCAAATTCGGCAAAAACATGGTAAAAAACACTCCAAAATTCTCAAACAATATTAATACTATTATTTACAAGACTACAATATTAGTTACAAAGAAAACACCCCTAAACCACTGCTAAAATACCACTATATTTCCACACAATTTGAATTTTGCATGTCACTTACTGTCTCCGGCGACAGCGGTCGTTTGTGGAAAGTTAACTTGTAACATTAATGTATGAGGTGATGACATCATTCAGTCAACACACCTTAAATGTCGCTGTGACAACTTTGACCATTACTTTAGTTTCTATATGACATACACTTCCATTAATGAGTGGATCTTCAAGCGTTTGTATAAACATTAATTTCGACCAGGTTATGTGAACTGCATATATCCCAATTCTCACTCTGAGAAAAAAAAAGCATTGCAGAGCTTCGTTCCTGCAGGCTATGGCAACATTAAACCCCTGAGCTTGCCTTAGAAGGACTAAATGCACAAGCTGACTTCCCTCTGTGTCACCGGTAATGAGGGAAAACAGTGAGTGCTGGACGGAGCAGTGAGTGACAACAACCCCGCCCACATTTAAGAGTACATGTCTGAAGGGTTACTTTTAGTTCCAAAGGTACCACGAGCTGAGGGTGAGAATGTTTTGTAAGTTCAGACCTGAACTCAAAAAGTCCTTGTATTGAGATCTGTCACTGTCCCTGTAGTTGCCTATGTTGTAACTGAGGAAAGCTTAATCTATTATTCACTAAACCTTCATAAATAAGGGGCAACTTTTGCTATAGTGTTGCTTGCCCATAAGCAGGGCTGGAAATATTGACTCATCAAAGTTAGGAACCCTGAAAACATCACTGACCCCAGATGTAGATCTACATATAGTTCTGAGTACATTGTGCAATATTTGTCAGATTTATATTATACCTTGTTTTATTATTATTATCCATTTTCATACATATACCTTTGCACAATTTGAACACAGTGTGTTTGAGTATCGTTAGTATCATATGCAATCTGGAACCAAATGATATAAAGGCTGTAACAAGGGATGCACCGATCCAGTCCATCAGGTCAGTATTGACGCAGATACTGACCTTATTAAGCCGATGGAGAAATGACCTATCCGCTTTGAATACAGTTTCTCTATAAATGCCATTATAAAACTCAGTGTTTCCAGTGTCATTTACATTCATTATTAATGATGGAGCACAGGCTCAGTTTCACCCACACAGTGAGCTATACCAATTTATTTTTTACAGGTATACAGGAGAGATATATTGTATTTTAAGGAGAGATATTACACTCATTTGCAAATTCAGAACAACGTTATTAGTCCCACTAGGGTCAATTAGCTTGAAACACAGTAACATACAACAACATATGAACAAACAGATACACCAAGGAGCTTATGTCCTGAGGATTTGTTGGTTGCAGAAAGAATTCAGGTCTCTTTGTTCCAAAGCAATGAAATAGAACTGATTTTAACAATACTGTTCGGGGTGTTTCTGCCTTTTAATGCGAGGGTTATGGCTACAAGTAAAAGGAGGACTGTCAATTAAAGATTAAAGAAACAACAGCAGAGTATGATGGGCCTGACAGGAAAGGAATCTGTTTTGCAGAAAAGCAAAATTCTCTGTTGCTCCTGCTTCACAATAGCATCAGTGATCAAATTATGTTTAAGATGGTCATCAAAACTAGTAACCAAATATTTGTATGATAAATTTACACACTTTTGTTGTGTATGATGTACTCTTACTATGGATAAAGAGCTTTCTGCAGGACAGGCCACAGCAAGTCCTGGTAAATGGTTTTAAATCTAACAAACTGTTTTTAAAGACCGGGCTTCCACAAGGCTGTGTTTTATCCCCACTCTCTTCTCTGCTTACACTAACAACATTTCCTGCAGCAGTGAAGGAATGACACTTTTTAAGTATGTGGACGACATGGCTTTAGTGGCACATGTGACCGACACCAAGGCACTGTCTGACTACCATCAGGTAGTCAACAACCTGGTCCGCACTTTTCAGGAAAGCTCCCTTGAGCTCAACACCAGTCAAACCAAGGAGCTGTGCTGTGGGAGCAGAGGAACAGTGGACCCACAACAGGCTCCACTTTTTCAGCCCCTCAGCATCAACGGACAGCTGGTGGAACAGGTTGAGTCATTTAAATACCTGGGGTCTGAGATTGACACAACCTTATCATTCAAGACACATACAGACTCCATCTACAAGAAAGCTCAGCAGCGTTCCCACCTGTTGAGGAAGCTCAGGTCCTTCAATGTCAGTACAGACACACTAACCATGGTTTACAAATCACTGATAGAATCTGTTCTCACCTTCAATATGGCATCCTGGTACAATTCACTCACAACAAAACAAAAAACAAAACTTTCCCACGTAACAAAACAGGCTGGGAAAATAATTGGATCCCCACAGACCCCCCTCACAGAACTTTACACCCAGGCAGTTACCAGGAAAGCCACCGCCTTCACACAGGACCCCACCCACGCCCTGCACCCATCCTTCCAACTACTACCATCAGGTCGCCGGTACAAAGTCCCACTTTCCCGGAAGAACAGTCACACCCAGATACACTGCTTTGTCGTATATCTTGTATAACGTCTATTGGGTTTTGTGTGTCCTTGTCTATTTTATTGCGGAGCTTGCCAAAGACAAATTTCTGTTACTTGTGACAGAAAATAAAGGTTTATCTTATCTTATCTTATCTTATCTTATCTTATCTTGGCTGCATCTCTATAACATCAAAAATGAATAATTAGTTTAATGGTTTTAGACACATTTAAGTCCCAGAAGTTGTTATTACACCAAGAAATAAAATCAACAAGAGCATTCCTGTGGTTTGATTCTGATCCTTGGAGAAGGGACAGCAAGGAAGCATCATCAGAAAATTTGCCCAAACAGCTTACCTCCTGAGAGCTCCAGCATCTGTTGGTGTACATTATAAAGAGCAGGAGCAAAAGGACGCGCTCTTATGGTGAGCATGTGGTCCGAACTGCAGAGTCTGAGAGGTGGCCCTATACTGAGTTCTTCTGCTCTCTGTCAGCCTAGAAGTTTCTTGATCTTTCAACTATGGTTTTTTTCAGGAGCTGTGCTGAAGTGCATAACTTTTATTTTGTGCTGCCATTAGATATTTAGCAATCAAAGGCATCATCAGCATCCACTTTTGTTTTTCTCAAACTAAATAAGTAAATGTGAGTGCTTGTAAAAACAATTGATCACAAGTACAAGTTACTTCCATAAAATAATGTAACCAAATAGTTAAAAAGGAAAAATTCAGTCAGGACCACTTTAGTCAAAGAAAACTTTATTTCTATTTGCGGTGTTATACTTGGTGGCATGGCTCTGTTCCGGGGCATCTGCCTTGCCAAAAGCCCAAGGTAGAGATAGCACACCTCTCCACTATCCTACATGAGGAAAGTCTGAGGCAGACGGAGCAAACCTCGCTGTAGGCGTTAAGGCAGAGAGAGCACACCTCTCTGCCCTTCAATGTGCCGACAAGGAAAGTCTGAGGCAGAGAGAGGAAGCCTCCCTGCCCTTTCATGCACATATATGGAAAGGAACAGAGGAACAATAACAAACAGAACTGACATTGATAAGTCAGACACAACATAAAAGCTGGAGCTGGGGTGGAAGCAGTAACAGTGGGCACAATACAGGACAAAACAAAGCAAGAGCATTGATGTCCACACATAAGGATATATGAGAAGAAACAGTTTGTTCCAGTTAATTTAAGTCAGAGCATGAGCTATAGAAGACACCCCAATCTGTACAAAGCAGATGGGTTTGTAGATCTACATCAGACGTACACTGTTGTGGTAGGATACTCTGTAAAGGGGCATCAGCAGGGATCTGAAAGCACCGGGCACTGGGCCATAGCCCAAGTCAATAGTGGGGCTCTTTTAAATATAGTGGCACAGGTAACATACTGTTGTCTTATGTTTTCAATGTCTTATGAATCTGGCAGTAATAGAAATCTCTGAAAAATAATTTAGGAGCATTGGATGAAAATCTGTTGGTCACCTTGGCGATCATTTGAGTGGTTTAAGAGACATCCAACTGAGGATGTATGAAAACAAGCGTCTAGACACACCAGGGATGCATTTTTATGAAAAAGAGCATTTTGCATAACGTCCTCTTAAAAAAAAATTTGTTTGGGTTTTTTTTGCCAAAGAGAGCAGTGTAGCACAAGATCAAGTGGCTGGCTGTTGCAGGAGAAAGTGACACAAAGCTGTGGCGAGGACAAACAGTTTATTAAATTAGATAGAAATTTCATGCAAAGGATGCCATCATATTAGTTTGCCTTTATTGGACCAGCCACTACTAGCCCGTTAGCATATCAACTATGTAAAAATAATAAATTTACAATATTAATTAATGGCTAAACTCTCTTTACAGTTACACACATCCATGAGAAAAGGCAAAGCAGGGGGGCAAGAAAATGACGTTGAATGCCTGTATTTGTGTAAATTCTGAGCATATTACATTATCTCACTTTAGAACGTTTTGCATTTGATGGTTCCCCTTCTTTTTTCCATGATCTGGCTCATCTCAAACAAGGCTATTGATCAGAAAAAGAGTGGCCTGGCTTGCCTCAGGTGATCTACATTTGAACATTACTGCTTTCATTCTGGTGCCTCATGACCAGAGAGATTGATTGCCTACGTTTTGTCAGTATTGATATTGCAAGATAAACATTATTACATTAAAAACACTGCTTCGATCTACACGTTTGTTGGCCCAAACATTAAAGGTCAAGTGCAGTAGTTCCCAACTGATGGGTTGCTGAAAAAAGTGGGTTGTGGGTCCATTCTTAATGAACTGTAAGTGACCTGCAAATGTATCACGTTTGTAAAAAACACTTAATTCTTAAGTATTCTGAATTTTTGGCACAGAGCTTTTATACCGAAGTGTGATTTCCTGCTGTAGAATCAATCAATACCAACAGACAGTCCAAGCACCGTGACTGGACCAGTTGGGAACCGCTGGTCTAGTGGGTAGGATTTAGTGCCATCTAGTGGTGAAATTGCAGACTGCAACTGACTAAAACTACTTCCATGTACCAACCATGGAGATCTACAGTGACTGATGTAAAAATGTGAATGGCCCTATGTAGAGCCAGTGTTTGGTTTGTCTTTTCTGGACTACTGCAGAACAATACGGCAGACTATTTGGGAGAGGACCCGCTTCATATGAAGCTGTAAATGGCTCATTCTCAGGTAACACACTAACTATAGCACTAATGAAAACATCGTTATGAAGATAATTTTTAATTTCTGCCAATATATTCATGACTTTTAACACCCAAGATGGGGGCCCTCTATGAAGATGTTCTTCTTTCTTGCTTTGATTTTGCCATTTTTTGGGTGCCACTACTTCACTGTATCTTTACATAGTGTTGCCAAAATCAACAACATTATTTCAGGTCCAATTGTGTGGCTGGTTCAGATGACTTTTATTCACAGTGGAGAGAAGTTCACAAGTGTAGGTGTATAATTCTCTCCGAAGCTCAACATTCAGAACAAGGCTTCATACTATTAAATCAAGGTCATCCTAAAACAGTGGATCGTGGGCTTGGCTAATCAAGAAGTCTGAGTGACAACAAAGGTGAATAGAACTCAGGACACCCAGGAAAGGCTAATTTACAATACATTCTCATTCAGTCTGCCCTAATCTTTTCAACACCTCAAAGGCTGTCTTCCTGGATAAGAAGTTCAAGATTTACACACAGGGATCTGTTAATCAATTTTAAATAGTTTGTCTCAACGCAGGCCAAACGTCGTACAGAACAGCTGGAATTTAATCAGTGAACAGGAATAGCAATAATACACTAATATGATATTACTATATGTAATATATTTTCTTCTACAATAGCAAACGGTTGTTTGCTGGTATATTAATGCTCCAAATATAATGCAGAGCTCCTAAAAGGTCCAGTGTGTAGAATTACGGGCATATATTGGCAGAAATAGAATATATTATTCTTAACTATGTTTTCTTTAATGTATAATCACCTGAAACTAAGAATTGTTGTGTTTTTGTTTCCTTAGAATAAAATGTTCATAGCTACATATGTAGTAGGTCGTCTTTAATTGGCGATGTTGTTCTATAGTAGCCAAGAATGGACACACCCAACACTGGCTCTAGATGGGACATTATTCTTTTCACTTCAGTTAGCATAGTTCTCCTTCACACTTGCCACAAGGGAGAAGTTTGAGTTGGTTGCAATATTGCAACCTCACCACTAGATGCCACTAAATCCTACACACAGTTCGGGTTGGACTGACAAACACCTGCTAACGAAATGTTTGGAATAGACAAACTGTAAAATATCCAGGGTTGGTTGCACAAGAAAACATAAGATTTTCCTTAAAGTCTTAGGAAAAACTTCCTTAAAATTAAAAAAACACAACACCCTTAAGTGCGCCCTGCCTTATTTGTAAGAGATATTTGCAAGTTATTTTCTATCGAGAAAGATAAAATTTCCTTTAATCTTTATATGGAATTCCACAGGTTGTATTTATATATGTTATAAATACACTAAATGTTTCTCTAATGTCCTCAGGTTATTGAGAAAACTTGCAGGTAGTTAGTAGAAACTTTGAAACTTCAATGAATTATTCATGGTATATACTGTAGTCAGACTCGACTGAATAATGGCTAGTATGACCGGTTCACTGATTGAACCACGCCTGGTTAAAAAAAGAAGAAAAAAAAAGAGAGTGTGGTTTCAGAGTGGACAAAACAGAGTGCCTTTCTATGATTTCCCATTCAGAAGGTTCTGGTCCAACTGAGCCATCTGGCTGCCATTTTATGCGAAATGCAGCCTGTGATTGGCTGTCATTTTATTCTAAATGGGGGCTCTGACTGGTTTGACATTTTACTTTGAACAACAGGCACTGATTGGTGAGGTAGCTGATACTGGACCTGGACTGATTTCCAGCAGGCCATGAATGAATGAACACACATACACAAAGTTCTTAAAGCCAATACATAATGCACACACACAGAGTTAAAAACGGAAGTTTTTCCAACTTGGGTGGAAGACAGTGTTGCAGTGGATGAAAATGGAAAAGGCACAAAAGACTTTCCACCTTGTCAGACAACTACATTGAATTAATTCAAACATCTGCATGCATATATAAATATACACACACACCCAAAGACATGTAAAATGATACATCTAGTTCAAACACATATACATGCATATCCAGTATGCACAGATGAGTAGTAGATATATTCTGCCCTCCAGACCTCCATCTCTATATAACATTTAGCATTTACTCCCCTGTATTTTCTCCCTTATTTGCATATCTTCATTTTGTAAGAGATCAAGAGAGAGACAGAGATGGGAAATGAATGAAAGAGCTGATTTGGTATGCAAGTGCCACAACATCACAACAGGGAAAAGCTAAATTGAAATGTCATTCTGTATTCATCACAAGACAGTGATGAGGATGTGAGACTGTGTATGTGTGTGGGGGTGGTTGAGCATCATGGGGTGTTTAGTTTGTGCACATGTGTGAGTTTGTGTTTAAGTGTGTGTTTTTGCTAGTACAGTACAAATCCAATACAAATTTCTTATTTCTCAACATAGAGTGCTTCATGGATGATGTTTTTCTGTAAGCCAATGGATCGTGGGTTATTGACGAAAATAAGTTATGTGGCAAACAAAGGTTTATGGTACTTACACATTTTGTTCAGCAAAATGATTTTCACAAATTAACAACACTTTTATGATTTTTGAAGCATAAATTCAATTGCTAGAGGTAAAAGGCTAATGTTGGGCTATAAACAAACTACACCACAGACGCATGATTTATCGTTGCCACCACAACAAGGCTGTAAAGCCATATTTGGCATAATGGCGTTCTGTTGCCTCATCTTGTCATTTGTTTGCCTTTTTAAAGGCACATAAAAGCTTCAACACTCACAAGTGGGGTATTTACTGACATTTTTTATATCCAAGAACAAATCGGAAGTCTCTTAAGCTTGTGTTGACCACAGACCTCATCAAGCCATCTAAACAAAAACCCATTCAAAGAATCCATTGACTTTGAGATGATGGAACTTGGAGTGCAAAAATGCTAACTCATTTCCAGGTTTTAGAACTTGTATTGTAGGAAACAGTTACCAAGCTAAATTCTAATCAAATGATTTTTTTTAAATAAAAAATTAGTGGTTCAGATTTATTATGTTACAATGACATATATTTAATGTATTTCGAAAGAAGTCATCTCCCCCATAAGTCTTTGTAATTAAAAGGAATTGTTTACAGTGATGTTCAGTTCTTGAACGGCTTTATGTGACATTCAGAACATTATTATTACAGCAAACCACTATTTTCTATGTAAAGATATTGTGGAGTAATGGTGTCCTGAGCCAATAATAAAATAATGTTCCCTCTGTGTGTTGTATTCTGAGCTTGTCTTTGCGGTCTGTTCTTACTCCCAGGGTGTCAAAAAACGTAGCTTGGTCAGTGGTCCTCGGTGTTAAATACGGAGGCACAATGCACCCTTTAACGTCTGTATGAGACACACCAGGCTTTGTACCCACTCTAATGTAAAGTGTGTAGTATAAAGACTCTGAAGGTGTGTTTAGGGTTGGTGGGAGTGGAGATGGATGGGTCCATTAAGCAGAGGACTTTGACCCTAGAGACCTGCAGGTGTTTGTGTCCTGTGTGAAACTATAGGTCAACATTGAGTCATTTTGTCACATCACCAGTTATTCACATTAATCTTTAGTCATTTGAGACGACTGACAAGACTAATGTCAACCAGAATCTTTTCCTAACCTTAACCAAGTAGTTTTATTGCCTAAACATAACCTCAGACCCCCTGCATCAAGACATGGCGCAAAACATTACCCAGGCATCAAAATATAATGAGTAGGAATGAGATCATGCTGAGACAATCCAGCCCCAGACTCGGAGTCATAAATATGCTCTGAATGACACATACAGCTCCTTTAAATACCCATAGAATGGCTGTGCAGACAGGTTTGTGTGGTCAGGTCACCTCAAGAAAAAACAGAAAATATTGAGGGTAACTGATGGGAATTCCTTTGTAGTCC
The DNA here is from genome assembly GCA_035609425.1 of Epinephelus awoara. NCBI lineage: Eukaryota > Metazoa > Chordata > Actinopteri > Perciformes > Serranidae > Epinephelus > Epinephelus awoara. The sequence continues at coordinate 30,286,060 of CM069309.1, forward strand.
CCTGTCACTGCTAACTGTTGCAGGCCTGTGAAGATTGTAGACCACCATGTGTTTCCTCTAATAGAGATGGAGCAAGTCCTCAGGAACAGTGCTAGGCTTTGAGACTATTTTACATAGCTGCCAAACATCAAATTCCAACTTCCGAGTTGGAATTCCATGTTTGGCAGCTATGTAAAATTAGGAGCGTTACAACCCATCAAAATGAAATGACCCGTCTCATTATCGGGATTTAATCCATTTGGCCAGACTACATTTTCAGGTCTAGATGTGCTCCATAGTTAAATCATCCCTATTCTAGTGAGCAGAGGGCTAAAACGGAAGTTCACTGCTTAGATGGCGGAAGTGCGCTCTCAAGTGCGCTTGCTCTATGGCCCCACAATGTGGAATCACATACTGCAGAAATCCAGCCTTTTGGTTTCATGTGCCACTGAGCAGTTTTCATAGAATGAACGGGGACTTGCCTCCAACACTGCATTCAGTTCTCTTTATATATCCATGACATGGAGTGGTGCTTCTTTAAGAACATGATCTGCTAGTTTTCCATCCTCAGTTGTGTACATTTAAACATGCAACCAACAAAAGGAACCACTTTTGGGCACTTGCATGCTGTGGTGAACAAGTTCAATCTTACCAGGCCTCAATGCAAGTACAGTGCCACTCATGCACCATCAATACGTAATACTCAGTAGCCTAGTCCAGATTAAATTAGCCACTCGTTATATGAGTTCTTTCAAGAGTTCCTTTAAGAGTAACAGATACAAACACTCCTTCAGTCCTACTGCAATTTTTATTTTGATGCATGGGTGTAGGGGATTCATAGCAAGATCAGCTGTCTCGCTCCTGGGGGAACTCAGAGTGCGGGGACATAGTTTGAGGAAGACAGTGAAGGAAATGTCAGATGAAGCAGCCAGAGCTAGTCAGTGGATTTGGACGAGGAGGAATAATGTCAGTTGGGGGCCAGCAGGGGGAACTACTAAGCAGGGTACATAACTCCTTGAGATCAGGTGGAGAGATCCACCAATCAGTCCTCAGGAGAAAATCCAGGAAGAGGAAGGTTATCGAGTGTGGGAGTGGCCTATTTGAATCCCTTTTGTTTGAGACCATGCTGCAAGGTGAGTGTGTTTGCTGATTCTGTGAGTTAATCTTTTCTATATCCCTTCACTTTAGCTTATATTGGAATTATGATATGTAGCATGTCAAATAGGGTATGGTGGATGTGCTAGGAAAGGCCGTATCGGCACAGTCACTACCTGGAGCTCGCATATATTGGTTTGTTGAAGGTGGCAGTGCTGTTTTGGCTGAGAAAGCCTGTGAGTTTATCCTCTCTATCTCCCTTAACTTTAGCTTATATTGGAGTTATGCTATGTAGCGTGTGAAATAGGGTATGGTGAATGTACTAGGAAAGGTAGTATCGGCACGGTCAGTACCTGGACCTCGCATAAATGGAACCTGGGTTTGTTGAAGGTGGCAGTGCTGTTTGGGCTGAGAAAGCCATGTGTAAGTAAGGTTAAGGAGGTTGTTGGGTTGGTGCGGGGAGCAGTGAGAGCTGGCATTAGGGGAGTGTCTCTGGGACGCCAGAGATCACTGTCTAGCCTCCTGGAGGTGTCGTGGGACCAACTAGACGAAACACTGGTGAAAGGAGGTTCCCACCTGATGACCCCAAAGATGTGTTATTCACTGAGCACTGATCCTTTATCTAGAGCACAAATTTCTTGTGTTTATTTGAACTTGAATGCAGGGCAGTGGAAGAGTCAAACTTTGTGCTGAGGCTTCTCTTTTGGCTGGTTATTATTCTTTTTTTGATGATGTGCTAGGGATGATGGTGAAGATGATGTTTTTACTTGCTGTGCAACTAATTGCCCTCTAGGGGCAAAATAAAGTTGAAGTTGAAAGCATAATGACCATAAAACAGGACAGTCAAAACTGTTAACTAACACTAGCTCAGACTAGTTAAAAATACATACTGTAACCAGGCTTATAATGTCTTTATGTATTTTTACTGAAAAAGAACAACGAAAAAAGGAAGAAAGCTCAGTTAATTTTGTTCATAAACATGACTATGATCTTGAGCATTTATGTGTCACAGGTTTTCTAACAGAAATTCAATGAACAAGCCTATCAGGCCTATTAAAGAGAAAAGGGAAAACACTTTGAAGCCCTATTACACAAGTTTTCATATATATTTATTATATATATATATATATATATATATATATATATATATATATATATATATATATATAATAAACTGGTTTAGCTATTGCTTATTTGGCTTCACGCAAGACTTGTTTTCCTTTTTATTCCATTTTCCTTCCAAATGGAAACACTGAGCACCTACGGAAACCTTTTACCTGGAATAAAGCCTGCTTTTATGTGTCAAAACTATCTATTGCTTTTATGTGACATGACAATGTATTTGATGTCACAGAGCAGTGACAGAGCAATAAGCAGCTTCAGCAAAAAATTGTGACAGTTTTATATTTTATCTTTTACATGTCAAACAAATAAATGAGACGGATATTTGACAGGACTTTCACACATCAATCACATAGGTGTATGCACTGACAAATTATGAGGAATACATTTATGCTCAGGAGTCCATTAAAAATAAGATTTACATATGCTGTTACTTTGATCTTGTATGTGTTGAAAGTATTACTGAATACATACACAAGGAATAAATATTATCTTCCTGAGTTGCAACCTGAAAAGCTGAAAAGCCTCTGTCATCTTCTATCACTGTCCACCACATCGATTAGGTCACTGCTTCGTTAAAGGTATAACATAGACTCTATCTGTTAAAAAAATCAGGTGTTAGCCTATTTCCAGACACTGGACCCCACAACCCACGTCTCAGCCATTCGCATAGGTCTGATGTTTACAGTGACCACTATTTTACAGTTGTTTAAATCAAATGAAATGACAAAAATAACGGGGCACATCTTTATCTCTATCTCTAGCAATATTGGATTTTAGGAAATTCTGTTTTTTCTTTCAATACATAACTTGTTTTTGTCAGCCCCATTTTGTAACAAAAATGCCTAAAGTGACACACCCAAATTAAAATGACTGTAGCCTCTGAACCACTCTGACTACATGTGTGCATGAGGTCTTGCCAGAAAGCAAACTCTTAAATTTCTTGTGAAAGTGTCCGAAACACTCTAGGTTACACAGAGTAATGGGCCTCTGAAGTCAGTAAATAGTTGAAGATTTTGCCTAAAATAATAAAAAAAAAATGATGGATGAATAACTGTCTGTGGCGTAATCTGAGCAGGTAAGTGACACTGTGGGGCTGTAGGCACACTATCAATGAACATTTGCTTCAAGTTTGAAGAAGATTGCTCAAAGTATGACCATTCTACAGTGTTTTTTCCATGAAAAGATCCAGGCGGAGATCCAAATGACAAGAGTGCTCACTCTGCTTCAAAACAGCACTATCAGTGATCAAACGACACAACAACACCAAGCACAGTTACACAAACATTTCTAAGTGTCATGGGGAAATCATGGACTCCATAATAAACTATATAATAACAAATGAAAAAATATTGTAATCGCAGTCGCAAATTGCGATATTGTCCACTCAAATCGCAATCGCACATTTTTATCAAATCGTGCTGCACTAATCAAAACTTCCCAACTCAAGAAATGGGACCATCCATTGGGCACCCAAAAGGATCAGTACTCCAGGGAACATGTTCTGACACTGCAGCTGATTAAACCATACTATTCAGTGGAAATACAAACTGTTGTAAAAATCTGTATAAGGTTACAAATTCTAAACATTTTTTAAAAAGTATCCTCATACAATGATTTGTTTATCCATGATATCCTAAAAATGCACACACAGCAGTTTGTGCAATATCCACGCATTAGAATGAAGGATGTCCTTCACATAAAGTGATGTAATCAATGTAAAGTTACAGAGGTTAGGTCTAGGTAAGTAAAGTTACTGTGGCTAGGGTTAGGAAAAGAGACGTAATTAATGAACTGCTCTTGTATAGCGCTTTTCTAGTGGTCTGACATTTAAAAAAGCTTTTTATACTACATGTCACATTCACCCATTCACACCTATCCACACACCAGTGGAACAGCCATCAGGAGTAAGTATCAGTATCAGTATCATGCCCAAGGATGCTTTGATATGCAGACTAGAGAAGTCGGGGATCGAGCCGCCGATCTTAGAATTGGTGGACAACCCGTTATGCCTCTGAGGCACAGCCACCCCAAAAAGGTGTGAGGCTCTCTCAGAAAAGTATTTCAATCAGGAGAGACTTCTTTTTTATAGTAAAAAGAAAATTTATAAACATGTACACATAAGAATGAAAAATGTGGAAAGTGTTTGGTGGTTAGACCCCATAGAGATGGTTTGATTAAAGGAGGATAATGAATCCATAGTCCCATAGGGAACTTAAACTGAGCTTCGTAACAGCTGATTGATAGTTTGTTGCTGATAATGAATGCCAAGTTAAAAGAGGACCTGTTTTGAAGGTATGTGTCAGCAGGACGTACTCTAAAATGACTCAAAGTTCACATGGTTCCATACAACGTCCCCCTGGGGAGAGTTCCAGGGGAAAGTCCTGTGTTTTGTGACCCATCCTCCACCCTAGCCTTCTTTCTAAATAGACCACTTGGGACTGCCTCCCTCTTCAATGCATTCACACGATTTCAGCCATCTAAAATATGTGGGTTATGCACAACTACTGGCACATCATTATGTGGGACATATGAATTTTGGTGCATTATGTTTTGTAGGAAAATTACTAGAGCATGAGAACAGCCTGAAAAAACAATGATAATGATAATAATAAATTGATTAGTATCCTCATTATTACTTTTTTGGCTCATGGAGGGCAGCATCCAGGGTAGCATCCAGGGTTGCTAAAGATGTTCTCTTAGTTTCAATCTAGTAATTTGACTTTAGTTTAATTGTCAGTACTGCATTCAGTCCCTTCTGCTCATTGTGGCTACAACTCTGTGGCTTGACAGCTGCTTTCAGAGTGACTTAATTGCAGTGGTTTTGGAATATGTTTAAACAGCACGGTTTACTTATTCTGGTCACTCAACAGGGTACATCTGTGCTTTTGCAAACCTTAAAGCTAAATGAGGCTATAAATGAATAAAACTTGGGAAAAGAGATAAGTGTGTCTCTTGAGATTATATATATGTATATCATCATTTTCATTACAATTAATCTGCAAGTAAATGTAATGAAATATGCATAGACAGAAAAGACCCTGCTGTGCAATCCCAAAACCCAGATTTATTTTTTTTAATTTAATACACTTCATTTTTATTAAAGTGCTGTGAGGAAAATGGTACACCATCAAGTACTTATTAATGACACAAGCTCGCTCTGCTCTTGTTCTTGATGCACACTTAAAATAAAGTAATTTCTCAGTGTTGCTATGAATAATATATTCTATACGATGTTCAGTGTAATGTTACATGCAGCGTTGTACGTCTCCGCATGTTTGTGTGGATGACATGCAATTCAGCTCAAAGTCTTTTTGTCATTGAAGGCATCGCCACCACAGATGGGAGGAGGGGAGGGACACGTTCACATGTCAGAAAATCACATGTGAGAGAAACAAGATGGAACAAAGCCAAGTTAGTGTGCTTTCTCCAGTCAGCTGTGTAAAATTAGATCAGACGAATTGTTTCAGTGGGTTTGCCTTTTTCTCCCTCCTTCCTGTCATCCTCCTCTACACTTTATTTCCTTCCTGTCTTTCGGCCTACATGACAAATAGCAGGCAGCTCTGAAACAGAACAGGAGAGGGAAATCTAGTCATGGCACCAGAGAAAGGAGAGAACTGAAGTTAACATAGGTGGAGAAAAAAAGTCAGATTTCCATTTTTAATTATTCTCCTTCTAGTGACTCATTTGTTCATGCTGAAAGTTATGATGTTAGTGATTCCAGATTTGGATTTTTAAGATGGCATGAGGAGTCTAGTAGGGGAAAGATTTCTTCTTCTTTTTTTTCAAGTGGGGCCTCCTTCAGTCTGCCAGTTGTCAAAACTGTGTGCCAATCTGGTCCAAAAACAAAGACTGAAAACTATCCAGAAGGCTTGTTAAATACCACAGACGTAAGAAACCATGGATGTGTTATCAGAACACCATTTTTCTGAGCCCCTCTTCAGGGGTTTGAATGTTATTCAGATTTAATTATTCATTTTTGTTCAAATCAATTCTGTACTGACTGTTTACAGTAGACTGCACACAAGCCTATTGTGCTGGTACCATAGCGCAATAATAGCAAAACAATGATTGTCCCAAAAAATGAGGGAAGCTGCTCATTTGAAACAGATATGTTTTACCAAGAAATTTTGCCACCTTAGGTGGTACCAAATTCTGGCCTGGCCCACTGACTATTATTGTTTTTTGACTGCAATGAAGAGCAAAGATTAAGTGACACTGTCAGGGATGTATCGAGACTCTGCCACTTTATTAGGTACACCTTGCTAGTACCAGGTTGGACCCCATTTTGCCTAAAGAATTCTTGTTGTCATAGATTCAACAAGGTGCTGGAAACATTCCTCAGAGATTTTGGTCCATATTGACATGATAGCATCACACAGTTGCTCCTGTTCCACCACATCCCAAAGGTGCTTTATTGGATTGAGATCTGGTGACTGTGGAGGCCATTGGAGTACAGTGAACTCATTGTCATGTTCAAGAAACCAGTTTGAGATGATTTGAGCTTTGTGACATGGTGCGTTATCCTGCTGGAAGTAGCCATCAGAAGGTGGGTACACTGTGGTCATAAAGGGATGGAGACAGTCAGCAACAATACTCAGGTAGGCTGTGGCGTTTAAACGCTCAGTTGGTACTAAGGGGCCCAAAGTGTGCCAAGAAAATACCCCCCCACACACACACACCATTACACCACCACCACCAGCCTGAACCAGTGATACAAGGCAGGATGGATCCATGCTTTCATGTGGTTTACACCAAATTCTGACCCTACCATCTGCATGCAGCAGAAATCCAGACTCATCAGACCAGGCAACGTTTTTCCAATCTTCTGTTGTCCAGTTTTGGTGAGCTTGTGCGAATTGTTGCCCCAGTTTCCTGTTCATAGCTGACAGGAGTGGCACCTGGTGTGGTCTTCTGCTGCTGTAGCCCATCTGCTTCAAGGTTCGACGTGTTGTTCGTTCAGAGATGGTCTTCTGCAGACCTTGGTTGTAACCAGTGGTTATTTGAGTTACTGTTGCCTTTCTATCATCTTGAACCAGTCTGGCCATTCTCCTCTGATCTCTGGCATCAACAAGGCATTTTCGCCCAGAGAACTGCTGCTCACTGGATATTTTCTCTTTTTCAGACCATCCTCTGTAAACCCTAGAGATGGTTGTGTGTGAAAATCCCAGTAGATCAGCAGTTTCTGAAATACTCAGTATTCTCTCATCCATTCTGAGGCTCAGTTTGAACGTAAGCAGGTTGTCTTAACCATGTCTACATGTCTAAGTGCATTGTGTTGCTGCCACGTGATAGGCTTATTACTTATTAACGTTAACGAGCAGTTTAACAGGTGTACCTAATAAAGTTGGCAGTGAGTGTAAATCTTTTGTGGCATCTGTTTAAGACAATGTTGTGACCTATGTCCAATAATTCAGCTATACTGTAAAAATCAAATTGACAAACTCTGGATTTTAGTGTTTTGACACTCATGCACAAATAACACTGACTGTGTTTTTCCTCCCACTTTGTTTTCCTACCACGTCTGTTTGGGGTTTCGGTGGCTCTGACTGACTGTAGAGCCAATGTTCTCATAGAATATTTTACAGTATAATATCCACCCACACTGTCACAAGCCGGCACAAACAAGGACAGAGTTGGCTAATGAATGTCATGAAAGATTGAGACAACGAAAGGGACAAAGTGTACTATGCTGATGGATTGCCACAGGTCCTTGAAAAACAACAAACGCCCACATGAGTTCAAGCCTCCCTGCTCTGGCTCTAACAGACCTTTGGCATACAGGATATGGCCTTCCGCTTCAGCCCCCTGTGCTGGCTGCACAGTATCTCCTATAGCTCTCTTTCCTTACCATATGCTGTCTTGTTGTGGCTTTCTTACTGTCTCTATTTCTCTCAAAGGATTATTTCCCACTCTAATTCACACCTTTTTAGTTATTCAATGGAGTAAACACCTCACTAAATTATGCACCCTATATGTACACACACAACAACAACAACCAAAACAGCAGGGCGATTTAATTTCACCCCATGAGAAGCACTTTTTGAACAGGCCAGGTACTTACCAGTACAAAATACTGACCCTGTCGTTTTTTTTTTACTCCCCTGCGTACCATTACTGCAAACCTCCACTTAAAGTACTAATAAATGTAGGTATGTAGATGTTGCAGTTATTTTAGGCACCAGGCTAGTTAGCTGCCTCTTTTGGCCAAACAAGCCCCTAGAGAAGGGGACATAAGCTGCCACTGTCCTGCTGTCTGTGATGCAGTGTAGCTTATTAAGCCAGACAGCTCTTGGATGGTAACTTGGGGCTGTGGAAGCAAACGCAAAAGTCTGCCCAACCCTTTGTACTGAATCACATTAAAAGCATCACTGAAACATGGGGTGGCTTCTATTGTGATTCACAGAAAACGTAGTCATCTTTAAGACAAACTGTTTTTTCTAAAAAAAAAATTCTGTCAGCTACTCAGTTTTGGATATTGGCAGCAGTAATGAAACAGACAGGAGCAGCCACAGAGCTCTGAGCTGTTAGATGAAGAATTGCAGATGACAGGCTACACACGTCCAACTGCTCAGGCTGTGTCATATCTTAGTATCTCATAGTACTGTATTATCCCAGCTCTCCAAAAAGTAGAATGGGAGCTAGAACCTTCAGCTATCAGGCCCCTTTTCTGTGGAACCATCCTCCAGCTTTGTCCAGTAAGCAACATGGTCTCCGCACATTAGAGTAGACTGAGCACTTTCCTCTTTGATAAAGCTTAGTTAGGGCTGGCTCAGGCTTGCCGCGAACCTGCCCCTAGTTAGGCTGTTTTAGGCCTAGTCTGCTGAGAGACTTCCTGTAATATAATACACTCATCTCTCCTTCTCTCATTCCCCATTTGCATACAGTCATGTCCCATTAATGCAGGTTACTAACATGGCTTCTTCCCCAGAGCTTCCAAGCTTTCTGGTTTTGCAGGTTTGCATGGATCAGGTTGCACTTGTATGGTGAGTTGTGGTTGTATGGCTGTCGTGGTCCTGCCTGACAACTACTGCTGCTGCTGCTATTGTTATACACATTGTTGTCATATACATATACTATCATATATTTATTTTTGATATAGATTACTGTCATGAAAACATGAAAGACGATTCCGTTTTTCTCAAGTATGTCCCTGTACGTACCTGTATTTTCAAGATGGCGTATGTGCATGATGACACACCGGTCGCAATGTATATGTAAATGAGTATTTTGGAGCTTACGGACATACTTAGATGCACTGATGGAGGTAAATACACATGTGCTAGGACACACTTTTGACTGCAAATTGTTACACATAGTGCCTTTAAGGGTCTACGGAGGACCTCAGAGGCAAGCTGTAATTTGTGATGGTGGGTTTTATAAAACAAAACTGAATTGAACTGAACTGAATTAAACTTGTGCCATGTGCACAGGGTCTGAAATTAGCACCCGCCAAATGTGGGTTTATTGTTGACGGTGGTGGGTAAAATCAGCAGGCCACCCGTCACTTTGGCAGACAGGGACAGACATCTAGACATTTAGTATGGTATAGCGTATGACTGAAGAGATCTACACATTTGAAAGTCACTCGCAACTGTTAGAGAACAGCAACACTGTTGGCAACTTTCGGAGGTAAAACAACTTTAAAAAAAAAAAAATAAATAAATAAATCTCTTGTGCGCCTTCTGACCATGGAGAGTAATTTAAAAAAATGTTGCAAGACTGAACGCAGGCATGCACTTTTATTATGTGAATGACTTTAAACAGTATCCCCTCTATCTCCAAAAAAAGGGGCTCCCTGCAAGCTTCAATGTAATTTGAATGCTGGGATTTCTCCTACATGTATTGTGTGAATAAATCGAACACTGAATGACATCATTCTTTACATTAAACGATGTCTCATTGATCTTAATGTTATTCCTTCATTTAGCGCATAGATTTCAAAAGTGGAAGATAAAATTTCTGATTTGCAGAAAATGGAGGATCATTTCAGACCTGCATGTGCAGCATTAAATGAGATTGTGGTTGTAAATATTTCTTACTGACTTCTTTATTGTTTGGCTGCGCTGTAAACAGATACACCAGTTTGTCTTCTGACTTTTTTCTGACAAAGTTGCAGCTAAACGAGGACTTTCTGCGTCAGTGACCATGGGTGTCTGCAAATCAACCAAGCTTTTTATTCCAACAAAGTATTAAATACGTATTTGCAATATTAGTACTGCTCATATTGACAAATCCACTGAGAAAAAACACCTCACTCTGCAGTTGTCAGCTCTATGGCGCATTTTAGTATATTTGAGCTCATTGTTTTTATTTCCCAGCCCCCATTATACTGTTTTGTTTCTGCTGTAACAAAAACAAAATGTCCACAATGATCCCAAACCACAAACATGATTTCTCTACTGTCTATCTGTATGCTCAGTGAGTATCATACAAATGGCACCAAAAAATGGCTAAATGCACTGCCAAAGCAACGCAGCTAATCAGTGGCATTTCAACTGTATGAGCTATTTTTTTTGCTGGAGACTGAAATGTGTTTTATTTTGGCAAATTGGTTTCCTTCCTTCCATTTGTGTGTTTATCAATGTCATATTCATTACAGACCCACTAAAGCAGTGTTCTCAGCAGGTGCATAACAATGGTAACACATACTTTTTGACCAGGAGGTTGTCAAATAGTAGAATCCAGCTATTCATAGCTGTCACAGTAAACCAAGTGGCAGGGACAAAGTAGACAGACAGATAGACAAGCAGGACAGGTTGCCAAGCTGAAACAAAGAATTATTTTACAAGGCAAAATAGCAACTAAATGCTGTCAGCTAAATCATACAGCTGTGTCCTTGTTCCCATACTGCACATCTGAAGCTCAATACCTTCCCCCAAAAGGTTTTGTTTTTGGTTTGTTTCTTACATTCAAATCCTGCATAGTATAGGTTATAAAGTTCAATAGTGGCAAAACAAAGCTACTTGTAGAAATACAATTGCACTCTATTATGATCCATATTCTTAGGTACCAGTAGCCTAATGCTCTGGGAGAGCCTACTCGTTGCTCAAACTGTATACAGAAAGCAGTCATTATGGAGCACTGGGTGACAGCGGGTTCATGGGGAAGCCTGTACAATTGTAACACCGCCACAATTGTACCAACACTTCTTTTTCTCAAACTAAGGTTTGTCTATGGAAACGTAAATACACACATATATTGCAATTACACTCTTACTCACATCCAAATGTGAACTGTCTGCAATAAACACCACCAGAGAAAATACATCCAGACAAATATGGTGGTTGGGCTTGCAGATTTACTTAGAAGACTGAACTGTTGGCCTTGGCGGAGGTATCTCCAGTTGCCCTTTTAGTTTCTATAGGGACTGTGGCTTGTGAAGATAACCATACTCCCTCAGATGAATTTCATTTCAGAGGAGCTAAATGCATGTGGACATACAGTAGATGGAAGCTTTCTATTTAAACATAGTGTGCAAGTCAGCTTGAGGGAGGTGAATTAATCTTTGAGAGCTCTGCCCTTAGGGATGGACACTCATGCACTGGTAAGAAAACACCTGTGGTCAGTGACTGTATACAACTAATTGAACCAAACCACCTCGCTGTAAAACATCATTAAAATGTATCGCTGATTAAATGTATGCGAGCTATGTGGGAATAACCTCATTGGTAGTCAAAAGACTACATTGTTCTCTTGACAACTTAGGAAGAGTTTGAATGCTTTTAACTGTCACATTGTTTTGACAGTTATTCCCACATGAGGAGAATACTGTGGTGTGATGGGGTCACAGGAGGTCTTGTTGCGGGAGGCCAATAATAAACTAAATAAATGCTTTCCGAGATGCACTGTGAAAACTGACATTGCTGAAGCATTAATTTGGAATCCCATCACACTTCATTATTTGTTCTTCCTTTTTGATTTCCTCCCTCTTTCTTCCTTTTGTCAGTACTTACAGTGAGATGAGTTATGTGCATATGTATTACCCTTGTTAAAGGTCCAGTGTGTAGGACTTAGGGGGATATATTGGCAGAGATGTAATACAGTAAGTATGATTTCTTTAGTGTATAATCATCTCAAAATAATAATTGATGTATTTTTTTGTTACCTGAGAATGAGAATTTATATTTACATAGATAGTGGGTCCTCATCTACAGAGATTGCCATGTTGCACGGCCATGATTTGACAGTAGTCCAGAACAGACAAACCAAACACTAGCTCTAGATAGGCTCATCATGTTTTCATGTTGACCACCACTGGAAGTCAATAACCAAGCGCCAGTTTCCGAGGACTTCCGAGTGAGACCAGGTTGGGTATGATGTAGTATGGTAGCTAAAACAATGACATGTATATCCCTATATATTGTTGTGAATATGAATAATAAAGAGAAGGCAGTTGTGTTCTCCAGTGCAATATAACAAGATGTAGTTTCTATAAACAGAACCACAAAACCAGAGGAGTAGCAGGAAGACATCTCAGTGCACCTCCATGATGAATATCTCCTCGTCCATGGTGTCAACGGGGTGAAATGACGTCTGAAGACCTCTGACCTGTTGACTTCAGGCCTGCCTCTGCCCATTATTATGTTTTCAAGGTGTAGTACAGGGAAATATGATCTGCTGTGAACACTGTATTTTATTTTGAAAATTAACTGGATGTTTTATTTTGTTTCTGTGCACAACTTCCTGTCCTGTACGATCTGCTCTATGCTGAATTGCTGGGTTGTGCTCCGGTGTCTGGCAAAAATAGAAGTCCTGCGTATCTGTTGAAACACATCTGAAACACACACGTTGACTAGAATTGTACGTTCTGGGGTGCAGACGCAACCCACGCATCTGGTGGAATTTGGGGGTTAGAGTCAAATGTGGAATAATTAAGTAAACAAAAGCAAGACAAAGCAAGATGTCAATGCACAAAGATCATTCGACCTGTTAAACTCTTCAGCATCTTTGGCCTGAGTAGCTCTCTGAAGTCTATAGGTTCACCACAGGGAGGATAAAAAAAAAAAAAAGCAGCAAGCGGGAAATAACAGGATATACTTTACATCAGCTCAGCATGACAGATTCAGGCTTGGGGGGCTTGACTTCCAGTATTCCTCCTATAATTCACTTGATCATATAACAACATGACCCAGAGTTCAAACTTCGCTACAAAGAATAAAGAATTCCTTCTGGGACCAATTGGCTTAACAGGAAGACAGGGGATTACATCCGCTTAACCATCACAACACCTACAAGGAAGGCTTCACATACAGACGTTTACAGGAGCGTGAATAATATGGCATAAGCTCCCCGCAGACTGCTTTCCTCAGCACAGAGTCACCTTTTCCTATCAATGGCATATAGTGATGCACAAGGACATATACAGAGCACTACTGCAGCATGTTCCACACACACATAGGCAGCCCCTGAGCCTCTCTTTACACTAAGCACTGAGCTCTTTTTTTCAGGTTTAGATCACAGGGTCAATACATTTATCATTCAACCAATCCAGGATTTTTGGATAAAGCAAAAATAGTGTTCAAAGAGACATGGGTAATGCCTCCAGCAATACACTGTATTATCAGGAAAGCATCTTGCAGCATCTTCATAGCAACTGATGCTGCCTTACACCAAACTACTTTTCAAGCGATTTCACTGACTGTTGTCGCTATGACAAAGCTCCAATGGCAGAGCAAAATCATGAGGGTTTTTGCATCAGTTGATGCGTGTTTTCATTATCCTGATCCTTTTGTATGAGCTGGTCATACTCAGCTCAGTTCGAGCTGTCTGAAGTCAGTATTTTTCTCGTCTTTACGTTTAGACAAAATCAAACATGATTTAATTTTTAACAATCTTAAGTTTTCAATTTTCAGTTTCCATTTGTACAAATACAGGAAACATTATGGCGTCCACTTCCTGTTCAAAAACTCTCCTAATACAGCTAAACAGTGCACTACAATATGTCACTGAAAACATTTTCTGTTTACACACAAATATTAAAGTTTAATGACATGATCATTGTCAATAACCAATAGCTGCATTCTCTCCAACATGAAACAGGAAGCAGAAAACTGGGTAGACCGTAAACATGGAGGAGACTCTGGGAAGGTGGACAAATGCGAAGAATTTTTGTTCTCTTGTACTGTGGTAAAAAGGGACACGACGGACTTTTGAAATGAACACTAGTGCGTGATTAATCTGGTATTTATCTGATCGACCAACCAGCACTTTCTTTGTGAGAAATCTTAATTTTCTTAATTTTCATCTTAATTCTCACAGTCTCCTCCAATTAAAGTAGTGCAGCTTAGTTTATCTTCATGACTTATGTTAATGCTGAATTGACTAGAACACTGTCGACATATGAGGCCTTTTATCTTGTGTTCCTAGAGTTATGTGTTTTTGCAGACACGTGAGGAATTGTTAATATGTCATATTTCTTATAGCGAGTTGCGCATTATATTTTCCATGGTAGGTTTGTCTCTTGTACTGTCCACTAGGGTTGGGTCGGTTCTCGGCAATACCAGTTCCGCGGAGGTGTTACTGTCACTCTGTTGTCCTATGGTTGTTTTTTATTTTAAATGAGTCAATTTCGCACCCAAGTGGCGAAAATCCAGTATTACCGACTTCATGCAGTTTTTCACAAAAACTTTCTCATACTGACCCAACCCTACTGTCCACGAGACATGCCAGCAATTTACAACACAGAAGAGGCAAGACATAAAGCATTACATTTGAAGCTTACATAATCAGTATATTATTTATTTCACAGAGGGTTATCATCAATCTCTGTATTTGTTGGGAAATGAAAGGAGACAGTTGGAGGTTTGTGGATCTAAAGCTACTGCTATAAACATCTGGAAGCCATTTCATAGCACAAATCTCATTAGTGGATTTGTCATTAGTGAATTTATCACCATGACCAGGCCAATACAACTGATTTGTTACGTTTACTTCCTGAATAAAATATACCCTTTGGCAGTGCTCTCAAATCTCCACCCCGAGCCACTTACTTAGACATTTGTCTGTTTATGTGGGATTGTTGTTAATAAGGGCCAACTTTGTTATTGCATAGAAGATTTAATTTAACAGTCCAGCATTCACACACACAAACCATGAAAACAGAACAACTCAGATGGAAACATTCAGATGGTACAACACTGTGGATGCAGTACTGGGAGCCATGCCTATGCAGAAACTGGTGGTCACTTCCAGTTGACCTGGCAGTACAAGGCAACTTCCCAGCTATTATCTGAAATGTCCCCGTAGCCTTGTCAGATGAGTTCTGGATGATGTTTATCATGTTCTTAATGTGTTGATTGGACTGGATTTTAAACCTGGTGTGAGTGGAAGGGAAAGTTCACCCTCAAATCAAAAATACCGTATATTTCCAAATAGTCGCCTGGTGACAAATAGCTGCCGGGCACCTAATAGCTGCCAGGGATTTGACCCCATTTTGCGTATTAAAGGGACATTGTGTAACATTTTCAGTTGTTTATTGGCAAAAATTGATATCTGCATTCATAAATATGTCATCACTGGTGTACTATTACCTTCACCAATAATCTGACTTATTCTCGTAAAAGGGGAATTTCGGATTTGTTTGTACATTGTGCGGGTAAGTCATCTGTGGGGTTCCATTACGTTTCACCATCTTGAGAATACACCCGCCAGCAAGGGACATACAGCACCGCCTTCGGCGTTTTCGTAGAGAGCCAGGCCAGCACTGCGTGACTGAGGAGCAGAAGGAGAGGAGCAAGAGGCACTTCGCTACTACCCTGGCACATTTGAAACTAAGTCCCACTCTTTGAGCATAATGCAGGATCATGCATATGCAGCATCATGGGAGACGGAATCCTTGTCGCCAAGAAAGCGCAAAAGGGAATAGAAAAGGCAGCGTGACCGGAGAATTAACAGAACAGAACGAAGACCCACATCGGGGTAGCCTTTCCCAGCTGTTAGCGGCCAGTCGCTAACAGCCTCATCCCTCTCCTCGCATTACTGCGCCGCTGTTAGCCGTTGTTAGCGGCCAGTCACTAACAGCCTCATCCCTCTCCTCGCATCACTGCGCTGCTGTTAGCCGCTGTTACTTGCTGTTAGCCACCAGTCGCTAACAGCCTAATCCCTCTCCTCGCATCACTGCGCCGCTGTTAGCCGTTAGCCCTGTGATTGTATTACCTTTCTCCTTCAGCAGCTCTCTCCACCTGGGAAAGGCAACCCCAATGCTGACCTTTGTTTTTTTAATTCACCGGTCACGCTGCCTTTTTGATTCCCTTTTGCACTTTCTTGGCGACGAGGATTCCGTCTCCCGTGATGCTGCATAATACATGATCCTGCATTATGCCCAAAGAGTGGGACTTTGTTATGCGGCAGTAGTGCTGCTGGCCACTAACAGCTGTTTCAATTTACACCCGCCCCAACAGTCCTACGTTGTAAACACAGCCAGCATGGTGAGGAGGGGGTTTGTCAACTCGCGTCACATGTGTCTGTGTAGGAGCCTGAATGAATGCTCCATGTAGTATCGGATGACATGGTTTGTGCATACTGTCACAAGTTGGAGTGGAAAAAGCTAGATGTTTGAGCAGTTTCTCCATTTAAGACTTCTCAGCTCTCTTGCAAACTAGTTTGCACCACATGGTGTTAATGTTACATGTAACTCAAGTTGGTGAGCATATCTGACATTTTATACACCAAATGGTGAATCTGTTTTTCATGAAAATAATTGACAGATAAATCAATAACGAAAATACTTGTTATGCAGCTCTAAAAGTAATCTAAGTAGTGGACTAGAATGAGTCGAATAACGTCATGTTTCTTTTTTTTTTTTTTTTTTTTTCAGTCAATATCCTTTTAAGACGTTCCTCCTCCCACTACACCACCACAACAAGCACATTCAACACTAGAAAGTTTGTGACATTCAGATATGAACTGGCCAATTTCAGCCAGTACATCAGGACTGCAACAGGCTCCTTAAAGGACACCTTAAGAAGCTGGCAACCAGCCCAGAACCAAACGAGGCAGAGAGCCAGATGTCAAAGTGCAGTGCTGTCCAGATCAAGCCACACTAAATGAATGCAACAGCAGATAAGAGATGAGCAGCAGCCTGTAAACTGAAGCAGACAGTCAGCTGGATGCTACTGAAACATAGTTGATAGAGTCGGTCAGGTAGCTGAATGGAACTAGGCGAGTGAACAGCATGTGACTCATCACCTGTAACTGTCACCTGACTGTACATGGCTGTTTGCCACCCAAAGAGACATTTAGCTTGTTCTTTATTATAGGCCTCCTCGCATCATTATCATTAACAAGTTACTTAAACGAGACTCAGATGTGTATCCTGCTTTATTAATTCAAGCACTGCCAACTTAATAGAACTGTCGACAAAGAGTTTCTTAACGAGCATCTGTTTAATGTCTTTTGTCAGTTAAATACAGCAACCAAAAAGGAGGTTTTATATCCACTAGTTGTTTCATGTAAAAAGTATAATGATCTGCAATTGGATCCACACAGATACACATTCACAGACATATAGAGGGTATAGGCACTGATTTATGATGATTGCATATTAAAATATAATGATGTTTGAGTTCATTTAATCTCAGTATCAACACTGTCACTATTCATTTAATATTGATAGTTCATTTAACACTGCCTGTGTTAATATACCACCACATCCAGCAGCATTCATCAACAGTCACACCACAGCTATAACAGCTCTAATTGTGAACAGCTCTCTTTTTTTTTTTATCAACATCAACATTTGTCAGTGACAAATACAAGCAACTGAAAAGACTCACTAAAACTGGAAAATTTAGCCAAATAGATTTTTTTAGTATTGCTATTTAACAAGTATTGTAATACAATATTGTGAATTTGTTGGCGATTTTTGCTTAATTTTATAACACCAGACCAGTTTCAGGTATTTTTCCGAGGTATAATGTAGCAAATGAGTAGTCTAACTCCATTTCAATTATCTTATGAATCTCAGTTACAATCTCTTGCCAATATGGTTGTATTTTCGTGCATGCCCAGAAAACATATCTGTTAACATCCGTTAATTATTGTCTCCAACAAAGCCCCAACTCTGTAAGCTTGTTTGCAATGTTGTTAGTCCCTCAGAGACCTTGAGATTGCAAGTAGTTGCCTGTGTTTCACATTTCTCTGTCCAGTCATCCTCTGTTATTTTTATGTTATTCTGTTATTCTTTCTCCCATTTTGTTTAATATATTTTGTAGAATGATTCTTTAAAATTGGAATATTTCCGTACAAAAAATATATACTTTTTAAAGTAATCTTAAACTCCTACATTTAGTTGTCCCTGCTCATCAAGCTAGTGCAGTGTTTCCCATACACTGATTTATTTATGGCAGCCGCCACATTGATTTCCTAATATATTGCTGTTTCTCTCTTTCTCTGTCTGTGTTTATCAACCACAACTGAGGCAAAAATTAGCCAGCTAGCACACCGCGTGGCCTGTCCACCTCATCTTCCAAGGCTAGAAAAGCAGGATGGAGAGCGGACGGCAGCTCTAGAAATGGTCCCTCAGTTATTAGGTTGCAGTAACTGCAGTTTAGCCAGTGCCAACCCCAGCACCAGGTCACAGTGGGCTGGGTCTAACCTGTGTAACAGCAGCAACAGAAAGTTTGCTGATTCCGTGAGGAGTGTGGGTGGTTTGGGATGGTACTCACAGGATGAATTCAAGTTGCTACAGAATGAAAGTTCTTTGTCCTCAAATCGTCCAACATTTTCTTCTTTCTTGCGTCAGCTTTGTTTTTCTTGAAAAGGATATAATTCCATGTTAATCACGAATCACAACAATAAAAGCTGTAACTTTTATCCCTCTCCATGTCCCTCACCTGTAGATGAAAATGGAGCAGTTGAATTTAAATCATATCGCTATAGTCATTTAAGAAACCGTTTTAAAAACTGCAAAAGGAAAAAACAAACAAAATTAAGTGATACTTTGGATTTCTTTTCCCCAATAGAAATGCATCTAAAAGCAATGTGTTGTTTAAGAAAAACACTGTTGCAAGACACACAGGGAACCTCAAAGGGAGTAAATGTTCGAATGTGGCAGGAGCAAGGGGAGGAAAAGTCGACAACGCCACCCAAGGGAATTATAAAGTTCTGGTCAACCACTTGGGAAGACAAAGGTCACACAGGTCCGTTGACACACAGGGCACTGAGACTGATTCCAATACAAAAATCTAACTTTTATTTTAGGAATAACAATTTTTAAAAGAAATACTTAACTGCAGAGCGGGCACATTGCAAATAATCACAAATACACCAATCAGTCACATATGTTGTTGTTGTCACTAGTCACTAATACAAGGGCTCAATAAAACTGCCAATAGACAGGGGCACACAAGGAACAGGGCTGGAGCTTACCACAGCAGCAGAAAATCAAAGGTGGAGAAATACGAAGAAAACTAAACACCACCGTGACACAGCACACCAACAAAACAGAATCATGAAAACACCACCAGCAGATTTGGGCAAAAGAAACAAAGAAATAATGTGAATACAATAAAATGTGCCTGCTTAATTAGCAGTGACAATAAGCGAGACAGACCAGAGGCACGGAGCAGGCTCACGATGATCACAGCTTGATGTTTAAATTAAACCGAAAAAAGAGCAGTCTAACCAGGGTGGAATCAAGCAGAGCCAAATAGAGTCAATAGTAGAGCTTAACAACGCTTAGTAGAACCAAGTAGTGCCAAAACAGCAGTCTCTCCCAGAGTGTGGTGGCCCGTGACAGGCTGCATACAGGAGCGCAACCTAAAAATGCGCACAGAGAAGATTACTTCATTATCGTCTACTGCCAATTATGTAATATTATTATTATAATTATTAATTATTATTAAGCAGCCTACCTCAAAGAAGCCAAAGAGTGTCATATAGTGGTAGGGAGGAAAACCATCTATCTGGTCATACTAAGAATTAGCAGCCCTTTTAAGGTGATGGAATAGTGTTTGTCTGTATTCAATACAGTGATGTTTTTAGTTCTGTGCTGGCATGTTTGCTGGATATATGTTGTATATTTGGAATTGTCATCAAATTTGGCACAGACATCTATGTTCCCACTGAGATGAACTGTAATCAACTTGGTGATCCTTCATCTTTTCATTTAGCACCACCACCACAACCACTTCTTGTATGCAGTCTATGCTATCCCCTCATGGCATGGCTGTAGACTCTTAGTCTTGTTTGAATTCTGTTAGAAAACCAGTCTAAAGTTTTACATGACAAAATGACCAATCTCCTTTGTTGTATTTAGATTCTGGAGGGCCCTTCAAATTGGAGGGCCAGTGCAGCCCTGATGATAAGCTGTGGTGCTGTGTAACTCTACTGTTTATACCACCACAGAGAAGTGGCTCTTTTTTGTTCTTTTAAGTCGTGCTCTCTGGGTGTGTGATGCATATACACATGCACTTGTATGAAATGTGTGTAAAGAAAAGAATCAATCTCAGGAGATAGAGAGACTGAAGCGGCGAATCATTCTCGCTTCATCATGCCCTACCTGCACTACTTGGGAGGAAATGTATTCATTCTGTGTAGAAATACAAAACCACATACCGAGTCAAACTGTTTTTTGTTGAGTCAACTTCCCTCTCAGATCTGGTGTGATGTGTTTGATATATCCACCCTGACAGAATGGGAAATTCTCAGTAGTTGAGTCCACAGAGAGGAGACGCGGTGAAACTGTCGCACATCAAACACAAATGAAAGACTTCCAGAATCATCTCAACTTTCCTGAGTTAAGTCTTCAATAAAACAGACTACACGCTGCCAACTTTTAGTAACATGACATATCATGCTCTGCTTTTAAAGTTTCAGATTTTAACATATTAGCAATAACAGTCATTCATATGTAGGTCAATTTTCTCCATTTTTTTTTTCTCCCTGCTTGTCACTAAGGCTGCCTATAATAATATATGAAATCAAGGTACGATACATCAAACAATACAGCAGTGAAACTATTATTCCTTTGTTAAAACTTTGCAATGGTAGTGAAAAAATATAAAATCTTAATTCAGCCTGTATTATATCTGATATTAATGCTATTATGTTAATACTAATACTTGTTATGTATTTTGTATGATCATTTATTAATGATTTGTCTGTGACTCTTTTCTGCAGTGATAAAACTTAATTAACCAGCTGTCACACACGCTACATTGACGCAAACTGACACTATAGCGTTACACCAAGAAGATGGATATTTTCCCCAAAATTACATTTGAATTAAATTATGAGTGGTCGTCAGGAGAGGACGAGGAAAAGGAAAGCCAGGACTCTTCTGCGCAGACCTCCGCGGCGCTACATAACATACTTAAATAATTTATTTCATCAGCTTTTGTTAACATTGCATTGCTGTTTAAGCTGTTGTTGAACTATCTCCATGACAACCTGGCCTACGGCCTCGTGCCTACGACCGAATCACAGCCGTGACGATATACAGTACAGCATCACTCCCTCTCGTGTGATATTTCTTAAACGTTACAACAAACTCCATTTTTATAGCATCAAATACCTAATTAAAACCACACTTATAAGAAAAAAGAACACTTTTACATACAACAACGTGATGAGAACTATACCTAACATGACAGAAACCATATTTAAGAAAAATGTATTTGTTGTGTACCAATCCATGTAAAAACAAGATGGCAGCCATCTCTGCCAAGTCAGTCTGGAGCTGATCCTTACACAAAAATGGACATGGTTCAAAATCTGATCACATTTTATGGTTGAAAGTTGTTTACTTATGATTATTGTAGTTTGATATGGCAACAAATTCGACCGATTTTAGCACCAGTAACAAGCTAAGACACTGTTAATTAGGAATTTGAAGACATTGGGACTTTATTGTTGTCCTGTTTGACTTAATTATCTTGAGCAATGTTTATTTTTTTTATACTTAGCAGGTCTCGCTAATCCCAAATAGCTAGGAGCAATTAAAAATGCATACCAAACAAAAGTTTTGGACACATGAGGATATATAACTGGAATTACATAATCTCTTTTAAATTGTCACAGAGAGCTAAGAAAAAAAAATACAGACAGACTTTACAGTCACCAAACCCTCACCAAGAGCCAAGTTGCATACATGTTTTGCATACGTAGAGCAGTATGTTAATCTTTTGCCTGAAGATGATGCCCTCATAAGCTGCTGCATAAATCAGTTTTAGAAATCCTAGAATAATGTTATTTGAAGTGTCGTTTTGGAGCAGGTGCTGTTTAAACTAATCTGGCCCTTTCAAAATATTCAGCAAATCTGTTAAAAAATGATGAGATTTACATGTAGTGAATTATGTTATTATTTCATATGGTACACTGGCTCTGCCTGTAAGAGTCCATTTTAACTCAGTGTTAATGTCAACGCCGGATTTGACAAAGATACACTTGCATAAGTCTGCAGAGTGATTGCACCTGTGGATAACCTCCACTGAAATATGAGAGGAGTGGGACCCAAGGTTGTGGTTGTACTGTGTGTTTTAATTCATATCCAATCTGCTCTCTCTTTCTCACACACACACACACACACACACACACACACACACACACACACACACACACACACACACACACACACACACACTAAAATCTCAGTGTAATTATCATGCCTTCCCCCCTCTCTGTCACCTTCTCTGCATAATCCTTCCTCCTGTCTACTGGTCTGAATTAATTACTGTTCTAATAACCTAAAAATATATGTGAGAAGTACATGAGTGCGCACACAACCTGAGATAGACCTGATGAAGCAGCGTTGGCAGCATCATCAGGCAGATTTGCTACAACATGAGAGGCAACCACAGTGACAAAGGCCTCTTTAACTTTTGCATGTAAAAGAGTAGCCTGGTTTTCTCTACTTTTTTGCTGATGTCAGAGCTCTATATTCAGCTTTAATAATGCCCCCTGCTGAAGAATCATGCCACAGTTGCACAGTGTACATGCATTAGTCCCGTCCATAAGTAGAGTTTTTTTTTGCTATTCAATGAATTCTCTCTAAATGTACCCTTTGTGAAGCCCTTATGACATAAACACCCCCATGTAAATCACTTCCTTTAGTGGAAAGGAAGTGATTTACACCTTTGAAATGGCCTCTTCCCAAATGCAGTAGAATTACTACAAAATGACATGATTTATGGCACTTTAAGAAAGCTGTGGGTAGCTTAATGTTGTGGGGGAGTGCCTATTTTCTTCCAGTGGCACGGTTAAGGCTATTTCATATGCGTCACTGAAACGACCTGAAAGGCCATTAATTGGGGCTGAATTATATTATTGGTGAGGTAGTGACATTACCTGTACTGTAGCCCAGTTAGAGACAAAGCCTTTGCAACCAAGTCAGTGCTTTTTCAATCCTTCATCCAAAAAAACATTGTGTACAGAATCCTTGCACACCAACTCTGATGCGTTTGATCTATTTATTGCGAAAATGTGCAATACAAGCCAAAATAGGAGGATGCTTTGAAATAATACTGTGTACCCTGTTTGTTCCTCTTGTTGCGGATGTATGTGTCCCGCGGTTTCTGCCACATTTCATTCACAGCTTCTTGGGCAAACCGTTCTCTTAAGGCTTTTGACTTATGCAAAAAAAAAACAAAAAAAAAAACA
Organism: Epinephelus awoara; assembly: GCA_035609425.1. NCBI lineage: Eukaryota > Metazoa > Chordata > Actinopteri > Perciformes > Serranidae > Epinephelus > Epinephelus awoara. Next base: position 30,309,856 of record CM069309.1, read on the forward strand.
GAAAATCCGCATGCAACAGTTTTGTATGAGAAATATGGACTTGGTGTGCAATGGCCTTCAATTAGTCTGAATCCATTCCTCAGTCAAATTAGTCTGAAACACATCTAACAATGCCTTTTAAATAGATCAGAAGTAGTCCTAATTTTATATGACATTTTAATTGTAAAGGGGTCTTAGCATAGTTGTTAAATTAAAAGAGAAGTGGTTGGGCCTTTGGGTGAATTGCAGATTGTAACCAACTAGAAGTTTTCCCAGCTAATATTTGATTAGTGTTTATTGTTCAGGAGGTTTTTACTGGGAGCCAAATTATTCACAGAGGTCTCTTCTCCAAAACAAATGGACCAGGTGATTCAAACTGCTAGAAACACCAAATGACGCAGTTTTATGTTACAAATCAGTCAAACTCCAGCTCTGCTCTTTCTAGTTAGGCTTCTTACTACAGCGGCCAATGCAAAAACGCAAATGGCCCTATGTGGAGCAATTGTTTGGTCTGTCTGTTCTGAGTTACCGTAGAAACATGGCGGTGCAACATGGCGATCTCTTTAAACAAAGAGCTACTTCCTATGTAGCTACAAACAGCTCGTTCTAAGGTAAGAAGATCACAACAATTCTTATTTTTATGTCATTATACATTAAAGAAAACATACTTATATCCTATTTCTGCCAATATAACCCCTACATCATGCACACTGGACCTTAAGGTATTCTAAAAGGTGCATGTATGCTCAGTTGAAGGGTGTGAGCGATTGCCGAGGCCCCTGCCGTTAGTCGAAAAACTACGGGCAGTGCCTCCAGAGGTAACGGCAGAAAAAGAAAATCCTTTTTTTTTTACCGATGGATTTCCAGATTGCAAGTGGTCTATTTTATGTTGTAGAAAATGTGAAAGTCTCTCAAGCTTATTAATCAGACCTTATGTCAGGCATCATTGTGGTCATGGATTTTCCACGTCCACATATGACTTGCAAGGTACCCTGGGTGCTTTGGTTGTTGACGTTCTGGGACACCGTGTCAAGTTCTCTTCTTTCAAGATACACTTACGTTTTCACAGCAAATGTAACATTTACATACAGTCTCTTTAAGAATAAACACTACATCGGTTTTTTTCGGTGGTTGGGTGGCGGAAAAAAGAACAGGGTTTGGCTTTAGTATCTCATGGGACTTGAACAACCTCCTCTCAGGTGAAAGTCGGTGGTTGCTGGACCCTTCCACCACCCTTTTTGCCTTCCCCACTTTGACTTTCGCGGCCTTAGCTTTCGCACATGTCCCGCTGCATTTCCCCCTGATGCCGCCAGGTGCCATTAAACTTTAATGGCAACCAGCCACGTATCATGCCACAGATAAAGGATGCCTTTTTGTTGTTGGTTTCTGACACCCCAAGTAACTGCCCAAGCACCAGATTTCAACAACCAGACTCTTTTTAAAAAAAAAACATTGATTTTGAGACAAGGGAACCAGGAGAGGTTAAATGCTATTAACTATTCTGATGTTGGTCAATGGGGTTTATATACATTTTAAATCAGTTACCTCAAGGTTAATGTGTGGACAGCCTTCCCTGAAGTTTCATTGATCAGTCCACTTCATCTTCAGAGGGACCAATAGTTGACTCAGACGTCCCAGACTCATGGTTTTTCACTTTATTATTATAGGTTTATAGTTCATTTGTGATAGCCAGAGGCATATAACCTTACCACAGTTGCCATGTGCAAATGTTGTATATACTGAGAATTTAAAATGGTTGGCATTAAAAAACATTTTTCCTCCAGAACAGACTGATATTGATGTTCTTGTCTAGCAGTCCGGCTCTCCCAGAGCTCTGTCAGCTTTATGATGAAGGCAAACTGCAGGGAGTTAATCCACAGCGCCAGGTTTGGTGTCAGATTGATTAGTAGGATTTCTGGTAAAATGGTGAATCTCAATGTCTCAAGTCATTCAGCATCATCCAGTCCCGGTCTTTGTTCTGTTGGCAAAATGTTGCTATGTCTGTTAATTTCCACCATGGATACTGCGAAAAACTATTATTGTAAGCATTCTGAAATATAATGTAATTAGCCAGGGTTAAATTTGGTTAATTTGCAAGTAGGCACATATTAAATTAAGCTTATTTAGTGGTGAATTTTAACTTGCACATGTTTATATAACCTAATTTGCCAAAATGGCCATTCATTAGTTCATCTGCTATTTCAACAGCTGGTTTCCCAGTGGAGATCATCAAATTATCTTCTGCTGTATTTCTCCTCTTTATTGCATTTCTCCCATTCTCTCTTTACTCTCACAGTGCAGCCCCCTTTTTGTGTGAAGGTTATGTCAATGACACACGGTTTCCCCACATATAGATGGTAATCCCATGGAAATAACATGTAAATTACAGTATTTTTTTTTTGCTGTGAGACTGGAGTATTCAAATTTGCGATCCATTAAAACTGTAAATGCAAGAGAGTATATTGAAATTGGCCTCACGATGACCTTCACTAAGTAGTTCTTCACCTTGTTTTAATGGCTTTCCTTTCACAGGACCGAGCAAAGGTGAAACATAATCACAGATGTGATTACAGTAAACTTGACCTCATAAATGATTCAAAGTGATGCTGTCACTCGATTGCTGTGTGGTGGGTGATCATTAAACCGTGTCAATGTCAAACACATCCACAGCATGTGAACGGACTCTGCCTGATAGGCAAACACACAGTCTGCAGGTAGATAGCCAATGAGAGCCTTTCCAGCTTGGTGTCGGTGAGCTCTGTTTAAAATTCAGTAGAAGGATTTCATGGGTTTATGGTTTGTGACGAATCCTCCGACCTCTGGGCACGTAAAACCTTTTCAAAGCCATTGGATGAACTCCAAAATGCACAGTGGTCAAGTGAAAACCGAAGCTGTTCTGCTTAGATACTGGAAAGGTTTTTAGTCAACAGTGATGATGTGTATGTACTGCTGAACACTGTAAAAATACTGTTAATTATTGCCAGTTATAAGTGTCAATGCAAGACATAGTGTGCCCAAAATGGAAAGTAAGTGTTAAGTTGAGGAGGCCTGTCATCAGGGGGATCAAGCTGAGGGGGGGCCCATGAAAAGGTCTATGGTTGACCCTTATGTCTGGTTCACACTACACAACATTTTTGTCTGTTCCAACAGTCACTATGTCAGATTAGGCGATTGTGGATTCATAAAATTGTGCCGTGACTTGGATAGACATGACAGACTACACGATGGTCCACACCAGTTATCTTCGGTTGTCTTACATGACGTGTGCGATGTCATCAGGTTATTATTGTCCTATTCTTCTGCGCATTATAACTATTTCAGTCACTGTGTCTGTTTATGTCCCAGCCAAAATGTTGTAGTAATGGAAAAAGCGCCAGCAGATGGAGGGAGCTACATTTGAAACAAACGTGCAAGTCACTGATTCCAAGAAGATTTACAAGAAGTTCCTGTAAATGTTTCACAATAAAAGCCTGTTTAGAAAATGAAGAGATTCTCTCAACCAAAGGTATAAGGGGCTTTTAATTTTATACAGATACAGGAAGTACTGAGTTTGAAATGACAGCACTATGTGTTAATTTTTTCAAGGCAAACAGGAGCGGATAAAAAGTAAAAAATACAGAGGGAAAAATAAATGACAACCTGTTTCTAACGTACCAGTAGTCTGTTTTAAACGAAGCTGGTTCTCTCTGCAGTTGCAGTATGTAAAATCCACTATTTTTTATTCTTATTCTTTTATATCCTCCATTATGAAGAAGCAACATTCTTTGCTAACTTGATGCTAATGGCAGTACTCACTGGGTTGACAAAGTGTCTCTGCTGTTTCACGCCATCATTTTCCCTTTTTACTCTGTGTGGTAACATCCTGAGAGGAAAAAGGCTGAGGTGTTGTTGTCACACAGTTGTCTACGGCAGCAGATCACTCTGTGTTTCTATTGGTCAAAATGGCGGCTGTGACAGGAGCAGTCGTAAATGACAAAAAGAAAATCACACATGCTAGACTTTCTGTCAGAATGTCGTGAGGCTACGCAGACATGGTGTCAGAGGATCTCAACTACGCTGAGGATGGACTGATCCAGAGGTGATCAGGAATGCACTCTGACCACATTGAACACAAGTGTAAATGCAGTTGCGTTTTCAATCCAATACAACTATGTGGCTGGAAATTTGTAATTGCGCTCAACTGTTAGTGAAGCCAGTGAAGTAGCCCAATAGGCCAGTTAGAGTTAAACTACCAGCAAGAAAGCTTATAGATTTTCTTGACATAGTATATACAGTATATATCACATTTTTCACGTCACTATATCACCGTTTAGACTAATCTGATTTTTGTTAAGTCTATAAACACAATGATTGAACAAAAATTACTATTTCTGTGTGCACGTTTTGTAATTATTAATATGGTCATCGTTAGCAGCAAAGCTAACATCATTGTCATCTGTTAAAAGCCTCCTGTTGTTGGATACGACATGAAACTACTCCAGTTAGCTCAATCATGTTGTAACTCAGACATCCGCTGGAAAAAATATTTTTTTCACATTGATGAGACGCCGTTTTGAGTGGACGGGTCGCCATGGATGCGGAGCTTGCTGTTTCTGGAGGTACACATTTCCTGGGGACACCTGCACGTCTTGGCCCCGCCCTCTCAATTGCGATTGGCTAAAGTGCAGCATTTTCAAACTCAACATGACATGGCTTTACAACCATGCTGTGGGGGCGACGTTAAGACATGAAAGCATAGTATAGTTTGTTTATAGCTTAACACTAGCTTTTTACTTTAGCTGATAGCATTTTCGACTAAAAAATCAGGAAAGTGATGATGAAGATTATCTTGCTGAACAAAACATGTTAGTATCATAAACTTGTGTTTGCCGCAGAGTATATTATATATTATTATACACAGTTATTATTATACAGTTTTAAGCACTTGAAGATCCAATCAACACTAAAGCAAATGTCATGCAAGAGAGCCCATGAAAGCAAATGGAATGGTCAGAGTTGTCATATTGACATTTAAGGTGTGTTGATTGAATCACAACATCAGCTCATGCATTGAGTTACATGCAAGAAAACGTTCCATCTTAAAAGTTGCAGGTAGCTGCCTGGGGTAGCCTTTGAGCAGCACAGTAAATTGAATTATTTTTTCTAAGTCTGAGTCTGCAGACCTCCAGGTGGTTTGTGTAACATCAGTTGACCTTGACAAACTGGAGAGGAGCAAAAATGATTTGAAGTCTGATCTGAAGTCCATTGAGAAGACCGAGCTGAATACAGTCTTCAGGGAGTTTTATGGATCCATCCGGACCACTAAAGGGGCGCTCTACAGCATCAGCAGCTATCTTGGACTCCAGGCTGGTCTTAACCATTAAATCAACAAGCCTCCAGTTAGCCATTTGTGGAATTTAATGCAGGATGCTGAATTCACAACAGCTAACAATGTCTTCAAATGTGTGGTAAAAGAGATCAGGAGGGCAGGGAGAGACAGAACAACACACTACCCCCCATTTTCACCTGATGACCAGCGCATCATAAAATATTCCACAGCACTGAATCCAGACAACCTCAGAGGTTTACTGAATAAGGTCTGGTATGATATTCAGCTGCATTTTGGACACAGGGGCAAAGAGGGGAATCAAGATCTCAAACCTGACTCATTCATCCTAAAACATGACGAGAACGGAGCATTTCACAATGACATTCAATGATGAAACAAAAAATCATAAAGATCCACTGGAGAGAGGCAGGGAAAATGGGAGGGGCGCAATGTTTGAATTACGGGGGAATCCCCTCTGCTCGGTAGCATCTCTCCAAAAATACTTGGGGAATATTCCACCGGGTGCAAAAGCCCGCTATCTGCAGCCCAGAAGGGAACCTTCTTCTCTGGATGCACAATAAACAGATAAATGTTCATGAGTTGAAGTAGAGGGTTGTGGACTTGTAACATGTAAAGAAAGCTAGTTATTATAAGCTATTAGCTCTGTTTGAAAGTATTGAATTGTATTGAATTGAATTGAAAGTATTGTATTGTTTGTTGATTTTTGTGTTTGTTTTTTGTTTGTTTTTTTCACGGAGCTACATAACATACTTAGATAATTTATTTCATCACCTTTTGTTAACATTAAGCTGTTGTTGAACTGTTGTATTAAAGCAATATCACACTCAAGGTCGTGATGTTGTACTGTATATTGTCACGGCTGTGATTGTCTTCGACACCTGGCCTGCGGCCTCGTGCCTATGACCGAATTACAGCCATGACGATATACAGTACAACATCACAACCTTGAGTGTGATATTGCTTTAATAGCAGGTTTTTGTTTTTTTGCACTGAATGTGGAGCACTCCCTAATTAACAGACTGCAGTGTTTTTAGCTCCACATTTTAGTTTTGGTTCAGCAAGGTACCCCATCAGAGGGGTGGGATGGAATGGTTCTGTTGACACTATCCTCAACTTTTGACAATGGAAATACAGAAATAACTAATGTATATGGAACTGAATTCAACTCAACCAGACTGCTTGGTGAAAAGGAGGCTATTGTAACACAGTGTCCTAGTTACTGACCTGTGTTTTATTAGTCACCAGGAGTTGAAGCAATATACTATTTCTTCTTAATTTAGAGAAGAATGATTTTTTGCTATCAATAAATTATTGATTTTTTTTTTGTTGCTGTGTATTTATTTTATGTCACATTGTCAGGTATAGGTAGTAACCATTTTATAAAAGCAATAAGTCACTTGATTTACAGTGTTGTTAGGCACAAGGTGAACAATGCAGTGCTTGTGTAAAAAGCACAGTAGCGTTATCTGAAAGGTTATCACAGTAATTCACCAGGAACTGTGTGAGAAAAAAGCAAACTGTAGCAAATGTCTTACTTTCCAGTAGTTACTGTCTTTGATGCACAGCACAGTGTGTAACATAATTCGCTCAACAGCTTTCTGTAAGAATGTCAAAGTGACATTTTATCACATCTTTGATGTGTCTCCGATGTATAAAAATGAGAATAAATAACAAGCGTAACATGTGGCTCTATCCTGTGCTCAGCTTACTTCATCTGGGATGCTGTTTATCCTCGACCACAAATGTGTCTTTGAGCATAGTCTCTGAACCCCTGCCTCTGTGTGTGTGTTTTTGTGAGTGTGTGTGTGTGTTTGTGAGTGTGTGACTACATAACTAAATGAATAATTTATTATCCCTCCCAGGAAGATTTGTCTGTTGCTCTTTATTTTTCTCTGTAACACAGTCTTGTATATATCATGGAGCCCCCCCCCTCACCCTACACACACACACACACACACACAAACACACACAAAAACACATAAACACACACATTCAGCTTACAATTTATGTAGCTGTGATGATTCATCTTAGCAAGCTGCTTGCTGTCTGAACGCATATCTGCTGCTATTTGTATAAGCCCGAACGTTCAACATATTTTCAGGGCTTGTTAGTTTACAGTAATGAATGAATTTCAACTCGGTGCTTTATTGGGAGTAATAAGTTGGGTTGTTTAAAAAGAGAGGATTTTTTTTGTCTGCTTCTTAGAGTTGCCATATTTCATCTTAATTGGTTCATTTCGGAGACTCAAATAGTCCATTTGTAATTTTTCAAGTGTAATTAGAGAACTGTTTCAGTGCAGAGCAAAAATGAAAACATGCTACCAGAATCTGGTCCAAACATACAACCTGTTTTTATTCCTAGGTCGTCAAATGCGACACTTAATCACGCCTACTCAGGGTCTCACACCAATGCACAGGGCACTCTTTATTGTCTGTATGTGATGCACAGTTGTCTCCTGGGTGAAACAAATTGTAACACATCCCAGCAAACACATTTTGGTTCCCTGAACGTTCTGGGAACGTTTGTTTTAAGGTATAGGAACGTTTTTTGAACGTTGCAAGACAACGTAATATACTGGTATAAACGGCAAGTTTTCCTGACGTAACCCTAACTGTATCCTGATGTTCCCAAAACGTTTTTGGAAGGTTAATTGAACGTTATAAGAAGGTTACCAAAACGTCTCCCCTAAAACGTTCCCTGCATGTTAAAACAGCAAGTTTTCCTGACGTAACCAGAAGGTTATTTTGATGTTCCCTCAACGTTCTTGGAAGGTTAATTGAACGTTATAAGAAGGTTACCAGAATGTTCTCCGTAAAACGTTCCCTGCATGTTAAAACGGCAAGTTTTCCTGACGTAACCAGAAGGTTATTTTGATGTTCCCTGAACGTTCTTGGAAGGTTAATTGAACGTTATAAGAAGGTTACCAGAATGTTCTCCGTAAAACGTTCCCTGCATGTTAAAACGGCAAGTTCTCCTGACGTAACCAGAAGGTTATTTTGATGTTCCCTCAATGTTCTTGGAAGGTTAATTGAAGGTTATAAGAAGGTTACCAGAATGTTCTCCGTAAAACGTTCCCTGCATGTTAAAACGGCAAGTTTTCCTGACGTAACCAGAAGGTTATTTTGATGTTCCCTCAACGTTCTTGGAAGGTTAATTGAACGTTATAAGAAGGTTACCAGAATGTCTCCCCTCAAACGTTCCTTATAAGTTAAAACAGCAAGTTTTCCTGACGTAACCAGAAGGCTATTTTGATGTTCCCTCAACGTTCTTGGAAGGTTAATTGAAGGTTATTTAACCTTCCAAGAACGTTCAGGGAACATCAAAATAACCTTCTGGTTACGTCAGGAAAACTTGCCGTTTTAACATGCAGGGAACGTTTTACGGAGAACACTCTGGTAACCTTCTTATAACGCTCAATTAACCTTCCAAGAACGTTCAGGGAACATCAAAATAACCTTCTGGTTACGTCAAGAAAACTTGCCGTTTTAACATGCAGGGAACGTTTTGCAGAGAACATTCTGGTAATTGAACGTTTTAAGACGGTTACCAGAAAGTTCTCCCTCAAACATTCCTTCCAAGTTAAAACAGCAAGTTTTCCTACCATAACCAGAAGGCTATTTTGATGTTCCCTGAATGTTCTGGGAAAGTAAGTTGAATATTATAGGACGGTTGCCAAAATGTTTGAATGTTTTAAACACAATTATAAATAGCAAGTTTTCCTGACGTTCCCAAGGTTAACTGAACATTATAGGAAGGTTACCACAATGTTTTCAGTTTAATGTTCCCTTCATGAAAATCATAAAACAAATGTGATTCTGTTCCTACTCCCAGGAAATTAAAACACTCAGTGAATGTTCCTAGAATTTTTTAACAATACCATTTACATCAATATCAATACTTCTGAAGTGTCACCACCACATACTGAAAAACCAGAGAGAAAAAAATTCTGTCAACACTGACATTTGTCCAATTTATTGGAAACTACGAGGAAAAAAAAAAAACACCAGGAGAGCAAACAGGAACACTTTCTGCTAAAGAAACATACAGGAAGTAACATAGATGGAGGAACACAGCCCTAGTCCTGGCTTTCTGCAGTTTGGTCTGCTGCTTCACCCCCCTGTAAAATAGAAAAAAAAGTCACGTTAGATAATCTTTTATTGCAACACACGTCACACTATCATACAAACAAACAAAAGTTTCTAAGACTTGGCTTTAAATAGCTATTGCAGGGTCTAAAATTATATTTTTGGCTCACCAGTCAAATGCCTGTGTAATGGCAATAATTCATGGTGATCATGAAAAACACAGAGAGCTGTCCTTTGGGGGTTTATTTTCTTTGAAATAAATTATCAAGCACTCAGACCCTGGAACCTCAGCTCCTGGGTGAATGAGAGACAAATTGACATACAGAGTGGAAGTACTTATGCCAGAGAAACAGATAACGCCTTTGCGTACACAGAGAGAAACTACTTCACATATACTGACCTTGTGGGCCAGATAAGGTTTGAGACATGGAGACAGACAGAAAAGGCCCAAACTACATGCAATATGAAATAGGAATAGACTAATAGTGAAAGATTGATATTACGGGAAAATTGACCTGACAGGGGTGTAACGAATAACCAATTTGAATCGGAAAATCGGTTTTGATTTAAAAGATGCAAGTGCATCGGTACACAGATTAATGAATCAGTCTCAGTGTAGCTTGAACCAGCCGATGGCCCGATTGAAAAGTTATAAATCGGTTTAATGTTCCTGATGCAGCTGCTGAAAGGTGCATCTCCCTCTCTGACCATCTCCTGCTCCCTCCCCTAACCCCTAAATTCCACCAGATGCGTGTGCAGTGGAGCTGATACGTTTCAATTCTAATCAATGTTTGTGGTTCCACCGGCTCTGTCACAGCTGCGGCGCTCCGAGGCATCCGTAGTAGATATGCAGAGCTTCTATTTTTACGCAGGAGCACAACGCAGCAATTCAGCACAGAGCAGATCGTGTGGAACAGGAAGTCGTTCGCAGAAACAAAATAAAACATCCGGTTAATTTTAAGCGCAGTTGACTCTCTCCCGCTCCCTCAAATACAATAGGAGCCACTCAAAAGTTCCTTCCCTCGGCCAACTGCCTGTCAAATCCCAGCCAAATCCCAGCCAAGTTCCAGCCAGTTGCCAGCCAGCTGCCGAGCTGGCTCTAGCCCCCCCCTTAATCCTTGACACGCCCACTCGTTCAATTGCAGGGTATCGTCATGAGATGGTGCCTCTCTCACAAAAAACAGCCTGCAGTCATTTAGTTTATCAAACGTGGAAGCGTATCTTTTCTATAGCAACGACTCTTTTCAGGGGTAACTGTCTGCCTTTCCGAAACCTTGCCTCTTCGAACTTCCATTGTTCGGACTGGCGGTCCTTCACCTTTTTTTCTTAAGTCCCACCATTCCGAAAATTCCTGCCTTTATTATTCGAAATGTCGGCCCTTCCTCTTTTTTCTAAAGTATCCGTCATTCTGAAGTTTGGATATTGTGGAATATGGCACAGCAGCTGTGCTGCAGTGCAGACATTTCAGTCGCACGCTGCGCGTGTCAGCAGCGGGCAGCCGTATAGAACTGGGCTTTACTGATGCACTTTCTGAATGGTATTTACTCGATTACACTTCTATTTTCGTTTGGATATTATTTTTTTGGATATTGTATAATTGTTTTCAGTTAATCAGTGAGATCACATCTTCAAAAAATAATTGAAAGAAAAATAACCGAAAAGATGTAAGGGGCTGATCGATATTTATATGCAAATGGGGCTGGTCCAAAACAGGGGGGGGGGGTTCCCCGAACTTTTTTTTGAGCACAGGGGGGCGGCGGCGGGGCGCATATGGTTTTTATTTTGGCTTCAGGGGGGGTCATGTAACTTTAATTTGTTAAGTTTTGTATGATTTTTTGTTTGTTTTCCATTCGTATTTTACGCAGAGGTTTTGGTTTATACTCCGCTATATAAAGTTACCCTGCATGGTCCACAATGGTATTTCCCACTTGCGCACACGTCACTGACCGGAAAACCCAATAGAGTAGCAGAAGAAGTTGACCGCGGAACACAAACAATTCAAGCATAATGGCTGCTGTGAGGAAATCAGTGTATCGAAAGGAAAGTTTCCTTCATGCTAATTTGAGAGTGGTCTTTGCAGACCTTAAAAGCGGATGAGACACTGGACAAATTTAATTTTATTACAGAGTCGACAAAGAATAAGAACTTGCGCGACAAACTTCTAGCTCTGAGTCGGCTGCTGCTCCCAGCCACTGGTGAGAGCAAACCTTGTGGATGGCTGGACTACGAGTATGCGTATCAGTGTATCATTCGTTCATTCCATATCCGTTTTAGAATCCAAAATCGGAAAACGGATAACGACTTGTTATTTCATTTCTCGTTTTCAAATCAAAAATCGGAAAACAAATAACGGCCTATTTTTCGCTGTTTTGATTTTATTTTGAAATTAAAAATAGAATATGAGAGAATGGAATTTAAAAAATCTGTGTATCATTCGTTCATTCCATTTTCAATTTAAAATCAAAAAATGGTTTGTTTTTCGATTATTCGTTAAATAATCAAATTCAAAAATACAAAAAACGGTTTGTTTTTCCTATTTTTGATTTTATGCTCACATCAAAAATAGCAAATCGAAAAATGGGCCACGATTAAAATTTGATTTCGATTTTTCATTTGATCCAACTTGCGTGACCCGGAAGCGCATTGCATTAACTGGATAAAAAGAAAATTAGACACCTTATCTCATAATTACGAGAAAAGATCTTGTAATTACACAAATAATAGCCTAATTAATTACATATGTGGAAATAGCCTGTGTCGTCCTTTGTTAACCATTTCACATACAGATGTTACTCATTTCAATGCCGCAGCCACAGTGAAGGGGGTGAAACAATTGATCCAGGAGTAGCTGCAGTGCGCAACAACAACCAGCAGGTGGCACATGCGAGCAGTAGAGATACAGCGTCCAACTGAAACTGTTTGAGAATTAGCAGTAGGCCTACTGATAAACGACATTTATACTATGATATTTCCACAGCGGTCAGTGTTAGGTCCCCTATTATCCTAGTGATCTCAGTGTCATGATGTAGAACTGCAAATGTATGTGTGACATATAGGCAGAGTTGGGTATAGGTATAGAGTTGGCAGTTACACTTAGAGTAAAGCTACTGAAGACCAGCAAAATGTTTTCATTTATTCTTTCAGGTGGGTAAATGTCACCTAAGCACCTTCAGATTGTATCAGTAGTGTACCCTTAATAGATAGCTTGTTTATATGGTTTGTATTGTGCTTTGTGATATTATTTGAGGGAACTGTAACATAAGGTAACTGCATATGGGGCCGTTCACATGTAGCGTCTTTTACGCGCACAAATCCATTAGTTTCAATGTAGATGCAAAGCGCGCTCACAATTCTTGTAGCATGATGTTATTATTAAGTCACATCCCGTTATTTCCTCTGTAAACCTAACGTTACAGCAGCCTACAAGCATGCTGTGTCAATAAATCAGCTCAGACACCGTTAGAAATGTAATATTTAGCCTAATAACATCATTACAGCAGTAAGAACGTCAGCTTTAGTCAAATGGCTCTAGCTCTCCCGGTAAATGTCATCAACTCTGGACACATTTTCCCTGTGTGTTGACATGATAATGGCCGCGTTTCCCACATCGCTCTTAGCTTAAGAAGATCTTTCATTAAGAAGGAGTTGTAAGATCGAGCTGACCCACTCTTAGCAGACTTCTTAGCCACCAAACGCTCACAGATCCGGCCGCAGCAGGCACATTAATATTACACTGAGCAAGGACAACAGTGCGCACCGTATATATATTTTGATCTATTTTATACTTCAGATTTATATTGTTTGGCATTAATTGGTGACAGAAAAGAACGATTTTCATTCTGCAGGGAAACGCGTGTCCTTACTCTATGTGCCTGAGATCGATTGATTTCAGCACCACGGTAGTGGCCAGCTCCTGTTAAGATATAAACACAATGAAAGCGGACAAGCCTACTTATTTATCGTCTTATTAATATTTTTCTTCCGCCAGATTTCAGTGTGTAACTTGTGCCACAGCTCTGAGCGCACACAGGGTCTTCATAAAACATAGATTCAAGATTCATTATGCACAGTAAGGACACGCGTTTCCCTGCAGAATGAAATTCGTTATTTTCTGTCACCAATTAATGCCAAACAATATAAATATATACGGTGCGCACTGTTGTCCTTGCTGAGTGTAATACTCCGTCGTAATTTACAATATATATAAATTATAATAAAGATATGGGATATGGTCAAAATGGCACCACCCGAGTGGCAGCTGGTTACAGTAGTTCCTCCCCCCCTTCGTGGATGTGCAGTATGTGGTTCTGAGCGAAGCAGTGGCCACAGTGACACCTTTCCTGATCTCATAATTACGAGATCCTGATCTCGTAATTACGAGATAAGGTGTCTAATTTTTTTTCATCCAGTGAATGCAATGCGCTTCCGTAGTATACTGTGCAGGTCCGGCAGAGAATATAACAGTACTGCTAATTCTCAAACAGTTTCAGTTGGACGCTGTATATGAACTGTTCTCCTCCTTCTTATGTTAAATGCTGAATGGCTCTTTAAAGTACCGCTTTGGAATACTACAAGAGGACACAAAATGGATTTTTGTGGCTGCTACCGGTCCATTTGGTTTAAAACACAACACTGTTCTACAGCTGGGAAGGTAGGAGAGAAAAAAACTCACGCCTGAAAGCTGATAATGAAAGCTTTTATACTCACAGCTGTTTATTTTAAATACGAAAAATATAGCTCCCAATCTGTCTTTATTTTACAGTGTCAGAATCAAATGAAAGACGTTTCCAGATTTAGTTCCACACTAGCTTTGTGAACTCAATACTGACCCCACCCACCTCGTTTTATTTCATGGAAGTGATCAATGTAAGAGCACTTGTCCTTTAAACTTAATAAAAAAAAAAAGCTAACAAAATAAAAGACACCTGGTACATTCGTTACAAGTGTATCAGTTTATAGAACAGTTTTGAACAGTTAGAACAAGAGGCTGCACTGCAATGTGCAAATCACTCCTTCTCGTGGCTGCCTGCGCTTCCCTGTCCTTGCGGCTGCAACTTGCGCTGTCTTCTCTTCTTCAAACTACAACACCCATAATTCATGTAGGAACTGCTGCAGCCAATGTGCAGCTGGTGGGAGCTGCATGACAACTCAACCACCATGATCAGTTTTTAATGTTTTATCGGGCAATAACTACTTCAGACTCTGCTCTGTTGTAATTTTTGGGACAATCAGGGCAGGATTCAGGATTCAGGACAACTGCTTGGATTTTTCGGCACAGTCCCGAAATCTAAGCAGTTGTCCTGAATCCTGAATCATGCCCTGATTGTCCCGAAAATTACACGGAGGTTGCCGGGGAGGTCAGATACTTGCATGCTAGGGCAGACAGCTTTTCATAGACTCCTGAGTGAGCAGACCGCCACTGCAGGGGACAGTTAATGCTGATGCTGGGCTCTGCTCTGTAGCGCTGCAGCTCTCCCACAACTCAAGCACAAAGAATCCTAATCGTACGCCTACAGATGGATTTTATTAAAGGCAACTCTGTGGCATACAGAATCAGTAAAGTTAGAGATTAAAAATGAGATTAACGCGATCAAAAAACACAGCACGTTAAATTAATTAATTATTCACAATTAACGCGATAATTTGGCACCCCTAATATTATAATAATTTTTGAAGTGACGTGACAAGAAGTTCTTGAATGTGTGTTGGAGACAAGTGTCCCTGGCTTTCATGGATAAAAAGCTGACACACTAACATACAGCAGGAATTCAATGAATTAATTTTTATGTTGGATGAAAAGGATTGCAAATGGAGGTAAAAGCAGTTTGTATAAACCACCAAAACCACCGCTGGAATTTTTGAACAATGCAAGCCAAGTACCCTTATTGTTTCAACAGGTGTGCTCAGACATGGCATTACAGGCATTTTGAGTGAGCAAGTGAACACTCAATCATTGCTACATTGTGACTCATCTAAACAAGTTCCCTCTGTATAGAGTGCCAAAGTCACGCCCCTTTCCAGTGAAGCTCATGGGACCTTAGATCAGAAAAAATATGAATGGCAGTGAATGAGGAGAGAAATATTATCTTTTGTTCCTGTTTGAGTTGTGACATGAAATCTAAATATGAATTTAAAACATAAATTTTAAGGTCAAGAAAGTCATACTTTGTGGTAAAACTAAAATGAGTTGAAATTAGGTGCAGGTACCATGGAAACAATGCCAATGTAAAGTCAATTAGGATCCTTTTTTGTGATGGACACACAAATTCCCTGATTCAACAACCTCCTGTATACACACAAAAACATGAGTGTGTTCTTGATATTAAAACAGCAAATATATTCCTCTGTTATAATTTCCCATCATAATAATAATAATAACATGATAGTTGATCTTTACTAGACATTTGATATAATCAGTAGATCTATCTTTTACAACTTTATTTTACAACAAGTGGTAAAAAAAACTACCACCCCCAAAACGCCATTTTTAGAGTACTATCAAAAATATCTGAAATTTGCCAACATCCTTGCTTTTTTTCTTAACATAGTTCATCTAGGTGCAGTGTAATAACTAGTTCGGCTTTACTAGATATTAAATATATTCAGTAGATGTATCTTTTTACAACCCTATTTTACAAGCCGCATACACCTACTGTAAACACTGCTTCTAGCGTATTAGCTAAAATAGCGAAAATCAGCTGACATCTTTACGTTTTCTTAAATAGTTCATCTAGGTGCAGTGTAATAACTAGTTCAGCTTTACTAGATATTAGATATATTCAGTAGATATATCTTTTTAAAACCCTATTTAGAGCTCTACTTTGCAAATCAGAAAAACTACAACTATATTCCTGATATGTATCAAGCTGCATGGCGTGGTCCCAGGGAATTGTAGTTTTTCAAAAATATAAGTGTTTTTCCTAGATTTGGAAGTTGTAAATACTGAATTGAGAGTACACAGTGGACTTCAAGGGGATGGTAAACACACTTGTGTAATCAGATTTTAAAGATCTAATTTCTAAATGGGTGAAAATTAATTTTATCCATATTTTACCCATATCTGACAGCACGCCCAGTTGTAGACTACACTCACATGATAGTTGAGGTCAAGAGCTCTCCATAACAGTTGGTCCCATGTCTGTTCCCCCTTTAGTTGCTGAGTTATAGCCCTCAAACATGCTCTGAGGCCAAGGTTCAATGGTCAATGGCTCAAAGCAGGAGCCATGCAGAATCTTCATACTGACATGTTACTCTCCAGGTTGAGACCTTTCCAATAATGTATTTGGTTTAGCTCTATGACAAAGTTTTGATTTTTTCATTTTTTGGACACAAGCCATGCCAGGTGTAGTTTCAGAGAGGACTCTGAAGGCCCAGTGTATTTTTATTTGTTTGTTTTTTTTTGTTTTTTTTTACTGTAGATAGTTACTAAAATGAGTCATCCTCAGACAATACAGTACTACTAAAAAAATAAACCAATAATAACAATCATGAAATAAGCAAAAACAATATTAAAATTATATTGAAATTTTAAAATCTATTTACAGAGCAGAATGGCAGCCTAATAGATATCTTAGATACAATTTATTATTAAGACACTTTATTATTGCTTAGATACTGTTTAGCCTATTATTGTATTTACTTTTAGCATGCTCCACTTCAATCTACTGTAGGCTTTATGTTTGAATTTATTGAACCTCTTGCACTCCACCCCCATTCTGTAGTAAAAATGCCTAAAATGACAAACCGAAATTAAAATGACTGTAGCTTCTGAACCACTCTGACTACATGCATGCATGAGGTCTTGCCAGAAAGCAAACTCCCTGAAGTTTCCTGTGAAAGTGTTAGAAACACTCTAGGTGATACAGAGACAGAGTAATGGGCCTCTGAATTTGAAGATTTTGCCTAAAATTAAAAAAAAAATGTTTTTCAGGATGAATAACTGTCTGTGGCTTCATCTGAGCAGGTAAATGACACTGTGGGGCTGTAGGCACACTATCAATGAACACTTGTTTCAAGTTTGAAGAAGATTGCTCAAAGTATGACCATTCTACAGTGTTTTTCCCCATAAGAAAGATCCAGGCGGACCTCCAAATGACAAGTCGGTCACTCTGCTTCAACAACACTCAGCCAGCTTCAAACATCACACCTTATTGAATCAGGTGTGATTATGATAGCTGATGTTGTTTGTTACAGAAACACCATAAAATATCACCAAATAAAGCCATATGAAACGTGAAAGTTGTGATCCTATTTTCTAGGCAGTATATCTCAGCCAAAAATAGTGGTAGGAGTGAGATCTCACCTTTTATAAACCAGCTATGTATCCATTCACGGTTGTGCATGAGATCGCGAATAATCCTTTAACCTTCCCCCTCAAAAAACGGCATGTCATGGCTTGTCACCACTCAACACGATTTTGGACTTCGTGTATTTAGGCTGCTCTTGTGGGAAAACCATAAGGAATTAAAGAAAAACGACGGCGGATTCGGGAAGATACCAAGCATTACATGATTTGATGACGTAGTGCACCTGTGAGATCCCATTTAACAGAGGAGGGAGGGAGCACAGACACCGGAGTTTAAGAGGTCAATAACGAATTTATTTATGTTAGGCCTACATCTTAATATTTTATGTCATTTATCATAGTTTAGTTCTTAACTCCAGTGTTTCCTCAGTGGGAGCCGTGTGCGCCGGGGGCAGCGGCCGCTGGTTCTGTGGCGCTGGCTTGGGGTCCGCTTTCCCTTGGTGGAGTGGAGGGTGACAGGGGGCGGACGGCTCCATGTGATGGTGTTTCCTCTCTGGTTCTTACGTGCTCAGCCTTATTTTATTCTTCGTATTTATTTATTTATTTATTAGTGGCGTTTGGATTCAGTTACGGACGGACAGCAATCTGAAATGGAATGAAGCCCAAAGACGGCAGACAGCAGCTACAAAACAGTAGTGGAACGCGCCACATCCGCCACAATGCTCTTAAAGCCCTACGCTATCTGCTGGCAAAATACATTTATTTTATTTTATGGTGTAATTTTATCTCATTACGTGCTGCCACCACGGAATGCGGTGTCCAGTGATTTCAGGCTTTTAAATTCCTGTATACTAAATAATGCCGAAAACTAAGTAGCCTAGTGAACCAACTGCATGTAGGTACAGGGTGGCAACGCGCCTCCCTGCTCCAGCTGCAGGTAGCTCATACGGATCGATGTTATTTATTTCTTGGATCTTCTCCAAATACCTCAGTTTGAATCATGATAACACGGCGAAAAAAAAAATATGTCACACAAAGCACAGTAAATGAGATGGAGTTTAATTATACTGGGGTAGCCTAATTAACGGGAAACACAGGGACAAGTAGATTTTGGAAGATAAAAAGAGAGCGTCCTCTTGGCTTTTCACATGGTAATATTATTTTAGAAAATATGGGTTGCCTACAGTAGTTGTAATTTGACCTAGTCATAAAATGCTACTAGGCTAAATAGTGGACCAGCTGATAAGCCGTCTTTCCCAGATCTGCAGATATTACAGTATTTTGGTGATAATCACTGCTCCTCCCCGTGGACAAATTAACTCCACGGAGCAGGCGGCAGGCTTGCACGGAGCTGACACGGATCTGCCACGGACCTGCCGAGGTTCAGTCACGGAAACGGGAACATTATAATCGAAGAAAAACGATTAATGCGCTGTGCGGCGTGTATGTAAGTCCCTGTGCTGGAAAAGCACCGTGAATGCACCTGTGTTACGTACAGCCGCAGCAAGCGTGTGACGTGTGTGGATCAATAATATGTGGAGCGAGTGATTGAGAACATGGCAGAAAGGCAGCCTTTGGTAGAGAACAAAGGTAGGACAACTTCAGTCATCTGGAAACATTTTGGCTTCAAGTTGACGGATGTCAAGCAAAAAGAAATTGTTTGCAAAGTTTGTCACGCTGTGGTGTCTGCCCCCAAGGCAACACGACCAACTTATAATCATGTTTATTAATCGTGATTTCAATATCAGTCAAAATAATCGTGATTACTATTTTTGCTATAATCGTCCAGCCCTAGGACATTAGGCTTGGGCGATTGGACGAATATATCGCCAATCGCCCATCGGCTAAATCCATCATGGTTGGTTTCATTTTGGACGATTTTTGTCATTTTATTTTGCTAAATTAATGGTCTGTCTCCACAGAATTCAACTCGGTACACATAGTCCATAATTACTATGTAGAGCACAATTCAATGTGTGTGCGTATTGGAACCTGCAGCTTCCACTGATTTCCCATGAGTCTTTCACAAAACACGTCAGTGATGGCGGAGCTGAAAGTTACGGCCGGGGTGCAACGGCAACGGGAGCAGCGGACACGTCTGCAGCAAGAGTCCTGTAGCAACTCGCCCCCCTGTTATCAATTACAGCTGCTGCACCGGCAACGGGAGCAGCGCAACAACTCTCTATTTTAGGATGCTCTTCTATTTTTGTCGTGCTATGCTTCCCTACGCGACTCTCCAGCAGATAAAAACTACATGAAATAGTGTGCTAAAAGAGCACACTGTGTTTTTAAATAAACCATTATCAGAGGAGATATGTGATGATTTTTTTTTTCATGCATTTACCAATGTTTATCCGTGACATTGTGTAAATGTCCGTGGCGGACATTTGAAAGCGAGTAGATGACAAACAGTACAGTAAACTTGTAGATTACTCAAATATATGTAATAACTTAGGTGGAAAATGCTTTAACTATCATGGCTCAGCAAACGGTAAACAAGGCGCTTGACATAACGTGAACTCATATGCGCATATGGTTAACAATGTTATCAGCCGTGCTAAACACCCTCTCTGACGGCGTGCTTGTTGCCGGTACGCACAGATATTTCTGTGCCATGTTGGACATGAGTGGGCTCGCGGAGCACGCTGCATTTTTTTTGCTGCATTCATGTGGTGTCGGGAGATCCGAGTTGCCCAGTTGTTTTTCTGACATAAGGTGTCGTTAATGTGAATTATCCCATTCTGAAAGTCATTTTTAGATTCTTTCCGACATCACATGAATGCAACATCCCCCCTCTTTTTTTTTCTCTGCCACACACACACAGACTATTTACATTGTAGATTCTCACTGAAGGCATCAAAACTATGAATGAACACATGTGGAGTTATGTACTTAACAAAAAAAGGTGAAATAACTGAAAACATGTTTTATATTCTAGTTTCTTCAAAATAGCCACCCTTTGCTCTGATTACTGCTTTGCACACTCTTGGCATTCTCTTGATGAGCTTCAAGAGGTAGTCACCTGAAATGGTTTCCACTTCACAGGTGTGCCTTATCAGGGTTAATTAGTGGAATTTCTTGCTTTATCAATGGGGTTGGGACCATCAGTTGTGTTGTGCAGAAGTCAGGTTAATACACAGCCGACAGCCCTATTGGACAACTGTTAAAATTCATATTATGGCAAGAACCAGTCAGCTAACTAAAGAAAAATGAGTGGCCAACATTACTTTAAGAAATGAAGGTCAGTCAGTCCGGAAAATTGCAAAAACTTTAAATGCGTCCCCAAGTGGAGTCGCAAAAACCATCAAGCGCTACAACGAAACTGGCACACATGAGGACCGACCCAGGAAAGGAAGACCAAGAGTCACCTCTGCTTCTGAGGATAAGTTCATCCAAGTCACCAGCCTCAGAAATGGCAAGTTAACAGCAGCTCAGATCAGAGACCAGATGAATGCCACACAGAGTTCTAGCAGCAGACCTATCTCTAGAACAACTGTTAAGAGGAGACTGCGCGAATCAGGCCTTCATGGTCAAATAGCTGCTAGGAAACCACTGCTAAGGAGAGGCAACAAGCAGAAGAGATTTGTTTGGGCCAAGAAACACAAGGAATGGACATTAGACCAGTGGAAATCTGTGCTTTGGTCTGATGAGTCCAAATTTGAGATCTTTGCTTCCAACCGCCGTGTCTTTGTGAGACGCAGAAAAGGTGAACGGATGGATTCCACGTGCCTGGTGGTGTGATGGTGTGGGGGTGTTTTGCTGGTGACACTGTTGGGGATTTATTCAAAATCGAAGGCACACTGAACCAGCATGGCTACCACAGCATCCTGCAGCGACATGCCATCCCATCCGGTTTGCATTTAGTTGGACGATCATTTATTTTTCAACAGGACAATGACCCCAAACACACCTCCAGGCTGTGTAAGGGCTATTTGACCAAGAAGGAGAGTGATGGAGTGCTGCGGCAGATGACCTGGCCTCCACAGTCACCGGACCTGAACCCAATCGAGATGGTTTGGGGTGAGCTGGACCGCAGAGTGAAGGCAAAGGTGCCAACAAGTGCTAAACACCTCTGGGAACTCCTTCAAGACTGTTGGAAAACCATCTCAGGTGACTACCTCTTGAAGCTCATCAAGAGAATGCCAAGAGTGTGCAAAGCAGTAATCAGAGCAAAGGGTGGCTATTTTGAAGAAACTAGAATATAAAACATGTTTTCAGTTATTTCACCTTTTTTTGTTAAGTACATGACTCCACATGTGTTCATTCATAGTTTTGATGCCTTCAGTGAGAATCTACAATGTAAATAGTCATGAAAATAAAGAAAACGCATTGAATGAGAAGGTGTGTCCAAACTTTTGGCCTGTACTGTATATCGGCAACCGCCAGTTGATGGGCTGACGGTGGCCGGTTGGAAATTTTTAACATATCGCCCAACCCTATAGGACATATTATACTCTTTGTAAACAAGTTAGAATAGGTCTCTGGGCTATACAAAACATGTTCATGAAGTTCTTTGTACAAAATCACTCTCACAGAAAGAGATCTCACCAGCTCTATTCTTGCCAGTTTCAGTCCCTGTCAGAATGAGCTGTTTAAAGAGCATATTGCAGGTTATACTTTTTACAAAATACATGTGTAATCTTGTCTAAAAATTACCTTTTGAAAAGTTGATTGAGAATTGAAAATGTTTTTCAAGACAATAGGACACAAATTTAACCGAAAAACACTTTTTTTGGTCAACACTGCGTCATATTACATCACGATAGGGAGTTACATGCTAGGCACTGCCATCAGTGTGGAGGCGGTCGTGTTAAAGTGAGTCAGTGTGTTTACAGTAGTTTTGGATTGCGTTAATTTATCATCAACATGGTAAATTAGTGATGCGCGGATGGGCTCTGACAGCACCCGAATCCGCATCTATCCATCACTCATCCATCCGAGCAAATTAATTTTCTATAATTACAGACCCGCATCCACCCGCACCCGCATGTTTATATTATCAGGAAAGATTAGATCCTGGCTGATCCCGTCAGCTGACTGACATTAAAATAATCAATAAAGCGGCGCCGTTACTCCGTGCGTAAAGGCGCACATTGGCACTCTTAATGAGGAGACACTCATTTCTGCTGCTGCGGGGATCACTGTGTTAAATAAACCCTTCCACATGACTGCCTTCGCGCCCTCCATCATGCTCTGGTGTTCTGGTCCATACACAGGGGTCCTCAATTAGGCCGCCAGCCAGATTGTGCCTGACTAAATATAAATATTAAAATGTGTTGTTCACATTTTAGAGCATGCAATACATTTTCCCCTCATTAATGTTTGTCAAAGCAATTTGTAAACTTTGTTTTTAAAGGGTGCGATTTAAATAAAAGTTATTATTAGGCTATTATTTTCACCCGCCCATAATCCATCCGCCATTAATCAGATTGTTCATTTTTATCACCCGACCCGCGGATTAACCGCAGACCAGGCGGTTATAACTGCCATCCGCACATCTCTATGGTAAATTATTGTGTTTGGGGAGGTTGCACAAACTCCAGCCTGTCAGGACACCGAGTCCACCGGTTTGCGTCTATTGAAAAAAGTGCTTGGGTGCGTTCTGCGCAGCTTAACAAACACATGGCTGAACATGATAGTGTTCCGGTGACACCTGCCGTCAGATCTCCGGCGAGCCGCTGTTGGGAAAATAAAGGAAAGAGTGCGCGCCCTTTGATTCGGCCAGATCAAAGGGAAAGCCATAATTTCCCACACGGCAGCCAGATCTCACTGAATCGAAGGGCGCGCACTCTTTCCTTTATTTTTGCAACGGTGGCTCTCCGGCCGGCACGGCACCGGAACGCTATCAGCCACGGGACTTCACCTCTGCACCACACAGTGCGGTCGTGTGTGGCACTCACTTTTGGCCGGAGGATTATCATCCAAGCGATCTGATAGAGTTCAACATGGGATGCTGAAGCAAGAACCAGGTGCGACTCACACCCGGTGCGGTGCCTTCGGTGTCCACAGCTTCATCAGGACCACTGTCAGCAGCGGCTCCTGGTCCTGCCGCTGGCGGAGACACGGTCACGGATCCGACAGAGAAACAGCTGGGTGTAAACGTGAACTGTGCACTGTCTTGTTTTCTAACATTTGCAAACTACCTACTACTCGCCATAATGATTTCATTTATGAGAAGCAACGTGATATGTATAGGTTGTTGTGTCATGTGCTGCAGCACGTGGACCCAGAGCATATATTTTATATATTTTTAATTCTGTGCTGAGCCATATGAAATTTTGTTCTGTAACACTTGTGCACTAAATGACAATAAAAGTCTAAGTCTATGACCTAAATATAAGCAACTTGTACTTTTTGTGTGTGTGTGTATATATGTGTATGTATGTATGTGTGTGTATATATACAGAACATAAACAAGAACTTTAGTTTCTGTTATTGGTAAGTATCAGGCCTGTATGAGATGACCAATACTTTTTTCTTTTAAACCAGCCAAATAGTATGATATATATAATGAGCTTAAGTGTTAGTTTTTACTTCAAAGCTTTAAAAGTTGTGTAATCTATAAAGCAAAACAGCAAGCCAAACACGCATCAATTTATACACACACACACACACACACACCTGCTTCTTTCCTCGATGGGGTGCAAACTTCAGGGTTGTGGCGACTGCTTCCTCCACCTCTGTCTGTTTTGCCTTAAAATTCTTCTGACATGCCCCTAAATAAACAAAAAATTAAGTTAAAACAGTATAACGTGAATAATCTACAGAGATACATAGAGAGGGTGTGTATGTGTGTGCCTGCACTCATGTATGAGTATGATGCTGACAGATTTTCAGGAATCCCGTGGGTTACAAGATTCCAGTGGGGTTCCAAATGGATGGCAATCAGGTGACCATTAAGCAATTAATGTCCACAAATGAATTTTATAATGTCCTTTAGAGCTGGGCAATTAATCAAATTTTATTTTCAATTACAAAATGAGAGGAAATGTGAATATTTACTTTGCAAGTTGATTTACAGTGTTTTTCTCCCCTTAATTTTCTGCTTGCGCCCCTAAAATTTTAAGTTAGGGGCCACTGTGCTCCTCGTAAAAAAAGTTATTCTGGTGCCCTGTATATATTATTTATACTTTGTTTTAATTTACTTTTTGTCAAACTGTATTTAAACATTAGTCACTGTGTGACAGGAAAACCTGTTTAAAGTCCAATATAAGCAAATTCTCAAATCAATGAATAATCGTTTTGAATAATCGTGATTTCAGTATGAATCAAAAATAATCGGGATTATGGTTTTTGCCATAATCGAGCAGCCCTACATTCTGGTGTACACTGAAGAGAAAATAAAGGGAAAAGACCACATTGTGTCAGATAAAAAAGCAGATTTAGTACTGACTGAGGTTCCAATCATTGTAATGGCAATAATGGCTGGAGTGTATGTAACCTAAACTAAACTCAGAACTGGTCTAGTAGGGAGCTGTGGCTGGAGAGCAAAAACAAAACTCATTTTTTAAAATCTTTTGACGTGGACCAGCATTTCAGGGGCCGTTTCCTGTGCTTCACCATGTGCCTCTTTCAGGCCACACTTTATTCTTCAACCACTTCTGCCCTATTCTCATCTCTATCTTGAGCTTACTGTCAGATATTAAATATGAAAGGAGGCTCCTACATGCTTGAGCTTTACACATGTCCTGAGATTTTCAGCCAACTATGATTATGGAATATGCTGTATTAGCCTACCTTTTACAGCAGGTAGCCTACACACACACACCTGTAGCTGTGCTCTCTCTCTCTCTCTGTTCCTCTGCTCTCTGGACTGGCTCCTATTAAGTGAGCATGGATGGCCCAACCCGACCGGACAGGCCGGGCTGGGCCTCGGGCCTCTTCTTTTTTTTTTTGGCCGGGTTCGGACCGAGAATTAATGCTTGTCACTTGCATTAATTAGTCACTCTTCTCGCTCATAGACGGTAGAAAAATGTGGATGTAACCACGCCGTACCGGGCCGGCCCGCTGACCCACCGGCCCACCGGGAAAACTCCCGGTACTCCCGGTGGCCAGTCCGCCCCTGGACACCGCTCCTCATTCTCAACATAAATCGCAAATACAAAACAGTCTGTTACACTAGCTTCAGCTTCACGTGTCCTGACAGAAGCCGACACACAGAGACAGTGCAGTAATTCCCCGTGGCTTAGGCTAGTTTACACAGCTTGGCTAGCTTACACAGTTTAGGCTAGTTTACACAGCTTAGGCTATCTTACACAGTTTAGGCTAGTTTACACAGCTTAGGCTAGCTTACACAGCTTGGCTATCTTACACAGCTTGGCTATCTTACACAGCTTGGCTATCTTACACAGCTTAGGCTAGTTTACACAGCTTAGGCTAGTTAACACAGCTTAGGCTAGCTTACACAGCTTGGCTATCTTACACAGCTTGGCTATCTTACACAGCTTAGGCTAGTTTACACAGCTTAGGCTAGCTTACACAGCTTAGGCTAGTTTACACAGCTTAGGCTAGTTTACACAGCTTAGGCTAGTTTACACAGCTTAGGCTAGCTTACACATCTTAGGCTAGTTTACACAGCTTAGGCTAGTTTACACAGCTTAGGCTAGCTTACACAGCTTAGGCTAGTTTACACAGCTTGGCTAGCTTACACAGCTTAGGCTAGTTTACACAGCTTAGGCTAGTTTACACAGCTTAGGCTAGCTTACACAGCTTAGGCTAGTTTACACAGCTTAGGCTAGCTTACACAGCTTAGGCTAGTTTACACAGCTTAGGCTAGTTTACACAGCTTAGGCTAGCTTACACAGCTTGGCTATCTTACACAGCTTGGCTATCTTACACAGCTTGGCTATCTTACACAGCTTAGGCTAGTTTACACAGCTTAGGCTAGTTTACACAGCTTAGGCTAGTTTACACAGCTTGGCTATCTTACACAGCTTGGCTATCTTACACAGCTTAGGCTAGTTTACACAGCTTAGGCTAGTTTACACAGCTTGGCTATCTTACACAGCTTGGCTATCTTACACAGCTTAGGCTAGTTTACACAGTTTAGCTAGCTTACACAGCTTAGCTAGCTTACACATGAACAATACTTCGACATATGACTATTAGGCAGATAGGAACTTTACACGACAGATGAAGCTGGATATAATAACTTTGAAGTTACTCACCTTGTCGTATTTTCCTGGTTTCTTTTCGTTGGTCGCTTCCTTGCGGATGATCACGCGGTCACCAGCAGGTATTTCGGCGCTGTGTTGAGCGCGATCACGATGTCCCAATGCGACATGGGATATGCTGCGTTCGGTTGTACTCGGAATTCGGATAAATCCAACCTCCAGCAATAAATGTTAGGCTACAAAACGTTTTGGGAATATGACATTTAACAGAAAACAGAAATGTTTTAAGGTTGTGGTTGTTATTATTATTATTATAATTTGAATTGAACATCAAGGGGAACAGTATAGAAATTAATAATATAATAATAACAACAACAACCATTATTATTATTATTGTTATTATTATTATTATTATTATAACTTGAATTGAACATCAAGGGGAACAGTATAGAAATTATTAATATAATTATAAAAACAACAACAATTATTATTGTTATTATTATTAATATTATTATTATTATAACTTGAATTGAACATCAAGGGGAACAGTATAGAAATTAATAATATAATTATAAAAACAACAATTATTATTGTTATTATTATTATTATTATTATTATAACTTGAATTGAACATCAAGGGGAACAGTATAGAAATTAATAATATAATTATAAAAACAACAACAATTATTATTGTTATTGTTGTTATTATTATTATTATTATTATTATTATTATAACTTGAATTTAACATCAAGGGGAACAGTATAGAAATTAATAATATAATAATAACAACAACAACCATTATTATTATTATTATTATTATTATTATTATAATAACTTGAATTGAACATCAAGGGGAACAGTATAGAAATTAATAATATAATAATAAAAACAACAACAATTATTATTATTGTTATTATTATTATTATTATCATTATAACTTGAATTGAACATCAAGGGGAACAGTATAGAAATTAATAATATAATAATAAAAACAACAATTATTATTATTGTTATTATTATTATTATTATCATTATAACTTGAATTGAACATCAAGGGGAACAGTATAGAAATTAATAATATAATAATAAAAATAACAACAATTATTATTATTAGGGGGCGAAGTAGCCGGTTGATAGTGGAAAACAGCATTCTGGGTTGGTTTTGCTGGTTCTATAATGAGGGTGGAGTAGTGGTGAGTTTTGGCCTGGGAGAGAGCTTCTTTCTAGGACCTCACATCCATAGGCCTCAAGGTGGACAGTGAGGCCAGATCTTTTAGAGAACCTCTCCAGTTAATGCCAGTGGCCTTCAAGGGGTGGAGTTCAGTGGTGAACCAGGGGGCAAGATAGGTATAGAAGACAGTCCTGATTTTGAGGGGGACGAGAGAGTCAAGCCAGCAGGATAAGGCGGAGTGGCAGTGAGCAGCCAGCCCATCAAAAAGGATGTTGGACTGAGCAGAGGCCAAGTGGGTTGTTATGAAATTGGTTAGGGCTGGTGTACTCACTGTCTTGATGTTCCTGTATGTGATGGTCCATTTTGTGAGCTGCCAGGGCAGGGAGACAAAAACAGTGAAGACGATTGCATGTTGGTCAGACAGAGCAAGGTCCAAGCACTGAAGATGGGATGGGATTGTGCCAATGGAGTTCACAAGGTCCAGTGTGTGGCCTTTGGTGTGGGTGCACCCTTTAACATGCTGTGTGATATTGAAGCAGTCCAGTAGGCTAGTGAAAGGAATTCAGTAGCGAACAAGCAGTTGGTATTGTCCACATGACCCCCAATAATCATTATGTCAACATTTTGGGAATGTTATGATAAAGAAAATAATTTTTACAAAGTCTTGATAGCAGACTGTTGCCATGTAACACATCATTGCAAACAGTTCTGTGTCCATAAGAACAAATGCAACTATTTTCATTCAGAGCAGTGATAAACTTATTTTTAACTCAATAAAATCATGTGAAAAATGTAATAAGCAGGATAATACAGTGAGTTGATTATTATTGCAGAAAACCTCTTCAAGGGAATTTGTATCAGGATACTGATCATCCTGTCAGGATTTTTATCCTCAAGAATGACCACCTCACTGTGTATTATCCATTACATGGCAACCTGTCCATTAAAACTAAAACACAAAACATGACCAGAGGGCTGGCAAAAATATTGTTGTGTTGCCCCCATCCTCCCTCGTTCATTACAGCTGATGCATTAAGTAGAAGTTACATGTTGCCTGTAACTGTATACTGAATAGGTAACAATTCTCTTTTATTCCTTTTTCAATCAAACTGCTGCACAGCCAGCAATGATGGTGTGTGTGTGAGGTGGAGGGGCAGAGGAATTAATAGGATAGAATTTATTGATCCTCGAAGGGAGATTAAATTGCATTGTAGCTCAACACAACAAACTATGTATTCTGATGGCAGTTTGTATGAAACATTTCCAGAATCTCAGTTCTGCAACGTAGCTGGATCAGTCGATCTCTGCCTCATCCCTTCCATTCCACCAGCGCTATGAAGATGGTTTCTAACTTCCATTGTGTGTGCATTGCTTCACCACAGCCTCCAATGAGTCTAATCTGAGTCCTATCACAAAGCCAGCTCTTTTCACCCGTCTGTCAAGCTGTCGTTCATCTTTCTGTTTTATGTTGCCTTCCTAGCAGACGGCAGCATAGAACAGTACATTTGCCACAACAGATTGGTAAAAACATCTGCAGCATATTTTTGCAGATGTTTGGATCTGAACCTCCATAAGAAAAGGAGCTGCTCCGTCCCTTTCTGTAGAGTGTATCTATGTTAGGGGACAAGTACAACTTGTTGTCCAGGTGAACTCCCAGATATTTGTAGGTTAGCATTACCTCAATGTCCACCCCACGAATGTTCACTGGCTGGTCCAGGAGCTTGGACTTTTGGAAATCCACTATCATTTCCTTTATCTCTGTGGTGTTCAGTTGGAGGCAATTGTAAATATGATTAGTTTTTGGGTGACCCTGTAGTTTATGTCATTTAGAGTTATTCTGTGTATGCCTGACCTCTGTTGGATGCCCATGATGAATTTCTCCTGACAGAGTCAATAAATACAAATCAATCAATCAATCAACGGGGATCTCAGGAGAACATTATAAAATTCACACACACCAATCATTTGTGTAATGTTTTTAGAACTATCCACAATTCAACCAAACGGGTGAACATTATAAAATTACTCTCAAAAAATGTTACAGGCATCTGGTTATTAGAACATTTTAGGAATGTTACATCAAAAACCAAATATGTGTAGAACTTTCTTAGAACGTTGTGGGAAGGTTACCCAAAATGCAACCAAACAAGAACCTTAGGGGAACATTCTAAAAATTACTCAAAAAAAAACAAAAAAAACGTTACAAGCATGTGGTTAGTAGAACGTTTTAGGAATGTTACATTAAAAACCAAATATGTGTAGAACTTTCTTGGAACGTTGTGGGAAGGTTACCCAAAATGCAACCAAACAAGAACCTTAGGGGAACATTCTAAAAATTACTCCAGAAAAACGTTACAAGCATGTGGTTAGTAGAACGTTTTAAGAATGTTACATTAAAAACCAAATATGTGTAGAACTTTCTTGGAACGTTGTGGGAAGGTTACCCAAAATGCAACCAAACGAGAACCTTAGGGGAACATACTAAAAATTACTCCAAAAAAACGTTACAAGCATGTGGTTAGTAGAACGTTTTAAGAATGTTACATTAAAAACCAAATATGTGTAGAACTTTCTTGGAACGTTGTGGGAAGGTTACCCAAAATGCAACCAAACGAGAACCTTAGGGGAACATTCTAAAAATTACTCCAGAAAAACGTTACAAGCATGTGGTTAGTAGAACGTTTTAAGAATGTTATATTAAAAACCAAATATGTGTAGAACTTTCTTGGAACGTTGTGGGAAGGTTACCCAAAATGCAACCAAACGAGAACCTTAGGGGAACATTCTAAAAATTACTCCAGAAAAACGTTACAAGCATGTGGTTAGTAGAACGTTTTAAGAATGTTACATTAAAAACCAAATATGTGTAGAACTTTCTTGGAACGTTGTGGGAAGGTTACCCAAAATGCAACCAAACAAGAACCTTAGGGGAACATTCTAAAAATTACTCCAGAAAAACGTTACAAGCATGTGGTTAGTAGAACGTTTTAAGAATGTTACATTAAAAACCAAATATGTGTAGAACTTTCTTGGAACGTTGTGGGAAGGTTACCCAAAATGCAACCAAACGAGAACCTTAGGGGAACATTCTAAAAATTACTCCAAAAAAACGTTACAAGCATGTGGTTAGTAGAACGTTTTAAGAATGTTACATTAAAAACCAAATATGTGTAGAACTTTCTTGGAACGTTGTGGGAAGGTTACCCAAAATGCAACCAAACGAGAACCTTAGGGGAACATTCTAAAAATTACTCCAGAAAAACGTTACAAGCATGTGGTTAGTAGAACGTTTTAAGAATGTTACATTAAAAACCAAATATGTGTAGAACTTTCTTGGAACGTTGTGGGAAGGTTACCCAAGATGCAACCAAACGAGAACCTTAGGGGAACATTCTAAAAATTACTCCAAAAAAACGTTACAAGCATGTGGTTAGTAGAACGTTTTAAGAATGTTACATTAAAAACCAAATATGTGTAGAACTTTCTTGGAACGTTGTGGGAAGGTTACCCAAAATGCAACCAAACGAGAACCTTAGGGGAACATTCTAAAAATTACTCCAGAAAAACGTTACAAGCATGTGGTTAGTAGAACGTTTTGAGAATGTTACATTAAAAACCAAATATGTGTAGAACTTTCTTGGAACGTTGTGGGAACGTTATCTAAAATGCAACTAAATGGGAACCTTAGGGGAACATTCTGAAGGTTACTTTAAAAAAAAAACGTTACAGGCATCTGGTTATTAGAACGTTTTAGGAATGTTACATTAAACACAAACATTTATACAACGTTCTTAGAATGTTCTTTAGGGAACGTTCAGTAGGAAACTTGTAGGGAACATTCTGGGAATGTTATGGGAACGTTATGTGTTTGCTGGGATAATACGTAACTAAATAAATCCAACTTGCAAAATGTTATGTTAAAACACAGTGGCTTTATGTTAATTACATAACATTACGCTAAAACTATGTTGACTTTGGGTTTCACATGAGACAAGAACAGTTGTCTCGTGGGTTAAAATCCTGTGTATGTTTGACCTATTCACCTCCCTTCCCTCCCTACGCAGACTTTCTCACTCTTTATACATCAGTTGCTCTGAGATATTACCATGGGTAGGTTTTGGTGGAGCCTGGTGCATCTCGTATTGATGCCAAAGGGCAGAAGTGGGACCAAAGTCTCACGTTTTTGCAGTCAAGTCTTCAGTCAAGTCCAGGCAAGCGATGAATATATAAAAAATCATTAATAAAAACAATTTTGTTAAAGCCACTACAAGGAACTTTTAAGTGGATATGCAGAAGTCTCTCGTTTCTGCTGATGTCTGTGCGTGACCTACAACTAGGGCTGCACGATTCTGGAAAAAATAAGAATCACGATTTTTTGGCTTATATATTGTCCTTATTTCCTGATACAAAAGGAAAAGTAACAAAAATTATAAATAAATATAAAAAAAAATACCATTAAATAACAAAGCCTATGATTGTGCCTGATACAAGAGACACAAGGCACATAAACTCTGGTCAGCAGAGAGGGAACACTCCTGTTTTAGCTTTAGTCTCTTGTCTTCTCTTACAGCTTTCAAACAATTTAACAATAATATCAATGTTGCACAACATTTTTCTGAGGTAGGTATTCCAGTCCTGGAATTAAGTCAAAATTAAACATTTCAACACCATGCATTTGACAGGAGTATTCTCCTAACGTAGCCTACATATAATTATATAATTATTTAAATGTCTCTATGTATATTTTTACATAAATCCCCAATATTTTATTTGCCTTTAAAAAAATCCTCTTCCTTCATTTAATTTGACAATGTTTATTGTATTGTATTATATGTATTAATTCTCTACAGGATCTTGTATGTTCTTTAATGTGTGGTCAATTTATTAAAAGAAAAAAACAAAAAACAAAAAACGTTTTGGTGAACCCTGCAGCAAAGTGAACCCTCTTCCTCAGAGAGGATCTTTGCCTCCCAGTTTTTTCCTGGTGGCAGAGCAGAGTGATCCATCTTTCTTCTAAGAGGATCTTTGTCCCATGAGAGCAGGCAGCTGTTCTCCGTGTCCGCAGTGTAAACAACTTTCGCTGGCGATTTGACAGTCACTAGAAGCACATTATGACCCTTTGTAAAAGTTTTTATGTGGTACCTGTGTTGTACATGAGCTAACGTTAGCGGGTAAGGACTGAGAGGCTGTCCGGTATGTGTGTGTGTGTGTGTGTGTGTGTCTGAGGAGTGTCAGTACGTTAACTTGCCGTAGCCTTGCTGTTTGTCATGTTAATGTTATCACTGGCAGCCCTGAATAGCTTGTAAAGATAGTTAGTTAACACATTTTTTTATCGGCCCATGTGTTTACTGCTACAGAAAATTCATAAATCTTTGGTTTATTTGCACAATGTCGCCTCTCTGCCGTCTTTTATCACGCTTGCTAACGCTAAGTTAACTTTACTAGCAGATCTCTATGAGGCACAAAGTGAGCCTACAGTTAGCAGTGTGTTTCCCCCCTGTCTCGCTGCTTTCCAAACTGCTGGCCTGCTGTCGCTCTGCATCACGTGGAATAACGCTGCCTCATTGGGAGCACGTGTTTTCATGCAGATGATGTACCAACTCCCGGCCCGGGCAGGGCTGGCAGAATCGCCATCATTGAATAATTGGGTTGCATATGAATCGAGATCACGATTTTATTACGATTAATCGTGCAGCCCTACCTACAACAGCAAATGAGACCATCGGTGTGAAGATAAGCTATTTCGATACCTTTAGGAAACTGTCTCCGGGTCAGCCCCAGGTCACTTCCAGCATGAAACAATTTACAGCACTCAGACGCTACACGTCATCTTACCTAGCTGCTTACACAGAAAATCCAATCCTCGGGAAGTCAGGA
The DNA here is from genome assembly GCA_035609425.1 of Epinephelus awoara. Taxonomy (NCBI): domain Eukaryota; kingdom Metazoa; phylum Chordata; class Actinopteri; order Perciformes; family Serranidae; genus Epinephelus; species Epinephelus awoara. The sequence goes on from CM069309.1 coordinate 30,343,656, forward strand.
AATCCTTCAGGATAAACGTTTTGTTCGCGAGTCATCCAGCATTTACCAGCCCAATCCTGGCAGGAGCCGGCGGGTCCACGGCGTTAGCTGCCTGGGAGCCACACACAGAGGCCACAGGTTGCGCAGATTCGCCCCGCGCCAGCTGGGACGAGGAGAGCAGGGGCCACGGGGCTGGAACACCTCATCTGGGCTGACGACAGGTACCAGCCAGGCGTCGACAGGGTCCGGCGAGTGCCGAGAAATAAAGAGGCGAGGCACCGCTCCATACTCAGTCCAAGAAGCCGTGGAAGTGCTCACCAAACAGGCCTTTAGCCTAACCAGCCGACCGCTGCGTTTACCCCGGCAGCAGGCTGCTCACGCCGGAGAGGTAGAGCTGGGGTGCGGCAGAGGTGAGCTGTGATCCCCGATAGAAGCGGGGACAAAGTTTTCCTGTCTTGTTTTTTCATTCATCCCCAAAACAAACACATGCGCGAGCCAGGTAAGCGTCTTTATGACAATACGCGCTAGAGCTCATGGGAAATGTAGGCTTCATTCCGGCAAAAAACTACCACTTTTGTCGCCAAAATCAACTCAAAATGAAAGTTCCTTGTAGGGACTTTAAAGAAGTTACTTAGTTGTTAAACTGACATTAGCTAAGCATTAGCTTAATGTTAGTTGATTCATGAAATGAGAGAAAATGAATTGATTTGTGTCATGAGTCATGGGTGTTAAAGTCCAAGTCAAGTTGGTACTTGACTTGTTTATCTTGTGAAGTTGAGTCTAAAGTCATCAAATATCCAATATTCAGCTCAGGACACATGGAGGATTGTTTGTCTATGTTCTGACTAACACAGCAGTCCGCCACCAACTACATGTATTTCTTCAAGAATCAGACTGAAACTGGCTTTAAAGCCAGAACAGCTGTGGGGACACAGCGCAGTGTACAGTGAGTGAGGCTGTTTTTAGACAGTGTGTCATCTTCTGGGATGTAGGGAGCATCTATAAATTATTCAGGCAAGACAACAACAACAAAAAAAAAATCAAATTTCCTGGAAAATAAGACAGCAGCCATGAGACCATGAGATCATACGGTGGACCAACGTCTCAGATGGGCCCATGAGTCCACCTTATAATTCATAAACTCTTTCCGGATGGTCTCAGTTGGTTCCTGTTAACGTCTGTAAGGCTATTTATCGTGTATTTCGTGGTACCTGAAGTTTCAGTTAGTCCTTGTATGTAGTGTGATGCTGGATTCCTGCTGTTCAAAGGCATCACCCATTTACATCACTCTGCAAGTAAGGATTAGCATACAACAAAAATATACTTATAAAATAAAAATCCAGCAGCATCTCATGCACACAACATGATTCTAATTGACAAGAAACATTTGTCAACATGATACAAAAAGAGGCTTTTGTTTTGTTTTTGTTTAAAGGACACATGGTGCCAGATTTACTGAGAAAATGCTGTTGTGCAAATGTGCACTGCGGTGTTCATCGAGTTTGTGGCCACATTAAGGTAGCAGCTCATTATAGAGTCAGCTCATAACGAAATCAGCACCTGGTGCTGAACCTCCAAACGCACTCCGCCAGTGAAGGAGAGCTCACAGGTGGAGATCGGAGGTGGAATTTCTATGAGATCACTAACGTCAGAGAAGAAATGTTGACATATGATCCTGATTATAAAACATACAAAATATTCAATACCACCAGAAAAAAACTGTTAATATTACTAAAATGTATATTAACAATTATAATACATAATAATAATACATTTTGATGTTAAAATATTTACCATAAATTTAATTATTAATACATTTGTAGGCAAACTTGACCTAATCTGACAAACCATGTTTGTGGTAGGGAGATGAACTACAAGATGCACAAACTATACATAAGGTACACATGGCATCTGATGGAGAGAGATGGAGGGAGATGGATGGGGCAGGTAGAGGTGGAGGTGGTGGTAATATGGATGTTAATGCCGAGGTAACTGCAGCAGAGTCCTGCACAGGCCACTACATGCACAAATGACCAAGTAGTTCCATACACAACCCAACATGCCTGAAGATCTATGGCCTGACCCGGAACAGCAAATCCTATAATAACCATGTGCTGCAATTTGTTTAGGTAGCAGCTATTGATTTTGATTTTACAAGTTAGTGAAGAATAAATTCAGATTTTAAGAACACAAATCGCGATTCCCTGTCTACATTTGTTTGCATTACAGTATATATATCTATACATATATGTATGTATATATATGTATGTATGTATATATATATATATATATATATATATATATATATATATGCATATGTTGTATTCATTATTTTGACATATTTTGATTTGCTCTATTTTTATTTCTAATTAGTTTTTAGTTTTACATAAGCTGCAGTAAACCTGTCACAGTGTGTCTTTTACATGAGGACTGTGATATGTTTTGATATGTTTTTATTTATTGATTGAAGATATGAAAGGAATATGCCAGAGAGTGAAATTAATTCCCTGAAGTTACCAATTATCATGCTACAAGTTGTTCTTATTGTTCCCAGTCTTGTACTTGTTGCTAGAAAACGATTCGAATAATAACACTGAATAATTACATAAATTTAAGATCTAACATCATAAAAGCTTTATAAAATAATAGAGGAATAAATTATTGGCTGCATTTACTGCATTGATTGCAGAAAGAAGTTGAGGGTTTATTGGTGTGTGGTAGGGAGACTCATACGAGGCTGAACTACCGAAGTGGAATCTGCCTCAGGGCCCCAGAACCTCAGAGGCCACATGAATTCCAGGTTTACTGTATGAAAACTTGTGACAAATATACACAATATTCATTGGCATAAAAAGGCTTTGAGGTGTGTCCTGCTTTATTGCCTTAGCTTGTCCTGAGGAGTGCCCTTGGTTCAAAATCTGGTTTTAAGACCTTCATTATGTTTGTTCAGTATGAATAAGGTGCTTATTCTTTCATGCTACATCTGGGGCAAGGTAAAATTTCCAGCATGAATGAACAGTGTAATTATGCAACGGATTGGAGAGGAGGAGGCCCAGCAGCTCATTTCTCTCCAAGGGGCTACATGCAAATTAATCAATCCATGACCCATAGGTTCCTTGCCATTGTTCCAATTGTTCACAATTATGAAGCCTCAGGCCCTTTGTCCAACAGCCTGGTCCTGAAAACAAATGCAAACTGAGGTGCCTGACTTCACCCTCATCCCCCCGGATCACAACTCCCAGGACGGCTGGCCCTGGAGTGCTCATGACTTCGGGGCCCAGGTGTGCTCAGGGGTCCCCGGCTCTCTTGAGGCGGTGCGCAAATGTTGGGCCCGGTTGGGGCATCACTGGCGCACCTGGCACAGAGCAGCCAGTTTCTCTGCAACCATTGGGCCCATGACCCTTACCACAGTGGACTCCCTCCTTTGGTTTGCTTATTGTGACCACCCGAAAAAGTCATATTGATGACCAACGTGGTCTTCTGCTTAGATCAATTTTTTTTGTCTGTGTGCTCTGTTATGTTTTGTATGTGTCTCATCAAAGGTCTGTTATCAAATTAGCGCTTTGTCACTGCACTTCTTATATAGGGCTTTTTCCTGTGGCGGGATTGAATTGAATATTTCAATTTGATTTAAATGAGCAAACACAAATCCAAGTCATGGGAGATCAAAACTAATCCAAATAAAGCAAATAAAGAACTTATAGTGGGAAGGACCGTCCACCTCCCATATCCTATTTACTTGGGGTCGGGTTCAGTTTTAATAATCCTAACAAATCTCTACTCCTCATGCCTACACCTAACCAACCCAACCATCAAAGGGAACAAGTACTAACCATTCAGTGACAGAGTTCAGTAACGTCTTTCTGCATGATACTGTAGTTAGCAATGTGCAGGCTGTCAGACAGTTGGACTTTTGGTCCAATACGCTACGTTTGTTAGACTTCAAAATTATGAGCCCATCTGTTTTCCTCTGGTCCTCTTTTGGATTAATTATCACAAAAATGTTACATGTGAAAATGTGAAAAAACACAAAATCAAGATTAAACTACCTACCTGCACAGCATACATCTGTTACTTTAAAAAACACTTCTTCTAAAATCTGTATTTTCTCAGCACCACCTCAACAAACCTGACCAGCATACGACTCTGGTGATGCCAGGTCAAGACTTACAACAATGCTGTTGTAGGAGGTACAGTTTATTTGTTGCAAAAAGCCCCCACGTTTAAGTCACATAACTGAAGAAACGGGTGTCCTGGGGTGTGTGTGTGTGTGTGTGTGTGTGTGTGTGTGTGTGTGTGTGTGTGCTCTCCCATGCCATAACTTGTGGGGCCAAAAAGGAGTTAGCCCACTCATCTCGTGGGGACCACTTCACTTGTGGGGTCCAAAAATCGGACCCCACAAGTTTTTTCATTTAAATCAACTCAGGAACACCTCCAGAATGCTCCAGTGAAGTTTCAGAGAGGGTTCAATAAGTCACGATTTTTGAGATTTGTGTGTATCATGTGTGTATGCTTTGCGCCCCTGCCGGCGGGACCATGCTACTACACTTTGATACACACTTCCGGAAGTGTGTATGATTATCCCCGCCCCTCCGCCCATCCAGCCAATGCGAATCGTCCTACTCCAGTCATCATCTGTGAGATTGACAGGTCTATGTCATGGTTCGCTACAGGTAAGAATATTTTGTTAATTATTTTGTTATTAAATATGTTAATAAAGCGTGACTGTTTAGTAGGCCCACCATTAGTCCTGTCCTAACATTGCTGATACTTTGAACTGTTTAATGCTTAATGTTAACGAACGGAATAGTGGCGGAAGTACCGGATTACATGAAACGACGAGTGATGTTGCTAACTTTAGCCCCGCTTAGCTGCGTCAAATACGCGATTTATTTTGAAAGGGAAAAGATATGAGCAAAACAGGGATGCTAAGTTAGGATGCCCGGGTGTTACGGTTCGGTTTAACTGGTGAGCGTGTTAACTGGCGACTTTCTAACATTACATTACATTACATTACGAGAGGTCACCAGTTAACACGGTCACCAGTTAAACCGAAACACCGGGCACGTCGGACTTAATAAGCTCCGTCTTCCCCTCATGAGGTTTCGGTTATACCCACAGAAAGCTCAGAAACTCTACTTAAAGCTAGTAATCAGTGTAATCACAAATGAATGGTTGAATCGATCCTCAGTAAGCTATGTTTTAATTTGGAAAACATGTCTTTCATAAAAGTGACATCATCTTCTCTCATCCTCTCATTCCTCTTCCTTCCCCTCTGCTCTCCTTTACTTCTCCTCTCTCTTCTCTCCTTCCTGCTCCTCTTCCTCTCCTCCCTCTCTCCTTCCTTCCTCCTCTCCCGTCTCCTTCTCCTCCTCCTCCCCTCCCTATCTCTTTCCCCTCTCCTCCTCTCTTCTCATCTCTCCCTCCTCTCCTTTCTTCCCCTCTCCTCCTCCTCTCTTCTCTCTCATTCCTCTCCTCTCTTCCCCTCTCCTCTCTTCCCCTCTCCTCCTCTCTCATTCCTCTCCTCTCTTCCCCTCTCCTCCTCTCTTATTCCTCTCCTCTCTTCCCCTCTCCTCCTCCTCTCTCCTCTGTCATTCTTCCCCTCTCCTCCTCCTCTCTTCTCTCATTCCTCTCCTCTCTTCCCCTCTCCTCTCTTCCCCTCTCCTCCTCTCTCATTCCTCTCCTCTCTTCCCCTCTCCTCCTCCTCTCTTCTCTCATTCCTCTCCTCTCTTCCCCTCTCCTCCTCCTCTCTTCCCCTCTCCTCCTCCTCCTTCCTCTCCTCTCTTCCCCTCTCTTTCTCCTCCTCTCTCCTTCCTCTCCTCTCTCCTCCTCCTCCTCCTCCTCTTCTCTCTCTTCCTCCACTCCCCTCCCCTCTCCCCTCTCCACTCTCCTTCCCCTCTCCTCCTCCTCCTCCTCCTCTTCCTCCTCTCAGCAGTGTGTTATTGCAGGATAGCAGTGGAGGGAGCGTTGGATTTGTGGTGTGGGGCGTCCAGGAGGAGTCAACCCTGTCATTCAGCTCTCAGGGGATGGCAGGGGGAGATAAAAGACAGAGGGCTGATCTAAAAGCGGACGCAATATCGCAAATTAAGAAGAAGACTGACAAGCATCATGAAGCATTATGCATAAATGCTGAAAAAGGTGAGCAATCTGACATTTCACAAAAGCCAGTTACAGAAAACAGTGAGTGACCCAAACACTTTCCAAACTTCATTTTTTATCTTGTTATGGATGGACGTATAATGATAATGATGATGATCTTTATGTATACAGCACTTTTCATACATAAAGTAAAACTCAAACTGCTTTACACTAAAAGAAAGACCACAGAAACGAGAAGTGACGAAATAAAACAGAACAGTAAAAACACCCTAAACACTTCTAATGTGACCCAGAATATACAAACATGTAAATATTATATTTTTAATCAACAGACACAAGCAGTCACTTGTTGTGTATTATGATCAACACAATATTTGACACATTAAGCATAAATTAGCCTTTGGTCACCCCTATATGTTATGATATTAAATAATGTTCGAGTTAATATGAATTACATCTTTTAATTTAACAACTTAAATCACAGTAGCGTCTGATTTGGTTATACTAAGTTTGTTATACTGTCAAACTCTTCAGTCAGTGACCCGTGTCGGCAGATATTTGACTTGTGAGACTCACTGGCTGTCTTCATTTTAACCACGCAGCAATCATACATGGCTTTGTGGTTGATTAATTATACGGATCAGCGTTGGCCCCGTGAGACAACAGCAGTACCAATGCAGGTTCTGCACACCTGACGCTGTGCGTTTCTCTCCTTTCATATCACTGCGCGCTGCAGCCTGTCAACAGCCGTGCACGTCTCCATAACCTGTTTCACAGCGTTTACATGCTCTGATGATGACCGCTGTGATGTGAGAGAGTTCACGTGATAGCTAGAGCAATAAATATATTATTATACAAGAAAATATAAAAAATTATGCGGACTTGTGATTATCTGGGCTGTAACAACAAGAATCTGTCTGATTCACCGTATACATTTCACCGTTTTCCTATCATTAGGCAACTTTTTGCCATAGGCTTTAATGAAACAATTAAAATGCTCTATTAAACGTCTGTAACAGTTGTGCCGATCAGCAACCAGATCCTCTGTCAGCGACTGAGAGGACGATTTTTTTTTCTTGCCGTTATAAAACACATTCTGTTAATGTTAATAGGAATGTCATTCAGTTTCATGTGGAAAGATCTGAAATATCCCTTTACAACATATCCGAACAGGGCACCCTTCGAAATCTCAAAAGCTTTTGCAGACCTTGTGTTAAGTGGGTTATATGGGTGGGCTTCAGTCATTTTCAGAGCGTGTTAATTTTGATGATTGGATATTTCATAAAGGCAAAGCTTTAGAGCCTCAGTCTGTGATTTCGTCACCAAGTCTGTGATACCATGGCACGACCAGAACATGGGTTTAGAATGATAACGCCTAAACAACATACAGTAGTTCTGCACTGTGGTAGTTGTTTAGGAATCACCATGCACTCTCCACATGCTCTGACAAATCACAGATTGTGACATGGTTTAAGAAGAACTTTCAGTCATGAGTTTCTCTTTCTTTGTTTTACCCCCTGCAGAAAAACATGGACAAAAAGGCGGCATAACAGACCCAGACAAAACGGAAGACATCGGGTGGATCACTTGGGTGATGAATCAGAGTGGGAGTCCTCCAGTGTCGATAAAAAAAAAGAAACCAAACAAAAAGTAATGTGCTTGTTCAGCAAAAGAAATAAACCATGTTCTCGTTGAAATCTCATGTTTGGATGTGAATTTATTTTTAATATACACATATTCTAACTAGCTTATTACTATTGGTGTAAATGCTGAGTGTTTTTTTCTGTAGGTTTGAACCTGCTGGCTGCTTTGTCTGCTAGTAAATTGTACAAAATGTGTATTCATGAATTATTTAAAAAGTCATTAAGAGTCAGTGCTTAGAGCAGGGTTTCTTAACCTTAAATTACTTTGGTCAATGTGAAGTCAGTTGCTTTTCAGCTTTTCAAAAAGTGTTCAATAGTACATTTTCTTTTTAATATCAATAGAATGCTGGGTAACAGCAGCAATGCATCCCATGTTTATGATGCGTTATAGTCATGCTTATGATAAATTATAATCTGCTTATAACAGTAAAATTGCAATTGTAAGCACTAAATACTCACATTATAAAGCATTTTATAATGACAAGGTCAGGTATAAATGCTTTGCATCTGCTTGTAACACTATAATTACAGTTAGATACAACAGGTAGGAAGAAAGCCCCTACTCCCAGGCAAACAAGAAGTGTGATCCTGAGACGTACCTAGTTACAATTACAACTGGCTCATCAACACTGCTTTCATTGAGACAAACCCATTACAAACTACCCAACCAAGAAAAGCCTTTGAACAAGGTACTGCAGTATTTAGTCATTTTGAGTAGTTCACTTTTATTGATCTTGCAGGCATAGTCTTGATATATAGCCAAACTATTGCAGATAGGTTATATTTGACCTTGACCCACTAACCCTGCTACCCCAGACCAAAAAGTGGGGGAACCATGGCTCTGTTGATAACTGTAGCCTGTGTATGTGCACTGTAGATCCTCTTGCTATTCAAAATATTTCGACAAGAGGCCTTTTACCAGGCCGTATGCCAAGGGCCTGTTCTCTCATAATCCACCTGTGGCTGAAGGGTATGTGGTATTCTGGAATGAATTTTCAAAAATTGCTCAGAAACCTAAATTTTGACTTTCCCTGTTGTGAATTAAGCCATGAAAATAGAGAACTCATCTTTCTTAGAAAAAATAACCACCAGTTAAAATGTGTGGCTTTTTTTTTTCATTTTACAATGGGTTTCAATAGGGCCCATTTTGGGCCATAACAGGAGAACAGGACCCAATGTTGTATATAGCCCATTTTAAGTTGAAAACAGGAGATCTTCCATGACAATGATGTACCCTACAAAAGTGACCTCTGTGCAACCTAGGAAATTAATACCATGATCACAGCCATAATGACAACCAAATGAAATAGAGGGCGGTCCCATTTATGGACCAACAGGACCAGAGGGTACCGCAAAAATGGACCAAATGACTTGAAACTTGGTGTGTGAACTCTATTTTAGACATAGATTGATGGCCTCCAGTCTCAAGCCAGTAGGCCTTTGGGAAAGCTAAGTAGCTCTACGGTGGTCATATTGCAACAGGACCAAGGAATCCACGCACGAAACCCTCTGTTGAGCAACATATTCATAAATGGTCAGGATTAGGTTAGGGGGAGGTCAAAGGTTAAACAGTTAAATTCAGCATTAGGCCTCTCCTGTCAGATACCCCCTGACCTTTGACACTTCTGAAGGTCACTCAGGTCTGAAACTCAGCACACTCGTCACGCTCCCGGTCACAATGAACATACTAAATTATCAGCCTTCTGGCTCAAAGCCTTTATGAAATATTAAAGAAAAGCGTTTCCCTCCAATTTTGGAGATTTATGTGACTTATGGGGACCTGTGTTTTCCCCCATCCCCCGAGAAACCCCAGAGTCAGCACAGAGGGTGCGATCAGGCCCCGATACAAGAATACAAATAATAAACCCCTCAAGTCATTTCATTTTCTTAACTGGATGTCTCACAAAGTCAAATTCAAGAGGGTGTCAGGCACATACACGCTAACAGCCTCTGACACAGCTGGCCAGTTTGAAGCAAATTCTTTTCTAAAAGTCGTGGAAGTCTGATCTTCTAATATGTCGTTCAGTGGCCTGGGACGAGCAGAAAGGCGTTGGTTTGGTGTCGCTCAGACCTGTACTTTTTGATGGGCGGGCCTTCAAGTAATTGCCTTTTTGAAACTTCAAGCGTTTGCCATTAGCACAAAAATGGACCAAATGACTTGAAACTTGGTGTGTGAACTCTATTTTAGACATAGATTGATGGCCTCCAGTCTCAAGCCAGTAGGCCTTTGGGAAAGCTAAGTAGCTCTACGGTGGTCGTATTGCAACAGGACCAAGGAATCCACGCACGAAACCCTCTGTTGAGTAACATATTCATAAATGGTCAGGATTAGGTTAGGGGGAGGTCAAAGGTTAAACAGTTAAATTCAGCATTAGGCCTCTCCTGTCAGATACCCCCTGACCTTTGACACTTCTGAAGGTCACTCAGGTCTGAAACTCAGCACACTCGTCACGCTCCCGGTCACAATGAACATACTAAATTATCAGCCTTCTGGCTCAAAGCCTTTATGAAATATTAAAGAAAAGCGTTTCCCTCAAATTTTGGAGATTTATGTGACTTATGGGGACCTGTGTTTTCCCCCATCCCCCGAGAAACCCCAGAGGCAGCACAGAGGGTGCGATCAGGCCCCGATACAAGAATACAAATAATGCGGCGTCAGTAGCTTAGTGGATAGTGCCGGCGCCCCATGTATAGAGGCGATGCCTCGCTGCAGCGGTCGTAAGTTCGACTCTGGCTTGCAACCCTTTGCTGCATGTCGTCCCCCCACTCTCTCTGTCTCCCCAGTTCACACTGTCCTGTACATTAAAGGCAAAAAAGCCCCCAAAAATAATCTTTAAAAATAAAAATACAAATAATAAACCCCTCAAGTCATTTAATTTTCTTACCTGGATGTCTCACAAAGTCAAATTCAAGAGGGTGTCAGACACATACACGCTAACAGCCTCTGACACAGCTGGCCAGTTTGAAGCAAATTCTTTTCTAAAAGTCGTGGAAGTCTGATCTTCTACTATGTCGTTCAGTGGCCTGGGACGAGCAGAAAGGCGTTGGTTTGGTGTCGCTCAGACCTGTACTTTTTGATGGGCGGGCCTTCAAGTCATCGCCTTTTCGAAACTTCAAGCGTTTGCCATTAGCACAAAAATGGACCAAATGACTTGAAACTTGGTGTGTGAACTCTATTTTAGACATAGATTGATGGCCTCCAGTCTCAAGCCAGTAGGCCTTCTGGGAAAGCTAAGTAGCTCTACGGTGGTCGTATTGCAACAGGACCAAGGAATCCACGCACGAAACCCTCTGTTGAGCAACATATTCATAAATGGTCAGGATTAGGTTAGGGGGAGGTCAAAGGTTAAACAGTTAAATTCAGGATTAGGTCTCTCCTGTCAGATACCCCCTGACCTTTGACACTTCTGAAGGTCACTCAGGTCTGAAACTCAGCACACTCGTCACGCTCCCGGTCACAATGAACATACTAAATTATCAGCCTTCTGGCTCAAAGCCTTTATGAAATATTAAAGAAAAGCGTTTCCCTCCAATTTTGGAGATTTATGTGACTTATGGGGACCTGTGTTTTCCCCCATCCCCCGAGAAACCCCAGAGTCAGCACAGAGGGTGCGATCAGGCCCCTTTACAAGAATACAAATAATAAACCCCTCAAGTCATTTAATTTTCTTAACTGAATGTCTCACAAAGTCAAATTCAAGAGGGTGTCAGGCACATACACGCTAACAGCCTCTGACACAGCTGGCCAGTTTGAAGCAAATTCTTTTCTAAAAGTCGTGGAAGTCTGATCTTCTAATATGTCGTTCAGCGGCCTGGGACGAGCAGAAAGGCGTTGGTTTGGTGTCGCTCAGACCTGTACTTTTTGATGGGCGGGCCTTCAAGTAATCGCCTTTTTGAAACTTCAAGCGTTTGCCATTAGCACAAAAATGGACCAAATGACTTGAAACTTGGTGTGTGAACTCTATTTTAGACATAGATTGATGGCCTCCAGTCTCAAGCCAGTAGGCCTTTGGGAAAGCTAAGTAGCTCTACGGTGGTCGTATTGCAACAGGACCAAGGAATCCACGCACGAAACCCTCTGTTGAGCAACATATTCATAAATGGTCAGGATTAGGTTAGGGGGAGGTCAAAGGTTAAACAGTTAAATTCAGCATTAGGCCTCTCCTGTCAGATACCCCCTGACCTTTGACACTTCTGAAGGTCACTCAGGTCTGAAACTCAGCACACTCGTCACGCTCCCGGTCACAATGAACATACTAAATTATCAGCCTTCTGGCTCAAAGCCTTTATGAAATATTAAAGAAAAGCGTTTCCCTCCAATTTTGGAGAATTATGTGACTTATGGGGACCTGTGTTTTCCCCCATCCCCCGAGAAACCCCAGAGTCAGCACAGAGGGTGCGATCCGGCCCCGATACAAGAATACAAATAATGCGGTGTCAGTAGCTTAGTGGATAGTGCCGGCGCCCCATGTATAGAGGCGATGCCTCGCTGCAGCGGTCGTGAGTTCGACTCTGGCTTGCAACCCTTTGCTGCATGTCGTCCCCCCCACTCTCTCTGTCTCCCCATTTCACACTGTCCTGTACATTAAAGGCAAAAAAGCCCCCAAAAAAATAATCTTTAAAAATAAAAGAATACAAATAATAAACCCCTCAAGTCATTTCATTTTCTTAACTGGATGTCTCACAAAGTCAAATTCAAGAGGGTGTCAGGCACATACACCCTAACAGCCTCTGACACAGCTGGCCAGTTTGAAGCAAATTCTTTTCTAAAAGTCGTGGAAGTCTGATCTTCTAATATGTCGTTCAGTGGCCTGGGACGAGCAGAAAGGCGTTGGTTTGGTGTCGCTCAGACCTGTACTTTTTGATGGGCGGGCCTTCAAGTAATCGCCTTTTTGAAACTTCAAGCGTTTGCCATTAGCACAAAAATGGACGAAATGACTTAAAACTTGGTGTGTGAACTCTATTTTAGACATAGATTGATGGCCTCCAGTCTCAAGCCAGTAGGCCTTTGGGAAAGCTAAGTAGCTCTACGGTGGTCGTATTGCAACAGGACCAAGGAATCCACGCACGAAACCCTCTGTTGAGCAACATATTCATAAATGGTCAGGATTAGGTTAGGGGGAGGTCAAAGGTTAAACAGTTAAATTCAGGATTAGGCCTCTCCTGTCAGATACCCCCTGACCTTTGACACTTCTGAAGGTCACTCAGGTCTGAAACTCAGCACACTCGTCACGCTCCCGGTCACAATGAACATACTAAATTATCAGCCTTCTGGCTCAAAGCCTTTATGAAATATTAAAGAAAAGCGTTTCCCTCAAATTTTGGAGATTTATGTGACTTATGGGGACCTGTGTTTTCCCCCATCCCCCGAGAAACCCCAGAGTCAGCACAGAGGGTGCGATCAGGCCCCGATACAAGAATTCAAATAGTGGGGCGTCAGTAGCTTAGTGGATAGTGCCGGCGCCCCATGTATAGAGGCGATGCCTCGCTGCAGCGGTCGTGAGTTCAACTCTGGCTTGCAACCCTTTGCTGCATGTCGTCCCCCCACTCTCTTTGTCTCTCCATTTCACACTGTCCTGTACATTAAAGGCAAAAAAGCCCCCAAAAAAATAATCTTTAAAAATAAAAGAATACAAATAATAAACCCCTCAAGTCATTTCATTTTCTTAACTGGATGTCTCACAAAGTCAAATTCAAGAGGGTGTCAGGCACATACACCCTAACAGCCTCTGACACAGCTGGCCAGTTTGAAGCAAATTCTTTTCTAAAAGTCGTGGAAGTCTGATCTTCTAATATGTCGTTCAGTGGCCTGGGACGAGCAGAAAGGCGTTGGTTTGGTGTCGCTCAGACCTGTACTTTTTGATGGGCGGGCCTTCAAGTAATCGCCTTTTTGAAACTTCAAGCGTTTGCCATTAGCACAAAAATGGACCAAATGACTTGAAACTTGGTGTGTGAACTCTATTTTAGACATAGATTGATGGCCTCCAGTCTCAAGCCAGTAGGCCTTTGGGAAAGCTAAGTAGCTCTACGGTGGTCGTATTGCAACAGGACCAAGGAATCCACGCACGAAACCCTCTGTTGAGCAACATATTCATAAATGGTCAGGATTAGGTTAGGGGGAGGTCAAAGGTTAAACAGTTAAATTCAGCATTAGGCCTCTCCTGTCAGATACCCCCTGACCTTTGACACTTCTGAAGGTCACTCAGGTCTGAAACTCAGCACACTCGTCACGCTCCCGGTCACAATGAACATACTAAATTATCAGCCTTCTGGCTCAAAGCCTTTATGAAATATTAAAGAAAAGCGTTTCCCTCCAATTTTGGAGAATTATGTGACTTATGGGGACCTGTGTTTTCCCCCATCCCCCGAGAAACCCCAGAGTCAGCACAGAGGGTGCGATCCGGCCCCGATACAAGAATACAAATAATGCGGTGTCAGTAGCTTAGTGGATAGTGCCGGCGCCCCATGTATAGAGGCGATGCCTCGCTGCAGCGGTTGTGAGTTCGACTCTGGCTTGCAACCCTTTGCTGCATGTCTTCCCCCCACTCTCTCTGTCTCCCCATTTCACACTGTCCTGTACATTAAAGGCAAAAAAGCCCAAAAAAATAATCTTTAAAAATAAAAATACAAATAATAAACCCCTCAAGTCATTTAATTTTCTTAACTGAATGTCTCACAAAGTCAAATTCAAGAGGGTGTCAGACACATACACGCTAACAGCCTCTGACACAGCTGGCCAGTTTGAAGCAAATTCTTTTCTAAAAGTCGTGGAAGTCTGATCTTCTAATATGTCGTTCAGTGGCCTGGGACGAGCAGAAAGGCGTTGGTTTGGTGTCGCTCAGACCTGTACTTTTTGATGGGCGGGCCTTCAAGTCATCGCCTTTTTGAAACTTCAAGCGTTTGCCATTAGCACAAAAATGGACCAAATGACTTGAAACTTGGTGTGTGAACTCTATTTTAGACATAGATTGATGGCCTCCAGTCTCAAGCCAGTAGGCCTTTGGGAAAGCTAAGTAGCTCTACGGTGGTCGTATTGCAACAGGACCAAGGAATCCACGCACGAAACCCTCTGTTGAGCAACATATTCATAAATGGTCAGGATTAGGTTAGGGGGAGGTCAAAGGTTAAACAGTGAAATTCAGCATTAGGCCTCTCCTGTCAGATACCCCCTGACCTTTGACACTTCTGAAGGTCACTCAGGTCTGAAACTCAGCACACTCGTCACGCTCCCGGTCACAATGAACATACTAAATTATCAGCCTTCTGGCTCAAAGCCTTTACGAAATATTAAAGAAAAGCGTTTCCCTCAAATTTTGGAGATTTATGTGACTTATGGGGACCTGTGTTTTCCCCCATCCCCCGAGAAACCCCAGAGTCAGCACAGAGGGTGCGATCAGGCCCCGATACAAGAATACAAATAGTGGGGCGTCAGTAGCTTAGTGGATAGTGCCGGCGCCCCATGTATAGAGGCGATGCCTCGCTGCAGCGGTCGTGAGTTCGACTCTGGCTTGCAACCCTTTGCTGCATGTCGTCCCCCCCACTCTCTCTGTCTCCCCATTTCACACTGTCCTGTAGCCTACATTAAAGGCAAAAAAGCCCCCAAAAAATAATCTTTAAAAATAAAAGAATACAAATAATAAACCCCTCAAGTCATTTAATTTTCTTAACTGGATGTCTCACAAAGTCAAATTCAAGAGGGTGTCAGACACATACACGCTAACAGCCTCTGACACAGCCGGCCAGTTTGAAGCAAATTCTTTTCTAAAAGTCGTGGAAGTCTGATCTTCTAATATGTCGTTCAGTGGCCTGGGACGAGCAGAAAGGCGTTGGTTTGGTGTCGCTCAGACCTGTACTTTTTGATGGGCGGGCCTTCAAGTAATCGCCTTTTTGAAACTTCAAGCGTTTGCCATTAGCACAAAAATGGACGAAATGACTTGAAACTTGGTGTGTGAACTCTATTTTAGACATAGATTGATGGCCTCCAGTCTCAAGCCAGTAGGCCTTTGGGAAAGCTAAGTAGCTCTACGGTGGTCGTATTGCAACAGGACCAAGGAATCCACGCACGAAACCCTCTGTTGAGCAACATATTCATAAATGGTCAGGATTAGGTTAGGGGGAGGTCAAAGGTTAAACAGTTAAATTCAGGATTAGGCCTCTCCTGTCAGATATCCCCTGACCTTTGACACTTCTGAAGGTCACTCAGGTCTGAATCTCAGCACACTCGTCACGCTCCCGGTCACAATGAACATACTAAATTATCAGCCTTCTGGCTCAAAGCCTTTATGAAATATTAAAGAAAAGCGTTTCCCTCCAATTTTGGAGAATTATGTGACTTATGGGGACCTGTGTTTTCCCCCATCCCCCGAGAAACCCCAGAGTCAGCACAGAGGGTGCGATCAGGCCCCGATACAAGAATACAAATAATGCGGTGTCAGTAGCTTAGTGGATAGTGCCGGCGCCCCATGTATAGAGGCGATGCCTCGCTGCAGCGGTCGTGAGTTCGACTCTGGCTTGCAACCCTTTGCTGCATGTCGTCCCCCCACTCTCTCTGTCTCCCCATTTCACACTGTCCTGTACATTAAAGGCAAAAAAGCCCCCAAAAATAATCTTTAAAAATAAAAATACAAATAATAAACCCCTCAAGTCATTTAATTTTCTTACCTGGATGTCTCACAAAGTCAAATTCAAGAGGGTGTCAGACACATACACGCTAACAGCCTCTGACACAGCTGGCCAGTTTGAAGCAAATTCTTTTCTAAAAGTCGTGGAAGTCTGATCTTCTACTATGTCGTTCAGTGGCCTGGGACGAGCAGAAAGGCGTTGGTTTGGTGTCGCTCAGACCTGTACTTTTTGATGGGCGGGCCTTCAAGTCATCGCCTTTTCGAAACTTCAAGCGTTTGCCATTAGCACAAAAATGGACCAAATGACTTGAAACTTGGTGTGTGAACTCTATTTTAGACATAGATTGATGGCCTCCAGTCTCAAGCCAGTAGGCCTTCTGGGAAAGCTAAGTAGCTCTACGGTGGTCGTATTGCAACAGGACCAAGGAATCCACGCACGAAACCCTCTGTTGAGCAACATATTCATAAATGGTCAGGATTAGGTTAGGGGGAGGTCAAAGGTTAAACAGTTAAATTCAGGATTAGGCCTCTCCTGTCAGATACCCCCTGACCTTTGACACTTCTGAAGGTCACTCAGGTCTGAAACTCAGCACACTCGTCACGCTCCCGGTCACAATGAACATACTAAATTATCAGCCTTCTGGCTCAAAGCCTTTATGAAATATTAAAGAAAAGCGTTTCCCTCCAATTTTGGAGATTTATGTGACTTATGGGGACCTGTGTTTTCCCCCATCCCCCTAGAAACCCCAGAGTCAGCACAGAGGGTGCAATCAGGCCCCTTTACAAGAATACAAATAATAAACCCCTCAAGTCATTTAATTTTCTTAACTGAATGTCTCACAAAGTCAAATTCAAGAGGGTGTCAGGCACATACACGCTAACAGCCTCTGACACAGCTGGCCAGTTTGAAGCAAATTCTTTTCTAAAAGTCGTGGAAGTCTGATCTTCTAATATGTCGTTCAGCGGCCTGGGACGAGCAGAAAGGCGTTGGTTTGGTGTCGCTCAGACCTGTACTTTTTGATGGGCGGGCCTTCAAGTAATCGCCTTTTTGAAACTTCAAGCGTTTGCCATTAGCACAAAAATGGACCAAATGACTTGAAACTTGGTGTGTGAACTCTATTTTAGACATAGATTGATGGCCTCCAGTCTCAAGCCAGTAGGCCTTTGGGAAAGCTAAGTAGCTCTACGGTGGTCGTATTGCAACAGGACCAAGGAATCCACGCACGAAACCCTCTGTTGAGCAACATATTCATAAATGGTCAGGATTAGGTTAGGGGGAGGTCAAAGGTTAAACAGTGAAATTCAGGATTAGGCCTCTCCTGTCAGATATCCCCTGACCTTTGACACTTCTGAAGGTCACTCAGGTCTGAAACTCAGCACACTCGTCACGCTCCCGGTCACAATGAACATACTAAATTATCAGCCTTCTGGCTCAAAGCCTTTATGAAATATTAAAGAAAAGCGTTTCCCTCAAATTTTGGAGATTTATGTGACTTATGGGGACCTGTGTTTTCCCCCATCCCCCGAGAAACCCCAGAGTCAGCACAGAGGGTGCGATCAGGCCCCGATACAAGAATACAAATAGTGGGGCGTCAGTAGCTTAGTGGATAGTGCCGGCGCCCCATGTATAGAGGCGATGCCTCGCTGCAGCGGTCGTGAGTTCAACTCTGGCTTGCAACCCTTTGCTGCATGTCTTCCCCCCACTCTCTTTGTCTCCCCATTTCACACTGTCCTGTACATTAAAGGCAAAAAAGCCCCCAAAAATAATCTTTAAAAATACAAATAATAAACCCCTCAAGTCATTTAATTTTCTTAACTGAATGTCTCACAAAGTCAAATTCAAGAGGGTGTCAGACACATACACGCTAACAGCCTCTGACACAGCTGGCCAGTTTGAAGCAAATTCTTTTCTAAAAGTCGTGGAAGTCTGATCTTCTACTATGTCGTTCAGTGGCCTGGGACGAACAGAAAGGCGTTGGTTTGGTGTCGCTCAGACCTGTACTTTTTGATGGGCGGGCCTTCAAGTCATCGCCTTTTCGAAACTTCAAGCGTTTGCCATTAGCACAAAAATGGACCAAATGACTTGAAACTTGGTGTGTGAACTCTATTTTAGACATAGATTGATGGCCTCCAGTCTCAAGCCAGTAGGCCTTTGGGAAAGCTAAGTAGCTCTACGGTGGTCGTATTGCAACAGGACCAAGGAATCCACGCACGAAACCCTCTGTTGAGCAACATATTCATAAATGGTCAGGATTAGGTTAGGGGGAGGTCAAAGGTTAAACAGTTAAATTCAGGATGAGGCCTCTCCTGTCAGATACCCCCTGACCTTTGACACTTCTGAAGGTCACTCAGGTCTGAAACTCAGCACACTCGTCACGCTCCCGGTCACAATGAACATACTAAATTATCAGCCTTCTGGCTCAAAGCCTTTATGAAATATTAAAGAAAAGCGTTTCCCTCAAATTTTGGAGATTTATGTGACTTATGGGGACCTGTGTTTTCCCCCATCCCCCGAGAAACCCCAGAGTCAGCACAGAGGGTGCGATCAGGCCCTGATACAAGAATACAAATAATGCGGTGTCAGTAGCTTAGTGGATAGTGCCGGCGCCCCATGTATAGAGGCGATGCCTCGCTGCAGCGGTCGTGAGTTCAACTCTGGCTTGCAACCCTTTGCTGCATGTCGTCCCCCCACTCTCTTTGTCTCCCCATTTCACACTGTCCTGCACATTAAAGGCAAAAAAGCCCCCAAAAAAATAATCTTTAAAAATAAAAGAATACAAATAATAAACCCCTCAAGTCATTTCATTTTCTTAACTGGATGTCTCACAAAGTCAAATTCAAGAGGGTGTCAGGCACATACACCCTAACAGCCTCTGACACAGCTGGCCAGTTTGAAGCAAATTCTTTTCTAAAAGTCGTGGAAGTCTGATCTTCTAATATGTCGTTCAGTGGCCTGGGACGAGCAGAAAGGCGTTGGTTTGGTGTCGCTCAGACCTGTACTTTTTGATGGGCGGGCCTTCAAGTAATCGCCTTTTTGAAACTTCAAGCGTTTGCCATTAGCACAAAAATGGACCAAATGACTTGAAACTTGGTGTGTGAACTCTATTTTAGACATAGATTGATGGCCTCCAGTCTCAAGCCAGTAGGCCTTTGGGAAAGCTAAGTAGCTCTACGGTGGTCGTATTGCAACAGGACCAAGGAATCCACGCACGAAACCCTCTGTTGAGCAACATATTCATAAATGGTCAGGATTAGGTTAGGGGGAGGTCAAAGGTTAAACAGTGAAATTCAGCATTAGGCCTCTCCTGTCAGATACCCCCTGACCTTTGACACTTCTGAAGGTCACTCAGGTCTGAAACTCAGCACACTCGTCACGCTCCCGGTCACAATGAACATACTAAATTATCAGCCTTCTGGCTCAAAGCCTTTATGAAATATTAAAGAAAAGCGTTTCCCTCAAATTTTGGAGATTTATGTGACTTATGGGGACCTGTGTTTTCCCCCATCCCCCGAGAAACCCCAGAGTCAGCACAGAGGGTGCGATCAGGCCCCGATACAAGAATACAAATAATGCGGTGTCAGTAGCTTAGTGGATAGTGCCGGCGCCCCATGTATAGAGGCGATGCCTCGCTGCAGCGGTCGTGAGTTCAACTCTGGCTTGCAACCCTTTGCTGCATGTCGTCCCCCCACTCTCTCTGTCTCCCCATTTCACACTGTCCTGTACATTATAGGCAAAAAAGCCCCCAAAAATAATCTTTAAAAATAAAAATACAAATAATAAACCCCTCAAGTCATTTAATTTTCTTAACTGAATGTCTCACAAAGTCACATTCAAGAGGGTGTCAGACACATACACCCTAACAGCCTCTGACACAGCTGGCCAGTTTGAAGCAAATTCTTTTCTAAAAGTCGTGGAAGTCTGATCTTCTACTATGTCGTTCAGTGGCCTGGGACGAGCAGAAAGGCGTTGGTTTGGTGTCGCTCAGACCTGTACTTTTTGATGGGCGGGCCTTCAAGTCATCGCCTTTTCGAAACTTCAAGCGTTTGCCATTAGCACAAAAATGGACCAAATGACTTGAAACTTGGTGTGTGAACTCTATTTTAGACATAGATTGATGGCCTCCAGTCTCAAGCCAGTAGGCCTTTGGGAAAGCTAAGTAGCTCTACGGTGGTCGTATTGCAACAGGACCAAGGAATCCACGCACGAAACCCTCTGTTGAGCAACATATTCATAAATGGTCAGGATTAGGTTAGGGGGAGGTCAAAGGTTAAACAGTTAATTCAGGATGAGGCCTCTCCTGTCAGATACCCCCTGACCTTTGACACTTCTGAAGGTCACTCAGGTCTGAAACTCAGCACACTCGTCACGCTCCCGGTCACAATGAACATACTAAATTATCAGCCTTCTGGCTCAAAGCCTTTATGAAATATTAAAGAAAAGCGTTTCCCTCCAATTGTGGAGATTTATGTGACTTATGGGGACCTGTGTTTTCCCCCATCCCCCTAGAAACCCCAGAGTCAGCACAGAGGGTGCAATCAGGCCCCTATACAAGAATACAAATAATAAACCCCTCAAGTCATTTAATTTTCTTAACTGAATGTCTCACAAAGTCAAATTCAAGAGGGTGTCAGGCACATACACGCTAACAGCCTCTGACACAGCTGGCCAGTTTGAAGCAAATTCTTTTCTAAAAGTCGTGGAAGTCTGATCTTCTAATATGTCGTTCAGTGGCCTGGGACGAGCAGAAAGGCGTTGGTTTGGTGTCGCTCAGACCTGTACTTTTTGATGGGCGGGCCTTCAAGTAATCGCCTTTTTGAAACTTCAAGCGTTTGCCATTAGCACAAAAATAGACGAAATGACTTGAAACTTGGTGTGTGAACTCTATTTTAGACATAGATTGATGGCCTCCAGTCTCAAGCCAGTAGGCCTTTGGGAAAGCTAAGTAGCTCTACGGTGGTCGTATTGCAACAGGACCAAGGAATCCACGCACGAAACCCTCTGTTGAGCAACATATTCATAAATGGTCAGGATTAGGTTAGGGGGAGGTCAAAGGTTAAACAGTGAAATTCAGCATTAGGCCTCTCCTGTCATATACCCCCTGATCTTTGACACTTCTGAAGGTCACTCAGGTCTGAAACTCAGCACACTCGTCACGCTCCCGGTCACAATGAACATACTAAATTATCAGCCTTCTGGCTCAAAGCCTTTATGAAATATTAAAGAAAAGCGTTTCCCTCAAATTTTGGAGATTTATGTGACTTATGGGGACCTGTGTTTTCCCCCATCCCCCGAGAAACCCCAGAGTCAGCACAGAGGGTGCGATCCGGCCCCGATACAAGAATACAAATAGTGGGGCGTCAGTAGCTTAGTGGATAGTGCCGGCGCCCCATGTATAGAGGCGATGCCTCGCTGCAGCGGTCGTGAGTTCGACTCTGGCTTGCAACCCTTTGCTGCATGTCGTCCCCCCCACTCTCTCTGTCTCCCCATTTCACACTGTCCTGTACATTAAAGGCAAAAAAGCCCCCAAAAATAATCTTTAAAAATAAAAGAATACAAATAATAAACCCCTCAAGTCATTTAATTTTCTTAACTGAATGTCTCACAAAGTCAAATTCAAGAGGGTGTCAGACACATACACGCTAACAGCCTCTGACACAGCTGGCCAGTTTGAAGCAAATTCTTTTCTAAAAGTCGTGGAAGTCTGATCTTCTACTATGTCGTTCAGTGGCCTGGGACGAGCAGAAAGGCGTTGGTTTGGTGTCGCTCAGACCTGTACTTTTTGATGGGCGGGCCTTCAAGTCATCGCCTTTTCGAAACTTCAAGCGTTTGCCATTAGCACAAAAATGGACCAAATGACTTGAAACTTGGTGTGTGAACTCTATTTTAGACATAGATTGATGGCCTCCAGTCTCAAGCCAGTAGGCCTTTGGGAAAGCTAAGTAGCTCTACGGTGGTCGTATTGCAACAGGACCAAGGAATCCACGCACGAAACCCTCTGTTGAGCAACATATTCATAAATGGTCAGGATTAGGTTAGGGGGAGGTCAAAGGTTAAACAGTTAAATTCAGGATGAGGCCTCTCCTGTCAGATACCCCCTGACCTTTGACACTTCTGAAGGTCACTCAGGTCTGAAACTCAGCACACTCGTCACGCTCCCGGTCACAATGAACATACTAAATTATCAGCCTTCTGGCTCAAAGCCTTTATGAAATATTAAAGAAAAGCGTTTCCCTCAAATTTTGGAGATTTATGTGACTTATGGGGACCTGTGTTTTCCCCCATCCCCCGAGAAACCCCAGAGTCAGCACAGAGGGTGCGATCAGGCCCTGATACAAGAATACAAATAATGCGGTGTCAGTAGCTTAGTGGATAGTGCCGGCGCCCCATGTATAGAGGCGATGCCTCGCTGCAGCGGTCGTGAGTTCAACTCTGGCTTGCAACCCTTTGCTGCATGTCGTCCCCCCACTCTCTTTGTCTCCCCATTTCACACTGTCCTGCACATTAAAGGCAAAAAAGCCCCCAAAAAAATAATCTTTAAAAATAAAAGAATACAAATAATAAACCCCTCAAGTCATTTCATTTTCTTAACTGGATGTCTCACAAAGTCAAATTCAAGAGGGTGTCAGGCACATACACCCTAACAGCCTCTGACACAGCTGGCCAGTTTGAAGCAAATTCTTTTCTAAAAGTCGTGGAAGTCTGATCTTCTAATATGTCGTTCAGTGGCCTGGGACGAGCAGAAAGGCGTTGGTTTGGTGTCGCTCAGACCTGTACTTTTTGATGGGCGGGCCTTCAAGTAATCGCCTTTTTGAAACTTCAAGCGTTTGCCATTAGCACAAAAATGGACGAAATGACTTGAAACTTGGTGTGTGAACTCTCTTTTAGACATAGATTGATTGCCTCCAGTCTCAAGCCAGTAGGCCTTTGGGAAAGCTAAGTAGCTCTACGGTGGTCGTATTGCAACAGGACCAAGGAATCCACGCACGAAACCCTCTGTTGAGCAACATATTCATAAATGGTCAGGATTAGGTTAGGGGGAGGTCAAAGGTTAAACAGTGAAATTCAGCATTAGGCCTCTCCTGTCAGATACCCCCTGACCTTTGACACTTCTGAAGGTCACTCAGGTCTGAAACTCAGCACACTCGTCACGCTCCCGGTCACAATGAACATACTAAATTATCAGCCTTCTGGCTCAAAGCCTTTATGAAATATTAAAGAAAAGCGTTTCCCTCCAATTTTGGAGATTTATGTGACTTATGGGGACCTGTGTTTTCCCCCATCCCCCGAGAAACCCCAGAGTCAGCACAGAGGGTGCGATCAGGCCCCGATACAAGAATACAAATAATGCGGTGTCAGTAGCTTAGTGGATAGTGCCGGCGCCCCATGTATAGAGGCGATGCCTCGCTGCAGCGGTCGTGAGTTCAACTCTGGCTTGCAACCCTTTGCTGCATGTCTTCCCCCCACTCTCTCTGTCTCCCCATTTCACACTGTCCTGTACATTATAGGCAAAAAAGCCCCCAAAAATAATCTTTAAAAATAAAAATACAAATAATAAACCCCTCAAGTCATTTAATTTTCTTAACTGAATGTCTCACAAAGTCAAATTCAAGAGGGTGTCAGACACATACACCCTAACAGCCTCTGACACAGCTGGCCAGTTTGAAGCAAATTCTTTTCTAAAAGTCGTGGAAGTCTGATCTTCTACTATGTCGTTCAGTGGCCTGGGACGAGCAGAAAGGCGTTGGTTTGGTGTCGCTCAGACCTGTACTTTTTGATGGGCGGGCCTTCAAGTCATCGCCTTTTCGAAACTTCAAGCGTTTGCCATTAGCACAAAAATGGACCAAATGACTTGAAACTTGGTGTGTGAACTCTATTTTAGACATAGATTGATGGCCTCCAGTCTCAAGCCAGTAGGCCTTTGGGAAAGCTAAGTAGCTCTACGGTGGTCGTATTGCAACAGGACCAAGGAATCCACGCACGAAACCCTCTGTTGAGCAACATATTCATAAATGGTCAGGATTAGGTTAGGGGGAGGTCAAAGGTTAAACAGTTAATTCAGGATGAGGCCTCTCCTGTCAGATACCCCCTGACCTTTGACACTTCTGAAGGTCACTCAGGTCTGAAACTCAGCACACTCGTCACGCTCCCGGTCACAATGAACATACTAAATTATCAGCCTTCTGGCTCAAAGCCTTTATGAAATATTAAAGAAAAGCGTTTCCCTCCAATTTTGGAGATTTATGTGACTTATGGGGACCTGTGTTTTCCCCCATCCCCCTAGAAACCCCAGAGTCAGCACAGAGGGTGCAATCAGGCCCCTATACAAGAATACAAATAATAAACCCCTCAAGTCATTTAATTTTCTTAACTGAATGTCTCACAAAGTCAAATTCAAGAGGGTGTCAGGCACATACACGCTAACAGCCTCTGACACAGCTGGCCAGTTTGAAGCAAATTCTTTTCTAAAAGTCGTGGAAGTCTGATCTTCTAATATGTCGTTCAGTGGCCTGGGACGAGCAGAAAGGCGTTGGTTTGGTGTCGCTCAGACCTGTACTTTTTGATGGGCGGGCCTTCAAGTAATCGCCTTTTTGAAACTTCAAGCGTTTGCCATTAGCACAAAAATAGACGAAATGACTTGAAACTTGGTGTGTGAACTCTATTTTAGACATAGATTGATGGCCTCCAGTCTCAAGCCAGTAGGCCTTTGGGAAAGCTAAGTAGCTCTACGGTGGTCGTATTGCAACAGGACCAAGGAATCCACGCACGAAACCCTCTGTTGAGCAACATATTCATAAATGGTCAGGATTAGGTTAGGGGGAGGTCAAAGGTTAAACAGTGAAATTCAGCATTAGGCCTCTCCTGTCATAT
This sequence comes from Epinephelus awoara, assembly GCA_035609425.1. Lineage (NCBI taxonomy): Eukaryota > Metazoa > Chordata > Actinopteri > Perciformes > Serranidae > Epinephelus > Epinephelus awoara. The sequence goes on from CM069309.1 coordinate 30,368,867, forward strand.
ACCCCCTGATCTTTGACACTTCTGAAGGTCACTCAGGTCTGAAACTCAGCACACTCGTCACGCTCCCGGTCACAATGAACATACTAAATTATCAGCCTTCTGGCTCAAAGCCTTTATGAAATATTAAAGAAAAGCGTTTCCCTCAAATTTTGGAGATTTATGTGACTTATGGGGACCTGTGTTTTCCCCCATCCCCCGAGAAACCCCAGAGTCAGCACAGAGGGTGCGATCCGGCCCCGATACAAGAATACAAATAGTGGGGCGTCAGTAGCTTAGTGGATAGTGCCGGCGCCCCATGTATAGAGGCGATGCCTCGCTGCAGCGGTCGTGAGTTCGACTCTGGCTTGCAACCCTTTGCTGCATGTCGTCCCCCCCACTCTCTCTGTCTCCCCATTTCACACTGTCCTGTACATTAAAGGCAAAAAAGCCCCCAAAAATAATCTTTAAAAATAAAAGAATACAAATAATAAACCCCTCAAGTCATTTAATTTTCTTAACTGAATGTCTCACAAAGTCAAATTCAAGAGGGTGTCAGACACATACACGCTAACAGCCTCTGACACAGCTGGCCAGTTTGAAGCAAATTCTTTTCTAAAAGTCGTGGAAGTCTGATCTTCTACTATGTCGTTCAGTGGCTTGGGACGAGCAGAAAGGCGTTGGTTTGGTGTCGCTCAGACCTGTACTTTTTGATGGGCGGGCCTTCAAGTCATCGCCTTTTCGAAACTTCAAGCATTTGCCATTAGCACAAAAATGGACCAAATGACTTGAAACTTGGTGTGTGAACTCTATTTTAGACATAGATTGATGGCCTCCAGTCTCAAGCCAGTAGGCCTTTGGGAAAGCTAAGTAGCTCTACGGTGGTCGTATTGCAACAGGACCAAGGAATCCACGCACGAAACCCTCTGTTGAGCAACATATTCATAAATGGTCAGGATTAGGTTAGGGGGAGGTCAAAGGTTAAACAGTTAAATTCAGCATTAGGCCTCTCCTGTCAGATACCCCCTGACCTTTGACACTTCTGAAGGTCACTCAGGTCTGAAACTCAGCACACTCGTCACGCTCCCGGTCACAATGAACATACTAAATTATCAGCCTTCTGGCTCAAAGCCTTTATGAAATATTAAAGAAAAGCGTTTCCCTCAAATTTTGGAGATTTATGTGACTTATGGGGACCTGTGTTTTCCCCCATCCCCCGAGAAACCCCAGAGTCAGCACAGAGGGTGCGATCAGGCCCCTTTACAAGAATACAAATAGTGGGGCATCAGTAGCTTAGTGGATAGTGCAAGAATACAAACGCTAACAGCCTCTGACACAGCCGGCCAGTTTGAAGCAAATTCTTTTCTAAAAGTCGTGGACGTTTGATCCTTTAATATGTTGTTCAGTGGCCTGGGACGAGCAGAAAGTCGCTGTCCCTCCCACTTATCTCTACCCCACCCACCCCTCTTATTGTATGTGTGAATTGCAACCCCCAATCTATCGCCATTTCACTCTCTCCCGTATCTCAGCTGTCTCTCTCTCTCTCTCTCTCTCTCTCTGTCATATCTGACCTGGGCCGATCTGTTCCACAGGCCCAAGCTGGGTTTGGCTGGGACCCCCCACCCCCAGAAAGAGAGAGGGGGCACAGAGGATGCGACTGGGAAGTGTTGTTTCCTCCATCTTTGTTCCTATTGGGTCCATTTTTGGGCCCTATGATCCCAACAGATACTACGTGAAAGTAAAAATATGTATTACAATTATTTTTAATATTTGCTTAATTTTATTTGTTTTGTGATGTGTTATTTCATGGATATATTCATAAATTATAAACCCTTTCATGACCTATTTTAATGATGGAGCGCTAATATTGTCATACAAAATGTTGAAAAATTGCATTAGATCAAAAATTAAAATCATAATCTCATTTACTGCTACTATTATTGGAAAAGTCATATGCCTCACTTTGCAGTGTCCACACTGATTTGTTTGCATGAAGTCTTTTTTTTTATTAGCATTTAACAAATTAATAACAAACCATCCCTCCCTTCCCCCCACCTGAATTTGATGGATGCGCTTGTCTTTCAAAATAAAAGCACCACGCTGATAAAAATGTGATTAAACTTCTCAATTTAAAGAATATAATGTGCATGAAAAGCCCCAAACCATTCAGCTAATCGATTTTCTTATGTCCCTCATCACCCAAAATCGATGGTGCGCCACAATTCAAAGTTTTACTTTGGTGAACACTTTTACTTTGGCGAATTTAGTGAATGCCGTCTGCTCTCTAGACCGGAAACAGAATCTAGAGCCAGGCTCGTACGGGAAGACGCCGGTGAAACGAGGCTATGTTGCGTCTCACTGCTTGAGGAATAGAAGAGGAGTTTTTCAGAAGGAAGAATCACAGACCGGGCCACCACAACAAGTTCTCCACTAAATCCGGAGCTGTTTATGGACGGGAGGAGTTGATTTATTTTTAACTTTTAGGATCTGACAACCTGTATGTTACTTTAGCAGCTACACGTTAGCATGTTGCTGCTGGAGGAAATAACACAAGCCGTGCCACCGCACCAAGTTCTCCGGGCGGCAGGAGTTCTCTTCGGAGCTGTTTATGGATGAAGGGAGTTTACTTTTTGGACTTTATGGATCCAACAACCTAATGTTAGCTGGAGCTAACCCCAGAGTTACAGACCCTCAGCTCAGCAGTCTACCTCATCCGCTGCTGAAACGTCTTAAATGCCGGTGGTGAGTTTATATAATTTAAAGTTATGAAGTGTGTAGATATTTATACATTCATTCATTCATTCATTCATTCATCTTCTAACCGCTTCATCCTCGTGAGGGTCGCGGGGGGGGCTGGAGCATATCCCAGCTGACATCAGGCATACATATAAATAATAATATCGCTGTCATATTCATGCCGTTAGATGACGTTATTTTGAGTGAGCAGCTAAAATGATATCTGAACTCCATTCAGAAAACTTTTTTGCTTGTTGTCATGCTTTGCTCTCCCATGCCATCACTTGTGGGGACGAAAAGGAGTAAGCCCACTCCACTTGTGGGGCCCATTTGACTTGTGGGTGTGTATGTGCGCGTATCATGGAGAAAAAGTTGTTGTGGTCACCATGTTTACCCTGGGAGGTTGCCGTTTGTCATAGAGGTTGACTGTGAGTTTGTTAAGGTGTAATGAGCACTGTCACATGTCAACTGGCTGTGAAGGGACTGTTGCAGGGTGAGCACCTGAGTTCTCGAAACCACAGCCTGTAGAAGCCACGCATGTCACTATAATAGTACTCCCATTAAGCTGGCCTGCCTTCCCTCCCACCAGAAGCTGCCTTCATCAGCTCTTGTTAACCATTTCCATGTTTTGCATATTCTGTGTTGTAAACTGTTTTCTTGTCTGTATACAACATCTATTGCACGTCTGCCTGTCCTGGGTGAGGGATCCCCTCCTCTGTTGCTCACCCTGAGGTTTCTCCAATTTTTTCCCTGTTAAAGGTTTTCCTGGGAGTTTTTCTTCAGTTGATGTAAGGGTTTAAGGGCAGAGGATGTTGTTATGATAGACAAACTGTTTGTAAAAATGGGTTATACAAATAAAATTGCCTTGCCTAATAGGTAATGAAATTTTGACACAGGTATTCAAAGTGTGCGTTGTTGCTTTTTCAACTTGTTCAGACATTTACAACCAAGCTGTAAAATCACACATCAAGCATGTGTTTATCTCCTTATTGGGACTCAGAAGTAAACAGGACTTGGCTCTAATGTCAATTTGGGGGGTTGTTTTTATTCGCAGGCATGAAACAGATAATCAGGCTTTTTTTCCCCCTGCATATTAATTTTGGTGGTGGCTGCCACCGCCTAAAATGGTCAGTGTGGGCTGAAACTAACACAATTCAGTATAATCATCCGACATGCTTATTAGTTTCTCTCAGATTTTAAAGTGAAACTGTGTGTTTGTGTTTTCCTGTTTTTATGATCGGGTCCGTTCATTTTGAGAGGTTAAATAAATAAGATGCAGTATGTTGTTGTAGTAATAATAATAATAATAATAATAATAATAATGATAGTAATAAGAGTAATATAGATAATTATGATAATAATGATGATTAGGGATGCAAATTATCAATTAATTCATTAATTGATAGTTGTTTAATCTTATCGATCGATGATCGATTAATTGATGTGTGGTGATTTTCCTGAGAAGCTGAATTTCCCTGTGAATCAATAGGTTCTATCTATATATAACATAAAAAGCTATATCTTCCTTATGATAAACAGAAAAAATGCAAATCATATTCCTTAATAAAAGATTTATTTTGGCATATATTTGAGGGAAGCATTTTGGTAGCATATCAAAGATATTCTGAACAGTAAATATCAGTATTACGCAGGCTACTTAACATGAAAATAAATTAGTGCACTGTCTCTTAGCAGCATAATAAAATCAATAAAATAAATTCTGAAAAGAAAATTAAATAAGGTTAATGTAATACATTGTGCACTGTCTCATCTGTCACGTGGAATATTAGCAGCATTTATAATCCCTGGGAAATGTGACAATCTTACAATAACATTAGTAGACGAGGACTGGACTATTGTAGCTCTAGTTAACTAAAAATATAGACTGCCTGAAAACAACAACAAAAAAACATCCCTGAGAAAGATATATGTGCTCACCTGCCTAAAACAGAACCAAAAACACATTCCTGGTGCTCCTCATAGCATAGATACTACAGACCTATTTTTGTTCAAGAATATCAGCATATCAACATGGTCAGGAGTAAGTCAGCCTGTTTACAGTAAGGCCAGCTGCTGAGAATACACGCTCAGCTGGGACTGACATGCTTGGTATGGCCAAGTACGTTCGTGTCAGGTTTGCCAGCCAAACCTTCCTTCATTGACTTTGGGACTAGAATCAAGGAGTGGTGGCGGATCCTTCAGAAAGCTGTCCACTTCTTTTTCTACGTCATCGGTGCTCCTCGTGGCATAGTTTTCACCCATTAGAAAAGCACAAGCACTGCGTCTCTGAAGCACAGCTCCCTGGACTGGCAAATCACAGATGGAGAATGATTGACAAATTTTTCACTTTAAGCCCTGACGCTGTCATATTTGTGTAGGAATTAAGCTACAATACATGACATATGTTGTTTTAATTAATAAATACAGTGTGAATAAAGATCACATAACATAAAACTGCAGTCTTTGTTCATTGATAGCCCCTTAAATTAAACAATTTTTATAGGGAAAGCAAAAACTGACTTCGGGCAAGTAAATCTCTGACCAACTTGCCCGACTAGGCAAGTGAAAAAAAACCTTAGCATTGAACCCTGACTATTAATCATTAATAGTGGTCCATTATTAATTGCTTAGTTGCTATTAATTATTAATTAGATAGACAGTAGAAGCAGTTAAAAAAACAACTGTCAAACATAAAGTGCTTTTTGTGCATACAGTTAAAAAGATCTGCAATAATTCCACAATAATTTAATTAATGGACCTAGCTTACCTTCATCCTTTCACCCAGTGAAGTGCGCACTCTGGATTTGAATTCCCCCACTTTGCTGGTGTCTCCCTCTTCTGTCTTGAGATGCATGTTGATCAGGCTGAAGGTGATGGGATACGTGTCTGATATGGACACCTCAGTCTCAGTAGACATAACGGTAGTTGCACACTTGAGTGTTTCCAGCACTGGCGCCACATCTTCCATCAACTGCCAGTACTCATCTCTCAACTCCAGTGTCCTCGCATCTGTGAGTTTGGTCACTATGCGGTCTGATAGTACAGCAGACACGGCCGTTAGTCTGCTAAACATGTCACAGACAGAATTCCACCAGGTTTTACAGGATTGGATGAGTTTATTAGATGGCAGCTGCATCTGTTTCTGTTTTGCTTCGAGTGCTTTGTTTGCTGGATTGCTATGATTGAAGTGTTGTACCAGTCTGCTGGCAGCAACAATGACTCGGTTAATGTAGGTAGCGAACCCGTTATTAATGGCCAGCTGCAGAGTATGCGTGAAGCATGGAACCAAGTTCCAACTGACTCGTGTGGGACTTTTTGCTGAGACAGTATTCTATGCATTGTCATGTACACAAGCAACTACACGCCCGGTGAGTCCCCATGTTTCCACAGCTTCGTTCAACGACGCTTTCTGTATTTAAGGAAGTCCAACAGTTGGTTGTGAGGGCCACATTCGCGGTTGTGAGTTGTGTTTTCAACCCGACCTTCTTCCTCACGTAGCTCGGGTAGTTATGGTAATTCTAGAGGGGATATTATACCCTGGCTCGATGTACTTTATCACTGCTTGAAATCCCTGTCCTTCAACGACGTTTATTGGCAGCATGTCTGTTGTAATCATGTTACATATTCTCTCTCCCATCTGAGCAGGTATTATACACTGCAGGTCTCACAGTGAACAGCCTGCACACCAGGCTCATCTCAGAGCGTGTTCACATGTTGTTTCTTTTTTAATAAAACCCCGTAGACAAGTTGTCCACTATGCCGAGGACTGAGGCAGGACTGACCTGATTACATAGATCTTCCTTTAAAACAAACTGTTTAAAACCGCTGATCAGCAGAGGTCTTTTTTTGTAGTTGGAGCGCCGAGAGGGTTCATGTGTGTCTAAGTTTTGATAATCTGTTGGCCATTGCCACTGACACCATTGATGCCAGAACGGCTGCATGACGATGTGGTTGCTGGTCACTCAGCTCGGCCATAATGCCCGCACAACTGCTCCGGTTCCACCACAATGCCCCACCAGACCTGCATGACAATGCAGTTGCTTGCCGTAGAGGCTGCTCCACTTGGCCACCCCCGTCTGCTATGCAATACAGACACTCAATTGAGCCTTTTTATACTTATCAGTTAACAGTTATTAGTCGGTTAAGGAGCGTCAGTTATCAGTCAGGAAAAAAAAATCAAAATGTGCATCCCTAGTCACAAGCACAACACGCTAGCTCGGCAGCTAACATTAATTGTTACAAACAAGCTAAAGAGAAGGCTGTCTTGTATATCATCTTACCATTTGACTAAAATCCTGCAAACTCTTCTATACTCCTGACTGAGACAAGCAGCTCCTCCCTCTGCAGAACTCACAGCAGAGAACAGGACACAGAGGAGAGATATCCATTCCTCTACAATTCACTCAGTTTTTGATGTCAGGAACGCACTCAGAATTACCCATGCACCGTGTAATATATTCCATCTATGAAAATAAAAAAGATTTTTTTTTCATATTTAACTTAGAGAACCACCACTCATCGTATTTAATCTAGTAATAGATTTCATCGAGTGTTTCAGTGACGGTGAGCTGCCACTGCTTTATTATTACCGCCGCTACGTCAGAGTTGGGGCAGATACACAGTAATGGCCCCTTTCCACTGCACAGTTGCAGCTCTACTCGGCTTGGCTCCACTCAACTTGGTTTAGGTGCTTTTCCATTACAGCTGAGTTCTTCATAGTCCCTCTTCAGCGTGGGCGGGGTCGTCATATCACGGCGGCTACAGACACGTCATCTTGCTCTCTCTCGTCTGCACCTCAATCACGGGCCACACAACTTTTTTTTCCCACAACTCATATAAACAGTCATCTGTTACCGTTACCGTACCAATGAGCTAACATGTCGTTTTTGGTTTATAATCTCCTCTCCTTCAGCGTCATGTTCTCGCTACAGCTGTTCTGTTGTAACTGAACTACAAAGCAGTTAAATGATTGGCTGTTTGCCTGTCACTCGTAGCATTCAGGGATGTTTCAAAGTCCAACATCCTCGAGTTTTACACTGCTGACTTCATCATATCACCGGAACAGACGTGTCCTGCGACCCATAGTAATCCAGTATCCTAACCCACACATTAAAATTATGATATAAACAATAAAGGGTTATATCGTACAGTAGACATTTTTATATAGCACTATGATATATATCGTAATATCGCACAGCACTAGGCCCACCCATTTTTATCAAGCCCATCTAAAATGTCATGTCTGCCTGTGCCACTGGGGAGAGGCTGAGAGGCATAGACACATCCAGTATTGCTTTAACTTTTTGCAAACCTTTTGATATCCTACATTTGAGTTATCCTCTCTTGGAATCAATCTGATCAGTCATTCACTTACTATCTGAGCTGTTTACACTTGTACATGGTGGAATATATTCTATATATCTCATTCAGCAGCAAAAATGATCCACTGCCTCAATAAACAGTCATTGTTCAGGGCAGCTGCTATTGCTTTTTTTTTTTTTAACTTGCTGCTGTTTTGAAGCGGTGCCAACCTCTATGGCAAGCCGTTTTAACATTTAATCGCTAGACTGGATATTCATTACTGATATCTGCAACATAATTTTGCCTAGTCAAAACTCTTATTCAAGATATCTGTAATTAGATTTTGACTAGTCAAAACTCTAATTACAGATATCTGGAATTCAGTTTTGACTAGTAAGATTCAAACTATTTTTGCCATTCATGTGTATGGGGTTTGTCATTATAGATATCTACAATGTAGTTGTGGCTATCTGAATTGTGGATATCTGTAATTCCAGTTTGAGATATCTACAATTTAATTTTGACTAGTCATAATTCAATTTCAAGATATCTTTAATTATCATCATTTAAGATATCTACATGGTCCTTTCTAGATATCGTGAATTGAGTTTCAGATAGTCAAAATGACATTGTAGATATCCGCAACTGAATTATGACTAGTCAAAATGACGTTGTAGATATCTACATTGTCATTTTGACTAGTCATAATGGCGTTGTAGATATATAACTGGAATTATAGAGAGTCATAATGTAACTGTAGATATCTATAATGACAAACCCCATACACATGAATGGCAAAAATAGTTTGAATCTTACTAGTCAAAACTGAATTACAGATATCTGTAACTGTAGTTTTGACTAGTCAGAATGACGTTATAGATATTTGTAATTCAGTTTTGACTAGTCAAAATGACGTTATAGATATCTGTAATTAAGTTTTGACCAGTCAGAATGACGTTAGAGATATCTTAAATTAAAATTCATACTAGTCACAATGGCATTACTACTAGTCAAAATGACATTATAGATACCTATAATGGTAATATTGGGACAGGCAAACTTAGCGATTAAATGTTAAAACGACTTACCATAGACCTCTGTCTTCTAAGAGTAATAGTCTCAATCCAGAGTCTGTTTCCTGATGTTGTCATTGAACTCAGAATATCTCTCTCTTCTTGAAATTGCCTGTGGTTGCCAAAATGTTCGTTCTGAGGTTGCTTTTCGGCATAGTGATTGCGTGTTTGTCTGTAAATGTCTGTATTTTGTTTTTGTGTCATCCCAATTGGTTTAAAGGAGGATGAATGATTGGCTGATTTCTGGGTCTGCACAAACTCTCCAGTCTGTCATTGCCAAATATTTCACTTTAGGAGGTTTCCACTTGCCATGAAGGTTGAGTGTGTTTGTGTTAGGTAAAATGAAGCGTTTATGGTAATCTCATGCTTGGATTTATCATTAATGTACACTCAGTGGTCTTGCTCTCTTTGTTACTGTATAATAAATCTATAGCCACAAATCAGGTATTTAATGTTACACATTACAGTTTGATTTCAACATACAGAAAGACAAACTAATCACCTTTTAGGTAACAGTTACCTTTTCATTCCAAAATTGTGCACATAAATGAATAGTATGTTGTGATTTTGTCTGTCAAAAGGTAACTTTTCCACCTTTTTCCACCCTCAATGAGCATTACACTTCTATCTGAAAACTTAATTCTAAAATAGTATGCTGCAATAGCCCAAAAATCTAATGATTATTAATTAGAGATGTCTATAACAAAGGGTCCACAAGTGATACTTGGAGAAGTGTGTAATAATATGGGTCCAATAAGTGACACAGAAGTGTGTAAATGGGTGCAACAAGTGACAATTTAGAGAAGTGTGTAATAATATGGGTCCAATAAGTGACACAGAAGTGTGTAAAATGGGTGCAACAAGTGACAGATTTAGAGAGGTGTGTAATAATATGGGTCCAATAAGTGACAGAGAAGTGTGTAAAATGGGTGCAACAAGTGACAGATTTAGCGAAGTGTGTAGTAATATGGGTCCAATAAGTGACACAGAGAAGTGTGTAAAATGGGTGCAACAAGTGACAGATTTAGCGAAGTGTGTAGTAATATGGGTCCAATAAGTGACACAGAGAAGTGTGTAAAATGGGTGCAACAAGTGACAAAATTAGAGAAGTGTGTAATAATATGGGTCCCATAAGTGACACAGAGAAGTGTGTAAAATGGGTGCAACAAGTGACAATTTAGAGAAGTGTGTAATAATATGGGTCCCATAAGTGACACAGAGAAGTGTGTAAAATGGGTGCAACAAGTGACAAAATTAGTAGGGCTGACCCCAAAAAATCGAAGCTTCGAAGCTTCGTTTGATGGCACGGGATTCAATTGTGAAAAAAAAATATTCAAAGCTTCGACGCTTTTTTTCCCTTTTTTTGGGGGAGGCCTTAAACGCAACACTAACACCGTCAACGAGCCCCGAGCACACTCAGAGCCGCTCTGAGTCTGGTGTCAGAGACACTTCTGATCCTCTGAGTTGCACATCTGTTTGATTGTGTCGCAGTGTGTGCCGAGAGTTTTAATCTAAGGTGCTCACAGACTCGGGCGCACTATAAGCGGAGCGTTGAGCGCACTTCCACGTTGTAGTTTCCAATGAAAATGTCTGTGAAACACTACGTTACCCCCAATTCTTGCACGTTTCTGTCATGGCGATGTGAACAATACATGTGGAGCAGTCTTTTGAGTGACAATGGTGCGCAGAGCGGAATCCGTGCGCACAGGGCTTGCGGACATCCGTGGAGTCCCCCCCCCCCCCCCCCCCCCCGTCGTCGAATGCTTCGAATTATATTCGATCTGACCTCCGAAGCTTCAAATGTCCAAATATGGATTCGAAGGTCAGCCCTAAAAATTAGAGAAGTGTGTAAATATGCGTCCAATAAGTGACACAGAGAAGTGTGTAAAATGGGTGCAACAAGTGACAGATTTAGAGAGGTGTGTAATAATATGGGTCCAATAAGTGACACAAAGACGTGTGTAAAATGGGTGCAACAAGTTACAAAATTAGAGAAGTGTGTAAATATGGGTCCAATAAGTGACACAGAGAAGTGTGTAAAATGGGTGCAACAAGTGACAAAGTTAGAGAAGTGTGTAAATATGGGTCCAATAAGTGACACAGAGAAGTGTGTAAAATGGGTGCAACAAGTGACAAAATTAGAGAGGTGTGTAATAATATGGGTCCAATAAGTGACACAGAGAAGTGTGTAAAATGGGTGCAACAAGTGACAAAATTAGAGAGGTGTGTAACACAGGGGCTCAAAAGTGATGTTGTAAGAGAAGTGTGTAAAAATGGGTCTAACAAGTGACAAAGCGGGAGAGTGGTCCCCATAGATGACAACCCTGACTCCTGTGAATTCTTTTTTTTGGAATTCTGCTTTTTTCAACAGACTTTTGTAATGTCTGACTGTTGCTGATCATTGGTGATTTTTTTCAGAGCTGTATGAGCCCTGGAAAGGGTGGTCCCCGCAGGTGATAATCCTGAGCAATGGTCTCTTAAGTGATGGCGCGTGAGTATGTGTGTGTGTGTGTGTGTGTGTGTGTGTGTGTGTGTGTGTGTGTGTGTTTGAAGCCAAGAGTATTATCGACAGGCTGGATTTGGCTGTGAGGCAAAGACAAAATTCGTAGGCTTTAGAGTCGAAGTGGTGGCCAGGGTGGGATTTGGGAGAGGAGGAGAGAGGGATGATGGGAGGTTTGGAAGGAGGAAGGAGTCAAAGATGAAGAGCGACTGGAGGTGTATGTATCATTTTTCACAGCTGAGGTCAACAGTCAGTCATGAGGACAAGAAGAGCAAACAAAGGCTGGTATCTTCAATGTTAACGCTTGTGAGTTAATGTATGTGTTCGACATTGTGAATTTGTATCAAGTGTTATCAAACCTATGGATAAAACGGGAGACTATGTTGAAACTAAAAGGGTAAAATTTTAATTTCCTGCTTGCTCTGTAAGTACTGCCAAAGTGAAGAGAATTTCTAAGCTCTCCCTCTTACCTATGAACCTCTCGCCCACCACCTCAGCATCCACCTGTGGTGTCTCAGTGGGGGATGGAGGGTGGTGTGGGGTGATTGATCTCTCCCTGCTGTTGCTTTTTTGGCTGCGAAACAGAGCCTTGACATCAAAATATTATTCCTTGACACTGGTATATTCTCAGTATAAAGTTTCATGTTGGGTGTGTGAATTGTTTGACTGAAGTACAAAGACAGCATGAAAGTTGAAAAAATTCTCTCTCTCACCCACTCTCTGGCTTACTTTCTCTCTCTCTGTGGAAAACATATACACACACAAACGTACACACACAGACACACACACCTCACCCACACAGCAACTCCCTGTGTGTTTCTATAGAGTTTAGTGGAGGAGAAACACGAAATTCCAGGACATAATAGATGAAGGGTATTGTATGGTCATCTTTTGAATTTAAGACCCAATTATGGCTTAATTGCACGATTGGTTAAAGTTCTTTATATTCTCTTCAAAGCTCTAAAGTTTCCTGACACTGTTTTGATTTAAAGCCAAAAGAAACACGTGAAAACGATGTTACATAACTTACTTACAGACAATATATGTATCTCACACTTGGAGTGCATGGAGAACTTAAAACTCACCTGTAAGAAAACATGAATGCTTTAAGTCCTATTTAGAACAACATATTGGTGCACTTCAGCCTCTTGTGGCCAAAATGTGTATTATAACCACAAACACTTGATCCTGCTAAAACAAGGAACTTTAAAATAAAAAATAAAAAAATCATGTGTGTAGGATTGAAGGGGGATATTGGTGGGAATGAAAGATAATAGAAAAAGCATTTTTTTTAAGTGTTTAATCTTGAGTGGCAGTTAGCATGTTAAAAGCCAACTGTCAGAAAAGTGAGTGGGTGTGCAGTAATGTAAGTGTAGTTTACAGGCCAGCTGATTCATTCTCTGCACGCTGCCTCTTTATACTGTATTTGTGACAGAAATAAAAAAAAATGTATGTTAGGCCATTAGGTTAATGTCCATGGGCGTCATTCCAGTCAAGCAGCTCCACTGGTTCAGTGATACTAGCGTGCCTCACTGCCCACACAATCCCCAACCATTTGCTATTGTGGCAGCCTGTTAGAGGATGAAAATACGCCACCCTTTCAGTTATAAATCTCTGGAATGTAGTTTTGCACAAAGAGTCTGTGTGATTAGATCTGACTGTTTTATGACTCTGAGAGAGACGACAGATTTTGACGCACTTGTCCCTTTCACCTCAGGCAGAACTTGTGCCTCACGGCTTTCCCTCCACAGCTTCCCCTCAGGACTTGCACAGTAAGACTGCTCTGTGGTCATTCTAGTGTTGTCAGGTCCATAGTAGAGTTCCTGATTTATGATATTGCAGCATGACATGTAAACAAACAGACTAAACAATGTGATTCATTTCTTTAAAAAAAAAAAAAGTTTTGTTTTTAGGGATGGGTATCGGGAACATGTAATTCTTGTACAAAACAAGCAGTGACAGACATGAACAGAACAAATATGCCAGGGTTAAGAGAAAAGAAAGAGAAGTAAGATAAACAAATAAATAAATAAAAAGTTCAGCAGCTCAAACCATTAAATTGTTTACATATTTTCAGAGTCTTTATAGCTTTGGAGTTTGTGGAGTGCTGAATGGTTTCTAAGTATTGCTGCATTTCATTCATAAAAATTTTGAACAAGGATTTTCTATTATAAAATTTATTCTTATGAATATAGAATTTCGCTATAGATAATAAATTAATGAAATAGAATTGTTTTTGTTTAGAAATGCTGACATCATAAAATCCAAACAGCACATCTTTGTACAGTAGTGAAAATAAAACATAAATGTTACAATGAATATAATATAGGGGCAGCAAAACAAATGTGCAGTTACCAAACAATAATCTGCTGCCGTCTGCAGCTGTGTTGATTTCATGTTGAAACAGAATGGTTGATCACTCGGGGAACAGAGAATTATGTTATGAATATGAACAGTTCACAAGTTACAAATTACTCACTCCCATAGTTTTTTTGGAGCCTGCTTGCTTTTTGTAAACTTGTCTTCATTGGTGGCCCTGAAATGAATCAGGGCTTGTGTTTTGTCTGGTGGCCCTGAAATGGAACAGAGATAACAACATTACTTTCTTTTATTTTTTTGGCTACCTGTCAGATATTCATTAAGTTATTAGTTTAGTTTCATGCAGTATTGCAAGTATTATCACAGTGAATACTGTAGTCAACATCCAGCAGAGCTAGTGAGGCTGTTTATACGGTCACACAAGTGTTATCTGGTGACTTTCATCCACGTTAACGTTTCACTCTTTGGGTTATAAATTGATATTCAACCAAATAATCTGTACCACAACAACCGACTGAAGTTATTCAGCGGAAAGTCATCAGATAATACGATCACTAACGTTAATCTGCAGCTGTAACGTTACCAGCTGCAGACTCTACGGCTACAGGAGATGACACCGTCCGGTCATCTTACAAAGATGTCAATGCAAACATTTCACGTATATTAAAACAACTTAACAACTACATTATCACTGAGAAAAATGACTTTTTGTAACTGAATGACAGCATACTCGGTTATCAGAGAACCGGGGTTACGTGCAGGGCAAGCACCCGCACCGGCTTCGTTAGCTAACCAAAAGATATGTGTGTTACGCTACATAGAGGTCTATAGTCCATAAAATGCCGTTAAACTAAGATAATCATGGTTATCATAATTTTAAAACAACTGTTAATGAGGAAAATACTCACATGATAACTCCGCTTCCTTACACTTGTCGCCGCCATCTTGCATTGACTGAATCGTCTGTACTCGACTGGGCTCGGCAGCTGATGCACAAAGGATTCTGAGATAGCACTCACTACCAAGGGTGATCCTGGAAAATCTTAAAAGTGAGGGCCATACAGCCCTCAAACAACAAGAGAAGTTTTGGTGACAAAACTTATGTCCTGTGAACATGGTTGTTGACATTTTTTTTATTGTTGTTTTAAAGACACAATGCATGTGAGGAACAGAAATTGATAGGCCACCCCTGTTAGTCCAATACTGACACTAAAGGGGGATTGAGAGCGTCATAGTTTGAAGTGTAAGGTCACTGACCAAGCTGCTGTATTGTACAAGTTGGGGATGAGAAGGTGTTGGATTATCCATTGCAAAGAGTGTGTTCCAGGAGAAGCAGCATATCCTATGTAATAAACTATGCATCACTCTTTTAGTATCAGTCATGCAAGACTAAATGGATTTCAATTACTCTCAGTGGGTCCTTTATATGGTCAGGCCTTCCTTGACTATACCATTGTCCTGGATATGAGGTCTCATTAGAACTCTGTGCTTCTTATGGTTGAAAGATTTGTGATGCAGCATCCTGCCATGCAAGCAGACCTCTTGGACCCACAAGTAAAAAGGCTCATGAGAACAGACAGGTAATCCACTGAGTTCAATTTTACAAGTACTCATAGAGGACTAGTATATTTTAATGAATAACGAAAATAATAATAATTGACTAATAATAAATGACTTACAAAATTAGTTTGTATCAGCATGATGAAGTTCATGTCATTTAAAAAAACAAACAAAAAAAAACCCAAATGTTATAACGTCATCTACAATATGTGCATTATAAAGTTAAATTCATCTCAGAATTGAAAAGGTCACAGACAACGTCAGGAAGGCTGAGGAGCATTCTGTACACGTCTATCCTGCGAGTGTCAAGCGACAGGCATGCTATATGTGGCCAGATTAAGCCTATCCTCCAAAACCTAGAGGACCACTCCAGAATTCACGTGGAAGACTCAGAGATGGGGGCACCATGAAAGAAAAAGTCTTGGGTGATCTAATGAATGCAAAAAAAAAAAAAAAAAAAAAAGACATTTCTTTCCCTAATAAATGATGAACCCTTGCTTATTGTTTATAAACTTATTTTCTTGTCACAGGATGATGATGTTTCTCAACAAGGCCACTATAACAGATCCTAGATTCAAGGGAAAGGTGAAAAATGATAAAGGCTGGGAACGACTAAAGGAGGCAGAGGTAAGGGAAGTATGTCATCACCAAAATGTTAATTGTTTTGAAAATGTGTGCACTGTTCATTACAAGGTATATTTTCATTTTGAAAGCAATAATGTGTATCGCAGCATTAATAAGGTGATCTGTCTCTCAGCTGTCAGAGAAGGATGATGAGGCGAGACAACTATCTTAGGATGGGGAAGAGGATAAAGAGGAGACAGAGTTAGACTCTTGTGATACCTGTGCTATGTGTTCTAACAAAAAAACATAAGCCAGACTCCAATAATACAGTAAGTTTAATATTTCAGCTTCCTGCTTCTTAGGAATCTTAATCTGCACTTAAAAAGCTCTACACTAAAGAACTGTGGGTGAGCCTCATTTGACAACAAAGCACATCCCCAACCATCTACAAAAATACCAAGCAGCCAATTCTCATTCCCAGGTTGTGAAATACGAAAGCTTTGTCATATCCCTGGACATGTGATAGAAAAGGCACCCTTTAGCATCTTCATGAGACACGCCTGGCATATAACTTGCTCCAATGTAAACCCATCCGCAGCAATACTTGACGCTGACAGCAACTGATTTAGTATAAAGAACGACAAAGTCCGTCTAGGGTAGGAGGGAGATCAGGTGGAGGGTCAGACAGAACTGGATGGAGACCACAGTTTGTTCAAAACTAAAGTTGATACTGTTTTAATATTAATGTGATCATACAGGTTGATAATTAGGCGATCACAAACAGTCCTATGTGGAGAGAGTTTGACTGAAAAGATAAGGTTAGGACCCCTCAAGTGGTGTATGGGTTTGTTGGAAGGTCCTTATCATTACGCTAAAGACACCGGAATTTCCAGGGATCATGCACATATTTTTTTTGATTGTTCAAAACTGCAGAAACATTGGAAGAATATTTAAAGTGAGATAACAGCCATTTTAGATGTTGATTTACGTTTGAATCTGCTGTATTATTAACCTGGATATCCAGATGCCCCGCCCCCATCAAATTCAAATTTGCCCTGCACGGGGATCTGGCCCCGACGAGCAGAGCCCGATGAATCGCCAGTCGGACCAATCAGATCAGTCTATCTGACAGAGGCGGGCTCTGGGCGGGCGTAACATGATGAAGACGGTGCTGTGCCGTAGGAGTCTAAAAGTAAACAGCCAAGATGGCAGCTGCCGAAGGACCGCATCCATTCAATTTAGCTTTGGAAGAAACGCTAAGTGTTTAACTGTTTGACAAACCAATGGGGCTTAGTGCAAGGAATAAGTCACTTTGTTTTTTGCTCTGATTGACTATCATGCTATCCAATTGCATGCAGCGGCATTTAATATGCCTCAGTTAGTGCCGCCCTTTGGGTAGGAAGGGCGTATTGGTGAGGGCCAGACTCAAAATCTTTCTAGATTTGAGTCTGGATTTCCAGGCTACTGTATTATACTGTATGTTAAGATGTATACCAAGAAGTCTGCTTTATGAGAGTAATTTGTATATCTTAAGTGTTCTTTGGTTAATTGCAATTAAGGTGATAATTGTTTCTTGGTTGCAAAATCAACCCCCCACTGTCATGGAATAATGGAAAAAATTACTGCACAATTGCATATGAAAAAGGACACGCTTGTATGGAGATGGATACCTATAATGCTGTATGTGACTGACTAGAAGAATACTTCCGCCCTTTTTTCTTTTTCTCTCTTTTTCTATACTTTCCCTTTTGCTTGTGCTATTTTCCTGAAATAATGTTTTTTCCCTCTTAAGAAATTTGATTGGTAACTAAAAGGTTGAATGAGTGTTGTAGTCAAGCAAATTTCCAAGTTTGGATGTGATCAATCTCTCATCTTGATACTGAATAAAATGTGTTTAAAAATATACATATATTGTTTTAATGTAACATTATGTAACTTGCGTAATTTTAACAAAACATTACGTAACTTATGGACGGTCGCCACACACTGATGTCACTCACAGTTTGCATTTACATGATGTTACATTATCTAACAAACACTTATTTTCACCCAAAACATCAACCTTTTTCCTGGTAAAGTAGTTCTGTTGCCCAAACCTCATCCCGAACATTTCACAAAAGTAACCATGTGTTACAATCTGTTTCAGCTGTGCGTCAAATAAGCTAGATACACCACACAGAGCTCTGTGCCTCGCTATCAGACACCGAGGGGCACAAAAAGTGTCTGTATTTGATGACCTAGTATAGGCTGACCAAATGTCCTCTTTTGCCTGGACATGTCCACTTTTCACGTCCTGTCCGGGGCGTCCAGGGGGTGTATATAAATTGTGTGTGTGTGTTAGAGTGCGGCACAGGCCGCATATTTCTGTCCGAACCCGACAGTCATTCTGTTTTGTTATGTCCGAAACCGAACCGAGCCCAACATTATTTAATTACTAAAGCACTGAGTTTGTGTCACACAGTTGTTATGGTTACAGGCTATTTAACAGGCCAGGCGTATCCCGTGGGTGCTCCGCCGAGAGGGAGACCTCTGTGTTTGAGAAGGGAGCGGGCGGCAGGAGGTCCGATGCTTCCAGCGAGGGGAGAGGCAGAAATATAACAAAATAAGATAAAGGAGGGAAAAACCTGTCTCCCTCTTTTATTTAATTTTCAGCATTTAATCAAGGCGGAGGCGGGCGGCGGGAGGTCCGGCGCTTCCAGCGTGGGGAGAGGTAGAAACAAACAGCCAATGTGTGTGTGTTGCGTTCAGGTGTTGTCACGTAAATAACAGTGCCCAAGCAATAAACAGGACAGAGAATAGGATTTTATTTATTTTTACACTACATTTTCACTGAAAGCTGACCGAATCCGACCCGAGCCTGAATTTAATTTATACATTTTTGACCGAACCCGGCCAGACCCGTTGGGTATGCCTACCGTCGGAACCCATCGGGCTCGGATCGGGTAGCCACACTCTAGTGTGTGTATGTGTCCCCTATCTAGATCTGTGCTTTGCGCACACAGGGCTTGCGGACGACTGCTTTGAGTCCGCACGGACCTCCGCAGAGTCCGCTTCGCTTACGTTCCACCCGAGTATGTTCGGGCCTTCAGATTTTACGACCGCGCGGACTCCGCTCCGCACAGCACACTAGTGACTGCTCGGCATGTATTTTTCACATCGGGGGATTTTTCACGAACATTTTTACAGGAAACTACAACACGGAAGTGCGCTCGACTATGAAAGCCCGAATGACTGCGGACATTCCTCGTGGAGTCTGCTCTGCTTATAGTATGCCCGAATATGTTCATTTAGTCAAGGATAAAGTATCCGCGTAAGCACAGAGAGAGAGATGAGAGAGTGAGAGAGAGAGGGAAAAAACACGACTTGTCGACTCCTCCCGGGGGGTGTCGACTTGTGCCACTGATGTCGACACGTCGACAAATCGACTTTTCTGTTAATGCCCTAATAGAGGCCTATCTGAATTTCTGTCTTTGAGAGATAGTATTTTGTAATATAAATGAATTTTCTATCCATACATATAAACCTTAAATATATTAAAATTGTAAGGCATCTTTGAGTAAACTGCGAGTATCATTTAAGTAGGCTATCTCGTGGGCGGGCGGAGTGTCCTCTTTTTTGGAAATCAAAATATGGTCACCCTAACCTAGTAGTGAGAATGGGTGGGAAAAGGAGAGACATCACCCTGCCTCAGAAGACCCTGTACTGTGGAGGTGGGGTAAGAAAGCTGCTGTTCCTCTTCTCTCACAGCTCTCCGACACTAACCTTTGCATTCAGGCCTCCAACACTGCCTAAGAGAGTGTTCTTTACAGCTGGGTAAATAATCAGTAAGGAGAGATCTCGGATTCTCGCTGAGAAAGCCAACAGCTCATTTTGTTAAACAAATTCTATTAATAAGCATTGTTGTGATGGCAACAGCCACACATGGTAGTGTTGTCCCAATTAACACTCTTAAGTCATTATTTTGCACCCTACACAAGTTCATTTCATGTACACTAAACCATACCTAATCAACTAACATCACACAGTTGGCTGATTTAGAATCTGTTTATTTGCTTTTCACCTTACATTGTCTAATTTCTTTTCTTCCTGGTGAAGCAAAAGGCGTGGCTGAGGGCTGAATCCTGGAATCAACTCATAGGACCAACCCATGTGCTGCCATGTCATGGGGGGTATTTGGGACCAGTTAGTTTTGCTTTGTATTTAGTAGTTGTTGCCATCCATCTTGGTTACCTCTCATGTATTATTGGTTTGGCTGTGCTCCCTCGTGTCATTTTGACAGGTTTGTTTGTTCGGTTCACATCTTCTTTAGTATCATTGAGTCTAGTTACAGTATGTTATGGTGACTTCTTTTAGAGGCGTTCATGCATTTTTAGTATAGATAAAAACCCAGGTTTTTGTCAACAACTCCTGCATCCTTGTTGCCTCACTGCTTGGTCCCTAACAATTGTATCTCTGGGAAGTATTGATATGGGTACCAATAAAATCCCAAAAAATATCCATCCCTATTTAACGGTAAGTTGAAGAGGAAAACTGAGTCGAAGAGAGAGAAGCAGAGGTATGTGCACTGATCTGAAAGGATGTTTGAGTCTTCAGAGCCTTGCTAACAATGTGAAGCCTCAGTTCAGCCCATCTGACTGTTGCTGTGGAGAGGATCAAATGTCTTGACGAGCAGAGAAAAGATGAGAAAGATTCTTCTCACTTTAGAGAATTGCACAAGATCCAGGTAGGTCGGGTCTCATTTGTTCATGCTTGTGTTTTCCAATGTGTGTGTTATAGATTTTCTAGACAGAGAGATGGACAGAAAAGGAAGCAGACTGATGGAGAAGAGAGGGCAAAAGATAGAATGACACATAGAGAATGAATAACAGTGAGCCAGCAGCAGACAGAGAGATGAAACGTGGAGAAGGAGAAGAGAAAACAGAAACTGACACAGAGCATGCCTGAGGCTACGCTATGAGTTTTAGGTCAATTTCCTGTCTCTCAATTTTCTACTTCCTGTCTGTGGGCTAGAGCGTGACTGATAGATGACACACACACACACACACACACACACATAGTACAAGTGTGAATATGAACTGTCCCTCATGCTCAGTCCTGACTACAGGCAGGACCTGGCCTCAACTTGACTACACCAGTGGGATAAATCAAACACATGCACATTCATATCACAGCCTGCCCTCTAGACTTTAGTATTTTCTGCAATAACAGAGCTGTGCAAAAATACCTAAGGGCTTCTATAATTTCCTCTCCCATTTCTCCGACCCTCTGTCTTTTCCTCATATGTAGAAAGTTTCAAATGCAGCTTGTTACTTGTTACATTGGTGGCTACTCTCTGTTTGTGTGTGTTTTCTCTGTTTGTAGCTGGGCTTTCCAAGCCAATCTATGCCACAGTTTGATAAAGAACACCTTCATGGTTTCAGGCATTGTGACAATTCTCAAAATCTCATTTAAGAGGTCCCGCTAAAAGATATGAATGTAAGGTAACACCTGTTAATGCAATGAATAACTTCATAATGTAATTTGCAGTATAAAAGGATATGTCTAGCACTTGTACCCTTTCCCCTTTGAAAAGGCAATAAAAACATACAACATGATTCATCCATTGTACAAATTTTCATTAAAGCCCCCCAAAAATTGAGGTCGCTTATTTGCAATGATTTCAAGATACAGAATAATTACACTGAGTTAAACAACTTAAAAAAGAGGATGATATAAGTAAGAACATGAATGTGTGAATGTGTCTATCTTGAGAATGTGTTGTAGATGGTTTCATGTGTTTGGTGCAAAAAACTAAAGGTAGAATAAATCCATGCGACTTGAAGCATAAGACAGTAGAGCGAGTTTGGCAGGGTCCTGTGATCCAGTCTGGTTTACATTAGGCTTGTCACGATACAAGAATTTCAGTAGTCGATACCAATACCAGTGAATTTCCACGATTCTCGATACTCATTCGATACCACGATAAAAATCAAAAAACAGAACTCATGTATTTCTAAATTCACTACTTTATTAAAACTGTTTCAAACTTTGAAGTATTTAAGCCCACTGTGCTTCAACAATTTCTCAAATTTCACAGAATTTAAATTGCAGTACCAGCTGCCAAGATGTAATGTGAAAAAAAAAGCCTAAAAAAAACAAAAACAACCACCACAGTGGCATGTAGCCTTCCAGTATAAAGCAAACAATACTGTGCTTTTAAGGGCACTTTACCAAAAAAAACACTGTAGATTTACTTTGCACATAATCTAACAATGTGAAAAAATAATAAATATGCTTATAAATAATAACAAAAACAACAATCAACTATTTTACATTACAAAAAAACAGCAGTTGCTGTAGCCTTCAGCTATATAAAGCAAACAATACTGTGCTTTTAAGGGCACTTTACCAAAAACAATGTGGCTTTACTTTGCACATAATCTTACATAACTAAAACCTCTAAAAGTTTTTAGTGGATACAGTCAACCTTATATGATGACACAGCATTTCAACTGCAGTATCTAAGAGGGATATGTACATTCATGAATAACAATATAAAGAATAGTAATAAGAATAAAAGTGCATTGTTATTATGTGCAGGCACCTTGTGGAGATGCCATGTTCCAACACAGACATAACTTTTTATGGTTTCTTGAACTTCTTTGTCAATTCAAGGTTTTTTGAAAGGAACACCAACATACCAATGTTCTCTTGGGTCAGTCTTGACTGTCTTGGACTGACAATTAATCCTGAAGCACTGAAAACTCTCTCGGAAGCACAGCTTGATGCAGCAATGCACAGATACTTCCTGGCAAATTCAGAGAGCTGAGGTAGAGTGTTTTTATTTGTTTTCCACCAGGAAAGTGGATCTTGGCATTCTGTCGTATAACTGATACTCATCTTTCAGCTTATCACTTGGGGAGAGAAGGACTCCAGGAGCTGAGGTGGCATCACTGCTTTTTTTTTCTCCTTGAATACTTGAAAGCAGTAGTCTCAAGTCACCCTTTGGCTTTTATGATGGCCTGTCTAGGCTTGAGGCCTCTGCCTGTCCTGGGTCTGGCACATACCTTTGACTTCTGTCATGGGCAGCATGTCCTACTTGGTCCAGAAGACATTGTTTGACTTCATCCTTTAGTGAAACAAACATGTCTTTAAACCTGGGGTCAAGGTAGGTGGCAGTGTTCAAAAGAAGCAGCAACTGCTTGCCATCATTAACACGCTCATTCAGATAGTTTCTGATGGCACACTTCATCTCCCCAGCAAGTAATGAGTCATTCTCTTCAAAACTGAGAGATGTGAGCATTTTCCATGTCAGTGGCAAGACAGATGAGAGAGTGGTTTGCTGATCACCACTTAGTGCATCAGTGAAGGGACTTAGTGGTCCAAGGACTTCTGTCAGGGTCTTGGGGCAGTGTCTTTGGGCATCAGGTGCCTCTTCTTCCGGTCCTCTGCCAGCACTGCACACACTGCTTGTTGCTGCTCCAGAAACATCTCTACCATGTCATATGATGAATTCCAACGAGAGGGTTCAACACATATGAGTTTATATTCTTGGAGTGAGAGGTCTCTCTGTTTTTTGGTGGGTTGACGTGAAAGTTTTGGTGATCTGGTGAAGGCAGATATTGTTTTACGAAGCCTTGACAATGCTACAGACACCCTGTTAATGTCGATGGCTTTGTTGACTGCAAGGTGTAGAGTGTGACCAAAACAAGGGATCCTAGTCATCTTTAAAGGCCTTCTTGTTGTTTGAGGCATTATCTGTTGTTTTGCCTGCCATTCTTGAAATGTCAAACTTCCATTCCTCAATTTTTTCTTCAAAGGCCTCTTTCAGATTCTCCCCTGGTATTGATAAAAAAAAATAATAAGTTCATTTCATACAAAGCATGTTCTATTTTAAAATGCTTAATAAGCTGAATAAGTACTTGAATTACATACCTGTGTGTTCTGTGTTGAGGCTGCTACAGCCTAAACACCATGAGAGCATCTCCCAGGACTTGGTTATGTACTGTATAGTGACAGACATGAAGGTGTGTGCAGCGCTGTTTGTCCACAGGTCAGTTGTGCAGGCATAATATGGCTTCTCTTTGAGATGCTGGGTGATGAGCTCTCTAGTTTCGGTGTAGATTTTGGGAATCCCTGTGTACACGAAATAGTTTCTGCTTGTGTACATGAAATAGTTTCTATTTGGAGTTGAATTGCTGAAGCATTTGACGGAATCCATACTTTTCAATTTTGGAGATGGGAACTTGATCCATCCACAGGAACTCAGCAACTGCCCTTGTTACTGGCCTCAAGTCTAGGGGTGCTTGGGCCAGTAGCTATTTTGCTGCACAGTCCTGAATGGCTGTGGAGCAGTAAGAAACAGACACAAACGTATCAGTGTTTATCCAACTCGTCACCATTTTATTCTGACATCATCACTGTTAACAACATATTTCTATCAAAAATAAACATAACTGATACTGTCTTCTGTATCTTCTGTTATTGTTTTCAGATATAATCATGTTTGTATTTATACTACTCTTAAATAAATGAAACACTAATGCATAACTGCATTTCTAATACATAAAAATAAGGTAGAAAAACAACAACAATTCCTCCTGTGGTCTCGAAACTTCAGAGGCATTGTTGCACGATGTGTTTTGCGAGTTTATAATTACTCAGCTTTCATCTGCCTCAAATGCAAAATATCTCCATACATGACTCCTATTACCTGATTTTTCAATAAGCTGAAAGTCTTTTAACATTCTGTTTTATAAGTTAGTTTAATGGGGTTGCCTCTGAGAAATAAAAATAGTTTGCACAGAATCGTGAAGATCTGCTCCAAGAGTAAGGGAGTCCAGTTGACTTGGCCTCGTTGTGGAAGAAGCAGGTGGTCAAGAAAGCAAAAAGCATTATCGGACATCCTGACCACATCCTTTCTCAGAACTTTGTGTTAATGCCCTCAGGGCGGCACTATAATGCCCCTCAGAGGAAAACAAACAGATACTCAAACTCCTTCTTTTGTTCAGCTATTACATTGCTGAACAGCAAACAACTATGAATGTAGAGCCATTGCCACTGACAGCCTGAATGTAATCTGAATGTAATTTTCTTTTATTGTAATCTTGTTGCTGGGAATGCGTTATGTGTGTTTGTTGTGATACATGTTGTTGTGAACTGTAAACAGAATTGCCCCACTGCGGGATAAATATAGTTTTCTGAATCTAACTCTGACTCTGACTCTACTTCATTTGTATAGAGGACAAATAATAGAGGAGACAGAACGCAGCCTTGTTGAGATCCAGTGGAATGTGAGTGAATGTGACAAGAAAACACACTAATAATCTATTCTTAAATGAAATAAAAAAAAATCTTACATACTGTACTATGATGAATCATGGGATATGCATCCCATACTGTACATCCACATATTTGTTAGTTATGTCTAAATACAGAGTGAGAGAGACAAGCTGAGCCATGCGCTCACTCACACACACAATCACCAACACTCACTGACAACCACACACAGAGAGACACAAGCACACAGAGACAGAGCTCTACATGTGATTTAAAAAGAGCCGAGAGCAGAATCGCTTGCTGACTGGCGCGATGAAATGTGTTGTTGGTGTGAACGGCCAGGCAACTGCTGACAAGTGGCTGTGCAACAATTAACACATTGTGGCGTTTCTGTGTCCCGTGCGAGCCTGGCGTTATGCATAACTGTAAGTTTAGTCTTCCATCAGCTGGATAAATGTACTGCAGCTCAGCTGATCTGTTTGTGTGCTAGCATCCACCCCGATTGTGAGGGTCTCCTCCTCTGCCTGATGCTCCTCGTTTTTTGTTTTATGTTTTGTTTCTCAGCCATCATGTACAGCATCTTGTTTGAAAATTACAATGTCACGTGGCTTCGTGTGGCTATCAGGGTTAGGAGTTTAAGGGGTTAGGGTTAAGTAAGTGTGACATCGTTAACTGCATTTAAAACACTCAATATTTCACACAGGACCAAGAGACTGTATTTGACACCATGGGAATGACAACGGGCTGCTAATGTTCTGTGTATTAATAGAACTAATAGCAGAGCTTTAGAATTTTATATAGTGATGGCCGAATGAAGCCCCCTGAATCATTTTCTTTATTTTCTGAGCCCACTAGATGGCACTTTTTGTTCAACAAAGGGTTTAAAACACACCAGATTTCCATTCTTTTAGCCTCTCTCTTTAAACCAAGAGCGCCATCTAGTGGGCTCAGAAAATAAAGAAAATGCTTCATGAGGCTTCATTCCGCCATCACTACTTTTATGTAGAGGTCTAACTTGCATAGCTAGCTGAGCTGTTTGGGTTGCAATGTTTCATTCAATAATTTACAGTTAAAATATCTGATCAGAAGCAGGTTGACAACCAGATAAAAAGGAATACAGACGAAACCAAATATGACACAATGCAACAGGATTGTGCTCTACTTAACAGGACACAGCACTTTTAATTCTCTCTGAACACTTTCAATGATATGTTTTTAAAAGAAAAATGATGTAATATGTATGAAAAGAAAGAATCCAGTCCTCCATCAGCTTGTTCTCAAGTAAAATTTCCCAAAAGGGCTGAAAAGAGGAAAGAAGCACTTAGGCTGACACTTTCATTCCTCCCTGCCTATCCCATATACACTGAATAGGCTACGAAAGAACAGCTCAAAACGGTAAGAGCAAGAGGATATCAGAGCAAGTATAGTACACCAGAGTGTTTATCTACAACAGCAGGGGGTGACAACAGTGAGGTCATCTTCATTTTTTTTTTTACAGAATATAGTAACAGATCTATAATTCCACAATATTTTCAACACAGTTTCCTCTCAGTAACCATTCTACTCCTTTGATTGACCAGAAAGTGACAAGAATGTGTGTTGTTTCTATTGCTTCTAATACCTAATGTATGTTTTCTGTTTGTGTGTGAGGTTTGTGTTCTCCAAAGGGATGTAGGAAAGAGCACCAGGTATGTCCCGATAAAAATGCCACAGCTGCTCAGATATTACTTTCTTCCTCGGAACCAAACACATGTGCGCGCACACACACACACACAGCTGGTCATGCTCAATAATTGTTTGGCCCGCTGCACCACCTCTGCTCTCACTTCAGGGAGTGTGACAAAGGTGAAGTTATGAGATTGAACAAAGACAAAAGAATGAAGGAGATGGCCTCTGTGTCTCTGTCTGCAGGAGCAATATAAAGATGTTACACCTCTATTATTGCAGATGGGGTGATGATGAACACATAACTTGTGTAGCTTGAATGCCTTATGTAGGGGCAACAAAACTTCTGTAGCATAAAGTATTAATTAATAATTAATTAATACCACATTATGTACCAATAATTAATTAGCCTTGAGGGATAGCAAAAATATGAATAATGAACACATGAATTGGTACAAAAGAAGGGTTATCAGGGCTATCAGGAATAATTAGTTTAATATTAAATAACTGAATTTAGCTTGCGTTAAATTCACCTCAAGGCACCATCCTTTGAAAGGGGAAAAATGATTTGCCAATTAATTAATTTACTCTAAATTCGAAAGGCTGTTACAGAGACTCGACTCTTGTACAGTGGCCTTAATGATTCATACATACAAAACCACATAATTTATTTATAAATGGAAAGTTTATTAAACTACTAACCACCCACACAACTAATAACTTCTAAACAGGCAAATCAGGAAATGAATGTGACGATGAATGAGCAGAATTAAAACAGCAATGAACAACTGATGAATTAAGAAGGACCACATACTGTATGTACCAGTTAAAGTCAGTGCAGGATATCATTGAAGTTCCATCCATCCATCCATCAATTTTTATCTGCTTATCCAAGGCCGGGTCACGGGGGCAACAGGCCGAGCAAATCACCCCACACATCCCTTTCCCCGGCAACACTTTCCAGCTCCTCCTGGGGGACCCAAAGGCGGTTCCGGGCCAGATGAGATATGTAATCCCTACAGCATGTTCTGGGTCTGCCCCGGGTCCTCCTATCAGTGGGACATGCCCGAAACACCTCCAGTGGAGGCGCCCAGAAAGCATCCTGATCAGATGCCTGAACCACCTCAACTGACCCCTTTCGACGCAACGGAGCAGCAGCTCTACTCCGAGCTCCCCCCTGGATGTCTAAGCTCCTCATCCTATTTCAAAGGCTGAGCCCAGCCACCCCACGGAGGAAACTCATTTTGGCCACTTGTATCCACATTCTCATGACCGTAGATGGACCAGTAAATCGAAAGCTTCGCCTATGCAGACAGAGCTCTCACGCGGTTGTAAGCCTTCTCCAAGTCCACAAAGCACATGTAGACTGGATGGGCAAACTCCCACGACCCCTCCAGGTTGGGACCTTCTTTCCAGCACCCTGGAGGCCCTGTCCCTGCCCGCCCCGATGCCAATCCCTACAGGTAGTGGGCCCATATGATAGCGGTCCCATGTTACTCAGGCCCCATGGCCCGAGGCCTGGCCACCTGACACTCGCCAGCGAGCTCCCCCCTCCAGGTCTGGCTCCAGAGGGGGGGCCGTACTCCCCTGTCTCACTGACTGGGCGAGGTACTCATTCCTTGAATTTGATGTGTCATCGAGGTCATTTTTTTCCATGCACCTACATGGAAAGCCTAAGGCAGGCAGAGCAGCAGCAAAGACCCCTGGAAACAGAACTGAGCAAGCATCAACGACAAACAGGATGACACTGATAAGTCAGACACAACATGAAAAGGAGGAACTGGGGTGGCTGCAGGTTGCAAAGTGGCTTGCAGAGGAAGCAGCAACAGTAGGCAGGCCAGAGCAGTTTATATAGGGCACCCTGAATGAGATTTGCCAATAGGTTGCATAGAAATGAATCGTGTGATCTATCAGCTGCCTCCCTTCCATCAGTGAGCTGCTCCATCAGTTGATTGAGCTGTTTGAGATCAGCTGATGTAGCTGGGAAGTGAGCTGAGCTTGACATCATGTCCTGCCTGAACTAAGCTAAAACTTCTATTTTGGTGGGAGATCCTACTTATGATTAAACCCATCTTCATTACTTACTTAGCATCAACCCCACTACCACTGGAAAATGTTCAGTTTCCCTTGGTGGTTCTAATAGCCAGGGTAAAAGTTGTGCTGGAGGGAGTGGGCCATTGAATCTCATCTGGAGCTCCCTGGAACCCTCGGGTGTCCGCTCAGTCTCACGTGGCAACTGGGCTTGAGTCAACCGGCCTATCTCTCTGTTACAGCAGATACCTGCATACTCGCTCATCCTAATTTGGCTGTAGTGATGGCGGCAGTGTTTACCAAATGTGGTTGATTTCCGAGTTTCTCTCTTTCAAAGTCTATTTCCTTTTTGGCCAGATGCCTGCCTTTTGCAGGGTCTGCCCATTATTCAAATGGCCCAAAATTCCAGAGCCCTGGTAGTACAAAAAGTGTTCCATTTTACACAAGGCCCATTTCTCTAACAGTGTTTAATCCCTAAAACAAACACCCATTGCTCTGAAGTCCTTGTTCACCAGTAATACCAACTCCTTGCAGTTAGACAACTGAAATGCAAGAAAAAATGTTCGCATTGTGTGTTTTTGTAAACCGCAGATACATTACATTTGTTACCCACGCTGTGCTTAATTTGTGGTTAGGCACAAAAAACACTTGGATATGTCTAAGAAAAGACCATGTTTTGGCTTAAAACAAAAGTTGCTGGAAAAGCTTTGAAAGCTGCCAGGTTCAATGGCTCAAATGCTGCTGGGAAACACCTCGAAGGGTTGATAAAAACACGAAGGATTGGTGGCTCACATGCCTTTTTAAACTGAAACTATGTGCAGGGATTGTGTAGTTTGGAAAAATGGGACTGCAACAGTGGTTTGTTTTTGGGATAACAGGCTATCAGAGAAATGATTCCATGCAGCTGTCCTTTGTTCCTATCATGTGAATCTGCCAGCCACATCTTGGAATGAGGGATTAAAAAAAGGGATTCCTATCATAAATTAGCCAGTTGTCCATTGCTGTCCTGCCTTTGCCGACGTGTCCTGCCTCTGGTTAGGGTTCTGTTGAATGTAAAGCCGAGCTCACAAGTATTCACTGATGAGTGGCAGTAGTGTGTCGTTTTAGTGAGGCTCATCTCTTCTATAGCTTAGTGTCTTTACACCCACATGGCTTGTCTTCATTGTATATGGATGGTTAATACTCTACTTAGGGATTTTAGGGCACCATTTCCATATTACGCACAAGTGCATATCCTTTGCCTGGGGCTGTACTGAAGCCTTTGACTCCCTTTGCCACTTTTACACTTGCACGGTTAATCCAGGGGTGAGGAACGTACATTGTGCCTGGGAGCTCCATCTGGCATTGATATGCATACTGGATGAATGGATTATGATCCATAGTGCCATAGATGAAGCATAATATGGATCTAATCATATTCACCATGGCACTGAAGATCGTACCGGGTGTGGGGGTGGTAAACAAAACATTGACAGATTCCACATGTAGCAAATACAAATTGAGAATGCTGTCAATGGAGAGTAGTATGCCTGGATAGTAAGACTTGAAAGCTGCAACATGCAATATTTTTTATGGTAAGGAAAAAGGCTCCTCTTTAGTGTCGTGTTTCTGCACCTTGGCATTTTTCCACTAATAGCACTTTTGATGATGTTTTGGTGTAAGATTTCATTCAGTTTCAGAATGACACCAACCGCCCACAGCCCAGCACCCTCTTCATCCTGCAGCAACCTCACGGCTCGAGGAGGTCGGGCATTTTACTGCCATGGCCAAATCTGGGGGCCGGGTCCAGCTCTGTAATGTTCGGCGGACTTGAATGCTGAATGGAAGTCGGCTGTGGTGTGTTCTTCTGTTCCTCTGTCATGTCGTTCATCTTTATATACAATCTATGGTAGCATTTAATGGTTAAGTCAAATGATCCTTTTCACAATATCTTCAGACAGCAGAGCTCGTAAAAACACTACGTAGGAGGCATACTTTATTGTCGGTGCTTTAGAATAAGACAACAATATAATTTTAGATTGGAATAAAGTTGACAATTGTCTCCTACAGAGTGCTCATGGGATGACATTTTTCTGTAGGCCGATGTGAAAGTTTGGTTTCCTCATCAAAAGCCCATCGAAATCACCACAAGTAAACACCACTTTTATGATTTTTGAAGCCTAAACGCAATTGCCAGAAGTAAAAAGCTAATGTTAGGCTATAAACAAACTACACCACATTCCCAAGATTGAACATCCCTTCAACAACAAGGCTCTAAAGTTGTGTTCAGCATGAGGACGTTCTGTAGTCTCATTTAGCCACATGTTAGCAACCGCCTTTTTTGAGACACACAAAAGCTTCAAAATTCACAAGTTGTGTATTTACTGACATTGTATGTTGCAGCATAAAATGTGAAAGTCTCCTAGGCTTGTGTTAACCACAGACCTTTCAGGCATCTAACCAAAAACACCCCTTCAAAAAACCCATTGATTTCAAGACAAGAGAAATTCCAGGGAGGGCAAATATCCCAACTCATTTATGGGTTTTAGGCCTAATTTCTGGGGCGATACTTAATGTTTATAGATAATTAATTTGAAACAGCAAATACTTTTTGAGGGAAATGTAATGTTGGGAAAATGACACTGTAAATCCCAATCCATCCGTGACACAAAATTCTATTGCAAAGTCTACACAAATGCCCTGGGGGAAGAAAAACAAAAAAAGTCATCCCTCGTGAGCTTGACATGATTTTTTTTTATCAAGTCAATTTTTGAGCAATGAGATAATTTGACGAAAATTTTTGAAGCCAGTTTAAGGCCAAAAAACACTATCACTGTGCGCTGAACATGTTGTTGACTATTAGGGCTAAATGGGTGGAGTTTCCCAGCATGCCATGAGACGATGTGTTTGAGGCCATAAGCCGAAGAAAACTGTGTTTAAATGTGTTCTAAATCACACGTTACCTGTTATGCAGTGATCAGTGTTTATGCATTTCACAATGGTTCAAATGGGTTACAGGTAATGTTGTGGTAAAATTATTTTGCACCATGAGTTAAGTCATATACACAGTTAGTGACTACACGCCTGAGTGGATATTAGGGGTTGTCACCTAAAGTTATGCTGAAGTGAAATAAAGAGCACTTCCTGGTGTAGAATTCAGTGCTCCCTTATTCTAGCAATCAAGAAACCTACACTAACCACAACATATTATAATTAAATGCAACTTCAAAGAAACTGTTGCAAAATGTGTTCTTGACAAAGAAATAAATGCTCACACAACAACAAAAGTTATGTTACACTAACTTTAAACTTCCTGTCAGACAAGGGTAATGTGACACATGTATTTTGTGTCTGATGTACTCAAGACTTAACTGTATTGTGTTAAACTAAAAGTTTTGTCTGCGAGACGTTTCCAAAATAATTTTAGGTCAAGTGAGCAAATTGGGGTTTGCAGTGTACGTTTTCTCTTAACATCATGAGGAAATGTTGCAAATGAATGTACCTGGCAAGTCTCAAAATGTTGATATGAACATATTTTAGTTGTTTTCCACCAAATTGGCAATCACCCAATACTGCAGCATTATTTGTTTTGTAACCTTCTCTATTTAAAGGTAACCAAAATCACAATATTTACCTGACCTTTACCAAAATGCTTTTTTTGTGCTAACCTAAAACAGCAGTCTGGGTGTATAGTTCTGGTGTCAAGGTTTCAAAAGTTGTACACCAGCTATCCAACCCAACCACCTCCTTAAGAGACCCACACTGTACATGAATGTAGTATTTCATCACCTGAAAGAAATGTCTCTGAACACAATCCAGGCAGTGATTACCACACCACATCATAAATAGGAAAACAGTTTAGCTGCACACAAGCGTTATTTCCTGGAGACAGGGTTGCAATTGTTCACCGTGATTATTTTGCTACTGTGCATGCCAAGTAAGTTTTAGGTTTCTGTCAATTTCTGTCTATTGTGTTCTGAAATTAAATGAAAGTACAGGCTCCCTGGAAGGTGGGAAATCAGTCTTGACACTGCTTTGGAAAAATGGAGTGCAATTATGTAAACTCAACCAAGAGAGGGTTAAATCTTGTTTTAAACAGGTGACCCTTAGCCAAGAGAAGACTTAAGCCGTCAGCCCGGAGACATCACTTACAGTATTCATCCAGAGAGGTACAACTTCACAAACTTTGGTCTCATTACTGCATGTCTGTCTAACTCACTCTGACTGCTAATAACAATGCTGTGTGCCGTGCATGAGTATGCCTGTGTGTGTGTGTGTGTGTGTGTGTGTGTGTGTGTGTGTGTGTGTGTGTGTGTGTGTGTGTGTGTGTGTGTGTGTGATAGAGAGAGAGGGTTTGTGTGTGTGTTTAGGTGTGACACCAGCATAATTACATTATGCTAATTGTAAGTGGTTACTAACCAGACTCATTCCTTCATCGAGGTGTTTCCCTCATCTGAATCATGATCTGACTCCTTTGATTTTACGCATTATGTACGATCTCGTATCATAGGAATTTAAATGACTCCCTTCAACAACTGCGAGGCAAAATGGCATCAACTTGTTCAGTCATGATGTCACTTTAAAAAACTAACCTAACCTAAAATGGATGTTTCCTGCAGCCCAAGTGGAGCAGCCTGAAATATTCAGCAGCTAAAGGCAGTGAGTGTATTTAACGTTTTTAGTGTTTGAGTACATCTGCATATGTAAGGGCATAAAATCAGAGGTTTTGGTGTCCGAAATAATGCTCTGACAGAGAAGCTCCATGAGAAATCTAAGTGAAGTAGATAAAGAGGACACACACTTGCACACTTCCATACACACAAAGGGTCATTTAAAGTGTTATTACAGTGTCTAGTAGGGACTATCTAAAACGCTGTGGGCCACTGGAATGTTGTTGATGCCCACAGCAACCAACCAGTAGGTGGGCTATCTAACAGCTGGTAGGGAGAGATAATGGAAGCTGTGTGTGTGTGTGCGTGTGTGTGTGTGCGTGTGTGTGTGTGTGTGTGTGTGTGTGTGTGTCTGTGTACTTTTCTATAAAAGCATAGGTACTACAGGCAGGGCTGATGCATGTGGTACCTTGTGTCAGTTCTGATTTCTTTTCTTTTCACACAGGATCCTTAAAGTCAATTGAATATTTTAGGTTAATTGTGACTGAGATCTTAGCACAGCTAATGTTTTACAGGCGCCAAGATTAATTCATTACAGGAGCACTATAAAGCCACAGCGGTGCGTAATGGTTGCATGTATCACAGCTGCAGTGCTGTACATGAACGCGTGTCTTTTTGGTGAATGATGAACTGAATGCATCACTTTGCAACTTATGAACTTCATAAGCATCGTTCACTTACGCGACAGCTAACAACACTTGTTTTACGGCACCCGAGGATTTAAAGCACCTGGCATGCTGCCAGAACACACAGTGCAACAACAACACGACTAGTGCTAATGGCAATTCAGATAACACAGCTACCAGTAGCCTACTATTGAAGCCAGATCATATGGATAATTAAATTACTTTGACAACAAATCAGTACGGATTCCAGTGGAAAGTTTGAACATCAGCAACATCAGCAACAAATCTGGAACACGTTGAGTTACAGCATCTGACAAGTCTGGGAAAATACCTGTGAGTCAATGATGATCAAAAGACATTTTCAAAAATGGAAGAAATGAACATAAACTAGTTCATTTTTTGGGACTGTGAATTGGACTTAGTCTAAAATTTAAATTGTAAACTGAAAATGAACTAGTCCACTTTAATCTGTGTGAACTGACCTTTGAGCTAGTGCTTGTGAAGTGTGAATGTGCACAACACTGCACATCCTCTCTGGCTCTGTTGGAGACCCTCGCCTATGTGGCACAAGTGGTAAAGCTGCACTTCTTTGCTGTTCAGCTGGAGGAGATACAAGTATTGATATACAAACGGTTGAGTGAGGGCATATGCACATCTATTTCTGGCTGCTGTGGCAGTGTACATACCTGAACTACTACCAGAGCCCTGAGTACACACAGATTTAAATCAGACAGACACAACATACTGTTGTACATTTCTGCAAACCACAGAAACATTCCATTTGTACATTATTATGTAACAATAAGGAGTACTGAATGGGCCTACTGGGCACAGGCTCAGGGGCCAAATTATGTGTAAGGGGTCTCCCTGGACCTCACCTGCACACAGACACAGAATTACTTAAAAAAAGAGGCAAAACAGCCACAAAGAGATCCAAGATAACCAAAAAGACATGAAGAGAGACAAAATTACATCAGAGACATGAAATGACCTCAAAGAGACACGAAATGACCCAAAAGAGACACAGAACAACCTCAGAGACACAACATGACCCAAAAGAGAAACAAAATTGCTTCAAAGAGATGAAAAAGCACATCACAGAGACCCAAAATGACATCAGAGAGACACAAAAGCACTACTAGACACTAAGCCACAAACCAATGCATGTCTGATAATCCGCCCCTGGTCTCTAACAGTGGTCTGCAGCTTGGCAGCTGTCTTGCCTGGGCACCACCTAGGTGACAAGCCGTATGAAACAAATGCAATTGTAATGTTTTGTACAATGCCAACAATTACTTCTGCCAACAAGGCTGGTCTGTGCTCTGTATGTATGATGCAAGGGGGGCCTTTAAAACTTTACTTTTACCTTTATTTAGCTTGACCATGCCCTTTTTAATTGAAATTGAATCAATAAAAAAAAAAAAACATTAAATAGTCAAAGTAGTGGTTGTTCTACTACTTGAGGGAGAAAATAACTACCACTGCAATGGACACTATAGATTAGGACCAGTATCAATAAAAAGTGTTTTAAAGTTTATATACAATTAACTAGCTCATAAAAGTGGATTTAAGGTTAAGCTGTTGTAGCAGGATGTTGCTAGAAAGAACACTGAGTCAACCTTCCCATTGTAAATAACATTTCCCATTGTAAATAACAATAATGCAGCCATCCTGTTAGCCTAAATCACATGGGATGGAAACAAAAATGTGCTTCAGTTGAGTAGTTAGTAGAAAGTAAACTGAGAGCAAATGAAAGAAACAGAACAATCTGCTAAACAGCACTGAGTGTGCTCTCTGTCCTGAGAAGACACAGAAGAATAGTTACACCTTGACCAAACACTTATTTCCACAGGAGAGGAATTATGGACACTTAAGTTCACTAAAGTGGTTTGCATTTAGTCGCTGTAAGAGTTGCTTTTTCTTTTTTCTTTTGGTTACAATGAATATATACTATATATCAGCATTTTGAATATTGCATTGTAAAAGATGGACACACAGTATGTTTGTGAGGACTCAGTTCTGCAGTAGTTTGGAGACAAAATAAACAATTTTTCGCCCTTAAGTTGAAATGAAACCTGCACCCATGCTGGTCAATATATTTTTATGAAGGTAAAGGCCTTCAACGGCCATTTTCCCAAAATGAAGTGCTCCCTGCTCTGCCACATCCCACCCTCTCCTGCAGGTACAGCCTGTTAGCCATAACAGTCTGCCATATTTCTCTCAAAGGTTTTCAGTGCCACTCATGTAAGCGCTGTAGCTCTGCTCCAAGGCTACTGCTAGTTCTATCAAAGGCTCTGCACCCATCTACAGGACATTGTAAAGACTTAACTTGCACCCTCTGTCTTTTCATCTCTCTCCAATCTTCCCTCGCATTCCCTCAACTTTATCTCATTCTGTCTCCCTTTTCTTGTCTTTTCAGCCCTGCTCATTAATTCACAACCTGCAGCCATATGGGTGAGAGAGAGCAGAGACTAAAGCGCAGAAAACAAGAGAAACTACAATGACAGAAAGCTCATGAGCTAAGGGTATGTCACAGATGTGTGTGTGTGTGTATTGGTGACATTTGATTCAA
This sequence comes from Epinephelus awoara, assembly GCA_035609425.1. Taxonomy (NCBI): domain Eukaryota; kingdom Metazoa; phylum Chordata; class Actinopteri; order Perciformes; family Serranidae; genus Epinephelus; species Epinephelus awoara. Next base: position 30,405,697 of record CM069309.1, read on the forward strand.
TTTAATAAAATGTCAGCTTTTATTGTTATTCTAATTTATGTAAGTGAATATGTACAGGAAAAGCTCTGTCCTCTGAGTCACATCACATTTCAAATAAAATGGCACATTGCTCCATAGAACAAGAGCAACAGTGAAATGATAGTCTTGACAGGTTTCAGCGAAAAAAAGAGACAAAACAGACATCTTAACACAATTACTCAATGATAAATCATTCAACACAATCTGGAAAGATGTTCACACATTGGTCTGGTCTGAATCCTGGCGAAGATGCAGCTGTTTAAAATGAGTAGAGGTTTGAAAGGGCATGTTGACTTTTTAGCCACCATAACTCAAGGGATGACTTTATCAATCAGTCCACCATTTTGGTCCAGACTGAAATTTCTCAACAGCTGTAGGATTGGATGTCCATAACATTTGGTACAGAACAGTGAATGTTTGTAAAGATGGATGACACAACTTCCTCCTAATGTACAAACTTGAAGCCAAAATGTCCAGGCCCCCGATGAGTGTGCTAGGCTTTGAGGCCAATTTTTTGCAGCAGCCAAACAGTGGCGCTTTCCGATGTCCATCATGTGTTACCACTGGACCCAGAAATACTTTCCCATTGACTTCCATTGGGAAAGAGACATCTGTAAATCAGTGGATACACTTTTGTGCATCACAGCCTCTGCAAGATGAATTGTTTTACTGTGAGGATTCGGTCCATTTAGTCTAATAACATCTGGAAAGACTAGGACATCATTTTATCCCCCATTCAAGTCACCTTCAGGTAAAATTTCAATCAGTCTAATAATTTGGTTTATGACTAACTACCTACAAAACTAATGACATTCATATCAGTCTAAGCTGTACTTTAGGGTTAGTGCTAATTAGGAAATTTTAGCATGCTAGCACCCAAGACTAAGATGGTAAGATGGTAGACAACATTACCATTTGACATTTAGTTGAAGGCACTGCTGTGCTGTATAGACTCACAAAGCTACTGGCATAGAACAGTACTACATAATATATAAGGTACTTCAGTGAAGCTCCAAAACATTCAGTATTCGATCAATAAAGAAAAAACTATGAAATTATTTGTCATTGAATACACTAGGGAAAATACAGAAATGAAAATAATTTTTGAAATAATTTAAGAAACTATTAAAACTCTTTCTTATTCTTCATATTCTAATTCTTATTTTAGAACATTTTTATTTGTAAATGCCCTTTATCCAAAGTTTTATTTATTTATTTTATTACATAATGGCATTTTCCCAGTAACAATTGCATTTCCTCCCATTTTTTATTCCATAATGCCACTTTTCACAATGTTATTTATCTAATCACACTTTTTAGTATTTGATGTTGTCACTTTTCACTGCGCTCTCATCTAGCAGCCAATCACATGTCCCTTGCGACTTAAAGGACCAGTGTGTACAATTTAGGGGGGTTTCGTGGCATATAGCAGTGAGAGCTGCAGATCGCAACCAGCTGAAATTCACAGAATTCACAGACAAAGGATTTGTCTTTTGCGGGACACATTTTCCCCACAAATACAGCATGCTAATGTTATTAGCACAAGCCTATATTTTACACTGTGTAAATTAGCCTGGCGGCCAGTGCACATTTCCTCCACCCATATGAAGCTAGGGACAACAGCAACATTTGGCAAAGGTAATGTTTTTGTTTTGTTTTCCAAAAAAAATACAACATGCTAACTTTATTAGCATGAATCTATGGCATTTTACACTGTATAAATTAGCCTAGTGACTCAGGGCAAGACAGCATAAATAAAACACAGAAGACTTAAAATGCTGTTACAATTAATTGTTGTTAATTGTTGCTGAATCGACGCAGAAGTATAAATCCTTCCTAATCCAGACATTCAGGAGGTTTTTGCAGGGAGTTGAATTTGTGTTTTTCTGACAGTCTCATCCTGGAGGGGCTGCTAACCATGCCAAAAAAATGAAAACGGCGAAAATGCGAAATGCCCCATCTAGAGCCAGTGTTTGGTTTGTCCATTCGGGACTACTGTAGAAGCACAGGGGTGCAACGTAGCAATCTCTGTGGTTGATGACCTGCTCCCTATGTAGATATAAACATAAACCCCATTCTAAGGTAACGAAAACCCAGTGATTCTTATTTTCAGACAATTAAACACGAAAACATACTCTTGACACATTCCATTTCTGCCAATAAATCCCCAATGCTAATAAATTCTACACACTGGTCCTTTTTAAGCTAGGGTGCTCCAAAACAGCTGCCAGAGGTAGCCAGTTAGCACCTGTTATCCAGAGCAACGTCAAAGTCATTCTGAATCAGCCATCTCGCTTCTAATAAAAGTATTGATTTTAACTACTTTAAACAACAACAAAAAAGTCTGAATTATTGAAGAAACCCCTGCAGCCTCATGGAACTACTCAGTTTCCAGAAAACATACACACACACAACTAAAGGGTTGTACAGACGTCTCTGTCACTGTACACTCCACATTTTCCTCCACTGAACTTCCAGATTTAGCACCGAAGGTACAAGTTTCCCAAATTAGAGAACAGAGCAGAAAGTAAGAGTGAAAGCAGAGTTAAGTCATTTTTAGCCTTCAGAGCCTGAACATACCTCTAGGGTAGTGTGCATATTTTACAGACATAAAAATGGCACTCCTTCTGAAAGAAATGACAACATTGCACTGTCTGTGTGCCACCCTCTTCACTAACTGCACATTTTCAGCTTAACTTTGTTTACCAGCATTGAAGGAATTAAACTTAAGATGTAACAAAGTATGTGCTAGGTTTAGTAACACACTCCTCTCACATTCCCCACAGATACAAAGATTTGCTTTATTAGATAAAGTAAACACAGCAGATGTCACCCCATGAACAATTTTGTATCCATTCCTTTTCACTCAAAATCTATTCTCACCATGTCTTTGTTAGGAGACAGCGTGAGTCAAAAGCCTTGTGTACCCATGTTGCCCATGATTTGTTGAGTAAACTCAAATATTGACCTGCTGTCTGTCTCCACAGCTCTTTATTGACTGAACTCTGTAGTTTCTGAATCAGAATTGGTTTGTTCTTGACACTTTTAGCCTGTCTGAGCTCCAAATCTCCTCAACTCTTAACCCTTCATGTGCACTGAAAACATGACCAGGATATTGTAAAAATGATACTCAAGCCTTTTCGTGAATGATAATGTGGATTGTCAACATTCAGGTTTACTTCCAGGAAGTCACCAGTGAATCCCTGGAGGATTTAAAAAAAAAAGCTGTAAAACTCTCTGGTTTCATTAGTTTACAGTGCTTGGCTTTGAGGTTTTGTATCTTAAGCTTTAAAGTTGGCACGGCAGGTTGGCAAACTGGCACCACACACTGGCAAAAAGGAGAGTGATTTAACTCAGTGCAAAGTATATTTCATAGCTGGCAAAGAGAAGGCTGCAGAAACAGCTTACCTCTTACACCTGAAACAGTATTGTGTCTGTTTTGTATGTATAGCTTTTTACCATGAAAACATCACATACACTGGTGCATTTTCCAAACACAATAGCGTGAACCTCTGTCTGCATGTTAAAGTGACGCCAGATCAGACAAGGTTTCATAGTAGAAAAGGTCGTCCTTTTGAGAATGTGGATGACATAACAATTTAAGTGGAATAGGACCACTGTAAGGTGAAAAAAAGGGCAAAGTCACAATATTACAAGAAAATGGTGTAATAGTTTGAGAATAAAGTCAGTGTTACAAGAACAAAATGTTGTATGTTGTGCTTAGATTCTGTTGTATGGATAACATGTGCATGTTTCCTGATTGTCCATGCTGTAGCATATAGTCACTATTTTTATGCCTCTGCACCGGCAATAGCTGTGGCCAGGAGCATTTTGTTTTTGGATTATTCGTACAGCACCATTTATGGATGTGCGTTCATCCATATGTCCCATTCTTGTGAATGAGATCTTTAGAGTGTCTTGAGGGGATTTCTCAACCTGATCTCACTCCGAAGTCATCAAAATCCAGCACCAGACAGCAATAAAAAAAAAGTATCAGGGGGAAACGCGGCAGGACATCAATGAAAGTTAAGGCGGTGGAAGCCCCTGCCCTCATGGAGTACACCCCACTCCTCCAGGGACGCACTTTGGCTGGGTCCCGCCACCATCTGAGGTCTGCACAAAGCCGCATGGTGACGAGCACCACTGCCTGCAGCTGTCTCTGCGTACAGAGCCCCAGGCTGAAGAGATGCCTCTGGACTGGACACGTGTAGAAAAGCCAATGGCATCACTTGTACTTGTAAATTCATGCTCTGCTCCAGCTAATATTTCAAAATTATGGCACATAAAAGCTGACAGACTGCTCTTACCTGTTTACTATGATGGAGTTAAAAAATCCGATAATAGTTTTCTTTTTTTCTTGAAATCTCACACAGTCACACAGAGGCCAAAATACGTCATTGTACTGGCACAAGAAGTTTTCTCTTTAAAAAGTTCCTCCCTACTTGTTTACTTGATGAATGGTAGTTCACAAAGAGTTCTGCAGAACAGGAAGCATTGCCGCCAGGACTTTAGTCATTCAATAACTACACACATTTGTCTCACACACTCACACAATCGTTCTTTGCTTCTGTCTTCCTCTATTTGCAGTGTTTATCCTCCTCTCGGTCTGAACTTGTCCTCTGCTTGGTCACCGCACTTAATTCCAAAACCATACCAGCAGAGCCTTCTGTCTTCCTTTGGTTTTTATATATTCAGTCTTTCATACTAGTATTGGCTCATCTCTCCACTCTATATATTCTGCTTCCCTGTCTTTCTTTTTCTCTCTCTCCGAGCATTTCAAGATTTAATTTCCCTCTGGTACTCCTTCTTCTACTGCTTTTTTATCCTGTTTTTATCCCATCCTCTATTCTGTCTCTCTTTTGCATTCAGCCAGTTTGTTACTGGCCTCATGTTATTCATTCATTAATTCCTCCAGTCTTTTCCCACTTCCTATTTCCTTATTTATCTCCTTACACAAGGAATCGATATTTCTGTTTTGATTTATTCTCATCCATCCTTTCATTGAAAATAAGCAGGGAGGCAGGGCCTTATAGAAAGTTTCCCCGAGGACACACAACCTTCAAGTTTTGTTGTTGGATATGTCAAAACCCTGCCGAGCTTTGAAAAGCATTTTCTTCACACTCAGTGTGACAGCCTTGGCAACATTCAACCAGATAGCTTCCATGTTTATTCCTTGATATAATAGACATTATGTAGGTCATCCAGGAGGCCTGATCTGGCCGGCACACAAAAATGTCTGTGGCTTTTCAAAATATGCATTTGAAATGTTGTGCTACACAAATGCTCATGCTGTATATATAATACATATACAAAAATCCATTCCTTCATATTCTTATATCAAAATCCAATCATGTTTTCTTTCCGTAAAACAAAATATGACATGCATATGTAAGCTATTACCAGCCAATTTGAACCAATAAAATCACGACATCCAACCATTAATCAATCTGCAATGTTTGGCCACACAGTGTTATAATTAACTTAGCTAGCTAGCAACAGTATGCTACATTAGTGAGTCTTTGTTTCCCTAGAATACTGTGGTTAAGAACCCCTTGATAAATTTACTAAGGTAGCAGTAATTCATAATATTTTCTTGGTCACCAGGGGCAGGAATCCTTAAGCTGAATATCACAAAAGTTCACAAAGCTGACATGGCAACATATTAGTAAACAGCTGCAAACACACAAAGGCATCCTTTGCCATCTCTTTGAGATGCACCACACTTTCAGCTAACTCTAATGTAAACCCAACTGCAGCAATATTTGACACTGAGAGTAATGAACGTGGTATAAGAGTAAGAAACTCCAGATATGTTTGTGTCCCTTTTAAAGTAAAAAAAAAAAAAAGTTCACATTAAAAATATTTCCTTAATGTAACATTAATGTGAACCTCAGTATTTTTAAACGTAGTGTTACGTGACCTACTAACCACGTGATGTATTTACCATGCTATGTACTTTTGTTACCTTAGCTAACTGCAACTGTCTGACATTAGTGGGGATCGAACCCACGACCTCCCAGTCTCAATGCAGACATTCTACCACTAGGCCACTGAGCTGCATCTTTGGAACAAGGACGCAGCAAAGACTGGATCCGGAACCACAGTTGTTTCCAGCCTTCTACTGATGGCTAACAAAAGCAGCATACCACAGCATCTCTTCCCTCCATCCATTCAAGGATTGGTGACATAACAACTGGGCATAGCTTTATTGCAGTTGTACAGGCTAAGCAAGACTGTTTAACTTTGTCAGTTGTGATTTAATGCTGTTTATTGAGTTATTGTTGTGATTGTTTGCAGTTAGGTTATTGGTTAGTTGGCTTCACCTGAGCTAAATGGTGTTAGCTTGCCAATGCTTTACACAGACAGAGGCTTGCATGCAATTAAACATCCTCTGTACTAACCCAGACCCTTCTGCTACATATATCACATTCACATATGCTCACTCACAAATTGACATTTAACATAGAATTTGAGTGTTTTGTTTTGCTTTAGTTTCTTGTGAATAAATACTTTTTGAATCCTACCTGCTCTCTAATATTGCATAATAATAAATGAATAGTCATCCTATTTTATGTCAAGCACTTCAAAATCCTTTACTACTGATAAAAAAAATGTTGGTTATTTTTTATTAATTTTACTACAATCAGCGTTCCAAATCAATAGTTTAGTGTATTTTATGAGACTGATATCCTTAACTGGCTATGATTTTTCCCTTTTTGGGAATGGTGCCTCATGAAGTGATTTAATGTGAATTAAGTCACATTATTTAATATTGTCATCGTCGTCCTCCTCCGCTTATCCAGGTCCGGGTCGCGGGGGCAGCAGCCTTAGCAAAGAAGCCAAGACAGCCCTCTCCCCAGCCACTACCGTCAGCTCTTCCGAGGGAACCCTATGCAGACACAGAGGCAGCATGCTGACTTAAATGCAAAGTCACAGGACAGTAAGCTCATGAGTTTGTGTTTCTAAAGTAGAATAAGGTATGTTTCCATCTCATTTTTACTTAACATAACTTGGTACCAATGTAGTGTTGGCTGCTGTGGGTATCTTCTGATGTTGAGGCAGGTTCTCTGCTTGGCTACCCTGCTGCAAATACAGATGACTGATTTCAGATGACAACATTTTTTTTAATGATTCAAAATCCAAAACACAAATTTAGAAAAAGTGTTGAAACAGTGAAGACAATTTGGCTACAGGTTAAACTGAAGAAAGGAAGAAAAGAATGAAATGTAGTAGCTGCCTACTCATTCTCCACTTCTTCACCACCTCCTCATCCACTCTCACTCCTACAAGTCTCTGCTTCCCCTGATTAATGAACTCTTCAGCTCAAGGATACATCTATGTAACACACAGATTTATCTCATGTCTTTATGCAGCAGAGCTCTATCCCGAGCACAGCGCATTTCCTGTGTATATTGTCTCTCTCATTATAAAGCAAAGTTCTCCCATCTGTCATGGCAAACTAGATACAATCCATAACATCAATCATGTTCTGCAGTGTACAGTAACGTTTCTTAATCACAGCCTGTTCCAGGTTGGCTAAGATAGGTCATATCTTTATTATGGTATCACACATATTCTCCATAACATCAATCATAGTGTTCCATGCAAATTAAAGTATGCTGGGACTTTATCTTTCAGTTGAATTTATTAGATATAACATCCATCATTGCTTAGTGTATGTACTTTAAGGCAATAAGTGTATATAGATGGAAAGCTTTTATCATCAATCATACAATATGGGGTATGTTAGATTTAACATATCTTTATCATACAGCAACATTTGTGTTGTATCAGTGTTGATATTCAAAATTTTGGTAGTCAAGACTGTCCTTTTTCCACATCATGTTTAAAGGGTAGGCTCTGTTCCAAATTGTGGCCAAATAATTCTCAAATCTAAGTGATTTTTGTTCTCTCACTGTATATCTTATCACATTCCGACAACTCTCTCCAGGCAGAGATCAACAAAGCCCCATTTCTGGACATTTACAAAAAAACTGCTGAAAAACCCAGTTATTTAACAAAGCATATTGCCTCTATAACTTACTCATCTCTGACAATAATTGCTGTTATTATTTCTGGATTGTTTTTTTTGTTTTTTTGTTTGTTTGTTTGTAATTTTCAGCTTATCTATTTATCTATTTCACTTACTTATTTATATTTTTCTTTTCTTATTGCTAAAGGCAGCCTTGGGTACCTTAAAAAGTGCCAAATAAATCCAAATTATTATTATTATTATTATTATTATTATTATTATTAACAGTCCAACAAGTAAAAGTTAAAATTAATGGATCTTTACACTTTGACTAACTTTGTACTTTGCTACTTCAAGGGGTGTATAGTCCCCATGAGTTCAGTGAGTAACACTGTTTTCCATTTATTTTTTTACATTTTGGCAAATTGGTACAATAAAATGTATACCAAATTAGCCATTAGCAGGTCCTGTTTGCATTATACCCATGAATGCACAGCAGGCTATCACGGGACTACTTTGATCCTAAAATAAACTTAAAAACATAATGATTCTCAGGCAAGTTCTGAATTTATAAGCGTGCATCTTTTTTTCTACGATTTCTCAGCAGATTTAAGGATGTTTATTTGGAGTGGACATAATTACATCTTTAGACAGTCACACTGAATATAAAAATATTTGTATTATGTCTATGTGTGAAGGAGCGTGATTTTCTTTTATGCAAACTGTGTCACTCAGTGGCGAGCAGTTAATGCCTGTGCAGAGCTGCTGAAAGTGAAAAAGAGAAAAGGAGGAAGTAATGGGTCGGTTTTCATCCCTGATAAAACTAAACATAAAATCTCAAAATGATCAGAAGGTGATATTTATTAAAAGGTGCTACTCACAGTAATTCTCCAAGCTATCTTTATCACGTTAACTGCAACACATTAATATAAAACAACTAACACTGTCACTGTGAAGAATACTGTCATCCAACAACTTCAGCTCAGGATTTGGCACTGTGTTGCTCACTGGCAGTCAGGTTCTGCTGTAATCTGCTGAATTGCTTTACAGTCATTTACTTTATGACACAAAGCAGGAACAGGGTGTTGTTTTCCAGGAAAAAATAACTAAAGCTCTCAGAGTTTCTGGCAACAGTAGATAATCACAGCACTAAAGGGTTGGGAATCACTGCCAGTGATCACTGAATTACAGTCTAACCTACAACTGGAGGTCTATCTGAACTGGCGCATATGAGCAGAGTGGAGCAGTAAGAATTTCTGCTCCTCGCTCACGGAGCTATTCGAATTTCCGCTCCATTGCTGACAGCTCCTCCAGGCTGCCCTGCTTAATATTGCTCCACGCCCAACTTAGATTTCCCCTCTGCTCCAATCAGATTGCTCACCGCTCACATAGTTTTCTTTGGAAAGTGCTTTGCAAACTTCTTTGTTTAACTCACAGCAGCCATTTTTTACATCAGAAAATAGTGTGTTTTTGAGAGACACAGATGCATTCTATGTTGGGTATGCTTCAAACTCATGGTGTGAGTAGTACTAGAGTGAAATTGCAGGGTTAGGGTTAGAGAGCAGGAGATAAGGTGACCCTCCAGCATAAAAAAAACAAATATGCGCTGCACTCCATTAATTATCCTTAAGTTCTTGCTACACTTACTTGCAGTCCGTCTCTCTGGCACGGACAGAAGTGTTCTGCAGTGCGAGCATTTCACTCGCATTTGTCCCTAAAAATATCTATATATGTGCAAACCGGGAAAATGATTTAGGCGCACAGTGTGTAAGTAAACACAACCTACTGTTTACCATAATCGGCATCGGACGTTTTTTCATCGATAATCGATCAAATAAATGTATTTTAAAACTCGCTCCTTTGGCTCTGATACAGCCATCTCCCTCCCTGCCTCCACTGAGCTTTGTAACAATGTCCCACCTACAGCCCCCTCTGATTGATTACACGGCACAAGTGATGCCAATCAACACTGACCCCTGTGTATGCTTTCACATCATGTCACACTACATGTGTTTACATGGAGCCATGTATTCCTTTTGCATTCGGGTTGGAAGCCCTACCCGAATAGAAATGCTCCTTGTAAACACCTCAACCCGAATGAAAACAGCCAACCCGAAAGAAAATCTAATCGGGTGCACAGGGGGGGAATATTCCTTTTCAGAACCCGAAAGGAAGAATTTTTCTGTCTTGTATACACCTCCTACCCGATTCCAGCAATTCTGGTCTTTCTGCGCATGCTCGTTTCCTTGCCCTTCTGGTGCGATGACAAATACAGCGTGCACAGCAACCTCTCCTCTCCTTAGCAAAGTATTAGCAGAACAAGGTTGTTGTCGTACTGCTGCTTCAAGAATATAAGCAAAACAAGCCTGAAAAAGGCACTAAGAACGGCGTCATCAAGCATCTTGTTATCCAGAGCGAGGACTACAGTGTTTTCTTCCGGTACACGTAAAATCCGCCCCGCCCCCTATCCAATCAGAAACCTTTCCTGCCTCAAACCTTATGCAGACCCAAATAAAGGCGATTAAATTGATCTCCCGTGTAAACCCTCATTCGGAATGAATATTTCCCATGTAAACCTGGAAAATCTTTAGTTCGGAAAGATATCATTCAGATTTATTTCATTCTGAATTAGAAGCCATCATGTAACCGCAGCCAGTGAGACACAGAGCGCAGACGGAGCAGGAGAGGCTCTGGTAAGCCAGCGGTAATTTTGAAGGTAAGGTAACAGAAACCAAGATTTCAGATTTCAGGCACACAAATCTTCCGTGCTCCACATTTCAGGCACAAATTTTTTTTCTTGCTTAAACCCCTGCTTACATGTTGTGATCAACTCATCAAATCACTGCCTGTCATGTTAGGTATCCTCCTGCATCTGTTGTTGACATTCCAGAACATTGTGTCAATTTAAGCCTGTTACATGCAAAGTGTCTTTTCAAAATACCCTTCAGTTTTCACAGGAAATATACAGTTTCACTACAGTCTCCTGAGACAGCCTTTTTGAAAATAAACTTACAACGTTGGTGAAACACTGCCTGCTTAAATTGATTTCCTTGTGCAACAAAATCACGTGGTTAGGTTTAGAAAAAAAACCCATCATGATTTGGCTCAACATTCACACAGGAAGCGAACAGCACCCTCACAAGTAAAAGTCCGGTGTTTGTTGGACCCATCCATCACCCTCTCCACCCTCCTTATATTGCGTTGTTACTGGCTGCATTTCAAACTTACGTCATCTGTCCGAGTTATAAAACTGACACAACACAAGCTAGGTAGGGTTTGGTAAAATAGGGAAGTTACACTATCAGGAGCCATAAATCCTGTTAATCACTGTTTCTTTTTACTTTAGTTATTATCTGGAATCAAGATATTTTTTTTAACTGATACATGTATGACCTTAAAAAACTAACAAATATATTTTGAAAAAGATGCAACAGTAGCTCCTTGTCTCATTTCCCTATAATTAATAAGGCATGTCAACATATGGAATAATTTACTAGACAAATCTGATGTCCTGGACAGGTGGACCCAATGTACAGTAAATCGTGATTGTTTTACCTTGCAGATGAAGTCACTTTGGATTTCCATGCACTGTTCTGCAACACAAGCCATTATTCATGGTACATCTAGGCAGACTTAACATGTCTTTTTATCTAACCTTACAGTGTTGCAGGCAGTGCAGCATCAGTAATCATGCCAGCATACTTCACCACACTGCACTCTGGACTGGCCTTGTCACAGTGAGCCAGAGCAGAGATGATCCATCATCCATGTCTTGGTACAGAAACCGCCACTTAAAGTCTAAGGAGAGAAGCCTCATGTGTCTTCATATAGACAGATCCCTAACTAGGCACATCTCTCTAACACAACTGTAGGACTAGAAAGACAGTGTGGGCTTAAATGCCCACTCTAACAGTAAACTGGGGAACGAGGTAAACCTTATTCTTTCAGGGGCATGCAATTACAAATAGGGCTGTATATCAAAATTCAAATTACAGTTCAATTGTGGGGAAAATTTACAATGTGTAAATTTACAATTTACAATGATCTGTTTTAATTTAAAATTCATAGTGTATAAGCACAAGCCCCATTACCCTATCTGTATTGTTGTTGTTCTTCTTCTTACTTAGAATGTAAAAAACTAGCAAGCCATGCTGACTGGATAATCAGACACCAAACACCAAGAGGTAAAGTGAAGATGCATTATGGAATCAACACCATTGTTGGAAAAATTGTGGGGAAAGATTAAGTGTTGTGCTGACTTTGTACTGCCTTCCACTTCAGAAACCCCAGGAGATGAAACCATGAAAAGACAAGGTTGTGCTATTTATAAAGTTTGACGTGTAGGCAGCCATTTACACAATGGGCTTGCAAACATTTTATACATTACATATCCATCCATCCATCAATATTCATATTCATATTCAGGCTGAGCAAAGTATTCCAGTCGTCCTTCTAACTCCTCCTGGGAGATCCTGAGATGTTCTCAGGCCAGATGAGATATGTAATCCCACCAGTGGGTTCTGGGTCCTCTCCAGGGTCTCCTACCAGTTGGGCATGTCAAGAAAACCTTTAAGGTAAGTGCTAACTAGGTATCATGCAAAATAATCACAGCATGGACTCAGGAGGTATCCTGATCAGATGCTTGAACCAGCTCACCTCACCTCTTCCGACGCGGAAGTAGCAGCTCGTCCACTCCGAGCTCCTTCAGAATGTCTAAGCTCCTCACCCTATCTCTAAGGCTGAGCCCAGCCACCCTACAGAGGAAACATATTGCAGCTGCTTGCATGGATGATCAAGATCAAGATCAAGATCAAGATCAAGAGATCAAGATCAAGATTAACTTTATTGTCTCACAGAGTGAGAAATTCGTTTTGGGCCCAACACCCATGCTGCAGCCACACACATCAAACATGATCACACATGATCTAATTTTTTTGGTCACCACCCAAAGCTCATGACCATAGGTGAGGGTCAGAAAATATAGTGTATCAAGAGCTTTGCCTTCTTGCTCTTCACCACGATGATCAGTGTTGATGCCGCAGCCAGCCACCTGTCCATCTAGTGCTCCATTTTATCCCCACTCATGAACAAGACCCAGAGATAATTAAACTCCTTCACATGTGGCAGTAATTTTCCCAATCCAGAGGGGGCAATCCACTGTTTTCCAACTGAAGCACTCTGACACTCATACGACCACTTTACACTTTACTGCAAACTGCCGCAGTGCATGCCGGGGGACATGGCATGACAAAGCCAACAGCAGGGGCGTCTCTAGGATTTTGACACATCTGGGGCTTAGCCCAGAAGAGTTAAGCAGATGCACGCGCAGAGCGCGCACCGAAATTTTTAGACATAGAAACATTCTCCACATACCCTACAGGTACCTGCTCTTCTGGACTGAATTGAATTAAGGCATTTCATGGTTACCAGTTAATACCAAATAGGCTAGCAATTGTCACAAACTTCCCTCAATAGCCCAGGCACAAAAATGCCCCATTCATCATGTTGAACATACCAACAGCAACCATTCAGCAACAGTAAACATCTTGTCATGTTCAGTATTTACATTGTTTTACTTTGTACATTTAATGCTCTTTACATACTCATATGTATTTATTCTTTAACATTCTTTAACATAACATACTCTTTAACATAATATTTGTATCTCTTACAGGTCTCAGGTTAGGTCTCTGCTTTAACTGTTCTTAACTCTACCTATTGTCTTTGTTTCTTGTACTTAACTTTTATTAATGTACTCTTTACATCTTTTTTCCTTGTTCATTTGTCTTTAGTTTAACTTCAAACATTTGTCTTGTACAGTATATCTGTCTTAACTTGCACTCTACATTTGACTTTACATCTTGTTTTTCTTTTTCTTTCTTCAGTCATCATGTACAATTAGGTCTCTGCATTAACTCTTACTCTACACCTTACAGACAGATGCTAATAATAACAGTTCCAGCTGCAACACTCTTTTCGAAATTATATATTTTTACATAATTTCTATTCCCATTACCTCTTTGATTGCTGACCACCTTTGGGGGGAAAAACATGGAAATCTTTTTTTGTGACATCCCAAAGACAGCTGAACAGCTTGCTGTTGTCAAGCCTGCCTGTTGTCAAGTGCGCCTGCTGCCTGACGCCGTTTTGGGTGAATGACATCACGTGCGACCTGGAGGTGTTAACCACTTGTGTGCCAAAGCCAAAGTAGTGGCTATTTAAAAATTTAATAATAATTAATTGTCACTCAAACCTGTCCAAAAACTCTGTTTTATCGAAGCATCAACATAAGATAACCGTAGTTTGAGGATGTGATCTTAAAAATAAAAAATAAAAATGTTTTTTTTTTTTTTTTGAAAATTAATATTCATATTCGGGGCTAATTAAAAAACATCCGGGGCTTTAGCCCCAAATGTTTTAGCCTAGGGACGCCACTGGCCAACAGTACAAAGAGCAGAGATGCAGTTCTCAGGTCCCCAAATTGGACCCCTTCCTCCCCCTTGGCTGCGCCTTGTAATCTTGTCCTGAATATCACAAACAGAAATGTTGACAAAAGACAAACCTGCAGAGGCCAACACCCACTGGAAAAGTGTTGTGCCAGGTATACGAATACAACTCTCACTCTCAGGGGGAAGCTGTCATGAGCCTTCTCCAAGCCCACAAAACACATGTAGACTGGATGGGCAAACTCCCATGACCCCTCCAGCAGGCCTTCAAGGGTAAAGAACTAGAGCACTTGTCCATAGCCAGGACAGGATCTAGACGTGAAACAGGCCTGAATCCAAAGTTGAAGTCTGTGTTAGAGCCTCCTTTCTTGCAACCTAGAAAAAAAGCCCCCAGGAAGGCTGAGCAGGGTAAAACCCTGATAATTGGAACACATCGTCTGGTCCACTTTTTTAAAACTGGGTTCCACTCCACAGGCACCATACCAGCCTCCACACGACACTGAAGAAGCATGCCTTTTCAGTGTTGCTTATGGTGATGGAAAAGACTTGGTAACATACTTAAGAAAGAATTTTAAAGATACAAAACTATTATATAAGAAGTTTACATAACCTATTGTCATTAGATATGTTGCAGAATAAAAGATTAATATTACGGTGTGTTTTGTGTCCACAGTCATTCATTTTTGTAAATCTTAAAATACCTTATAAAACATCCAAAATAAAGTTTCAAATGTAATATGCTCATTTTATTTATTTATTAAGCTTCGCTGGGACACTGGAATTCCCAGTCCATTTTCTGTCGTGGTTTTCTGATTTGCGAGGAAAATTAACTGTGAAATGAACATTTAGGCAGAAAAATAAGGCATCTGTGACAAATCATCCACTTGCTGTGTCCTTGTGTCAATGTCATTACATCACGCGACTGCGCACATGCAAGCACAAAACACACACATTTGTCATGCTGTCAGAGAGCACACGTGTTTATGATGTGTCCCATCGAGGAACGGTGAGACAAACATGTACAAGGTAATTGTGGAAATGTCAAGTAGATGGCATGCAATTATAGAGGTGTGTGTGTGTGTGTGTGTATGCGTGTGTATGTGTGAAAATGTGTCTAAATATGTGATCTACAGTCTCACTGGGAGAAAAGTGAAAGTGACTTGAAACACTTGATGTTGCTATACTGTGTTACACATAAGAGAAGAGGGGGTGGGGAAATGAGGAATAAAGGGGAAGAAAGATGAAAAGAAAAATAGAAAAAGAAAAATGACATGATGGAGGGGGACAGCAAGATGCCTACTGACATCATTTCCATGTTAATTTTCCTGGAAGCCTATTGTACATAATAAAACCTGTCTCTGTTTTCCTCTCGCTCTCTGACACAAACACAATTAATCAGTGAGGCTATGAAAGAAATCAAGTGGTTGCAAATGTAAAGAGCTGACGATTATAGAGAGGAAATATTAAGAACATATGTGACAATCACACCAATTGTGCTTATGAACGGATCTAATAATAGATGACTCTATGCAGGTCAACAGAGGTAAAGAGATGAAGTATTGGAAATTAAAGAAAAAACTGAAACAGATGAGTGTTTCCTTGCGGCTGCTTGTGTTTTGTGTTTTTACACACTTGACAGTTAACTCTGGGAATAACTCTCTTTCTGTCAGATTTTCAGACAGAAAGTGGAAGTGTTTTATTAAATTATGACAATTCATAAAGTACCTTTTCCAGTTTCCTTTTGATGGTTTGACAGGAACTCAGAGATCCAATAAAAGCTGGTTTTATTAAAAATGTTCAATTTTCATGACTTTATACCTCTGTATTCTTGACAACAGGACAAGCAGCCTTATGAATGGAAACTGTTTATATCAGTCTGTGGCATCGTAAATGTTATGTTTTTCCATTTGGTTTGGCTTAAAAGGAACATGATCTTGCAGATATTTAATCTCTCTGTCTGGCAGTTTATTAGGAGAAAAGAAGTCAAGCTAGGGATGCATTCTAGGTGAGGCTCATATCAAGCTGATACTGGCCTTTTATGAACAATCAGATGTGGGCCAGCATATGCTGGAAGTTCTTCCTT
Source organism: Epinephelus awoara (assembly GCA_035609425.1). Lineage (NCBI taxonomy): Eukaryota > Metazoa > Chordata > Actinopteri > Perciformes > Serranidae > Epinephelus > Epinephelus awoara. The sequence goes on from CM069309.1 coordinate 30,422,216, forward strand.
GACCACAGCTCTGCAGTATGTTTTGTACTGTAATTTTTACTTTAAGATCAGATCATCAGCCAGAGAAATTTGAGGTGTAGGAGACTTTATTAAACACCTTCCTGTAAAACTGCCTCACTCGTATTTTGATTAAATGTATTTAAAATAGGAATTTAATTACTTTTGAGTGTTTTGCAATTTGTATTCTGCTATACAAAAAAGTAAGATGTAAACAAAATACTTCCAGAGTTCCAGAGACACATTTTTATCCCAAGGTTTAAATGTAGGGAGGAAAAAAAAGTACCACAATTATTTCGCTAAATTCACCCAGTCTCACTCCGAAGTCGTGAAATACCGGTGCTTGGGCTGTGACTTCCAGCACCAGACACCTACAAAAAGAGACGTCCTTTCATGTTGGCATGTTACATGGCTGGTCGCCATTATTGTTTGATGCCTCCTGTCAGCATCAGGGGCAAATTCAGCGGGACACCAATATAAGTTTAGGTGGGTGAAAGTCCAAATAGGGTGCATGGGAGGGGTGGTGTAGGGGTCCAACAACCTCCTGGTCTGGCAAAATGTTCCAACCACCAAGATACCCTCATTGCCCACTTCAAACTGATGATGTGGGAAATGACCAGAGTTCATTCTTTTGGTGTAGGCAAGTTAGGGTCCGACCCATACTAAGGCCACTAATTGCCAAAAATGTAATATCAGTTTGTATATAATGTATTTTCAAATGACCTGTATTTCAATTAAATACATTTTCTCATACCAGAATTTTGTATTTTAATATGATACATTTCATGAGCAAGTATTTTCAATTTGTAAAAAGATACCTGTTGATCTATTTGTGCCTATCTCTGATCAGTGGCAGAAATACAAAACCCATAAGTGCTGGAATTTGTTTGGAATTAAAGTGGCCATAAAAGGAAAGAATAGGGATGCAGATCAAGGCAAAAGTAAATACTGTATATCTTTGCACAATGAATGATTAATGATATCTGTTTTCTGTTATTCAGAAACCCTGCAGAATTCTTTCTGTGGGTTTTTTCAAAACCAAATCAATATTGGTTTTGACGTAGCTCAAAATTGTCCAAAATCTATAAGCAAAGAACTCACATCAGAATGTCTGTAAATCTGTGTACTATAATGCTAGCATGTTAATGTTTACCAGATTCAATGTCTTAGCTTGGGGTCTCAGAATGTTAAGCTTGGCTAATTAACGTTAAAGATAAAGTACAGCCCAGGCTGATGGCATTGTCATTATGGAAGAATTTAGTCACAAACCAAAGTATTGGAAAATTCTGCATTCATATCTGCACCAAAGATGTGTTCAGTATTTCCTGTCAATCCATCCAATAGCTGTCTGCAATATTTCAGTCAAACAGAGCTACATTTCCCTCCCCAGAGCCATGATTATACTAGTATGCTAGCACGGATAAAAACCAACAAGAGTAAAGTCCACAGCTACAGTAGTGGCTCCATAGTTCTACTTAGGAACAAGACAACTTTAATATACTACTGTCAGCATGTTTCGCTCACATTGACAACGCTAGCATGCTAATGTTTGCTGTAATGAATTTAACTTCTGTATGTTTACCATCCTAGTTTAGCATTGATAGCAAGCTACGATTTGCTAAATTAGCTAAAAAAAACAAACAAACAAAAAAAACACAAGGAACCACTGATGCTAATGTAAACATTAGTTTTGTAGGTATTTGCTCATACAAAAAAGAGTTGTAGGCCAATGCACAAATATCCATGGGAATCCATTTAATAGTTGATTTGTTAATCTGGACTAATGGGGTTGACAGATTATCTGATGAACAGACTGACACTGCCATGGCTGCTTGATGGCTAAAAATAGTGATATATTCAAAATACTTACTTGATGAATCAGTTAAAAGAAAAGTTACCAGTTTTGATAACTGATTAGTTATTTGTTGAGTAAAAACTGCAGAAGGACTTGTTGGTTCCAACTTGTCAGATGTTGTAAACTCGATATTTGAGGGGTCTGGACTGTTGATTTGACAGAAGATGCAAAGTGATTATTGTGGGCACTGGCTAACTGTAAATTAAATCATTTTAAACTAGTACTAATTTTAGTCATTGTAACTTAAATTCTCTTTTTTTTTTTTAAAAGTTATCTTAACATTTCAGTCAACAAGGCAAGGAGTTGCAACCACAAATAACAACCCTGGCAAGACTTCCCTCCCTCCCTCAGTCTTTCTTCTCACACCATCTCCCTCCCACTGCAGCCTCTCTGTCTCTCGCTTTCTCTTTCTACATCTTGTTAATTTCAGAGACATGAAAGGTTCTCTGCAGTACAAAGTCTCTCTTTTGTTTCCTGGCATCAAAGGTTCCAAATCTCCTTTTAAGCCGCATGATGACCGACTTTTAAAGAGAGAGAGAAAGGTGGGCTCAGCTGAAGAACAGAGTGGAGAGTTGACACGGGGAACTGATCTGAAAGAATGCTCCCTCTCCTCTCCGCCTCTTTTCCTCTTCATTTACACTTCCCAGATCATGAGGGGCTGTGTAATCTCAACTTTAAATTTACTGAAGAAGCAAGTAAGAAAGAGATGGAGAGGCAGATATACTGTAAAGGAGTCATTCATCTCCACAGAATCATGTTGTTAACTAAACCTGAAACCTGCCTACGTAGTTCTGCACAGACAGTTTGTTTTGGAGCTTCACATTTTTACAAATCTTTTGATAGTGTGAGAAGAACAAATGCTTTGGATAGCAGTGTGTTCACTTAAGGGGTTTCATTCCGCTATAGAGAAAGAAGAATCTCTGTAGTCCTGTTTCAACAACTTACCCAGCATCCATATATATACATACAGTGTGTGCTACTGTTTCGATGTTTGTCTATGTACCTGATGGTCAAGCAGACCTAAACATCAGAAATAAATCAATATACCAGCTATAAGTCAGACAGTGTACCCAAGTGTTTCTCATTTCTTATTTGAGTTGTGCTTTCCTCCTGTGCAGCTGTCAAGCATCCAGGTCTTTTTCTAATTTTTTGAGAACCATATTGAATTTAAAATCCTTGAATCGAGATTCTTTTAATGTCTGTAGAACAAAATGTATTATAACATAAACATTTGATGCTATTCATGGCTGTGAAATGAAGGTCCTCGTCACTACTACTATTTTGTAGCACACAGTACTAAGGCACAAACTTCAAGAGTTGTTTTGATACTTTGTGTCAGACTTTGTATGGAATTACCACTGCCATGTGACTGATGAGGCGCCGCCTCAAACGTCACTGGTACTTCAAAAAGCTTTTCACTGGTTTGACAGCTCTGATATTTGGCACTGAACTACGGTATTAATGATGCCCCAGTGACACTCAACATTGTTAGTTTAGATAAATTGACAGTTATGGCGACTAGTGTGGAAAGCAATGATTGGTGTTTGCTGTGCACTCAAGAGATGTCCATTAAAACAACACTACTTTCATGTCAAAACATCTTCATGCCAAGCATGATGAAAATCATGCGCACCAAACTAACAGCAATGGGCATGTCAGCACCAGATATCCTGACTGTAATTATTTTTTACTAACACATTTTTTTATGATCCACACACATAAGTAAACATATACATGAGCATTTATAATATAGTAATTATGTTAACATTAATTTTCTCCCACACAGTGTCTAAACTAGAATTGCTGCCTCATGGTTGAACTAGTCTCCTTTCCGTTCCTCAGATATGGTGTTGAATAATTGCCAGAAAAATGCTTTCGCAGAGCATTATGATGTCACAGTGAAGTCGACCTTTGACCTTTTTACCACATCATCATTATATCCTTTTAGACATTTGTATGAAATTGTCATAATTAGCATATGAATTCTTGAGTGTAGGCCAAAAACATGTTTTGTGAGGTCACAGTGATTATGACCTTTGACCATCAAATTCTAATTGGTTCATTGTTGAGCCCAAGTGAGTGTTTGTGTCACATTTGAAAAGAAATTCCCTCAAGGTGTTCTTGAGATAAGCTCACAAAGATGAGACAAATCAAGGTCACATCGACCTTGACCATTGACCACCAAAATCGAATCAGGACATTGTTGAATCCAAGTGAAAATTTGTGCCAAACTTGAAAAAAAAAATCCCTCGCAATTTTCTTGAGATATTGTGTTCACAAAACTGAGACAGACAGGGTTACATTCACCTTGACCTTTGACATATTACCACCAAAATCTGAAAAGAAAAAAAAAAAAAATCTAAAATGATTCCAATACCAATAGAGTACCTTATTTGATATCTTTTTTTCATTTGATACCCATAATATGAATGGAAGCATTCAGTTGTGTAAAACGGTATCAGACATCTCAACACAGACACACATCACACCCCATCACTATATGGGTTGTAGCTGCGGAAAATCAAACGTTAAATTACATCGAAGAATGCCTGTAGTGATTAGCTGCAAGCAAAACCACAAAAATAGAGCTTTTTTTTTCTAGATATAGATACAAAAATAATTGAAAGCATGGATTGTTTGACTCTTTTTGTACCTTAATGATATCGAGTACCAATACCCAGCCCTACAAGAGTCTAACAGTACTAAGCCATTCCACCCACACACTATTGAGCTGTCAGAGCAAAAACGGGTGTCAGGATCCAAGACTATTCCACTCATTAAAATTTTAAAACTTTTGGTGCTAAACTGGCCAACAACAACTAGGCTGACAAATTTCAAATGCCATGGCCATGTTGCTGGACGCCATATTCAAAGAGGTTGGGTTTTGTAATTCAAGCCATGCTCAAGCTGCAGTGGATAATCTTACACCAGAGTGTGTCAGTGTCATTGACTGTGAGCCACGAGCAGAAGTGGCCCATTCAGAGCCAGAACCAATGGCGGGGAGCTCAGCTCAGCCACCAGAGTAAAACCTGAGGGCCCTGCTGGACAGTCATGTTGATGTACAGCAGCAAGTTACCAATGCCACTGCCAGCGTCACTGTGAAGTCCAGAGGTCCAGTATGTTGTAGATTTACTGTAAGGCTAAAGGAAAATTGTTTCTAAAGGACATCGACCATCATGAGTAATCGGTCTTTCTGCCTGCCTACGTAGTTGAGAGAACCATACTTGGGAAGACAGAAGGGTCCATTACAGTACTGGATCACCCGCAATGCACTGCACCAAAATCTATCCTAAGTCACATGCCTCTGCATACCAGCATCTTGCCCCCTGTAAGAGGATTTTTTCGAAGGCAGGGGAATTGTAGAGAAGAAAAGACCAAGCCTGAAGCCAAATACTGTGACTATATAAAATTCCATATACTGCACCTTTCCATTTACCACTGTGCATAATCATTCCCCAAATGACTGTCACATAAATATAAACCATGAAAGACAAAATGCATTAGCCCATATTGGACATAGACCCTACAGGCTACCACCACCACCACCTAAGGTTAATAAGGTACATTAATATGTCAAACTGAATTATACGTAGGCTTATTTTACAAAACATTCATGATTTATCTTATTGTTGTATGCTGATAAATAATAATGTTTACAATTACTGCAGCACTACTATAATGAACAAGAAAATTTGTAGATTTAATGAACATGCAGTCTTCTATAGACTTTTATTGCAGACATATGGGATTGAAACAATAAGGTGTTTTGCCAGTGCTTTTGTCCCGCTCTTAAATGGCTGCTTTAATTTCTATACGTCAAGAAAGAAGTCCTGAGGCTTTGTCATAAGATCATAAGGCTTCATCTGCCCATCCCTAATATAATATAATGTGTTGTTTTGGTTCGAGTCACTCACTTCTGTTGTGTCTCCTCTCCAGAACCAGTCTCAAGCGCATCTAAACACAATGTAAAGGTTCTGGGAGATACCATGAGGTAATGAATGTAGGGATTTAAGTGTATGTTAATGTGCTGTTCAGGTTATCTATTCTTCTATTGTAACCTGTTACATAAATTAATAAGATATACTGACATTAGTGTAATAGGAATAATCAAACTAACTCTTAAATGTGTCTTTTATAATGCTGATTCCTTGTACTTGATTTTCAGTTCCCCTTAATTTAGTGTCTTTTTGTGTTTCCTGTCTTTAACAATGTGTTTTTATCTATGCTGCTGCCTGTCTTAGCCAGATCTAACTTGAAAAAGAGATTCTTAATCTCACTGTTACTCTCCTGGGTAAATAAAGGTTAAATAAATAAAAAAAATAAAATAAAACTTGAATGTATTTGATGTAGTTTGTGTAGTTTTGATGTAAGGTGAGAGGCATGATTTCCCTACACTGTGATCGTGGTCGAGGTTGTCGCCAGGCTATATAAGGCTTGGCAGTTTTCGCCAAACACTGCTGCTGTCAGAACCACATGCTGCCGATCATCATCATGTGGAGAATATTGTATGTTCACAGCTGGTTAATTAACACCTGATTTGTCTGCAGCAAATCGCTGCCTTAAGCTTCCTGCTCTTAAAGTATCAGGGCCTAATTCACAAAGAATGAACTGCGGCCGCTGATAGCACCTTGAATTGCACTTCACTTGCACCCGCAGTTTGCTCCGTCTTAACGTCCTATTCACAAAGGATATTGCGCTAATGATATACCAGCGCAAACACACCCACAGTTTGGCAGCTGATTGCAGTTTGCCCCTGATTGCAATCAGCCACATGGCATGGCATGGTAAGTGCCTGGCAAAGTACTGAATACTGTATACCCTCATGTAGTGATGTCTGCTGGTGAGTCAGTCTAACAGTGTCGGATGGGTTGAGGCTGTGGATTTGACCAAGTTTGACCACTTTTCACTATTCCCTCTCACTTGTAGCCGTTTTTTTGTTATCTTTTAAATTTAATATGAATTATGGAACCGTTTTTGTTCATGTTTGTTTCCCCCGTTTCGTAAAATAAATTATTGAAAGTTGCTTTTGAAGTGCGTGACAGAAGTGCGTTTTGAGAACGACCACAGACTGTCACCTGTTCAACGCATCAATATCTTCGGATGCCATTAAAGTAATAATGATTATAATAATAATGTCAAAATATTATTTACAGACTGATTTAACAGACGATCACTGCTGCCACGATCCCTGGAAAGTCTGGGTGAGAGGCTTCCACAGAGGAGCGCCCAGTTTGCACCAGCTTTCTAAAGATGTTATTTACTTCACTCAAACTGCGTGTGGCTGTTAGCGCTGGTGTTAGTGAATTAGACGCTGTTTATCAATGAAGCTCATTTGCATAGAAAGGGGAAATTTTTGCACCAAATATATGCATATATCATTTAAATACGTGCAAATAACACCGGAGCACCGAGATGCAATCTGCTTGGCAGCGCAGTTAGTGGAGCATTTCACCCTCTGCGTGTGCTTTGTGAAGACGGTATCTGTTTGCTCCATTTTTACCGGTTTAGCAGCCGCAAAAGCCACGCAATCCTTTTGTGAATTCGGCTCTCAGTGTCCAGCAAAAAGGATTAACAGGAAACCATGTATTCAAGCACTGGACCTAAAGCTGACGATAAAAGTTGTGAACATGATCCATACACAACATTCAATCATTCAGTGTTACTGTATCAGGTGATATTATCATTATCTTCCATAGTCGCAGAAGTGACATAAATATGAGAGTGAATCGTGATCCACAAATTAGAAGGTGCTAAAGGAGCAGCAGTTGCTCAGTCTGTGAGGACTTAGCTTGAGAACTGGAGGGTCACCGTTTCAAGTCCCCGTACAGACCAAGTACTGAGTATGGACTAGTAGCTGGAGTGCCAGTTGGCCTCCTGGGCACTGCTGAGGTACAAAGTGCCTGTCCATGGGCAGCACCTCACTCTGACATCTCTCCATTAAAGCATGTGTTGTGCATGTGTGTATGTTGGCCCAATGCGTTCTCAACCCAACTTGTCAAATATCACTGGTTTTTCCATATGATGCATTAGGAATCCCCCTGCACCTATTGTTGATGTTCCAGGAAGGAGTGCCAGTTTCCTGTTGTTATATGCATTGTCTTTTCAAAATACATTTCTGTTTTCACAAGAAATGTACATAGCCCACAGTCTTTTCAAAATAAACGTTTAATGTTTGTGAAACTCCTTGTATATATGTGTATTTCCTTGGGCAAAAAAAGCACATGGTTAGGTTTAGAAGAAAATATCATAGCTTGGCTCAGCATTTATATAGGAAGCGACCAGGGCACTCGGCTCCTTATATTACGATATTATTGGTGACATTACAAACTGATTCTGCCTGGAAGTGTATATTACCCACATTGTCACCTGCAGTGTTTGAAACCAATGTCGTCTGGCAGCTTTATTACCTTAAGCTACCTGGTGGCGTATCATACCGACATTGTTGCTAGTGGTGCTTCAAAATGTCTCCATTGTGCAGCGAATCACACCGACATTGTTACATCTGCTGTTTCACATAAATGCCTTTCAGTGGCTAATCATAACAACGTTGCATTTCAAACCAACGCCCTCCGATAGTGTATCATACTGATGTTACCGGTGGAGTTCTAACAGAGGCATCCAGCGGCGTATCATACCAGCATTGTTACTGACCCAGCCCAGTGGCGTTATATACTGATGCTGCGAATGGTGATATTTGAAGACTTGGGAATGTGTGTGTGTGTGTGCGTGCGCGCTAGTGATGGCTGAATGACGCCTCATGAAGCATTTTCTTTATTTTCTGAGCCCACTAGATGGTGCTCTTGGTTTAAAGAGAGAGGCTAAAAGAATGGAAATCTAGTGTGTTTTAAACCTTTTGTTGGACAAAAAGCGCCATCTAGTGGGCTCAGAAAATAAAGAAAATGATTCATGAGGCTTCATTCGGCCATCACTAGTGTGCGCTCACAGATAAAACAAAAAACTACATTTTGGATTTTGTAGTTTGAGTGAACCTAATCTTTAAATTTGCTTGCAGCGAAAATCTACAGGGAGTGTTTTTCTGTTCTCTTCAATATAATCTGACGGTAAATCTAACATAGCTTGAGGAGATGCACCCATATAGCCATCAGAACAAAGAAACATCTGGCAGTGAGTAAAAAATAAATACATATTCATGGACAGTAGCTGAAACTGGAAACCTCACACACACACAATCACACACACACACACACACTGCAATAAATGTAAATAAGCCAGTCCAATTAACAATGTTTTCAATGTTGCCAACAAAGTGGTAGGCTTTCTAATTGACTCAGCACATCGATTACACACACACACACACACACACACACACACACACACACACACACACACACAAACACACACACACATGAAAAGAGACTCACTGATCCACTGACATATTCTTTTACATGTTGTTGGAATACAGTGTACCACACGTGATCAAATTCCTTTAAATCTCTTTGTACTTTGATTCCATGGCTTAACGCAGAAACACACACACAAATCAATGGTGCAAACGTTCTTAGCTTCAACACACAGAGTCTGCTTCAGAGAGGGATAAATCCTTTTGTTTTATTGAAAAGTTGGCCATTTTAGCTACACACACACACACACACACCAAGCAGTCTTCCTAATAGTTGCACGAGAGAATGATCCCAATGAACATGTGTTTTCAACAGTTTTCTGCCACTTGCATCAGTCTAGAAGGACATCCAATACAAACATGTGTAAGACATTGTGAATGAAGACTCATGCTGATGAATACGACCTTCTTGTTCAGTCTTAAAGTTCTGTTCCTTAGACAATAATCTTCGGGTAATCTGACAGCAACGTAAATTTTGTAGCAACTTAAAATGCATTTAAGATCAACTAAAGTTCAACGTTTCTGGAAGATTTTCTCTCTATAAAGTGCAAACAGACTAAAAAGTCACTTTTTTTAGCTGGTGACGGCTGAATTTAAATTGAACTGTGTAAATATGGAGGTGTTACAGTCTATGTTAGTGGTAGAGAGGTCATTTAAATGTGTGTTTAAATGTGAAAACAGTGCATGAATTAGGTTGTAAATAGTCAGAAATGTTTTCATGTTGCTCTGTTTTTAAAGTCTTCCATGTCTGCAATTTCCCTTGCACAGCCTGGTACTATCCTTAATTGCCTTCAGACATTTACCAAATATAACCTCCATAGTGTACAGCTGTTTTTTTTTTTTTTAAAAAGAAATGTTACCTGAGTTAAACTTAGTGAAATGTCAGAAAATATGAAGAGAAGGGAAATGGATTGACCACTGCTTGGAGCAAAAGGATTTAACAAGCAAAAAATATTGTAATACTTGTTCTTTTACTTTCAGTGGCAACCCAAGGACTGCAGCGTACCAGGAGAAGATATTGAATTCTCGAAGACAGGGGAGCTTAGGAATGACTTTTACACCTGAACAATTCTTCTTTCTTTCTTGGTGTCCACTTTTCGTGTTATCCGTCACCTTTTCTCTCTTCAGCTAAAAAAAATCTGCTCTTCACTTCATTTTAAAGAGCAAAAATAACGAAATCAAAGCTTTCTATTATGTTACAGAAGTCTGTAATTCCTGCAGAGATGTAAGTAGTCTACCAACACATTCTCACTCCAACTTGTAAAATACTGAGGCTTGGTCAGTGGCCCATGATGCTTTTGGATACCCCTCTAGCATCAGCTTTGAATGCTCAGGGACAGCATGTTAAATTATGCTTGTTACATGCATTGTGTTTATTCAAAACAAATGTTTTCACAGGAGTTTTTTAGCTGGTTAAATGCATATAGTCAATTTTCAAAATAAACTTTCAGCATTGGTGTAGCTTGTTTTTAGTTTACTTCCTTAGGTTTAGGCAACAAAAGCAGATAAGAATTTAAAAAAAAATATCATGATTTTGTTGTATTATACTAGACATGCTAGCATATAATGCTATATTGTTATGAAAATAACTTGGTTGACTTTTGGTTTCACATGGGACATGAACAGTGGTCTTACAGGTGAAAGTCCAGAGTTTGTTTGACCTATTCACCTCCAGTCCTGCCAACTCTATGGGGACTTTCTCTCCTCTTTATACTACAGCAGTTGCTTGGAATTTCTAAAAATGCCAACGCTCGGTGCTTTGGTGTCTGAATGGTCACTGCCAAAGCACCTGTACTTGACAAGTTGGGAGTTAGTCTGGGTTAGGTGTACTCGCCATCCTGTATATATTGTACACAATCAACGGACAGCTCAAGGCTCTGGCCTGTCATTACATTGCCCTGTGTTCAGCATGACATTTACAGTGGTTTGTGGTTGAGAAATTCAGTTATTATTTTACAAACAAATTGGAACAGAAATTATCTACCAACCAAGCCAATCATGTGATGTCCGTGTTTCAAGATGTGTGGGCTGGACCAGTTGGAATATTGGGTAGATGGGGGGGTCTGTCTGTGACTGATCACTTGATTTCTCTCTCGGACACACATACACACATTCACAGACAGCCACACAAGTGCACATTAATGGACAGTCAAGATTTGTTGGAATGGAATGAGGACAGCTGGATTGGATTTCCAGAGGAATCCCATTTCAGTCAACTCTAATCTGAGACAGAAAGAAAGACAGAGAGAGAGACAGAGAGAGTGGGAGAGAGAATTGTGCCCCCTGACTGTATATCTTTGTGTGTGTGTGTGTGTGTGTGTGTGTGTGTGTGTGTGTGTGTGTGTGTGTGTGTGTGTGTGTGTGTGTGTGTGTGTTTGCACGGCTATCATTGTGAGGACCATGGCTCATTTCGCCAAGTGAGGACATTTAGGCTGGTTCTCACTTCATTTTAACTCTAATAGCCTTCCTCCAGTTATGGTTTATGTGCTTCTCTCATAGTTTTCAGGAAAGTAAAACATTAACAACAAATGTGTGTGTTTGTGCTTCTTATCTGGATACACACACTTTTTGCTCTCTATTGCCCCAACTGGCATTTTCCATTTCCATCAAATACATAGAGACATTCACAAGGTTTTATTTAGTCAAACGGAAGACATGATATGAAATTTCCCGCTGGTTGACATGATGTATATTTAAGTTAAAAAAAATTATATAATGAACAAAGTTTGAATTTTACATACTCATAACATTAAATCTACAGTGACCCCATGAAAACTACTTGAATTCCAAACTTCTCCGCCTTTGTGATTCCAAATCTTTTGTTCTTCATCATTTGGCTTTTCTTGCTGCCTCTAAGGCTGCAAGTGCTTCTAATGTTTGGACCCTTGTGTGTTATATACATTGGTGGTGGAAAGTCACTAAGTCCATGTACTCAAGTACTGTAATTAAGTAACTATTTTAGGCACATGTACTTTACTTGAGTATTTCCATTTTCTGCAACTTTATACTTCTACTTCTCTACATATCAGAGTGAAACATTGTACTTTTTACTCCACTATATTTGTCTGACAGTTTTAGTTGCTATGTGCTTCATAAATTCAATTAATAGTACAAGATATAATCAACAAATAAAGTATAATATATTACATAATATATTACAAGACTCCACTGATCCCTGAGGGGAAATTCAGCTGCCTAGCAGTATCTATAGTCATTGAATTTGGCTCCACCTTTACCAGTGGCAACACTGATGCGATGAACAGAAAACAACAGAAGAAAATGACAGAAAAAAGCAGCATCTACACACCAGGTAACACAAATCACTTTAGAAAGCACCTGTCGGTATTACCATGATAGCCAGAGGTGATCATGAAAAAAGTCATGGAATTCATAGGCCTGGACGACTAACCAGTCTTTGTTGTCAGTGTATTCACACTTATATAGCCTCTGGATGTTTGTTTTTTAATTCTTGTATCTTCAAGAATATGCTCCAGACATAGCATATTCCAAAAGACAAGGTGATGTTGCATACTATATACTCAGATAAAATGTCCAAAACATGGTAAAAGCCATGCAAAACACAGGATTATGAAGTTTGGAATGTACAGCCCACACACTTCAGCTGATTGTCCATGATGCAGTGCTGTCACAGCGCAGCATAAATGACATTATAGCTACAAAGAGATGCATTGTCAGGCACTTTAAGTGCTTTCCTTTTGCATATTCCAGATAACATTGTTTAAAGAGAAAGGTTGGCCAACTCATCCAAAGGCTGCAACATCAGCATCAAATTGAACAATATGTATTATATGCTCCACAGTCTGCTTGAGCAGAAGCAAACACTGGGTGTTATGCAGCTGACTTCACTGTACCTGCCACCTTCACATTCAACCTGTACGGACTGATCGAAGACATTTTAAGACAGAAATTAGCTTGTCCTCCACATGGGCTGCCAATGTCATACCCTCTGTGATGGTTTTGTAACATCTTCTGAGCAAAGATTTTGCATCATATTGTGGCGGTTGCCTCTGCCTTTGCTGCACATTGAAAGTAGTGATAATGGACACCTCATCAGGCATCATCCTTTACTTATGAGCAGGTGATATTCACTGCTCTGATGCTATGATTAGTAATTCTAAGATTAATTGTCAGACCACACTACATTTCCTGGTGATGGTGTTGTTTAAAAAGATAAAACAAAATTAGCAAAGCATTACTGTTACATACCTGATATTGCTATCTGGGGTAGGGCTTTTTGAAAATGATTTTGTCTCCAGCAAAAGAAAAAAGAAAAAAAAGCACAAGGTGAAATAGGTTAACTACAAAAAGAAAATAATGAAATGAAAGAGGAAAGTAAGGGTAGGGAGGACTTGGCTTTGTAATTTCTTTTTTTTTTTGACATTAATGGCTATTTCAACAAAGATAAAAACAGTTCGGACAACAAATATGTTAACAAATATGTTATGTTATTTTTCTATTTGAAAAATCTTAATCTATCATCGTAATCTTCCTCAATTTGTGCCAAACTGGTTTTCCAGCTCCCTGCAGAGTGGATGAATCCTGTTGATATTTGTCAGAGATGTTTCCTACTGCACTGGACACATGTCAGCATGATGATGTCATCATAATATTTTTATAGCAAGAGAAACCTGCAGGTCAATGCTTTAACTTGCTACATTTAAGGCAACTCTCCCCTATTTCAAAGCTACTGATGTTTTCTGTAAATGTGTGCAAGCCGAGTCAGAAATAGACATTGTGTTATATGTGTTGTACATTACACATTTACAACACCTCCCTGTCATCCGTAGAGCCACCTAAAGTGAAGGTGAAGAGACCTTGGCCTTCAACAGAAAGGTGTGCAGTATAAAAAACACTTAGGAAAGTTTATGTCAGAGTGCCAAGTTCAAGGAAAAGAGGATGCAATGCATAAAAGAAGAAAACGCCTTGGGTCTTTAAAAGATGTGAAGAGCTTTGTGTACACAAACAACACTCTAACCCAAAGATTTTCACATTATAAAAACTGTGTTAAAGTTTGGCAAGCCAACTTACTTTTTCTTCTTTGCTGTTTGCTTTGTAAACATCAATAGTGTTGTGTTTAAGGTCGAAGACAAAAAAAATGTAGATATGCTCACTGGAGTTGACATTTCTTGCAGCTTTATTGAATGTTCTATGATATTTATGTGTATTGCTGAACCCCCTCAAAGTGTCCCTGAGCAACTTATGATCACTTGGCACAACGTTTGAAAGTTTGTCATTGTACTTTCAATACATCTTACATTCAAAGTTCTGAAACATGTAGTATCTGTTCTGAGTTTGAGGTCAATTTATCAGCCAACAAACACAGAACACTACATGTCCCTTTATGCTTTTGATGGAAATGGATTTTTACCCGTTTATGTCCACAGAGATAAGCTTTGTCCTAACAGTTTCATTTAAAAAGTTTTAGAGTTGTGCTTTTGTGTTTCCAGGCAGTGCAACATCAAAACTCACAGAGCAGAGGAACACAAAACTAAAGCCAACAAGCAAAGAGATGAAAATGCTATTTTTATTGCCAAATGCGGCCCTTGATTTCAGCTGATTGGATTTGAGAAGCAAAGATACAGGGTTGAGGGGAGAAAGAGAGAAGTGGGGGGGGAAAGTAAATTTCAGTTGTGGCACAAGAAAGCACTCACATCTTTGTAGCTGTTTGGATGAAAAAGAATTAAAAAAAAATAGTAAGTAGAGAGGAGGGAGAAACACATGGTAAGAGTGAGAGAGAGAGAGAGAGAGAGAGAGAGGCAAGGAGGGAGAGTGGTTGAGCGATAGAAAGCTATAAAAGTCCCATTAAGCTCTCAGCCTTGATTGCTCTACAATTAAATGTCCATTTTCTTTGACTACATAGACAAGGTTGGCAACTTCACTTCGGCAGTTGGTTTACTCTGTGTGTGTGTGTATGTGTGTGTGGGAGGGTGCATGCCCGGGTGTAAAAGCCAGCCATTAGTTGTTGAGGCTGAGTGGTGTTGCTAGACATTCACACTTACACATCAGGGTGCCAAGTTCCAGTAGCCTGCCAAATTGATTTCAGGTCAGGATCTGTTAATTAAATAAAGACTCAAACAGCTCCGGAGTCCAAAGCCCAGTCCCTGTAATCATAGTGTGTTTAGCCTGAGAGGGAGAGGGAGAGCTGTTAAACAATGTTCCTGTGTGACACGGTCAGAAATAAATCACCAGTAAAGCTTTCACATAGTATTTCATCAAGAGACTGCAATATACTGGAGTCTAAATGGATGATGTTTAGAGAATCCTGTGTTGTCAATGTGTTTGGGAAGACAGCTGGAAATGGTTCGTGGCAGTGGAGAAGACAGTCGTCAAATCCTTTATGTCAGTGAAAGTACGGAGGAAGAAGAAAACTCAGTTTTAGATTTTGATGGGTTTTGATGGTAGAACCCAGTTTGAGCTGGCTGGACTCTTATGTCAAAAGATGATTCAAGGAAAAGGACAAAGATGTTTTGCTACTAAAAAATTCTCTATATATTTTACTTGATTGAGATAATTTTAATTTGTTTTGTCACTAAATTATTAAAACGAAGCAATCTAAGAAATTTAGAGGGGAAAATGAATCACTCATAATCAAGGACACACTGCCTAATTTTTAGGGGTCACAAAAGCAATTATGTTATTATTATATTACATAGAAAAACCTGTTAAAAATAGGTATAGTGGCCTGAAATTAAAGCCACTTAGAGGCTGCATAGACCTGACACTTACCAACTGATGCACTTGCCTGCCCTAACCGACTGTTGTTCATCAAGTGAAAACAAAGAGTTCCACATCTTCCTCTTATCTTTGATGCATAGTTTATTTCTCACTGCTGTAGTCTTTATGTAAAACCATGCAAGCATCAATGAATCTTTTTCATCATGAGGGAACATACCCATGAAAGAACCATGAACACCCTTTAATTCATCACACACCTTGATAAGCTCATTTGTAGCACCTTTTTTCTATAAGCCCATAAAGAATCTCTTATTTTACTGGTCTTATTTAGTTTAGCTTTTCTAGAGCTCTGCAACCCTTCAACCTTTTTCTTTGTCCTTTTGTGTAACCACACCTGTTTTTAATACTGCTTGCATCGCTTGATTGCGCAATAGCCTCCACGGGCCTGTCCACAGTTTTACGCACATCCATTATTCCGTTTTTTTGTCGAAACCTGGTTTAAATTTGTCCACACTCACAGTCGCACAAAGTAAATGCAGTCAATTGTTCTCCAACGTTGATTACCAATGCATTGGATTTACACTCCAAAATACAATGAACTGTGTCCACGAGAGTGTGACTACCCGATTGGGCCGGGTTCAGTCAAAAATGTATAAATTGTATTCAGGCTGGGGTCGGATTCAGTCAGCTTTCAGTGAAAATGAAGTGTAAAAATAAATAAAATCCTATTCTCTGTCCTGTTTATTGCTTGGGCACTGTTATTTACATGACAACACCTGAACAGAACACACACACACACACACACACACACACACACACACACACTGGCTGTTTGTTTCTCCCTCTCCCCTCACTGGAAGCCTCGGACCTCCCGCCACCCGCTCCCGTCTCTAACACGGAGGTCTCCCTCTCCGTGGAGCACCCACAGCGCACGCCCAGCCTGTTAAATAGCCTGTAACCATAACAACTGTGTGACACAAACTCAGTGCCTTAATAGCCTAATTAAATAATGTCGGGCTCGGTTCAGTATCAGACATAACAGAACAGAATGAATGTCGGGCTCGGTCGTGTTTGGACAGAAATATGCGGCCCGTGCTGCACTCTCTGAAGCACTACTCATTGCCCTACCTCCCATCGGGCACTGTGTTAATGCCAGTGAAAGACTGCTCTGTGCTGCCGCTGCCACACCTGTAGATGATTTGAACTGTAGGAAGAAGCGTATAGACACAAACTTTTCAGCAGTTGTCGGCTTCCTCCTGGAGAAGCTGGATGCTGCCAGGGCACCTTGCTTTTGTCTCTCTTCTCATAAGTGTCACTCTAGCGCATAAAGTGCTGCTGATCACGATGCCTACTGTCGTGATGGTGAAGCTTTTGCAGTGTAGTTTTTTACTTTTAATTCAGTGGCTAAGCTTAAACTTAAAGCCACTGAGGTGCTGCACAGACAGGCTACTTACTAATTAGCACGCTCTCCTGACATAACTGACTGCTGTTGATCAGGTGAACACACAGAGTTCCACTTCTTCTTCCTCTTTGATGCATAATTTATTTCTCACCGCAGCTGTCTTCAATAAAAGCATGCAATCATCCATGAACCTGTGTCCATAAACCATTCAAAGGAACAAATTGTTCACCATTACAGTCAGCAGTGTGCACCTGGACCACAACAGCGGGCCATGTCAAGTGACTGAATGATTGGTTCTTACCTATATTTAGTGATGTCAGAATGAAGCCTCATGAAGCTTTTTTTATTTATTTTCTGAGCCCACTAGATGGGGCTCTTGTTTTAAAGAGAGAGGCTAAAAGAATGGATATCTAGTGTGTTTTAAACCTTTTGTTGGACAAAAAGCGCCATCTAGTGGGCTCAGAAAATGAAGAAAATGATTAATGAGGCTTCATTCGGCCATCACTACCTATATTGACAGATACCCATGACAGAACAGTGACCCCTACAGGACATATTAGCATCCAACATTGATTTTATACTAGGGATGACTCCTATAATAGGCAATAAACTGCTTTCCCCTTGCTAGCAGTAGATGAGTATGCCTTTCTTTTTCTTTTTTTTTGTTTGTTTGTTTTCTGGCGTGTCATGTTCAATGTCACAGATGGAAACGGGTTAATACAGTAAAAAGCAGCATGAAGTCCGGTGAAAATGTGGCGGTGGTTAGTTGTTTTTTATACTTCTGCAGTATCTCTTTCAAACTAATTGCTGACAAAATCTGAAATGATATTCAAGCACTTCTTGGACAGAGACAGAAGGTAATTTGTAGTGGCCAGTCATAAGCTGTGTCTCAATTTAGGGGCTGCAGCCTTCGAAGGCTGCATATGAACACCAATTGCGTCACATCGGCGCAACCAAAGCGGTCCCATTTGAAAGTCCCCTTCAAATGCGGCCGAGAAATGCAGCCTTCTTTCACAGAATTTGGAGGATGCAACGGGCAGCAGTTGCGGCAGATTACACTTTTAAATGTACATTTTGTGTACATTATGTGTTTGAGTGGAAATGCCATGCCTTGGAGCTATGTGTGCTCACTGACAAAAAATTTACCCAAGGGGACAATACATGTGCATCTATCTATATCTAAATACTGGGTATCAAATCACTCGAATAGCTGACAATACAAATGTTGTTAAACACAGGAGGCCTTCAAACTCAAGTTTTGTTCAAATAACGGACTAACGTTTATGACATTAGTGATGCTAACTGATGTTGCCAGTTAGCTTCTCTCATCAAGTGCAGCTGGTTGCTAATTAACAGGAACGCCAATGGGTCAGGTGTGAGCAACTGGCGGTGGAACCAGGAACAGAGCAGCCTGTCCCATTTCAGAGACCACTCGGTTTGGCTGATGCGGTCTTAATAGGATACAGCCAACATAGACCATGACAGCCCCTTCCTTCAAAGGCTGCAGCCCCTGAATTGAGACAAAGTGATAGAGTTCTAAAGGGATGACATTATTTGTAGGCCAGCAGGAAATAAGCTCTGTGGCTAACAAAAGCTTACGATGCTAACATGTTTTGTTCAGCTGGATAAATTTCACAAATGAATGAAGATTAACTTTTTTCGGTAGAACAAGACATGAAAGACTCTCAGGCTTGTGTTACCCACAGACCTTATTTCAGGCTTCTAACCAAAAACCCATTCAAAAAATCCATCGATTTGGACTCGAGGGAACCAGGAGTGCTGAAATGCTAACTCATTTCTGGGTTTTAGGTCTCATTCCTGCACCACTCTTGCATTTTGCCAGCAAAGGCGCTTAAATTAGCATGTCTACCCATGTGTCATATTTCCATCACTGCCAATCAAAGCTGATTGGATCTGGAGCCAACAAATACCCGTGACTTCTGCGGAGTCAATCATCCACAGAGTGAATGCTGATTGTAGCCTTTCCCATTAAATACAAAAGTCAAATGTTAGTCTGTGTAAGTGGGTTTTTGTCTGGTAAAGGAAAGGTGTTTTAGTCTCTTTCTCTCTCTCTTCCTCAAGCTGGCATCCACCTTGCATGTGTCATTTCATTTAGCACCATTATACAGTTCACACATCTATCATTGATTTTACTGTTGATGATGCTGATCTCTTTTTACCTCTTGGGGGAGGTGGAAACAAGTTGTGTACACAGCATTGACCTAACCGTTTTAAGTTTTTGAATTGCATTTTATGAGTAGGATCAGCAAGCAATAGGTCAGAATGGTTTATAGCATATATAGCATTAATGGGCTCTTGAATTTGGGGTAGTCGCAAGCACCAGATTCATCCCCCTAAATCTAGGTTCACCTCCCTTTCTTTGACCGCTTCCTCCTTCCCTCTTCCATAACTCTGTAGGACTGGCAGAGCACCTATGGGGCATGGTGTGAATGTATACATATCGATGCAACTGTCCAAGTGGGGGTCTGAGGAGGGTTTCAGGTTAGGCATGCTTCAGCTTCTTAAGACAAACCCAACTTAAGCAGAAGAGGGCCTGGTGTGCATGGGTTTGAAACAAAAGAGAAAGAAGAAAAATAACAAAAAGAAAAAAACAACAACAAATAGTACAACAGCAACAAAGATGGAGAACAACAAAGATGAAGAAGATAAACAACAAAGAAGAAAAAGAAGGAGAAGGAGAAAGAACAAACCACCAAAAGAAGTTGAAAAGGAACAACCGAGAAGAGCAACAACAAAGAACAACAAAGAAGAAGAAACACAACATTTAAGAACGAGAACACAGAAAAAGAACAACAGACAAAGAAGAACAAGTAAAAGAAAAACAACATAGACAGAACAACAGCAAACAACAACAAAGGAGAAATAGAACAACAAAAAGGAACATCAACAAAGGGAAAGAACAACAACAAGCAAAAGAAGAAAAATAAAAAAAATACAAAAACAGAAGAAAAACATGAAGAGGAAGAACAAGAACAAAGAACAACATCAAATAGGACAAAGAAGATGACAAACATGAGAAGAACAATGAAAAAGAACAACAGCAAAGAAAAATGAACAAGAACAACAAAGAAGAGGAAAGAATATATGGTATAAACATCACTCCCCACTAAATGACAGAACAATCAGAACAGTCCAGGTTACAGTACATCAAGAGTAAATGTGTGGACACTGCTCCAAGTGGAATGCAGTGTTTCAAAAGAAGAAATGCCTTCAAAAGTCCTTTAGAGTCTACTGAGAGCCTTTGACTGTATGAGCCTTCACACTGTGGGAATCCCCACTGCTCAGTCCTGCATCTGTCTCAGCATGATACATATACTGGGGAGAAAGGAGGAAGAAGAACAAGTGCAGCAGCACAGACTAAAGGGCAAATACTTCAGGCAAGTTGTTTTGGGACCTACTCAGGATAAGTGTGTTTCTCCTCAAACAGGACACCTCTGCCCAGGGTCTGATATTAACGCCTGGGCTGACAGCTCGATTGATTAGGTAGCTATGATGTGGCATCACTTTATGAATATTGAGAAACCGGTTAAACTAGATGGGGTGGAAAAAATAGACATCAGTAGATAAAAAGAAACAAAGGTACTTTAATGTGAAATAGAAGGTTTGTGAAAGAAGTAGAGCAATGTGACTGGCTTGAATTTGAACAGGAGGGGCACTTCACTGTTTAGTTTGTTGGAGGCTATCATCGGACAGGTGAAAAGGTCCTTTTGTTGGTGCGACCAAAAACCTTGAGCTAGAAGCCTTGACAGATCATGCAGCATAAACTCCCACTAATGGAGCAGAAAAGGACAGGAGTAATCCCACTATCTCAGAACGAGGCGGTGAGGGCTGTCACCTCCATGACAGCACAAAGAGGTTAATCTTCCTTTATGGAATTGCTCATACCTTTGCCAAAAGGAAAGGAATGCTCATTTTTGGTTTGTTAGCACCTACATAATGTTAAAGTTTTTTTAATAATAGACATGCGGACAGTGTGGGAATCTCCATGTACACTTATATTTTGATTCCGGTGTAGAAGTGCAACCTGCAAAAGGGCTGTGTAAAGGTAACATCAATCAGCAAGTGTGGGGATTATTAAATACTCTCTCAGCCAGTCACATCATTGGTCTCAAATCTCTCAAACCGCTGTGCCAATCACAGCTCAGCAAATGTAAAGCTTTATCTAAGTGTAGCCCAGTTATCCCCTAATATAATCAGGGAAGGGCCCTGAGTTCTTTAACTGAAATAAAATAATATACAATAAATAATAGTTAGGTGATGTAATCTGTTCTCTGTTACCTTTTAAACCTTTATATGTGTCTTGAGTCTTTTATTCACTGCAAATTAAGTAAATCTAAGCACGGTGATAATCCTTTAATCAGTTCCTTTAAACCCAAGTGCCTTTTCCTTTAAAACCTTCACTGATTCTAACCTGTATTCAGACACCTTCAATGAATGAAATAACCAAAAATCACATTGGAATCAGTGGTAAGAATAGTAAACTCAATTATTTACTATTAGAAAAAGATATAAAACAAATAAAATGCAGTCGTTTTTTAAAATAAAATATAATTCAGTCTCTTTAGACCACTTGTTAGTCTCTTAAACGCACATATAAACTTCCACAATAATACTTTTAAATTGGATAAACACCATATTCAACTGACATTCATGGGCCCACACTCACCAAGCTCACACACACACACACACAGTCACCCGCCGGCAATTAGTTCTAAATTTCCCCTGGTTGCAGGCCTGATATGATGCTCGGGTACGGTGAGGCTTAAAACTCTCTGGCCGCTTCACTCAAAAGAGCAACAAATAAAAATGGTACCTTAAGCAAACAGTGAAGTCAGTTTGGTGGTATGAAGCAGTCTCTCCAACCAGCAGTCAGCAGTCTTTTCCTGCTATTAACTTCAAAATAAAACACTCTTCAAAATAAAATAAACATTCACTCAACATGCTTATATCTTTACATCCGTATCTGTTTAACTTATTTATTCCACAGCATTTTTTAATCTTACAGGAAACAACTTTTTTAACCTTACTTATGATGTCTTTTTATGAACTGACTTTTAACCTTATTTAAAATACTTTTAATGTTTTAACAATTTTAAACATTAACTTTATTACATATGGTATTTTTAACCGGGTTACATAAGGAAATGTCTGGAGAGTGTCACAGCATGAACACACATCACCACAAACCTGTACCCAAAGACAAATGAAGTATGATTTACCAGGTCAGGTAATTATTACAATAACTATAGAAATAACAAATGAAAAATCTGATTTGGGGAAACCTTTTACATGATCATATTGGACCCATGCTATATCAACAATAACTCTGATGGATATCAGCTTGTACATGGTCTCATAGTGATTAATGTTACACGTAAGTGTTTGCTCTGCAGTGTGTTTCAAGGATAAAATATGTAGCTGCTAGCGCACCTCTACTAAGTTCAGATGTACCTTAAGTCACTTTGTTCTGGAACCTGCCCTGACTAACTAGCTAGCTAGCTTGCTCATGAGAACAATGAGGCCCTGTCTACACATATACAGATATTTTTGTGAACAGGTATCTTCCCCCTCCATAAAGACAAAAAGAAATCTGTCCACACTAAATTCTTGCCAGGGTAGATGGTGGTGATAAATGCTACATCAACAATACGTCAAATAGAGATGATGATTCTGAGCGTATACAGTGAGTTTAACTTTGTTGGTATTAACAAACCAAAATACAGCAAAACATAGTAACTTTAGTAAATTATTTCTTTATTTTTACATATTACGTATTGCACATACGACATGTGACTCTTATGTATGGGCGGACAGTGACATGGAGATGCTGCTGAGCGTCACCCTACATGTTACGTTTGTTATGTCTTTGTTGGTTGCTGTTTTAATGGAACACTATAAGCTGTTATGCAGTAACATTACATAGACTATAACCCTAGAATTTCTTTTTTAAACACAGGCTATTTCTCATTAGCAGTGAGCCATAAAACAGCAGGCCATAGACTGTCAATCTCTTGAGCCCATCGCTACACACTTTATATTGTAATGGCACTTTACCTTTTTTTATGTTGTCATTTTGTTTTTTGTTTTTTTTATTGCCAACGACTGCTTCTCTGTAATTGTGGAGCGTATGGTTTGAAAAATAACTTGAACAAGCCTATTGCTGTGTATTGATCGTTTTTAAAGTTATGTTCCATTTGTAAGTCATGTTTTCTCTTCTTGTTGTACTCAAGGCAAAACTTCAGGGGTACAGAAATGAAAAAACGAAAAAGTGGAAAACAGTGCAATTGAAGAGGAGGATGGTGGTGAAGCTCATGGAAAGAGCAGACACACAAAACACTGACAGTATCGACAAAATAACCTCCAACGTTGCACAACTCACAACTTCAGTAACTGAAGTATTTCTCCTCTGAGGCAAATGTTTTCAGGAACCTCTCTAGACAATGCTACTCCATATGCCACCATACTACACACAACCCTATTGTAGCACTTACCCCTGTTCACATAGCCACATAGCAAAAAACACAAGGTCCCAACTCCACCACCAAATACCTCACAATACCCTGATCCATTCTTTTACAGGCAGGTTCTGTTCAGTGATGACTTTGAGCCACAGTAAACACAACGGTTTACTATTAAACCTACAGCTGATAACTTTCATGGAGATATCTTTGTGTTATTTTTGCTGAAAATGCTCTGAAAGAAGTGAAACCCTGTGATGAGTTCTTCTGCTTTGGTTTGGTAAAATGCAGCCTGTGGGCCTTGGTGAATTTCAAGTCAAGCAAAGCTCTATTGCATAATTAAAAAGTAAACCAGATTTATTGACGTAAACTGAAAGTAAAGAGTTTAATATACATATACTTGTTTATCTAAATTAAAATAAATGGCAAATGAGAGTCCATGAAGACAAGACAAGTGGGAAGTTACACAGTTTCTTGTACTTTGTAGAGGGAGCCAGACACAGAGCCGATATATGCCCAAGTTAATCCCCATGTGCTAGTCCTTGCTGTGTTCTTTGATAGCCAGAAGGACCTCATGGCTGTCTACAAGCTGGGGTGACAGTCCATGGAGGCCTTATTGAGAATTCTGCTATCAGAGAACACACACGGCTCTTCACATGAGGCGCATGTATTGATCATCATCTGCTGGCTGACACATGGCTTATCCTACAGTATGGTGTCCAGGGCCTTTTATGTTCCCATGTCTACAGTCAGCAGACTGGTGCACACTGCAGTGGAGAAAATTGCAACACTTCACCATAAGTCTACAGACGATCTATCTTTGGAGCACTGCAGGAGAAGGCAAAGCACTTGCACAGCTGGCAATGTGTGCCATGTCCACATAACGACCACCCACGAGAGAGTGATTTGTACACTTTGGGGACTAAAGGCCTGGGAATGGGCCACCATACTTTAGAATAAATGTGTGCCTTGAGGCCCTTTGTGTTTTAGTTATGTAGATTCATAAGTTGCCTTTAAATTTGAGCTGTGCCAATATGGTGTAAAGGAAATCAATAAATTCAAAATGTTAAACTTGTTTTATCAATTTTTTTTATTATTTTTTTTTACTCATTCTTCAAGCAGGTCCAAAAATCTGAAACTGTTGATCCTCCTTTTGGCCTCCTCTGTCATAAATGCCAATAATGCTCCCCTGGAGGCACACGGTCTTTCTTGGGGGTAGGGGACAAACAGAGGTGGATGGCTCATCATCCGCCTCTGCAGTGATGTCGTCACTTGTGCCAGGCTGTGCAGAATACTCCTCATATGCTAGGCCACAAGAAGTGGCCCCAGCTCCAGGAGATTATGAGCCACAACCACTGGAGGCTACGTCAGCCACAGGCTCATGGTTTCCCCTGAAACAAGTCCATCAGGACTGGGTGCTCAATAGCAGGCCTTGGGCTCCTGGAAGATAACAAAGGGATTTATCAGCAAATCTTTCATGATTTTACTCCAACATGAAGATGATGAAGGGCGGCACGGTGGTATGGTGGTTAGCACTGTCGCCTCACAGCAAGAGGGTTGCTGGTTCATTCCCGGGTGTGGGAGCCCTTCTGTTCTCCCCGTGTCAGCGTGGGTTCTCTCCAGGCACTCCGGCTTCCTCCCACAGAAAACCTATAGAAAAACAATTTGGTTATTGGGTTAATTGATAACTCTAAATTGTCCGTAGGTGTGAATGTGAGCGTGAATGGTTGGCTGCGATAGTCTGGCGACCTGTCCAGAGTGTACCCTGCCTCTCACCCAATGTCAGCTGGGATAGGCTCCAGCCCCCCCACAACCCTCAAGAGGATGAAGCGGTTAGAAGATGAATGAAGATGATGAAAATGATGAAGCGCTAAGTAGATAACTCTCTGATTAGTTGAATCATGCTACTTGGCTTTGGTTAATTAAGGGACTAGATACAACCCCTTTGCCCCTTGCGCCTTACTTTGCACTCAGATTATGTACTGATTAACTCGCAACAGTGGTTGGACACACCCTTAATGCACTTGTGCCACACACTTTAGACCATGCGCTATAGATCGCTTAAATAGGGCCCAGTATGTTATTAGCAAGGTTTATTCTTACATAATTTGACTCATGAGAGTTTTATGTGCAAAGTGAGGGGACGGGGCTAAGTGCGATCACTTCACAATCAGTGAGATACTTAAAGGAGAAGTGCAGTATTTTGCACTTTGAGCCCCATTTCTGGGTTGTTTATCATGAAATAGAGTGGCTAAGACCAAAATAGTGACTAACATTTTCTGAGAATTTGGCTTTCCCCTGCCAGTGCAACAGCGCTGCCTATGGCCATGTGTGACTGTGAACCTGTCCTAAAACCACCCTAAACGTTTTCAAGTTTGAGTGGTCAGTGATGTTTGTTGATGTTCTGACATGAAAATCGTAGCAAACTGTGGTTTCTATCTATGTTTTCGCTATTCATCTTGATTGTGGAACTATTTTTTCAGCTGCCTCACACCTGTGTGTAAACTTCCGCTTGATCGTTCATGTGACCCTGAAGCGTTATACAGTCTAGCCCACTTAATGGCAATAATGCTCCTCTACGTGGGTGTCGCCAACCAGCAGGAAACCATTGCAATGCAATGGGACACAGAAAGCAGAAGAAGAAGGTTGGCGTTGTGTTCAAAGGCATCATACTGCGAAGGTTGTTTACAAGCAAGTAATCCATTGTGCAGTTTTTTAAACTTACTACAAAACTTTTTTGTTCGTTCTCATTCTTCCTCCAGGAGCGCACACAACACTGTCGAGCTACTACAATGACCACAACCTTGTCATAAACAACCCCCTTTCCGTTTCCAGTGGCGGATTACTACCAACGGACAATGAGGCTTCCTATAGAAAACCAATGCATTACACAAAATGTCAAATAAATCATCAAGGAAACCACAATTTTTATGTTAAAACATCAAGGAACACCGATGACCACTCGGTGAGTTTCATGGAAACGAATGTTTAGGGTGGTTTTAGGACAGATTCACACATGGCCATAGGCAGCAGTGTTAAGCCAGGCAGGGGAAAGCCAAATTCTCCGAAAAAGAGCAATCATCACTATTTTGGTCTTAACCACTCTATTTTATCATAAACAACTCAGAAATGGGGCTCAAAGTGCAAAATAACGGACTTCTCTTTTAATAATTACTGCACACACTATATTTAGTACGTCACAGTATGGTAATAGCGTGACATTGCATCGATTATCACACTGTGCAGCAGATAGCATTGACAAAACAGATGTAAAAGAGTTAACTCACCCCAGGGCTTCTTGGCTGTGTGCCAGGTGGTCATTTTGCAACCTGTATTTACTTCATTTCAATGTGTCCTTGTCTGTCCCTGTTAAACAACACATTTTATATCTATGGTTAACAATAAGAAAGGTGGTGTGTGTGGTTTAGCCTATCAGTGACAATGTGATTCTTGGAATGAGCGGCTAAAACACTTGAGTAACAGGTGGTGTGTTCTACATGTTTTATTCCACAGTTGCTCCAGGAGAGGATTGGCGTACTTGTTAAGCACTGGAAGTCGCACCCATAATTCACACAAAGTATCACAGGGGCTATGGACAAGGTGGATAGGCCGTTATGGCTTTCAGCTTAACTTGACTTCAAGGCTGCTCTCGTGTGTCCTTGCTCATCGCTTCACAGACGTCCCTCCTATTTCCTCAGAGCAGAAATCAGAGCTTTTAGACTGTCCTCATGATGGCAGACCAGAACAACTTCGGGTTCAAGCCAGGAGCAAGGAAATATCAAATAAGAGAATTGGAATGCACGCCGGGCTTCAAGGACAAGAGGAGGGGCAGCAGGACTGAAGACTATTCTGATTCTGATGCCTATCTCTCTGAGTCAGGAGAGCA
Source organism: Epinephelus awoara (assembly GCA_035609425.1). NCBI lineage: Eukaryota > Metazoa > Chordata > Actinopteri > Perciformes > Serranidae > Epinephelus > Epinephelus awoara. Next base: position 30,449,891 of record CM069309.1, read on the forward strand.
TGTACAATTTTGAGTCTGTCATCTTATGCACACCAAATCCCAACATCTTAAATAAGTATAACATTTGTGTATTTTTTTGTTGTGTAAATGGATCAAACAATAAATGACAACATTTTTCAAATTAAATGAGCTAAATGTTATCCCTTATTTTAGTGCAAAGATTTCACAAATGGTAGATAAAGTGTCTGAGTGGTAGACATAACCAAACACATCCTTGTCACAATGGCAGGCAGTGAAAAAAGTTCATTTCAGACACTGCCTCTGACCAACAACCAACCAGTCTCTTCTCTCCATATCCCCCTCATCTTGTCTGACAGGCACACTGCAGAAAAATGAGTTCACCTTCCTACTATTTAGCAGTGCACCAAAGACTAGGCCTCAACATTAATTTTGTCAGCCACAGTGAAGCCATTAGCTACAAATGTTTGCATGGCTGCAGGCTTGTTAAATTAGCTTGTTAGCAAAAGCTTGCAAATGACTTTAGCTTGTAATGAAGTTATTCCAAGTCGATATTTTGTGCCCAAAGATTAATGTTTTTGGTAAGTAGCTGTGTAATAACTAGGGTGATGTACAGCCTGCTGCTCGGGGCGATGAGGTCCACTTTGCATCAATTGATTCACCCAGTTGGGCTTAATTTTGTGATAATGACCACCTGGCCTGCTGCACAATATTGCTTAGTCGCTAAAATTAAACATTTATTATTTTTCCACCCTTGTATTGTTATTTTGCCTACATTATGTTTGGGTATTATAAATATTCCTCATACATGCTTGCTGGGCAAATATATTGTATTTTTATTCTTGCTCATAATTTTACTTAATGCCATGCCCCTATCCAATTTGCTCTACGCTTATTTATATTCTATCCATTTTCTTTGTTGTAGCTCTTTGGATTTTTCTGTTGTAATAACTCCATCACCCCACGGGGAACATAAAAAATTCATTTGTTCCTATTTCATTTCTTTATGCTGTCTATTCACATAGTTGCACAGCAGCAATTAAAGCTGCAGGAAGCACAAACACTTGTGTGGGTGTGTGTTTTGCCGATCAGTACTTTGTTGTTTCTTTACATCCTTCTGTCATGTTTCTGGAGCCAAAGGATGATTGTCAGAGGTAAGTTGTACATCATCTGGGAGAGTTTCCAAATATAGACCAGTGACAGGCTGACAAGCTTATTTATTACTGTGCTGTAAATTGTGTTGTCACTATAGATGTGTATGAGTACATGTGTATATATATATGTATATATATATATATATATATGTATGTATGTATGTATATATATATATATATATATATATATATATATATATATATATGTTAGGCATGCTCCTAGCTATTTGGGATTAGGTGGACCTCATAAGTATAAAAAAACTTAACATTGTCTACAATAATAAAGTCCCAATGTCCTCAAATAAGGACTTCCTAATTTACAGTGTCTTAGCTTGTTACTGGTGCTAAAATTAGTCAAGTTTCAACAATAAAACGTGATCAAGTCCTTAAACGTCGGCACGACACTGCCATTTTGTTTTTACATGGATTAGTGTATTGTACTCTTTTTACCACTAGATGGCACAAAAAGAGTGTCCACCAACGTGGACAGCAGGTCTAAATAAAGGCGAATGAAATATAAGGTCAAGTAAACCTTAAGCGTGATGTTCTCCTATGAGCACGCCACTTAGTGCAAATTTTCCCTCAGAGGATTAATAAAGTATATTTAAAAAAACACACACATTCTCACTCCAACCTCATCACATATTGACGTTTGGTCATGGACTTTCCATGTCCACAAATGACATGCAAGGTACCCTGGATGCATTGTTTGTTGACGTTCTGGGACACCGTGTCAAGTTCTGCCTGTTACATGCATTGTATTCTTTCAAGATACTATTCCATTAAAAAGCCGCCGTGTATAATGCCGATGTTAAAGGACACCTTATTTGTTGGTTTCTGACGCCGCAAGTCACTGCCCAAGCGCAGGATTTTGATGACTTCTGAGTCAGACCAGGATCTCTCAGGATGATTTTACACACAGTGTTGCGGATAACATGGTGCAAAAGTAGTGCATTACAGTAATATATTATCATATTATATTTTTAGCATTATATTATTTTTTAGCAGTAATTAAGTAAGGTAATAAGTTACCAACAGGTTTTCAGGTGATGTCATACATTTACATTTTCACATGACATGGTATCACCTGCAATAAAGTGTTTAGTGTTTTCATTAATCCACACTTGGCTATTTCTGCCAGTGCACCACCAGGAAACATATCACTCTAAGGTTTTTGTGTCATGTGTCACTGTAGGCTATGTTCTACAAGGGTGTCAATGATTGGCACATTTGGGTGATGTTTTACTGTGTGTTAGCATTTTCACTGTGTTTCCATTGATATACCTACAATGTCTGCAGCAAATGCCATCATGCTCAAAAGGCTGTTTGGAAGCAGCAGGGATAAAAAAGTTGGGCTCCAGTTCATTTTTGTCTTGTCCTGGTGGTTGGCACATCTGGTTGATGCGGTCAAATGTGTGTTAGCGTGTCGGATGTTTTTCCATTCATATCCCCGACCGCCCCCTTCTTGGACGCAACCCTCTCTCTGGCGCTGTTGTAGCTGACCGGCACACCGGAAACTCACATTTGGGTCTTCTCGTTCTGGAGGAAGACCCACCTGCAGGTCAACTGTTCAAATCGATTGAACCTTGAATGATAGCAGTTGTAAAGTACTCTCTATATTTAATACTAATAGTATTTACTAACAATTACTAATATTTCGGACTTAACAAGTTATAATTAATTATGAATGTTAAAAACTGTTTTTGAGGTACAGATTTCAATTTTCAATGATTATGATGTGTGGTTAAAGTCCAGGACAGACCAAAGATTCATGACGAGGTGAGATGAAACTTGAAACTACTTGCAATGCGCTGTTATGCCTCTTCTAAAAACCTGCCGGTTCACACCAACACAACTAGATGAGATGGCGCATCATCCCTATGCAACAACTCAATGTGCTTCTATTCTGATTTCCAGCTTTTCAGGCTTATTTTGTAGCGAATATGATTTGTAGCTTCTTAAAATATGAATGAGGATAGTGACTGTAGTGGTGATGGAACAGCAAAAGCACATGCAGTGAGCAGCAGCAGCGACCCACCATCTGACACTGGCACACTATGAGGACGGAAACAGAGGGCTCGGTGAGGACGGGGCACCTACTACAGCAAGCACGCCATCTGTGGTTTGGCCGACTGGCTGTTGAAAAAGGTGATGCTACTGACAGCTACTTCACACCACTGCAATTTTTTTCTTCAGTGTTCTTAAACAGATTTGTCTCGTCATGAATCTTTGGTCTGAAGTGGGTTTAAGATGTGTACCTTGAATGTACATAAGCCAGAGTGCATAAAAAAGCATCAAGGTAAGGCTCAACCCCTTACAGAGGTCTGGGCTAAGCCCCCAGTGTTCTCAAATCTTAGAAATGCCCTTGACATACAGTGTCTGTATAACTGAAAGATGTATTTTATTTATTTGGTTCCTTTTATATTATTTTTTATAATTCATCTATAGTATTTCAGGACATTGATTAAGTTTATCTTATCTTACCAGGCTGAGGCATGTGACAGTGTTTCAAGCAGCGCCTTTAATTAAGATTTATCTTTAACCTGTAAAGAATCAAGCCTTTTGAAAAAAAGATGGATATATTGCGTATTCAGCACATTGATCAGCTTACCATCAAGAAAACATATTAGTAAGAAGATAAAGTTTGTATGGGAAGCAGACCTATCTTCGGGATTTTGAAAAAAAAAAAAAAGCAACAAATGATGAATGAGCTGGCACATACTTAACAACATAGTATTATGAGGTTATTATACATAAAGAAAGATACGAAATGTTGGCTGTTGAGAGAAATAAACCAGAAAAATCATTTCACAAAGCTGCGAGGTAATACTGTTTTTAGCTCCCGATAGCAGTAGATGTCTGAAATAGGAGGGCTTGTTCACTTACAAACTTTGTGAACAGCTCACTTTAATGAATGTGAGGCCCCTTTTTCCTGTTTGCATAATGAAACCAGACAGCAGCACTAATGTGAGTGCGACATTTACTGCAGTTACATTCAGGCAGAACTCTTTAAGAGGTTCTTAAATGTTTGCGAGAGTGAGGTAAAATCCAATACAACTCCCTATTTCACTGCATGTGCGCCTCCGTTTGAGCCCGTCTCAACAATATGTTAATTTGCTGAAAGACTCAGTATTGACACTGACAGCTTCTGGAACACCACATACCTTATTAAACAAGGCATTTCTTTTCTCCCAGGCATAAAGTCTGTTCGAAAGTAGGAAAATATCATCAGCGTGTATATTTCTCACAGTACCTCTTACTATGTTTGCAGCATAGATTTTAGGATGGCAGTGTTAGTCTGTATGTTTGTCTGGTCAGTTAGTTGGTCAGTTCAGCACTGTGGTCCAGACTGAAAGATCTCAAGTACCCATTGAGAGCACAGTTGCCCACGTACAGTTTCACATGGTGTGTGTTTGGGATACAGGTCATAGGAAATTGCAGATTAAATAGTCAACTGAACCCATTAAGAAGAGCAATGTATTCAGACAGAGCTTTTGTGAGTTTGATAGTACGATTGCTTTATTGAAAGTACAGTAGTACCATTGCCAATAGTGGGATAGTTAGTGGGCTAAAACTGTACATTAGTAGTTGAGGTAGCACGTTGAAAGGCAGATAGTTAAAGTGTTTATATGTTGTACTGACTTAAAAGTGGTGCATACTGGTAGTTCACATGGGAAACATAGATTGACCATGTCAGTGAGTAGAAAAACGTGGGACAGACAGAATGACACAGTGACAGTTTCCGTGATTATGTACAGCATACCATACCATGACGTAGTCATACCAAAAATGAGAAAAACAACAACATTGGGCCACAGGGGGAGCCACAGCGATCGGTCGCATTTTAGCCATTTTTAAGCATTTTTCTGTTGTTATAGCGCCACCCAGTTGCCAATTAGAGTTAAATTTCTCCAGTCACCTTGAGGCGTCCTGTTCTACATATCTACCAAGTTTAGTAAAAATCGATATGGCGGTTAGGCCTAGATAAGAAATTAGCTCTCTAGCGCCCCCATTTTGTTTGATGGGGTCAATAATGGAGGGGTCCCCTCAGATTATGTGTGGTCATATGCCTACAAAGTTGCGTGGTGATGGGTGAAACCCTTGAGATGTTATACACCTTTATGTGATGAGCCACGCCCTCCGCAATATTCATTGCCTTATAGAAGCTCAATTTTAGTAAGTTTTCCAACTTTTGCCAAGAGGGAACTTTAGATATTGGTCCCTAGATTATGTTCACCAAGTTTCATGCAGATCGGTCAAACTGGTTCAGACATTAATATCCCCCTCACAATGAGTTGTAATAACTAGCAGCTTTACTTTCCTTTGTTCTTACTATTAATTAGCAAATGCTAGCAAGCTAGTGCACTAAATCAAAATGTTAAACATGTTAAATATTATTCCTGCTTACTATTAGCATGTTAGCATTGATATCAAGAACATGTTAGCATGCTGACATTAACATTACACCAAAGCTCCACCGAGCTGCTGGCATGGCTGTAAACTGCTAGGGGGGTTTCACTAAGTCTGTTTGAAATTACAGTTAGGGGTGGTGCAAAATTTTGCACCATTGCAATGTTTTAAATTCAACTGAGTTTTTTTTAAGACCCCAAATGTAACTGAGCTCAGCCGCAGTTCATCGTATGTCCATAATGTGTGGCTGAATACAGAAACGCATTGATGTGTGATGTGCATATCTTTAAAATATAGTGGAGCACAAGAGAAAGAGTATTCTGCTGAAGCTAGAGAACTGGCTGGAGAGGACAATTTGGGGAGTGCAAGCATGCATTCACCGTGCAACAGGAAGGCTGTATGTGAGAATATATTGAATACCCTGATGTTGTCAGGTCTATAAATTAGCAGTGACAAGGTGAGCTCTGAACAATCCGTGGAAAACTTTTTGATGAACTTCAAATTAGCTCAACTGAATATTCTTTTATTTCTGTAAGCAGGCAACATATCAGACTGTGTGAAAACTGTTACTGAACCTTTAGTAAAAAAAAAAACTGTGTGGAGAAAGTAAAAGGTTGTTGCATTACTCTTTAGTAAGCAATGCCCTTAACACAGTGCATTTGGTTCTTGTGCATAAATGTAGATTCTAATGCTGCTGTGATGTCTGTATCAAACTAAACTGAAGGAAACAACAAAACAAACACACACACACACACACACACACACATAGACACACATAGATTCAACAAGGTGCTGGAAACATTCCTCAGAGATTTTGGTCCATATTGACATGATAGATCTGGTGACTGTGGAGGCCATTGGAGTACAGTAAACTCATTGTCATGTTCAAGGAACCAGTTTGAGATGATTTGAGCTTTGTTACATGGTGTGTTATCAATCAATCAATCAATTTTATTTATAAAGCCCACTATCACAAATCACAATTTGCCTCTACAGCATACGACATCCCTCTGTCCTTTGGACCCTCACAGCGGATAAGGAAAAACTCCCCAAAAAAAACCCTTTACCGGGGTGCTGCTGGAAGTGGCCATCAGAAGATGGGTACACTGTGGTCATAAAAGGATGGACATGGTCAGCAACAATACTCTTTAAATTTAAATGAATTGGTACTATGTATATATATATATATATGTATATATATATATATATACATATATATATATATATACATATATATATATATACATATGAATGTTATTATGGCTGTGCAGATCTGTCATTATAGCTAAATGGATCTGCTTCCAACTATATACATATATATATAGGCTATATATTTAAATATATATACATATATGTACATATATACACAAAGCATCAGTTCTTAACAGCTAGTTAAAACCATAGATAAAGATGAGTAAAAAGACACCTACTTCACTTAGATAACATTTCAAATCATGAGCCAGCACTGAAGTGTTATGAGACTGAATGATTCATTAAACAGATCATGCTGAGCCATCATTTATTCAACACATTTCCAATTGTTATTTAACCACAATTTGCCGTGTACTGTTCATTCATGTCCTGTTCATTCCTTTTTTAAATTGATTCATCAAAATTATCATAATGACATCCTGCTTAGTCCAATAAGTCACACACTGATTTGATAAAAGCTAGAGAAGATCTCAGTTAAGAAAAAATTCTTTTTCCTTTTCCTATGCTTTTTCACAGTGCTGGAGAGACAAGCAGCCAGACTCGCCATTGTGCCCATAATCACATTAAAAGCCTACAGCGTTATGGCCATAGTAACCATATGTTGTTGTCGGATGATTTAAATCTCCCATCATCCCCTTTTCCCCTACCTCTCTATCTCCTCCTCTCTTGTTGCTTCTCTCTATCTTTCAGCCTCATGAATACTGAATAGCACATCAAATATTCATAGCACACACACACACACACACACACACACACACACACACACACACACGCACACACAAACACGCACACACACAAAACACACTCATCCATGCACAGGGATACACACACACACACACACACACACACGGATTCTTAACAAACGAATAGCGCACATGCTCGTTCTCGCCCCCTCTCTGTCTTATGCACTTGAACGCACCCGTACACACACATATACATACACAAGCAATCATTCACATGCTGCGAGAGAAAGAACCAGCTCAAACCAAGCGGCCATGAAAGTTTAATACACCCGGTGTCCAACGGATTCACAAACAGAAACACACACACACACACACACACAGCTACGAGTGTGCGCAGACACACCACATCTCTCTCTCTTTCAGTCAAAGCCATTAAAGTTTAATCTACAGGATGTCAAGTGGATTCATTGTACTGAGCTGTTTGTAGCACCTGTATTTTTACACTCCCTAAATATTTAAAACATATTCATACTCCAGGATACAGCCATCATCATCATCATCATCATAAGCCAGCTGTAAGGTTGGGGTAGCCGTCAGGACTGTTAGGTGGATTCATATTTATCAACAGGAGAAAAAAGTAATATGGCTCTTTATCATGGTATTCCCTCAGGCACAAAGCTGTGCCAACGGCTCCAGTCTGCTTTAAATCTGTCTGCTGTATACACAGTTAACCTTTGCTCAAGAGTCTGTTGTGCTTCTTCAGAGGCCTCTAATTGGCCAGTATATCAACTATTAGTGAGCATAATCAACTATAATTACATCTCACCAACCTGTTATCTAACAGCCAATGTATTCCGTGATGCAGCAAGTGAGAAAGCTATGTTTCCATTTTGTGAATTTTATTTACCATTGCAAAAGGATTCATAAGGATTCTAAAAGATGTGATGTCGCTCTGAAAACGAACTTAGAGGAATAATTCAATACTGATGCACTTATTCACTTTTTCAAGAACAAGATGAGATGATACCAGTTCATATCTGGTGGAGCTGGAGTCAGGACATTACCATGGACAGATTACTGAATGGTCTCAGGGGCTTCGCTGGCCTTCACCTGCAAAATGTCATTCTCATTAACACATACCAACCAGGAAGATGCTCAGAATGACTGCCAAAGTATTGTGATGAGATAGAAAATAAAAACAAAAAAAACAACTGACCTGTCTTTGTCCAAATTTCAAAAATAAACTCACCAACTCAACAGACCACTTACAAACAGTACTGTGATAACAACACTTTGTCTTTTTAGGGGAAGGTATGTCACCATTTCTTGAAGAGGAACATTGTGTCCATCCACCCAGTTGGCAGACACAGGCAATGAGAATTAGTTTTTCAGGCACTGTGTTACCAAACCTGGCAACTTAGCTGGGACAGCAAGCCTTTAGGAAGCTACAGTACACACAGTCCCTTCGCCTGGCTGGTGTAACTGACTTAAAAACTGAGTTTCTACTTTATTAAAAAATTTAACACATGAGATACAGTGTGTTAATTAGTGAACACTGGAATGTGGAATTTCAAGTCAGGCATAACCATCAATAGTGTGTACTGATTGATCAGCATACGTCTTCATCACAAGGCCTGTAGTTGCACTCTTTAGTTCACTCATTCACTATTTCTTACATACTAAACACCCAACCATTTACTCTATGGTGGACTCTAAATGTAGTTTTGGGATGAATCCTCATCATATGATCACATCATTGACAAGTGCAGTGTTAGCTGTAATCTATCGGATCAAAGCAATGTGATGTGGGGTGGTTAGTGAAAAAAAATAAAAACATACCGTGGATATTTAGGGGCACTACAGTGAATATATTCCTCACTTATATATCAACTTCTCAAATAAATGACAAACAGGAAGTGTCAGTGTTTCCTATTTATTGATTTATTTGTAGCTGCCTGCACCACAAAATCAACACTGACCACCACATAGTGATTTTCTGTGTTAATTTTACTATTTAAATTAGGTGAAATCTTTTTTCATTATAGGACAGTGTATTGATTCAGCCCCTCCTTGCCCCACTATCACTTTCAGTTTATCAGACAACAAATTAGACAAGAATTAGCTATTGCACCCTATGGCCCCTCTGCCTCATTCCCCGCTGCTAAAAGACTATTTCGCCAGGAGGAGTGCAACACCAATGGGCTGGTGGCCAGCAGCAGCACTGGGTCTAATCTGTGTAACAGCAGCAACAGAAAGTTTGCTGATATGGCAGGGATTCAGGGTGGTGTGGGATTAGACCCTCGGTGGGGCTGGGGTTTGCACCAGCTGGAGTTGAGTTACCTGTATTTTTTTTTTTTAACCAGGAAATTCCACTGAGAAAAAAATCTGCTTAACAAGGCAGCAGCCAAGGTCAAGGTAACAGCTGTGCAAAAATTACAACAAATTAAAGTACAGCATACACCATGATATACAAAGATTCAGAATAAAACAAAAGAACAGCTAGTTAACACTGTGGCCTCTCAAGCAAAACAACCACATACCTCCATCTCCACATTCTTTATGTTGCCGTTAAATTCATCGTTGGAAATAAAAGACCTACAAATCACGTGCTGACACCCCTAACCTAAATCCAACAGGAAGTGAGCTAGTAAGTAACATGAGCAATTGTGGAGAAATTGTCAGCTGTGAGCTAGAGTGGAGAGGGGTCTGAAATCGCCTACAACTTTTGTCTTTAACTGTCTACGTGAGCTGGAGGCCAAAACGGCGTGAGTCAGAGGTCCCGGCCAACGCTGCTTGCAGCTTTAATTGGTTTTAAGTCGTGTTGTAAAGTAAACAAAACCCACCGTCCTCCAAATGTCTCATGCCAATGTCATCTTGATGTAGAATAATGACATTCAGTGTTAAGGTATGGAGAACAGAGCCCAACATCTGCAAAACCTGATCATGTCTACATCATTAGACATTTAAAATATCGTTAACCTGAATTTCATTCCAACCAAAATCTGACACCTGTCCGACTAAAGTCTTCCTGCCGTCATATTTACGTCCAGTGGCAGCTGATTAGTTACAGCAGTGACAAAATTGTTCAGGCCTGTGTGAGACTGATACGTGTATCACTCTCAATTTGTCAGTCTGTCTGTGGAGTTGGGTGGTCTTCAACTTCGTCAGAACCTGGGAAAATAAAACCATACGTACCTGCATGACTGTACAGTATATCTTATTGATTCCATTCTGTTTCTTGCAACTTGGGTGAACTAACTAAAAACACAAACTCAATTAGTGGAGACAAACTCACATAATTACTACATAGGATTTTTTCTTTCTTCAAATTAAAGACTTGCATTGTGTAAAGCACAGATCCCCGATGCTGAAGAGTCCCTACCATTTATTTGGGTGCTGTTTGTTGCTATTGCTGACCACCTGAAGTCCCCCTGGAGGGAGGTGAGCACACGTTTTCCTTTGTGGAATTAAGAATATCACTTAAAAAGAGGCAGGTTTCAGAGAGTCACTGGTTTAAATGACTGCAAATACAGGATCAAAGTCATGGAGGGTTTCTGTTTGAAAAGGAAAGTAAGTGGGACAGAGGGAGGGCAATACAATGGAGACGAGAGGAGGAAGAACGTGGCACAGAAAGGAAAAATGAAATTTAGTGGACACAAAGTGAGATAGTAACATTCAGGACATCAGTGACTATACTTAGCGTACTGCTTTTGAAGTTCAAGAGTGCATTCATAAATAGGTACACTGTGGCCTAAAATATGTGGACATTTCAATATTTGTGTGATTGTTGAATATGTTATTGCTTCAAGAACATCCACTATTAAGGGAATCATTCCACCAGATTTTGGAACCGAGAACATTAGAGGGGTCAGCCCCTTATGCTGGGTGATGAGGTCTGGTGCTGTTCCAGTTCATCCTAAAGGTGTTAAGTCAGGACTCTGCACAGGCCAGTTATGTTATGCCATGGCAAAAAAAAAAACTGGCAAAAAAAAACCCTTTCTTAATGGACTTTGCTTTGTGCACAGGGGCATTGTTATGTTGAAACAGCAAAGAGCCTTCCCCAGACTGTTGTTACACAGTTGGAAGCACATGATTGTCTAGTAAAATTTCATTATGTAGCAATAAGATTTCCCTAAATTGGAATTAAGAGGCCAAACTATGAAAACCAGCCCCAGACCAAAAGTACACAAAAGTATTTGGACAGGACTGACTGCATACTTCAGGTCATATAGTGTAGAATGAAATCAACTCGAATGAATAACAGCTGCATTTTTTAAAATATCACTGCAAAACATAAAGAACAAAATACAGTGAGATGATTCAACATTGCACAAAATGTCTCTAGTGGTGATGTTTTGTGTAAGGTTTGACAGTACGAAACAGTTCATTACACTAATTGTATAGTTAGTGTCGGGCCTGCAGTGAACTCAAATGAAGCGTGCAGGTCCTTTCTCAGAATATCTCCAGGTTGGAAAGAACTGAGTTATACGAGATATTATGTATGTAGGAAAAAAATCTTTACAAAGTCTCACAAGGTACAGCTACATATGAGATGACAATATGGCCAATTATTGTAGGGGTCAAGTTTTGTTGTTTTACTTTAATCCCAGCCAAGCGAACAGCCACGATCGTAAGAGGGCTGTACTACGAAAGTAGATTGGTGGGTTAGTGAGGTATGTTGAGTCTACAGCCAGACTTTTCCATCCTATGAAAGTGGCCGGATCGCCATGGTAACTTACACTGCAGACAGCGGGTGGGGATCGGCAGCTTGCCGCAGCTTCTGCAGTGATGTCGGCACTGCACTGGACCGTCATGGTGAAGAGAGAGCTGAGCCAAAAGGTCCATCCATGTCCCAACCCTCAACTATGGTTATGAGCTCTGGGTAGTGACCAAAAGACTGAGATCATGGATACAAGTGGCCGAAATGAGTTTCCATCATGGAGTGGCTGGGCTCAGCCTTAGAGAGATAGAGTGAGGAGCTCGGAGTAGAACCTAGTGGGAACAGTCTTTGTTCCGAGTTTGGGCATGAAATCAGCTAAAAGGCTCCTTTTACAGCTCCTTTGAGTAACATTATTCTTAAGTCAATGTCAGCTTAGCAATACAGATTCTCAGCCAAAGAATAGATTATAAATGCACATTATCCAACTTGTTGAGCTAGAATGTTACATTAATGCCACCAACCAATAAACCCGACATGCTCTGGACATTGAAGGCTGACTCATGTCTTTCTTTCCATGAAAAGCCTTCGTCAAGTGCCTCTTAAGTGTCGAGGTCCCCGTCTTTTTGCTGTCATATACCAGCATCGTGCTACACTTGGTACACTCGTGTGATAAGTAGTTGGTTTCATAGCCTATGTCTATTATGAAGAGCCCGACCCGTCCAAGCCCGAGGATAGTGGCGGGAAATTATGGCCCGACCCGTGGGCCGGGTTGGGTCGGGTCCAGGTCAGGTTCGGACTGTGACAGAGAATCTAAGCTCTAATGTGCTTACCTCTCTCCACCTGATGCTTCTTTTATGTCTTTCAGCATTTTATTACTACTACAAATGCAACTGGAGCCAGTATGTCACTATCACTGTCTTCATTCATATTTTAAGAAGCAACAAATTATATACAAAATAAGCCTAAAACGGTGGAAATCAGAACGGAAGTACAGAGCGTTGTTGCATCGAGATGATACACCGTCTCATCTAGTTGCATTGGTGTGAACTGGCAGATTTTTAGAATGTTGTAGAATGGTGCATTGCAAGTAGTTGCGTGTTTCAGCTCGTCTCATCACGATCATTTTTGTTTTTTTTCTTTTGCCACAGGAACCTACAATACATCAGTAATACAGAAAATCTGGTGATATCATTTTATTTTATTCACAAGGTTTTCTGGTGCATCCGCCCATACCGGCTATTAAAGAAGTATTCTATTAAATCACAGTCTAGCATTATGTGTTGATAGCTCATTATATTATTACTTAGGATGACATTTACATGCAGTGTAATTCCTTTAAACATAAAGTTTAAAAGTTTCAACATATCAGACACATAATAATGTACAAATGTAATGTATCTGTGATTTGCAGAAACTTACAATGCCAACTTTTATTCTGGTGATTGAGTTGAAATATGGCAATAAACAGAAAGTTAATTGGGCGTGTTTCCATCTGTTGAGGAAAAAGGACATGGTAAAATGTCGGGCAACTTATATGAGACGATACATGTTGCTTTGTAAAGAATGCTTTGTAAGACATAGCCAGGGTTCTTCCAGGAACAGCTCAGTGAGAGTGAGGGAGTGAGGTGGCTACGCTCCACTCCCGTCCAGGCTCCTGGCTCTATCTACACACCTGCCTGCAATCAACTCATCACCTCCCTCTGTTCGCTCACCTGCCATCCATCAGCTCATCAGTGTTTCACTACATCAACCTCAGCTCTGCACCCACTCATCACCAGGTCGTTGTTTCAACTCTAGTGGCAGATACGTGCGCTCAGGTTGTTCCCAGTGGGGGGGTTCCTGGTGAAATTCATCTTTGCTGTGCTTTTCATGAGTTGTCACTCAGTTTTTTTTCTCCTTTGCCTTAGGATCACTGCTTTCCCATCTGCCTCCCTGCCAGTCCGCCTGCAATACCTGCCCACTCACCAACAAACTTTTTTTTCTGCCATGCTACAACCCCCTTATGCTCTGTCACTCCTCCACCATCATCATTCCCACTAGCAATACCTCCAGGACATCATTTCCCTATCTCTGTCACAGTTCCTGTCTCTCATTCCCCTCCTGTCACTCTGCTGCAGTGATTTTCCACTCTCCCTCCCTCTGCTCCACTCTACCTGCCAGCCACGCCCACCTTATCAGCCCAACTCTGCTCACCTGCCTACACAGCTGCAGCTCATCATAATCAGCCCCGCATATAAGCCTCTCCAGCACTCTCACTCGTTGCCAGATTGTTCTTCAGCGTCATGCGAGACTTTCCAGCATTCATCTCCTGTCTGACCTCCCGCTGCCGACTCTGCCTGTTCCTGACCTGCTCTCCTCGTCTGCTTCCCGGTAAACTTACCTGCCTTCTGTCCCTGACCTCGTGCTCTGCCTCAGCGTTTCTGGTATCTGACGGCTCGACTGGTAACGACTCCTCCACCTGGCCTCGTTTATCCTCCTGCCTGCTCCCCATCAGTGCCACTGCCTTCGCGGACTGCTCATCTGGCTTCGACCCCCCCGCCTGCCTCCGACCACTCCTCTGCTCTCTCCCCATCGACACCTCAGCACGTGCAGCTAGCTCTTCAGGCCACGGAGCTTCGTCCTCATCGTCATCGGCTGAAGTAAGCTATTTCTCTTCCCCTCACACCAAGAGAGAACTGAACTGTTTGGAGCCGGGGGCTAAGGAGCTTCCCCTTGGTTCCACGGCCGACTCCGGCCGCGTCTCTTCCCCTCGTCTGAGCCCCAGAGCTTGTGTGAGGGCTTTCAGCCTGAAGAACAAACTTTATTCTGTGTTTATTCTACCTGCTCCATACAGTGTTTGCTGTGGTGAAAATAAAGGTCATTACCAACTGTTCCTGAGTGCCTGTGTACTGCATTTGGGTCCATACCACACCCTTTTCAGTACAATCTGGCCAGAAATGGACCCAGCAGACCCCGCTTCTCCTCAGTCTCGCCTAGCCCGGGTGGAGGGGATGCTCCAGCAGCATGAGGCTCAGTTAGCCTCCAACGCAGCGGAGGCCCGTCAGTCAGCGTCAGCTCTGGAACGAGCGCTAACCTCGCTAGCCGCCCAGGTACAACAGATGGCGGTCTCCATGACTCAACACGCTGCTCCAGCCCCTCCTGCTCCGACCCCATCATCAAGCACCACATCTGAGCCCTGGGTGGGGGCGCCAGAACGCTACGCTGGGGATCCTGAGGGTTGCAACCCTTTCCTCACGAACTGTTCAATTCTGTTTGCCCTGCAACCCCATACCTTCGCCACAGAGGGAGCTAGAGTCGCCTTCGCCATCAACCACCTCACTGGAAGGGCACGTCTGTGGGGTACGGCGGAGTGGGAGAGAGGCACGCCAGCCTGCGCCTCTTTCCAGGCCTTCTCAGAGGAGCTTCGCAAGGTGTTCGGGCCTGTTTCCCTGGGTCCTGATGCTACAGGGGGACTCATGAGTCAGAGGCAGGGGGATCGGACAGTTTCAGACTATGCCATAGACTTCAGAACCCGGGCTCGCCTCAGTGACTGGAACGCTGCTGCCCAATGTGACGCCTTCCTCAACGGACTAGCTCCTTACGTTAAGGATGAGCTGGTCTCGTTCGACCTCCCTAGCTCCCTGGACGGGCTCATCGAGCTGACCACAAGGCTAGACAGACGGATACAGGCGAGGAGGAGGGAGCAACGCCACGAGGGAGGAGATCGTCGGCTTTCCGCCCGTCAGCGTGGGTTTCCAGCCACCCCTGTCCTTTCCTCGGAACCCATGCATGGGGGGGCGGAGCCCATGCAGGTGGGGCGCACCAGCCTAATGCCGGAGGAGCGAGAGCGCCGACGCCGGGGAAATCTCTGCCTCTACTGTGGTCAGGCCGGCCATTTTGTCTCCCGGTGTCCAGTAAAAGGGAGGGCTCAGCAGTAAAGAGGGGCACACTGCTGAGCCGGTCCCAGAACTCTGCCCCCAACCCAAGACCACTGTTTCACGTCCAGCTCCTGCTGGCAGGGGGTCCCACACCCTCGCCACTTTCATCGACTCGGGGGCCGATGTCAACCTGATCTACGAGGAACTCGCCCGTCAGCTGGAAATTGGTCAAGTTCCTCTCCCTCGTCCCATGCCGGCTAGCACTCTGGATGGTCATCTTCTGGGGACCGTCACTCATCAGACCAACCCCATCCCGATGCTCCTGTCCGGCATACACCATGAGACCATCCGGTTTCATATCCTGAGGTCTCCCAACCTTCCCCTGATCCTCGGCTACCCCTGGCTTCGCCGCCATAACCCCCATATAGACTGGTCTACAGGGTCCATCCTGGGATGGAGCCCCTCCTGTCAACAGATCTGCCTCAGACCGACAGTTGCCCCCACGCTGCCTGCCAGCTCCTGTTCCACCCCAGACCTCTCCATGGTGCCCCCCGACTACCACGATTTCCGGGAGGTGTTCAGCAAAGCAAGGGCCACCTCTCTGCCCCCTCATCGGCCCTACGACTGCGCCATCGACCTCCTTCCCGGCTCTGTTCCCCCCAAGGGTCGCCTCTACTCCCTGTCCGCACCTGAAAGGGAGGCCATGGAGACCTACATCAGTGATGCCTTGGCCGCCGGAATCATCGGACCCTCCTCGTCACCTGCTGGGGCGGGGTTCTTCTTCGTCGACAAGAAGGATGGTTCCCTGAGGCCCTGCATCGACTACAGAGGGCTGAACGACATCACGGTAAAGAACCGCTATCCTCTCCCCCTCATCGCCTAAGCTTTCGAGCTGCTCCAAGGGGCCACCATCTACACCAAGTTGGACCTCCGCAACGCCTATCATCTGGTTCGGATCCGAGAGGGGGATGAGTGGAAGACGGCCTTCAACACCCCCACAGGACACTATGAATACCTGGTGATGCCTTTCGGGCTCACCAATGCCCCGGCTGTTTTCCAAGCCCTCATCAATGACGTACTAAGGGACATGCTCAACAAGTTTGTGTTCGTCTACCTAGACGATATCCTGATCTTCTCCCGGTCCAAGCAAGAACACATACATCATGTCCAGATGGTGCTACAACGGTGTGTATGAAAACCCAAACCAGGACTTCACCTCTGGCTCCAGTCACCCTCATCTTGTCTACGAAGAAGTCTTTCAATATCCATCTGAGAATGCTGGGCCTTCTTCCAGCACCGCAGGAGGGTATAGCCAAGCTAATTACATGAGCGGGGGATCTGCCTCCACACAAGGGGAACCCTCATTCCCCCGTTACCCAGCTAATGTAGGCACCAAGCCAGTCTTTCCATCTGGGCTACACCTCGGGTTCGGTAAAACAGGCTTCCGGCTACGTGATAGGATTTCTCAGCTTAGGTAAAAGGCATTCAACACCCCAAAAGCTGTGGTTCCCCAGCGAGTGAGTGAACCAATCCCTCCTCCCCCGCCTCCTTCAAGCTATATCGTCCAGTCCAGAAACGGCTACCAGCGAGCCATGCATCTCTTGAGCCACTCAAAGTACTCCCCAGAATTGGTCCCTGACCCCGAGAGACAGTTCGTAGTGGAGGTTGACGCTTCTGATGTGGGGGTGGGGGCCGTCCTCTCCCAGCGTTCTGCCGAGGACCAGAAACTACACCCCTGTGCTTTCTTCTCCAGGCGTCTGTCTCCAGCTGAGAGGAATTATGACATCGGTAATCGAGAACTGTTGGCGGTGAAGCTGGCGCTGGAGGAGTGGCGCCATTGGTTGGAGGGAACCAAAACCCCCTTCCTCGTCTGGACCGATCACAAGAATCTGGAGTACATCCGCTCGGCCAAAAGACTGAACTCTCGTCAGGCCCGGTGGGCTCTGTTCTTCGCCAGATTCAGCTTCACTCTCTCCTACCGGCCAGGCTCCCGCAACGTTAAACCTGACGCCCTGTCCCGACAGTTCATGACTGGAGAAGAGGGCTCCTCCAGTCCAGACAACATCCTCCCCACTTCCCGTCTGGTGGCCGCTCTCACCTGGGAGGTGGAGGAGCGGGTAAAAGCTGCTTTGGAGGACCAGCCGGGGCCCAGCTCCTGCCCCCAAGACCGCCTATTCGTCCCTCAGGAGTTGAGGTCTGAGGTTCTGCAGTGGGCCCACGGTTCCCGACTCACCTGTCATCCTGGAATTCATCGAACCAAGGAGGTTCTGCAACGGCGGTTCTGGTGGGCCACCTTGGATGATGACACCAGAGACTTTGTTAACGCGTGCCCAGTCTGTTACCAGAACAAGGCCCCGCAACGGGCCCCCGCCGGTCACCTGCACCCTCTGCCTGTGCCTCATCGACCCTGGTCTCACATCTCATTAGACTTCGTCACTGGGCTACCGTTGTCAGGAGTCTACACCACCATTCTGACAGTAGTAGACCGGTTCACCAAGATGGCTCATTTCTTGCCCCTGTCCAAGCTCCCTTCAGCCAAGGAGACTGCTGAGCTGGTCTTGCAGCACGTGTATCGGCTCCATGGCCTCCCGACCGACGTGGTCTCCGACCGAGGCCCCCAGTTCACCTCTGCATTCTGGAGAGAATTCTGCCGCCTCCTGGGAGCCTCCACCAGCCTGTCCTCTGGGTTTCGTCCCCAATCCAACGGCCAGTCCGAGAGGATGAATCAGGAGATGGAGACGGCGCTCCGCTGCATGGCTTCCAAGCACCCTGCCTCCTGGTCCACACAACTGCTGTGGGTGGAATACGCCCACAATACCCTCATCAGCTCCGCCACTGGGCTCTCTCCATTCCAGTGCACTTATGGCTACCAGCCTCCCCTGTTTTCTGCCCAGGAGAAGGAAACTGTCTGCCCGTCAGTGGAGGCCTTCATCCGTCGCTGCCGCCGGACCTGGACACAGGCCAGGATCGCTCTCCTACGGGCCACAGATCGTTATTCGACTGCCGCCAACCGCCGCCGCTCCCAGGCCCCCCCTTACCAGGTGGGACAGAAGGTGTGGCTGTCAACCCGGGACCTTCCTCTGAGGGTGGAGTCAAAGAAATTGGCTCCCAAGTTTATTGGACCATTCCCCATTGAGAAGGTTGTAAACCCAGTGGCTGTTCGACTCAAGCTGCCCCGCACCATGCGGATTCATCCCACCTTCCATGTCTCCAGGATTAAGCCGTTCCGGGAGAGTCCCCTGCAGCCTGCCTCCCAGCCACCTCCACCTCCTCGCATCATTGACGGGGCCTCTGCTTACACGGTGCACCGCCTGCTGCGCTCTCGTCGTCGTGGGAGGGGTCTGCAATACCTCGTCGACTGGGAGGGGTACGGCCCGGAAGAGCGGTCATGGGTTCCGGCCCGTCAGATCCTGGATGCACAACTCATTGAGGAGTTCCATCGCCAACACCCTGATCAGCCCTCCAACAGCGCCTCAGCACGAAGGGGTCACAACACCGACCCTCAGTCCCCTCTTGCATCGGAGACATCTGGGTCTGAGGAGGAAGACGGGGGGTCAGTCTCTGAAGAGGATGAGGAGGTTGGGACGGAGGCCTCAGAAGAATTTTAGCCCTCCTCCAGGCCCCCTCCACCCACCCGGCTCCTCTAGCACTGTTTGGGACGTCAGGGGCCGTCCCTTGAGGGGGGGGTTCTGTCACAGTTCCTGTCTCTCATTCCCCTCCTGTCACTCTGCTGCAGTGATTTTCCACTCTTCCTCCCTCTGCTCCACTCTACCTGCCAGCCACGCCCACCTTATCAGCCCAACTCTGCTCACCTGCCTACACAGCTGCAGCTCATCATAATCAGCCCCGCATATAAGCCTCTCCAGCACTCTCACTCGTTGCCAGATTGTTCTTCAGCGTCATGCGAGACTTTCCAGCATTCATCTCCTGTCTGACCTCCCGCTGCCGACTCTGCCTGTTCCTGACCTGCTCTCCTCGTCTGCTTCCCGGTAAACTTACCTGCCTTCTGTCCCTGACCTCGTGCTCTGCCTCAGCGTTTCTGGTATCTGACGGCTCGACTGGTAACGACTCCTCCACCTGGCCTCGTTTATCCTCCTGCCTGCTCCCCATCGGTGCCACTGCCTTCGCGGACTGCTCATCTGGCTTCGACCCCCCCGCCTGCCTCCGACCACTCCTCTGCTCTCTCCCCATCGACACCTCAGCACTTGCAGCTAGCTCTTCAGGCCACGGAGCTTCGTCCTCATCGTCATCGGCTGAAGTAAGCTATTTCTCTTCCCCTCACACCAAGAGAGAACTGAACTGTTTGGAGCCGGGGGCTAAGGAGCTTCCAATGGTTCCACGGCCGACTCCAGCCGCGTCTCTTCCCCTCGTCTGAGCCCCAGAGCTTGTGTGAGGGCTTTCAGCCTGAAGAACAAACTTTATTCTGTGTTTATTCTACCTGCTCCATACCGTGTTTGCTGTGGTGAAAATAAAGGTCATTACCAACTGTTCCTGAGCGCCTGTGTACTGCATTTGGGTCCATACCACACCCTTTTCAATCTCCATATCTCCACCTTTAAAAAGACTGCAGCGAATCCCCTTCTCTTCCAACCTAACTTCCTGTGCTCTGTGTCTGCGTTTGGCTCCTCATTCACCAGTCCCTAACAAGTGGTGGTAAATGTACAGTGTAGGTTTCAGTCTGTCCATGAAATAACACTGCCGCTCTTCTGGACCCAAGTTCCCATGTCTAATGTTACTCAGTGAAAACACAAGATCTGGCAAATCTCCCAAGGAAATGACTCACCAACCAGAGTACAGAGATGGTTCTGTGTAACCCCATTAACAAGTGTATTTGATGATTAAACAGGCTCAGTATCTCCCATCAGTAGCTACCATGAAATCATTCCAGCTGGTGCAAACTGGGATCAGTCCCTTGGGCAGGACTTTGCTGAGCACAGTAACATATGGTCCCTAGAGGAATGTTATTCATGTTAGAGGTTAGGTTTGCATTTTTATAGTCTGTCTATCTAACTGTCTTACTATATCTCACTATATAATGAAGAAAACACTGTGTGTCTGTTCCACGTTTTTCTCCTCATTGACTTGGTCAATCCATGTGAAATGTGGCACAGTGGTAGAGGGTCATGGGAGGATGCAAATGAAGCAATATTACATCAATTGGCCAAAGGGGGGCGCTATAGCAACCAATTGAAATTGCAAACTTTGAATGGGCATATCTCATGTCCCGTATGTTGTAGAGACATGAAACTTTGCACAGAGATGCCTCTCCTCATGAGGAACACATTTGCCTCAAGAACCCATAACTTCCGGTTATATAGATTTTCCACCATTTTTAATTTTTTGAAAAAATCGATCTCCTCCTAGGAAGTTTGACCGATCTGCATGAAACTCGGTGAACATAATCTAGGGACCAATATCTAAAGTTCCCTCTTGGCAAAAGTTGGAAAACTTACTAAAACTGAGCTTCTATAAGGCAATGAATATTGTGGAGGGTGTGGCTCATCACATAAAGGTGTATAACATCTCAAGGGTTTCACCCATCACCACGCAACTTTGTAGGCATATGACCACACATAATCTGAGGGGACCCCTCCATTATTGACCCCATCAAACAAAATGGGGGCGCTAGAGAGCTAATTTCTTATCTAGGCCAAACCGCCATATCAATTTTTACTAAACTTGGCAGATATGTAGAACAGGACGCCTCAAGGTGACTGGAGAAATTTAACTCTAATTGGCAGAAAAATGCTTAAAAATGGCTAAAATGTGACCAATCGCTGTGGCTCCCCCTGTGGCTGAATGAGTATGGACTAGTTACAATATTATAGTTCCAACCAAGTAATTGATTGTAAGAAGAGGCAGTCCTTGAGTGCTGATATAGAGTAATGAGAGTTTGTGTTTGGCGCCCAGGAAGGTGAGCCACTTTACGCTTGTTACATGCATTGTGTCTTATCAAAATACAATTCTGTTTTCACAGGACCTGTACAGTTTCTGCTCGTTAGAGGCATCCAGTCTTTTTCAAAATAAACTGACAGTGTCAGTAAAAAAAACCTTGTATTTACCTTTTACCTTTTGTATTTGTGTGACTTAAGTACATGGTTAGGTTTTGGAAAAAAAACATCATGGTTTGGCTTTACATTCAGACAAGAAGTGAACACCAGGCTCTGGGGTGAAAGTCAGACACATCCAACAAACTCCAACTGGGGGACTTCAACTGAGAGAGGGAAAGTGATGGACAGGGAGAAAAACAGTGGAGAGCGCGGGGTGGGACAGGGCATGTGATGGAAGGACAGAAAACAAAGGGGGAGTTGCAAGATGACGTGGTTGGCAGTGTTTGCTTCAGGGCGAGAGATTTACGTAACATGCAGCACAGAGCATTGATCACTTGATCACTACGGGCCATGTGCACGCGAAGACACACTGTTTTGTTTTGTTTTTTTGGGGGGAGGGGGCAGTCTGAGCCCTAGTCCCAGTCAACCTGGTCTCACTCCAAAGTCATTGAAAACCAGCGCTTGGTCAGTGACCGCCACCGTCAGAAATCGACAAAAAGAAAAAGCTGCCCCTTCATGTCGGCATGATACACGGCCAGTCGCTGTTATTGTTTAACAGCACCCTGCCGCATCAGGGGGAAACAGAGTGGGACAACGATGAAAGTTAAGACATTGGAAGTCCGAGTAGGATGGGCAGGGGGGTGGTGGGTTGGTCCTCCCAACAACTACCAGACTGTCACCCGGGAGGCCAGTGTTTGCCTCCTGTAAAACTATGAAGCCAAACTCTGTTCATTTTCTTTTCTAAACCCAACCACGTGGGTGCGTTGGCAAAATGTAACCATGTGCATTTGCTGAAGGAAAAAATGCCAAATCGTGATGTTGTACCAACGTAGTGCGTTTATTTTGAAAGAGACTGTATGCAAACTGTACCTTTCCTGTGAAAACATAGTGTATCTTTAGAGCACCCAATACATGTAACAGGCAGAACGTCAACAAGCAACAGACCCAGGGTGCCTTGCATGTTATATCTTGATGTGGAAAGTCCCTGACACGTCAAATGGTTGGAGAGAGAATGTGTTGTTCCAGTCCACCTGAAACTCTTTGTATTTAAAAGCCATTTAAACGATGAAATAAAAAATAAATCATATTCCATTTTTGCTCAGTACCGAGGCACAAGGCCATCAACTGAATCACAGCCGTGCTGTACAACAGCACTCCCTCTTGTGTGATATCACTTAATTAGCATGCCCATATAGAAAGAGTTATTGGCAGCTGCAATTCTTCCTCTTGTAGTCTTGAGAGTACTTCAGAAATATCCAGAATCTGCCCAAAAATACATGTGTATTGATATTGAATTAATTTCTTTTTTCAAATAAGCAATTGTGAAACCTGGAATTAAAATACACTGAATACACAAATCTCATCAGTGTAGAACAGGAGAGTTGCGATGAGACTTTTCAACCTTTGTGTGAAACAATTTTGGCTCACTGCTGTGTGGAGTCATTTCAGGCTGACCATGGCCATCCCATTCTAAAAACCATTTTCTGTTTATCTGGCTTGAGTGAGACACACAGATAGACACGGACACACAGTTGCCATGGGGAAGAGGCAGACAGGTGGACAGTGTTTGATAGTCTGCCTGCTTCTCTCTTTTTCCTCACATTTCAGCTTCTAGGTTTCCAACCCCCCTCCATCTCTGTCTGCCCTTCTCTTTCCCTCTTTTCTCCCCATTACTGTCACTGCCTCTTTTTATCCCTGTCTCACATTTCCTGTCCCCCACTTAGCAAAGTGAAGAGTGACAACTCCACTACCTTGACATTCCCTCAGGGACCCTGTTTAAGAATTGATGCTGGCCTGATGCTGGCCAAGTGTAAGAAAGTTTCCTCTCCAAATACAAATCAGTCAGTACAGGTTACTCATTGTCACCGTAATATAAAAATCCCACAGCTTTTCAGAGAGCACAACCTAAAAATATAATCTTTTCCTGCTCTGTTAGTGTTGGTCACACCTGTTGTTTTCAGCAGGCTGTATAAAGAGTTGGGGTTTTTTGAAGGGCCAGTTGAAATAACTTTGAAATGAAGCGCTGATTTAAACATTTAAAAAGAAAATCCGACAGGTTATCTAACTGCATCACATCTGATCATAACTTTTTTTTAAACTTCAAGAACCACAAATATATTATTACTTCTGCCAAGGAGGTTATATATTCAGCATGTTTTGCGCAATTGTCTGTTTGTCAGCAGAACTGTATAAAAAAATACTGTCCCGATTTTCATGAAGCTTGGTTGAGAAACTTGGTCAATGGTGGACATACAAATTGTTTTTCACTTTGCAATATACCTCTCGCTTCAGATGTCATAAACAAATATGGAGGTGGTGGAGCTGAAATGGCAGCAGCTTAGGGGCCGTATACTTAACAAGCACCATATCATAGCCTATTTAACTGAAATCCTGAGTGCTGAGCTGATCTTCCTCCAGGCACTGTTTGTGTGTAGGCCTATTGTAAATAAAATGCTTAACTTCTCCATATTTACCACAGACTGATAATTACGGAAGAAGAGAATGATACCTATCGGCTGTGATTGGTTGTTCCTCGTCCCATAACACATGGAGTGCACTACTGCATTCCAAAAGCTAAACTCTGTTTATCTCAGAGCGCAGCCATTGGGCCCTGAAAAACAGACATTCGGGAATGCATGAGCACTGCAACGGTGCTGCATTAAAATACAAATAAACAGTAAAATTTTAGAGAATAACTCCAGGGGGGGGACAAGAGAAAAAAAGTTGTAGCCTGTCTTTTATACAGCATCTTTTACCGCAATTTGACGCTTTAATCCTCTCTCTGTCTCTACATCAGGCAGAGTGAATGTCTATACTTATGAGAAATGGCTTAACAACTAAACATTTCCTGTAATTAAACTGGTAAACTGGTTTATAAACAGTGTGCTGTGAGATCTGCCGCTGCGCACCTCACAACCGTGCAACCGCTCCTCGTCGGTTAGACTGCACGTCCCTCATGTTTGTCTCACTGACAGGTGGAGAGCCTACAGACAGGTAGCCATTAGCTACGAGCCGCTCCGCCACTGACTGCTCTTGTCCTGTCCTCTCTGACTATCACTAAACTCTGAGCTTAATCATTAGCTTTTAGCTTAGCAGCACTTGTAATCGAGTAGGCTTTTGAACAATGCAGGAGACATGTTGCAGACAGTTTATATCATCAGCCTGGGCCTGGGGCTTGCTGTAACAGTAAATGGGATGTGTTGTAACTTGTGTAAGTTTAACTGTGCCTGTGTGAGTGTCCATCTTACCCGGCAATGCGCGATGTGGGCAGCGGGTCCAGCCACACGCTGCTACTGCTGCCAAGCAGCCCCACCTGTTGGAAAGAGTGTGGGATATACCACTACTAGGAATGGGAGGGGCGGACTAAATCTTTAAAGATTTAAATAGCACATTATTGCGCGATTATAATGAGCACTGCTTTCATCGTGCTTTCAATAAATACTACTGCATTGTTCAAAAATTATTAATTGTGTCTCAAATTATTCTAGGGGGGGACAGCTTTACCGCAGGGGAGTCATGTCCCCCCGTCCCCCCCGGGTTTTCCGCCCCTGGTCTTCCGCCCCTGGTCTGGAATCATTGGCACTTGTCAGCCTTTGTCAGTTCTGACAGCACATTTTCATTCTCATTCACGTCTACATATGACATGCTCCGTATCCTGCTGCGTCTGTTGTTGGCATTCTGAGATGCTATATCAATTTAGGATTGTTACATTTATATCCCTGTACAACAAAAGCATGTGAGTAGATTTAAAAAAAACCAACAAAAAAACAAAAAACAAACATGTTTTGGTTCAGCATTCACATAAGAAACCAACAGTGGCTCCTCAGGTGAAAGTCTGTGTGAAAGTCAGGGGTTTACCCATCCATCCCCCTTCCCACCCGCCTTCTAGGGACTTTCCAGCTCCTTATATTACATTGTTACCTGCAGTGTTTTAAGCTGACACTGTTCAGCAGGGTTATAAACTGTTGCACCTTTTGTGGCGCGGCCTGGCAGCATATTATACCGCCATGACAGGTGCCTTTTACATTGGTGTCACTGACAAAACTGCGGTAACTGACAAGTTGGGAATGAAAATGGACGGCATTCTGATTTTCAGATTGGCACATCAGCTCTTTGCACGAGAAGAGACACAGAAGTGACAAAAGCAAACAAAGATTTAAGTCAAGAGGGCTTAAGATTGAAACCAACTTAATATTTGGTAAGATTTTTTTTTACCCAATAAGCTCTTTAGCAGAAACTGTAATAGTTTGTGTTATTGTTCACTAGCGCACAGTAAATATCATTTGCTCTTTCAACATTGGGTTTTCTTGTTAATGTTTTAACTAGCTAACTAGGGTCTTGAATCTGCCCTGTCAGTCTTTCGGTTTTACGTTTTGAATGACAAATACAGACTACCGCTGCCTGCTGCTATGGAGAGTCATTTCCTTTCACACAGGTGTAGACCATAGGTGCTAGACCTTTTTGGCCAAGACACAAGCGACCCAACAGTCAGCCTTCTTTGCAACTGAGTCTGTGATGTCAGTTTGGTGTGTCTTGGGGTTCACAGTTGCCCTTTTCTCACAGAGTTTGTTGTATAGGACCAGTACGACTTCCCTTCTTCATGAAGTCTTTACATTTTTACACAGAAGCAAACAGTGGCATCA
Source organism: Epinephelus awoara (assembly GCA_035609425.1). NCBI lineage: Eukaryota > Metazoa > Chordata > Actinopteri > Perciformes > Serranidae > Epinephelus > Epinephelus awoara. The sequence continues at coordinate 30,476,518 of CM069309.1, forward strand.
TCATGCCACTCTGGTATGTGATTTTAAATAGCATGCAGGCATCATGGAAATAAAAGAGGTGTGATGGGCATGACAAGTAACACTGGTGAGACATATAACAACAATAACAATGGCATAACATGAAAATAACAATTATATACCGTCCCTGTTGTACAGCGCCTGATCTTGTCCTTTGCTTATAGGGTAAGGAGCTTCCAGACCTCATTGTTTTCCAAATTTGCAGCCATTTTTGGCTGCTGTTCTTTTTCTTTGAGTTAGCTGCTAACTGCTACAAGCTACTTTTTAAATCTCGCGCAGTGGGTCGCACTTGTAACACATCGTCAAAATACCAGCTGTCCCGTATATGCAGACATCATTTCTGCGCTGTTACAACCTCTGATGCCAGCTTAGTTGTAAGATCACTCTGTCCCCCCCATTCAGGGGTGATACCTTATATACAGCATGGGAAGGTGGAATATCAGTGAGAAATTCACGCTTTTAGGAGGCAGCGTAAAAGGAGCTAATGAAGTTTGCTTACACTCAACCTTGAATAATAGATGTTTGCTGCTTTATTGATGTTCTGAATGCCGCACATCGCACCGTCAACATTACAAGGCAGGGCATTTGGCCTTGGTGAAGGTTTAGATTCTCTGAGTGCCCTTCTAGTTTTATATGGCATGGAACGTGAGTTGAAAGCAGTAAACAGACTTGATTTTGCCTGAGAAATCACAAGCTAATCGAAAAAGAAATCATGCTGCTGTATTGCTATAAAGTGAACCATTTGATTTCCCTTGCGAGTTTCTGACCTTGCCTATCTTGAACACACTTTGCAAAATTCCATAATAGTCCAGAAAGTCAATGACAGGTTGGTGCCCTGGTATAAATACTTAAAGGCACCATAAGAAGGCTGCCGTTGGACATGCCTTTATTTAATTAATGTGCTACCCTGGGAGGTCTTTGAAAGCACCAGGGACCAGGTTCACACCTGAATAAACTGGTGTACTTTCAACCATATCCTGACATGATCATAAAAAGACCGACCTTGGATATGCCTGATTAGAATTTGTTTCACATCCAGGGCTTCCAGGGGCAAACAAAAGCTGCCCTTGGGACTTGCCTGGCTGTTATTATTGACCATAACATTAATAGATGCAGGGGTCGTACAGAGGCTGCCCTACAACATGCCGGGATAAAACTGATGTAATATCCAAAGGGGTCATTTCGAGGTGGCTGGGGTCTTTACTGTTCAGGGACATACCTGCATATATTTGGGGTAATACCCGTAGGGAGGGTCATACTGGGGGTTTTATCGTACAGAGGCTGCCCTGAGCTGTCTGTCTGGTTATAATTAATGTAGCATCCCTTATATGGGGCCCACTGTCGAGCCAGAACAGAGGAAAAGAAAGGAAGGATTTCAATAGATCTTTACACTTTCTCTATATCTCCATTGCGCTCCTTTTTGTCTCTTAAACAGCTAAAGGTCTGCTCCCAGCGGTGCTATAGGTGCAGAGATCAGCTTTTTAATATCAGTGAAGTTCTGGCTATTAAAATTTTATAAAGTTATCACTGTAATCTATCATTGATAGAGGATGGACATTATGGGCCTGCACTCATTAGCAAGTTAAGGGGATTCACAGGGACAGGCGAGAGAGACCAGGACAGAGTGAGAGAAACAGACACACAAAGTATGAACACAGAGGAGAGAGCGTACTGTGTGAATTTGCTGCAAGGGAGATTTTTTTTTTGCATAACTGAAGTATGCTTGATAACATTCATGTGTGTTTTTGCATACGTGCGTGTGTATGTGTTGCAGGGGCATGCTTCCGTTTGAGGCCCAATTTGAGTTTAAATAAATCAGCGACTGTTAAATTATACATGATGCAAACATGGTAACATTAATATATGAAGAACACACATCTCAACTGCAGGCTGAAAACAGGTTTTCTCCTCTCTCTTGGATGTAGAATTGTACATCCAAACACACACACACACACACACACACACACACACACACACAATGAAATCACTCTAATTGAAACTGGCATATTACCACACTAAGCCTTAGTGGATGCACCAAGCTGAGCTGCCTTGGTTTAAAAAATCTGATTTCACATCTGCCATATTTCTCAGGTGAACCAGGACTCTGAAGTTCTGTCCGTTAAAAATTGCATTCAAAATTCTGCTGGAGATTAATTCTGAGCAAACACTCCTTTCATGGATACTTTAAGAGACATGACAAAACATCATAGCTCCTCTTCAAGTGGCTAGGAATCACAAACACACTGCAGCGAGGCGGTGTATGAAGATGGACGACATGTCTGGACTTACTCCTTCTGTACAAAAATGAAGCCAAAATACAGAGACAGTCACTACCATCTTGTGCTGGTGACATCATTTGTAGCCAGATGGTGCTTCTCAAAGTCAAGGAAGGATCCTTAAATGGCTGAATTTCAAGGAGGCTATGTCATCGAATCCCACCAAAGGACTATTCCAATGTCAAGGACCCTTCAAACTCTACAGAGGAACAAGTCCTTCCTTCAGAGAATTTTCAAGGATACATGTGTGTACCCTCTTTAACGAAGCACATCTGGCCACTTCCTATTATTCTTAGGTTCGAGGAAAATACACAATAGGTTAAAAAGAACATACATATATATATATACATCAGTATGATCAGAACTACCTAAAATTACAAAAACCAATATGTTTGATGCATGCCTTGATTTTTTAATTTAGCCCATGTCCCATCTGCTAACATGAAGGGGGGCAGGGTTTATGATCTATACTGCAGCCAGCCACCAGGGGGCGTTCAAGATGTTTAGGCCTCAGTTTTGGGGAGGTGTCATGCAATCATTCTTTATATGCAGTCATTTACATTCATAGACTCTTTTTTTCTGTTGTTGCACTGTTAACAAATGTTAGTTGACTTTTTTTCTGGAGGCAAACAGATGAAAAAGTGTTTCATAGAACAGCTTTTATAGGAACAGTCTGTTCTATGTGCTCGCCTCACGGTCACTTTATTGTCATCTGTTGGGTTTTGAGAAGAAAACTTCCACCGAATTATGATTAAAAACATTCACATTAAATACAAAAAAATGTTTTTGCCAGTGACTTTAACATTTGTTTTGTTTTAAAATTCTCTCTTGCTTTTCTGGGGACACTCTTTCGTGGCACTTTCATTAGATTTGTGTGGGAAGCTAAAGGGAAGCGCCACCTAAATTAATTCCAATATGTTATTTCCATGGCCTATGAAAGTTCAGTTATTGTCTGTGATCATGAGCTCCACTTTCTCAAGGTCAGAAACCAGTGACGAAAGTGTCAACCTTGTGATGTCATAGGGTATAAATCTGGAGCTGCTATGTAGACAATTGCCTGATTTTGTGGATCCACAGAATGTTTGTTTTCTTTTTTTATACCCAACAGACCTTTATTCTATTGTAGTGTTCTCAATTCTGAAACAGAAAATGTACCCAAATACTCAGAAGAGAGTGCTCTCAGGGTCATCTAGAACAGTGGTTCCCAACTGGTCCGGCCACAGGGTCCAGATGTCTCCGCAGTCATTAGTTCAAGGTCCACACAGTTTGATACATTCAGCATCGCACTTGCGTTTGGACATGTCATCATGCTAGTTTACTGTCTCTGTCCATTAGCCACTCACTCTACCAACACATTCTCACTCCAACCTTGCCACATATTGACACTTGGTCATGGACTTTCCACATCCACATACGACGTTCAAGGTATCCTGGGTGCGCTGGTTGTTGACGTTCTGGGACACCGTGTCAAGTTCTGACTGTTACATGCATTGTCTTCTTTCAAGATACACTTCTGTTTTCACAGGAAATTTAAAATTTCACAGTGCAGTGTCTTTCAAAATAAACACACTACGTCGGTTCAACATTTTTTTCCTTCAGCAACAAACACACGTGGTTGGGTTTAGCCAACAAAAACACGTGGTTAGACTTAGGAAAAAAGAAAAAGGTTTGGCTCTAGAATCCTACGGGACGCAAACACTGCTCTCTTGGGTGAAAGTCTGTGTTCGTTGGACCCAACCACTATCTCCCCCACCCGCCCAAATTGTACTTTCACCACTTTAACTTTTGTCCTTCCTTGTCCTGCAACATTTCCCTTTGATGCTGCCAGGCACCATTAAACTACACCAGCAACTGACCCAGTGTCATGCCAACGTTAAAGGATGCCTTTTTTGTTGGTTTCTGACGCCTCATCATTTCCCAAGTGCCGGAGTTTGACGACTTTCACTCTAGTCTCACTCTACAGCAGGAAACAGCACTTAAAAATAAAAGCTCTGTGCCGGAAATTAAACTGTACCTTCAATAAAAGTGTTTTTATAAACTTGACACGTTCACATGTCACTTGTGGTCCATTCAGAATGGACTTGCGAGCCACTTTTGGACCGTGACCCACCAGTTGGGAACCACTGCTCTAGAACCACTCCCACCATTCATTGTCAATGGAGCAACTCCTGACTTTATACTATATGACATAACAAATTTGAGTTTTAACTCTCTAGATTTTGGATATGGGAGTATGGTGTTTGTGTTAACCAATGTTTTTAGACTGTCTTTGACCATAGGAATAACATGAATTTTGAATTAAAACTTTGAAAATGGATGTAGTTCCCCTTTAACAAGCCTCTTTTTTATGATACATTGGAAGGTTTACAGTCAATATTCAAAGGATATAAACTCTACATGCTAATAAGCGAGAAAATGTTGCTATTAATTAAATACAGTGAACACATTTAATAGCAGGACAAGGCAGTTATCATCGCCATTTCCATAATGGCACCATAATGCCAACCCCACAAGGTGGTGTGTGACATAAACCTGCAGCATTATTTTGAACAGGGTCTCCCTCTCTCTCGTCTTCAGCCTCAGAACTTAAAACGCAGCTTCAAACTTTGTAGAATGTTCCTGTTCTTGTCGTCTCTCTCCTGCCCACTGCTCGCCTCCACTGAGTTTTCCCTTCTGTGTAGATGGCCTGATTTGGATACCTGCCTACCCAGCTGCTTCTCATCATCAGTTAGTCTGTGTGTTTAGAAACTGTAGTTTGTACCCAAGCAATGTAACCAATTAAAAAAGACAAGATTCATCTTATCAGAGATAAGCACAGATGTAAATAAAATTAATGATGGCTGAATTGGATTAAGGTGTTCCAGTGTCAGGGTCCTGGCATCATGCGTGCTGGATTACTGTCACACTATCATGGCTTACAGGGACACTTGAGCAGATCGGAGTGTTAATGTTATTAGTAACACCTGTGCTTTCCCTGCTATGACAAGTCAAAGTGTCAGCTGTGAGAAAGACCTGTAGTCCCTGGGCAGCTTCTGCTGGTCTTACATGAAACTTTTTAAGAGATTTCACTGTCGCAGACAAATTTTCAACGTTGGAATAAAATCTGGAGAGTTTGCTTAAGTTGCGGCACACTCCCGTCTCAGTCGTTCGCTTGTATGGTCGTCATAAACATCAGTCTAAGATCTCTTAACTTAGTCTTTTCTCATCTTGATGTTCTGACAAAATCAAACATGTTTAATACTATTGTAAGTTTTAGTCTTGGCTCATGCAAACACTGAAGTTCAAAAACGTGACTATTGTCAGCAACCAACAGCTGTGCTTGCTCTTGCACCAAACAGGAAGCAGCAAACTGGGTAGACAGTAAACATAGAGGGGACTCCTGGGAGGTGCTGGAGGAGAAAATGGTGGAACTGTGGAGTGAACAAGAATCTGTGTTTAATTCGGTGTGTATCTGATCCACCAACTAGCACTTTAGTGAGAAATCATAAATTTTGAAACCGTTCACCTCTCATCCCCACAGTCTCCTCCCACTAAAATAACACAGCTGACCAACGGAGACTGGTAGCAGGTTGAGATGATGAAATCCAAAATGTAAAAAAAAAAGTTTGTACACAAATACAGTTTATCTTTGTGGATTATATTGAAGCTGAATTGAATGAAATCTAACACTACATACTGATGACAGTATAAAAATGTACTGCAGTAATCACCTTTGTTTTAAATGGGGTTTTCTTTTGTGTGTGAAAACATTGGCCCTTTAAAGATGTGTCCTAGATTTTTGTTAACTCTGTCAGATTTCTGTAAAAACATAATTCAATCGGGCATAAAAGGGGTTCGCTGTACCACAAGGACTCCTGCCTGGCTTCATGGTTTCCAAAAAGGTGGGCGTGTTCCTCAAGCACTGATAAGCTTTCTATTTTTTGATAAGCTCATTCTATAATTTTGCTAAGTGGTGCATCTCAACCACAACAGGTCAGCTTTGCAGCCCTTCTTAACCCAAAGTAAATAAGAATTATGGTTTAAAAGTGAGTATTTTGAAAAGCATTAAGAATGCTTAGCAACTACTTGTCATCTTTGTCAGATCTTTCCTCTGACATCCATTGTGTATGCTACTCAGAAAAGTTCAATCACTAGGAGGCTGGCCCATTACAAGATTTAATAGTCAAGACTTTGGTGTTTTAAATATATTTTACCAGGCAGGATAATTGAAGAGTAAAAAATCAAAAACCCCAAAAAGTAAGGTTTTATTCCAATTCACAAGAATGTGAGTGAGTTATTATCTATTTGACCCATCACATGTCAAAGGCTCTCATTTTCAATTATGTTAAAGAGGATATTACATCTGAAAATGGTTTGTGACTGTCTTCCATTTGTCACTGAGCAGCCTACAGCCAAAAAGTTGTTTTAATATGATGTTTTGTATGAATGATGGTTTAGTTTTCCAGGCACTGGTTGTGCTTTTGGAGAATATTTCCCCAACATAATCAAGTTTATACAATCATACCGACAGATCAATATTTGTAGTTAATATTACAAATACCAGATTACTACATCTGTCCATTTTCATTGTCCCTTTTCCTAGTTAAAATAGAAAAACCCACACAAGCATCTTAGGTCTGTGATGAATATGATGATACAGCCACAAGTCTGCTGAGAGACTCCTTCTGAAAATTACTGAGCCGATTTTAAAGCCTGTCCAGATTACATATTTGTTTTCCACAGGTTAACATCATGCCTTTTGCTCTTTATTATTAGTTATACGTGATTGCCATCTTGTGGCAGCAGGTGACATTGCCTTTGAAAATACTATCTCACATATTCAGATGTGCCCGTATTTCCAAGAAGTCTAAATTAACAGGAATTAGTGCGTATTGCTTTTCTGTGAAAAGAACCTCTGCTGCTAAATTATACAGATCGTGCTCTACAACTTGTTGACACTGACTGTAAAAAAACCCTGACAAGTCAGTCACTGTAATGAATTTTGAAACACATTCTATACACACATTAAATTGACAATATGTAGGTGTATACACAGCCTGACCCTCCCTCTCCCCTCTGCTTACACTGACTTTTGGCGATACATAATTCATATCTAATCAACACTGGTTGAATGAAAAGCCTTTAATCTTTCTTGATTTTCATATTCTATAAGGGCACAAAACTGGTCCAATTTGAAGACAGGTAATATTAGCAGAGGCTGCTGCCCGCTGGTTACCTCCTAATATTTAAGTGTAGCCTTCAAAGCCTGTATTGATTGCTTCCCAGCCTCTGGGCCAACACACCAGCATAACAGACTCTGGAGCACAGACCTGGATCAAACTGGGTGGTACATACATGCCCGAGGTAATAATACTATTTTCTTGTTGCCTCTCTTCTTCAGATGCAAGTGTGTTTGTTTGCTTTATTCATTCTTTCATCTGATCACATGCTCTCCTCTCTCTTCCCTCTCTAACTTTGACGTGTCTGTTGACTTTCCTCAAAATGCTCCCTACGGAGAGAACAGCTATTCCAGTCACACCCCTGCTTAGAGACAGGGAGAGAGACAACGAGAGGCACGGGAAAAAAGAAGAGGGAAAAGGACTGAGAGAGAGATGAGATAGAGGAAGGGAGAGGCACAGGGGAGGGGTGTGTAGAGAGAGATAGAAAAGGGAGAGCCCACAGACAGTAAGAGAGCAGATTCACTCCCCTGAGAACTAATTATACCATTACCACAGAGCTCAGTTCAAGGCCACTTTAAAAATCTAATGTTGCAACTCTTTTCTCTCACACTTTCTCTGCAACCGCAGACAAAACACACACAGCCTCTCCACATGCATCCCATGCTGCCATCTAGTGTGGAGCATGGAGTATAAAGGCATTTACAGAAAAAGTGATTAGAGCGTTCATGGGAATGGTGAGATCTGTTACTGTTGGCACACCTCCCTGTGTATGCAGTACTTCAGCTCTACATTACTGTGCTGTGGAATGTTACTGTAGCTGATAGGCTAGCTAAACATGAGTATGTTTTTTATGTGGAACGATGTCAAAGGCAAAGCCGATATCTACTAGAGGTGCGGACACAAGTCACATGACTTGGATTCAAGTCAGACTCAAGTCACAAATTTGATTACTTTAGACTCAACTTGAAAATATCGAAAAAGACTTGTAACTTGACTTGGGCTTTAACACCAGTTATTTGTGACTTCACCTGGACTTTATCCTTTTGACTTGAAAATGTCTGATAACATTCCCCAAGCCCAAAGATATAAAAAGTAGGCAACGTCATATAAAGCGAAGGGCCAGTTAAAGTAACTTTGAAACTAAGCACTAATTAAAGTCAGACAGGTCATAAACTCATCACATCTGATCATCCTCTTTCTCAAACTTCAAGAACAGAAAATATTTAATTTTATCATTTCATTGTTCCACCTTTGTTTTAAAGATAACCTTGCATGGCCTCTTATGGCTTAATTATTTTTGTAAATATCAAACAATGATGGTAAGTCAATGTTGATGAGGATGTAAGCGGAGATCGCTTCAGTACAACAGTATAATCACCTTCTCTCAGCCTTACCACAAAAATGAAAAAGGTAATGTGTTAAATTGCTAAGTGCAGACCCTATATTTTAAATCATAACCTATGTAAAAAGAAATAAACAAGACATGTGGCTGTTTTTCTCTGAAGAATAAAGATCTGTTGGAAAGACCATAGAGAATCCAGTTTAATGGGAACACATGTTTGGACAGATGCTGCCTTGGGTTTAACATAGTAAACAATATACAGTCCATCATAGACACATATCCATTATTACTCTTTTAAAATAATGGAATTACCTTTCACTGGCATTGTACTTTAAATGATTTCATGAGACAAATAAATTGATTGATGGACAATTAATTGAGTATTTCACTGCTTGCTTCTGTGCTTGATTGGTTGGTTGGTTGGTTACTTGTATGATAAATTAAATAGCTTGCTACACTGATCAGCCAACACATTACAGGTGAAGTGAATAACATGAATCATCTTGCAGTGTTCTGCTGGGAAACCTTGGGACTTGACACGCACCACCTACCCAAACACAGGTGCAGACCAAGTAGCCTCCTTCTTGGCAATGGCAATCCCCAATGGCAGTAGCCCCCCTCAGCAGGACACTGCACCATGCCGCACCGCAAAAACTGCTCAGGAATGGCCTGGGGAGCATATCAAAGAGCTCAAGGCCTTAACCTGACCTCCAAATGTCCTGGATCCCAATCTGATCGAGTGTCTGTGGGACATACTTGTACCCCACCTCACAACCCACAGGACTCAAAGGATCCATCACCAACATCCTGGTGCCAGACAGCACAGGATGCCCCCAGATGTCCTGTTCCCATACCTCGACAGGTCCATCCATCTCTATCAGTCAACAGCAAAAGAAAAACATCACTTGGCACTTTATTACTATAATATAATGTGCTCCTCCGAGGCTGCAGTCTCAATAATCACTTACCTTCGAAATTAGTTTTATTGAAACATACATGCAATACAATACAAGAGAGGAATCACTCTGATCTTAATAAGTGTGCAGCCATTGTTGTTGACTTCCTCCACCTCCTCTTCAGCCACTTAGGATACAGTGCCTTCTGGGAGAATGAGTACAGACATAACATTTACAGTCTCCATACTCTGCTGTCCTGTCTGGTCACAGGGAACCAGCCCTTCCTCCATGCATCGATCCATAGCCCGCTCATAGTGACAGAGAGGCCTCGCAGTGATCATGTGATTGCTGTTGCTGTTTTCATTGCCACAGCCGATGTGATTTTACTTTTTTGCCTTTAGCACGAGGGTGCTGCATATGAGTAGTATCAGCAAACAGCTGAGAGCAGCCAGAGTGATCACAACTGCCTTCATTGTCCTGATAAGAGTATTAGTGTCCTGAACCTGGACAACGTATTGGACCACAGTTTTCCGGTGCACTTTACCCTTCACTGTCTCCACTGTCTCACAGGTGTAAATGCCAGAATCAGAAGAGGAGGGTGTGATGATGAGGCCCTGGCTGAGTACAGTGTGACGGGGAGCAGGAAGGAGGATGCTTTCAGAGAAGCGCCAGCTGATCGGGAGGTTTGTCTCAGGAGAACATGGGAGGAACTGCGCTTTCCCAGTGATGAGGTGGATGACAGCAGGTTTCTTTTTCACTGAGGAAGATATCAAATGCCCACACATTCAGGCTTGTTTAATTTCTAAGATTCTTTTAATATTCATCTCTGACTACTACACTACGTAATGTAACACAGATTCTGTTTTAAAGGAATACTTTATTACACTCAAAGACAGAGTTGTTTTTCTTGTATGCTTCCACAGTGAGCAAAGAATTCAAAAATGGGCAAAATTCTTGATGAACTGAAGTATCAAGCATCAAAGCATCTGTTTACAAGCTCCCACACAACTCATACAGTATAATCCAAGTCTGTTTTATTCAGTACTTCCCAAACACGTACAACTTTGCTAAAACCTTACCATCTATTAAAGAGATATCTTGCCAATTTTCAACCAGGTTTGAACCATGACAATGTGAACAGTATGTGTGAATTAACTGTGGTTAATATTTTTGACCAGAGCCCAGATCTCCCTGCTCTTCTCCCAGCTCAAAACTAGGCAGTGCTGATCAAATATAAACCATTGTTGTGATTGTGTTACTGTATTGCCTACTCCTTGCCTAAAATGTCTTCAGATACATATTTTAGTGCACTGTTTATCTGTATTATGAGAGTTTGTGAACAGAAAGTAAGTGCTGGGCTGAAGTTGCTGAGATAAAACGGTAAATTAAGCAGTGCTGATTAAAAATGAACCAAGACTCTGTTACCATGTACCATAAAATGTTTTCAAAAACATATAGACAACCCCTTTTTAATGAAAAGACCATCTTACCAGCTGTGAAATACTTTTAGAATTTAAAATACTAGTGACACAGTGCGCACAGAGCAAATGCATGTTTTGCCCAGGCACATTCAGGGCGTGCTACTCGTATTGCATATGAAAGTGTTTTAAACAGTATGGTTTTGATTAAAATACATGCGTTTGGGAAATATCAAGCATACGGCTGGATAAATGAGATTTAGAGTTGGCTACAGGAGCTTTGTGAGGGAGACAAATGTTTTGATGTAGCTTTGCTGTTGTAAGCATGGACCCCATTTACTTCAATTCATCAAGACTTCTCGTTGTATTCTTTGTTTATCATGGAGTCATTTGAGACGAAGAGTTTTTCCCCCAGATGCAACGTAACATAGTGTGAGTTATTAATATACAAATGATGATTTTGGGGGGTGAAGTATTCCTTTAATGCCTCAAGATGAAGAATGAGCCATATGATTGTTGTGTTTTCAGCTTTATGTTTACAGTATGAGCACATACTGAATGTTGAACTTACACTCAGAGATTGGGCACATCTGGATGTCTCCATCAGCCAAACTCTGAATCCTGCAAGAACAAAATCACCTCTTTCACGTTTGAAGCTCCCAACACAGAATTACTGATGTTAAAAACACATTCTTTAAAGTAAAGATCTTAAGAGATTGGACTTACATAGATCCAAGTAACATGCCAGCAACTGATGCACACTGGCCTCTGATTTTATCCCAGCCACAGTATGGGTCTCTGGCAAGAAGGCAGTCATCGCATGATGTGTAGTGGCTGCAGTCCCTTATATCAACTTGGACAGTAATGTCATAGGCACCACTGTACAGCTGGCTCTTTAGAAACAGAGTTCAAAACAGAGATTAGAGCTGCCTCCCTTTGAATTACAACACCCTAAAGATCAAGTAAGAAATAAAACTAAACTCTTGATGGATCAGGGTAATTTACCACACTGGATCTGAATTGGAAAAAAGCACTAGTGACTTGAGTCTTACTGTTTTGGAGGAGAGCTGGAGAAAACTGACAGGCTGAGGAGTTTGAAACAGCTGCAGCTCTTCAATGATGCGGCCGTCCTCACCATCAAACTTCACAGCCTTCTGCAGCCAACCAGAATCTGCGGGAGAAGGATTGATCCAACGTGGAGTTCATCTGGCAACACATCTCAGGTATGTTTTTGGTGTAAATGTTAGTTGCATACCTGTGCCAATAAACATAACTTGATGCTGTCGTCCATCCAGTGATGTGACCTGGTCCACAACAATATTGGAAAAAAGTGTCCCTGTGCGGACCAGCAGAGGCTTGCCAGCTATCGGTGTGACCACCCCCTCCATCAGAGGATGGTTCTTCACAAACAGCAGGGTTTTGTCAGGGAAGTCCTGAGAAGTCATCACACCTTTAGCCCGCAGTTCATCGTTAATGCACTATGAAAACAAGACAGAAGTAGATTGTGAGTAAATCACAGCTAAGTTTCCTTTATGTTAGCAATCATTAGCTATATTTCTTCTTTGATAGCAAAGCTAAGTCATCCCTAATTTTTCACTAATTTTAGAGCCTTTTTATAGGGTCCCCCATGATACCTTTTGTCATTTTATGATACGTTGTATTGGGGGAAATATAAGAAAAGTACTTCAATTTGCCATGTATTGTTTAACTTTAGTATATTTGGAGTACATTTTATTGGGTACATTATATCAGGTAAAATATACCCGACGTTAGTGATGGTGTTACTAATTGTGACGTTAGTGTTCTAGGGTTAAGGGTGTGTTCACACATAGAGGTTCAGTTCCTCAATCAATCCAATGCATGACATGATACATTGTTTTAATTTTCCAGCTCGGCTGCTTTGCATTCTCAAAGGCAAACCTCAAACGGTCCAGAAATTGTAATCAAAAGCCATGTGGTGGAAATGTTATCCGATTATACAGTTCACGGATAAAAGGAAAACAAACCACTCCCATTTTGTACCTGGATATCAAAAATCATGGAGCACCATCAGGTTTTGTTCATGTTCATGTTGTTCGCATACCAGACTTTAAAAGATGCACATATAAATGTCTTGTAAAGTAATAAATAATTTTTAATGCAGGCATTTTGAGAAAGAGGCTCTGCCGTTAGAAGGTCTTATCATAGACGAAGACTGGGGCTGCCCCTTGAAAGAGATTTGAATCATCAGTCAAAGCAGGCAGCTGCAGACAAAGAGGCAGCTTCTTCTGCCTTCTTCTTAGAAGTGGTGAATTTACGGCTCACAGCAATTCAATACGACACAGTCCCTGGCTTTTGTTTGATATCTAGTGCAAAAAACGTTGTTGCACATTTCTCATGCGTCATTAGCACAGTTATCTTGTTAACTATATTGTGTGAGTGTTACTGTCACACTGAACGTTCCATTGGTCCCTGTTCATACTCTTTATATACTCTCTATATGGAGGAAAAAAAAGGAACTGACTGACATAATTCTGTGATGGATACAGCCCTGCAGAAGACAGTTGGCTCCGATGAGATCCTACCACGATTTATCCCCTGCCACTTGACATTTTGGTAGCGAATGCACAAATAGGCTTCTAGTTCACCAGTCACCAAAATAGGAAAATGTTTTTTAAACAATGACCTGACACATAAAATAGTACACTTCCTGTGATTGGTTCTGGTGCTCACATCAGAACTGCTCCAGAGTTTGCCTGATCATGTTCCAAGACCAGTCACCATCCGGCATTCATGTCAACCAAAATGAACTACACCAAAGGAGTATACACTCTTTGTGTGAACGCACCCTAAATTGTTCTTGGTTTGATACTTACTGAACCAGGGTGAGGGAATGGCTCCTCTCCAGTGTATGTATCCCAGTTGCCAGTATCCCTTTCAGTCAAAAACCTTCCGCTGAATACCAGGCTGATGTCTGAAAGCTTGTACGCACAGACAGCCGACCGGCTGCAAGAACCCAAAGACTCCCTGTGACAGATACAAAAACAGTTTCCCGTTATTTGGATTCCTACTGCATGTATAACTTCTTCATATAGATTCTTTAAATTAGTGTTGTCACAGTACCAAAATTGGGACCCACGGTACGGTACCAGTGAAAGTATCACGGTTCTGAGTAGTATCACGATACCACCGCAAAAATGAGGCAGATGTGCCTTTTGTCATTTATAAAAAGATAAATCACTTTTCTATAATACATCAATGATATTTCAATGGAATAAATTACTTAATGACTTATTCATACTTCAAAAACAGCATCAATAAGTGATTAACATAGGGGGGATCAAAATAAAATAAAAAAATCAACCAAAAATCAACCAGCCACCCTCCTCCCCTGACAAGTAAAGAACGGTCCCTAAAGTGCGGTGAGGTTTGTGGACAGTTACCTGACACAAAGAGAGAAATGTGAATGACTCGTTTCTCCTCTGACACACCACATACCTGTGTGCCGCCACGGCTCAGTTGTTCAGGTACTGGGCAGTCATGACACCAACGAAGAGGAAATTATTGGACCTAGAGCAGGACTTCAGACAGGAGGACTTCAGACAGGAATACGGCAGAGCCTCCGCCGTATTCCTGTCTGTGACCCCCGTTCAACCCACAACCGATTCGCCTTTCTTTTCTGCTGCTGGTTGAAATCTGTACTCGCACAGCGTTCTCCTGAATGATTTCTTTTGCTCGCACAAAACTATTTTTAGTTGCAAATGCAAGTAAAATGCTCGCACCGTAGAGCTCTGTGGAAAACAAATCACTGTAGCAGATATAAGATACTCAATAGCTCAGCTAATACCTGAAATGTCACTGTAAAACAAACCACTGCAGCAGCATATTGAGTGCCAGGTGGCCAGCGTGCGCCGTTATTGGACGACACATGGACACTCACCCTCTTGCGATTGGACTTTGAACTTATCCCACAGTAGTGGTACCATGAGGTATGCTGCTCCAACATTATGGTATCATATGTAATGTGGTGTTTTAGTACTGTGATCTACCGTTGGTACCAGTATACCGTGCAACACTACTTTAAATAACTTCTATGTTATAATAGTGATCAGCTGTGTACATCCAAAGCACTGAGGTATAAACTGTGGATACATTCAACTTACGAGTTGGAGGTGAACGTGGCATAAAAGATGCTGTCCCTCCAGTTATTTTGGTCTTGGAGAAGGAAAGCATCCTGGACTAGGGCTGGTGAGCCAGCATCCCCAAATGGACAGTCCAAACGGGCCTTCAAGAAAGAAGTCCACTTTTTCTGCAGGGTCCTTTTGCCCCCCAAGTCACCCTAAAACAACACATATCAATCAGCATTAGCTTGTTTACACTTGCTATGTGTAGTTTTCAGCTTTAGAGACATACCTTACACACACGGGCAATCCTTGACACTTGGATGTTGCCATGACGTTCCTCTACGGCGTTCTCAGTGAAGAACAAGAATACATTGTCGTCTTCACCACCCTCACTGTTTTTGCTTGCTTCAGCGAGGCTTAAGGAAATCATGGGCTCTGAAACCAAAGCATTCAGAATATATTTTTAAAATTCATCCATCTGTCTTATTGAAACTTACATTTGATAATTATGTTACTGTAGAAGCGCCCATGTAAGAGCAGCTTACCGTTGAACCAGGAGTGTTTCATTTCAGTCTTGAGACGGTTTGGTCCATGTCTCTGAAACACCACTTCTGTGCCCAGAAAGTTGGTCGAAGCAGTAGAGTACAAAGTGTTTCCTGTCAAGTGGAAAAGAAAAAAGTGGTGTGTCATTATTGTTGTCAGAACTACTAACCATGCTTTATTTTTCTGATTCAACTTTTACAGGCAGATATCCATCTAAGGACAGTAGCCGTGACGAAACAGACATAAAGAAATAAAGTGTTAAGAAAGGTGTACACACCATTCATAAGAGAAGCAAAGTGTTGGTAGGGGTCAAAAGGAACTTTCCCCCTGCCCACCTGTTTCTTTCCTTCCAGAGACACTTTTCCATTTGTGAAAGTCTGTTGAAGGAGACATGTATGAGGGGCTAATAATTAATTAAGTAATCCAGTTCCATTTCAAAAAATGAAACATGTTGGGAAATGTTTCTTAGAGGCTATGCTTCCTTGTCAAGAGTTGGATAAGAAGACTGAAATCACTCTGACATCTGTATGTTAAATATGACGCTAAAGCCAATGGATGGTTATCTTAGCTTAGTTTATCTTAGCTTAGCACAAAGAGTCCAAACAGATGGGAAATAGTTAACCTAGCTTTGTCCAACGGTAACAAAATCCACTTACTAGCACCTGCAAACCTCCCTAGTTAACAATTTATTTCTTGCTTGTTTAATCCATGAATGTAAACTCTGTTTCCAGTCTTTGTGCTCAGCCCAGTTGCCAGAATAAAATGTTGGCGTTGTGTGCTTTTGCAAACCTAGAATATGGTTTATTTGTACGTTTCATACGTATCATATCTACGTTTCTAAAGTGACGTGTATGAGCTGAGTTTCTTATCAGAGGGAGAGGATTAGGCCCCAATCACATAGAAAGTGTTATGAAGTTGCAAAACGTGTGACACACCTCACTGCCTTTATTTATTTTTTTCAAATTGAATGTCACTGGGAAAAAATGCTAACTAGTAGCTATTTCCTAAAATGGGCAGGCAGAGGGTAATTGCTGCAGCTCTGGTTGAGGGTGAGGGGCTGTCAGTAAATAGTTTGTCGGGCACAGGAAAATGGAGATCTATGTTGGTACAAGAAACCCTAAAAGAGAGGGTGAATCACAGGGAGTACCACCTGACGGTCCAGGAACTTCGCCTCAGCGATGGCCATTTCCAGGCATATTTTAGGATGACACTGGTGCAGTTTGACATCCTGCTGTCTATTGTTGGGCTGTATAGCTCTGGGTATCCAGCAACCGCAACCAAACCGCAGTTTCTCTTCCATTGTTTACCAACCGTAAACTTGTCATGACTACCACAAAAGGCCGGTCTCTCAAATCATCCGACTGAACAATCCAAAAAAAAAGCGGAGATGACGTGGGGTGCTATTCTGTTTTTTCGACTCATGGAGTTCAGAGCACTCTGGCAAAAATGCCAGGGGCTTATAACAGAGAAATGCGAGGTACATAGCACTGCAAAAACAGCGAGCAAAAGCTTAATTGTGATTAAAACAAAAAGCTAATGCTTTCGGTGTGATCGGGACTGCAGCTGTCTTTAGAAATACAGTATTTGGTATCTCTGTAGACTTAAATAAAGTGACTCACCATGAAGTCACATGTAGGGTTGAAAGCGTTCGTCCCACACACCAGCATTTTACCATTCTCCATTGTGTGTAGAGTCCGGATGAAGTTATCACATTCCTGTTGGAAGAATAAATGTGATTAACATGAATGGAACTTTATACTGTGAGCTGTGTCTGATGCTAAACTTGCACTAATAACTAATGACATTCACTGATAATTCAATATACCTTAGTGTCCTTTCCCTTCCTTTGACAAAGGGATCTGTCTGCTGAACTGACCATCCATTTGGCCTGGAAGAAAGATAGTTAGGGATGAGCAACTGACACTGTCAGTGGGGATATAAAGGATTCTGAAGGTATTCGCAAATCATTCTGACGGCTTATTTTCACACCAAAAACTGAATATGTATTATATTTCAAAGTATGTGTTATATGTTATGTCCTCTATATGTGTTTGAGCATGTGAAAATTCAATTCATTGTTACTCATGATTTTGTTTTTTATAAACAGCCAGGAAAGCTCCTTTTTCAGTGTGTCAGGTACAGCAGCCCAGTCAGCCCAAACAAAATCTTACCTCGCTTGTCTTTTTGGTTATGTCATCCAAGCTGAGGGTGAGCACTTTCCCTCTGGCCCTGACGACAAGCTGGCCGACGTCCTCTCTTATCATCAAAGAGCTCAAGCTGCCAAAACCAGGCTCTTTGAACTGTTTCAAGTTCATGTCTGAAGCAGACAAACGACAAGGAGCTGGAGGTTACTCTCCAAATCAATGCATTTTCATACAGTCCAGTTATCCAGTGGGATTTTTTAATACTGTATAGCCTGTTCTTTGTAGTGTTTTTGGCTGATGCTGCATGCTGTATGCAAAGATTGTGCACAGTTTACAGTTTATTTAGGCTAATACAGTCTCATTATTTCTTTCAAGGTGCCATCTGTAATCTGAATGTTCATCCAACCCAACTGCCAAATAAATGTTGGCATTGTATGTGTCTGCAGACCACGGATATGTTAAATTTGAACATTTATCATGTAAAGAATATGTTGAAATATCACTTTTCTTTACATTATAATTTTCAATTTAACGTTGTGATAACACTGTGGTAACATATGGTTAGGTTTAGGCACAAAACCACTAGCACTAGGAAAACATTGTGTTCTGCTTTCAATTGTGCAATTTAGCCGCCACAAACACGGCTGGAAATGTCCTGACCTGTCATTAAAAAATACTTCCTTTTGTTGGATTTGCACAGTGGTCTGGTGTCACACCACCTAATGGGAAACTCGGTTTATACATATAATCTGAACTATGTCATCATAGAAAGTTTACTGAATGGGCCAAGGAGCACAAAGTATAAGGGAGACTCTTGGCCCTCACCTGTAACATGTCACTCAAATAAACACATACTGACCGACAGGAGATTTAAAATGACCACAAAGACATGCAAAAGAACAGCAAAGAGACACAAACTAACTTCAAAATGGGGAAAAAAGTCAGTGCATTGCCCAAAAGACACACATTACGACTACAAAGACAGGCAAAACAATGAGGCTGAACAAGTATAAAACGTGTGTGTCTTGCTTCTGTGTCAGAGAGGTGGGAGGGCCCTTACATATCTGTGCCCAGGGGCCCATTGTCTGACAATCCGTCCCTGCATGCCATATGTGTGAACCTATAGTCTACGTATCTGTGGTTTGCAGATACGTACAATGGCAACATTTCATTCTGGCGGCTGGGCTGGTACATCTACATTCAATGCCTTACCTTGGAAGGAAACACTCCTGCGGGGTTTGCTGTTTGCTGCAAGGCCTTCACTCAGGATGAGGAGGAAATAAAAGAGCACCACAGGAGGTCTCATCATGGCCTATATAAGTCAGGGAAAACACACCAGTCTGGACCACACGTCTCTTCATTTCTTTAAAATGTATTGGCAGAAAGTTAGTAAGATATTCACCATCATGCATGTTTTTCACTCAGCACAACAGCAATGATTTATTATAACCAGGAATGTAACTAAGTGTTCACTCAAGTACTGTGGATAAGGACAATTAGAGGTACTTGTATTTCACTGGAGTATTTCAATTTTATGATACCTTCTACTTCACTACATTACAGTGGTAAGTACTGTTCTTTTTACCCAGATACATTTATTTGATAGCTTCAGTTAGGGGTTAGTTTAGTTTGGAAATTACTAATAACTAATAACTCATGATGCATTATAACAGGTTGATGGTCACTAAACAAGCTCCACCACCTTTACCAGCTGCAACATTAAAGTGATGAACACATGAATGCATCAGTTATAATAATACAATAATGTAAATATGATTCTGAAAAGGGCCGTTCTGCAGAAGCACTTTTACTTTTGTTTCTTTAAGTATGCTTATACTTTTGTATTTTTACTCGAGGAAGAGTTAAAATGCAGGACTTTTACTTGTAACAGCGTATTTTTACATTGTAGTATTACTGCTTTTACTTCAGTAAAGATTGGAGCATTAGGCTACTTTTTCTACCTCTGATCCTAACAGTGACTAAATGTCTCTGTGTCATTATCATTATTATCATTATGTCTCTTATCTCTTACCTGTGGTATAAATAGGTGTATTTGTTGCACAGAAGTCGATATTTGTCTTGTTCCCCCATCTTGTTTAACTGGCTTGTGATGCGGAGTCACAGCTGTATCCACCTTAGTGACAAAGAACCTGTGACGCCATGGCAACAGTGCCCATGGCAGAGGTAGTAAGGGCGCCACCATCCATAGGGGGCGCCACAAGAGGGGGTAGAAAAAAAAGTTTATCCTTTAGTATTTTTAACTAATAGGCTACTATTACCACTATTATTTTGAAATATTGAATAAGGCCACTACAACATAACTACATAGTAAATCCTTCTAAATAATAGAGAAGCCTCCCCATTAAGTCTATGGCTCCCCTCCCCAGCTCCTTACACTTTACCTGCTCTCTGAGGGAGGTGGGCGGAGTTATCTGACCTGTTGCATTGATTTACATTGTGAGGCGTTCAAGTTCTATTCAGTAAAAGTTACAATTGTAAAATGTAGCATTTGGTGAGAAACTTGAATAAATCCAGATGTTTGAAGGAGAAATTTGTTGATGTTTCCACAGCACTATTAAACAGACATTAGAGAGGGAATTATGATGTAGCCTATCATCTACAGTGAAAAGGCTTTTTGATTATTTTTTTAGAGATGTTTTTTTTATGTGAAAAAAAAGGTTATGTTAAAGGTTGTTTCAGAAATGTGTATCATTGAATTTTTGTGCTCATTCAAAGGTAGTGTACTGTTCATGTAGAAGTGTATATTTATTTTTAATAATGTAGATTTCTGTGTTTCCTTAGCACAAAAGAAGAATAAATAACAAAAAACAAAAGAAACATCGCTTTTGGCCAATGTTAAAATTGTTATTTTAGACATTGGTATCAGCATCAGCCCAGTATTCTTCTTGTTATTTATTCTTCTGAACTAGTTAATATGTAGCCTAATTCTTTTTTTTTTTATTGATAATTGATTTATATGATTATTACAACACATCTACAACATTTTACTTAAGCAAATTAGCACAAATTTTTTATCTTAGTTTTTATTGTTAGCTAGGTTGCATTTTGGTAATTAATAGGAAGTATTTTAACTGCTGAGCTGCATTTTTTTTTTTTTTAGGGGGGTGGGGGTTACAAGGTCGCCCAGGGCACCAAATGTGCTTGGGCTGCCACTGCGATGGTAATACAAGGTTCTGAACCAAATATGCACGCTGAACTATCTGAGATTCCTCGTAAGTAATTAAGGTCTGAAATATTTCAGTATACTTCAGCCCTCTTTTCTCAGCACACTGTAATTACTGTGTCAAGCTTTCAAGGTTTGATAACATTATACATCATTATTTCTGTCACAGTTTTTTAGGTCTTCATTATACTCTGAGCAAAGATCTTAATGGAGGGAGTAATGTTTAATAACAATTCAGTCTAAGATACTGAAATTGTTTGGGTCAGCAATGTTTGTAGCCTGCTTATACAAGTAAAACTTATCAAAACACTAGTAAACTGATCATGTAGCACAGGTTTTTACTTAAGAAAAATATCTATTATAATAATAAATATAAATATCTTTAAAGTATCTTTAAATTGTGGGATGTGTGATGTTTGTGTTCGAAATTTCATTTTAGGGAGGTTTAACAAACTCTTGATACAGTTATGAAAAACAATTTATCAACTGTTCATTCAACCAACAGTAACAGTGATGATGATGTTAATTGCAAAACATTTCAAAACTGCTGATTAAAGCAAATGAAAAATTCCAGGCTTTTGGGTTGACGTCACCATGTTGTGACCCTGTGAATTTAGCTCCACTATTTCCTTCATCACTTCACCCTTGTGCTATGGAGGTCTTCATCCAGCTACAGACTACAGCAATGAATCCCAGTTTGCCCCATGCTGGTGTCCTTACAACCTTAAGCCACTAGAGGGAGCAGCTAAACTCTGATTTTCCCCAAGAAATTAAGACCTCTGCTATGAATGGAGTGTAAAGGCAAAATCATGGAGGACAATGGGTTGTTGGTTTTGTTTTGTTTTTCTTTATAAAGGTTAATTTAACCTCAGTTTAAAATTCTGGTCTGGCAGTGCACAGAGGTGAGTCTCCGAGGAAGAAACTTTCTCTATGTAGCCTATATAAATCTGAGAGACAAAACTTTCCTTAAGGGACCACTTTTCTAAAATTGAGTAAACTAGTGACATCTGCTAAAGTGACATATTTTATGGATACTGTATATTATATTCAATGCATAGCAACAACAACAGTACAGAATGACTGATAAACCGTACAATCAACCCAAAGAGTGAACACAATAACTGCAGGAAGTTTGTGGAAAACCAGTGATATGATGGCCCAGCTGTGCTGGAAGGTATTAAAGATTCTCTAATCTGGAGCCAGGCCATGGGTGGTAATTGAAACATTTAAAATGTATTCTAAAAGTAATAGGCAACCAAAATTGGACTGATGTGACAGAACCTTCCTGATTTAGTTAATAGTTTGGCAGCTGAGTTCAGTATAAGCCGTAACTGTGAGACTGAGAGGGGGTTTAAACAGGTAAAAAGAGAATTTCGTGGTACAGGTGATTATAAAACTTGATTGGATTTCACCTAAATATTATTGAATATAAATATATTCATGTAAGTTTGTATTGCCATGTTTTATGATGTGTTAGGGGCAGTGGTGTAAAGTAGTTACCGTAAAACTTCAGTCAAAGGCCCAGTCCATTTTACTAGTCCAGTGTAGCTACACATTTTGACAAATACAGGCCTGTCTCAATTAGGGGTCTGGTCTGGTTGCCAGGCAGTTCATTTTTTTTTATGAACGTTCTTTGGATGTATTAAACTGGGTTGTCGACTACCTCAAATTATGTGTCCATTCCTCAGTTACTGTAAGTTATTCATATTCCTTTAGTCCGTAAGGGTCCTCAGATCAAAAGAATCAAAAAGGTTTTTCATGAATATTAATCAAAATTGTGAGTATTGTTTAAACAGGATAAAGTGGTGTTCTGTCCGTATGCTGGGTGCTGTCATCCTCGAGTGTTGTATCTCTCTCTCTCTCTCTCTCTCTCTGATGAGCTGTCTGTCAGAGGTAGATCAAATTAATGATTCAAAAGAGATATATTATCTGAAGCCTAATTTTGAACAACAAATATTCATACTGGTTTAAACAAACCAGTATTGTATTGTTTTGTGTTGTATTTCCCATCTTTGCTGAGCAACAGTTTTGTGTGAAAGGAATTAAAGCCTTTCCCATATAGACGCTGGTTTCAAATATAGGCCCATTGATTTCAGTGATTTAAGCAAATAAAAGCCGGGCTATTAATCAGAGTTTTATGGTATGATGGGCCCCAGTGCATGCTATTATGACAGGTCCAATAGTGTACATATTGTCTCGCCACATGATCAGAGACTTGACATTGGATAACTTTAACATATGTATTACCTAGCAATCATCATTGCATGTGTGTATATCACAAAAAGTACCAATGAAAATGAGAAATTATTAATTTAATTCAACAATTTAATAGTTTATTATAATTTATTTATAATAAGCATATACTTTAATTATATATGCTATACAAAAAAATAAAGAAAAGCATGATGGAGATGGGTTTGCATTTTTCAAGGGTGTATGTATATAGCCAATGGCACAGTTTTCAATTTAATGACAGATCTTCTTTGAAATATATTTCCAAGGTGGCAGTCACTCCAAATTTTTACAAAATTGTAACATTTAAAAGATAGTATGAAAATATGGACTATTGTTAAATATCAAGAATTTCAAGACATGTTTTCAGTATGTGATGCCCTTAATTATTCAATCATCTTAATATTTGTGGATCTTTTTTAAAGATATCCAACAAAACACCGCCTCATTGTTTATTTCTTCCCACTTCAAGGTGCCACAAACATCATCAACTATTCAAGTGTGAATCAAGTTCATGTCCAAGCCACGCCCTCCGTACATGTCAACCACGTGGCCCCGCCCCCTCCTGCATGCTCCGATATTATATATGGGCGTTGATTTCCGGTATTCGGCGTCTGGATTTTCAGGTTCCACAGAGTGTGTGTTATATGTGTGCGTGTTGTAATGTGTGTGTGTTGAGTGTGTGAGAGAGTTTGTAGTGTGGTTGTAAACGTTCCCAGCTCGGATACTGTCACCGCCTTGCACCGCAGGCAGGCGCCGTGTTCCTACATGCAAGTTACCGTCGCGGCTCCACAATCGTTGGCCAGCAATGACCGAGAGCCCCGCGACCAAGCCAGCCAACGGGGATGTGTGTCAGCGTGTGAGGAACGGACTGAAGCTGGACAGAAACGGCTTGGTGAAGAGCCTCCACAGCTGCCATGAGCGGCAGCCCAAGCACCACTGCCACCCCGAGGAGGAGGAGGTGAGGCCCGGGATGGGACGGGAGAGGAGAGGCTGGTGAAGCCGGGGAAGCATCTACGAAGGTTGCTATGTGGACCCGGAAACACCCGGTCGATACTGTCACTGATCTGTCACTGCTGTCACTTTCATTAGCTCGGGCGTGATTAGGTGGTGACACGGTAACAGCTTTCATAACGACCGAGTCCTGCTGCTGATTATCTGACAGTTTGTTGTCATCGAGCTTCTCACGAGAACAGAGTATACACCAAACTCCGTTAAAAATACCCTACTTTAAAGGGTTTTCGCTGATTTTTAATGTTATACACTTCCCCAAATCATTAATCAAATGCTCCCTCTGAATCTTTACGAAACGCTGCTTAATTCGGCACAATCATATTTTCACCAATCAATATGTGAATATATTAATATCTCAATTTTATGAATGGGCTCACACTGCGCTCCACCGCCCCCTTAGCTGTTTAATAGGAGGGGGTTGTTTTAAAAAGGGCGGGTGACAACTTTGAAAGTTGACATTTCACCAAATTCTAACACTGTTTACTGCATAATAAGTATGCCGAATTTAAGAAGAGATCTAGCTGTAGCACCACTTTGTTTGATTACACAAACTGGGGATAATATAACTCATAACATTTAAAAAATGCTTTAAATCATGAACATCGACTGATGCTCTTACTAACCTTGGACAGGTCACATGTTTCTGCCTGGATGCATCCTTATCAGTTGAGTGTGTGTGTTAGTCTTAAGGGAAGTGAAGTGTGTTTTTTGTTTATACTTAACTGTGCAGACTGGCTACTCCTTTTGGTCTCAAATCAAACTATGAAATTCTGTTTATATTTAGGCTCATTTCAGGCTGTGTTTTTTGCCTCCAGTTTCAGGAGTGGCACATATTTGGCTGCAGGAGTTTGGAAAAATTCCATTTTCCTGAAGTGGGTAACTCCCTTTATAACTAAAAGAAACACTATAAAGTGTTAGTCATTAAGGAGACACTGAGCCAGTGCACCTGTTCAGTTAGAGCTGTCCACTGAGACTGCATGCATGCTGTGAAACAGCTTTTTCCTAAAAGGCTAATGAAATTTCCACTCTTGGGTGTACCCTCTGTAATTGTCCCAATTAACAGATCCCCTCAGACAATGTGATGACATGCTGTCAAACACACACACACGAGCATTCAGACTCACTGATATGTTGTGATAGAGAGGTGTTTTGTCTGAAGTTTGCACTGCTAATTAAAATGAAAAATGTAGAAATATTTTTTAAATTATCTTCAGACATGCGTATGTGTGTGTGTAGGATTTTCTAAAAAAAATTTTTTAAAGGAATTTGGTTGCACAATCACCAGAAAATACGTAGTAACCCAGCTGGCCACCAATCTTATTAGACATTAATATTTTATTGAATTTAGGTTGTGATGTCAGGTGACCAAATTCAATGTCAGGGCTACGCCTAATGCCAACTTCAATTTGACGTAGAATACTGACGATAGGTGGCATTTGAATTTTTTTGAATAACCAAAATCCAACATCTTCCAAACATCATCTTGACGTAAAAATAAAGACATTCAGTAGTAAGGTATGAAGAAGAAAACCGAACGTCCGCAAAACATCATAATGTTAATATCCACTCAATGTGAAATTCTAACATCATTAGACATTTAACATATCGTCATCTCAACATCTGATGTAAAAGTCCAACGTTTTCTAACACCATATTGATGTCCAGTGGCAGCTAGGAAGATGCTAATAACTGATGTCTTAGTTGGTGGTTTAACATTAAGCAAAGAGACATTTTTCAAAACCAATTCTAGTTTGAGATATAAAAGAAAAATAAAGATAGAAGCACACTGTTGACAGGTTATTGTCACCACCAGACCTTTTGGTGGTGGAGAAACAGTCTGTTCTTCCTGTTTTAATAAACTGAGCTGGGACAGCTAAAAAACTGAGTGCCTGGTGACTGGACCTCAGCTGATTACGGTTCATGCAGATGTCAGCGTTGCTGCTCTGTAAGGTATTTGAGAAAGAGGCATGACCGGTCACATGTAGTGCCTAATAGCCATGAGCACTGAAACTCGCATGATGGGAAGGCAAAATTACATAACTTGTGTGAGTGGTGAGTTTCTGTTGACGTTTCTTTATATGCATGTAAAGCTTATTAATGCATAGTAGGTCGCTTAGTTCCAAGTACACAGATTAACATCAACACAAGCAGCCCTTCCCTTATTTGGCAGTCAAATCCTCCTCCCTGGCATTTGTCACCCAGTGTTTTCTTTCCTGTACAGTTGGTGTACAGTTGCAGCAGAGCTAATACTTTCACATCTTCCCCCCCACATTTCAATTTGACTTCACAGAAGTCACCTTTAAGTGAGTTACAGAAACCTTGGCCAAGTATAACAAAAGATAAACTGTTTTGTTTTGTTTTTTCTCGTCAGGACAAAAAGAGAGGGAGTCACAGGAAGTCAGACGTGCGTTTATATGAACGGTATTCCAAACGTGAAACTTTATTCCAGCCAAGGCATGAGTGCAATTTCTTACAGGCTAGACTTGTAAACATGGAGACAGTGTTAACTTGTGTGCTTTTCCTGCTGTGTTTAACAATGGCTTTTTTTCTCTTTGTAACTTGGTGTACATGAAACTGCCCTTGAACTATTTACTGAACCTGACAGCAAACAGATTACAAGAACACAAACTAAGGCTCCAAAAAATATATTAATAAATTATCTTTACCTTTTTTTTTTTTTTGCTGATTTGAAAGACTTCAAAGATTGTATATATTTTTAAGCTTTTCAGCTGTAAAATCAGCATATTCCTGCTGGAACATTTTGGGTTTTAACATGTCATATCCACAGTTTACATGTTTCAACATATAAAGTATGTTGTTGTAGCCAAAATATAAAGAAATAATAATATGCACTGAAAGACACTATTATTTTTAAGAAAATTAGATGACACCTGGCCAATTCAGATTTTTCCTTGTCATTTAATATGATGTTTTGGTTTCCACATTT
The DNA here is from genome assembly GCA_035609425.1 of Epinephelus awoara. NCBI lineage: Eukaryota > Metazoa > Chordata > Actinopteri > Perciformes > Serranidae > Epinephelus > Epinephelus awoara. Next base: position 30,503,794 of record CM069309.1, read on the forward strand.
CCCAGGTCCACGCAGCATCACATCATGGCGGCCTGTACATCCGACCCTTTCTTGAGTCCTTTGAGGAGACTCCGATGCTGGTGGCAGTGCTCACTTACATGGGCTACGGCATCCTGACCATCTTCGGCTACCTCCGAGACTTTCTGCGTCACTGGAAGATTGAAAGGTGCCACATCGCCAGGGAGAAGGAGGAACAGAGGGTGAGAGAAGCCACAGACACAATATGGTGTCATATTTATCTATTAACACATCCAGCTGTGACAGTGGTCGTGGTTATGCCTCCAGGCTGGCAATAGCTGTGTGGCTGGAGGTATTATGTTTTCAGGTTGTCTGTATGTCCATATATACATCCCTCCCATTCTTCTGAACGCAATATCTCAAGAACGCTTTGAGGGAATATTTTCAAATTTGGCACAACTGTCCATTTAGACTCAACCATAAACTGATTAGAATTGGGTGGTCAAAGGTCAAGGTCACTGTCTGTGACCTCATCAATTTCATTCTTATGAACGCGATATCACAAGAAGACCTTGAGGGAATTAACTCAAATTTGGCACAAACGTTGGCTTGGACTCAAGGATGAACTGATTTAGAATTTGGTGGTCAAAGGTCAAGGTCACTGTGACCTCAGAAAACAGATTTTGGCCACAACTCAAGAATTCATACACTACTTATGACAAAATTTCACAGAAATGTCTCATAGAATAAAATTTCAAAAAAGTTGTGACATTTTATATCCAGATGGTCAAAGGTTGAATCACTGTGACATTGCTATGTTCTCAAAACGCTTCCCTGGCTGTTGTTTGGTGTCATAACTCAGGAACAGAAGAGGAGACATTTGGTGACGTACTGAATTGGTGACACTAATCTAGGGTGTCCACCAGACATGGATGTAAACTGTAGACTTGACTGGTACGTGGATGCATACAACTGCAAGGCAATAATTCTATGTTTTTTTTGAGGTGTCAACCGGAATAAACCAGTACCAAGTAGTATCAAAACTCCTCCAGTCAGAAGATACCTGCATTTGATCCTTTTTGTGCTCTAGACAAGAATGGCTATGACTTGACTCACAGCCAGTTACCACAAGCATGCTACAGTTTAATGTAACATGTGACTGACCCACTGCTGCTGCTGGTGCAAAAAAATGCTGCACTACTCACCAATGGTATCTGCTGGCATTTTACGCAACAGAATGCTTCCGCAATCAAATGAAATAGTCTTTGGTATCAGTATCACCGTAAGGGTACTAGTATGGTAAATATTAAAACAATACCCAGCCCTACCCTGTCTCTTAGAAACAGTTTGTCTGTAATGAGCAACATGCTGTTATGATTTCTAACAGCAGACACATGCATTGCAGTCAGCATACTTTGCCTGTACTATAATGACTGGAATGTTACGATTGTTTTGGTTGCAGAGTGACAACACTGTGAGGATAATTGCTGTTGAGGAAAAGAAGGCCAGATGGGTTTCAGGTGTTGACTGGAATTGATTTGAGCACTTGTTGCCTGGTGACTGGGCATTTGCCTCGTTCCTGTAGAAACAATAGAGATAACAAATGGAAAATTAGACTTGATCTGTTTGTTGCTTTGTTCACCAAACTGAACCAAAGTGATATTTGCACACCACAATTCTTCACAACACCAGAAGCAATGGGTTCTCATATTTCAACCTTGGTGTTTGGAGAGGAAGCATACATTTGGTAAACAAATCCTCATATCGTTAGAGGTAATCTTGTCAACCACAATGATATTACAAACAGGAAATAGATTGCAAGAAAAGTCTCTGTGTACTTGCTGAAACATTCAGCAGTTCAGACAGGATTTAGTGTTCCTGGTTTATCATACACAGACTCACTGAGTCTTGTATAACATTTAAAATGTTCCCAATAAGTTGTAATGGCTTTTCTTTACAATTCAGTGCAGTGTGCACTGAAGATTGCATTTTTGTTAATGTTGAGCTAATGGTGGCGTTATCAGCACATTTGGAACATGTCCTTGACCACTGAGATTGTTTTCAACCTGTTATGTAACTTTTGATAGTGAGGCCCATTGTTTTTAAGTATTTGGTTATGTTGAGGAAAGGAAGCTCGTGGGATAGACGTGGGGAAGTCATTAAATCACCCCAAGGATATCCCGCGACGGAAAGGAAAATTAACTTCCTGAGTCATATGTTAAAATTTAGAGTTTATTTCTAGGGATTGTATTCCCTCCAGTTAAAGATGGGATAGGCAGAAATCTGGAAAATGAAAAAAAAAGGCAGAATTTGAAAATGCACACGCCTTTGCAGTTCTCTTCTTGCCTCTTTGTCCTAAGCTCCTCCCACCAGATTGTCACAGCATGTGTACACATTTCATACAGTCATCCAGTGTTTCCCATACATTGATTGATTTATTTAATCTTGTTTTATTGTTGACTTGCCTACAGCACATTTGCCCAGGCCCTCCTCACCCCCTTTCTCTCTCTGTTTATCAGACCACAAATAAGACAAGACGTGGCCATCAAGCCACCCTACGCTCCCTCCACCTCACTCCTCCCGCTGTTGACTGCTTCGCCACAAAGAGAACAGGCAGCAGCTCCAGAATGGACCTTCAGCTGGTGGCTATAGCAGCTTAAAATTGTTCAGTGGTAACCCCCCAGTACCAGGTGTCGCTGTGGGCTGATGGCCAGCTGCAGTCACGGGCCTAACCTGTGTAATGGCAGCAACAGAAAGTTTGTTAATCTGGCAAGAAGGCGGGGTTGTCTGTAGCAGTGGGGAGTGAGGTGGGGGACATGGTAATGTTAGCAACATAAACATAAACTTGAAGCTGCAGCCATGAGCCTTTGGCTCCAGTTAGCAGAAGGCTAAACTATAAGCAACATTCTCTCTCCATCTGTGAAATACTTTACTGATATTGACACATGTTTTGTTTATTGTCAGACTCTCTGTTTGATAAGTCTGTCTGCTTTTTTTGGGTTGCTTTGCAGTGTAGGTAGTTGTTGCCAATGCTGGAATAGCAACTTTCTCTGCAAGATTTTCCACCATTGAATCAGGCTTTCACCATCTGAAGGGACACGCATCTGCATTTGTAGAACAGTTAATAGGAACGCCCTGTCTCTGAAATGACCTGTGATTGACCTGAGTCTCCCATCATGGGTCAAAATTTTTAAAGCCTGAATACAGAGCCAAGAGGAGGTGCAGAAGTCTAGTTTTTCTCTGAGACCATTTGAATTACAACATATTCAAATGTATGAATGGCATGTACCATAGGTCTTTAAAGTTCATTGATATTTGGTTTGGTTTTATACTCAAGAATGACATTCCTACATTTTCTGCCACTGAGCTGATGCACCCGTTTCTACTCCTCCTCATCATGTTCTCTTTATCCACCCATGTGTAGGACTTTGTGCCGCTCTACCAGGATTTTGAGAACTTTTACACCAGAAACCTCTACATGCGTATAAGAGACAACTGGAACAGGCCCATATGCAGCGTCCCGGGGGCCAAAATGGACCTGATGGAACGAGCCTCTCATGACTACAACTGGACTTTCAAGTGAGAAAGACAAATCTTTCATTCAAGACTGTAAACACAAGGTATTCAGACACATTGGGGTAAAGCAGGAGTTACAAAGGGAAGTGTGCTGTATGGTTAATGCCCCTGTCAAGGATTAGTATTGCCCTCTCTCCTATGAATACCAAGACAAGTGAGACATTGTGTTAATTAGAAAAAAAGACTGGATAACGTTACTAATCTACAATGTAACTGAGCAGAATTATGAACCGAACCTGCTAGCTGGCAGACAAGTTACAATTCCATGTTGTTAAGCTGTATGAAAGAGGGAACTGGCACTAAAGGGAAGTGCATCTTGAGCTTTGGATGTATAATATACCAGGACTTGCCAATTAACCTTTAATTAAGAAATTAAGTTATTTATCAACCTGCCACCATGGCTGGTGGATTCCACAATTTATCAGCCACCCAATAGATTACCATCATTTTTTGCCTGATAAGTGAAGCTTATCTTGCAGCCACTTGTATATTTTACCAGCATTTGGCAGGTGGCCATTGGTAATTTCCAACCCTGCCCTGTAGCAACATATCATCATGCGTGTTGGTTTTACCATCCTGCCATTCCATGGGACTGTTTATTTTTCCTGTGCCACCCAGTAAGTGTTGCCTGTCTGGCATCTACCATCTGCCTGAATGTCTGTGAAAGCAGTATAGGTGTCCAGTAAGGGTTAGGAAAAAAATCAATACAACATATTATTGCGATATTTTTATTACACAGACACCAAGTATCTGTTTTTTTTTATTATTTAAGTTATTAATATTACAAATACAAATTAAACTTTCAGTAGCCTACTATAATTCTATAACCAGTTGCTTTTTCAGGTAACTAATTTATTTTATTTAATAAAACTATTGATGTTGACAAACTTTTCCTTCCGGGACATAATTTGCAGTTGAAAAAGGTAATAAATCACAATATATCGCAATATTTTTTATCTCAATACTCAGTATATTGCAACAGGTTTAACATCGCAATAATATTGTATTGTGACTTATGTATAGTGATAATATTGTATCGTGGGTGTATCCAACCCCTAGTGTACAGTACCCCAAAGTTTACTGTCATAGAAGACCAGCAGATGTTTACATGTGTGAATCCGAACTCAGAGTGTTAACTGAATTTATTTGACTTTTATTATCAAGTGATTTGGGTATGCATCTCTCCCAATACTACCAGTGCTTCAAGTACCCTAATACTTATAAATAGATATCTACATATGTATGCATAATCTGTAGGCAATATTCTGCTATTGGAAGCTTTCTTGTTTTTTGTTTGTAGTCCAAATAGTATTGACCAGCTGCATTTGAGCGACAGATAAACAGTCCATATGGAGAAACATTGCCAGTACAGGGACTCAGGGTATTGGCCACTACTGAGTACCAACCAAATTCAAGTGTTCTCTGGTTCCCAAATTTAAAATCTCTATACCTAACTACATTGAACACATTTGGACCTTCATTACGTAAAGAGCCATGAAGCCAGGCGTTGCTGTAGCTCTAAAACCTGTGCTGCAAATTTAAACACATCTCTTAGCAGATAAATAGGGCCCTAATCTATTCATTCTTCATATGTGACTGACATGACAGAGTTTGAACGCATTAGATCATTTTTAATTTGAAACTTGTGTTACATACTGTACTGTCAGTGACATGAACATCCCTCCAACCGAGCATTTTTTGTTTTGACTCCTGTCACTCATGTTTTATGGACAGCTGCATCAAACAGTGAGGCAGATGCCCCTCGGTATTATAAAGGTTAAACAAAGAGGACTGTCATGCTGTGAAGCTTATCACTTCACCTCAATCTAGCGTTTCATTAGCTGCACCAGTCATTATTAACTGTACCAATAGACTTGCAAAACACATTAGCTTCCTGCCATTGATTGTTTCCTCCGTCTCCTTGTGTCTCTCTTCCAGTTACACAGGCCGGGTCGTGCCAGATGTGATTAACTTGGGCTCGTATAATTACCTCGGCTTCGCTGAGAACACGGGTCCATGTGCTGAGTCTGCAGCTGAGGTCACCACGAAGTACGGTGTCGGAGTTGCAAGCACCAGGCAGGAGATCGGTAGGAACACACGCCAAAACAAAGACACACCTATGACCTTTGATATCACTGGAGATGAACAGCAGGAATGCAGGGATGAATTCAGCATAGTAAAGGAAGCATCGCAGACCAGTTTTTTTAATGGTGCAGTGGATGCATTCAACCTAAGCACATAATGCAACACAAATATCATTTCATATCCTGGTTTCATTTCTCCTGTACGAAGGAGTCTTGGGACCACATTGAAGAAAAAAAATATCTCAGATAATAGAGTTAAGTCATAACATTACGATAATAAAGTTGTAATTTTTTTGGTAAAAAAAATATTGTAATATTAGGAGAATAAAGTTCTAGTTGAAGGAGAATAAAGTCATACTATTTTGAGAAAAAAGGTCGTAATATTACAATAATTTTACGAGAAAAAAGTCGTAATGTTACGTGACTAAACTCATAAATTCATTCTCAATAAATTACAACTTTATTCCTGTTTTTTATTTTGTTATAAAATCTCCATTTTTTTTCTCAAAGTGGCCTTAATACTTAGTTTTACTCCTACATAGCAAACACTGTTGTTGTTTTTTTAAATTAAATGCACAACACAAAATTGGGGTGCCTCAGAAATGCATTTGGCTGAGCCACGCTAGCTGATTTCCCCTATTTCCAGTCTTTGTACTAAGCTAAGCTAAGCTAACCTGCTTCTGGCTCCAGCTACTTTTAGCATACGCATACAGGAGTGGTGTCAGATTTCTTATCTAACCCTCAGCAAATGTCAAACTATTCCCTCAGCCTTTTAACTCCAGAAGCAGAAACTATTTATTTCAAGTAAATACAAAAAAAAATCTGGTTTAAACAAAATGTGAAATAAAACTATAAAAAATAGCCAGATTTAAAAAGACAAGTCATAATACAAGATTGCAATTAAAATGTGGACAAAATATGAATAAAAATAAATAATCCACAGATAAATTGTGTTTAAATGAGATAGGAACAGTTTAAAATCTGTTATCTGGATAAATCTCAAACTTTCAGTTCAGTTGTAAAAAAAAAAAAATCCAGGACAATGCTGAATATCTGAAAGCAGTGTGTCCAAGAGTCGGTATGAGCGAGTCTGATAAGATCCAGATCACCGTGGAGGAGGTTAAACAGGTCATATGGTCAGCAGATTTTTACTGATAGAGAACAACCAATGACATTTCTTTCCCCACACAAAGAGAAGCCCACATTTTGATGTTGGGTGCAGTTGTGTGTGTGCTCCATAACAGGAGTCAGTTTTACATCTATTGAGATGATGCACTAAACAGTAGATGACACATAACCTAGCTCTAAGAGACAGACTGACTTCATGAGGTCACATCTCATGAAAGTCTGATGATTGCTTTGAAAGGTAATACAGTTTTTAGCTACAGAAGCAGTAACTTAAAGGAATAGTTTATCATTTTGCAAAGTATGTTTAACTTTCTTACCCAGAGTTAATTGAGAAGGTCAAAACCATTCTACGCTAAATATGAAGCTACAGCCAGCAGCTGGTTAGCCAAGCTTAGCGTAGATTAGCATAAAGACTGTAAGCAGGGGGAAAAGATAGCTTGGCTCTCTCTGCAAATAAACATATCCACCAGCTAGCACAGCTTAAGCTCACTATTAACACATCATATCATGTATGTTTATTTCATACAAAATCTGAGGTGTAAAAGCAGCTCCTGCTAACCTGGCAGTGATTGCAAGACTCCAGGAAGTCACTGTACCTGCCCAAGAGATAGTCCAGCGTGTACCACCCCTCAATTGTTGTCACTTTTGCACATTGTGTTTTGTATGGATTAAACACACGAGATGCAACATGTTAGTTAGAGAGCTTTGGAGGTGTTGGAGGGCATTTTTGAACATTGGGTGGAGCCAGGCAAGCTGTAAGCTAGGCTAACCATCTCCTAGCTGGCTGTAGCTTAAAGGTATACTATGTAGAAATTGTTAGTTACCATTATAAATTCACTCGCCAGCAAAAGTGAAAGTAAAAGCGAACCCTAGATTCATTCTCAGTTTTGAATGGGCTTTGTCTGCATGGCGTTTCGCTTCACTATATTTGTGTTGTTTCGCCGCTGTCCACGATTTTTGTAGCTTCCTTCTACATGCCTGCTGATTATGATCTGGCACCTGGTCACTACCTATTATAAAGCCCAGACCTCACTTGTGCGCTGTTATTGGCTGGTAGCTACATACCCAGAAACATCCTGACAATAGCAGAGCATGAAAATAAGAAAATACAGGCAGAATTTCTGCAAATAGACCACAGACTTACAGTGGGTCAGAAGTGATGATTGAGAGGGATTACTTTTTATCAGTTGATACTTTTCTTTTTGTTTTAGAAAAATCCTGTATAGCATACCTTTAATATGGCATGGACAGATATGTTGGTGGTATCTCGGGAAGAAAGTGAAAAAGTGTATACCAAAATGTCAAACTATTCCTTTAACATTTGCCAAGCAATCTATGTAAGCATAGATCTTTGAGGTTCTGATTGCTGTGTGTATATGATGATCTCCTGTATCTCAGGTAACCTAGACAGACATGAGGAGATGGAGAAACTTGTGGCTAAGTTCCTGGGTGTGGAGTCAGCCATGGCATTTGGGATGGGTTTTGCAACCAACTCCATGAACATACCAGCACTGGCAGGCAAGGTAAGATAGCAGGTGATCAATGTTTCCTGGGTAGGGCTGTGATTTATTCTTGCAGCACACTGCAGCACCCTCCATTTCTTGCCTCCACTCTTTGGCTCACTATTTGTTTCCTTGTCAGATTTCCTTGATGTTGTCACAGCACTTTGTTTCCTCTTTTCTCTCTCTCTGTCTGTCCTCTGTCCCACTGTCACTCTTTGTACATTATGTGAATGTTAAGGTTGCGTTAGTGTATGCACTCGTGTATTTGCCAGTGATGAAATATATTTTCTGCCAGGCACTTTTGTTTACAGAGTACATTTAGTTTTAACAAAACAGTTCCGCAACATCACACTATCACAGATCAACAGCAGCACCGAGAACACTGAGCCACAAACCCACCCTCTGGCCTCATATCAGGAGCAAACACTTCCTGTTGGCGTGGTGGCCTATCAGTGTGAAAATAACAAAGAGTTCAGAGCAGTCTGTTTTGTCACATTGCTGCTGGTGTTGTTTGGCAGGTAGCTACCTGACCACATAGTTTGTTTCCACTCTGTGACTTGTGAGAGGTAACCAACAGTGAAGAGGGTTGGACTGCAGATTTAAATTCATTTGTTCTTGTGAAATGTTGCAAACTCATCAGTTAAATTGTACATATTCAACATCACAGTGGTCGCTCAACTACTTCCCTTAAATATCAATTTTACAAACACAAAACCATACTCCACCCACTCACCAGACCTACCTGCTGGTGGAAAATATGTTTTGAAGTGATTTGGAAGTCAGTAACACTACTGTATCTGCTGCCTCAGATGGATAAAAACAAATCAGATGAATCATTTCTACATGTTAAAGTTTGTCTGGTGTCCTGCAGGGCTGCCTGATTCTGAGTGATGAACTGAACCACGCCTCTTTGGTCCTGGGAGCCAGACTCTCCGGGGCCACCATCAGAGTCTTCAAACACAACAGTGAGTCTCTGATCACAATAGATTCTCCTATAAGTATGTCTCCCACTGGCATCTATAGCTACAGTTATTTTCATTTCTATTTCTGTTTGTCAGTCCCCCAGTCTGTCTTCATTCTTTGCTTTTTTCTATAGCTTTTTATTTTAATCATCACAGACATCACTGATGTACTGTGAGCAATAATGATTTTTTTTACTTGACTTAGCCTTCCATGTGCTGTATGTCACTGCTAAATGGTGATGTCATCACTTTGATTTACACAGTTTTAGACATACATTACAATGCACACACTCTATTAGGAGGTTAGCTCTGCATTCTGTGTGGTAGTTTAAATCGTGTATCATAATTTGAGTACCGTAGAAGTCCCAGTTAAATTCCCCATCCCTTTTACTAACCTGGTGTGGCTACAAGTTTTGACAAATAACTGCCTGGTCTGGTTGTCAAGTAGTTCATTTTTTAATAGAAGTTTTGGATGTATAAAACTGGGTTGTTGGCTACCTCAAATTATGCGTCCATTCCACGATTATTACCATCATACTCCTTTAATCCGTAAGGATCCTCAGATCAAAAGAATTAAGGGTTTTTCATAAAAGTTAATCCAAGTCTAGAGTTGTTTTAACAGGATAAAGTGGTGTTGTGTCAGTATGCTGCGTCCTGTAATCCTAATTTTTAAACAAATAATATTCATACTGGTTTAAATTAACAATCTGTATTTCCTGATCCTTACTGAGCAACAGTTTTGTGTGAAAGGAATTAAAGTCCTGTCCCATATAGACACCTGTCCCAAATATAGGCCTGTAGATTTCAGTGATTTAAGCAAATAATAGCCCAGGCTATTAATTGAATTTTTACGGTATTCTGAAAAGCCTAACTAAAACAGATTGTTGTGTTACTTTAGAAGTCAGCCAACATGTTTGGTATTTAAAGTGTCAGTTAAGATAAAAAATTAAGAAACCACATGTTTTTTCCTTTTTGTTTTTTGAGTGGGGCAACCGACCTCTCTGAAAAGATATTTTGACACACGACAATACGAAAAGCACAGAAAGAAATTATAAAATGAATGATAGCTGCTTCAGTTGCAGGGTTCTGATGTTGTTCAGGCTGGCTTACTATCATGGCTTACTGAGACACTTCAACAGAACAGAAGAATAGCCTTTGTTAATGCTATTAACAACAGTGCTTTATCTAATACATGTCAAATCTCAAAAAGTCATCACACAAGCGTCATTATTTCCACACAAAAACAGCTATCTGTATATCAAATGCAGGGAAGAAGAGCTAGCTAGCTGTTAATGCATTAAGGTGGCTCAAAAATAGCTCTTCCTCTCATAGAACATGAGATACATGAAATATAATGTAATAGTTTGGGTGTAATTTAAAAAAAAAAAAAAGAAAAGAAAAAAAGCTATTAGATGTGTAATAGCTATTAGCCATTAAGCTAACTAACCACAGCATTTGTTCGGAGTTGTGGTCACATAAACGCACTGTTTGTTATCATTTTTTCACAGAAAAATCTGTTTGGATTATTTGACGTCATATTTAGCGAATAATCCAACTGGTTCATCTTTTGTTATACAATAATAATGTTGACATTAAAAAAAAGCTTACGTCTTGATGCTAATTACTTTGTGGGTATTATTAGCAGTGAAGGGTTTGCTACTATCCTTTAGCCATTAGCTACCAGCTAACTAGCCAAAACTCTTCAACTTGCCACTTAGAGCGTGTTGCTCGTCTATTTTTACTGGTGAGTTGGTTTGGTAACTTGTTGAATGTTGCTAATCTTTCCAGCTATTGCAACAAACAACCCAAATACCCAAGTTAATTCACAAGTACATGTGACTTGTTACTTTTTTGGCTAAAATGCAGGGTTGCTGAACAGTTGAACTGCTGAAAACAAGTGCAACTTTGTTAAAGAATCTGCCTTCATTTGATTATTATGTTTTCAATATAACACTTAATGTTCAGTCCATTCTTTGTTTGTTGGTGTATTGAAACTGTGTTTATGAGTGTCTCACTTTTTTCTTATGAATTCCCAGTTGATATAAAAACAGCGAGTGGTTTTCTGCCACCACTGTTGTAACCCCAAGTTTCTTTTTGACTGTTCTGTAACTCTTATTTTGTTCCTGTCAGATATGCAGAGCCTTGAGAAACTGCTGAGAGAGGCCATAGTCCACGGGCAGCCCAGGACTCACAGACCGTGGAAGAAGATCCTCATTGTGGTTGAGGGCATTTACAGGTAGCACACCCATTTTCTTCACAAAATAGATGTTTGATAAAAAATATTCAGGCACTTTAAATTTTGTTGTAGAGAATGTCTTTATTCTTCTGACCTTCTGAGCTTTGTGTTTTGGGGTTATTCAAACGGTAAAGCATTGGCGCAAAACACAACAAAAGGGATGTTATCAGTGCTGAGAGTGAGTCCAGGGACATCAGTGTTCACAGCATTCACTTTTATCAATGCTTAAAGTGTCATAGCCCTAAAGCAGTGCAACAGTAGGCGTTACCACCTTGAAAATCCCCATGATTTCCTTCCTGGTTTCAACATCAACACTGACTAACAGCACACACAGTAGTTTCATCAGATCTTCTACACTGGTAGCTGATTTTTGCTTTAAGTTCTATACTTTTTGAGCTATTTGTCCATATTAACTTGAAATTTTGGCAGAACATGCATGTCAGTAGGATTCTTACACAAACACATGCAAAAGACAGGCTTCCAGAAGCAGCTCTTATCTTGTGTTGATGGTTCATGTGGTTCCATTAGATTCAGCAGTAACAACACTCCTGGGACTGGATTGCTGGTTGCCAGAGCTGATTCAGTGCTTGGTTAGCGCTTACTGGTTGTACACACACTGAGCAACTTTGATGGGTTTCTTTATTCTGCCAGAAAGGGTGCCGCAAGAAGCTGCACTATATAGCAGTCTGCAGAGACAAACTACAAAGTGCAGGCAAAGTATTTGACATTGTTGCAGTATTTTAATGAGTTATATCTTTATATGTTAACATTAAATTTGAGACGTGCAGTTGTCATTAAGATGAAGTGTGTCCCAGCAGTGTCACTATGACCATGAGTGAAGAACAGATTGTGAAGCACCAGGAAAATCTGAATTTGAACACATGAGGACATTTACTTGACACTGGCAACATCTTCTACTTTGCCTTTTCCTCCCTGCAGCATGGAGGGCAGTATAGTGCGCCTGCCAGAAGTGATTGCCCTGAAGAAGCGCTACCGGGCCTACCTTTACCTAGATGAGGCCCACAGCATAGGGGCCCTGGGGCCGAGAGGGAGAGGTGTGGTCGATTACTTTGGCCTAGACCCCTGTGATGTGGATGTCTTGATGGGCACATTTACCAAGAGCTTTGGTGCTGCAGGAGGATACATCGCAGGGAAAAGGGTGAGGATGGAGAATTATGGGTTTATTTTATTGCTGTTTCATTTTGTTGTTGAAAGCAGGGTCATAAAAGAGATGACTTGTAAGAGATAAAGGCGTGTAGAGTCACAAGACATGGATGCTTTTCCAGTTCAGTAACTCAGTGTTTTTACAAGCTAAGTAAACAAGGCTAAACAGCAGTCTTACTGAGAATGCTTTAGTTGCAAACAATATCTCAAGATCAGGGGTTAGTGTGTCAGGTGACAAAGTTTTAAGTTTGTAATAAAATGAACACCTATCATCTCTGTAATGTGGATTAACAGCCTTGCAGTGCATGAATGCTGCATTGCCGACATATTAGCCCCGTTTCCTGACATGGACTTATCAAAACAAAAGGCTGGGTTAAAAAAGAATCTTGACTTCAAGACAAACAACTTTTTTCTCTCTGTAAAAGGCTGAAGAGATTGTGACACCCTGTCATCTTCGCCCACCTCCTCCGCTGCTTTCTCTCAGAGACTTTTTTTTTTTTTTTCACTTTTAAAGAAAGCCAGCACTGAGGCATGAATCACTAGTCTAGGAATGTGTCATCAAGTCACAGGATAAACTTACAGTGAAGTGTTAATAACCTGCATGTCTTTCAAACGTTGTAACAAAATAGTTAAAATGGATGGTAGTTTAAAATCTTGTTTGAGTTTTTTTTTTTTTTCACAGAAGTACAATACATTGTCCTCAACTTTACTGCATAAATTGCAGTTTGCATTGGACACAGAGACTGTTACATTCTTACAATCTGTGCAAAACAGCATATTCTCCATGATCTTTTGACATTTAAGTGGTTATAACCAACTTTTCTTGTTTTGTTTTTTTTAATGCATATGCAGTGAATAAGGGGCATGCTCTTATTCTTCACACTAAAGCAGGCAGTAAATCTAAAGTAAGCCATTCCAAGCCTCGTTTACAAAGAGTCCTGAACTCTCCATGGTTGTAGAGATTGTAGAGTAATTAAAGCTTTTTGTGCACATATACTTACATCTCCTGTGTATCTGCTGGGTTTAGGAGCTTATTGAGTACCTGCGCTCCCATTCCCACAGTGCGGTCTACGCCACCTCCATGTCTCCTCCTGTGGTGGAGCAAATCATCACTTCTATGAAGTGCATTATGGGAGAGGATGGCACAACAATAGGTGAGTGGTGCAACAATATTAAAGGTAGAGTTTTTGACCTAGTGGCGCTAGTGAAGCAGTTTTTTCATGAATGGGTCCTCATTAGGCCTGTTACCATGACTACTGTCATGACTACATTTCAATGCAGTATTCTGCTGGGAAACCTTTGGTCCTGGCATTCATGAGGTAGCCCCTTTACACACTTCACCCACCTAATCATTGTTATAGACCAAGTACCCCTGCTCATTGCAACATTATCACCACTAAAACTGCTCAGGAATGGCCCAAGGAACGTGACAAGGAGCTCAAGGCATCGACCTAGCTTTCAAATTCCCCAGATCCCAATCTGATCGCGCATCTGTGGGACAAACTGGAACCCCAGAGGTCTTTGTCCAGGCCAGAGCTAAGTCCTTTTGTGGTGGGGCATCTGCCCTGTCAAGGCATGGAGACTGGACCTCTGGGGGTATGTGGCTGTCTGGCACCAAGGCATTGTTGAAGGATACTCTGAGTCCTGTGGGTTGTGAGTTAAGGTACCGGCATGCCCAAGGGATGTTCATTTGGATTGGGATCTGGGGAATTTGGGGGCCAGGTTGACAACTTGAGCTCTTTGTCATTCCTGAGCAGTTTATGTGGTGTGGCATGGTTCATATCCTGCCTGGGGGCGCACTGCCATCAGGGAGTGCCGTCGCCATGAGGGGGTGTATTGGTCTGTAATGTTGTTTGGGTGGGTGTCGAGTGTCAAGTGGCATCTACATGAATGTCAGGACCCAAGGTTTTCTAGAAGAACATTGCACTGTAAGAAAATGATCAATGTTATTCACTTCACCAGCCAGTTGTTTTAATATTTTGGCAGATCGGTGTAAATTGTCCCAGAAATAACAGCGATAATCAATGCTATAGATAATGTCATCTTATGATAATTTAATAGCATAATAACATGTTTGAGTCCTCATATCCCAGCCACAAGAACAATCCCCCTCATGTCCTCAGAAGTAATATACTATAGCAGAATTGTTTTTATTAAAACAGCGTCAAAAGCTCAAGTGGTATCAAAGCAGCCTACAACTCATTTATTATGTCATGTCAAAAGAGAGGAGCTCATGACAAGGTCAGACATTTTACACATGAAGCAGCCAACAGAGACTCTTAGTGAATATCATACATCAGGCGACATATTCACAAACATTCTGAGAATACTCTTAGAGAGCTTCTAACTTGGCCTAAAAACTTTAAGTAGGAGTCCTAGCCTAGGAGTGATTTAGGAAAATTCTCAGAGCAGCTCTGAACAAGGAAGAGACAGAAACTTTTATCTTGCTGAGGGGGTGTGGTTGACCCTGTTGCTAGGTTTGATGCAGTCTTTTAACAGATGTGATTGGTTGTCACAGACACACCCTTTTGTGAGCCTGTAAGGTGTGAAAATGAAGTTAACTGTGTGGCGACATGAGACTGTGAAAGTGTTGTCATTGTTGGTGTGATCACTCTGCTGATGGAAGGTTGAGACAGGCAAAAGTCATCACTGCTGCACTGTTGTGATCATTTTATTTCTGGCGTTATGTGTGTATCCTCAATGAGATCAACCACTAATATTATCCCTGCACAGTCTGATCTGTAGCATTTGAGTTCCTCACTGTCACCCAGCATTTGGAGAATATTTCGCCAAGATCTTTGTGTGTCCACCATTTTACCCTGATTAAGGAACTCATTAGCCTCTTAAAAGTCCTTCTTCCTGCTCCCAACATTTTTTGACCTTTAGGACTTTTTTAAGTTCTAAGATGCTCTGTGAATAACTTTTATCTTTACGAGGACCTACTCTTAACTTTAAGGGTAAATTCTAAGAAAACATCACAGTTCTAAGAATTTCCTTAGAATTTTGTCACTAGGAGCAACTCTTAGTACTAAGAAGCTTTGTGAATGCAGGCCAAGATACTTTAATAGCTTATCATTTAAAATAAATTGAGTTTCAACCATCAGACTAGCGATGCCTCTGTCTGGTTTGTCAGAGTTGAGTGAATCTAATCGTAGCTGCTGTAGTTTTCATCATTTGCCACTGGATGTCAGTGTGCACTAATGGAATGTAAGAAAGACTCACCATCACAGTGGTTCTTATTGAAGACCGGTTATCCAAAAAAAACTGTTACAAAACAAACGAACTAAAATGAAATATACAGGAAATGTCTTAAGTTTATGTTTTTGTCAGTTTAGTCGAATTTATTAACACAACATGCACAAGGAGAGAATTGTTACGTGTGTTTATTTAGACTGCGATGTGTGCTGTGTCTGTATTGTAATACCTATTCTGAACTTCTTAAATCTTACCTCTGACAAATACTGCCCATATTATAATTAAAGAAAAAACTAAAACCAATACTACACTGCATAAAGAATAAACTAAAAATAAACATTTTTAAACACTGAAACTAAACTCAAATGAGCAAACCCACTTTGAAAACTAATCTGAAATTAACCTCAGTGAAAACAAAAATTAAAAACAAAATAAAAACTAATGAAAAATACAAAACTATAAAGAGACGCAGTGAATGCTGAACTTAACACTTACAGTCACATGCCCTGGTGGTTCCCCTTGTAGTGCACACTCACATAAAAACAGCTTTTGCCTTTTTTTCTTCTTCTTTTTGGCAAAGAACCTCTGAAGTGATAGCTGGAACATTTTAGAAAGAGGATATAGAAGTACAAATTGATAATTATAACAATAATGAAGAATAGACAACATTTTTATTGGTTTAGGTTTGATTGAGTAAACAATGTAAAGCATCACTTATATAAGCACTTTCATTTTTAGTTCTACAAAGTATGTATTTTGTAACTTAATTTCTTATTTTTATGCCACATCTTGTTCAAATGTCTTTGGTTGTTAAGGCTGTTTTATTTTAATATTTTTACATATTTAGAAATTTGCAGAAATGCCTTTTATTTTGAAAAAGATTTTTGTTCTTACTGTTATTTATGTATTTTTGCAAATAAGCTTTATTTACTATCTCTTTATCATTTTTTGCACTTTAAGCACCTTTTTTGTGTGCAGATATCTTAAAGAAAATATATTTACATTGATGTCAGCCTATGGACCTTTTTGTGGCATTCTAGCCCAGTTACATTGGTGTGCAGGTATCTCCCCTGCTGTCCTATCTTGAGTTGGGAAATACACATTTCAAAGTTATCAGTAATCAGTAATTCCCTGATAATAAAGTAAGTAGATCAGAGCAAATTAAATACAGATTCAGTTTGTCGGATATTAAAAGCGGAAAATATAGAAGGGTCAGACATTTTTAGCAGCCTTGTCAAAAACGTGTACTAAAACAAAAAAACAAAAAGATGTATTTGATCAAATGTCTGACCCAGGCACGTCACAAAGTGTGGAAACAGACAAAAAAGAGGTATCAGTGCTATCAATACCATTATTACTATCAGGACCATTAGTGGTAATAACAATAACCAGTAACAGACTTTACCTCTCTCTCTACAAGTATCTCCCTCCCTCCTTCTCTCTCCCACACCTCAACTAATCTCATGACTTTTTCCATTGGGGTCAAAGAAAAGTGTGTAGGTAAAGACAAAGGGAGTACTACTTTTCAACTGCAGCTCAGATATTTTTTAAAGCTGCTAAACACGATCAGAACTGCATCACATATGAAAACATGAGAAAAAAGGTATGATTGGCGGTGTCGCTATACCGATCCATCCATTTTACCTGAACAGTGCTATACATGTGTAACTCTACGAAGATGAGAAGGAAGTGAGATGAAGGAAGGAAGCTTGTCAGCTACTTCCAGACGCTATATGTTGTCATACCAGTATATCAAAGTTATGTATCCTGGGCTACTCGGAGATTGCTTCTGGGCCGGAGATGGCCCACAGGCCGCGAATTTAGTAAGCCTGAAATAGACTCATTTGTTTATTATATCCTAAATCTCAATAATTGTCCACATTTACTGCAATATGACGTTTTCTTCAAATTGCGCAGCCCAAGTAGTATCTCCCCCCCACTCCGCTATTATTGCAAGGTGCGTTCAGATAAATCTTTGTTTGATAAGATTTGTCCTTTGTGCTACTTTTTAAAATCCAAAACTGTCATTTTTGTTGCTGGCAAAGACTCCATCAATTGTATGGTCAGAAAAACACACTCCGGACTTGTATGTCTTTGCAACATTCTGCGTGTAAAAGTTTTGCGACTAAAGTTGTGAGCAAACTAACAAAGTTTGTAGTCTTGCAAACGTAGCTTTTCAAAGAAAGCAGTGAATCTCCTGATCGCCTGTGGGAGAAGGAAAACATTACAGAGAAACTAAAAACTTGATCTCCCCATGGTGCCTGGATGCTGTAACACTCAGATGTTTTCCCACAGTCATCTCATGAATGTGATTGTTTTCAGCTGCTTGTCAACCCTCTTTTTTTCCTACTTCTCAAAGCATAATCAAGCTAGCTCTAAAGATCTTTTTCCCAACCAGAGAGATGAAATCTGCAGAGAAAAATCAAGTTTAAATCTGGCACTTTATAGACATTTCATTACAATCCAGTATTTCTTTCTGCATTTTTGTTTTTGCTTTCAGTTGTAAATTGTACTGAATAAAAATGAAGGACATTCAGTACAGCTCTGTGAGGTAACCAGTGTTTGGCACACTGCAGATCAACTAAATCATTAAAATTAATCCTTTGCAAAAATTTGATAGAAGTGTGGTTGCTTTTCTTTGCAACTGCTGTCAGCTCTCATGTTTCAAGATGTCTTCCTCTCATCCCAAGGCTGTGAACGTGTGCGACAGCTGGCAGAGAACACAGTCTATTTCCGCAAGAGGCTTCGAGAAATGGGCTTCATCATCTACGGCAACGAGGACTCACCTGTCGTACCCATGATGCTCTACATGCCCGCCAAGATAGGGTGAGTCCTGAGCTTTGACTTGCTAGCCACTGAATACTTAATGTTGAAACTTGATGTATGTGTGTGTCTGAATTTGTTTAGAATCATAATCAGGAAAGGATTAATTGTCAAGTATGTTTCACTTACAAGGAATTTGCTTTGTTCTTTTGTGTTTACATTAAAAGTACTATAACATAACAGTTATGTACAATATAGCTATTGTGTAATAAGCTGGTCTTGTGTGTTGCTTGTTTGTTCTAAATTCAGCTACTAGGAATTGAAATATGATTTTCTTGATTAGCTATTTTAAAACCTGAATTTGAATTTTTGTAATTTAAAAAAATTGTGTTTATATTTTTAATTAATTTTAATTTATTAATTTGTTTTTTGTTACTAATTCTTTACTCACAAATTCAGAAACATAAAGGTTCAGGTTGCTCAAATTTGGTGAAATTCAGATTTAAAAATCAAAGTTGAAAAACTTCAAGCAGATCATCAGTCAGATTCAAATTTCTGAAAAATCAAAGTGAAAATTTTAAATGGCAACATCTAGGCTACCCAGGACAGGATAAACTATGGAGTGTGATGGGGTTCAGTAAGTTGTCCAGTTTGTGCTGTTACTGAGTGACTTGTCTTTGATTTCAATTTTCAAGCCCCTTTTTTTGGATCACATGACCAACAGATTGTGCTGTGATAGGCCAGAAGTTGGTTTGATTGCATCGAGGCTTCATTGACTGTCCTGTCTTCGGAACCACAGATGTTGCTATTTGAAATTTTTTGACTTTAATTTTTAAATCTGAATATGATCAAATTTAAGCCAACCAAATCCTCTTTTTATTTATTTATTTATGTATTTATTTTATCATACTATATAATGACGAAAACTCTGTCTGTGTGTCTGTTCCACGTTTTTCTCCTCACTGACTTGGTCAATCCATGTGAAATTTGGCACAGTGGTAGAGGGTCATGGGAGGATGTGAATGAAGCAATATTACATCAACTGGCCAAAGGGGGGCGCTATCGCAACCGTTTGAAATTGCAAACTTTGAATGGGCATATCTCATGCTCCGTATGTCGTAGAGACATGAAACTTTGCACAGAGATGCCTCAGTTTGCCTCAAAAACCCATAACTTCCAGTTATATAGATTTTCCGCCATTTTGAATTTATTGAAAAAACACTTAAAATCAATCTCAACCTAGGAAGACTGACCGATCTGCATGAAACTCAGTGAACATAATCTAGGGACCAATATCTAAAGTTCCCTCTTGGCAAAAGTTGGAAAACTTACTAAAACTGAGCTTCTATAAGGCAATGAATATTGCGGAGGGCGTGGCTCATCACATAAAGGTGTATAACATCTCAAGGGTTTCACAGATCACCACGCAACTTTGTAGGCATATGACCACACATAATCTGAGGGGACCCCTCCATTATTGACCCCATCAAACAAAAGGGGGGCGCTAGAGAGCTAATTTCTTATCTAGGCCTAACCGCCATATCGATTTTTACTAAACCTGGTAGATATGTAGAACAGGACGCCTCAAGGTGACTGGAGAAATTTAACTCTAATTGGCAACTGGGTGGCGCTATAACAACAGAAAAATGCTTAAAAATTGCTAAAATGCGAACGATCGCTGTGGCTCCCCCTGTGGCCCAATGTTTGGGTTTTTTTCTAATTTTTGGTATGACTAAGTCATGGTATGGTATGCTGTACATAATCACGGAAACTGTCAGTGTGTCATTCTGTCAGTCAGTCATTCTGTCTGTCCCACGTTTTTCTACTCACTGACGTGGTCAATCTATGTGAAACTGCATACAGGTATTTAGGATTGGCATAGGTAGAAGGTGACAAAGCTACCAATGGGTATGGACTAGTTATTCTGATTCTTGAATTTTTGGATCTTAAATTATTAACATGGAAAAAAATCATTGAAATCCAGCTTTTGAAATAGCAAATCAAGAAACTAAGGAAATCAAGAAACAAAAAAATACTTGTTTTTATAAGTGCTGATAAACTTTCAGTAGACTTAAGTCAGATGGCAGACTGTCCTTATACAACTTGTGTTGTTGCTCCATCCTATAAGTATCTTAAAGGGGCAGTTCTCTCTAAAAAGGCAGACATCTTTACAGCCAATATCTCCAACACTCACCAACTCACACTCAAACAATCCAGATTAATAAATTGCACTACAGGCAAGAGGAACAATATGTATTTTTAATTTTGAGGTGAACTACCTCTTAAAACCACAGTCCATTAGCTTATTTCAGAGCTTTTAACTACATTCACAGTCTTCCATCTGAATGAGTTTGGTTAGTTGTCCTAAAAATGGCACAATTGCCACAACATGTAAAAATAATTATAATAATAGTAATGTAATTAATAAACCAACTACCCATATTCATCCAATCAGAGGAGTGCAACACTGAGGTTAATGTCTTTATGGCACCAGTATTGCATCCTTATGACATTTACTGTATGCTGTGTCTCCTCATCTTTGGCCCACCAGAGCGTTTGGCAGGGAGATGCTGAAGAGGAACATTGGGGTGGTGGTCGTTGGCTTCCCTGCTACACCAATCATCGAGTCCCGGGCACGCTTCTGCATCTCAGCCGCCCACACGAAAGACGTGCTCGACAGGGTAACTAATTGCTCTTACTACTGAGTAACATATGTTTAGACAGATGGGTAACCAAATTTGCCAATTAAACCGGCTTTTTACTTCTGTTCTGTTTGGGCAAAGAATTAGATCTTAATTTGAGAACATTATTAAAACAAAGGAATAGTTAACTGACAACACAAGCACTCCAAACATTTTTTTAATGGAAAAGGTAAAAACTGTCTTCAGGTCAAGATGCAGCTTATCTGTTCATTTCCTAACCTGTCTGCAGTAAATTCTGTTAACAGTCAATATGTGGTTCTCTTTAGACAAAAAAAACTCTTAGTTCTGATTGGTTGGCTGATGATCAATGAGGGATACCTCAAACATCACAGTTGTCTCTTCTTGATAAAACAGGTGTTTCTTTAGTGTATTTTTTTTTTTCACCTTTGATCTCCAGCTCCTAAACACCCACCACCTTGTATTTGTGGTGCAAAACCTTCTTTGCTTTTTTTTTTAAAATGTATTTTTAGACTGCAGCAACTGTAGTAGCAAGCGTATTGATGTTGACTAGTCTTGTGTTGCCAGATCTCACTGGCTAACAGACCCTTCTCCTGTGTGGGCAGCACTGAAGCCATAATTATTCAGCAAAAAACACACCGTGGGTTGTTAAAATGACTTTAATTTGTCAGAATTGTCAGACTACTAAACTCAGCTCACTGGGGCTTAGGGCTAAATACAGTTTCAGTTTCAGTTTATTTGGATCCACCATTAGTTACAGCAAAAAGCCGCAGCTATTCTTCCTGGGGTCCACACAGTTCCAGGGGGCTGTGTCTAATTACATGACTTGTACACACAGCACGTTTTATTCAAAGTTTTCCAGCATTTAGCTTGTTAGCTTGATTTGCAAGTTATTGTTGTTGAGTCCAGGAGGAAGAGAAAGATACAAATGCCAATATTCCACCATTGGCAGGCTTTTGTCATGGCACTGGCTGATACTAGCTGAGGCAGATTTTTGTTCCAAGTTATTCACTTTAAAAATACAACATGTACCTAGTCGATGTTATGACCTTCAGCTTGTTTGATACTAAGCCAAGAGATCATGTTGGCATAAAAGCATGAAGGGCAGTCTAATGGGCGGGCCACTATCTGTAGTTGGAAGGACACAGGTATGATCTTGTATGACCCCAAATGTGTACTTCTAGAGATGTCTTTAAGTCACTTAAGGTACAGTGAATCCCTCCCAGCTCTGTGTCAGTGTCAGCTGGATCACCTTGCAAGTTAATGTACAGTATATTCCCCATGTTTAGAGTTCAGGCCTCCACTCTGGCCATCCTATTTCCTCATTGTGAAGCTCTACGTCAGTGCAGGCTGCTCCGCTTTGATCGCTCTTGGCAGCACATCAAAAAGCCTCCCACTCCTCTCAATGAGGGCTCCTCTTCTAAAGCACTGAGCTCACTGCAGGCCTGCCTGCTCGTCCTCTTCCAGTCACCGTCTAAACTTCAGTCTGTCTCTTATTTTAACATAAATACAGATCATTTCACACAGTGGGTGAACCTTCTCCTGTCTAATTGGGGTGTCCTTGTGGCTCAGTTGGCCCAGATGCATACTGTGTCTCAAGGATGTGCTGAGGCTGTTAAGCGCTCGCATTCCTCTTCTTGCTTTTCAAAAAAAATAAAATATAACGAAATCAAATGAAGACAGGGAGTGGGAGTATTGTAGTGCTGTAGAGCTTTTATCTGTCATGATGTTAAAATCTCTCTTTGTTAGCCTTCCTCTCCGTACCATTCCCTCGTACTTTGATGTGTCATGTTGGTTTGTGTTTCTCTTTTATCCGCTGGTGAGCTTTTGCAGTTTTGCCTTCTCATTCAAACACTCCCACACTTGTACACATAAACCTAAATCCTTTTACTTTTGTCCTTCTGAAGACCTTTTATTTCACTAACCACATTAATATCCAAACCCTGAAACTGACCTTATTTGTGGCCAAAGGGGACTTCATAGAATCATCAATCAATCAATCTGCATTGTTCAATACTTTTATATTAACAGTGGATCCATTGAGTATATGCAAGGTGCGAAGAGTCACTAATCGAAATTAATGAAACCACACATGCTGATACCTGACTGCAGTTCCTCTCAGCTCTATGGAGCTTTTCAGCTAAGCCGGTTTTCCTGCCATTTTGGCTCAGCCTCACTCTGAAAGCTCAACGGGCGCAAACACGCCTGTCGGACATCAATGAACTAGTAGCGAGGAAGGCCAACTGTTGCATTGCCTCACATCGCCTGTGTCTTGGCTAAGAAGTTGCTGTTGAATACACCGCAAAGACCATAGCCGACGGCCAGCTAGCATGTATGTTCTGTGCCTGCGTGAGAGGAAGTAAACACTCCATAGCAGCAGGTGGTGGTGTGTGCTTGTGATTGAAAAAGGGAACCCAGTGGACCAACAGGACGGATTCAAGATGCTAGCTAGCCAGTTAGCTCATCAACAACACAACCCGATGTTAAAAGAACAAAGCGTATTTACTGTGTGCACGATAACATAAACAGTTACAAACTGTTTCTGCTAAGAAGCTCAATGGCTAAAAAAATGTTATCTTACTTAACATAAGTTGGGTTTTTTTCGATCTCATGCCATTTTCAATTGTTTGTTTGCTTTCCTCACTGTGTTGTGCACTGAGTTGAACTGCCAATCAGAGTGATAACTCTCACCACCCGACTCCACCCAGTGTGACACTGATTCAACACACTGAATCAGACATGGAAACTGCTGAAATGTGCCAACTAGTGTCAACAGTGTGGGACACACCGCAAAAACTAGGGCAACCTACACTCACCGATGGCCGACCATAGGCTTGGTGTGTCAGGGCCCTAAAATCCAACGCTACCTGTCCAAAACCAAACAGCAAATACACAGAGAGGGACTAATGAGCACACTTGACAGCTAAAGACCCAAAAGGAGAGTTAATATCGAACCAAATTTTTGTGAGGTGGCCAGAAGAACAACTCCAAATGAATAATAGACCCCTGTTTACATCTTGCATAAAAATGCACCTCTTATTCAGATTGTTCTAGATATGATATAAAACCGTTTCTCTCCAGTGCGATACAAAAATGCTGGAATAGGGAAAATCTGTATGCAAATTTTGCATATATCAACTATGGACACCGGGTCCAGTGGGAATTATCTGCGTTGCCATGTTGCATTATTGTCAAAAAAAATGAATAATGAATGAGGCCCAGTGAGTTTCCTACTTAATGGTGTCCGTGTCTAAGGGGCTAACATTAACAAAACAATACATCAACTAATCTGTGCTAAACACTGGCTTTTGTGACTAGCCGCTTTTGGTAATCAACATATGATGTTAGCAAGTGCATATTAGCTATATTACTATGTTAACTGTATCCCAGCTGATGGGCCATTTCAAGCCTTATCCCGTCTATATTTGGTTGTTTAGGTTGTTGTCCTGTTTGTCACAAAATAGTGGGTGATGCAGAATTACAGTAATGAGATGTTTCCCCATTTTGGCAGCAAGCTAGCTGACCTGTAGGTATAACATCAGTCGGAACAAAGGATTTTATTGGCCAAATGTATATTTATGCTGAAACCGAGGTCCCTCCAAACACCCCCACCCCACACATTTTCTATAGGGGTGTGAAAATTTTCATAAGAACCCAGGCAATCAGTTTTTATAAATTTCTATGCAAATTTTCATGACAAAAATCAGTACTTGGTGTGAAATGGCTGTCTTGAATATCCATAAACTTTCTTGCTAGTAGCTTTGCTTGCTAACTGGCTAACTGCTGCTATCTTGCTGGTTTGGAACACACACGCTGAATTACATGTCTCCACTCATGTTGTTGTATGTTGACTGAAAATGCAATTGTGTTTACACTTGTGTTCAGTGTGGTTACAATGCGTCCCTGGTCACCTCTTGAGGAGGTTTTAGCTGATTAGATCACAATCTGTCCTCTGTGCCCTTTGGGTGCATTCGCACCTGTGCTCTCATGGGATCAAGCACTATGTGGTTGCAATCCAATCCCCTAAAACGCATTTGAATCCAAGGTGTAAAGGGGGTCATAATGTTGCTTCAACTCAGCAGTTGTAGGTTAAAATGTTATCCGTATTGTTACCCAAAGAAATGCGCAGTCAAATTTTTGGTTGCCAGAAATGACAATCATCCGCAGCAAGGGGTTTTCTACATTAATACACACTCAGCCCACGCAAACCTGGGAGTCAGCAGAACAGGTTTTTGTGTTTGTGTGTTTTATATAAACACCATAACCAAGTCAGAGCATATTGTAGTCATGTTGTTATTTATTGTCATTTGTTATTAGATTATTTAATATATGAGTGTTTGAAATTTAGAAAGTTTAAATTACATGACTTTGAAATGTTGCACTTTTAAGACTGAGTAGCTTGTTTTTGAGTGAAGAGTTTCAACCAGAAAGAACATTTTCTGCTGTTTAGATGACAAATCTTAATAAAGCTTTCGCCTCCTGTGCCATAACAAGGTGTCCTACTGGTGCTTCACCTCACTCCCAAGTAATAGGAATGAAAAATTGAAAATATTGGGTCATCTGCAGCATTAAAGTCAGCGGTGTTTTCTGTTTCAGCCCAAGTTAGTGATTTAAGGTTGTGACTGGTGTGGTTTTCCATAAAAATCTTGCTCTGTGCAGCTTTAAATTTCCTCCAGCCACATATTGCCCTTCTTGGTGACAGCTTTTATATTGTATAAATGTCTCCACAGGCGCTGAGTGTCATCGATGAGGTGGGAGACCTTCTTCAGCTCAAGTACTCCCGACACAAAATACAGCCATCTTTGGCGCGACCCTTTGACGATAATGTGTATGAAGACATTGACGACTGATGAACCATTCCTCTCCATAAAGTGGGGTGAACCACAACAACACCCCCCCCCCCCCAAAATACAGAACGGGTCAAGATGGATCACAAGTCTTCCACAAGGACCGCGATGTGCACAGGTGCCCCTTGTCACTAGCTTGCCATAATGTAACCCCCCAACAAAAGGAAAACACGTAAAACTGTCATCTAATTCTACTTTGCCTTACATAAACATGCAGAACTTGTGGTGCACACACTGAAAAACAGCACTTCGGCTTTTTCCTGTGTATTTTTTTATTACTTTTTATCGTATTGTGTCGAAGAATTTTATTTCTATCTGTGTGTATGTCTGCGGTGCTTGTAGTATTTGTCATGTTAAGTCTTGTGGTTGTGTATGTGAAGTGGACAAATGCCAACTTTCCAAATGTCTCTTCAACAGTGAACTGCTGGGATTTTTTCATAATATGGATCTAAAGTGAAGTTTAATGGGGTAAAGTTAGATTCATCAAAACATCAATCAAACAGCATGTTTTTTCATCCAGTATCAGGTGTCATAAGCCAAAAGTGGAGAGCACTGGATGTTGCAATGTTTGTACATGCAAGTGACCTGATTTCATCCCTGTCAGTCGATTTGTTAGCAAGATATAGCACCAAGTGAAATGGGATTGTGTAATTATTGATTCAGATCTGGACTGCCATTGGACGATTTTAACATTATACTATTCGTGTGCTGATGGGAGAACCCCAACATCAACCTGGCATTATTTAGAGACTTTTTTGTTGGTGGTGCACACTCTACTAGGGGACTTCTAGTTTTGTTGAAAGTAGTTTTGTAAGGTAACACAGGTAGAACTTTTCCCCATTTTATTGTAGGGAATAAGACATGTCTTAAAACCCAGAGGCCGTACTGCTCCTGGAACCTGACTTCACCACGCATTTTTGATCACATTACAGTGTTGTCATTCCATCCTTGGTTCTTCTAGACCAGGGGTCGGCAACCTTTACGATCAAAAGAGCCATGTTCTACCAAAAATTATTTTAAAAAATCTACAATATCTGGAGTGGCAAAAAATATTAAGCTTGATAATGAAGGTAACGCGGCATATAAAATCTAAATTAGCCTGTCAACATTACAAATAGAACCGGTTGAGCATTTATTATTATGTTTTACTACTAGATGGCACTGCAGTGGGCTATTTATGATTATTTGGAACTTTAACTCTGCAGAGTTGGCAGTGAAAGCAATTGAGGCTTTCCATGCACTATATTACTCTCTCTTCTCCTCTGAGACTTAAACATTTTTTGGATTTGGAACCCATAGTTAGCCAAGCTAGGGAGATTTAAGACTAGCCATCACTCTTGAGGTTTGGTAAAATTTGGAGGAAAAGGCGCCAGGCCATGGATGTTTGAAGCAGAGTTATAAATACATTCTGTTTTCTTCAGAAACTTTTCTCTTTTTGGATTTGAAATCCGTAGCTAGCCAAGCTCGTGAGACTCAGTACTATCGTAGACACCGCTATTGACGTTTGGCAAAATGTAGAGGAAAAGACGCTGGGCTAATGTCGACTGATGCATATTTTAGTTGCAGAAATGTAAAAACGTTGTTGTTTTTTATTTGGTGTATTGGCTACTCATTTTTACAGTTGAAGAATGTCAGAATCACTTAGGGCCTACAGCACTGATAAATGTAATTCAGAATGTTAAAAAATAAGTTTTATTTATTTCCATATGATTTTTTAGCCAAAGGGAGCCACTGGAGAGGCCTCAGGTTGCTTACCCCTGTTCTAGACAGACAAAAAATATAGAGCCTCAGAGTTAAAGGAATACCTCACCCACAAAATGACCATTTGTGTATCAATTGTGTATCATCCTGTGTTATGTTGAATTTGTGAAGAAAACGTTGTTTGTCTCGCATGCCTCCATGGTGAAGGAAGAATCCAGAAACAAGAACATTCTTGATGAATTGAAGTCATAGGGGTCCATATTTGAAAACAGCAAATCTATATCAAAACATCTGTTCATAAACTCACAACTCCTGCAATATAATCCCAGTCTCATTAGTCCAGTTATATGTTCTTCTAATGCATTTTCTCTACAATCAATTTAAAGCACTTGCACATAAACAGTCTCACACATGGATGAGTCGTGTGCCCGAGAAATTCCATGGAATGCATAAACAGAGTTAGAACGCACGCACTTGCCCAGGTGTGCCATTCGTCTGTGCATGGGACTGTTTATGCAAAAGTGTTTGAAAAAATATGGTTTTAGCAAAACTGCATGTGTGTGGAAAGTACTGAGCATACAACTGGATAAATGAGACTTTGATTATACTGTGGGTTTGTAAACAGATGTGTTCATATAATTTTGCTGTTGTTAAACATGACCCCCTTTGACTTCAATTCATCAAACATTTTCTCTAATTTTGGATTCTTGGTTCACCGCGAAGCTATACATGAAAAATGTTTCTTTTAATCATTCAACGTAACATTGGGTGAGTAATTGGTATACAAATCATTATGTGAATGAAGTATTCCTTTAAGCATATCACTTCCATCAGTAGTGCTGCTGATAGTATCAGAAGATTGCTATCTATCAGAGGATGTTGAACAGCAGACACTGCTATGACTTGTAAAGAAACTGTTGGACATTTATGGAAATATGCTTATTTGTTTTCTTTCCCTCAGCAGTTAGATGAAAGATCAATACCACTCTCACGGCCATATGGTAATATATAGAGCAATAGCCAACAGACGCTTGGATACTAGCCCAAAGAGAAATAGTCCCAGCCCGTAACTCCCCATAAAACCACAAATTGTTGTTTTTGCATTCTGTTTTTTTTTGCACCAGTTTTACACAGATGCCTTCCCCTGTTTCCAGTCTTTATGCTAAGCTAATAACCTGCTGGTTCCTGCTTCAAATGTATCTCACAGACACAAGAACAGTATCTATTTTATCTAAATTTAAACAAACCATATAATGTGGAACTGTTCCTTTAATTCCGGACCAGTCAAGGTTAAATATCAAATACTTGCTGTAGAAAGTCAATAAAAATGAACACTGAATAATTAGCGTTAAAAGCCATGAAAACAAAAAGTTCTGAACTATAGCTTGAGAATTTTATTTACCCCACGTAACACCAGCTCTGGGTCAGTGCGACAGTGCCAAAATGAAAATGAATCCAAAGTACTAGTGGGCATGTCATTAACCATGTTTTCATATTGTGCCTGCACACAGAGGACAAACCATATGCTGCATAGCTCCAACAATCACCAACTGTAAGTGGCATTAGCAAAATCCATCAAAATTAGCAAGCATATCTGCATCCAATCCAAATACAACAGCTAATTAGTCCGTCTTTTGTTCAGTAAGCAAATTATCAATTTGGATATCTGTATTGACACTGCAACTATTTGTAGTATTTGCATTCTCCAGTGACATTTAAGTATATGATTTAACTTAACTGAATAAAAGCTTAATTAAATTCCACTAGTCTGGATTAACAAAAGTACAAAAAGTCTCTTATAAAGGATACAATATATCTCTCAGCTGTCAGTGGTTGAATTAAAAAAAGCAGTTTGACTAATTAAAATACCAGCTTTCATTAATGCTAACTGAAGAAAGCAACATAATGAAGAGAACGACAAATATCAAGGGAATTTAAACCATTACTGTCTGTTACACATGGATTTAGCTGGCCTCTTGTTCCCACAGCTACGTTACATGTCACCATCACTGGCATCCTTCAGTGTGATTGCATGTTTTGTTTTTTGTTTTTTTTTACTTGACCAAATCTTGGTGTTATTTATACAGTTAACCGTATGACAGATAACCTCAAACATCAAGTTTAACATGACTCACAGAGTTGTGATTGTCAAAATAGTCTTTTCTATTCAAAGGCCAATATCTGCCCCATATAAAGTCCAGTCAGCCCAGTTGCCAGAAGAAAATGTTGGCATTGTGTGTTTCTTCAAACAATGACTACGTTACAGTTCCACATTTCATACGTGTCATATCGTTTCTAAAGTGAGTTAATATACTAGCCAACTCACCTCACTCACTCTCACCTAGGCAAGATGCTTGTCAGGCTGTGCACCACTGTTCAAGACTGACAAAAAACAAAACTGGCTATTTTTTAGCCAGTCATTGCTGTATTGCCAGCTGCATTTTGGGCATCAAATGTGGGTGTTTTTTAGGAACCTGTCTTTGTTTCTTGTGGCTTTTCAGCCCCAGAATATTGGGCTGTTTGCAACCCATTGCTGTTTCCTGTGGCTTTTCAGCCCCCACATGTGGGTGTTTTTTGGAGACCAATCGCTTTTTTTCCAGCAGCTTTTCAACCCCCAGATGAGGGTGTTTGGCAGGGAGCTGTTGCCATGTTTCCTGAAGCTTTTCAGCCCTCAAACATGTCTGTTCTGAAAGTACCTGTCTGTGTTTTCTGAGGCTTTTCAACCTTAAAATACAGGTGTTTTGTAGAGACCTTTTGTTGTGTTTCCAGCCCTCAAATGTGTTTTTTTGTAAAGGACCCATTGCTGTGTTTTAGGCACCTTTGAGCCCCCTAACAAGGGTGTTTGGTAGGGATTGTTTCCTTAAGCTTTTCAACCCTCAAACATGACTGTTTTGAAGGGACCTGTTGATGGGTCTCATGCAGCTTTTCAGCTACAAAGTTTTGGAATTTTTTGAGACCAATCCATATGTTTCCTGAGGATTTTTAAAAATTTTGGGTGGTTTTTTTTAGGGACCTATTGCTGTATTTCCAGCTGCTTTTCAGCCACCAATACTGGGTCATTTTAGGGACTTCTCGCTGTGTTTCATACAGCTTTTCATCCCCAAACATGGGTGTTTTGGCAACCTGACCCTTTTTTTCCAGTGGGGATAGTGCCACGAATAGCAGTTGTTTTTTTACAGAGACATCGCTGCGTTTCCTGTGGGGATTGTGTCCCCAAGACCAGATATTTTAAGCCCAAACATGATCTTTTTTTGTTTCTAAACTTTACCACAAGTTTACCACAGCGCTATTGAAACATAAAGTTTCAACATATCCGCTACATAATAACGTGCAAATGTAACGTAAATCTGTGGTGTTCAGAAACGTGCAATGCCAACATGTTTTTTCTAACAGTTGGGTTTGTCCAGTTTATTGGTGTCAGAGCTCCAGTTTAAAGCTGAAGTCTGGAGGGTCAGTTGGTCACTCCGTGCAGTGTAAAAAGTGGAACATATTTTTAGATACTTATGTCTTTTAGGAAAGACAGAAGAGCATCTAAACTATTAGGACTAGTCTGGATGTAATTCAGTGCTGGTTGTAATATCCTACATTTCCACCCCATCTCTTGGGTGCTTATCAGTAAAAGCCTCATTGCTCTACGTCTGATAATGTTTTAATGCCTTGTATGACTAAGTGCTATCTTTGTGCTGTGATTTCAAAGTCATTAATATTTTCAATCAGTGTGTGACTGGGGTTGGGTGTGCGTGCTTGCTTTCTTGCATGGTTTCGGGTATCGATGTGGGTGTGTTTGTTACTGCACTTTAACCTTGCTTTTCTACACCTGTCTTTTGAACTCTTGATTTATCTTTACATTGTGCTACTGAGCTTTGGGATGACAACACTCCTAAATGAAGGCAGCTGTAAAAAGAAATCCCACATGCATACATTCCCACCTGCATGTATGCACACTGACAAGTATTGTGTAACCACTCGTTCCTCATACTAATGCATGTACAGTAAGAATTAGTCGCTGCTCTGCACCACAGCCAGTGGCGCTCGATGAAATACACTGTTCTGCTCGGTGTGACTTTTTTGAATGTTGTCATAAACAAAATCCACTTCATTCCAGAGGAGTTAACATGTCTGTGTGGGCTCTAGGGAGGATCTTTTTTTCTTCCATGTTCGTGTTTATCTGTTACTGTAAATGGGAGATGTTTATGTTATTTACTTTCCGTACTATAGAAAAAGTATCAAAGCCTAAATCTTGGAATAGCAAATGATTGTCTGTGAGCTGAAAGCTAAGAGTTACAATGTACTCATATAGATGCAGAATGTTTTCTTTTTTACGTATTTTAAAGTTTGCACACAGGAGAGTCATCAACTGATACTAAAAGCAGGCAGTTAGAGCATATTTTAATATAAAAATAGACTTATATAAAACCCTGAGACCTCATGGCCTGACGTCTTCACGATTCTATTCTTAATCTAAATTAGATCTCTACAGAACCTTCACAACGATTGGTTCTTGATAAACAGTAACCAGATGTAATCATTTGGTCCTGAGTGTGAATACTTCAATATGTTCCCGTAATGATCTGAACTATTTAACGGATACAAAGGCAGGAAAAGCTGCATGCCTC
Source organism: Epinephelus awoara (assembly GCA_035609425.1). Lineage (NCBI taxonomy): Eukaryota > Metazoa > Chordata > Actinopteri > Perciformes > Serranidae > Epinephelus > Epinephelus awoara. Next base: position 30,536,186 of record CM069309.1, read on the forward strand.
TTTTACGGTCTTTGAGCTTTGCTGGTGTAAGATGGAAGATGGTCCTGATATTTTGTACAAAGTTTATATTGTTTAATTGAAAAGGAGCTATTCAGAATATTTTGTTTACTATAGAGTGACCTGGGAACAATGGTTATCGCTATTACTGGCAGCTTTAGTTGAGAGTGCTCAAGTATGCCATCAATAGAGGAAATCATTTTAATGGGTGAGTGCAAGTTACCACACGTCAGAGATAATTATTTTCTGATATAGTGCCTTTTGAAGCAAATGATTTTCTAAGAATTCTGATTATAGTAAGCGTTATGACTTGGATTGTTCATCTTTTACGGTCTTATTTGACTTCTTTTACTACTTTGTCTTCAACGATACTTATTATTAGCACTGGATGTGTTCTCTGTTGACTAATTGCCATGCATTTGATCATAGAAAATGCACTATTTGCAACATATCAGCAAATTATTAATATGTAAAGTGTCACTCATGTCGATTATATCAGTAGATCATTAAAACAATATAAACAAAGCTGTTTTGGATTGTCTTCAATTTTGTTAAGACTCATCTTTCATTGCCTGATATTAGACAGAATTGTCAACCCTTTACACTATATTTCCATCTTCAGTCTGACATTGCGTCCACTCTAACTGATTCCCAAGGGGGATAGGGATTTGGTTTTTCCTGACCAATCACTTGAGACCAACATATTTTTTTTTTTTTTTTTCAAAAAAGCAGAGCGAAGTAAAACAACCTACGACATTAAGAAGACATGTCGATTTAGAACAGCTGTAATAGGAGCATCTATCTCGGGGGCGTGAAACATGAGGCCCACGGGCCAGAAGCGGCTCATTAAAGGATCCAATCCAGCCCACTGGATGACTTTGCACATCTAATTTAAATGAATAAGGAGAGCTAAGAGGTGCAGTCAGTAGCCAACTTCATATAAGATGCACCTGACCAGACTACAGTTCTCTAAAAAAAAAAAACAACCTTACTTACTGTGGTCATATCTTACCATCTTGCTATATAATGATGAAAACTCTGTCTGTGTGTGTGTCTGTTCCACGTTTTTCTCCTCACTGACTTGGTCAATCCATGTGACATTTGGCACAGTGGTAGAGGCTCATGGGAGGATGTGAATGAAGCATTATTACATCAATTGGTGAAAGGGGGGCGCTATAGCAACCGATTGAAATTGCAAACTTGAGATGCCTCTCCTCATGAGGAACAAATTTGCATAAGAACCCATAACTTCCGGTTATATAGATTTTCCAGCAATTTTTTTGAAAAACACTTCAAATCGATCTCTTCCTAGGAAGTTTGACCGATCTGCATGAAACTCGGTGAACATAATCTAGGGACCAATATCTAAAGTTCCCTCTTGGCAAAAGCTCATCACATAAAGGTGTATAACATCTCAAGGGTTTCTCCGATCACCACACAACTTTGTAGGCATATGACCACACATAATCTGAGGGGACCCCTCCATTATTGACCCCATCAAACAAAATGGGGGCGCTAGAGAGCTAATTTCTTATATGGGCCTAACCACCATATTGATTTTTACTAAACTTGGTAGATATGTAGAACAGGACGCCTCAAGGTGACTGGAGAAATTTAACTCTAATTGGCAACTGGGTGGCGCTATAACAACAGAAAAATGCTTAAAAATGGCTAAAATGCGACAGATCGCTGTGGCTCCCCCTGTGGCCAAATGTTGTTTTTTTCTAATTTTTGGTGTGACTAAGTCATGGTATGGTATGCTGTACATAATCACGGAAACTGTCAGTGTGTCATTCTGTCAGTCAGTCATTCTGTCTGTCCCACGTTTTTCTACTCACTGACGTGGTCAATCTATGTGAAACTGAACATAGGCATTGAGGATTGGCATAGGTAGAAGGTGACAAAGCTAACAATGGGTATGGACTAGTTATTCTGATTCTCGAATTTTTGGATCTTACAAGAAACTAAGGAAATCAAGAAACAAAAAAATACTTGTTTTTATAAGTGCCGATAAACTTTCAGTAGACTTAAGTCAGATGGCAGACTGTCCTTATACAACTTGTGTTGTTGCTCCATCCTATAAGTCTCTTAAAGGGGCAGTTCTCTCTAAAAAGGCAGACATCTTTACAGCCAATATCTCCAACACTCACCAACTCACACTCAAACAATCCAGATTAATAAATTGCACTACAGGCAAGAGGAACAATATGTATTTTTAATTTTGAGGTGAACTACCTCTTAAAACCACAGTCCATTAGCTTATTCCCGAGCTTTTAACTACAATCCACAACCACGTTTTCTACTCACTGACGTGGTCAATCTATGTGAAACTGCACATAGACATTGAGGATTGGCATAGGTAGAAGGTGACAAAGCTACCAATGGGTATGGACTAGTTTTAAGATATTGAACATTGTGCAAAATATTGTTAATCAGCAGCTTCAGTACAAAAGAATCTCTATCAAGCTACTGTCTGAAGGCCCAGACACACCCAACCCACATCAGAGAGCTAGCACTTATAAAAGCTGACCGTTACCTTGCCTCATGTTGCTTGTGTCTCAGCCATAAAGTTGCACATAAACGCACTGCAAAGACTACAGCTGACAGCCGGCTCGCAGGTAAATTCTGCGCCTGCATGAGGAAATAGCTCTCAGAAGACGGTAGTCTGTATTCATCATGAACCAACTTAAACAGACTTGACGCTAGTTAGCAAGTTAGAACATTAACAACACAATCCAGTGTTGAAAGAACAGAGCTTATTTACCATGTGCCAGTAAACAATAACCCAAACTATCAGGAAACGTTTCTGCTAAAGCGCTCAATGGCTAAAGAAAAATAATCTTACCTCCCTTTTGACTTTAGCGGTTTGTTTACTATCCTCACTTCTGTTCCACTTGTCATGTGCTGAGCTGAACTGCCAATCAGAGTGATTTCATTCACCAATGGATTCTGTCATTGCCGCCGCCAATTTGCCATGCTGAATTAGCTGAAAAAAAGACGAAGAAGGGCAACTGACTAGGGCTACAGCCACTGACTGCCAACATTTAAGGATCGGCAACCGTCGGCTCGGTGTCAGGGCCTTTAAAACAATATTGGTGGAACCCTACAAGGAGGCACTGCCAAAACATTAGATTTGTGAATGGTTTGTGAGGAAAGGATACCTTAACCTGCTTCCTCAATAGCTTCCACATTTGATTTTGATGCCAGCATCACTACACAGGAGTGGGAATGTATGCACATGTGAGTGGTTGTCTAACTGCACAAATTTTATTTCTAAGACATCTTAGACTGTTCATCATCTGCTTTGGAAAACGATGAACGTTTATAGCATGTACTTCTTTACACTAAAGAAAGGGAAACATTTGGAGTTATTTACAGGTTATTCTGCCATGGTTTTACAGGTCCGGCCAACTTGAGATCACATTAGCCTTTATGTGGCCCATAAACTAAATTTACTTTAACACCCACGGTCAGCCTTGTCTGTAGAGCTTGTTGATTGTTGTTAATACTCCTCATTGATTTAAGTGCACAGCTTGACAACAGCTTGACAAAGGCATGAGTTCAGCCCATGGCACTGATTGGCTAATCGAGTCTCCCGGAGCGCTCAATGATAGTTTTTTACCACATGTCACTATGCCAGCTAAATCAGTCAACTCAAGGAACTCTGAGGAGTGGGTGGATTCAAAGGTCAGGACCCAGCCAGCATCTTTGGCACACCAAGATAAGCTGATAAAATACCTTCATTTTATCAGACAGCCCATCCTTTATTTACTCTCCACCATTCAGACTGGTGTACCTAATAAATTGATAAGTGAGTATGGACTCTTTATCATATATATACAGCTTCAATCTGTTGAGCTCTGCATTGTGTTCTTAAATCAGTGTAAACCTTGTGTAAATCTTGTGGCTTATTTCTTAAATAATGACTGATTCTTTAAAGTACAGGGTGGTAATAGGTGGGTGGCACTTGAGGGCGGGTATAAGAGTAATGTTATACTCTTTTGTCATCTGAAAAAGTGCATTTGCATGATTTAGGCACCATATGGTTTACAGCCTCCACATATGTTGACCTGATGTGAGTATCAGAAACTGATGACATCTCTGTAAAAGTTGTTTTTGTTTTTTTTTGTCTTAACAGTTATTGATAATCAGTGACTCAAAGTACAGTCAGTCCCTGCCCATCCAAATCGTCACTGCTGTTTCTTGCAGCAGTATTTAAACCTCAAATCCAAGGTCTCTCCTCCTCACTCTCCGGGCCCGCAGCTGTTTCTTTCTCAACACCTTCAACACTTTGCGACACTCGACTTTGCTGCAAAAATGGCCACAGCTGGTAAGGTAGGTACATATTTCAGTATGGGAGTATTCTTCTGTACAACTGTGATGTTTTAATATGATTTCCACTGTATTGTATTATGGTCTAGTGGGTAGAAAACCAGTCATTGGACAACATGTTGCAGTGCTTTCATGTGCAGTGTTAATGTAATCCTCTTTGCATGTATGTTTTATTTCACTCACATAAAAAAAGTGATAATGATAAAGAAATAATGAAATAATGTAGTAATCTCTTTGTATTTCTGTCCCCTCTGCCTTGTGACATATTGCAAGTCCTCTTTTGACCCAGCACACAGTTTGAAACGATGCAGGCAGTTTTGCGCAACTGTGGATATTGGCATAGGTGAGGGAGATGTAAGCCAAAAAAACTCATGGTTGAAGTCCAAGAATTCACTTTAGATCCACAGAGGAATTTAAAAAAATCTCCCCAACTTCCCCCCAACAACTGATTTACTCACCAGTTCACTCAGTGACACTAAATTCTGTGGACGTCAAGCTGCTGCAGTTCATGTGAGGTTTGCTTCCCCAGGAGCAGCTGTGTCAGAAAGATGAAAACTGAAGTTACTATGCAATTAACAAATGTGAAGCGAAGATGTCAAGGCTTTGAAAGCTTTTGAAAATAAACATAAACAGACATGGGTCATGTAAATTGCTTGAATTCATATATTTTGTGCAAGAATACAAATTCTGTTGGGATTGACTGCCAACTGTTGTCTGTGACCTTCTGTAAAGCTTGCTACTTCTCATTGTGAGAATCCTCAGTCTTGCATTATTGATTATTAACCCTGATCTGTATTGAGTCCTTGAATTAGAGGAAAGTGGGCCTTGAAAGCACTTGAAAGGTCTTTGAATATAATGCTTAACAAAGTGTGGGAACTCTGGTTTCCAAAAACTGGCATAACACCCATCCTAGTTTGGCTGCACCCAGTAATGTGAGACTTCATGCTGGTGTCACCGCCCTGTAGGTCATCAAGTGCAAGGCAGCAGTGGCCTGGGAGCCCAACAAGCCTTTGGTGATTGAGGAGATTGAGGTAGCCCCACCCCAAGCCAACGAGATCCGCATCAAGGTGAGAGATGTCCACTTACACATACACACTGGGATGTCTAACTGCACTATTGGGTAAAGGTTATGAATGAGAGTTTGTAATAGTAAGAGGTCATTGAAGATTTTAAGACTACATTTACCAGAAATCCTTAATGACATCATCACACTAATGTCTTCTAATGAATGTGCAGTGGAGGGGATAAATAAGATGACTCTCCGCCAGTGATCGTACCTGGCCCAGTTACAGCACTAAGGCTTTATAAGCTAATATTTACCTTTATTCTGGTCAGAAAAGTTTATGAAAAGAAAATGCTGGAAAATAAGGACCAATTTTTATGGCCACAGACCACGGTTAATGTCAAACCTTTGAATGGTTGATTAATTGTGCATGATTCAATGACGTTTTGTCAGCATTCAATCAGCATAACATTAGCTAGCTTGCCTTTGTCCGGATGATGGTTTAGTTGCTTGCTTCTACTATAGTTAAGTAAGCCAGATATGCACTTGGGCATTTGGAGAAATGGGTGACAGGCCTGAGTGTCTACAGCAGTTATAGTTGTTTTGCTATGATTTGAGTTGTGAATTCAGCTGTAAAGAATGCACAATACCTAACTGTTCAAAAGAAACAAGCATCAGCATTTTCATAGTGTGGTCGTCCTCTGTGCAGGTTGTGGCAACTGGGGTGTGCCACACAGACCTGTATCATCTGTTTGAGGGTATGCATAAAGACGGCTTCCCAGCAGTCCTTGGCCACGAGGGAGCCGGCATCGTAGAGAGTGTTGGGCCTGGAGTCACTGAATTTCAACCAGGTCAGTGAAAGCTTACAACCAACAGTTTAATTTGTTTAACAGCTTGTGTTTTTTCCCTGTCAGACTTTATGGCAGCGATGCTAGCAATGGGTAGACCAAAGCCTATTTGTGCCATCCAGCCCCACATTTGATTTTAGGTCTTGAAAGTGTGCCCTAAATTCCTTTGACATAGCAACATTGTTTCTGAATTTCAGGAGACAAGGTGATTCCTCTGTTCATATCCCAGTGTGGAGAATGCCGCTTCTGTAAGAGTCCCAAAACCAACCAGTGTGAGAAAGGATGGTGAGCTTATCTTTGTCTTCTCATCTCTTACCTTTAGGTGTTGTATGATAATGACAAAGAACAGATTGTTTGGGTCTTTGTTTTTTCATTTTTTGGCATATGTTGCTCACCCTGACAAATACTTGTTGCACTGTCTAAAAGAAAGTGTTCAAAGCAAATTTTAGGCTCAAATTGTATTTTAATTTTACAAAATTCTGTGTTCAGGGCTTCTGATCGCGCTGATGTGATGGCAGCCGTAGACTCCAGGTTTACCTGTAAGGGGAAGAAGGTGCTGCAGTTTATGGGAACCAGTACCTTCTCTGAGTACACTGTGATTAACCAGATTTCTGTGGCTAAGATCGACCCCACTGCCCCTCTGGACAAAGTCTGTCTGCTCGGCTGTGGGATCTGCACAGGATATGGAGCAGCAGTTAATACTGCTAAGGTGTGTTTGTTTGACTGCTGGGGATATTCCAACATGTATTGTTGAAGGCTTATACCTAACTTACAGTAACAAATTCCCTGTACAGCACTCAGACATCAGAAATGAAACATACTGCCTTTGACACCACAGTGTTCGGGAAGAACTAGTGTTTTAAGCAGAGCTGGGTATAACTTTGCGGTAAAGAGTAACCTAACGCGTTAGTTTGCTGTTTGAGTAATCAAATACTTGAGTACATTTTCAAACAAGACATCAGTTACTTCCGTTACTTTTAGAACACTGGTCCTTCAGCTCCGAAACAGCAACGGCTGTCGTTAGGTTTAACGTTATCTCCGTTATTAGAACCAATCAGTCTGAAAGAAGCCACGGAGCTTGTGGCTCGCTACGTGGTCGGAGAAATGCTGCCGTTGTCTACGGTGGAGTCTAAATAGGTGGAGTAGGACTTGCTGACAGACATATTTCAGACTCAGGACTTGCATTATGCCTGGTACAAGCTACACGCTGGTACTCACCAATTATCCCCGGTCGTCTTTCACGGCGTGTGAGATGTCATCGGGTTATTCTTGTCCTATTTTTATTACTTTGACTATTATTTGAGTCACTGTGTGTGTTCATGTGCCAGCCGACATGTTGTTGTAGTCACCTAAAAGCGTCAGCAGATGGCAGGAGCTACATTTGAAGCGCCATATGTAAACTACCAAACTACTGTATCTTCCACAGGAAGTTCTGACAAATGTTTCAGAATAAAAGCCTATTTAGAAAATGTAGGGATTCTCTCAGCTGAGGTTATAAGGGGCTTTTAATTTGAAACAAGTGTTGAGTTTGAAATGACGGTGCGATATGTTACCTTTACAAAGACAACGGAGCGGATAAAAAGTAAATATATAAACACACAGAGGGATTAATAAATAACGGAGCGTCTATAATGTAGTTTGTTTCAAATGAAGCTGGGAGCCTCTGCAGTTGTGGTGACTAAAAGCCCCGCCGCTATTTGTTAATATTATTACTTTATGTCCGACCGTGAGGATGTAGCATTGTTTGCTAGCTTGATGCTAATGACAGTAACGTTAACTCAGCGGGTTGACAAAGTGTCTCTGCTGTTTCACACCATCATTTCCCCCTTTTACTCTGTGTGGTAACATCCCTACAGGAAGTATTAAAAACGCTGGGGTGTTGTTGTCATACAGTTGTCTACGGCAGCAGATTGTTCTGTGTTTCTACTGGTCAAAGTGACGGCTGTGATGGGAGAATTGGATCTCAGTGAAGGGCAAGTGGTCCATAACTTTAATTTTGGAGACAAAAAATGTAGGCTTAGCGCCCTGTGGTCCATTGCCCAATAGGAAATGTAGAATACTCAAAAGTACTTTAAAAGTGCTTGAGTTACTTTTCTCAGGGAGTAACGTTGGAAGTACTTTTAAAGTAATTGAGTTACTTTACTCAGGGAGTAATGCAGTAAAGTAACTGGTTACTTTCTTAAAAAGTAACGCAGTAACGTACATTGATTACTTTTAAAGTAACCCTTACTCAACACTGATTTTAAGAATTATAAGTCCCACCTAAAGAGTCATGTTGACCACAGTCTGTTTTACTTTAGGTGGAACCGGGCTCAACATGTGCTGTGTTTGGCCTGGGAGCTGTGGGTTTGGCTGCAGTCATGGGCTGCAAGGCTGCAGGAGCCAAGAGGATCATCGCTGTTGACATCAATCCAGAGAAGTATGAGAAGGCCAAGGTGCTCGGCGCGACGGAATTTGTGAACCCCAAGGATCACAGTAAACCCATCAGTGCTGTGCTGTGTGAGATGACTAATGGAGGAGTGGACTACTCCCTGGAATGTGTCGGGAATGTGGGAGTAATGGTGAGGCAGATAGAGAGGTTTCCATAAAGATTTGATGTTAATTGGCTCAAGAAGGCTCATTATATTAAACAATCTTTCCCAAGTGTTATCTAAATGTTAAAGCACACATTTTTCTCAGCTGCTCTGCAGATTTCAAACCCCTCTGGTTCCAAGCCTACTGATTTTGTGCTGTTTCTCCATCTAGCGCAGTGCCTTGGAGTCTTGTGTGAAAGGTTGGGGTGTCAGTGTGCTGGTTGGCTGGACAGACATGTATGACGTAGCTACCCGACCCATTCAGCTCATTGCTGGACGTACATGGAAGGGCTCCCTGTTTGGAGGTGAGATGCCTATTGGTCAATTCTGTCCATCCTCTTGAAATAATGACACAGTCACAGGTTGTCATTTGTCATTTCTGATAGGTGTCAGTCTCAGGAGGGCAGATATTAATAGTAATTGTACTATTATGAGCATGGGTGTAGCAGCCGCGGGGTACGCATGGGACATGTCCCCCACACTTCCTGTATCTGTGCCTTCTGTCCCCTGCGCCTTTTACAGCCATTACAACTGATCAATTTGTTTTTAACATGTGGTAACATGTTTTTTCAAGCCGTCTTTAAACGCACCATGAGTAGGCGGCGCCAGGCGGCATACACCTGCTGTTGTGTTGTGATCAAAATCAATGGCACACAGACGAGATGTGTGCTGCTGGGCAGTGCTGCTGTGTGGTAACTATGTTCAGCAAACCAGCCGGCAAGAAGCAAAAAACCTTGGACAGTTTCTTCCAAACAAACCGTGTAAGTTGAGTAATGCTGTTGCATGTAGATAATGTTCACTAAATGATGACTAATTAATAGATGCCAATATATTGTTAAGCTAGTTAACAAGAATACTAATGTTATTGTTACCTATGTTAAATCACTCACTAGCTACTTTAATGCTAGGAATAAACCCACTCGTCTTTAATTTCTGCGCAGAACTTGTGCTCACTATTGCTTTGCACATGTTTTTTAATCTTTGTTGTCACAATATAAAGAGCAGGGTCAGGTAGGAGAGAGTGGACCAGAGGCCAGCAAGGATGATCATGCAGAGTTCTCATAGGTGAAGAGAGATTATAACTGGCTGAGAAAAAAACTTCTATATAATTTTAGAGAACTAAAGTCGGTCCCCTCGTGCTGCACTGTGGCTGTTTGTGGTTATGTGGTTCTTTAGCCACTAAGGAGAGGTGCAACTGAATGCCATAGGATGATAAATCACTCAATAGACCTCCGAACAATTTGTCCCCCTCACTTCTAAAATGATGACTACGCCCCTGATTATGAGCAACAACAAAACTGGGTTGAGTTCATTTAGGTTTCCTGTGAGGCCACCACCTATGTTGTGATAGCAACCAAAAGGCTTCACACTTGATCTCTGCAATAATTCAATCATTATTAATAAGATAACACTGCATTTGCTCTCAATTTATCATATGTGTATTCTCTGTTGTTCAGGATTTAAGAGTAAGGATGGTGTGCCTCAGATGGTTAAAGCCTACCTCAACAAGAAGGTGAAGCTGGATGAGTTCATCACTCACAACATGGCTTTGGCCCAGGTCAATGATGCCATTGAACTGATGAAGCACGGCAAATGGTATGTTCACACTCCACGACACTTTCTCCACCATTCATGATTTCATAACCACCTACACTGATGAAGAATAAATCCATGCAAGTCTTCTAACTTCTGTTTTGTTTTTGCCTCACAGCATCCGGACAGTCCTGAGTGTTTCTCCACAATAAGACCACTGTGTTGCTTTCAGGGACATAAAAGTCATTTAATGACCTACAGCTACGTTGGACTGAATGTTAATACAATATCCATGCACATAATAACAAGATCTTTCAAACTGTGTACTATATGACCTTGAACACTCAACACTGTTCAGTGGATTAAGAGCAGATTGTGGAATCATGATTTAACAGGTGGGATCTGTGGCTTCCCTGTTTGTGTTCTTGTTAGTCAAGTAGTTTAAGCTCAGATTACACAGACCATCATGGTGATATCAATGTTTGCTTAACTTGGCAGGTAGTGTTGAAATTATTATTAAAGTCCAACTGTCATCAAATGGCATTTTTTTGTTTTGCATACATAACTGCTACACAACAGACTTTGAGCTCAGCTAATAATCTATCAGCTACTATAAAAAAGCGTACACACTATCATGTACTTTGCACTCTTACTTATTCCGAATCACATATTTACATTGTGCAAGCATGACTTACATTGTGATCTGAACAAAATGTTTATATGAGCCTGTACTTTACCCCCATTCAACCTCTCCAATGTCATAGTATAATAACATCAGCAGTTCAATGTAATCTGTTGCACTGACACTTAGACTCCCAAAACCAACACTGTAGAAACACCAACCTATATTCCTTGGCATGAATAAGCACTGTAGTTATTTAGGACTTCTAATGTACTATGAATTATCAGCATTTAAAAGAAAAAAGAAAATGTTGTGTCAACAAACCAAGCTTTTCTACTGCTTTATAGCACAACTCATGATCTGTCATTGGATTTTATATGACTCACCCCTTTTTTAAAGGTTAAAGTTACACATAAATAAGGGTGAGCTGCTTTGAGTGAAAGGGTGTTTGCTGATAGTGTCTGCTATCAGAAATACAGATGAAATACATGTATTAATTTCCAAACATTAGTCCCTTGCTTTGACCACTGCGGTTATAAAGCAGACTAGAGCATTGATTTGATTAGAGGAGATATTTTGCCGGCTGTAACAGAATTTACAATGCTTTGGTGTTCACCAAGTTAGTCAGTCGACATTACACAAGTTTGACATGTATTTGTTGAACGGTGGCAATGACCCAGACCCGACCTGCAAACAATTAAACTCGAGCTGAAAGTTTCTGGTGCACATAAGGTGCACATAACAATCCAGAAAGGGGAAACCTTGCCCCAACTGGAGAAATGCACAACAAGGAAGGAAGGGGACCTATTCAAATGGTAGGTAATGTTGTTAATATGTTGATATAATAATGTATTTGCTATGCTCCAGAATCTTCAGTATTTCAGTGTAGACTGTGATAGGTATTTAAATTTTTTTTGTGTTTCTGTTTTCAATTTTGTGATATGTTTGATTTCTTTTTTTTCCTCTGCAGATCTCCCTGATGTGTGATGTAACCACTGCACACAATAAAACATTTCAAACCATTTCAGTATTTCACAGCCTTTGTTTCAAATTCCCACAACAAAAGTGAGGACTGGACACCCAAGACCAGACATTTCCTATTATATGTTGTAGCGGGTTTGATCAATGCAGTGCAAGTTTTTGGTGTGCCAGTCAGAGCAGTCTGATGAATATTAAGAAATAAAGAACTAAAATAGTTGGATCAAACCATGCAAAACAAGCAGCAAACAATAATAATGCAGAACAGCACCCAGGCATAAATCAACAATTAAGTCTTAGTATTTAGGCCCACACACGCGCCATAATAAAGTGCACTTTTGGCATGCTTAAGGGCCGCTGGATGTGTTTGGATCAGATATGGCCGGTGGCAAACTACTTTATACCCCTGAGAAGGTGTGCAAGATCATCCTGGCATGCTGTGTCCTCCATAATCTTGCAATGACCCGTGGCATTCCTGTAACCGCTTCCTTCATTCATGAATCAACTCTAAGCAAGCGGTTTATTTTGTGCGCAAAGTACGAACATTTCCACGCACATATTAGTGAATGAGGCCCAATGTCTGGTAAAAAGAAACTTTCTACACTTATAAAACATCTGTTTTCTGTTCTCAAAAGTACAAAAGTAGGACAACAGCAAGTACTCACCAAGCTGATATGTATTTAGTGGTTTGTTTACATGACGTTATAGAGGTGTATATTTAACGGATTCATTGTAAACAGAGAAATGCTTGTTTGCTGTTAGGGCATTCAGACTGTAGAAATCTAAAATATTTCGGACTTTGACAGATTTTCCTGGTCAAAAGCTGAATAACGGAAAGCTTGAGCGCAGCAGCGCTGATGATGATGTTGCTTGCTGTGGGAGAGAGACAGAGAGAGGGGAAGAGAAGATGGAAGTTGGATTATTGCACAATGTTTCTGTAAGTTATTAAGAACTTCCTCAGAACACTGCTTTGACACTTCATGATCCGCCTGCCCAAAACCCAAAATATTTTCTAAAAAGCTTACCCGAACCACCTGACCCATGGGTGGACCCGTGGGACCTGCTGGCTGTGGGTCGACCTTCGCATCACAATTAGGCAACATAGGGACTGTTGGGGGTGAAAAGTGTCCAATGTTGCACACTCAACTTTTTGATGAATGAATGATGAATGCACCATCTGGGTACTCATAGTGCACTGCATCTTGCCATACTTCTTGGTGTGAATGCACTGATATACTCAAAATAGCAAGTATAAGCACATGAGTATCTAACTTAAGACACAGAACCACTATCCCTGCAAGAAAGCAGACGTGTTGTTACCACAGTCAAACAGTATCTCCAGCTCAGACAAGCCTGCTGAAGTCCAGTCAGAAAGCAGCTTATTTGTAAACGTCCATGAGAGCCATTTGAGGACTTGGCTATTTTATCTGCCCCAGGGTGGGTCCATCCTACATTAGTTAACTCTTTACTGGTTGTATTTGAAACTTTTGGATGACAATTAATCGGTGTTATTGGATGGCAAAAAAAAGATTAATCTCCCGCAATTAATCAACTGGTCGACTACTTTTTGGGAGTAGCTGATGATGACAATGTAGCAGTCATGAATGCCCTAGTGAATAAATGTAAACAGTGTTTATGCATAATAAGAAGTAAATATATTAGAAATTAAAAAAATATATGAAACCATAGTTGAAAAATATATACAAATAGCATAAAAAAACACCTTATTTGCATATATATTTATTTTGTACTAAAAGTATTGAAATTTTGAATAAACTTGTTTTTAAGCTTTCTGATACTGTTACTTATTTACGATTTGTGTCTTTATATGTGGGCTAGTATGGGTCAACTTTGAGGGCCTGTGTTTCCTGAATAGTTGGTCACTGTGATTAATCAAAGCCCATTCTAACACCGTCTAATATTGGTCAACTGCGAAAAATCATTCAAATTAAAAGGGTTGAGGTCAGTAAGTGACTGATTTGTGATGGAATACAACTGAAGTCAAATTAGTGTGCCAAGGTTTGAGAGTTTTATTTGCAGATGTGGTATTTAGGAAGTATTTCAGAGTTTGAAGGCATAATCTTCAAGACTTTATAGTCTTTTGTTTAGTATTGCACTCCAAGAAGCAATAGGTCAGGTTTGGTGCAAAAGTACAAAAACTTTTTTTAGCTTTAAAATTGACATGTTTTCATCAAGATAATGTCATCTTCAAAACAGAACAATGATTCAAAGTTGAGCCAACCAAACTCTATACAGCCTCCACATGTAGCCCACTTTCAACATTTTTTTTTCCAGTTCTTGATAACTGCTGGCTCATTGTATGCTCAGTCTTTTCAATCCAAATGTTTGCATAACTGTTTTTTTTTGCAGCAGTATTTGAACCTCAGATCAATGCTCTTTCCTCACCACTGTCCTGCAGCTCTTTCTCTCTCAAATTCCTCTGCACTTTCCGACACTCAGTTTTGCTACAAAAATGGCCACAGTTGGTAAGGTAGGTACATATTTCAATATGTGAGTACTCTTATGTACAACTGCAATGTTTCAGTGAGATTTTCTGAGTATTGTATTATGGTCAAGTATAGTCGGTAGAAAAACAGTCATCAGAAAACAATGCAACAAACTTCACATTCATATATTTCACTTAAAGATTATTATGAGATTGTGACGATGTGGATGGATGGAATACACCAAGCCAATACCCGGCAACATGTTGCAGTGGTGCTCTCATGTGCAGTGTTAATGTAATTCTGCTTGCACATGCATGTTTTATTTTTAATTCAGGGTCTAGTATAAGTATAGTCAAGATAGTAGGTAGAAAAGCAAAAAATAAAATAACAATGCAGTATACTTCTCATTAAAGGTATACTATGCAGGAATTGTAGGTTACTGTTTGAAAAGAGTACTTCATGCTTAAGTAAAAGCCAACCCCAGATTTTTTCAAAGTCCCAACCTCACCTGACAATGTATCCAGGAACTCACCAAACCCTCTGAAATAATAGATGATAAAATACAGGCAGATAGAGGAGTCACTGCAGATAAATACACTGCCTCCAACTTCTAGTGGGTCATAAGTGATGATTGAGAGGGACTATTCTGTATTAGTCTACACGTTGTCTTTTCTTTTTTAAAGGAAAATCCTGTATAATATACCTTGAATATATTATGAATATTTTCTTTGCGCATGCTTGTTTATTTCACTCAAACTGCTTGGTGTTATCATTTTTACTACCAGCAAAAAGTGTTTGTTGTCATTCAAGAATTCATCACAGTTCCACCGTGGAATTAAAAAAGGACTAAAAAAAGACCAAAACAAAACTTAAAGAAGCAACAGACAGCACTTTTGCCTATATTTATCATTATGAAAGTAATGTGGGTTGCACAGGGTAGTATACACAGTAAAATCCGACTATCAGCATTTACATAGGTTACTTAGTGGCTTTGCAATAAGCTTCTGCCACCAGGGACAAATGTTCGTGGAAAAAATCTGCTTTACGGCAGGAAACACGTCATGTATTGTCAAACTGGTCGGTCAGCCAATCAGGGACTGGAGCTGGTCCTTAAGAGGAACTGGCCGGGGCATGAGATAGTTGAATCAGGAGCACAATGGAAAACGGCCTCCCAAAAGAAAACGAGCTCCTCTGTCTGAGGAGGCGAGGATGCACAAAAAAAAGAGTGATAAAAGAAGAGGAAAAACAAGAGTGAACCTCAGTCAGGTGTTCAAGAGATGGAGGGAGCTCTGTGACCAAAGAGGCTTCAGAACTGATGTCCAGCTAGCTTTCTTTATAATGGATCAGTAAGTACCATGGCTAAATGTTAGCTAGCCGAGAGAGGACTGTACTGTACTGGCTGCTAGTTCATTCCTAGCTGGCCAGCATCGCAAATCGCCGCGACCAGGGACCGGGTAGCGAGTGTTGGTCGGCTGACATCCTGGTTGCCATTCTATGATTCAGTGATTAACAACAACAGCAACAACGGTAGCTGCTGTGTACCAAAAAGCAATGATAATATTGATGAAACCATGTCATCCGATCCTTCATGGAGTATTCAAGTATTCATTCAGGCTCCTACACAGACACACGCGACGTGAGTTGACAAACCCCCCCCTCACCATGCTAGCTGTGTTTACAACGTAGGACTGTTGGTGTAAATTGAAACAAACCAATAACGTCTTATCTTTTGACAATTGACAAGTGGCTCAACCTCACACTCCTCATCCCCCTCCTCGCATCACTGTGCCAATGTTTGCTGTTAGCCGCTGTTAGTGGTGTCGCTAACAGCAGCGCAGTGATGCAAGGAGAGGGATGAGGTGTGTGAGGTTGAGCCACTTGCCACTGTTAGCCGCTGGCTGCTGTTAGGGGCTAACAGCTAACAGCGGCGCTGGACTGTGATTGCATTACCTTTCTCCATCAGCAGCTCTTTCCGCCTGGGAAAGGCTACCCCGATCGTTGACCCTCGTTTTTTGAATTATGCCGGTCACGTTGCCTTTTTGATTCCCTTTTGGCAATGTTGGCAATGAGGATTCCATCTCCCGTGATGCTGCATAAGCATGATCCTGCATTATGCTCAAAGAGTGGGACTGTGTTATGCGGCAGTCATGCAGGGGTAGTAGTGAAGCACCTCTTGCTCCTCTCCTTCGGCTTCTCAGTCAGGCAGCGCTGGCCTGGCTCTCAACAAAAACACCGAAGGTGGGGCTGTATGTCCCTTGCTGGCAGATGTATTCTCAAGATGAAGTTACCGACGACTTACCTGCACAATGTACAAACATGTCTGAAATTCTCCTTTTAGGAGAATAAGTCAGATTATTGGTGGAGGTAATAGTACACCAATGATGACATATTTATTAATGCAGACATCGATTTTTGCCAATAAACAACTGAAAATGTTACGCATTGTCCCTTTAAATCAAACTTAGAGTGTACATTTAAATGTATGTTTGCTGCATTAGGAGCAGTTGTGTCATAGAAGTGGACACCACTTTTCTCTGTATCACTTTTAACACTAACATCTCTAGATTAGTGTTTTTCTTGAAATCAAAGTATGGAGGATAGTAACATTTTATCAACAAGGCGTATTAACGTGCAGTGCTTGAAGGGTTTCTGGAAACTGCAATAGCACCTTTACAGAAACCCATCCTAGTATAGTTTAACTGTTGCAGCACCCAGTAATGTGAGACTTCATGCTGGTGTCACTGCCCTGTAGGTCATCAAATGCAAGGCAGCAGTGGCCTGGGAGCCCAACAAGCCTTTGGTGATTGAGGAGATTGAGGTAGCTCCGCCCAAGGCCAATGAAGTCCGCATTAAGGTGAGAGATGTTTATTTACACATGTACACAATGTTACTGCACTTTAGAGTTAGGGATAGTGAATGACTCTTACTGAAATGGGAAAATGATAGCCACTTGATTAATTTAGCGCATAAAAAACACTTATACAATCACTTTATTAATCAGACAGTAAGTATGATTCCAAGGGTATTTATTCACAGTGAAGCGAGCCAAATTACAATAGTTCCCACATTGAGTGTAGTTATGGTAAAAGTTAGAGTATATGTGTGTGTGGTCTATGTTGTGAAAGGTACCTGAGTTAGTATAAAATACATTCAGTTTATGCAAGACTCTGTCTGTATGAAGCATTAGCAAACTAAAATTAACTTCACTTTGACAAAGCCAACTAACCAATAACCTGACTGCAAAATGATCACAACAATAACTCATTGATGATCTTTAAATCAATACATGTCGCACATACATTTACAAACAGTAACAGGCTTGCTTAGCGTGTACTTCTGTGCTAATGCTATGCCCAGTTGTTATGTTATGTTACCAGTCCATGAATGAAGGGAAGCGTTGCTCAGCTGCACTGCTTGTGTCT
This sequence comes from Epinephelus awoara, assembly GCA_035609425.1. Lineage (NCBI taxonomy): Eukaryota > Metazoa > Chordata > Actinopteri > Perciformes > Serranidae > Epinephelus > Epinephelus awoara. Next base: position 30,553,941 of record CM069309.1, read on the forward strand.
GTTATGGATGAGCCTGGCTTAGAAGGCTTGTGATGCCAGTTACAGTACAGTCTTTGCTGTCTTCCAATGTTGCAGGTTTGAATCCTGTTATGTGAAGTCCATTGCTAACTGTGTGATTATTTCATTCGTCAACAGAGCGTAGTGCTACCAAAAGAAACTGTATTTTCTTGCCTTTCTGTATTTTGTTGTTCGGTATGCTTGTTTTGTGTTACCCCACAAACTGTCTTTGTGTTCTTCACCCCAGGACAGCCCTTGGTGTACATTATGTGCTCCACTAAATTATTGTAATGTTATGATTAGTAAGGTGTTACTGCATAACACTTCAAACTGTTCAAAAGAAACAAGCAACAGTATTTTCAGTATGAGATTGTTGTCTTCTATCCAGATTGTGACAACCACAGTATGCCACACGGACCTGTATCATTTGCTTGAGGACATGCCAAAAGACGGCTTCCCAACAGTCCTTGGCCACGAGGGAGCTGGCATTGTAGAGAGTGTTGGGCCTGGAGTCACCGAATTTCAACCAGGTTAAAGCTAACAACGTCAACAGTTTAATTTGTCTAATAGTTCATGTTTTTTTTAATCTTTTTCCTGTCAGACTCTGTGGCAGCAATGCTAGCAATGAGTAGACCAAGGCCTATTTGTGCCATCCAGTCCAACCAAACTGTCTGATATTTGATTTCTTGTTTGTAAGCTGACATGGCAGCATTGTTCTTGATTTTCAGGAGACAAGGTGATTCCTTTGTTCATCTACCAGTGTAGAGAATGCCGCTTCTGTAAGAGTCCCAAAACTAACATTTGTGATAAAGGATGGTGAGCTCCGTTTTGTCTTTTCATCTCCTAATTTCGGTTATCCAGGATGTATTCATAGGATGATAAGCCCATCTAAGGGGAGAAAGGAACATTGTCTCCATTCACTGGAGTACCTTTATGCGTTGTCTGATGATGACACAGAACAGATTATTTGGGTCTTTGGTTTTTCATTATTTGGCATATTTTGCTCATGTTAAAGAAATTTTGTTGCACCTTTTAATGGAAAGTTTTCAAAACAAAAATTGAGGCTCATGTTGTATTTCCATTTCACTAAATTCTCTGTTCAGGTTCTCTGATCGCCATGATGTGATGGCAGACCCAAACTGCAGGTTAACCTGTAAGGGAAAGAAGGTGCTGCCATTTATGGGAACCAGTACTTTCTCTGAGTACACTGTGGTTAACCAGATGGCTGTGGCTAAGATCGACCCCGCTGCCCCTCTGGATAAAGTCTGTCTGCTCGGCTGTGGGATCTGCTCAGGATATGGAGCAGCAGTTAATACTGCTAAGGTGTGTTTGTTTGACTGCTGGGGATAGTCCAACATGTATTGTTCAAGGCTTATACCTTCAGTAATGAATTCTCCCCACACCACTCTGTTAAACATCAGACATCAGAAATGAAATGTACTGTCTTTGACAGCACAGTATTTAGGAAGAATTAAGAAGTCTCACCTAAAGAGCCAGGTTGACTAAAGACTGTGCTACTTCAGGTGGAGCAGGGGTCCACATGTGCTGTGTTCGGCCTGGGAGCTGTGGGTTTGGCTGCAGTCATGGGCTGCAAGGCTGCAGGAGCCAAGAGGATCATCGCTGTTGACATCAATCCAGAGAAGTCTGAGAAAGCCAAGGTGTTCGGTGCAACCGACTTTGTGAACCCCAAGGATCACGGTAAACCCATCAGTCAAGTGCTGTCTGAGATGACTAATGGAGGAGTGGACTACTCCCTGGAATGTGTCGGGAAAGTGGAGGTCATGGTGAGGCAGATAGAGAGGTTTGCATAAAGATGTTAATTGGCTCAAGAAGGCTCATTATATAAAAGATTCTTTCCCAAGAAGTGCTTTCCAAATATATAAGCACAAACTTTCTCAGCTGCTTTGTGTGTATTTGAAATCCTGTGGCAACTAACTTTGTGCTGTTTCTCCATCTAGCGCAGTGCCTTGGAGTCTTGTGTGAAAGGTTGGGGTGTCAGCGTGGTTGTTGGCTGGAATGACATGTACGATGTCTCTGTTCGACCCATTCAGCTCATCGCTGGACGCACATGGAAAGGCTCCTCGTTTGGAGGTGAGATGCTTGTCAGTCAATATGACCATCCCCACTAAGTAATGGCATTACTTTAACTTTCAGTCTCAGGTTGGCATTTGTAATGTTGGTTGTTTGTCAATCTCAGGAGGGCAGGTCTTAACAGTAATTGTAGTAATATGAGCAACAGCAAAACTGTGATGAGCTCCTCTGGGTTGTCATATGTATGACCCGTTACTAGCTGGTAAAGCCATCAGTCATAACAGCAGAGATGGGACCAAGTCATTGTTTTGTAAGTCCTAAGTAAAATCCCAAACCCCAAGTTCTAAACTTTGATTTTAGTCTTTAACAAGTGCTAATGCAGTCTTTACCAATTATAATGCCATTTTAATAACAGAGTAATACTATATACATTTACAAAAATCACAAGTTGTATCTCTTTGTGTGAACTAGTTTGTTGGGAGTTGTTGCATCTCTGCCTTTAATTATGAATTTGCAAGTTGTGCATACTGCAATTAGTTTTTTGTTGACTATGGCATAGTTTTTTCTTTATTTTATTTGACTAAAACAATAAGTATGGACTTTCTGGGAATGAATAGCATGAATATTAGTTAATTCAGGAGATGAACCAATCTTAGCAGACTTTTTAAATCACATATTTTTGAATCTTGGCTTGGAGGAAGGTGTCAAGTATTTTCAAGTAAAAGGCCTAAGTCCAAGTGAAGTCACAAGTCATTGGTGTTAAGGTCCAAGTCGAGTTGCAAATCTTTTGTTATTTGTCATATTGGGTCTTAAGTAATCAAATGTGTGTGTGTGTGTGTGTGTGTGTGTGTGTGTGTGTGTGTGTGTGTGTGTGTGTGTGTGTGTGTGTGTGTGTGTGTGTGACAAAATGGCAGGCAACAGAGATAGATACACAGATAACAATATCAAAGATGACCTCAGAGTAAGGGGGAGGTTTTGCATGACCACATGTGGAGAGGAGAAAGGAACAATGGAAACATGAACTTTGAGTTCCCTCTCTGTGTGTTATATTTAAAGCCAATTTCCTTAAGGATTTGTGTAAGTGATCTATGATATTTAAGGTTCTGGGTTAGTGGAAAGGATATTTAGTTCCATGCAAGACCCTGTCTGTGTAAAGCATTATCTTATGAACATCATCTTAGCTTAACCTCTTGCACTCACCCCCATTTTGTAGCTAAAACGCCTAAAATGACATACCCAAATTAAAATGACTGTAGCTTCTGAACCGCTCTGACTACATGCATGCTTGAGGTCTTGCCAGAAAGCAAACTCTCTGAAGTTTCTTGTGAAAGTGTTAGAAACACTCTAGGTGATACAGAGACAGAGTAATGGGCCTCTGAAGTCAGTAAAAAGTTGAAGATTTTGCCTAACATGAAATAAAAAATGATTTTCAGGATGAATAACTGTCTGTGGCTTCATCTGAGCAGGTAAATGACACTGTGGGGTTGTAGGCACACTATCAATGAACATTTGTTTCAGTTTGAAGAAAATTGCTATAAGTATGACCATTCTACAGTGTTTTTTCCATGAAAAGATCCAGACGGAGCTCCTCATGGCAGAGCCCTCACTCCGCTTCAAAACAGTACTATCAGTGATCAAACAACACTCAGCCAGCTTCAGACATCGTACCTTATTGAAATCAGGCTTGATTATGACAGCTGATGTTGTTTATGACAGAAACACCATAAAATATCACCAAATAAAGCCATATGAAACATGAAAGTTGTGATCCTACTTTCTAGGTGGTATATCTCAGCCAAAAATAGTGGTAGGAGTGAGAATCTTACCTTTTATAAACCAGCTACGTGTCTACCTGCGGCTCTGCATGAGATCGCGAGGAATCCTTTAACTTTTCCCCTCGAAAAACGGCATGACATAGCTTGTCACCACTCATCGCGATTTTGGACTTTGTGTGTTAAGCTGCTCTGGTGCGAAAAACCATAAGGAATAAAATAAAAACGATGCCGGATTCGGGAAGCCGAGAGCTTCCTGTTTCCAGTGATTCCAAGCATCACATGGTTTGATGACGTAGTGTGCCTGTGAGATCCCATTTAACAGAGGAGGGAGGGAGCGCAGACAACGACGTCTGAACGGAGTTAAAGAGGTTAAGTAAAGTCAACTACCCAATAACCAAACAACACAAAGATCACAACAATAACTAATTCAAAACATCAAATTAATATCACAAACGTATTGCACATGACATGACCAAAGATAACGGTCTCTTAACCTGTACTGTTGTACTAATGCTTTGCCCAGTTCTTATGTTACCAGACAATGAATGGAGGAAGAATTGCTTTGTTGTGCTGCCTGTAAGCTGTTGCTTCTGACTATTGTGGATGAGCCTGGCTTAAAAGAAATGTGGTTCGAGAGCAGCCTTTGCTGTACCGTCTTCAAGTGGTGAACGAAAGGAGAACCCATTTGCTCTGTGTATCCTTACAGAGTTAGCTGTTCCCTTTGCTGCCTGAAAAAATTAGCTTGCAAACTTTGTCTGCAAAAGGTGCTTACTTCTCTGTTGTTCTACCATTTAGGAGAGTTCAGTGTGGCTGCTTGAGCACGACACATTCAGAGAGTCAGGCTTTTCTGCTGTGAGCATGCATTAAGGAGAGAAAAAGTAGGGGAGGTGGGGGTCACAGAAGACAAAGGAAGATTACCAGGAAGATTTAGACTTTGTTTTTGCTTGGTGACATAGCATTGGTGACATTGTTCTGTGTTGTTCAGGATTTAAGAGTAAGGATGGTGTGGCTCAGATGGTTAAAGCCTACCTGGACAAGAAGTTGAAGCTGGATGAGTTCATCACTCACAACATGGCTTTGGCCCAGGTCAATGATGCCATTGAACTGATGAAACACGGCAAATGGTAGATTCACACCGCACTACACTTTCTCCACCATTCACGATTTCATAACCACCTACACAGATGAAGACTAAATCCATGCAAGTCTTCTAACTTCTGTTTTGTTTTTGCCTCACAGCATCCGGACAGTCCTGAGTGTTTCTCCACAATAAGACCACTGTGTTGCTTTCAGGGACATAAAAGTCATTTAATGACTTGCAGCCAAGTTGTACTTGAACTTGAACTGAATTTCAAAACAATATCCATGCATAAAATGCAATGCACATAATAAAGAGATCTAACAATTTATGGACAGTATACATACCTGACCTCGAGCACCCAACACTTTTCAGTGTTGGCATTTTACAGATGGGATCTGTGACCTCCCTGTTTGTGTTCTTGTCAGTCCAGCAGTTTTAGTTCAGATTAATCAGACCATCATAGTTGTATCAGTGTTTGCTTAACTTGGCAGGAAGTGTTAAAGTTATTATTATTAAAATTCAACTGCCATCAAATTGGGTTTGTTTTTTGTTTTTTTGTCTGCTACAGCATATGTAACTGCTCTGTAAATTTATGCTGTGTTGTCTGGAGATGTTATTTTGATACAATCAATCAAATCTTGCACAACACAGACTTTGAACAACTAAGCTAATAATCTACAACATGTAATGTTCAGCCCCTATAAAAAGCATTAACACTAACATGAACTTTGCGTCTTCCAGATTATATATCTACTTATATCTACAAGCACGACCCGCATTGGAACCTGAACAATTGTTTACACGAGCCTTAACCTGAATTCCCCCGTCTTCCCCGTCAATGTCATATAATTAGTAATATCAGTAGTTAAGTGGATTCTAGGATCTGTCAAACTGATACTAAGAATCCCAAAACCAATGCTGTAGAAACCCCAAGGAAAAACTCTCCCCCCAAAAAAACTTTAACGAGGGGAAATAATTGTAAAAACCTCGGGAAGAGCAACTGAGGAGGGATCCCTCTTCCAGGATGGACAGATGTGCAATAGATGACGTACAGAACAGATAAATATGATAAATTTGCAGTAATCCATAATGAAACATAAAGAGGGACAGAGCCAGAGAGAGATGCAGGGCAGACAGTAATGACAATAGCTACAATAACATTAATTTTAGTAATAATATAATAATAGTAACTGTAATTGTGGTACAATATGTTGTAAGTTTATATTAATATCGGATAGTTAATGTGTGTGACAATAATAATTATATGTGTTTAAAAACAGTAAAAGTATGACTAATAATAACAGCAGTAGTAGGAAGCATCAGGCAGGACCACGGCAGCAGCACAACCGCCACACACCATCCAGGCACTGCTGCGATATGAGTTTATCTGCGAGACAGTGGAACACAAAGGCTCCGGAGAAGAAGCTTAGTGACATGTAGTAAAGTCGAGTTAACGATATGCAGTAATAGGACGTTTATGTTAGCAAGTGAAGAAGAACCAACTTTTCAGAAAACTGAGGAGAGAGAGAGAAGGAGAGAAGGGGCTTGGTGTATCATAGGAGGTCCCCCAGCAGACTAGGCCTATGTCACTTATGTTCTTCTCATCTCATCTTTGCGAGTGTAGTAGAAAAAAATGCTTTTACATCATTAACCTTTTGCTTTTTGTTCAATCCAGAGTTCAATCCATGTTTACATTATACCAGATTCCTCTGCACTCATAATCAGTTAAATCAATTTGTCTTTTCACATTATGTAAATGTATTTAACTCAATTTCAAGTTAGGTCAACAAAATTGTGGAGTTCATAGTTCAGAGTAATTGTTACGCACCCGTCTAGGGGTCGGGAAGTGTAACATAAAAATGAGCCGACAACAAGGTAATGCACGACAAAAGGTGAGTTTATTCACCACCACACATACAGAGGTACAATTTACAAATTAAAGCTGCTGCACAGCAATGTTAGGGGTTGGGCTCATGATATACAAAGGAAAGAAAAAAACTCAAGAACAAGAAAGTAAGAATAACATTAACTGCTAGCAATTATGAACAAACTGGCCTGATCTAGCTAAAAGCTAAACATTATCCATGGTGACAAAGATGAAAACATTTTTTTAAATGTAAAAGTAGCTATTGGATAGACTCTGCATATTGACTGATAGCTAAGCCAAATAAACAGTGAAAAGAGACACAAGGGATAAGAGGGGAAAGTGTTGATAAAGAGTATTTGTCTCTCGGCAAATCTACCTGGATCATAATTATTATAGTCTCTAATCCACATAGCATGATGCCTGAACATAGGACTTACACATTAGAATGTCCGTTCTGCCTTAGCTGAGGCTTGAACTCACAACTTCTGAGACTGAGGTCCGTCTTCTATCTCACTGAGCTAATTGGCAAGTGACAGTTCATGTGTGGCTTCACAAATTGACTAAGCCAAGCATCAGGGTGCCAGACAGTAGCCATCCATGCCGTGGAAAAGCAAATTTCAAAGTGAAAGTTCCAAAGCTGTAGCACATATGGTTGATTTGTTATGAATTTTCAAAGTTTTGAAATTTAGAGGCTTGCTGTAGCGCCACCATCAGGACTATTGTCTTGTGTTTCCAGTTGAGGACATCTGGCATGGGACTGGACCTTTATGAAAAGTTTGGCTAGATTTCTCATATGGAAATGTTGCATGAGTTGAGGCTTGAATTAACAATCTTCAACACCAAGAACCATTAAGTTATTAAGACAAAAATCTAAAAATACACAAATTGCATCTGGACAGCATGGAGATGTTGGTGATTTGTTTTTAACAATGATTTATTGGCTCCATAAGTGAAAAACTGATGTTTAAAAATGCCATTTTTGCATTGACCCCAATTGTTCGCGTGAGACCAAAATTCAAAATGCTGTAAAAAAAAATTTTGAGATAAAATTCTGATATTTTCCAAACATCATCTACCATGACTCCAAAATTTTGTCATTTTTTTAATGAACATTGAAAATGTATTTAGCAAGAATTTACAAGTATATGTTTACAATACCGTTTACAGTGAAACATTTTGATGCACTGTAGGCTCGATTTTCGATAAATCAAAAATCTGTGGATCGTTTGTGTAGGACAGTCTGAAGATGCTCTGTAGCAAGTTTGGTGTCAATTATGCAAAAATTGTGGGAGAAGATAGGTTTAATACGTTTTAAGTGCCGTCCACACCAAGAACTATAACTATAAATATAACTATAAATATACAGTTTTAAAAATCGTTCTAAACTCAAGTGTTTGGCAGCGTCCACACTGCAACTATAACGACAACGATAGTGGTGGACGATATTGTTTGGATCACTTTCAGAGCGATTTGATGAACGATAGAAACACTGACAGCCAATCAAAATCCATCCGAAATGACAGGTTGAGACGTTCATTACGTCATGTATACCCACTAAGAAAGCTCCAGAATTTCCATATACCCACTTAAAAATGTGCAAATATCGTAACAATATAGTTTTGTGTCAGAACTTTAACTTCAGTGATTTTGTTTCGCAAATACCGGGTAAATAACTGCAATAAAATACATTTTGCAGGGGAATGCGTCTCCTCTTTTCCCCTCCATTCATAAAATTCACCCTGTGCGCTAGAGCCCTGCGCGGGACTGTTTTCTTTAACCCGCTCCTGAATTTCTGACCATTACCGCCCGCACCCCCTTTATATACTAATCATGCAGTGATTGAGGCAAGCCCGGCACCAGGATGACGTTACTGAGGGGGGCAAATCTTTATTATGCAACATGGGTTCACAGTGAGTTATAAAGAGCGTGCAGCCGTGCGTAATTGTCGCGCGTAATGACAGCTCGTCGCCGGTGAAACACAATAAACTGCACATCTTCTTTCATGTTTTTCTCATGACAGATGGAGCTGACAGACACAGACAGACAGACAGACAGGTGGAGCAAGCGGCAAATTGGTTTTCTTTTTCTTTCTCACAACATACAGCAATAACAGGTCATCAATATCACCTGCCGACCGCACCGAGCAGTGTGTGTTTGGCGTAACCTAGCAACACAACGATATCTTTCATTGGTGTGGATGCTGCCATTGTTATCGTTATAGTTAACGTTACAGTTATAGTTCTTGGTGTGGACGGCCCTTTACAGTTTTTGAAAAAAAACAGTGATGAACTTCATAATTTGCAACAGGTTTAAATGTACAAAAGTTTCTTCAGTATTGGGGCTACATTTTGGTGAAAGTTGCAAATCTGTAGCACATATGGTTGATTTGTTGTGTGTGAATTTTGAAATTTAGAGGCTTGCTGTAGCGCAGGACTATTGGCCTGTTTTTGCAGCTGAGGCAATCTGGCATGGGACTGGCCCTCTGTGCAAAGTTTGGTGATTTTTCACACATGGGAAGTAGGATTTCTTCGGAAGAAGGAGAAGAAGAAGAAGAAGAAGAAGAACATGCAGGATAACAATAGGGTCCTGGCAGCTTAGGCTGCCCGGCCCCTAATAAGGAAGCTCTTCTTCAGGGTGAACCCAGGCCAAAACAACAAATAAAACAAACTATCTTTCCCAAAATAACTAACTAAACCCTACGTGAAAGAAAAAGAAACAAAAATACAATCACTAAACCTAACTCCCTAAACTAAACAAAAATAGGAGAAAACAGTTCAAAATAAACGGTAGCTCACCCCTACTGCTTCGTGCTATATACAATTATGTACAAGTGACGTGCAAGTGATAACTAAGTGCTATTAACGCTGCAACGGTTATCGGCTACAGATACCGCTTGTAACGGCAGGATACAAACAACAATTCAGCAGTTGAGCTAAGGGTCACCGCTCTCCAGTCAGAAAACACAAAAGATACAAGAAGGCACAGGCAGGTTTGGCGTTGGGACGAGGAGGCACGCTGCTGTCAAACAACCCTGGGGCCGTTTAGTGGCTGTTTTGGTAAGGAACCGGAACGAGGGTGAGAGAGACAGGATCCGGAATTCGATGGATGCGCCTTTCCGTCAAAATAAAAGCACCAAGCTAATAAAAATGCGGTGAAACTTTTTAATTTAAAGAATATAATTTACAAGAAAAGCCCCAAGCCATTAAGTTAACCTTTTTCTTTTATTGTAATTCGATGGTGCTCCAGAATTTAAAGTTTTACTTTGGTGAACACTTTTACTTTGGTGAATTTGGTGAATTCCGGATCCGCTCTCTAGACCGGAACCAGAATCCAAACAAAATTCAGAGTGAATGGAAACCAGGCTCCTCCCCGTACGTGAAGAGCCTGGTGATGCGAAGCTAACCACTCAGAGAAGGAGACAGAGGCGGCACCTGGCACAGATCCTCAGAAAAAGAAGAGGTCTTACTCTCACATAAAAATACAACAATAAATGTTACAGAAACATAAATGTTACACAATACGGCTGCAGCCGTAACAGTAATGAAAAATGAGATGTCTAAATGTCAAACTGATCCTTAGGTATCACGTTGTTTAGAAACACTGTTAGCTTATTAGCATATACTTCCCAACATGCATTGTGTTTAGGTTGATATTATTTGAAAATCCCTCAATTTTGTAACTTGAAGAAAGTTTCATAAATGGCTTGCTATCTGTCTTTTAAAATCTGGCCTCAATTATGTCTGCTCTAGATGTTAACATAATATTATGTCAGTATGAGGTCAGCTTGTGCAGTGTTTGGCCTGGGGTGGTAGGGCCTTTCAGCAATCATTGCTGTAAAGCAGCTGGGACACTCAGGATTATTGGAGTCAATCTCAACCCTGGTAAATTAAAATCCAAGAGCTCCTGTTCTTAGGTTTGAAATTTCCAAATAAGCTACAGTGAACATAGTCCTTAAACATTTCAGTTCAGTTGAAGTAGTAGTCAGGTACTGTATGGATCAGGTTAATGTGACATTGTCCTGATATTGTCTCTTGATGGCAGAGGTCAGCCCTGGAGGCCTGCTGTGAAGGATGAGGCATTGGCATCATCATTAGGGTGGAGCGGAGCCAGCTGAGCTAGCTGGTATCTTAAACTGTATTTTGACCCAAAGTTTCTGGGACTTTTAGTCCAAGGGACAACCTTTTAAGGAACTAAAAGGTTCATTGAGCTTATTTTTATCTGCTTATGAAAACGCAGCATGACTGGACAAGGTTTTGTCTCACTACAACAACAATTGCAACTGCAAATTAGATATACTGAATGAAATGCAAAGGAGGAAATGAAACTAAGAGCATCTGATGTTAAGTAAATCATCTGTTAAGTATTTGATGGTTATTTGTGCTTTAGAACTAACTGCCCTAAAACAATCAGAAAATGTTTTGTTATCCCCTTCTCCTAAAATTGTCCTAAATATTTATTTTTTTTATTTTAAATTAAAGAATCTGACTTCTCTTTGTTTTGTACTGGTTTTTGTCAATGGGACAGCTGGCCTCAGATTAGGAGAGACCTCTGGGGATTTTTCAGCTATCTCTAAAGCCTCTCCTGACTCATCTCGCTCGTGTTTCTCTCCTTTTTTCTCTCTTCAGACTTTTTATTTCTCACAGAAACCTGGCAAAGATCTGGTGAAGTCAGATCATTCTCTGAATTGTGTCCACCAATTTACAAATTTCTTACCTCACCGCGCACCACTGGCCAGGGAGGGGGTGTTGCTGTGGTGATGTTTTTAACTATAAACTCCTGTCATCTAATGAGTACAGTAGTTTTGAAGTGATGTTGTGTAAGACTGAAAGATCAACTCCAGTTCTTTGTGCACTCGTTTAAAGGCCCCCTAAATTCAACCCAAAGTTTATAGATGAGTTCTCGCACTTCCTATCCTCAGTGCTCGTTAATTCTGATCATGTGCTGATCCTAGGAGACTTTAACTTTCATGTCTGCTGCCCATCTGATGCACTCCCCCGGGACTTTCTGAATTTAGTTGATTCTTTCAATCTTACCCAGTCAGTCATGGAGCCCACTCACACACATGTTCATACTTTGGACCTTATTTTAACATCTGCTATCCCTGTCCCGTCTGTCCAGATCAACAATTCAGGTTTGTCTGATCATTGGCCTATTATGTTCTCCACCTCACTTCCTTGCAAGGCTCCTAAACCTAGCCACCCACACAGCTACTCCAGGTCTATTACTCCCCTCACTATCCATTGGTTCTCCGATGCCTTTTCCTCTGCTCTCCTCTCTGAAGCTTCTGAAGCAAGCAAATAATTTTAATCACATATGCAGCAATATTCTCAATTTAATTGCCCCTCTTAAAGTTATAAAAGGAAAAACCAAACTTCAGCCCTGGTTCAACTCCACAACTCAGTCACTTAGGCAGGAATGCAGAAGAGCAGAGAGGAAATGGAAGAAGGATAAATTACAAGTGTCCTACCAACATCTGAGACAGTGTCTTTCATCCGAAATGTGTCAAAGCAGAGAGATCTAAATATTTTTTAGATATCATATCCAAACATGTCCACAGACCCAAAATTGTATTTGACACAATTAACTCAATATTTAAACCAATATTCACAAAGTCTAATGATGCTACACCAGACACCTGCGAACACTTTTCATCGACAAAATTGACAGCATTCGTTCCCAGATTGTACCTCCTTCTGTTGATCCTTCAGAGCCATCTTCATGTTCCTCCGCTTTAAACAATTTCAACTCAGTTTCTCTCTCCACTTTGACACACATCATTTCACCTATGAATCCCAGTTCATGTTCCTTGGATATTATCCCCTCTCACCTATTTAAGGAAATGTTGAACTCTGTTGGGCCCAGTGTTCTCTCAATAATCAATAGCTCTTTAGTGAACGTCTCTACTTGCTTTAATCATGCCATCATTCACCCTCTCATCAAGAAAGAAAATCTTCATCCATCTGTATCCGGTAACTACCGTCCAGTATCAAAGCTGTCATTTTTATCAAAAGTCCTGGAAAAAGTTGTTTTCTCTCAACTCATCTCCTACCTGTTACAGCATTCTGGACAAATTTCAATCAGGTTTTAGAAAACATCATAGCACAGAATCCACCCTGTTGAGAGTAACAAATGATCTACTATTATCCTTAGAGTCGGGCTGTTATGCCACTATGATTCTCTTGGATCTTTCAGCAGCATTTGATACTGTGGAATCACTCCATTCTCTTGGACCGCTTGGAGCATGTTGTTGGCATTCAGGGACTGGCTCTTCAGTGGTTTGCCTCCTACCTCCAAGACCGCTCAGCCTCTGTCCAAATTGGTAATGTGTACTCCTCCTCTGCTCCCATCTCCTATGGTGTTCCCCAAGGCTCCATTTTAGGCCCAATTTTATTTTCACTATACATGCTTCCATTAGGCTCTATACTAAGGAAATACAATATATCTTATCACTGTTATGCAGATGATTCCCAGTTGTACCTCTCTTTGAAACTATCAGATCCTTGCAGCATTAATTCACTACTACTCTGACATAAAATCTTGGATGGCACGAAGCTTTCTCCAGCTGAACCATGACAAAACTGAGGTCCTCATCTTTGGCCTTACAGACATCTCTGCCTCTGCTACCAGTACTCTTGGTCCTCTGTCTTCACATTTAAAATCTCACGTAAAGAATCTTGGTGTCATCTTTGACTCTGGCTTTAAATTTGATAAACAGATCAGCTCAGTTGTCAGCTCAAGTGTCTTCCATCTAAGATCCATTGCAAAACTTAAATCATCTCTGTCCATAAAAGATTTAGAAATTCTGGTTCATGCTTTCATCTCCTCCCGACTAGATTATTGTAATTCCCTCTACACCAGCGCCAACCAATCAGCTCATTCAGAATTCAGCAGCAAGACTCATTACTGGTACCAGGAGAAGTGATCACATTTCCCCTGTACTGGCCTCGCTTCACTGGTAACCTGTAAAGTATAGGATTGATTTTAAGACTCTTTTATTTGTTTTTTAAAAGCACTGCATGGACTAGCACCAGATTATATTTCAGAACTCCTCACTCCTTATTCCACCTTTCGTCCCCTCAGATCCACTGACAAATCACTGCTTTCCATCCCACTTACAAAGTTAAAAACCAGAGGTGACAGAGCTTTTTCAGCTGTCTATAATTACATTCAAAGCCCAGCTAAAAAACCATCTCTTTGCCTTAGCTTTGGGTGATTCATTATGAGAACGTTTTTGTTCGATATTCATCTTTTTCACTGAATTTGCTCAAGGCGAACTCTACTGTCTTGGTTGATTATTTTTCTTGGTTGTGCATAATTGTATCCATTTCAAAGCACTTTGGTCAACAATTGTTGTTTTTAAATGTGCTCTATGAATAGAGTTGACTTGACTTAAATCAACTAGAACACTTTGTTGTTTCATGAATGAAGCGGAATACAATTTGATGCAGCAGCGCTGTATGTGCTTGACCAATCAGTAGCAGTCATCCCTGCAAACCCCACCCCAAAAGTTCCTGTACTTTCAGAAAGTATTCTTGGAGGGTAAAAGAATGTTGTCATGTTGATGTACATAGTGTTCTAATGTCCTGTTGGTCTACTGCAGGCCTTATGTGCAACTGTTGCCCTCTGATGAAGACAACATTGAGATTTAACGAAAGATGTGAGACATAATTTTTCTCCTGAGATCCCATGTGATTTTACAAAGACGGGTACAAGTTGTGTAGGATGTATTTTAAGTAATTTTAGCTCTCTTGAATCTATGTGATATTGACAATATACCAAAGGTTTCCCTATCCAGTAAGCAAAACCCAAAGGAAACACTATGGGAGCTAATAATAACCATAACAACTTCTATTTTACAAGCAACTCAATATCTGGTTGTGAAATCTAACCCTATTCAGATTTAACTTTAAAATCAATTTCTGAATTAATGTGGTTTGAAATTCATATAGTTGTGGACTCAAGTCAGACTCGAGTCACATGTTTGATGACTTTGGACTCAACTGTACAAAATCAAAAAAGACTTGCAACTCAGCTCACTTGGACTTGGACCTTTTGACTTGAAAACACTTGATAACTTTCCCCAAGTCCAAACATAAAAAAACAACAACAACTATGTTATGTATGACAATGTCATATACAACATCAAAGAACTCTGTTTACTATTAAACAACATTCACATTTACATTATATAACAACAGAACAGGAACATACAAGATTTAAAAAAAACACTCATGGCTTTTGTAAATTTATTTATTATTACCCTGTTGTTAAAATGGTGAGTGCATTATAACTTAAACTCTTAGATGAGAACTTTGGACTCGACTTAGAACTTGCCTGTCTTAATTCCCCTTTGAAACTTCTGGTAGATCATTTCTAGTCAGAATGGCTCTACAGAAGTCTTGAATATCATTGAAACTGAAGATGATGATGAATAATTTAATGGGATTAAAAAAATACAAAACCTGTAATCCCACAAAGTAAAGCAATGTAGTTTTGGAAATTATTGTCTTTATCAAGTTAATGGCATCTTTAAAATGGTATATTTGCATGATTTTCAGTTGCTAATTGTTTGTGCTAACTCAGCTCCATATATCATCTACATCAGTTACCCAGCCATGTTATCAGGTACTTTGTCACAGTTTTTATAGTTATTGATAAGCACTGACCCAGAGTACATTCAGTCCCGCTACATCCAAATGTCTGCACAACTTACAGCAGTATTTAAACCTCAAATCCATGGTCTCTCCTCCACACTGTACTGTCCTGCAGTGCATTCGTTCTCAGCTCCTTCTGCACTTTCTGACACTCGGCTTAGCTGCAAAAATGACCACAGCTGGTAAGGTAAGTACAAAATGCCATATGGGATAACTCTTATTAGTCAAGTTGCTTATGTATTTTTGTTCAAAATTCTCGGGGAGATGATCAACTATATATTTTTGGAATAGTTAGAACATGAGAAATATAAATAATAATCTCTCCAGTTTTTTCCAATTAATTTTAAAAATGGTGAATTTTCAAAACAGTGTTTTTTGTTTTGTTTGGGGTGGGAGGGTGGGGTTCAGTATCCTGCTCAGGGACACTTCGTCATGTAGACTACAGGGGCCAAGGACTGAACAGTCAAAGTGGAGGGCTGCTTAACCTCCTGAGCCACAGCTGCCCTCTAAATCTGTAGCCTCCTTGAATGAATTCACCATCATTCAGCAATGCTTGCTCTCTAAATGCAGACAATAAAGTACGGTAAGAATCTAATCTTGGCTGAACTACCAACTGGACAGTTTCCTTTTTAGCACAAAATGTAGTATTTCCAGTTGATTGTCGACCAAGTTGTGGCCATGTTAAGACCTACAAGCAAAAAACAATGTTGGTTAAGTTTTTAAGGACATGCCTGCATAAAAATATTGTCTTAAAAATTGATATAGTTTATTGTGATTAACTATGGTGGTATGCAAATTAATAAGAGATGCAACACAGCACTGTGCGTCAAGTCTTATAAAATTTTGTTTCAGTGCCTATAAATTTTAAAGTGCATAAGGGCTTAGAAGACTATGATAAATGTATTTGATGGCCATTCCTAGGCTCAATTATGTCTCATTGGTTGTTTCAGCAATTTTTGGCCTGATACCATCACAGATTTGATGCAAAATTTTTGGCCATTTAAGAATTGAAAATATGGTGAAAAATCCCTCACAAAATACGACATTAAAACACCAAGATCTTGAGCAAGCACTTCTGTTGTGAAAACTGCTGATGTCACAAAAGGGTCATTCTATTAGATGAGGTCAAGTTTTTAAAAAATGGTCTCACTCCCATGAAATGGTCAGTATGGGACTAACATTCATCAGATTCTATCTTTAGTGTATTGTAGAGGTTCCCATTTATTTCTGGGCTAAAAAAAAATATGCAATTATGCTAGGAATCTAAGTGTGATTTTTGATGCCAAAGCTCTGTTTTGATAATCAAGTCAAAAGTGTTGTTCAGTCTTGTTTCTTTCAGCTCAAGATGCTTTTATTTATTTGCGACTTGATTACTGCAATGCACTAGTCAAAGCTCCCTCCATCGTCTCCAGCTGGCCCGAAATGCTGCTGCCCGACTCATTACTGGGACAAAGAGGCATGAGCACATCACCCCTCTGCTTGCCTCCCGACATTGGCACTCTGTTAGTTCTTAAATTGATTTTAAAATGTATTACTCACTTTTAAGGCCTTAAATGGTCTAGCTCCGAAATATATTACACACTCATTGACACACCATGTGCCCTCTTGACCACTGAGATCCAAATGGAGCCCTGCTGCTGGTTACTCCCAGGTCGCAGTTTGTGATGAAGGGAGATCGTGCTTTTGCTGTTAGAGCCCCAGCACTCTGGAATGCTCTGCCTATTGAACTAAGGCACACTCAGTCCCTTGCCTCTTTTAAATCTCATCTTAAAACCTTTCTCTTTGTAAGAGCTTTTGGGAACGTTTGACTGCTTTTATTTTATACTGTTTTAATTTGTTTCGTTTGTATTTATTCATTTTAACTGTTTTTTGCAACATGTGTATCAGCCTTTTAGTCACTTGCCAAGGTAGTTTTTTTTACCACCTTATTTGGTTGTATCTCTTCTTGTTAAGCACTTTGTAAAATTGTTAAGAAAAGTGCTATATAAATAAAGTTTATTATTATTATTATTATTATTATTATTAGCCAATAAACTCAGAAGCCAACTTGATTAACCACGAGGGATCCAGCTAAAAATAAATTATGTGTGGCCCCCACAGAGACTTTGAAAAGAATGACAAGAGTCGTTCCTGGGATTAGTCACAAGCTAAACTTTCCAAAAATATATAGTTTATCAACTTCCTAAAGATACTGAATGAAGGTTGCAACCAGGACATTATGACAGACCCTATGTTTTAATGAGTTTTTCAGAGTATATATAAAGTATAGCCTATGTATAAGCATAGTTGAATATTATAGGTAGAAAAAGAAAACATTAAAAAGCAATGCAGTAAACCTTACATTTAAGGTATATTATTTTCGCCTGGTGGTTGTTTTGTTTGTTTGTTTGTTTCTTTAATTTGCATAGCTTCCTCTTGCATGCCTGCTGCTTATGGTCTGGTACCTGGTGTCTACCTGTTTATAATGTCCCAAATTCACCTGTGCACTGTGCCCAGAAATGTGAGATTTCATGCTGGTGTCACTGCCCTGTAGGTCATCAAATGTAAGGCAGCAGTGGCCTGGGAGCCCAACAAGCCTTTGGTGATTGAGGAGATTGAGGTAGCCCCACCCCAGGCCAACGAGATCCGCATCAAGGTTAGAGATGTCCACTTACACATGTACACAGGAATGTCTTACTGCACTTTTGAGTTAGTGAAGTCTTTGCACTCATGTCATAAGGCACTCTTCACCTAATGTGATGCTGTTACAACAATGACGTTATAATGTGGCAATCTCTATCAAAATCAGTTGATTTTGCAACGGCTCATTTCTAGATAAATGTGGATTTATGTCAACATTTCGATTTTTGATCATTTTAGGGTTTTAGTTGTTATTACATATACAATGTCTTGGGTTTTAGAATATGAAACTTGTATCGCCAAATTTGGACAATAAATACAATTTTGAAGCATAATGGCATGATGACAAGCAGCAAACACTTGCCAAATAATTTCAAAGAAACAAAGTCTTGGCTTTCGGAATATTAAAACCTCAAAATCAAAATACGAATGTTTAATTTCTACCCTTTTGTCTGTATGGACATGGTACACATTGTTAGCTTGTTTGCTTCACCACAATTCAATTGTTCAGTTCCGTTTAACAGAAACTATGACATCCAAAGTATAATTCATTTAGATTTACTGCAACGGTAAGCAAAATAGACATAAAGTGGTGTTTTCCTACCTTTGAAACAGTCATTAAGTCCAAATATGTGTTCATTCCTCCATTATTTATATTCTTTTAGTCCTTAAGGGTCCACCGATCAAAAATATCAGTAAGGTTTTCATAAAATGTATCCAAGCTGTGGATACTGTCATGTGTAGTACATTGCTAACTGTATACTAATGTCATTCTACAGAGGTTCTACAAAAACTGTATTAATAACTACATTATAACTGTATTGTCTTGTCTTTCTGCACTTTGTTATTCGGTATGCCTGTTTTCGTTACCATACTGATTAAAATTAAAAAAAAAATGTCCCCAAGCTTTTTTGTGTATTTTTCATCCAAGGACAGCCGCTGGAGTACAGCATATGCTCTACTAAATAATTGTAACATTATGATTAGTAATGCAATAATGCCCAACCCTTACCTGTTCAAAAGAAACACGCATCAGTGTTTTTAGTATGTGGTTGTTGTCTTCGGTGCAGGTTGTGGCAACTGGGGTGTGCCACACGGACCTGTATCATCTGTTTGAGGGTATGCCAAAAGACGGCTTCCCAATAGTTCTTGGCCACGAGGGAGCCGGCATCGTAGAGAGCGTTGGGCCTGGAGTCACTGAATTTCAACCAGGTCAGTGAAAGCTTACAACCAACAGTTTAGAATGTCTAATAGCTCATGTTTTTTCCCATCAGACTTTGTGGCAGCGATGTAAGCGATGGGTTGACCAAGGCCTATTTGTGCTATCCTGCCCAACAAACCTGTTTGACATTTGATTTTAGGTCTTGAAAGTTTGCCCTGAAATCCATTGTTTCTGAATTTCAGGAGACAAGGTGATTCCTCTGGTTATCTCCCAGTGTCAACAATGTCGCTTCTGTAAGAGTCCCGAAACCAACCAGTGTGAGAAAGGATGGTGAGCTCATCTCCTAAAGGAACAGTGTGGAAAATTTAGGGGGATTTAGTGGCATGTAGTGGTGAAGATTACAACCTGGTGAAACTTCTCCCAGTTATTATTCCTTCAGTGATCTTTGTTTGGTAGGTTTTTTTGGGGGGGCTGATCATCCGTGGAGGTCTTTTCCTCTCCAAAACAAAGAGACCAGGCAATTAAATGTAAACGTAAATGATGTGTGCTCTACCGTCCATACATCCATCCAACATTTGCAAGAAGCACCACTGACCCCGAGCTGTCGATCATCACATCAAAATAAGTAATTAAAACCAAACCTATCTGAAAAAATTAACACTTGGACATGCATTAGCTAAATTATTTGAATTATCAACAATAACAGAAACCATCTTAGGAAAATTTTGTTTGACTTGTTCTGTAACATTTTTCTTTGGCCCGTGTCCCATCCAATATAGATGACTCATTTCAGGGTAACAAAAACACTACCATTCTTATTTTCATGTGCTTATACACTTAAAATAACAAACTTATGATACTGTATTTCATTTCTGCCAATATATCCCCCTAAATCCTACACACTGAACCTTTTCTTTCAGTTGTCCAGGACATGTTCATAAGGTCATAGACCCATTTAAGGGTGCACTTACAATTCATGCATAATGTCTCTACCTATGTCACAGTACTCATGATGTCAGTGGAGCAACTTTGGGTTTTGTGTGCTGTAAATGCAGAACAGACTGTTTGGGTCTTTGGTTTTTCATTTTTTGGCATATTGCTCATGTTAACAAATACTCGCTGCACCCTCTCAAAAATTTTGTCTGAATTTGTATTTTCATTTGAATAAATTTTCTGTTCAGGGCTGCTGATCGTTTTGATGTGATGGCATTAGCAGACTCCAGGTTTACATGTAAGGGAAAGAAGGTGCTGCAGTTTATCGAAACAAGTACCTTCTCTGAGTACACTGTGATTAACCAGATGGCTGTGGCTAAGATCGACCCCGCTGCCCCTCTGGACAAAGTCTGTCTCCTTGCGTGTGGGGTCACCACAGGATATGGAGCAGCAGTTAATACTGCTAAGGTGTGTATGTTTGACTGCTGGGGATAGTCCAACATGTATTGTTGAAGGCTTATACCTACAGTAACGAATTCCCCATACAGCACCCTATTAAACATCTGACATTGGAAATGAAACATACTAACTGCCTTTGACACCACAGTGTTCAGGGAGAACTAGTGTTTTAAGAATTGAGAAGTCTCACCTGAAGAGCCATGTTGACCACAGTCTGTTTTACTTTAGGTGGAACCGGGCTCAACATGTGCTGTGTTCGGCCTGGGAGCTGTGGGTTTGGCTGCAGTCATGGGCTGCAAGGCTGCAGGAGCCAAGAGGATCATCGCTGTTGACATCAATCCAGGGAAGTCTGAGAAGGCCAAGGTGTTCGGCGCGACTGACTTTGTGAACCCCAAGGATCACGGTAAACCCATCAGCCAAGTGCTGTCTGAGATGACTGATGGAGGAGTGGACTACTCCCTGGAATGCGCTGGGAATGTGGAAGTCATGGTGAGGCAGGTTTCTTTGCAGGTTCGATACAAAAAAAAAAAAAAAGTCTTTGAGGGCTCATTATTTGGGACATTTTTTCCCAAGAGGTGTTATCCAAATGTTAAAGCACACATTTTCTTAGCTGCTCTGTGGATTTGATCCCCTACGGCAACTGACTTTGTGCTGTTTCTCCATCCAGCGCAATGCCTTGGAGTCTTGTGTGAAAGGTTGGGGTGTCGCCGTGATTGTTGGTGCAACAGACTTGCAGGACTTTTCTACTCGACCTAATCAGTTCCTTGCTGGCCGCACATTGAAGGGCTCCCTGTTTGGAGGTGAGATGCCTATGTCAGTGTAGGATGGTAAGATATGACCATCCTACAGTTACTAATGGCACTACTTTAAAAGTCACAGTCACATGTTGTCAATTATCATTTCTGATTGGTTGTCAATCTCAAGGGGCGGGTCTTAATAGTAATTGGGGGTAATATGAGCAACAGCGAAACTGGGATGAGCTAATCTGGGTATCGGGTAAGGCCTGCATCCTTTCTTGTTAACTGGCAACCGAAGGCATTTTACATACGTATGGCCTGTTGGTAGCCAGTACAGCCATCAGGTTTAATGGTAGTTAAATCCCCTCATTTAACAACCACCACCTGGGCTGTCACAATAACCAAACGGCTGTACACCTGATCTTTGCAATCATTCAACTGGTGTTACTAAGATAAGAATCTGTTTGCTCTCATTTTATTTTGTGTGTTTTCTCTGTTGTTCAGGATTTAAGAGTAAGGATGGTGTGCCTCAGATGGTTAGAGCCTACCTCAACAAGAAGGTGAAGCTGGATGAGCTCATCACCCACAACATGACTTTAGACCAGGTCAATGATGCCATGGAAGCGATGAAGCATGGAAAATGGTAGATTTACACCTCCATACTTTCTCCACCATTCAGGAATTACTAACCAGCTACACAGATGAAAAGTTTATACATGCAAGTCCTCTAACTGATTTTTTGTTTTTGCTTCACAGCATCCGGACAGTGCTGAATGTATCTCCACCGATCTCCACATAAAGACCATTATGTTCCTTTCAGTGATGCCAAAACATTTCAGTCAGGGAAGACTTAATTGAAAGAGATGCTTAAAGAGTAATAAAATTAATGTATGGACAAAGTGCACAATAGGGGAGTTGAAGAAAAATTAGATCTGTGATTAGATCCCATCATGACCTCATAATTTAAAGGAGCAGTGATACCACAAGCTATACAGGAAAATCCCCTCAATGAAGTCTAGACACAGGCAGTGGTGAAGAGGTCAAGAGCAATGGCTGAAGATCTGGATGGATGCGATGTGTGGCAGGACTTCTGATGAGCTCACTGGAAGGTGAACTGGGAAGACTGGTTGTGATAGAAATATGAGATTAAAGGGGTGGTGGAGGGTTACATCAATCTGACACTAAAATGATAAGTGACAATGGAAAGGAAAGAAGTTTTAAACTTTGGCAACAATGAGATAATTGGCTTACTTAGGTTGTGGCAGAATCTGATGCCTGATGTCTTGAACTCTGAACACTATTCAGTGGAATACATGCAGATTGTGATAAATGTGTTCAAATAAACAAATGGGATCTGTGGCTTTCTTGGTTTTTTTTTTGTAATTTGTTTTACTTTAATTTACTTAGATAAATCTATTGAGAACCCATTTTCATTTACAGTGACTGTGTTTACAAGGTCTTTAGTATCCTGGTTTTGATTGGGTTTTTAAGTATCCCGTTTTTGTGTTTGTGCATATAAACACCATATCCCGAATTCAGAAACCTGGGGGGTATTCCATCAACGTAGCTAAGAATATCTACACTAAGGTGTAATCTTGAAGTCTGACTAAACGCCAACTCCCAATCTAGCTCCAACCCAAACCAGCTGGCTCCAACTGACGCTAATTCAAGCCCCACCTTTTAAGTCTCAACTCATGCACACGCCCAGGGAAAATAAAAAGCCCAAACTAGTCGAGTGCCGAAAAATGACAGGACAGGAGCGAGCGGAGGCTTTTTCTACAGCGGAGCAAACGCTCCTTATGGACGTGTATGAGGACTATAAGGACATAATTAAGAAAAAGGCAATACTGCACCAATTAATAAAGAAAGGCAGGTGGCGTGGCGGAGTATTGCCGACAGGCTTAATGCGCAAGTGACAAAGAAAATTCAGTATTTCAGCATAATATCATGTTCTGTAAATCCCACATCAAAGGGACAAAATATATGTAGATAAGAACACCTATTAAATCTGACAATTCAAGTATGCCTAATGAAATTCACCAAATGTGTAAATTAATATTAGTGATAGACTATTTATCACATTTATCTACTGATTCCTATGTACATTTCAGATGATACATTTAATCAAACTATTTTATGTCAATGATTGCATTTATCACATAATTGTTTGTAGATTATGTTCCGAAATGATCAGTTTACAGGAAATAATCACATTACATTTATCTATTGATTGTAGAAAATTCCATTTAGCAAATCCATCAATTCAGTGGAGATGAGGAAAATTATTAGGTGAATGCAGGTGATAGTCAATCAGTTATTTTATTGTAATAAAATAAATAATAAAATATTATTATTTCTCATCATTAGGGAATCAATTGTAAGCTCTATCCCTTATTATATCAAAATAAGGAAAATCCCCTTAAATGTATGGAATGTGCTATAGGATGAGGAACAGACAGACCACAATGGTGTCCCATTTTAATGTGGTTGCTTTGTGTCATGGTTAATTCATAAATATAAAAGATAACCATATGTCAATGTGAACAAATCAAGCCCTATGCATGATGTATGGTGATGCTGACAATAATCAAAATGAATAGAAAATACACTCTTTTTACCTCTCTGCAAACAGTTGCCTTACTTAGCCTCTCAGCATCACCAACACGATACAGGAATGTATTGCTAGCAAAGAACCTCAGTGCAATACAGACTGACTGCACAGTGGTCAGAGACTGGCTGCAGCGTGTGACCTTTATAATGTGTGGCTCCAGCAAACTGCATAGATACACTATGCTCTGCCTGCTGAACCGGTACCTCTCCCACAGATAGGAGTCTGCCTGTATCAATGGGTTGGTCCTGTCCTGGAAGACCCTTGGGGCTGGTGGTGGTTGGAAGGCCCACTGAACAATGTGGGCCTCCTCATCAACAGGATCCTCGATGAAGGGGCATGCATGTCATTATTTCCTAATTTACTCTCTCTTGCTCTGTCTTTGTGTCTCTCTGGGTGTGTCCCTCTCCTTCTCTGGCTGTTGTCAGTTGACCTTAATTGGCTGTGAATTTGCTAGCCAATTGGAAACAGAGTGGGGTGGGGATGGGAGGGCAATCACATATTCATGTACAATCTTTTTTTTAATGTCTCAGTTTCATTTTATTATAGTTTTGTTTTTATTAAATTGATTTTGGCTTTACTGTTGTAAGTGTTTTTTTTATTATCTTATTTTTATTACATTTTAATTTGTTTTTTAATAGTTAATGTTTTTTGATTAATTATGTTATATATTTTATGATCTACATATTATTTTATCATGACAGTTGTGAGTGTGTAAAAGTAGGCTACTGGCAGAACTGTCTTTTAGGTGTCTGTTCTTGTCTTTTAAACATTTTTTGATCATAGATGGAGCTAATCCTCACCTTAATCCTGCTACAGACCAGGATTGCCCGGCAGCATAAGTTAGCATGGTTACTAGGCTGGGATTCAGGTTAACCACCTTGATGGAGCAGAGTTGTGGCTCAGTTTGATGGAACGGAAACCGGAGCTTAGCTCGATGTATCAGGCTTAGCCAGAACCATGGTTTCCATGGTTACCGATGTGAGGCTAATCTTAGCCACTTTGATGGAAGAGAGCTCACATTAGCCAGACTTGGCCATTTAAGCCTGGATTTGCCTTTAGCCTGCTTGGTGGAATACCCCCCTGGTTATGCCCTTTTCCTGGTTTCAAGAAACCCAGTTTTGCCACCTGGAGTACTCCAATAGAAGCCGGGACACTGGAGCATGTATCCGGTTTCATGAATGGTTCAACTATGTCACACAGCCGACTGAAGGATGCCCTACTCATTCTGAAGTTTTCTCTTCACTCTGAATCTGTAAACTCTATGAGAACGATCCTATCCCACCAGTCACGGCTACGTATTTTCATCCACTGTTGCCTTGTACTGCGTGGTGGCAGTGACAGCCGAATACGTATCAAAGTTGGTGACGTATACAATATTTGTTGTCGCTCTCTCCTCCCGTTGCTGAAGATGAAGTGGATGAGCCATAGCTGTAATGCGACGTGAGTATTTACTAATGCTAAGCCCACTAGAAGCGACAGAGGTCTCATTTTTGTCTTACTTCTAAATATAATAAATATATCACATATCCCACTCAATCTGTTGTAAACAAAAGACGTAAAAGACGTAACACAGGCCTGCACAGATAGGATGCAGTGATCAGAAAATGGGTTACTGGTATTTATCATGTATACAGGGATATGAATAACCGGGTTTCTCTGTGTTCCATGTAAACATCATATCCCGGATATGCTCAAAGCCGGGATAAGCCTCAAAACCGGGATACTAAAGGCCTTGTAAACACAGTCAATGACAACCTTGCCAAGAAGCAGCTACAGGAGGCAAGTCATTAAAACATAGATACAGCTGGTGCAATAAAACAACAATACAAAAATATATACAGTATATACAACAACAGAGGTGCATGTACTGTGTTCCAGAAGAGCAAATTCAAAAACAGGTGCAGTCACCAGAAACTATTGCTTGTAATGAGCTATATATGAGCAGGGTGATGGAATCAAGGTTTGGAGTTTAACACCTTTTGCTACTCATACCAGTAAGTAACGGCCAAAGTAGGTGCCGACTTTACAAATGACCATACTTGGGAATTTTCTAGAGTGTAAATTGCAGTTACAAAACGGATAGCATTACAGTAGATAACATCCAGTTTACTTAGATTTTTGGCGAACTTGTAGATTAAGTCACGATAGTCCAGGATTGGAAGAATTGTCATTTTAATCAAGATGTACTTTGCAGAGTGTCTAAATTTTTGATCTAACCTTCAAGAGCAGTGTGCTGATGTGTATTCAAAAGGAGAGTTAGCTGTCTAGCCAGATGCTCAGGTAATTATAGAAATTGACAAATTCGAGTTCTGACCCATCCAGGAAGGAAATTTTGAGGTGGCTGGAGACTTGAGGTAATTTCTGGCTGAAGACTATGCATTTTGTTTTATTAGTATTCAGGAGAAAGTGAAGATTGGAATGAGCGATTGGATACTGTTGAAGCTGTGTTGCAGGGAAGTCAGGGCAGCATTCAGGGCAGGGCAGGAAGTGTACAAAATGGTGTCATCAGCATTCAAAGATACATCCAAGGATGTGCTGGGACACATAATCAGTGATGTTACCTGAGGTCATATGGATGTTTTGGGTCTTTCAACATCATACACCCTGCTTCAAGTGACCCAGCTGGGATAGATCAGATTCTGACTTGTGTCCAAGCAGCATTGTGCCACAGATCATTCCCTCCCCCAAACCCACAGCCATCTCAAGGCCTCCTCAGCAGCCTCTATGGTGGACTTCATGGCTTTCTTCTTTGCAGCTCTAGAGATGCCAAGTGAATGGGCAGCATAGCTTCTGCATGCTACCTCGATGGGCTTGTGCCCAGCACTGATCCACCAACTCCTGGCACTTGGCCCACTTCCACTCATTGGCCACTTCAATGCAGTCTCCCCAAAGCACTATTCACTCAATTAGGACTACACCAGGCCTCAGTTAAGATGATGTTTTGTGGCCCAGGAACTTAAGTTGCCTTTCCAGTTTGTAGCTCCCAATCAGATGCAGTGGTAAGCAGATGTGATGGTGTTCCTGGCTGAGGTCTGGGTTGCTCTCCGGCCTTGATGAAGGTGATCTGTTTCCTGTTGTAATGGAGGTGCTCTCTGCTCTGCCACTGCATTAAGCACTTGGTTGTAGTGCCAGCTATGAAGTTCTTCTCCCAAGGCTTTCAAGCAGCTACAGAGGGTATGCTCAAATGATCCTTTTCCAGGACATAGAGGGCATAGATGGGCATAGATGGGGTTTAACTCTTGCCCCAGACACAGTGTTTCACTGAGCTTGGAGAAACATCACATACAGCTTGGAACATAAACTCAGCGCACTGGGGTTCTGCCTACCAAATATCAGATCTTCCATTTTAGCACACTCCCCTTGTCCATGCTCCTTCCTACTTTCCTGCTATTCTGTTCTTCCAAAACACCTGCCCATACCGCCAGGACTAGTTGGCATCTATCCCTGCCCTGTACCCTGTCAAGAATGTGCCCACTTCTTGCAACCCTGCTTGCCAAGACGCCACCATCCCTACCAATACCCTATGTCTCCGCTAAGATCCTGCAACCTCAAGTCCTTCCTGGGCCTTCCAATTCCTCACTCGTCCGTGACTCAGTTTCTGCTGTTGCCTCATAAGTCTCCCTGGAGTCCCTGACGTTTCAAGCCAGGCTGCTGAAAGGAAGCTGTAGTTTGTTGCTCTCACATACAGACTTGCGCTGC
Source organism: Epinephelus awoara (assembly GCA_035609425.1). Classification (NCBI taxonomy): domain Eukaryota; kingdom Metazoa; phylum Chordata; class Actinopteri; order Perciformes; family Serranidae; genus Epinephelus; species Epinephelus awoara. The sequence continues at coordinate 30,581,566 of CM069309.1, forward strand.
ACAGGCTGCGCTGTAGGTAGCCGCTTATACTCTCCAGCACACCCTCTGTCATCAAGGGTACCTCATACCACAGCAGAAGCCAGAGTATTCAAAGTAGTGTTGGTACATCCTAGGTTTGAATTTGCTCAGTAAATGTGACTAGTCCATTGTGGTGGTTCAGGTGTCAAGCTCCATGGGGGTTGCCTGGATAGTAGCTGCATTGCCAAGGCTACAGTTGAAGAAGAAACAGACCTTGATCATCCTTGACCTTTGATCTCATGAATACTGGAAAATTGAAAGCCTTGACTTAAAGTTTATGTAGAGGCCAAGCCAACGCTTTAAGCCACTGAGGTGCTGCACCTGGATAACCTAATTGACGCGCTGATTGTTACCGTGTCTGATGAATCAAAGTCTGAGTCAAACTTGCCAGTTGAACACTTCGTCCATTTATTTTCCTTCACAAACGTTTCAGTGTCCATTTAAACTCGAACAGGTTTCCAAAAACACACAAAAACATCCACACGTGTAACGCCACTTGCACCTAGCTGCTTCAGCGGTCAAAAACTGTTTACTCTTCCGGGTGGAACACCTGACCAGACGAAGAAAGGTTCCTACCATATATAGCAATGACCACTAATTGCCCCGTGAGACCTGATACCCAATACACCAGACACAAATAAATTCATTCACATTCTGCTCCTACAGTTTATTTGGAAGTTGTTTGTTATGTTAACATGAATAGTGGTCTGGTGTCCCTCTAGGTTTGGTCAGTCACAGGTTACTGCTGCCCTTTGTTGAGGAAAATGCTGAGAGCTGTGAGACAGGGTCTTATATTAGTTTGTCCCCTGTCATGTCGTATGTTTTTTTTTTTTTAAGGATTAATGAGGTGACCGTCATCTTTCTTCTTTTTCCAGACGCAGCCAGAGACAAGCAGGTTACCTAAAGTTCAAATTTACTGGTGATCAAAAGCCTAGGTCTGTCAGGCAGAACAAAAGGGTGGAAAATGATAAGGGAAACTGAGCAGCTGAGCAGAAAAAAGGGTTACTGTGTAACAGGAGGGAGGAGCTGAGAGAATGACAAGGACTTGGCTCGAGAAAACAAAAAAGACAAAACAAGTTTACTTGAAAACATCTCTAACACACTGAGGCAATTCAGAATGCTTTACATAATACAGCATTTGTAGACAACATGAGGAAAATAAAACAGGTGCAAATAAAAAATAAAACAATGAAATACAAAGAGTTTGATCTAACCACTAATCTGGCATTCACTGCACAATATTAAAATCAGATTCCAAGTTTCTTTCAAGTGGCTTTTATGCACAAAATCTAAACCAGCTGTTTCCAAAAGTTAAATGGAAACACACGCATAACCTATCATGCAATCCCTTTTAATTTAATATTTATAACACCAATCTTTCAAGGCTTAACCTCACCAAATTTCTCTTGTGACACTTTTACACTGATTTTGCTAATCAGCAACCACTGTGGCTGAGTGTTAAAGGAATCAACCAACATTTTGGGAGATACATTTATTTACTTTCTTGACATAAGTTAGGCAAGAAGATCTATACAACTCTCACATGCATACAGTATGTAGCAGAAGCCAGCAGCTGGTTAGCTTGGGTTCACTTAAGGACTGGAGACAAGTTGAAAGAGGCATTCTCCATTTCAAGAGGGGTTATATGCTGAGCAAGGACGGGCTAATTGTTGTCATGCTAAGCAGCAGCTACATGTTTATTGTACAGACATAAAGATGTAATAAATCTTCTCATCGAGCTCAGCAAAAAAGTAGATGAGCATATTTCCTAATATGTTGAACTAGTGTTAGGACCGTGGAGTAGAAGCACTGCTGGGTCTTTGTGGTGATCACACACAGATGCTCTTTGGATACTTCAGATGTACTGTGCTTATTTTATCTTATGAAGGTCTTTTTACATGGCTGGAATATTGTCTCAAAAAATATAAAATGGTAGTCTCCTTCAAAAAAAAGAAGGAAAAAAAAGAACAAAATCTCCCAACAAAGGTAACTATATAACTAAAAAAAATCTACAGAAAATAACAATGAATAACCACAAAATCAGTAAACAATAGCAATGAATAACTAATCGTAATACCAAACAAAAAGACAAAACAATAATTAACCCAAAATTAATAGGTTAGCTGGTGAGGATCGGTGTGAGTGCAGCTTTAAAATCCTACACCACATTAATGTCCTCTACAGAGACAGTACCTCATGCGATGCCACCAACACTCGAGTTCATCCAAATGAAGTCACCCCAGGTGTGCAAGGCAGCAAGCCCGCGCTCACCATAAACCAATAGCAAAAAGAAAAAAACGAAAGCTACTAAGAAGAATAACTCAATAATTAAACACAGAATGTTCAGAAAGTAACAATAAATGATCAGAAAATCTGTAAGCAATGACAATGAATAACTGATTACAATACGAAAAGAAAAAAAAAAAATTAACCAAAGATTGACAGGTTAATTGACGAGGATCAGTGTACCGGGTGCAGCTTTAAATCCTACACTGCGTTAATTCCCTTTACAGGGACAGCGTCACATGCGGTGCCACCAACATTCATTTTCATCCAAATGAATTTACTCTAAGCGTGCATGGCAGCAAGCCCGCGCTCACATTAGTAAATTAAGAAAAGAACAAAACAAACAAACGAAATAATAGTAATGAAAAAAAAAGACAACGGGAGACGAGCAGTGAGCCTGCCGCAGCGAACCCACAGACAGAACAGCAGTAGCGCAGCGGCCCGCTTCAGAGGTGGAGCCACCTGCGGTGATATACAATAGGTTAAAATTACTATTCCGAATTACATTTAGATAGATTAAACCATGTAAATGCACACATACCTACCCGTCAGTAAAGGCGCAGCTTCCCAGGCCACAGGGGAGGTAGCCGCGAAGGGATGCAGCCTAATGACTGCCAACAACAATCAGAGACCACAGTCACATTTTGTGTGCAGCTTGACAAAAGCACAAAAACGCCAGGCAGAAATGAGCCAGCCTACCTCAGGGATCCAACGCAGAACGTGGATTATTACGCGCAGCTCCCAAACCTCCGGCCGGAATACAAGCCAACTCTGCTAGAGAGCAGAGAGCGCATCAGACACACCACTAATATAACCAAGAGATACAGCGATAGCGGCGGAACATACCTGACAAAAGTGAACGGAGGAAGCTCAGTAACCAGCGTCTCAAGACAGCCACGTGGAGCCGACACAGCCACGCCAAACTACGCTGCCGATGCGCAGCCCAGGCTTCAGGAAAAGATAGGAGAACGCACATCCGAGACGCGCAGCCCTCCCCCAGATATAACTTGGCACAGCACCACCCAGTGCACAAGGTGCAATAGGATAATTGCTGCCAACTCATCAGTATTCAATGGGCGGGGTGCAAAGGAGCGAGTTTACACCACCATTCCCACTGATCCAATACGCACACAGCAACATGGGTGGAGACGGGCTGTGTCGTCCTACCACATCTACCCCCCCTTTTTGCATCGTCGCCCCGACGATCGACCTGAAGAAGGGACCTGGAGGGTTAACACCAAGGCTGGTGGAAAGCAGACTGGACATTAGACACAGCCCTTGAGGGGCCAGCGACTTCACTGTCAGTACAACCAACTGGCCGTGGAAGATGATGCACATTAGAGTGTTGGCCAGCGGTGGGTCGGCCTGTCCGACGGACAGCTGGCTGACTAACACCGATTGCACCTACTGGAGGTGGAGACGAAACCAACATGCGAGCACTTCCTTGCGCCGGAGTCGTACCAACAACAGGGGGCTCTCTCAGCGGAGTCGCCGCAAGGGGTTCCGTAGAGCCAGCATTGCCGGCTTCAGGCACGGCCGATGGCAAAGGGGTTTCGGGGACCAACACCCATAGGTCGTCATCACTGGACGAGGTACCCTCAAGCACTGCTGGTAGCCGTGGAGGAGTGGGAGGAGAAGCCAGAGGAGGGCCAGCCGGAGAAGGCCCTATTTTGGCCTTCACCATGTTGCGATGCACATTGCGCACCTTCTCCAAGTCGTCCACAGGAGCAATGGTGTAAACTGCACCCTCCCCACGTGGGGCTCTCAGCACCTGGTACACCACGGAACTCCAAAGGTCACTGATTTTATGCCGGCCCCTGGCACTATGGTCTCAGAGGTAAACCAGCTGGCCCACGTGCAGAGGCTCATCGTGGACGTGCTGGTCATGCCGCTCCTTACGGCGACCAGCAGCTGCCAACAACCGATCATGAGCCCCCTCGAAGGCTACCCTGAGTCTCGCCTGATGCTCCCACCCAATCTTGCACCTTCCCTGACACAGGGTCCTGGACTCGACCCAGCAGAAAGTCGATGGGGAGCTGAGGTTCGGGACCAAACATCAGAAAAAGAGGAGACTCTCCGGTGACCTGATGAGGTGTGGAGTTGTAACAGAAGAGCACCTGCGGGAGGCAGGAGGCCCAATCTCGTTTCCGAGAAGTTGCCAGGGTACGCAGGAGATTGTGTAGGGTTCGGTTAAACCGCTCACACTGTCCATTTCCTGCGGGGTGGTATGGGGTAGTGCGGGACTTCTCTACCCCATACAAGGAACAGAGCTGCTGGATCAATGCGCTCTCAAAACTGCGGCCCTGGTCAGAGTGGATACGACTACGTACACCAAACTTAAAGAACCATTCATTCAGCAGGACCTGGGCAACAGTGGAAGCGCGCTGGTCCCCCGTTGGGACAGCCACAGTGTATTTACTGAACACGTCTGTCATTACAAGGACGTTCTCCCACCCATTTCTGGAGGGCTCCAACACTGTGAAATCAATGGCCACGATCTGGTTCGGCCTAGATGCAAGCAAGTGGCCCATAAAGCTGTGTGAAATGGGCCCAGAGTCCTTTACAACCTGGCAGCGCTCACATTCCCTGATCCACTGCTTTATATCTTGGCACATTCCTGGCCAGTAACAGCGCTCTCGCACCAGCTCTGTAGTTCGGTCAATGCCTTGGTGGCCGTGTTCATGGTGGAGCTGTTTCAATGTCTCTGATTTCAAGAGAGACGGCAAGATCAGCTGCAGATTTTCCTCCCCCCCATCTGAGTGGAACACTCTGTGATAAAGCACGCCATCTCTTTCCACTAGGCGATCCCACTGTCGCAATAGCGCCAAGGCTGGTTTCGACACGTGTCGCCTCTCCTCTGGGGTCAGCCGAACCTGCCTTCTCCAAAAGACCAAAACCTCTTTCAGAAGGGGATCAGACTCCTGCAACGAACGAATGTCAGAAAGAGAGTGGAACGGAAGGGCGGACACCATGGACTGGGTCACTGGAGCAGCTGAGACTGGGGGAGCAGCTTGCTAAAGAAGAGCCGGAACTGATGTACCAGGTAGGACCTGCTCAGCCAAGCTGGAGCCTGACACATACTGCCGAGAAAGGGCATCCGCGTTTTTATTACTGCGGCCAGATCGATACTTGATCTCAAAATCGAAAGCAGCAAGTTGAGCAGCCCACCGGTGCTCTGTGGCTCCCAGTTTGGCAGACTGGAGGTGGCTTAAAGGGTTGTTATCTGTGAAGATAATGCACTTGTGTCCCAGCAGATATTCGCGAAACTTCTTTGTCATTGCCCACTTAAGGGCAAGAAATTCCAGTTTCATGGAACTGTAATTGGCCATATTACGCTCGGTTGGCCGGAGGCCTCGGCTAGCATAAGCTATTGGCCTAACCCGACACTCCACCTCTTGGGACAAGACAGCCCCTAGGCCACTGTGGCTAGCGTCAATCTCAAGGATAAAGGGACGGGAAAAGTCGGCATATGCCAAGACGGGGGCTGAAACCAACTTTGCCCTCAAAGCTCCCTTCATACTGGGGTGTCCATGCAGAACCAAAATCTTGTTTCTGGCTGCGTTTGGACCGGCTGCCTGCCATGTTTGCCACCAACTGGTGCAAGGGGCCTGCCAGCTTGGCGAACCCCTCCACAAAGTGCCTATAGTAGCTGGCAAACACCAAACCTGGCGGGGACGCTGCCACTTGGCGACCGCCTCGATCTTTGCAGGGTCTGTGGAAACACCCGCCCCAGAGATGACATGCCAAAGGTAGCGGACCTCTATCTGGAAGAAAGCACATTTCTCCAGCTTGGCTTTTAAGCCCTCCTTCTGGAGCCGGCTCAAAACAACTTCCAGGCGCTGCAGATGCTGGGTGATAGAAGAGGAAAACACAACGATGTCATCAAGGTAGAGGAGAAGGGACTGCTGGTCCCCAAACATCCTTTGCATCAATGGCATCCGGTTCCATTCGAAAAGACCAAAGGGCATGCAGAAGGCCGTCTTAGGCTTGTCCTGCTCAGTCACGGGAACCTGGTTATAGCCGCTGGCCAAATCCAAGGTCGAAAACCAACAGGCCCCAGAAAGGGCATCAAGACTCTCCTCGATACGAGGGAGGGGAAAAGCATCCTTCCTTGTCTTGCTGTTGAGAAGGCGATAGTCTACACACATGCGTAGACTGCCATCCTTCTTCCTGACCAACACAATGGGGGAGGCATAAGGGCTACTGCTCTCCCTGATGACCTTAGCCTCCAGAAGCTGGTTAATATGGGCCTTGGCTTCCTCGTACTCCGATGGAGGAATACGTCGGTATCGCTGTCGCACAGGAATGTTGTCAAGCAGTGGGATGTCATGGGAAATGAGATCAGTACAACCCATGTCACCATCATATGCAGAGAAGACTGAGCTGTACTTCTGCAGGAGGGACTGCACCTCGGCTTGGTCCTGTTCTGCTAAGGCAGACAGGTCTACATGTCTACAGGTCTACAGTCCCACGGACGGCCTGAACAAGACAAGGGGAAGCAAGCAGGCCCGCTGGTAGCCCTGACTGAGGGGGCTCAAAAAGCACATCCTGGCCAGAAAACTGTTCAGGACAGGTGCTTGCAACAAATTGCATGACACCGCCAGGTATTCGCCCTGCTTGGGGGCCTCGAACCCTGGTGGTGCCAACAAGATCTTTAGAATGCCGTGTGATGGACTGGTGGCATTGTTGCAGGGCCTCAATAACTGAACCAGGAGCCTGAGTCACCACAGGCAAGCTGAAAAGAGCAGCACCGTGTGCCCCAAAAAGGTCACGATAACATCGGCGGATGACATTCATCCCCAAGATTCCAGGAACAGAAGATAACGCACCTGGAGGGTCTCGCACCACCATGCCACAACCACGAACCACTTTGCCGCACAGGGCCACATCTAGCTCAAGATAGCCGATGTAGGGGATTGCTAACCCGTTAGCTGCCCGAAGAAGCTCTCTGTGACAGTGGACACCATGGATCCAGTGTCCACCAAGCATGGGACCATGACACCGCCCATGGAGAGATTAACATGAGGGCAAGATGACATTAATTTGCCTAGGGTCCCCTCTCTTGAGCCCATCGATTCCCCATCTGAGCTGTGGCTCGACATCTCAGTGGGCTTCAGTTTTCCGGCTGGCGAGAAGAAGAAGAGGGCCTGACCGCATTAGCGGCCAGACCAAGGGCAGAAGTAGCGAGAGCACGAGAAGGAGCCCGTTCCCCATCACATTCCCTGGCAAAGTGACCTGGTTGATGACACCTTCTACAGATTACAGGACCAGTGCGACTGGGGCGAGGCTGGAAAGACGAGGTCTGCAAAGATGCGACCGTATGAGTGAGCTGATTGAGTTGTTCCTGTTGGCGTTTCAGGAGTTCCTTCAGCTCACCCAGTTCTGAGCCCTGTGAGATGGCCAGAGGGGGTGGACGGGGACTGTTCTGAACCCCGTACTGGAGACCATACATGGCTGGAAGAGAATGGCTACGCTCCCTGGCGCCCCCTGGAAGCCCCTCTCTTTCCCAACGAATTGCTTCTGCACGCACCTCCAGCAACGTGGCCTGGGGCTGACGACGGACCAACTGTTTCAGCTCCCTACGAAGGGCACTGTCAAGAACATGTTCCACAAATTGGTCACGAAGTAAGACTGCTGCATTAAGAAGACCATCAGGTGCCCGCTGCTTTACCTGGCCCATAAGGGCCATCAAAGCTAAGGAAAACTCCTGTAATGTCTCTCCTTCCTGCTGCGTCCTAGAGAAGAAGGCTTGCTGCAAGGTGATGTATGACTGAGTGCAACCATACAGGTCATTCAGGATAGCAAGGATCTGAACAGGGTCGACTTGCTCAGCACTGGTACGGTACTTAATCTCCCTTCTGGCCTCCCCCTCTAGATGATCAAACATAAAGAGGGCCTGATCGAGAACGGACAAGCGGCGAGCACGCATACAAGCCTGAACTTCCTCTGCCCATTCAGTTACACTAATGCCAGTCTTACCGTTAAACATGGGACATCTACGGTCCCTTGGTACCACTACCAACCGCTCTGTTACCGTGGCGCTGGTATCTGATAGTAAGGCAGTACTCATCAGAGCAGAAGGAGCTGGGGTGGCAACACTCGGGCCGGCCTGCGAGGCCTCCCTCTCCTGACGAAGCCGCTCATTATCTGCCTTCAGCTGCATGACAAGGTCTCTGAGCTGTTGCATTTCCTCCTCCATGGCACCAGAGGACGAGCTGCACCAAGATTCACCAGGGAAAATTTAGAAATCAGATGTTTAGAACTGGTTAGGTCTACAAACCACTACTGCTGTTCTGTCTCTAAAACCATTTACACACAATAAAGGCAAGCTGTCAACTGGCTATTAACAGGTGTAATAAGAAACATACACACACAAAAAAAAGAAAATGGAATACACGTCTGTCTTCAAAGTGTCATCCTGCCGACAACGCCAAGAATGTGGCGAGGTCTACGAGGGTTAGATTTATTTTGGGCTAGTTAACAAGTGTCCGACAACGCCAAGAATGTGGCGAGGTCTACGAGGGTTAGATTTATTTTGGGCTAGTTAACAAGTGTCCGACAACGCCACCTTGGGGAATTTCACCCACAGGAAATCTGGTAGAGGGGACCACCACTCTAACGCTGACAAAAGGTCACACAGGTACGAATGACACGAGAGACAGATGTGATTCCAAGAAAATTATAAAAATAAAGTTTATTAATAACAATTTACAATCTCAAAATTGAAATAAAATCTCTGGGTGATGAGGGAAGAGATAATATGACCAGTGGCCAGATATAGCACAATCCTTGGGGCCTACTTAATGGGTTGGTTAGGTTTGCTATTAAAGTGCAGATACTAGACACAGAGCTGAGGGCTTACCAGGCGGAGATGACCAACTGAGGGGAAGGGGAAGGGTCCTGATACTACACACCACACGTGAGAAAAAAAAGAAACCATTGAATGACACCCAAGTGCACGACTATACAGGGAGTGAAGGGACCATCACCGCAGGGATCAGTCAGCCACTCGCCGCACCGGCTCAACAGCTCCTGTCTAAAAAAAGAAGCAAACTATTAGTCAGGGCAAAGGGCAAAACATATAAAACAACTGCCCTGACACCACACTATGCTAGGCCCAAAATATCACCACCAAGGTTGATTGTGCTATTAATTGCCACTGGTCATATTATCTCTTCCCTCATCACCCAGAGATTTTTTTCCAATTTTGAGATTGTAAATTGTTATTAATAAACTTTATTTTTATAATTTTCTTGGAATCACATCTGTCTCTCGTGTCATTCGTACCTGTGTGACCTTTTGTCAGCGTTAGAGTGGTGGTCCCCTCTACCAGATTTCCTGTGGGTGAAATTCCCCAAGGTGGCGTTGTCGGACACTTGTTAACTAGCCACTAAATAAACTATGGTTACAATAAAGTTTGATAAAGTAACTACTGTTGTGTAATAAAGTTAGATTAAATGCTGTTATTTCAAAGTTAAATAACGCATTGTTTTCATGACGCTAAATAGAGTATTGTTATAATAAATCTAAACAAAGTGCTGTTTTAACAAAGTTAAATATAGTATTGTTACAATAGATAAAGTATTGTTACAATAGATAAAGTATGGTTAAAATTAAAATAAAAGCATGTTAAGCTCTCAAATTTGTGTATTAGTGAGATTAGCTAGTCACTCTTGGAGCCCTGCGGGTTGCACCTTGCGTGCACCTCATAGGGGAGAGTGTTTCTATGGAAAGCCGAAAGTGCCATATATCGCCACTTTTTCAACGCGTTTTAATTATAACGCCGTAAAAAGCGGCGCTTTTGCGGGGAGCCTTAAAACGCCGCTTTTTACGCGACAAAGCAGCGTTATACGCGCCCGTTTTTTCCGGCGTTGTAGGGAGGCACAGTAAACGCCGCTTTTTACGCCGTAATAACGGTCCGAAGAACTCCGTAAATAACAGCGTTTTTCCAGATGATAATGAGCCCTGCCCTCTGTTTAACACAACCAATACGTTCAGTGTTTCTGAAACCAATCAGCGGAGAGCACAGCGAGACCAAAACAATGGATCCACAAGACTTGGCTGCTGTGTTGCTCTTTGTATCGCCAGAGGAAATTAGTAAAATTCAAAGGATTAATTACTGATCTGCATGAAAGTATAATCACCGTGGCTGGAAACGCTGTGCTCAGAATATATCGGTTTATAAAATAAACAAAACCTTAATCATCGTATTGTACATTTAACCAGAGCACTGCCTCTGTGAGAGACTTGGGCTTGCTGACTGTGTGTCAGCGTCATAAGTTTTCCCCCTTTGCAGCACTTCTAAAAGTGGTTTGCTTCCAGCTCTGTGTCAAATAATGCCTACAATATTTTTCAAAATGTATGAAGTCCAAATGTATTACTCGTCATACAATTTCCATTTATTAGTCTTGCTTTTTGTTTTGTTTTAATGTCATAATTATCTGAACAATCCTAGCTAAAACATTTATTTTGACATGCTACTTTCCATGTTCAAACATATCAAGTTGCGCCACATCTGATCTCTGCAAACTGGTGTGATCATTAGGCGATGTTACACATTTTAACCACAGGGTGGCAGTAGTGGTTAAAACTGGCTTTTCCCAGCTGCTGGCGCTACAAGGCTTCAATCTGTTGACCACACTCAATCAGCTATTATTTTTAATTTCATCATAATTCTTGCAGTTACTAAAACGATGTTGCACTGGAAATTAAGCTTCTATTATTCAAACTTGACTCACCTTTACATGCTCCACAGCTTTTTTTTTTTAATACATTTCCAGTGCTGTAAATTGTAGAAATGTGTGCAGTTTAAATGTAAAATTAAACAAAGTATTAAGACTTGCTTTGCTGGTTTTTAAATGGAGTATATCTGGTATGAATTTTAACAGCAACATGAACACCACCACACACTGCTGCAATCAATAATCAAGTCAGAAAAAACTTCAAAAACTATTTCATTATATTATTTTAAAGGTTGAATGAAGTCTCTCGCTGTCTGGATGAAGAGGAGGCAGCGGCAGCGGGAGTTGAATTAGTGGAGCTCATCACAGTGTGCAGCTCCTCCTTTGTCTTGATCAGAATGTGCTCCCACTTCCTTAGCCTGGGAGGAAGAGGAGAGGTTATCAGGGTCAAACTGGGTCATTTAATTGACGTGTTTTGTATTTTCTTTCCATTACTACAAGAAATTTAAGGGACAGTAAGAAGGACTTCAGGCCACGGGTTCACGAAGAAGCTGGGGAGAATGAGACCAGTGACAGGCTCAAAACACTCCCTCCAGGTATCTTCACCTGCTCTATGTCTACAAGTCCTGAGAAAAGTATAAAGATCAGCCTCCCTGATGGAATCTGATAATTGGCAGTGTAATTAGTGTAATGTTCTCAGCCATAGCCTCTTGTCAAATATGCACACCTATGCAATTAGTTGATTACAGGTGTGTGCAATTAACACATTAAATCAATCAAATAACAATATATTCTGGACCGCAATAGAAGATATGTGGCGATAGAGAAAAAGAGAAAAAAAAAGATCAAATACAAATATAAATATTATCTTCACCAACATCTTATATATGAGAAAAATATTGGGAAAAAGAGAAAATACATATCATAAATGCAGACAACACGATTAATTCTTTGTAGAATCCCATTAAAAGCTTCGATCAGAATAGTACAAGTAATTAAACAACAATTCAATAAGTTAGATATGGGAGCCTTTTCTACAAACACACTCAAGTTCAATTCATCATTAAGACCAAAGTTAGTCCCAAAAGTTTGAAGTTCTGTGATCCAAAAGGCTTCTCATCTAAGAAGTTTCTCCTTTAGATCACCCCCACGTCTAGGCAGGACTACTTTTTCTATACCACAATAGCTAAAGGCTGTAATTGGATGATTAGCCTGTTTAAAGTGGACTGCTACTGGGTTGTTATTTCGGAAAATGAAATGTGATTCTATGGGGTTAGGGTTACAGTTACGCACTGTAGCTTTAAACAAAAATAACTTTGTTGACACACAGTAAAAAATATCTTAAGACATGTATTAACCATGTTAGTGTGAGTGTGTGACGTAGCGACGTCGTCGATTCAACGCACGACCATAAATCAGGTTTAAGTAGGCGCAAGTGACGCGTTGTAGTGTGGTTGGGTGAAACGTTTGACTCCTCATAGGCGGTGGAGTGCGTGTGTTCGTGAGTCTATTCCTGTGTGTGTGTGTGTGTGTGTGTGTGTGTGTGTGTGTGTGTGTGTGTGGAGTTGTAGTCCTGTCTTCAAACGTCCTTAAGGGCACATGAGGGTTAAAGAGCATGGTTTTTCAATTTGAGCAAGATTTATTAATTTCACTTTTAGATTTAGATTTTCTTTTCCCTTAAAGCCCTGCCCACGCACTCAAATAGCCCCTGCTTGCACTTACAGTTGCTCTGCTTCTGCTCAAACTGTGCTGAAATTTCTGCTCTCAGGTCTTTGCTCTGACCTTGGATTTTTTTGTGCAACATCCTTGTCAGAATCCCCCAACCAGTAGAATACCATGCAGCGGTGTAGTGGTAGTTGATGAGAAGGGTGTACTTTGAGGTAGATGGATAAGTTACCTAGGAGGAAGCGGGTATACAATGCCATTATGGCTTATAGGGTGACCAATAAAATGATCCCTGCCTTGTCACGGGCGCGTTTGTTTTACTTCTTAGAGCGTCCCATATAGGTAGTTACACTTTATTAAATGTACCTTTCATGCTTTCTTTACAAGGTCTTACAAGCTGCATGTGGCTCTCTAGCCCCTCTCCCATGGCTCCTTACGGCTTTCGTAGTTAAATACAATGAAATGAATTTTTAACATCTTAATTTTCATTCATTCATTCGTTGACTGTAAAATTGTGTAGCCTATATATTAAAAAAAATGTTTTAACATTTCATCAACTCAAATGTGCATCATACGTCTGTGGCCTGGTGCCTTTACCTCTGACAACATCACTAGTTACAGTAGTCTTGAGTCTCTCTAGCTAGGCTAGCTGTGGACTATGAATCCAAAAAGGGAAAAGTGTCAGGGAAGTTAAAGTACCATAATGTGCTTTGTTTTTGGCTACTGTGATAGGCTACTAAATGTAGCTAGCTATCACAGTAAAAAGTATAGGCGCTGGCATGTTTTTTTAACTGCCTTGCTATGCTAAATGTCATAAAGAAATCAAGGGAAGTGCATTCAATAAAGCCTTGAAGGGTGAAAGTGGATAAACCTGGTTCAAGCACCCGCACAGGATGCTCTAAGAAGTAAAGTGAAGTGACTGCAGTGAGGCAGGGATCATTTCACTGGTCAACACTACACCTGGCATTCTATTGGTTGGGGGATTTTGACAGGGATGTTGCACAAAAACATCCAAAAGCAGAGAAGAGATCTGAGAGCATACAATTCACAAGCGCACAGAAGGAGCCTGAGTGTTGGAGTGCAGGAAATCCATGAAAGCAACAATATATCTAAGAGTAAGCATTTAGATCAGAAGCAGAGAAAATGAGCAGGGGCTAGTCTCAGGCCAGTGGCTTAAAAAATGACTTGACAAGATATATATATATATATATATATATATATATATGTATATATAATGTATATATTCTCCTATAAACTTTTTATACATCTGACATGCAACAGGCCATACACTGATTATAACTGATGTCGCCCTGCCCAATCAATAGCTAGTTAAACCCTGGTGGTGATTTGAAAATTATTGTTTTATCAAAAAGTTATTTAGGTGTAAAAAGAGATTTACATAAACTTGTGTTTGTTCATTCCACACAGGCTCCAACTCTCTTGCCCAGGTTTGCTTGTCTGTGAACTCAAGGAAGTGATAACAAGTCTCCGCCCACCTGAACTCTACTGGCATTAGAGTCCAGTCTGTTGTGTCCTCCCCACTCCTGCGCTGCAGCTGGTCTCCTCTCTTAACTCTTCTCTTGCTTGTTTACTCTTATCTTGGCAGCAAAAATGGCCACAGCTGGTAAAGTGAGTATAATCTGACATGTGGAAACAAATATTTATGTAGTGTTTTTATTAGGGGTTTTGTTCATGTTAATATGCATTCATATTTCCTATGTCACATGGTGTTCGACAAATCTGTAAATGCACACACACTGAAAACTGGTGCCACAGTATGCACAGTAATGAAACTAACACCACCAAGCAATCAGACTCATTGATATTGTGTATGATAACTTATAATATGAGTATTAATCATTTGAGTGTGCTTCTCTATGGTGTGGATAAGTGTAATACCAAGTTGATATCTGCTCTGATCCACTATTAGAAGGGCATGTCAAAGCTTTCCTGTGCAGTATTTTGCTGCATATCTGGTTACAGATATGTATCACATGTAACAGTTAAGTTTGGGGGTATTTAGGGGCCAGGCAGTCTAAGCTGCCAGGACCCTATTGTTCTACTGCATGTTCTTCTTCTTCTTCTTCAGAGGAAATCCTACTTCCCATGCACGAAAAATGACCAAACTTTGCACAAAGGTCCAGTCCCATGCCAGATTGCCTCAGCTGTAAAAACAGGCCAATAGTCCTGACGGTGGTGCTACAGCAAGCAACTTTCACCAAAACATAGCCCCAATACTGAAGAAACTTTTGTACACTGAAACCTGTTGCAAATTACGAAGTCCGAAGCCGTTTGAAATCTGCCTTTACACACTAACAGCTGCTGTCTTGCACACAGGTGACTGGCTTAGTCAATCTGTGAAGCTACATGTGATGTTACTGTTTGCCAGTTAGCTCAGTGAGATAGAGGATGGTTCTTGGTGATGAAGACTGTGAGTTCAAGCCTCAGCTCATGCAACATTTCCATATGAGAAACCTAGCCAAACTTTTCATAAAGGTCCAGTCCCATGCCAGATGTCCTCAACTGGAAACACAAGACAGTAGTCCTGATGGTGGCGCTACAGCAAGCCTCTAAATTTCAAAACTTTGAAAATTCATAACAAATCAACCATATGTGCTACAGCTTTGGAAGTTTCACTTTGAAATTTGCTTTTCCATGGCATGGATGGCTACTGTCTGGCACCCTGATGCTTGGCTTAGTCAATTTGTGAAGCCACACATGAACTGTCACTTGCCAGTTAGCTCAGTGAGATAGAGGATGGACCTCAGACTCAGAAGTTTTGAGTTCAAGCCTCAGCTGAGGCAGAACAGACATTCAGATGTTTAAGTCCTATGTTCAGGCATCATGCTATGTGGATTAGAGACTATAATAATTATGATCCAGGTAGATTTGCGGAGAGACAAAAACTCTTTATCAACACTTTCCCCTCTTATCCCTTGTGTCTCTTTTCCCTGTTTATTTGGCTCAGCTATCAGTCAATATGCAGAGTCTATCCAATAGCTACTTTTACATTTTAAAAAATGTTTTCATCCTTGTCACCATGGATAATGTTTAGCTTTTAGCTAGATCAGGCCAGTTTGTTCATAATTGCTAGCAATTAATGTTATTCTTACTTTCTTGCTCTTGAGTTTTTTCTTTCCTTTGTATATCATGAGTCTGATCACTTCAGCCACTCATCCACAATTTGAAGGGCATGCCATAATTATATGATGTAACTTCTATGTTGTGATATGCTTTGTTTTAATGTGTGTGTGTTGCTCAGAATTGCCTAATTTTGCCTAAAATTGCCCGGCCCCGACTATTGCTGCGCAGCAGCTATAATTTCATGTGGTGTCACTGCCGTGTAGGTCATCAAGTGCAAGGCAGCAGTGGCCTGGGAGCCTAACAAACCTTTGGTGATTGAGGAGATTGAGGTAGCTCCACCCCAGAACGACGAGATCCGCATTAGGGTGAGCGATGTGCAGAACACACACACACACACACACACACACACACACACAGTTCCGGTTCAAATTATTGTATTGTTATGTACACAACAGTCATAGTGAAGTAGGGAATAAAACTCCAACTGCTCTTACAGATATAAAGAAGTACACAGACATTTACATATAATGTAGCATCTACGTGATGAGAACAGAAGTAATATATATGCTGAGATGTGAACAGCGGGTAACCAGGTTGTCAGTAGGTGGTGCAGTAGGATATATATGTACAGTACCAGTAAGTCCAGTGCAAGTCTGGCAGTAGTATCAACTTTAAAGTGACACCCATGCATAGGGGTGTGTTTGTGTGAGTAAAGCGTCATAGTGACTAGCCTGAGAGCTCAAGAATTTAGCAGTCTAATGGCCTGGATGGCCATGGATTACGCTGCCCCTGAGCCAGGTGGTGCAGGACCAGATGCTGCAGTACCATCTGGCATGTCCCCAGCCAGTTTGTGGTTGGGATAATTGGGAGCTCTGATAATGCCGTTGGCCTTCTCCTTGTGCTCCTGGGTGTAGATGTCCTCCATTGATGGCAGCTCCATCATAGTAATGTGCTGAGCAGTTTTTACCACCCTCTGTAATGCCTCATGGTTGAGGGCGGTGCAGTTGCCACACCAGGCAGTGATGCAGCTGGTCAGGATACTCTCAGTGGTGCAGTTGTAGAAATTGCAGAGTATCCTGTAGTCCATAGCTCCTAAGTCGCAAGAATGTGAACCCAGAGTTACCTGAAGCTGCTGATTCTGTCCAGCGTAGTCCCATTGATGGTGATGGGGGTGTGTCCATCTCCCTGTTGCTACTGGTAGTTCCCGATCAGCTCCTCTGGTTTGCTGACGCTGAGATGGAGGTTGTTGTCCTGGCACCAAGATGTCAGGACTCTAACCTACTCTTGGTAGGCTGTCTCTTCACTGTTGGTGATCATGCCAATGACAAGTCATGTTGTCGGCAAACTTAATGATGGTGTTGGACCTGTGGGTGGCCACGGTGTCATGATTGGACATGGAATACAGGGATGGGCTGAGCACGCAACCCTGAGCAGTGCAAACGGTAAGAGTTAGGGTAAAGAAATGTGGTGATGCCTATCCTTATTGCCTTGGGTCTTAACATCAGGAAGTTCAGGATCCAGTCACAAAGGGGAGTGTAGAGTCCTAGGTCTCTGAGATTTATGACGAGTTTGGAGGACACAATCATATTGAATGCTGACCTTGTGAGCATGCTGTCAGTGAACAGCATTCTCAGGTGTTCCTCTCCCAAGGGGGAGATGGCAGTGTAGAGGGCCTCTCCCACTCCCAATTACTCTATCCCTGTATAGTTTCATTGCACTACAAGTGCATATCTGGACTTCCTGTATTCAATCAAATTGTCCAAGTTTGTGTAGTTTGCATGTTACTATTGTTATCCTGAAACACATAGCACTCCATAGTGCTGAAGCAGTGACACAGGGCCGAGAACATCTGCCGGACCAATGCAGAATGATCTGCTTCAACTGTGTTTTATTGAAGCTTCTGCATGAAGGCAGGAAGGAGCAGAAGTAAGAAGTAATCTGATTACCCCCAGGTTCTCGAACTCTGGCCATGAAGTTTCTTGTTGTCAATTCTGCCAAGCTTATCCAATGTGTGGATGGTGTAAGTTTGCGGTGGAATGTATACTGCTGTGAGAATGACAGATGTAAACTCATTCAGGAGCATCTAATCATAAGGTTCTCTAGGTTAGGTGAACAGACAGTAGAAATGATCTCCCCATCTGAGCACCACTGATTGGGGATAATAAGGCATTAACCCCTCTCGTCTTCCCGAGTTATAATGTCTTTTCCTGGCAGTCAATGTAGAGCCCTTGACCAGGGTCAAAGGGTCAAGGCAAGTCTCAGTCAAAACACTAAGCATGTTACAGTTCTTAGTGTCTTATTGAAGAGCCATGCCACTCCTGAGTTCATTCAATGTATTATCCAGTGCTAAATTAATACTCATAGCGCAGTGCCAGTCTGCAAGTGTCTCCAGCCTGTTCAGGACCCTGGCCCATGACCCTCGTTACTTTGTCTGCTATGTCGTCTACAGTAGGTATAGCAACAAATAATCCAAGCCACAGATATTCCTTATTGTTTGTTGATCATGGTGAGAAAGTGCTGTCCATTGATCAGATGTGCAGAAGTTGTTCTCTGTCATATTGTATGATGGGATCTCCTTGGTAAGCGCACATGCACACAGAGAGTGAACACCCTCATAAGCCCGTTCTATCAGTCATCTATGTGCATTCACTGTTTGGTTTCTGTCTTCGGTGCAGATTGTGGCAACTGCGGTGTGTCACACAGACCTGTACCACCTTTTTGAGAGTATGCCTAAAGAAGGCTTCCCAGCAGTCCTCGGCCACGAGGCAGCTGGCATCGTAGAGAGCGTCGGGGCAGGTGTCACTGAATATCAGCCAGGTCAGTTTGGAATTGTAAAAAATATCTGTGTGTTCAGTATGGAACTGGGACGTCTTTAGCTCAGCGAAACCTAGCATTCACAATGGAAACAGCTAGCCTGATTGTCCAAAGTTCAGAAATACTGTGACCAATATGGCCAATGACCAATATTGACTATCACGTTTTATTGGAAATTCTTTTTTCTTTTACTTTTTAAAAAACTCACAGCCCTAGTGACCAAAACCTCTAGAGCACACTATCAACAAGTTGTTAATTTTATGCATACATTAACTGAAATGCAATATGACAATTTGGGGTATAAGTGGAAGTGTATGAGGGATACAGACTGAGGCCTATCTGTGCCATTCAGCCAATATTTGTATTTATACCAAAAATTGGACTAGGACTAATGTGAATGTCACAAGACAACATTGTTTTATCTTTCAGGAGACAAGGTTATCCCTCTATTCATCGGCCAGTGTAGAGAATGTCGCTTCTGTAAGAGTCCAAAGACCAACCAGTGTGACAAAGGATGGTGAGCTATCCTCCCTTCCACTCCATTTTCTCTTAATTTTCAATTTTTATTTTCATTCTTGCTTGGGTATGTTGATGCATTCATAGACAGAAACATTTCATTCAACACATGTAGTAACAGTAGGTGCTGCCTGAGGATATCCCTGGACATATAGTTTAGATCTTTCCTTGTTTTGTTTTGTTTTTTTTGTTTGTTTTTTAATCAATTGTAAGTATTTGGTGAATTCTCTAATATGACAAGAGCAGCACTCAAAATTTGTTTCAGATCATTTACATCAAAAGATTATCTTTTCAGGTTGCCTCCCCCAGACAGGTTTACCTGTAAGGGGAAGAAGTTGCTGCAGTTTGTGGGGACCAGTACCTTCTCTGAGTACACTGTGGTTAACCAGATGGCTGTGGCTAAGATCGACCCCGCTGCTCCTCTGGATAAAGTCTGTCTCATCGGCTGTGGGATCTGCACAGGATACGGAGCAGCAGTTAATACTGCTAAGGTGTGTTTGTTTGACTGTTGCAGATTGCTTACAACATTACTTTAGATTGAAACAACTGAATGAGAAATTTTGTGTTTAGGGCCTATTTTTATGACATTAAAAATTTTTGTATTAGAATTCCTGCTCACAATGGAAAGCCTCTGAAAGATTAAGCACTCACCATGAGACTTAAAACCTTTTCATTATTTCTTTTTGGAGCATTAACAAGTCTCACCTGAGGAGCCATGTTGACCACAGTCTGTTTTACTTTAGGTGGAACCGGGCTCAACATGTGCTGTGTTTGGCCTGGGAGCTGTGGGTTTGGCTGCAGTCATGGGCTGCAAGGCTGCAGGAGCCAAGAGGATCATCGCTGTTGACATCAATCCAGAGAAGTATGAGAAGGCCAAGGTGTTCGGTGCGACTGACTTTGTGAACCCCAAGGATCACAGTAAACCCATCAGTGAAGTGCTGTCTGAGATGACTGACGGAGGAGTGGACTACTCCCTGGAATGTGTTGGGAATGTGGAAGTCATGGTAGGGATGCTAGATTTTGTGTGGTTCAAGAATACATTAAGAGATGTTAAAGCAACCCTTAAGAACTTTCAGTTTTGGTTGATTTTGGCGGCGCCAGTGGTCCAAAGCGGTAGTGTTTTGCCTGAAGGAAGACCACACTTCCCATGAGGACCAGCGCATAGTGTCGTAAAATCCTGATCTCCCGGTCGCCTGTAGTTGGATTGAGCTACATTGCTGTTTCCAGTGGCTGTGTGAAGGATGAATAGCGATGAGGTAATGAATGTAATTGTGGCTAAACAATATCATATGACGACGCTGAAAATAAGAAACGTTTAACTCTGGTTTAGTGCCGTATTCCCCCACCGCCCCCCCTCACCCGACTTGTCAGCGGCGGCTGACGAGTTGAGCCTTGAAACAGATAAATAAAACGTTATGTTGGATCATTTCACAGTAAACACACGTACAGATACCGGCAGGAAGGTGCCGCATTGCCTGAATATCAACCCTGCACAATGCGCACGAATATACAGTTCAGTCTCTCAGGGAAAGTACTACTGTTCATTCTAAACAGTTTCTTCACATTGTATTGTTTCCTATACTGTTATAATTCTGTTATTAGGATTCTATATGGAGAATTATACATACATTTATTACTAAAATTACTCTATGCAAGTCTGTTATTGTCACTGTCATTTTTGAATTACTAAAAGCCAAGACGAATTCCTGTATGTCCTCGGCAATAAAGTTCAATATGATTCTGATGCTTATTGAACATCAAAATTTTTTATATTTGTTACATAACATTTCTGTCTGTTGTTTTATCAGGAATTTGCTGTCCCGGACACTACCTCCACCAGTTTGAGCCCCCACACACTAGTGCTGGCAGAGGCAGGGGCAGAGGGGCGAGGGGAGTAGGTGCAGGCAGAGGGAGAGGGAGAGGGAGGGGAAGAAGTAGGACACCAGAGGACTTGAACCCCGAGACCCAGACAGACCCAGACAAACTTTTATTTCTACACCCTCTTTCACAGTTGTCAAAATTCAAGTACTTTGTCACATTCAACACATTCAAATTGTTATTTTGCCACTTGTCCCTTCACAGTAAAGGAAGTAACAAGTAAAACATACAACCTAGAGAAAAAAGAAAAACATTTCCAGGCACATGCACAGTGTTACGCAAGAAATATCATGAAAAAAAAAAAGTGGCATAAATGCAATGTGCATTTTTGCAATGACGGGGTATGTGTATGATTTGAATAAATAAATGGCACAACAACACTGTATTACAGTGGTAGTAAATGAACGACAGTGACAGCTGAAAAAAATTACTGTGAATAAAAAAAACAAAACAAAAGGGGAGTGTGATGCATGTACATGGATAAATAGAGCAGGATAAAAAATAAACTATGACAGTTAAAATAAGAAACACTGAATAATCTGTGTGACAATGTTAGAAGTTATCTGGAGTCATCTGGAGAGTCATGCCGCTCTTCTTCCTCCACAACACTCAGAGAATACATGCTGCAGATAGAGTAGATTGTAAGATTCTGCCGCAGCGCCTTCTTCCAGCATTTGGACACCCTCTATCGGTTCTCCCCTGAGTCAAAACAGAAAATAGGACATGTTGAAAAATACTAAACGTTGCCCAAAACAAACAAATGCAGGCCCTGGGAAACACAAAGTACCTAACATGATCCGACTCTTCTGTAAAGCTGGAAACTATAGGCTGTAGCGGTTGGAGGTGTTGCTTGTGGGGAGTAGACGTTACTTGCTTCTTTTGATAGCTGTAGAGAAATAACATGTAAGAAATTTATATGGATAAAGAGTAGTGCAAGACAAACAAAAGTATACACACTGGAAATAAAGGCACGATATAAACATCACACTGTAATAAAATGCATCATCTATGTTATACTAGAGAATTATAAGATAAGAATAACAATAATTAGCAATACAACATAAAATATAAAAAGATAATAACATGAAAAAAATAAATATGGAACAACACCGTACACCTTACACAACATAATGTCCAATAGACACATAACAATAACAAAAATATCTTGTTATCAGACTGACTTGAAGATGTCAAGTTTACTGGCTAACTGAGATTGTAACCTTCAAAGTTAGGTGCTTGGTGCTACTGAAGTGAGCTGCACACAGACCCTTCAGGACTGACTAAATAAACATTACATGTAGAATTTTAAACATGCAACAATCCCTGTAGTTTTAGCTACACTCAGCACAAGGTGCTATTGATAAGCAGGACTATGAAAAGTCATAACTCAATGCACATTGCACACGGGTTTTGTTTTACTGATTATTTAGAGCAAGCAACATGGTTTGACTTCTTTTGCAATCACTGTAGTCAACTCAACAAAAACACGACAAGAATCCTGTTATTCTCTGAAACTATTACATAACAATCATCAGAAACTACTGTCACGTACACACAAACTGACACGATAACACCACAATGATTCAGTATGACTGATCTTTCCACAATAGGAACCTACATATTTTACTCAAACTTTATATTTGCGGTTTGCAGCCATCGCATTGTTTTTTCTTTATACAGTACTTTTGAGCTTGTTGCGTGGCTGGTCGCGTCAGTGTGGAACTGCAAACTATCACGCTGGTGGCTATTTATTGCTACCACGCATATTTCCGATAGCTAACATCAGTATTATCATTTTGATTTGAGCATCGAAAGCTACTTACTAGTCCAGCAGGAACAGAGCCAAGGCAGCATCGGTCGGAAATCCCTCCTCGTCTTTGAGCTCAGCGAGTGAAAGCCGGGCCAATGTTGATCCTTGGCTGTCCTTTCATCCGGGTAGCCTCCCTCTTTCTTTTTTTGTCTCCTCAGACAAAACTTTTCATTTCCTTGGTTGTTTTGCAGCTTCTGCCATGATAGCAGTAATTGCGCGCAGGCTTTCGCATCGACTTCCGCCTTTGTAACGAATGGGGAAAGGGGGAAGTGACGTATGCCGTAAAGCAGTCAACACATTTGTAGTTTTTTGTGTGGCAGGGTTCCTGCCACCCTCCTCGAAGTTGCTTAGTGCCAGTTAAAACAATACAGACCCCCTCAGGCCATGACAGAGGTGTCATTCAACTAGTTGTAAGTCGATGTATCATCACAAAAGTTATGAAAATATTTTATGAAGGTTGAAAAGTTACTTAGTGCTGGTTTAATTAACTATTAAAATAACATATTCCGAACAAAGACAAGTGAAGTTCCAGTGGCAGGTACTGGAGAAGAGCTTTGTGTCATTTATTAAGTTACTCTTGGCAACTTTTCCTCAGCTAGTCCAGAGATTTGGGCCAGCAACTTTCTGGTTACAAGCTCTCTGACTTTGTGCTGTTTCTCCATCTAGCGCAGTGCCTTGGAGTCTTGTGTGAAAGGTTGGGGTGTCAGCGTCATTGTTGGCTGGACAGAATTAGAAGACTTTTCTGCCCGACCCGTTCAGCTCATTGCTGGACGCACATGGAAGGGCTCTGTGTTTGGAGGTGAGACAAATATGACCACCACTACTGACTTATTAATCTCTGGTAACTTAATGGCTGTGGGGTTATGTTCCACAATTACAGACTTCCACAGAATTCCACACTAGCTAGCTCTATTTTGACTTTATGTTCTTATTATATTATTCTTATTTCGTGGCTTAGGCTTTAAGGGTCGGGATGCCGTGCCTCAGATGGTTAAAGACTACCTGGACAAGAAGGTGATGGTAGATGAGTTCATCACTCACAACATGACTTTGGACCAGGTCAATGATGCCATTGAACTGATGAAACATGGCAAATGGTATGTTTATACGACTATACTTTTCTACCATTCAGTGACAACACAGATAAATTAATCTGCTCATTTCTCTTTTTTCTTGTTCCACAGCATCCGGACAGTCCTGACTGTTTCTCCACAATAAGACCATTGTGTTGTTTTCAGTGATCCCAAAGTAATCGAATAATTTACCACTTTGTCCATGATCTCAGGCCAGAACTTTCACCAATAGGTACCACCCAAGGTAGCAAACTCTAATTTGGTGTTTTTAAAAAGTCTATATATTGATCCTATTCTCGTGAATGTGGTACCTCTCTCTCTCTCTCTTCAAATTTGGCACAAAGGTCCACTTGAATTTTACAATGAACTGATTAGAGTTGGGTGGTCGAACATCAAGGTCAGTTCTACCTTGTCTGTCTTATTATTGTGAACTCAACATCTCAAGAATGCCATAAAGGAATTTCCCTTAAATTTGGCAAAAACATCCACATGGACTCCAGGATGCACTGATTAGATTTCGATGTTTGAAGGTCAAAGGTCAAAGTCACTGTGACCACACAAGACATGGTTTTAGTTATAAACTAGAATTATGTATGGCTTCTGTAGATCTTGATGGCTCAAACAATGCCAAGAGTCATAGCCTCTCATGTCCCTGAGTTGCTTCAGATACTGACTTCTCTTTTCTGAAGTGAGATCGTATCTGGTGACTGCTCCAGTTGTCAGGCTAAAATCCTTTGTTCCTGCATCAGTCTGGGTGTCCCTGCTTAAAGTTTCCTCAATTGTTTGGTCTAGTGGACTTTTTCCAACAAGATTGTTTGTGCTCAGCTGGACAGAAAAAACACCCTCAACAAAGTGTACACGAACACTAGGCTGATCAACCTCCAGGCAGGACATTTGAGCATGGTAGTAAGTGAGATGTCTGGTATAGTTAAGTTTTTCATAAGCAAAACCCCACAGACTGATGTCTCTCCTTACTGCAAGACGCTTTTTTAAGGAAAAGAAGTATCATTGTGTTTTGTTGCCTTATAATGAGCCCTTTGAAAGGAGCACGTCCTCTTCCATGGAGCCCACCATGTTGCACCACCTCTAGCCCAGAGTGGATCAGCTTCAAACTAAATTGCTGCACATACTGTACATAAGCTCTTACTATAGACTGTGAGCAAACCTCTTGCGCAGATACTGCAGGGCAATAATTGCAAAAACCATTATTGTCCCCCAAAAATTAGTAAAGCCACTAATTTGAAATGGCTGTCAAGTTTAAAAGATTTATATGGACCCAACAAATAAACTAGTTGCAAAGAGATTTTGCCACCTCAGATGGTACCAAAAATTTGACCTGGTCCATGACCTAACAGTAGTATACAAATACTCAAATTATGCCCACTATGAATACCTGACCTTAAACACTCAACACAAAATCAAGTCAAATCAAATCAAGTTGATTTATATAGCACATTTAAAAACAACAGCAGTTCACCAAAGTGCTGTACAAAATAAAAGAAGTACGCGCAAATAAATAGCAATATACAATGTACACAAAGATAAAACAGAATAAAACTGGTGAGAACAATTACGTACGTAAAAAGAAATCTAAAATACTAAGATATTAAAACCACTAGAAACAACCAAAAGCCATTGAAAACTTATGTTTTAAGATTTGTCTTAAAGGTGTCAATGGAGAGGAAACGTTTGATTGTGAGTGGGAGACTATACTAAAGCTTTGCAGCAGCTACCACAAAGGCACGATCTCCCTTACCCACCAGCCTCAATCGTGGGACAGTAAAAGACATTGTTTGGAGGATCTAAGAATTCTGGAGTTGGAGTAGGGGCAGAGAAGTTCAGCTATATACTGGGGTGCCAGCCCATGTGTGGCTTTAAAAACAAATAAAAGAACCTTAAAACCAATCCTGTATTTGATAGGTGGCCAGTGCAGCGGATTATGTGTAGATTGTGAGAATCATCTGCAGTGTTTAGTAAGGAAAGGCTAAACATGTCAGGTATATGTCACAATAAATGGTCTTAGCAAATGGGGTCTGTGGCTTTCTTCTTTGTGTATGTCACTGGAATGGCATGTTAGTGTGAAAACTATCATGTAGCAAAATCTCGTATTGCATTGTGTTCAGTGTTCTTCTTAGAGAACACGGAGTTGGCTTTCAACTCCGCATGAGACTCTGCTTCTGTTTTAGTGTTTTATGGTTTGTTTTATTTATTTTATTTATTGTTTTATTGTTTTTAAATTATTTTAAAAACAATAAACAATTATTTTAGTGTGTATTTCCTGTAAATTGTTTTATGTCCCTGTGTTGTTTTTTGTCTATTTATGTACAGCACTTTGTTTCAGCCGTGGCTGTTTTAAAGGGCTATATAAATAAAGTTGAGTTGAGTTGAGTTAGAGAGTCTTACGTCACATTCACTCAGACCAGTTAACCCTATGGGCCCGAGGCGTTTTGGGGGTAATTTTACTGCCTCTACGTTTTTTGTTTTTTTTTAAAGATTATTTTTTTGGGCTTTTTGCCTTTAATGAACAGGACAGAGTGAAATGGGGTGAGAGAGAGAGAGTGGGGGTTGACATGCAGCAAAGGGTTGCAAGCTGGAGTCGAGCCTGCCACCGCTGCAGCGAGGCATCACCTCTACACATGGGACGCCGGCACTATCCACTACGCTACCGACGCCCCAACTGCCTTTACTTTTAAGCTCATATCAGTCATTATAAAGGCTACATACACATGCTATATCTTGGGGTTTTTTCAATTTTTATAATGAAAAAAACAAATCTGTTACTAAATTCTTACATTTTTTACATGTATCTCACCATAGCAAGTTGGAAAAAGACATATTCTGCCATATATGAAGAGGGGAGACTCTCTGGAATCTGGCAATATAAAAACAATATGAAAACATTGGATTACCGACAAGTAGGTCTTGTCGGAAAGCTACAATTCCGCTGTTTCATGTGATATGCGTGGCTTCTCGCTATGACGCATGATCGCGGAGAAAATCAATAGAGAAGGACAGGTATGAATTTGGACGCACTAACGTTATGCGTCGTTCAGGCCCATAGGGTTAAGTTATATCAATGTTTGCTTAACATGCCATGCAGCTTTAAAATTATCATTCCAATATAAGTCCAACTGTCAAATTGCATTTTGTTTTGGTCTGCTACAGCATACATATCTGCTCTGCAAATTATTTGTCCTGTGTTCTCCTTAGAGGAAAAAAAAGGGCATGCCATTAAACAAACAGGAAGATCTTAAAATCAATTTAGCAGTGAACTGGAAGCCACTGCAGGACAGCCAGGATGAAGTTGATATGCGATCTTCCTGGTTCCAGTGAGTAGCTTAGCAGCAGCATTCTGGGCGAGTCATACTGAGTAATATCGAAGTATATGGACATGCGTTAGTTGATCTGTGAGGATATGAAGACAGGGATGACTATCTCCTGGGTGGGAGAGGGGAGTTATTAATGTGGCCATGGATCAAAGCTAAAAACAACAACAACAAAAAAACAACTGCATTTAGCTGTTAATCAAATTTTAGGACAGCGCTAAAGATGAAACCAAGGTTAGTAGCATGCAGCTTAGGGGATGAGACAGTTGGACTAGGTCATTTTAATAAAGTCTGGGGGGCGGGGCACAGAGCACAACCTCAGATCTGTTTACATATAGCTGTAGGAAATTAAGGGCCATCCAGCTTAAGATGTCCTGAAGGGAGTCTCAGACGAAATTTAGGTCTAATGGGCAGTTGGGTTTCAGGTGTAGGTAAAGCTGGGTATCCATACCCATACATGTGAAACTCCATAGGAGAGACTGGCAGGAGGGGAGGAGAAATGGTTTATGCTAACTGAAAACGTTTTATTGGTGAGATATGAGGAGAAGCAAGCCAATCCAAGAAGTCCTGGAAGGGATGACAGATGCAGGTGTGGACTATTTCTTAAAACATGTGGGCAATGTGGCAATCGTGAGATTCTTAGAAGAAGAAGATTGCGATCACGTCCATAATGTTATCCCATACTGATCATTAGCTCCCACGCCTAAAGCAGTTCTGTGTGTACTGAATGAACCATATGAATCATGACCCAAGTGTGCATGGTTTCATTGAACAAAATTGCTCATGTTACAGATTACATGACAAAGTTTTAAATTTACAAACAAGATAAACTGAGCCATCTCACTCTCATGAACGTGATATCTCAAGAAGGCATTCAGAGAAATTATTCAAATTTGGCACGAACAGCCACAGTCAGGTTTGGTGCTTTGTGGATTGGGCAGCAGACCAAGGCGGGGGCCTTTGCGGTCCGATCCTCGGCTACAGAAGTTGGCTCTTGGGACATGGAATGTCACCTCTCTGGCGGGGAAGGAGCCGGAGCTTGTGGAAGAGGTTGAGTGCTACCGGCTAGATATAGTTGGCCTCACCTCGACACATAGTTCCGGCTCTGGAACCCAAGTCCTTGAGGGGGGGTGGACCTTCTCCTTTGCTGGAGTTGCGCCAGGTGAGAGGCGGAGGGCCGGGGTGGGCTTTCTGATAGCCCCCAGACTCTCTGCCTGTACGTTGGGGTTTACCCCGGTAGACGAAAGGGTTGCTTCCCTGCACCTTCGAGTCGGGGAACGGGTCCTGACTGTTGTCTGCGCTTATGCGCCAAACAACAGTTCAGGGTACCTGCCCTTTTTGGAGTCCCTGGGATGGGTGCTGGACAGTGCCCCGACCAGGGACTCCATTGTTCTACTGGGGGACTTCAACGCTCACGTGGGCAATGACAGCGGGACCTGGAGGGGCGTGATTGGGAGGAACCACCTGCCCGACCTGAACCCGAGTGGTGTTCAGTTATTGGACTTCTGTGCGGGTTGCAGTTTGGCCATAACTAACACCATGTTCAAGCATAAGGATGTCCATCCATGCACGTGGCACCAGGACAGCCTAGGTCGCAGGTCAATGATTGATTTTGTAGTCCTATCATTTGACCTGCGGCCATATGTTCTGGACACTTGGGTGAGAGTGTCTAGAACAGAGAGAGGAGCAGGGCTGTCAACTGATCACCACCTGGTGGTGAGTTGGATCTGAAGAAGGAGGCCTACAGGGCGTGGTGGGCCTGTGGGTCTCCGGAAGCAGCTGACGGGTACCGGCAGGCTAAGCGGAGTGCAGCTGCGGCAGTCGGGGAGGCAAAAACTCGGGCGTGGGAGTAGTTCGGTGAGGCCATGGAGGAAGACTATCGATCGGCTCCAAAGAGGTTCTTTCAAACCGTCCGGTGCCTCAGGGGGGAAGTCGGCAACTTGCTCACAGAGGGTGTGTTCCAACTACAGGGGGATCACACTCCTCAGCCTACCTGGTAAGGTCTACTCCAGGGTGCTGGAGAAGAGGGTCCAGTCGATAGTTGAACCTCAGATTGAGGAGGAGCAATCTAGTTTTCGTCCCGGACGCAGAACCGTGGACCAGCTCTTCACCTTCCCCAGGGTCCTGGAGGGGGCATGGGAGTTCGCCCAACCAGACCACATGTGTTTTGTGGATTTGGAGAAGGCTTACGACCGTGTCCCCAGGGGCATCCTGTGGGGGGTGCTCCGGGAGTATGGGGTTGGTAGCCCCTTGCTAAGGGCCATCCAGTCCCTGTACCGAAGGAGCATGAGTCTGGTTCGCGTGGCCGGCAGTAAGTCGGACCTGTTCCCAGTGAGAGCTGGACTCCACCAGGGCTGCCCTTTGTCACCGGTTCTGTTCATAACTTTTATGGACAGAATTTCAGGTTCGGTGACGGGAGGATCTCGTCCCTGCTTTTTGCGGATGACGTGATCCTCCTAGCTCCATCGAACAGTGACCTCCAGCTTTTGCTGGGACGGTTCGCAGCCGAGTGTGAAGCAGCTGGGATGAGAATCAGCACCTCCAAGTCTGAGGCCATGGTCCTCAGCCGGAAAAGGGTGGATTGCCCACTCCAGGTTGGGGGGGAGGTCCTTCCTCAGGTGGAGGAGTTTAAGTATCTAGGGAACTTGTTCACGAGTGAGGGTAGGATGGAGCGGGAGATTGACAGGCGGATTGGGGCGGCGTCAGCAGTGATGCAGGCACTTAACCAGTCCGTTGTGGTGAAGAGGGAGCTTAGCCAAAAAGCGAAGCTCTCAGTTTACCGGTCGATCTACGTTCCAACCCTCACCTATGGTCACGAGCTCTGGGTAGTGACCAAAAGAATGAGATCATGAGTACAAGCGGCCGAAATGAGTTTAAGGATGCCTTCTGGACGCCTCCCTTGGGGGGTGTTTCGGGTGTGTCCAACCGGGAGGAGACCTCGGGGCCGCCCCAGGACACGCTGGAGGGACTACATCACCCGGCTGGCCTGGGAACGCCTGACGGAAGTGGCTGGGGAGAGGACTGTCTGGGCTTCTTTGCTGAGGCTGCTGCCCCTGCGACCTGGACCTGGATAAGCGGACGACGACGACGAGGATGACAAGGACGACGATGACGACATGAAGTCAATGATGAACTGAAGAGATTTTGCTGGACAAAGGTCAAGGTCACTGTGACCTCGATAACATGTTTTTGGCCATAACCCAATAAATCATACACTAATTTTGACAACATTTCACACAAATGTCCAATAGAATAAGATGAAGTAATGAAAATGTATACTCAAAAAGTCAAAGGTCAACCTCTCTGTGACATAATATTCTGCAAAAACACTTTTCTGGCCATTATTGAGTGCTCAGGAGCTAAGTAGAGACATTTGGTTAGAAACTGAATTGGTGTCAATAATCTTGGATACCCACCTTGAAACTGAATTTCCATAGATCTTTTGTCCTGTGGGGTTGAAGAATTGTGTGAAGCATGAATATTTTAGAATTTGTAGCTTCTTTGTAGCGTCATCCATATTTAAAACAATTGTCATGGCTATGAATGTGTCTGGACAGTCATGGATGTAAACTATCTGTAACTTGACTGGTTCATGGAGGAATGCAACTACGAGTTGGTAATTCTAGTTATTTTCAAATGTGCTAATAAAGTGATGTGTGACAGATGCATTTAGAATGCTGCCCTGCCTATACCATATAACATACAGTACAGAGACACTGTAATTTTGTGAAGCCACCTGATACAGTGCACATCTTCTCTCCACTGACTAGATGAACTCAATAACACTCTTCCCAGGATAGGCGGGAACAGTGTTCCCAAGCTGGTGGAGGAATACATGAACAGGAAGCTGAGAGTGGATGACTTTGTGACTCACTCTCCACCCTTTTAGAAATCTCATGAATATCTTGTGTTCCTCTGGGTTTAGGGGCATTTTAGTCATTCTGGGGCCTCAGGCAAACACAGGCTACCCCCTTTTTAGTCCTTATGTATCTGGAAAGGCCTAATTGTAACTTCTACTCTTTACCAGTCTTTGCACAGTGATGTCTATAAACCTGGAATTGCATTTGTAACAAAAACATATTTAGTGCAGAGATGGATGCCCTCTGTTGAGGACAAGGCTGGGAAATTATAAGAGAAACAGGATCTAAATGACTTGCCCTGAGGACTGTTTTTCAAGTACAAGACAAGACAAGTTGTGTCAGACATGTAAGACATGTTAGACTGGAAAAATCATCAAATAACTTAAATCTTATTTTCTCATGTCCACCGGTTTCGACAGCTGCCAGTTTTTTCCACACAGGCTCCACATGTATTGCCCAGATTTGGGCAGAAAGTCAAGGAACTGATAACATGGCTGCAAGGGCTTATAAAAAAAATTTTTCCCCATAGTTTCCGCTAACCCATGGTAGTCTCACACTTAAGTTGAAACAATTTACAGTCCCAGCCCATCTGAATGTGTGCCAAACTTTACTGACACCGTATAAAACCTTGTTGCCTCTTGTTGTCTCCTTCCCACTCCTGTCCTGCTGCTGCTCTCTTGACTCTCACAGCTCTTCTCTGGCTTTATTCTAATCTTTGCAGCAAAAATGGCCACAGCTGGTAAGGTAAGTATAATTTAACATGTAAGTATATTTATGTGGTGTTTTTATTTGGATTTTTGATTTTTTTCCCAATGTGTGCATGAGTATTTCTTATGTCACATGCCACAACTGTGTATATGTGTGTAATGGAACAAAACATCAAAAAGCTATGTGACAATATTATATTGATATATTTTACATGAGTATTCATTATTATTATTCATTTGTCTATGCTCCTGTGTTGTGTGCAGTTCATGTTTGTGTATATGAGGCTGGGTCCTTGGCTGGAGGGTGAATGGGTGTAATACAAAGATGGTACCCAAAATGAGTGTTTCAGTGCTCTGCTGTGCGGTATTGCACTGTGTAACTGGTCACAGCTCTGCAGCCACATGAAGTATTTCACGTCAGTAAGGTTAAAAATTTTCCTTTTACTGCAATAGAACAACAATTGTCATGTAATAGCTAAACCATAGGGCAGTTTACCTCAAAATACCCCGTCCTTCTGTCTCTAATTTTATATCTGTGTCTCTGCCACAATAAATATCTCATATCCTGTTTTGACTTGGCACACAGTTTGAAACTGTCCAGTCAGTTTTGTTAGTGTTTATATTGGCAAAGCTGTGGAGATAGTCAGCCACAAGAAAAAAAAATGATTGAGGAGGAGTTCATCCTCCCAAAGAGTGCTTATATATTCAAGGCAAACCGCTAGTTTTATAAAAACTGAGACAATAGATTTATTCAGTAGTTTACTTGTTAACCCTACATTATACAGTATACCATTAACTACTGACAACTAGTAAAAAAAAGAGAGCAGCTGTGTCAGAGACACTCCCAGCTGTTTACATGTAATAAAAAATTATGGAGGATGTGAAACCCGTTTGTTTGCTTGCATTTTAAATATGGCAGTCAGTTGATTTGAAATTGAAATGGGCCTCTAGATGCGTGTTTTCAATTAATTATAGCACAAAAGATTGCAAATAATTATTGCTAATGTAGCATGTTGCTTTTCAGTGCCGTGCACAAACACTTTTGAGGTGAGGTACTCAAACAAAAAGAAAGGGCAGGGGTCATATAATAGGTGGGGGTCTGTGGGTCATCCCCCCAGGAAACGGTGAGCCTCAAACATTTCATTCCCTGTACTCTGGTGAAGTTTTCTGCATCAATTCATGGTGAAATATATCCTGATTTAAAATCTCTGGAAACCCAAATCCACAATAGCCTTCTAACTATGTCATTTAGGGTCTTATGTACATAATATTAAACATGTAAAAACAATTAGAAATCAGTTTCCATCCAAATTCGAAATATCTGTCTTTTAAGTTTTTGTACATTCTTGAAATTGGGTTTGATTTGGCCGTGGTTATCTCTGGGATTTATTACGCAATAAATTCCAAATCAATATAAATCATCCGTCAGTTGTCTCATCCCGCCCCCAGTGGCAGCGCAACAAATCCTTCTTCACCTTCTAGTCTGATGTTTAGAAAATAGAAAATACAGATCGTAAACTGGCTGAACCGCTCGGCTGCGACCCAGCGGAGGCTCTGCCTCCAGCAGGCTCCCAGCAGCACTCGAATCAGGTTGACCGGCTCCAGAGCCCGGACAGTCCGAGCCTTTGCAGCTCGTGGAGCTGCAGGAAGAGGCGGTTTGTGGGCGGCCGGGCTTGCCCCCCAGGCCCGGTGCCGGTGTCGGCTCGCGGGGAGGGGACGTAATGTGCACCCTTCCTCACCCCTAACCCCAGCCCCAAGCAGTTAGCTTTGCTACGCATAAACATATCCCCAATCACGGAGGTGATGCTGCAGGAAACAACACAATTTTAGCCGGAGGGGAACATTATTTGAGGCGGACAAATACTTCTACTTCTTCGCCAGAGAGACGGCCGGCCGGCACTGGTCTCTCCCGCTTTGAGGGTCGGTGTGTGTGTCAGAGTAAAGACATATTTAATCTATTAAGACTGGATGTGTTTGAATGAAAAAGGCTATTACCAGAAAAATGGAGCAGATTTATGTTTACAATGAAAACGTGAAGAAAGGCAAAGCGCTAACCTCCCGCTGTCATTCATCTCAGCTAACACTGCATGTAAAAGTTATGCTAACTATTCTACCAAGTAACATTAATATGAATCACAAAACATTTTGAAACTTATTATTCAGTGACCACCTGAAAGGAATAATTTTCAGCTTCTGCTTCGTCCTCTGAATCATCAGAGGGCTCAAACATGTACGGCTAGATTAAATTTAAGGCAGCCATTGCTGAGCCAGGGAGCTGTCAATCAAAACGAGGGAGCTGTCAATCAGAGCGTTATCTGCCACGCCCACTCTGTCCTGGCAAGTGGTCTAAACAGTAAAATGAGCTGTTTTTAAACCAGGTTTTCTAATAGTTATGAATGGTTATTTTCACTCAGACTTTTGTGGATGATTAATGAGACACTCGACTTTGATATAATATATGCATTTTTACTATTTCAAGCTTTAAGTGAAGGAAAACACAAAATTCAGGCTGCAGGTGACAATTCAATATATAAATATGATTGAATATAATGCAGTAAGGTACAACTCTTAGTCATTCTGTATTGCTTTCAGATATTTATTCTTCTGTAGATCAACTTTTCTCACTTATTCTTTTTACAGTGTAAAAATGAGAGGCCGTGTTCTGCAGTGAGGTTTAAATGGTTCTGGATGCACAGAAGCTGCTCTGACACACTGACGCCGTCTTAGGATGATTTCTATCTCATAGTTCTGCAATTAAATATTAAATGTACAAAGTTCTGAAGAGAAAAGGGTCTTTGGGGGGATGTTTGGTTCATTTACTTTAAATTCAGCTTCCTACAAACATATTTTTTTTTCTCTACATGCCTTATTGCAGGGCTTGTTTTAATATTTTCTCTTGTTGTTACTTTCCCATCAGAACCCTTTAATTTAACCTGCCATGCAGTCAAATGGTGTTTTATGTCTTGCTGGTTCATAAATAAAATAAAATCCAGTTTTTAAAATTCAATCCACTGCCTAAGAATTTGTAAATGGTGAAGCTTGTGTATAAAAGAAGACCGTTGTCGTTCCATTAAACAGTCACGTATAATTTCTGTTAATTATCTCTTAAGTAACCTTTAAATATTCATAAAGAATCTCAGCTACACATTCAATTATCATTTAACTTAAACCTTATTTCAAGTTAAGTTTGTTTTTTTTAAGTCGTGGAAATGGGAAAGCAACTCGGCATCTGTCTCTGCTCGCACCAGGCGGCTGATGAACCCAAATCAGAGAATTGGAGGACTTGGACTACTAGCTTACTTCTTGTAAAGTTTAATGGCGGGTTATTGCCTAAATTAGGCTGGCTGTACTGAGATGTTTATAGCTAGGCTATTTAATTTTACAACAGCTGTGAACAATGCTGAGGCTTAGGGCAAACACTATTGTTACCTGAGTGTCAATGAAGGCAGGTCAGGGTGATATGACACTGCTCTACAGAGCCCTCACCTTTGCGTGCACTAACTTAATTTAGCTGCGACAATAAGGAAAGTTGAAGAGGCAGGGCCTCTTGCAGTCTTGCAGAATTAAAACTCAAATGCAGTTGTCGGGCATACAACACGCATTTAATTGTAAAGGTCTTGCAAAAAGGGCATGTATCAAGACAGAGGGCAAAAGGGCAGGTGCTTGAGCATCATTTGAGGTCTATCTGTGCACATGCCTGTTGCTTTTTACCACAAATGTACAAAGGTAGTAAAATGCTGTTTTATGTTTCTCTGTCTTCACTCAGAGCAGTGGACTGAGTATACATATTAAGTGTTCAGAGTTCAACAAAGGGTCGTGGCACTGTTTTTTTGTTGTTTTGTTTTTGGAAACACACCCTAATATAGTCTAGTCCCCAGTAGTTTTTGTCATACCTCATGCTTGGTAATTTTATGTAGTGTCTGCCCTGTAGGTCATCAAGTGCAAGGCAGCAGTGGCCTGGGAGCCCAACAAGCCTTTGGTGATTGAGGAGATTGAGGTAGCTCCGCCCCAGGAAAACGAGGTCCGCATCAAGGTGAGAGAGCGCTATCGGATCACACACGTGCATACCACACTGCCACTAGTAGTGATGGAAGTGTACTTTTATATAAAAATCCTGCCTGCAACTCCTGAGGTCCATTTAGTGAAGTGATTGATATTGTGTCACTATAATGCTAAAAATGTTGCTCGTACTGCTAAATCCACTAAGAGTGGGTTTCCTTAACCATCTTCCTGTTTTCATTGTTTGGTCACTGTCTTCGCTGCAGATTGTGGCAACTGCTGTCTGCCATTCAGACCTTTACCACCTTTTGGAGAATATGCATAAAGACGGCTTCCCAGTCGTCCTCGGCCACGAGGCAGCTGGCATTGTGGAGAGCGTCGGGCCTGGAGTCACTGAATTTCAGCCAGGTCAGTTTGGAATGGTATAACATTTTGGGATATTTGCTTGACTGTCACATGGCAACATTGTCTTTGAATTTTCAGGAGACAAGGTGATTCCTCTGTTCATCGCCCAGTGTGGAGAATGTCGCTTCTGTAAGAGTCCAAAGACCAACCAGTGTGATGTGTGGTGAGCACAATAAGCTTTAATCTCTTGCTTTCGTCCCCATCTTCTTTCTCTTTTTATATATTTTTTTCATTCCTCAAAGGTGTACATACGGTAATAGACACAAATATTTTTTTTTCTGCATGTCCCTATCAGTGTAGGAACTTTAGGTGCTGTCCAAAGAAAACACAGGACAGTTTGATTTGATTTGGTTTTATCAGGATCCTCATCAGCAGATGCATAACATCAGCTACTCTTGCGGGGGTGCACACAAAACATAAAAAGACCTAACAGATTTGACACACATTCTCACTCCAACCTTGTCAACCTTATCGATGTTTGGTCATGGACTTTCCACATCTACATATGATGTGCAAGGTTGTTGATTTTTGGGGACCCCTGTTCTGCCTGTTCCATGCATTGTCCTGTTTTCGCAGGAAGTGTACAGTTTGCAAACAGTCTCTTTTAAAATAAACACACTACGTCAGTTCAACACCACAAATTGATGTTTTGTTTTCCTTCAACAACAGTGTTACCCCCGACATGCACATGGTTGGGTTTAGGCAACAGAAGCATGTGATTGGGTTTATGACAAAAGAACAGGGTTTGGCTTTGCAATTATACAGGAAGTGAACACTGTCCACTGCCCCTGCCACCCACCCTACTCAGAACTTTGGCCGCCAGAGCTTTTGTCGTTGTCCAGCCACGTTTCCCTCTGACGCTGCCGGATGCCGTTAGACCATGACAGCGACCACCCATGTATCATGTCAGTGTGAAAAATCATAATTTTTTTGTCAGTGTCTAATGTCAGAAGTCACTAATCAGGCACTGGTTTTTGATGACTTTGGTGTAAGACTGGGTTGACTTGACACTTCCAGACCAAACAACCAAACGAAATTAGAATCAGAAAAGTATAACTAACGATCTTTTGATCTCGAACATGTTAGACATTGACATTATAAATACTCTTATTTAACCACTTTTATGTATATATTAATACACACAAAATTCAAGATCTATGTTGATTTTTTTTGTTAGTTTTTTAGTATAAGCATATTGCAGGTATTCAGGGAGGCCCCCCTAATAGTTTTTTGTTTTAGTTTTCTTAGTTCTCTTTAATGTCGAAACTGTATTATTTCATTCAGGACCAAATGTGGTTTAGAGGTGATGTCACCATCAGACTCCAGGTTTACCTGTAAGGGGAAGAAGGTGCTGCAGTTCTCTGGAACCAGTACCTTCTCTGAGTACACTGTGGTTGACCAGACAGCTGTGGCTAAGATCGACCCCGCTGCCCCTCTGGACAAAGTCTGTCTCCTCAGCTGTGGGGTCACCACAGGATATGGAGCAGCAGTTAACACTGCTAAGGTGTGTATGTTTGACTGTTGCAGATCACCTACATCAGTATTTTGGATTTAAACAACAGAATGAGAAATTAAGTGTTAAGTGCCTAGAAATTTGACAATTTTGTATGATAAAAGACTTTTCAATTAACATTCTTCCTTAGATTGGAAAGCCTCTGAAAGAGTATGCACTCATTATGGGACATAAAATCTTTCCATTGATCATTACTGTTTAATGCATTAATAAGTCTGACTTAGAGAGACATGTTGACCAAAATCTGTGTTTCTTTGAGTGGAACTTATTCCAAATCTTACTCAGATCCAAAATATCCTCAGAGCCATGCTTAGGGCATTTTTTCCTTATTGGACTTACCTCCACTGCTTTATGGCAAGAAATCCCAGACTGCATAATTAAAACCCTTGGCCAGTGATCTTTCCCAGTGTACCGCACTTACATCCACAATGACGTTAACAACATCAGAAATGCCCATATGCACCTTTCCTTGTAAAGATTCTCTCTGAGGCTCTATCCACATTAAAGCAAGGGAAGAGACAGTTCCCCCACTTAGAGTCCCGACATTCCCTGTTCGCCCCCTCCTTCCCACCTTCAGCTGACCACCATTGTGCTCCTCCGTTCATCTGTTCATGACCCTGATTTCTCCCCTCATCTCTTCATCCCTCAAACACTTGACCATCGATCTGTTCATGAATTTGAGTCTTTTCCTCATCCAATCACCTTTATCCCTCCATCCAGACCTTTAATCCATCATATTCAATAAACTAGTCGAAATCTTTATCTTTATTGGTGTGGTCTTTGTTAGTGAATTACTGTATGAAGCATTAAGAGGTCCAACCTAAAGAGTCATGTTGACCACAGTCTGTTGCACTTCAGGTGGAACCGGGCTCAACATGTGCTGTGTTTGGCCTGGGAGCTGTGGGTTTGGCTGCAGTCATGGGCTGCAAGGCTGCAGGAGCCAAGAGGATCATTGCTGTTGACATCAATCCAGAGAAGTATGAGAAAGCCAAGGTGTTCGGCGCGACAGACTTTGTGAACCCCAAGGATCACAGTAAACCCATCAGCCAAGTGCTGTCTGAGATGACTAACGGAGGAGTGGACTACTCCCTGGAATGTGTTGGAAATGTGGGAGTCATGGTGAGGCAGATAGAGAGGTTTGCATAAAGATTTGATACAAATTGGCTCAATAAGACTCAAGATAGGTACGATTTTTTTCCCCCCAAAAAGTGTGCTGTTTTTGCTGTTTCTTCATCTAGCGCAGTGCCTTGGAGTCTTGTGTGAAAGGTTGGGGTGTCAGCGTTCTGGTTGGCTGGACAGACATTCACGATGTAGCTACCCGACCCATTCAGCTCATCGCTGGACGCACATGGAAGGGCGCCTTGTTTGGAGGTGAGACAAATATAACCATCACCACTCACTAATGAATCTCTTGTTACTGAATGGGTTTGGGCTTATGTCCTGCCATTATCGAGCTCATTGTATTCTGGATAAGACTTTATGTTCTCATTTGTGATTTTGTGGCTTAGGCTTTAAAGGTAAGCATGGTGTGCCTCAGATGGTTAAAGCTTACCTGGACAAGAAGGTGAAGCTGGATGAGTTCATCACTCACAACATGACTTTGGATCAGGTCAATGATGCCATTGAACTGATGAAACATGGCAAATGGTATGTTTATACAACTATACTCTTCTACAATTCATGACTTAATGACAACACAGATAAATTAATCTGCTCATTTCTCCTTTTTCTTGTTCCACAGCATCCGGACAGTCCTGAATGTTTCTCCACAATAACACCACTGCGTTGCTTTCAACGACCCCAAAGTAACCGAATATTTCACCACTATACTATACAAAAGCTCGGCATAATATGTAAAATCTCAGCATAACACTCATATAAACAATACAATGCATATAATAACACGGCTTTCAAATTATGCACACTATACATGCCTGACTTTGAACACTCAATACTCTTAAGTGGATCACATGCAAAATGTGAGAATCATCTGTATTGTTTGTTTAAAGCTAAACATGTCTGGTATTTATAGAGCAAAATAAATGGTTTCAACAGACGGTGTCTGTGGCCTCCTTGTTTATATTGTGATTTTATCATGTTGTATGTCCCTGGAACACATTCAAGTGTGAAAACTATCATGTGACAAAATTCTGCATTGCATTGGGAATGTATGGTTCAACATATTAAATTGGCTATCAGAAATAATTAATAATTATTTTAAATAATTATTAATCATGTTAAACAATATTATTTAATTTATATTGAATCCCCTCACAGGAAACCCATTCCCAAAAAAGGAAAAATGAAATAATAAATGTAACCAAAATTACCATATCAGTGGTAAAGATTTAAGGATGTCAGAGCAGGACATAGCAGGGGATGGCGATTCATTCACTCTTGTGCAATATTAAACAGACAGCGAGTAGGATTTCAAAGGTACTTATTTACAGTAATGCAAAATGTAAAATGAAACATACAACTCTGCAATTTAAATAAGTCTAACTAAAGACTAAGGGACAAAGGATGTGTGCTTGTGTGTGTGTGTGTGTGTGTGTGTGTGTGTGTGTGTGTGTGTGTGTGTGTGTGTGTGTGTGTGTGTGTGTGTGTGTGTGTGTGTAAAGGACATAGACAAAGACGTGTGTGTAGGTGTGAGTGTGAACTCACCAAGAAAAAAATGGCTATCAAGAAGATGGCCATAACATAGATGACCACTGAGACCGGCTGAGAGAGGTTCTGTCTGACTGTATGTGGCTGGTTAGACCAATAGAACAATGGACAGGTGCAAAGCGGGTACTTTGAGTTTCGTTTCTAACTGTAGT
The DNA here is from genome assembly GCA_035609425.1 of Epinephelus awoara. Taxonomy (NCBI): domain Eukaryota; kingdom Metazoa; phylum Chordata; class Actinopteri; order Perciformes; family Serranidae; genus Epinephelus; species Epinephelus awoara. The sequence continues at coordinate 30,622,020 of CM069309.1, forward strand.
TATGTTCAAGAGTCAAATCATATGAGTATATGTGTGTGATCTGTGTTGTATAAAGGTGCCAGGTTAATGAAAGGACATTTAGTTGCATGCAAGACTTTGTCTGTGTAAAGCATGGGCTATCTAACAATACAATAGCTCTGGAAAAGCCAATTACCCAATAGCCTGACTACAAAGAGATCACAACAATAAAACTCACTGGAAAACAAATCAATATGTAACATACATTGACAAAAGTTAACAGTCTTGCTTAGCTGTACTGTTGCACTAATGCTATGGAAAGTTTGCTTGCAAACTTCGTGTCTGCTGAAGATACTAACTTTTCTGCTGTCATTAGAAGAGTTGAGTATGGCTGTTTGAGCAGGCCAAGTTCAGAGAGCTCTTAGACTCCTTCAAGATGAGTCAGGCCTGCGCAGAATCGATCACCAATCACCACACAATGCATTCCAGTTAGACCTGTGTCCAACTTCATCCCGACTTGCTCTGACATCATGCACAAGTGGACGATAATCTCACAAGATTGAGACGGCTTCAGTTTTTAGAGCCAGGCACAACCATTGAAGTATTTAGCAAGACAAAGACATGTGGTAAGTGGGATGTGAGGATTTCTCAAATAATACCTGTACAGATGTGAAGCCCTGACTCAAACTGATATATAAAATAAGCTATTGTCTTATAATTCTTTCATCTGTGTTTGACTATTAATGTTTTCAATTTATTTATGTAGTTTGAGGGGGACACATCTGCTCAGCTTATTTTATATAAAGCAGCAAACTAATATGATGCCGATGTACATGAGAATTGGTTAAACCATGAACAGAAATCACATATTGCCAAGCATATAGGCTACTCTGTTACAATAAAAACAGAGAAATAAATAGAAAAGCTGAACTGAAAAAAAACATTAATGTATGGGTCTGATAACATTTGAATAAATTGGAATCTGATTTAACAGGATGTGAGTGTTTCTGTGACTTCCTCCACAGACTGAAGGCTGTTGGAAACTATCCGACAGCTTTTTGTCAGTGCCTCCTGCTGCTGCCACCTGATCTTATTTGCTTTCCAGGTGAGGCACAGCTTCATGCACCAAGGTGAGAGGAAGTGGAGGAAAGGTGAGGCAGCTTTTCCAGCACTCATGAGTCTCCTCTGAGGAAGTCCTAGGAGAAAGAGACAGAATAGGAGAAAGATTCTTTTTTGGTGTGGTGGCATTGCAGGGTCACATACCACAGTGACCAGCTGTGACTGAAGAACAACTTCTAGGCAGCCTTTCACACAAAAACGTGAAAAAGTAAAGGTCTGTGTGAAAATTAGTTCATTTGGCTGCGCTTTGTCTCATGAACAAAAGGAGGAAATGTCAGTTTACACAGTCCAGCACTCCAAACAGTCACAAAAGTGTTCTTGTCACTAACAGTTTAAGGTCAAAGTTACTCAGACCAGCTTAGTCATATCAATGTCAACTACTATAAATTGAAAGGCAGTGTTGAAATTATATTTCCAATATGTAAGTCCAACTGTACTCAAATTGCTTTTTTTCCTGCTATAGCATACATATCTGCTCTCTTAATTACCTGTCCTGTGCTCTCTCTTTAGTAAAAAAAGAAAGAAAAGGAAATCAACAGCACAAAATAAAATTTTGATGCATCCCATGTTTTTGCATTCGTCTATAGGAATACCGAAGATCTTATTTACAATATACTGCCTGTAAGAGCCAGATATTTTTGTTTATTAACTTTGTCTCACAAACTCTACAGTGTTGCTGTCAATCCATTACAGACATCAACACGCCTTTTCATTCCAGGCCCCCCATACTGGACAGACAAAATATCCCATTGAGTAGCATTTGAAGATGCAGTAAGACATTGTTCCAGTGGTTAATTGGGCATGACATCAGTATTTGTATTTGATCAAGTCTGACAGAGATGGTATATTTTCTTTCATTTCCATCTTTTAGAACGTTTGATTTTTTATTATTATTATTATTGTTATTATTATTAAAAATTGAAATAGCAATTATATAGCACATTTCACTACATGTAAACACTAAACACTAGTGTTTCTCATTGAAAGACAACATAAAGAAAATATGAGAACAAAGGTAGCATAAGCATATGAAAGAATACAGTATGAGCATGAGTCACCAACATCAACCTAATCAAAGAGAGAAGACACACACACACACACACACACACACACACAAGCAAACGAAGAAAGTCAGCATAACCCAGGGAGAATAGAAGTTTTCAGTTTGCTTTTAAATATGAACAAAGTGGTGCTGGACCTCAAGTCAGCATGCAGCAGGGCCACAATAACTGAAAGCACCCTCACTGGAACAAGATCTAATTCTTGGCACAGCCAGAAAACCTTTACCTAATGATTTGAAACCTGGTTATATCATAATCAATGAGCAAGTCAGAAATGTACTGAGGAGCCAAAGCATAGTCCCTTGTAGACTATTAGCAGGATTTAAAAGGTGATTCTGTATTGTACTGGGAATCCAGGAAGTAATTTCAGTACTGATGTAATATGTTCAGATTTTCATGGATGTGTAAGGATTCTGGCTCCAGAATTTTGAATGAGTTGGAGCTGTTTGACAGATAATCCTGCAAATAGAGCATTACAGGAGTCTAACCTGCTTGAGATAAACAGTTTCTAGGGTCAGTTTGAAGTATGAAGGCTTTCAGTTTTGATATATTTTTAAAGTGGTAAAACACTGTTCTTGTGATATTGGTTGTGTGATTTTTTTTAACATTGAGATCGGTATCCAAAATATTGCCAAGATTTCTGACATGCTCAATGTATACCAGAGACAGTGTAACTAATTTTTTGGTCTCTGACTTTTAGGACCAATTATGAGTATCTCAGTCTTCTCCGTATTCAGCTGTAAAACGTTTCAGGACATTAAGCAAATAACATCACTTCAGTTGACCTGTTTGTTAACATGACTGAGATCCAAGGCTGTAGCCAGAGTCACCATTGTTGGGGACCAAATCTGCCAGGGAGGTCCTCACAAAAATTAAAATTTAAAATCTCATTTCCTGCCATTCTAAAATATTAAAAATTCACCAAGACATGAGATGAACTTTTTATTTATTTATTTATTAAATAATGTCAAATAATAATAAACTAGTGACTAGAAAAAATGTTGATCAGGGTTGAAAATGATCACAAGCCCCCAGCCAGATAATGGTAAAATATGCAAGTGGCGGTTAATTTGCCAAAATCAGCCAAAAAACAATGGTAACCTAGTCAGTGGCTGGTAGATTTTAGGATCCAGCGGTGGCAGGTGACCAAAGAGTTAATTTCCAACCCTGTTGCTGATACAAGTATGGATGCCAACAGGAGTCTGAAGATTAGGATGAGACTGTTATGATGTCATTATTGGATGTTAAACATCAATATTTGTTCCTGTTCCATCTTTCACCTCCATGTCACCTGCTCTCCCTGCGTTGTCGGCACTGCAATGTGCTTTCTGTCTTCCAAAATATTTGTTTCTGCTCCATTTAATTACTGACTTTCTTTTATTAAAATGATATTCATTTTCACAGTTACTGTTCCAGCTCAAAATGATGTATTGGCATTAATGTTACCTTTAATGCATGTCCTTACTGAAGTGAAGTGTTGTTACTGATAGGGTGTTACAATAATCAGGTTTCCCATCAAAAACTGAACATTAACAGATCCTAACTTTACGCAAAGCTAACAAGTGGTTGCCTTATACCAGACATAGCTGTTAAAAAATCACTATCACCATAGCTTACGTAACACTCACATTGAATGGTAGTTTTTGACTTTTTAATACATTTGAAGTAATGAAATAGAGAGTACAGTATCTCTGTCATCATAAAGGGTCCATGGAAGAATATGAGCAGTGATGGCGTTTCCATATGTAAAGGGAGTAAAAATGAGCCTTAACAGTCTAGTTGGGTTTCTGAGACAAGTTTGGCAATGACATTAATACAATAAATACAGCAACAGAATTTGTTAATACTGTAATTGAGGGGTTTTATTCATGGGAGGCCTGATTATGAATAACATGCGACAATGGGTGGCACTGAAAAATCAAGGATTTAAAGTCAAGAGTCTCCAATGACCTCACTGTCCTTGCCTTTAACAAGAAGACAATAACACTGAACTTTGAACACGCACTTAGCAAGTATTTCAGAATATGATAGCTTTTGACTGTCTGACTCGGTGATTAGATAGTGAGAGGGACCTGGTCATGGTCACTGATTAATCCTAACCCGAGAGGCTTGATAAATACAGCCCCCACACAGGAACAGACTAAGAACTCGAACAGAACACCTAACTCATCCCAAACGTTATTTTCAGGCTGTGTGGCAACGCAAGGCAGTTTTATATGTATAGCACATTTTCAAACAACAAGGCAATTCCATGTGCTTTACAGGATAGTAAAGATACAGTATAGATAAAAGACTTACAGTCTTTTATCTTTATTATCCTACTTTCTTTAATAAAGCCTCTTGGAGCCATACTCTGAACTAGGGTCAGCAACTTCTACTATCAAAAGAGCCACTTTGACAAAAAATAATAATAAAATCAAACTCTGAGCTCTGAAAAATGAGCATTTATTAATATGCTTTACCACCAGGTGGCTATTCTGCAGAGGGCAATTTAGGATTAATTGGAACTTTAACTTTGTGGAGCTGGTGGTAAAAGCAAATGATGCTGTCCACACACTATTAAATTCTGTATTCTCCTCTGAAACTATACTTTTTTGGAATTGGAATCCAAGAATAGCCTACCTGGAGTGCCATAGCTTTTGGGGCTTGGTAAAATATGGAGAAAAAGGCATCAGGCCATAAACGTTTGAAGCACATTTAAGCTGACGAAATGTTTAAACCTTTTTTTGTGTGTGTGTGCGTATGTGCATAAATGCCTACAACAATGATAAACAAAAATTTAAATGCTTAAGAAATAGTCATAGTCTAGTTAGTCTGCTTTAAACTCTAGGGCCAGTCCCAATACCCCTGACGTTACCGTCGTCAGGTTGCTTGCTAGTTAGCTAGCTAGCTCGCACTATCTGGCGTCTGTCTTCTGTCCTGTTCTGCAAAATTGTCTGATTTTTTACATTACAATAACACGCCAGCTGGTATGCTGCCTCGTAATGTTAGACGTCCCCTGTCGTTCATCAAACGAAGCATGATGAATAATGCAAACGTAGGATGAACTCAACTGGAGACTCCATTGTAATAATAATAATAAATGTTATTGTGAGTGGTGTCCCAATTCCTAGGGAAAGATTTCAATCCCTACCCGTTGTCACTAAGGGGTAGTGGGGGTATTGGGAGTGGGCCTTAGTGTATTTTTTTAAAGATATTTTTGGGGCATTTTAGCCTGTAATCGATAGGACAGACAAGCGTGAAAGGGGAGAGAGAGAGGGAGTGACATGCAGCAAAGAGCCACAGGCTGGAGTCAAGCCCGGGCCGCTGTGGCAACGGCCTTATATATGGGGCGCCTGCTCTATCCACTAAGCCACTCATGCCCTGGGCCTTAGTGTATTTTTACCACCTACAGGGGTCCTACTTTAAAAAACTCAGCTCCACCTACTGACAACAGAAAGTTAGCCTTATGTGACAAACATCATCCGATTTACATGGTTTCACATGGTGTGGTCTACACATGATAGACAGCAACATGAAGTATATTTACCAACATACAAAGCGGACATATAAAGTACTACAAAATCTGGAATAAATCTATTCCAGTGCCAAGCACCATGCAGGAAAATACGTCTAAGTTATGCGTGCAACGTCCGACAGTTGACAGTAAATGCATGGTTATGTGGACGAGTGACCTGCCAGTATCACTGTCATGGATAAAATTGTATGGTGTGCTACTTGCAGCTTTAGTTGTATAAGTCCTTTTCATTTTAAAATGTACTGATAAAGTGAGATGTGACAGATGCATGTAGGATACTGCCCTGTAACTGACATATAGCATATAACATACAGTACATAGACATTGTCATTTTTTTAAGCCAACTACAAAACAAACATCTTCTGTCTACTGAATAAATGAGCTCATATACACTTTTCCCAGGATACAGGAGTGTCGACAGTGTTCCCAGGTTCTTGGAGGAGTACATGAAACAGAGGCTGAGAGTGGATAAATTTGTGACTCACATTTTGCCCTTTGAGAAATCTCATGAATACTGAGTGTCCCTCTGGGTTTTGTCAGTCTTATGTGTCACTGCTGCCCTCTGTTGAGGACAAAGCTGAGAAAAGTACTAGTTGTGTCAGCAATGTATGGCACGTTAAAGTAGAATAGATCTTCCCATCTAACTCTCAGCAAGGCAAAAACATATTTCCCAATATCTCAAACTATTCCTTAAAGTCCTTTACTTTTTTTTCCGTAAGTCTCAACAGATGCTTGTTTACTCGACACAGGCTGCACATCTGTTGTCCAAATTTAGGTAAGAATTCAAGATAACATGGCTGCGGGGGCTTAAAAAAAAAAAAATTCCAGTTACCAGCAACCAATGGGATTTTTACACCAAAGCCAACACACCCTTGCTTATTTGAATGTTTGCCGAATGATACTGACACGGTATAAAACGGTTGTTGTCTCCACCCCACTCCTGTCCTGCAGCTGCTCTTTTCTCTTAACTCCACTCTCGCTTTTTTACTCTTTGCAGCAAAAATGGCCACAGCTGGCAAGGTAAGAGCCATTTAACATGTCGACACTTATATTTATGATTAGCGCTTACCTCACATGACGTGCCTGTGTATTTATGCACACACAGAAAAAAAATAATTGAACAAAACATCCAAAAGAGACATAACAACATAACATTGAAATGATTTACATGAGTAATATTCATTTGAAATTCCTCTGTGCTCCTGTATTGTGTGCGGATCTCATTTGTGTGTATGAGATTGGTTCATTATCTGCCGGATGGATGAATGTAATAAAAAGTTTGCTGTGTATCTGGCTGCAGATAGAAAATACAGACACAGATGACATACGCAGATGAAGTATTTCACCTTAACAAAGTTAAAAAATCTTCATTTTACTGCAATAGAATTTGAAATTGTTATGTAATAGCTCATAGGGTAGCTTTACCTTAAAATACCCTGTCCTTCTATCTTTTACTTCATATCTCTATCTCCTCTCTGCCTCAGAGAAATATCTCATGTCCTGCTTTGACTTGGCACAGAGTTTGAAACTATCCAGTCAATTCTGTGTTACTGTTTATATTAGCAAGGCTGTGGTGATAGTCAGCCAGATGAAAAGAGTGAAAAAATCCTTCCATGAAATGCTAAGGAGTTCATGGAAAACCACTTACTCACTTACCACCATATACTCAGTGGTTTATTAACTGACCCTACATTCATTTACTTTGTCCAACTCCATGCTCAGTTTGGGAAGGAGCTGAAAGGACTGTAGGAGCTTTTTAAAACTTTAAATTATAAAACTCATGTTAATCAAATAAATCACGTGGACTTTATACTGGTGCCATTTTTGCTTGTTTGTTTTTACGAGGAGCTGCAGTGTTTGCACTGAATTACAGCACAGGGCACTGTAACATTATAGTCTTCTTATTGCTAATGCAGCATGTTGCTTTTACAGTAAATGTGAAAAGCTGAAAACACCATGCTTTAGTTATTCTCACTAAGTCCAGTGGGTTAGAATATTAAGTGTTCACAGTTCAACAAGGGGTCGCAGCTCTTTTTTTTTTCTTTCTTTTAAGCTATCCTGATATTGTTTAACAGTCCCCAGTACTATTTGTTGGGTAATGTCTTGTGGTGTCACCACCTGTAGGTCATCAAGTGCAAGGCAGCAGTGGCCTGGGAGTCCAAAAAACCTTTGGTTATTGAGGAAATAGAGGTAGCTCCGCCAAAGGCCAACGAGATCCGCATCAAGGTGAGAAGGACGTCCACAATAAGAGCACACACACAGTGTGAGGTCCATTTAGTGATATGATTGATATTAACACCAAATTAAAGTGTCAATGGATTTTGAAGTGTTGCTAGTGCTGCTGGACCCACTGAGAGTGACCTCTCATAAGCCTGTCTCTTTATTCGTCTTTGGCCTCGTCTATTTTAGGTCACTGAAAATAGACCTTTTGTGAAACTCCATCCAGGGTGAAGTTTTTTCAGAAACTCTGTTTTCAGTGTTGAGGTGTAAATACGTGAAAACACAGAATTTGCTTGTAATGTCAGAGCATGCACCATTACCTCCTCTGTGAGGCGTCACAAATGAGGCGAGTTTTTTCTTTTTTGTGCAATTTGGCAGACATTGACAAAATAGCGCTGGTTCTTACCTTTCTAACATGTATTACATGTTTATACATAAATGTACAGTTACTCTTCCACTGAACATTTGTCTGGTATGTATTTTTAATTTCTCCAAGCTATTTTGAATCAGTCCCAAGTTCTTCCTAATAAAGAGTGCTGTTACTCTTGTTACTTTTGCTGAAATTGGTCAAATTTGTTGCCATATTAAACTACAAATATTATTAATCATAAATAAAAAGTTTCAACCAGAACATGTGATCAGGTTTTATCCGCTTTTGTGTCGGGATCGGCTGCAGAATGACTTGGCAGTGATGGCTGCCATCTTGTTCTGACGTGAACAAAAACTGTCCACAAACAAGGCCAACAGGTCTAAGTTAAGCAGAATGAAGTGAAAGGTGCAGGAAATCAAAAATCTGATGTCCTCATAGGAGGACGCAGGGTCTCAGGAGGATATTGAGGAACGGAGGCATCAGAGTGCACTGCGGTTACTGCACCAGGTAGACTTTGGGCAATAGCTTTTTTTTAGACTTCTGATTGGCCAACATCTTGTTCTTTATCGCATGCTTGGTTTATATCACCGCCTGTTGGTTTGGTATGCTCTTTACGGTGCTTCAATTGTGTTTTTGTGTTTTCATTTGGACAGAGATTTTTTTTTAACCGTGCTTGTGTGGACAGGGATTTTTATTTATTTTTTTTAGGAAGGAAAAACCTTGTTTTCAGAAGTATTCATGTACATATGGACTAGGCTTGAGTGTTTTTTTTGTCTTTGGTGCAGATTGTGGCAACTTCGGTGTGCCATTCAGACCTTTACCACCTTTTGGAGAATATACATGAAGAGGGCTTCCCAGTCGTCCTTGGCCACGAGGCAGCTGGCATCGTGGAGAGTGTCGGGCCTGGAGTCACTGAATTTCAGCCAGGTCAGTTTAGAATAGTTTAACATTTTAAAATATAGATTATTTGCTGTCTTTCTGAGAGTGGGATTCGAGGATTGATATGTCTCATGTTTGATTGTTGAGTACGGAGCTTGGGCATGTTTAGCCCAGCTAAGCTAAGTGTACAAGGTATTTAAACTGAGATCTATCAGTGCCATTCAGCTAATATTCTTATGACCTACTGTAAAAGTTGGCCTAAATTTATTTGACTTTCACATGTCAACATTGTTTTTTTTCAGGAGACAAGGTGATACCTGTGTTCTTCTCCCAGTGTGGAGAATGCCGCTTCTGCAAGAGTCCAAAGACCAACCAGTGTGAGAAAGGATGGTAAACTCAACTTATCTCCTGCCATCAACTCCATTTTGTCTGACCGACACATTTTATTCAAAATGTCTCTGTCAAGAGAGCGACTTTAGGTGCTGTTTGGCAATACCACAGGACAGATAGTTTAGAGGGTTGTTTGTTTTAATTTTAAAGGAGCTTTATGTAAGAAATCTAAAGCAAATAGTCATAAATCATCCTAATATGTCACAGAGACTAAGGAATAATGTTCATTTAACATACTGATCTCACCGACAACAATAGTACAGCCAGAATATTTGCATTTAAAAAACATTTTTACAGTCCGCAAATCATGTTTATGTTTTGAATTTGTGTTTTGGCCTGTTGCACCACCCACCGCCGTCTACCAGTCACACAGTCAGTAGAGTCTCAGCATCAGTTACAGTTACGACTGAGCTACAGCAGCACGGCAGGCAGCATTAGCAGTGTCCTGGTACATAGCATTAGCAGCCGGCTCCTCTTCAGCTGTATCCCGGCAGCAGCGTTAGCAGTGTCCCGGTACATAGCATTAACAGCAGGCTCCTCCTCAGCTGTATCCCGGCAGCCGGTACATAGCATTAGCAGCATTAGCAGCAGAGAAGCCGGACTTGTTTGAACGGCCCACTGGAAAACCGAAGATCAAGGACACGGCGACGCGGCCCTGCCATGGCAGCCGCCCAAGGGCAAACAAATCAGTCTCCTGCGTGCCGCTGTCCAGCAACCTTGAATCTGTAGGGGAGGGGGGACGGACACAACTCGCAGCAGTATTTGAATTTGAGTGCAGTAACTATTTTGGCCACATTCTTACATACAGCACCTTTAAGCGTGGAGCCTTGAATAGGACAGGACCAGCAATCAAATGTTGTTTCAGATTATTTACATCAAAAAATCTATATTTTCCAGGTCCACTGATCGTCTCAATGAAATGTCACCTTCAGAGTCCAGCTTAACCTGTAAGGGGAAGAAGGTGCTACAATTTACGGGAACCAGTACCTTCTCTGAGTACACTGTGGTTGACCAGACAGCTGTGGCTAAGATCGACCCCGCTGCTCCACTGGACAAAGTCTGTCTGCTTGGCTGTGGGATCAGCACAGGATATGGAGCAGCAGTTAACACTGCTAAGGTGTGTTTGTTTGTAGATCACCTACATCATTATTTTGGATTAAAACAATGGAATGAGACATTTTGTTTAAAATTAAAATTCTTGCTCAGCTTCTGAAAGAGTACGCACTCACTGTAGGACATAAAACCTTTTCATTGATTAATGACATTTATAACTAAGTGTCATGTCCCATTTTCACACAAAAGTATTTAAGCACACCTGATTTATTCTCTTCTCCTTTGACTCAGTTCTCATATGACCCATGACAGACAGTACGGACATTTGCTTACCATAAGCGATGGACCAGGAGCTCCTTCTCACCCCTTCTGATAGTGATTTGTTTGAAGAAGTTCCACAAACTCCATAGGTCCATATGTCTCTCTCTCCATCTCCTTCCATTCAATGTTGACAGCAACTTTGGTTGGTTGACAACTCTAATATCGTAGCCTCAGCAGCAGCTTCAGGAGAAGGTCCCATCTTCGGCGTCCGAGGGACATTGTACCCTCCAGACACCTCTTGCCAACCTACTTGCAATCCAGGAGCTCGAACAACAGGTGACACCACCGCGAGACAGGAATACAAAACCTTTCAGTGCTCATGAACTCCTGGCAGAAAACCACTCTCCAAGCTTCCAGACCACTTCCTCCACCTCTACGCCGATGATGTCATGATACATCCCACAGTCGAAGAAGCCCGGCCTTCCACATTAGCCTTCTCTGAGAGCCATGTGGTATTAAATGCTACACAAACTCCCACTGTTTCAGAGCTGTCTTCTTTCCCAATTTGCGAGCACATGCATCCCTCTGTCTCAGCATCCTTTCTTCTCCTTTTGCTTCTACTTTTCCTATCCCATCTTCTTCTCTTTCTTTTATGATGACTATGTCATCAGGCCCAAAGACATCCAGTTGTTTACAGACGCAGCCCTTTCCATCGGCTTTGGTGGCTACTTGGACAGCAGGTGTTTCTCAACTGAATGGCCATCAGAATTCTCATCCTTTACTTCTTCTTCCACCATCTGCGAAATGTATCTTTCCAGCTTGCAGCCTTTCTTTGGCACAAATGGTCAAAGACATCCATCGCCATCTACTCCAACAACAGTGTTGTTAACATTGTAAACAAGGAACGGTTGGATTGTCCAGACATCATGCAGTTGTTGCAAAGGCTCACCTTGGTTTTGGCCCAGCACCAATTCATTATCCAGACCTCCCACATTGCAGGTCATAAAAACTCAATTACCGACTCACTTTCTCGTTTCTCATTCCAGAAATTCAGACAACTGGTTCCAGCCTTCGACCCTCTTCTGACTTCAGGCCCAACTTTTTTTTTTCTCCACCATCTTTAATTTTTGCCCCACAGCTGGAACTGTTAGTCACTGCTTTGAAAGACACCATTCTCATCAGCAGGGTTCCCTCTCTTCATAGATACATTCACTTCTTCATGAAGCTGTCCTCAGGGGCACTGTGTCCACCCCTGTTCCACTCACACATCAGCATGTTGATTAAAGGCCTCCACAAGGCTGAACCACATCCTATGCTAAAACATTTGCCCTTCACTTTAGACCTGCTTGTCTGTTGCAGCTGAACCCTCCACAGGCTTTCTGTCTCCATTTACAGACAGTCTATAAATTCCTTAGCTTTCTGTGCTGTTAAGGGTTCACAGCTGCTGCTTCTTTCAGGTTCAGGTCAGGTCTTTCAGATAGGCCAATTGGGTAACACTTTACAATAAGGTACACAAAATTAGAGTAGTTACTGAGGAACGAATGAGGAACTAACTATTAGTTAATGGTCAGTTCTTCAGTAACTCATGATCAAATTTCATAGAGGGGTTAATCACGACTTAATAATTAGTCAACTAGTTACTTCATCAGTGCAGAATCATTACTCAATAACCCGTCCATTAGTAACCTTTTTATGTCCTAAAGTAAAGTGACACATAATGAGTAGTCTTTCATTACTTCATCATCATCTTTACAATTAGTTCCTTAACAAATAAAATCACAGACAGCAGGATTCTTGCAAAGAGTTTAATTCATTATTTTCAGACCACATACACATTAATATGACCATCCATGTTATTCTGTACAAGGTGCTGACACACCAAACCAACATCAAAGAACTAGTGGCAACGAAAGCCAGCTGTTGCGTCGTCTACGTCGCCTCACGTCACCCTGTGTCAGTTGCATTTGAATACACTACAAAGACTACACCCAACGCTTGACACTGTCACTCATCTATTTTGGCACTGCCCCATTGTCAAAAGACTCTGGAGTGATATTTGTAATTTTATTGCGAACAATATTAAAAAATAATTTCAGCTGTTTTGGGGGGATGTGCTGTTTGGACTTTTTGACTTTAACAGAAATACGGCAAAACCCATTGAAATATTTACATTCACAAATGTAAGTTTACACATAGAAAACCCTCTTTTGTTGCTTTCATTACATCAATTCCATTAAATTTTCCCTTAATCAAAAGGCAATCAAAACCATTAATATTTGAGATCATTTTAATATTTTCTTATAAACCCTTATCCCCCCTGGCATATGTGATATATGACATATATGTGTAATGTTGAAGATCTGCATTCTGTAAACTTCCTGTCTTAAATAAAGTTGTGGGGGGAAAAAAAAAGGACTACATCCGACGGCCAAGTAGCATGTACGTTCTGCACCTGCGTGAAAGGAAATAACGCAAAAAGGGAAATGCATCAGATCAACAAAGTAGCACGGAGTGAGTGATACATCCTGTCAGCCGAGGGATTTGCCTGGTGCCTAGTGCCGAGGAACTGCATATTGTAAGTTTACATGACAATGGAGACGGTGCCGTTTTCAAAAAATTGCACTCTGGAACCCGTTTTCAGGCACCCAAAACACTGTTTCATTTTCAGGCACCCAAAACGCCACTGCCGTGTAAACGATCGTCCAAAAGGCAACTAAAGTTTACCATTTTCAGTCAAAATCGTTGTCATATAAATGGGACCTTAGAGTCTCATCTACCCCTGTTCACCCATTCCATCCCACCCTCAGCTGACAGGGGACTGCAATCACACTCTTTCATCCCTCAACCCTCATCCCTCTATCCCTTCATTTCCTCAATCCATCATATGCAATAAACTAGTCTAAATCTATATCTTAATTAATGTGGTCTTTGTAAGTGAATTACTGTATGGAGCATTAGCCTAAAGAGCCATGTTGACAAAAGCCTGTTGCACTTTAGGTGGAACCGGGCTCAACATGTGCTGTGTTTGGCATGGGAGCTGTGGGTTTGGCTGCAGTCATGGGCTGCAAGGCTGCAGGAGCCAAGAGGATCATCGCTGTTGACATCAATCCAGAGAAGTATGAGAAGGCCAAGGTGTTCGGTGCGACTGACTTCGTCAACCCCAAGGATCACAGTAAACCCATCAGTCAAGTGCTGTCTGAGATGACTGACGGAGGAGTGGACTACTCCCTGGAATGTGTTGGAAATGTGGGAGTCATGGTGAGGCAGATAGAGAGGTTTGCATAAAGATTTGATACAAATTGGCTCAATAAGACTCAAGATATGTACGATTTTTTTTCCCCCAAGAAGTGTGCTGTTTTTGCTGTTTCTTCATCTAGCGCAGTGCCTTGGAGTCTTGTGTGAAAGGTTGGGGTGTCAGCGTTCTCGTTGGCTGGACAGACATGCACGATGTAGCTACCCGACCCATTCAGCTCATCGCTGGACGCACATGGAAGGGCGCCTTGTTTGGAGGTGAGACAAATATAACCATCACCACTGACTTAGAAATCTCTGGTAACTAAATTGCTGTGGGCTTGTTCTCCGCAATTGCCTTTTACTAAGCCCAGCCCCTTTGTGATGGTCCATCAAGCTGTCGGAGCTTACATGAAGCCCACACTGCAACTAGCTGCATCCCCCTGAGGAAATATCAAATTTCTGGAAATACAAAAAACCAGTTTCAGAGAGAAGCAGACTAAAGGGTCTACATAATGTGTTTGAAGAATATATCCAGGATGTCAAAGTCGCTCAGCTAAAAACAATAAATATAAAGGAAAATTTTGCTTATTTTCAACCAGCTGTGTGTCATTTCAGTGTGTGCAGATGAATAATGTTTGGCTTCTCCCATGCCGCCAGCACCTGGTCCTCCGCCATCGGTTGGAAAAGCTCTGGGGACAGCCAAACACTGTTCGTCTGCACAAACTGCAATGACACACAGCTGGTTGGAAATAAGCAGTTTAAGTTTACCTGTTTACCTTCATTGGTTCCCGTAAAGCAGGGTAGGTCTTTATTCAGTGTTATAATCATCAAAAATCAAAAGCAGCCTGTACATTCAGTGGGCTACAACTTCAGTAGCTAGCTGACTAACGCTGCAACTTCAAGGGTTTGATTTTGGTTTTGGAATGGGGAGGAAATGTGTATCTCCTTTCAGCCTCTCCAGGTAATAAGTGTCATAAATACACGTGTTTACACAATGTTTATTTTAAAATCCACAAAACTAGCCTGAAAATAAAAAAAAAATCTGAAATGATTGCTGTTGATGTTGATGAGAGTCTGTGGAGCAAAGCTGTGTAGTTGTCAGGCCCTTGTCAGAGCTGGCCGATGCCACACTATGATTGGGGCG
Source organism: Epinephelus awoara (assembly GCA_035609425.1). Lineage (NCBI taxonomy): Eukaryota > Metazoa > Chordata > Actinopteri > Perciformes > Serranidae > Epinephelus > Epinephelus awoara. Next base: position 30,637,226 of record CM069309.1, read on the forward strand.
TGGGACTTAGCAAAGGGTCAATCATCTCACTAGCTGTACTCTAGCTAAGATGCCATGCTCTTATCATGTGATTTTGTGGCTTAGGCTTTAAAGGTAAGCATGGTGTGCCTCAGATGGTTAAAGACTACCTGGACAAGAAGGTGAAGCTGGATGAATTCATCACTCACAACATGACTCTGGACCAGGTCAATGATGCCATTGAACTGATGAAGCACGGCAAATGGTAGGTTTACAGTCCTACACACTCTTCTCAATATATAACTCAACAACGACACAGACAAATTTAATAGGTGCAGGTCTGCTCCTTTCTCTTTTATTTTTATTTTGCAGCATCCGGACTGTCCTGAATGTCTCTCAACAGTAAACCACTGCGCCAGTGACACTCAACACTATTCAGTGGATTACGTGAAGACTATCAGAATCATCTGTAGTGTTGATGTAAGCAAAAGCTTGGAGCAAAATAAATGGTCTAAACATCAGAGTGGTCTCCTTTTTTTGTCCTGGTGTTGTATTGTATGTCGCTGGAATGGAGTTTAGGGTATCTGTTGTGGTCTATTATTTACGATATGCTGCTTCAGACGGCGGCACGATGGTGTGGTGGTTAGCACTGTCGCCTCACAGCAAGAGGGTGCAGTTATTTACTGCCAGCTAAGAGGTCAGGATCAGCCAGCAGCAGTTCTGCGCATGTGCAATTTGCAGTCTGGACGTGCAGAGTTAACATCTCCTGCTCTGACTGCTGCTGGGAGGGAGGACTGGGCCGCCTGTGAGTGCTTTGGGGCGAGAGAGGAGCCCACGGCAGCATCCGCTGCTCGTTGAGAACAGTGATATGTGCTCTCACAACAGAGTCTCCAGAAGTCTTCAATAACATCAGAAAAAGTCACTAGATTTGTCGCTAGTGGGGGTGGAGGGGTGGAAGGGTGGGGTGGGGGGGGGGGGGGGGAGCAGAGGTAGAGGGAGGTGTGGCTCATGACAGACTTTGTTTTGGTCTACAGGCAGTGCACAACAGCAAACCTAGCGGTGAAACGATTTCACTTTTTGCCCCTTTAACGCAATTTTTCAAAGCTCATCAAATCAGTCAGAAATTTTACTTATCACTTTCTTTGCCCACTGTTGGAAGCCAGTGTCCATCTTGCCAAGTTTAGACTAAACTGCAATATAGAATCAGATGTATTCATATGTTTCTTTACCTCCCATAAGTTACATTTTTGTTTACTGTTTAGATGACTCAAATAGGCGCTCTAAATCCATATCAATAGCAACGTATCACAAAAAAGCTCTCTTCCTTATTTGGTGTAATGTTAACTTCATTATATTAGCTTCCTTAAGTCTACGAACAACTAAAGAACTACAGACTTCAGGAGGTGCAGAGCAGACCCCCTTCCCATCTTCATAAAGAGAGACTGTGTGGAAAAAGTTCAGAGCTTCAAATTCCCGGGAACCCACATATTAGACAATCCCTCCTGGTCCACCAACACCATGGCTGCTGTCAAAAAGGCACAACAGTGTCTGTACCTCCTGAGAATTCTTAAGAAAACTAATCCAGTGACCCTCTAACATGTCACAATAAAGAGTGTCCTTACATACTACCTCACAATCAGGTACACTGGCTGCTCAGCAGCTGACAAAAAGTTTTACAGAGGGTCATTAACATAGCCCAAAAAATGATCAGCTGCTCTCTTCTCTCACTTCAAGACATTGCAAACACACACTACCTCTCCAGAAAGCCTAACCACCACCTGTTTGACCCCCTGCCCTCAGGCAAACTCAGACCACCAGACTCATGAACAGTTTCTTTCCTAAGTGCATTCACACTCTCAATCAACATACAAAATGAACAGCCGTAGTGCTCTCTCAGAAGCACTCTCATAACAACACTCTAATGACATTTTATTTCTACATGGCAATTATCTGATCTTATTTGTGCAATAACCACTGTGGTCAGGGCAATTTGTTGACTCTGGCACTTTTATAGCTACCTCTTTATTTTGTGTACAATAAGGTTTTTGTAGTGTGCTTATCTCTTTTAATATTGTATGCAATATGTGTCTTTTTTAAACTCTTATGCACCAACCAGGAGTGACACTCCTAATTTATTTGTATCCTGCACAATACAAGACAATAAAGGCTTTCTATTCAATTTTATTCTATTCAAACTCCAAAATTATATCCTCATTTCACCTCTTCCACTCACCACTCTACTACCCCATGAGCCAATGTTGTATTTAACTAAGCTAATATTTAACTCACACTGACCCAACAGCAATCATGATTAGAGGCCTTTCTCTCATTAAGAGAAGGAAATTACAAATAGGCTTATAAACATTATGTGTATAGTACGTACAGTATCCTAGCCTGATGTGTTAGCCTATTTATTAACTTTCTGTACATCTGCTAATTTAGCAGGGGATAATCCACTAACATGCTTTAATGCACATGTTTATTTGATTAAGGTATGCTGTTAATATAGAATCTGGTTCGTTCGACGTCTTACTCTTTAAAGGAGGACACAAATGGTCTTTTCTGCTGTAGCCAAGATGGCGGCCGGCTGGGACGTCGGCTCCTGAGCGCTAAGAGACCTCCTGTCTGTTTCTGTACACCGACACCGTTTCCCTCAGTGGAAACGAACCCTGTATTTACTTGTATTTTCATAGATAAGAAACAGGAGGACACGGCAGCCCATCTGTTGCACGTTTTCAGCTAGCCTGTGGACTGGAAAGCCCGCCGCATCGAGGGGCCACATCGGCAGCTGTCTTCCCGTGCAACGACCTCCGCATCTCGGCATAAGATCCTGAAGGAGGCTGTGCTGAGACGCTCCGGATGTTCCCACTACCCTAAACCGGGTGATAATCCTCCTCACGGGACTGGTGCTGCTGCCTTGGCGCAACACTCCTCTGCTCGGACTCCTCTCCCAGGGACCCCAGCACACGGTCCGGACGCTGACCACCCACCACCTTCCCCCGGTGAGCCGCGGTTGTCCTCTCCTCGTCCCCTCTTCCCCCCAACCACTCTGACACTGGGGGACTCCATAATGAGAAACATCCGTTTCTTTAACGCTGCCACTCGCTGTTTCCCTGGAGCCACAGTCCCGGTCATCCTGGATAAGCTCCCGGGGCTGCTGCGCTCACTACCGTCCTCCATTAACCAAGTGGTAATACATGTTGGGAAGAACGATTTAGCTCGCCAACAGTCTGAGCTTACCAAAAAGGATTTCAGTGCCCTTTTTTAACTTTTTAAGCAGCTGTGGAAAGTCCGTTTTTATCTCCGGCCCGATCCCCTCACTTGGGCGTGGAGCGGCACGCTTCTCCCGGACCCTCTCTCTCCACACCTGGCTCCTGTCCGCCTGCAATGCCCATGGCCTTGGTTTTATTGACAATTTTAATCTGTTTTGGAACCTTCAGGACCGACGGACTGCACCCCAACAGGCTGGGTAGCCACTGAAGTGTAAGATTTAATTACCAATCAGAAGAATGTTTATTAATCAAGTAACTATTTTCATTGATAAATGTGTTCATTAATCAGGTAAATGCTTTATCTTGCTTAAGTTGATTAAGACTGAAGACTCAGCTCATATAGAGATGTGCTATGTATTCATGCATGATAGAAACACTTCACTCAAGCCTGAGTACTGAGAGCACACAGATGTATTACTGAGAACACACACACAGATGTACTGACTGAGAACACACACACACACACACACTCGAAAGTTAAAGCTGTACCAGGGACACATACAAAGTCCTTGGGTCTCACATACTTTTAAAAACAGGTGTGCCTGAAACCAAAACATTGTGACAAATAGATGCAAGGAGTCCCCTTGAATGAGTACACACTTGCATGTTTTGAAGTCCGTTCGGGAGGCGGGGAGCGGGGTCGCGAGCTTTCTGGCACGGCTCGGGACCTTGACTTTTTGCCTCCACACCACATGCTATCCGCAAACATCCAGCACGCTGTTCAATCTGCTCCACATGACTGACTTTTGACACCACACGCCCCCTCCACGGAAACTCTACCTCCACCTGCACCAGTAGTGGCACCGAGTACTGTTCCCCCTGCCAGCTCCCCCTACCGGTCTCATTTGTCACTAACACTCTCACCAGAAACATTCCCGATAGAGATCATCATAAGGTACAGAGCACCCCGTCCACACAGCAAACCCCGTGACAATAACATCCTGCACCCCACTTCCATACATTGCACAGGTGATGAGCGCATGTTCAGCACGAACATTAACTTGGCCGTGCTGAACGTGCGCTCTCTTTTAAATAAAACTTTTAGCATAAATGACCTGATTTTAGATAATAATATTGACAGCATTCTTTTAACAGAGACATGGCTTGGCACTGACGCACCAGTTGTTCTCACCGAGGCCTGCCCATCAAATTTTAACTTTTTATTCTCTACTAGGGGGGTAAAAGAGGAGGCCGAACTGCATCTATAACCAAAAGTACACTATACTCAAATGAAGTTTCTTTTAACAGTTACATATCATTTGAGCATCATGCCTTTGTTTTTAGCAGTCCTGATACTATGTCTAGAGATTTTTTAAACCTTTTAACCTGCATGGATTTTAAACAACACGTCACACAGTCAACTCACAATAGAGGACACACCCTGGACCTGGTCATAACCTGTGGCCTGTCCACTGGTATGTCCTCTGTTGTTGACCTGGCTGTGTCCGACCACTACTGTGTGTATTTTAACATCACCAGTTTTAGCCATCAGGAGGCCCCAGTGAGAACAGTGAGGAAATGCTACCTTACTTCTGAAGTGGCTGTAAATTTTATCCTGATTTTACAGAGCATTCCTGCTGAAATTTTACCTGCACCCTGTGATTTTATAGTGGACAATTTTAACAGTAAATTAAAGTCAACACTTGACTCAGTGGCTCCACTTTTAACAAAAACAATAAAAACAAAACATACACCCCCGTGGAGAAATGATGCTATCAAAAGACTGAAAAGAAAATGCAGGAGTGCAGAGAGGAGGTGGAGAAAAACAAAACTGACTATTCATTATGAAATATTACGTGAACAACTCAAAACCTACAATAATGCGGTCAAACAGGCAAGAATATCCCACTTTTCAAAACTCATTACAGATAATAAAAACAAGTCCAAATTCCTGTTCTCCACCTTCGATCTTTTAACTAGCATTAATTTTAATAAACCATCCAAGATGTCAACGGACGCCCTCTGCGAGGACTTTGCAGACCACTTCAGAAGTAAAATCGATGACATCAGATCCAGTCTTTTTTACCAACAGAATGTAATTTTTAACACACCTGGATCATTGCTTTTACCTGAGGAAACACTGGAGAGTTTTGCCCTGGTTGATGCAAGGACACTTGGTCGGGTTTTTTCCCAACAACCTGCCTTTTAGATCCTATTCCCACATCACTTTTAAAAACATTTTATGGGTTCTTTGAGGAACAGATTTTAAATATAGTGAATTACTCTCTTCAGACGGGTGTCTTCCCCACTGCCTTCAAAACGGCAGTGGTGAAGCCCCTTCTGAAGAAGAGTAATTTAGATCCCAACATTTTTAATAATTACCAACCTGTATCCAACTTACCGTTTTTAAGTAAGATTTTAGAAAAACTGGTTTTTCACCAAGTAAATTATTTTTTAAAAGGAAACAATATTTTAGAGAAATATCGATCTGGTTTTAGGATGAACCACAGTACGGAGACAGCCCTTTTAAAGATTTTAAATGATATCAGGTTTAATGCGGATTCACAAAAACTCACATTCTTGGTACTACTGGATCTAAGCGCTGCCTTTGATACAGTAGATCACCACATTTTATTAAACAGACTCAGAAACCTGGTGGGCCTCTCTCGTACTGTTTTTAACTGGTTCAGCTCTTATCGCACAGATCTTTGTTTCTTTGTAAGTATGGATACATGTTCCTCCAGAACACTTGAAATCAGGTGTGGGGTGCCCCAAGGGTCGATTTTAGGTCCACTTCTTTTTAATCTATATATGCTTCCCCTTGGGGACGTCATCAGGAGGCACGGCATCAACTTCCACAGTTACACAGAGTTTGATCCTGTCCTGTAAGGAGTGCAGACTCAGGTGCATGTATATAATAAGAACTATCATTGCTTTGTTAAATTTTTGGTATGTTTGTTTGAATTGCTATTGCCATTCCCTGTGTCAGTGTGGATTTTCTCCGGGTTTTCTGGTTTCCTCCCACAGTCCAAAGACATGCAGGAAGCAAACCCTAATATTTGCAAAACTGATTTTCAAGGTATAAGTCCAAGGTCTCTCCTCCTCACTCCTGTCCTGCGGTTATTGTCCTCTCTTGACTCCTCGCTTGGTTACTCTTGTCTTTGCAGCAACAATGGCAACAGCTGGTAAAGTGAGTATAATCCAACAAGTGGGCACTCATTATGTGATGTATTTGGGTTTTTTGGGGGGGTTTTTGTGCGGTGTGCATGAATATTGTCAATTTCATGACACACCTGTGTATTTATACACACACACTAAAAATTAGGATGGTAGATTCTTCTGTGCACATGTATTGTGTGCACTTCACATTTGTGTATATGAGGCTGGTTAATTAACTGGAGAGTGAATAATTGAAAAAACAATGTACCTGATGTGAGGGTTTAAGTACTTTCCTGTGCAGTGTTTTACTGTGTATCTGGTTAAAGATATGTAGTTACAGTAAGTATTTCTCCTAAACAATAGTAAGTATCTTAATTTCACTGCAATAGAACCTGTAATTGGTAAGTAATAGTTAAGCCATAGGATAGCTTTACCTTAACATACCATGTCTTTCTGTTACATTCTCTCTGTCCTCCCTGCCTGTGAAATATGTCATTATCTGTTATCACTTGGCACACAGTTTGAAACTATACAGTCAGTTTTATGTAACTATTGTTGTTGACCTTAGTGTAGATGAGCACTGCACGATCGTTTGCAAAGGAAAAGTAATTCACACAAAATGGATGTTGTTTTTTAATACAAGAAATACTGACTATGGTAGTTTTTAAATTTGTTCTGTGAATTACACTATAACAATAATAATAATATTATAATAAGGATATGATGGGGCACTATCAAGCATTTACACTCGGCCAGCAGCAACCCTGGCTAAGACAATTCCAAGATTTAATTGCCACTTAATAAGAACTATCATTGCTTTGTTAAATTTTTGGTATGTTTGTTTGAATTGCTATTGCCATTCCCTGTGTCAGCGTTGGTTTTCTCCGGGTTTTCTGGCTTCCTCCCAACGAGTTAGTTTATTTGACTAACTCGTGTTAGTCAAATAAACTTGTGTGGACCTAAAACTGTTGCTTTTTTTATTTTCAAAGATATTTTTTGGGCATTTTGCCTTTAATGAACAGGACAGGTAAGTGTAAGATTGGAGGGGGGGGGGGGGGCACTGTTTTTCAGCACTACCTTCTTCTCTGTAGCTGATGTAAGGTGAATTACTCCTGTGTGGGATCAATAAAGTTCTTATCTTAGCCATCTGAGAAGATCAAATACATTCTTTTTGGTACCTAACTGTTTCCCAAGTATATTAGTGCGTGTGTGAAGGAATAAACGAGAGGCATTAACGTAAATTTCTTTGAAGAAAGGCCCTTATTAAATGAAGTCCATTCACTTGTATTAGTTTACAGAGCAGCCTTGCCACATCCAATATGGCGGCGACATTGACGTACGTTGTTTGCTTGATATGATACTGTTCTGTGCGGCAGTCAGTTGATTTGACATTGAAATGGGCCTCTAGATGAGTGTTGGCACTGAATTACAGCACAGACACTGCAACATTATAGCCTTCTTATTGCTAATGTAGCATGTTGCTTTTACAGTAAATGTGAAACACTGACAATATGTTGCTTTATCTGTCTCTATCTTCACTCAGTATTCAGAGTTCTACAAATTTTCATGGCACTGTTATCCAGTAGTTTTTGTTGGGTAATGTCTTGTGGTGTCACCGCCTGTAGGTCATCAGGTGTAAGGCAGCAGTGGCCTGGGAGTCCAACAAGCCTTTGGTGATGGAGGAGGTTGAGGTAGCTCCGCCCCAGGACAACGAGATCCGCATCAAGGTGAGAGATGTCCACTATCACAAGACATACATTTACACACACAGTGCAGTGTTTCCCACAGGACAGGAATCTATTTGTGGTAGTGTGGTCAGGGGGGGCGCGTACGCACGTTTCTGCAGCTGTTGATCCTTTGGCGACACTTAGAGGTGATGCTGGGAAACTGTTATAATAAAGAAATGTGAAAACAATTAGTCCTCAGAGTGATGTGCACATCACAGACACATGAACAATTAACACTAATGAACAATTAACTCACCCACGTGTCTGCAATTAGATGAGTGGATATAAAAGCATGTGCAAAGTGGTGCAGAAAATACCGTTAACAACAATGGCTGCATTAGCAGTATTAGAAGACATTGCAAACGGTGCCATAAGAAGAGAGCGTGTGTTCAGAGACAGAGAGGATTTACCAGCACATGATGACAACTGGCTCATCAGCCGCTTTAGGTTCCCGAGGGCAATTCTCCTGGAACTGTGCGCAGAGCTGCGGCCGGCCTTGGAGCGCGACACGGTGAGGAGCCATGCGCTGCCTGTTTCCGTACAGGTGCTGACCACATGGGGCTCCTAGCAACAGGGGCATTCCAGAGGGAGCTGGCTGACCGATCGGGACTGTGCCAGTCGACCTGAGCCGAGTCATGCCAGCTGTGTGGGACGGAATTATCCGCATGTTAGCCAGGTATATCAAATTCCCATACAGTGCAGCTGAACAGGCCAATATTACAGCGACCACAGCCAGTTTTCCTAATGTTATCGGAGTTATCACTGCACACACATTGCTATAAAAGCGCCATCACAGGATGAATTTGTTTATGTCAACAGGAAGCATTTTCATTCGATCAATGTACAGATCATATGTGATGCGCAAAGGCAATTAACCAACATTGTGGCGAGGTGGCCTGGTTTAACGAACGATTCATACATTTTGACTAACAGCATGGTTGGGAACAGACTACAAGCTGGCACTGTGCGCGATGGGTGGCTTCTTGGTGAGTAAATCATTTATTCGTTTAATTGTCCTATAATATTACTCCCCCTGATGCGCATTGAGCATGTGCGCCCCCAAATATTACCCTGTCTTCACAGCATCAGTACTAGTCAGTGGTTAAAGTTAGTGACTTGCTGTTTTTTGCTGGTTAAACTGCAGCTTCAGAGCTTTCTAACAAGCCCCTGGTTGCCTGTGTGTGTAAAGTACTCATGTCAATAAACCCGTGCGTAAAGTGTGACATTTCTTAATCAGGCTCATCTTTTCCCCGGCACACTTCTGCATTCATTTACAACAATAGTGTGTGATCCATGTAAGTGGTGCATAAAATTAACAAATGGCAACTGTAAATCCAGTTAACATAATTGTCTGCTTTCAACTGACCCCAGGCGACCGTGGCTACCCACTTAAGAAATGGCTGATGACCCATGATGTCTATTTAAATATGATTTGCATATTTAAATAGGGGCGTGGACAGGGAGGGGCCGGGTACTCCAACATGTGTGCTCAATTCCACGTTGATTGGGATGTACAAAGGAAATGTGCTTGGATTCATGTGTACGCACAGATTCATACATCTGGATATTTTTGTGCGTACGACGTTTTCTGGATTTAAGCGTACGCCATGTTTCAGTAGGAAATCCACTTAAGTCTTTGTACATGAGGCCCCAGGTGTTTTAAGTGCGTCTTTACGATGCATACCCCCACCTTTTGCACTGGAATTGTAACAACAAGCTACATTCACAGACAGTGTGTCCCATTATAATGTGTTTATGAGCGAGGTCAAACAGGTAGCTCCAAAAGCGGAAAAATCTATATGTGGCAAAGATAATTTATTCATGGCGCAGATAAATGTATGTATGGGAACCACTGCAGTGTGTTACTACTTGAGGTGTGCAGAGATGACATTAGGATAGAAGACTGTAACTCACATTAAACACACAGTTGTTAAAACTATAAAAATGACCTTTTGTTATATTTGCTAAAACTGTCACTACATCCACACAGAAGCAAAGGAGACAGATAGTCTGCAAAAAAGAAAGAAATCAAGTTCCTGCTCCCACTTCTTGTGCTTTTAATGGCATTTGCAAGAATCTACCACAGCTCACAGAAAACAACCAATCAGAGCTGAGGAGTTTCTAACGCAGCTGTCAATTACTGCTCATGAACTGTCAGACTAGGCAGCGCTCAGTCTGACTCCCCAGATGTCGTCTATGGGTAAAAACCTGCCACTGGCCAGCTATGTATTCTGGCATTCTCCCTTCTTTCTGCTATCTGCGAGTTACCATTTTCAGAATCCCTCTCACTATGGAAAACAACAACAGCCTCCATGCTAACAGCTTACACGCTGAAAATACGAAGTTCTGAAGTTTGGATCGTGCAAGATCGTCTTGCAGATCTCTCATGCCCAGTGTTGCTCTGTTTTCCGTCAAGACCGGTCAGAGTTGATTTGCAACGTTTCGAAATGCCTCCAGTCAAGGGATATCTGAATTCGATACTTTTTGCACTGATCCTGGACTGTCCCAACTCCCCATCACATCAGCAAATTTTCCATTGCTGCAGCCTCTGGAGCCACTCTCCTCCCATGAGTTTGCTCGGTTATCAGGAGCTAACACACCAGCAGGGCTAACACCAAACACTGAGCCAGTAAACGTTTTTAACAAACTCACACTGATGGTGAAAAGGCTCGCTAGCCGTGTGATGTTACAAGTTAGCCCTGTCACTGTGTGTCTTCCCCCCCCCCCCCCCCCGGCACTATTTGGCAAGGGCACCATCATCTTAGCACTGCCCAGGACAATTGCGATTGATTTAGAGAAACACCAACAAGCAACAACAAGCATTTATCCCTACAGCAGAATGATAATATGGAGATCCCAGACCATCTCTAGTACTGACACATTACTGTGGAGGTAAGTCTGGCTACACAAGACTAGGCAGCACTGATCAAATATAAATTAAGATTCTGTAACTTCATTGCTTATTTCTTGCCTCAAATGTTTTCAGAAACATATTTTAGTGTACTGTTTAGCTGTTTAGCTGCTCCAGTCAGTGGTTTGGCTAAACCGTTTCCAACATCCAAACGGTCACAGTAAAGACAGCCTTCAGTTGACAAGAATAACTTTAAATTCCAATTATGCTGTGTTTGTGTTTATCTATATATCAACTGTTTATTTTTATTTTTAATGGAGGATATTAAGAGAGACTAGAAGCAGTCCTGCCAGGTATTGGCACAAACAGAGCAGTAGCGGAAGAGTCACAGGTGAGGCCCAGGCTTATAAGTTACAAGTAAATGTAGATATTACTATACTAGTAAACATGTGGTGACTCACATCATCAGTGTGTATGTAATTCTATCTAAATACATCTATGTATTTTCACATGTAGTTACTTGATATAATGGCTAATTGTAGCCTTTACTGTTGTGTTTATCAAAGTAAAGTAAATGAAGCGCGACTAGAGGTTAACCGTTTGTGTACCAAATTATTGGTGGGGACATTTCAGCACTCGCTGGGTATTGGTGTGGACACGACTCCACCGTCCCCACTTAAAGTTGCCATGTTAACACAGCACTCCTAGATGTTATCCTCCGATACCCCGAATGAGTTTTGTGGATTAAGAAACTAAGTTACACTGGACTTCTTGTCGGCGTGAGGGTCAGTAAGTAGGCCTACTGTCTGTATTTTCATTCTAAAGTGGCCATTTCCTAACGCTGAGGACACGCGTCCGTTCGACTGCTGCTGTGCAGTCCACTATATTAAAAAGTATTATACTTACTAGTGAGTGCTGTCAGGTTTTTCTGCTTTGCTGTAATATTTTGGACCGGCACCCAATTACACTTTGAGACTTTTGAGTGAGCACGCCGAGTTTGCTGAAGACTTATCTCCATACACAACAGTACGAGCCAGCCGGCAGTGACCTCCTTAAGATGGAGGCGACGTTGACGCACAGTAGCCAGAGGAACGAGTCATCTATGATTATATATATCTATGGGAATAACGCTGTTATAAATAAACAGCGTTACTAATGGCGCTACTTTTTTCAGCAACGAGTAATCAAAAACTTACTGTCTCCCCCATTATAACGCCGTTACCTTTACTCATAATGAAATGCGCCGTTACTTGGCTTTACTTGAGTTCATTGAAGCGGCTTTCATCCAAGCAAGCAAGTTTTTTTTCTTTGGTGAGGGCACATGAGGGGGAAGGGAGGGCGAGACAACCGCATAGGGAGGAAGCCGGAGTACCTGGAGAAAACCCACGCTGACACGGGGAGAACATGCAAACTCCGTACAGAAGGGCACCCCCACCTGGGATCAAACCAGGAACCCTCTTGCTATGAGGCGACAGTGCTAACCACCACATCACCGTGCCGCCCCCATTTAATGATGTTTGATATAAATCTGAATAAAACATACTACAACATAACATAAAACAACATAATATAAAAGTGTTGCTAGTGCTACTGAACCCACTGAGAGTGAACACTCATAATCCTGTCCCCTTAATTGTCTCTGTGCTTACATTGTTTCTTTACTGTCTTTGCTGCAGATTGTGACGACTGCTGTCTGCCATTCAGACCTGTACCACCTTTTTGAGAATATGCATGAAGACGCCTTCCCAGCAGTCCTCGGCCACGAGGCAGCTGGCATTGTAGAGAGTGTCGGGCCTGGAGTGACTGAATATCAGTCAGGTCAGTTTGGAATGGTACAACATTGTGAGATACATACTTAGGTGACTGTCACATAGCAACATTTTTTTTGTCTTTCAGGAGACAAGGTTATCCCTCTGTTCATCTCTCAGTGTAGAGAATGTCGCTTCTGTAAGAGTCCAAAGACCAACATGTGTGACGTGGCATTGTGAGTAAAACAAGCACTCATCTCTGTCCATCCATTGCACTCCACAGACAGAAACATTTTTACTCTATGTGTCCCTGTCAGTGTTTTTCAAAATAAGCTTATTGCAAATATTCAGTGAACACTCTAATAGGACAAGAGCAGCACTCAAATTTTGTTTCAGGTTTTAACGTCAAAAAAATAAACTCTTGTTCAGATCCAGTGGTCGTTACGAAGTGATGTCCGGCCCAGAGTCCAGGTTTACCTGTAAGGGGAAGAAGGTGCTGCAGTTTTGTGGAACCAGTACCTTCTCTGAGTACACTGTGGTTAACCAGATGGCTGTGGCTAAGATCGACCCCGCTGCTCCTCTGGATAAAGTCTGTCTGCTCGGCTGTGGGATCTGCACAGGATATGGAGCAGCAGTTAATACTGCTAAGGTGTGTATGTTTGATTGTCATTATTTTAGACTGAAACAACGAAATGGGAAATTTGTGTTTTGTTTTAAAATTCTTGCTCAAATTGGAAAGCCTCTGAAAGAGTAAACACTCATCATGGAACACTAAGCCTTTCCGTTATTTATTACGGAGCATTAACAAGTCTCAACTAAAGAGCCATGTTGACCACAGTCTGTTGCACTTTAGGTGGAACCGGGCTCAACATGTGCTGTGTTCGGCCTGGGAGCTGTGGGTTTGGCTGCAGTCATGGGCTGCAAGGCTGCAGGAGCCAAGAGGATCATCGCTGTTGACATCAATCCAGAGAAGTCCGAGAAGGCCAAGGTGTTCGGCGCGACTGACTTTGTGAACCCCAAGGATCACAGTAAACCCATCAGTGAAGTGCTGTCTGAGATGACTGACGGAGGAGTGGACTACTCCCTGGAATGTGTCGGGAATGTGGAAGTCATGGTAGGGATGCTAGATTTTATGTGGTTCAAGAATACATTAAGATGTTAATTAACTATTAAAATAACATATTCCGAACAAAGACAAGTGAAGTTCCAGTGGCAGGTACTGGAGAAGAGCTTTGTGTCATTCATTAAGTTACTCTTGGCAACTTTTCCTCAGCTAGTCCAGAGATTTGGGCCAGCAACTTTCTGGTTACAAGCTCTCTGACTTTGTGCTGTTTCTTCATCTAGCGCAGTGCCTTGGAGTCATGTGTGAAAGGTTGGGGTGTCAGCGTGATTGTTGGCTGGACAGACATGCAAGACGTTGCTGCACGACCCATTCAGCTCATCGCTGGACGCGCATGGAAGGGCTCTGCATTTGGAGGTGAGACAAATATGACCACCACCACTAATGAATCTCCGGTAACTGAATGGCTTTGGGCTTATGTCCTGCCATTATCTAAGTAGCTGTATTCTAGATTGGTGGCACAGTGGTTAGCATTGTCACCTCACAGCAAGAGCGTTCCAGGTTCACACCCCGTGGTGGCGGAGCCCTTCTGTGCAGAGTTCTCCCTGTGTCAGCGTGGTTTTCCTCCGGGTACTTGGGTTTCGTCCCACAGTCCAAAGACATGTAGGCTAGGGTAATTGGTGACTCTAAATTGCCCTTAGGTGTGAATGTAAGTATCAATGGTTGTCTGTGTCTGTGATAGTCTGACGATCTGTTCAGGGTGTACCCCATCTCTTGCCGAAAGTCAGCTGGGATCAGCTCCAGGCCCCCGTGACCCTAACAGGATAAGCGGTTACGGAAAGTGAACGAATGTATACTAGATAAGACTCTAAAGCCCCTTTTACACTGCCAGATTTTCCATGAATGTTGGACCGTTTTGCTGGCAAGCTGCGAGCGTTTAGACACACAGAGCCGGATTGGTGAGTCGATCCAAGGTGCCCAGTTTTCCGCCTCATATGGTAGTCATATTGGCGGAACCCTTTTAGTTTAAAAAGACAGAGGCGGCCTTCCGCAACGGGAGGGGCTGTTGATGACTTGTTAGAGGAGCTGTTGATGATGCTGCATATGTGACCCACTGGCGGTGGATAAAACAGGAACCAGCTGATAGCAGGAATTAGCGAGCAGCTAGTAGCAAGAGGGAAATGCAAACCTGACAGACACTGTAAAGATGAGCAACTGGGGAGTGTAAGGAAAATGCTCAACTTCAGCAAACACTGAAATGACAAGAGAAACCACGGAGAAAAGTTACAGCCAACGGGATCACTTTAATTGCAGAACTCAGTATACAGCTTGTCGGTACAACAGTATACCAGCAGAAACAGCAATACAGTGAAAACAGTGAAACAGTCCCAAAAAGTCACCCTTCAAATGCTTTTATAATGGGCGTCTGATCATTCATGTATATGTGTGTGTGTGTGTGTGTGTGTGTGTGTGTGTGTGTGTGTGTGTGTGTGTGTGTGTGTGTGTGTAAGCCCTCCTGTACACCCTCCTTGCCCTCGCAAACGAAGAGGCTATAACCGTCAGATGACAGGGACGGCGAAGGACGGGCCGACTTACAAGAGAATCGCCTGAGTACTGACTAGCCACGGCTTCCCTCCAACGTCACTGTTTATGTCACATGCTGAGCTGCATGTTTTGTTACTTGCTCACGCCCCCCATTGTCCCGAAAAAGGCACATTCTGTATAAACAAAATGCCGCCCTCCCAGATTTTGTTTTTATACTGCCAATGCTGAAAAAAGACTGATTGGGCTTTTCTGCAAATTTGCATAATTCCTGGGCTTAAGTTTATATTTTATCATTTAGACTTTTATGTTTTTATTTTGTGATTTTAGGCTTTAAGGGTCGGGATGCTGTACCTCAGTTGGTGAAAGACTACCTGGACAAGAAGGTGATGGTAGATGAATTCATCACTCACAACATGACTTTGGACCAGGTCAATGATGCCATTGAACTGATGAAACAAGGCAAATGGTATGTTTATACAATACAATATATATATATACAATACAATTTTCTACCATTCATGACTTAACAGTATCACAGAGAAGTTAATATTCATATCTTTTTTTTTTTTTTTTTCTTACAGCATCCGGACCATCCTGACTGTTTCTCCACAATAAGACCACTGTGTTGCTTTCAGTGACCATGAAGTAACTCTGTAATTTATCACTATATGATACAAAATCTTAGCATAATATTCACACAAATAATGCAATACCCATAATAAAGAAATCTCTTAAATTATGCACATTACACATGCCTGATTTGAACAGTGAATACTATTCACTATTCAGGAGTATGTGCATATCGTGAGAATTATCTGCAGTGTTCACATAAAGAAAGCTAAACATGTCTGGTGTTTATAGAGCAAAATAAATGATGTTGACAGATGGGGTCTGTGGCCTCCTTGTTTGTGTTCTGGTTTTATGGTGTTGTAAGTCATTGGCACAGCATTTACATATCTACAGCATGTCTTTGAATGCTCTGTTAAACTGTTTTAAGTGTCCGTCAAATAGTTTTCCCTCAGATTTACTCAGACCAGCCTAATCATATCAACATTTGTTTAACTTGGCAGACAGCATTGTAAATATTCTGCTAGGATGTGCTCCAGGATTTATCCCTGAGCAGCTTCTGCCTGTTTATTGAAGAATTTACAATAAAGGATCCAATATTGCAGACACCAGGTACACTAAATGAAATGACATGAGGCCATATAGGTACATAAACAGCTGTTGTTTGGCACTGTGAGGTTTTATGGTGAAGAAATTACAGGTCATGATTGTTCTATGTTGAAGCTGAGAGGGACCATGATTTGATTTTAATTGTTCATCATTATGATCTTGGGAAAACATAAGCTGATTCAGCAGCATCTTCATTGAGGTTGAACCACACTAGATTTACTGTGTTACCTTGTTTCAATCATGCAGTCTGACAAGATACAAAATTACTACGACATGTGCTGCTCTTGGCCGCCATGGATTTCAAAACTGGGATCACAAATGAAAAGTATGCTTCACTTAAAACTGAACTACATATTGTCAATATTTTAAGAACCTATTACAAGTCAGATGAGGCATTACTTGGCCAGTACATGATCCCATCCAACTCTTAATTGTATGCACTATTTAGTTCGCTCAAAAGTGAGAACTTTATTTCTTCCCTAGCACTTAGACAGACACACAAATTGGACAGTTGTAAGTAAGAACGGGGTTAATTCACGTCAATATTTTTTTTTAACAGTTTTTTTTTTTTTTTGGAGTACCTTCACACAGAACATGAATATTACTTGGCAAAAAAGCATCATAATTTTTTTTTAAATTTTGGAACAAAATGGATTTTTTTGTTTCCCCTTTCAACCTTGACAAAGGCATGGCATCACAGATCGACCCCTTTCATTGTTATTTTTTCACAATAAAGGTAAAGGGATTTATACTTGTGCAGCAGACTCTATACCATAGTAGTTTAGCTGATTCAAAACCATAGGCTATATAAAAAATATGGACGTAGTCACCATGGGACGTAACCCATTGGTTTTTGAGGAGCAGGTTTGAAGCTCAAAGTAGGTGGCTCTGGCCGTCGCCATCTTGGCAGCATGACTCCGCCCAACTCCCGGCCAATCAAAAATGGGCAAAGAGGCTGGCCAAATGAAGCCTGGTTGCATAAACACTCCCACCTCGCTTGAAGCTGCTAAGTTAGCTAAGGCTAACAAGCTACGCTACTTTGGCTAGCCCTGTGGTGTTGGCTGCTCCCGCTCATGCTCCCGCTTGGTGCCAGCTCCCTCATGAAACAAAATATCCACAATAGCTGACAGCAGGACACACTACAGCTTACCTCAGATGGACTACCAGACGTTGCTGTAGGTCAACAGGACCCTGGTGCTTGGCCTTCTGCCTCCACAGATGTGTTCCTACGATTCCCAGAGGAGCCTCAAACTGTCATATTTTTTATCTTTAGAATGACCCAGCACAAATATATGCTAAAAAAAAAAAAAGAAAAGAAATATATTTCTTTGTATTCTTACATTGGAATCCAACCATGATGTCCTCCTGTAAAATAAAATGACATCCACCCATCAATAAATCTGCAACGTTAAGCAGCATAGAGAAAGTCATTGGTTAGCCAGCTAGCAACAGCATGCTACGTTAGTTTGTCTTCTGGTGTTTTCCAAACCTTGTTCTATTTTCCAAACATACCATGGTCACTGGGCTAATTTATTCACATTGAGGAAAGTGGTATATCTGACAGCTCCAGATGATTCATTTCTGCAGTATACAATTATTGCACCATAGGGCCCATAGAGCAAGCAGCCAAGCAGCTAACTTTCATTGGCTGAGCAACTGTCTGCTGACATGCTTGGGGATAAAAATGATTTAATCATCTGGCCATCTTCTAGAATGTTATCAAATACGAATGGCTCAAATTCTCTGTACAGAAAGTTAGACTCTAGTTCATAGTACCTTACTTTTCTGCAGTTAATTTGGCTTCAGGAGTAAATGTGCCAACATCTTCTCTGTCAAAAACTCCAAAATCCTTCAATATTTACTACTGATTGGATGATTTTGGTTATAGTTATTATTTTAGTGAGCAATCAGTGTATATTTTATGAGACCGAATTAATTAATTGGCTGTCATTTTCCTGTTTCAGAAATGCTGTCCCATGACATGATTCAATGTAAATGAAATCATACTGTTTAATATAATTAATAATTATCGATCATAATCATAAATTATTTCACAGCCCTTCTAACACTTTTAACCACAAGTTCCCAACAGTGTGCACCATTGAGACTTTGTTTGTTATGACATGGCCACTTTTCAATGATCAAATCACGTTACTCCCAATGTTATATCTCGCTCATGGAACTGTTTCACAAGCTATAGATGCTCTCAAAATGCCATTTCATCTGGACTTTAGTGCAAAATAAATAGGTAATTAATAAAACCAATAATAAATGAATGATGCATACAAATAACTATATTAAAAGCATTAACCCAAATTGAAATATAACTGGAATCAAACAGAAATAAATGCAGAAAAAATCAAAAACTAATGAAAAACTCAACCAGTGTTTCTTGATCTTAAATTGTTTACTGAAGTGTTAAACTAAATGGCACACCATAAACTGGGATTTAATTGAAAGAAACAAATGTGGTTTCCATGAAATGTATGTATTACATATTATATCTCTTTATTAAGTGTGTGTTTTGTTTAAACACACCCATCTTCCCCTCTGGTTAACCACTGGACAGAGGAAATGAGCATTGCAGGAAGTGGAAAGATCAGCAGAAAGTGTGTAGACACAGCCCACAGCTCATGCAGGCAGCGCCCGTCTTTGTGATTGGTCTAAACTCTGATAAGACCTGCACTTTCAGCTAACCTTGTGAGTGAGAGTCCGGTTGTGAAACAACATGGCAACTGCAGGGAAGGTAAGCACGCTGACTTCTCCTCACATGAAATGACATCAAAGTAATGATTTTCTGTAAAAGTCTGAATGAATCTGAGCTGTTCTGGATGCATCAACACTGCTAGAGTTGCTGGGACTTTGTCCTCTGCTCACTGAAGTGTTTATGGAACAGAGGGAATGTTTAGAGTACAAGAGGAGGGGTAAGGGGAGTGGGGGTAGATCTGCTATTTATTGGGACTTTTTTTTTAATTTAACTGCCGTAAAAGAGAAACAGACCCTCTGTTTCACAATCTATAATAGGCAAGGGTTTTGTGTATCTGTTGGAGGACTCTTGTTGGTTAAGGCTTCCTGTTGTTGCAACATGTCTGCACAATGGGGGGGGGTTAGTTTTTTTTTTATGGTTTTGTTATGTTAAGCCATTGAGAAACAGGGTTGGGGAACTAATGATAAACAGACCTTAATCCTGTTTTACAGTAGTCTACAGTAAAAGAAATCTGCAGCGTGTCTCCCTCCACCTTTTGAATGACGGCTGCTTCCACTTTAGTCCTGAATGGGTTAAATGTCCACAGAGTAGTTACCATGAGTGATGTCAGGCCTGCTGAAGATCCTGGATGTTGTGTTTTAGGTCATCCGGTGTAAAGCTGCGGTAGCATGGGAGGCTGGGAAACCTCTGGCCATGGAGGAGGTGGAGGTGGCACCTCCTAAAGATGGGGAAGTTCGCCTCAAGGTAATGACACAGGGCTGATGTGTTTATTAATGATACTCATTTACTAAAGATATGTGCATCTACAAGATAAATATCTTGCTGCAAACTCATCTGTCATGCTTATAATTTATCTACAGTTAATTAAAGTCAATACAGCAACTGTTCAAAGTTGGAAAGAAAAGAAAAAAGCTCATTCTTATAACAAAAAATGATATCTCAGTAGGGATTAAGGGTTATTTGTCTAAGTACTGAATCACACCTATGCGTGCAGACACACCTTTCAGCTGTGGCTCTTTCCAAGGTTATGTAACCACTGTTTCTATGGTTGCAGCCAGGTTTCCATACATTACTCAAGTAAACAAGTTTAATTTACACTGGGGACAGTGGGCGTGCCTCCACCCCTTTTTGATTATGTCCCCATCATTTTTTAAAACATAAGTTGTTCAAAATGTTCTGTAAAATAGAATTACACAGCGCAATGTAAATATAGATGAAACAAATATTCATTGTTGAAAAGAAGTAAAACCTGGCCTACAGATTCTAAAATGATCTGAAACACGCCTGCACCAATCAGTAACTTTAACAAACTGATCGATTGAGTTTACATGACAACACATGCAGGAGTTTATAAGTTTATTAGTTTAAATATTATTCTTATATTTTGAATTGTCAGCCGCTGCCTGAATTTTTCTATTTTTCTTTACATAAATATCTTAAAATGATGAACAAAAATTCACCAGGATAGAGGAAATGAAGTATTTGACACTCAAATTTTTCTCAGGGGGAAAACCCTTGAACCCTCGTTCTATATGTGCCTCCCAAACGTTGAAAAAAGCCTCCGCCCTTGGTAGACTCGGAGGCTATTCTCTTTTAATGTGCTGTTTTTTGTTTTGTTTTGTTTTTTACCTCAAACTGATCCCTCCATTCCAATCTATAAAAGTTGTATATGTTGAAGACAATTTGAGAAATACTTTTTCATCTGAGCCTGATCAACTAAAACTATAAAATTTAAGCAAGGTTTGCTGCCTTTTCATCTTAGATAAGTCACTGCACCTACTGAATGTACAGTATGGTCTTTATGATCGACACTATATCACAACAAGCTCCACCTAAAATCTTATCTATACTCAAGTTTTCCTCAATTAGTCCAACACTACAGTGTACTTTGCCCCTGTACTTATGTCTGGTTATATGTTGTAAAAGAAAAGAGTCTGCTGTAATGTTACTGTATTCATAATTTACCTTTAGCAAGACAGACCTGCTCTTTAACTTAACACCATATCTACAACACAAACTTAACCTCTACCAAAAGTAATTCTAACAAATTGAGGATTTAAATTATTACTATTAACATTTGATTCGTGAACCAATTGATCCCCTCAGATTACAGCAGGAGTTCATGTTCAGATCAGAGCATGATAAATCAGTTGAGCATGGATCAGATCACAGTCTCTCATTTCAGATTGTGGCCACAGGGATCTGTCACACTGACTCCTACACACTAAGCGGCTCCGACCCCGAGGGAGTTTTCCCTGTAGTGCTGGGCCACGAGGGAGCTGGCATTGTGGAGAGCGTCGGAAAGGGAGTCACCAAGTTTCAGCCAGGTTCTTTCTCTCTTCTCTTTTCTTCTCTTCTCTTCATTGAGGATCACCATATATCATGGAAATGCTCAAACAGGCTGTTTTTCTTGCAGGGGACACAGTCATACCCTTGTATGTCCCACAGTGTGGAGAGTGCAAGTTCTGTAAGAATCCAAAAACCAACTTGTGTCAAAAGATCAGGTAAATATCCAGCGTTAAATCATGTGCGACTGTGTACATCAGATTCGAACATAAAACTCTTGCCTTGTGCAGCTGATCACATGTCAGATCTGTGTTATATTTTGCTCTCCAGGCTCACTCAGGGCAAAGGCTTGATGCCAGATGGGACAACCCGTTTCTCCTGCAAGGGCAAGAGCCTCTTCCACTTCATGGGCTGCAGCACATTCTCTGAGTACACTGTGGTGGCTGAGATCTCCCTGGCTAAAGTGGACAACAGGGCTCCTCTCGACAAGGTGTGTCTGCTGGGCTGTGGCATCACAACTGGTTATGGAGCTGCTCTAAACACTGCCAAGGTGAGTCTGCTGCCTCTGATGTCACGGTGCTATGATCAGTCATTGCAGCTGGTCACTAAGACTCCCTTTATGCACTTTTATTTTAGTTTGTCTAGATACAATTGAAATCTGATCACTCTGTTGGGCTCAAATAACCAAATGGTTGTAGCTGTTCTCCACCATTTGCTTCCCCATTGCTTCCTAAATGGCTCGGTTGCAATTTCAATTACCAAGTCTCACTTGTATACTTTCATCAGACCACACTGAAAGCAGATACTCTGTGTCTGAGTGTCTTGAATATTATCCATGAGCTGACTGACAGGCTAATGGCTGCTACCTTGCTGGTTTGAAACAGTCATGCAAGATTACAGATTCCAACCCACTTGGTGGTTGTATGTGGATTGAAACCGCAATTACATCTATACTTGTGTTCAGTGTGGTCACAAGTTTTTATTGATTTAAATGTTAGGCAGACTTTAACTTTAACCTCTGTATGATCAGGACTGTAAGTTCTTTGACTGTAAGCTAGTGTTGGTGTATTGTTTAGCCACGTTAGCAGCATGAAACAAGGGATAGCGGCCCACCACTTTGTTCCGGGCTAAATTGTCTCAGCAATTATTAAATGCATTGCCATGAAATTTAATAGAGACACTCATGGCTCCCAGAGGATGAAACCCTCTAATTTTGATGAGCCTTTGACTTTTCCTCCAGCGCCACCAACAGGTTAGACTTTTACTTACACAGCGAAATTCCTCAATGTCTACTGGATAAATTGGCACAATCAGTCATGGTCCCCAGAATACGTGTTCTGATGACTTTGGTGATCCTCTGAGTTATCCATTAGTGCCACCATGAGGTTAAGTTGTGATTTTTGAGTTATATGTCTCAAAAACTATGGGGCTTATTGCCATGAAATTTGTTGTGATCCTTAAATTTTCATTTAGCGCCATCATCAAAATCTTAATTTGTCCAGTTCTTTATAACCAAATACCTGCAAAACTAATGACATTCCCCTCAGCTGTACTTTGTGTTTAATGCTTATTAAGAAATGTTAGCATGCTAACACAATTAAGATAATGAACATGGTGAACAATAAACCTACTAAACATCAGCGTGTTAGATTGTCATTGTGAGCATATTAGCATGCTGATGTTAGTAATTTTGTCAAAGCACCGCTGTGCCTACAGTCCCAGCAAGCTGCTGGGAGCATTTTTAATATGGATTTAATATGTCCATTTATTGTTTATGAGCCAGTGTGTACCTACAGTATTTACCTGATGCCAGGGGGAAACTCAGCTGAAGCCTAAAGAAGCAAGCACATGCAAAATGTGCTGGCCCCTTTTCTAATCATTATGTAGCATTAATTTAAGGTGTCCTATTCAACATCAGTCTTGTTTTCCCTGCTGTGTGCTGTGCCATTAATAGCAGCAGAAATGTGCTGACCTGTGTTTGCCTCACCCTGCAGGTGGAGGCCGGCTCAACCTGTGCAGTGTTTGGCCTGGGGGCGCTGGGCCTTGCAGCAATCATGGGCTGCAAAGCATCCGGGGCAACAAGGATTATTGGAATCGATCTCAACCCTGATAAGTTTAAAACTGCTCGAGAGTTCGGCGCCACAGACGTGGTGAACCCAAAGGACCACAGCAAGCCGATCCAAGAGGTCCTGGTGGAGATGACAGATGGAGGTGTGGACTACTCCTTTGAATGTGTGGGCAATGTGGCAATCATGGTGAGTGGGGAAATATTAATCCCATATTATCGATGTTATGCAGCAGGTATATTGTAGTTTTGAATACTTTTATTCCACAGAATACAAGTTACTTAAATTCAGTTGTTTATAACTGCAATTTCATTCTTGGCAGGGTGGGAATATGGAGGCATAGCACAGCTCACTCCACCACTAAAAATGCTAGCATACTGTACATCAGGCCTTAAAAAACAGAATAAATGTATGATAAACAAAATTGGGCAATGCTCAAATAAATTCTGGTCAGGTGCTGTTTGGATCAGGTTGATGTGATTCTGTCTCATCCTGATATTGTCTCTTGATGGCAGAGGGCAGCCCTGGAGGCCTGTCATAAAGGATGGGGCACCAGCGTCATCATTGGGGTGGCAGCAGCTGGACAAGAGATCTCCACCCGGCCTTTCCAGCTGGTGACTGGACGCACCTGGAAAGGCACAGCTTTTGGAGGTAACAAGCTACTTGTTCTGAGAATGATTTGTTTTGTGATGCAGATGTAAGGAGGTTTGCTGCACCATCATTAGGTCCAATAGGCTACTATCACATACCTGCTAAACGAACACAAATCCCATTAGCCTCAGCTGCACTTGGTTTTTAGGCCCAGTTAGTGAAAGGTAGCATGCTAAAATGCTAAACTGAGATGGACATCAACATGTCAGCATTATAGTTGTGAGTATAGCATGCTGGCATTAGCAATTAGCTCAAAGCACAGCTGGTCCTGAGTACAGTCTCGCAGAGCTGCGAGCATGCCTGTTGTGATGTTTGCAAACAGTTTGTTTAAAAGAATGAATCTTTGGGTGACAAATTGAACTGAAACGAGTTGTTCATTTCTCAGTCCAGTTGAGCTCTTAGTCAGTTGTGAGCGATCGTGCAGGGATTCACTGATTTTGTGATTCAGGCCTGTGACGGTCTCAGATCCTTTAACTTCAAGGGAACAGCATGTTCAGTGAGTCGTTCACTGAATGTACTGCACAGTAAATGTGAGCTCTGAGTGAATCCCTGAGTCACTGAAGCCTGCCCCCTTCCCTCATGTCTCGAAGTCTCAAAGTAGAAAGTATGACAAAATATTTAACTTAGAAATAAGGCGTCTTAAAAATAAATGTGTTGTACATAATATAGTAGGTCTTCAGCTTTTAGTTTATAAATGGAAGCTTTATAACTAAATTCTCACCACATTTGCTTATCCTACATGAACAACCATTCGCTTGCTCAACTGAACCGTATACGTTTAGTAAGTGGGCCTACATGCAGTCAGAGCTCCAGTCAAGCACTAAACGATTCAGTGAATGATTCCTTTTAACACATTTTTTTAATGAACAGATTCTAGTGATTCAGTACACCGACAAGAACTGCCCATTACTAATGGCTGTGAACTCCTTGGGCCTTATCTTACACCTGACGCAAAGTGGCCTGATGTTGTGTGAGTAACAAATGTTCTTGTGCCCTTCCGTGGCCACGGGCCTGTAGTTCTTAAACTGAGATTGCTATTTTGAGGCAGCAGAAAGTGGCCAGCAAAAATCTGGTCTGAAGTCAGAATGGCGCAGTATTTTTTTTTTTTTTGCTGTTTAAAGGGCACTTTCTTCATATAGTAAGATGCGTCTACATAGTCGGGTTTACAACACGCTTACATTATGCTAATTACACACACAGGGACACATAGATAGGTTGTGGATGAGTGAGATAATAACAATATTGAGGAAAATATTACTTACATTCTGTAAAATATGAACATAGCAGAGATCAGGGCAGAGCTGCTGTCCAACTCCCCATTAAGAGAGACGCTGTGTGCATTTACACGAGAGAAGCAGTGTAACTTCATTGAATATCTCAGAAGCTAAAAGTTTAGTTCAGTGTCCTCTGTAAAGTTTATAACTTCAGTTTTCATTTTTCTGCT
Organism: Epinephelus awoara; assembly: GCA_035609425.1. Lineage (NCBI taxonomy): Eukaryota > Metazoa > Chordata > Actinopteri > Perciformes > Serranidae > Epinephelus > Epinephelus awoara. The sequence goes on from CM069309.1 coordinate 30,662,816, forward strand.
TAAATGTCCCACGGTATTTGCTGCAGTGACGTTACTGCATTACTCTCAGCAAAAAACACTTGCTTCTCCCAAGTTACCAAATCGAGCACATAAATAGCAGTGTTCCAGCTGCAGGCGCACCTGGCTTTTCAAGAAGAAGGAGAAGATAGAATATATACTTTATTAATCCCCGAGGTTGTCATACACACACAGCCCCAAAATACACACATAAGCACAAACAGGACCTATACATGCATTAATCTGAGAGATGTCAAAGTGAGGGGGCTGCCCATGGACAGGTGCTCCGAGTGTTGGGGGTTCAGTGCTTTGCTGCCCAGGAGGCAAACTGGCACCTCTCCAGCTACCACTGTTTGGTCCAGACAGGGACTTGAACCGACAACCCTCTGGTTCCCAACTTAAGTCCCTATGGGCCGAGCCACTGTCGCCGAGGGAAGTGCAGATGACACTTTGACTGACTGAACACACACCTTTGATTAATTAATTAAGGGACTTATTGCAACCCCTTTGCCACTTGCACCTTATTTTGTGCCCAAATTGTGCACCACTTAACCAGCAAAAGTGGTTGGTTATGCCCTAAATACATGCACAATGCACTACAGATTGCTTAATATGGCCCAAAGTTTTTCAAGGTGGGTATCAGGCTATTGAAATTAATATAACTGCATTGACTGAAATTTCAAACTGGAACCTGCTTCTACAGTAACAAACAAAGATCCCAGCTTAGGGAAGGTGGCTCATAATGAGCTCATATTGCACAGAGCAAACTACTCATTAATTTCTTGCAGTGCTTTGTGACTGTGGATTGAAGCCAGGCTGTTACACAAGCATTTACACGTAGCAAGATGTGTAGGTGTAGATTTAGAACAGTCATTCCTCAGTTTGTCACTTCTGTTGAAGCTCAGCTGTTTCACTACTATAATCTGGATTTCTTGTTTGCTTTTTCAAATGCATGAACATCTTAGCCTCCTTAGAGATGAGGCTATGTTGTTATATGAAAGGATTCAAGGTTCATTTTACACTGACGTAACAGCTCTGTTCAATTCACATAAGCACACTTGTCCTTTGCTCAGTATTCTGCCCTGTCCGTAGCCTGTCAGTAACTTCGTGCCATTCAGATTTAATGCAACCACTTGATAAACGCACATTGCCACTTTCCTCTACTTAATGAGCTCATTTACACTTTTCCCAGGATACAAGAGTGTGGAAAGTGTCCCCAAACTGGTGGAGGAGTACATGAACAAGAAGCTCAAAGTGGATGAATTTGTGACTCACACTCTGCCCTTCGAGAAGATCACTGATGGTTTTGATCTCATGCATGCTGGGAAATGGTAAGCCACGATTTAAGAAACATTTTGAAGTTGTTTATGTTAATATGCACTGTGGTTTAGTGTCCCTCTGGGTTTTGACTGGTGAAGACGTTATGCGTCACTGCTGCCCTCTATTAAGGACAAAGCTGAGACGTGATTGTAAGACAGGACTTCATAATTATTTGCACCATGAGGGTTCTTTCTTCAAATATGAGCACTGAATTAGTCAGTTGTATATTTTCAGTCTTAAAAAACACAATGTAATCCAACTTTCATCTTTCAGCATCCGCGTCGTCCTTCAGTTCTAGATGCAGAAGAGCAGAGGAAACCATGATGTCACTCCGAGTTTACACTGCTCAGTTTAATAAATAATGTGTCAAATTTCTGTTCGTGTTTTATTTGAACAATACACAGACACCTCTTTGATCAGTGTTTCGCCCCTGAAGGAACGCACATACACAGAGAGAACATTGTGTGAAGGAAAAACAGAGGAACCAAAACAAGATTACTCTGAAATATTCTTTGATCCAGACTGAATGAATAATACGCTACGACAACCACAAACAACCAAATGGCATCAGAGTTGGAGGGGCGTTAATCGATGAGGATTTTTGAGTGGTTCTTTTTGATAGCAGCATGGACATCAAGGCCTGATGAAGTTGTGTTTAAGACACCGCAGATGAAGTAAAACTCGCCTGCTGACACAGTTGCAAAACAACCTTTGATTATTCTCCCGTAGGATTTGAGAACAAGTCTGCTTCTAGCCGGACTGTTTCATAAATTCTCACAAATGTAAGTGTCTCTCCAAGCTTGGGTGAGGTGCTTTCATTTTCAAAATGTTGACTCAAACTGGAGCAGACTTCAGAGAATTACTACGACGGCTTGTGCTCAGCTACGCCAGACTCTGTTAGGTAAAACATGTAGACTGCCATGTTTCCCAACAGTTTAGTTCATGCTTTACAGTGGAGACCCAGAAGCAAAAAAGTTTTCCTCCTCTGTATTTCAATGGTGATGAAGACTGGTCTGCCGCCTGTGAGGCAAACTACTTCAGGATTCTTGTACAAGGACAATGAGGACACATAATATTTAAATGGTTGGCTCAAAGGACTGTGGGCCTTTAAACTTGATTGGGTCAAACTATATTGGATTCTCAAAAGGCCTTTTCCAATGCACACATTTCATTCATATCAGAAAAGTATAATTAAAGCAGAGATGGACTGACCCTTGCATCTTCCTGCACATTGGGGGTGCTGGCAGGACACCAGCTCTACCGCCAGGCAGCCGTGCATTCCCGTGACTAATGGACACTGTTCACATGATTTAGACATTGTTTATGACATAATTGTGAACCATTTCTTGGATCCACCATATGGTGCTAGAAAACATTCACTACCTGTAGGTTTTGTTGCTGTATATCATGTAGACCACGCTACGTAAATTTTTGTGTATATCAGATGATCTTTATCATGAGGTTGACTTCCTGTTGGGTATACCTCTAAGAGGCTTTTTTTTAAGGCTGAGCATGTTACATATACCTTCCAAATTTCATTCATCTACATGAAATTTAAAGGTGGGGGCTTTTACTTCAAAAGCTATTAGGTGGCACTGTTGAGCCAGTCTGCCAAGCCCAAGCGCATCACCCATAGCAGACATCTGCTGCAAAGAAAAAGAAACTAGAATGAACTTCCTTGCGGTTGTATGTTTCTATGGATCAGTCATGTTGGAGTAATTATCCATGTCTGTCCAGGCTCATGTAGCCATCACAGCATTCGGACAGGATTAGTTTTACATAGGGATGTGGACTAACATCAGTTTACCACTGGATGTCTGTAATATAAATGTCCGATTTGCAAGAGACTGTTTAACAGGAGGTAAAAGTCTCCATAATTTTTACTGACATTATCTATAATGATTACAGACATGGCGCGTTCGGACGGGACTAAAATCCCTGGTAATAATTACTTTACCCCACGTCTAAAACGTCTTAAACTAATCCTGTCCCAATAGGGCTAAAGCTTCAGGTATAGATGATGCTGCAAAGGTGCTACAAATTCTAAATCATGGATGCTTCACTCACATCTTTGACCCGGCAGCACAGAAGATCCATACAATCAGCAGTTTCAAAGCGGACACCCAAGATCAGTCTCAACTTTACATAAAACTTACCTGTTAACATTTTGTTAGGGCTTAAAATTAAGCTTTAAGTGACAGGCTGACTGCAAGGTGTTGTCACAGATTGAGTCAGCTCCACCCTCTTGTCCAATTTTGGTCACTTCTGACTCCAAAACTCCAGGGGGCGATGGCCAAATGACAAACCTGATGCTTCAAATCGGGAGTCCACAAACAAATTGGGTGGCATCATGGTGGCTGCATCCATTATTTTATACAATCTATACGCATGGATGGTCTTGTATTAGTTGCTGCAGACTTATACTGTATTGGCAAAGTTTTGAATGATGTCATGTTTATGGGCCATGTATGTATGTCATGTATGTTTATAGAAGCAAAGAACCTTCACTGTAACTTCATGAAGTTCAAGATCTGCTGATATAGTCACACTAGTACAGCTTAAAGGAAACAGTGTCAAAATCAAATCTTAAATGCAGTTAAGACTACCGTTGTACTCCACTGAGTTTAAAAAGGCATTAAGGCCCACAGCTACACATTTCCAGTAATAAAAGCTGGTAAATTAAAGCACTTTGGGGACTTCGATCACCAATCTATTCAAGGACAAACTCGCCCACACAGAGCTACAGAAGAGTCATTTATTACTCCATTAGAAGAAATACAAAGATGGCAGAGAAACTGTGATCACATTAGTCCTCTGAAAATGTAGAAAGAACGGATGCTGCTCACACCAGGACACTCCCCACGTCAAGGTAAACGGTGACTGTCAAGATAAGGGGATACATCAATTAACATGCCTCGAGATATCCGGCAAGTTTTAACTCCTAGGTTCACACATTAAGGCTCAATTTGCTACACCGGGGCTATTGGAAACATGAGACACTCAAAAGAATATTCCTTAAAGCAGGATTAACAAGCTCAGCACTTCAACGACTTTGTGATCAATGTCGTTATTCTCATTCTGGATCTCAATGGAGATGCTCTGTGGTTGCGTCACAATTCTCCTAGCAACCATGGCTGACGTAATCTACTGGAAAACTGTGTGTGCACTAATAATAGCCACAGTCAAGATATAATAACTGAAGTAGAGGGCTTGTGCTGGACACATCAGCAGGTAAATAAGATGGTGATAGCTGACCAGAGGTGTGTACTCTGAGGCCAAATTAGTGGGTTAGCGAGTTTGGTTGGTTTCACATGCACACTAATAATCTATTATTCCAAATATGACAATATTCTCAACTTAATGCACGACATGTAAACAGCACATTCCATTTAGATATACGTCTCAATTGGGGTTTTACAACAGGTTGCAGGGCTAGTGTAGAGATAGTATAGAGATGACATGACAAAGACAGGTTTTTGGATATGTGCAAATATCCCAACACTGGTCTTTTCAGGAAGGAAAGAGGCTACGTTTGCATGATCGAACAAGTCCGCCACCAGTAAGCAAAGGAAAAAGCAAAATCATGAGCAGCTCGAGGAGCTCCACTGTTCTGTATTTTGATTTGTAAAACAGCATGTTAGGGCACATTAATCAAAGCATGCACAGCTGCATGTAAACAGAATTATCAGTGGAATGCACATTTTCATTAGCCATGTAAACAACTTAGTAAGAATATTGTCATTTTTGGATGAAGGGCAAAAACCAGAATATTTTGGCAATGTGATTGCTTCGAAGGCGGCTCTCTTTTACACTGGCTAGATCACCATGGTAACCTGTGTTGATGCTGACCTAACCTGGTCTGGAGCAGGTTAAGTTTCAGATTGAAATCCCATCACCATCAACTCTTTTGGGCATAGTCAATAGTTAATCTATAAGTGATAACAGATTCCCAGCTGAAGGAACACATTATATATACAAACGTGTTAAGCCACAATGTCACATTAGTGCCACCATTTTGTTTTATTTCCAGGGTTGTTATTGTTGTCTTGCTTCATAGTACACACCTCTGGTACTATAATTATAGGCTGACATGAAGCAATAGACTAAATGTTTACTGATTATTTTTCTTTCAAAGCCAGTACAGAAATCAGTGCAGTATTTTGGAAAAATGCTGATTTTGCTGTTTTGGTAAGCGTAAGATGATGAGCAAAATTCAACACACAAGTAAATATGACGATGCAGCCAAGAGAGGTCAGTTTAGCTCAGCCCAGATTAGAATAAAGACTGGAATAAACACTACTCGAGATAATCCACAGACCTTGTTGTGAGCAGTTTCATGCAGGAACGAAACTTCATCCAGCTACTGCATCACTACACAGAAGGAAGCGTGCATCTACTCATTGACGAGGGGCTCGTGCTCATGACAGTGCAAGATGTAAACATTAATGGCGTCCTTTCGTCTGAGCTGTACCATTAGTTAGCTCAGTGGTGCAAGGTGAGGTAGCAGTAGATGCACACTTCCTTCTAGGCTGCGATAGGATTGGTGGGTGTAGTTCGGTAGAAAGAAAATAGCTCCTACATGAAACTGCTCACAAGGTCTGTGGATTATCTCGAGTAACCAGGGTCATAATTCCCGGAAAGAGACATTGCTGCTGAGTTTTTCAAATGTATTTTTTGGCACTTTGAGCACCACAAGCTGAGTGCCATCTAGTTCCATTATACAGGAGAGAAGACAGACATCTTTACGGCCAACATCTCCAACTCTCGGTAACACACACCAAAATAATCAAGACTGATAATTAGCACTACAGGTAAGAGGATGAAAATGTATTTTTACTTTTAGGGTGGACTATCCTTTTTAACATGAAGATACAGCTTTCAAGGTGCTGGTGGTTATATTTTTTCAATTCTGAATGGAACCAGGCTGGCTGTTTTTCTTGCTTCCAGTCTTCATGCTAAGCTAACTGTCTCCTGGTTGTAGCTTTATATTTAAGGGATAGAAATGAGAGTGGTTCTTCTTGCCCAACTTTGGCCAAGAAAGTGACAGCATGTTTCCAAAAATTTCAAACTACTTCTTTAAATGTGTCTGCCGTTAATCTCTGCTTCGTCTGCATAAAAACTGTCAAGTGGATGATTTTTGTTGCCTTAAATTTAAACTTGTATTAAATACGTTTTTGGCCCTGGTGTTTTCTATTTGTAAAATAAGTTGTGAGTCGCTGGTTGTTGAGGTTGTGAGACTTGTTGACCCCGTTTCCAGGAAACCCTCCACTGTCTCTAGTATTGCTGAGTCTTTTCAGTCCATCTCTGGGATATTCACATGAAGTCTGATTAAGTTAGCAGAAGCTGAGGAAAAAAAGAAGCGAAGCATGGCGTACTAGTTGGATTTGCCCTGAGCTCCACACACCACAGACAACAACTAGCCAGCCAGTAAAATCTCTGGTTCACATGATCCAGAGGTCAAAAAAGGCCCGATGTCAAGCTTGACCACTAAGCAAAACCAAATCTCATAAATACGTTCATAATTCCTTCAGAGGATACAGTTTTCACTAATAAAGCAATCCACGTTGGATATAAGACACATTCAAGTACTTCCATTTACTTTGAGGAACCGATATTTAATTCAAAGAACATTGAGAGCCACAGTTACACTGAGCTCTAGCAGTGGTGCCTCATTTGACGTGTGTGTGTGTGTGTGTGTCTGTGTGTCTGTGTGTTGGTGTGAGGCCCAGAGGTGCTGGGTGTCTGTGTCTGGAAAGTCCAGTCCTTGGTGCGTTCAAGTCCGGCCTACATTTGATTTAGGAAATGAGCGCGACCGTTGTCCTCCAAGCGGCGGGTGAGGATCTCGCAGCCGGTCTCCGTCACCAGTAGGGTGTGTTCGAACTGAGCTGAGCGCTTCCCATCTCTGGTCACCGCCGTCCAGCCGTCAGGCCATGTCTCGTCTTGCCAGCCACCTGAGACATGACACACAAACACACACACAAATACACATGGCTTCACCTTACACGGCATTAATTAAACAGAGTTGTGGAAACAAACACTTGAGAGTGGATTTTAATGACCTGTTTTAAAGCATGACTGGGTCTGCTGTATTACACCTTATTTAACCCCTTGTGGGCCAGTTAACAGTCTCAAATCCTTGCACCCGAGTCTATGTTAAAGTGTAAAATAGCCTGACTCACCGGTTGTAGACTGTGGCTATAAACCTGCCATTGGTCAGCTATTTAAACCAACAATCTAACTCCTTTTGGCTATCTGTGTGTTGCTGTTTTGAAAATCCCCTTTGTTACAGGAAATGTTTTGATGAAGATTTGGATCATGCAACAAGGCATACCTGCTTTGCTGTCTCAGTGAATTGTTACAAAGATCTACAACTAATAAAACAACTTGTAAACGCACCTCAGAAAAGCCCAGGCTCCGTCTGGCAGGACTCTAATGCCCTGATTTCTGACACAGCCATCTGGAGTTGATTTGCCACATCTTTTTACCCTGACACTGGCATGTGCTAGTGACCCTGACTTCACCAATTTACCGATCTGTTCCATTTTACACAAGCTAGAGCTACATAAAGCCAGCAAGTTGACCTCTGTCTATTACTTTTTCTGTGGTATTTTCCTTTGCAGAGAATTTGCCATTTTAATGACCTTGCTCACCTCCCCACATGCAACTATTCCACCAAAACAACTTCCCAAACGACAACATTTTGCAAGAGCACTGTCACTGCATCCTGGGCTTAGCTCCAAGACAAATGTGATTGGTTTAAAGAAATACAAACAAATCAGAGCATTTTTTCCCTCTATTTTGTCACTTTTACATTTAGTTTCATAAAGCGAGTAACAGTGACAACATTTTTGACTTTCAGCATCACACTTGAAGAAGCAATATTATAAACTTTGCTTTAAGACAGTTATAGTTTTGTATAGTAATAATGCATATTAGTTAATTGGAAATCCAAATATGCACCTCCAATAACACAATGGTTGAGAGAACTACTCTCATACTGCACTCCAGAAAAAAAATCATGTATAATGTTAAAGGTCATTCAATGAAATTTGACAAGATATGGGGCAAACTTGTTAATAATATAAAAAAGATAGAAGGGCAGATATTGCTTTAGATTAATTTATGCATATTTCTTGTGTGTATGCAGGTTATGAGAGAATATATTTTTGTATCTGAATTAAGATTATAACGACATGATGTTTGTAGGACAAAGAGAATGCTGAATATGTACATATGATGGGTGGGGAAAGTACGGGGTAAAGGAATGAGTAAATGTTTTTTAGCTTGTTCTTTTTTTTTAAACGATGATGATTGTATTGACACATGCAAAAAAGAAAAACCCAATACAATGCAATTAAAACAAACAAACAAAAAAAAAAGACAGTTCTAGTTTTGTCGCTGTCCTAGGAAATCAATGTATCTCAAATTTGATTGGATAAACTGAAGACAAAAGTTTTCCTGTGCGGGTCAAGAACACACAATCTGCTCCTAAAGCCAAATAATCCATTTAAAACCCAATTAATTATCTGAAAAATGCACTGTGACAAAGCTGAAAACATATTTCCTTGCCAATGAGAAGTTGACAGTTTTGTGATTCGTGGTTTTTAGCAATATTTTTGTCTGTTTGACTCTCTTTACTGCAACATTTGATTCATAAAATTGCTACAACTTTGCAAATTGTTTAATTAAGGCTATTATTTTATATTTCTACCAATGGTTGATTCAATGATTATTATCTTTATAATTATCATTGCTGTTGCTTACATTATTCATACAAAAGGCAGTTCCACTCACCTTCACATATCATGGGTTCAATGGTGAACACGTGGCCAGGCTTCATAACTCCAACTGCTTTGTTTTCTGTGAAATGAATGGATATAGAAATCATCCTATTGTAGGAGAGCATGGAAGAAATTCAAAAATGACTTATGTATGATGGCATGTGTGTGTGTGCGACTACTCACTGGCATAATGTGGCACATTGGGAGCAGTGTGGAAAAGTCTATGGATACCGTGGCCACAGTAGCTCCGCACCACAGAGAAGCCGTTGGCCTGAGCGTGCTTCTGAATGATGTTACCTAATTCTCTGTAGCGTATGCCAGGCTTCACTGTAGAAAGGTAAGCATGAGGGTTACAGGCCTTAAAAAAATTTATTGTAGTTTTTAGTCTCATGGAGACTGAAATTCTGAGGCTAATATTGATATTTGAGAGACAAAGAAATCTGATGGCATATTGCCATTATTTCATTTTACAAAAACTCGAGGAAACCAAAAAACAAGCACCCATAACCGAAATTGTGATCTCAGTTGCACCCATGTTATGGTGGTCTTACAGCCAACAACAACTATTTCACTGTTGCAGACATATTTTCTAATGTCGGATTAAATCCATAAGAGTTCCCTCGAGCTGTGGTGCGTTCCTGTGATCTCGATCAATTGGTGTAAGATGGTCATAAAACTCAGTCTGATACATCTTAACTCAGTCTTTTCTCTCGTACTAAACATGTTAAATATCATTTTAATTTTTTAGTTTTGGCGTATGCAAATACTGAAGTTCAATGATGTCAACACTGTCAACAAGCAGTAACTGTGCTCTCTCTAGCACCAATCAGGAAGCAGCAAACAGGCTACAAGTAAACATGGAGGACACTTCAGGGAGGCGCAAACTGTAAAAAAAGTTTTGGTTCTCTTGTACTTTGGAAAAGGGGGAAAAATTAGTGGAGTTGTGGGGCGAACAAATGTCAGAGTTTAATTTGGCGTGTATCTGATACTGATACACCAACCAGCACTTATTTTAGTTAGAAATCTTAATGTTTGAAAATGTTCACCTCTCATTTTCCCGGTCTCCTCTCATTAAAAAAAAGCTCAGCTAACCAACGGAGGCTGGCAGCAAGTTGAGGCAACAAATTCCAAAAATTTAGGTAAATACAGTTCATCTTTATCTTGTGTTTCTAGAATGATATGTTTTCCTGTGTACACATAAGGAATCGTTAATATCTCGTATTTCTTAGAGAAAGTCTGGTGTAATATTTCACACCAGGAGCGAGAAATAACCTTAAAAGGAATCTAGTTTTAAAAACTCACATTATCTTTCAATGTGAGAGTGTCACACTTTAGCTTTTTAAATGTCTTTTCGCAGTCTTCTAGTGTATGGTTGGGATTAGCTTAAAATTTGAGACTGAAAGTTCATTCTTGACCTTAGAAAACAGGTCAGGAGCAGAAAAGTAATCAAAATCTCAACTTGCTTTGAAATGTCAGTGCCCTCTGGTGGACAGATTATGTAATGGCAACACTGTTTCTAAAATCAATTAAATGCATCTAGTGCATTTTTTGTTACTTGACATATATGCCGATACCAATATTTGATTATAACCCTTCTTGCCCAACAGCTATATAATAATGTAGGACTGCACAAAATTCTTAAAGTGCGGTGAAGGTGCTGCCGTCTCTCTGGCAGTGTAATATTCTGTACGCATGCATCTTCAGTAAAATGAAAGAAAATCAGGCTGGAGTCCCTACCTGAGTCAATGGCTTGCATAAGGCATTCATATGTGGTCTGAACCAGTTTCTTTGCTTCTTCATCCACCTCGCCGATGTAGAAGGTTTCATTGAGGTCACCATGGAAACCGTTGTGGTAAACGGTGATGTCCACTGTGCAAGAGTGAGATAGTTCATGCGTCAGAGCCGCTGTGTTACATGACAAACAGGATCCTATTATGTTTAACACAAAGACAGTGCTGATTTGAATAACCTGAAAAAACCCACTATGTATTGGGTGAACATTTTATAAAACATAGACCCATTTGCAAGGCCAAACAAAATGTCTCTTTTGGAAAATTGCTGATGAAATTGGAATTACTAGTGGGCAAACTGGGACCTTTCCCACTTGAGGAGAAATATAGAGAGCAGAGAACCTGACAAGCAAATCCCCACTGCTAAAGGTTAATGAAACAATTTGTCTTGTCGGACCACGCAGCGAGAGATGAGTTGTTGGCAAGTGCTCCATCAGACGCTCTGAGGGGAGTGGCGGATGGAAGACATCGCCTTAGCAGAAATATTCATAAAGAAGCTAAAATTGGCCAAACTCCTGCTGACACCATTTCAAGATGCTGGTACAACCATTTGTCATGGAGGAGGGATCCTTTTCCCCCCCACACTCTCTTTAATAAAACATTCCTCCACATCCATACTTAGCTAAACTGTTCCTGGGACTTGGTCGGAAAATTGAGAACATGACAGCAGTGAGAAAGTTTCAATGAGGAAGATCAATGTTAGGTTTGTTAGGGGGAATTTTAACATTCATACAAAGAAGAAAGTAAAAAAAATCATGCATCCCTTGCTGAAATGTATGATTTTTGCTACACTTCCACCATGGCAGAGATTTGTAAATACTAGGGTCTGAAAATCATGTCATCATCAGTTCATAAACTCATCAGTGAGCGGAGTTTACCGTTAAGGATATCTCCTTCTTGTAATGGTCTTCTGTCTGGGATGCCATGGCAGATGACTTCATTGACAGACGTGCAGCAGGATTTGGGGAAGTTGTAGTAGTTGAGAGGGGAGGGGTAGCAGTTCCTTGCTATGCAGGCCTGAAAACACAAAGCATGGTGGTTAACGAGATAGTAGAGAAGCAACAAGAGAGGAAGGCAAGAACGGTTGTATGTAAGAAGATGAGTGACCCTGTGCCCCTCATGTAGCAGCCTTACAAGTTAATGTAGTTCGTATGTGTACACAATGATTCTACATCCTAATGCACTTGTGTGTGTGTGTGTTTGTATATATAAACATACCAGATGCACAGCATGGTCGATTTCTTCTGTTGTGACACCAGGTTTCACCATCTCCGCTGCGATGTCCAGGACTTCTCGTGCCAGCTGCAAATAATGTTCATGTCATTAAATGGAAAACTAAAAATACAAACCATGGCAACATCATGACAGCAACAGCAGTTTTTGTTACCTTGCACACCACTCTCATGCCCTCAATGTCCTCAGGACACAGGATCTTGATCTGTGACGTCCCCTTCAGAAACTGCTCCGACTCAGATATCCCTGTGAAGGAAAACAAGGACAGACGACTGGCATTATTCACACGTCAATGCTCAGCGAGGCTGAGGAGCTGACTAAAATAGGACTTTCTAAAGCAGCTCTAAGTCTGTCAACTTTTAGACGCAGCATTAACTTGGACCATCACAGTCAGATTCGCATACTTCTAATTGGATTAGTCTGTATATAAGTGGCAGTTAACAAAAAGTTGTTTGGTGCCGAGAAGGAACAAACATCATCATCCTTTTGTTATTTTGCAATTACACAATAACTGGTGCAATATGAAGTGGATGGATTATATTAAGCCATTGAATCCACCCGTATTATCATCTTTTACCTTCTGTGGTGTCTGACTCCTGGCAGCTTCAGCAGAGTACACGATTAATACAACTCCAGACCATGAGTACATTAGAGAAGATTTTGTTTTCACTGATTAATCAGAAGGGAAAAAAAACACTTTCTCTATTTAATGTAAGCAACATCTACACGCAGCATAAGCCATGTCTAAGACTGGGTTGAATAACAAGTCAGTGTTTGGTTTTGTTGATATCGCTAAGTGATATTTGTGAAGTTAAAGGGTAACTTCTGTATTTGGGACCCGATTGTCCCGTGTCTCTGTGTCTAAATGACAAATGGAGACTATGATTTTTTTAGCTGGTCCAGTGCTGAATGAGAGCACTGCAGCCGGCAGTAGTGTAACAGGCTGCAATGTCACCACTTGGGGCATTTGTGCACCATTACATTCACTGAAGTGCTTGTTTTTGCCACCGATGGGCTCAGATTGTTATTTTTAATTGTCTGACAACTTCTGGAAAGGATCCCTACAGAGGTAGACTTTTCTATTAAAGACTTAGATCCATTTAAATAAACAGTAATTTTGCCATGTATAGAGCCAGCATATTTTTTTTACATCTGCGTGGATGGATTAAGGGTTTCTTTCAACCAAACCAGAGCTGACTGACTGTTTCAACAGTGGAAAGTGAGTTTAACTTTGTTTCTGTCATCTTTGAATGCAGTCTGCTTTACAATCATAAAATTACTGTTTATTTAAATGGAGTCTGGTGGGTTTGGCGATAGAGACTTAAGGGCTGTTTTTGGTTAAACAAAAAGGATCTCACTCTTTAACATAAAGGTCTATCTCTGTAGGGAACCTCTTCATGTTGTCAGACACAGGATAATAAACTGAACCTGTAAGTGGCAAAAACAAACAGTTTCAGAGAATGTAACATGACAGTGCCTGATTGCCCATTAGCATTACATTGCAGCCTGTTTGGCTGCTGCTGGCTGTAAATACTGGAACTGGACCAGTTCCAAAAAAAATTGTTGGTCCCATTAGTCACTCAGACACAAAGAAAAAAGGGTCCAGGTTGAAATACCAACGTAACCCTTTAAATCTTTACTGGGATCAAATTTGAACAATTAAAGAAAATCATAAAATGGTTGATTTCAAACCAGTAACCAAAATTCCAAGTTTAAAAAAGGGATTTAAATAATTTCACAAACATGTTTTTTTATTCAACATGTTGAGTCTGCATAATTTCTCACCCTTACAGACTGCAAAGCACTTTTTCAAAATAACCAGAAATATAAAGGATTGTCTTTTGGTCTGATCTTGTGTCACAGCTGTGGAACTCCTTGCTGTTACAATACTGATATCGTCTTTGAAATCTCTTATCAAACCTCATCTTCAACATAAGGCCTTTTTCTAATGGTTCATGCATTAAAAAGTTCTCTTGTTATGCCATTCTTTCAACTTAAATCCCAATTTTCTAACGAACATAAAGGCGATTACAGTGCTATGGTACTATCGACAACTAGCTGCTCTTGCACAGAATAAGCTACAGCAGCAGCACCTGAGCAGAGGCAGACTCTAATGACACTCACACTGTCGACTCCAAGGAACAGAGCGGACTGTTACTGTTATATGGAGACTAATAGGAGCATGGGGGGTGGGGGGTGGGGGGTGGGGGTGGGGGCAGTGCTGTCAGTTTAGCAACACATACTCGCAATTTAACTACAGATTAAACAAGATTATATAATTCTTTGACTGAGAAGCACATCAGGATGGTAAATACATGGATGTTGTTCAATGCAATGGAGTCATCAACAATTCACTAATCTATAATTTATCAACTCAACAAGATGATTGCTCGATGAACATGAACGGTTGCCTAGCAACACAGACTTTAGACAGGTTTGTGTACAAGTCAAATACAGACCTCCTGAGCTGCAGAGCTGACAGTGTGAGTGCACCAATCAATTAGACTTACTTACGCTTTGATACAGCTGCTCAGAGAGGAAGAAGAGTGTGAGAGAATTACAGCATGCACATTATGATGTCTTCATGATACATCCTTATTGGTTTTGCAGAAGTTATAATAACCACTTTATGTTTTATTTAAAAAATAAAAACAGTTCCAGATTTGACTTCAGCTCAGTAACAGCGCCAAGTTAAAAAGCATTAGCCTGTTTCACCTCAATGTGAGGATGACAAAGGAAATAACTGGTCCCCCTCACCTCAGCACCCCATTCTTATCAACAGCCAAGCAGTTGAAATGGCTGGCAGTAAGGCTGAAATGATTCATCAAGAAACTCAAGTAATTAAATTACTAAAAATCATTGATTCACATTATTTGCATCGATGCTTTGTTTAATCAATATGACTACATACAGCACTGTGTTTCACATGGATGATTATTACTGTGGCACAACGTGCCTATGCTGTGGACACGTGACTTGAAGAAGATTCCAAAATAGAAAATGTAATTTGATTGCATGGATTGCAAAATGTAAGGGGCAAAGAGAAGAGACAGGCCAGAGAGAATGAAGGGAAGTGTCCAAAGTTTGGGATCCTTTCAAGATGAAACACAACTAAAAACTTTGTACAGTGCATCTGTTGCTAAACCAAACTAGCTCACCATAATAGCATAAAGTCAGTGCTTCTGCATCTCTACAGAAAGCATCCAATCTACACAACCAGTCCACAGAATGGACTCAAGACAAAGTACAATTTACATTAGCATTTAACATGAATCAATTTAGTTGGCAGAATATCTGTGGTGTAAGTAGCACTTTGAGTCTAAGTATGTGATTTAAGCAATAAAAAAAGCTTGAAAAAGGAAACCAATTAGTTGTTCATTTAAGAGACCTCACATTTTCTCCTTTGTATATTTACTATTGCTCTTTAAAAAAGGGGTATTTCTGATCTGATTATTCTATTAATTCATAGATTAACTGGTAGATGCTGGATTACTAAAATAACTGATTGCTGCAGCCCTAGGTGACAGTTTCAAACACCTCTGAGGAATGCTGGACAAAAGACTCAGCTTTGACATCCAAAAGGGGGCCACAAAAGCATAAAGGACTCTGCTGCATTCAGCCCATACTACTGAACTCTTCCACCTGCTTCTTTATCACGTTATCTGCTATTAATAGTGCCAAATCACATGCATAACCAACACCGCTGCCAGGATAATTGGTCTCCTCACACCCCAACCTTGCAGAGCTAAACGATAATGCCACTGCAAGCACTGCAACCTCAACAGGACAGGACATCACACACCCACTCAATCACCACTTTACCCTACTGTCCTCCGGGTGCAGGTACAGAGCATTGAGGTGCAGAGGGGCTCGCTTTGGGAAAAGCCCAATCAGTGCAGCCATAGCTGCCTTAAACGATAGGCCTCGCTGCACAAACCTGAGTGTGTTCTATTGTCTGTTATTGCATGCTGTTATCATGTGCTGTTTTTTATATACTGTTGTAATTGCATGTTGTCATTGTGTGCTGATATATATGCTGGTGTCTGATGGGTACAGTGCAGTGAAAAGGAATTTCCCGTTGGGGACAATAAAGTCTAAATTCTAACAATTGTGCTTCAGTCCCTGAGAAGGCATCACAGGAGAATGAGAAGAGACTGTAACCATGACTACCTGAGTATGGATCTATGCAGTCAGATGACAAGGATGTGGAGGTTGCCATGGTTGCGCAGGAAATGAATGACTTGTCCAGAGAAACAGACGTAAATAAGCCAGGTTATAATTTAAGGTGTCTAATAATTAACACGAAAGCGGCAAACTGGTCATGAAAACATAGCGTGACTGCCGACCTGCCGGAAGTCTGACTGTTTCCTGCAATAAAACTAAAACCACTTGTGGCAAGAGATATGACATATTACTGGGCTGTTTAACAAAGCAAAATCATTTCCAGTTTACAGTTTAAAATGTCAGCCTTGAAAGTAATGTCATCGGGAGATAGGGAACTACGCAAAATTCTTAAGTGTTAAAATACTTAGAGGAACTGAGGAATTGCATAAAACTATGATGTCCATGTATACAACTCAGAAATCAATTCTAAAAACTTTTTTCCCATTGTAATACTGAATCAAAGTTAAGTCAGTGAAATTGTATTACTACTGTCAGTCACACTGAGAGTACACACCTCATTCAGCAGCTGTATTCAGCTTTAAGCCGCTCGCTCAAACCACATAGTGAGGGTGGAATTGTGTGACCTTATTCACAAATAGCTGGTTGTTAGTGACGACATCACATTATATGTGGTATCATGTTTTCTTTTTTACTTTGTTTCCTTTAAAGAGGAAAAACCAGACGTTCCATGATATAAACTGGTGACAAAACAGTGTTTAAGACGTTAGTAGTGGGCAGCTATTGCTCTGAGTCGTTACAAAACTTGTACAATTGATGGTCTCGTTCTTCACTCCTTTCTCTCTCTTCAGTTTATGCTACAGGGCTGCAGACGCTCTGACCGTCCTGTTTGTACAGAGTTCTCTAGCCTACAGCACAAGACATATCAGCCTATCTGGGTATTCATGCACAAAGTTACATAAAACATGCATGGATGGCTGCTTTGTCTACCATTGTAACACACTGAGATGGGCCTTCAACAGCTTGCAGCTCAGAATGTGCATTCATATGTTGGCAGATCTATGCCACCAATGGCTAACTGTTATGATGAAGTGATATAAAGAATCTGTGGATCTTAGGGGGGTCATTAGGCACTCTTCACTCTGCCAGTAGGCAAAAATTAGATTGATTTTCACTCAGGATTGCACAAAATCCTTCCAATCTTCCACCAATAACTATACATTTGTATGGGTTAACAGCAGGGATGGGTAAAAAAATGATTACTTAAGAATCACTTTTCTCATCTGCTATGGGTCCATACATATACCATCAAATATGGATTTTCCTAAAATCAGATAACAGTATATTGATGGTAAGAAAAAGGCAGAACCCAACCCTGAAGGAACAGCACAGCAACCAGTCGCCAAAAGAAGGCGAGCTTTAGGATGCATTTTAGATTCAATGACTGACAGTGTGAATGTTGCAGGGCAACTCTGACAGTGGAATAAGATTTAACTGGGCAAGCGGCTGAAAAATTAAGTCAAAATGGAAGTGTCAATATCTGCAGTTCCTCTAATGGCCACTGGAGGCTGGCTCCAAAAGCCAGTCAGTCCCCATAGACCCCCATGTTAAAAGATCCGAGGTGCCCAATGATCTGCCTCGTAGGGTAGACCAATTGGCGGAACCTTTTTGGTTTAAAAATGAGGTGCCCTTCCGCCACGGGAGGGGCTGTTGATGACTTGTGGGAGAAAATGTTGATGACGCCACATGTACGACCCACTGGCAGTGGATAAACAGGAAACAGCTGATAGCAGGAATTAGCGAGCAGCTAGTAGCAAGAGGGAAACGCAAACCCGACAGACACTACAGTAAAGATGAGCAACTGGGGAGACAAGGAATTGCGTGCCCTCCTTGCCCTCGCAAACCAAGAGGCCATTAACCGTCAAATGATGGGGACGGTGAAGGACGGGTCAACTTATGAGAGAATCGCTGAAGGACTGACCAGCCTCGGCTTCCCTTGGAGTACGTCACTGTTTACGTCACACGCTGAGCCACACGTTTTGTTACTTGCTCACGCCCCCCATTGTCCTGAAAAAGGCTCATTCTGTATAAACAAAAGTAGGTAGGTGGCATTTTGCTGCACTTCCCGATTTTGTTTTTATACTGCCAATGCTGAAAAAAGACTGATTGGGCTTTCCTGCAAATTTGCACAATTCCTATTTGAAAATGGCTAAAGAAATACACACAAAGCTACAATTCCATCTTCCTGCATTTTTCTATGTCAAAAACTAAATTTCAAAGAAGATACCAAAGCTTCCCAAGTGAAGGATGAGTAAATGTGATCAACTGAAACATATTTCCTTGAGAAAAAAGCATAGTTACCTCGGGGATGATCAGCATAGTCAGGTCTTTGGATGTCACCAGGTATGGGCCTCATGGGAGTCTACACCAGAGGCAAGGAAAAGGACAGAAATGTTATGAAATTCACATAAACCAGCAGATGGATGAGGAAATACTTGAAGCAAGCTACAATTTTTAACATTTCCTGTTACCCTCTGTCCAATTCTTTTTTCCCTTTTCCTCCATTCTTTTAGGAGGCCATTTGGTGTTATACAATAGTTTGACACATCCAAAACAAATATACGCCAACACATTTCAGTGTATGACCCTGTTTTGGATTTTTCCATGGTTTGGTTTCCATGGTGTGGTGTGTAGCACTGACTGTTAATCATCTCTGCTTAAGAGAGTTAATGTAATATCCAAAGCCTGAAACCTGTTTGTGTATACTGACACCCTTTCAGCACAATTGTGTCACAGGGGAAAAGTTGACATTTAAAAAATGTGGTAAATCAGTTTAGCACCACTCAGTACAACCAACTGGAGACAAAAAGGGTGGCATTGTTTATGCATGCCTGCACCTGAGTCTTCTTTCAATTTTTTAATGAATAAATCAGACCTGACAAAGTATGTACAATTATAGAGTTTTTTGAAAAGGAAGAAATTACCAGTGGGTAGTGAGGGTGAAGTTTTCCTGTGTAGCGGTAGCCTGGCCATGGGTCTGTGTTGATGTCCTTCTCCACACAGTTCTTAGACTCATTCAGGTTCTTGTCCTCCTCTGACAAAACACATCACAAAGTATCTGAAGCACCTGGCAGCACAGTGTCAGTTCACAGTCCAGGGATAACATCTGTTTCTGAATTCTGTAACATGTGCTAATTGAACACCACGTATAAGGTTTAATGGTTGAAAGCCTATTAACCAAAACAACATGCATGTTATTCATATATTCTAAATGAGTCCAACACAGATGTTAACAAAGTACAGAAGTGACAATGACCCGTAATACGTACTTGCTTTTTTGTGCAGCAACTTGTGAGACACCCAGCTCCCTTTGAAACATTCCTGGAAAAAAAAAAAATCAATCTCTAAGTTGGGGTGCACAATGATAGACAGGCTGACCTATGCATTTTTATTACTCACACAGTGCACACTGTGCTTGAAAGTACGCTTAACTAATGGCTGACAATCACATGCCTGGTCACTGACTTTGTCCTGACTCAAACCTGACTGCTTGGCCGACAGATATTGCACCATATAAAGTGCCATAAAAGTCCAGCCTTTCATAGATATGTCTGTATGTATCCTGGCATAATCGCTCTGCCATGTATTGCTAATTTCAACGGCATTTGTGCCTTTACTGGACAGTCAACAGCAGAGCGGGGGAGAGACAGGAAATATAGAAAGCAGGGTCCGGTTGCACAGCCAAAAAATGCAATCACAGCAAAGATCTCTAGGGTCAAATACCATGGCAGCGCAAGATAATTTAAACTGCCAGCCTACCCAACTATTTATAAAGCTTTTGACTCAGAGAATCACAGAGCGCTTCCACAGAGAGTGACTGCTGTAGTTTAATGTGTAGTTTTTTCTGGCATAGACCTTTTCCAAAATAGTGTGTGGTGTAAAAAAAGTAGCCCCACAGAAGCATGCAAAAACTTTAACACCATGATACCAACTCTTACATGTGATTCACATGACTTGTTACAAGCTATCTTAGTACCTGAGTGAAAAACAACTGTATGAGTCTGTCAGTAATAAAAGTTAAAGCAAAGTCCTGCTCAGGTGAACATCTGTATGCTCAGCTGAGAGTAGCTTCTGTTAAGCTCCCAAGGGCTTCAGCCAGTTGTGTCTGTGACAAATCCATCTCTAAACTGGCAGATTTGTGAATGGGCTTTGGTTTCGCTGGTGAGTGCGAGGGTCAAACACTGTGACACCAAACGCTTCATCACGCAACATTAACTCTGTGGCACTTCACTACTCATCACTACTTGCAGTCATTTGCATTACTAGAACACCTGGTTCCTACACATTCATTACTTCATACAGTTTTACGCTGTCAGAAAAAAAACAACTTAACAATATAGGCTTTTCAATTTAAGCAGGGACGTTATATCACTTGAGCTAATCAGCCAAGTTAGCTAGCTGACAAACCCTCGGCCTACACTTACCGGTACATTATCAGTTACAATAGCTGACTGAAATATTCATCCTCTGCAATCTGTGTAACATTACACAGTCAGTAGGCATCAGTTAACATTAAGCAAATGCATTATTGGCGGTTTACAAAGCACCTACACATGTCTACCTAGCTTGACAGCTAGCAGCCTCGTGATGACACAGAGGGCCTAGTTGTGTGGCTACAGCCGAGGTTTAAAGCGGACAAGCCGAAAAAGCAGCAGTACCTGTGAACAGAAATAGGAGCCTTGAATACCAAGCTTGATACATGTTGGGCACTGAAGTTTGGCGTCCTTGTTGCAGCCCTCCGTCTCACACTCCCTTCTAGCCTCGGTGCTCGCCATGCCTTCGTCTGCAGGAGGGGTGGAGTCGCGGAGAAGCAGCCAGCCAGCGGCGCCACACAGCGCATGTGCGCAGCGGGGCCGTCACGTTGCACAGCTCGGTCCAATCAACAGAAACTTTCCCAACAGAGATTTGTAAGATGGCGACCGCCGAACCGGTGAGCTCTTTCTCTTAAGAACATATCAAAACGTTTGGGGGGCTTCTTGCTTTAATTACGGGGCAAGTTCACGTTTAAAGTTTATGTGTAACTTCAAACATTAGTCTTCAAGTGGAAATGGACAGTTGTTAAAATCACACGTGGTGTTTTGACTAGTTTTAAGTTTGTCTTGTGTGCCACGACCCAAGCGTGAAAGAGGAATGCTTGTGTGTGGAGATCTCCCAACTTTAATGCTGACGTTATAGCTAACCGACGTGCCGTTCACCTTTGCGAAGAGAACCACACCAAGTTCCATTACGAGTTTAGTCAGTTTGCCATTGCTCAGGTTAACCGCAAAAATACACACATGGGTAACAAGTGTTCAAGACAGTCATGATCATTATTAACTACCAGTTAATTCGGCACGTAAAATAATGCAACAAATGCAAGTGGTCGTTTGTTTTTGTAGCTTCAATTTCAGCTGTCAAAAGTGGTTGTCATTGCTCCCCGGTGACCTCTACGATGCAAAGTTAGCAACTTTTCTGGCTGAGGTAACGTTAACTTGGCTAACGCTAGATGATGGTAAAACAGCTCCAGTGTCAGTTTTAAAAGCTTTTTTCAACCCCCCATTAAACACTATTTAGGACTGTTCGTTAGTTTCGGAGGGGGTTCTTATTTTTTTAAGCAGGGGGAGGGAGTTGTGTTTTTTTTATTTTGGCCAAGGGGAGGGACATACAACTTAAAATGGTCGTATTTTGTATTTACTTTAAATATCCTCTAAACCCCAATTCCTGCTGGCGAGTTTAAAAGGCATGTTTAAATTAGGAACCACCAAAACTAAACCATAAACACAGCCAGTAAGCTGAAAACAGAAATTGTGGTCAGATTTTCAAATTTACAGTCCTTGAAGCCCTTGAACATATCACATGCCATGGAGGCTTTCATCTGTGCACTAACCAGATCCAGTAAAATGAAATTAATATAATTTGAAAAAAGAAGAAGAAGAAGGAAAGGAAAGGAGAGAAAAAAAAGAAAAACATTTAATAAGTTAACTTCAGTCCCATAGTGTATGAAGTATGTGCCAAATTCAAGATTTGGTCCAAATTCTTACTTGATGGAAGGTTATGTCATAGCAGATACTTTCTAATGTGAAGAAAGTAATTTAGCATTAATTTTTCAACAGGCTTATAGTTACACATGGGAATTACACAGTAATTAGCTGCAGAGTTAATTAGCCACTTATTGGTGAAGTATGTACCAGATGTTTGTATTGGTTTCACTTTTTTATATTTATTCAAATGTATTTAGGAAATTATTAATCTTGTTTGAGAATAGAAACACGACTGCTACTACTGTTACTACTACTAATGTTACTACTCTTTTGTCTGATGGGCGCTTTTTAAATTTTGACTTCTGCTTAACCTTCTGAGACCTGAGCTTTTCTTTAGTGTACATTTTTGATTTCTAAAAATTAAAAAAAAAAAAAAACAACAACAGTTGTCCTCATATGGGGACATTGGGTTTATTTTTAATTGCCACAAGTGTGTAATAAAGTTTATTTAAGTGCCTGAACATTGTTGGGCAAAGAACAAAATTACAAACAGTGCAACATTTGTTCAGTGTTTTGTTTATAGGTTAGAGGTCAATGTTCAAGTCTAAAACTATACAAAACTGTTCATTTCAATGTCTGAGCATGGCCTTACAATGACCAAATTGCAAACAATGCAACATATCTAAAAGCCTTCTTTGTAACTCTATGGTTTTTCTCTCACTCTATACTCCAGTCAAGGATTTTCCTTTTTGTCTGTAGGAACAGTCTGTCACACCTAATCAGCCTGTGTGAAATGCTGCGATGATATAGTAGTAACAGCATTTTAGCTGTTAAGTAACAGCATCTGGCTGGTTGATAGTGCTAAAATTGGTCTAATTTATGTACAATATCAAACTCTAAAGTTTATTAAGCTTAAAAAATTAAGTTTCAACCACAACATTTATCGGGTCTTTTACCTTGTCCACTTTTGTGTCAAGATTGGCTGTAGACTGGCTTGGCAGAGATGGCTACCATCTTGTTTTTAGATGGAGTAGTGTGTTGTGCTTTTGCTACCACTAGATAATACGTAGAATTGTCTATGAACGAGAACAACAGGTGTAAAAGAAGCAGAATAAAGTATAAGGTGCAGCAAACACAAAATATAATGTCCAAATATGAGGACGCACAGTCACAGGAGGTTAAGTGTACCAACATCTTGTTGCCCTGGCTGAAGGGTTCACTCATAAATAACTAGTCAACAACTGGAAAGTTTTTTTACTTCAGAAATTATGCACCGTGCTGCTGTCACAGGATCATTACATCTACATAGTATGGTTATTTGTACTGGGCAAAGGACGCCCACTGCCTACTCCCCTTTTATGTGTCTCACCTCTACCAAACTGCTTTTTAGGAAACCAACCCAAGCCCATCCCAGCCTGATGAAGATGGAGCTGAGGAGACTGGACAAGAGATTGTGAACCCAGAGGCCTACATCAAACACCCCCTCCAGAACAGGTTAGAGGCTGTACGGACTTGTACTGTTGATGCTTAAAGATATCACCATGGAAGCAAAGAACTTTAATGAGCCCCCCCCACACAAATAAATAAAACCATAAAAGTAGCAGACAAAGGGCTTTTATTTAGAGGAACCGCTATACTAGAACACTGCTCATAGATGCAACTATGTCTCTGGTAATTTGGGTGACAATATGCAACCCCAAGAGCAACGGTTGCAATCTGCCATAAAAGGGAAAGGGAGAAGAAGCAATGTTGAGGCTTTGCTTCGACAGATTGTGCAGGGAGAGCTGGCTGCTGCTGCTGCAGGAGGAGTCCTGAGGGTGGGCTGGAGTAAACACTGCAGATGCTGCTCTGATTCAGCTGTAAATGAACGAGAGAATAAAATAAACACAAGGCAGAATCCTAGTCTGTCAAACTACGATGGAGCCACTGTTAGAAGAGAGATTTCAAGAGTTAAGTCATTACATTACAAGAAAAAAGGTGTGATATTTCCAGAATAAAGTCATTATAGAATAGGTTGCTTCAAGTCATATGTGCATCATGTTTTAACATTTTCTGACACTCCATAGGCTACTGTAGCCTCCAGCCATTTTTACTTGTAACAAGTTTAGACTACAGTGTGGTGTCTTTCCTCTGGTTCCCACTGTAAACATTCAGGAGGCAGCTGTGACATGCAGTTTATCAGGGGTGGTGAAAATCACATTTGTGAGGATAATAAGGTACGCAATGGTGAGATTTTCCTCATCAGAGGTGTTTTCAGTTTGTTTCAGTTTACAACTTCTGACAAACAGCAGGGCACTGCCGCCTGCCTAACCTTGGTTTTATCCAGATTGAGTCGCAAACTGGGCTCTGTTTGTCAGATGGTCTGAAGGGGTAGATTTTATTTCTTGAAATATTTTGAATTATTACTTCTATTCATCAAATTTCAGCTTTTCTCACAATATAACTTTATTCTCAACTTCTCAGTAAACAAAGATATGTTGGATCAGTTTTGAACACGAGCAGAGACGTTGCTGAAACACATGAACTATTAATTTATGGGCCTGAATTTTGTGTTTTCCTTTACATAAATATGTGTGAATCACAATAAAATGTTATCATAATACTTAACTCATGATACTATATTATTGTGTTGTGATATGCTGAGTATTGGGATAAAATATATTGCAATTTATTACCTTTTTACAACTGTTAATTATGTCCCTTAAGGAAAACTTTGTCAACATTTTTTAATCTAATAAGGTGAAGTTTCAAGTCTTTTCATCTGATCTCAGCCATTGTTTTGCAGCAGCAAAAAATATCTAGTGGACAAAAAAAGCATTTGATTACATTATTCTAGTATGCTACCTAAAGGTCAATTTGTATTTGTAATATTGATAATTTGAATAATAAAAAAATTTGATACTTGGCACACTGTGATGACACAATATTGTCACATAGAAATATCGCTTTTTTTTTCTCCACCCTTAATGAATAAAGACATTTCCACCTTAAATTGTTGCATAAAAATTCACCAGAATGCAGGAAATTATGTGTTTAATGCTCAGAATTTCTTGGGGGAGGAACCCCACACCCTCAGCTGAAAGTGCGTCACCACCATTGTTGAAACAAAACCGATGCACTTGGCTGTAGTAATGCTGTATTAACTGCTTTGTTGAAGGTTTCAATTGAAACAAGGTGGAACAGAATGTATTAAATTGATAATTTTGCTATTTGCGTAGACTTTCACTGGAGAGGCAAAACCGGAAAATCCTATCTATTGGCCCGTTAAGATACACCATTATCTGGTCACCCAATTATCATAATGGGGCTGCTCCCAGATGTGAGTGTGAAACCGTATGAACGCAAAGCTGGGAAAATGTATGCGTCATCAGCTTAAAAAAAAAGATTGGTGACTCATGTGTCACATGATTCTTTGATGGCTAAGCAGAGTTCAAGAACTGAATGACCCTTCTTTCACAAAGCTGAATGGGTGATTGCTCATACAGAAGTGAAAGCGGGACATGAATCTACCATTCACCAGAGGCAATGGACACTGTGTTCACCATGAAGAAGCTGAGCATATTAAAAGATTTATGAATTCAAATTCAAACATGTTCGCTTTCCAGATAGATTGAGCAGTTAATTTAACAAAAATCCATTTTCAACTTGGATTTTTAAAAAAAATAAAATTATGTGATAATAAATGGGATTTCGTTTTGATAATTTCTTTAATTTTGGGCTTGTTCTAACAACCAATTCAATTATATTTGAGAATGGGTTATATATAATTTAATGATTTATAATTTTGTGCCTGTAGTTAGTGACTCAGTAGTTAGCTTCAGTCCTGTCTGTGTGTATTCATGCTCTTCATGAGTTAAAGGGATAGTTTGGACCTTTTTGAAGTGGGGTTGTATGATTCCCTATCCATAGTCGATGTATAAGTACCGCCACAAAAGCTAAGCGATGTACTGCTATGGATGGGTCAGCAGCAAAACATATTTTAGCAACTTAAAAAAAATCAATATCAGTGTAAATGTACTCTATGTTTAGTATTTTTTTTTATCACATTGCCTTACTGTCAGACAGTGATTTCCATTGGGGAACCGAAGCCGTTACATCACTCTCCTTAAAGCCAGGCTCCATTGAGAAAATCAGCTATTTAACATTGCTCAACACAGGAGGTGCTGGTCTGCCACTGTCTCGATCTGTTTTTTTGTTTTGTTTTCTTGTCTATTTTTACTATGTGACCTTGGTGTTTTAAACGGTTAGTTGGGATTCACCAAAGTCACACAATAACACAACAAGAGTAACTGATTGAAACAGTGGTAGACCAGCAGCTCCAGTGTTGAGTGAGGCAAAATGACTGTTTTGTCAATGGAGTCTGGTGGCTTTGAAGAGAGCGTAGATGGGCAACTGAAGCCATTAATGGCTTCCCAGTTGGAAACAGGGTCAACAAACACATTGGTTGAAGTCTAATAGAAAAATGTTTCCCCATATTGACCAATAACCAAAATCAGTTTGGCTAAATTGGTGCAGTATATCCAACATGATTTTCCATACAGCTTAGTTATGTTAGTACCAGGTCAAACAAATTCGGCCTTTTAGCATTCCTTGATTTTCTTGACCTGCTTATTTCTTTATAGTGTCATGGGGTGCACGAGGCTATCCCAGTTTGCACTAGAAGGCAAAGAAACACTCTGTGAAGGTCCATCTGAGGGACTATACAATATGCTGCCACAGACTATGGCCTGTAGTTAAAGGGACAGTTCACCCCAAAATCAAAATTACATATTTTTCCTCTTACCTGTAGTGCTATTTATCAGTCTAGATTATTTTGGTGTGAGTTGCGAAGTGTTGGAGATATCGGCCATAGAGATGTCTGCCTTCTCTCCAATATATTGGAACTAGATGGTGCTGAAAAAATACATTTGAAAAACTCAACAGCAATGTCTCTTTCCAGGTTACACAATGATCCACAGGCCTTGTTGTGAGCAGTTTCATGTAGGAACTATT
Source organism: Epinephelus awoara (assembly GCA_035609425.1). Lineage (NCBI taxonomy): Eukaryota > Metazoa > Chordata > Actinopteri > Perciformes > Serranidae > Epinephelus > Epinephelus awoara. The sequence continues at coordinate 30,690,071 of CM069309.1, forward strand.
TTCTTTCTAATTAACTATGCCCACCGACAGTATCACCATATTGTGGCATAAACTGAAACGAATGTGTCGGATTGTTGTATTTGCTCATCCGACGCTCTGTTATGCAAATATTGTGCCAGTCAAGGGAACTGGATTTGTATCAGTTGGCTTATTCAATTCAATTTGTGGCATTTATTTGGACTGTGCTCTCATTTAAACCCCTGCTGATAGACTGGCTGCTATAATGGCTTTATAATAGCGTCAACAGCCACAGTTTTCTTTAATATTTCTCAACCTAAAGAGCTTTAGGCAGTTGCTGAGCCATGAGAGGATTTAGCGTGAAATAAGTATGGCACAGTGTCACAATTAATTGTACAGAGACAGTGATGACATGATTTACCGAACAGTTTGCAGCATCCAGGTGCATCCATACGTCACTCATTTGCTCCAAAGCTCAGTGGCTTTTGGTTACTTTTGTTTACCTCGTGTTTAATTAGAGGCTTGTTACATTTATGCAAATTCCTTTTCTTGTTTTCGTCCAACAGATGGTCCCTGTGGTTCTTCAAGAATGACAAGAGCAAAACATGGCAGGCCAACCTGCGACTCATCTCTACATTTGACACGGTTGAAGATTTCTGGGCGTAAGGAGCAATAAATCTCTCCAAGTCTTTTACCTTTCCTGTACCTCCATGGAGCAACTGCAGCAGTAAACTGTCATGACTTTATATGTGTTTTGAAATACTGTCAGATCAGCATGTTTTGTTAATGCTGTGGTCTATTTATTTCAGTCTCTACAACCACATCCAGTTGTCAAGCAACCTCATGTCAGGCTGCGATTACTCTCTTTTTAAGGTACGTAAGATTTGTTTAGCATTTATGTAAATGTGATGAGTGAGGAGTTCAAGTACAGAATAAATTATAGCTAAAACCATTTTTTTTTATATTTTTGCATACTATTGTCCTCTGTGGTGGCTGAGAGAAGTATTTTATATTTTACAACCAGAGTCCAGAAGTATTGTTTTGTGTGTTCGACAGTATGTATAGGGACAATAGTGTTGTCTTCCACCTCAGTGAAACAAAATTACCATGTAAAAGGCTACAAACGCCTTCCTTTCAAAGTGGAAGCCAGTTTTTTGAAAAAACCTTTGTGGGAATATTTAAGATGAAAAGGAAAGTTCTCTATTTTTCAACCTGGACCCTATTTTCATGTGTTTTTGTGTTCAAGTGACTGGTGGAAACAAACATTTTTCACATTGGTCCAGTATTGAGAGAGATCACTGTGGAGCCATAGCAGTGAAACAGGCTGCAGTGTTATCCCCATGGGCAGTTTTGCACCATCAATGCATGTCCAGTAAAAGTGCTTGTCTTTAGCAGTAACATGCTCAAATGGTGATTAATAGTGTCTGAAAACATTATGGGAAGCACCCTAAAGAGAAATCAAACATTTTTCTTTACCTTTCGCTGTTCTGTTTGTCATTGTGACCAAGTTTCCCTCAAGGAGAAGTCGTTCGGAGGTCTCCTGAGAGTTGGAAATGTTAGTGAAAGATTGAGAGAGGAGTGCTACGAAGAGTTTGTTGAGCATAGCTTAGTGTTATATTAAAGCTCATTTCAACAATGTGGAAAAATACTCAAGATTTCAGAATGAGACTTTTCCTTGAGTGAGACTTGAGATTGTGTTAAATATCGTTCATTCATTCACTACTTCCTACTCACTATATAGTGATTGATTTTGAACACAGCCTTGGTTACACACTGACACACCAACCAGGTAAGAAAAAGTAAAAAATGTCTTTTCCATCATGTTTTCAGACACTAGACCCTTTTACACAGATATCTCGCTACAGGGCCACTACAAAGTCCTGTCTTTATGTAGCCTTTGCATTTTTACACAGAACCAAACAACGGCAGAAATATTTCACTCCAGTGGGTGACTTCAGACAGCATGCGGAAGCGAAACAGGCTTGATGGGTGTGACATGTAATACGACAGCGTCAGTCTCCAGTGTGACATACAACATACAGCAGCGCTTTATAAATAATAAAAATGGAATTAACATAGTAATAACAATCATTTACCACCCTGTTATATTGCTCCTAATTTGCGGACATTCTAAGCTAATGCTCTGCTTCTTTAGCTTTAGCTGGTAACTGCTACAGCTACTCTCCTGCAGTGGGTGACACACATAACACATCATCAAAACCTCACACCCGTGCCGCCCAGCTGTCCCTTTCATACAGACACTGTTTCGGTGCTGTTATTGCCTCTAATACCGACTTAGTGGTGGGACGACTGTTTCTCCCCATGTGCATTTACACTTTTTATACAGAACAGCAATCCGGAATAACATAAGCCCTTTTTAAACAGGAACTGTGCAAATTTGCAGGAAAGCCCAATCAGTCTTTTTTCAGCATTGGCGGTATAAAAACAAAATCAGGGAGTGCAGCAAAATGCCGCCTGCCTACTTAATACAGAATGAGCCTTTTTCGGGGAAATGGGGGTCGTGAGCAAGTAGCAAAAGCTCAGCGTGTAGCTCAGCGTGTAGTTCAGCGTGTGACGTAAACAGTGACGTGGGAGGGAAGCCTCGACTAGTCAGTCCTTTGGCAGTTCTCTCATAAGTTGCCCGTTGGCCCCGTCATTTGACTGTTAATGGCCTCTTAGTTTGCGAAGGCAAGGACAGTGTCTGTCATGTTTGCGTTTCCCTCTTGCTACTAGCTACTCGCTAATTCCTGCTATCAGCTGTTTCCTGTTTATCCACCGCCAGTGGCTCGCACGCGCAGTGTCATCAACAGCCCCTCCCGTTGCAGAAGGCTGCCTCGTTTAAACCAAAAAGGTTCCTCTAATATAACTACCCTACGAGGCGGAAAATTGGGCACCTCGGATCACCTCGCCAATCCGGTGTTCGCTGGCAGCTTGCTGGCAAAATGGCCCAACATTTGCCGAAAATCTGGCAGTGTAAAAGGGGCTATTGTTAAATTCCTGCCTTGAAGAGGCAGTGTAAAAGGGGCTACTTCTAATAACAATCTGAGCCTGTCAGTGGCAAAAACATGCACGTTTAATGGATGTAAACTGACCCTGCACAATTGCCCGAAGGGATTACATTGCAGCCTGTTTGGCTGCTGTGGCTGCAGCACTCTCTCTCAGTTCTGAACAATTACAACAGCTGTTGTCTCCACTAGTCACTCAGACTCAGCTCACTAATTAAGACAAATTTTAATGACAACAGAATCAAATGAAGCTCCTGCAAACAGGCGAATACCTTGTTGAATTGTCATCACAGAGTTTCACTCAAAACAACAACAATACTGCAGGAGTTTCTCTGACTAACTGTGTCTGTACCAGCTCAGCTCATCTGCAAAAGACCTCATTTAACATGATGTGAAAATAAGAAGTGTTTGTGGAAGTTCAGTAAGGTAAATGGCAGGAGGTGGCTAGCAGCCGCTAATTATACTGTGTGAGATGGATAGGTGATGATAATGAATGGAAAAGCAGTAATCAAGTATGACTTCAGTCTGTAATTAAGTGTGCCTTTATTGAAGTAATAAGCAGGATCACCTGTGGCGAAGACTAACCAGTGAACTTGTATCTACAGCAGAGGAGTTAGTTTATCAGCACCTCTGCAGTTTAAGTTTTACACCTGAAATCTTAGAAAATGTGTGCCAGAATGTTGAGGCAGAGCTTGTGTTGGAGGGCATAAATGCAACTTGAGAAAGACATGCTAACTCACTATTTAACAACCACTGGACTCGTGTTGAGATCTTGCCAAACTTTTAGTACCCGCTGCAGACTTTAAATCAGATTGAAAGAATTTCTGCAGCAATTGTTGAAGAGTTGAAAAAGATATATTTCCTGCAGGCAGTGTGGAAATTAAGCTCAACCTTACTTTTAAAGTCTGTTTTGAACTTTTAGTGGTTTAAAATGTGTATTGACAATTTGAACCGTTGCTGCAGGATGGCATTGAACCCATGTGGGAGGACGAGAGGAACAAGCGTGGCGGGCGCTGGCTGATCACACTCAACAAGCAGCAGAGGAGATTAGACCTGGACCGCTTCTGGCTGGAAACTGTAGGTTTGGCTCTAGCCACTGTCCTTTGTATCTTGTTCAGTGTTGTTACTCAAATGAGTGATGGTGTTTCTCTTGTCTTGAGACCCTTGTGCACTAATTACCCACGTAACGCTCTTGTTACACTGCGGAGAACATACCTGCAGTGAGCCACAGATCAGATTGTTTCAGTGTTGTCATCCTTTTGTACAAAAGGTCCTCTATGATATCTGAAACATATATATGACATTGCCTTGACTGCATGCTGAACCAATGATAAGGAGTCACAACACAGTCAAATGAGAGCAACTGAAAATTGGCTTGCTTTCTGCTAAGTGTGCAGTCCTCACAGTGTTGTGACGAGCTCTTAAAGGTCACTGACAGTGATACAGACATCCAGCAGGCTGTGCCTTTCCAGTAAGCACAGAACACTTACTTTACTGTTAATACTGTAACCACTGGTCTTTCTGGGCTGATTGTTTACCATATGTTAAAGCTGGACTGTGGTACTTTAGTCTCCGCCCTCTGGCAGTGAGAGTAACTACCACAAACATTGCAGACACGCGTTTATGATGTATGCCTGCAGGTGAGCTCGCCACATCTCCCCCGTCACCATGAGCATTCTCTTTAAGTCATATTTTGACTTTAATCTTGCCTCTGAAAGCTGTGTGTGTGTTTTTTATTTGGAGCATCCACTCCACAAACTTTGAGTGGACACTTAGATTTTCTGCATACAGCAGCTTACGCCATACTCCTAGCTGCTGCTCCGGTGCCATGGTCTCTCCACAACTGAAATAAAATGCACAGATGTTGCACCAGCACGGGAAAGTCTTATCAAACGCCCAATACAAAACTCTGGTGTTCTGAGAAACACAGAGAACTTTCCATGGCGGCTTAATCAGCATTGTGTGAACTTGTTTGGTTAGATGTTAAAGTCTCGCACTTCAGCTGGACACAAAAATGATTGTGGACTTTCTTAATAGCTGAGCTGCAATACTGGATTGTCGTGATCCTTAGCGTTGGTCCAGGACCTGCAGGGATATCTGCCTCAACTTGACATAAACTGTGTGATCTGCACATAAAATGTGTTACAGGAAGAATGTTTAAATATCAAACTCATTGGGAGGTCTATAAGCTTGGGGGAAAAAAACACAAAAAGGATGGAGAACTGCTATGCACAGTAACACTCAGTGCTGCTACCAAAAGATGTTTTGTAGCAATCTCTTTTGTTCTTCATCTGGCCACCAGTGGCAGCACTGAGCTCTCCACTGATAAGCAGCACATAGTTATGTTGTTGTTACTTTACTACCCCTTGATGTTGTTTTTACCCACCTCACAGCTTGCTAAGACATTTTTCTGCTGTCCAATGAGTTTGTTTTGCCAACATTCTTAACGTAATAAATTTTACGAGCGGATCTGTGATCAGGTTCTGGCATATATCCATGCACACAGTCCTGGATTTGGGTTGGTGATGCTGATCATCTAAAACCCTGCCTTGCATTTTTCTGTTGTTATAGCGCCACCCAGTTGCCAATTAGAGTTAAATTTCTCCAGTCACCTTGAGGCGTCCTGTTCTACATATCTACCAAGTTTAGTAAAAAATCGATGCAGTGGTTAGGCCTAGATAAGAAATTAGCTCTCTAGCACCCCCATTTTGTTTGATGAGGTCAATAATGAAGGGGTCCCTTCAGATGTATAACCAGAAGTTATGGGTTCTTGAGGCAGATTTGTTCCTCATGAGGAGAGGCATCTCTGTGCAAAGTTTCATGTCTCTACGACATACGGGGCATGAGATATGCTATACTATATGATATGATATACATTCAAAGTTTGCGATTTCAGTCAGTTGCTATAGCGCCCCCCTTTGGCCAATTGATGTAATATTGCTTCATTCACATCCTCCCATGACCCTCTACCACTGTGCCAAATTTCACATGGATTGACCAAGTCAGTGAGGAGAAAAACGTGGAACAGACACAAAGACAGACAGAGTTTTCATTATTATATTGTACATTGTATATTGTATTGTTCCACATTCTCGGACGGGGTATTAACGGATATATGTCAGAAAACAAACTGTGAAAGTCTCTTAAGCTTGTGTTAACCGCAGACCTTGTTTATCATCCAGGTCTAACCAAAAACACATTCAAAAAATTCACTGACTTCAATAAGAGGGACCCACAAGTGCATAAATGCTAACTTATCTCCAGGTTTTAGGACTGCACCATTGTCACCAGTCGGCTGTTTTTCGGACGAATCAACATGTTGTATTTTTCGTTAGTTTGTGGTAAATATCATTTGATATTTCAGCATCGGCTAGCTAATGTCTTGAATCCGCCCTTCCAGTTTTCCTTGTTGAATGATGAATACAGACTACCACCACATGCTGTTATAGAGGTATTTCTTCTCATGCAGGCGCAGAACATACATGCTAGTCAGCTGTAGTCTTTGTCTTGGCCTTTGGGACTCTTGCTGCAGCATTCTGTTGCCGCAAAGCCTTGAAAACATTCTTGTAAAACTGGTGCAGCTTTGAGAAAGAATCTCAAACTTCTTGCTGGTCCATGTGGAGTATTTCTACTTTATCAAGTTGGAGATGTGAATAAACAGGTCATGACATTAGCTTTTGTTCCACTTCATCTCTTCAACAGCTCCTGTGCCTAGTCGGAGAGGCCTTTGACGACTACAGTGATGATGTCTGCGGAGCTGTGGTCAACATCCGCACGAAAGGAGATAAAATAGCTGTCTGGACATCAGACTATGAGAACCGGGATGCCGTAACACACATAGGGTGAGGCGTGTCTTCTGCATCAAAACATTTCCATTCATAAATACAAATTATTCCCTGCATCCTCTCACAGTGTCTTTCTTCTGTCAACAGGAGAGTTTACAAGGAGCGCTTGGGGCTTCCCATGAAGATGACTATCGGCTACCAATCTCACGCAGACACAGCTACCAAAAGCGGTTCAACCACCAAGAACAAATTTGTCGTTTGAGAAATGCCCTATGTGCCTCTTTCATTTTCTTGTCTTATTTGTTGTTGGTTCATATGTTTACTTTGCTGCAAAGACTCTGCGGAAATGCAATCTGGAAGAAGAAAAAAAAAAAAAGCGATTCAAGACTACATGCCAAGTGTTTCCATAAACTGCCCAGGACTTGAACCACAGGAAAAAAAACACAGAAAACACAGATGAACATGAATCTTCCAAAACACTAACAATGAGAGGTATTATTAGTGGATAAGATTTAGAGTGCTGCATACTCTACTAAAGAAATTTGTGTTGATTTTTTTCTTTAATGTCAGGGAATCCTGAAATGCAAAAAAATGTATATTTCTCTCTCATTCACTACAGCATTGTTGGGTTGCTGTAATCCTTAATGACATTAAACCCTTTTAATTTATTATTAATTTGCCTGCATATGATTAGATTGCTAGGCCTCTGTTTTATGCTTTTTTTGCCTTGAACTGTTGCACGTAATCAACCTTTAAAAGTATTTCATGACTCATATTCATTTGAGTGTTAATATAATTAAAACATTGGTTTTGCAATTATTAGTTGTTAAATTGTGTAATACTTTTTGCAACCTGTAATTGGTACATTCCCTGTCATAAAAGATTTGCCTTTTGACTTGCAGTGGTGCTGTATTGGAGGATATTGACCTTTAGTTGCTGAGGATGTCTACTGTAGACCATCCAATAGTTTTCCACTGGTTTACATTCCCAGTGTATGAAACAAGAATACCGACAGAGTCATGTTATGTTTCAGGAAAACAACAAAGTCCTTTCCTCAGCTTCCAAATAGCGTAGGATTCACCATGCGCCTTATTCAAAGTGCCTAATTTACACCTACCCACCTCCTCCCCATCATCTCAAGATCCCTTAAAATGTCAGTATAAAAAGAACTTTGAAAGAAAAGGTTACTTTGGGCAACATGGCTTCCCATCTTCTTCCCATCGCCACCTTTAAAAATGTCACTTCAACATGACAAATGTCATCACGTTCTCAAGGATGGGCATTCTTTAAGCCAGCAGGCGAAGCATCTCCTACAAGATCCTTTCTTGATCTGATGAAGCATTAAGTGACTGTCGGAGCTTCATTAGGGCCTTGTTGAAGTTACGGCATGCTTGTGGTAGTAACCTTTAAAGGCCGGCTCATCTATCATGTAAGACAACCATGCACTCAAATGATAAACACAGTAGTGAGTAATATGTATGTTTATAGCACCTTGGTAGAGCTGACATCACAAAGAGCATCGCAATAAAGGCAACACGAGAGAACATAAGTTGTCCCTGTGAGCATCCCACATCCACTGTGCTATATAGAGCGTTGTGATGGGTGGGAGGGGTCACAAAATCAAACCGTCCTTCAAACTCATGCCACTGTTCTAAACAGTGCCTCCAGGATTTTGCTGGCTGTTTTGGGGATTGTTGCAGCATGGCAGCTCTTCTAAATAACTGTGATGCATCTTGCAGATTTATAGGCATTTTTGGCAATGAAAATCGGGGTAAGTGGAAACTGCAAGAATAGTTGTGATGCTCTCTCAGATTCTAAGCTTAGTATTATGAGCAGTCAGTGTTTCCCATAGAGTTACAGTCTAGTTGTGATGGGGATTGTGGAGGGGCATCCTTTCTAAGACACTGCTTAAGGACCGTATCTATGAGCTGCTCTTCTCCAGGTCTCTTCCCGGATAGCATGAGCTAACATGGCATAACGTGATTTCACCCCTACTTGTCATATTTTGCCGCTTGGGCAGAAGCCTCTCAGCAGCAAACATCAGACACCAAGCCATTAATCTCACATCGACACCAAAACGGCTCGACTCTGACATTAAACCTGTTAGTAACCTTTAGGAAACTTTAGCCATGTGATGCTAACAGTTAGCTCTGTCATTGTGTTTGTGTGTGACTCAGTCCCACAGCTGCAATCTCATGATAAACAGAGAGAAAGAGCTGAGTGAATCAATGCACTGCATGCAGCTCTGCCACGACAATAGATCTACCCGTTTTAAAGAGTAAAATTTGCCATAAATTCACGGGCATTGGCTGAATTAGCATTTTTTTTCCAATTGCAATATCACTACATTCTGCGGGGACTGAAAAATAACTGCCTTCTTGTCCTGTGAAAATAAAACTATTCTCAGTGTTTTAAGCCATTTTATTCCTATACTATTTTCCTTATCACACACACACACACACAGTTACGCAAACAGGCACTACACTTAGCACTAACCATGCGTATCTAATCTAACTCACCTTAGTACTTTGCAGCAGCCTCTGTTATGGTGATTTGTCTTGTCTGTTGTCCACTTGTTTCAGCCATTCTGTCTCCACCATAATGTTGCACACTGGGGAAAACAGTTTACCCCCATTTTCCTAGAGAACATCACAGTCTTTAGCAGTGACTTTTGTTGGTAAATGTGAGATGTTCATGTTGCAAAATCAGGTCCAAGGAAGTTTGGTGACTTGCGGGAAATAATGATTGGTCCAACTTGTAGAAAAGTGTCACTGATTGGACAAAATTGTAAGGTTGCACAGAATCCATTGTTGGATTGATTGACTTGGTGACATGGCAACATCCTGGAGGGGCTGACTACACCAGGCTGCTGCACCAAACACGACACTGAAGCTGGTCCTTATCCCACAAGAGTTGACTCCCACCACAGTGATAATTAATGCCTGTAATATGTAACTTATTACCAAGATGATGACAGGTAAAAAGGTTAAAAAGTACACTCATTTACAACTTACAATTTACAACAATACAACATTTCAGTTTTAATTCAATAAATTATATTTTTCAGATGTTTTAATGTTATGATGTCTCTCAGTCATCATTACATTTATAGTGAAAGTATACAAAACCAAGAGAAATATCAAAGAACTCATCTGCTTCATTATTTGGATCAAGGCTTGAATTTTTATATGTGTGCAAGAATGAGTCCAAAAACCCAGAATGAGTTAGCATTTTAGCACTTGTGGATTTTTAACTTTTTATGTGTCTTAAAAAAAGCAGTTGCCTTCAAGTGGCTAAATGAGACTACAGAATGTCATCACACTGAAGAAGGATTTAAAGCCTGCGGTGGTGATGCAAAGGTCATGTGGCCATAGTGTAGTTCGTTTATAGCCTAATGGTACTTATGTGATTGCATTTAGGCTTCAAAAACCATTAAAGTGGTGTCCATTTGTGAGGATTATCTTGCTGAACAAAACATGGAAGTATTATAAGCGTTTGTTTGCCACAAAGCTGATTTTCTTCAATAATCCAAAATCCAATAGAAAAATCCCCTTGGTGTTTTGTTGAAGAAGAAGAGGAAGAAGATATACTTTATTAATCTCCGAGGGGAAATACATTCTTTTCACTCTGTTGTCATGTACACACAGGCCAGAAATACACACACATGCACGAACAGGACCTATACATGCATTAAATGGAGAGATGCCTTGGACAGTTGTGGTGCCTTGCTCAAGGGCAAGTGCCCAAGAGGCAGATATGCACATCTCCAGTTACCAGTCCACACTCCATATTTGGTCGGTGACTTGAGCTGGCAACCCTCTAGTTCCCAACCCAAGTCCCTATGGACTGAACTACTGCTGCCAAATTTGTGTTTCCTAGGATGGCGAAGGTCATGAACCACCCAAGTCTCTCTATGTTTGGCCAGTATTTGTTGCCTTCATTCATTGAATTGGTTAGGTTTAGGCAAAAGCAGTAATTATATTGGTTAGGGTTAGGGTAAGAATGTCAGGGTAAGCCAATCAGATGCAGCGTAAGGCAGAGTAAGGTGGATCAGTCCTTTGCTATCCAAGGAAACGCAAATTTGTGATAAGGGAATCAGGGCGACGCTGACTTTTAAGTCAGGCTACAAAAAAAAGAGAAAGAAAAACGTCATCCGCTGCAGCACTCTACATTAAAGAAGCGTAATGCACTCAATGAGAAGAGCATTGCTTGTTTCTTCTCTGAATTAACAAGATTGTTATCTCATAATTCTGAGAAAAGTATGCATGTAGAAAAAACATAGGGCTCTCATCTTTCTGAATTACAAAGTTTATTATCTTCTTAATTCAAAGAAACTGCAGATTTTTTTTCCACAAGTGAATGCTTTACACTTCTGTAGAAATTGAAATTCTTTTGACATTTTTATATGCCACGCTCAGCTGTTTGCACGCGTGTCTCCCACAGTTGTCATTGTTTCATGCACCACCTGCCACCACCTACACAGCACAACTGAGAAGCATTCACACATTCAAGCTGCTCTCTCTTTTTAATTGTTGTCTGGGAGCTACTGCTCCTCATTATAAAATTCTCACTGTTGTAACAATAATTAACCTTGATCAATATCCCAAACTATGCTGTGTTGGGCCTTCTAATCTGAGGGAATTAGCCCTGGGAAGTCATTGAAAAGCCCTTCAATTTGATGTGTAAAAGGGTGTGGGAACCCTGTTCATTTTTTGGTGAGAGGTGTTTATTCAACTTTATTGTCATTTTAGAGGCTGGAACTTGTGGTGATGTTGAATTGCGGCGCACCGAGAGGTGCTAAAGTATTTAGTCTATGCTCTGGTATAAAAGGAGTGGACAAAATATTCAATTATTTATCTGAACAGTGCAATAAAGCAGAAATTTGAGTCACTGACATAAAAGAATATAATTATACAGGGTGTTATTTGTAAAGTTATGGCATGTGGTAATAACTGCAGGTTTGTCCACATTTTGCATTTATTGAAAACTGCCCACCAACACAGATGAATAAAATATGTTTCATGTTTGTGTCGTGAATAGTAATAAAGACAAATGGCCCAGTGCGTGCAGACAGGTAAACACAAGGCCAGTGACACGGTCACTTTATTAAATGGGGTTACAGACTAACCTTGGCAGCAATGAATGCAATCAATGTGGTAAATTGAATTGAGCACAGTTTCTCAGTCTCAAGTCGGCTCCAGTTGCCGCAGGACCTCCCTGTTTTCCAATCAGAGGCACTTATCGAGATCCCAAACCCTCCGATGTGAGATAAGCGGTCAAATCAATCGGGCACAAGGACATAATCCAGCAGGGGAAATATGAAATGAAGGCTAAATTCCGAAAAGACTTCCGAAAAGAAAAAGTATTGCTGGAGCAATTTGATTTAGAGCTATAACTCTGACCCAAATCCAGCAGAACAGCACAAAGAGCCTCAACAAAATATTATTACTGTGGAATATTTATCCAGCTGACTTGTTTTAGGGCTGCATTGGGGCATTCGTGTTGGAGCTATGTGACTTCAGGCAGGTTTTAATAGGTAATCATTTCACTGCTGTCCATCACTTTACACTGGAGGGAGCTGCAACCCCATTTCACTTTAAACTGGTGCTTGTAAGGCCAGTAGGCAGTACAGGGGATGGATTTGTTTACAGCCGTAAGTCTACATCCTGCAGGCTTTCATCTTAAAAGGCAGTGATTTAGGGGCTCAGTGTTGTGTGGATTACACTGTGGTCTTGTCTGTCTGCCTGGGTGTTTCCTATCTGGGGCTTTGATGGTGGCAGCTCACAATTCAGAGGAAAAGAAATTAAGTTAGGCAGCAGCACGAGCTGAAAAATGTATTGTTTGTGTGCTGAGGTGAGGAGGGAATTTCAGACAATCTGCAAAAGCATAAAACATCAAAAAGGAGCTTTTCTGTGTGTTAGTATGTCTGGCAGTGTAATGGGTGGATACTGATGTCAAGAAGCAGTGTATTCAGTGAATGAGATTTCATTAGATTATCTGTAGGCCTATCTGCAACACATTTAACTGTCTCTGTATCTATATTCGGATAGAGGATGGGAAGTGGGTGTGGTTTATACAGGAAGTCACGTCATATTTTTACACTATTACTATAAGTTTTATGAACTGCCTATATGCCTTTGAAATAAATCCTGAACTAAATAAATAAATAAGGAAATACATATGAATAACCTTAGAAGGTTATTCCCTGCCCCCATGATGCCTCCTGTGAATTATAAGTGGAACCAGTGTTTTCAAGTCAAAATGGCCAGCCCAGTCTCACTCACTCGAATATTGGTGCTTGGGCAGTGACTTCCAGTGTCAGACACCAACAAAAAACGGCTTTGGCATGATACGCAGCCAGTCGCTGTTATTGTATAACAGTGCAATGCAGCGGGGCAGGAGGGAGGGGTGATGGATGCATCCAACAACCACCGACTTTCCCCCAGAGGCCGGCTTCCTCTTCTCATAAGATTGTAAAGCCAAGCCCTGTTCTTTTTTCCTATTTTCCTATATTTTTCGTGTTTTAACAAGATCATGTTGTAACAACAGAGAAACTTACCACATTGTAAGAAGAAACCTTTACTGTTATAAAATAATACAATTTATCTTATTATAATGTGAAACATTTTCTAACAATAAATTATCGCATTTTTACATGAAACTTTTTGCATTGTAAGTGAGAGGCTTCCGTATCTAAAGCCACATTCATTTCCCAGCTCTCTTTATTTCCATATGTTTAAATATCCATGAAATACTTTGTAGGATGTTAGTGGATGCTAAGTCAGAATCCCATGAAACCTACGACTGATGCATACATCTCAAATGGATGAATACTGATTAAGTTACAGTGGAGGAAATGAACACATACAGCTAGGTTCTAAGCTTCATTTTGATGTTTAACATATGGGGGTTTGAAAGAAATCCAGCTGTCCCAGCAGGCTTTTGTCTCACTACTTGTGCGCATGACGCCTCCTTCTTGAATGCGCTCTAAGCCCACTGTGCGCTGACTCAGTTGGGACTATCAAGATGTAGTGATCACAATTGGTAGTCGACTAGTTAGTGAAATCAGAGTCTATGATGCAAACAGAACAGGCATTTTATCTAGAGACCATCAGCAATGATACAAATCAATCTGACGAAACATAATGCACAAGCATGTCAATTTTTTACCCGAATAATAACAACCAACTTAAGGTGGAGGAAACATCTGTTTTTTTAATCATATTATTTGTGCTTTCACAAATAATGTATTTGGATTGGGCACATGCCTAAATCACATATTCAACAGCAAAGACATGTGTATTAGGCTACATATGGTGTATGTTGCCAGCAGCTATAACTTGGACATTACATTGTGCAATATCCGAACAGCTGAAGCATATAAGTCATGGCCATTTGTGAAGCTTAATGCTTTATTGTCTTACCGTTCTGTACATGGCTGATCAATTTCCCCAGGGTATGTTCTGGCGTTCATTTTTCTCCCAGTAGTGTCAGGATCAATGGCTGGATTTGCTAACCCAGATTAAATGAATGAAGAGGGTAATCAGAGAGGCAGTTAGCCTATACTTTACAGCCTTGTGATCAAGAATGCTTGGATTACATTTAAAGCCCAGTAACATACACTTAACATACATACGGCAGAGGGGCCCATGAGACACAATCATTGCATGCAGTGTAAAGCAGTCATTGTACACATAGTGGGGGTTTCAGTATTGATCCAAATTCCCTCTCCACCTGTCTGAGCCAGTCTATGTACTGTATATAAAGCCCTACTCCTGACAGCCAAGTGAAGAAACACAGAATTATCCTCAATTTAGCTTCTCATTGCTGGCTCCCAGTGCAGTGTGGGATTGATTTTATCATTTTATTGGTCACATTTAAAGCACATCTTGGAGTACCAAGTTTTTTTCTCTTAGGTTTCTACTGTCTGTGAGGAGCTGAGGAAGCTTTCTGGTCCCTTGGGCAACTTTCCAACTTTGTGTCCTGCTTTAATGCACACTCTTGAAAAAGGTATGGAATTCTGAAAGCCTGAAACTTTAGTGCCTGGCCGAGGAGTTGTTTGACATTTTGGGAAATGTGCTTATTTGCTTTCTTGCCAAGAGTTAGATGAAAGGATCGATACCACTCTGTCCGTTAATATGAGGCTAAAGCCAGGAGATGTTATTAGCACAAAGATAGAGCAGGGGGGACAAAACTAGTCTGGCTCTGTCCAAAGCTAAAAACAAAATGCCCACTGGCACCTCTAAAGCTCACCAATTAACATATTGTATTTCATTGTTTACTTCATACTAAAGCCAAAGTGCGAAAACAACACAGTTTTAACAGCCCAGTTGCCAGAGGATAATGATGGCATTGTACATTTTTGCAAATCACAAATATGTTACAATTCCACATTTGTCACTGGGAGGGGAGGGGATGTTGGATGGCGTGTCACCCAGGTAAGACACCTGCCATACTGCAGACCACTGCTCAAGAACTGGCTGTGTTTTAGCAAGTCATTGCTGTGTTTCCAGGGGGTTTTTAGGCCCCAAATGTAGGTGTTTCGTAGCAATCGGTCACTGTTTTTCCATTGGCTTTTAAGGCACCAAACATGGGTGGTTTGTGGTGACCAGTAACTGTTTATCCAGCAGCTTTTTAGGTTCCAGATATTGGTGTTTTGTTGCAACCCGTCCCTGTTTTTCCAGTAGCTTTTTAAGCTCCAAACACAGGTGTTTTGTAGCAACCAGTCGCTGTATATCCAGCAGCTATTTCGGCTCCACATGTGTGTGTTTTGTAGCAACCTGTCGCTGTTTTTTGCATTGGCATTTAAGGCACCAAACATGGGTGTTTTGTAGTGACTTATCGCTGTTTATCCAGCGGCTTTTAAGACTTTAAACATGGGTGTTTCGCAGCAACCTTCATTGTTTATCCAGTAGCTTTATAGGCTCCAAACGTGTTTTGTAGCAACCTGTCCCTGTTCATTCAGCAGCTATTAAGACTTCAAGTGTGGGTGTTTTATAGTGACCTGTTGCTGTTTATCCAATGGCTTTTTGGGCTCCAAATGTGGGCATTTTTTAGCGACCCACCACCACCATAGTGCCAAGAAAAAAGGTTGATTTTACAGAGACATTGTTGCCTTTCCTGCCAGGATTGTGCCCCCCAAAACTAGGTCTTTTAAGCCAAAGCATGACCTTTCTAACCATAACCAAGTAGCTGTTGTGACCACATGTTAACCACAATGTTGTTGAAACGTGCAAATCTAGCATATCCCTGGTTTTCAAAATGTACAATGTCAAACTTTTTCTTGTGATTTGGTTGGGTTTTAAGGGTCCAGTCTTTATGCCAGCCGACTCCCAGCTTCATATTAAATGGACAGACACGAGAAGAAAATGAATAACTGCACTTTCCAAAATGTCAAACTTTTCCTTAAAGTCATTTGTATTATCCAAGCTGCTTTTGTGTGTGGTAATGTTGTGACTTTCAGAATCTGACTTTTGCACATGTAATCATTGCTACAAACCTCTTTGCCCTTTTCCTCTTTCCTTTGCTCATAGAAAAATGAATAGTTAGTATGCATTGTGTTAATTAGCACAGTGATTTGTTTCTTTAATACAGTCATTCTCAGTCCTGTCCTGCTGTTTATGTATCTTACCAGGTGGTTAATTGCAGTTAATCTTAGTCACCTAGCATTGCAGGTGTCAATTAGTCCCTCATTAGATGCCTGGAATAAAAACCAGCAGGACTGTGAAACCACAGGATGGAAAACTGCTGTTTTGAAAAGAATGTGAAGGGAAAAAGAAAAATCTTAAAAGGTTGTTTCTGCTAAAACAACTGGGTCAGTCAATGAGTTTGAGCACTTTCAAAGCAGCTTGAAGATATTCAATCAATAGAATTTGTCATTCATTTGAGCTGTGCATTCATCTAACATTCAAAGGATGGTGAGGTCACAACTGGCAGGGTTCAAACAAACTGGAGATAATTAGCGTAGCCTTTTGTGACGTTTCACGGTGTTTGCACTCACAGTTATGTATTAAATTGGCTGGTAATAATAACCCCATGTGCACTCCCAGCATCATTCATCTGTGACAAATGAGCTCGAGAGATTCAGTAGACATATTTAATTTGTTGTCTCGATTCACTGAAGTGAATATTTTCCTAACATTTAATTTACTTACATTTAATATTTTGTTATGTCCCACCTGCACTGGCAATGTAAAAATGTAATTATTTAATTAATTGTGACCAAGATGCATACTAAGCAGGACATTTTACAGTTGAAAAGTTAGCTATGTAATGGTGACAGTGTTTCTAAATTACTTGAGGTGAGGTGGATCTGCTAATTTTAATTATTACCAATTTTGTTTGTACAGCCCAATATAACAAATCATAAATTTACCTCAAAGGGTTTTACAATCTTTTACAAACAAACATATGACACCTCTGTCCTCTGACCCTTGATTCAGGTAAAGAAAAAGCCAACCCATTCTCATTCATAGGTCGTCAATTACCATTATCATGCCCCTCTGCATCTCATACCAGTGCCAAAGGCATCCTTACATTTTTGAAACAACAACAAAACTACTTGGTTAGGTTTAGAAAAAAGTGTCATGGTTAGGCTCAAAATACAGTACGTGTTGTTGTTTGGGGGTTATGGTCAGATGTAATGTCAGGTCACATCAGTAACGTGACACCGAAACATTAGATTCATAACCTTACATTAAACAATGTTGACTTTTGGCTTCACACATCCTGGGTAGCAGTCCTGTGTTTCTTTGACCCATCCACCACACCACCCTTCCTACTTGCCCCAATGACTCTCATAAAGACGCTAAAGGGTGCTTTTGGCATCTGTATCACATGCCAAGGGGCATGACAAAGCATCGTATATGATGTGCTGGGAATGAGAATGGGCTGGGAAGGGACCCAATGGGTAAAGGCCCCGCTGCCTTTTGACTTCTTTTTAAAACTGTGGACAGACAGGAGTTTTGTATTCTGAACACAAAGCTCAGAATGAAATATAAAGTCCAAGGAGATGAGACAGATATGAAGGGGAACCTTAAAGTCTGATTTGACATGGATACTGATTCACTGAAGGGAAGATAAATTGGTATAATATGGTCAGATTTTGTAGTTTTAGTTAAAATTGTAGCTGAAGCATTCAGACCCATTTATAGACCTTTAGTACTTGCATGTGACAGGCCTGACAACAAACGTTACAATAATCAAGTCTGGATGATACAAAGGTGTAAAGTAGGATCTCTGCATCAGCCATGGAGAGAAATATCAAAAATTTTAGCAACAGTATGTTGTGTAGGCAGGCTTGGTGATTTCTTTAATGTGCTGATAGTATCAAAGACAACAGCAAGATTCTTGGCGGTCTGACTTTGGGATATCACACTGTTGGCAAGAGTTACTGTTACTTGATCATCTGGTGTCTATAGGTGTTTTCGGACCAAGCAGCTCTGGGGACTCCCTGAGAGGAACTGCTCACTGAGGAGCTGGATGTCACTGTTGTTCTATTTATCAGTTTTCTTCCATTGTGTCATTATGAGCTATTGTTTGTGTTTTGCCTTGTCTTTTCTATACATGTCTAATGGGTTCTTATAAATGGCCTTTGCTGGTGCTGCATTGGCCATGTTTGACCAGTTGACATACAGCTATTTCAGTCATGGTTCCTCTTGTGGCGGGAATGTACCTACTCTTGAGTAGAGGCTAAAAACGTTTCACAAAATGGTGTGGTAAGAACTATGATAGTTTGTTGGACACAACAAAAACATATAGATGAGTATGCATATCATTTGGCCAAGAGGTGAAAAGTAGAGGGCCAAGAACAGAGCCCTGAGGTACTACATATTTCACTGCAGAGAGATTTGATGTCGTAGAGAGTAGGGTTTGTCACTACGAACAACCCCTTTTTACATAAACATAGTCATTTGATCTATTGTTGTGTTAGCGTAGCTAACATGTAAAGTGTAGCTTACAGGTAATTTGACTAATTAGAACAACAATTAACTAATCGCTAAAACCACCTGGATGACCCCTCTGTAGCTCATGTTTGCCTGTTCCTAACTGTACAAATCAAGCCACGATTATTTGTGTAGCCTGCTAATACATACAATAAGTATGTCTCAGTTCCATACTGCATACTAGTTCTAATCAAGTTTTGAGTGTGTGGTTTGTTCACATTGGCTTTTCTAAACAAACAAACCAAAAATTCCTTTGATGCACAAAGGAAATAAATAAGTGGCTCACAGCTGAACAAAAATTAAACTAATTGCTGGTGGTGGTGAGACAGCTGCATAAATATCTAGGAAAACAAAAGATAAGTGTTAAATCTTGGAAAAACATCTGCCTCCCCTTTTTGAAGATTAATTTACAGCCACAGTTTGATTGATTGTATCCATTAATTTTTGTCGGTATAAAACTGTGTATACCAACTGCAAAACACCATGCATTAACAATTAGCATATGGTGCATAGAGTATACAATTAGTATGTAGCCTATCAAAGAATTGGAACATGACGATTATTCCAGTAGACTTAAAATAATAGAAGAAACCCTCTGGGATGCACTTCAGAGAGCGATTTCCTCCTCATACAGTTGGTGTACAAGACATTTACAGAAAATAAACAGAACATTGTAACAGCTTGTAGAGAATTAAGAAATTATGTTGTACTTCAGGCACTAAGACTGCACTGTATGCATGCAATAAAAAGGGGGAAAGCAAACTATGTCGTCTGCCACAGTCTTATGGATGATCTATCCTCAAGGCCACTGCTGCCCTATAAGGACTTTGGCAACATTATTGCTGCTGTTGTGGAAAAAGCACAGATGTCCTTCAAAATGTAGCCTTCTTTCTGTAGACACATGTTTTTTTATTTCCAGTACCAGTATGTCAAGGAGTACTTTTGCCAGTGCAAGAGTTCACAGACTACATATTTATAATGGGTGTCCCCAGAGGGAAGCCCTATCCTCAACACAATTGTATTGGTATGCTGAGTTTTGTTGGCCTTTTATTGGAATAAATAAAAGAAAGTGCTCCTTTAAATCAGCGGACATTCATAATACTTATCTAAACACAGTTGTCTTTAATTGAGTCTGGTGAGATACAGTGACTATTTATAAACCAAAATTCTTGCCACCTTTTAAACCTAGTGTTTTCCAGTAAGTTACAGCTAGATGCGTTTGATGACAACCGCATCTTTTTTTTCTGCTTGTTTTTAATGCCTCAAGTGCCTTGCAGTCAGCTGCTGCCTTTGTGCACTTGGCTTGCATTCACCAACTGATGCAGCCTCCAACTATTCAACGCCCACCTCGGAGCCACTTGTCACTTTTTCATGGTTGTTATCTCAGTAATTCTCCAAACAAGTGCATTTGTGCAAGACTGTTATAGGGTTGGCCTGTGTGAATTTAATGTGCACAGTAAATTGGCTTTGCTTTTCGTTTAATTGCTCCTCTGAGGCGTATACTGTACAGTATTTTTCGCTTGAGTTCCACAAGTACAGCTGAAATGATACTATATTTTGAGCGTAACTCAGAATAATGAACATTTAAAGTAATTATAAACACTGCTGTAGAGGGCTGCAATAAGGAAGGAAGGTTAAATAAGGGTTATTTTGTCTCTGATGCTCATTTTAGTATGTTGTTGTTCTATAAACACATTTTCTCTGTGCAGACAAAACATTTAAAAGCTTTAAATTTGCCAGTTATCTTGAAGTTATCACAATATGCTGGATATTTTATTGACATTAGGCTCAGTCTCTGTCTCCCATGTCATTCCATTAACGACCTGTTTATAGCTCTGTGGTCTGAATCCTCATCCTCTGATCACTGCCACCATGTTCTCATTTACCAGCTATTGGTGGTAAAATGATTTCATTACACGTCTTGAACACCCAGCCGCTTATTATTACAGGCGCTCACCGGGTTTTTCTGCTCTCACACAAACACTTTGCCTCCCACAACACAATGAAAAGGAATAGATGCTGCAGTATTCCTTGCTGGATGCTGTGAAGTCACAAGGCGCTTGACCAGTGAAAAAGTGGTTAATACTGCTGCCTCTAATGCTAACCAGACACTTTATCCTCTACTTTCTAACATCCAGCATCTACATCCCTATAGGCTAAGTCTGAAAATTGTGCAGATAGTGAAAAAAGCCACACCACAGTGGGCTAAACAGAAATACTTTAAGCTTTAGGGTCACTGCAAATTCTGCCTTTAATAAAACATACAGTGCACAGTTCAATGTTTGTTCTCTTGTGCTGTACACTCTTGGAAATAAAGGTGCTAACTAGAGCCATATGGGGTTATTTGGCTTATCCCTATAGGAGAACCCTTTTTGGTTCCTGGTAGAACCTTTCTTAAAGATTTGCCCCAGAGCTCCCTATGAGAGGTTCAACAGAGAACCATTCTATGGTGAAATGGTTCCACCCAGAACCCTGTCTGGGGCTAATATTCATGATTCTACCAGAAAACCTTTTATATTCCAAAGGTTTTACCTAACGTTTCATTTAGAACCCACACAGGGAGTTCTACCAAGAAACCTTTTATATACCAGGGGTTCCATCTAAAACACACTCAGATGATTCTGCTGGGAAATTCCAAGGGTTCAGAAGTATCTGACTACATTACCTATCGATCTCCCTCACACCAATCACGGGTTTAGTTTTACAGGTTAGTCTTGAGTCAAGGGAACCATTTCCAGGAACTTTAGGCTTCATGAGACTCTTTAAAGGCCAGGGCAACCAACAACACTCATGGTTAACAATAATGTTTTTTTGTTAACTATCTTAATGGTGCAGTGGGGTTGGGAACCAAAACTTGGTTCCAAAATCAACTATGGCAGAACACAGGTAAAATAAATTAATTAAGGAGATTCCAGGTAAATCTACATTTAAACGTACCATTTTGAAACAACACAAGTCAACATTTGAAGATTTGAGGGTGAAGATCCTTTAACACCCATGCTTTCAACAATCCTTGAAGAACTCTCGCATCTATAAAGGGAACTGTTAGTCATACAAAGAGGCCTCAGAGAATCCTTTCTTTAAAAAACAGGGCTCTTCAAAAGAAAATGGTTCTGAGTAGAACCTCAGCTCTTATTTCTACAAGTGTAGAGGTAGAAGTTTCCCTCATATTAGTCTCGTTTTCTTTATTCAATGATCAATGTTCTGTTACAGATTATACACTTAATCATGTTTATGTGAGGGGGGAACACCTTGCCTGTCTCTGTCCAAAGCTAGAAAATGTGATCATATTTTTTCAGGATCAGTGGCTACCTGTGTCTCTGCTGGTTGCCTGGCAACCTCGCTGTGACGGCCAGAAAGTCACTGCATTTGGCCCAAGAAATAGTGCCAGCATGTATTTCCATGTAAGACCACAACTTGTCATTTTAGCACTTTTGGAGATATTAAACAAACAAGGTGGATAACGTGTTGGAGCTGTAGAGGTGCTACTTATCATTTTCTGTTGACAGCGCCAGACTACCTGTTCCCCTTGTTGTCTTCATACTAACCTTATACCGAGCTCTAGCTTCATATTCAACGTACAGACATAAAACTGGTATCAATACTCTCATCCAACCCTCCGCAAGAAAACAAATATATCCAGAATTATTGTTCTTATTTATTAGTATTATTATTATTTAAAAACATCCTGACCACAAAGTCCTCTCCACACCCATGAAAATGATTTGAGTGTACAGCATTCAGCAATTACTAAATGTCAAATAACATTTGACTTTTTGCCAAGAAGTAAGACAGAGCAAACCAAACATCTCTGTGTTGTGTATTTACCTCGAAGCGTGACCTTTAAGCAGATTTCTGACTGCTCAGAGTGGCAGTAAACAACCTGACTCAACAGCTGGACGCAGAGCAGAGTACATCAGCTGGAGGTGCTGCTGTTTGGTTAAAGGCGAGCTGTCACACAGCCTAACATGCAAGGCCTTATGCAACCCCACTGTGGTTCACAAGATCACCAGGAGGCTGGTCAGGCATCAACGAGGGACATGCCACTATGGACTTGGGGAAGGTGTAGGTGTTATGTAACTTTTTGCCTCAATGCATACAGTTTGTGATGAATATAGACAGTTTCTGTCCGCAGGGGAAGGAATGAGTGAGCTACCCAAGATTAGAGCTTTGTTTCCAACCTGGTCTCACAGAAATACATGGAAATACATGGAATGTATTGTGCACTCGAGCACACATTGTGATTATTTATGAATGCACCCTGTGTTACAAATGTCAGCCCTGAAAGACTGAAAGACTTTAATTAGCTTTAGCATGTAAATGTTTAATTTACAAATGAAAATCCAGGTTATTAGCCAGGCTTGGGCCAAAAACTGCTGCCGTGGTTCTTGCTTAGACAGAAACAATGTGGGTTCATGTGGGGTCCCCCTGAGGTTTTTGGGCCCGAAAACAAAGACCTGCCCACATTACTGGTGTGTGCAAGCATTGCCTTATAAATAGCAGAGGATATACATGAACTGGGTACACCTTGATGACATAACTCAAGGCTCACTCAGGCACAAAACACCTTTGGAATGATAAAGTCAAGATGGCACGATTGTTGTCTTCGAGGCCTTGGAGGTGAGACCAAATGGTGTGCCTTCTGTCTCTGTTGTTTCTGCCTTTCTGCACAACCTCTGCGTGAGCACAGGCGACATTTACAATGTAAGCCAGATGCTTGTGATCCTGAGGCTGCACCGTCACCAGGCTCTAACAGTGGAAGCAAGTCGTGTTGGGAAGTAGGCTGACCTGCAGCCTGTCACTTTGCCCCGTAGATCTTTCAAATTAGGTTGATCACTTTCTTCGTTTTATATTTTGTTACATTCTCCCATTTCTTGGCTTTGTGTGTTTTTTTCTCCCTGGCCTGTGTCCCTAATAATGAGCCTGCTGGGAGGAGTGGGTGAAGCAAGCAGTTATTAATTATCACAGGTATTAAATTCAGGACAAATTAAATGATTGCAAAAGTGACTTTTACTTCATAAGGCATAATTACTGTCACCCAGATCTGGCAGTGTGTGCTCCTCGTTTCTGAAAGGGCTGTCAGTCTCAAATTAAGTTTACAGTCTCCTCATCTGACCTTTTCAGTTAGATTAGAAAAAGAAAATTGAAATGTCATGTACCCTATGTTTTAATCACTCAGGGTATTAATACAGTGAAATAATTTTTCCTGTTTATCAATCTGAAATGTCAGAAATGAACCTCGGATTTATTTACAGCCTTGCCTCCGTCATTATTTGCCATCAATCATGAAAACATTTTCTCAGTTTTGGCAGGAGTCTGCAATTGTGCAGACATGAGTGGAATAATATTAGATATTTATTCACTTATTTATATTTGTTCCACTAGGGTGTCTGTTACCATAGTTCTCAGGATCCAGCTGTTTTTTATTATAGTTTTTATTCAGGGCTTATTTCCATCTGGTACAGCAGGTGAATTTAAAAGGAAAATTCACTGCCTTTTACATGGTAGTCCAATCAGTGGTACTTGATTGAAGAAATAAATTCCTCAGTGCACTGACCAAGAAAGCGAAGTTTGCAGCTGTAAATCTTTTCTTTCTGCATCCAGCGCCATCATTTTATGTAACAGGGATGTAGTTGGAGGAGGGAAGAACTATAGGCGGGTTTTTGCCTCTGTGTAGCCAGGGGTGTGTGCTCTAGATGCTGCTTTTCCTTGTTCTCCTATTTGTATTGCACATTAGCTAGGTTTACAACAGTGACCATTTTTGATGCCCTTGAAGTAACATGAGGCTGTAGTGAGAAAGACAAAGCTGCTACGACAGTTGTGCTGGGAAGTGGCATTCATCTTAGGTGGGATTTATACTTCTGCATTGAATCAACACCATACTTACGCTGTCAATGCAGAGCCTACGCCACAGCCTGACATGCACCTCCCTAGAAATATAACTACACTAGACTCCCTGTCTATTTTTATGAGTCTACTAGGCACTAGACTGATTTGTAAAATGTCAAATGCCATAGGCTTGTCCAGCAAAAGACAAGTGCTTTGTCTCTAAATCCTGTGAGTTATAATGAAGGCAACTTGTGTGATTGTAATTGAAACTGTTGCTTTCAAGCCATGTTTAATGTTTACTGTAATGTGTGCTTTACAGCACTTCACAGAAATCCCACCGCCAGCTAGTGTTTTGGAGGTGTAACTGCAGAGTCACACAGACACACCACCACACAAGTGTAAAATGCTCACAACGGCATAGGCCATATGCATAGGGCTGTGGCATAGGCTCTGTGAAGAGCTGTCGCACAAGTATAAAGCTACCTATAACCTACTCCAAGCATGATTGGCTGAAAAGAGATGCGCAAGCGCAGACGTAGGATCCATATTTTGCTATCCTGTTTTTGTCAGGAAATGAATTAAAATGAGACCGTACAGACTAAAACCTGCTAATTGTAAGCATCACAAAATGGTCAAATTATCATAAATTATGGGGGCGTTGGTGGCTTAGTGGATAGAGCAGGCACCCCATGTACAAGGCTGTTGCCACAGTGGCCTGGGTTCAACTCCAGCCTGTGGCCCTTTGCTGCCTGTCACTCCTTCTCTCTCTCCTCCTTTCACACTTAGCTCTCCTTTCAATTAAAAGCAAAAATGCCCCCCAAAAATATTTAAAAGATATCGTAAATTATGGCGTTATTGATCATACATTGAGATTGCAAAGTTATCAAACATCTGGCAATGCTTTATGTAGTTAACACCTGCTAAGCACCAAATGCGGGTGGATTTTTTGCAAACTATCCACATCACTGGCAGGTTTGTTCTAAAATAGTCATGTAATGTGTTGAAAATCTACTGTGTTTTGGTGTCATTCACAGGCACACTGCTCTGCTGCTCCTCTGCTGCAGTGTCAGGGTTTAACGCACACACACACACACACATATTCTCATAGAACAGTTCGTATAATGTCCTACGAATTTGCACCCTACGAATGACGTTATGTCCTTAATGTACAGTCACATAATTGACGTAAAATTACGGAAGTGAGGCTTGGCCAATAAAAGTTATGTAGTTAGGTTTAGAAAAAGAATCATGGTTTGGAGTCTTTAGGTTTAGGCAATTTACTGAGGTTAGGTTTAGAAAGAGAAACATGGTGGAGATGTATCTTAAAATGACTCAAAGTTCATTCAAACTTCACATGGATCTGAACATGCAACTCCAGGGAGAAGTCCCCCATCCACCACCCCAACCCCATCCTGCCTCCTTACAAGCACTCAGGACAGCCTCCTTGTTTACTGTAGTCAGCACATTGGTTCAGTGGTCGCAGCCTTTCAAAATACGTTGGATGTCTGAATTTGGGTGCATTGCTTTTTGTAGGAAAACATGGGGAAAGAACTGTAATAACAGACTGCACACACACACAAACACACACATACACACACACAAGCACACATCCTTTGTCCCTTAGTCTTTAGTTAGACTTATTTAAATTGTAGAGTTGTATGTTTCATTTTACATTTTGCATTACTGTAAATAAGTACCTTTGAAATCCTACTCGCTGTCTGTTTAATATTGCACAAGAGTGAATGAATCGCCATCCCCTGCTATGTCCTGCTCTGACATCCTTAAATCTTTACCACTGATATGGTAATTTTGGTTACATTTATTATTTCATTTTTCCTTTTTTGGGAATGGGTTTCCTGTGAGGGGATTCAATATAAATTAAATAATATTATTTAACATGATCAATAATTATTTAAAATAATTATTAATTATTTCTGATAGCCATTTTAATATTTTGAACCATACATTCCCAACATAACACTTACCACAATGCAATGCAGAATTTTGTCACATGATAGTTTTCACACTTGAATGTGTTCCAGGGACGTACAACATGACAAAATCACATTATAAACAAGGAGGCCACAGACACCGTCTGTTGAAACCATTTATTTTTGGTCTGTAAATACCAGACATGTTTAGCTTTAAACAAACAATACAGATGATTCTCACATTTTGCATGTGATCCACTTAACGGCCACATTATCAACAGCTGCACAATAGCTTCACTCTCTGTGTTCTTACCATTCACAATAAAAGCCCCAGCCATATACACTACATCACTGCTTAGAGGGAACATCCTAAGGCTGTGGTGATGAGTTGTTCACTAATAATTTTAGTTCAAATTTTGCTCTGAACTCTTCGATAATTTCAGGCACTGGCTGTATGTAACAAACAGACATGACAGTGGTATTGACATTTTCCTCTGGGTTTTGGCATAAAATGCGGCTTTAATATTACTGGTCTCTTCACATGCATGTTTAAAAAATGCATGGTGGTGTACAAAATGCGTTGTGAGAAATGTAATTTACTGAAGTATAGTACGCAGTTTAAAGCAAAGTGGGATTGCCAAAAACTACTGAATACAATTAATGAATGATATTTACCAGTATAATTGAGGCTGTACCTTACCTGTCAGGTGTGGGATTGAGGACTTATTGTAGGCAGTGGTAGGTCCTCACAAGTATGGAAAAAACAAATGTGTGTGTGTGTGTGTGTGTGTGAGTCGCTGTGGGGGGGATGGCAGGAATATTGATTCCACTGTCTTCATTAGCATGTACCTGTGGGGCTAATGTCTCTATGGGGTTCTGGCTAGACAACCTAACACTGCGCTTCTGTCCCTGTGGTGAAAGACTGGCTTGCCACTCCCCTCCTGCGCCGCCTGACACTTTGGACTGAGAGGGAGACCAAAATAGAAGCAGTAAAGACAGAACTAGAGACCAAAGAGGAACACGGTTCTGGCATCTATGGCAACCAAGCTGAGGAGGAATTAAAGCCTAACCGAAAATGTCTGTAGCTCTTCACACTTTTTATCGCTCTGTAATTTATTACACTCCCATTACTCATGATGTTAACATCAAATATTTCCTCTCCTAGTTTGATGCATTGTCCTCATCTCAGCTTTTCAGCTATAAAGCAACTTTAATTACATTAACTTGGATGAGGCTCTGTAAAAACATTAATTTGATGGATTGAATGTTACTGAAACACCTCAATTAAAACAAGCAAAAACAAAACAATTACGTTAAATGAGAGGAATTTATACCTCCGATAGCTACAGGAGAGAAACCTTCTTTAATGGGGAAAAAATGGCAGAAACCTCAGGAGGAAGGATCCCTCTCCAAGGCTGGACAAACGTGCAATAGATGTCCTGTGTACAGAAAACAGACCAACATGATAAAACTGGAGTACAGACAATCCATATGACAAAATGATAGATAAAAAGACAAAGGAAAGATGCACAGCAACAACAGCATATATAATAACACTTATATATCCTATGTATATATTGACTTATGATAGTTTATGTATGTAATAATAATAATAATCATGTGTATAATAACAGTAGAAATATGACCAATAATAATTGCAGTAGCAGTGGGCATCAGGCATCACAACCATGACTCACAATCCAGGTACAACCCTGAATCGTGCGAACCCACGAGACTAAAAAGCACAGAAGCTCCAGGAAAGATGCCAGGTTAGTAACATGCAGTAATGGGACATGAATTTATCCAAACGAAGAGACGAGAGAGAGCTGCTCAGTGTATCACAGGAAGTCCCCCAGCAGACTAAGCCTATATCAGCCTAACTAGGGGCTGGTCCAAGCCTGAACCAGCCCTAACTATAAGCTTTATCAAAGAGGAAAGTCTTAAGTCTAGTCTTCAATGTGGGGATGGTGTTTACCCCCCTGGGCTGAAACTGGGAGACGGATCCATGAAAGTGGAGTCTGATAGCTAAGGGCTCTGGCTCCCATTCTACCATTGGAGACTCTAGGAACCACAGGTGCATTCTTGGAGCATAGAGTTCTAAGACAAGACAAGAGTAGACAAGACTTTATTGTCCATTCTAACAGAGATTTGTCTTGCATCCACAAGCTCTACACAATTACCAGAATGACACGAAAAGACATAAAAAGACATTGGTTGGATCTCCCTCTAGAAGTCACCAAAAAGAATATACACAAAAGGTTGCCATATGCCCCTCCGACAAAGACTGTTATGTGATGTGACAAACACATCCACATCATATATGAGCATGGTCTCACTCCGAAGTCGTCGAAATCCGGCACTTGGGCAGTGACTTGCAGCGTCAGAAATCAACGAAAAAGGGGCCCTTAAACATCGGCATGATACATGGCTAGTTGCCGTCATAGATTAACTCAGACTTTCACTTGTGTTTGCGTCCTGTAAGATTCCAAAGCCAAACCCTGTTCTATTTTCCTAAATCTAACCATGTGTTTTTCTTGCCTAAACCCAACCATGTGTTTTTGTTGTTGAAGGAAAAAAAAATGTCAGTTTGCAGTGTTGTACTGACATAGTGCGTTTATTTTGAAAAGGACTGTATGTAAACATTAAATTTCCTATGAAAATGGAAGTGTATGTTGACAGAAAACCACCTGCCATGATGTCCCAGAATGTCTAAGGTATCTTGCACAACTTATGTGACGAGATTGGTTTTGCATATATGTACTACATTACCCAGTGACAGTATGTGTGTGGGGTACAATTCCAGTGGGAAAATAGGGTACAAGCTCTCAAAGATTTGGTAGTTCCTGACCACCAGTGTCTGTATGAGACGCAATGGGCTTTCAGCAATCTTCAGTGTAAACCCTTTTCATTATCAGACATTCAGAGCAACAGACATAGTATAAGAAGCATGAAAGTCTGCTGAGGATGGATGGGAGGCGAGATGGATGGGGACAAGAAGCACAGGACTTTGACTAGGACACTGGTGTTTGTGTCCCATGTAAAACTAAAAGTCAAAGTTAAATTATTCTTTCACATCAGTTGTTAACCAGGTGAGTCATTAGTCACTTGTTAGTCATTTGTTAGTCATGTTAATTGATAATTACATCAACCACAATATTTTCCTAACCCTGACCAAGTACTTTTGTCTTCTAAACCTACCTGCCGAGTCTTTCTTAGTCACATGAGTAAACTCACACACTATCCCAATGTTTGTGGACCCCCTTTCAGTCACGTGAGTTGACTCATGTCAACCACAATCATTTCGTAACCATTACCAAGTCGCTTTGTTGCCTTCACCTAACCACTTACCCCCTTACCCTGCAGCACTGTTATGGTGCCATGGGCTTCTGCCTAAGCGTCAAAATATGACGAGTAGGGATGAACTTATTTTGCTCACTAAGGTATGCTGTGATAAAATTGTTTAAATGCACTCGTGTGCCTAGTTATTTATTTAATTTTCTTAGTTTTATGGCCTTAACTGTTTTCATTCAGAACATGAACAGGCTGCCAGTCATGCTGTCTTGTAATTGTGTGAAAAAAGAGTGGATAGATTTCTGGGCATATCGAAAGTTGTTTTAATATTTGTTCTGTAGCTATGACTCCTCAAAGTACAATAATTTTAAACCTCTGGTGCCATGGTTTAACATTTCTCATCTGGCAACGCTAGTTACATTTCAAGCTACAGCCAGGATTAGCTTAGCTAAAAAGACCAGAAACAGCTGGCCTGGCTCCCCAGAGTTCAAAAACCCACCTACCAGCACCTCTAAAGCTCACTAATTCACACCTTATATCTCGTAAAACTCCCCATAAAGCTGCGGCAGCTTTCCTCTCCTTGGTTTTTGTGTGGATTAAACAAACCAGATGTAAAATGTGTAAATACCTATGCCAAGCATTTCCTGCTCCATAATCTAAATCCCTTCCCCGATACAAACCTATGCAATATGCCATACTTTGGAAGATTTTTTCTCATATCTTGCTGTCTTTGTAAGGACATTGGTCCTCACAGAAATAGAAGTGTAAGAAACCCTCTCACACACATTTCATGTCTTCATTATGCCACGTGTGAGTTGGGGGTCCCGTGTGACTCACAGTATGGGGGTATGTCACAGGAGATTAAAATAGGTGACAGATAAAGGGAAGTGTGGCGTGTATGAGTAACAGGATAAAGGGTAAGAATGGATAAAAGCCGATCTCTGGATAAGAGTCGCACAAAGCAGACTTAGGAAGAAACAAGAAATAAAAAGGTAGAGGTAGAGGTAGAAACAAAATAGATCCCACAGACGCACCTCTCTTTTTTGCCTCATGCTGTGAGCTGCTATTCACTGGTAATAGCAGACTGATTAACTTGGAAGACTGGATTCCCACCACCCAGCAGCAAGCCAGCCAGAATATGAAATAGGACTTCCTGTGAAAGATTTCAAAATAAAACATTAAACACGAGTGCTTTTTGCAAAATTCATTTCAGACAAACCATCTAAAATCAATCTGATATATTTTCTGGTTATACATGTTTTCCCTGGACACTCTAGTTGTAAAGTAGTTGCTACTGTCTATATTTAAACTTGAAAGCAAATCCTGCTCAGGAGAGATGTGATCAGGGTTTGAGTGATTGGCTATGTGAGCCATTGGTATTGATCTGTTCTTAAAACCCAGATAAGCTTATCTTGAAGCCAGTGTTGTCCACCTCTGATGTAATGATTCATTTGTTTCAACAGAAATTGATTGGAGAATTGATGGATGTCAGTATGAGAAGCCTTTCAGTTGATGCTAATGTGACATTTTGATCTGATTCTACACACAAAAGCATGAGTGTTCACCATCATTATCATGTCTTCTTCCTTCTTGTGCCTCTCATTATTCTAAATTTGGGATTGACACAAGAAGCTTAGTGTCAAAGTGAATGACTTTTGTTTGCATGCAAATAGTCATAATAGGGCTAGTGTGTTGGTCATTTGCTCCACTTTGGTCAAACGTACAGAGGACCAACAGTAACTGAAAATTAATGAATGATGGATGGATGGATGGATGGAAAAGATGAATAAATGGTGAAATATGTTAGGCAATCAATAACATGGTACATGACAAATTGATAACAGTACAAGAACAGATGATAATGGTGATAATCCAGTTGAAATGCATGTATATTTTTTAAGTGCGTGAAGATACAATTCTCACTAAAGCATATGTCATGCAAGAACACCAATAAAAACAAATGGAAAAGTCAGAGTTGTCATATTGACATTTAAGGTGTGCCGATTGATTCATAACATCAACTCAAGCACTGAGTAATGTGCAAGAAAACACTCTACTTTAAAAGTTTCCAGAGAGCTGCTGGTAGCCTTTGAGAAGCAGTGAATGAAATTATCTGCATGCATACAGCATGAAATATGCATCACTCTTCTGACGGTTCATTTATTGTTAATTATATGAATTATTATCATTCATTATAATGATGAAGAAGCCAATGAAAAAGCCCTATAACCTCTTAGACCCCCTGTCCTCGTATATGGACATCACATTTTGGGTTTACTTGACCTTATACTTCATTCTACTTATTACCTGTTGTCCTCATTCATGGACACTTTCTTGTGCCATCTTGTGGCAGTAAGAGCACAATACAGTAATCCATGTAAAAACAAGATGGCAGCCATCTCTGCCAAGTCAGTCAGCAGCTGATCCCAACACAAAAGTGGACAAGGTCCAAAACTTGATCAAATGTTATGGTTAAAACTTGTTTATCTATGATTATTAATGTTTGTAGTTCAATACAGCAACAAATTTGATCTATTTTAGCAACAGTAATAAGCTAAGACGCTGTTGATTAGGAAGAATTCATTTGAGGACACTGGGATTTAATTATTGTTGACAATGTGTAGTTTATCATTCTTATTTGGTCCTACTGATCCCAAATAGCTAGGAGGAATTAAAAATGCATACTACACAGAAGTTCGGGTCTCAGGAAGATAAATATAGTTTGGATAGCTTCCGACTCCTTTACTCAGAAGACCTCTACTGTTGGGTCCCACCTATTGACCCTAACTACCTTTATCTCTTGCCAGTCTTTTTTTGTTGTCAGCCATTACTCACCAGTGGCCTTTACTTTTCCCCAGCAGTTAGCCAGCGACTCGAACTCTGCAATCTGAACCCCTCTACACCCTGCTGACCTTCATCTATTCTTTACCTTCCTCAGCCTCTAGTCCCCCTACCCTCCAGTGCTTTACTATTAATGACTTTTAAACTGATCCTATGTGTCTCCCTGTGTTTGCGTCTGGGTCATAGACTGTAAATTAAGATGGACGACATTACAGCGTCCCAAAAGTGAAGCCAAAACATCTCGATCGCCCCCTGGTGGCTGGCTGCAGTACAGGTTGTAAACCTCGCCCACTCTATGATAGCAGATAGGACATGGGACAAACTGAATGTACTCATCAAATCAATTCATTTAATCTTTTTTTGTCATATTAAATACTTCTTATCACACTGGTGTAGGTCCAAGTGTTTCTGATAAGTTTGGCTCCAAATGAGGTCACTAGCACAGGATGGCGGCGGCTGTATCCAGAATATTTTAGCTTCAGTTTTGTACCATGGGTGATACAAAGTCCATCTGACTATGCATACTACTCAAACATGCTATATGGGGTGGCTGAGGCACAGTAGATATGGCGGGTCGTCTACCAATAGGAAGATCGATTATTCGATCCACAGGTCCTCCTGCATATGGAAGTATCCTTGGGCAAGATACTGAACCCCAAATTACTCCTGCTGTAAATAAAGTGTAAAAGCGCTTTGAGTGGTTAGAAGACTAGAAAAGCACTATACAAGTGATCGGACTACTTTCGAACATAAAAGGTTTATATGACAATAAATGAGTTACTGCCTCAAGCAAGGGAGTTCAAGTATCTTGGGATCTTGTTCACGAGTGAGGATGAAATGGAGTGTGAGATGGTTTGGCGGTTTGGTGTGGCTTCTGCAGTGATGTGGGCGCTGTGCCAGACCGTTGTGATGAAGACGGAACAGAGCCAGAAGGCGAAGCTTTCGATTTACTGGTCCATCTACATCCCAACCCTCACCTATGGTCGTGAGCTCTGGGTAGTGACCTAAAGAATTAGATCACAGATACAAGCGGCCGAAATGAGTTTCCTCCGTGAGGTGGCTGGGCTCAGCCTTAGAGGTAGA
This sequence comes from Epinephelus awoara, assembly GCA_035609425.1. Classification (NCBI taxonomy): domain Eukaryota; kingdom Metazoa; phylum Chordata; class Actinopteri; order Perciformes; family Serranidae; genus Epinephelus; species Epinephelus awoara. The sequence goes on from CM069309.1 coordinate 30,723,739, forward strand.
GTGAGGAGCTCGGACATCTGGAGGGAGCTCGGAGTAGAGCCGTTGCTCCTTCATGTCGAAAGGGGTCAGTTGAGGTGGTTCAGGCATCTGATCAGGATGCCTCCTGGGTGCCTCCCACTGGAGGTGTTTCCTGGCATGCACCACAGGTAGGAGGCCCTGGGGCAAACTCAGAAAACACTGGTGGGATTACATATCTCATCTGGCCTGGGTGAGCGGATGAAAATGGATGACACTAATTTGATGTGCTTGGTTGGAATCATTTGAGCATTTTTTTAAAAATTCTATACTGCAAATCATATTTTAAAAAAAAGAGGATCCTGCTGAAAGAAAAATGAATCCACACGAGACACATTCCATCATATATGAGTGAATTTTATCTTTTAGTTTCTTAATGTATTTACTAATAAAATAATTTCTTCAGTGTATTTATTCACTCCTGTGTAAGACAGCAGCAGGCACACAGCCTGACTTGCAATTAAAGATCTCTGGATAACCAGTGTCCTGCAGGTTTTTTTTTCTGTGATCCTTTGTGCTAACATTTGCAGTGCACACAAGTGACGTCAGCCACCTTGTCTTTGCTTATTTAAAGCAACCCTTAAGAACTTTCAGTTTTGGTTGATTTTGGCGGCGCCAGTGGTCCAAAGCGGTAGTGTTTTGCCTGAAGGAAGACCACACTTCCCATGAGGACCAGCGCATAGTGTCGTAAAATCCTGATCTCCCGGTCGCCTGTAGTTGGATTGAGCTACATTGCTGTTTCCAGTGGCTGTGTGAAGGATGAATAGCGATGAGGTAATGAATGTAATTGTGGCTAAACAATATCATATGACGACGCTGAAAATAAGAAACGTTTAACTCTGGTTTAGTGCCGTATTCCCCCACCGCCCCCCCTCACCCGACTTGTCAGCGGCGGCTGACGAGTTGAGCCTTGAAACAGATAAATAAAACGTTATGTTGGATCATTTCACAGTAAACACACGTACAGATACCGGCAGGAAGGTGCCGCATTGCCTGAATATCAACCCTGCACAATGCGCACGAATATACAGTTCAGTCTCTCAGGGAAAGTACTACTGTTCATTCTAAACAGTTTCTTCACATTGTATTGTTTCCTATACTGTTATAATTCTGTTATTAGGATTCTATATGGAGAATTATACATACATTTATTACTAAAATTACTCTATGCAAGTCTGTTATTGTCACTGTCATTTTTGAATTACTAAAAGCCAAGACGAATTCCTGTATGTCCTCGGCAATAAAGTTCAATATGATTCTGATGCTTATTGAACATCAAAATTTTTTATATTTGTTACATAACATTTCTGTCTGTTGTTTTATCAGGAATTTGCTGTCCCGGACACTACCTCCACCAGTTTGAGCCCCCACACACTAGTGCTGGCAGAGGCAGGGGCAGAGGGGCGAGGGGAGTAGGTGCAGGCAGAGGGAGAGGGAGAGGGAGGGGAAGAAGTAGGACACCAGAGGACTTGAACCCCGAGACCCAGACAGACCCAGACAAACTTTTATTTCTACACCCTCTTTCACAGTTGTCAAAATTCAAGTACTTTGTCACATTCAACACATTCAAATTGTTATTTTGCCACTTGTCCCTTCACAGTAAAGGAAGTAACAAGTAAAACATACAACCTAGAGAAAAAAGAAAAACATTTCCAGGCACATGCACAGTGTTACGCAAGAAATATCATGAAAAAAAAAAAGTGGCATAAATGCAATGTGCATTTTTGCAATGACGGGGTATGTGTATGATTTGAATAAATAAATGGCACAACAACACTGTATTACAGTGGTAGTAAATGAACGACAGTGACAGCTGAAAAAAATTACTGTGAATAAAAAAAACAAAACAAAAGGGGAGTGTGATGCATGTACATGGATAAATAGAGCAGGATAAAAAATAAACTATGACAGTTAAAATAAGAAACACTGAATAATCTGTGTGACAATGTTAGAAGTTATCTGGAGTCATCTGGAGAGTCATGCCGCTCTTCTTCCTCCACAACACTCAGAGAATACATGCTGCAGATAGAGTAGATTGTAAGATTCTGCCGCAGCGCCTTCTTCCAGCATTTGGACACCCTCTATCGGTTCTCCCCTGAGTCAAAACAGAAAATAGGACATGTTGAAAAATACTAAACGTTGCCCAAAACAAACAAATGCAGGCCCTGGGAAACACAAAGTACCTAACATGATCCGACTCTTCTGTAAAGCTGGAAACTATAGGCTGTAGCGGTTGGAGGTGTTGCTTGTGGGGAGTAGACGTTACTTGCTTCTTTTGATAGCTGTAGAGAAATAACATGTAAGAAATTTATATGGATAAAGAGTAGTGCAAGACAAACAAAAGTATACACACTGGAAATAAAGGCACGATATAAACATCACACTGTAATAAAATGCATCATCTATGTTATACTAGAGAATTATAAGATAAGAATAACAATAATTAGCAATACAACATAAAATATAAAAAGATAATAACATGAAAAAAATAAATATGGAACAACACCGTACACCTTACACAACATAATGTCCAATAGACACATAACAATAACAAAAATATCTTGTTATCAGACTGACTTGAAGATGTCAAGTTTACTGGCTAACTGAGATTGTAACCTTCAAAGTTAGGTGCTTGGTGCTACTGAAGTGAGCTGCACACAGACCCTTCAGGACTGACTAAATAAACATTACATGTAGAATTTTAAACATGCAACAATCCCTGTAGTTTTAGCTACACTCAGCACAAGGTGCTATTGATAAGCAGGACTATGAAAAGTCATAACTCAATGCACATTGCACACGGGTTTTGTTTTACTGATTATTTAGAGCAAGCAACATGGTTTGACTTCTTTTGCAATCACTGTAGTCAACTCAACAAAAACACGACAAGAATCCTGTTATTCTCTGAAACTATTACATAACAATCATCAGAAACTACTGTCACGTACACACAAACTGACACGATAACACCACAATGATTCAGTATGACTGATCTTTCCACAATAGGAACCTACATATTTTACTCAAACTTTATATTTGCGGTTTGCAGCCATCGCATTGTTTTTTCTTTATACAGTACTTTTGAGCTTGTTGCGTGGCTGGTCGCGTCAGTGTGGAACTGCAAACTATCACGCTGGTGGCTATTTATTGCTACCACGCATATTTCCGATAGCTAACATCAGTATTATCATTTTGATTTGAGCATCGAAAGCTACTTACTAGTCCAGCAGGAACAGAGCCAAGGCAGCATCGGTCGGAAATCCCTCCTCGTCTTTGAGCTCAGCGAGTGAAAGCCGGGCCAATGTTGATCCTTGGCTGTCCTTTCATCCGGGTAGCCTCCCTCTTTCTTTTTTTGTCTCCTCAGACAAAACTTTTCATTTCCTTGGTTGTTTTGCAGCTTCTGCCATGATAGCAGTAATTGCGCGCAGGCTTTCGCATCGACTTCCGCCTTTGTAACGAATGGGGAAAGGGGGAAGTGACGTATGCCGTAAAGCAGTCAACACATTTGTAGTTTTTTGTGTGGCAGGGTTCCTGCCACCCTCCTCGAAGTTGCTTAGTGCCAGTTAAAACAATACAGACCCCCTCAGGCCATGACAGAGGTGTCATTCAACTAGTTGTAAGTCGATGTATCATCACAAAAGTTATGAAAATATTTTATGAAGGTTGAAAAGTTACTTAGTGCTGGTTTAATGTTTTCATCGGTTATTTTATATTCTCTGTCAGGCTTTTATTGTGAAGGCAGGAGTAGCCGAGTCTCTGTGTGGCTGCAGCTTTACGCATCTGTGTTTCTCTCCTCTGCCTCCCTCTGCCTCTCTCTACCCGCCGTCACCCAGCGCTGTGCCGATGCCTCGTTAAACCCGGAGCCGCCGCCAGGAAGGATGAGCCTGCCCGGTTACCGGAGACAAAACCACATCTGAGGGAAAAAAAAGAAGAAAAAGAGAAAAAATTAAAAAGAAAAACTGGATTTTTTTTTAAGAAGGTAGTTTTTGATGGAAGACAGAGTGGAAGGAGACCAACTCAGTGAGATGATTGCATCCCCAGTGTGTGCAAGAGTGTGAGTGTGTCAGTCAGAGTGTGTGTGTGTGTGTGTGTGTGTTTGTGTGTGTGTGTGTATGTGTGTGTTTGTGTGTGTGTGTGCCTCGGACTCCCCGCTCAGTGATGTAAAACGTGAAGGTGGATTTTTTTGGCATGTGGAGGAGCAGGTAAAAGGTAAGACTCATGACACTCCGCTGAGCACTGAACAGCTCTCACACTCCAGTTTGGAGCTCCGGTGGCTCCAATCTGTTGCCAGGATGAATGAAAATCTTTTCCTTGCACGACTCAGTAGCCAATAACTGACTGTTAACTCGCAGGAAAAAAGATATTGACACTTGGTTTCATCAGCAGGCTGTAGGCGTAGTCCCTATCTGGGCATGAGGTGTGAGCATTTTGGGGTTGGATGCAAGTCATTAAATAAATAAATAAACAAACAAGAGAAGTGATGAGGTGCCCATGACGTCTGTGATGAATGAGGATGGAGATAAAAGCTCAAGCCTCAGTTTGGGAGTGATGTAGGTGTTGAGGGGAGAAGAATGTGGTGCATTCAGTGTGTGAGTTTGGGTGGATGACGACACTTGCCTCCCTCCAGCATTGTGGGTTGAAAAGGGAGTCAATTAAGTGATGTTACATGTAAAAACAAAAATGTGTCAACGGTGTGGTGTCGCCTGTGGATGGGACTGTAGTTATTTTTTTCTTCCACTGATGCAGCAAAGAGATTGCATCTGTGCCCTGGACGACATGATGACACCAACACACTTCACAAGGTGGATAAAACCCTCCCTGAGCTGCACAGCGGGGGATGACACATGCACTGTATGAAGTTGGCGGCTGGTGCTCTGCTGTGAGTCAAAGTGGCCCTGCAGCAGAGGAACACAGTCCTTTTTTTGTACCCCCCAGAGTGGACCAGGATCTCTAAAAGCCTGCGGGGGTGAGATATAGTGTAGATATATTCTTTCATGCGGATGAGTGCTTGAGAAAAAAAAAAAAAAGAACCTCACTTTACACACTTCTATCCTGACCTTAAGTATGAGAAATAGGACTGAATTATAAATGAGTTATGCTTCAGCCAAGGGATTCAGCTACTGTCTCTCGTCTGACTTCAGCAAGCATTAATTGAGTATGGCATGCCTAAGGTAATTAAATCTGCTTGTGCTTATCTTTCTAACGGAGAGCAAAGTTCAGGGGGAAATTGCCAGATATGCATCTGTAAGCCATATCTAAAAATAAAAAAAGGGGGCGTTCAGGAACAACAGTTTGTTGAGCTGTGTCAAATAATTCATCACCAGATTTCTACATCTCTGTGCCCATGAATCTGGAATATCAAAGTAAGTTTTCTCATGACAAATGGATTCAGGCGCGGGGACTTCGCCGTACGTCAGGGTTTTTCGACAACTGCCGCCCCTGCTGTCTCTAAGCAAGAGGGATGCTAATGGAGGAGAGAGAGGATACAGGCGTTACCGCTGCAAGAGAGAGTGAGAGTGAGTCTGTGAGAGAGAGTGTGTGTGAGGCGTTTCCATGGCAACCTGTCAGGGGTGTGTTTGGTCCCTGGAGACGGTGAGGAAAGGAGGGGAGGAGAGAGATGAGAAGCGAGGAGAAAACTATCCCTCGTTAAGGGTGAGAGGGGGATGGGAAAGGAGATAATGGAGGGAAGAGGGGAAGGTGGGTTTGTCTCCCCCACCTCCTATTGTTTGCTTTTCCTCCTTTCCCGTGTTTTGCTCTCCCCCCCGGGCTTCCTCTTCTTCTTCCTCACGCCACCTTCTCTGTTCATTTGGAAGTAACTGCCAGGGCTCGTCATGCATGCGTTTGTGTCATATGGGAGGGTTTTCATGGTTATCATCAAGTGCGTGAGAGTGTTTCAACCCGTTCCGCCTCCTGATGGTTTTCTTTTGACTTTGATTGCACTTTCTTTTCTTTGAACGCTTCCTTGATGTGTCTTCAGTGAGTCACGCTAACCCTGACCAAAATCTTGACCTCCGCAGCCTTCGTTGGTCAAGTTCAAAGCCCTGCGTTTATCTCTCCTCTTGATGAGCTAACTAATGAGTTAACATCCCACCCATGTGGCTGCGCACCAACCAGCTGGTTGCTTCTTGGCACTTCTATTTCCGTCAGATGGTGCCAATTATGTGGAGAAGCAATGCCAGTGTTTGGGCTTTATCTGCCGAGTGTTTAGCTCTGTTTACTTCTACTGATTACCTTCATTGGTATTGTTAGGACGTCCATGATCGGTGGCTTTTAGCTTCGACTCTGTGCAGTGCACATCTGGACACAACCATGCGACACACCCACAGTAAATCAACATTAAAAAAAAATCACTGATGCCGAATGTAAGAATGAAGCCATGCACATTAAAGCTCTGGAACTGATGATGTAAAATATCTCTTTAATCCTTATTGTAAAAGGACAAATGTCACATGTTGCAGCAACAAGTGTGACCTAGAGATCCAGATTCTTACACAGAAGTTAAGCACGTTACGCCTTCATTAATTCAAATTGTTTATAGTGCTGTGAAATGTATGCATAAGGAGAAAATATACATTACCTGTCTTTCCAATGCGGTGTGAGAGCAGGATGAGGTAACATAATGGAGGCTGAGAAATGCAAGGTGAGTTGCACTGATAGGGAACTGATGAGATTTTATTGAGGCCAATGCCATTATCGCTTCTGCTTATCGGTCCAAGTCTTTATCGAGTCCCTTAATGATTCCTGATCAATTTTCTGTGTGGAAAAAAGTAGGTTTGCACAGGTTTTCAGCGTCAACCCAGCTGTTTTATCATCTCTGAGTATGAGCGCAGTGTGAAACGAGAGGATACACAGCATTTGTTTTCCTTCAGGCCTGATGGCATGACATTGATGTTAAATGTCCTCATGCTGAATGGTTTGAAAGCAGTGGTGTGTAAAATGCACGTCATTCCTGGAATTTAAATGAAGAGTGTGTAAGATTTATGGGAATTTGGTGGCATCTAGTGGTGAGGATTGCAAACTGACACCAGCCGAAACGTCTCCTGGTTAGAATTCCTACAGTGTTAATTGCTCAGGTTTTTACTGGGAGCTGAACACAAAGGAACATGGTGACTGGTAAAATCACTGAATAAAGCAGTGTCATGTTAGAAATGTTTTTCCTATGCTGTTTGGCAGATTATAGATGGGCCGCTAGCCCAGCACCTGCCGATGTGAACTCTCCTCTTTTCTGATCCAGGAGGTTTTTACCAAGAGCCAAATTATCGGCAGAGGTCTCCTCCTCTCTGAAACAAATGAACCTGGTGATTTCAACACATTGTCACTGTGACCACATCACGTATTGACACTTGGTCGTGGATTTTTTTTTCAAGTCCAGATACGACATGCAAGGTACCCTGGGTCGGTTATTGACGTTCTGGGACAGTCAAGTTCTGCCTGTTTCAAATTACACTTTCACAGAGAATTTACTGTTGACATAGAGTCTCTTTCAAAGTAAACGCACTACGTCGGTACAACACTGCAGATTGACTTTTTTTTTTTGTTCAACAACTAACGCACTTGGTTGGGTTTAGGCAACAAAAACACGTGGTTGGATATGTGATTGGGTTTAGGAAAAAAGTATAATCTAATGGGATGCAAAAACTGCTCTACTGGGTGAAAGTCAGTGTGTGTTGGACCCATCCACCACCCCTCATGCCCACCCTACTCAAATTTACCTTAACTTTTGTTCTTGTCCAAACGCATGGTGAACATGGCAGTCTCTGTAGACAAGGACCCGGCTCCTTGTAAGGTAACGGCTCATTGTAAGGTAACGAAAACACGATTTTTATTTTCAGGTCAATATATACTAATGAAAACATAATCCAATGCTGCCGACATATCCCCCTAAATTCTACAGACTTAACCTTTAAGCCCATGCTGTGTAGAAAGATGCTTCACCGTATTACTGTTTCCACCCTTATTTGAAATTACACTGTTGTCATGCCATATGTTGGACTGTGTCTTCCCCTCTGCCGTGACTTCTTTCTTGCAAGTTTCAGTAGCGACGCACAAGTTGTACATCATTGTTTTGCAGAGCACAACTGCTAGGAAAAACTGGAACTGATTAGTTGGGAGGCATACGGTTCTGATGGATCAGACAATTTAGAACCAGGTCTCAACTGGAACCGGTTCTTAGCACTGACATATTGCTGAGGCCAAAGCAGTAGTCCACTGTGTTAAAGCGCAGCTGCTCCCAGATAATTTTAGGAAGAGTTAATGATCAGCTGTCAGTCACCCAGTGCCTGTTTTACTGTGCTTGCTAAAGTAAGATTGGCATTAATCAGCTAAATTAGAGCTGTGTGTTATTATTTTTTTTTATCTCTTACACCCCGTTCTGCTATTATAGCACGCATTTAAGTCATTGTTCTGCAATCAACCGTTATAACCACAATAAAACAACAGCTGGCTGCTGAACAGCACCATTATTAATGCAAGGACTTGGCAAATTCACACACACAACTTTAATTGCTTTAATAATGATCTTTTTTCTACACCATAATATCCCAGATGTTGGAGCCTCCCTCCAGCACATGAACATGCTAATAAAACTGCACCAGACCAACAATATGACACACTTTTAATCGCATTAATGGAATGATCAGTGTTGGGATTGTTACTCAACAAAAGAACTGTATTACAGGTTACTAGTTACTTTCAAAAAGGTAATGGATTACTGTCCTTAATAAACTCACAGTACAAAGTAGTTTGTTACACTACTTGTTACATTACTTTTGTGTTACTCTGCAACATCACTGTACGTAATTGCCACTTTACACTATAACATTAAAACGTACATATGCCCACGTATCAGCGCAGAACCCCATTAGATGGCTTATCCAAAATGTTTGTCACTTAAGCAGTGATTATACCTCGTGACAAACAGTCTCTCAAATCGTTTGTCAGACAACCCCATCCCCCATGGAGTCAGTACGAGGCTGCCCAGGCACAGGGCCTCTCCACAGGCACGCTGGGCGGTATCACTATTGTCGGCAGACTCGGCACGTTTGATTTATTTATTTTTTCTATCCACTCATTATTATTTATTTAATGCAAGTAACAGCATAATTGTTTGATTTGTAAACTCTATTTGGTGACTGAATTTAGGACCAGTAATGCATTACATTATTGCGTTACAGACAAATGTAATGTGTTGACAACAACTAATATCAAAGAACTAGTTGCGACAAAGGCTAACTGTTACTCTGCCTCACGCCACTGTCTTGGCTTGAAGGTTGCACTTGAAGACATCGCAAAGACTACATCCAACAGCCAACGAGCGTGTATATTCTGTGACTGCATGGGAGGAAATAACTCTTTATGTATTCATCATTAAAAAATAGAATCTAGTTTTGGGTTGAATAAGCTATTTAGCCAGTTTGCACATTAACAATACAACCCGATGTTGAATGAATTTTTCTTTCACTGAGTTGAATCGCTAATCATTACTATTATTATTATTTCACTAATGGATGGGCTCCACTGGCTCCAAAGCTGATTCAACAGACAGAGTCAACCGAAAAACACCATACATGGCCAACTAATGCCAATGGTAAGGGACACAGCACAAAAACTAGGGCAACAGACGCTTGGCTGACATTGACAGCCAACTGTCGGCTTGGTGTGTCAGGGCCACAGACTGTAAAAATAATGGGCATAGCCACTATGACATCACCTATAGGTTTGTGCAATAGTTTTTGAAGCCTTGAGTTTAGCATTTTGACTGTCACCACCTTGTTTTTTTGGAGCCAGAAGTCACCCTATCACCTAAAGCAGCCCGCCCTTAATTATGCATAACTTTAAGACTTTATAAAATGTTAACCGGTAAGTTATATAAAAATTCACTCCCCATTCAGTTGATGTAAAGGAAGAAATTAGCTATAGAGACCAAAACTAATTTGTGTACGAGGCTGTAAACATGTTTATCTCTGCTGTAAAGTTGGGCATTTTAATATTGGGGTCTATGGGAAGCGACTGGCCTCTGGACCCAGATCATTCATAGAATAGGACAGTCTCTTCAAGTTTATTTTATAGTGTACTGAGATTACCTGAAAACAAGTGGCTGATTGGATGAAACACATTCACCTGCTTGCAGCACACCCACCTGCTGCAAAAAGAATATCTGACTTGAACTACAAAAACATCAGTTTATTCTTGACAGACAAACAAGAGAAAAGCAATTTTCAGTGGACAACAGCTCTTTTTGTGCTTTGCAGTGTATTGCTTTCACAATCAGTAACATTCCTTGAGAGTTTTAATTCAGGCCCTTTCCTGTGTGTTCCTGTGTAGATTGTTTTAATCGAACTTCAGATCTTAAAGCAGTGAAGCATCCAACACGCTCATTGTGTGTACGAGTCAACGCAGAGAGCCTTTCTCTCTTTTACTGTTAATGGACAGCAGTGGCGAAATTAGTGGAGAATTAACTGTTTCAATGTGCCTTCCCCAAAGCAGTCTAGACAGTAAAGCAATGCCAAATGCATTGCAGTAGAGAAGCACGAGACAAAAAGCTTCACTTCCATTCAAAGGTATATTCTCAGCAAACACGTGATCACACCTGAAGAGTGATATTTACAAAGCTGTCAAGTTCTCAGGCTTTACCCGTACAGGATTACATCACAGTAAAAAAAAAAAAAAAACAAGCTATCCAGAATGTGCAGATGTCAGTGTAAGGTGCAGTATGGAGGAGGACTTTTATGTAGCTCATAGATTTCTTAAGCAAAGGAACAGGTTTCTGCAACAAGACAAGAAAAGTCATCCGAATGCCGAATTACACAGACGTGCTTCAAATTGCAGGGATGGAACCACTCCTAAACTGGAACTGCTCTTTAGGTGACGTTAAGAGCTCTCTGAGAGTATTCTCAAAATAGTCACAAAAACAGGGTGCATCTCAGTCTTCCAATACTAGGTGCTCTGCCAGAATGGCTGAAAAGCTAAAAGACAACTCTCCATAAAAAATCTACAAATCTTGGCAAGGCTGTGTATGCACTGAATTTTAACTGAACAGTTATGTAAAGAGGGTGGCAGGTTCACAGATGTCTGATTTAAAGGGACGGTTGACCACAAAATCATAATTACACACTTTACCTCTTACCTGTAATGCTACTTATCAATCTAGAGCTGGATGAGTTGACGAGTGTTTGAGATTTTGGCCATACAAATGTCTGCCTTCTCTCCAATATAATTAAACTGATGGCACTCAGCTTGTGGAGCTCAAAAAGACAAAAAATACATTTGAAAAACACATGACCTGGTTACTCCACAGACCTTGTTGTGAGCAGTTTCACGTAGGAACTAGGGCTGCCCCCTAATAGTCGACCAAACAGTCGACCAGAGAGGTCAGTAGCTGGCAAGATTTCATAGGAGCTGCAACTTGTCAAATAAATCAAAATGACTGGACGTGTTCACGCTCAGCAGTCAGACAGGAGTCGCGTTAATTCACAGGGCTAGTTAATAACATGTCAGTCAGGAAACCCTAAGTGTGTAAGTGTGTGTAAACATGTAAGTAACTACATGCCCATTAGCCACTTGGCTAATGGACATTACCGCTTTGCTGACAGCGCAATTAACAGGCAGCTTGCTCAGTGTGTGATAAAATATAGGCCTATATTAAGGAAGGATCATTAATGCGGTTTTGTATTTCTCTGTAATGTAGCACAGTGTTAACAATGTTACTGATACTATTCTTTCTCAGACCTTGAACTCAAACCAAAATATGTAATTTTATAATTAAATTAATATCGTAAACATATGAGTTACTAGTCAACTAATGGCCCTAAATGATGACTATTGGTCAACTAGGGAAATTCTTAGTTGGGGGCAGCCCTAGTAGGGTCTATTTTTTTCCTACTAACTTACAAATGCCAACCATATCACCAAGCAGACAGAAGTTGACACTGTGATATGGTGTAGTTAGATAGAAAAAAATAGTTCCGACATGAAACTGTTCACAATAAAGTTCATTAACATTGCTGTTGAGTTTAAAAAAAATAAAAAAAATCAGGCACTTTGAGTACCATAAGCAGAGTGCCATCTAGTTCTGCTATATTGGAGAGATGACAGACATCTCTACGGCCAATATCTCCAACTCTCGCAAATTCCCAACAAAACAGTCTGATAAAAGGCACCACAGATAAGAGGGAAAATATGCAGATTTGATTTTGGGGTGAACTGTCCCTTTAAAATGAAAGCACCAAGAACATTCACACTCAGCAACACACATGCAGTTATCAGGGGATAAAAATGATACAGCATGCCTACAGTCAATGTAGCAGACAGTATGCTGGCTCTTTTAATCTCCGTGCTCTTGTTCTGAATACAGATTTGGCCAAAGTAACAGGACAGTGAAGACTCTCTCCAGATGTAGCCCCGCAACACATTAGCGATGCAGCGAGCTATGGAGTGCTCGGTTGTTATTGGAGACGAATTTTTAGTTTGACAGGGAAGACAAGGCTAGTCTGTGGGGCCCTTTGCTGGAGTGTGATTAGCATTGCAGATGCAAGTTTCTGTAGGCGTCAGTTTCAACAAACTCAAGGTTCCCCCCGTCTCCAGTGCATGATTAAAATGTAACAGTTATGCGTGGGAAATTCACAAGAGTAGAATTATGCTCCGACACTCACAGAGCCTATTTTTTGCTCAGGTATGTTGCACCTCCTCTTGCACACACTCTCTTGCTCTTTCTCTCGAACATAAATACACACAAGGGCTCGACCCACATGGGTTTTTCAGCGGCGGAGCCCAAATCGTCTCAAAGCTGCCAGCAGCTATTATTTTCTGCAGATATTCAATATCAAAAATTAATGCGTGAATGTGAAGGAGGACATTTCTGGAAATGAGAGTCATGTGAATTTCCTAGAAACACAGAGGGCAAAGACAATAATTGGCAGCGTGGAAACAACTTTAAAAGAGGAGCACTGCTGAAAGCTTTCAAATAATCATGAGACTGCACTAAATTCAAAGTCAAAAATAAACCTTGTCATAATTATAATAACAAACATACTCATTGCATAATGATAATAATACCGTATACATGGTTATGCAATCTTACTGACATGTTCCATCAGACTCAGTTAGGTCATGGTCCTCACACAGCGTAGTATTGATCCATTTAAAAATAAGTATGTGATCAATCAAACTGCATCATATCCATTTCTGTAGACAACAGTAAGAAGCTGATTCTTAATGAAAGCCTGTAAGTATCGGGGCCATTTATCAGAAAATCAATATACTGTATTGGTGTCAGCCGACTGTATACATCCCACTTACAGTAGACACACATGCAGGAACATGGCTTGATGTTGGTGTTATATTTTCCTAATAGAAAAAGAGCTACATGTACAGCCCAGTTACCAGAAAAAAATGTTGGCATTGTACATTTCTGCAAACCCCAAATACGTCAGGTTTGCACATTTCAAACACATCAGACCAATATTTCTAAAGTGACATGGTTCCGATTATATGTACAGTATATGAGCTGAGTTTCTCATCAGGAGGAGGAGGGGATGGTGATGATGTGACACCTAGACGAGATGCCTGCCATGCATTCGACGGCAGCAAACTACTGTTCAAGACCAACAAAAAATAAAAGCAGGCAATAGGTGTTTTCAGGTGAAACAGTTCTGGGGACTCTATAGCCTCATTCTCAAGCAGTCAGCTCAGTTCAGTTCGGTACACATTAGAACGGTTATTTTTCCATTTCCATTGTGAAAGGTTGTGGGCAGTATCATAGAACATCCTCATTTTTCATCACCCCTCTGTTGTGATATCTGAGCACACTGATCCAATACTAAATGGCGGAGCTAAAAACACTGCAGTGTGGTGATTGGTCAAAAGAGAACCATCATTCTTGTTCAGGGTTGAGTTGTGGCTAGTTTGTAAGCTTATGTAACCACTGTTCATACCCTGACAACTATAACTATAAAATGAAAGGGTGTTCTAGCTGCTGCCTCTTTATCTTTACTAGCTAACAGCTAGCAGCTTTAGACTGAGAACATATAATTTAATTCACTGTGCTGACTGCCCACAGCTAGGTTTTCTAGCATGTTAGACAATGCAATAGTTGACGACGTGAATCAATCAACACGCCTTATATGTCAAAATGACAACTTTGATTCTCTTAGATGACATAGTGATTATTAGATCTTCAAGGACGCAATGCACAAACCCAAATTTTTAAATATTCCATTGAGAGAGTTTCACTCCAGCCCATCCCTCATGGTTCCTCTTGTGCTACTCAGCGTTCTAAGAGCTATAATTGCTGCACAACGGAAATTAAGACGTTCTTGGTGTTTTTAAAGAGAAAAGACCAAACATAAAGTTTTCCTCACCCTAACATTATCCAAGTGCCTGAACCTAACCATACGTTAACACAGCATTGTCACAATATAAATTGAAAATTATAATGTAAACATTTCAACATATCTGCCACATCAGTGGTACTCAACTTGTGACCCCTGGACCAAATCTGGCCTGCGATAAGGTGCCTGGTGCCCCCCCAACCATTTTTCAATTCAAAATTAAAATAAATTGATTAATTTTTTTTTTTTTTTACTTTTAATGCAGATATGGTGCCAGAGTGCATAAAAAGCATCAAAGTAGAGCTTGTTCATCAAAAAAAGTGTTTCTAGGATTTGAGGCCAAACAAGGTCCTCAGATCCTAGAAACGCCCATGTGTACACCTGAGCTGTTTTTGGCCCCTGGCCTCCTGTCATTTTGTAAAAGTGGCCCCCAGGGAAAAGCAAGTTGCGTATCCCTGTGCTACATAATTACACACTGCGGTCCCAAGCCTCATTCTTTTTATTTTGGTCTCTGTAACCGAACAGCGACAACATTATAAAGGACTGAGTGGGCGCGAACGCAATTAATCAACTTCTCGATGTCCATTGTTGGAACAAGTGTGCTGTACGAACCAAAGTTATGGCTTGTTCTCTGGGACCCACATCAAGCATATCAGCATTCCACTTGGTTGTTGCCAAACCCCGTCAGAGCTCATCGCGAGTTTTAACTCCTCCGGACCTGCTCCAGTCGCTTTGTTGCCCAAGATGCGTGGCTGACGACCAGATCGCCCAAGTCACCCAAGTCGCGCAAGTCGCTGGGCTCTCTTTGAAAATGAATGACTTCCGCTGTTTTGGAGGCTCTGCTTTCTGTTGGTTTGAACGTACAGCAATGTGACATATCTGTGCTTTGCAGAAACATACAATGCCAACATTTACTGTATTCTGGCATGGACATGTGTAGCATCCTAAGTATGTTTTATCAAATAAACTGTGATAAGAGCGGCTTAGACACTGAGATATTGTTGTTATATTGAGTTTATTTCACTCAGTTCTGCCTGTTCATTTATTCCCATTAAAATACCACATGTGGCATCTTTAAGAGCTCAGTGTTCATGCTGCTCTGCACAGTCTAGACCTGCTGCAGCTACACATCACATTAATAACTAATAAGGTTATTTGTTGCTTTAATGTAAGGCGATCTTTATTGTGTCTTTTACAGCACAGCACATACTGTACTAGATGAAAGTGCCCCTGTCTGAAAACACCTTTAAGGTGCTAAAAGTCAAAATGTTTGTAAGTGCCTGTCAGTCTTGCTGTGTTATATAAAGATGCTCAGCTCTCAGCAATGTCAAGGGCACATAATGGCACACATCATTCCCATTGAGAAATGAGAAAACGTAGCAACAGGCAGGTCCCTGGAGGACACACTACTGTAAGAGACGGCAGCAAAACAGGAGAAAAGGCTTTCAGCACAATGGTGTTCTCAGGTTAGTGTGGGCATTATCACATACCCAGAGGAAAGCTGACAGTAGTTGTTCCTCAGAAGCCTATTTTTAGATTATTTAAGAGCACAGTCGGTAATAGGAGCTGGGTGACCTTTTTTTAAGCAGTACATTCATTAACATCGTAGTTTGAGGAAGACGTTTTCTCCCCTCTGAATTACATTTTCTGAGCTTTTTATGCAGGTTCTGTCATTGTTAGCTAACGAGGCGTTTTAGCATGCACTGTATTTCTCCTGGGTGGCTAATAAACTGAATATCCAAACACTTTCACCTTTTCACAACCTTAAAAACAGCTTTGTGTTTTTCCAGACCGCTATAATTCTGACTTCATCCAATATCTTAGTTATTTTAGCATTATTTAAAAAAAGCTACATTAGAAGAGGCTGTACAGTGGCCTGGGGGTTGTGCCACGTTAGCTAATTCACGAAACTTGCTAGCTTCTAGTAATAACCCAGTCATTTCTTTCACCTTAAAATACAATTTAAATCCATTATCTTTAAGAGTCAGTTCAACCAAATGACACATTTATTTTAGCATTCTATTATTTTAGATATCCCTCTCTGATTTAGGGATGTTTTAATGACTAATTTCCCTGACATTTCAGTGAGTCTAAAAGTAATAAAACACTCAGACAACAGTCAAAATTGAGCACAATTTAATCTACAGGGTTATAAAACATTGTCATAGGAGCCATTTGAAATCATGATTCACTTTGGAAAAATGTGTAGCACTTTGCATGGAGCATTATGAACACTGCACAGAACATGACAATTCACTGAATAAAGGTTAACAAGTGACATTTATTGAAGACGACATTCTTTAGGAAAATAAATCTTCAGGAAATGTACCTGACTATTTTGCATTTAGTGAATGGAATCGCATAAAATAATAATAATTTTAGCAATGTTTAATCAACGAGTTGACACATCCCTTCTCTGATTGAAAAATGATATTTCCTTTAACATCAATGTGTTTTTCCAAAACAATATCCTGGTTATTCTTGATAATCCACATACATCACTGTTTCATAATTTCCTGCTGCTATCTATTAAAAAAAAATTCTTGACTTATGGAAATTGCAAATGACAAATAACAGAAAGGACACTGGTTGAATCCTAGTTAAGAACTGCAGTCATATTTCATTCGAAAGAGTCAAACATTTTATAATGCCAGAAAAAATCATGCTGCATGAAAATTTGCGTTTCACTGGGCCTTGCAGCAGACAAACCATTGTGGAAACAGACAGCAGAGGTGAGGAATTAAATGTGACACAAGCCAAGAGGCAGATTTATTGATAGCAGAATGTCAGAGTACCTGCCGGCCCTCCCGCCCTCACCCTCATCTCTTTCCATTTTGGTATTTATTTATTTCAACAGCGAGGCAACCCTGCATCTCCAGGAGTTCTGCCTGCATCTGGCCCATATTCTATCATTAGCTCCCCCGACCTCGCTCCCACTGCCTCCCTCTATCTCTGCTACAGCAAATTTACTTTAGTCGCATATATAGTTAAAATGATAGAGAAGAATAAGAAAGAAATAGATTACACATTGTGCAGGTGATAGAAATGAGAGCCCAGAGGGGTTTGTGAAACTAAAACAGAGGGAGACCGAAATGAGCAAGGAAAGGTTATATAGACCTGAATTGGATAATAGAGCGGAAATGATGCCAAAAGTCAACAGGGAGGCATTTTGGAATGTCATTTAAAGTGCACGAACGGCCCAGCATAAAATAAAGTAAATCTGATACAGGAACTGAAAGTGAGAGCGGTGGTAGGTGAGCGGGAAGCGTGATCTAAATGAGATGTTTTGACTTAAAAGACAAATGAGATCTTTTACGGTTCTAAATTTGGAATTTTGCCATGTTTCAGTGCAACCTGAAAATGAATACCAGCGTGCGGTAACTGCAAGGCTCATATTGATTGTTTCTGCTTTCATGTTTTTTTCTAACATGTATTCGGTGTGTTGGATTGTGATGTGTGTGCAGCAGGAATGAAGATAAATTACATACCACTACCTATATAGTTAAGCGTTTCATTGCCCTGTAAAGTAAAGATAAGGCAACATCTTTAACGACCTTGTCATCATGCAACATAAAATGTTTATTACTGTCAAAATAAAACTCCAGCATAAATAGATGCTATACGTGTTAGGCTCCCTGGCCTAGCCACAGTGTAATAAATGACACCGGGTGATAGACAAACACAAATCATACTGATTTCCTGACATCATATGCGCGGTAATAAAAACAGCTGCTGATTGCCTGTCATGTATGATAGAAGGGGAGAGACGGCCGGCTGGTGCACATCTCAGAACAAATATTGTTCCAATCTAAGATGGTCAATATGGTTTTATTCACCTCTGTGACAGGATGCGGGATGGCTTCGCTGGAGTGCCCAGTAATAGCACAAATAAAAACAGTGAGCAGGGATACAAACAGGTTGTTTGTTCAGGCAGGGAACAGAGCAGCGCTCCCAGGGAACACCTGCTATACTTTGGTAACCACCCTGTCAATACGATTGGCCCAGCAAGCTGTGGTCTTAATGCGCTCACCCCCTCATCATTATAAAGCACTTCAAAGAACACAAAGGCCATTAAACTGACAGTGTAGCGCGCAGGCCTGCGTGTTTGGTTCCAGTTGCAGAGCCTGTGGCCTCTCAGCTGTCCTGTTGTGTGGACGCCAGCGCTCTGGTTGATCCTCTGTCTGAGAGCACACTCCTTGCCGTGGGGCGGTGTGGCTGGTTGACGGCCAAAGCCACAGCTTCAGTGGCTTTTTAGGATGACAGCATCAGCGCCACATGCCCTGGAATAGCTGGGTCCGTCTGTGCTGCTGTCACACTGAGCATCTGAACCGAAGGTGGTGTGCTGAGCTGCTGCTCAATCAGGGTAATTAGAATTTTGGTATTTTTCCATTCAGTTTTTACTTAGGTTTTTCAATTGAATTTGTACTGTTTGGTGTATTTACATATTAGTGGCATAATGCATGGTACATGCCAACCAAATGACATAAAAAATATGTTGGGAATTTATGTTTCTGCAAACCACAGATACATTTCATTTGTACATTATTATGTAACAGATGTGTTAAAACTTCATGCTGTGGTTATGCTGAGGCACAAAAATCACTTGTTATTGTTAGGAAAGGGCCATACTTCGGTTTAAGAGACTGTAAAACTTCGATTAAAAGCCTAGTCCAAATAAAACCCCCAGTCCCTGGTTGCCAAGCAGTTAATTTTTATAGAAGTCCTTTGGATGTATAAAACGGGGTTGTTGGCTACTCACTTGCGCTAACGTTAGTTTGCTGCTTAGATCATGCATATAAATACAAATGTTTGTCAATATGGAGATGCTACACATCTTCAGCTCCGGGAAAGTCTCAACAATTCAATTGTTCAAATCATTTTTCTGCAAACTATGAACACCAAAGAAGACAGTAATTCATTCAGATTTGCCAGTGGGTAAACAAGAGAGATGGGGAAAAAAAGTGGTGACTCCTTTCCTCTGAGGGGGTCTTAAAGTCAGAATGTGTCCATTCCTTGATTTCCCTGTAAGTTAGTCATATTCCTTTAGTCCGTAAGGGTCTACTGGTCAAAAGACTCAAAATGGTTTATCATCAAAAATAATCCACGTAGTGAGTATTGTTTTAACAGGATAAAGTGGTGTTGAGTCAGTATGCCGGGTGCCGTAATCGTCGGATGCCGTAAAATGAGTGTCATAACTCTTTCTCTCTCTCAAGTGCTGTCCCTCAAAGCTAGTTCAAATGAATGATTCATAATTGATGTCATTCAAAGCCTCATTTTTATAAAAGTACTGGTTTTTATAAACAATTTAATAATATTCCAATCTTTGCTGAGCAACAGTTTTATGTGAAAGGAATTAAAGGCCTGTCTTAAATATACACCTGCTGAGTTCAGTGATATAAACAAATAATAGCCCGGGCTATAAATTGAAGTTTTACAGTAGTCAGTTTTGGGGGCACAATCCTCACTGGAAATGCAGCAATGTAGTGATAAAGAACAACTACTTTTCGAAGGACTGTCCCCACTGGACACAGCGACAGGTCACTAAAAGACACCCATGTTTGGTGCCTAAAAAGTCACATGAAACACAGCAATGATTGGCTTAATAAACAGCCCGTATTGTTGTTTGTTGGTCTCAGACAGTGGTCTGCAGCTTGGCAGGCCAAGGTGACAAACCATCCACCATCCCCTCCATCTTCTGATGACAAAGTTGGCTCATACATTACATCACTTAAGAAATGTTATGTGATACACATGAAACAAAATGTACAATACAGCTGTGTTGGTCTCGGCTGTGTATGCAGAGATAAAGGAAGCAGGTGTTGTTAGTAGTATGCAAAAATTCTTCTTAAAGTTATTGGTGTTAATGGTTAGAATACCAAGTGTGCTGCTCAGATACACCAAAAGAATGTGCGTGCTGATTGACTGACTGTATCTTCACTGATGAAATGTGCATGCGCCACATGTGCAAAGGACTCAGGGCGAGAAGCAGTAACAATTTGTCCTTGGCATCTGGCATTGTTTTGATTCCCTGAGTGAGTGACCTAAGAGTTAATTTAACTTGGGAAGTTTTATGTAATTATGGAGGTAGATCGACAGTGACTCTCTCCTTTGAGACAAAGTCACACGAGAGGAGTGTTTTGTATCACAATGTGTTTCCCAGTCGGTGTGACCTGTACTATTCTCTGAAGTGTTTCAGATTTCCGTGCAGGGAGAAATGTGACTCTGGTTGCAGAAAAGTTTGCATTGATGTGGGTTGTTTGCCTGAACACATCAAAGATGCTGGAGACAGCCACAGATGACTTTTCATCAATAATTTTCGCTTTATTCGACTGTGCAGAAAAAATGTATTTCTAGTGTAAGGCAGGCAGAGAGGAGGATGACAAAGGAGCAGTAGAAGTGATTTCATTCAAATTGCATTCACCTCCATTGCGTTGCAGCGGCAAATCTCAGCAGCAGACATCTTAAAATCTCAGCAAATTAAACTGAAACTGGGGCCAAGTCATGGGTAGAGACTTAGTGTTGTTTGGAAGGGATAACTGGACGAACTGACCCATTAAGGAGTAACTTAACACCAACTGTTTTACTGCCCTATCAGTTTCAGCCTGTTTCACAGCCAAGTCACCAATAGAAAATGTCTGCATTGTATGTTTCTCCACACCATGTTTGTTATATTTGCATGTTTTATTTTAACGTCTCAACAGTGACATACTATATCAACTGACTTCGTCATCAGGGGTTGGTGGATGGCGCGTTACCAAGGGGAGACAGTTGCAAGCTGCAGACCAATGTCGAGAGCAACAAACAACAAAACCAGCTGTGTTTTTGCAACTGGTGGCTGTGTTTCCACCATTTCTTTTTTGGTCACCAAATGCAGATGTTGTGTAGCGACCTAGCAACCCGTTGCTATTTTCCCACTGACATAGTGGCATGAAAAGTTGTTTTTTACTGAGACATTGCTGCTTTTCCAGAGGGGATTGTGCTCCCAAAAGCATGTATTTAAAGCCACTCATCTTTTCCGAATCATAACCAAGTGTTTTTTGTGCCTAAACCTAACCACACATTAACAACAGGATTATTGAAATGTAAAGTCCCAGTGTATCCTCTATATAGTAATGTACGAACGAATCTGTGGTTTGCAGAAGTGTACATTGCCAACATTTTTTCCATTTGGGTTGTGTTTCATCCTCTGTCAGTTGTGCTCAGAAATGGGTGTGTTGCACTTAATCAAACCCAGCAGTGATGTCATGGTGTACTGGAGTACACCTCTGCATCACTGCAGCTAGGGGAGAAGTTAAATCACTGTAAGTCAGCAAAAACAAAATGTTAATCTTGTGTTAAAATATTTATGTTTAATTTAAGAAGGAATCTAGTTGGCAGAAACATTGTAAGGTGATTAAGCAAAAATTAGAACTTAGGTATATGAGCACTAAAGCAGAGAGGTTCCCTGGACAGAAAAGATAATTAATTTCACCATTAATTATTTGAACTGCAAAACAGGATTTGAAAACAGTCTCTGTAAAAATAAACTATTTGTTTGAACTTAAAAAAAAATAGTGTCTTGGCTGCCTTAAAATTTTAAGTTGACTGCATTTGAAAAGACAAGTTGAGGTTCTTTAGTACTTAGATCCTTTAGTTAAGTTAACAAAGTACAACTGAATTAAGTTTATTTGGCAAGGAACAGTGTTTGTGTTGAGTCATGACAAAAATACCTAAACTTGTATCTCAAATTCAGTCAACTCAAAATTTGAATGCAGCCTAGACACAATCTCAGTTCAAACAAATCATTTCTTTGCAGTGTGACTAGAAGGGCTCTTGGAATTACCTGTCATCTGCCCTATTTCACAATGTTAATGAAAATGAAAAATAATTCATGTAACTGCCCAGAGATTCAGATCTGCTCCAAAACTAAATAGCTTTGTCCTTCGTCCGGGCTACAGCCTTGCACAGATTTTATGAAAATTGAGCTTGTAGTTTTTCCCATAATCCTGACTGAACTGAAAACCTTCTTGGTGGAGAGTATAAATGTAAAGTTGTGTAATTCTGTCACTGACTTATGAATTTAAATAGAAGCAAACTAAATCCAAACATTTGTTTTCACACCCAAAATGAAATCTATTTGATCCTGAAACTAAAAAAAAAGAAATGAACAATCTAGAAATAAAATATTCCACTCCAAGGAAAATTTGACATCATAGGGTATCATAGGGTTTTGCAAATGGGATGTACTCTACATAGAGATTTAGACTGATAAGATGGCTGAGTTTATTCATAAACATCTTGCTGAGTGGCACATTAATGCAAGCTCTGCGAATTTTAAGTAATTGTAGGCTATGCTTGTTTGCCAAAATAAGTGCATTTGCTGTAATGCTGTAAGATTCTTGCAATCCAGCTGGCAAACACACTGGAATGAATTAAAGCGTCTGACTGTAGAAACCTGGACTAAGAGCACAAAGTGTCGAGCCAGATATTGCGTAGCAATCTGAATGTCACACTTTGGAGTGGGTAAGTGAACAGAGAGCTGCTGTTGGGACAGTGACAATTTGACGAGAGAACATCCTGAATGTGTTGCATTTCGCTAATCTTGCAAAATGTGCAAGCAGTCCTTCTCGCTGTTTGTCAGCTGCTTTGGGGATTAATTAGCATAGCGGAGCTGGAAATGGATCCACTGCAGAAAAAGGACTGTCCCTTATTTCGCACACTGTTATTGGGCCAGCATCACGCTCACACACACAGACACAGACAGCTCATGCTTCAGGAAACTGAGAGATAGAGACAGCAAGGTGTTAACTTGGTAATATACTTTTCTGTAAAATAAAATACTGTAACCTCTCTTTTCACTTGATCTGAAAATAGTTGCTGCACAGGAGGATCTAATGTTTTTTCCCCCCCTCATTTCAGTGAGGAAAATTGGCGTCCAGTGTCAATGAATGTCAGGTATGAAGGTGTAAATTGAAATGCTGAGATTTTTTTTTTTTCTGTAGTTTAACACATTTTAATTCCAGCTTTATAAACCTGTTAAAGTTCTCTGTTTCACACCTGACTATGAGGTGAAACCAGAGTGTTAGCAGTCAGTTATTAACAGGCATATGTGTTAATCGAAATTCATCGCTGGTACAGAAACGAGTACTTAACTGCTCCAGAGTTATATTGCTTGCTGCAACAGTCTTATTGCTTGTTAGTATTATTGCTTTTTACCCCTGGGTTATCTGAATTATCTCCTGGCTTTGACTTTGTAGAAGCAACAAGCTACTCAAGGTTGTGTTTTACATTTGAGACTGATTTGAGGAGATCTTGGGACAGCCTAGAGGTTCTTGTATTGTTAAAAACCTCTGAGATTTTAGTTCTGGTTTAGCAAAAGCTGTGGTTACTGATGCTAAGAGTACAAGTTCCAAAGTGCCGTTTGAAATGCAGAACAGCTGCCAGGATAAAATGTTGGCATCGTATGTTTCTGCAAACCATGTATATAAGACATTTTTCTGTTTCACACATATGGCGTATAGTTCAGATTACATGTATATGAGTGGTTTGCCATTAGGTGGAGGAGGAGATGGTGGCTGGCGTGACACCTTGGCGAGACGGATACCAAGCAGCAGGTCACTGTCTGAGGCCAACAAAGGCAGTTATTTTTTAACGAGAGGTCTGGACATTCCAGCCCTGTAGCAATAAAATAGGGCCGTAATCAACTAAAGAAGAAATCTATGTCGACTGAAATTCTACCTACTCTGCAACCAATTGATTTGTCAATGTGGAAAAAACTCTACACATTGTCTCTAGGTTAACTAAATTGCCACTCTACCAGGTAGCGCTCTTGTCCACCAAAGCATTTTTTTTTCTTCTAACACAGGGCTCGACATTAACACTTAAGTGAAAAATAAATGCGATGTGCAGTGTTATATTTTCTGAAAATAAACTGCACACTATCGTTGGGAGTGTCCAGCTGAGCTGCGTACGCAAGTCTGTCTTACCACCAAGCCTTGAATGGGACTGATGAGAAAATCCAGGGTGATCTTTTTCCTTTCAGAAGCTTTAGAATCACGGCGCCTTTTTGGAGACTTAGTAAAAAGAATCCGTAAGGGCTGTGGCAATTCATTAACGTAGTCGACATCTTCAAATACAGAAATAAGTCCATTTGCAAAACGTGCATCAGCGCGTCACAACTTAGTAACGTCCAGACCATACTATGTGCGAGAGCATCGCGTGACGGCTACCTCGCTGAACTGATGCAGCTCGCACATGTTCAGTGTTCATACAGAATACTGTAACTGTAACCACAACACATTCTTACTCCAACCTTGTCTCATATTGACGTTTTGGTCATGGACTTTCCATGTCCACATACGACGTGCAAGGTACCCTGGGTGTGTGGGTTGTTGACGTTCTGGAGCACCATGTCAAGTTCTCCTCTTTCAAGATACACTTCCGTTTGCACAGGAAATTTAATGTTTATACACAGTCTCTTTCAAAATAAATGCACTACGTCGGTACAACACCACAAATTGATGTTTTTTTTCCTTCCAACAACAAACACACATGGATGGGTTTAGGCAACAAAAAAAATGTGGTTAGGTTTAGGAAAGAAAAACAGGGTTTGGCTCTTGAATCTTACAGGATGCAAACAACGCCCTCTCTGGTGAAGGTTGGTGTTTGTTGGACCCATTCACAGCCCCTCCATCAGGGCATGATATACTTGGATTATCAACACGCCAAACGTCACACTGTTAGTAGTAGTCACTTAAACTTTTACACCATGCGTCATCTAACTTTGTTATTAGGCCATTTTCTGTTGTCTGTTTACTTTAATGGGCATCGACAAGTGAGAAAACGGCTTGAACTAACGTTACAGACTATTGTTACAATTCTCAGCCCTCTTTGTAGCAACCAAACCAAGGGGGGGTTTTGTGCCTAAGCCTAACCATAGCATTAACCAGTGATATAACATAACATTGAAAATTACAACTTCAACATATGCACATGCGAATCATACAAATGTAACATATCTGTTGTTTGCAGAAATGTACAATGCCAACATTTGCACTTGTGATTGGGTTGTGAAATGACACATTTATTAGATACTGGGGAAGAAAAGGACTTTAGGAGGATTCACTTTCTTTTCCCTCGTTGTCATCCATTTAATTTGTCAGTCATGATGAAAATTTTGTCTTATTTGTAAGATGCTGCGGAGCTTACACTGAAGCATATAAGTTGTTTTACCGGCTCTTTCAGATTACACGTCATTAGGACATATGCACTCGTCTACAATCTATGTGCACATTCAACAGGTTCGTATGCTGTAAAGCCCTGTGAGGCAAATTGTATTTGTGATATTGGGCTTTATAAATAAAATTGAATTGAATTGAAATTGAACAGCTCTTGTCCTTCAAACTTCATGCAGTTCCAACATGCGTCATTTTATGTAAATCCCTGGTGTATGTGCACTCCATTCAAAATCCAATATGGCGGACTCCGCCACTGACGATGCAAACTACTACATGGAGAGGTAACTAATGGGTGTAAATACATTTAATTGCCGAGTAAATGCCAGCCATAAATCGTATTGGAATAAAATTGGGTTTGATATGGTGTCAATCTTAAGGACTGTAACTTTAAAATCCAATCCTTCCTTCCATCATATTAGTAAATTGAATGGATTACATAATATAATAACACATGCAAAGTTTCAACTACTAATTGCTAATACCAACAACTTCATAAAACTGAGGAAAATATTTAGGATGTTGTGGCTAACAGCCCCTCTTCTCCTCTGTCTGGAGACATAGTTTGTTCAGTAACTCACCCTGGGATTCATTAGAGGAAGAAGGATTGCCGGAGTATTTTACTAAAGAATAATTCTGTTCCTTCACTTACATTTTCCCAAAGTCAGAGTTTTCACCAGAGAATCGTTTCTAATTTCACCCTCAGACAGTGCAGTGTTGCGCAGTATGCCATTATTCACCTGTTAAGTGCATTAAGGGATTTCTATTGTGACACAAAGTTGTAATGTATCTCTTGTTTCTTTCCCTTAAACTGCTTTGCCCACTTCATATTTCATACAGTAAGTAAGTTCTCAGTTCAGCTCACAGAGGTCCATTTGGCTTCTTCCAGAGGTCAGACACGATCACATTCAGCTGAGTTTTACATGTCGGTGTAGAACACAGCATTTAATAAAAAAAAAAAAAATAGAAGTGTGATGAAGGGAGAATATACTTGCATAGAAAAAAGTCAGCATCATGTCCTGTAATCAAATATCTTGTGGCTGCATTGCATTGTGGTCTACTGAGTCTAATTTCCAAAGGAAAAGGGAAAAATTTGCATTCTAACTTAAGCCAAATAGGATATGGCTTGTTGAGCTACAAGAGCTTGGAGGAAATTAATTAGGCAATTTGTTGCTGATTGCTCTCAGAAAAGTAAGAATACTATTTCTGTGAGCAACTAAGTGGTTGTAATGTTTCCGGCCATTTGTCAGTTTTAATGGGTCATTACAGGAGAGGGAACAAGCAGGGTGCACTCAGGTTGCCAAGACATGTGCTAAGTGCACTCAGCATTCCCACATGGACAGAACCTCCATCACTGAGCTTTGCCATGTTTGGATAATCACTTGCAAAGTCACTCATGTCTCTAAAATCAATAGCTCTTGATGTGTTCTTGACATGCTTTTCATACCCAAAAAAAGTTGCTTAGATTTCTGGTTTTCCAAAAATCTTGGCAAAGTATTCATGTGCCTGAAACCAGCATGAAAATGGAGACGATCAATGTTGTTCTCTATTGTGCTCCGTACTGTTGTTATCTTGTGTAGTGTATAAGAATATTCAGTGGTTTGCTTGTAAATTGTTGCACAAGTAGTCGCCTGACTGTTCACACCAAAAGCGCATTTCTGGGTTCTGGTCAGCAAGCGATTCTGTTCTTTTCTAATCACATGTAGGGCTCTGTCTCTGTTTGCTAGTGTGTGTGAGTGTGTGTGTGTGTGTGTATGTGCTCTGTGTAGACACAGTTGACAAATATGTGGAATAAGTAAG
The DNA here is from genome assembly GCA_035609425.1 of Epinephelus awoara. NCBI lineage: Eukaryota > Metazoa > Chordata > Actinopteri > Perciformes > Serranidae > Epinephelus > Epinephelus awoara. Next base: position 30,751,094 of record CM069309.1, read on the forward strand.
CAAGTAAGGGATGTGTATTCTATAATTAATGAGAACCTGTTCATTTATATTTTGGGATAAGCAAGTGCACCAGTATCTGTATCTGTTCAACCAACTGAATTATTTATATCTGTATCCGTACTTGGAGTGGGCGGGGCTGAAATGTGAGTGGGTGTGGTTTAATCCAGAAATGGGTCGGACCTAACTGAAAGTTTGTATTTTAAACCCTCAGATAATATTGCATCGGTCAGGAGTCGCTGTATTGATTATTTGTTAGAAAAGAGTAAGAGATTGAACACAGCTACACAGATGAATTTTCTGTCATCACAAGTACAGATATTGACACATTTTACTTGGAGGATACTCGTTCCCACTCATTTCATTCAAGTGTCCCACTCAATCCTAATGTGAATATCACCCATTCCTGAGAATTCAGACAAATCATGTCCCACCAAAGTAAGCCTTAAAATAATAACCTATCAGCACTAATTCTGTTTTTGGAGTGAAACATTATTTTCAAAAGATTTATTTATATAAAATAAGATGATTTTTAAAATATTTTTGAAAAAATCTAAAACTAACACTACATACTGATGACATCAGTGTTAAAATGTACTGCTATAATCATTTTTGTTTTCAAATATATTTCTTGTGAAGATGTTGGCCCTTTAAATATGTGTCCCAGATTTTTGTCAACTGCTATCTGCTGTGTCTCTACCATAACAGGTCAGCTCTGTAGCCCTTTTAAATCGAAACTAAATAATTATTGTTTCAGAAAGTGAATTTTTTTTTTTTTAGCATAAGGGATTAGTATAAGCGGAGGTGAGGTGTGTCCAGTGTGAACAGCCCAACTGGTTAACATGGGCGCCAGAGGGAAGCAGGCAGCTCTCCATGGAAGACAGTGTGCTTCGTGGCCCTTCCACATCCAGTGTGAGCCTGGCTTAAAGTATAGGGCAACAAAAGGGACAAGAGTCCTTATCCAGTTTTCCAAAATGCTAATGTGAAGGACAAAAAAAATCAAAGGTTCTGTAAGGAAAAGGCACACCCAGAAATCCACTGCACACGTCTCCTTCATGACTATGATCACCTGTATGGTGATCTGCATTGGGCCCTAGGAAATATAAAAACAACAGTATCACAAAGATATTAAGGTCCAGATTTGAAATCATACTAGAAAGAGGTAGTATCAATTGCAGAGAAATGTCTGTGGTAGCTGGAGCAGCTGCTACTATTTACTCTGCTGCTCTGTGTTCCATTGATAGAAAATAGATGAGGTGCTAATGGATGCGTGCCACCAGTAGTTCTCCATCCTGTGTAAGACACGGGCTTTGCTACAGAGGCCCCTTTGTCCTCAGCTTCTGTGTATTGATTTTCTGGCATATGCTTGGTTTTCTTGAATGGTACAATTTGTAAGATTCAGAATGTTGGGACAGCTTAGCTGCTGCGCATAGACAGAGACTGCAGAAGGATAAAAATGCGTGGCTTCACTTTGTCTAAAAGGAGTCGGGCTAAATGATTTTTGCGCTACTTTCTCTATTGGATGGTCTTTAAACTAGCTTCCCCAGGAGATTTGCTTTTTAGGGTACCAGTCGTTTTGATGACTTCATGAGGGAAACTGTGTTTAAACACATAATAGAAGCTCTTTCCAAACCACACTTCCTTCGAGCAGAGACGGTATGAACTCAAGTCATTGTGCAGTGGTAGAATTTTTCCTTCTCACTTAGTCACAAGGCTTTCAAGTGGATATCAGACTGTGCATAATGTTTTGGAATATTTATGCATGCATGTGAATATGAGTTGGCCTGGGATTTCAGTGCATTTAAGCACATTTAAGTGGTCCAAACCTGCTTTATCCCCCAAAGAGTTCAGTCTCCGGCTACGTTTGCAGGAAGCCAATTATGCGGCAGGTGTAAAAGGCAGTTAATATCCTGTGAAAACACCAGTAAGCTCACATATACACACACACTCTAATTTGATGCTGTTACATTAAGTCTGTGGATCCGCATTCTGGTGTAAAAACAAATCACAGGAGGAGAGCTTGTGTCTCAGTCACAGTGAGCCTCAGGCTTCTGTCACATTTGTAGTTTGAAATCCACATACGGTATACTGCAGTCAGTGCTTTTATTGCAGCAACAGTTTCACCTAAACAACAGATACATTAGGAGGATTAAGTAATTATTGATCGTTGCTGCTCCCCATTACGAACTGCAGCAACAATGCTGGTAGAAACGATTTCTAGGAAAGATCCAACTGAGGAACCTGATCTTATATGAGAAACTAGTTTGTATTTGAAAAAATGCTTAAACAACTCAATTAGTTGACTGACAAAAAAACTCATAAATCAATTTACATTAACTGGTTACAACTTCTTACAAGTGAGAAGTTGCAGCTTTTCTCTGTTTTATATATGATAAATTGAATATCTTTGGATTTTTTAATTTGTCAGTTGAATAAATCAAGCAATCTGAAGGCATCAAATAGTTCTCCAGGGAAATTTGACTTTTTTTTTTTGGCTTAACAATATAATATATGTTTGTTTTTTGGAGTAACCAAATTGGCAAAATGGGTTTGATTTTGTTAAACCTAAGAGAGTTGTTTGACCACAACAATGTGTGGGACACATCCACGACAAGACAGAGGAACGGGTCGCTCAGTTTCCTCTCATAACTCAGATAGCTAACTTTCAACAGGTCATATAGTAAAATTCAGGTGGATAATGATGATGATGTGGAGGAGGAGGATGTGGACTGCACACAGACGGAAAAAGCGAAATTGGGAGACAGAGAGGGAGGATAGTTCAAGAATGCAAGACATGGGGAGAGTGGTGACAGCCAGATAGGTATCTCCAGTGGAGGGGAGAAAGGGAGGAAATGTGTCTTTTAATTTTGTCTTATATTGTGAATTTCCGCAATGAATAGAACAGTAAAACACATAAGACTCAGGCCTCTAGTTCCGCAGACCGGGCGAGCACTGGGTGTGGCCCAGCTACTCCTCTTTCCCACCTCCGTCCCTCCTACCTGCGCAAGTCGGAAAGAGGGAGGAGAGAAGGCGTGGAGTGGATTTTACACAGCTGACTGACATCACACCAATCAAATGAGCCCCTCTCCTCGCGAAGGCGTAATGAGAGTTTACTCTATTCGCCATGGCAGAAGAGAGCAGCAGCGTCAGACGGACAAACTTCTCCCAGGAGGAAACTGATGTTTTGGTCCGGGAGGTCCAAGCTCGCAGTGTCCGAATATACGGAACTGCGAGCAGACCTCCACAGGCTGATGATGCAAAGGTAGCCTGGGAGGAGGTCACCACAATCGTAAATCAATGTTGCCTGGATACATTGAGAACCGTTGCCCAGTGCAAGAAGGGCACACACATGAAGCACGTAAACCCTTAAGACACCGAACATAACTTACAATTTGTTGACAGCGTTTCTCTCATGTCTTTCTCTCTCACAGTCTCACTCTGTTTCTTTTCTTTTGACTTTTCTAAGATGACAGATGCTGAATATATATACTCCCTATCTGATGCTGTGGCTGTTTGTGAATGGCTGAGAGGGATGTGAACTCAATAGTTTGCAGCTGTGTTAATCAAATCAGGTTGGGTTTCCATTACGCGTGCCAAAGGTGCCAAAGGGTGCCAATCCCCTTTGATCTGACATCAGATGTGACGGGACAGTCAATATAAAGATACATTTATGTGCTAATTGCAGATAGTTGCATTGAATAGTGGTGTTTGTGAGTATTTATTGCATCGTTAATGTGCCTGATATTCTGGAAACCTGCCTGTGAGGTTTTGCTGATGTGTGCGCACTGTCCGCCGGTCAGCCAAACTTTCACTAGCCCAGCTGCGCTCCGCCTGCACTGACAGTAGACCTGGTTTCAGCTGGCAAGCTTTTAGCGCACCTTCGGCGAAGCCTTTTGGCACGAAACTGTCACTGTGGCGAGCTGGATCTGTTGACACCTCCCCCTGCTGCGCCGCCACACCCATCTCAGCGCACCTCGGTCTGCCAAACTACCAAACTGAGCGCACCTCGGGTTGCGCTGCTCAAAACTAGCTCTGCGTAGGGTTTGCCACTCTGCGCCACCCTGTGCCACGCCAGAAAACTAGAGGCCTCAGTGTGCAAGGTGTCCATGTAAATCTAGATGTTGGATTTAAAAAATGCATCATAAAAAAAGGACTCAGTGTGCAAAGGCCTTAAAGGTGGGGATATGTTGGAGACAAACTAGTTTTATACAATGAGTATGCCAACCTGAAAAGAGAGAGGCTAGGTACAATGATGGGATCACAGCGCTGCTGATAGTGATGGGCGAAATTGAACAAAAGTCTTTTTAGCGTACTTGAACCAGGTTCAAGTGCTCATAAATCTCTAACTTTTCCACACGCTGTTATCACAGGGTACTGCTCACACCGCCTGCTATGGTGGAAAAGCAATTAAACTGGACTCGAGTCGAGACCTTCACCAGCCAAGGCTAATGGTGCATTTGTGTGCTCCTTGAACGTTCTTCCAATTTTGGTGTGTTTGTGAGCTTTAAGCTCTACAAAGAAGATGTGTCGTATTATATTGTTCAATGTTTAAACAAAAAGCTGATAACTAAGAGCAAAGGAAGCTGATCAGAGCCACGAAATATGACTGAAAACTGATTCTTTAGATTATTCCAACACAACATGAATGCAGCACAAACGGTGGAGGTAACTGGGATGTCTGCTACTTGCTCCTCAAAAAGCAAGGGATCATTGGTCAGTGACATTCCTTTGACATCATATTGAGCTTATAGTCTACCTACCCACAAGCGGGAAACTATATCAGTGCATTTAGGTTAATATTTTATCTTTATTAATTTAAACTTATACATAATGATTGGTAATGCATTAAAAGGGAAGTTTTGCCAAAAGTTTTAAAACTCAAAAGGTTTGATACATTTACATATATCAACTCAATAGAATCGATACTGTGAAAAGAATCCATCCACCTATCACTACCTGCTAACTCTCTCAGTTGTTTGGTGTGTACAGAGCTTTTTTTAGTTATTGTACAAAAACAATAAAGCAGTTGGAGTTTTAGGTGACTCACAGTTAGGGCACTGGTACGGTTTGAATCAATATGAATCATCAGTCCAAGATTTACAACTGCGTTAGAAAATATCTGGCTCTTCAATAAAAACTTGAAGGTACAAGCCAGTATGCATAAAATGAATGACTCCCAAAGTGCATCCAATCACCGATCTGAAGCTTCTGTCACCTATGTCCCCAATGCCTCCAAAGAGTATGGTGTTGAGGAAACTGACTTTCACTTTTGATTTAAGAGTCAACTTTGGGTGAATTTAGCAACTATGGTGTCGTGTTTTGTTCACAAATGCAATGGCAAAGTGAATTTGATTCACTAACTGGCTTTGTCCCCATAGCAACAGCGTTTGACCCTCATGGGTATTGTTGACCCACTGCTGTGCTAAAATGACAAAACATTTCTCAGAAACAAAGCTGAAATAATTAAAACTGGTCGCCACAACATAAACCTACAGGAATGTGACATTATCCGAGAGTCTTGTGTTTTTGTGTTCAGTAATATTGAGGATTTTGATTAAAGAATTGAAATGAGAATACAAAATGATGAAAAACACATAAGGAACCAGCGTGTGTATGTTGATAACTATGCAAAGCTTTGTGAAAACAGGCGAAAAGAAAAACATCTGGTGAAGAAGTAACCTAAGAAGGAATCATCTCGCTAAATCTTTAAATAATGAAAGTGATTTGGCTTTTTTTACTGGCTAGGGAAAAAGGCTTTTAAGCCTGTTGGAGTGAAATGTGTTATGTAGAGCCACGGCCGGAGGAGCCTGTTAGTGGACCCCAGAGCAAAAATGTTTTGTCAGACTCCTATTAATCCCCCCTGTTGCCTGTCACCTCCATCAAGTACAGTGCGCACAGAGACCAAGAGACCAGCCAACACCTCTATGACAGAGTGCTAAATGATCTTTGGTTTTCTGTGTCAGTTAGTTTGAGGCAATATGATTTAACACAGCAAAGAAAGGGCCAGGACCCAGTTAGATATTTCTTTGTGCCAGCAGTGCAGAATCCCAAACAAATTGGCAATTAATCAAGTTAGGTACAAAGAAGTGCAACATAGTGAGCAGATAGTAATGAAGTTTCACGTAGAGCAATTGTAGACTTCGGTTTGCATTTCGGCCATCGAAGTGATCGGATTTGGACGAGAGGGTGGAGCTGTGGAGGAGTGAGGGGTGGATCTGACTCTAGGCTATGGTGACACTTTGCAGACAGCCTGTCATGCATTGTAGCCCCACCCTTAATTCTGCATATCTTTAACCCTTTAAGGGTAACCACGTGGCAACCTCCTAGGATGAAAAATGAAGCCAGTGCCCAAGTCCCAAAAACTGCAGTTCATCCAATGGCCCCTTGAGACAGGCTCAAAAACAGAGTAATTCCCTTCTGACCCCCATGTTTAAATGCCCGACTTTACAGCAGAAATAAACATGTTTACAGCCTGGTACAAAAAACAGTTTTGGTCTTTATAGCTAATTTCAACATTTCATGACAACTGTGCAGGGGTTAAGCTATAGGTGCACAACCTAACATTGACGCTGACCGGAAATCATTCGTTCGAATGGAGATGAGACGACCGATAGTAACAGGCAGCGGTTCCTTTGACCATCGGACAACAACATGGGAGAAATGGAGCGTTACGGTGCCGGAAGTAGGAAATAAATTGCAGTCGCAGTTGTAAACAAACAATATCTCATTTATTTATGCAAAAGAAAAATAAGCATAAGCTTTTTTTTCACTATTAAAAGTGATTGTTGACCACAGGTTGATTTCTATGCAGTTGATAATTAATCTATATTTTAGAATTTTGCGCTCATTTCCATAGCCCATTCAGTTCAGTTCAGTTGGTACAGTGACAGTCAACATGAGAGATTTTCGCGAGAAGATATTACTAGCTCCTCTGCAAGATGACTTTGCTAACAGCTCTCGGCGACAGCCTCACAAAAAACATCTTTGTTCATTTTTTTACTGTTCCAACAATTATCAACTCTGTATTGTTGAAATAAACGTTTAAGTCACCCAGTTAGATATGAAAATATGCCGACTATATACAAGCTAAAATTACTGTTTTTTTAAATGGAGTCTGGTGCGTTTGCAGATAGCATTTTCAGGGCTGTTTCTGTCTCTTGCTCTTTAACAAAAATCCGTCTCCATAGGGATTCTTTCCATAATGTTGTCAGACACTAAGAATAACAATCTGAACCTGTCAGTAGTAAAAATAAACACCTGTGCAGCTGACAGAAGTGATCCATGATCTGTAGCCTATTTACTCATTCAGCAGTATGTAAGCCCACCTGACTGCTGCTGCTCATGCTGTCTATTTACAGCTGCCGGTAAATGTCCGTCATGCTAACGTTGTCCATGCAGGGCATTCTGTCAGAAAGGGTTGAGGAAAATGACTCTTTCCCTTTCACTCCAATGTCACCTTGGCTGTCACAGCGACTTGAATTCTTTTGGAGCTGGAGTGAATTCTCGGGAGTGACGGTGGAGATTGCTAATCCGTCAGAATGATTTGGTGACAGGCGAAAGTGCTAATCCTCCCATGTTATTCAGTACCAGTGAGGACTGCCTAATCCCTCGCTGAGGGTCTAATGTAAAAAGAGATGGCGCTAACTAAACGGCTCTCTAGGAAAATTACAGGAGAAAGTTCATGCTTTCAGCACACTCTGATGTTAACACTGAGAATACTGACTGGTGCTCTGTGTATTTAATATCATTTGGGTCTAAGCCAAAAATGTATTCATGTGATGACTGACGCCAGAATGAAAAGACATCTTAGTCCACAGTCAACTGTTTTCAGGTTTAATTCTTATTTTTATAAGTGGAGAAACTGACTCAGTTTTAAATATGATATCAAGTTTAAGCAGGCATAATATTCAAATATCATTAATATAGGATTAACTCAATTTTGAGACTTGTCAAAATAGATTTTTCACTCTAAAACTGTTAGGTCGGTGTTAGTTATTTAAAACTGCAGGTCCTGAAAGAAGCTGTGATGCTGCTGCAGTTTATTTCTCTCACCCCCTTCGTAAATACAAAGTGATTTGAAGCCAGTGAGAACATGTTGCGGCTTTGGCACAAAACGTCCGCACAAGTTCAAACATCTGTCTGAAAAACTGGCTGCTCCAGAGATCTACCCAGCATTCAGGCTTTCATCAGATTCTTGTTATTAATAATTGCTAACAGGCAAAATTACTTCCTAGAAATGTGAAGCTGAATACAGAGGAAATATCAGGTCCCATGCTGACATAGTTTGTAAGTGGAGGAGACTTTCCAGGGAACGAGAGGAGTGTAAGTTCTAAGAGAAAAAAAATTGGGAATGAAAGCACATTATGATCGTGAATCCCTTGGCAGCTAATAGGAAATGACTGACTTTTAGAGCTAGTATTAATTATAGAGCTGTCAGAAGCATCTGGCTTAGGTTTCTGATACCTAACCTAACCATGGATAATGTTAATTATCATTTGAAATATATTTTTAAGAGAAAATGATGGAAGTGAGGTTTGCAGTGACCTCGAGATAGTGTGCAGAAAGTAGAAATAAGATGTCCCCAAGCACTGCAATGAATTGGAAACTTAAATTCAAAATGCACAAGTTAATCACGTAATTATTGGCACTGTGATGCAACTACAGTATTGTTAACTGTGGGCCTCTCATTGACCGAGATGAATCATCTTTTCTGACTGAATGAGAGGCCTGAAGCTGGGAGGGAATGAACCTAAGAGATATGACAAAAAGGTCTAAAAATATCTTTTGATAGTAGAGCACGCACGTAGAAAGGGACAAAATTAAAGGACATTTTGGGGCATAAGCTTATTCACTTGCTTGCCCAGGGTTAGATGAGAAAATCAATCTCCTAAGTCTGCCATCTAAAGCCTGACACATTAAGTAATTGTCTGAAAATTAAAAAATAAATGTTGAGGTGTTAATTGGATTTTAGGCAGAATTAGAAAAAATATATATAATGGAAATAAAATGTGCATATATGATTTTCTGTTGTATCACAAATTATACTTTTATGGCCATTTATTTACCTACTGTAAAACTTCACTTAAAAGCCTAGTCCCAATAAAATGCAAAGTGTGTGATTAAATGAATGATTCATACTTGACTAGAGATGTTGATGTTGAAATCTAGGCATATTCTGCCATCATAACTTGGCTCTCAGAATTCACCAGATTGATGAAGATTAAATCAAATATATACAAAATTTTCTCCCAGGGGAGCTTGCCCCAGACCCCCCTACAGGGTTTGGAACAATATACATATACATTCATTCATTCATCTTCTAACCGCTTCATCCTCTTGAGGGTCGCGGGGGGGCTGGAGCCTATCCCAGCTGACATCAGGCGAGAGGCAGGGTACACCCTGGACAGGTCGCCAGACTATCGCAGGGCTGACACATAGAGACAAACAACCATTCACACTCACATTCAAACCTACGGACAATTTAGAGTTATCAATTAACCTAGTCCCTGTTTCAAAAGGACTGGCCCTAGCTTGCCCCCCCCCCCCCCCCCCCCCCCATTGAAACTGGTCTAGAACTGCTACTGTTTGTCACCTTCTACCTATGCCAATACTCATTGCCTATGTGCAGTTTCACATAGACTGACCACATCAGTGAGTAGAAAAATGTGGGACTGACAGAATGACACATTATGTACAGCATACCATACCATGACTTAGTCACACCAAAAATTAGAAGAAAAAACAAACATTGGGCCACAGGGGAAGCCACAGCGATCGGTCGCATTTTAGCCAATTTTAAGCATTTTTCTGTTGTTATAGCGCCACCCAGTTGCCAATTAAAGTTAAATTTCTCCAGTCACCTTGAGGCGTCCTGTTCTACTTATCTACCAAGTTTAGTAAAAATCGATATGGCGGTTAGGCCTAGATAAGAAATTAGCTCTCTAGCGCCCCCATTTTGTTTGATGGAGACAATAATGGAGGGGTCCCCTCAGATTATGTGAGGTCATATGCCTACAAAGTTGCGTGGTGATCGGTGAAACCCTTGAGATGTTATACACCTTTATGTGATGAGCCACACCCTGCGCAATATTCATTGCCTTATAGAAGCTCAGTTTTAGTAAGTTTTCCAACTTTTGCCAAGAGGGAACTTTAGATATTGGTCCCTAGATTATGTTCACTGAGTTTCATGTAGATCGGTCAAACTTCCTAGGAAGAGATCGATTTTAAGTGTTTTTCAAAAAATTCAAAATGGGCTCTGAGGCAAATGTGTTCCTCATGAGGAGAGGCATCTCTGTGCAAAGCTTCATGTCTCTACAACATACGGGGCATGAGATATGCCCATTCAAAGTTTGGAATTTCAATTGGTTGCTATAGCGCCCCCCTTTGGCCAATGAAACTTGAATTTAAAGCCTGGGCTATTATTTTCTTAAATAACTAAATTCTACAGCCCTATATTTGGGACAGGCCTTTAATTCCTTTTACACAAAAGTGTTGCTCAACAAAGATGGGAAATACAATCAAATTGTTTATTTAAACCAGTATTACCTGTATAAAACTTAGGCTTCAGATAACTTATCTTACCATATAATGACGAAAACTCTGTCTGTGGGTCTTTGTGTGTGTCTGTCACACGTTTTTCTCCTCACTGACTTGGTCAGTCCATGTGAAATTTGGCACAGTGGTAGAGGGTCATGGGAGGATGCGAATGCTTTAAATTCAAGTTTTACGGTAAATTTTTTTGTTTGTTTGTTTTTAAAAACATAGAAACAAACATTTTTATTTTGATTATGTATTTATTTATACATATGTAAGATATTATTAATGTGAAACTTTGTTCCAACAAGTCTTTCAACCTATACATCCACATAGGTTATTTGTTTCTGCCCTCTTGTACAACCCCCAGGAGCATTTTTAAATACAACAAATTTACCACAAAATGACCTGTATGAAACAAGTGGTTAGCATTGTGAAAAGGTCACAGTTAGGTTTAGACAACAAAGCTACATGGTTAGGTTTAGGAAAAGATCATGATTTGGGTTGAAGTAGGTACGTTTGTTTCATAACTTTAGTTACATTCAATTATGTTTAGTTATGTAACAGCGTACCTACGTGATGTAAGCTATAGCATACTTACGTGATATAAGCTAAGTACATTACTTAAGTCAACGTTGTAACTTACATTAAGCTTTTACCTAAGTTAAAATAACTCAACACATGCGACAAAAACAGCAGTCTCTTGGGTCAAAGTCCTGTTTGTTTCTTTGTTTCTTTCTTTGTCTGTGTTTTTTTCCTGTTACAGAGCTTCACATTAACACTTGCCCAGGGTGGGCAAGTAAACTCTATGAGTCTCATTCATGAAAAGTGAGTAAATCTGTGTGTAGATTTGCACATAAAACCCTACTCTACTAAAAACCTACTCCGGATTCAGAAACGCCGCGGGAAACTCAGATTTGATCGTAAACACGTGTGTATGATCATGAATGCCAATCCATCGTAAAGTAACAGCGCGCTCCCGGTAATCAGCAATTAGCATAAATCCCCACCCATGAATAGCCAATTACCACCATATAAGGAGGTGTAGGTGCATCCTGTCGACCTGTCAGTCATGGCGCAAAGAAAGAAAGACAGAGAAAGAAAAAATCATTTTTCCGAAGTGGAGATCAAAATCATTTTGGGTGAAGTTGACTGAAGAAAAAACATTTTATTTCCTTCAGTTAGTAGTGGTGTGACAGGCAAAGCGAAGGCCTGGAGGGAGGTAACAGATGCTGTTAATGTTGTCTCCGTAGTACAAAGAACCATGTCAGAGGTGAAGCGTAAATGGTTTGATATGAAACTGGAGGCAAAGAAACGCATAAGCACACACACAAAAATACAGCGGTCACAGGAGGAGGCTCACATTCACAACTATCTGCTGTCGGGAATTATTCCTGATGGAGACAGCGACATGCCTCCACTGGAGTCAACATCAAACCCAGACTGTAAGGTGTTGTATCATAATACATTCTGAAAACCATCACTGATAGCGTAGTGGTCAGCAAACAAACAGAAGATTCATTTGTGGGGTTTTGAATGAAGTGGGAACAGGAAACCAGAGATGTTTTGCGCGTAATGGATAAACTCTAAATCAGTGATGGCTGTCGGAATGTAGAGCTATTTAACATTTATTTTAACAAATGATACAGATAACATATAGCCTACAGCAGTTTGTATGCATCGTCTTCTAATAATTTGAATCTTAATAGCCTAAAGCTCTGTTTTATACAAAGTAAATTAATCATTTTCAAATCAAATTTATTCATTCAAACGATCAAAAAAAAAACACCCGTTGTCTCAAATAATTATTTCAGCTGCTCCTGCTGCCCTGAACCCAGGCACCGAGGCTGAAGAGGCTGTGATCCAGCTGTCCTTATGGATATTTTTATTATCATCATTCAACATGTAGAACGTGTAATCTATTGGGTCGATTTACATAGATAATTCACAATCATGAACCTAATCTGGATCTTAAACCTGCTATTTGCCAACTTATTTAACTAAATGTGTTATATTTTTAATATTTTTGTCATGTTTAGATTACGTGTTTCAAAGGCATCTGTGTATTGTAACAGAGCGCAATACGAATTAAAATTGTTATTTCCAATGGTGACAAGCAATATTTATGTGCTTTACTACATTTACACAAGCCCTACGAGTGGTCAGGAGCAGGAGTAGATTTTGTTAGTAGCTACGAAAAGATCGGAGCTACTAAAATATTGATGAATGCGGACATGCACGTAAATTTCCGTCTGCGAACAGTTTACAAATTCCTTCTGCTCATGTTTCATGAATGAGACCCTATGTTTGGGCAAGTGGAATGCCTCAAGTGAAAAATCAATGGGATGTCCACCGTAATATTATCTGAAAATATACTGCGCAGTGTATCTGGGAGCATCCAGTTGAGCTGCGTGTGCAAATCTATCTCAGCACTAAGCATTGAACAGGACAGATGAGAAAAATCTGACCTACTGGACACTATAGAAGTTAATTCTGTGGATGAAGATGTCATAAGAGAATTAATATTTGCTCTGCTGTGCTCCTATTCCTTTCAGAGGCTTTGTAATCCAGCCTTGAACTGCAGTGTCTTTTGAGAGACTTAGTAAAATAAATCCATAGTGATAATTCCGACGCTGAATGTCTTTTGTGATTATTTATCTATTTTCCCAATTAAAAATGAGACTTTACAAATGCTTAACTTTGGGTAAAACGCTGCGTTTATCCACTGTCACCAGCCATGCAATCTCAGTGGAGAAGGGATGGGACAAATACCACAAAGACCAACCATCACAGAGGACAAATACAAGTGCTGAATAACAACTACCATTTTCAACTATCCAACAAATGAGAATTAGGTCGGACAAGAGCATATCGACCAACCGATCAGTATGTGACAGCCCTACAGACAGGAGAACATTAAGTTAGTCTGCATATTTCCATTTCAGTTACTGTGAAAAATAATCACTGATTTGGACCTTGGAAACTTACCCTGTACCAGTAACTACATACAGGGAGTAAGATGTGTTGCTTCAACATGTCCTCACCCAACTTGTCAAATACCGATGCTTGGTCAGTGGTCCTTAGCATCAGTTACTGATGCACAGAGGCACCCTTTAGCATCGGCACACTAAACAGACTCAGACTTTCATCCAGCAGACTGCTGTTCATGTCCCATGTGAAACCAAAAGTCAACAGTGTTTTATTTCAACAGCGTAGCGCAGTATGTCTTGTAATATGTGACATTACGTTACTTGGTAGGATGTAGTTATTTCAATTTTGTTTAGTTATTTTTAACCAAGCCATGTTTTTCTCTAAACCTAATCGCAAACTTTTGTTGCCTTAACCTAATTTAACCCATTTAATAAGCAGGAATTATACAACTCCTGTGAAGCTGATTTGACACTGCCTGTCATGAGCGGAGATTGACATGCTGTCCCTGAGCCTCCAAAGGTGATGCTACAGGATGACCGAGAGCATTATAGTTTGACTTGTAGGGTTGCTCTCTGTATTCACTCTATGATGGATTAAACTGAAATTTCATTTTAAAAAAGCTGTTGCATCATACCTGCTTATCTCTCCCGGTAATTTAATCTAGCTGTTTATATTGACTCTTATCAAAGCTTCTGTTCCTATGAACACAATACAGACACAAGGTGTTGGAAGTCATTTATGTTTCTTCTTTAAGTTAATAAAAAATGTCTTATTTATGAGCTTCCTGGCTGTTTTCAAACGAGAGCACTTTCCAGTGTTCTTATTTCCTGTGAAATCCAGAGACGCGTCTGTTGAATCTTAAAATCAAGGACGGACTTTAATCAATACTTGGGATCGATGTGGGCACCATATAATTGCAACAGGCCCCTACTAGGACTGTACAAATGTCTCCCCTGAGTTTGTGGCAAACATATAAATGTTGACAACAAGAGACCGTCTAACATCAGCGGGCTCCTTTTCCCTTTTTATTTTTAGAGGTAAGGAATAGATGTAAGTTAACACTTGACCTTTTAAAAGTGGAGACGCCTCTTTGCCGTTGTGGTTTGGCGTCGTCTGAGATTGGAAGAGACAGAGCTTTGAATGTAGCCATGGGTTAGTTCCTTGCCCAAATCATGTGTTACATTGTGTGTAGATTTTTCCGGTTAAGTAAAAACTTGTATGTGGGCTATTTTGGTGTTTTAATGTGATTGTTAGGATTTCACACAAGCTTAAAAGGAGATAATCCTAACCCCTATACCCAGCTGTAGTGAGCCTTTGATGGCACTGTTACAAACTGCTGAAAGTTGGAACTAAACGTTAGTGCCGTTTTGAAGCATATTACATGGAATTTGTTTGCAGATGATAACACTACTAGAGCAGGCGCAGAAAAAAAACTGCTGTAATACGCTAAGACAAATCTCATTTTGGTGAATGGGAAAGAGCCCTATGAATCAGTGGTGGTACACATATACCATGAAAAATGGATGAGTTCTACCTCCCGAGACTAAAATTAGACAGGAACCTAATACGGTGAGTGTCCTTCAAGTAACACTCTGATTTATAAGCAACAACAAGAGACAGAGGGTGAGAAAAATCTGCTATTCCACAGAACACTCGCCAAGATAGGTAGAGAAACGTAATGCCAGTCGACACAGCGTGGAAAATCTGATTATTCCTTTTGGAGGAAACCTAAGCAGCCATTGAAATGAAGCAATGGTGTCTTTTCAAGCAATCATTTCACGCAATGTGATTACTGTGTGACTGTCCTTCAATGACAACGGCACTGAGGTAGAATATATAATAGCATAAAGGATAAGTGTACAATGTAGTATGAATATTGATACAGGATTTTGTGTACTGTGAGGTACAGATTTGAGTGCCTGCATGTTAATGTTTGGGGGACCAAATTTCAATTTGGCAAGCAGTTAATGGAATAGCTACTTAACTAGTTCATTAATTAATGAGGAAGGACCTTAATGGACTTTTTTGGTCCTTTAACTTCTGGAAGAGGCGTCCGTAGCAAAAGCCAGTAATTAATTACTTACTAACATTTAAAAGAGCAGGCTTAATGGCTTGTTAATGGATCAATTCAAGCTCTTCCATCCATGTGCTACTGTAAATTAGTGACTCAAAAACGTCTCCAAAGTTTTTGTTGTGGCTGAAAGCAGAAAGTAATTGCATTTTGTCATCCAGTAGGTGTCTGTTACATAAATATGTATTATGGCCTTATTCAGACAAGGCAAGAAACAGCCATAATGCTTGCAGCGTATTTAGTGGCTGTATTTGCTGCAACAAAACAAAAACAAAAGTATTTTTAATGAGAGTTCAGGACATGTCCAGCTGTGTTAGGCAGACAAAAGCTATTCTTAGCTATTTTTAAATGACAGTTTGGAACATGTCCAGCCGTGTTTGTAGCAACAAAACCGGGTATTTTTTTAATGACATTTCAGGACATGTCCAGCTGTGTTTGTAGCATCAAAACCAGGTATTTTTTAATTACAGTTTGGGACGTTCAGTAGTGTTTGGAGCAACAAAACTTTTGTTTTTTGTTTTATGACATTTTGGGACATGTCCAGCTGTGTTTGTCGCAACAAAACCTGGTATTTTCTAACGACATTTTGGGACATGTGCAGCAATGTTTGCAGCAACACAATTAGGTATTTTTAACGAGAGTTCGGGACATGTCCAGGCATGTTGAAGTGACAAAATCAATTGGCTTGTTTAATGAAAGAGAGTTTGGGACATGTACATTTGTGTTTGTAGCAACAAAACTGGGTATTTTAAATGACAATTTTGGCCATGTCCAGCTGAGTCTGTAGTATCAAAAGCGGCTGTTTTTAAATGCCAGCTTGGTACATGTCCAGCTGTGTTTGTAGCGACAAAACTGAGGTTTTTTGTTTTGTTTTCGGTTCAGATATTTTGGAGGGCTTTTTTGCCTTCATTTGATAGGACAGATATTGCAGCAAAGAGCTGTGGAATCAAATGTAGCCGCTGTGGCAAAGACACAGCCTTTGTACACAGGGTGCGTGGTCTACCAGTTGAGCAAGTAGCTGCCCCAAAACCATTTAATGACATTTCAGGACATGTCCAGCTGTTTTTGTAGCGACAAACCTGGGTGATTTTAATGAGAATTTGGGGCATGTCCAGCTGTATTTTAAGTTACCAAACTAGTTATGTTAAGCCAAAACATTAGGTTTTCTGAACCCTAACCATGTGGTTTTTGTGCCTACACCTAACCACATGTTAATCCTGGGGTTAATGTGTTTGTTAGTTTCAACATGTCCACTACATATGAAACATAAATTTAACGTACGAAACATATAAATGTAACATATCTGTGGTATGCAGAAATGTACAATACTAACATTTTGGGTTAGTATTAAAAGTAAGCCCAACATGTAAAATTGGCATCATACTGTATCTGTAATAAGGAGCAATTAAAGGGAATTGAATTTGAATTGACAATTTCAATAGTGACAAACAGGAATAAAGGCACATACTGCTGTGACATAATTCAGCTGGTGGAGGAACATAATATTCACATTATTCATGTCCACAGCATGGAGGCTCTGTTCCAGAGTGTTTGTGGCCTTTGTTTCAGTTCCGGAGGCTGTAGTGCAGAGGCACTACGCCATCCTTCCCTCTGTCTATCAGTATGAGCAAACACTGACTAAGTATTAACTGGACTTTTCTAAATCCAGAGACTGCCGGGTAAAGCAACATCTCTTGCGAGCCTGCAGCACAGCATACGTACAACAAGCCACATGGTGGAAGACAGGATCCGCTGTTGATGGCTCAACAAGGCACCGCTTCAGAGGAAACATGGCCAGTGGAGCTGCTTAATTGGCAGAGTTTGAATGCACAAGCACTAATTAGCCGCGAAGAACACGGTTCAACTTCCGATTCCCAACAGCATCCTGAAAACTCCGCTGACATTTTGCACTCTGCAGGGTGGGCAGTGGGTTTGCAGAGTACCACAATTCCCAGAATAGAAAATGCATTTGGCTTGTTAGCATTTGTTGTGAACCAAGCTACACTGACAATACAAAGTATTGCTTCCTGGTGCTTTTGCACAGCCTACATCTCAACCAGTCTTAAAAGTCCTCTGCTTCTCTTTCTGTTCATGGTCTGTGTCATGGGATGGACATAAAAAAAGGGCAATCAACAGGGATTCCCTTTGTTTCATCAGACAAGTTGATGAATAGAACATGTATCTCATGTTTTCTTAATTCAGTGTATCACAACAAGGTCCCCTCTCTGAATCAACAGTAAATTACATGTGAAACATTGCTAGTGGTAAACACAATTTGCACGCATGTTTGTCTTTGCATCAACACATAAATGTATAAAGGATGATTGGTTTAACAATGTGTCCTTTTAGTTCAGTTATCATGCAGAGTATGTCATGTTACATGCTCACACTGCGGCAGTAATTGCCTACATGTGAACTCTCTCATGTGAAATAATTCTTTTATTCAAGCCACTATTATATCTGGAAATGAGCAAAGCAGGACAGTCAGGCATATGTTTAATATTTCAAGGAAAAACAGCAGGATGAATGAATACTGTGTTCATTTATGACTCCAGTGATCCAAAGTGACAAGTAAATTCTTAAAAGCAATACAAGCTTTTTCCTTTAATGAGCAAACAAATGTAAATTGTGCATTAAAGCTTCTTTGCAGAGGTTGTACTGAATAAGATTTATGTTGAGGAAAATAATAATGGCTCCTTTCCAAGGAGCCGGTCGCAAAATAATTGCATCCATGTAAGTGAATTCAAAGCCTCATGTTTGCAAGGCTGTGCAGAGGGGAGAGAGGATTTATAGTCGAGATTATTATGCGCGGTCGCCACAAAAACCACCCATGCCTTTAATGTTTTATACCTCTAACCACACACATTGAGGTAACTGTGCTAATAACATTAGATTAAAGTTGCGGTACTGCAGATGGTACTTCTCACAAAGATACAAAACATTGATTTAATGGACACCTAAGGGCATGAAGAAAAGTGTCAGACACACATTCTGCCAATAAAAAGTCATGATTAATTCATGAATAATTTTGTGGCGATCAATACTGCAATTTGGGGTAATGTTAAAAATTAATTGGTACAGTCCAATTAAGTCCTTCTCAGGACTTTGCTCTGCTCTTGTCAAAGGCCGCAGATTTGGAGAGTAGTGTGATAATGAACAGGGTTTTAATGGTGCTCGTCTTGCCAGATTAAAATCAACACGTGCACCGAGCGTTGCTTGAGTATTACGAAGATCTCGTGGAAGAGCTGGAATCAGTTTCCCAAGCTTTACTCGGTTAAAAGCACATTAGAAATCACAGTCAACTCGAGCAAACAAGGGTTTTATCTAATCTCGTAAGCGTGGCTTTCCTCATTTCTTCATGTATTTCTGCTTTATATACGCCGCTCTCTTTATTCTTCCCTCCTCTCTCTCTCTCTCTCACTCTCACAGTGACTCATGCATCACCCTACAGCTCCTTTTCGGCTGTCAGATTTTCTACAGTTTCACTGACTCTAATCCAATTCAGAACCAAATCCCAAAATGCTCAACCCTGTAGGCTGCCCTTCTCAATGACCCCCCTCACCATTACCATTTACCCAGAATTCTGTGGGATCTTGTATGTTTTCCATCTTGCCCATGACACAGTTGGCTCCAAGTGTTTCTAAAAATATGGCCGGGCTCGAAGGGAGTCAAGAAATGGCCACCACAGTACTGTATGTGTGCCACCTAGGTCAGCCTGGGTCAGCCTATCAGAGACTTAGCTGTATAGAAATAGGCCACTCAGAGTATAGAGTCATGATGTCATGATAGATAACTTAAAGTCTGTAAGTTCTTTTTTGATCTTGCATCAATATTTCTTGCAGACATGACATATATTGAGGCCAATATTATCAGATTATAAAGTTGTTATTGCAAGCATGTTCTTTACTCATCCAACAAACATGGACTAACATTAGCATCCAAGAGTCCAATATTCACTCTTTTTCGAGCTCAGTTTAGGTCTCCACCACCTCCCAAGGGAAGTATCTGGCTCTTTAGTAGCTACATTCTTCACTATGCTCACCAGCTAACATTAGCTGCTAGCTCTGTTGACCTGTGGTGCTAGGCAGGCAGGCTGTTCTCACAAATATTATGTATCTTTTCCCACGAAAAGCAATGCACCCAAATTTGTACATATCCCAGGTATTTCTGAAAGGCTGCGATAACGTGACCAATGCGCTGACAGGGAAGCAGTCAAGAGCGCTTGTAAGGTAGCAGGTCGGGGTGGTGGAGGGGTCACAGACTTTCACTCGAGACTTTACCCTGGAGTGGCGTATTTAGAACTTTGAGTCATTTTAATTACGGTAAATCCCCACCACGATTTTTTTTCATAAAACTAACCTCAGTTACTTTTATTACCTAAACCTAACCTCCGTAACTTTATGCCAGTTACACAACTATACGCTAAGGACTTAACATCATTTGTGGGGTGCAAATTTATAGGATATCATACAAACTGTTGTGCATGCATTTTTTTCATAGGATATCATACGAACCACTCAATGAGAATACGTTGAGGCAGGTAGTGTACAGAAAACAGCTGCCTCTGTGGGAGCTGTGAGTGGAAACATGGTTGAGATGTAAAACCAAACCAATGGGCTAAAAGACACTAAAACGTTCCTTAAGCAACAAGCGGTGTAGTGGAGGGTGTATGCAGGTTTATGGGATATACCTACCTCTTTATCTGGCTGTTTACAGTATACCCACTTATCAGTCAAAAAGCCATAAGCATATACAGGAGAGTATATGCACTTCCTCCTTGGTAACCTACCCATCTATCTAGAAGTACACCCACCTCGTCAGCTACCACTATACCATTGGGACCAACACCCTTCACATTACACATAGTCATTTTATTCAGTGTTAATATAAAAATATTAGTGCTGCTTTAAATGGTCATAAATGTCATACTTTCAAATATCTGCAAGAATTTATTTCTTGTAGGCCACAAATCAATTAGATCACAGAGTACAAATTTGGTATCCTTCGAATGTCACTTGAAATTGTTCCTTGTGTGATTTTCAATTTCCTATGAACCCAGCAGATTCCTGTTCTCTTATTATAATCAAAATACATAAGGCATGGATGTGCATATAGACCGTTTCAAACTGGACAACATAAACATTGTAAATGGGTTCCTTTGTAGTTCCTGTTTGAATGTATGTTAATGCAGAAGCTGACAGGAAGTAAACAGGGATCAAAGTTGTTGCCCTAGCAACAGATTAGCAATAAAATGGTCCATAGGTGATGGTGAATTAATTAACTGGATCGTTTCAACTACAGAATGCATTGATTTGATGGACTCATTTTAATTTGAAATGTAAAAACACCCACAAGGCTGCTCTGCCGCTTCACATTGCCCCTGGTGCCATGAGGTATTCATTTTAATTATCATTTCACAGATTGTACTCATTCTTTACATAGCTTTATATCGTGTTC
Organism: Epinephelus awoara; assembly: GCA_035609425.1. Taxonomy (NCBI): domain Eukaryota; kingdom Metazoa; phylum Chordata; class Actinopteri; order Perciformes; family Serranidae; genus Epinephelus; species Epinephelus awoara. Next base: position 30,772,083 of record CM069309.1, read on the forward strand.
ACCTGTTGGAGGGCAGCAGAGCCGTGCACAGGAGGAAAAAAAAGAGCAACTGCGTAATAATAGAGTTGAGCAGATGCTACACTGACCATAGCATCTTCAGTTAATTATAATGGTTGCACTCTGCTACTCTGTTATGTGTGTTCTTAGAAATTAGATTCGTATATTACTAAAATGTATTCACAATTACGTTGTGTTAATAATGTAACTGTTGCCTAGATTATGTTCAGAGACATCATTCCATAGAGTTAATGTGACATTACTTCTTAAGCACTTTGGCTAAAGGAATAGTTCAGATATTTTGAAGTAGTGTAGCATGGGGTACTTACAAAAACAGTATATTACACACAGTAGATGTCTGCCAGAACACCCACAGTTTAAAGAAGCAGACTAGAGTCTGACATAGAGGCTAAGCAATCCACAGCTGTGGAGAGGTCAGCGACAAAACGTGTTTCAGCCACTTAAAAACATTCCACCTACAAAGAACAATATCAGTTTAAGTGTATGCCATTTATAGAATATTTTTTACTGCTGTACGTTGCAGTCAGACAGCGATTTCCAGTGAAGCCAGAGTCTCCTCCTCAAAGCCAGAGTCCACTGAGCAAACAGTGATGTAACACTGCTGGACAAAGGAGCTGTTGGTGTACCACTACCTTTGTGTTATTGTGTGACTTTGTCGTTTAAAGGGTTAGTCTGAATTCATCAAAGTCACAAAATAGCATAAACTAACTGACTGAGGCAGCCGTAGACCAGCAGTTCCTGTTCTCGGCGAGCTGAAATTACTGTTTTTCTCAATGGAATCTGGTGGCTTTGAGAGTATAAATGGGGAAGTGAAGATGCTAATGACTTCCCCGTTGGGGCGGGCTGTCTGACGGATGGAGGGATGGGGAATACTCTCAATATAGAGCACACTTTAACTAACTGACTTTTTAGTTGGGACTTTTTTGAGGTGACTAAAACCTAAAACACATTTTGTCGCTGGCCCCCATCCACACGTGAACATTTCTTGGCTTCCATGTCGGACTCCAGCCTGGCTCTCCAAACTGGGGGCGTGCCGGTTGTTATCTACTGTATGTAATACTCTGACTTTGGATAAGTACCCTATGAAACCCCACTTAAAAAAATTCAAACTGACCCTTTATCGTTTAACCAAAATCACAATCTTTCTCTGACCTTAAAGGGTAAAAACTGTATTCACAAATTTAAAAAAAAAAATGCTGTAGTCACTATGAGTGGATAGTGTATTGCAAGATTGTCTTTTCTGGTGGAAAACAAATGGAACAAGTTGTCAGTGAACATTTTGCTGATACATTCGGTATCAGCATTTTTTTTTGACTTGTCTGGTTATTTGGCAACATCTCCTCATTAATACAAAAGATAATTTGCTGGCATTGCATTTCTCTGAAAAAGGTACTTGCTGTTTGGGATTAGTTGTATATAAACATTATTTCTAGAAGACAGAGCTGCTCCTTAACATTTTGGAAGTAATTTTTATTTCCATCTGCCTTTCACTCCGTCTGCCATCTGCCATTGCCAGAAAGTCTGAGAAGCTTTAGCTCTATTTAGCTGGAAAAACAGAGGCCTCGTTAAAACAAGCTACTAAATCTCAGGCTAACTCTGAACAGGTGCCACACAATACAAAAGAAAATATACACTGCAGGAGCCATCATTTTTAGTCAGCAGTGACCTTACATATTTCTTTAATCCTACTGATGTCTGAAGACGTGGTTTGTTACAATGCTACCATTTAAAGATGCAGTTATTGTCAAACTACTTTTGTTGTATATTTGTTTCTCTGTAATTTTATATTTTTCAAAACCACATTCTGCCATGAAGAGTTGAAGGATCGCATATCGTTATATGTATTACATTCTGTCAGCCCTTATCAACCGTCCATTCAGTCACTTAGTGGTGGGAGAAACATGTCTTTAAGGCAAAATACTGAAAACAAAAGCAGTTGGAGGACAGTGAGCTCTGTATGCCAGATATGGATTGGGACATCAAACAGACTGCTGGTCTTCAGCAGAATCAAAGCTACATCATTTTTCAAGGTTATGGACTTGTACAAGTGCTGGAATAGTGTTTTAATCCAAGGACATGATTTACAGTCTTTGTGAAATCATCTTTATTTTATCAGTGTCTGCACCGTGAAACCTAGATCGGGAGAGATTTAGATTTATGGTATCTGCTGTAAATATGTCAGATTTGTTTAGGAGGACTGCAGCTTTAAAAATGCTGAAAAGTCTCAGTAAAATGGAATATATTTAGAGTTAAGGCATTAGATTTTTTTTTTTTCTTTGGCCTGTCAGAGAAGCTGAACTTTGTTTCTTTTAATGTTTAACTCTGGAGAAAGCAAAAAAAAAAAAAAACCCAGCACAACAACAGCTACTTTATAATGTGCTTTTTTCTGATATGATCTTAAATAACTTAGTGTTTTTATGTGCGCAACGTCTCAAGCAACAGCATTGCCGTGGTGAGGCTGCGTGCTTCCTGGCACACAACTCTCCGACAGATCGCCAGAGCAGTTCCCCACTGCAGCAACAGACAACTGGACTGTAATTATTAAACAGAGAGGCAGAGAGGAACAGAGGCCGACGGGTAAAGGCAGACAGATAAATACACAAAGACAGAGGCAGGCTTGTGGACGGATAATAAGGTAGACAGACAGAGATAGTTACCAGAGCAGCAGATGGATGGGCAACAAGACAGGTCGACAAATAGCAAGGCGGCCAGAATGACAGATTGGAAACACCTTAAACTAGGCTCTGCTATACCAATGACACCGAATTTCCAGGAATGTATTCAATTTGTGTGTTCTCTCAATGCAAGGACTGAAGGAATATGAGAAAACATATCAGCCTCCTTACTCTATTTCTTCCTTTTTTCATTAACGTGATTGGCAGACTACACAGAGCGGATGGGAGTAAGGGTTTGTAGTTGCTGTGGCAACGGCCTGCTCTTTGTTAAAGGCTACATTCCTGGCATCTGATGTTTCTGCGCTGCGATCGATAAAAACCCAGCCTGCAGGGACTGATGAACGGACCGGGGCTTTTGCCAGGCCAGGCAGGACCGGGGAGAGAAAAAGGAGTTAGGTGGAAGATGTGTGAACAGGAGGACGGAGAGATAAAAGAGCGATAGGCAGAAGAGGGAGAGAGGAGAGATATGGAGATGCGAGCAGTGCAGCTGCTGAGCCGGGCGGAGGGGTGAGTGCTGTGGGGAAGAGTGTGTGTGCGTGTGTGTGTGTGCTCTCCGGCTCCTTCTGCCTCATCTCGGCTATTTTCTGAATGTCACTCACTTCACTATCAAAGTAAGGTATGTGTCTGTCTGCGTGCTCATCATCTGCTTACCTTGGCTGGATTTTTTTGCTTTGCAGTGACTGACAGAGCTCTGCAAGCAGTCTAAAGCTTTTTAAAGGCATCTTTCATATTTCTAGCATTTTTCTTTGCCTTTATGATGTGCACTAAGATTTCCGTCGCTCACAGATGTGTCTTACGCTTTGCACACCTAATTGGCAGAGATAGCCATGAGCAGAATGCAGATACTACTGGTAATGAGGCAATTATGGTCAGCCTCACTGTCTACAGAGCCATCTGTCAATTCAACAACCTGTGGCTGCTGGAAGGTGATTTTCTGTCAAAGTCTGTGTCTTTCCGGGCTGTGAGGAGGCATGGCACTCAGAGAACATCATGCTTTACTGTTGAACTATGCATCCTTCCCCTCATTACCCTGCCATTATCATCTTGTTCCATAAAACCCCTGTGTGTGGCGGCTGAGACTTGAAGCAACAGTTCATTAAGCAAATTATGAAAATGTAAAATAAATGCAGAAAATGTAGAATAAATGTAGAAAGCATAACATAAATGTAGAACTGTAAAATAAATGTAGAAAACGAAATAAATGTAGAGAATGTAAAATAAATGTAGAAAGTGTGAAATAAATGTGGAAAACAAAATAAATGTTGAAAATGTAAAATAAGTGTAGATAATGTAAAATAAATGTTGAAAGTGTAAAATAAGTGTAGATAATGTAACATAAATATAGAAAGTGGTGTAAAATAAATATAGAAAACATAATAAAGGTTGAAAATGTAAAATCCATGTAGAAAGTGTAAAATAAGTGTAGATAATATAACATAAATGTAGAAAATGTTGAATAAGTATAGAAAATGTAACATTTATGTAAAAAAAAAAATTAAATAAATAAACAAAATGTAAAAGAAACAACCCTCACAAATCAAACCGATCAATCACAAAAACAATCCCGATATATTTTAACCATCACTGCAAACTTCACAGATTAATTTCCTTCCACTCAAACATATCGTCCAATTTAAAAGATGAAATAATACCAGTCATTTTCATTTTATTTTTTGGTTTTTACAGGTAAAGTGCATTTATCCTGTTATGTAAAGCAGAAAGTGCTTCAACACCAATACACTTTGTATCAAGTGCTGCACATTACATTACACATCAAATGGCTTCATCATAATATAAACTTGCTATAGAAAAAAAAAGCAATCCAACAACAGATAAAGCAGTAATCTGCAGTAAGAAGCCGTGAGAGCAATGAAGCAAATAGAAACTGTTGTGGGGATTATGTAAATGCATGCATGTGTTATTTTTCACAGCGCTCGTGCTCATTGCTTGCTTTTATTTTTATTGATTTTTAAACGGGAGATGTATGTATTCTCTACATAAATAGATGCAGGTTGAAACACACGATGTCAGTGATGAATATAGAAACTCTGTGTATTCAGTGTAAACTGAAACAACAAGCCAGTGAGATGACTCAGTATGCTGATTACTAATTAAAGAGTCACATATATTTGTTGCCGTATGTGCGCCTGGCAACGTTGCAGCAAAACTCTGTGGATTCACTTATAGAAGCAAACACAAGCTGCCACTTCATTCTCTGTTTAGTTTGTATTTTAGCTTGAATACTTGCCACATTCACACACATAAACACACCATTATCATTGATGCAAAATACAGTCACACACACACGCAGCAACACCAAATCCACATGGGCATTTAGCCACACTGCACTCTAACGAGGGTCATTTCTCGCCACCGGGCTGAAACATCTTCCATCCTCATGAAACATCCCCAGTTAGCCTGCAACCTTTTGTGCTAACACAGTGATGAAGGTTCACAATTTTCTGCGGCTGATATTTCTCTTGCTGTGTCCCGCCCTCCTGTGAGTTTAATTATATTATATCCTCCTTGCCAGGAAAAGGGACAGTTCATTAAGGGAGAAAAGACTTGGCACTTTAAAGAGACATAAAATGTTGAAAATGTAAGAAGGTGAGAGGTAAAGAGGTGATGACAGGCTGAGCTGAGCGTGGAGTATTCTAACACTTTTCTTCTTCGTGTATTGTGTCTTGCAGGGCTTGTTCGTGATGGTGCTCTGTGTGGACAAGAAGCTGTGGCATGACAGAGGGCAACGTGGGTAAAAGAGACATGCAACACCCGTCCCTGATCCACTGCCACCTCTTCCTGGGCGGGGCCTTGCTGCTTCTCCTGGCCAGCCCGGCTCTGAGCTGCCCCGCCCGATGCGAGTGCTCTGCCCAAAGCAAGTCGGTCAGCTGCCACCGCAAGCGCCTGCCCACCATCCCGGAAGGCATCCCCATCGAGACACGTGTGCTGGACCTCAGTAAAAACAAGCTACGCATCATCACACCAGATAACTTCTCTTCATTCCTGCAGCTGGAAGACCTGGACCTCAGCGACAACCTCATCAGTGTGGTCGAGCCCGGCTCGTTTCGGTCCCAGCTTGCTCTCCGTTCACTCAACTTTCGCAGCAACTTGCTTCAGCTGGTTCCTGCTGGCGTGCTGTCAGGCCTGACCAACCTCACTCGCCTCGACCTCAGCCACAACCGACTGGTGGTTCTCCTGGATCATGCCTTCCAAGATCTGCGGAAGTTGATGTACCTGGAAGTGGGTGACAACGAGCTGGTTTTCATCTCTCAGCGGGCCTTTACAGGATTACTTGGACTCCAAAGTCTGACCTTGGAGCGTTCCAATCTGACCGTGGTCCCTACTGACGCTCTGGCACATCTGCACAGCCTGGTTGAGCTGCGCATGCGCTATTTGAGCATTAGTTTTCTAAAGCCTTTCTCCTTTAAGAGGTTATCACGTCTCCGCCGACTAGAGATTGATTACTGGCCCTGGTTGGACACATTGCCTCCCCTCTCACTGCACGGCCTCAACCTCACAACGTTGTTCATAACCAACACTAACCTGTCTGCCTTCCCTGGCGCAGCCCTGCGCAACGTGCCCTACCTCACACATCTCAACTTGTCCTACTGCCGCATCCAGCACATCCATCAGGGAGAGCTGGGTCAACTCCCTCACCTGCTGGAGCTCCACCTCCAAGGGGCTCAACTGATTTCTATTGAGCCTTTTGCATTTGTGGGCCTCAAATCTTTGCAACTACTGGATGTGTCACAGAACCGCCTGGACTCTCTGGAGAGGGGAGTGTTTGCCTCACCAGACAGCCTCCAGAGGCTCTGTCTGGGTGGAAACCCATTAGTGTGCGACTGCAGATTGCTTTGGCTGCTCAATAGCCACAAGCCTCCCTCTCTGCAGATTCTGGATGTGCAGCCAGAGTGCAGCGCCCCTGAGCACCTCCTGGGGAAATCTCTCCGTGACCTCAAGGAGCCTCTGGTCTCAAGATACATGACCTGCACCAAACCACGGATTGGACCCAACACGACCCAGCTACTGATGGCTGATGAGGGTCAGCCCGCCCGTCTGAGCTGCATGGCAGAGGGAGCACCTCGGCCCTCAGTGGTATGGATTACACCTCACAGACGCTACATCACAACCAAGAGCAGCGGCAGGGTGGAAGTCCAACCAGATGGAACCCTTGAGATCAAGGCAGCGGAGCTGCATGACAGCGGGGTGTATTTGTGTATTGCCAGTAACCCTGCTGGCAACGCTAGCCTGTCGGCCTCTTTAGCTGTGAAGAGCCTGGGCATTGGAGACAGATCCCACTATAGCAACAGGAGCTCAAACTATCTGACAGACTCTAACAGCACATGGGGGAATGGGACAGTACTGTATAACATGACAGTCCCCATAGACATTAAGACTATCATTATATCTACAGCCATGGGCTGCCTGTCCTTCCTGGGTGTGGTCATCTTCTGCTTCCTGCTACTGTTTGCCTGGAGCCGAGGGAAAGGACGCCATAAGAGCAACTTTGATATTGAGTATGTCCCTCGCAAATCCAACGGGGCATCAGCAGACGTAACAGAAACAAGCGGCCCACGACGGGTTAACATGAAAATGATTTGAAAACGATGCAGACTGACGCCTACGATAGCAAAGTGCACACATATCAGCTGAAAAAAAAAAGTTTTTTTTATGACACAGTGGATTTGTGACCAATGAAAGTGACGTGCTAATATAGTGGGTGTCAATATGACAGTGATATAGTGACAAAGTGGGCATGTGAATATAAAAGTGATATATGAAACCGTGGACGTGTTTATATGAAATAATGTTCTCATACAGTACATTGAATATAATACTATAACCAACATATCAATATGGGAGTGATATAGTGCTGCACTAGGCATGTGTTTCAGTGGTGATGTGATGAGTAATGATGTTGTCGACTCACCGTGACATCAAGGTGAAGGAGGGAGCCGCTGGGAGTGACGGGGGACATCTTCGCGTGGCAGTAGAGCTATCATCGCTGCAACATGTCAGGACTAAATTGTCTAATACCCATCTTAGCTGCAGTACGAGAGGTGTGCGTTGTGTTCATGTGTGCGCGTGTGTGTGTATGTGTGAGTGCATCAGTGTGCGCATGTTGCATTTGTGCGTTTCTTTGTGCATGTGCACGCATTGCCTTTCTCGTTGAACGGAACAATTAAAATGAATGATAGGGTCCAAAGCATTTTTCCAGGCCTTTGTTCTTGTTTGGTCATGTAACAACAGTAATGTCACTGTTGAGTAAAACAGAGGATAATCTATGTTTGTATGCAAAATCACAATTATTATATTCAAGAGAAATGCTGCATAAATTTTGGGAGAGGTCATTGCCCCCTTTGGAATGACTCCAATATTAGATGGGGATTTTTCTAAACTCAAGGAAAACACACACACACACACACACTTAGCTACAATGTGAAGTCTGGGCTTTGTTTTTACCATAGAGCTCACTTACAAGCAACACTAGACACTTTTCTTGAGAAATAGCAGTGGTCAGTGTTGTTATTACTCTGGAAAAGCTTCCAGCTACAGAAATGGCATGTTAAACCCATTTTATAACACAATAAATCATGGGCAGATTTTCCTGCCAGACAAATCCCTTGATATGATATAAAAGAGTCGGTAGCCAGACACAATGGCAAAGATTTACTGGCCGGTGGCCTCTCTGGGACAAGACAAAGTTGAGCTTCACAGATTTATGGGTTGAATTTCCCCCCTTTCACATTTTCTTTGATTGCACCACTTCAAGCTAGCGTGTCCAGATTCTTCCCTAGGGCACCAAGGGGTTCTGGGTATTTAATAGATGGCAATTTGAGAGTCGTAGTGGAATCTTGTATTGTTTTAGTTTTTTTGTTGAAAATGTTTTAAATGTTTAGAAAAAGAAAAAAAAACAGTAAAAACCAATTAAGGGCAATTCTTTGTAATGCAGGGACGTGGGTGTTAACTTGTGTGATCCTGTTGTGATAAATTGTTCAAGGTTGTATAATTGTTTTCATATGACAAATTTATGGGTATATTTTCAAAAGGAAATAAATCTTAATCATACCCCTAAAAATTGGAGTTCCAGTAGTTGAAATTTTGTTTCCTGGCTTTCCAGCAATGTTACTATATTTCCTTTAAAATCCTGTCCTATGAATCCCTTTGTCTAAATTACAATATCATGTATATTTTACATTTTCCTATAACCCATGATATATCTCTCTTGCTGAGTATTGTATTGATCTACAGTCATGACTTTTTCCAGCTTCTTTTGCTATTTATATTATGTCATATAGTAAACGTTCTGTTGTAACTACTCAACATTTATGTCATTTTTACCTCAGTATAATACAACAGGGGCAATGTGATTTGTATACTAGTGTATCCTCCTTGCAATTTCGCAAGCAATTTTGACAGCTCAGTCTGTGTCCCCTGTCCAGACTTGTCTACCAGCTGGCTGTCGAAGGTGTTAATGCACTAGTCAAGCTTGAACACTGTGTTCATTCCCACTCACATCAGGAACAGAACCCACCATGGTGAAAAACATACGGTGACACGACAGTAAAAACATAGTGGCTGGCTATTATTAGCTGATATGTATAAAGTAGCCACAGATATCCACACTACAGATATTCAAGGCCAAATTATGGCTCTTATCTGACTTTTACTGCCACTAGCAGCATGGCTCTAGGGATGGCATTGTTGTTTGTTTGGTTGATTGGTCCACTTTGGTCTACTTTGGTTTGGATGGTTTGCCAAGAAATTTAATACAAACAATCGTAGTCCCCAGGATAGATCCTAATGACTTTGGTGAACCCCTGACTTTTCCTCCAGGGCCACCATGAGGTTGGCATTTTTAGTTTTAGTGAAATTTCTCAACAACTATTGGAGAGGTTGCCATGAAATTATATAAACAAACAAAGGGCATCTACTTTATACATACAGATATAGTGGAGTAATGGCATATGAGCAGAGATGACGACAGACTACCTCTTTGTGTTGTAACGTAAGCTTCTCTGTCCCATGTTGTGGTATATGGTTTGACCACGCATGCATGGTGGTGCCTGTGTCCACAGTGTTTTGGGGGTTTTTTTGTCAGTGTCTGCTGGACACTGAGCATTGCTGGTGAGTGTTGTGCTTTTATCATCATATATGTTGTAAGCTTGTTGTTATGTTAGGTAGAAGTCAAACCTCTGTTCACGTAATCTTATGTTAGCTGCCTAGCTAATGTTAATGTCGAAAGTGCTTTTTTATGAAGCGCTCCCTATTCCCTGCCACTGCTTTTCTGACGATGAAAAATGCTACGTGGTCACAGGCCCTATGTGCATGTAAGTTCCTATGTGTGTATCTCACTAGCTAGCTAGTCGCTGCTGCTCTGCACTGCGCTCCTACAGTTGTGACTGCCGAATGTGACAGCATTGTTGTAACGTTAAAAGCGTTAGCGTTAATCCTCCAGTTTCCCCCTGGTAACACAGGCCACCACAACGCCACTAAGCCTTGCAGCTTTTCCCCAGTGGCTTCTCGTGGTATTGCAGAAAAAAAATCCCTTGCGGCCCAAAAAGCATTTTCCCTGCAGGCCACCATTGTAAAAGACACATTTGTAAAACTGTTAACTGGACACCTCAAACTGCAAACAAGGTCAACTATGATTCTTTCCAAGGAGGTTTTATATTTGTAAAAAATTACTGAAAAAGTGATTCACAAAAATCTGTGACATCATTTCAATGTTGAGTTAGAACCTGAAAGCGAGAAAGGTTTTGCCGTATGCGCCAGATGAGCAGCTCCACTGGAATAAATAGGCACCCTCTTGCCATGTGATAACAAGGTATTATCATAAATCTATTGGTTAACACCATTATATTAGCTCTGTCATCACTGTTAATGTTGTAAGCACTGTTAACACCATTAGCTGCTGGCTGCAGCTTAGCCAAAATCTCCTCTCATCTCCCATTAGCCTCAGCTTGTGCTAATTAGCAAATATTAGCATGCTAACACGCTAAGCTAAGATGGTGGACGTGATAACTTTACACCAGCTAAACATCAGCATGTTAGTATTGTGACCGTGAGCATGTTAGCATGCTGATGTTAGCATTTAGCTGAAAGCACCACTGTGCCTAAGTAATCTCACAGAGCAGCTAGCATGGCTGTAGACTGTAGTAACAAAGTACCTCCCGTCTTAAAAGCCTCTCCAGCTTGATGTCCACACTATTTACTTCCAGTGTATGTCCTCTGGTTTGAGTTTAACTGGCGCATCTTCTCACACAGTAACAGAGTCATGGCAGTGCTGACAAATTCTGGATTGTGGATTCATATTCAAGCTGCGAGAGGTTGCACACCCTGATCTGATGGTGCATCACACTTCCATGTGGTCCAGATGGTAACTGGAAAACTGTGACTGCTTGCAGCTTTTTGCTGTTCACACTGATCAGAAAACATCAAAACTGGGACACATGAAGAAAAAAACATCAGAACGGGGACACTGTGAGCTGCAGCATGTATGTAGCAAAAATAGCCTTTAAGCAAGTGAAACGCACCACATTACATGACCTGACACTTAAGGTGAAACTGTCCATGACCTACCTGTGATCATACCAGTATTTCTCACCCATGATAACTGCTACACTGATAAAGAGTTCTTAACAGCTGCTTCACCTGATGATCTGATAAAAGGAAATGCTAATTTGGCATCCTGCTCAAATAGAAAGCAACTTTTGCAGGCAGCACTTCATGCTATCATGTTAATGATAAAACAGAATATCAGCCTTTTGTGTGTGAAGGTTCACAGGGAATATTCAGGCTGCTGCTGTGGCATCATGAAGAGGAGATCAAAGTCTCTCCAATAGGCTTTTATTATTATCGTTGCAGCTTCCCTTTTACAGAGAGAGTGTTGTAAACAATGAAGAGGAAATGTAATGAATCTGTCTAGCTTCTTCACATCGTATCTCTCATTGATGGAGGCTTTCCGAATCAGTTCTTTAATGATTTGAGCTCATACAAGCAGCTAACAGTGTGTAATTTATAGAATGTAAAAGATTTCCTTGCTCAATGGTTTGGCAAAGCAACACCATGTTATTAGCTTCATTTTACGCCTGTGATTAAAACCTGAACTATGATCTATTGCAGTAAATATATACGATGCCAGGATTTTAAGTGAATTAAAACACTTGAGGAGTGTTTGGTGGCGTAGAGGTGTTCACGCTCATGGCCATGCATCACTAAATGAATAATTTCTCACATCATAAAGGATCTTCATAAAGAATCTGTCATAACCTCGCAACATCATCAAAGAGCATAAATCAAAGTGAACCACACTGTGAGCCTGGGTGCTGCATCCACGTGAGTTTAGCTTTGTTGATAAAGAGGAGCTTCATCAGGCTAGAGATCCAGGATTCCGGGGGTGGACGAGCCATTTAATGTGGGATCTTTGACCCGCTGGCCAGTGATTGCAATGAAAAGAATTTGTTGGCTGGTTTTGCAGTGGGGGTTATAAGGTCATCCTGTCTCATAAGATCAATTTTTTTCCACAGCCACCTTCACTTTACTATTTTATATCTCCCAAAAACCTCTTTTAAAGGTCTTGAATGAGCAACGGGGTCCTTCAAGAACACGTTTTATGCCAACACTAAAGCAATGTTGGTTAATTCACATAAGAGATTTGTGTTTCTTCTGTGATCTTTTGTAACAACTATGTTGAAACTTTCTTCAGTTTTTAATTTTCAATTTCATGTTGTGACGCAGGGGTAAACATGTTTAGGTAAAGACACAAAAAACACTTGGTTAAGGTTAGGGAAAGATCTCGTTTTGGCTTAAAGGTATACTACGCAGGAAAAAAAAAATGTGAAGACTTGCGCATACCAAAGTAATTCCACTCCATCATCACTTATGACCAATAGAAGTGTGTGGCAGTGTATTTATCTGCAGAGACCCTGCCCTCTGCCTGTATTTTCTTAATAATTTGCTGTGTTTTGGGAGGTCCTGGGCACAGCACACAGGTGAGGTTGGGACTCTATAAAAGAATAGCAACTAGGTGCCAAACAGTAAGCAGCACGCATCCAAGAACACTGAAAAAACTCCAAATATAGCAAATAAAAGTGAATCTGGGGTCGACTTTCACTTTTACTGGTGATATTGTTTTCTAGCAGTAACAGACAATTACTGCATAGTACAGCCATAAAACACCCTGTTTGGTTGTTACAAACATGGCTGGACATGTTTCAAACTCATGTAAAAAAATACCTGCTTTTGTCGCTACACATACAGCTGGACATGTCCCGAATTCTTGTTAAAGAACATCTGCTGGTGTTGCTACACATACGGCTGGACATGTTCCAAACTTTTGTAAAAAAACGAAACAAAAAAAAAACAATTTTTGTAGCTACACATATGGCTGGACGTGTCCCAAACCCTTTTATGAAAAACCTACTTTTGTTGCCACGTATATTGCTGGACATGTCCCGAACTCTTGTTAAAGAACACCTGCTTTTGTTCTTGCACATGCAGCTGGACATGTCACATACTCTTGTTAAAAAACACTTTAGTAGTCTCTTACACAGACGCTGATGACGTCAGCACGCTGGCTCCAAATCCGTGTACTTCCGTACTTCCTTGACCGATGGCTGATTAGCTTTGCCTTACACCCGCCTACACCGGAACTGCTGTTCCACGAATTGTTGTCCGTAGTACAACAGAAAAGGAAGTGCTCCGTGCATCGCAAGAAGAGATTATCTATGGCAACGCCGTCACGTGGTCTGGATATGCCCCGCCCATTTCTGTTACAAAACAAAAGACGAATGTCCCCAGACTCCCATTCCGAAGTAAGGGAGGCTGGTCACATGAGACTCTTGCTTTAGTTGCTGCACATACGGCTGGACAATTCCAGAACTCTTGTAAAAAACATGCACTTTTGTTGCTACATAGACAGCTGAACGCGTCTCGAACTCCTCTTAAAAAACACTGGCTTTCATTAGTCTCACACAGCAGTCTGCTGTTTCTACTGCTTGACAGTCACCACACCTAGGTATCATGCCATTCACTATACTCTCCTTCTTTTAATGAGAAATTGGATGAACAACATCACTTTAGTGATACGAATGTTGATACAATATGTATGAAACATACAAATGTAACATACAATGGCCATAGTTATTTCTGGCAACTGGGCTGAATGTGCAATTGGAAAAAAAATGATGTAGTGCTTTCAACAATCAGGATTCCTTGTCATCAAATCCTTTTAGTGCTAATTAAGCAAATTAACTTTTGAGTGTAAAAATAATACCCATAACAATAATAATACCTGTATGTTTTTAATTCTGAACTTTAACTTTGCTGTTATTTGTTTCCCAGGTTTAACAATAAACCTCATATTTTATTTCAGAGTTAATTAACTTAACACCAGACTTGTTACAACTTATCACCACTTCTATCCTTATTATGGCCTTGTAAACCAGCTTATTAAGACACCAATCACTTTCCAAACTGCCCCTGCTTTACTTGTGTTACCAATCATTAGCACTGCTACATTTCACTGTCTGGTTGCTCTAGACATCTGTGCTGTTTTGATGCATGCTTCACAGTACCCGAATCCATAAAAAATATTGGAGTTTGGTGCACTGGCTCTTCCCAGTGCCCTGAGGCTTGCTGATGATGGACAGACGATAATGAAAGGTCAGTCACTAATCGAGCTGGCCTGCAGGTTCATGCCACACAGAACCCCAGAAGGCCCTCAGTAAGGAGCTGTAAAAATGTAATGTTATATAGCCTTTTGGTTTTGATGGTGCTGGTGTTGTGCTGTTGTAATAAAAGCTGCTGCTCTGTTGCCATGTAGTTGAACTAATTTTGCGGCGACCATCCATCAACACAGTACAGCCTACTTTGCATTTACAGTACATTACTGCAGATACAGTGAGTACATTAATCACTCTTCTCATCACTTTTGATAAAAACTACAGAAGATTAAGTACTCCGGTTATTGACCTATCACTTCACATACGACACAGAAATGAAAAGCTGGAAAATCATTTTGAAACTTAGTTCACTGATAGTTTTCAGTGCCATATTTTTTCAAAAAGGGCTCATTTTCAGACCAGAAGTAATCATACACTTAATGGTGCAAAAACAGATGGAGCCCCAGATTTATAATTGTGTTTACAGCTCCTAAAGTTGCAGCTTGGCATCTCTCACTGTGCTGGAAATTTCTTCATCTGAAGCATCCACAAATATATCTCTGCAGCAGTGAATAACAGAAGGATGGGAGTTGATTTTATGAAATAGATGAAAACATTCTCAAGGCTTTTATGAGACTTTTGAAAGACAAGGTAACATATTATTTCTTATTTCTTTAACACATGGAAAGTTACATTTAGAAGCAATATAACACAAGTTGGCACAATTTAATGCACTTAACGATTTTGCCACTACAGCAGCCCAGACACCAGAATTTTACATTTCTGCAAACCACTGATACGTTACATTTGTACATTTAATAAGTATCATTAACATTTTTAAAGTAACATAGTTCAGATTACATGTGTATGAGCTAACTTCGTCATCAGGAGATGGATTGGTATGGTAAATGGTGTAACACATAGGCTGCACATAACTGCAGACCACTTTTTAAGACGAACAACAAAACCTTGTTTTTAGTGAGCATCTCCAGCAGTGATTGAGCCCAAACATGATCTTCTCCATAACTGTTTTTTTTTTTACCTATACATAACCACGTTAACTACAACATTGTAGAAATGTAAAGAAACATACAGTTTCAACATATTATTATTACATAATAATGTACAAATGTTACATATCAGTGGCTAGCAGAATTTTCTATGCCAGCATCGATTCAAGCCACTGGGTTGACTGCAGCCACTTGGTATAGTATGACCAGTAACTTAATGGCTCCTATGGGGGTGGAAGTCCATTGCTTGCAGTTTCTAAAATGGTCAGTGTGATGTCACTGATGTGGTTTTTAACAGTGCTAATCTGCAGTCAGTTTTCCATTTGAAAATTTTGACTGTATTTCCATAAAATCTGTAATTGACAATGCCAGTCAGGGAGGATTTTCATCCACTACTGTTGATGTGCAAATATAAGAGCTGGCCACATCAAGAAAAACAGCTGGTGGCACTAAGTCTTTAGTGGGGTGCCATAAAAACCATTGCAGGAGAGGGCGCAGAGAGATGACTTAATTAAAAATTGTCCGTCAAGCCTCAGAGGGTGGAAACCACTTTGGAAATCTGAAGGCTTAGATTTTGTTTCAACATTGCTGGAGACACATATGAAATGGAAGAATGGAATTTAAGGTCCTCTCCAAGGAAAATTTGGACACAAAACACTATATTTCCTACATTCTGGTGCATTTGTTGCATTGAGTTGTGCCTTTCTGCATCAATCTAAAAATATTTTTGTAAAATTTTGACAGTTTTTATACTTTCATAATCATCACTCAGGTTTTTTTAACAGGCAAATTAAAAATGCAAATTAAAGCAGGTCTATGGAAAAACCCTTGTAACATAAGTCAACGTATCCTAAAACAACAGTTCATATAATGTTATGAAAATGCACATAACATTACGTACTTATTGTAAAGTTACGTACTGAGAGTGTTTATGTAGGTTTGGTTTAGAAAAAAGAAACATGGTGATGACTTACTTTAAAATAAAGTTCACTTGGTTTCCTGGGGGAAGGTGCTGTGCTGTTATCTTACAAAAATGGACGTACAACAGTTGATATTATATCTAACAAATTAGCACCCCAACAATGACGTTAAGGACTTAACATAAAGTCACATACTTTGCGTACAGTTACGTAGGTTAGGTTTAGATAAATAAAGTTACTTTGGTTAGGTTTAGGAAAAGAAACATTCTGACAATGTACCTTAAAGCAGCTGTGCGGAACTTTTTACCATTAATAAAACTGTCCCTAGTTCGTATCACCCCTCCTTGAAGATCCGCATATTTATTTGAACCCAACAGCGACAAAAAAGGCTTTCTCTATATGGCTATTTAGCGTAGCCTAGCTCGGGTCGGACACACAGCAGAAGTCAGAAAACCAGAATACGGCACCCGAGGCGGAAGTGATTCTGCTCGCCCGCAGCGATTAAACCACAGAAGAAGTAGGAGCCGTGTTTACAGTGTTCTTCGAGGAAACAGTACACAACGAGCATTGCTGAACACATAACACCTACCAGTTTCACCAGAGATGTATCTATGAGGACTTGGTTGTACTTTTGATGTCATGGCGGATAACGAAGGAGCATCATGTAAAATGATCTGTGACTGTGACCATGAACACAAATATACAGCAGGCAGTTGTCCTCAGTTTATAAGAAATTCAGAGCTACACCAGAACATTTATGAACAGGTCTTACTTTACTACTAACTTGTGTGTAACGTTAGCATGTTAGCATGTTTCCACTAATTACTTGTTAGTAGCGTTAGCTTTGGGATCATGTTATGTCTTCACTGTGTATCTTCACATAAAAGAATACTCTGACGATTTGGGAGTTATGCCCTTTCTCTATCATTTTCATATTGAGACAACATGATCAATATCTTTTTTGTGTCTGTACGTCCAGTGGCTGGGTCTCAGTGTTTAGCATTGCGCTGATAGAGGGTCAGTATGTCCTGCGCTGTGATCTGCGGAGGGATACACCGGTGAGCAGGCACAGACGTAGCTTGTAAACAAAACTCAGCTGTTTATTTAGCCTAACGATATCTCCGGATTTTAGCAGCTGCAATGGACGACTTTGAACGCGATTTTGAAGAGTTTCTTGTAGTGGACACAGATCCAGAGCCATACCTGTTTGAGCCGGAGCACACAGATGAGGAACTCCATGTGTTGATGCTGAGCAGGCGAGAGAGGCTGAATCCTCCGCTACTATTTTCCTGCCCATAGTGGGATTTGGTGCTGCCATCGTTGGGGAGATATATCATCAGGAAGAAAACCGCTGCAGAGAGTGCATCACAAGGAGTGAAAACTTTGCAGCAATCACTAATCCTGGCGTGATTGAAACTTTTTTCATGTTCCTAAGATGAACTGGAAAAAACGCCCCAGGCCTGCAGGAGCTGATGGACAGCTTTCAGTCGGTTGAGTCCGTGTCGTCTCTTTGTTTGTTTTTACCCGAGTGACCTGGCGTACCTGTCCCAGAGCCAGCTGCAGCTGTTGCTCACCAGTGTATCCCTCCGTGCAAGATGTACTGACCTCCTACAAGTGCCATGCTAACCGCTGTCTCAATATGAAAATGATAGAGGAAGGGCATAACTCCCAAATCGTCGAAGTATTCTTTTATGTGAAGATACACAGTGAAGACATAACATAATTACTATTTACTTGGACTGACCTGACATTAGTTAATCCTCTCGCTCTCCAAAACAAATGCATCCGTTAATTGCCGGCTTTACGACACCAGGCTGTGGGCGTCATACCGCTTCAACCAAAGGGGCGCTATAATCAACGAAAACGAAAAGTTCTGCACAGCTGCTTTAAAATAAATCAGAGTTCACTTGGCTTAACACAGGACACAAACACCAGTCTTCTGGGGTAAAGTTCTGTGTTTGTTTCGCTCATCGACCACCCCAACCTTGAGTTTTGGTCTGTATACTATTTCCTTCACCCTGTAATGGACTGGCGACCAGTGTAAGGTGTACCCCAGCTCTTGCCCAAATGTTAGCTGGGGTACACCTCCAGCCCCCCCACAACCCTTCATGGGATAAGCTGTTACGGAAAATGAATCAATTACTGGCCCATGATTACATGGGCTACATATGGATTGTGGTGCATTACTTTTCGTAGGTACACGTACGAACGGTGCACAAGAACAGCCTGCATTAGTGACCACCTATCTACGATGTCTCATGCTTGAGAGTGGTGAATTTTATTCTCATTTGTCAGCAATGAGGAGACCACACTCACCAG
The DNA here is from genome assembly GCA_035609425.1 of Epinephelus awoara. NCBI lineage: Eukaryota > Metazoa > Chordata > Actinopteri > Perciformes > Serranidae > Epinephelus > Epinephelus awoara. The sequence goes on from CM069309.1 coordinate 30,790,691, forward strand.
CAGCTCCCCTTTTAACCCTGCTCTGGTCAAAGTCGAGCACCACTCATCTCATCTCTAGATGGAACTGCCCCATTAAAACGCAGCTTGTGGCAAGTGTCAGCGAGAGGTGCAGTGTGAAAGATGAGAGCAATAACAGAAAAGAGGCACATCACATTGCATCAGTAGACGGCCCCTGGGGTGTGGATTGAATTGATACGTCGTCCAAACCTCTGGGGGTAGCGAAGGGTTCAATGTGACGTCATTTTACAGACTTCTCCCCTGAGTTGCATGAGCCTGGGCCAGGGGCTTGTGAAGGCGTCCTCCCTGCAGAGCTTTACATGTGTATAAAGAATAACAGCTGGGTGCCTGAAGGCGTGCAGCGTGATTTGTGCTGAGGCCGTGGAGAATTACAGTCATATTAGAGGTGTCCTCTGGGCTTCACTTGCAACCCGAGTGAACACTATCCCTGTAGGCAGCTAAGTGTTGGAGCTGCCTTATACTCAGCAGCACTGCGGCATTGCTCCTATAAAACCCTAGAGCTATAGCTTTATTTTGAAGGATAAACCATGGTGAGAAACATGTCATTTACATATCGGTGTATCTTACCAGTGCATCCTCTTTTTTTTACAGTTGCACTGCAGTTAGCCAACAAGTGAGATGAATGATTATAAATGATTAATTTGTGAGTTATGACTCCCTGCCCTGTTTCCTCCCGCAGATACTAAATCACAGAGGAAGAAAAGCAAAGCTAGGTGCTGATTAATTCAAACATTAATTCTCCTTACAACAAGCCTCCCAGTCAGCTTTAAATAGGCCCATTGTTCAACTGAAATTCGCTCTCACAAGACACAGGCGTCTTTTCATGCCAGTGTTCTGTCAGTGAGTCACCAATTAATTTGGTGCATTCTGGGGGGCTGGCCAATGGCAGTTAGTTTCACACCAAATGCATGTATTACAACTGTTTAAACACAAAGACATGACCTCTGTGCAGCCTGTTTGGACCTAACATGGGACAGCTACAACAAATTTGCTTTTTATTAATTAACATAAGCATAATTAAATCTCTTTCAAAAGTGCTATGAACACCTTGATCTAATTGCACGTATCAGCCCAAGAAGCATCCCTCCTTGGTTTTGTGCGGGTCGTGTGTCAGCCAGTAGTCAAAGTGATGAGGCAGGAGTCAGCGCCTTTACTGGATGAAGAGGTCACAGCCATGCTTAGAGGGTCAGGAGAGCTAATTAGACAGAATGAATGACGGGGGCCTGAGGGGGTAAATGCAATTACCAACAGAATGGAAGGCATAAGTAGAGGAGATAAACCCATGAGATATCCGCTGATGAAAGTATAAATTTTTTAACTTTAAGCCGTGAAATACCTGCAGTTAAAATCAAATATATGCAGCGTGTAAGGTGGGTAGAGCTGTGAGATAGCAGGAAACTCGTCGCACAAACAGCTTTTGGCTCTTTACCACACAGCACACACTCTGATCATTGTTAGTGCATCGTGGTTAGATGCAGGGAAGAATATACCTCCCTTCAACCAGGGAATTTATGGACAATGTGACAACTACAGTGACTATGTAAAATATTTGCTTGCTTGCCAAATTAAATGATGAGCTAAAAAAAGCTGCAGTGTATCGGGGTAACAAGGATCACCTGCTCCTAAACATATACATCCCTGTCTCAGCAGGTGCTGCAAGATGAGTTGGACTGAGCCTGCAGACAGCAGGATGTCACTTCAAGCACGTCTGGAGAGAGAGGCAGCCTGAATAATCATTATAGCCTGTTCAGCTCTTTCCCAAAAAGGAAGCAATAAGCAGAAGAAGTGCCGGTGCCGTGTGTTTCATGTTGTCTGCTTGATTGTTTGATCCAGGATAAAAGACGTACGGGAAACCCAGACGCCTGTCTGCTTGGCTTCCTTCCAAACACTGTCACGGTTTGGATATGACTGGGAGTCCCTTAATGTCTTAGCAGTATAGGAAAGATGTCTAGAGGAATTTCATTCTGCAGAATAAGACTGGGGTTGACACTTAACAGTGTCTGAAGGCACAGTGTTAATAAGAGCAACAGGACACAAATGAACCCCTAAGAACATCTGTGCATACAAGTAAGTCAGCTTACTAAATTGGTCATGTAAATATCACTGATAGTAGAAGAATAAGAAATTACTGAAAAAGCGCCTTGATAGCCGAGTGTTTACAACACACGTGGTATAATCACAACGCCCTGGGTGCCATGATTCAGGCCTTGGGACCTTTGTTGCATGTCATACCTCTCTCTCTCCCCATTGCTATTCTGTCCTCTCTCAAATAGAAGCAAAAAAAAAGATTATTTAAACCGACGACAAGAAACTTTAATTTTGAGTGCATTCAGAAATTCAAATTTGATTCCCCTTACTAAAACGAGAGCGCTGTTGTTCAAAGAAACAGAGCATTCTATTTCTGCATGAATTAATGAACAGTTAAGTTAATCACACATTCACTCCGCTCAGAGCTCTGCTGCTCTGCTGCTCTGCTGCTCCGTCTCCCCAGACAGAGTGCCCACAGTACGCTCTGCTGCTCCGAGAGCGTGGTGTTCTCGAAAACAGAACGGTACATTCCAAAAGCCCTCTGAATTTACGAAAGGTCCAGATTGTGCGAGGGTGCGCTCCAGCACTTAGTGAAAGCATCCTTTGAGTTGATTTTGGTGGCCCCTGTGGGCAAAAGCAACATTGTTTCCCAGAATGATGATTCTGCATTTCCCATGAGCACCATTGCTGCAATGTGTGAAATGATAATATAACATTACAAGGTGGCAGCAAAACTCCTTGGCTAGGTTGAGGTAATGAGGAAAGAAGAACGTTAAAATAACTACAATTGTGATGTATGAGATGCAAGTACATTATAAAGTGATGTATGTCACATAATGCTACATAAAAGACACAAGTACATGAAGTTAAAAGACGTCAACATTAAGTTTTAATTTCACACTGGGCGGCCTCATGGGTAAAAGTCCTGTGTTTGTTTGACCCATCCACCTCCCCGACCTCCACTGTGTACAGACTTTCTTGCTCTTCATACTGCCTTTGAGGTTGTGACATGAACCTTCGCCCAGTGTGTGACATGCTTGAACCAGAGAATTCCTACATCTGCTACGGCAAAGCATCCTTAGTGACTTTCCATCGTAACAGTTTCCATGGTGGTGGCACATAATTTTAACACATTACTTGCCACCACCATGTAATGCGGTGTTAAGAGTTTGTGGTCATTTCAGGTATTTATGTGAGAGCTGGTTGGAAAGAAGGTAGGAGATAAAAAGTAGTATTGTTCATACACCTAGGTTACTTGGAAGCCTACAACTAACAGATTTGGTTGCTTGGTAACAGTAAATTTGTTGAGTAGGCTAAAGTTATTAACATTCTGATTACATGCCCGTCTAGGAGGGAGAGGGCCAAATCAGGATTGGTTACCAACCTAAGGTTGACCGGTGATTTTGCCCCTGCTTTATCACTGTCCTTTACATACATATATGTATATTTTTAGTTCTTTGCTCCGTTCTTTTCTTTTTCTCCTTGCTGATCCTGCCCCATATTCACAAAATATAACATCAAAACATATAATTCTCTTAAGAAAAATCTCCTGCTTCCTTTTAATTCGCTAACTTACTACTCACTGCCCAACTGGGAAAATAAGTAAGGCTCTTCCAGGCTGCTTGCAGCGAATCGTTTCATCTCATTTAGCAAGGAATCAGACACAGAGACAGGCATGAAGAATATATAGAAATAGCCAATCTTCTCACTCATGGTCTCATTTGCTTATGTAGCTCGTACAGTGGCATCAGTATTAAATTGAGACTGTTTCATTTGCAGTTACAAACATGTAGCTGCTCTAAATGAAAACCAAGCCCATCCCGAACAAGATTCTGCAAAACTATCATGAATATGTTAAAAGTCAACATCCAATGCAAAGATAATTATAATTGTCTACAATATCTGCTCATAGTAACTAATAAAGAATGGAAAAGTTAAGGTTAGGACACTAAAATACTTGGGCATTGTTGGGAAAGATTGTGGTTAGGGTTAATAAAAAGGCTTAATGTGACCACACACAAACTCGTATCTGGCGCATCAAAGTTAGATGTGTTGCATGCCTACACACCTCTACTTCTGCCTTGCTACAGAAAACTCTTTTCACTCTGTCCACTGGCATTACACATTAGAATTACTCTGGCATTAGATGTAAGTCATTGGCAGATGGATTCAACTCCTCTGATATTGGCTGTTGAAAACCTATATGTGAGATAGGACTACAGTGTTATGGACAGCTATAGAAAGCTATATAAAAAGTCCTACAAAATAATGAGTGAATTCAGTGTCTGACTGCTCAGGTCTGAGTTCTGAGTTAAGCAGCCCCACCGAGTGCCAGTGGCACTTAGACATAGGGAATTGGAAAACAAGTTCAAAGGGATTGGGGAAGCTTTGGTCCTGACCCAAGAAGACCTGCGAGGGACAAAGCAACACCCTCAGAAAACAGCAGGTTGCTAGTAGAGGTGGAATATTGCAAGAAGGATGCGACAAGGTGAGTTAAAATAGATTCTCAAGCACAGACAGGGGACAGACTGGGAAAACTTAGAGAGAGGAGCTTTGTTGTGGAGCTCTGTGTGCCACGGGGAGACGTATTAAATGACACATGAAAGGGAGACGCTTAGGTACAGTACGCTGAGCTACTGTAGCAGCTGTTGCTGGAAGGCTGTAAAGACAGTAGACAGGAGATGTCCCATGGAATTTTTGGTAATATGAATTTGCAGGGTTATACATTTCCAGTCTACTGTTGCGTTGGCGCTGAGTTCAGGATTCAAAGCCAGAGAAGGCAGCTTTCGAAATCGGCTGAAAGGACCAAGTGCATAGCCTTTTCATCATGCATCACCGCATCTGATGAGATAGAATAAACACAGACAGTCAACTTAGCATACAATGCATATTTACACATAAGGGTGACCAGAAAACACCAGCATAAACACATAATATACAGCAAAATGGTAGAGCAGAGGCAGGTGTTCAAAGGGCTCGCAGCTTACAGCAGAGCAAATAAAGCATGATGAGCACATGTGGGGCATGAAATCCAAACACAAACACAGCCAGTGGGTCTGGACTGGACAATAACTGGCGCCTTTGAACCAGAAATGCAGTTCATGACTTCTACAGCACATTAAAAGTCTTAATACAATAACAGCTTGGATAAAAAGGGAGACAAGTATGTGTGATATCAAGGAAGCCAATAAAAATCCCTTTCTGACTGCATTTGAAGTAGATCTTGATCAAACCTGAAGTGATGCATTAAAAATCAAAGAAGGTCGGAGCTACACTGTTGACATAGCATCACCCTGATGAAGGCTTGTTCAAGGTGAAACGTGTCATTAAGTTTTAACTATTCAGATTTTCAGCACAGAATAAAGGCTTTTGATTTTTTTTTTTTTTTTTTTTTGCCATGAAAATCTGCTTGGAACAGTCTCAGGCTTTTAATATATTCTCCATTTAGAGGAGCAGCTATTGATTCCTTTCTGCTAAGGACATTCCTGACGTTGGCACCCTGAAATCTTTACGGAGACCTCAGGTAATTCATATTGATCCAGTCTAAAGTTTTTGGAGTTCTGGCAGATTTTAGAGAAACACTGAAAGAAGTAAGACCAAATTGGTATAACATATAACAATTAATAGTCTTTATATTTTTAGATGCCGTTATTAGGTATTCCTAAAATTGGTTACAAGTTAGCAATATGGAGAAACTAAATATTCTTTATATTATTTACACAGAAGCTCCTGATGATGAATGTTGTATTGAATCTGTGGCTCAATGTACAACCATTGAAAGTAACTAAATGGCTGCTTAGAGAGCAAGTATAAATTTCTATTAAAGTTCCATACCATTGTGCATATCAGTTAACTGACTATTAGTTTTCTGGAAATGCATTAAAGAAATCATCAGCTATTTATGACCTTCTTAAATAATGCTGCAATATTTATCGATACATTTTGGGATAATTGCTGGATAGGAGGAATTTGGAGGTAATTTCACATGGAAATCTAATTTCCATGACATTTGCAGTGTCTTTACTTACACTGTCAGTGACACTTCAACTGCTTTCGTCTGTTACACGTCCATTTACAGGAGCAGATGTTTTAATATTCTGACAGCATTTTCACTTCTTGCCCTTCAAATGACATTTCAGCTACTTTCACCACTTTCACATTATAGCCCCATTTCACTATAGGGGACTATAGGGGTGAGGACGTACCTTAAAATGACTCAAAGTTCACACAGATTTGAACATGCAACTCCAACAGAAAAGTCCTGGGTGGAACTCAACCCCTTTACATTGTAACAATCTGATTCCTCATACTGTGTATTATGTTCCAATTTTTAGTTATTACTATAATCCTTATGACAAATACACACTCGTTGAGATCTAGTAGTATTGCTACTCGGACAGCAAGTATAAACTGCCATTAAATCTCCTCTTCTTGATCATCCTAACATCTCATGATCAGTCTTTGACACAGTATTAGAGGCAGATTATATACAGTAGCTTGCAGTGTTAGGCAGTTTAGCTGTCTATTCAAAGTAGTTTTTTTTCACTCATTATAATGATTGGCCTGTGGCAGCCAGCCACAGTGCAGCTGGGCAAGAGAAAATTAGGTTCTTTGAAGTTCCCTCTTTTGAATGGCAACACAGATCGTTGTTGTCGTGCCTTGTTTCAAACCTGGAGCCTGCTTTGAAACCATACAAAGGGATCGGGCTTATTATGGCCCAGTAGCTTGTCCATACTTTGCCCTTTTGAGAAGTAATTGGACTTGGCAGGATCAGCCTTTGCTGAGCGTGATCACGAGCGTGACAGACTTTGCATCTTTGTGATCACACTTATCTGATTCATCTTTATCTGTTTTGTTACTCTTCCCACTCTATTTGCACTGTGCATTTTTGTCAGTGTTTTATGTTGTCTAATTGTATAAGTCACTGTGCCCAAAACAGCATGTACTCAGCATTTCTAGCTTTACCACCAATATGTGTGATATTTTCAGATCTAACAGATCTAATCTAAGGAGACGTGAAGGGATATAGGAGGTTATTTTACAAAGAGAGTGGAGTGGGATGGCAGGATGAGGAAAGCTATGGAGGCCCTGGAGGCTGCTCTGAGGGCAGTTTTGCCCCATTTCTCATGGCCATGTAGGTTAGTGGGGAAAGGACTGATGTTAAACCGTTCCTAATGGCTGTTGGCGGCGGGCATCAGGCTGCCGGCCGGGGCGGAAGCAGGAGCCCGGCTGTCTGTCTAATGTCAGATGAAAAGAGATGCTGTGCTGTCACTTCTCTCAATCACGTCTCCCTGAGCAAAAACACTGACGCTAATGAAGTGAACCACGGATACAGAGGCACAGCCGCAGACTCCATAACCTCAGAGCTTTTAGCACAGATCACTGCTCAGTCATCCAATGCAGCTCTTTGTACTTAAAAATCCAAATTTAATCGTGTTTAATCCAAATTAAATTAGCAATTCATGAGCTATTTACTGTGCCAAACACATTACAGATCCATTTGAAATGACTTAGTAAGATACTATTGAGTGACTTCGCTGTCTTCATCAAGACTAGAAAATTAACATTCTTACCTTAAAGCTAATTTTACAATAATGAAATGTAATTAATTTGAATTCAAAATGATTAATGAAAATAAACTAAATGCTATTCAGTGTTACCACAAGGCCTTTGTATCCAGGTCAAAAGAAAAGTGCAGGCTGGCAATCAAATCAATGTCACATAATTAGCACTATGGCTTTTTGTGAATTGCTTATTGTGATTTACATTTGTGATCAGTGGCAGAGCGTCCTATAGGCAACAGAAGCGGTTGCCTTGGGTACAATGCTAACATGCTGATGTTTAGCAGGTATAACATTAACCCTGTTAACCATTGTAGTGTAGCATACTACAATGGCTAATTAGCTCTAGATATAAGTAAAGTTAAGGCTGATGGAAATGTCATACTTTTAGATGTAACTGATCATAAACCAACGCTTTGGACAAATCAAAATTTAAACGTGATGATGGTAATGATGAAGTTAGGCTATTCATCGTGCCAGTGACATTTCACTCAGAATCAGAAATGGGAACCACATCGTAGTGCCAGGAGAAATGTCAGAGGATTCCCCAAAACATTATGGTTCATATGGGATTTACAATGTGTGTACAAAATTTCATGTAAATCCAGCCAATAGTGTAACGGGTGCAGTTTGAACCCAATGGCAGCACCAAACACAGGCAGGACAGTTTGTTATGAACTTACATATACTGCTTGTCAATCACAGAATGAGCAGGCATGTAAACAACAGTTAAAGTCAGTTTCTTGGCGCGGGGCCTTCCGGGACATATATTCAGTCCGATACTTTTGATGTAGTACGCTGGAGCAGAGAGCTGGTGAGTCACTGGTGTCCGCTGATTGCACATACCCAGCAAACAGTTCAAAAGTGTGCAGCGTTACCTCGAGGTAGCAGACAGGAAACATTGTCAGATGGGCAGAGGGTCCGATACTAGGTGAACACAGAAGGAAAGACATTTGTGAGGAGCCGGCTGTAGGTCAGTCGGAAAGAACAAAGAACAATCTGGCAACGAGAATCTGTGAGGCTGGAGTATTGATAGTGTCAGTGAGTAATGAGCCACAGGTGAGGGGAGCTGGCCTAATGAGGTGGGTGTGATGGACAGGCAGGAGCGAGAGGTGTGTGGACGAGAGTTAGTGGAAATTTACTGGATTAACTGAGAAAGTGGCATGTATGGCAGATCACAAGTGCCCACTGTGACAAATGGTTATACCGCTAGTTCCTCTAATGGCCACTAGAGGTTGTCTCCACGAGTGAGTCAATCTCCATACACCCCGTGTTAAAATGCCAACTTTACAGCAGAAATAAACAAGTTTGCAGCCTGGTGCAAGAAATGGTTTTGGTCTCGACAGCTAATTTAAACATTCATGACAGGTGTAAAGGGGCTGAATTTTGAATATGGTCACTATTCTAAATATGGTCACTTCTGTCTCCAACAAACCAAGCTGGCAACGATCTAAGTGCATGATGTCACAGTGGCTACATTCATTATTTTATAGAGTCTATGACTGAGATATGTCAGTCTGTAGCAACCCATAGACCAACATTGCCATCCACAGAGCTGCAACACTGCGTGTAAAACTAATCAGTGGGTTCTTTCATCTTTTAATAAATAAATAACCCACAAGCTCTCCATTCATGTAATAGGTCAACTACATGAATATACCGTCACTGCTGTCAAGTGTGCTCTTTATAGCATCATCATCAACAGGTCAGATGAGGCAGCTGGTGAATTCACTCCACAGCTAAATATGTGTGAAACTGTTAAAGTGAAGTGAGTTATAATCATGGTGAAAAAGGCATAATTTGGAGCCAGGGCAACTGAAGTTTAGATAAATGATTAATAAATAAATGATTTTTTCCCACTCACTGTGAATGGGAAAAATGGACTGTGAATGGGAGGCAGCACAGACAGATTTACCTCCCACTCATTTGGGGCAAATATAGTAGATCAAATGGCAGCCGAGGAGGACGGTACTACTGCATAAAAAGTCTGCTCGCCAAGTTGAATGATGAGCTGGGATAAAAGTGAAGTCATGCAAATTTAAAATACAGCCTTTCTACTGTCAAAGAGAACAGAGTCTACATTGACAAAGGCGCATTTCTGACAAAATCGGAGAGGCTGGTAAGTTGAGTAAGTTAGTAAAAAGGAATCTTAACAGAGGAAGAGTAAATACAGGAGGTAAAACAGGATGTGGGAAGGAGCTGAGAGTGCATCGAGAGGTTAACAACAAACTAGAGTTGTGGATTGTGACAGCAAGGTAAGGCTGATCTATCATATCACAGGGTCATCTCTATGTTCCCAGGGTCCTATGGCTCTTTATAAACTAAGACGGTAAGAGTATTGCAGTTCAAACTACACGAGAATGAAGATACATAGATGTTTCAGATGCAGTTTGAATGGTAAAAATCACCGGAGATATGAAAACTGTCCTGCCCGCAAATTTGAGGGCGCAGGTTTCAAGGAGTAGACCTGTATATTCAGCAGTCTATCAACGTATTGACCCAGGGAAACATACATTGAACATTTAACCTCAATTAAACCATTGTTTATTCAGGGAAAACTGACTGAGCATTAAGCCCTTTTACATGAATACCCTGAGTTCTCATTTAATGGGCTGGAAGGATACAGATATATAATGTCAGATCAAGAGAGCACCATCCCACATTCTGATACAGCTCACAAGTGGTGAGTTATAAAACCATCCCCAGTAGTAAAACAGACAGAACTGTGGAACACTGTGTCAAGTGATTTTAGTGTGGACTGAGCTGCATGCATTCACAAAATATTGACATTATAGTAGATTGAAACTATGTAAGGAGCCTTTGGACTTTCCTTAATGAGTCATATTACACATGCCGCGTCTTTAACCACCTGGAAAACACGAGGTCAGGCGCTATGTGCGATTTTTGCCTTTTCTGTGCCAGCTTTCAAGAATTGCAGAGACAGGTCGCGTCTGAAGTTGCTAAGCAACCACAACAAGCACTGTATCATAGCCCATTTACATGTAATCCTAAGTGTAGAGTTGATTTTCTTCCACGTGCTGTGTTTAAATGTGTATTAAGCACAATATTATTATTAAAATATTGTCCATGAGACAGATGTAAAACTCTGGATAGCTCTGCTCTAAAATGATCAAATGATCAACACCTTCTCCACATTTATCACAGACTGATATTTATGGAAGGTGGAAAAGCTATTTGTCAGCTGTGATTGGTTGTTCCTTGTCACATGACATGTGGTGTATGCTGCTGCGTTCCAAAGGTTCAACTCTGAGCCGAGCGTGTAGGGGAACCACTGTGGCTAACACGAAAACGCAAAACACAAATGGCCCTATCTAGAGCCAGTGTTTGGTTTGTTCGTTCTCTGTTCTGTATGTAAATAGAAATGATTTATTCTAAGATAACCAAGACACAGTCATTCACATTTTCAGGTTTTCATAAACTTAGAAAAACATAGTTATGAATATTGTATTCCATTTCTGCCATCAATACCTACAAACTGGACTTTTAAGAGGACTGTGGGTCAGAGGTGTAATTTGGGGGGCAATGGTACCTTTCCTCCTTCCTATCCTCCTACTTCTGGCCCCCTTGTTCGGATCATTCACATCTTGACCTTTATTTTGATCTCGACTATACACCTGAAAAGTTTTGTGACTGCATCCTGCACAGATGTGACACATCGCTCTGAGAAAATCTGTCCACAGACAGACATATAAACAAAACAACATATAAACACCTGGCAAGATACTCCAAACCACTTCTGTGGTAGTTCCCCATACAATTGGTGTCACTTGGACCACATTTTACAATGATGACAGACATGCACACACACACACACACACACACACACAAACGCACAAACAGACCCGAGAATGAAAACAACACCAGCTGTCCCAAAATTGTTGCCGCTGCTATCAAGCAATACACTGTAAGCTATAATGTGTTCAACAGTAATCTTTAGAGATGTTGGTAGGTAGATTTTTTAAAACCCTTGGACAGGCTTGATGTTTCCCCATATCTAGTCTTAAGCTGACGTCTCCTTTTTTCCCACGGGAGTGTTTTACAAACAAATATAAAAGGCAGATAAAGAGTTTATTCGTCCTCAAGGAGGAAAATCTTTTCCACATCCAGTGCATAAATAGCAAAAACAAGTAAGACATACAGAATGCATATCACAGATTTGTAAGACACAGAATTAATACACAAGAGACAAAAAAAAACATGGACTGGCATTTGATTCACCACAGACTGAATTTCAAATGAAAAGAAGGTTCTTCTTCTTTGGAGCTCTTAAGAAAGCTCCTGCTGAAACGGCCCCTCCTGCACATGGCTCTATACCTGCAACTAAGGAACGTGGATACTGGAGGAGCGGATGATCTGGGTCGTGAGTGGTTGTGAGTGCTTTGCAGATCAGGGATGAGGTAACAAAATTAGTTAGGTTAGGAGATGGAATACCTATGAGTTTGCTGGCTAAATGAGCTATCTTGAAGAGTTTACTCTCATTATGGGCATATGGAAAAAACAGATGGCATCACACAGAAAAAGTGGCTCGATAATGCAGGAGAAGAATAAGATGGGGTTGTATTGACAGGTGGTTTAATTTATGGATGGCTGTAAGTGTCTGCTGATGGTGTTTGTAATTGTCCATGGTATGCTGACTGAAGCTGAGGATATTATCCAGTGAAGTGCCAAGATATCTGAGAGACTCCACCACCAAATATGAGAGTGGTGTCCATTTTCTCATTTAACTCTGGCCATGAAAGCAAGTCAGCGTTTTTCCCAAAATGTTCTGCTCCTTTACACCACACCTGAGAGTATATGAGGTAACTACAACATTGTTTAGACAGAAACACTAACCTCAGCATTAAAAAATGGCTCTATCCCTGCATTTCCAAGCAAGATGTGAAGGCAGAGAGTTCTTGTTTCACTGCTACGTGTTTAGTGCAATGATAAAAATCCAAATGTGTGAATATAAGACTGTGGTTAGCACCTACTGAAGCAGGTGGGAAGTAACAGACTTCCAAAAGTGGTACTTGGAGACACAGATATTGTGGGCGACATACATGATTATCCAAGCCGCGGTCCTGGTGCAAGAAAACCTGCAAGGAACAAAGTAACACCATTACAGTGTCCTGACGTTGGCAGTAAGTTGGTTATTGGCCGGGTCTGCTCTGACTGTGGGTGGTTAGAGAGTCTGATTGCATCTTTGTGGTGGTCTGCAGCCACAAAGTGTCTGAGTAGGTAGTGTATTCTTGCCACCCTTTCATCATGTTGCACATATGTTGCTATAGCCTACCAGCATACAGCAAGTGGCAGTAAGGTAGAATTGACCCAGAACAAACAGAATAAAAGGAACTCATTCTAATCTAGTTTTTGATCCAAACAATAAAAGTCATTGTTCCAAATTGACAATTGTGAGGATTTGAAAGAGATACAAAACGCCAAGCGCTTGATCAATTTCTCATGATGGGAGGCCCAGCAACCTGAAGGTGCCTTTGAAGATGAAAAGAATTATAAGTGGAAGGGAAAAGATCTTGAGGCACTTTTATGTAAAGCAAGGTGATGACGTAGATTAAAGTTCTTTCAATATGCCGTGATAATGGTTAAAAATGAAGACCTGACAGGGTCTTTATCAGGGCAGAAAAGACAAAAGGCATTCAGTATTAATAGAGACAATCCACTAAGAGTACATTACTGTAAAACATGATGTTTTCTCCTGCGTTCATTGTTCAGGAGGTTTTTACCATGAGCTGAATTATTTGCAGAGGTCTTTTCCTCTCCAAAACAAACGGACCTGGTGATTTTAACCAGTAAACGCACTGGATAAAGCAGTTTCATGTTATAAGTCAGTGTTTCTCCTACACTGCTTGGCTCGTCAGAAGCAGCGTCCTGGCCCAGCACCCGCTGATGTGTGCTCACCTTAATACTGATCCAGACATTCAGGAGGTTTTTACCCACAGAGGTCTCCTCCTCCAAAACAGATGGATCCGATGATTTAAACCAGTAAAAACACTAAATAAAGCAATTTCATGTTAGATTTTGATGTTTTTCTGAGACATGCCACTAGCCTAGCACCTGCTAATCTGTACTCACCTTTTTTTCTGATAACATAAGATCCAGACGTTCAGAAGATTTTTGCCGGGAGCTGAATTATCCACAGAGGTCTTCACCCCTCCAAAACTGACAGACCCCTTGATTTAAAATGGTAAAAACACTAAATAAAGCAGTTTCACGTTTTAGAAGCTGTGTTTTTGTGGCACTGCTTGTCGTGAAGGGGCTGCTAACTACAGTGGCTGATGCAAAAACACAAATGGTCCCTAATCTAGCCAGTGATTCTGGTCTGATGTAGAAACATGGTTCAAACATAGCGATCTCTGTGGACAAGGACAGGAACCCTGTGTAGATACAACATTCTAAGGCAACCATAACACGATTCTTATTTTCAGGTGATTATACACAAAATAAAACATAGTTATTATATTATATTCCATGTCTGCTAATGTATCCCCCTACACCCTGCACAACGGACCTTTGATATAAATAATGGTTCTCCAAATATGCCATAGGCCACTTCTAAGAATTTTTACCTCTCTGACTCTGAGAAGTGGGGAGCCTCTCACCTCTGTTGCAGCTGTAAGGCTGCAATACTGCTCACAGAGTGCAATCACATCAGCAGGGTGGCCAGGAGGTACACAATTTGGAGTGGCTGTTGACAGTCAGTGACCTTGAAAACTTCAGCAGGAGCCAAGTTTTTTTCAGTTGACTTGCTGGCTGACCGTCCACATATTGTCCGAATTTGCTGTTGCTGAGCTCTGTAGGAAAAAGGAGTGTTTCTTCATGTGGCACATAGAAAGTCTGTAATAGGGGGAAGAGCTGGCAATGAGCAAACACCTTGATAGGACATAGTGATGGGCAGACTGGTTCTTTTCACACCATCTGTTCCTTCAAGTTGGTCCATGAAAATGTATCAAACCCTTTGAACCTTTTGAGTTGTTGTTTTTTAAAGATATTTTTTGGGGCTTTTTAGCCTTTAATGTATAGGACAGACAAGTGTGAAGTGGGGAGAGAGAGAGGGAGTGACATGCAGCAAAGGGCCACAGGCTGGAGTCGAACCCGGGCCGCTGCGGCAACAGCCTTGTACATGGGGTGAGTTTTGATACTTTTTGCAAAGTACATGAACATTTGACAGCTGGCACTGCACGCAACCGAAACTTCTCTTCAATGCATTACAAGTCATCATGAATAAGTTTATATCAATAAAGATAAAATATTCATTTTAATGCATTGAGTCAGCATCCCACTTGAATGTAAGTAGGCTATGTTGGCGAGAAATGGGAAATGGGATTTGCATTGATTTGTCATTCTTCCTGGGCAAGCAACAGACGTCCCACTTCAAGAGAACGGTTCATTCAGTCTTGTTCAGTAAATACCACACTGTCTGGACTAAAGTCCAAGTCAATTTCCTCTCTTTCCCTCACTGTGGCAGACAGCATAATCAGTACTAACAGTAACTAACAGTAAACAGGCGAGTGAGGGAAGTCAGCGACTTATGAGCACTCAGACATTAGACAGGCTGATCCACTAGGCCATTAACTGGACACTAAAAATAGTTGTTCAAAAAGATTTGTTCGTTCACTTTCATCCATCACTACTAGGACTGTGAAACAAAGACTTGCAGAAATTAAAAGGAAATAATGTAATTATTGAGAAAAGATAGAGGGAAAAGAAACACAGAAAGATACGAAAGAAAGAGTAGGAGTGTGTTGAAGAATATTCATTAGCCTATTATTTAGAGCAAGTTCACACAAGCCCTAAATATTCAGAGACAGCAACACTCCTGTCAGCTCCTGTCTGGATGTAATTAGTTTGGCTGAAGGACAGTACAGTCGCTTATTCTCTGTCTCGCCAAGCAACACATTCTCACTCCGACCTTGTCACATACTGACGTTTTGGTCATGGACTTTACATGTCCACATATGACAAGCGAGGTACCCTGTTGCATTGGTTCTTGACGTTCTGGGACACTGTGTCAAGTTCTCTTCTTTCAAAACAGGAAATTTAACGTTTACATACGATCTCAAAATAAACTGCACTACTTCGTTACAACACCGCAGACTGACATTTTTTTCCCTTTAACAACAAAAACACATGAATATGTGGTTAGGGTTAGGCAAATGGTAGGTTTAGGCAACAAAAACATGTGGTTGGATTTAGGCAACAAAAACATGTGGTTTGGTTTAGCCCTGTGGGCCCAAGCGATGCATACTGCATCCAAATTCACACCTGTTCTTCTCTATGGTTTTTCTCTGCCACCGTGCATCATAGCGAGAAGCCACGCATATCACGTGAAACAGCAGAACCGTAGCTTTGGAGAGGGACCCAGCTGCAGACATGATGGCGGATATGGGCGCCGCCATATATCCAATATCCAATCCTGTGTGTGTATTATTCGCTGAAGAAGAAGAGGAAGAAGACAACGGAGAAGACGAATAGAAGAATGCAAACAATACATGCACGACTAAGAGAAAGAGTGGTAAGGGAACAGTGGTTGACATTTTATACCATTTTCTTACATTTTATAGACCAAACAAATAAATTATTTTACAGTTTTTCCTTTTTTTTCTTTGTTTTTTTTCTACTTTTGAGATTGATATGGATATCTGGAATAAAAACTTGTTCACAAAAAAGAGAACTCCAAGTCTCATTCTTTATGTTGCCAGTACAATAGTGTAATATTGTGTTTACATGTGTTCCTGATATATAATAGAATACATCTGACAATATGACAATCTAATTATTACGTTCATTTAATAGTTAAATAGTTACAATTAATCATACTGATGTAAGAGTAAGTAAGACATTTGTTGTGTCCATGGTTTTCAGTTGTTTTGAATGACATGATAGTAATCTGCATGCTGCAACTGTAGCCGGATAAATGAAAGTGCTCACCTTATTCAGTCTTTGTTAAAAATTGATCCAACTAAAATTCATGTGTTTGCTGATTTTCTGCCATTTTTGTAGGTTTAACTTGTTGAGATCCATGTTATTCAAACAAAACATGATTGTATTTAAAGTAATTGTTGAAATAATTGTATTATTATTATTATTATTATTATCAGCATTATTAATTTTATAATATGAATATACAGTACATATATATATATATATATATTTTAGTAATAGCCTACATTTACAAACCAACAATTATAAAAATATATATATATATATATATATATATATATATTTATAATTGTTGGTTTGTAAATGTAGGCTATTACTAAAATAAATAATATGAAAAAGACAGACTTAAAAACCAACTTCTGGGGGAACAAAAACAACAAAAAACTGACTTCTGGTATGTATGAAGCTTCCGATATGGACTTCCAGTATCGTAGACACGAAAAAGAACAACTGTCATTTTCCAACTTGCTATGGTGAGATACATGTAAAAATGTAAGAATTTAGTCACACAGATTTTTTTTTTCATTGATATAAAAATTAATGTAAAATACAGACACATAGAAGGACATGGAATGATGGCAAATCTGGTTAGCCCAGATTATCCTGAAAAACCCCCAAGATATAGCATGTGTATGTAGCCTTTATAATGACTGTGATATGAGCTGAAATCTAAAGGCAGTAAAAATACCCCCAAAAAGGCCTATGGCCCATAGGGTTAGGCAACAAAAATACCTGGTTAGGTTTAGGCAACAAAAACAGGGTTTGGCTTTAGAATCATACAGGACGCAAACACCACTGTCTTGGGTGAAGGTCGGTGTTGGGTTGGTTGGGTTAAACAACAAAAATATGTGGTTAGGTTAAAGCTGCATGAGTTGGTAGAAAGCCTGAAAATGGTTGATTTTTGAGTCATCTAAGTTAGGTTCCGTTTGTCTCCGCCCTGAGCCCCTCCTACCAGACGAGCATGTGAGTATTTTATCCTACTTGGTTCTGTTATCCCTCTCTGGGAGCCTCGACTCTCCCTCACTGTGCAGCAGCCCTCCCCATCCCTCCCTCGCGGCACCGCACATACTCCCGAGCCTCGTTCTCCTTCACCGCGCAGCAGCCTTCCCCATCCCTCCCTCGCGGGGAACAGAATTCTGTCTTCCTTTTTTGGGGTTTAGCCGTGTAGGCAGTTGTAGCCAATGCTGGAATAGCTATTTTACCTGGTGCACTGTTCGCCATTGCCGCTTGCTCTGCCCTTCTGCCTGGCAGCACGGGAACACGCATATGCAGTAGAACAGCCAATAGGAAAGCAGTGGATGCAGTAGAACAGCCAATAGGAAAGCAGTGGATGCAGTAGAACAGCCAATAGGAACGCAGTGGTCTGAGCTGACCTTTGATTGGTTGATGCACATCGGCACGATACCGATTCTTTAGAGGCTGAACACAGAGCCATGGTGAGGTGCAGAAACCTATTGTTTGTCTCAGACCACTTGATTTACATTATGCTTAGAGGATATTATACATTTTTACTCAATTATACCAAAACAATGTTGCCTACTGGAGCTTTAAGGCAACACAAACAAGTGGTAAGGTTGAGGCAAGCGTTAGGGTTAGGATCAGGGCTTGGGGGGTTAGGGGTTAGACGACTTCCGCCAAGAGTTGAATGAGAAGATCTAGACCTTTCTCATGTCTGTCCAATCAATATGAAGCTTCAACTAGCAGCCTGTAAGCTTAGCTTAGCATAAAGACAACAGGGGGGAACATCAAGCCTGACTCTGTCTAAAAGTAACAAAATCCGCCTACCAGCCACTCTAAAGCTCACTATCACGTAACATCTTGTTTTGTTAGATATAAAATGTAATTTTTCCCCACTGAAATGTCTACAGCCAGACCAGTGTTGTGTATTTTGTTAAACTATGTACTAATGTTATCCCAGATGTTTCCAACAATGTTCAAACCCAGAGAAATCTGTCATTTTAATCAAGGACACGGGCCATGTCATTTTGTCGCTATCACCTGTCAGTGGCATCATATCCCTGGCTTTCTAACTGTATGTTTGAACCAGATAAAGGATTTGAAGTCATCGTACATCTGGATCGTAAGTTATCAGAGAAACAAGCTGAGCAAATGTTAGTGGCAGCTTGGCTCGAGCCCCCGCTGTGCCGAACAGCATTGGAGAAACATTGATTTTTTAATGTGAAACTGCTTTATTCAGTGTTTATACTGGTTTATATCACTGGGTCTATTTGATTTGTAGAGGAGAAGAGCTCTGCAGATATTTCCCCTCGTGGCATAAACCTCCTTAACGTCTGGATCTTAAGTTACCAGAGAAAAACCCTGAGCACACATTAGCATGTGCTGGGCCACCAGCCTCTCCACAACAAGCCAAACAGTGTCAGAGAAACACTTACTAATAACGTAAAACTGTTTTATTCAGTAATTTTGCCAGTTTTTTTATGCCAGACCATGGCTATAAAATGTCATCGTCATCCTAAGGTTGCCAGGCAAGAAAGCAAATAAGCATATTCCCGAAAATGACAGCTTATCCCAAAATTGTCTGTGATGGTGGCACATCTGAATATCAGATTCTTACTCTGTGTAATTGTGGAACATAATTAGGGCTCACTGTTTGCAATAGCAATTCAGTACCTGAATCGCTGATGAGCCATTTAGAGCCAGCAGCATCACCCATCCCATTTGTGTCTTACTGAGACTATTAGGAATAATATTGTAAATTAGGTGTAAGCTCAAGTGTGTATACAGTGTGTAGCTAAATATACAGGGCTGAGAATAGGTGTGAAGGTATTTATGGTCCTACATTAATTCAGCCAAATTTCTGTGATGGGAGGGGCTCACTGAATAACTGCTTGGTATTGCTCATATTTTAACCCACAGCCACATCTTAGTATGCTCTCCTCTGTGGATGTGCAGGGGAATTACTAATTTCCCTTAAGGTAAATGAGGACTAAGGGTGTTTAGAATTCCTGTACATTTGCAAATATCACATATATCCTCAAGGAAAATAGCACAATCGTTTTAACATCTGTTGTCTTAAGGTTCCCCTGGTGCAGACCTGCAGCCAGGCACTCATGGGAGATGTATTGAATGTGATATACAGTGGCATGATTGAAAGGAAACAAAGAAAGAGGCAGTAGGTCTCCAGGATGGAGGTGTGCTGTTATTAATTTGGACTCAGAGCACCCTCAGAGGATGAAGTTAAAAGGCAAACACAGTGTTTCGCCTGCAGATGCATCCGTTCATTTGACTGGGCTCCATGTAAATGATTTGAAATAACTAATATTCTGCAGGTGGCTGCCTGGAATAAAAATGACATCATTGACTCGCTGTCCACTGCTGTGCCTCGCTCGCTAGAGGACGCTGTGTAGCTTAATGGTGACGTACAGCTGACGTACTAGGAAGTGTCTTGCAGACAACAACACTGCAGCTGGTTTATCGACATAGAAAGTGTTACATGCTATGGGAAGAGCAGGGGAAAATGAAATAATGATTTGTCTGAATCATTTGAAAGTGTTCCTGTAGAAACGCTGCGGTGTGGTGATTTAACACCAAAAGGGCTGAACAAGTAAGTAAGTTATGGCAGTGTCATTCCTGTGCTCTGTCAGTGCTGGTTTGGCTAACGCTAGTTAGCGAGCTAGGCTGGTTTCAAACCCTGAATTAAAATATTAAACGCTAAAATTATTTGTTTTCTTGCTCCGTCCCTAAACTAAAAAATGTTTACTAACCCTGTAGATTGTCACTTTTTTTTACAATACGTTAGTGTGAGAGGTAAACCTTAATTTCTCTTCCTATTTGTGTACCTGTAAATAACCATAAATATAGCACCAAACTCCGTTGTAAAAGCTGGCAATATAAATCCGCATTGCTTTTTGCGGATATACAGAACTACCTGGCAACACGACATCTATAAATATTAATTAAAAAGATGTTTCTGGTAAATTCGGCACACATATTCTCAATCAAGTAGCACCTGTATTTCTTATTTAGCGTTATATATTACGCGCTGCATGTCTGACGCTGATGCGCCGATTACACCTAACAGTTAACACAGAGAGAGCTATAGTGTAAAGTGAAAAATAAAAAGTGAAATTGTTCTGAAGTAAAGAGTGAGCATATTAAGTATTGATGCCGAATTACACAGGAGTCTATACAGACTGGCATTGGCTTTTGGGGAAGCGTTTTACATTAACATTTGCCAAAGAAATCAATTACACATGAAATTGCCACTTCTTTTCAGGGAAGTGTGGTGCAGTGTTTGTCTTTGCAGAGAAAAATGTCTGAAAAAGAGAAGTTGCTTTTGGCTGGGTGTCAGAAGTATCAGCTGACTTAAACAGCATCTCAAACAAATACTTCCGTTTTCACTTTAAGCCGCAGGTTTATGATTTCTTGTACTTTGTGACCTGAACATGGATATTTCTGATCATTATGTGGTTACAAGTGGCAAGTCCGATGGGTTATTTTAGATACCTTTGGAATTAAAGTAGATTCTGCTTTCGTTCTTTCTTTACCAAGAACTGATGACTGCTGTTTCCTGTGTTTATGATATAGGTTTATTATCACTCTAACACTCAGGAAGGCAGAGATATCTTCAAGCCTCTCCAATGTCCTCTGGCTGTCCACCCCAGTCACCAGCTGTGGCAAAGTCTGAGGTCACAGTAGAGGGAGAATGCCCACTGCTGGCTGCCACCTTTGCCTACTGGGACAACATCCTGGGCCCACGGGTGCGCCACATCTGGACGCCAAAGGGAGACCAACTGATGTTCCTCAGCGATGGAGAGGTCACATTTTTGGCCAACCATACACTTAACGGGGAGATTCTGCGTAGCGCCGAATGTGGCGCCGTGGATGTGAAGTTCTTTGTCCTGGCAGAAAAAGGCGTCATCATTGTGTCTCTCATCTTCGACGGCGAGCTGAAGGGCGACAAGAACACGTGTGCCTTGTCCATTATCCTGCCTCAGACAGAGCTTGCCTTCTACCTGCCTCTGCACACCATCTGTGTGGAGAGGCTAAAGCATGTTATCCGCAAGGGACGCATTTGGATGCAGAAGGTACCCTGATCTCTTGACTTCTCACGCTTGGACACAAGAGTAGACAAATTATTACCCTTTATACACATAAACCTACTTTAAAACCTGATCTGTCTTTAGTTCCTTATTTGAAAGGGGTGTTAAGTAATCTATCACCTCTGTTTTACCCATTTGGGATGGCAACAATATTGGCAGAATAATAAAGTTGCAGTCTCCCAACACAGAGGACTAAATTAGCTAATTAGGTCTGAGAGCTCCTACAGAGAAAGCTAGTGAGGAGGTAATAATAGGGGTGGGGGAAAAAAACGTGACGCATAGCACTGAAAATATATCACCATAGCAGACACTGCTGTAAAAGTGGGATCGCTAGGTTGAATGTCAGACAGAAGTGTGCCTGTTTATTAATCCCTTATGTTCTGCATATGTTTAACACATCCCTGTTTGTTAGTTTGACCTTTTGAATGGTGTTTCTCTTGTCAGAGTCTTCCTCCTGACATAGTAAACATTTTAGTGGGTTTTTTATTTTGCCCTGTGCACCTGCAGTTCAGCCTGTTTGGTGCCAAAACCTATATCATCTTGTGTTGCTTTGAAAACTTAATACATCAGAGGCCTCATTGCTGGCAGATACTGCATACTAACCTCAGAGCTGGGTATTGATCCTCTGTGCTTTTTTGGCAAGGACCATAATGTATCTGTATGTATGTGTACCGTTAAGTATCAGAAGGGGTCAAGTACAGTTGGCATCGAACGTCTGGTGAGAATAATAATAGCCTTGTGACTTCTAAGTTGTTTTTTGATCAAATATTTTTAGATTTAAATTATTATTTTGCCCAGATTTTATTGTTTTATTAAAGCAAAGTACAGGTACAACTGTGTGTATTGAGACTTAGGGCTGGGCAATATGGAGAAAATAAAATATCACAATATTTTTGACTAAATACCTCAATATCGATATTGCATTGATATTATAGGGCTGACTATTGGTGCTTTCACAAATACTTACACAATGAGATTTTTGATAAATAATAATCAGTAATGTGGATGTAATGACTTTTGCCCCGTGTCCACCAATGTGACAGAGGATGGACCTGCTGGTCTGTGTGGGTAAATGAGAGGAAACATATTAATAACTACAGTATATGAACATATTCCTCCTCCATCATTGTTGTTCAGCACTTGTACACGTAAGATGTGACAGTTGTTCTTAGTGGTATTTGTCCCCTGTCCATTGTGATTGAATGGCTGGGTAAAAAGTGACAGTGATGAGTGCAGTGTTTTTACCCAAAGTTCAACATTTTATTCTCTTAGCAGTCCAAAAAATTGCAGCACTTAACGCAGTATAGACACTCAGCGCCTCATCACGCTGCAGGCCTTTGTAGTGTAGTGTAAATACGTGGCACCCCCACCATAGAAACATTTTTAAAAATAAATTAGTGTCAGGAAAACACATTTTGGTGGACACAGTCCCTAACTAGGTAAAGGCATATCATAGAAACAGCCTGGTAAGCTCAGAAAATTACATCCCTTAACTATAATACAGCCTTTTAAACCATAAAAAAAGAAAACACTGATCTAGTCTTGTATCAAGATATTGATACAATATCTATGCATCACCCAGCCCTAACTGTTTTTAACCTTTTTTAACCAAGTGTTTACAGTTGTTGCTAATTTACCTCCAGGATGTTCCAACCAGTACTGGAATCTGAACGCAAATATCGGCCTATGAGAAATACGAGTTTTTAAAAAATCAAAAAGCATGGAGCCCCTAATTTTTTTTAAAACAATTTATGACAAAAAAAGTGCTGAGCAAGACATTTTACATTTGAAAAGTGAACTTGTCCATGTTGTCTGGAGGACAAACTATGTAAAACTGTGTATATCAGTACCTATCCAATTTATCAGTAGAGCTCTTATGGCTTTTATCTGCTGTGTGTCACCATGCAGAATTCAGTAGTAACAACACATCTTCATCACTTGTGTTTTTCATTTTGAGATGGAGGCTTCCAGCTTTCACAGCCAGTCTCACCAGGCCAACAGCTTGTAGCACGCCCTTTACGGCGGATTGAGTAAAGTGCATTAAAATGCAGATCATGCCATGTAAAAGCCAGAAATCTTAGCCGCTGGCCCCGAAAATGAATGTCGTCAGTTCCCTCAGTCGACCGACTTTAGTATCTGTGCAGTGCTTGAGGTAACTGTTTCCACTTTCCTTCAACTTTAGGGCTACAATATCATCTCGGTGCTGAGCTTGGAGATTGTCCCTATTATGGAGCTGCTGGCCTCTATGAAGACACACAGTGTGCCAGAAGATATAGATGTGAGCTGCACGCACACACACACACACACACACACACACACACACACACACACACACCAAATGATTGAATATATTTTAACATGACAGCAAAAGGAATACAGAGTTTTGAGATAACACTATAGATTTGTGAATAATTTTCTTGTCTAAGGCAGAGTTAAAGGAATACTTCACCCACAAAATTACCTTTTGTATATCAGTGACTTACCTTATGTTATGTTGAATTTGTAAAGAAAAAAATTGGTTTTCTTGCATGCCTCCATGGCGAACAAAGAATTCAAGGACAGAAAATATTCTGTATGAATTGAAGTAAATGGGGGCCATGTTTAACAACAGCAAAACTATGTCGGAACATATGTTTACAAACTCTCACACAACTCATACAGTAGAATCCAAGTCTCATTTATCCAGTCATTTGTTCAGTACTTCCCAAACGCACTAATTTCTTGCTTAAACCGTCCTGTTTAAATGGAATGAACGAGCAGAGTTCAAACGCACACACTGACCCATGTGCGCTACTCGCAACTAAAAAGAAGAGAGTGGAATTATGCTGCATTAGTTGTTTGAGAGTTGGAGATGTTTTGATATGATGTTGCTGTTGTTAAATGCAGCCCCCATCCACGTCAACTCATCCAGAATTTACTCAGTTTTTGGATTCTGTGTTTACTGTGGAGACATGCAAGAAAAACAAAGTTCTCTTCACCAGTTCAGTGTAACATGGGGTGAGTAATTGATATACAAATGATCATTTTGTAGGTAAAATATTCCTTTAATTTCAGTGATTGAATGTTAATAAATGAACATCTTTACTGAATACACTCACATGTGACTTTTTGAAGTAAAGAAAAACACCCCCAACTTTGTTAAAGTTCAGTCATTTCATTATTTAATTGTTCAAATAGTTTCAATTTCTTTGAGGTTGAAATTTTCCAGGTTCTCTGCCTAGATTACCACCCAGTGTGATTCAACACATTTGCTCCCTTCTAATATGCAAATGTGACAAAAAAAGCAGCACAAAGAAGCTCCCTGGAATCTTTCTTGCTGTTTCCTACATTGTTACATGTTGGTGGTTTTGCATCTTATTTTCATCACAGTGCCTGCAAATGTGCCCATCAGCACTTTTGTCTTTGTTGAGACCAATTTTAAAAATGACTCATTTGTTTCGCTCCCGCTGAGTAGATAAAAGACACCGTGCTAAATGATGATGACATCGGGGACAGCTGCCACGAGGATTTCCTCCACAAGTAAGCGCTCTCCCGTACAGGCAAATGGAGACAGATGATGAACAATACCCATTTAACACCCATCAACCTTCCGATGATGAGTAATGGCTCTCCACTTAGCCAAATTTCCTCCAGAGAAAGGACGAAAGCTAAATCGCTGTTAGTGTTGAGGGTCCGGAAAGTCCATTTCAGCAGTGAAGCTCCCAATTGCTCAGAGTCGAACAGGATTAGCTCAGCATCCTGTGGTGATGACAAAGCATCGGCCCACTGGAATTTTGTTACCTCAATCTTAACACTATTTATAGCTGATGGAGGTTTTTAATAAGAGAACAACAGACTGGTCGTATGTTTGAGGAAATGTAACATTAAGTTTTAAACTAATCAGGCAAAATTGTTTTTTAACAGTTCACCCCAAAATTAAAAATACATGTTTTTTTCGTACCTGTGGTGCTATTCATCAGTCTAGATTGTTTCTGTGTGAGGTGCTGAGTGTTGGGGATATTGGCCGAAGAGATGCCTACCTTCTCTCTAATATAATGGAGCTAGATGTGCCAACAACAAACAAAAGAGGAAACATGGGAAAAATTCAACAGCAATATCTCTTTCCAGGAATCATGACCCATTTACAGAAGATAATCCACTGACGTTGTTGTGAGTTTCATGTTGTAACTAGGCTTGGGCGGTATCTGTTTTTTCATACCGTCCTGAAATTTCTACTGGGTATGTGGTACATGATGGTACTTTTGTTGTGGTTGCCATCCCGACTGGCAAGTTTGCTATGTTCCACAAGCTCTCTAAGCTTTCTCACTCTAATAAAAAAACAAAGTAATTCACAAAATGACAAGAAATGTGATTTTCTTAAACCTGTTTTCCTCATGAACAGGGGAAATTTATTCTCTCTTTCACCAAACTAAGACAAACTGTAGCTTAATTGTCTTGTTTACTCATTTTAAAACAAACTTCATTCAAACTCGACAGAAACAAACTAAAACTGTAACTTTATCCCTATGGATGTATTAAGAGACCAGGATGAAGTGTTGCTGGCTTACAATCTAGATTAATAAATAGCACTGCAGGTAAGACGGAAATATGTTTCTTAATTTTGAGGGTAACTGTCCCTTTAACGTATGAAATGGACTATTTAATACCTAAGAATATATTCAGAAGGTCAGAATAAGGAATATGTAACTAAGGCAAATGTAACTCTTCACTGGCCCAGAGCCAGTTCCCATCTTGATTCCTCCTCCATGTTAACTCTCATGAATGTTTTTCGGGACCAGTTCCTCTGTCTCCATCGTTATTCCTAAAAGCTGTCATTAATGATTAGAGGAATGCTAATGGCGATAATTGGCTCTGATTTGCATGTCTTTGTCTCTGTGGTTCAGGGCCATCAGCTCTCATCTGCAGACTTGCGGCTGCTCAATAGTGGTTGGAAGCAACCCAGAGAAAGTAAATAAGGTAAATGTAACGTATTAGTGGCAGCACGCAGACAAATTTGTGATGCATCTACATAATTTAAAATGTTTTGAAGTGCGCTGTGCTGTTGTTTTGAGTTTAATGAGCCCCTCATGCACTTTTTCAGTCTCTGTTACTGCTTGAGTCGGTGTTTTGAATGTCTGTCTGGGCTTGGCAGCACAGTTACTGCTGCAACTCTTTCCAAAAAGATAGCAATTATATGATAAGCTTCTCAAAATGGGCAGATATTGTAATTAAAAGAAGAAAAGCTGGCCACACTAACCGAGAAAGAAAACTGATATTGCACACTATGCGCTGTTTAAGTGATCTGCACCAGAAAACAGTCACTGACATTTTGCCCAATGAATATCAAAGGGCTACGCAGCTTTAATTTGAAGTTTTATTGAGTTGAGGCCTGAACTGAGCACCAATTAAATCAAGAATTTTATTTGTATCTAACAACTTGCCTCAAGCTTCATGTCGGATTAAGGTCTATAACAAAAATGTGGCTTCTTTAGTGAGTTTTGAGATGGAGCTTGTAGAATAAAGGTGCTGACAGTGGGCACAGATCCACCACTTTTTAACCTAACAGCTAGGAAAATCAAGGTGGAAACAAAAGCCCATTTATCTTCTGTCCATGTTTGAAAAAGGGGAGCCCAAATGCAGCATGGTTGCAGTTTGCACACCCATTCTAACGGGGAATTGTTGCAATTCTGTCAAGCTCTAGCTATTACGTTTCCTGAAAGCAATTGAATACACCATGGTACAACTACCCATGACTGTCAAAGCACTGAAATTTGACTATTTGTTTTTTTTTTGCCTCACAGATTGTACGGACTCTCTGCCTCTTCCTCACCCCGGCTGAGAGGAAGTGCTCTCGCCTCTGCAAGGCCGACTCTTCTTTCAAATATGACACAGGCCTGTTTGTTCAGGGTCTGCTCAAGGTACCCACCAACTCCCTCTCATTATACATAGAGTCAGATATGAATTAGAGCCTGGTTATTGTTCTGCTCTGCCTGCTCGTTTGATGTTGCCCAGTCTGTTGTTCTGACCTAATTTCTTTTTTCTGAATGAAGATATTTTTATTACCACACTGCATTAGATTCACATCTGTCTTAATGCATGCTGCGTTTTCTGTTGTCTTCATATGGTTTTATTTTTAATCATCCACCTACAATGTGCAAATTAAAGGAATACTTCCCCCATAAAATGATGATTTGTATATCAATAACTAACCCTGTGTTATGTTTAATTCATGAAGAAATCTTTGTATTTCTTGCATGCCTCCACGGTCAGAAAAATAAAATAAACAAACAAACATCTGTTTACAATCTCTCACACAACTCGTGCTGTATAATCCAAGTCTCATTTATCCTGCCAT
Source organism: Epinephelus awoara (assembly GCA_035609425.1). Taxonomy (NCBI): domain Eukaryota; kingdom Metazoa; phylum Chordata; class Actinopteri; order Perciformes; family Serranidae; genus Epinephelus; species Epinephelus awoara. Next base: position 30,818,653 of record CM069309.1, read on the forward strand.
TTGATCAGTACCAGAGGTGTGGACTCAAGTCACATGACTTGGACTCGATTCATATGACACTGTCCAGGTACACCCTGAACAGGCCATCAGACTATCGCAGGGCTGACACATAGAGACAGACAAACATTCATGCTCACATTCACACCTACGGCAACTTAGAGTCACCAATTAACCTGCATGTCTTTGGACTGTGGGAGGAAACCGGAGTACCTGGAGAAAACTCAGGCTCACTCAGGGAGAACATGCAGACCCCACATGGAGGGGCTCCCCAACCCAGGATTTGAATCAGGAACTCTCTTGCTGTGAGGAGACAATGCTAACCACTGCACCACCCTGCCACCCACTTTATCGATCCCTGAGGGGAGATTGCAAGAAGAATTGCAAGAAGAATAAGAGTCTGAAATATAAGTATGTTAACAAAATAGAAATGAAAATGTGCATTAGAAATATAGAATAAAATGTGCAATATGCTAGTGTTGAACACTAGTACTTAAGATATTAAAACTATTGAAAATAAAATATATATATTGTCAATCATCACATTGACACTTAATTCCCCAGATGTTCCACTTAGTTTGAACCAATCTCACATTATCCTATCAAGTTGCAAGAGTGAACCAAGAACTTATGTTACGTTACCGTGCCCCAGCTCCAAAAAATTATACCAAAGATAATTTTGTTCACATACAAAAAATATTTGGGGGTCAACAAAAACCAAATTGCAGTTTGTAAAATGTACAGGTCAGAAATTACAGACAGACAACTTCCAGCAAACTTGTTTTTAACAGCAATACACTTTTTAAAAAGCATTTATGATTTGTGTAAATTTAATACGTAATTACTCTGTTGTTAAAATGGCATTATATTTGGTGAAGAGTGCATTATGACTTGCATACGGCTGGGTAAATACTTGGATTATACTGCACGAGAATTGTGAGAGTTTGTAAACGTATGTTCTGATATAGTTTTGCTGTTGTTAAACTTGGACCCCTATGACTTCAGTTCATCAAGAATGCTTGCTGTTTTTGGATTCTTCGTTCACAGTTGAGGCATGCAAGGCTGCACAAATTTAACATAACACGGGGTGAGTAACTGATATACAAATGATCATTTTGTGGACGAAGCATTCCTTTAAGATACTGCTACATCTTCATTATTTACATATGTTTCGTTAGTTATTCTACTCCATTACAATCGCTTGTGGTCAAGTGCAGAACTGAGGCCTTTGTGAACGCCAAGTTGCCACATCATTTACTGCTGTTTTGCGAGGCCTGAGGGCTCAGTGTTACAAAGGCAGGTGAATAAGAACAGCAAAAGAGGCAGCAGGAAACATGGTGCTGCTTGTTAGTACAGTCATAAAGAGTCAGTATGGTGTGCGCAGGGCGTGTTGTGGAGCTCCTGCAGGATCTTCTTATAGATTTCCACATAAAATGCAGCAGGGAATGAGAGAAACTGGCCCAGGGAGAAACAACAAAAAAGGAAATAGGATGCTTCTTGCTTGCAAAAAAGGGAAATCATTTATTAAAGCTTCTTTGAGCATATATGACATGGATAAAGGATGTTTTGGGAGAGCTGCCCTGATTTTCTTTCTTTGTTGATGTATTGCATTTTGTTTATATATGCAGGTCAGACGTTCTAATAAATAATTTCACTTTTCACGTATTGTTGTTTTTCTTATAGAAACATAGTGTGCTCGGTGCTGTCTGCTCTGTCAGTTGGGAGAGACTGTGGTTAAGGGAACAGATTTGCTACACACTAAGCAGAATAATAAAAACCTGCTGTTGCATATCACATAAAAAACAGACCAGGTTGAGGCTTGGCAGGTATTCAATGTGGGTTTCCCCCCTTTCTTTTTTTTTTTAATTGCCAGGACTCCACAGGCAGCTTCGTCCTGCCCTTCCGCCAGGTGCTCTACTCCCCATACCCGACCACGCACATCGACGTCGACATCAACACAGTCAAGCAGATGCCGCCGTGCCACGAGCACACGTACAACCAGCGGCGCTACATGCGCTCTGAGCTCAGCACTCTCTGGAAGACGGACAGTGAGGAGGACATACCCCCCGACACAATCATTCACACAGACGAAACCTTCACACCTGACCTGTAAGCCTCGCACCAAAGTTATAGTTCTGCATTTTTAATACAGTATTACTTGGTTTCCTCAAATTATCATAACCATAATGCCTTTTTTTCTGTAGGAATATATTTCAAGATGTCATGCATAAAGACACTTTGGTGAAGTCATTTATAGATGAGGTAAGAATATAGCAGCACCCTTTTTTCATATTGATTCAATAAAAAATAAAGCATAAAAAGCACTCCTAACCCAGTCAGAAACAATAGGGAAAGAATAAGTATACCCTGCAACATATTGACAAAAATAGAACATAATAGATAACACAACAGCAACCATTTTTATTATTTATCATCATTCAGGAGAACAATGAGAGAGGCATTGTAAAGCACTTTAGATAAAAGCACTATTCACCATTCAAATCAAATAGCAGTTTTATGAAGGCCTGAGTCATATCTTTCTTTTTTTTTTTTTTTGGCTCACAATAGGAATCTGTTAGTTAGGAATATGAATATCGCTGAAATGTATTCTGTCACATTGTTCTGGCATACCTGCTGTGTTCTATGAGAGCTATGTAAATGGTTTCCATCTGAAATAGTAACAATAGCGTCAGGAAAACAAAATATAAACAAATAATAGAGCTTTCAACTGAATTTGAATTTGGATAGAAATGTTCTTCCGCAGCAAGTAGAGGAATATTAGATCAGCAATGGATCTCAGTGTTGTTGAACTCATTAACGAACTTGTTTTTGCACAAACCTGAAGACATACCCATAATAATACTGTTTGATCCCTTTAGTCAGGTGATGAAAAAGTCGGAATTAGATAAAATGATAGTAAACCAAATTTACAGAAGCAAGAATGAAGTAGTTTTTTGTATGCATTTTATTACAAAGTGTTGTTTTAGTGATAGTAAGTTCTTAAATGATTCACTCAGAAATAATCACAAGGTTATCTGTGTGTTATCTGTGTATCTTGAATAATGAAAGTCAGTTTGTCAGCTCTGCATATGGATTTCAGCAGCTACTACTTGTCAAGGGGTTAAAGGAGCTGTATGCAACATTCAGAGCATATCTGTCATGAGTCTTGGGCAGGGTTGTTTGCACACAGTTCTCAACATGGAGGTGGCTGAGCTGGTGGCTAGCGGCTTATGGTGCCATGGATGCATTCACACCAAATGTGGTGTCGTGGCAAAAATGCCACTCTGTCCATTCATTTGAATGTGGATAGTGTGTCTAGTTTTGTGACAAAAAGTTGAAAAAGATTCAACTTTTGAAGAAGCATAACCGGCAATCAGACCAGAAAGACTCCCACAGTCTGCAGGGACAAGAAATACAGTCTCTTCCTGTGATTTAATGTTACAGTGAGTAACAGCTTGTGTTAACTATCCTACAAAGGAAAGCACTAACTCTTAGATACTACATTAATGACAATCAAAAATTCTATAGATCTTTGTAGCCAACATAATAACGTTATGGATAACGTTAGCCAAGGCTAGGATAACGTTAGCACGTAAACGTAGCCGTCACTCGAACTTAAGAGAGAGGGAAAAGTAGTTGCAAACATGAAGCCAAAATGATTTTAAAATATCAGATTGAATTACCTGTCTAGCAGAAAGCAGGCAACCTCTGCATCCCTTGTGAAATCCTTCTCCTTCAGGAGTTCTTTCCACCTGGAATAAGCAACGCCGATATTCACTCGCATTTTGTCCCGTCCTCGATTATCTGATCTTTTTCTTTTATTTGGTGGTGTGGTTTCCCTCTTACGGGGCAAAACATATGTGTGGTCCTCCATTTAAATAGTAAATATATATTTATGAAAGCAATAGTTGATATATGCTAATAAACAACCACGTAAATTACACATTGTAACTTTAACACGTGGAAACATTTGCGCTTTGATTAGGCAGCTCTAGTCTCACAGTCAGCCAACTACGGGCTGTTTCACGCGCAGGGGAGGACGTGACTTTTCAAGTGAACTGAGAGATGCTTGACTGAACTAGAAGAAAGGCAAGTCAGCTCACTGGTAGTTTGATGTCTTCGGTAGCGCCCGCATACTGGATGTCCACTGGATCCGTCGCATGCACAATTCGGCTGCGGCGTGGGCTTGCTCTATCCCGTGCCAGGCGTCAATGTCCACTGGAACTTTAGCGGCGCACTTGAGCGGCTGGAATGATCAGATCCCGAGATCATAATGTCACGCGAGTCAGGCTAGAAAATCAATGTGCTTGTTCACTTCTCATATCCATCCTGGTGGTAGTAGATGGCCCCGGAGTACACAGTGCTTATGGTGAAAGCACTTGCCAAAGAGAATCTACAAGATTAATTAAATCAATTTTCAATAAAAATGTGTGCAAGTACAAATAAGATACATAAATGTCTGCATTTTTTGTCCCAGTCCAGCCCTGTACACAGGTCATTGAAAGTCCTTGAATTTATCAATTTCCCCCAAACCCCCCTTACAATCTTTCTGTTTGTAACAACAGGACATATGACTGGATTTTTTAAGCAGATGACTATACTACCATAGATTGATGAAATTGACCTTGATCTGTGCCGTAAAACAAATATACGTCTATGGACGTACGTGGGGCTTAGGCCTATCGATGTAAACGTACACTCATTTCTTCTGGTTGCCACGTGTGTATATTAACTCTTTAAGGTAAAAAAAATAAATTAAAAAAAACCTGCCGCTGTGTCCACATATGTTCATGACCACGCACAAGCACATATTACTTCACACGCTTCAATCTCACTCCAGCCCTCTGATCAAAGTTGGCAACCCTGCAAAACGTTTAGCGCAGCAACAAACAGAGAAGCTCAGATTACAACACACAAAGGTAGAGACTTCATTGCTGCTCAGAACATCATTACTCCACTAAGTCTTTACACAGCAAACACTTGTTTGCTGCTGTAATAATGTCTTTGGTGTTGCATACAGTTACTTTAAGCACTGCAAAATCAAGAATGAAATCACCAAGTAGAAAATAAAGTGGTACTTTTTGGTGTTTTTGGCTCCTATTGCTGTCTATGACCACGCTTGCTTTTTTCCTGTGGCGTATACTATTGTGAAGTTAAAAGCAAGAGATGCATTTTCATATTTTGTCTGTGGTACAGTGCTATTGAACACAGAACAGTCCGTTTATCAGGCTGCAGCAAATGCTTAAATGATGTGCTCCCATCTCACTGTTACTGTCTCTAGAGCCCATAGATACAAAACAGTAGATTTTATTCCCAAGGGTCACAACCTGTCATCTGTTCCTATGAAAGTGTTCCCAGAGTTGCGGTTACAAGTTTTTGTCATGACAACAGCAATATGTTTCTGTCTCAAGGTTAGCACAAAGGAGGGGCGTTTGTATAATTCCAGCCTTTTCCAGCAGAGCCATAGCCTGGACTACTAATTGACATCCTGTGTCGTACCCAGGTGTTCATGCTGAAGCCAGGCCTGTCCCTGCGGAGCACCTATCTGGCCCAGTTCCTGCTGCTGCTCCACAGGAAGGCCCTCACACTGCTCAAGTACATCGAGGACGAAACGTAAGAGCTGTCGCCAATAAGACTTTAATCCACATAGCAAAAAGGATTATTGTTTGGCAGTAGACCACGGCACTCACACACCCCACTCCACAGAAAAAACATCAGAAAGTCTAAATACCAGAGCTAATTATTGGCTCGTTGTCTGCCATTGTTTTTGCTTTGACTTTGCAGCCACTGACCTTGCACTGATTGTGACATCACTACTGAGCACCACTGGTTCCCCACAGGACACACCCCTAAAGCCATGTAGTCTGTGGCCCGATGTCATACACTTTTCCAAGTTAGGAGTCAAAACAGTTATGCCAGTGTTTTTCTGCAGCTGGTAATATTATCCCCAGGGTTTTGTTGTACAGGAGCGGAGGTACGGCAAGCTCAGAGGGCCAAATAACCAAACATGGAATGATAGGGAACTCACAACGTTAACTCCAGTTGAGAAACAACTGTTAGTTCTTTGTGAGAGCCCACCTAGGTGTGGGGCGTGCGCACACCCTCAGAGTTCTATACCGAAACAGTGTTTTAGATGCAGATAAGAAAGAGTGTAATATATTTTCCATGTGACCATGTAGGCTAGAGTGCAAAGAAAACTGCTCTGCTGAGCAGCAGAAAAAACTCATGATCAAGTGAGTCATCCTTAGCCCTGCTCTGAACAGGCGGACAAGTATGACTGTGATGCATCTCAAACACTGCAGTTGGCTTTACTGATACACACAAACGTAGTCACTGAGAAACGTCATCTGCTGAGTGTTCTGATGGAGTCCGATGATTCCTACATGCTGTTTGGTGCGATAGCAGTTGGTACACATCCTCTGCCTTACAGGGGGCAGTTACTGCCACTAATTAAAAAGACATTTTGCAAGATGACATTTTTTCACTGATGAGGCACCCTGCACTCACAGGACGAATTTTACGTTGTTATAAAGTCGTCTCTCACCAGTGTGATGTGAAAATGTGGTGCTTGGATACAGAAAACACACATGCAAGTTTTCTGCATGACCGTGATGCACACTGGGTCAGGTGCTGATTATCGTTGTTGCAAGGTTTTATGTTTGTCTAGAACAAAATAAGAGTTTCCTCCTAAATAGTGCCCGTGTCCACTCTGAACAACAAAAACCTACCCAGACTAAGGATGTCAATGGTTTACGGTTCATTGGTGAAATACCAAGAATATTTTTGACTGGTTACACATGTCAGTTTAAAGGTTAATTTAACTGCTCTGCAGTTTACTGCACTGTGCACCACCTGGGTCCAGTGGGAGCTAGCAAGCTGCACCTGTCATTTGCGATTACCACTGGTAACTTATTCCCGACCCAATGTCATTACTGTGGAAACATTTTGCCTACCTTTGGCTAGGCAAAGGTAGGCAAAATGTCTTGGAGGTAGAGCAGGTTACGTCCACTAATCGGAATATCAGCAGATCGATCCCAGCGCTTCCAGTCTACATGTTGAAGTATCCTTGAGCAAGGTACTGAACCCCAAATTGCTCCTGATGGCTGTTTCATCGGTGTGTGAGTGTTTTAAAAAACTGAGTAGCAGGTGGCACCTTGTATGGTAGCCTCGGCCACCAGTGTGTGAATGTGTGAATGTGACTTGTAGTGTAAAAAGTGCTTTGAGTGGTCAGATGACTAGAAAGGTGCTATACAAGTGTGTAAAACAAACCGACTTGTCGACTATTTTATCACCGCTAGCTCTGTTAGCACCGTTAACAATGTCAACATGGTTGGTGGAGCAAAGAATGTAAGAGGTTTGTGCCTCAAAATGAAGCAGCTTACTAAGCAGGGCAACCTGAGGGGAGACGCAAGGGTGGCCACAATGTCTCCACTGCAGTGCTGTCCCACCACCATGGGTCAGGATGGCACCAACCAAAACTGACATCCCTAATCCAGACAGAGGATGTCTAAGGGGCTAACATCAATTACACAATACGCAAACTAATTGGACCCCAAATATTATGTTAATGCTAGCTGTTGTGGCCAGCCCTGTTCTATGACCAACTAACAGTATAAAGTTAAAGTTAGCATGTGCGTGTGAGCTACTTTACCATTTTAATGATATCCCAGCTGAAGCAGAAACCAAATTGATAAGAAGTGTCTTCATTTTGGAGGGAAGCTAGCCTTGCCCTGGAGGTATGACATCACTTGGAACAAGGTTTTCATTGGTCAAACATATATTTCTGCGGGCGGATATCCGTAGGATCCGCAGTGTGTGCAAACATTCATAAGAACTCACAAAATCAATTTTTATATATTTCTGTGCAGATTTTTCAGATGAATATCTGAAATGATTTTTAATGTTTACTAACAAGTTTTAAAGTTACAGTAGTGACACAATAGATGCATGAAACCCTACCACAACATAATAGATGCAAAGCCTTCCTATTATCCATATAGTATGCACACATGAGTGTGTGTGAGCATACTTCAACCAACACTGTTGCTGAGCTGGCAATAATTTCTCTGTCCCCTCTATGAGGCTGGAGCGATGTAGAGATTACATGTTTTATAATAGCAACAGGCAATCTATATTCATGATCTCCCCCTGTTTTTCCGGAACACCAGAATTGCAGCTGTGTTCTCACACGCAGAAGTTTTAACCTTCCTGATCTGATTGTCAAACATCACACACCCAGGGGTGAGGTTAGCGCGTTCCTGTCTGATGAAACAAGTGAGGTATTTGAATGATTTTGATATTCCCCTCTTCCATTTTTGCCCTTCAAAAGGGACACGCCTCAATTGGTTTACGTATGCCGTGAAGAGCTCAAAAAAGCATTTGCCATTTGACTGAAACAGAAAAGTTGAAGGCATGATGTGCCATTGCAGACCTTTAGTAGTTCAAGGCAATTGTTCAAACACAGTAAAGCAAACAATAAAATATTAGACTAAACGTGAATCGACTTCAAGCTGTACATTCAGGACTGTAGAAGTGAAGCACCCTTGGTACTGCTGAAGTTTTTATGCCGAGCAGAATTAGGCTTGTGATGATGCCGCAGTTATTGGCTGATACTGGATTTACTGTTTATGTTTGTTTTATGTCATCGTAAATTTAATATCTTCGTGTTTTGGACTGTTGGTAAAATGAAACAAGCAATTTGCAGATGTTACTTTTGAAACTAATGCTGCTCTGCCCACTTTTCCCTTCCAGTTCTAACACGGTTGTATTCATTGTTCCTGTTCAGCACTCACAGCGCCAGTTGGCATTGAAAACATTGAACGAAATTTGGGAACATCCAACAGCTATACTGCATCGATTGGATGGTTTTACAGTACCACATCCAGCAGCCATTAGTGACAGGGAGGACAACACATGAAAACAACCTGAGATCACATATGAGAACATTTTAAAGACTGCAGTGACGCGTTCTTCAGCTGGGAGATGTGTTCAAGTGGTCAGTCTGCCACTTTCAATGTTCCACTCTTAACTTTTATAGTCTAATAAATGAACAAAATAAACTCAAAGTGTCAAGAGAGGAAATATTGTTTCATGTATTTTCCTTGTTTGAATTACCTTGATAGCACATTGTCAAACAAATTCAAACTCAACAGAAACAAAATAAAACTTACATTGAACTGCCAACAATCACCAACTCTGGTTTAGTCAAAATAAATCTTAATTCATCGAGTTAGGCTGTTGGTAACACACTGTTTATTCCCCCTGTTTCTCTCTGCCTCTCAGCTGCCCGCTGAGCAGCGACTCTCGCTTGTTCCTCAGCAGCCGACCATTAAAGGTCCCATATTATGTAAAGTCTTTTTTTATTATAAAGCAGGTTCAGGTGCCATATAAATACTGTAAATGTATCAAACGCTCAGTCCACAGTGAAATGCACACAAACCGTATTCATAAACTGTTCATTTAAAACAAGCCATCCCTTCATTTCCTTACTCTAACCTTCCCATGTAATCAATCTAGCATTTGTTTATTTATTTATTTCACAGTAATTAGTATCTTGTTCCTAAAAAGTTTAGGCAGACAATACTTGCTGTAGCTCTGGTTTAGGGTGAGAGGCGGTCAGCAAATAGTTTGTCAGGCACAGGGAAACGGAGATCTGTGTGGGTAAAAGTAAAAAAGAGGGTGGATCACGGGGAGTTGCACCAGTTTCACCTCCATAATGGCCTTTTCCACGCCTGCTGTTTTCTATTGAGATCATGGTAACTGCTGTTTGTAAAGTCGTATAGGTCTGGGTAGCAGCTGCTATCACCAGTTTCTCCTCCAGTGTTTACCAACTTGTTGTGACCACTACAGAAGGCCCGCCTCTCAAATCATCAAATTGGACAATGGGAAATAAAGATGATGAGGGGCACTTTTCCGCTCTGAGTTGAAGTTTTTTCAACTCATGGAATTTAGAGTGCTCTGACAAAAACACCAGGCGTGTGGCAACTCAAAATAATTACCAAAAAGCTTTGTGTAATCAGGGCCTTGATAGTTCCCTTCAGATTTCCTGTTTCCCGCTTTGTTGCCAAGCAGTGCCATTCCAATTCAGCAGTCTATAAAGTCCCTAACGCACTGACAGCGATAATTGACGCGCGTCAACTGAGGCGCCAGCTACAGTGATGGGGCAAAGAAACGAAAAACGCAACTGAAGAAGACCTGAAAATGCGGACCAATCATAGCAGACTGGGCTTTTGTCGGGAGGGGGCCTAAAGAGACAGGCGCTAAAATGGAGTGTTTTAGACAGATGGTAAAGACAGGTGAATTTTTACACAGAAGCATGTAAAAACTTTCTAGTAGAAGACCAAAATACAAATATGACACTGAAAATGAGCATAATGTGGGACCTTTAAAATTGCAAAATAAAAGGACAAGAATCGCAAAAACAAAAGAAGCATTACCTTCTCACCTGACAAAATTTTTGTAAAGCTTTAACATGTTTTTTAAGCTTAAAAACAGCTTTTTAGGAAGAAACAGATGAAGAAGATGGCGATAACGAAGAAAATTAGTCGCACATCCACTCTAAAACAGAAGTAAGATTACACAACGACACAATGTGAACCCCCTAGTTTAGGCAAAGATTAAGGTTGAGGGACCTGATAAATACTCAGAAAAAAAATCATCAATCAACAGTGCAGCCATAGTTTGTATGCACCTAAAGATACCTTATATGACATGAACAAAATATAGCCTGTTTGATGGCGAGTCAGGCTCACAGGACTGGTTTATGATGATGATTGGTGTTGAGAAGAAACTGGGAGGAGGCAGCTGATTGTCAGGCAGGGTGATGAATCCTCAGCATCATCTCAGAATGACAGCTCCCCCATCTACATCGCATGTGTTTGGTGAATAATGTGACGAGCGAGAAAATGATGCAAAGCACATGTCATGGCCTTCCCAGTCACCACAGCTCAACATCTGAGAGACCCTCATCATCATCAAAGCTCTAAATGATGTTTTTATGATCTTCATTTGATCACTGACAAGAAATTCTCACTTCTCTGCCCCCCCCCCCCCTCCCGAGGCGCAGATATGAGACTGTATGCCAGGTGGCAAGGTGACCTGGTTGCTTTTGATGGGCTCACATCAGGCTTTGCATTAATGCGTCTTTTATTTAGGCAGTTACCTGAACATTCGCTAAATGATTAAAAAAGTTAGAAACCAGTACTGTACCTTGACACCCTCCTAAATCCGTGGCATTATCCTCCTCTCTGGGGACCTTGTTCAGTTCCTTGTAAAAGAACTAGATATAATTGTATCTCTGGTCACGCTCTAGTCCCATCAGGGTACAGTAACCCCCTTCTGTCTCAGCTCTCAGAAACACCTTCTTAAGCCGCAACAATTCATCCGAAACACTGTGGCCTGCCGTTTCTTCAGCTTTCCTAGAATTTTTTTTTTTCGTGCCACTGTTCCCGTGGTGACCTGGTCATTGCTCCATCTGGGCTTGACTCATCTCCTTCTGTGCTCTCCAACAGTGGACTGACCTTCCCACTCCTTCAGGACAGCAGTTACTCCCTGTTTGTTTGGTTTTTTTTTGTTTTTACTTCTACATGATTTGGCTTTTCTCCTGTTTATACAAGACATCTGAGGACACTTGAGCCAATTCTTCTCTATTGTGCACAAGTGTGTAAGCAGCCAGGAAGATTTGTAACTCCGGGTCCTGCCACCTGTTCCTTCTGGTGGGTTTAATGTTGGTGTTCTTGAAGAAGATTTATTCTAAGACCATAATTTAAGAACATTATTTATGCTAACACTGCATAATACAAGCTAAGTGAGACAGCATTACATGTTAGAGCTATGGTTACCAACAGCAGTTGAAATGTTGCATCAGTAAATGCAAACAAGTCGCTGTGCAAACAAATTGCTTGTACACCTAAAATTAATCATACCATGGCTCCATTAGTCTTTCTTCCCCAGTGTTTCCAAACAGCACATTCATTTTGTGGCACCACATTAAAAATGTTAACGCTGCACTGATGAATGTTTTTGTATTAACAATAGATCAAATAATAATAATGTGTAATGTGAGAGGGGTTGCTCGTAGAACCTACAGAGAATTCCCACCCAGCTCTGCAGCTTCCCTCAGCTCTACAGAGTATTTCCTGTCAGTGTGTCAGCTCATTGTTTTGGTTTTGTGGCTTGCGACTTTACTGTTTTGATTTACTCCTCTCACTTTCATCAGCAATGTTTCCAACGGCAGCTGGCAGCAGTTTGACAAAACTCTGATAAGCTACTACCAACTAGTAACTACCAACTAGCTGGTGAACATAGTGTAGCAGTTAGCACATAGACTGTATAAAATAATAGACATAGCTACAAGACATCAGCCTTATGTTTGTGGACTCGTTTTGAAGCCTCAAGTTCGGCTGTAGCCATCCTGGGCCAGAGGTGACCATACTTGGGCGAAAGGCTGGTGCTGTGGAGGAGCAAGGGGTGGATCATTCTCGGAACCCATCAGCTGTATTCGGCGTCTGACTTCCAGCAGATGGCGATACAGCCTCTGGGGGCAGACCCCCAAATTTTTGGCATTCCGGTTTGATTTGGGCAGAGGAGGCTAATTTCCGTTTCCGACTTCTGTTTATATATAAGTAAATATGCTGAACCATTGCGATGGATTCAGAGTTTGCACTGACGCCAATTATGTTCCCCCTCATTAGTTCACCGCACGGACCATTTAACCTGGCAATAACTGCAGCCGGCTCAAACGTGATTGGTCAATATCACGCAGACTACAAACAGCCTACAACCGAAAACCAGGGCTCTTCAGCTCTTCTTACAGAGGCAAGATCTCCAGACGCCACATTCAGTGAATGTAATTAGGGAATTAGCTCTAGAGACCAAACCGCTTCTTGTATCAGGCTGTAAACATGTTTATTTCTGCTATAACGTTGGACATTTTAATTAACATGGAGGTATGAGGATGACCTGTTTTGGAGCCAGCCTCAAGTAGCCATTCAAGGAACTGCAGTTTTTGGCACTTTCATGTTGGGTTCTTTTTTCAGCCTGGGGGGGTTATTCTTGAGTTAGCAGCTTAAGGTCCAGATATCGCTCTTACAGGTTGGTGGAGACCAAAAACAGAGCTAAAAAGAGACAAAATATTTGACTTGGATTCATCGGGAGGCCAGAAACATGACTTCAGATGAATGCTAATGATTAGCCAAATTTGCTGGATGTGTGAATATGCAACTGTTTTTTAAAATGGTAGCCACATTAACTGCAATACATATTACTGTTGTGTGTACAGCTTGTTGTGCTGCCTCCTAGTGACCAAAAACATAAATATATACCGGTCTAGGAAGCCAGCTACAAAAACTATTACATTTAAAACCTCCAGGTCTCCTGTGGAAGTGGTTACAGAGCTCTATCTTCTGAAAAAATGTACACTTAAATGATCCCCAAGAGTAGATGTTTAAAGTGAAAAAAGATGAGATTTTTTGAAACGATATTACGGTTAAACACATTTAAAAATTTAGAAGGAAAAGAAAATGGATAAACAAGGAAGTGTTTTACATTAGAACCAACACATCAGCTATGACACAAAAAGGACATATGTATTATGTGAGGGAATAGTGTGAACAGAAAGACACCTTGACTGATATCTCTTGAATGGTCACAAAAAAGGACTCACTGCAGCAGTTGCGGGTTCAAGCCCGGCCTGCGACCCTTTGCTGTGTGTCAGTCCCCACTCACTCTCTCTCTCTCTCTCTCTGTCTCCCCATTTCACACACTGTCCTATCCATTAAAGGCAAAAGCCCTACTAACTGAGGCATATTAAATGCCGCCGCAAGCAATTGGATAGCACAATGGTCGATCAGAGCAAAAAACAAGGTGACATATTCATTGCACTAAGCCCCATTTGTTTGCCAAACAGTGGGGCTAACATACATTATGCTTTTGCCGTATCCCGTCGGCAAAACAGCAAAAACGTCCTTCCTGGAAGCGAAGGCTTCTAGGGCAGCCTTCTGTCTCTCTCTCTCAAGGAAAATGATAAGTGTAGTTGGCTTAGCGTTTCTTCCAAAGCTAAATTGAATGGATGCGGTCCTTCGGTAGCTGTCATCTTGGCTGTTTACTTTTTGACTCCTACAGCACAGCACTGTCATCATCATGTTATGCCCGCCCAGAGCCTGCCTCTGTCAGATAGACTGATCTGATTGGTCCGATGGCATTCACCGGGCTCTTTTTTTTAAATTAACTTAACTTTCTTCAGTGAATGAATGTAATGTATAATTCTGTTAGATTGCTGCTAGACTGCTCTGTTAATACAGGAGCGTGCCTCCCTTTGTGTCCCTTTGGCCGTATTAAAAATGTCTTTTTTTAAAAGGCTAAACACCAACAAATACAGATTGAAGCAGAATATAGCATTAGGCTAAAACATGAATTTTGGTCAAAATCTTTTTCCAATGCATTTTGACTGTTGGACTTCACAATACTCAGATCACATGAATCAAAAACATTCGCAGCCACCACTGGAATCTATTCTACAGAAAGGAAAATATTAATAATAGTGTAGTCTAATCTGTTGATTAGGAATTTGAATGTCAACCCTGTGAATGAAGCTGCAAACCATATTTTTTACAGCCCTACCATCTCCATCCTGTGAGTCAGACTACAGATGCTGTTGCCATGATGTTACGAAATGTTTACTTTGATTGTTATTTTTACCGTCTGTCTAAAAGGGTTCCACGGCTGTTATTCTGACTTCATAGTAAACGCCTGAACGTATCTCACTCCAGAGACAACAGAAAATACACAGGCAAAACCATTATTTGTGCGCTCGTGTGAAAGGATAAAAGCAGTCTTGTTTATGGTGCTGCTAACAGCCTGAGGTCAGAGGGCATACTATTTTACAGGTGCCTTGACAACATTGTTTATGCTCAGTTGCCGTCCCGTAGCAGCATACATAATTCATCGTGGCATGGCATTCCTGCACACAGCTGCAGCCCAACTAAATGCTAATGTAAATCCTCTGACCCTGAGTATTGTAGGTTGTTAACAGTTACACTACAGAGCCTCTCCTCCTTTCTTCACAGGCAAAAGGGGAAGAAGCCGTTTCGATCCTTGCGTAACCTAAAGACGGACCTGGATCTGACGGTGGAGGGAGACCTGAACATTGTAATGGCTTTGGCTGAGAAGCTGAGAGCAGGGCTGCACTCGTTTGTGTTCGGGAAGCCGTTCTACACCAGCATGCAAGAACGAGATGTGCTCATGAGCTTCTGACTCCATCCCTCACCTGCACTTTATGTATTGGACAGTTAATGGAACCAGATGTTATGTTGTCTTTGGTCTGTTTAATTGTTACATCAGTGCATGTACATGTGTATTCATGAGACAAACATTAGCCTGGATATTTGTTAAAAGAATATAATTTTTGCCTTCCTTTTGTGTCAAGGCATGATTTCAAAGATGGATTGTTACTGCTGTTTTGAGCCATAAGAATGAAAGTTTTCATATATTGCCTTGATCAACTGTAAGCATAATGTGAGCTTAATGTTTTTAGAAGACTTAAATTATTCTCAGCGGGATGAATTATTCATGCACCCTATGCCTTCTGTTAATAGAGGGTCTGTATTAATTTATGGTGTTAAAATTGGCTGAGGTGCCCACCAGGACATTTGCAATTTAATTTAAAATTATATTTATTAAAACATGAGTTATTAGTTTCTTCACTGCCTGTGTTATACAATAACCTCAGAACCTTTTGAACTTGTGAATTGCCTTTTTATATATATATATAAATTCAATTAATGAACATGTGTGCTGAATGTGAATGGCGCACATCAAGTGACATTATGAAAAGGTTGTGAGTAATCATGAAGCTCTGGGGTTTCATTAAAGACAAAAGCACTGTAAATGAAATCATATCACAATCCCTCCTGACAAGGCAGATCTGTGTGTCGCTGACAGTGAGCATCATCATTAAATGCATGTACCCAGCTGTGTGTAAGATGGATTTGCACTGATGTTTTCTTCCTCCCATAGCACAACCCAGCAATTTGCTGTTAGGATGATTCATCTTTACTGGTGGTCTTAAAGTCAAACAATCTTGTTTATGTGCTTTGGGTATTGCTTCCAAAATAGGAATTGTAATATTGTGAGTTCATAATGTTTTGCCATTCTCCAGCTACACAAACATATAATTTTGAATTCAGAACATTTGCTCCAACTTGGAGAGACAGTTCAGCCATGTTTTTATCAGAAATGCATCAAATGACAGACATGTTTCTACATTTAATCTTTATGTTTCCTCTCCTTTCACTTTATTATATTTTTTTTTATCAGAGAACTTTTGTCTACACATATAGTGAGCAGTAAATGATGGACAGTAGTAACAACTTTTAAGGGGCTGTATATGACATTCAAAGTCTATGTATGATTCAGATTGTGAGCCAGGACTGTCTGTACATGATTCTCAGCAGGTCATTCATTCTGTGCCCAGGATGTCATAACTCCAGCCATACCAGCAGCTCCTTGTGTTGGTACTTGGACACTGCAGTGCTTCGAACCAAAGATTAGCAGGTTCAGTGTTTACTATGTTCACTACCTTAGCTTCGTATAACAGCACACTAACATTTGCTAATTAGCCTTATACACAAAATAACTCTGAGGCTAATGGGAATGCCAATAGTTTTGCAGATGTTTGGTCATTAACAAGTACTGGATGATAAAAAAAAAAGTTTTGAAGTGATGATGCTGTCAGATAAAAAGTCAGGAGATTCATCCAGAGGGGGATATAAATGTCTACCAGATTTCATAACATGACAATTCACCCATTCAAAATCAGAAATTTGAACATGACAAGAAAAAGTCTGGATCATCAAAGACCTTAGAATACATTGTCTGGTTATATGTCGAGCCTTTAGCACTGGCAATAAGGCAGAGTGAGGAACTGCAGGGTGTCAATGTAGGGGGGACGGAACATATCATTGGCCTTTTCACGGATGATGTCATTATTTTTCTTGAACAACCAGATATATGTTTCCCACACCTAATGTCTCTACTGGAAACGTATGAATATCATTCAGGGTATAAACTGAATATAGCAAAAACACAAATTCTTTAATTAAATTATTTTCTATCCCGACAAATAAGAGATGCATATCATTTGAAATGGAATTCTAAAACCATAAAGTATCTTGATGTAACTCTGACTAAAACACTTACCGACATGTTTGAAAAAAATTATAGCGAAATTGATAAAAACATTCAAAAACATATTGAAAGGTGGTCTACCCTTCCGTTAGACTTCAGTGCTAGAATACAGACTACCTAAATTGCTATATTTATTTCAAGCTCTTCCAATTAATATCACCCAAAACAAATTTATAGCCTGGGACAAGATGATTTCTAGATTCATTTGGAATAGTAAAAAACCAAGAATAAAATTTACGACACTTCAACTACCTAAAAGTAAGGGTGGAATGGCTTTGCCTAACCTTACAGAATATTTTTATGTAGCTCAACTCAGACCTCTGGCCTGTTGGTGTAGACCTGACTATGAGTCTAAATGGAAAGAAATGGAAAGGGAAATACAGTGCTATCAGACCCAGATATTGGTGGGGGCTAAACATTTGAGTGGTGCTTTGAGACATGCTATGAACCCAACAGTAGCATTTACACTAGAAATATGGAGCGTTGTATAGAGAATACAAACTTAAGAGGGACGTGCATTCTGAGGTGGTTCACGTATGATTCAAAGTTTAAGCCAGGGACGTATGATCCAGTATTCAAAGAATGGGCACAAAAGGGTATGACAGCAATATGTACAGTTTCAGAAGGTGGAGAATTTCTAAGCTTCCAAGATCTAAAGACATAGTACGGTCTCGAAAACAAAGATTTCTATAGATACATGCAGTTAAGAGATTATTTCACAAAAGAGATAAGGTCAGTTGAAACTATAAATAAGGTGATAGGTGTCATTATGGATTCATACAAACGGAAGGGGTCTCAGCCCACCTCTGCTAACTCGCTATTTTATCACACCAAAAATAAAATCTAGGCGACTCGCTATACAACAAAACTGCAGGAGACTATGTGGGAGTGTGGAGGCAGACCATGCACACATCTTCTGGAACTGTACAAAAATGAGGATATACTGGAAAAATGTTAATTTAGTTGTAAAAAATGTGAAATCCCAAATACTTGTCCAGTGATGTATCTTGGGAATATTGAGAAGGTTGTAATGAAAGAAGATCTGTACTTGACTAAAATATTACTCGCAGCAAGTAAGAAAGCAGTCACAAGAAACTGGCTCAATGTAAATATCCCAAGACAGGAACAGTGGTTGGAAATTGTCCAGGAAATTTTTGTTATGGAAAAATTGACATACCTTTTGAGAGTCAAAGAGAATGTATTTGACAAGAACTGGGAAAAATGGAACATTTATATGAGACATGACACCAACTTAGTGAACAAATGAAAACAACCAGCTGGTGACACAGCAGCAAAAGTCGGAGGATTGCCAGTTTTTCTAGGATTCTACTTCTGGGGACCACAAGTGTCTGTACGAAGTTGCATGACATCCATTCAATAGTTGTTAAGTTTTTTTCAGGTTGAACCAAAGTGGGAAACTGACCAACAGACTGATAAACGTTGAGCCACTGTAGCTAATGACACTCGGAGTAAACTGTAGAAGAATAAACTAATGTCAGTGTCAAGACAAACAGCTGGTGTCAAGGTTGGTCTAATGTCTATGAACAAATATCTGCATGTGTTTGCAGAATCCATAGGCAATGGTACAAGGTTTTATGTATTGAAAGTGTTGTAGTTTTTATTTGTAGTCCGAGTAGTGTTGAAAAATTGCGTCTGATGCCAAGTTAGCACTATACTAGTCTTTGTAAAAATGTATCTACAGTCATATGCAGGTATCTGTTCAGAGATGACCCAAAATGACAAGCATATGAAAGAGGATGTCTTGGCTCGGATATCCATTGGCTATACTGGATCAGCCCAAAATATTTGTCCTTGCCCCCAGGGGCTTTATCGTCATTAGATGATAGCCGATGATTGATATTGACGTTCGCCCGCTGAAGCGCCTCAAAAGGCAAATTCCAAAGCTGACAGGGCCATGATAACAAAGAACCAATCATCCCCGATATCAGGCTCACCGCAAACTGTACCTTAAAGGCAAATCGGTAAAATACCAGAATTTGTATGAACAGGCGCACAAGAGTGGGGTAAAACACCAGCAAAGTGTTATTGTTTTTTTAGTGTTAAATGATTACATGTGTTGGATATATTATTTAATATGTGCTTTGTCACAGTCACGATTATTTTTCATCAATATGCTGATATTTGCAGAAGAAAAGGATAACAGGAGCGCTGCTGGTATCCCTCAAACCACCGGTGCTCATGGAAGGGTTGAAAATCCAGAAGGCATAAAAAATCAAAGTCCAGGCACTCAGGTCGGTTTGGAAAAGCTTTTATTCAATGGGCAAGAGTCATTTTTTGATTTTTTATGCATGCTGATATTTGCGTTGGAAGGCTGGACTCCCTATAAGTGGAATTTCTGCGTGCCCTCTCTATGGGCCCTTAAAATCACTATCAACTTTTACAGCACTGCTGATGGAAATGGAAGTCTTATTCAAACATCTAATATCTAATGACAAACAAACTCTGTTTTTGCTGGCCAATAACTAGACTATACTTAACAAGGTTAATGGGACTGAATGTGCCAAATGCACTTCATATTTTTCCCTTTACTGCAGAAGGTTTTAGACTTTCACTGCATGATGCCTTAATGTAAAGTAGTTGATAAATTAATGTATACGATCCGGCAAAGAGTTGTGAGTCACAGTGCTGTCCTGTTGAGACCGAGTGGAGGTTTGCAGTATGCACTGAAAGCAGCATTGGTTTTAAATTAACCCTTAGAGCAAACCATATATCAAATCGATCAATCAGATACACACCATTAGAACACTCAGGAGCTAACCACCTTTTCAAGATGGAGCTGAATGACATTATGATAACACTGGTCTGTGGGGTTCGGACAGTATTAAAATTGAAAAGAATATGGTAAAACAGTGGATTAATCAGTGAAACGGAAATAACTTTGACTGAGGCAGTTCATGAACTGTGAAGTCCTTTTCTGCAGTTTCTCTGGGATGTGGCTATCCATAAATGATATCTAACCGCTTTCTTTAAACTACTGGATGAAAAAAGGCAGCTTGAAGATTGTAGTCTATCTATAATTGCCTCAAGCAAGAAAATTATAATTAGGTGTCCTCTAGAGGGCCTTGAACTGCTGCATATTTAAAACAGGAGGGGGTTGAGCCAAAAGTGAAGGAGCTGTGTTAATTACTAATAGAATATCTGTAGCAACTGTATCGAGGACCTCCTTTAGGAATTTAGTTGAAATAAAATTCAGAAGAAGACAGAAAAAGAATTCATGGGAGATATCGTTTCCTTTAAAGCCGTTGCCAAAATAGGTTGGTCTTGAGGGGAAGACTTGATTGGCAGGGAAAAGCTTTGAGCCTGATGTTTGGCACCTTTTCAGTAAAACGACTCCTACGTGTTCTTTGGGGAGGCTTTGTTGTTGTGACTGGAGGAGGGCATGACAACAGCTTCTTACACTAAATACCCGTAGTACCCTAGAGTTCTGGCAATTCTTAGAGATAAAACAGAAGTTGATGTTGTAGCCTTAACGGTTTCTGGAGCTTTGACATTGGATTGTTTTTGAATAGAACAGGAAATCAAATGGGCTCCTGTATTTGTTCCTTTTGGCTCCCAAGTTAGCATTTTGGAAACATTGCCGATAGCAGCAGCTAAAAAAAAATCAAGGAATCCATTGTTTCAGGGGTGGAGTTGTTTGTAGGAATGACTCAAATTGAAGCAGAGCTTTAAAAAAATACCTCAACCAATAAACTATTGGTTGGTCCAGACTGAAATACCTCAACAACTATTTGAATTATTACCATGAAGTTTTGCAAATACATTTATGGTCCCCAGTGTATGAATCCTACTGACCTTGGTTATCCCTTGACTTTTACTCTTGCATCAAAGTTTTCACGCATCCTGGGAATAATCTCAACATCTACCAGATAGATGTGCAAAAAAAAAAAATTGTACATTCATGGTCTGCAGAGGATGAATCCTAATGACTCTGGTGATTTTCTTAGCTATTCTGTAGTGCCACCATGAAGTGGACGTTTGTGGTTTTGACTGAAATGTCTCAACAACTAATCAAAGGATGGCAATGAATTTGGTACATTCTTGCCCCCCTCAAGATGACCTCTAAGATGTTTGATCCCTTGACTTTTCATCTAACACTATGGTCACCTCAGGATTTTTATTGTCAAGCATCACACTCCCATCAGTTTCAGCTTAGTTGTTGGGCTGAGTAATTAGCAAATTTTAGCATGCTAACACACTAATCAAAGATGCTGAACATGTAATTAAACTAAATTATCATAAACATCAGAATGTTGCCATGCTAGCATTAGCATTTTCTCAAAGCACCTCTGTGCTAAAGTACAGTGCAAGCTGTACAGTATGTGGCCACCTTGACGTCACCCATTGGTTTGTGGACTCATGTTTTGAAGCGTAGAGTTCGGCACTTGGGAATTTTTCGAGCCAGAAGTGACCATTTTTGGACGAGGTCGGAGGTGTGGAGGAGCAGTGGGTGGATCTGACTCACAGACTGTGGTGACGCTTCGCAGCCAGCCTGTCTCTCCAAGTGGCCATTCCCTTTACTATGTATAACTTTAACCTTTAATAAGATTTAAACTCAGCAATATAAAAAAAATCTTCACAAATACAGTCGTCATGAAATCAGCTATAGAGTACCAGGCTGTAAACATATTTATGTTTTTATATTTACACAGGGGTCCGTAGGGGCTGAATCTCTCTTGGAGCCAGCCTCAAGTGGTCATTAAAGGAACTGCAATTTTGACACTTCATATTGGCTTCATTTTTCAGCCCTGGGGGTTGCTGTGTGCTGTAAACTCGTGTTTAAACAGACTGTGTAAATTCTAATCAAGGGGCATCTGTGGCTTAGTGTTTAGAGCAGTTGCCCCATGTAATAAACATTTCACATTTCACTGTCCTATCCATTGAAGACAAAAAGCCCAAAAAAGAAGATCTTGAAATTCTAATTAATATAAAGCAAAGCAAATATCCAAAATTTAAGTATGTGCTTTGCAGGTAGCCTAATTTACCAATTGTCAAGGCATTATGGAAGTATTTACAAAACTAACACATTTAAATATTAATATGGCAAAAATCAAAAAGTTATTTTAAAATTATTTTAAATTAAATATTTTACCATTTCCAAGAGAAATGAATAGCCTAATGGAAATCATAATGCTGCTAAACAGTATAAAGCCTTGTCAGATAAAATATATTAATATGTGAGTATACAGTGTATTGGTTTTGTTACTCTACCAACCTACAAATTACACTTTTTGTTTCAATACAATGGCAGGAAAGAACACTAATTGTAGTCTATAGAATAGGATATTTTTGGGAATGCAATGTACTTCACCAACTACATCTACCATCCCATTGACCCTGAATCATGTAAACACAGAGTTGTCCCATAGGCACTCCATTTTGTTGCTTAAAAAACAGAATCTAGCCTTTAATACCCTATAGGCCAGAGGCCTTGTTTTTTACATACATACTGAGAGCAAAATCTGCAACCCCTCTGTATCATATTAACTTTATGAGGGAAATATTTCAGTGTAGGAAAAATAGTTCACATAGAATACTGAATATCCTCTTGGCTTGTGCAGAAAAGGGCTTCACTGACAAAAGGGCTTGATCTAAATTCTAAATGAGAGGCAATCTCTTTGCTCACTGCTTTTAGTTTAATACTATGAAAATTAAGCTGATAAACCACAAATATTTCTTTGCTCTTTACTCTTTTTAGAAAATCGTTTGTGTGGATTCTTTTATTTTCTTATATTTAGGGACTCTTTGTTCCTTGTGAAAGTGGATGGGGTGGGGAAGGGGGAGGCATGTCAAATATTTTTTAGCACTGGGGAGGCACTTATGCTTTTTTTGGGGTTTTTTTGCTTAGGGGAGGGCATACACATTTAAATGGTTGTATTTTGTATTTATTTTACCACTGAGTTTAAAAGGAAGCATGCCCATGATTTCTTTCAAAGTCGCCAAAATTACACCATTTATCATAGCCAGAAACTGTAATCACAGAAATGATTGTTGGATTTTTTGAATTTCTGACGGTCCATGGATGTTCATGTAAAAAAAAAAAAAAAGTAATAAGTCATTTACAGTAGAGACATGGTCTTGCATTTTCTGCCAGTCAGTCGGGGAAGGAAAAGTAGAAGGAAAGGGAAGGGAAGGAAAAATATTAAAAACTTTAAGGGATTGTCAAAATAAAAAAGAAAATTTAGAAAAATTGAAATTAAAATAAAAAACAGAAGTAACATCCCTGCTGCTCCCCTCCTCTGACAACTAAAGAACACTCCCTGATAATGAGTGTGTATAAATCCAGCTCTTTTTATATCAATTTTTAATAATGGTGTTGTTTTTGGTTATTATACTGCGGAAAACTTTAATAAACAGATAATTTAAAAAGTCTAAATCTTGGTGATCTTGCTGTGAGTTCAACATATTGTACCAACACAGCATCACAACATCAGCTCAAATCCCTCTACTATGAAAACATTCACGTTGATAGGTAGAAAAAACTGTCTGTCAACTGTGTGCGTGGCCTCTTTAAGGCTCTTCTCTCATTGGTCAGTCTCCGACTTGCCATTTTTCCTATTGGTCAATATTGTGACTGCTCTCGACAGAGCAGGAAGAGATGCAAACTGGCCGCCTGCCAGGTAAATATTCAACAGAGGATGCTAGCTGTGCCCATGTCGGACGCGACAAAAGGACAGCAACTCCTGAATAACTGGAGCAAAGATGAAACCACATGCTTTATCGAGAACATTAAGGTATGTTCCAATAACCAAGGGACTTGTTTTCACAGTTTGAAAAAGGAGAAGTTAAAGGGTGCGGCCTGTCGTCGTTAGCTTGCTAGCTAACCTCAATGCTAACGTTATGATATGCAGCGGTTAGCTTAATAACTGCATTATCCACAAGCTAAAACGTCATTAGCAAAGAAGCTGACTGACCGCGCCGGGTGGGTCAGCAGCCCGATGTAGGAACGTTATTAACGCCAACAAATGAAACATGTTAGGGAACAGTTCGCTTGTGTTGAGGATAATGCCCAGGAAAGACCTGGGATTAGCTAACGTTAGCTAGGTGTGTGGTCAATGACAGGTATGAGTCTGGGTTCAGAATTATATTTGAAGTCAAGTGCATAGTTCATTCAGCCATGGATCAAGCCTGGTCATGTGTAACTTTAGCGAAACACACAACCTTATGTGGGGATAGAGAGCCGTCTCAACGGTAGCTTTAACCGTTTAATATGTAAACAAAGCCAAAAGACAGTCACATACACCCAATAAGTTACTGCTCCCTTTACTCTTGTCATCTTCGCTGTCTTGTTTAACGTTATGCAACATTCAACACCTAAAGCCTGATTTATGGTCGTGCGTTGACCATAAATCAGGCTTAAAACGCAAACGAAAGTGATTTGAATAAAATGTTTGTTTTGGCAAAACTGTTGCTTTGGGAGTCAGGAGTGTGCCAAATAACCGTCCACACTAACTCCAAAAAGGTCATATTCACAAAGGCGCGTATTTTGCTGATAAGCAAGGTCAGATTAAAGTTCGCAGCCGGAGTTTTAGTGTAGTTTGGCGTATTGAGCAGGGTCAGATCTGCCAGATAAGTTTTGGTACACACACGTAGGTAATACAACATGACAGCAGCAGCACTATAAGTCTTGATATTTAAGATTGTTTGTTAACCTGTGACATGTCTTGTGATCAAGTGTGATTGTGCAGTGCTTGGCTGTTTTTTTTTTTTTACGCATTATTAAGAAGCAGAAGTAATCGAGTAGTGACTGTTTAGATCAAGGGTCAACAACATTTACTGTCAAAAGAACCATTTCTGTCTAAAAATAATAATAATAAAAACTCTGACTGGAGCTGCAAAACATATTTGTGCCTTTTATAATGAAGGTAAACACACCTTATTAATTTGTTGTTATAAATTGGCCTATCAACCAGTTACCAATAAGTTTAAATGAACATTCATTAATATGTTTTGCAACAAAGTGCCTCCTCTGCAGTGGACTATTTATGATTATTTGGTACTTTAAAGAGTTGGCAGTAAAAGCAAACAAATCAGTCTGTCCAGGCACTATTCAGTTCTCAGTTTTCCTCTGAGACTTTTCCTTTTTGGATTTGGAAGCCCTAGCTAGTCTGGTTAGGGAGACTCAAAATTAGCCACCGCTATTGGGGTCTGCAAAATTTAGAAGAAAAGGTGCCAGACTTGGATATGTGATGTAGATTTTAGTTGTTGAAATGTTAAAATATTTTTTTTTAATTCTCTGTATAGGCTACATATTTTACAATTGGAGACTAAAAATTCTTGAGGCTTACAACAATTACAACTGAAAATAAAAATAAATAAATAACTGCTCATTTCCATATCATTTTTTTGTCAAAGCAACAGGGAGCCAATGTAAAGTGGTTAGAGTCTCATGTAGCTCCAGAGCGACAGGTTGCCTTCCTCTGGTTGAGATGGATGTTTCCCAGGCCCCTGTTAGGTTTGCAAACAGTTACTTCCCCAAACTGTCGTCTTGTAGGTTAGTTGTTGGTGCTGTGTTTGGTCCGATGTGAACATCTGTTGGGAGGGTCGTTAACATAAACAAATGTGGAAGCAGCTGTGGCAGACAGTTGCGTAGCTGACAGAATTCCTCTCCTTACTGTATTTAAGTCAGCACTCCTAAACCAAAAGTGAAAACACTCAGGTTTCAGGTACCTGTGATGAGTCACTGACAGCACTGATCTTTCTGGGATGGCAGCATACTCTGTGCTCATATCTCATAACTCATGTAGGGGATTACTCAAAACATGAACCTGCTGTACAGGAATACCTGTGCTGTGATCTGTTCAGATGGACTGAATCACAGTCAGGAAGTCTAGAGAGAGATACACAAATACTTATGTATATATACAGTGTGTTACATTTAGGTGAAGTAATTGTGGTTGTGATTTCAAAAACTACTTTCTATCTTTGAAGTAAAGTTGACCAGCTAAATGAGCATTTGCCTTCTGCCTGGTTTGACGTAGTAAACAAACGCACCAGCCATCAATTGGTTTGCATCAGCAGGCATCTTTAGTCGAGTACCCTGTGAGATTCAGGTCTTCAGAATGTCAAATTTAACAGCAAATCAAATTTTGTGTCTTTAGATATTTGTCAAAAAAGGCAACTCTAGAAAGAATTTTTTCTATAAGAGAGAGTGCAGGGTTTGGTTACATCTCAGTGGTTTTACAGCCAACGTCATTTAAGGTGGATTAGATGAGGATTTGTGTTTGTGTGAGTCCCAGTGCGTAACAGTATTCGAGCTTTTGACTCCTAAGCATGGGCTGACTGGGATCACAGTATACACTTGTAACCATGCACACACACACACAAACCCATTAATGTGCAACAACCTTCCCACAGCCCGGCCACACACAAACAAAATAAAATAATCCCCCCTGTAGAAGCAAAGTCCACGTCACCAAATGCAGCCTATGTCCTCATCACGTGCACACTTATATAGCTAATGATGATCACGTGTGGTGTCCCACATAGCAAGCCCTTTATTTTAAAGGTACAGTTCACTCCAAAACCGTAAATACATATTTTTCCCTTTACCTGTGGTACTGTTTATCAATCTACATTGTTTTGATGTGAGTTGCTGTGTTGGAGATATCAGCCGTAGATATCTGCCTTCTCTCCAGTGTAATGGAACTAGATGTCACTCAGCTTGTGATGCCCAAAGTATCAAAATAATACATTTAAAAAACTCAACAGCAATGTCACTTTTCAGAAATTACGACCTGGTTTCGAAGAAAATCCATAGACCTTGTTGTGAGCAGTTTCATGTAGGAACTATTTTTTTGTGTACCGAACTGCACCTGCCAGCTGTATCACCATGCAGAATGAAGGGTGCATCTGCTGCTAGCTAGGGATGTGAACTGAAAAGATTTTATTGATAGCTATGCCATTATCGATTCTGTTGATCGGTCTGATTCTTTATCGGTTCCCTTATCAATTGGTGTTAAATAGTAGAAGCACTGCACTTGTATAGTGCTTTTCTAGTCTTGCGACCACTCAGAGCACTTTTACACTACGTGTCACATTCACAAAAACATTCACACACTGGTGGCCGAGGCTACTGTACAAGGTGACACCTGCTTCTCAGTAGTTACCACTGACACACACTCACACACAGACGGAAGAGCAATTCAGCATGCGGACTGGAGGAGCCGCATGACCTGCTCTACTTTCTGAGTAGGCGTGCAATGGTACAGGTAGCCACGTTACGGCCTGTACCTCGATTTTTGGGCCACGGTTTCGGTTTGGTTTCGGTACGTGCTTTGTGCGTAAAGAGAACCCCAAAATGATCTCTTTATTTTGCTTGACTTTGCACTTGACATGCTGCTGTGTTGTGCTACAGCCTATTCAAGTGCTGGCATTTGTTATTTACATGACAACACCTGAACGCAACACAGGCTCCGCTCCATAGACGGGCTCGGTTATAATTGTCGGTCAGGAAAATACAGCCCGGGCGACGCTCTTGTGTGCTCACCTATGTCTGTGTGTCTGAGGTGGGCATCGGGGCTGAACTCCGCCATGCGCGACACAGAGAGCAGAGAAGGATTGTTAACGTGCAACCATGTAGAGACAGAAATGGCATGCCGTTGTGTAAATAAGATAATTAACATAAGGCTATTTAGTTTGTTTAATAAAAGGACAAGGTACGTAGGGGAAACACAATTGTAAGTAGGGGAAACAATAGACATGTTTCAAGCAACGTTTCTGTTATTATGACAGGATATTTATCTTTGGTAACAGACATGTTGCTAGGTCAGGAAGCAGAAGCATTCGTGAGTAGAGTGTCAAATACATGGCATTTCTGGAATTTAGGCCCATGTTGTGTAGGATGATGTTTCATTGCTGTTGTTCCCCCCCTCACTTCAAATGATCATTTGACAGACTGTGCAGGCAGCTCTGTACAGCACCATCTTTCTTTATGAAATGTGCAACCGTCCAATTCATCAGACAATTTGGAACTGGTTATTGATTCTCATTCCTACTGCTAGCTCACTTAACACCACTAAGCTAGCTAATGTTACAGCACAGCAGAGAAGGCCGCCAAAAATGTTGACATCTCTTGCAGTCATGAGCACAAGACTTTTCTCCATGAGCAGATGTATGCTTTCTTCTGTGTGGTGATACAGTTGATGGGTGTAGTTTGGTTGAAAGTAAATAGTTCCTACATGAAACTGCTCAATACAAGTTCTGTGGATTATTTTGAGTAACTGGGTCATCATTTCTGGATAGAGACATTGCTGTTGAGTTTGAGCACCTTTTTTTTTTAGATATGTTGGCACCATATACAAATTTATTTGTGATAAACAACGCACCTTTTACCCACAGCTCTTCATCTAACCAGTCTTTCACAAGGTCTGTTCCTCCCTTGCACTATTACCTTTGCAAAACGGAAATTTTCTCATGAGCATAGTGAGACATTGAACAATCTATGCCTATAACTCAGCCTTGACCACACAGACAAGATGTTTTTGTCTTGCACTTGGTATTTTGTTAGCCATAGAAATTGCATAAAATTTGCATTTCTACTTGGAACATTTGACTTCATTCTTTTTTATAGCATTATCACATTTTACAGTTTCATCCTTTTGACACCTGTGGTAAATAGGCGTACACTGAATTTGTGTTATTTTTTTTACCCATGTCTTTTTATTTGTATGGCATACAATTCCATTTACCACCACTTTAATTTAAGAATTAGGCCTAGCTTTTCGGTAACTGTCTCTCCCTGGAGAACTTATGCAGCACCCATTGGATGTGTGCATTAATATGTTTCAACACACATTATCTTGTAAAATGTATCTCATTGGCTTTCTTTGCTGTGGTGCTACAGTGAATATCCTGTTTTGTGCATGTGCCATGGAAGTAAAGTAGAAATTTGCCTGTTCTAGTTTTAGGTATCCGACTGAGAGCCTGTAGCCATGGACGGGCATGTTGCCAAAAACAATGAAAGCACTTTCCCCAGTTTCGTGGACCTGGATGACTTTCTCAACAAGCACAACTCGAACTTCATCTGGCTCCTCGTCGGTAAGTAGTCTGTGTCTGCACTGTGGGAAAAATAGGCACATCAATGGATATTTTTCTTGAAATTTCAACTTATCTGTCACATGTAAAGTGCAAACCTGTCAGCGCTGGATCAAGTTGCATTTTAGTGGCTTAGCAGCCTCATAGAAAATGTGTTATCACTTCCTTTGGTCTAAACTATGTGAAAAAATGTAGTACTTTGATTTATACCTCATATATTAAAGATATTCTATGTAGGATTTTCCTAAGAAGCGATGTATAGACTTATACAAAAATAATTTTTGTCAGTCATCACTTATGACCCAATAGAAGTGTGTGGCAGTGTATTTATCTGCAGAGACTCTGTCCTCTGCCTGTATTTTCTTATTTTCCTCCTTTTTTGCTGTTTTTGGGACGGTCCTGGGCACAGTGTGCAGGCCAAGTATAAATATTTCCTATTTGGAGGAGTGATGATATTGTTTCAGTTCCTTTCACTTAATAGGAGATTGATGAAGTCTCGATGATGTCTACACTGACACAATTGACCCTCTTTGGCCTTCACACTCATCATTTAAGATGTAGTTAAACGTTAAAGCCATAGCTATGACTCATTTGGCAAATTCTGTAGCTATGGTGGCATTCGAAATTATTTCAGTATTGGTTTATGATAAGTTCCTTTTACAAATGTGCCATGATGTTGTCTGTGAACATGCTCGCCAGCAAAATAAAAGTGAAAGCCAACCTTAGATTCACTCTCGTTTAGCGTTTTACCTCGCAGAAGTTGCTTTTTGTTTTCAGCGCTGTGTCACTTGGCTGCCAGCTGTTTAAGGTCTGGTTACTACCTTTCTTTTTAATAAAGCCCTGACTTCATTTTAGGGCTGTGGGGGAACACACCCATAAACATCCTGTCACAGAAAATAAGAAGAAAATAAAAAAAATCCAGGCAGAGTCTCTGCAGATATACTGCCACACATTTGTAATGGTTTATACGTGATGATTGAGACTTTTTGTTATTTAGTAAAATCCTGCACAGTATATCTTTAAATAAACTTAAGTTTGTTGCATGGAGCTTGATATAAAATATGGTTAAAGTGTGTAATATTACATAATGTGTTTAAAATCTCATTCTACAAAAGTATTAATTAGTTTTTGCTTTTAATGCTTTATTCGGCTGACTGTATGATAGTTTAATTGTGATTTAATTAAATTAACGCATGACTAATGATGGTTTCCAATTATTGCTCAGTCCAGCTCTCGGTGCAGGTCTCGGTAGATATCGAATGGCTCACAGAATGAAGCTGCCATCTTCTTTGTACGGGGGAAAAATAATCAAACAAAACCTTAAGTGCAGCATTAAAACCCAGCTGTCAGCCCAGATATGAAAGAATAAGTAGCTTACTACATGAATTCCAGGTGAACACATTTTCGGGTGGAATTTTTAAAAGGTTTCCAAATCTGTTACTGGTGTGACTACTACTACTGTAATGTTGCAGTAATTTCTCTGTTCATCATATCGGGAAGAGCAGCATCTGACACATTGTATTTTTACCTTATAAACAACAACGTAATTAACATATATATTTTAAGAGTTTGACTTAAAAGAGGCCAAATTAGCATCAGTGATCATATTTGAAAGTACAGGCCTACTTTACTGTTTGGTTCACAAATGCCATTGATGCAAACAAACTATTCCAAGCATCAGAAAAATGTTGTTTTGTGTCTTGTGTTATTCCTTGTATTAACAAACCTGACCACGTTGTGTTTTTGTCCTCCAGCCACCATTCTGTCCTGTGGATGGATCATCTATTTAACTTATTACAACTCCCGCAACATTGGCCTCATCCTCACCCTCATCATCAACAGACTCTACAAGGATGGCTACATCCATATTGGTGTGTTCATCAGGAGCTCTGTCACACACTGATGAATAGGGAACAGGAATGCTGCCAAAGCGCTCAGTTCAAGGCGTTAACTCAGTCTGCTGAATATTTCATGATGAGCCGGCTTCTCTCAGTGATTATCTCCATTGAGTCTGAACAGCAAACTGCAACCAACACCAGATTGAATTTCTCAACATAAAAGACACAGAGGTTCATTTAGAAAGCACCTTGAGGCCATAAATTTAAGTGTAACTCTGCAATAATTTTTTAGCAAGTGATTAGTGTCCTCCAAAAACACGCATTTCTTTACTAAAGAGTAGACCTTATCAGATGCATCTGCTCTGCAATACATCCCTGTGTATTGTACACTCCCCAAAAAATTGTGAAGTACTTTGTAATGGCATGCGTTAACGTTGAACATTTTATCAGTAAATTGACAAATTTATAGCAAAGTATGTTGAAAGAAACGTGCAGCTAACTGGCTGTGAGTAAATAGGAAGTGCAAGGATAATTACCAAGCAGCATTAAAATCTAATGATGGCAGCCTGGCTTAGTTAACATCTCTTTGCCAGCATGTGTTGCTACAAAGTGAGCAGTCACCCATGTGCCCGCTAATCTATTTTTAAAAGTTTGTTGGGTTTGGAAAAAAATAGACTCAAACATAAAGGGGACCTATTATGCTCATTTACAGGCTCATACTTGTATTTTGGGTTTCTACTAGGACATGTTTACTTGCTTTAATGTTCAGAAAACACTTTATTGTCCTCATACTCTCTGTGCTGGAACACCTGTATTCACCCCATGGATGTAATATAAGATGTAGATACTGGACCCCAAAGTGGCACCTATTCAGTCCAATGGAGGTGCTCGCCCTGCGCACACGCTAAAAACTTTCTAGCTTCCAGGTTTACTTCAGAGGCATGCAGCCCACTCAGTATGCACAGTAGTGTTTCTCTCTCTGGCCCCGCCCACAAGCTCCCATACAGCTCATAAACTTTCCATTGTGAGGACGTTGCAGATTTTTTCAAATTGCTTTCCTCAGCTAAAGGAAAGTTTTACAAATATTAAATCTCCATGGATCAAAAACTCATAAAATAGAGTCATAATTGACCTTGTTTGAAGTTCAAGGAGTCCTGTCAACAGTTTTACAGACATCTATTTTATAATTGTGGTCTATGGGAAAATGCTTTTTGGGCTGCAAGGGATTTTTTTTTGCTGCAATACTGGAAGTGGCCACTTAGCTGCGCACCTCAGGGCCTAATTGATCTTCTGTCTGTAAGGCTTTGTTCTAGCACTTGTCTCGTCCCTCCCCTCTTGAAAAAGCCCAGTCTGCGCTGATTGGTCAGTGTTTCGGGGTCTGTCATATCTTCTTTGCATTGTTATCACAGCCAGGGAATGACTGTAACAGAGATTAGCAGTACTTTCTGCTGTAACAAAGTATAGATAATGTTCCAGCAGGAATATGATCCGGAATCCGTGCATTAGCATGCAGCTACATGTAGCAGTGTACTTTCAGATGTGGAATGACTGTGACGGAGTATAGCAGTACTTTCTACTAGGAAAAACTGAACCAATATCTTCACAAACGGACATGTACCAGTAGGAATATATTCTGAAACTGGGGAGAAATTACTAACGTTGGCAAACAAGATTGCATATTTCCCTGACACTAGTATGCAGCTGCATGTAGCAGTGTACTTGCAGCCTAGGAAGGACTGTAATGGAGAATAGCGGCACTTTCTACTGTGAATAATCAAACATAAAATCTTCACAAATGGTCATGTTCCAACAGCAATATGATCTGAAACCAGGAAAAAATTAACAACATCAGCAAATAAGATTACATTTTTCCCGATGCTAGCGTGAAGCTAAATGTAGTAGTGTACTTGCAAGCTGGGAATGACTGAAATGGAGTATATCAGCACTTTCTACCATGAAAAATGGAACCAACATCTTCACAACCGGACATGTTCCAGCTGATGTTGTAGCCATGTAGCAGTGTAGTCATGTAAATACTTGCAGTAGCTTGCCTGGAGATGACCATACAAAGAAAAATGTCACAAGCTGACATCAGCTTGTCTTAAAAGTAGACAAAACATTAGAAACAAAGTATTCAAAAGGAACTGAAACTTGAGGTTTTTACTCACACGGATTACTTTTATATATGTTAACCTCGTTATTTGAAACTTTGGCCACATATTTAACATAAACATCTGCCATATTAACATTATATAGACAGAAAATAAGGAAAAGCACAATAGGTCATTGTTTCTCTTACTAGGGAAGGCACTTGCAAAAAAACACACATTAGGGCACAAAAGCTTGGAATAAACAGAAGAAGAGCAAAGCCTTCATAACAATCAGCACAGATTTGAGTTGACTTTTTAGACACTGTAATCTGTTGTGCAGGTTTGAACGTGCTTGAAGGTATGTGTGTCATTGCCAGGCCTGAGTTGAGTAAAAATTCTTGCGCAGACTGACAGGAAGACACTGACCCAAACAAGCCTCCTAGTTAGGGGAACTGAGTTACACATTCTGTCTTCAGCCAGACAGAGAAAAAAGTCAGAAGTACTCCAAACATGAGGAAGTGTCAGCTGAGATGGTCACAGTTAAACCACTCGAAACAGAGAAAGACATGTTATGAGCCAAAAAAGATTAATAATGAAAAGATGATGTTGAGTCTTCCTCAGCGACAGACTCTGACCTACTTGTTGTACAATTAGATCCTAATTAAGATTATTTTTCCTCAATGAGAAGAGAAACAAGGTGATTAAATATTGCAGCGACAGCCAGACGGTTTTTGTTTTTACCAGCGCTCATACAAGCATCTAATTGCATCTTTGTTCAACATTTTAATTAGCTGTTTTGTTGGCTTGAAGTCTCACCACTGTGATCAAATTCAAATTTGGCTTACACTTTGTAATCATACAACTGTATATAACACTACTGCACTGTTAAGTCTATGGATATATTTTATTTGAACTTTGGTGTCCGACCCGTCCACAGGCTCCTTCTCCTTCTCTGTGCTGTCGGGGAAAGTCATGTTCAGAGATGTCTACTACATCAACCAAGACATGTCTATCAGGTAATCTGACCTGTGCTGCACTGTTAGCTTCTCATCTCCTCCTCTATAATCTTATAGCTTGCTCACTGATTGATTATTTTTCCTCTGTGTAACAGGATACAGGATGGCTTCCTCATATTTCGGTGGTGGAAAATGTATAACCCAAAACAGAAACAGCATGGTAAGTAATGTGATATTTATTCTTAGGGAAGCATAATTTAATTAGCCTGTTACTGTGATTAATGCAGCTTAAATGAGCTTTCCATGTACTTGAAGTCATTTCTTTTAACTGTGAAGGCCTAGTTTGATCATCATATTAATTTATAGTCCCATATATATAATAATGTAATATTAGGCCTGTCAAAATGATCACATTTTTGACTTATCGTACGATATATGGAAATGATTTTGATCATTTTGCTGACCTTGATATTGCTTGTTGTGTTTACATGTGTGTTTGTTTACGTACATTTTTAAAAAAATCTCTCTCCACCCGTCTGTTTGATTGAGTCTAAAGAAAAATAAAACAACAAATCAAAGACAACACAGTGCAGCTTACCGGTAGCCCGCAGCTGCGATTTTGAAGTGGAAGAGCCATATTTCTGATAGTCGTAAGCTTGCTAACCTCTGGTAACAAGCCCAAAAGTCAGTCTTTTGTATTTTTACCCACCAACAACTTCATCCTCCACTCCATGAATCCACCAGAAAACCACACAGCTCCATCTTCTGTTGATATGTGCTACCTATTAAGATGTACTACGTCACACTTTTTTACAGTATGAATGGGTTAAGTGGTGGTGTAATATAGAATTATAGCCTACTACAGTGGGAGGATTATTGGATATGGGATATTGCTCTATCGAAATGGGCTACCCCTGAAATCTTAAATAAAGATGTTACAATGAAGTATCAAAATATGCTCCCCATTTTCTTATAGTACACATACCCTTTTTGTAATCATTTTTCGACAGGGTAGCAAGATTCTGCTATCAATTTGCGCTACAGTAGCATTTTTCAACAAACAGCATAGATTGACACTGGATTGTGGCGGTAACTGTGTTCCCGGAGTTTTGAAGTTTGTCTATTAGTCGCAGTATGCATCACTTGGTTTTGTTTTTGTTGGCCAAATTTTATATTAAAAGGATGTTTTAATACAAAGCTGATTTTCAACCAGCTTTGTATAAAACAACGTGGTCCCAGTGAAACGCTGCCAGATGTATTTCTGCATTTTCATATTGCCCGCCACCCATGCCGACACCGCGCGCACAAAGAGTATAGAAGTGGATCAAGAGACACTCCTGCCCCCGTCTGTCTCTCTCAAACTCAGACCAAACTCTGATCAAATGTTTAAACTAACCAATGCTGATCGAAAATAAACCAAGATTATGTAACTGCACTGCCAATTTCTTGCCTAAAGTTTTCTTTAGAAACAAATTTTAGTGCCCTGTTGAGCTGTAATAACAAGAGTCTATGACAGTTAAAATGGAGGCCAAAATAACTTTGATCAAACGGTAAAACTAGGCTGTGCTGATGAAATACAAACCAAGATTCTGTTACTGAGTTGATCATTCCTCAGATGTTTTCAGAAACATGTTTTAGCTTACTTTTTAACCATAATATGAGATCGTTTGTTGCCAGTCATCCGCCATTGTGTCAAACAAAACTACCAGCGTGAGCATTTATCGGTCTGGTGTGGTGCAGTGTACTCTGGTAGTTGTAGGTTTTCTACCGCTTGGGCAAAAAGCCACACTCCTTTTCCTCCGTTTTCTCTGGTCATGCAGCACCAATTTCAAAAGTATTGGTGCCTTTCTACTGTTGACAGCCCAGTTTTATGAATACACCATTTTCCAGCTGTAAAACACTTCTTTAAGTCTCAAACTGAGCAATTTGAGCTACTCCTATGAAGATACTATAGTTTTATATATTCTTCCCTGTATATCAGTGACATAAAATTGTCTCAGAATGACAATAATATTGTTTCTCACAGTTTCTGGGACGATATATTGTCCAGCAAAAGTAGTTATTATGACACACCTTTATAGTATAACCTTTAATGAACCAGTTATGGAGGGAAAATGTCAACATAAGTTCTGAGTTTGCTCTCTGTCTCTCTTTACCAGACCCCAAGGCAGAGACCAGGCTTTACGTGACAGTTAACGGCTTTGAGTTCCACGTCTACAACCGCACCGACCTCTACGCCCGACTGCAGGAGACCTTCGGACTGGACCCTACACTCATAACACCCAAAAAAGATGAGGAGAGGGGAAGAGAGGACAGGAACAAGACCCTAGAAAGGTACAACAGGCCTCAGCTAACAGCTTCTCCACATATTCAGTGTTAGGGCTGTTTTGGGGAAAATTAAACTGCAGCATTGTTTTTTTTTTAAGTTTGTTAAGTAGAAGTAAAACTTCTGTTTGACTAAGTACTTACAGTATGTTGCTTTTTTTAAGCTGTCTTACCTCAGGATGATGCATATTTTTTAATAAATAATTCACAAATTGAAGTGGTAAACAGTCCCCCCTAAAAAGCAGGAATCAGCAATTTCCCATCAGAGATGATTGATGAATGGATATTTGATGACAAGCCATCTGAAAAAGCTGCATGAATGCTCCTCTGTTATCACCAAATGCATTTGAAGTGTCAGCACAGAGGAGAGCTGTTGTCATTTCCCACTGACAGCCAAATTAATTGTGCTGAATGGAAATGTAGCACTTTTAAATTGTTGTAAGACTGAATGCCTTCTGGTCCCTCTATAGTGTCAACATCAAAGCTGAGAGTCCAGACCACACATCATCTTGGCGCTCCCTCATTCCTGTCATCAAAGTTAACATCAGCACTGTAAGTACCTCACAAATTCAACAAAAAATGTTTGGACTTTGGTCAAGGGACTAAGAGAGGCAGCAGCTTTAAGGTTTTGAGGCCTTGTTTCTTTATTGCGTGTGTGTTGTTCTCTTGTAGGGTCGTTTGGCTTTTGGGAACCACTACCTCCCCCAAACTCTGTGTGTGAACTTTGAGGATGCCTTTCTGACGTACGCCACCAAGCCTCCATCCAGCCACCTGGACCAGTACATGCACATTGTCAAAGGCTCCCTGGAGAATGTGCGCGTCATGCTGGTTCCCAGTCCACGCTACCTTGGCATGCAGAATGATGAGTAAGTCCAGCTCACTTACTGATGAGGAAACATTGCTTATTGACCTATTTTTAATATTAATGTGAGAGTTGCTGTGAAATCAGCTGGTAGTGAAAGAAGCGTTGCTGTTTGAATCCAAGGGTGGAATTCATATTGGATTGAATAATGTAACAGACTATGAAAATTTGGTATTTATTTATTCAAAACAATTTCTGAAACTCGTAAACATCATCTTTCAACTTACGTTGTTGTCAGTATTAAACCTATTTAGAGATAATGCTCTTGCCTGAAGAATAATAACTTCAAAATATCCTTTGCCACTCATTTTTGAAGCGTACCATATTACTGTAGAAAATGAGATCATTATACAGTTTGAAATGGATAATTCTGTGCACCACTCTCCCTGTGTTTCTTCCTATATATCTTGCACCGTGGAATGTATGGTGTGGAATCTTAAACACAAGGCAGAGGACTCGCCCCATATTCCTCTGCTTGTATAAAAATTGGAGTATAATAATATTATATTAAAATTAGTGTTTTGTGCCACATTTGTAAAAAAGTAAATTACAAATAAAAAGTTTTATTCATATTCATGATTTGCTCAAAACATTCAAGTACTTTTTACTGCTCTTATTAGAAGACTCCACTTTTAATTTGATGAGTACAGTAGCTGCAGTTTTTGGAAAGCTATAGGCTATTGGATATAGACTATAGATCTGGAAGTATATATCTGAATTGGACAGTTGATAATTTTAAAGCAACACTTCATGTTCCAAATGACCATTTTCATGTTAGTAACTCACTCAGTGTTATGTAAAATTAGTGAAGAAAACTTTGTTTTTCTTGCATGCCTCCATAGTGAACAAAGAATCCAAAATCTGAGAAAATTCTTGATAAATTGAAGTTTGTGGGGTCTGCATTTAAAAACAGCAAAACTATATTAAAACATCCATTTACAAACTGTCACACAACTCATACAGTATAATCTTTATCTAGTCGTATACTCTAAACTGTTCTGTTTTTAACACTTCCGCAAAAAAAACCAAAACACAGGTGCTCTACTTGTCTTTGTGTGAGACTGTTTATGTTTAAAATAGTAAGAATTTAGTTAAAATGTATGAGTTTAGGAAGTTCTGAGCATATGACTGGATAAATGAGCCTTGGATTATACTGTTGTGTAAAGACCCTGACACACCAAGCCAATGGTCGGCCATTGGTCAGTGTTGGGCGTCTGTTATCCTAGTCGCTGCAGTGTATCCTGGCCCCTGATTTTTTTATTTTATTTTTGGTGGTTTCAGCATGTTGAGTCAGTGACGGTGACAGCACAGCCTGTCGGTGAATTAAATCACTCTGATTGGCAGTTCAGCTCAGTGCACGAGAAGAGAAACAGGAGTGAGGAAAGTAAACAAAGAGCTAAAGTCAAAAGGGAGTGAGACAAAAACACACTTGTTACTCAAAGAGATAGTGCACCTGAAAATGAAAATTCAGCCATTATCTACTCACCCATATGCCGAGGGAGGCTCAGGTGAAGTTTTAGAGTCCTCACATCACTTGCGGAAATCCAACGGGAGAGGGGGTAGCAACACAACTCCACCTAATGGAAGCTTACGGCGCCCCAGATTCAAATGTCCAAAAACACATAATTGAAACCACAAAATATCTCCATACTGCTCGTCCATAGTGATCCAAGTGTCCTGAAGCCCCGACATAAAAAGTTGTTTGGAAAAACGTCATTTGAACTCTGTTTTTCCTCATTGTAGCCTGTAGCTCTAACTGCCTCTCTGTGCACCGCACTCATGTGTTTGTGCTTGCGCAAGACCGTGAGACATGGGCACCGCGTTCGTGTGTGTTCACATGCTTTTGCTTGTCTCGTGCACACATGAGCACAGTACACAGAGAGAAAAATGAAAATTCTTGGCCATCAGCTTTTCCCTGAGGGGAAATTAAATTTTTTCACTCTTGTTGTCAATTACACACAGGTGTGAACACACACATGCACAAACAGGACCTATACATGCACAAAGTGGAGAGATGTCAGAGTGAGGGGGCTGCCTTGGTCAAGTGTCCCAAGCAGTTGGGGGGTTCGGTGCCTTGCTCAAGGGCACCTCAACAGTGCCCAGGAGGTGAACTGACACCTCTCCAGCTACCAGTCCACGCTCCATATTTGGTCCGGACGGGGACTTGAAAAGGCCCTCCGGTTCCCAACCCAAGTCCCTATGGACTGAGCTACTCTCGCCCAAGAACCTGGCTTTCATTGCTGCTGGTTGTTTTGGTGTGTCCAGGCCTGAAGAGTTTGTCGACAGATGTTTTGATAAAGTTTTGTAGTTGTTAAACACAGCTCCCTTTGCTACAATTCATGAAGAATATTCACGTTTTTTGGATTCTTCCTTCAGAGTTTTTTTCCTAAATTGAGTGTAACATGTGGTGATTAATTGATATACAGATGATCATTGGAGGGGTTTAGTATTGCTTTTTTACCAGTGATGTTGGCAGAATGTTTGAATAAGACATGGCCTTTTCTCCGCTCTTATTTTTTACATAACAGTTTTAATTGTATTGCATTAAAAGCAGAGATACCATAAACCATTATCTGCACTTAAGTTAAGTGAAACGACACAGAGAGTCAAATTGCATTTACCCTCTGTGATTAAGGAGTCACCCTCAATATAAACTTGGCAGCTGTAGCCTTTGGAAAAAGCCATGAGTGATTTCAACCTCCAACAGTCCTTGATGTGTCTTAAAGCTTTATTGGATCGTCCAGTGAGATAAAGCAAACATATGCAAGAGGAACGCCACTGCATTTATAAAATTTAAAGAGTCTTCATGCCAGAGTCCAGCTTCAGTGTGGACTGAATATTTAATTCATGCTTTGGTACCTTTTAGGTTCCTGCTAACCTGCTGTGACCCGACTTATAATTAATTCTAACCTCTGCATGAAATCTGTACTGTGCCTTTAACCTGTGACCTTGTGGATTTCTTATCTAGACCTCCCAGACTGATGGGTGAAGGCTTTGTGGTCATGCAGTCCAACGATGTTGACATCTACTATTACCAGGATGAACCCGGTATGCTCATGCACACACAAAATCTGAAAATAGTAACAAACTTAAAACAATGCAAAAAAAAAAACCTACTGGGAAACTGTCTTTTCTTTGAGGTAACATTCAGAATTGCCCATAATTGGGACATACTGTATTTTGCTGTCTAACAACCTTCTTTGTTTCAGTGCAGCAGAAAAATATGAGAATGTTTGCTAGATGATTATGAAGGAGCTGTAGTGAAAGAGTTTTGATGAGCTTTTCGTACACATCTGTATTTTTGTTTAGTATTTGATGTCAGAGTCATCTAAGGCTTTAAGGCTGGGTTACACCATCAAG
The DNA here is from genome assembly GCA_035609425.1 of Epinephelus awoara. NCBI lineage: Eukaryota > Metazoa > Chordata > Actinopteri > Perciformes > Serranidae > Epinephelus > Epinephelus awoara. Next base: position 30,859,319 of record CM069309.1, read on the forward strand.
GATTAAGTTTAAAACCAGATTACACTGTTCCCATGGTCATTAAATTCCTGGAAAAGTTATGAAACTAGAAAAACAGTCTTCCAGACCTGGAAATGGTTTGGACAGAATGTTTTGAAAAAGTTTTGAATTCACATCGTTTTGGCTGTTGTGCAAAGTATGTTCATGATAATCCCGAAACGAGTCAAAGGTTACGTGAAATACGTTCCGTGTATTACTTATTTAATGTCTAGTGTTGTGAGCATAGACTGTATATATATAGATGGACGGCATGTCTCCTCTCACCTCAACTGTACAGAAGTGAAGCTAAAATATCCTAGTTATGGCCGTTTCCATCTTGTTCATTCAGAGCCAGCGGTATTAAATTTCCTGCCCGTGGGGTGTCGGTAGCGTAGTGGATAGTGCCAGTGCCCCATGTACAGAGGCGGTGCCTTGCTGCAGCGGTCGCAAGTTTGACTCCGGCTTGCCACCATTTCTGCATGTCACCCCCTGCTCTCTTTATCACTCCCCTTCACTCTGTCCTATACAATAAAGGCAAAAAAGCCCAAAAAATAATCTTTACCAAAAAAAAAAATCTCCCATCCATACACCTGTCTGACCAATCACGAGCAGCACCCCTGAATGCAAGCCCTCCGATTGACTCACACAGTTCTCAATCATGTTGTAAAATTGCTATTTTATAGCATTAAATAACTAATTAAAACCAAACTTACTAGATAAACAAACACTTGAACATACAGCAGCATGATAAAAACTACCATCCATCTTTGGGAAAAATGTATTTGATGTGTACTACCTGTGCCCCATCCGCTTACATGGGGAGGGTGGGCTTTATGATTTTACACTGCAGCCAGCCACCAGGGGGTGATTGAGATATTTTGGCTTCACTTTTGGGGAGCTGTCATGTCGTCCATTCTTCTGTACAGTCTATGGTTGTGAGGTGTGACCGCTGAAATGTCACTAGTATCATGTAATACACATTGGCTTATGCATCTTGCTGGTGACAGAATTGTGTAATGAGCAAGTCAAGCTAGCAAGGGCAAGCAGTTTGCTTATCAGAAAATTTCCTGGGAATTGGGTGTTAAATAAAGTATGGATTTCGAATCAGAATTATGATTCATTGCTGAAGAGAGAGAGGCCGATCCTAGCCCCACTGAATTGAGGCTCTGCATCAAAACTTTTGACATTGGCAACCTAGGGAAGCGGCTCTGGTCAGCCATGCTACAGGGGAAAAAAGCATTCAGACAACCAAATTCCCTCTCAGTAGACTACCAGGTTGTGCACATATTTCATGCCTACTGTAGCCAGGCCAGATAATGTTACTACTTCTACCAGCATGACAAGCATTGATGTAGCTGCAACTTGAATTCACACGCAACCAATACATTTCTGCATCCAGTGACCTCCCTTCCTATTTCAAACTTCTTAGATAGTCATGGAAACGTGTAAAATATTGAAAAGTTAAAGAAAGTTTTGAAAATACATTGGTTAAAATGTATGAGATTAAATTGTAACTTTAAATCATGTTGCATCAAATTTAAAACTAAAAATGATTAATCATAAACCTCTCTTGAAACATCATTTTTACTCTAAATCTGAGATGAAATTAAATTCTGTTGCACCAACACTTTAAACTTCAGCTTAAAATGTGATCTGTTATTAACTTTGAGCTTACACTTGAGGAGGTTTTGCTTTTAAATTTGTTGCCTTTTTGAGATGGATTAAGCAAAAATAAATCAAGTTCCTTGAAGAAAGTTAAGGGACAGACTCAACTCAATTGAGTTTTATGTTGCTCTCGAATTTTTCAAAACTCTGGTTCAGCAGGGAAACTGTTACAGAGCTAAACGGGAAGATTGGATCAACTGTCAAATGTGGCAGTGAAAGACATGCAGCTGTAAAACCAATGCTCCAACTCCTGGCAGCCTGAGATTGTATTCCTCCAAGAGTTTCCAAAGGGCAGATAGGGACCTGTTAGGCTCCACTGTCTGCTTGTCAGCGGAGTGTCGAGGGGAATAGCAAATCTGAAGAACTAGTATGTCTCTTCTCTCTAACAAGGGAGACAGCTGCTGGATTCTCTGTTTAATGTTGGTTTACATCAATAAACCTGGGTTTAATAAAGGGAGATTCGATTTTAATTGTGCAACAGTGCTCTGCTTAATTTTAAATCTGGATTCACTCATTGTAAACCTAGTTTTGCTAAGATTAGAACTAATCAATCGTTGTTGATGCAGCCCAACCTAAATCTGTCTGTGTGTGTTTTGGTGTGTGTGCAGGTTTGGTGCCTGTGGAACAGGAGGGTGGGGAGGAGGCAGAGACATGCAGTGAGGGCGATAAGCTTCAGGACCTGCCTCCATGTTGGGGTCTAGATATTGTCTGCGGAAAAGGAACCGACTTCAACTACGGCCCCTGGGCAGATCGTCAGAGGTGAGTAATGATCATGCACAGACACACAAAATCTTTTTTTTTTTTTTCAATTTTTTTTCAATTTTTTTTTACAAGAAATCTCTTGAAAGTCTGAGCACAGTTTGGTGCATATTACATTAAAAAAACTGAATTTATTGACAACTAGTATAGATGTGAGAAGAACACCGGAGCAATTGCAAAAATTGTTGAATGTCACTTTTACACCATAACATGGGAAAAAAGAGGTCCAGGTTGAGAAATATAGAAGTTCCTCTTAAATTCATAAAACATAGCTCTGGTCTTATTTCTTTTGCATATAGTGAAACAGTACAGCAAGACAAATACAATGTAGTAGTTGCACAATAAGTGTGTTCTAGTCAGGTCAGAATAAGACTTTAGAGTTGGGTTTTACAGATTCAGTGTTGCATTTACTTGAGCTCTTCCCTCTCTTAGGGACTGTCTGTGGAAGTTCTTCCTGCCGGCTGACTACCAGGACATGAAAGTGACCGAGGTCGCTCAGCCGGGAAAACCCAGGCAGATCCAGGCCTTCGAGCTCCGCATGAACATCATCGCTGACGCCACCATCGATCTGCTCTTTACCAAAAACAGGGTGACTCTTGCTCCTGTGTGCTTTCTCCCCTCTCTCTCCTTTTCTTTCTTTCTTACCAACCTCTGTGATCTCTCTCCCTCTCCCTGCTGCTCCTCTCGTCTTTGTCTTTGTGCCTCATCATGTTTTAGCTATCGATATCGGTTCATGTTTTATGCTTTTTCAAATTTTCATCCTGGAGCAGTGCAGGGATTTTCACAAAGCTGAGTATGTGAAGTGCATACTAAACATCAACATAAATGCATGTTGAATAAAAACATAAAATGGCTAGAGTCAGGGAAAATTGTCATGTTATTACCTCTTTTGAACGTATTTCAGTTCACATTATGTGACTCTGTTTTATTCTTTCAGCAATAAAGCTCTCTCTTTAATTATTTGACAGCTTTTGTGACGGTTCTGTTTGCTCTCTCTCTCCCCCATGCTCTGTCTTCATCCCTGTTACTAGGAAACCAATGCCATCCATGTGAATGTAGGTGCAGGCTCCTACCTGGAAGTCAACATCCCCATGACTGTGGGAGAGAATGGTAAGTGTGTGTTTCCAGGAAAAAAAGTCTCCTAAAATGCCAGCACTTGGCTCAGTTGCCACAGCAGATGTCCCACTGGCTCACGGACAGATCGCATATAGAAGCACTTGTCAACTCCAACAGTTTTCCATCATTTCTTTATGATCTGTTCACTGACTAATGGCTGAACAACAGACACGATAAGCAGCTTTATCAAATGTCAGAGTGAACCTATACTTCAGGATGTCATAAAGTGTTGTACAATGAAAACTGAAGATTTTTCAAGCTGCTCATAGCAACTTTGGATCTTTTTATATTTGACATTTATATTTTCTTTGGAAATATAAAAAACCCAATTCATTGTGGTAAACAAATTTAGATGATTTCTATTTTCTATGGAAGATGTCATCAAATTTTGCAGTTTTCTTTCAGATTTTCTTATTTATTGAATCATGAATTACATATTATTTAGGCCCACTACTGAGTCTTTTTAGATTGTAGCAAACACCAGAATATCTGAAGATATTGATGCGTTGAACAGGTGACAGTCTGTGGTCATTCTCAAAACACACTTCTGTCACGCACTTCAAAAGCAACTTTCAGTAATTTATTTTACGAAACGGGGGAAACAAACATGAACAAAAATGGTTCCATAATTCATATTAAATTTAAAAGATAACGAAAAAACGGCTACAAGTGAGAGGGAATAGTGAGAAGTGGTCAAACCACAGAAGCTGCTCTTACCTTGGCAGGCACCCTGCTGCTCAAGGGTATTTTTACGGGTTGTCTATTTTTGTTTTCTCTACCTGTGGCCCTTAAACAGTTAAAATCTCCATAGAATTGTGTAAAGAAAAAAAAAATTGTTAGTATTATAATACCAGAGGCAATGCGATGAGGGAGAGCAGCCTTGTAGGTCTTTTTACGTTTCACATTAAAATAAATCAATCAAATCAGTGCATCCTGCAGGTAAAATGATCCTACTAATTAATTCAGTACTAGTTAACAGCCTATACACTTCCAAACCCTGCATAACCTACAATTGCATTATCAACCTGCAAAACCCAGGACACACACAGTGGAGCTTGCAGCAACCACACACTGCAAATACACTCTGCAAAAACCCCTGCTCCACCCGTGACGTGTCATGACCGAGCCCCATGTATTTCAGCTCCAATGTGTAAAAACTTTATAACTTATAAACTTATAAATGAGTGCAATCTGTTCAAAAATAATTCAAATGAATCCCTCATTGAACCAGAGGCAATGCGATGCAGCAGAGCAACCTTATGGGGTTTTTTACATTTCACATTAAAGTAAATCAATCAAATCAATGCATCCTGTTGTTTAAATGATCCAGTTACTGGACTCCACACTTGGCAAACCCAAGTACACACACAGTGAATAGGGCAGAAACCACATGCCTCAAATACAAAGTCTGTGTAGCATGTTAAAAAAAAAAAAGCTCCACCCAGCCTACATGACGAGTACACACAAACTAATACGAACAATGCGTGAGCTTTGTGCTGTATCTCTACATCAGGTAAGCAGAGCATGTGGCTGTGACTAATTATTGTATTAATATTTTACATTTTCACGTTAAAAACATATAGGATCTTCTTCTATATCTTCTTCTTATATTGTGAGCTATGTAAGTGACATTAGAAACATGCAGTATTGCAGAGATCGAGAAAAGCCTAGTATGTCAAAATTGGCATGAGACTGAAAGAAGTCCAAGACATCATGAAGTGAACAAGACTGCATTGACTTTATAACACCTTGAATTAAGGACCACAGGGAATGTCTTTGTTTAAAGTTCTCTGTTTCCCTTTGTCTGCTGTTAAACCATGTGCACAGTTTGTAAAGTCAGTAAACTTTGTAAACTCTTCTATATGAGACTCCATTGTTAAGGTTCATCAGTCCACAGCTCGTGGGTTAAGTGAGGTTAAAGTCAGTATTGAAATTTTCCCCCATCATACAGTAATACAGACTAAAGATCAAGTAAAGCCATCAGATATTAGATTTAAAACCATATCCAGAATAAAACAACTGACTTCAGGGAACCCTGACATTCTCAGCACTGATAGTAGGAACGTGTGATAATTTATTGCACTGAGCAGATAATATTATGTCAGTCATCAGTCAGTGCTCTCCTCCGTCTCCAGAAATGTAGTTAACAGAAGCAGCTTTTGCTGGTAAATGACATTATTTGCAAGAAGTTGGGCCTAGCTGTGGGTTTTGAGAATTGATGGCCCTGCCTTTCTGTCTCTCTCCTCTGCCCTCAGGCTACTCTCCTACCATCAAAGGCCAGCTGCTTCACGTGGACACCACCAGCAGTATGCAGTACAGGACTCTTCTGGAGGCTGAGATGCTGGCTGTAAGTAGCAGGCAGCTATACAAGAAGCTTTTTAGTTGACTTTTTGGACAGAAATTTGAATAATTGTCCCTTCTTGATTGACTCATGATTTAAGGGAAAGTTAAGTAAATGCACTGTCAAACTTGCATACACATACTCCGTGCTCTGTAACACCATTTTCCTGCCTCTAACTGTATTTCAGTTTCACGTCATAGCCAGCTACCCTCGGGTGTGGAACATGCCTCAGTCGTGGCAGTGTGAGATCGAGGTATACAAGGCCACCTACCACTTCATCTACGCCCAGAAAAACTTCTTCACCGGTGAGTCCTCCAGTAAACAGATTGAATGACTAACATTTAGCACATAACATTTTAACAGTGAAATGTATGAAAACTAACAGGAAAAAAGGTTCACTTCATTGACGTTTCTTCTTTTCAGATTTGATCCAGGACTGGGCAAGTGACAGCGCCCCAGACATCTACTCCTTTGTGCCCTATTCATGGAAGTTCAAGGTCCTTTTCCACCAGTTTGAGATGATCTGGGCGGCAAACCAACACAATTGGATCGACTGTTCCACCAAGCAGCAGGAGAATGGTAAGAAAGATGTTCTTCAAGATGCATATAACCAAATGATCTGCATCTATTGAATAGTCTAACTGAATTCTAAACTGTCAGGTTGACATGAATGTTTTCTGCTCTAAGTAAAATTGTAGATTAAAGGTTCTTTATATTACTGTCAGAAAAATATTTGTTATTAACTGTAGTAGTTACTGTAGTGTTTGGTGTGTACTGCAGTCAGCATCCTGCTGCTCACGCTCCGTAGGCATAGCTCCATACCATCTGGGCATCGGCCAAAAACAGCGTTGTGACATACACAAGACTCAACATCGACTGGCATTGTGTTGATAGAATGGTAGAAAATACATTAGATTCATGTATAGAATTACATTACCATTTGGACCATCAGCTGCATAGTACTAACTAGCTAGCCATTTGTAAATTACTCTGATGACTGACGTTACAGTAAGGTCGTTGGCTGCCCAGCTAGCAGTAACTTAGCTAGGCTGCATGATCTATTGTTTGCTGCTTTGTAACGTTGGCTGATAAAATAATTTGGAAAGCAGCCCAAGGAGTCTGGATGAATAAACTGCCATCATCCATTCAGTACATCAAAAACTACACAAATTAATGATTTTTGAAGTAAATACATTATTTTTTGACCGCACACCTGAATTAAATAAAAAAGCTTTATGTTCAGTGAATGAGAATAAAAACTTCTATGGTACGATAAAGTGATTCAGTAGTTTTGCAGTTTTACAGCATATTATATCTTTATATATACTGCATCATTACTATTAGCACTAATGCAAAAAAACCCCAAATAGGGATCCATATCTAGCCATGAAAGCAATCATTAAACATCATCCCTCTTTAACACTGGCAGCTGATGTCCATGACAGGAGACTTTGACTGTATCAAATCATGATATATTGTATATACAGGATATACTCCGCTTAATCCCTGGGCAGGACCGACTAATCAATTGCATTATTGATTTCCCATAGTGTACTTGGCAGCATGTGGCGAGACGCTCAACATAGAGTTCACTTTGCCTTTCAATGAGTTTGTTCCCACCACCTGCCATACCCGCTTCAGCTTAAAGGTAAGTCAGACGTTAGGTAAATATGATTTGTTCCAAAAACAAATATTTGCTTTTTTATTTAAATGTAATTGTAAAGTGTTTTATTTTCTGTCTGGAAACCATTCCTACAGATGTATGACAAGCTACGCCTATGTCCTGATTCAATATGTATTGGAAATTTTTAAGTATTGCACTTTGATATTTAGATTTCTGGCAGTTTTTGTTGACTTTTTAACACTAAACCATGGGAAAAGTTGAATCATACACTTCTAGAGATGGAATAACATCAGACATATTCACAAAAATGATGCACATCTCATGTCAGTCAGTCTTTCTGACGGTTATCTCAGCAGCATCATATACCGCATAGAGAACAAATTAATAGCTTTGTTTATGGTGCTATTTCCAGCAGTTTTATTCCTGTGAAGCACTTTGTGACCTTGCACTGTGAAAGGTGCTATATTAAATATGCTTGACTCACTTACTTGCCAAAATGTATATTAAGTCAGGACAGTATATCACTAGCATATCGATATTGTGAGATGAGACCTATTGCCTTTTCCTGGTTCTAAAGGCTGCATTAAAGTAAAGTAATGTAATTTCTTGAACTTACGAAATTGTTCTAGGTATTCTATTAATTTCCTTTACCCACTGAGTCATTAAATCCACATTACTGAGGGTTATTTACAAAAGATATCATTTTGTTAGTATTTTGTGAAAGTACCAACAGTAAACCCTACAATATCGTGGAAGCTTTGGAGACAGTAGCAGCTGTAGCAGCGCCCCAACACCGGGGGTCACAGCAGGCTGGGTCTGAGCTTTGTAGTCTGTAACGGCAGCAACAGAAAATTTGCTAGCCGGGTGGAGAGTTTGTGCTGGCTGAATTTGAGTTTGCTACAGTCTTAAGGTCCATGTCCTCAGACTGTCCACCACTTTTTCTTTCTCACTTTGGCTTTGTTTTCCTTGAAACAGATAGGACATCACGTTACTCAAAGATTTCCACAATAAAAGCAGTTACTTCTATCCACTGCCATAATCACATTAAATTGATCCAGGCATTTAAAAATGGATTCAAAACCATTAAAAAGAAAAATTAAGATACTAATGTGAATCTATTTTTTTCCCACCCCCAGTATGCATACTGTGCTGATTCACATGTGAATGCTTTGACACCTTCTATTAAAATGTGTGGGTATATGTGCTTTGTCCCCCCCCCCAGGCAGAGGACACAGACATGCGACTGTCCCTGCCAGAGTGCCACCCGAGCCGCTACCCCCTCCTTACCCTGGCCAAAGACTACCAGAATGTCAAGCTGCCCCCAGACATGTTCATGCCAGGGGAGAACCAAGGTGCTCCCCCTCCCAAACCCACCAAGTCCCGCTGGAGAAACATCACCCACGCAGAGTGAGTTAAACCTGGCAATGAGTTCTCTCTGGTTGTGGGCAAAAAGTGAGCGTTTTAGCAAAGAGCAGAATGACTCATCATAGTAACACTGACTTAGATCAGTACTTGGGTAAAAATGAAATGTTGCCAAGGTAGTGGGCGGTAATTTCAAGTAAATGGACCACTAACCTTCACTTTTTATGCTTTGCTTAGTTCAGTAGTTGCTGCCTCACTTGATTTTAAGTGAAATGCAATAGCCTGTTTAATAGGGCTTTTTTGGTGTCCATTATTTGAGATAAAGATGAGAGGCATAAACTCTGTCTTTTCTTGAAGCTTGTGCCAGTGATGTTAGAACAGTCTTTTTTCCATATAGACCCTTTATTATCTGTAGAACTGCTCTACATCCATCTTAGTCTGGATTCCTTTTGGAGAATGCTGCAAAGCAGGGTTTGTTTCCACATTGCAAAGCACCTCCCTTAAGGTCAATGAAAGGTCACAGAGATGCCGGAGAACCTTTGCGTCTTGGGTAGCGCATGCATCGTGCCCTCTGTACATGACAACGCAACATTCAGATCATTTATAATGTATAGCTCACATCCAGACTCTACTGATGCAGCACTGTGAGAGACCCACTTACCCCCCGGGAGCTTACGATCGAATTCTGTCTGGACCAGTGCACTTTGTGCTGCAGAGAAATCAGAGGCGTGACCCATTTGCAGTCTCTTGCCTCCCCTACTGTATGTCCTTGAATTGAACGGTTCATAAAGCGAATGATGTACTGGAAAATCCACTTGAAGTGATGATAAACTCAGCATTATGACTGTACTGAGTGTGGTTTTCTGTTATTCTTTCTTACATCAGAGCTGGCTGGGTGGATTGCTGGAGTGTGCCCAACTTCTTGCTCATCATCGACTACACCTGGCACCCCATTTATCCCCAGAAGGCTGATGAGCAACTCAAACAGTCGCGTAAGCTCGCTCCTTTAGTATTAGTGCTTTGTTGTTTGTTCTAAAGCCAATCATGAAAAAAATGACTGTGGACTGTGTAACAAACTGTAACTACCTTTAAAGTCCCCCTTCACTCAAACGTGTTCATCTTCAGGTTAGCCTATGAGCTAACAAGCTAACAAACAACGGAAACAAATTAGGAACGTGCACTTAGTAGAGTGCAGATCTCCCCCGGGGGGGCTGAGTTGCTGCCCAGGTTGACCATGGCCACTCTAGCGCATTTCAGAAGCATCACAGAAGCTAAGAAAAATATACACCTCATTTATTTCTGACAGAGCTGCAGTGCATTACACAGAGCAGATTGAATTTTCCAGCTAACAGGCACGGCATGTGCACCCACAATAGGTCTTTGAGCAACCAGTCATAGCTGCACACACAAAATATTAGGTTGATAGGTCCAGTACTTTGCGAGATTAGTTGGTGACAGACAGATGAACACACTCACATGTACACACACAATCCAACACATGATCCTTGTTTTAGGCTTACACCTGGCGGAGATAATGAAAGATGCTAATTACACTTAGCATTCGGAAACATCTGCTAGTCACTGTCTTTGGTGAGCAACAGACTTCTCATCCTAAATTTAGGTCTGAATGAGGCTCAAATATATGGCCTATGGCGGAATCTCTCCGATGTTTCCTCTCACGCTAACACTAGACATCTTGATGCACACTGTTTTTTCACATGTCAGCCTAGCACGAGCAGTGCTGGAGAAAGTAGGAAGTGAAACCTACCACAAGCAGTGGTAGTGGGCGGGGCAGAGGCCAGATCCAGAATTTCTTGATGAGGAGAGGAAAAAGTAGATCTGTTTCCAGCCCCTTTTTTGTAAACAATTATATTGTGAAAACCAGGGTGAACAAATTATACTTACTTAAAACATGTCTAGAGGGGGAGTTTAATATCTTTGCATAGTCACCTTACTTATGTCTTACAGAGCTGTTTTGTATAATGTTGTCTAACTCATCTGTGATGTGTTTCTGAAGTGTCTGAGATGGAGGAATCCATGCTGTCAGCTCTGCGTCCCCCAGAGCACGCCCCGGTGCACCACAACGCCCCACCACGCTACACCTCCACGTCAGCTTCAGCTGCCCACAGCCGGGTGCCCACTGACCCCTCAGAGCTCCCTCCTGACAGACTTCACGTGGAGATGGAAATGTCCCCAGACTCTCAGATCCTCCTCTATGGGCCTTTGCTCCGAGCACTGATCTCCATCAAGGTTTGAGCGCTACCTAGTCAGTCTCTAATGACTAAAAATTCTAGATTTTGGCGACACATTGGTTACCAGTCTTTGTGGGGTTTTGTACTCAATGTAATCAGTAGTTTTCTGTAACAATGTGAATGCTCAGTGGAACTTTTGGATAATAATGAAAGGTGCAGGAACACTATAAAATATGTTAAGTCCACAGCTGATTACACAGCCCTCTTCCTGTTATCTGTCTTCACCACAGGAAAACTATTTTGGTGAGGACGACATGTACACAGACTTTGAGGAGGCAGTGTCCAGCCCCGTGCTATCCACCTCCACCTCCTCTGGCCTTGGCTGGTCTCCTCTGGGAATGGAGGACAGCGAACAGAAGGAAGGCTCAAACATCCATCCCCTGGACCTGCGCCCGTGGGACATCACCGTGCTCATCAACCTCTACAAAGTCCACGGCCGACTGCCAATGGTAAAACTGAACACTGCCAGACAGTTCAATGTGATGGCTTAGTGAGACTGAGAGAGAGGGATCAGTGTCAAAGTATAGCAAATGGGATCCGATCAAAGATTATGAAACTACTCCATCACTGCAGTGTGAAATAAAAATGATGGAAATGCTGATATATGCATGACATGCAGCAGAGGAGACATGGAAGCAAAAGAAAAGACATGTAATATACGTTTCATGTATAGAAATAGATAAAGAATCTAAAGATACTGCAGGCAATTTATAAAAGAGAGCATATAAACAAATAACTGATAAATTGTGAAGATTTAAGTAGATGTACGTTTAAGTCCCGTTTTTTTTGGCCTCATTTCTTACCTGGCTCACAAAGAAATTTGTTTTTTCGATTTTGAACCTGCCAGCCATGCTTTTTGAGTTGTGTGTTTATGTTTACGAAAACAACTTGATGCATGAGTCCACATGTTTTCCTACTTTCTCGCTGCCTCCAGCACTGCAGCAGCGAGGGTCCCGAAGGTCCATCGGGCTTCTTGGAGCGGCTGTGTTTTGAGATGAAGAAGGGTTACAAAGAGACGATGCTTCAGCTGCTCCTGTCTCCCATTCACATCTTCGTCAGTGACAACTACCAGGTCAGAAACACAGCTTACACATGTGCCTGATGTGATGTGCTGCTTACTTTTGCTCCATATAGTGAAGAAAAATGGGTTGTGTCCAAAAGCAGAAAAAATACAACACAATGATTGGGATGACTTGGTTAAAAGTGACATGTTGACCTTTACATTTATCTTTTATTTTAAATGGTTAAGTAAGGGTAAGGGAGGGTAATCCAGTACAGTAATGTAAACTGCAGTATGTTTCACTCCTCATGTGTGAAAGCAATGAATACACAGACAAATACGCATTAATCTGAAACTGAGAGGGTGACTCAGTCCTTAGAAAATACCCTGAATAAAGCCGGCAGGCTTGAGTTGCATAATGTAAAACATGCTTTTCACCAGTCACATCTTTGCATAAGCACCTGCATATTGTATAACCACACAGAATGTCTAAGCTTTATCCACGAGTTGGATCCTATTTGCTGCTCAGAGTGAATATCTGTCTCTAATCCCTGACAAAGAATGTGTAGCCGTCATCTCTCTCCTCCAGAGATAAAAAGCTTCTTTTTAATAGCACGTGCAGGGATATTATGGAATGGATTTCACTTGAGCTGTAGATTGCAATGTGTAAGATTAAGATATTAATGTGTGTGTGAACCTGTTCTTTTGCCCCGTAGCGTCCCACAGCCGATGGGGTGTTGAGGGACGGCCACCTGAGTCTGTCTGGCCTGCAGATGAGGGCCCATGCCATGTTCTCCGCTCAGGGCCTCCCTCTGGGCAGCGACACGCTGGAGTACGCCTGGCTCATCGATATGCAGGCTGGGGGGCTCACCGGCAGGGTCACTGTGCCACAGGTGTGTGTGTGTGTGTGTGTGTGTGTGTGTGTGTGTGTGTGTGTGTGTGTGTGTTTGATTGGTGTACTTAAAAAAAGAGTGATTTGGCTCGTGGCAGGGAGAAATGTGTGCTCCCTTAGGTTCTGATTACATCATGGATCCAGTTCAGCTTAGTGAGAGTGAGCATGACTATGGTGAAACTTGTTTTGTAATCCTTGCTTGTTTGAGCAGTATGATCCAACTGCGGATTTATTATGTTTGACTTAATTTGAGACTGTGCCAGGACAAGTCATACATTTTTGATATTATAGCTCGTGGTGTTGTTACAGTTGATTGTTTTCTGTTTTAAGGTTTTCCTTGTGATTTGTCCGCCCCCACACTGACTGTATTTATTTTAGTCTTGTTTTTTATTCTGTGCATTTGCCCAAGCAGTAAATGTATTCATTGATTGTTTTGAAGTACTAATGTGTCTTTGTGTTTGTGATTATTAGGTGGCCAGTATGATCGAGTGGGGTGAGACTTTCCTTTTCCACGGAGTGTCCCGAGAGTTCCAGCTTGAACAACCTAAGCCCTCTGTCATCTGCCAGCATGGTGTTGACCGTCGCATCTGTGATGCCAAGGTACTTATCTCTATCAACAGATATCTGCGTATTAATGCAGCATCTGCAGGTGACAGGGCAAGACTTTGTTGTTGGAAGCATTCTGATTTCGGGTTGTAGTCAGAGTAGTATTGACCAATCACGTTCTAGCTGTAGTTAAACAGTCGGTAGATAGCAAAAGAGGCAGAATTCATTGACCCAAATGCACTCTTGGAACCCATCAGCTATTATCTGACAGCAATTTAGCTTTATTTCAGGGAGGCAACTAACAATTATTTTCATTGTCAGATTAAACCATTGATTGTTTGGTCTTTAAAATGTCAGAAAATAGTGAGTGTTTCCCAAAGCCCAAAATAACATCCTCCAATGTCTTGTTTTGTCTACAGCCCAAAGATATTCAGTTTACTTAAGAAAAAAAAAACAAGTAAATATAAGAAGTTGCAGTCAGAAAATTTTAACTTTTCTTCCTGAAAAAAAAATAAAGGCTCATTGTTGTTAGGTTGATAGCCGATGGGTTCCAAGATTGCCCTGAAATACTGCACAGTCTGAGTCTCATTTCTCACCCTTTCATTTCATCTACAGTAGGTGTCTAGCATTGGTTTGAACTAGTTAGCAGCCACGTGTGTCTGAATCTCACACTGGAAGCTAATAAATTAGCTCATTATGGCTGAAAGGCTTTTTATGGCTTTTTTTTTTTTTTGTAAGATTTCAACGTAGGTCAGAAGAGTCTGGTGTGAAGGGAAATGTTCAAATGACATCAGATAATAAAAGGAGCCCACTGCAAACCTTTTGTCTAATGATGCATGACTCAGAAAGCAAAGTTTTACACAGCTGAAAGAACTGAACAAAAGAACCAGCCCCTAACACAAAACGATTGATGTACTCAAAGCAGCCATACATGGCGTACATACACAGCACTATGATGTGTGAAATAACTTTGAGAGAAAACAAGTCTGTTTCACAAAATGCCTTGTTTGTATGCGAATACTAACAAGGATATTTTTAAAAACTCTGCCTGAGAGCCCTCATTAGTTTCTGACAGCCGAGCAGCTGTGGCTACAGGCTATGTGGCAGTATGTAAAGCACAGCCACACTAAACTCAAGTTGCTTTCCATGCAACCACTGAAAAAGTTTCTGCTACTAAATGATGGTTATTTTTCAGCTAAGCTGCCTCCCGGGTCACTGTCGCACATCAGAGGAGCTGAAGTACACCATGACCCGACTGGCCATGGACGGTGTTGACCTCTTTGTGGTGGAGCATGGCTGTGCTGCCAACATCAAGGTAATTAGCTCCCACCATTATCCGTTGTATTTTAAGTAGGGATGTTTGTGTATAACAGTTTAAAGACGGAATATGTAACTTCTCAACATTAAAATGTCTAAAAACAACTTGTCCAGTGTTGTATATTTTGTTGAGTTGTGTACTCACATTATCCTAAACATTTGTGTGTTCAAACCCAGAGAAAATTGACTGCAGTAACAGCATTTCCCTGTCTTTTGTTGTTGTTTGTTGGTATACATAAAGTTTATTTTGCTGTCCTTTTCCCCCAGACGGGTATCGTTCGCGTGGCCAACTGCAACCTGCACAACCAGGCAGTGGGAGAAGGCATTAGCGCTGTGGTGCAGGACGTAAACATCCGGCAGTACATCGAGCAGCAGCAGCACGGCGAGGCGACCAGGCTGCAGCCAGCTGGACAGGGTCAAGGTCTGGGTCAGCCGATAGGTCTCGGTCAGCCCCCTCTGCTACGACGCTCTGTCTGGCTGGAGGCAGGTTCGGTCAACCTGAACCTCATCACAGCAGACATCGCCCTGGCCGCCGACCACCCAGCCAAATGTGAAGTCCAGAGGCATTTTCTGGAGTTACACGATGCTCAGACCAAAAGGTAGAAATACAGACTCTCATGTGTTGTGTGTACTTTTTGAAACAATTCTCAAACGATGTGTTTGTGTGTGTGGTGGTGGTGGAGGGGGGGGATCCTAAATTTGTCCCTCAGCTTCCCCAGAGCAGCTTTTCAGCATGGTATGGCATGGCAATGCTCTGTAAAGTGTCCTTGAGTGTTGAGAAAGGCGCTTTTAAATAAAATGTATTATTATTATTATTATTATTATTATTATTATTGGGTGCTTATGTCATTTGCCACTGTGCCTCGTCTTTATTGCGTTTGAGAACTAATTGAATGAAGGGACACTGGTAATATTAAAGCACTGTTTATGAAATCCTTCTTTTCAGCGTAGAAATGACTCACTTGCTGGATGACACCTCTTTATAATGACTCACTGATGCAGTCATAAGATGTTCAGCTCATAATGTAAAGTAGGTCTATTTAAACAAAACAAGATGATTCATTATCTGTCACGTACAGCGATCGTGCTCATGATATGTGATAATCAGCTGGCGTATTGGCCAACTACTGTGATAATGAATTTAACATAATTCAGGATCTCATAAAAGGTCTGCAGGGAGCTGTTATCAGTACAGATGTTCTTTTCTAGCTTGTAATTGGACATGATGTTTCTTATTACTGTAGCACAATGCACTGTATGTGGCTTATGAGAAATGGCGAAGTATGCATGTGCATTCATGTTTCTATGAGCATACGGCAAAGGAAAGCCAAGTTCTGGAAACTAAGAGGATAACTATTTTTCAAATGGACCCTCGTGTTTGTGTCTAAGTTCGTAATGGGAACAACATGTTTTTGAAATTGGTCAAGTATTGAGAGAGCACTACAGCCGGCATTTGCACATTGTCAATGTACATCCATTAAAGTGCTTGTTTGTGCCACTGACAGACGCAGATTGTTATTATAAGTGTTGGACAACATTAAGGAAAGGATCCCTACAGAGATAGACTTTTTTGTTAAAGAGTAAGATCCTTTATGTTTCACTATAAACCAATTGCCATCACCAGACTCACCAGACTCCATTTAAATAAACAGTCATTTTATTATCATAAAACACACTCCATTCATAGTCGACAGAAAGAACATAAAACTCACGAAAGCTGTCTTGGTTCTTCTTTCCACTGTTTCAACAATCACCAACTCTATTGGTTGAAATAAACCCTTAATTTACCCAGTTAGATGTGAAAATATGCTGGTTATATACATGCTAAAATTGCTGTTTATTTAAATGGAGTCTGGTTAGTTTGGTGATGGTGATTTTAGTTTTAGATTTTAGTTTTTTTGGTTACACAAAAAGTTGAAAGTTACGCTTTAACAGAACAAATAAGGAGGTAATTGATGATCGGATTTTGACTAAGAGGGGAGACCAATGCAGCATTTTATCTTTAAGTTCCTGGTTTTTCTGCAAAACTGGACTAACTCCTACACACAAACAACAATATCATTCTCTCTCATTACCTCTCCCTTTCCCTTCCTCTCCTCAGACTCTGGTTCCTGTGGCCAGAGGAGGCTGGCATTCGCAACAAGCGCAGCAGGAACCGCTGCGGCTGCCTCGGAGGCTGCAGGTTCTTTGGAGGTACCAACATGGGTCTGGACTTCTTCAAGCTCGAAGAGCTGACGCCCTCCTCCTCGTCTGCCTTTTCCTCTTCCAGCACTGAGTCAGACATGTCTTACGGCCAGTCTCTGCTACAGCCAGCAGAGTGGATCATGACCAAGGAAACGCCCAAAGTGGATGGTATGCATTTGCTGAGATTTAATATAGATTTCCTGATATTCCTCAGAGTTGCTTGAGGGTTTTTGTGTGGATCCCAGAGCGAAATTAAATATGGTTCAAATCCACAACGTTAAACTCATTACTAAGACAACAGCTACTCTTCATTATTTATTGGGCTTTTTATCATTATCTTGTGCCTAATTGGTAATCTTAAAACACAGTGTGACCAGCTCCCCATGAAATATAGAATATATGCATGGGATGTTAACAATTGAATACATCATGCTGATACAAAAAAATCAATGTCTCAACAAATTAATGGTTACTGAATTAAATGAATGTCTTCCTAGGGAGAGTAGTCGGACTGAAAACGGACACACACTCGCCCTGCCTGCCTCCTGAGCTGCCTGAGAGGCGTGGTCAGCAGTACCTCAGTCTCCAGGTGCCCCAACGCTCCCACAGCTCAGCCTCTTCCTCTGAAGAAAATAGCTCCTCTAGTGCTGCATTGCCCCTGCTGGCCGGAGAGAGGGACACTCCTTCGCCAAGCACAGAGGAACGTATGTTCCCTGTGAACGGCAAAAGCCCTGCTGAGTGAGTAACATCAACATACTGTTAATGTAAGCAGTCCGAGCATGTCCAGGTGGAACCACGAGAAGGCGGCACAAGCAGGATTTTCAGCCTGGCTAGTTACTCTTTGAATACAGTTGTTTAATTTTCAAAACAGCCCTTCAAATGTAATTTTTCCTCTTTCTGCGCAGCACCCTTGGAGAGGTCCCTGAGGTCTCACCAGTCTCACCCAACAGCTCCCAGGACCGCTCCTCAGTGCGCTCACCCCTCTGCTCTCCTCTCAAGCGCCAGTCCTCTGTCCACTCAGGCCGACTGGGCAGCACCAAGAGCCTGTCAGCTGCCGTCTTCACCGACAAGCCTCCACCAGTTCTGTCTGGAGGCGTCCAGTTCAGCAGCGAGGTTTCCCGCAGCGACGAGAACGTGCTGGACTCACCACGTCAGCGCAGGAGTTACGGCTCATTCCCCTTCACGCCTTCAGCGGACTCCAACACTTTCCATCAGTACCGCTCCGCAGACTCCAGCATGTCCGTGGCCGACAGTGAGGCCTACTTCTCCGCCGCCGAGGACTTTGAGCCAATAAGCAGCGCCGACGAGGGTCCAGGGACTTACCCAGGTCGCAAGAAGAAGAGGAGGCAGCAGATGCAGCAGCCGCAGCAGCCCCCGTATCACATGGAGAACTACAGGTCAGCTTCAATGATAATGTGGTTTGGAAAATGGAGCATGTAATATTCTGCAAATTGAGCTCAGCTTCAGTGAAACTCACAAAAGTTCTCAAAGTTAAAGGGTTGGAAAATTTGAGGGGTGGATGGCCAGATCAAGTACAAAGCTAAGCACAGGATTAAGGTGATGGTGGAGTCTAGACAGCTCCCAGTAACATCAAAGAGTCTCTCATTTCTCATCTGTAAGAGCAGGTGACTTAATGACCTGTCAAGCAAGGTCTGACTTTGCCAGATTGCTTAAAGTGTTACACTTTTAAATAATGCTAAAGGGGCCTTTCTAAAGACGCTGTGATTCATTATTTTCATTTTAAGATTGTTACAAATTCAGGAATTAGATTGTTATTTTTTTTCCCCATTGTTAAATTAATTCCCTTTCCTAATAGAGATGTTAAGGCTTTGCACACCAAGTCCATATTTTCCATTGGAAATTGTTGCATGTTTGAAAATACATACGACCTCACGTCAGTCACATTTACACAACGACTCTGAAACTTTCGTCTGTCCTTAAGGTTTTTGGAACAGGTTTGATTATTTTCGTCTGTGTGTGTCTGTCCTTAGACATACTGCCAGTTTCAAATTGCCGGTCTTCTTTTAATGTGTGATTCTTAGTATTGCGAGCGGCACATTAAACTGGAACACTGACATCCTGAAAAAGACCTGGAAGCGGTCTAGATAATTTTGCAGCTCCGTTATCAGGTAAAACCCTCCTTGCTCTGCAAACATTCTCAGGATTAGATGGACATAGGCCTGTCACAATAACTACAATGTTGTAATTTAGAGACCATTTTATGCCACTGATATAATCGTAAAAATATAATACCTTTTAATACTTAAGAACATTCAGGCATTGGGACTGGAATATGAAAAATATTTAACATATTTTTAAAAAGGTAACTAACACCTGTTAATATATACAAGAATGTGCATGTGATGCCTCTTGGACTGATAGAAACACAGCGGTTACCTCCATAATCTGGCCAGTGTGCTGCAGTCGGCTCCCGGGGATGGATGGCCTGGGAGTCGGTGGTTTGCTGGTGGATTATTTTACATGGTGGAGGATGAACTTGTTGGAGGGTAAAACTACAAATGTTTTACTTTTTTGGCTCATTGTCAGAGGTTGGCAAGCTCACAACTATCAGGACTGTAGGTCTTCCACTCTAAAAGTGCAGCTGCAGGCTACTGGTAAGCTAGGCTGTGTCATCTTAGTGTGTTGTTTTATTTTTCTTCAGACTCGAGCCAGTAGGAAAGCCCTGCTGTTTGTTCTGGCTAAAATGTTGTTGTTGGCTAAAATGTTGATAGTGATAGTGATATTTCTTTGTCAACAAATGCATGTAAACACAATGGGCATTTTTAAGGTCAGCAAAATGATAGCGGTCACATCCATATATCTTACAATAAGTACAATAAGCTTTATCATGAGAGGCCAAGATGGACCCAATTATTTATTTTTCTTCTTCTACCATCATGAAGTGTGAGAACCACCAAATCATCCTCGCTGCCTGATGACCATTTGGCAAAGTTTCGCAATGAATAGAACAATAAAATCCATCAGACGCAGCGTGCAAGTTTTCAGTGTAACAGTTTTCATCAGATGATGGATTAAAGGAACGGATATTATCAATACAGACTTGGTGTGCAAAGGCCTTTACTGTGAAATTGCTGTGGTATTTTTACAGTTTTATGAACTTGTCTTTTTTTTGTTCAATTTAATTTTATGTACTTAATATTTTGTTGTTTTTTAATTTAGAATTTTAGTAGAGCAATATATGTGTTTTGCCTTTTTAAGTTTATGGTATCTGGACTAAGAGGCAAATAATATAGAAACCTTTTTGCCTTGAAAAAAAAACACCTCGTGTTGTGGTTACAGTAACAGCAAGGTCTCAACAGCATGTGCTTGGAAAGCATTGCAGATTAGAATGAGAAACGGGCAGTAAACAATTGTGTCAAATAACTTCTGTGGACTCACACTGGCATCTTTGCAATGATTGTAAAATGGCTTTATAACACAATATGCAGGAATACATTAACTGTTATGACATTTTAATGTTTAATACCCAACAACTTTTGCATTTTATCGTGTTAAGCAACTTGCCCCCGAAGCTAAAAACGTTGCAGCTTTCATTTATTACTTTGATTCGATCATTCAGGGATGGATGTGATGTAGAAGGGTTGTAGCGAATGAGATGTTTGATCCATGGGCAGCCACTTACTGCTGGTGTGTTTTGCAAATTGGATTTCAGGCTTGCTCTGCAACTACCTTGTCATTTTTCTATTACCCAAAATGTTCTCACATTGATTTCAACATGCTTTCTGATTGATACAGCCTCCACACAAACACACATAATCAATACAGTCTCATGAAAGCTTTCTAGCACAAGCCTGTGGAAATGTAAGGCTTGATTCAGGAACATAAAACTATACAGAGAAGGGGTGCTATAGATTCTGGCTGGCACCCTGGTAAAGGGTGGTTAGTGTTGCCATAGTTAACATCACTGCAGCTGTATTGCCATTAGAAGGACATTAGATAAACATTTTCCACTAAAACATCCATTCTTATACATATTTTTGGCTTTAACTAGCTTGAATTACACATTGACATATTCATTTGATGTGTAAATATTTTGACCTTCATCCAGCCGGAGCTCCATCTACCACAGTGTTGAGGGACCCCTCACCTACGTTCTCAATGGGGAGCTGATCACTGAGCCACGTCCTCTGCCCATGCCACCAATGCTGCCCCCGCTGCCGCCCCAGCCCCTGCCCAGCCACACATCCCAGGCCTCCTTCGTCTCTGCACTGGCCATGGAGGAGGAGAGCTCTGTGGAGGCGGAGAAGACGGCTGAACCAGGCCCTGTAACCCGCCAGCCCCATGTTATGGCGTGTTATCAGAGCTACCTGGCCCACTACCAGGTAAAGCCTTTCACATTAGTCTATTCACGTGCAAATGCTGGGGTCCTTTTTAAGGCTTAAAAGATACGCCATCTGCATGTGTCGAGTGTTTTATGAAAGCATTAATATGAAAATGCCTAGCTTGGTCATTTTCACTGGGATTGTCCAATTTAACACTCTTTCGTTCACCCCTGCCAGGTCTCAAACTGGTCTGTCAAGCAGCCCACCAATAAGAGGACCTCCAAGTCTTCTCTGCATCGCCCCTTAGATTTGGACACACCCACCAGTGAGGAGAGCTCCGCCTCCTTTGACCAGCTCTCTGTTCCAAGCTTCAAGGTCCATACTATACTATACTGTTTTATACTTTACTATAGTATACTGTTCTATAAGATACAGTACTATACAATAGTATACTATACTGCTTAAAGGGACAGTTCAGTCCCAAATCAAAAATACATATTTTTCCTCTTGCCTGTAGTGCTGTTTCTCAATCATGTCGCGACTACTTAAGATAATCCATAGAGCTTGTTGTGAGCTCTGTCATGTAGGACTTATTTTTTTCACCCACCAACCATATCACCACGCAAAAGGAAGCATGCATCTACTGATGGACGACAGACTCATAACAGAGTGAGATTTAAACATTGATGGTGTCCTCAGCTAAACAGAACTTAAGCTAGCTCAGTGGTGCTAGGTGAACTAGCAGTATATACAAGCTTCCTTCTGAGCTGTGATATGGGTGTAGTTTGGTAGAAAGAAAATAGTTCCTATCTAAAACTGCTCACCACAAGCTCTGTGGATCATCTTGAGTAACCGGGTAAAGATTCCTTAAAAGAGACATTGCTGTTGAGTTTTTCAAATTTAGATTTTTGGTGCTTTTATCACTACAAGCTAAGTGCCATCTGGTTCCATTATATTGGAGAGAAGGCAGACGTCTTTCTTGCAGATATTACCAACACTTGGTTACTGACACCAAAACAATCAAGACTGATAAATAGCACCACTGGTAAGAGGAAAAATATGGATTTTTGATCTCGGGGTGTCATGGTATTGGCTGTTAAAACGGCGAAATGGTATGTGTCCATCCCAAAACACCCTGGACATGAGTGTGAATTTTATTTTATTTTATTTTTTTTACACAACAGGTGATAAAGCAGGGCCTCTCAGCCAGCTCTCTACTGGACAGAGGACTTCAGCTGATGGGAGAGAACAACAGGTATTGTTTAACCCATCTTAACTGATATACTTTAATTAAAAACCAATTCACTCAAGAGAATGTGGTTTTTGTATTTGTATATCTTAGTATAGTGAGCAGCACCGAAGTAGCAGCCTATGCTATGTTTTTATTAATATTAATATATAATGCGTGATCGGGGATTGCCTCTTTGTTTCTCCACAGTACACCATATACCCCACTGGATAAGAGAGCCATGGAGAACACAGATGAGGACACAACGACTGATGACTGGACTCTGGAGCAGCCCTTAGCTCAGACCAGGACCACTGCCATTGTGGAGGTGAAGGGAGCCATCAATGTGGTGCTCACACCCCTTGTGGCTGAATCCCTGGACAGGTATTAACTTATGCAGCATGTAGTTTTTTCTTAATTTTAAAAACTAATGCCTCCATGCTGGAAAGAGCTGTGGCAAGAGGCATTATGCTTTCAAGTTGTCTGTCTGTGCATCTGTCTCAAATTTGGCACAAACTTCCACTTAGACTCAACAATGAACTGATTAAATTTTGGTGGTCAAAGGTCAAGGTCACTGTGACCTCACGTCTGTTCATTATCATGAAAGATATATGCCAGCTATGTCTGGAGGGAATTCTATATTTCATATTTTTCATATATATATTTATTCCATAACTTAAGAATTCACACGCTAATTTATTTAAACTTCACACAAATGTTTAAAAGGAAAAAACAACAACAAAGTGATGACGTTTTAAATCTAAATGGTTAAAGGTCAACTTCACTGTGACATCATAATATTATACAAAAATAATTTTATGTTCCTTATTAAACTCCATAACTCAGCAACAGAAGTGCAGATTGTGACCATATACTGTAGATCTTCTGTACTGATGGGCTGAAGATGTGTGTGAAGCATCCATGTCTTAAAATTCTTTGCAACAACAGCCTTATTTGGTGCATTGTCAACTGTCATGGCTGCATATGAGTCTGAACAGAGATGAATGTAAACTGTGACTTGACTGATTGGCGAAGGCATACAGCTGAGAAGCAGTGATGCTAGTTTTTATTTGTGTATGTTGTTTATACACTCACTGTGTCACGGTCTAATACATTGTTTTTTAGTCTGCTTATTGTGCTGCTTTATTGACCAAATCTCCCTTAAAACTAGATTTTCAGTTTCAGTTTGAAAAACACGATTAGAAAACTAAAATAACTTGGCTGACACTCAGCTTTTCTCACACTGCACATTCTTAGTTAAGGTTTTTTTTTTTTTGCCTGAAGCCAAAATCTGACCTTAACTCAGTTGAATCCCTCTGCACATTGCATCTTGGATTTGAAATTCTACTGACAGTGCTTCTGAGTCTGGTCTCGCTCTTGGTCGTCTACCCGTGTATATCTTTAGCTTGCCAACAGCTAACAGTGCTGAGTTCACGATGGTCTTACCAGCATTTAGCTCTTGGCTAGTGCAGTGTGGAGATGGGTAAACTGTAGCTAGAAGGTTAAAGAGAGGCCACACTTCAAGTACTGACATAATAATTAGATTTATTCTTGGAAAGGGTGATTTTTATATCTAACTGAAATGAAGCACTCAAGTTTTTGTTGGCAAAGTCTCTGTGTTTCACTCATGTAAAGCAATAAAACATAATTATATCCCTATGAAATTGTATTGTTTTATTGTAGCTGTCTGTTTGGTCTCTTTCAGATATATTGAATCCATGGTCCACTTTGCCAGTATCCGTCATCCTGCAGCCATCCTAGATGACCTGCATGGGAAAGTCCTCAATGAAGCCTATCAGATCAGCAAGTCCACAGTCACCGAGTCCGTAAGTACAACAGTGCAGGGCGAAGCTTGATGTGTTAATATTTATAATCTTGTGGGTTTGGTCGTGTGTGAGTCTGTGAGTAGCTAATCTCACAAACTACTGGACCAATCAGCCTATTTTTAATGTGCACATTTGTGACTGTATGCTCAAGGATCTCTCATGGTTGCAATGATTCACAAT
The DNA here is from genome assembly GCA_035609425.1 of Epinephelus awoara. Taxonomy (NCBI): domain Eukaryota; kingdom Metazoa; phylum Chordata; class Actinopteri; order Perciformes; family Serranidae; genus Epinephelus; species Epinephelus awoara. The sequence continues at coordinate 30,883,891 of CM069309.1, forward strand.
TGAAAAGAAAAAAAAACAAAACAAAAACCCTGTTTCATTAACTGTTTTATACTGTGACTGCTGATTCCTCATTACTCTTAACTGGCTGGTAGGAGCCGCAAGTTTTCAGGAAACCCATCTCAGCTAAAAACAACAAGCCTTACCATCTGCTGCCACATTTTGGCCTTCGTTGTGGCTCAAAAACTGACATCCATAGAAAGGTTTGGTCACGTTTTAAAGCAGAGCATTGCATATTAAAGCCATACCTGATATGTTATGATCTAAAGATTTGTGGCTGTGTCATAGATATTAAGAATACATTCAACCTCATAATTATATTGTATCTGTATTTCACATACAGTGCCTACTAGCAGGAGAAATTGATCTGCTCTATGCAACGAGCTGTGGCTCTGTCAACAATAGATGAGGCGTGTATTTTTATAGCCTCTGGGATGCTTCTGAATTCTCTGAGCCGCGTCCACTGGAATATTGTCCAGAGTGGCCACCATCAATCCAGGTGGCTGCTTGGTCGCCTGGCAGAGATCTGCGCTCTACTGACTACACTTCTGTAGTAAAACATGTCAGAGGTTTTTGACTGTTGACATACAGCTTAATACTCAGTGTGTGTGAAAAGCAAATCACTCAAATATTAGTTGATTCAAATCAAAAAGGGAAAGCTGTAGTTCATGTTAAAGTATCAAACGTGTCACTCAATCATTCATCAGTAGTATGAAAAAAGTGTTTCTTCTCAAACAGTTTTAGATGATGGCTGGAAGGATATTTTAAATGTTTTGAGATATGACAAAAATCAGCAGCCCATTTTAAAAGTGGCTTTGTTGCCCAGTGACTGACGCCCCGCTGTTTTGGGTCTGAATTCCACACAGAGTCAAACCGGCAAGCAGGAGCACAAGCTGTCCAAGACAGAGGGCACGACCCCCGGCTCCCTCAACATCACCCATGGCCAGACAGACCTGTCCATCAAACCAGATAATGTGAAAATCAAGGGCCTCCAAGCCAACGTCTCCATCCCCAAGGTAAGAACCGTGACCTGGAATAATGAGAGGCCAGCAGCGTTCCTTTAACTGTGCTCTGACCAAGAGCAGCCACAGAATCACGAGCTTTGCTTTAGATCACTTTAAATTTCAACAATGAATATACAGTGCTGCTTAACATTTGTGTCTATGAAATGTACCAGATACTATCAAAACCATTCAGATTCTTTTTTATTACACTGAATGGTAGTTAAAGTCTGTTTGCTCCACAAGTTTGAGTGGATACAGAATATATTTCTCTCACTTGTAACTATTGCAGTATTGATGTTTCTATTACCCTCTGTATATCTTCATATAGAGAAATGCCAATACAACACACAGTATACTTATCTTTATATTGCTGTATGCATCCCTGATGAACAATAATTTGTCTTCTTAAAGAGATTCTTGTGGGCATCACCAATATTTATGTCCACAGCATCCGTTTTTTAAAGTTATTTATAAGAGAACAATATTTGACAGCACAGTGGGGTCGAGTTCAGTTTGGTTTACTTGTCGTTGTGTTTGGTTCTCTCTTCCTGCAGGTGAACCTTTGCCTCCTGCAGGCTTCTGTAGAGGAGGGGTCACCGTCATGCTCCAGCAAGTGTGTCACACACGTGTCTCTGGTGGCGCTGTGCTTCGACAGGATTGCCACCCAGTTCAGAATGAACAGGTAACGCCTACCCACTACTCCTCATGTCTGTGTGTATGTGTGTGTATTTGTGTGTGTGTGTGTGTACAATGACTAAGGTTTTTGAGCATGCAGGGCAAATATGCCTGCTATACATGCTTTAGAATGCCTGCTGGCATATTCTGTTGTGGTTATTTGGATGTCATTTTTCACCTTAGAATCACTTCAGTAAAGTGGCAATCTTTGGGAATTTGGAAATAATGCACATTTTTATTCTTCTATTCATAACTAATTCTCTGCTCTAAAATGTAACGTGTGTTTTGTACTCTAAATAAAAGTGTTTAGAGTACAAAACCAACAAATTGTATTTCCTTAAAGAAGCAACAGACAGCATTTTTGCCTATATATATCATTATTGAAATAATGTGGGTTGCACAGGGTAGTATACACAGTAAAATCAGACTATCAGCATTTACATAGGTTACTTAGTGACTTTGCAATAAGCTTCTGCCACCAGGGACGAATTTTAGCGGAAAAAAATCTGCTTTACGGCAGGAAATGCATCATGTATTGCTAAACTGGTCAGTCAGCCAATCAGGGACTAGAGCTGGTCCTTATGAGGAACTGGCCGGGGCATGAGATAGTTGAGTCACGAGCACAATGGCAGATGGACAAAGTTTGGAGATAGGTGAAAAATGGCCTCCCAAAAGAAAACGAGCTAATCTGCCTGAGGAGGCGAGGATGCACAAAAAGGAGAGTGATTAAAAAAAGAGGAAAAACAAGAGTAAACCTCAGTCAGGTGTTCAAGAGATGGAGGGAGCTCTGTGACCAAAGAGGCTTCAGAACCGATGTCCAGCTAGCTTTCTTTATAATGGATCAGTAAGTACCATGGCTAAATGTTAGCTAGCCGAGAGAGGACTGTACTGTACTGGCTGCTAGTTCATTCCTAGCTGGCTAGCATCGCAAATCGCCGCGACCAGGGACCGGGTAGCGAGTATTGGTCGGCTGACATCCACGTTGCCATTCTACGGCAGCCCTCGGACAGTGATAATTTACTGTGAGTTGTTTGTACTGGTACTGTGCATTCTGGTATAATTATTTGCATTACTATTTTTTTTTCTTCAGATAAATCTGATAATTGTTGCTCGGTCTCTTTACTCATTTATTTAGTAGAGTGTCCACACACCTTCTCATTCTACATATACATAGAGGTATACTGGTGGCTTTACAGCCTACATTTTATTTATTATCTGATCCCCACAGTGAATTTGGTCTTTGCGACAGTGCGAGCAACACTGTTGGAGCTAGGTGGCACCAAGCTAACAAAACCCCGAATCCTATCTGTTGCTTCTTTAATTTTACAAAATCTGACATGCACTTAAAACTGGGGTAGGCAGAAATCTGGAGAATGCAACAAAACTGGCAGAATTTGAAAACACACCCTCCTCCTGTAGCTCTCCCCTCTCTGTCCTAAGCCCCTCCCACCAAATGACCACATGCATATGCAAGCACTTCATACAGTAACCCAGTGTTTTCCATACATTGATTTATTTAATCTTATTTCATTGTAGAGTTGCACACAGCATATTTGCTCAGATCTTCCTCACTCCTCTCTGGCTCTCTCTGTTTATGAGACTACAAATGAGACAAGAATTAGCTAGCCAGTGCAAACCCCCGTATCGGCTGGTTTCACAGCTGGTGGGCTATAGCAGTGCTGGGTCTAACCTGTGTAACACCAACAACAGAGAGTTTACTGATCTGGTGGGAAGGTTGTCTGGTCCTTAAGAGCTGGGATTTGCGCTGGCTGAATTCGGGTTGCTGCGGCTGCTGACTGGTGGTCAGTCTCCAGACCTCCTGCCCACTCTCCTTCCAGCAACGTGGTCTGTAGCAGTGGGCAGTTAGGCAGAGGATGGAGATGCACCAATAATCGTTTTATAATCTAATCCTAAACCGCGGAATTGTAATCATATTGTGAGATGCCATGAGATTCCTACTCCAGCAACCAATAGGAGCGCCCCGTGATTGGCCAAAGTCTTCTGTCAGGGGTTGGATTTTCTAAATCCTGAAAACAGAACTAAAAGAAGGCGCAGAAGACAATTTATTGTGGGATTTGTGTTCTGTGAGGCCAAAATTGAACGGCCTATCCCAGCTTTAAATGTGACAGCAGCCAAAGTCAAGTGCATTTTTTTCCTACTCCTTACAGGGGTATTGTGGAGGAGACACCAAACACCACAGAACATGGCCGACCATCAGTCATGCTGGAGAAGTACGCCTCAGCCACCAAAATGCAGCCTCAGTCTTCTGGCTCACTGCGTTCCAATGCCGGCATCGAGAAAGGCAAAGAGATCGCTGCCAGGCTCAACATCCACCGTATCCACAGCCAGCTGCGAGGCCTCGACTCCACAGGTTGGTTCAGGAGGATGGCAGCACCGTTTGATCCCCTGTGCCTCTTTTTGAAGTGGTGCTCCGACCTTTTACGTGACCTCTGAGCTCTTTGTTAATATACTGTACTGGCTGTCCCTAGGCAGTGTGCAAAGTGCCCTCATTTGACCTACAGTACCAAGCAGAAGTATTTAGACCCTTTAACTTTTTGTTCCTTTTCTGCTACAGATAGCACTTTTTGTCAGAATTTATAACAGGGTATTTTGTAACAGTTGGGTTGTTTATTCTTCTGTCATAGACATTGGCACATGTGCCATCACAGCAATCCCTTTTGAGAAGTCCAAAGTGCTGTTTGGCCTGGAGGAAATGGAGGAGTTTTCAATGGTGGATGAAACCGATGCCCAGGCCACTGCAGGCGATCTTGGTCGTGCAGCGTCATCTCTTGAGAAATGGGGCTGGATCATGTTTGAATGTGGCATCGAGAACCTCACAGTCAAAGGTAAAAGCATCTCAAACTCTCTGAGCAGGAGTCAGCGCTCGTGACTTAGAGATATAATAACAGCAAAGATGAGTTGTATTAAGAGGAATGAGGGGAATTAGTGTACATTTTTGTGAATGTATTACGTTTTGTGTTGCAGGGGGCCGACAGTCAGGAGCCATCCTGTACAATTCATTTGGTGTGATGGGACGCTCAGACACCGGAGGGAAGACGGGTATGTCTAAGTCCAACGGTTCAACAGGCTCTCAGACGGGCAGCGGCTACAGCACCGACGTCTCTGATGACAACCTGCCACATGACGCCATCAGCCCCGCCTCTGATGTCAATGAACACTCTGACTCAGACGACCAGGTGAGGAATGCTGAGTATGCTTTATAAAGTTGCTGCAAAAATGCATCCTTCCCTTCAGACTTTTTTGGCTCAGGTTGAAAAAAGACAACTAGGTCAGAACCAGCGTCAAACATGCCTTAACCCCACCCAAACTTTAAACTCTGCAGTATTTATTTTTAAGTTAATATCTAATTTTTTACCATGGCATTTGAGTATCAGTCTGTTGCAGGGTTGAGATTAGCTGATTTCTCAACAAACACATGAAAGCTTTTTTAGCTTTGCAAACAGTGACCTCAAACTTTCACTTATATGAGGACGAATAAATTCTCTTTCCTGTTTATTTTTTCTACAGCTTACAAGCACCTAAGTGCCATAGACAGTGCAGGTGGATGTGAACTTGTAAACAGAGAGTCAAAGCTCTACTGCACTGATCTGAAATAAGATATGCTTACATATGTGTGGCCAGTCCCCATTTAAAATTATGGATTATACATCTGTGTTTTTCTTTGTGTTTTGTGTTTCTGTGTTCTTATTTTGTAAACATATAAACAATCTCGGAACCCTTCAGCTATTGGTCTGACAACAAGATGCCTCCAGTGTAGTTAGCTAATTCTACAACTACGGCTTCCTCCTCTGTGTGCCAGTCATTTCAACTAACAAATATCTGCATATGATTGCAAACATATAGAAAATAAACATATAAATAATAAATACATTTTTAAAAGGTAATATAAAGCTAAAATGTCACCAGATGATAGCTGATGGGTGCCGAGATTCCATTTCATCCCACGTGGACTGTTAACCTGCTGCTCAAACGTGATTGGTCAATACCATTCAAACTAGAAACTGAAACCAGAAACTTCTGATACCAAAGTCTTATCCCATTGCCTACTGGTTCTGCATACATATGCAAATATTTGTTTAGAGAAATTAACATGTTAATATCGTGGCCTATTGCCAGTCTTTGAATTAGATCTGAGTAATTACCTCGCTCACACAAAATGAGTTACTTTAGACTGTTTCAGATGTGTATGAAAAAGTTACATTTTTTCAGAATATTCAGGCAGAGCTCTGATCAGAGTGACAACAAAGAGATTAAAGTCACCAAACTATAAAAGATTCACTCTGGTTTTGAAAATAAGCCATGATGGCAAATCAAAGCTGTAATCAGGCTGACAGCGATGTGTTGTTGCTCTAATCACAGAGGATAGCATTAAATCTATTCCAAAGCTGCAATACTGGAAGTCAATCCCACCAGCCAGTCTCTTCCATCCCGTAAATCCTGTTCTCCTGTGCTCTGTAGGATGAAGGAGTGGAGTCAGATGACCTGAAGAAAGACCTCCCCCTCATGCCCCCACCACCTGACTCCAGCAGCATGAAGCTCACCATCAGGGAGATCTGGTTCAGTTTTGCTGCTCCCACTAATGTGCGGTCACCTTCACAGGCCATCTCCAGGTACGACTCCATTGATAATGTTAACGTCTGTGCACATACACTGTGTCCATGACTTGTGCTAAAACTTTGAACAAATTTGGAGAGAAAAAAAACCCACGTCACTGGCATATAGTTGAGCCTTACATGAAGAGATTGGATTTTTTGAAGTGTGGTTGTATGAGGTGTATTACCTACAGTAGATGTCAGTCAGCACACCCCCAGTTTGGAGAAGCAGGCAGGAGTACCACCATGGAAGCAAAGCAATTTACTATGGAGGAGGGCAGCCGCAAAATGCATCTTAGTCACCAAAAAAAAAAAAAATCAGTATCAGTGTCAGTGTTGTTAGGGCCGGGCTCTGAGAACATTATAAATAAAGGATGCAAACGTGAGGGTTACACTAGGAAAGGAAAGGAATTTTAGTTAACAAAAGGTTGTGTAGTAAAGTGAAAAAAAACTTGCTGCTCGTTAAAGTAGAATAATGCAAAAATTAACAATACGGCACAGCAAAGAAACTTTAAAAATAACATGATGTGGACTTAGTGAGAAGAAGGTTACCAGATGGCAATCAGGATGGGGCAAGTTTTAAAGGAACTTGTAGACAGTGGCCAGCTGCCTCCAATTCCCTAATGACCCCCAGTCAGGAAGCAGGAACACTGAAAATACAACCAAACAACACAGCCACAAGACAACACACACACAAGCCTTGGCAGGGGCCAAAACAATGCACGCTACATTTAGAAAATCTCACCACTTTAGCTTGTTGTCAGACAGACCTGTCCAACGGGGAACTGAACCAAAAGTGAAATGTATTTATGCTCTCTTCACAGCCATACTCCATTGACAAAAACTGTAATTTTACCTCACTGAACACAAGAGCTGCTGGTTAACCACTGACTCAATCAGTTACTTTGTGATGTTGTATAGCTCTGGTGGTTTAAATAGTTGTTAACTGTTTTTGTCAGTGGAGTCCGGTGGCTTTGAAGAGAGCATTTTAATAGCATCAGTTCCCTGTTGGAAAGGGCTATTGGCAAGGTAAAGCCGTGAAAATACTCTAAATATAGCATACACTTAAAATTACATTGATTCTTTAAGTGGCTAAAGTACATTTTGTTGCTGCCCCCTCCACAGCAGTGCATTGCTTAGCTTCCATGGTGGTACTCCTGCCTGCTTCAAAGTGGGAGTGCACTGACCATCATCCTCTGTATGTAATGCACTAACTACCCCACATAAAAAATTAGAAATGGAGAGGCATTTATGAAAATTCTCACCAGCTATTAAAATAAGGCTTTTGTGTCCGTGGCAACTGTCTGCCTCAGCGACTTTGTTGCTCCTGCCAGCCACCCAGGTCAGGAACATTCTGAGAGTTGGGGTTTCAATTTGAGTTTTATTAGAAGCCAACTAATTGATTGCAACACATCTTGTGTCTGCAGTTACACATGTTAATACATGACATACAGCATTTCATCTGAAACGGGATATATATGTATGTATATGTACGTATATATATATATATGTGTGTGTGTATATATATATATATATATATATATATATACGTATATATACGTATATATATATTTCAGGATATACTGATCAATAGTTAATATGAGGTAATCAAAGACCCTCTGACTCTCTGTTGTGTTTACAGGCAGTTGAATCTGCTCAGCACAGCCACACCTGCCATTGGAGCCTGGTTGGTTCCCATCGACCAGCTCAAGTCTTCTCTTCGCAAACTGGACATGGAGGGCACGCTGCGAGTGTGTGCTGTTATGGGCTGCATCATGACCGAAGCTCTTGAGGTCAGCAGTGCATTTGTAAACTCAAACCAGTCAACACATGAAGAATGTCCAGTATCCTCTGATTATATTAAGAAATCAGCATTTTATCAAACCTGCTTAACTGGTTTTACTGGATTTTAAGAGTGTTGATTTTAAACTTTTTTCATTCCCCAACAGAAAAAGAGCATCCACATTCCCATCCGGAGCAAGTACAACCGTGTGACTAAACGAGCTCGCTACCTGTATGAGAATCCCTCCTGTATGCTCTGTAACATCCTTCACCGCTACCTGCAGCAGGCTGACTACTCTGTCATTGAGGAGGCTACCATGGTCAGTGCAAGGCCACTGGATCTATTCTTTTCCATTACATCAACTTTACAAAACTCTCCAACTTGGCCATGTGTATTAAAATGGCTACTAAAGTGTGTATGGTCTCATTTGGACCCAAGTTTACGAAAAAGGCAATTATTTTAAGTGGTCCTAAGTGCTTTTGGCTCCACTTTGCTACTTAAATTAATCCGTTGCCGGTGGCACTAATCCAGTTCTTCCTCTTCTTTCAATCCCAGAATGACGGGGTTCCAGCCCTTGTGACTCTCAAGAAGGGTCTTGTCGCTTTGGCCAGACAATGGATGAAATTTATAGTGGTAACTCAGGGCTTCAAAGCCATTGGTCTGATGAGGCCCAACCAGCTTGCCAAACCCAAGGAGCCTCAGCAGAGCCTGGGTGAGGCCATCTTAGGCCTGGACAACGGTGCTGCACTGCAGAGCGACACCAGCGCCGATGGAGCTGAATTTGAATTTGACGCAGGTGGGAACTTCCAGCTTTCAGTGTGCTAATGCTGTTTTGACCCGCCCATCTGTTAGCACAGATGTGCTGTGAAAATCCTCACCTCTTCTTCTTAATGTTTGCACAGATTTAATCAGACTGTTATCACTTGTTTACAGAGAGGAGATGTAGACATAAATGATGCAGTATAAATCTTCAGACTTGACTTTTGTAGCAGTCGTATGGTTTTTCTAGGAGTTTTATTTTATGTCATTATTGTGAAGCCACAGTGAGTGAACACACCATGCTGCTGGAGGGAGCATGCAGTCGTCCCCCACCGAAAGAAGCAAACTCTGGTCCTGTGAGTGGAGTGGAGATCATGAGGAAACTGTCCAAGTCCCACACACACAACGAGTCTGCACTCAGGATAAAGGTACTATGACAACAGTTGGTGTCTCCTAGAGCATGTTCATACCTTGTATTAACAAACGTTTTGTAGATCTGAATGCAAGTGGACAGAGAGAGTGCATCGTCCGTCACACCTGTGTCTGTCATGCGTTGCCAGCTAAACACTTGTGTTCAGAGTTCATCACTGCTGACATCAAAGGGCCCAGTGCACAACTACTCTGTCCACATTCTTGCTAGCTGCTCGCTGGCATGCTAATCACGTTAGCGGTTGTATCGTAAAGGTAGACCTGTTCATACACATTCCTAAGGCTCCAGCTACCATTGCACTATTTGCATTATCAATTAATTTGCTGACATTTTATAGATGAACACCCGAGAGGAAAAATCAAATCCATTCCATTGATCAACTAATTGTTTAATAGACTTAGTGTTTCAGCTCTACACATTTCCACAGCTGTTCTGTACCACACTATATGGAGACCACATTGTGACGATAACAGTATACAATTTTCAGCCTAGTCATCCAGTGAGAGAGAGTTCCACAAGTTTTTGAGAGGACATACTTTGGAGCAACTGGGAGGTGTTAAGTGTTATTTTGGTTTTCCCAAAGGACGGGGATTACATAGCAAGCTATCAGAGAAACAAAGATGATATATCCTTGTTTGGGGAATTGTCTTTTACCTCTCCTGGAGGGCATGAACTGAACTGTAACCAGCCCTGAAAAACACTAGTTTTTTGTACGGAAAGTGACATTTAACAGCAGTGCTGTCCTGACTGTGGTGTGAAGGTGATTCCACTGTTGTAGGGCCAGGAGGGATCAGAGCTGGCACTGAATGGAGAGATGACATTTCCCTCTCTCTGCCAGATAAATGACTACTTCACCTGCAAAATGATCATTTGTATATCAGTTACTCACCCCTTGTTACGGTGCATTTGGGATTTTTTTTTTTCTTTTTTCACGCTCTTTTTTCTCACATGCTTCACACTGACTGGAGAATCAGAAAATGGAGAAGTTTCTTGATAAAGTGAAGTCATAGGGGTCTGTATTTAACAACAGCAAAACTATATAATGAAATACATTTACATTTCCTTGTTCCTTAGTCAAAAGGCCAATGGGATTTGTCCACTGGACATTGGATTATTGCAGAAAATATAGTAGGCAGGATTTTTCTAGCCAAAAAAAACAATATATAGACTCGTACAAAAGATATCCCTCTCAGCCATCACTTATGACCCATTAAAAGTGGGTGGTGGTGTATTTTATGTGTTCGTGATGTGTACCTCTGCAGCACTCAGGTGAGATCAGGTGAGGTTTTGATGCAGTGAAAAAGTGCAAACGTAGCAAGGCAAAATGCCAAATGAGAGTGAATCTGTGTATTACATCAACTTTGGAGCATTTCCGTAATGGATTGTTGCTGTCAGCATATATCCCACTCATCTTTGAAATATAAAAAGCCACAGGCGGTGGTACAGCATGAACAAGATCTGTACATTTGTCATACCCAGGGCTCCCATCCGTACCAGTCTCTGAGCTACACCAGCGGTGACACAGCAGCTGACTCACCCGCCCACGTGAGTCGTGCGGGCCTGCCAGCTAAGGACAGCCCCAGAAAGGAGAGTCTCCTGAGTAATCTGACAGGCAGCTTTCGGAGTCTGCACAACCTGCTTGAGGGCATGCCCCAGAGGAGCGAACCGTCTGCTGCTGCTGCAGCCAAGAGCAGCTCCCTCACTCGCACAGGTACACATGCTCAGACCACTGTTGTGTCACGTTGTCGTTGACCACAAGATGTTGAAGGCTCTGGTGACCACAGAATAGTGTTCACCTGGTTACAACATGATTAAGTCCGGTTGTCATTTTTGCTGCAAGGCTGACCTCTACCGTTCAGCAATGTGAATAAAAACAGACTAAAATAGATTTACAACTCGGTCCCTCCTCGAGCACATGCCCACTGTGAACGAATCTGCAGAGTCTGTGTGCTGTGAGTTATTTACTTTGTTTCACACTCTCAACATTCAGTAACCCCCGCTGATATCACCTTACTTTATAAAAGATGGAACACTACACTCAAGCTTTTCTCAACACTTTCTAACAAAACATGTCAGGGAGTAAACTGTGTAAGATAACAAGACCGTTTAGTATAAGACCATGACTGTACATTAAAGAGAGAGACGGGTGTGTGTGTGATGTGAGAGTTTGAAACTGTACAAACCCCATCTTTGGCATAACTTTGATAATCCCCAAATTTAAATTTACATTAACCGCATGTGCCTTGGTGATGCAATATGAAGATGATGTGTGAACAGCAGTCAGTGTCTGTGTGATGTTCTTTTTTGTAGTCTGTTCCATGATGTAATCTACTCTCAATCTCTTTCTTCTGGGGCTCAGGAAACAGTGTAGGGACAGACATGCTGACCGAGCACCCGCTGCTGTCGGAGCCGTCCTCCGTCAGCTTTTACAACTGGATGTCCAATGCTGTGGGTAACAGGACGGGGGCTGTAACCCAGGACTCACCGGTTAACCGCTCCCAGCACAACAGCCTGCAGACAGGTCAGATACCACGGACGCAGGGTTTATCTTGGAGGGGTGTTTGCCATTTATTAAATCCTGATTTCCCATATTTATGTGTCAAAGTGACTAATGAGAACAAAAACTTTTGAAACTGGTTCAGCATTGAGCCTGACCACTGCAACCAACAGTCCCACTTGGGCCATATGCACACCGTCAATTTCCAGCTACTATAAGTGCCACTGATAGGCTCGGATTGTTATTTTTAGGTGTCTGCCGGCATTATGGAAAGGATTTCTACAAAGAGTAAGATCCTTTTTGTTTAACCAGAAGCAGCCAAGGAATTGCAATCACCAAGCCCACCAGACTCCATTTAAATAAACAGTAATTTTAGCATGTAAAGCATATCTTCACATCTAACTAGGCGAATTAAAGGTTTGTTTCAACCAATCCAGAGTTGGTGATTGTTGGAACTCTGGAAAGATAAACCAAGATGGCTTTTGTGAGTTTTATTTTGTTTCTGTCGACTTGGAATGAAATGTGTTTTACGATGATAAAATCACTGTTTATTTAAAAGGAATCTGGTGGCTTTGGCAAAGAGATTCCAAGGTTGTTTCTGGTTAAACCGTCACTCCTTAACAAAAAGGGCTGTCTCTGTAGGGATCCTTTCCATAATGTTGTCAGTCAATTACAATAACAATCTGAGCCTGTCAGTGTCAAAAACAAGCACCGAAAGTGGGCATAAATTGACGATGCAAACATTGCAGCCTGTTTCGCCACTCCCAGCTGCAGCGTTCTCACTCAGCACTGGACCAATTTTCAAAAACTGCTGTCTCTTTCAGTCACTTACACACAAAAAACATGGGAAAACAAGGGCCAGTTTAAAAAGCGAAGTCACCATCTCATTTTTAATTTAGATGAGGATTTCAGATCATTAAGATGATTAAATATCTGTACACCATAAGGACAAAATAATGCTTTTTTCTCTGTTACTAAATATTTTGTTATAATGCTGTTAGACTTTATACTTGTCATTAACACTGTAATGCTTCAGCTAGTAGATAACAGATCTGAATTCTGTTAAATGTCCATGTATTGTTGCTGTTTTACTAGACCAACCGGATTCTCCTGTCAACCACTACCAGTACCAACCACTCCCAACAGTTAACAGTCCAGAAGGAGGTCAGGGATTGTTGCTCAGTGTTGTGCTGATGGTGTTGGTGAGCTAGTTAGCCAGCTCGCAGTTAGTTTGTCCCCCTTTGTTAGCTCGATAGTCACCATGAACTCTGTGTTAATGTATCCCACAGAAAAACCTGGAAACAGGTGTGTTTTGTTGGTGTGTGAATAAAACAAGATTACCTTTTTTCATGCTGGAGGCAAGAACAGTTTATACTGTATATTGTTGGTGTATGCAGTTTTTTTGGTTTTGGTTTTGCTTAGTTGGGCAAAAATCCCATAATAAACCTTGAGCATATTGTAATCCAAGTGGACTGAGACAAAGTTAGACTTCTGTACCTCCTCTTGGCTCTCTTTTCAGGCGTTAGTGTCCAGCCCATGATTGGAGACTTTGGCCAATCACAGGTCATTTTGAAAAGAGGACAGCCGTAGTGGCTGTTCCACAAATGCAGATGTGTGCGCACGTCCCTTCAAAAGGTGAAAGCTAGATTCAGTGGCAGACAGTCCTGCAGAGAAAGTTGCTGTTTCAGCATTGACAACAACAGTCTGACAATAAACAAAACACATGTCAATACTGGTGAAGTTTTTCAGAGATGGGGAGAAAATGTTGCTAATAAAATTATAGAATCGGCACTATATAACAGCATCAGGATCACAGTCACAATTGGAATGAGTGAAATTAATGACTAGTACTTGCACAGGTTACTGTATTAAGTGTGTGCATATGCCTGTGTTCATCTGGTGGGAGGGGCTTAGGACAGAGGGGAGAGCTGCAGGAGAAGGTATTTTCAAATTCTCCTCCTAACATTGGATTATATGCCCTCTTACATGTAAGAATAAAAGTGGCCCTAATGAGTAATATGTTTGATATCAGATTCAGGTGGTAGCTTATTAAACTCTCTGAAATACCCTCATAGCTGTGCTACAGGCCTGCAGCATTGCTACTGTGGCGGTGGTGGATAGATAGAGTCATGATGTTTCCTCACTGTTACCTTCCTGACAAACATTGTGTGAGTTTAACAACCTCCAGTCTTTGTTCATCCCTCACAGTGCTGCTCTTTCCCGCCCTCTGTTCCTCTGTACTCCCACTCATCTTCTGAGTAACAAACAGCTGCTCCCTGACTTGTTTCATTCTCCCTCAATAGCAGTTTATTATTTGGAATCACGCACTGGAGCACCGAAATGATACATCTTACCTTGACAATTTAGCGGAGCACTTCTGATTGTTTGGATACAATTACAATGTGTGAAAGGCTGGATTTGTGCCCAAGACCATCAGCTTTGTCATTATCTACTTACCCAGGTGTCAGTCAGTGACAGCGCAGCAAATTAGCCACAACAGTTCCTCACAAACAAATTAGGAGAATGTGATGAGGCTGTCTAAATTACGCATAAAATGGCCATAAAGTTCCTCTTCTAACTGCCTGTGAAGTGATGGTTGCCTTCCTTTTAATTCACTCTAACGTCTTTATTATGAAGAGGCAGAGCGGTAAAATGTCTCACCCTGCAGCACTCAACTCACTCACTGCTGCTTGTGCTCACATGTCAAGTATCATACTGCCACTGAGCTGCTCTGGTGTGAGCATATCCTGGAAGAGGCACACAACAGTAGCTCCCAGGACCTGCCTGTTCTTTCACAGCTTGTATCCCAAACCTCTCCTCTGCGCCCTTAGGTGGGACATGCAACCTGCCCACGATCCCCTCAGCATCAGACTTCAACACAGTGCTGTCCAGCGACCAAAACACCCTGGATGGGACCCACTCCCAGCACTCCCAGCACAGCACCAGCCAGGACGACATGGCTGATATTGAGGAGGGGAACCAGTGTCCAGCCGCTGTTCAGCTGGCCGATGCTCAGGTGATCTGTATTTCTTTGTCTTTTATTGTGCTTTATGTCTAAACCTGCACATGATGTCTGCAGCTCTTAAAGTCTTTTGTTGTGTGACTTTGTGTTATTTTTTTCATTTATTTCCATTCATGTTTTAAACAGCTTTTTAACAGGCAGAATATTTAGTGTTAACATCGATTTGCAAGTAACGTAATGTCACTTATGCCAGGTTGAAAAACAAATGAATCCATACCTGATTGGCAGATTAAACAGTAAATGAGCGTTTATCCCGGTTGAGTATCCTCACGTCATATATCCTTTGTCTTCCCTTGATTCATGTTTCCTTCATTTCATATGTAGGTGTCAGAAACTCCATCTGCAAGGACTATAGTTCAGTTATCACTTCACCTCTACAAACACCTGTTTTCATTTTTGTGCCTTGATATCTGTTTCCCACCCTCAGGTTGTTTTCAAGCCTTTGCTGAGCTACACAGGCATCCAGGCCCAAGACGCCACTCCTCTTAGCTACAAGATGTATTTTGGAGAGCACCTGTCTTTCTCTGGCAATCTCGAGTGTCTCAGAGCAGACATCGTTGACTCTGACACCTCCAAAGATCGGAAAAACAAAAGGTCCAGGAGGTAAAATAAATGTTAATCATAAAATGAGTGTTACAGACCGGGAAATTAATTTTCATTGTTTTTCCTTAGAGGGATGATTCAGGTTTTGAAGTGGGATTTTGTGGGTCCTTATCCATAGCCAGGGTATTATCTACAGTAGATGGCAGTCGGCACATTTCCCAGTTTGGAGAAACAGGTAGGTATAACGCCAATGTACTGCTTTGCACGGGGCAGCAGCAAAATGTCAATTTAAGTGTACACTATATTGAGAATATGTTTATTGCCCTTTCCAGTGGCATAGCTGTTACAGCTTCAGTCCCCAAGCTATGCTCTCGTCAAAGCGACAAGACTCTACTGACGAAAACAGTAATTTTAGCTTTCTGAAGACAGGAGCTGCTGGTCTACCACTGCCTTGATCTGTTAGCTAGTATGTGTTATTTTGTGACTTTAAAAGTCCGAACTAACCTTAAAACACCAAAGTCATACAATAACACAAACTGATGGACAACTGATCGAGGCAGCGGTAGACGAGTAGCTCCTATCTACCACGAGGTAAATTCCAGTTTTTCTATTGGAGTTTGGCTTTTAAGAGAGCAAGGTAACACCTTCGGTTCCCCATTGGAAAGTGCTGTCTGTGTGAAGGTAAAGCACCCCAGTCCGAAGCAGTACATTGCTTAGCTTCTGTGGCAGGACTCCTGTCAGCTTCTCCAAACTGGGGATGCACCAACTAACATCTACTGTAGGTAATGCACTGACTATGTATAATTACCTTATACAATGCTAGTTCAAAAAACATTACACAATCCCTTCACTGTGATTTAGTGTGGTGTTCACTCTAAACCTAAGTTAAAACGTCTGCTTTATACATCCATAACCCTTCGTCTGTCCCTCCCTCTATCCTTAGACAAGGCATGGTAAACCTCCCTCCGCTGGAGTTCAAGCCAGCACTGCTGATTGAGACATTCAGCCTGAATGCAGTGGTGATGGAGAAGTCGACCAGCGCTCCACAGGGCCCCACCGCAGCACCGCTCTCCTTCCACGACCTCAACCGCCGCCACTACAACACATTCCACTGTGATTTTACCACAGCCTGTCAGGCCATCAGCCAGCGTGTTGACATGGCCCTGGTGCGCCTTATCCACCAGTTCAGCACCATGATCGACGACATCAAGGCCACGCAGACTGATATCAAGCTGAGCCGCTACACCGCCGGCTCGGCCTCCCCGACGCCCACCTTCAAGGCCCGGCCATACCGCCACTTCAGGTCCTCTGACTTCAGCCGCAGCTCCAGGGGTAGCCTTAACGGAGCGGGGCGCAGCGGAACCCAAACCCTGAAGAGCAAGAGAGGGGTGGGGGGGGGAGGAGCAGGCGGAGGAGGAGCGGGCGTTACTGGGGGTTTACCACCTAATGGGCCTCCATCAGGCATGGACACGCTGGGGAGAAGGGAGCCTCGTGGACGCAGCTCCCTGGGACGTTCAGAGCGACGCACCTCAAAGGTAACGCTAATGAAAAGAGACAATTTTTTACACTTTTAGGAGTCATGTTTTAAAGTCACAAAGGTCAGAACCATAGATTTAAAGAAGTGGTTAGTGGAAGTTCTCAGTAAAATTGCTTTGCTAAGCAACAGCCTGTGTTTATAGTGAATGTGTAGACTCATAAACTTGAAAACCTCGACAGAATAAACGCTCTTAATGGGTCCAAGTTATTCCCACTGTGTACTAGCAGACTTTTAAAAGGCTGAGGTCTTCTCATATTTAGAGACAATGTGAGTTTTTAGCCACACACTGTGGAATATAGCAAAGTCTGGGGATCTTGCAGGGTTACTGTTTGCAAGACAAATCCACCAGTTTCTCCTCCCTTTCCACTGTCCAAGAGAGCAGAGATTTGTTCACTTTCTCGTGCCTCCTCAGATTCCCCTCCATATTTACAGTCTAACTTGTTTGCTGCTACCTGATTGATGACACTGTTCTTTACTATTTGCGTGAGCCAAGACTAAAAACTAACGATAATATAAAACTAAATTTGTCGGAACATCAAGACAAGAAAAAGAGTGACTCGGATTGAGTATTATTACCACCTTACACCAAACGATCAGGATCACAGGAGTGCACACCAACTAAGTTAAAACTCTTATGATTCAATTATGACATTGGAAGTTTGCTTGCAAAGTTGTTTGGTGTAAGGTCTGCATTAGTTTTCTGTCAGATACTGATATTGGCAAATGCTGCAGCAGCAATTAAACTTGGAACCCGCTCAGAATGTTTATGTTTTCATATCATAAAATGTCCCAGAGATTTCCCAGTGTCAGCAGGCCATTTCAAAGTCTAGGAGCCCAATTGCCTTTTTTAATCTACAACTTGGAACAGCCAGTATCTGCCTGAGGACTTCAGTTAAGATCTCTCTCAAATACTGTTAAATGCTCTCAAATATTCCTCAGTTGGGCACCTGTCCAGACATGTAAATATGGTCAGTAAAATCTCAAAATTCATACTGAAACTGTCATTTTCTCCCCACAAACCCTAGAGGGAGCCAGTAGATAATAAACATTTCTCAGAGCAGGCACCAATCGCTGAAACACAGTGTCAGCTGTTGGTGAGACACAGTCCCCAGTTTTAGGTAGAACTTTAAAAATAGAATCTTCTCTGCAAAGCTGTCTGGCTTGATAGTTCTCACCATGACAGGTTTTTTTTCCCTACCTTGATAGTTAGAACGTGTGCTTCAACCTTCAAGAAGCTCAACATTTTTTGAAGTGAAGGGATTTCTATAAAAATAGAAGCCTCATCAGAGGGACTCGTGACAGACTTACACAGATATAATCTAAACCAGAGCTCTTAGAAAGCCCTCTACAAAAATAATTGAGTTACATTCCTGTTTACTGAAGTAAATGTCATGAGAAACTGTTGTCATCTTACAGATCTCATTACCTGTCTCTGTCGTGACCGTCGACAGGCTGATTCAGTAGCTACACTGTTACAGTAAACAGTAGTGCAATAAAAGAAGAAATAAGTCAGCCAGGCCGTTTGTTTACCCCTCAGCCCCTTGATGTATATTGTGACATTTCTATTTGTTTCATACCGTATATTATTGTGTAACGCCTTCAGGTGTCACGGAAGGGCTCCCGTGACGTGGCAGACCACATGGCCATCCAGATGGACGACTCCGACTCCATCACGGTGTCAGAGCAGAGCGAGCCGTCAGCAGAATGTTGGCAGAACATGTACAAGCTGCTCAACTTCTACTCCCTCATCTCCGATCCCACTGGCATCCTGGAGAAAAGCTCCCCAGAGAACTGCCTTTCAGGTGGGAATCAGCTTCCAGCTGATTCATCCAGTTCCTAATTTCCATCCTTTATCCCACTCATGCATTTCCATCCTGCTTTACTTTGTACTTTTATCTTTTATACCTTCATTCCTCACATTATTATTTGATGATATTGCTGTAAATTTGCTCTGCTCAGCCTGACAAACCTTGCTGTTATATCTTAATTCTCTCCTGATGCATCTTCTTCCCTCCTGAGCTTAAGTGTAGGTCTTTGTGCCTTCGCTGTTATATAACACTTTATTGACAAAACTGTCACTTCATAATACATTGCTTTTATTGACTTTTATTTATGCTTATACTTTAGACATTACACATTTCCTTGTGACATTGTACGTATCCTACCTGTATAAATCTGCCTGGGCATAAGTCAGTACTCAGCTGCTGTTATTTTGCATGCATTTAATGCTTTCTGTAATGCATTAGCATTAATAATGTGCTAAACAGGACCTCTTACGGCCAATTTCAGGTTCATTCTTGTATTTTGGGTTTCCACTAGAACATGTTTACATGGTTTAATGATCAAAAAGCACTTAATTATCCTCGTACTGTCTGTGCTGGAACACCCGTATTCACCCTCTGTCTGAGGCTCCGTTTTAGCGCTTGTCTCTTGATGCTCCCCCTCCCAAAAAAGCCCAATCTGTTCTGATTAGTCAACCTGTGCAGGTCTACCTTATCTCTGCATCCATGCACCATCATTGCAGACAGGGAGTGACTGTAACAGACGGAGTATGGCGACACTTTCTCTTGTGAAGAGCTTCTAAATACAACCGGACATGTTCCTGCAGGAATATGAACTAAAATTGGGGAGAAATTAACAGCAGCAGCAGGGATGTCAGTTTGGGTTAATTTTACTTTCCAAAGGCCAGCACCCAACCAACCGATAACTAACTAGTTAACGTTTAAGAAAAAAAAATCAATGCGAAATACAGGGGGCCTGTCTTTTTAGTCTAGTGCTCCTGTGACTCAGGGCTGCATTTTAAAATGCTTTCCATTCAGAAGTGATAAAATTTTAATGTTTTGTGATGTAAAAGTTTGCCTTTTATTTAGTTTTTGTTGTTTTTTTTTGCTTTGCTAGCAGGCAGCCGGCTGGCCACATGAACATGTAGAAACGTGCCTATTGCCCAAATTCTATCTCCACTAGTTTTCTGGCTGCGCTGCACTGTGCACTATCACAGGTTGTGAGGGAGCTAACATTAGCTAGCTTGCGGTGCTGCTCATTTGGCCATTACAGCTGCTAACGGGGTTTATGGTGGCAGAACACGTTCCTGTGGAAACATTGTGCCCACCTTCCAGCCCATGTGAACATCTCCTTAAATGTGTACTTTGCTTCCTCTCTCTTCTCTGCAGAAGGCGGACGTCGGCCCTCAGAGCCGCTCTGTAAAGTGATCTTTGAGAATGAGCAGCAGGAACCCACCACACCTAACAAGCCCCCTGGCGCAGGCGGGCGGCGGCGTAGCTTGGTGAGCTCTGAGCCACAGCACGTCACACTCATAGTGTTCGGCATTGGCATGGTGAACCGTACCCACCTGGAGGCTGACATTGGTGGGCTGACCATGGAGGCTGAGCTGAAGAAGATCCATGGAAGTTTGACCCTGAAGGAGAAGATGAAAGGTGAGGTCAAGATCTGTGTGAGTGTTACATTATGTTAGTGTGTTTTATTTATTTTTAAACTTGGTCAGTCCCAACCAAACGGCAGCGTCTAGGGCTGAAAAATGAAGCCGAAGTAGAAGTGCCAAAAACTGCAGCTCCTTGATGGCCACTTGAGTCTGGCTCCAAAAGCGAGTCAATCCCAACCTCCCTGTTAAAATGCCCAACTTTACAGCAGAAATACCCATGTTTACAGCCTGGTACAAAAAACAGTTTTGGTCTCTATAGATAATTTCCCCGCTCATGACAACTGTATGGAGGGTAAATGTTTATATAATTCGCATTTAAATGCTTTCAAAGGCCGCAAGTTATGCATAATTGATTAATTAATTTTTCTGCAAGTATCATTATTACAGTTAACAATAGCTTTAAATGCACCATGCTAACCAAGCTAGCAGCTAGCTTTAACTGGTTGCGTTTGCACTAATCACTCAGATATGTAAAAATGTATGGAGAGTAGGTAGCAGAACAAGAATTAGGTGTAGCAAATTTTCTGCTTTCCATTTGTATTCCGAATAGTATTGAACAATCACATTCGAGCGGGCTTTGGTTGCCTACAGGTTAAAAGTCTGTGTAGAGAACAGAGAGCCAGAACCCATTGGCTATCATCTGATAAAGATTAAGCTTTCTGTAAGCTTTTTCCCAATTAATCTGTACTCATTTGCAAATATCTGTTCATTTAGATTAACCGAAATATTATCTGGACCTGTCTCAAGTTGCTAATTGGACTGGAAACAATGAACAGCACACGGAAGAGGAAGTGTTGGCCCACATATTCTCTGGCTACACCAGATCTCCAGAAATATTTTCCGTTGCCCACAGAGGCTTAGCATTGTCAGATCGTGACATCGATTGTCGATGGGTTCCGAGATTGCCTATGCACTGACCTTATTTCCTTAATTTGTTATGAAAACACCAAGAAGATGAAAACCATCAGAGCTGTCTGACATCAACCTAGCATCAAAGCCTTTGGTCAATAAATTCAATTTTAATAATTAACAATTATAGTCTTTGACCTGAAACTTCTAGGATCTATTTTTCTGTTTAAGAGTTATAAGGTTTAACATCCCAAAAGGAAGCTCTTGTTTCTTGATTGAATGATTGATTCCAAAAGATAATTTATTTTATTTCTGCGAAAACAGATAATTCCTGATAAATACAAGTTTGTTCTGTTTGATGTAATCTTTCTTTTATTGGTGTTCACAGATATCCTGCACCAGAAAATGACTGAGACGTGTGCATCGGCTCACATAGGAGGGGTAAACATTGTCCTACTGGAGGGCATAACTCCTAACATCCAGTAAGTACAAATTCTCTTTAACTTTTGCTAATCAGGAATGTGGTATAACAGCTATTTTTTTAAATGTTTTAATTAAGGTTTTTTAATGTCTCATCTTGAAAGAAATTCTCTGGATAGCAACTAACTGTGTTTTGATCCTAACCCTTGCCGTTTAAAGTTAGTCTTTAAAAAACTTTTAATTATCACTAATAATGATTTTTGGTGTTTTGATTCAATATTTTTTTTAATTTTTGTGTTACCTAAGAGAACAGCTATTTGATTTGAACTGTGGTCTCAAGGATAGAAAACTTCTAAGCTCATAGGTATTACAACTTCACCAACATGGTTATTTACTTTTTAAGATGCTCAGTGATATCAAAGTATTGAGTGAAGTCAAGGCAGAATACCTTCTTCTTGCACAAAACACAGCAACAGAACTTCTACATACTGTAGATGCTTTAATGTCAAGTACGTTTGTAAAATCAAGAGTTTAAACTAAAAAGTAGAGGCAGTGTTTTCCACAAGCGTTGGCACTCAGCAGGAGCCAATTACCGACTCCTCTCCAGACGGGAAATTTTAACAGCGTTTTTTTGTTTTTTACTGCAAGCAATTTCCTCAAAACATAACCACCCTAATCAGGTTACAGGCCTTGTAGTCATGCATTGAGGCGGGTTGATGCATCTCCTCGCTGCTTTGATTCAGTTTAGAACTTCTACTGCTGCTTCAATAAGAAGCTTTTTCTTCATCTCATTCTATTTAACAAACTCTCCCACTGTGAAAATAAAACTGAGACTTAATCCTGTTTTCATACTGTATGCTCTGAGCCGCACTCGTGTGTTTGAATTTGTGCATGCCACACACAACTCGGCACTTTTTAGTTGCTACTGATGTATAAAATTGCCCAATATTCAGATGTAAGTAAGAATGATTGTAGTGCCACTGGCATGTTTTTCTACTCGCTTGTTTGCTTCAAGTAAAGGCAATGTGCAGACATTAACTAAGAGATTTTCAACAGCAGGCTCCAATGCAAATGTCTTCGGTCACAAAGCATTATGTCTGCTGTGTTAGCAGTTGTTTCTTCCAGATACAGTTTCCTGATGACATTAAATTTAACTCTGGTTGTCCTTGATAGGATAGTTTATTTTGCACTCTTAGAAATAAAGGTGTTAACTAGTACTACATAGGGTTCTTTGGCTTGTCACTACAGGAGACTTCTTTTCGGTTCATGGTATAACCTTTTATAAGGTTCCACCTGAAACAGCATGAACCCAACATAAAGGGTTATACGTAGGACCATCTATGAAAGGTTTGACCGAGAACCTCCTAGGAAAGCTTCTAAAAAAAAAACCTTCCATGGTGTAATAGTTCCACCTAGACCCCTCTCTGGTGTTTCTCTCAAGTACCTTTACACCTTCTAAGGGTGTTTACAAGAACCAATCAAGGGTGTTCTACCAAGAATCTTCTACCTTTTATATTCCAAGGGCTTCATCTAGAATCTACCCAGGGGTTTCTACTGAGAACCCTTTTTATATTTCAAAGGTTTCATCTAGAACCAACCAAGAGCTTTTTACCAAGAGTCTTTTAATTTTCCTAAGGTTTCATCTAGAACCCATTCAGGGATTTTTATCAAAAACCCTTCTATATCCCAAGGGTTTCATCTGGAGCCCATTCAGTGGTTTCTTTTGAGAATCCTTTTTTTCAAAGGTTTTATCTGGAACCCACCTTGTAGTTTCTACCAAGAATCATTTTATATTCCAAGGGTCTCATCTAGAAGGCCACAGGTTTTTTTTTTTTGTTATTGTTGTTCTTGTTTTTTTTTTTACCAAGAACTCTTTATATTCCAAGGGTTTCAACTAAAACCCTCCCAGGAAGTCCCACCATGAACCCTGTTATATTCCAAGGGTTTCATCTAGAACCCAGCCAGGAGGTTCTACCGGAGTTGTACCAGGAACCTTTTAATTTTCCCAATCAAGGGTGTTCTACCAAGAATCTTCTATCTTTTATATTCCAAGGGCTTCATCTAGAATCCACCCAGGGGTTTCTACTGAGAACCCTTTTTATATTTCAAAGGTTTCATCTAGAACCAACCAAGAGCTTTTTACCAAGAGCCTTTTAATTTTCCTAAGGTTTCATCTAGAACCCATTCAGGGATTTTTATCAAGAACCCTTCTATATTCCAAGGGTTTCATCTGAAGCCCATTCAGTGGTTTCTTTTGAGAATCCTTTTTTTCAAAGGTTTTATCTGGAACCCACCTTGTAGTTTCTACCAAGAATCATTTTATATTCCAAGGGTCTCATCTAGAAGCCCCCAGGTTTTTTTTGTTGTTATTGTTGTTCTTGTTTTGTTTTTTTTACCAAGAACTCTTTATATTCCAAGGGTTTCAACTAAAACCCTCCCAGGAAGTCCTACCATGAACCCTGTTATACTCCAAGGGTTTCATCTAGAACCCAGCCAGGAGGTTCTACCGGAGTTGTACCAAGAACCTTTTAATTTTCTATTAACAATTTATCCTGGGGGTCCAGGGAACAAAGTCCAGCAGCCTTGGGCTACATGAGGCTCCTAAAGGGCTGGAGCTGATGTGGTCCAGCAAAACCCACAGCACTCGGAACTCACAATTATATTTTTAAGGAGTGAAGATTTTGTGAAATCACTACCTCTATACGCTTTACTGTTTAAATGATGCAGTTGATCTCAACTCTTTCAGGATGGTATCGTATCATACCGTCCCGTTCCATATGGTATCGTATCGTATTGCATCGTATCATATCATTCATATCGTATCGTATCGTATCGTATATCAACTATGGCAGAACACGTCAAGTACAATACATTGATTAAGAGGATTCCAGATACATCTCCAAAGAACCCTTTCTTCAAAAAAGGCTTTTTCAGAAACAAGTGTTTCTGGATAGAATCGCAGTCCTTCAGGAAGAACCCTTTTGCAACCCTTATTTCTAAGAGTGTAGTTTTGAGCTACTTTCTCAATCCAGGCATTTTCACTTGAAGTGGCTCCTCAGTGTTCTTGCTTGTGAAAAACTGTGTTTTCACCTTATGGTGTCTCTGAACTGTTTCACACTTTTTTCTGCTCTTCTTCTTTTTTTACATTCCTTGGCTTTCTCTTCCAACTACTTGCATAGACTGGAGGATTTCCCAACATCTCCCACCAGCACAGCTAAACAAGAGTTTCTGTATGTTACTGCTATCATTTAGGGCTCACATGCATTCATAAATCCAAACCACAGCTGCCCTGATTTCACATCCTTCATTTGTCTGAGTTGCCTGTCATCCATTTGTATTTTCAGTGAACAGACTCTCAGGACTCTCTTTGTTCAGATGTGAACTGTGTATGTGTGTGTATATGAAGTCACTTTTATTGGTTTATGAAAGCAGAAAGTTGTCTGGTTTTATTTTTCTCTGTATTTGTGAACCTATTCATTCTTGATTCTTCCCTTAGTGTTTACAGTCTGCCAAAATACTGAAATAACTTACTGTCTGGTATTTCAGTATTTTATTCCAGTCGCAGAATAACACATCCATAAACCATCTGAGAATGTAGACAGTGTACTTGCTACAAGACGCAGGATCATAAAAAGATGTTGTGTGTCAGACCTTGCATTCGACAGCCATAGTGTACAATTCATTACCTTCTTCATCCATAGTGGAACATGTGTCACTGTTATGATTGCTGCCCATTTTACATGTGCCCAGAAAACTGAATGCTGTCCTGAATTTGCATGGTGTTTGACTGTATGGTGTCCTCTCAGTAATTCCACTTAAGTCCCCATCTATATGTCCATATCACCTGGAGAAAAAGCAAAACAAATTTAGGTCCTTTTGCTTATTCCAGTCTACTCTGTGTTTCAGAACGGTGGTCAAATGCAACATTGCCAAGTCTCAGGCATTGTACAGCGCCCAGCGAGGACTGAAGACCAACAACGCAGCCGTCTTCAAAGTGGGGGCCATCATGATCAACATTCCCCAGCACCCGGCTACTTTGCACAGCATGATGGTCCGCAGCTCCCACCAGCTCTCCAAACAAATCTCTGACCTCATCCGCCAGCCCTCCAATGTGTATGTCTACTTCATTAATCCATCTTTGAAAGACCCTCTCCAGTGAAAATCCGTTCTTAACTTGTCATCATATCCATATGTGTTTTCTATGTACTGCAAGCATGTCATGAGTGAAATAACCAGTCGACGCCTTCGCTGAGCATTTTTGCCTTGAAACTGTGTACCAAAGTGTACCAATTAGGCCTGGTTATTGTTTTAAAAACTACAATACCACCACAAATACCTGTATCCTTAAAGTAATACTAATACCAATGGAGCACTTTATTCAACACCCATGATGTAATACAGCGGTGTGTGGTATAGCCATATTTTCAAACGTTTAGTGGCGTCTCAGCACACTGAGCTGGCAACTCCGTCAAATATACAGCTTACCTGTGCTTGGTGTGAGTTTTGTTTAAAGGTTCTGTGTTGTATGTGTTAGCTGTTATGTTAGCTCGTGCTAACCAAGCAGACATTAACCTGAACGTTTGTCGGCATGGTAGAGGTTCCAGATATGGCAGCAACAGAAAGTTTGCCAGTCCAATGGAATGGTCCAGGATCAGACTCCTGGCCCAAAAAGGACGGAATGCTAGTATAATTTAACTGAAGACATTTCAGTATTAATTGGTACTGTTTTATTTCAGTTGATAACTTATGTGTCCTAACTGGATGTGATGTTAGCTAGCATAAGAGTCTAAATCAGTTTGATTGCATTGTTTTCTATTGTACCTTCATAACTGTCTATAAGCAATGTAGCACAACACTGCGCAAAAGTGAGTGCCATTTTGAGAGAAACTTTTACCAGACACCCTGTTTTTATTTTATTTCTGTCACTCATGTTAAAAGTGCCGCAACGGACAAGGAATGACTGATTCACAAGGTTGGAATCAGGAGTTATCTATATGATACCTCCTTATTTCACAACAAAAACCTAAATAAGCTGGCGTCTGACTGGAAGGAGATCTCTAGGGAGCTGAATGTTTTTACAAAGAATTCTTGTTTGGTATGTGTAGCAGAGCTTGCCAGCAAGCTTGCTTGTTTTACAAAGTGGAGATGGCTGTATGATATAGTATGGTATTTTCAACAATATCTGAAAGTTACCCGCGATATTATTGCTGTGAATATGAATAATGAAGAAGTACGTACTCACCCATCTTGTCAGCGGTTACACTGAGACCACAGCTGCTAGGTAAGTTAGTTGTTTACATGAGGTGACAAAGTTCCATATGTAACAAATCTAGGGTGGACAGAGAGTGCCCAGTGTTTCGCGTCAGAGGCTTGCTTGCTGTTAGGACATGGTGTTAAAGGTATGGAATATCAGTACCCAGCCCTAGTGCCAATGACAGCCTCAAAAACATGGATTCTGACTTCCAGGGTTTGTTACATCACAACCTCAAGGAACCAGTCCCGTTAACCTGCCATATGTCTAAGAAGAAGCAGATGTAGCTACATATTGATAATTTGCATGCTAAGCTTCACTTTCACTTTAGCTTTTAAAGAATTGGTGATACATAAACATAAACGCATTAGTAGCTGTTTGATAATGAAGTCATGCCGAGGGCTTATGTTATCTATTACTGTTTACAAGCAGAGGCTTGTGTGTTTGATTAACAGAGTCAAAGGTGAGCAGGTACGCTCAACTGCAGGCCAGCGGCTGAGGGGTGGGGCTCATTTGCATATTCATAGATATGCACATACTAAAGGAGGCATAGGTGAAAAGTCAGGTCTAAGCCATTTTAACGCATGACAGGATTAGTTCCATGGGGAAAAAAATCCTTATTATGCGTTTTTGATGAAGAGAAATTTCTTTTTAAGAACTTCAAACCTCATTTATAGCATTTAAAACTAATGAAAAGCTGACTCTGAAGTGTTGCAGACTTTTAACTATATTTAAAACCCTAAATGAATCTGTTATGCAGCACACTGTTGTCATTAGATCTGAATTCAACACTTAACAAACTCCTCATCTCCATAAGTGACAGCTCACTGCAGCATATCCACACTGTCCCCATTTAACTGCTTTCAAAGCCTGTCTGTGGTCTGTTTCCATGGTAATACTCTGAATTATGTTATGGAGTTGTAGGTATGCTTAGGATATTAAACAACTTTTCTATAATTTGATGTTCACGGAAATATGAGCCAGTGTCTGCATAACTCTACATAATAACGCACACATAATTGAATCAAATTTAAAGTAGCAATCTTTCAGTTTATACTTTACTTCCAGCAGTTTAGCCCATAAGTTCTGGGAGTGATATAATGACAAAACTGAGGCAATTCATTCCAAGTTTAGAGCACTACCTTCACTTATTCAAAGTCAACACCTATGTAGATAATAACTGACTGAGTGGGTGAATGTTTTCTTTCTCCCCTTACAGTCAACCTCCTAATAGAGAGGACACGCCTACCCCGCAGCCTTCTGACAAAGCATCCAGCATCAATCAGACCCCCGTTGAAGCCAACGAGTTCCCTCAGCTCCCCGAAGGCCTTGAGAAGAAACCCATTGTCCTCAAGTTTAGCGCCATGATGGATGGCATCACCATCGGAGCTGCCCTGCTGCCCTCACTGAAAGCAGAGTACAAAATGGGTCGCATGAAGAGCCATGGCATGACAGGTGTGTGTGAGAGGAGATCTGACACTGATTTCAGTGATGGTGTAAACTAACAGAGCTTTTTCCTCTAAAACATTATATGTCCAGTTTTACTGTTCTCATCCAATGTTTCGTTCTTAAAACTGAATTTAAAAAAACAAAAACATTAGCCTGTCCTAATATCAATGTTGTGGTATGTCCAAGCCCTGCAAAATAATAAGTTGTGATGATAACTGCCTTTTTTGTTTTTAACACCTCTCCTGTGTTTAGGTGCACAAACCAGTTTCACTTTCGAGTTGCCAAACCACAAGCTTTGCTTCCAGTCAAAAGTGTCCCCAGTGGACATGTCCACCATGCCACCATCAGCCAGCCTCACCCTGCCTCCAGTCACCATGTCAGGAGAGTACATCATGGAAGACCACGAGAGCCACTCAGACCAGGGCTGGGCGCCCGATGACTTCCCAGCGAAGCAAGGAAACTACCTCCAAGGCAACTACCTGCGCTGTGTCGCTGAGGTCAGAGGCTCCTGATGGGGCGTTACGTTTATGTCAGAGCACTGAATAAAAGCAAATTTTCCTGAGCAGCCAATGGCGATTTTAACTTCCCCTCACTTGTCTTCTGTGTTGTGCAGATTGGTTCATTTGAGCACAACCTGACCACAGACCTGCTCAACCACCTGGTCTTCCTGCAAAAGGTTTTCATGAAGGAGGTCAACGAGGTCATTCAGAAGGTTTCAGGTACTGTACTAAAGACTAACACACACTTCTGTATCTGTAAAACCTGTACAAAACTGTGTCCTTTTCTTTGCTGTATTGGCCCAGTTTTCCTCTCAGATCAGTAAAGTTAATCTAATCTTAAACATCTGACTGTTCCCAACAGAATTCTGTAGCCAACAGCTGCTGCTCAAGTCAACGAAAAATATTGTTTTCATCAAAACACAATGCCCAAGGCCCTGACACAAATCCAGTCATGTTCATTTTCCGTAACAGTATTGATAGTAATTTGTTGAACTCGCTTAGTTTGATCGATGTAATTGCCCAAGAGAGAGAAGGAGAAGTGGGAGTTTTATGGTAAAGAATAATGAGAATGGTGTACGGTAACTTTTTTCATTAGGGAGGAGTCTTTAAATGTAGTTGCACTGGGACACTTCAAGCAGATTTAAGAACTCACACATACACAGGTACACAGACAACATAATCCCGCTGTATCATAGGTTATCTAGCACAGTCTGTGGATTTGTGAGGTTGACTTGTGTACTCTCTATACACACAGGAGGAGAACAACCCATCCCACTGTGGAATGAGCATGACACCTCAACAGATGCAGACAAGCCAAAAATCCTGCTTTATTCTCTCAGCCTCATGTTCAAGGTATCTCATCTTCAGTTTCTTTCAGCACGCACATTCAAAGTAGCGTATCAGTCCCAGGGGCCGAAGCAACCAGGTGAAGATTTTGGTTCAAACATTGCACTGCTTTAAGTAATAAAACCAGTAAAGGGTTTCTCTCAAGAGATTTTTCTTTCACGTTGAGTGTCAGTTAAGGTTTGAGGAATTTTCTGAATGCCGTTTTCTTGTTTGCAGGGAATCCAGATGACTGCCACCACTCCTTCCATGCGAGCTGTGCGCTTTGAGACTGGCCTTATCGAGCTGGAGCTATCCAACAGGATCCAGTGCAAGGCTCAGCCGGGTGGCAGCAGCAGTTACCTTAAACTGTTTGGCAAATGTCAAGTAGATCTCAACTTGGCTCTTGGACAGATAGTCAAACATCAGGTACAGATCAGCTTCATTATAGTGAAATAAAAGCTGTCAGGTGTAAAGGTCCAACTTTTTGTTGTATTTGCTCAAACTTTTGCTATATCTTGATAGTAGTACATGAGACAGATAACCTGTGAGAAAATCGTGTTCCTCTGGCTCCTCCTAGCATTTCTAATGGCGTATGCATAATCCACACCACCATGCCTGAACCGGTGAGGGGCAAAGGCCATCCCCCACTCCCTTTCGAAAAAGCATGCTCAAGTAACATGCATGTCGCCAGCAATCATTTACCGTCCTTGTTATATGGTGGCTGATCTCATCCTCCGCTCAGAGGGTAGCTCCCGCACCTCATTATTTTCCCAATTTGCGAACATTTTTGGCAGCTGTTCTTTTTTGAGTTAACTGCTAACTGCTACCAGCAACTTTTTAAACCTCATGCATTGGGTCGCACATATAACATGTCGTCAAAACCTTACATCTGTGCCACCCATCACTCCATCCTTCTGGCTGTCACTTTTATACTTGTATCGTTTTGGTGCTGGTACTACCCCCAATGCTGACTGGCCCGCCATTTGGGGATTGTAGCTTTGAAACAGAACAGTGAGAGGGAATTATCTCAGGAAACTTTTAATATAGAGCAGGTCTAGACCATACTCTTGAATTTAAAAGAACCCAACAATTCCCCATGAGCAACTTCTTGTCAACGAAATCAAGGAAAAACTTTTTAGCTGGTTCTCTTTGTTGGTATTTTTGGTAGTTGTGCAAATGCCATTAGAAACACTAGCAGGAGCCAAAAGAACCAGATCTTTTTTATAGAGTATCTGTCTCATGTACTGCTGCAAGTATAAAGCCAAATATAGCAAATATAATAGTTACTTTTATAAAAATCACCAGCTACCACTAGTTAAATTCTAGAATTGGCTTGAAGATTAGTAACTCTCACAGTAAAGTACAAAATACATTCAGAGTTGCTTTGCTTGTGCTTGATTATAGTACAGCAGATTCCTATATGATGCTCTTTCTCCCTTCACTTTATAGGTGTATGAAGAAGCTGGCTCAGACTTCCACCAGGTTGCGTACTTTCGAACTCGGATCGGTCTGCGGAATGCTCTGCAGGAGGAGATCAGCGGCTCCTCAGACAAGGAGGCCGTCCTCATCACACTCAACAGGCCAATTGTTTTCGCCCAGCCAGTGGCCTTTGACAGAGGTTCAGTTTTTCTTTTTGTCTTCATCACATTAATTGTCAAAGTTTGTTTTGTGTAGGGCTGCAGCCATTGACCATTTTCACTATCAGTGAATCTGCCCCATACTTTCTCATTAAGCAATTGGTCGTTTTGTCAATGAAATGTCAGAAAATAGTGATACATGCCCTGTGTAACTTCCCAGAGTCCAAGGTGACATCTTCAGATGGTATGTTTTATCCGACCACCTGTCCAAAATCCAACGCTAGTCAGTTTATTATCATGTATGACAAAGAAAAGCATCAAATTCTTGCATTTAAGAAGCAAAAAAAAAACAGCAAATATTTGGCTATTTTTGCTTTAAGAATTACTAAAACAATTATTAGATGATCAAAATAGTTGGCAATTGATTTTTTTGTCAATTGACTAATGGATAAATCGACATAACTACAAAACTTGTAGTGGTTAGTTATTTTTAGGTATTCTCCCTGCTCAACCATGATTATGAAAGAAGGATGGATCTGATTTTCACACACAACAAAAATCAACCACTGATATCTCCAAACTGAAATTCAGGATGTAATTTTAAGGTCTTTCTTTCTACCTGTGTGCCCTCCTGCAGCTGTACTTTTCTGGCTGAATTACAAGGCAGCGTACGACAACTGGAACGAGCAGCGCCTGGCCCTCAACAAGGACATCCACGTGGCAACTAAAGAGGTGGTGGAGAAGCTGCCAGGCATCCAGCAGACCTCCGCCCAGGCCTTCAGCACCCTCTTCCTGCAACTAACTGTCAACGACCTGGGCATCTGCCTACCCATCACCAACACATCCCAGGTAATCTGCTGCACTTGGTTTGGATCTCCCAAAGTCAGTGTTGTAAAATGTTTACATTTTCGCTTGTGGATGTCTAAATTTATACATCATAGTTGCTGATTATATAAACAATAGCAGGTTTGTGCTCTGTTGACTTCAAGGTCATTCAGTTAGTTCACATTTACATATATATTTTCATGTTTAATGCGGATGATGTAATCAACTCTCACACGTTGTAGCATCTTTGATTGGCATTAGAGAACCATGGATACATTGTTAGCAGTTTCACTATTATACGTAGAGACCATGATATCCAGATGTGTTTTATGTCGTTTTTGAAACGCACATAAGATGTAGTTATGTTTGTAGTAAAGCACTTTTATCAGGAATCCAATTCTTACCTAACAAAAGTAAAGCACACAGGATTAATTTTTTCTTTTGACAAATTTTAATCTAAATTTATCCATGTAATTTTTGTAAATAAAAATTAGATTAGCATCAGTTACATCAGCACTTGGTTACATTACCTTAGCAGTGGTAATGAAAGTCATTTTGCTGCTATTAATAGCCTTAAAAACACAATTGTTTTGATATCAGTGTTTCCCCTACCTGAGCTGTTGGCAGACTGTCAATTAATCTGCCTTTCCACGCACACACGCACACACACACAAACACGCACACGCACACACACCGACATTGCTCAAAACAACCTTCATAATGCACACTTTTAATGCAAAGTAAACAATTGTGGATTTGATACACAACCTTAACATGGATACATGCTCGCTGGTCAGTATTTAAATGGAAATACAAATGTGCAGCAATTACGAATTTTACTGTATCATAGAGATAGTTATATGTTTTTAAGAGGATCATAGTAGTGATGTGTTTTTGTTTTGTTAATTTGCTTTAGACAGCCTGACACCCATAAGGCAGTAACTTATGAGTTAATTTTACAAAAAGATTGGAAAATGAAAAATGCTTTTAGTCCAGTGCTCCATTAACTCAGTGAGCTTTAGTTCAGAGCGATATCTATTTAGTGGCAGTTACATTTTAATTGTTGTTTTTTTTCTTTTAATGATTTTCTGTTGGCATTGATAACAGACAACAGGCAAGCTACAATATCATGCAGAAACATGGTACTTACTGCCCATCCTTCAGTCTCCACTGGTTAGCTAGCGGCACCACTCATTTTGCAATTACTGCTGTTAGCACTGGTTGCTGCAGAAACATGGTAGCCTCCCCCCAGGTCACCTCAGTGAGTAAGCAGCTTAATTTTGAGCAGTTAAACCCCCTAGCATTGTTTCCTATGTTATCACCACCACCCGTGCTGTTGCTGCTAATGGTGCTAACATAGCTAACAGTGCTAACATAGTTAACAATGCAAAAGGGGTTTTGGAGCTCAAAATTAAGCTGCTTATTCACTGGGGCCACCTGGGAAAGGATGGAGGGTGAGCACCATGTTTCTGCAGCAACACCACCATGAGTTGGGACGGGGTTACTTGCAGTAATTGCCAAATGAGCGGTGGCTCTAAGCTACTCTAGTTTCCACCTCACCTGTGTTGTGCACAGTCCAGTGCAGCGGCAACAGCTAGCTATCCAGTGTAGCATGACTATCTTACAGCTTGGTTGTGGTATGACATAGAGATAGCGCTACTACTGAACTGAGGAGGAGCGTAATTAACCTGTAGACCAACATGCATAACTGATTAAAAATTTTCCCTGCGGTTGACATCCCTAATTTTGTCCACAAAAACCAATTTTGTATGATGTTAAATCATCCAAGGCAGGTACACCAGTAGTTTGCAATGTGGATGTCATGCACTGTGTGCTATTTAAGTTCATCAAACTTTGGTGGACTGTTTCCAATGCAGAAAGTTTTGCCAAATAATTTAATGTTATTTATAAAATGTTTTTTAAGTCTATTTTTATTTATGTGTATGTTTTTTGGATAAAAGATTCACATGACCACACACAAATAGAAATATTTAGAGGAAACACTGGATATCAATGAATGGTCCGTATCAGTTGTCTTGTTATACTGCAGTACTGTGCTGTATTACAGTATGTCCTTGGAGACGAGATATACCAGCTGTCATGTCACACTTATTTCCATAGAGAGGACAAGTACCAGTTACGGAGGGCATCCACTCTGAAGCTGGGGCCAGCACATCAGTAGGCCGGCATAAAAATGCACGAAAAGTAACCTACAATTTATTACATCTCTTGTGATGGCTTGTTGTGGAACAATGACTTACTGTGATCAATACTCTTCCAT
Source organism: Epinephelus awoara (assembly GCA_035609425.1). Classification (NCBI taxonomy): domain Eukaryota; kingdom Metazoa; phylum Chordata; class Actinopteri; order Perciformes; family Serranidae; genus Epinephelus; species Epinephelus awoara. The sequence goes on from CM069309.1 coordinate 30,918,167, forward strand.
GCCACAAGTACACTGCATCACAAGTGCTTGTTTGTTTAAAAACTGGCAGGTCACACCACTTTGTAACAATGAAATTCCCCTCACAAAGCTGGCATAACAACTAATGAAGCTTGAGCTGGTGTCTGAGGTGTTTGGGCTGTGTAATTACTTCATACTAAAAAGAGGTTATGCCAGTTGGTGTCCAGAGTATCCCTTATCTGTTGCTAAAATGGAAACAAGGAAATTGTTGAGGCTAATCTTTTAGAGACTGCCATGGAATTGTATAAAATTTCACACACAAAAGCAGATCTAATGACACAGTGCAGTGGTGCACATGGCAGGCTCTGTCTATTGTAAGAGAAAGCAATTGGAATTTACCTGGATTTCTGCAGTAATCATCCTGAAACTGGTCTGATTCTGATCCACGTCATAAAAATAGATAATGGGTTAGTTAGGAGGTAAACAGGCTTTTACCTGCCTCCACTTATGACTAGAATGATGATCAGACCCCTATTTTTGTGCCAATGCAGCGTTAATCCAGAAATTCAGGTAATACGGGCAATTTTACCCCCAATCCTGCAATTAAACACAGTCTAACAAACTGAAAAGCTTGGTAACATTTCACTCATTGGTGTATTCATAGCAACAGTACTTATTAATGTTCTGTAATTTGCAGCTGAAGTAATTAAGCAGTTTTGCAAAATTCTAATGTCATGATCAGAAGTCATGTGCCAAAGTGTTATTTATTCAAAATCACATGAAAATAACCACATTGATCCTGATTTTATTGAACTGACAAAGTGGATATACAGTACAGTAGAATGAAGTGTTACCAGCGAACTCTGCCTTTTCCAAACACATGGAAGTGGGGCTTTTTTTCCTTGCACTTCACCCTCATGTAGAGGCACAAGTAACCCCTCTCCCTGCCCCTCTGCCAGGCCAACCACAGCATAGATTTTGACACCGGCTCAGCTATGGTCCTGACCATTGAGAGCACACTGATCACCGCCTGCTCCTCAGAGTCCCTTGTAAGCAAGGGCCACTTCAAGAATTTCTGCATCCGCTTTGCCGAGGGCTTCGAGACCTCCTGGGACGACTGGAAGCCTGAAATCCGAGGGGATATGGTCATGAATGCTTGTGAGTGCTGCATTATATTAAAGTTTCAATTTTTGTCTCACATATGGTCCATTTAGATTACCTTTTATCACCTTTAATGGATGTCAAAAGCATTGATTTAGTAAAGAAAGAAAAGTATTCAAAACTAAACACAAATACTTGATAAAAAGTTAAATTGAGTCTCTTTTCAGAGATGCTAAACAAACATAAAATACAGATTTTATACATACATATATACACACACACATACATTTTTTTTTACCATGCATGTGCTTACTGACCCGACCTGACTTAAGTAGGTAGAAATCGAATTCTGATGTGATTTTCCATGCATGCAGCTCCTCTGAAATATGCCTGTTCCCTGTGTGTCTGTGTGTGGTCTGTATACAGGTGTAGTCCCTGATGGTACATATGAAGTATGCTCCAGGACTACAGGGCAACCCTCTGCAGGCAGGTTCTTTTAACCAAGATCTGGTCCATGAAATATGTATCACACCCTAGAGCTGCACAATAAGCATGAGGCAACTGTCTAAAAATTTTATTTTGCATTCATTTTATCCTCATCCTCTGCCGCTCTTTATGTCCTCTCCCTCCTGGCTTCCTCCTCTCTCAAAAAACAGAGAGCAGTAGTGCCGGTACCTGGACCCTGAACGTGCTGTGGAAAATGTGTGGTATCGATGTTCACATGGATCCCAACATCGGCAAGCGCCTTAACGCCCTGGGTAACACGCTGACGTCACTGACAGGCGAGGAGGACGTAGACGACATCGCTGACCTGAACTCCGTCAACATGGCGGACCTTTCAGATGAGGACGAAGCCGACTCCATGTCCCCCACCATCCACATGGTCAGTCAATAATGGGTTCATGTATATCATGGCTTTCTTTTTGGCCTATTATAAAAATGATACATAGTTTCCACCACAGCCAGATTTAGCCAATTCTTTTGTCATTTGAATATCACTTTCAAATAAGTTGTGATGACACATTGTAACATTAAAGGGTAACCTTAGTATTTTTCAACCTGGACCCTATTTTCCCAATGCTCTTAAGTCTAAGTGACTAATGGGAACAGCATGTTTTGAAATTGGTCCAGTATTGAGCGAGAGGGCTGCAGCTGCAAAACAGGCAGCTATGTGAGCACTCAATGCAATTATGTACCGTCAATGTACGTCCTTCAAATAGTGCTTGTTTTTGCCACCAACAGGCTCAGATTGTTGTATGAAGTGTCTGACAATATTATGGAAAGGATCCCTACAGATGTCAAGCTTTTTGGTAAAGAGTAAGATCCTTTTTGTTTAACCAGAAACAGCCCCGAAATTGTATACGCTAAACCCACCAGACTCCATTTAAATAAAGAGTAATTTTAGCATGTATGGTGCCAGTATATTTGCACATCTAACTGGGTGAAGTAAGGGTTTGTTTATACTAAACCATAGTTGATTATTGTAGGTTTTTGTTGTAGTTTTATTTTGTTTCGGTTGACCTTGAATTAAATGTGTGTGATCATAATAAAATCACTTTTTATTCAATGGAATTTAGAGGGTTTAGCAATAATGATTTGGGGGCTGTGTCTGGTCAGACAAAAAGGGACTTAATCTTTAGCAAAAGATCTGTCTCTGGCAGGATCCTTTCCATAAAGTTGTCAGACACTTAGAATAACAATCTGAGCCCGTCAGTGGTAATAACAAGCGCTTTTAGTGGATGTTAATTAACGGTGCATAATTGCTGCTCTGCAATTATGTGCAAAATTGTTATGTCACTGCAGCCTGTTTACACTGCCGGCTGCAGCCAACTTGCTCAATACTGGACCAATTTTTTTTTTTTAAATGTTCCCATAAGTCACTTGCACACTAAAAAATGGGAAACTCTTACCCTTGAAGAAAAAATATGCTGTCAACTGTAGATCAGATGTTCTGGTTGGTAACTACAATTAGGAAGTTTTCAGAAGAAAAATCAATTTCTTTAGATGTGGAGGTTATAAAAGAACAATGCAGACTATGAATAATACACTTCAGGTGTTGAGCTTACTACTAGTGGTTGTCTAACTCAAAGGAAAAGTTTAACATATTGGGAAACGTGCTTATTTGCTTTTTCTTGCTAAAAGTAAGATGGGAAGATCCATCTCAGTCTCATATATTTCTGTTAGATTTAAGGCTGCAATAAGATACATGATTGCTGAGCTTCGCATAAAGGCTGGAAACAGCTAGAAGCTAGCATGGCTCTGTCGGCCAGGGCACACCAAGCCAATATTCAGTTGTCGGTTAGAATCTGTCACCTTAGTTTTTGCAGTGTGTCCCGTACCACTGGCACTAGCCTTGTTGGATGTTGTTCAACTGATTTAGCATGTTGAACCGGAGCCATCAGAGCCCATCAGTGAGTGAAATCCCTCTGATTGACAGTTCAGGTCAATGTACAAAAACAACTAAGAGTGAAACAGAAGTAAGGAGGCTTCGAAAGCTAGGGTATTGAGTTAGGATGAAGAGAACAGCACGTAAATTCATCTGTTTATTTAATTATGTATCACTACAAATACAGCATGTCATGTTCTATAAGTAGCAGGTTATCACACAGTAAGAAAAATAAATCATGTATTGAAGTCAAAAATGTTGATGCATTGATAACCATTTTATCTGAATTGTTATCGAATCCTGAGATGCTTGAGGATTCCCATCTCAAGGCATCGGCCATTGAAAAACCCTTTATCAGCTGACCACTGTTGCACAGATTAAACAGGAAAGGTATAATGTGTTAGTTTGTAAGATATATAGGTGCTGACAGGCAGATTTCATTATCTTTGGGCAGATCTTATGCTTAGCTAACTGGCTGCCAAGTGTAGCTTCATTTTCAGCAGACAGACATGAGAGTGGTATCCATTTTCTTATCTAACTCTGGGCGAGAAAATAAATAAGCATGTTTCCCAAATTATCAAAGTCTTACTTTAAAATCTCTTCAATACATTTAAAGAAATCCTACCTGGCTTACCTTAAAGCCTCAGAAGGTTAAGTCTGACCCCAGTCGTCCATTCTTCCACCTCTCCATCCATGTGTCCCTGCCGTTGTTCACAGAGTCCAGGGAGCCAGTTCAGCCCTCGGCTGACCTTAAGGAAGCGTCTGGTAAACCACATCCTGGGCCTCAGCCCCAGGCCTCAGAGTGTGTCTGTCCCAGCTGACGACTTAAACTGTGCATCGCCTCGCCTTCGAGCGGGCAGTGCCAGAGCCCAAAGACCCCTCTCCTGGGCCTGTGTATGTAGCCACCCATAGTGTTTAATTCTTCTCCGGGCTGACAAAATCACTGGCAAAGGTGTCATCTCAGTCACCTGCAGTTATCAGATGGAGATTGCAAATTCCAAAATGCTGAGCAATGCTGTTTTGTGCTTTAACTAAATAGCATGGTACTGGAGAATAGTGTCGCTTAGCATTTGCTTTCACTGCTCTCCTCATTAAGCTTTAATTATGGGTGAAAAGAAATAAATTAGTGTTACACAATTCCCTGTGGCAATACAGCTTTGTTTTCCCAACCTGTGCTTTGAGTGGAGCGGTGATGGTGGTGATGGTGTTGGTGTCTCCTGTTTTGTGATAATTCTGTTTTATGAAACTTGGTGTGTGGATTGGACTACATATAACGTTTTGTGATCGAATCATTCCAATCAAAATAATTCACCTCTAATCTTAAAGATTTGGGAAGGATGCATTCTTATTTACAGCAGCTGGTTCTGGGATTTGATGTTGTTTCATTTTGTCATCAGTCTAACCAGATAAATGTGCTCTGGTGTGTATCATTGCTTTGACCCAACAGGAGACCATTGACCTCAGAAGGCAGATGGCGATGGGGAACCAAGTAATTGACGCTCGTGGGAGGAAGTTCACCAAGAGGGTGGTGGACATTAGAGAGCTGAACGAACAGGCCAAGGTCATCGATGACCTCAAGTAAGATTACTGCTGACTCACTTGTTGAATCTGATTCTCTATGAAGAAATGTCTTACATTTCATTGCTGTTTTGTTAAAGAGATCTGTCCATGACAGCTGTACGGGGGGTGAATATTTATATAACTTACCTGTTTACATTTAATTAATGCTTAAAGTTATGCATACCTAAAGGTGAGGGCACTTTGAGTGGCCTGGTGGGGGCCATCCTTCGACAAGTCTATAGGCCCAGCCGCAGCAGTTGCTATTTCAGTGTGTTTTTAGTTTATGTAAGCTAATTGTAAAGTTTTGGTTGCCTATAGTAAGTCTTGTTCAGCTTTTGCTGTGCTGAAAAACCCGTAAAGGCAGGGGTGGCCAAACTACAGCTTGTGGGCAAACTGCAGCCCGCTGCCCATTTTTAAATGCCCTGCCATGGCACTCCTGGTTTGAACGTTTAATGTTGCTACTTTACCTACAATGATTGATTACTAGTCAATGAAAACATTTACCTCAGAAAACATGGCAGTGGACCTGAATAAAGATGAAAGATAAGATGAAATATGTGGACACACTGATTAACTACTGTAATGTCAAACTTTAAACTGTTAAGTAGTGTTGTGTGGTAATTTTGATAGAAAATGTATTTTCTATGGCAAATAGGCGATCTGGTCTCGAACATCTGATTTTCTTGCCGTGTAACAGGTTAAAAAAAACTATGCACTTAATATTGTTTGGCCCATGACTTGTTATATTTTTCTGCATATAGCCCACAATGAAAAAATGTTTGGTCACTTCTGCTCCGAGGTGTTAAATGTTCAGTTTTTCAGGAAGATACGTTTTGTTTTAATGGTTGAAATCTGTCTTTAGCTTATGGAAATTACAATTAGCATTATCACAGTTAAGGCTAAAAATGCACAGCGCTAACCAAGCTAGCAGCTAGGGTTAGCCCAGGCCCCCAGGTATGCTGTTCAACTGTGCTTCCAATTTTTCCTAGTGGCCACTCGCAGTATTGCAGTGAATAAAAATCCCCTGCAGCCCAAAAAGCATTTATCACCACATCTGTAAAACTGTCGCAGAACGCCTCAAACTGCAAACAAGGTCAATTATGACTCTGTCTTTGATAGATTTTTTTGATCAGTGGAGGATTTCCTCAAGCTGAGAAAAGCTTCTTTTGTTTTTTTGTTGTTTTTAAATCTGTGACATCATCACATTGTAACTCCATAGGCCAAGCAGGAACTTGCTCTTGGTGCAAATGGCATATGCACCAGTCGAGCAGTTTCATTGGAGTAGTAGGCACCATTTTGGGGTCCGTTTTCCAGATCTAATAATACATCCAGGGATTAGGAACACACTCTCACCCAAATATACACTTTTGGTGCCAAAACTCCAAGATGGCGACAGTCAAAATGCCAATACCGTGATGTCACTCACTGATTTGTGGACTCCCATTTTGTATACCCTGTATTTAAAACTATCTGCATCCTCTTTTCTTAACCACAGGAAATTGGGGGCCAGTGAGGGCACCATCAACCAGGAGATCCAGCGCTATCAGCAGCTGGAGTCTGTGGCTGTTAATGACATCAGGAGAGACGTCAGAAAGAAACTACGTCGCTCCAGCATGAGGGTCAGTACTCATTAATCTACCCCATTTAGCAACGTGTTCACCAAATTAAGTAGACATTGTGGGTTAAAATGTAACCTGAAGCCATTTAATACCTTTATGTCTCTTATTCCAATTTATAGAAAACCCTTTTCTCACTAAGTGTTTGTTCCTCACCAGGCTGCCTCTCTGAAGGATAAGTGGGGTCTTGGCTACAAACCAAGCTACAACCGCTCCAAAAGCATCTCAGCGGCAGCAGGCCGACCGCCTCTGAAAAGGATGGACAGACAGAGGTAAAAACTGAGGGCAAGAGAAGCCACTTTACCTGGTATCATATTATTATGGAAATAACACTGTTAATGGTGCTTCATCCGGCATTTACTGTAAACAAACAAGACCACATAACCTCTGCCTCACACCACTGCTGTTGGTGCTACTTGTTTTTGAAACACATTTCCCATTAATCTTCTTAAAAAGAGGATGCACTGACTCACACATTAGAATGTAGTGTAGAGGCGAGGGAGAGCTTATCTCATTTGTTTATAGTAATTATGCAGATATCTCAGAATTAATGTAGTAACGATGGTAAAACAGTTGACACATTGTAAGACCCTCAGCAAAGAACAAAAACATTAACTCTGGGGCACAGTTAATGAGTAAAAATAACTGGAAGTGACTCTGATCAGTACTCAATTTGTGCTTTGATTTTTAGTTCCAGTGTTTTGTAGAAGCTGAGGTGTGGAGTGGAGTCACATGACTTAGACCCGAGTCAGACTCGAGTCACAAATTAGATTATTTAAGACTTGATTTGACATAATCATTAAAGACTTTTAACTCTACTTGGACTTTAACACAAGTGACTCGTGACTTCAGTTGGACTGGAGCCTTTTGACTTAAAAATACTTGACACACAAGTAACATTTACACTGCTCATTCCCAGCAGGTTGACAGTTAATTCCCCAGATTATCCACTTTCTTTGAACCAGTCCAACAGCATCCAGTCAAGTTGGAGGAGTAAACCATTAAGTTCTAACATTACATTGCTGAGTGGCAGTTGACAAACATGACACAAAACATAAATTTGTTTGCATACAAAAACTATGGGAATTGCATTATGTAAAGCCTGCAGGTTGAATGTCACAGATGGAGACTAGGGTTAGGCGATGTTGAAATTACCCTGCCAAAGATATTGCTTTAAGAAAAACAACGAAATTCAAAATTATCATCCAAAGAAAAGAAACTGAAGAGAGAGACACACATAGATATGAAAATCTATGGACTGGAGACACATATGTTACAATATCCACATTCTCGGAACCCAGAGGCTGTATCGGCGTCTGACTTCCGGCAGACCCCCCATTTTTTTGGGATTCCGGTTTGATTTGGGCGGAGGAGGCTAATTTCTGTTTCCGACTTCCATATATATAAGTAAATATGCTGAACCACTGCGATGGATTCAGAGTTTTCAGTGACGCCAATTATGTTCCGCCTCGTTAGTTCACCGCACGGACCATTTAACCTGGCAACAACTGCAGCCGGCTCAAACGTGATTGGTCAATATCACGCAGACTACAAACAGCCTACAACCGGAAACCAAGGCTCTTCTGCTTTTCTTCTGGAGGCAAGATCTCCGGGGTTTGCCTACAGACTCTACATTCACTGAATGTAGAGTCTGTATATAGAGACTACAATACCCATAAATGGTCACAATGTGTAGTCAGTATGTGCTATTTTACACAAGGGCATGTTGAGATCAATAACTCAGATCAACCAACAGGTGACATTATTTTTATTCAGTTAGATGTTTAACTGCACTTGTACAGTCCTGCCACAGTTGACTATAGGATTTATATGTTTTTGCCTTTGAGAGAGCCATGATAATTGAGGGCTGACTGCTCACTGTGGTAGGAGTTTTTGTCCTTCTTCTTTGTGGATGGAGTCGGTGACAGACTTAGGATGGGAGCGGAAACTTTTGGTGTTTCCAACTTTAGTCTTGACCTGCTTCTCTCACAGCTTCTAAATCACTTTGTTTACGTTGTGTGGCTCTCTTTGTTTGGTTTGAAACCAAAGAAAATCCGGATAAACTCATAGGCATACTTTTTGCTAACGAGAACAGCCATCTTTTGTAATGCAGGGCTACATGGGTAATTACATACAGCGTGAGACGTGTGATAGCATGTTCGTACTTTTTTGATGCGTTCCAACAATGCAGTGAAGCATAGAGAAAGCGAAAGAAAAAAAGACGGACTGATTATTGCATAAAATTCACAACGGGCATTGCATAATTGAATATCTTCTTGCTATTGAGGACACGTGAGGACCATTATCGTGGCCTGCCAATATTGTGTTGAGCGATAATCTTGTCACATCAGTCAAGCCTAATGGAGATGCAGCAACTTTCAACAAACGTGTTTTAACAAATAAATACAAATTTTAAAAAAAACATTCATAATGTGTGTAAATGAATATATTATAACTAAATGGAATTACATTTGGTGAAGAGCGCTTTATGACTTGTTTAGGACTCTTAACTCAAAGCTTAGGACTTGGGACTTGATGCAGGACTTGAGTGCAAAGACTTGAGACTTGCTTGTGATTTGCAAAGCATTGACTTGGTCTTACCTCTGTGTTAAGGTAGTGTATATTGTGCCAGTGTTACTATATTTAATGTATGTATGCATCTAATGCAGTTTACTGTGTCCATAGTTCCAGGATAGGGGATGTGGATGATCTACCAGACATGCGTGTGGATGCCTCCTCTCCCGGGCCCCGTGTCACCTTCAACATCCAGGACACGGTAAACTGATTTCTAAAAGCATTTTGCATATCTCATATGCTCATTAAACAGAGGAAGCTAAGACATGAACATATTTAGTACAGATTCAGTTGCTCTGTAGCAAGTACACTCTTGACATATTTATTCTAACCAAATGAGTTCCAGAGGCCATGTTGACAGTGGGTATTTTTAGTTTTGTGCTATCTTGTGTTGACTGTTTAAAGATCATCGTCTCATCCTTCATGTCTGTGTTTGTCGCTGTAAGCGCTCTCCATACATCACGATATTGACACGACACTGTGACTCATATGTCACACGGTCATGGGTTTTACAGTTTATTTTAAAAGTGTCTCAAAGACAAAATTACATTATGTTCTGAGGTTGTTTTTTTTTATTTTGGATGAACTCCTTTTTAATGCCTCCTCTGTTCAATTGAAGATAAATAATCAGGCCTTGGACGCTGCAAATGCACCTGTCAGTCCAGGAGAGGTATTCAAGGTATACGGCTCAAAGGATTTAATTTAACCAATTAAAATACCTAACCAGAACTAACAGATACTTCTGTTCCCTCTTCTCCTCTGTGATTACCTTGAAAAGTGCTGATAGGAATGAATATGCAAAATCAAAACAGGATGATGATATACCAGCCTCTGCTATATAGATTTACACCAGTATTATATTGAGAAAAAAATGTTAATTTGCACGATAACTTACTGTAATCTTGTTCTTTGTGTTCCTTCTCACACAATGATTTATGTGACATAGGTGGCACCAAATTAAAATGTATGCTTTATAGTCTGTATGACTACACAGTAGATGGTAACCATTGGCATTCCATCAACCGCAGAGATCTGTGAGACAGTAATTTGTCCCTAATTATATTTGGTGGACCCAAATGCAAGCACGCTTTCAAAAGTTAATTTCCTTGTATAATAACACTCCTCTGTAAATACAAGTTTATAGTTAGAATACTGCTTTGTAAAGTATGGAGTCAGACATTCTCATCCTGTCTTGAAACTGCATAAATAACCAAATCAGCCTGACTTCAACCTTAATACACTGACTGATTTCTAACAGCGATGCATGGTTAGCCTCTGAATCACAGTCTGTCAGCTGCTGTCTGTCACAGCAGTGGTTCCTCTCTAACACCCCACAATAACAGAGAAAATACAGATTGTAGACGGACATCAATCCAACTTTAAAGGTCACTGCTGCTTCATATAAAACAGCAATTATTTGGTAGTATTATCATTTAAAAATGTATCATAAACTAACGAGACAAATTACTGACATTTCACAGGATCTTGCTGTAAAGCAAATGTCATTTATGCCATAAAACAATAACAACTATTTCGCCAAATCACACTTAGTGCCACTAATTGTTTATACTTTACTGATGCTCCATACAGCATCTTTAGACAAGTCTAAACAGTCAGTAGACCTACATTTTGGGAAATGGTCTTATTTGCTCTCTTGTTGAAAGTTGTCTGTCAGTTTGATATAATGTTAAAACCAGAAGCCAGTTAGCTTAGCATAAAGACTGGAATCATGGTCAAACTGCTAGCCTGGCTCAGTCTGAAGTAACCAAATCTTCTTTTGAAGCTCACTTATTGACATGATGCAGTTAGTTTTTGTGTCGTCGTCATTATGAGGTTGCCAGGCAACCAAATGAGACTGCAGAAGACTCCAGCTATTCCTAATTTATGTCCAAAATCCAGCTAAAGCATATTAAAAGAAATTTCATTTTTTATTTATTTTGTTGGCTGCATTTCCCATGAGCACCACGGCCTTGTGTCGTAAAGATCTTCTCATGGGTATTGATTGATTGAAAGAAAGATGCGGCTTATCACTATCTAGCCTCTTGACTTTGTACAAACTACTGTGAATAATCACATAAACCATCTGTTGAGTGAGCGACCAAGGTTGACTCATGACTTATGTTTAAATTATAGTAAATAGGATTCGCATTTTACAACAGCAAAACTACATTAAAACATCAATGAACATCGTTACAGCATTCACACAACTCATGCAGTATAATCCACATTTCTTCTATCCAATCATATGCTCAGTACTTTCCAAACAGAGAACCTTTTCTGACCTTTTCTAAAATTGAAATGTATCTATGCTTTTTTCAAAGCCAGGATCCATTGACAAAAACTGTACAAGAAAGCTACTAGTCTACAGCTGCCTCCATCAGAACACAATGTAACAAACAAACTAACTAATGGAGCAGCTGTAGACCAGCAGCTCCAGTGTCCAGCAAGTTAAAACTTCCTTTTTTTGTTGATAGTCTGGCTTTTAGGAGAGGATTGATAAGTTTCATTTTCAGGTCACTTTTCAGGTACTTAGCTTTCGACTGGATAGATGAGACTTGGATTATACTGCGAGAGTTGTCTCAGAGTTTGTAAACAGGATGTTTTGCTGCTGTTAGATGTGGACCCCTTTATTTAAATTCTTAAAAACGTTTTTTTACTCTTCATCCATGGTGAAGGTGAAGTGTTTTTTTTTACAAATTCAAAGTAACACAGGGTGAGTAAATGATATACAAAGGATCATTTTAGGGGGTGAAGTACTTCTTTAAGGCAATGAGACAGAGTTTGCTTCACTTGTCACTCATTCCGTGGTCATTTGGCCTTAACCACCCACATACTCTCAGTCAGTGAAAATAAATTCCAAAAAAGACAAAAAGATTTTAAGGTCAGATTAGTTTCAGATGCAGTAAGTGAACATTTTCAACACTTTAATGTCTTCAATAGCATCTGTCAACACCTCTCTGGGATCTTCTATTACCATTGGTGGAGATTGTGGCTTTTTTCCCCAGCTGTTGTTAAGGATAGTAGATTTGTATACTTGAGACTTTCTTTGACATCTTTCCATTGTCACCCTCTTCAGAGTGTTTTTCACCTTCTATCCTGTCGGGGTGTCATGTCATCCTCATCTTCCTCCTCGTCTCTCTTTCATTCCTCCTCAAAGAAAGTGCATGACCTCTCAGCTCCTCTGAGAACATCTTCAGGCTGGTGGTGTTCTGTTATTGGACATGTCATACAACTAGGCATTTGTATTGTGCTGTGAGATTTGAGTTTAGCCTTAATGTCATAAATAAAGAAAAGAGAATACCTTGTGGTCCAGATAACAGAACATTATCTCCTCTAAAGTTCTGATTCTTTGGGGACCTTCCTACTTGAGGCATCATGTTTTTAAGTAGGAAGAGCTTCATGCTAACTGTCTCCTTGTGTGAGTTTGACTCTTTGTCCGTCTCTAAAGTTTCCTGAGGAGACAGAGGTGGACCTGTTGTCAGTCACCATTGATGAGCCATCCCATCCTCATCATCACCATCATCTTCATTCTCCATCCGTTATGGAGGGCCAGCACTCAGTTTTCAGTACCCCTGGCACCCCTGCTGTCTTCTCACCAACAATTCCCTTCCAGCACGACGACATAAGGCGCGACGACCTGTCCTCTTCCTCCTCCGAAGACTCAGAAAAGGAGGACGAGTTTGAACGGGAGAAACCGCCGAGCTACCGGAGGCCTTTGTGAGTTGTCTTTTAGTTTTGTTTTGCCTACTCAAGCATTCTTGTGATGAATGTTAGATGAAAGGAAGCTCCATTAATCTCACATTACAATTGCGTGAAAGCTTTTCTTTCATGATTTATTTTTTTGTACTATAAATAAAGCTTTTCAGCATTCACTAAACATTCCCTTTCTTCTTTCTTCTCAGCCAAGCGTCGCACAGGAAGTCCTCAGGGTTTTCTGCTGTGAGTCAGCTGTTCAGCGAGCGCTGGCCTAGCACACCTGCCAACCGCAGCTTCGGTGGCCCAGCAACTGAAAGGAACATTGACTTTGAGCTGGATGTCCGTGTGGAGATTGACAGCGGGAAGTGTGTCCTTCACCCCACCACTCAGCAACAAGAGCATGAGGACATTTCCCTCAGGAGGTACGATGAAAGGCACATTTCTTACTCTGATAAGTACTGCACAGTGAACAGAATTTTATTTCAAGTCTCACTCACTTTTCCTGTTACTTTTGGAATAAAGTCTTGTAAAGAGTCAGATCAAACTCTGCGTATTGACATGCACTGGAATGGTTTGCCAGATGAAGTTCTATGCGGTAGCTTAACTTTTTTTTTTTTTCCTTCTGTTTTTTTAATGACAGTTTAGTAGTGCATTCATATTTTCACAATTTTGTCACCAGTCTCGTCACTGGGATATCTCAAAAACATCTTGAAGGAATATCTTCGAATTTGGCACAAACCCCCACTTTGACTCTGCACAAACAGATTAGATTGTCTTAGTCAAAGGTCAAGGTCACTGTGACCTTCCGTCTGTCTCAATTTTGTAACTGCAACATCTCAAGAAGGCCTTGAGAGAGTTTCCCAAATTTGGCAAGAACATCTTCTTGGACTCAACAATAAACTGATTAGGTTTTGTCTGTCAAAGGTCAAGATCACTGTGACCTTACATCAGTCTCATTCTTGTAAACGCAATATCTCAATCCCTTAAATCTGGCACAACCACTTGGACTCAAAGATGAACTCTTTAGAAGTCTGTGGTCCCTGTGACCTCACAAAACATGTTTTTGGCCGTAAATCAAGAATTCATACATTAATTATGACAAACTTTACCAAAAAAATCCATCCAAAAGGTTTAGGGTCAACTTAACTGTGACATCATAATGTTCTGTATGAATACTGTTCTGGCCATTATTCCTTGCTGGCATGAAATTACCGCCGTCTGAATGGCTGCTGTTTGTGATCAATAATGTAAACTAATTACAGTTTGAATGTCACATTCCTAACAGTTTCATTTGTTTAACATGCATAAATATAATTCATGTGGCTTTTTTCCTCCCTGGAAAACTAATGATATTCCAACTGTCAAGTTTAATCAAATCTGTTATTTGGCATTCAATGACATGCTTTTTTAATGATACAACACAGAATAATAATCAACATTAATAATAAGGGAAGACAGTTAGCATATATTTTAATTGACTGGGGGCGATAAGGGCCCTGGATTATGGATGGTGGACGCTAGCCCAAAAAAGGTTGGGATCCACTGCTGTAGCTTGTCCTCAGTGGATATAAGAAATCCCACTTAATATAAGACATACAGAGAAGTAAACAGAATAAGACATAAGCACCCCTTCTTTATATGACTCTGTCTTCCCATGGGTTTTGTAGGAGCTGTGAGCGCAGCCTCAGGAGCCTGGACCAGGAGTCTCCCCCGAAGAAGAAGAAGCTGCAGCCCACCTACACCTCCACCACCCACCTCCTAGCCGGCAAGAAATGTCCCTCCTCCCTGCAGACCAAATCCAACGACATGGAGACCACAGTCTTCTACATTCCAGGAGTAGACGTTAAGGTCAGCTTCTCCCTTAGGATTCAAACTGTCCACGAGTTTCGCTCGTTTTTGTGCTTTAAAAGATGACTTTGCCTTTTTCTTTCCCCCAGTTGCACTACAACTCCAAGACACTGAAGACAGAGTCGCCCAACGCCTCACGTGGATCTTCTCTCCCTCGCACTCTCTCCAAAGAGTCGAAGTTGTATGGTATGAAAGATAGCGGCCCTCCCAACCCTCCCAATGCTGTCCAAAGCAAGACTAACTCGCTCCTACCTCCCCCGCCCCCACCTATTCCATCAGGTACTGAGCATTCCCTCATTTTCTTTGCATGCCCTAGTACCATCTGTAATCACCGACACTTGAGCGCCACGGCGCTCCGATCTGATGATTTTACATCCACATGTGGACCCACCGAATCAAATGCATGTGATTTCATCCTTTATTTTAAGAATCCAGAGGGCACCTTTGATCAAAATGGGCTCATGCATATTAATGTGTACCACAGAGGGAAGGACACCAGAGACATTTTTTAAAAGGAGTATAGTTTCTAATATGCTTCCAGTTCATTTAAAGTTTAAGAAATGAACTTCCAGAAGTGTTGATAACATATAGTCCAGGTTACAGATGATTTAACCCCCATGTGTCTTTGCAGCCAAAGGCAAAGGAAGTGGTGGGGTAAAGACGGCCAAGCTGTATGCCTGGGTGGCCCTCCAGACTCTGCCAGAGGAAATGGTCATCAGCCCCTGTCTGCTGGACTTCCTGGAAAAAGCACTGGAGACCATTCCAATCACTCCAGTGGAAAGGAGTTACGCAGGTTTGTTTGCTGCACAATTAGATCTTTATGGATCCTGTTCTTGGAAAATATTCCTTCCTGCGTGTCTCGCATTCATAGTAAACTGTGTTTATGCCTTTGTGTACCTCCCATCAGCCGTGGCGTCCCAGGAGGAGGACATGGGTCAGTTTGAGACGGTGGAGCAGCTGGAGGAATCCACCACCTCTCTGGTTTCCTCCTCCACATCAGCCTACTCCTCTTTCCCTGTGGATGTGGTCGTCTATGTCAGAGTTCAGGTACTGACAACCTTACCATAATTCTTTCAGTTGTTCACTCAAATTCATATTGTCAAGACACGTACAACATGAGATAATAACTGTGAAAGAAAAACCTCACAATCCCCCATAGTACTGCATTACCCTGAGTGCAGTATTGTAGTTTTTTGCAATGTGTTTATCATGCAAGTTGACATAGTGATGAGGACTAAAAGAAGAAAACAACACGTGGTGCAGCCCTACTTTTAAGCATATTTATTCAGTGTCTAGAGTCCCTGTTTGTTATCTATCAACCTGTCACCTCATACATTTAGATGTACAGTTACACACCCTACATGGAATTCAGACCAAAACATCAATCATCATTTGTGTTTGCAGCCCTCTCAGATCCGCTTCAGCTGCCTGCCGATGTCCAGGGTGGAGTGTATGCTCAAACTGCCCTCTTTAGACCTGGTCTTCTCCTCTAACCGTGGAGAGCTCGAGACCCCGACAGGAACTCATCCCACTGACGGATCTCACCCTCCTTCCTCCACTCCACCAGGGCAGCATATCCCCAAACCCCCTCCCAGCAAAGGTATGTAGAGCATATCTTGTGGAATAATGGTGCTCTAATGTGTGCAGAGATATGTGAAGAACATAACTTTTGCAGTCAAAGGTCTATCAGACATTCTGAGTCTATTTGCCGTCATCCCGTGCCATGTCTGGGCCCTATGTGATTAATTGTGGCTCGCAGCTTGTTCTCATCCATTCGTTATGTTGCTCTCCAGTCTGTCTTTTTGCCAGGTCACGCAACCTCCACCATTGTTTTTTCTATTAATATATTAGAGCATGTCAGTTCGTATTTTTTATACAGTCCAGACATTTTTAAAGTGTACAGTTTTTTTCTAAAGCAAAAAGAAAAATGGCAAAGTATCAATTTTATAGCAATACATCAATATGCATGTGATGCATTTACTTCGCAGCAGACAATTAACTTGGATCTCTACTCTAATTAGCTTCCTCCTCTCTATTATGGAACTTTATCATTTGTGTCGAGTACAGGCTGCTGATTGGTATTTTAGTTAATGAATGTCTTCTAAATATGACTGCTCGCCTTACTTCCTCTGTGTTTTTCCGCCCTCCTCCGCCTCCTTCCAGCATCTCCGTTGCTGGGGAGCCCTCTGGGCAGGAGCCGCCACAGCAGCAGCCAGTCCGACCTCACTGGCCCCCCCAGTAACTCCTCAGGCCTCAGCTTCACTGCCTGCATGTCTGACTTCTCCCTCTACGTCTTCCATCCCTACGGCGCCGGAAAGCAGAAATCTGCTGTCACAGGCCTGCCTCCGGGCCCAGGGCCATTAGGTATGGAAAGGCAAAACTCATAATATTCTAATGTGCTAATAATACAGGGCTGCACTTTCTATTATTACTGCTAATAGCAACTTCTTTCCCTCCTTTACTGTTGATGTGATGTACAAACATGCTAGATCTAGTGGATGTGGGGTTAGCCATTATTTCCTGCTTTATGTGAATGAGTAGCCACAAAGATTGAAATGAGATTGGTGTGACTGTGATGGTTATTGCTCTTTACCCTGAAGGTACCGTAGATGAGGAGCCTTCTTCAGTAACTGGGAGGAAAGACTCTTTGAGTATCAACCTGGAGTTTGTAAAGGTCAGCTTGTCCAGGATGAGGCGGACCGGAGGGCCCACCTTCATCGAAAGCTTCATTCCTGCCAAAGGGGGCAAAATGGACACCACCCTCATCAATATCTCGGGTACGTCATCAGCACAAGAAGAAGACCTTTCGTTATTAGACATGCAACAGATTGCACTGACTCTTTGTGTTTAGTCTGTTCAAAGTTCAGGAGTTTATTATCAGGCAGGGGGAGTCAGGGAAGATGTTGAATTCACAGCAAAGGTGAAGCAATATTTCAGAAAGACTATAAGTGATATAGAATAGAACTGAATGCTTAGGGTGTAGGATCTTTAGGGGATATAAAATACATTATAAGGCACCTTCATACACTTTTATCAGCAGCACTGTGGGAACACTGATGTGGGCTAACCCAAAGCGAAGGCAGGGTTTGACACCTATCACAATGAGTTCATGAAGCGATGAATGAGACATTTTACAAGCAGAGAAATGAGACTGGGGAGCATGATAGATAACAAATGCACCATTCCAATCTGAATGTCAGGATGTACAAGTGCTTACTTTTTTCCCTGTAGACTGTATTAAGGAGCATATGCTACCAATTTGCTTGCACTGTAGACATTTAAAGGTGTCTCATGTATGAACAAATGTAATATTCTCCCCTTAGCTGTGTGTGACATCGGCTCGGCTTCCTTCAAGTACGACATGAGACGACTGAGTGAGATCTTGGCCTTCCCGAGAGCCTGGTACCGTCGAAGTATCGCCAGGCGCCTGTTCCTGGGAGACCAGACGATCAACCTGCCAGGTGACTCTCTGACCACTCAGTGGCTTTGCTCTGTGTGAGGGTAGAAAATTACCACCAGCTGTAGTGTCAGCTATTACAGGACATCTAATCATGACCAGCACACACAATATAACTACAGGAAATACATCCACATTTATACACACGTGTATACACATAGCACCTACACACATGACACTGGTGTGGTTTTTTGAATGATGGTATGGTACAAAACAAAACTCCTGCCATAGCATGCCTGTTTCCAGGCCAGGGATCTGTCTAAGCATCCATACTGGTGTGAAACATAGACAGGTAGAACAACGGAGAAGAATGTGTTAAATGATAGACAGCTGCTAGGTAGAGCAGCAAAAGAACGTGCTTTGAGTTGCGGAATGCCGTTTGTGTTGGCAGCATTTGTAAAGTGAAATGAATGATAGAAATTGATGATTTGTCAAACATGTCAGCCTTTGCCTACCTACAAGTCTCTGCGGGTTTAGCTTGTGTTCATTTTTAATACCCCATCTCGCTGACCTTCCTTCGGCCAACATTTCTTCCCACTGCTCTATATTGACATTTCCAAGGCTGTCCTTTACATACATCTCTCAACCTTTACATTGCTTCAGCCTCTGGCCCCGCCACCCCTGACTCGGCTGAAAACATCACCCAACATCTGTCCCCCGAGTCCAGCCGGAAAGCCTACTGGAGGACGTGGGACGGCAGCACC
The DNA here is from genome assembly GCA_035609425.1 of Epinephelus awoara. NCBI lineage: Eukaryota > Metazoa > Chordata > Actinopteri > Perciformes > Serranidae > Epinephelus > Epinephelus awoara. The sequence continues at coordinate 30,937,067 of CM069309.1, forward strand.
GGGACACAGCACATTCCCCAATCCCCCAACGTCTTTTCAGAACACTCCACTGGAAGCAACATGTCCCCGGGCGGCCTCGGCCACCTGAAGTCCCCTGCACCTGGACGCACCAGGAGCGTGTCTGATTCCTCTGCTCCCAGGAGAGGTGATTACAAACACTCACCATCTCGCCAGATGGGAATCCAACAAAAACATTCCTTGTTTTTACCAAATCACAGAATTTGCAGTAAGTCAGGAGTCTAATACACAATTCAGTTGTTAATCAGCAATGTACAAACCAATGAATGAAAATGGAAAAAAATGCACTAACAACATGTGCATCTCGACTGCCTTTCAACTTATCTTTCTTCATTTTTGTCTAGACTCTGTGACAAAAACATCCACTCCTTCCTTCAGTAAAAATGGTAAGGCAGCAGGTCAGCAGGGGGCACCGTGGGAGACACTGGTGGTGTTCGCCATCAATTTGAAACAGCTCACAGTCCAAATGAACATGAGCAACGTCATGGGAAACAATACGTAAGTGGTCACAGTTTCTGCACTAGAAATGTAACAAGTGTGATTTTAAACAGTCTGACATTTAGTGGAAAATGATATTTGCTTAGAGTTAGATAGAGAGATTGATACCACTCTGAAACAACAGAGTGCGATGGATCTTTTCATCTTACTGGAATTGAAAATAATTCCTTTAAGGATCATACAAGTGAGTAAGAAACTCTAATAGTTTATATGATTAATAAGCTGTTTTTCAAGATAAGAAATATCCTTCCCTACTTTATATGGACAGTTCATCCTTAATGTTTTTACCCACACTGCAAAAATGTAACAGCTGATGCAATAGTTAAAAAATATTTATACATAAACAGACACTCAGGGCTTGTATAAATAGGTGCTCTCAGTGTTGCTTAAACTTGGCCTCAAACTTAAATGTTGAAGTAATTCTGAATTCTAAATGAGAGGTTAATGTCAGCCATTAAAGCTGTGAATAGTAAAACAGTCACTCGTTTTAGAGAGTGTGACTCTTGCTGTTGGTGTCCCATTGGACAAAGATTGCCCAGTCACATTCACAGAGGGCGGGGCTTCGCTTGTGCCCCTGACACACAGAGCAGAGCACAGGGGAGGTGACATGAATGTTACTCGAGTTGACGAGAACTTGTTACATTACGTACAATAAAAAAAGTTCCCAAAAACCAAAGATGGCTGCACATTGACAGATATCGAAAAATACATGCAATTTATTAAGCCATGAGTAGATGAAAAATTCACTAGCCGCTAGGCTAATGTATGTTGTGTAGAATGCCACAGGCTTAAAGGGACAGTTTGGACATTTTGAAGTTGTGTTTTATTAGGTACTTTTCCATAGTCAATGTATCAACAACAGTAGATGTCAGTCAGCACACCCCCAGTCTAGAGAAGCAGGCTGGAGTACCGCCACAAAAGCTAAGGAGTGTACTGCTGTGGACGGGGTCAGTCTTGAAACTTATGTTAACCATCTAAAAAAGATCTATATCAATTTAAGTGGACACTGTGTTTGCAATATTTTCACTCTTCCTTACCTTACTGTCATACAGTCCCTTGAACTGAACTGAAAGTGAAATGTATGTGTGCTTTCTTCAGAGCTAGACTCTATTGACAAAAACAGTAATTTTACCTCACTGAACACAGGAGCTGCTGGTCATCTACTGCCTCAATCAGTTAGTTTATTTGTGTCGTGTGACTTTGGAGTTGGTTTGGATTCACCAAAGTCACAAAATAACATGAACAAACTCAGTGATTGAGGCAGTGGTATACCAGCAGCTCCCTGGTGGCTGTGAAGAGGGCGTAGATTGATATAACGGCTTCAAAGGCTGTCTGATGGCAAGGTAAAGGGGTGGAAATATTATAAATATAGTGCACATTTCATTTGATATTGATTCTTTTAAGTGGCTAAAATACATTTTGTTGCTCCCACGTCCACAGCAGTACATTGCTTAGCTTCTGTGGTGGTACTTCAGTCTGCTTCTCCAAACTGGGGGTGTGTATCTACTGCAGGTAATACACTGACTGTGGATAAGTACCTCATACAGCCCCACTTCAAAAAATCCAAACCATCCCTCTGAGCTAATAATAGTTACTTGAAAAAAAAACTGTTTTATTAATGAACACTGACACTTATTTACTTACAGAATTTTATCATTTTGTTACATGTTCGTACTGTTAAGTCACGATCATGTATGATAATAATAATGATATTGTGATGAAACTTAATAAATAAAAACTACTTGTGATCCTTTATCTTATGGGCTCGGTTGGTTCATCTCTTATACAGTGTTGTATCTCAGCGGTCACCAGGATATTCAGCTGTTACAACATTTCATCTCTACTGTTAAGGCAGAATTGCAGAAAATCCTGCTGAATCATTGACAAACACAACACCCTCATAACCAAGGCAGTACAGTTTTATGAGCTCTGCGTCATCATAAAGTAAAAAATATCTTCTTCCCTGAAATGTGTGGGCTCTCTGAACAACACATCACTGCCTCTTCCTCACCACGTCAGGGTACACTAGACCTCTCTCTCTCTCACTCTCTCTCTCTCTCTCTCTCTCTCTCTCTCTCTCTCTCTCTCTCTCTCTCTCAGGTTTGAATTATTTAGGACTTCAGAATATTCTGACGTCATAAAAACATTCATGCATAGGTGTCGTCTCTGTTTAAAGCAAGAACTGTGTTGAGGGAAAAAAAACAAAGGTGAACTTGGATATTAGCAAATGGCCTAATAATGACATATGAATTTGACATGTTGAAATAAGGGGTTCAGCTAAAGTACATAATCATGTTTGTCTAAAAAACTGACTTGTCAATCAGATTTAATACTGGAGATTTGCTGGTGTTTTTCTTTGCCGCTACCTGTGTTTATTCCTGGGCAAGTTCTCTCAATGAGGGTCTTTTATGTTTTATAGAGTGCACATCTCCATTATTCAGGAACGCTCACAGTTGTGTTTGCCCCTACAGCTGGACGACCAGTGGACTGAAGAGTCAGGGCCGCTTGTCTGTCGGCAGCAACCGAGACCGAGAGATCAGCATGTCTGTCGGCCTCGGCCGCTCCAAGCTCGACTCAAAGGGCGGGGTGGTGGGTGGCAATATAGACGTGAACACCCTGGAGATGGTCTGTAAGTAAACAAAGCATCAACTTTCCAGGCATCTGGTGTTTTTCTGCAACTCGTTAGCTCCCCTTGTTCTCACAGTCTGTAAACTGGATGTGGACCTGAGCCAGAGTTCAGTGCAGAGTTCTCACACAGCACTGGGAGCTGTGCAGTCATAAAATACAGGCTTAGAAACACTTTCACATTTTACACTTACTGTGTAAGTAGATACTTTTGTTTTATGTATTACATTTGGTGTTTAAATAAGCTAATATATGACATAGTAACATGCATTTGTCAATTGAATGTATTTAGAGGTGTGCATTTCTTTAGACCCTGGATGTATATGAGTACTCCTGATTTCTCCTGCTGCAGTTTTGCATGCTCCTCTATTCATTGAGACATTTCTACTAGGGATGCACCGATTTGTCAGCAGACAAGATGACATTTACAGATGGCAGTGGCCAATGTTTTCTGCCCTGTCACAGAAAACAGGCTAAAAGTCAGGGCTCAAGACTAATATTGTCCCCATACTGTCCCCCCGGGGACAATATGTTTTGGATGGATCCCAGGACGACTTTGGGATGAGAGGATGTAGTACACTCACTATCATTGCGTCAGGGCATGCACCTTGTTTTGTCCTTGATAATGCTACGTTGTGACAGCTAACAGCTAACAGAGGTTGCATAGGCCCCCAGAAAGTGTGCTGGACTTCGAAGCCAATTTGACATAAGGGCAAAAGTGGAATTACAACTTCCAGGTGCAACACCTGATGCTATTCAGCCCAAAAAGACTTGTTCCTGTAGACTTAACATTGTAGAGATGTCTCTAAATCAGTGGGTACATTTTTAGAGCGTCACAACCTTCGCGAAATGACTCAGTGACTTAGGTCCAAAACATTTCAAAAGTCTAGAAGAGCCACATGATTCAATTATTGTATTGTATTATGTATTCACGTTAGGGGCTAAACAGGAAGTAGCAGGCCTGGGCAGTGGAAGTAAGCCCAGTGTGCCTGTTCTATGGGCCTAATAATGTGAAAGATATGGGTTCTTTCATACATGGGAAGTTGAACATTTTTGGCCTCATGCCCTTCAAAAAGCAGATTTCATAGAAATGAACAGGGTTCTGCCTCCAACTCTGTATCCAGTTCAATTTATACATCAATAAGGTTATATTAAGTTACATTAAGATGCGTTCAGGCTCTATTCAGCAAAAATTAGTAGTGGGTGGAGGTACATAATAATGTCATCATGATGTGTTCAGATGTAATCTCGTAAGATATCGGTGTGACTTCAATAAATACAGTACTTTGAAGGAGAACTTTGTAAAAGTTTTCACAGCAATATCAAATAGATATGAGAGAGGGACTTATGATATATATGTGTTTAAATGAATATGTTTTTCATATGAAAGGTTATTAGAGGTTGATTCATATATTTGTATGTTTGAATTTGTGCTCATCCAAAGGTAGTGTATACAGGGGCTTAAATACTTTAAAACAGTTAAGTTATTTATTTATTTATTTAATAATGAAGATTTACTTGTTTCCCGGGCACAAAAGGGGCAAAAAAAAAAAGTGAACAGCTTTCGGACAATTTTTGCTCTACCAGATTGCACTCTATTCACTGCCCTTATTTTTATTTACATTATTTTTTGTGATGCAAAATCTTTCTGAAAATGAAACAAAATTTTTGGAAAGCTCTTCATATTGATATTAGGAAAAAAACAACAAATTGAGTTAGGAAATTGGAATAAATGAAACAAACCTGCCATAATAACCACTTAATTTTAAATTGATAGATTTTTTTGTGTACTGTTGTAATGTTTTGTTTATTCAAATGTAATACCATTAAGAGTTTTCAGAATGATCTTTTTGTTAATTTCATCTTAATTTGACATCATCTGTTTTAAAAACTTATGGGTTTAAAATGTTTTGCAGCCAACTGGATGTTCCTCTCCAAACTGCATGTTTTCTCCACAATCATGTTCTCTCATTCAGCTTGATGTCCATGCAACTGTATGACTGTATTAACACGACAGCACTAAGCATGTACTGTCCTCATTTTAGCCCACATCTCAGAACACCCCAACCAGCAGCCCAGCCATAAGATCCAGATCACCATGGGTTCGACGGAGGCACGTGTGGACTACATGGGCTCCAGCATCCTGATGGGAGTTTTCAGCAATGCTGACCTGCAGCTGCAGGACGAATGGAAGGTCAACCTGTGCACCGTTGACACCAGCCTGTCAGAGAAAAGGTGTGAAATGATGTCAGCAGATGCTTATCATGCAACACAACACCTCTGGCTCTTGAAATACAGCGCACCTGATAGAATGCTGAGATTTTTTTTTTTATTGTGTGTGAGTAAATGAAGTGTTTTTTTAATGGCCAATTTCACACCAGTCTCACATTGGTCCTGTTTCTCATGTCGCCTGGTAAAACTGATACCACTTGAATTTAGATAAACACAGATATCTGCATCAAGAGCACCTGAGAATGCAGGTTTTGTTTCTTGAGACTTTCAATATGCTTTTCTTAATTACTTGGCAAGCCGGTCTGACAAAATGATGATGCAGATCTTTCATTCCAGATGCAGCTGTGTTTAATCTACACTATTACCATCTGCCTTTCGCCTTGCTGTACTGTTTTCTACAATCCGAACCATCTTAATCTTCTATCTTCCTGATTCTCACCTGTTCCCTCTCTATCTTTTCTCCGTCTGTCCTTCTAGTGAAATCTTCGTCCATGGAGACCTCCAGTGGGACATTTTCCAGGTGATCATTTCACGCTCCACCACACCAGACCTCATTAAGATCGGCATGAAGCTGCAGGAGTTTTTCACTCAGCAGTTCGACACCAGCAAGCGGGCCCTGTCCACCTGGGGCCCTGGTCCCTACCTGCCCCCCAAAACCCCTGTCATCAACACGGAGAAAGGATCTGCAGAGCTCTGTAAGCACGCCTGTTTCTTTACTGCTGGGAGATATATTTAATGCAGATTGTGGCATAATAAGGCATGCACAGCAAGTGTCTCAGGCAGTCGTGGTGGTAAAAGGAAGCGATCTGATTTGTAATTCTAATGTGTTTAATTTGTATACTACTTTTTCAAACAGTTGACAAGGTGGTTCAACAACTGAATGTAATCAAACATGCTCGTGAGATTAAAGCAAACAAAAAAGCATAGATTTATAAAGAGTGGTGGCTACATCAGAATAAAAACAACATAATACACCAAAGCTGATCCTGTTGGCACCAGCAGCATGCCTCATGTTCAGATCAGGATTGATTTGTCTGCCTACACCCCCCTTCCTCGTGCCTCATTTTGTGTCTCCCAACGGTCTTCGTCGCACAGACATGGATGCAGCCCATCACCGCCACTGGCCCGGGGTGCTTAAGGTAATCGCTGGCTGCCACATCTCCCTCTTCCAGATGCCTCTGCCGGAGGACGCTGTGCAGCTGGGCGGTTCAATGAGCCTCCATGGTAATCACATGACCCTGGCCTGCTTCCACGGGCCCAACTTCCGCTCCAAGTCGTGGGCTCTGTTCCACCTGGAAGAGCCCAACATTGCCTTCTGGACGGAGGCACAGAAGATCTGGGAGGATGGTGAGACAAAGTGTTGATTGTATAAATGGTGCTGAAAAATAATACATAATACAAATATCAGCAGTGCAATTGTTCTCAGCAATATGTTTCTAACTGACTTCTGTTTCTGTCACACCCAGGCTCCAAAGACGATTCTACCTACATAGTTCAGACACTGGATTTCCATCTCGGTCATAATACTATGGTAACCAAACCCTGTGGTGCACTCGAAAGTCCAATGGCCACCATAACCAAAATAACCCGTCGGCGGCATGAAAACCCTCCACATGGAGTCGCCACAGTTAAAGAATGGTTCAACTATGTCACTGCCATGAGGAATGAAGGTAACCAATGTTGTTTTTATTTGTAAACCATATTTGTTATCCGGATGTCATCACACACAGGGATGCACAATCCAAATTTGTCAATATCGATACCAACTCCTTAGCTCTGAGTTTCTGCTGATTCTGAGTACCGATCTGTTACCAGTTCTCTCTTTTTCCTAAATGTAAAGCCTGCATACCTGAGTGTGTGGAAATCACTGGGATGGCTTTCATGCCAGGGTTTGCCGTGGCTGACAGCAGTCTGCCAAGTCTCATAGTGGAAACACTGGATTTTATAACAACACTGACAAAAAAGCTATTCAAGGCTCACAAACTTTTTCAAGTTTGTCTTGAAACACATGATATGTTGACATGTGCAGTGAAACTGGAACCCCTGGCAGCCAGTATGAACGGGAGGAACAGTTACAGGAACTAACACAAAGTTGCATCTGGGAGTGTTTTAAGACTCGAAGCTGTCTTTAAATGTGGATTGGTCATATGTCCAATCCACTTATTAATGTCAGTTCAAGAGTTGGGATCTGTGCATCCCAACAAACTGCATCCTCCTCTAATGGCTGCTTGAGGCTGGCACCAAAAGCGAATCAGTCCCTATAAACCCCAATGTTTAAATGCCTGACTACAGGACAAATAAACATATTTAAAGCCCGGTACAAAAAACCGGTTCTGATCTCTAGCCAGTTTCCACAAAGTTACGCATACTTAGCAACTTTCAGCAGAGAAAAAATAAAGAATAAAGATAAAAAGAATGAGAGAATAAATGAGAACAAAACAGAATGGCTCCAGCAGTGAGCCCTGCTTGGTCCCCATAAATCTGAATATTGTAACCTTCATGAAGTTTGGATTTATTGCAGTCAGTGTATTAGACTGCATTAGTGTCAGCTAGGTGTACCTAATAAAGTGCCAGCTGAGTATAAATGGTTGCTTCATTGTTGTAACTTCTCAAACTTTAAGCCTTTCTTCAGACAGCTCTGACTAAAAGAAGACAGACAGCTACTTTCTGTCTGCCTTCCATTGCAGCTGCTGCCTGTTATCTGAAATGTAAAGTAGGTGCAGATAGTATTTAACAAAGCAGAGGAGTGTGAACGTGACCTTAAACTCAAAAGAGTTTTGACACGTCTTTATCTCTCGTTTCAGAGCTGAACTTGCTCAGGAACGTGGAGGCCAACAACCAAGAGAGCGGAGCGGCTGCCAAAAGCTCCAGTCTGCTGAGCAGCTTCCGCAGCTCCTCCGCCTACAACCACGAAACTGAGACCATCTTTGCTCTTCCCAGAATGCAACTGGACTTCAAATCCATCCACGTTCAAGATCCAGATGAACCTTCTCTAACAGGTAGGAGTGTCTTTTTGTCTGACTGTTGTGAAAATCAGACTTTAAACACAATAGTCAGTCCAAAGTTAGGTGTCGAGCATTTGTAACATCAACACCTCCCCTGACAAAACACAGTGTGTCCCAATTCCATATCATATGCTAATAGGGCTGGCAAGATCCATTTCATTTCAGTATTGTGATCCGAGATTAGATATCATCTTAGATTTTGGATATCATAGGTGCTGTTGTTTCCTGGTGTTAAAGGCTGTATTACAGTAACAGTGTGTCCCCTATAAGCTTTTAGCTGCCGAGTGATTAGCGCTGTTGCTACATAAAAATCTCCCTATATGTAAATATCTTGCTATCTCTACTTTAAGCAACCAGAGTCGAGGACAAGCAAGGATTTTAAATCAAATACCACCAGATAAAAGGCTGATCAATTGGCCATGGAACGTTATCGGTAGATATTTGTGCTGAATACTTTAAAGGTCGATCAGATGACATGCAACAGCCGAAACTTTTTCTCTGTGTGCCTCTGAAATAGCTTCACTTTTCTGGCGGTTGTGACAAACTGCAGCTCACACACATTCGCCGTTACATTCATGGTTTACTGACTTGATTCAGTGATTAAAGGAAAACTCCACTGGTCGCTAGGCTAATTTATACAATCTAAAATTCCATAGGCTGGCTCTAATAACATTAGCATGTTGTATTTGTCTGGAAAACGTGTTTAGTATTAGACCGTTGTTTTGTCGGTGAATCTTGTGAGTTGTAATGGAGCCAAATTTTGTAATATTACCTTTGTTAAATGTTGTTGTCCCTGGCTTCATATGAGTAGAGGAAATCTGCCATAGGCCCGTGCTGAAAACATTAGCATGTTGTATTAGTGGGGAAAATGTGTTCAGCAAAAGACAAGTGCTTTGTCTGTGAATCCTGTGTTATAATGAAGCCGACTGAGTACTTGTGTTTGAAATTGTTACTATTAAGCCATGTTTAATGTGTGTTTTGAATCCGCTAAACTTTACAGCACTTCACAGAAACCCCCGCTGCCGACTAGTGTTTTGGAGGTGTAACTGCAGAGTGACACAGCACAGCACAAGTATAAATGCTCACAACAGCCATGTACTTATGCTATGGCATAGGCTCTGCACAGAGCTGACATGCTAGCCTTTATATGGTAAAGTAAAAGGGAAGGCTTCATACAATAGCATAATTATGTCCCCTATGAAGGAGGCAAATGCCAAGCTCACGAAAGAACGTCTGATCCTGAACTGAAATTTCCTTGTTACAGTTAGATTACATTAATTCAGCTGTGAGTTTTTCCTCTGTATCCTCACGCTGAAGTCGACTGACATTTAAAGAGATGTCCTCCCTAGAGGGTTCGCATCTTTGTCACTTTTTCCACCCCTGATGAGTTTGCACCCCTGAATGTGAAAAATAAATTTTGCTCATTTACAACTTTGTTTTTCCTCCAGAGTTTATCAGGCTTGCTAATGATAGTGCCACCAGCATTGAGGAAGTTCAAGTATAAGGGGCAGTGGTTTGTTTTCGTTCCACGTCTTTAATTTTTTTGTATTTATTTGTTCCAGACTCCAACAGTAAGCCCAAAGTGGAGTGCAGCGTGGTGACAGAATTTACAGACCACATCTGTGTCACCATGGACGCCGAGCTCATCATGTTCCTTCACGACCTGGTGTCTGCCTACCTGAAGGAGAAGGAGAAAGGTTTTTGTCTCACCATCATCATTCATTCCTTATTTAACCCTTTCAGTCAGTCAGTGACACAATAAACATTGTTTAGTCTTTTTCAGTTGTTGACACACCCTGGGACAGATTCATGAGTCATCGTCAACAGGTGTAGGACTGAAAAAAGTTTAATTTAAGAGCGAGATTTCAAACACCCAATCCAGACATCAAACAGCACGTCAAGGAAATGACTCATCAGACTGTCCAAGGAGAAATAACAATATGAAGCACATCTGTGTGCCTCTGTACCTGTGAAGCTGTTTGTATGCTGTTGGACACATTTCGGAGAGCAGCATGAAACGCAGGCAGCTGAGTGTTATTTTCACACACAGCAGGGAGGTCAGAGTGCCCAATGCAGGCAGCATTTTAATGGCTTTCCCATTGTCACAAAAGAACAAATTAGCAGCCTTTATGCCGGCAACCTCCCATTCTTCATGACAATTAGAATAGTGCCACGACTTTGTTCTGTTGATTCTGCAGTTGAATAGAAAGGAAAAAAAGAGGCGAGCACTGCAGATTTTCAGGGCAGATGGGTATTTGAATGTGAATAGAGTGCAGATCTATACTATCAAGGTGCCGACTGAGCTTTCAGGGAAATTAATGAATGTTTATTGTGTTGTACTCCTGGGTGTTGTTGTTGAAGAATGTGTCTGCCATGTTAAAAAGAAAACATCCAGGCAGCAGAGCGTGCCGAGAGAAAACCTTATTGCTTCTCTCCTTCCCCATGTGTCCCCAGCCCTTTTTGCCCCGCGGATGTTCGCAACGCGACCCGGCCAGAAGAGCCCCACGGCTGTGCATGATGAGAGCTCCTCAGACAGGGACAAGGACGACAGCATCAACTACACCACGGTGGACTGGAGGGAGTTCATGTGCAACACCTGGCACTTGGAGCCCACTCTCAGGTCAGCTCTGCTCCACCGCACCGCGGGCATTTACAGTGTGTGTTGTGTTTTTTTATTTGCTGTTAATGGACGCACACCCTTTCATATGACGGAGTCAAACTGAGTCACAATGCTCATTCATGAATAATGCTCACTCAAAAGAGGTAGAGGGCACTTGGAACAGAGCACTTGTGACACTAAGCGTCATTCTCTGCGTCCTTGTGGCCACAGCAAACTCCTACTGTGACGACCTAACATGCAAATCCTCATATACGAGGCTGTCATGCATCATTGAATGGGACTATCAGGTTGAGCCTCTTCCACACCACCCCCTCCCCACCATAGGCCCATTTTTTAGAGGGGACAGGGGATCTGTAGAGGGAGTTAGCAGGTCAACAGTATTTGCCACACAGAAGTATTCTACATCATCTGTAAGCAGGGAACCAGAAGAATAAATTGACATGCAGCTCAGCACTGTGTGTCAAGTTCCTGAAGTCATAAATCTGTAATAAACACTGTGTTTTGGTTAGCTGCCTATTTAAACTTTCAAACTTTAGAGTGTATAGGGGCTAAGCACATTATGATGGAGGCAGTGGTGGATGGAGTACCTGAAAGTTGTACTTGAGTAAAAGTACAGATATCTTCTATCTATGGTAGAAGTTAAAGTCGCCTATTAGAATATTAGAATAAAAATCAAAAGTTAATGTTGGTAATTAAAAAAAACAGGCAGTCAGGATTCTGAAGTTTATTATTATGACGTTTATTTGCTCTTAACATGTGCAGCACCTTAAAAATGGAGCGTACAATACACTTGAAGAAAAACAAAGTCTTCTTCACATTTTTTTAAAGAAAACCTTTTTGAAGAATCAACAGCCGTACCCAACCACTTCCTGATGTGATCCCCAACTTTTTTCCCCAAAATTGGTTAACCAGCTTACATTCCCAGATTGCATGTAGAAATGTTCTATTTCTGTCTGACATTTCCAACATGAATTATTAGCCAGTAGACCCATCGTGTGGAGCTCAGGAGTCAAGTAAAACGTAAGAATTAATTTATACTGAGTAATTTTCCCCCTTGCCTCCTTTAAATATTTCCTAGTATCTGACAGTATTTTCAACCATTCCTCATTGCTTAATCCATCACCCCGGGTCCTTCTGCCAAATGATCCTCAGATATTTTACATGTATCTTTTTGTAACCCACTGAAGGTCTGTCACAAATCTTTCTCTCCTTGAATCATTACTCACCCTCTCTGCTGTGGGACGCCATTTTCATCTTCTATCATGAAGTCAGTACCAGTTGTCAAGTGGAATGTAGTCACTAGCGTCTAATCTGATATGCAGCCTGGTCTTGACAGGAAATCCAAACTCAAGTGCAGCTTTGAGAGCGCTTGTTTGCACTGACCATAGGTTAAACCCATGATCTAACTTGCAAGCTCACACCGCTGATTCGCCAAACCTTCTGATTTTATTTTGTAGTAAATGCTAAGGACATAGAAATATATGGATACTGGAGTAAAATAGTTTGACTCCAATACATAGAAATGTAGTGGAGTAAAAGTGAAGGTTGTTAGAAATATAAAAATTCAAAATAAGTACAGATACTCTCAAAGTAGAAGTATCATTACTTCATTATATTACACCACTGTATGGAAGTGTAGATGATCATTCCTGTGCTTGATTATGTCAAGTTGTTGCAGCAGTTTTTGGGTCAATACCATTTGTTACATAGATCTGGTGCAAAGTGTAACCATTTGAGACAAGAGTCTCAACTTCCCATTCAGATCCAATTTATGCAATCCAATACTGCTCAGGGACACCAGTATGCAAAAATATTCAAATACAAAAGGCAAAAATAACACATTTGTTCTGCGTGTTTTTGCCTAAAACTGTATGAGACTAGCATAATGTGGGCGTGTGTGTAAAGGGGAGACTTGTTGGTATCAGTAGAACCCTTTCTCATCCAGATATCTTGAGGTAAGAGGTCAAGGCGGGACCCCTGTAAAAATGGCCATGTCAGTTTGGAGCATTATTTGGCGCTTGTCCCAACAATCTCCCTCTGAACTCCTGAGGTCTTGTAGTTTCTTATGATACCAGTATTTTAACTGTAGCCTCAAAACTCAGGCAGCTACAGCCTCTGTAAGACAGTGATGTCGGCCGAGGGTGCCAGCGTCCCAGGGGAGAGGAAGAGGTTAAAAAAAGAAATACAAGCCACACAAATGAAATAAAAATGACTTTTTTCACACTAAACAAACTTGTTCACAGTAAAGAGTGACTTGCTATGCTGTAGTCTACTATTAATAGGAGAAGTAGAATATAATACAGGCAGCTGAGTGCTGCTGCTATTTAAACATAAAGAACGCGCTGACATTTCATATAAAGCTGTTTTTATCATGCTTGTTTAGTTTGTGTATTTTGATCATGAGATGTCCTCTAAGTACAAGTACACATGTGTTGGCTATAAAACGTACTTGTAGTTTTCAATGTGCAGAAAAATTGCTCCAATCAGGTTATATTATTGTATTAGTAATGCATTGATGTATCAGCTGGTTGAGGTAGAGCTGATTTTAAATTTGAACGCTGTTGGATATTTCAGTCTGCGCCAACACATTTTATTTTATAAGCTCATCGTGGATTTTGTATATTAAAACTGCATCTCAGATGTAACTGTCACGAGAGTTGTTAAATAATGGAGTAGAGTGAAAAACAGAGTTGTGGTGGAGTGTAAGTATAAAGTGGTAGAAAATGTACATACTTGAAAAATACTTGAGCAAAGTATCTTAAAAGCATACCTTTGTGCAGCACCTAGTAACTCTGCTGGAGCCGTACGGAATGTTTTGAAGCTTTGAGGCTTCATTCATAATGGTGACATTTAAATTCTAAATCAACACTTGAATACTGTGCAACTATTTTTTACTTTGTTTTTGCTTCAGTATTTTTCTGCATATTTGCAAATGAAGATGAGGCTCCAATAATACTGTTTGTAGAAGTAGATTCCAGTTGTGGCTTCTTAGGATTGTTTCCAACTCGTGTGATTCAAACGTTTCCTGTAACTCCAAAGTGGTTTAAAGTCCAGCATTAAAATAGATGTAATCATGTCAAATTCACAACATGTTTTTACCCTAGAAAGGACTTTAATCCATATTTGTTGGTGTTCAGCTTGTCAGGAACGACATTCTCACACTGATCAAGCATGTATATTTACAGCACTGCAACAGTAGATTTTCAAATGTTTTATTACTATAATTGAAACTTGAAACCATTTGATCAATGGAAATATGTGGAAAAGTCTCCCTTTTGAAAATAAGGACATTTGGACTGAAACACACTGTAAAGAACACATTAGTTTCTGTAGTTTAAAACACTCTTTTCCCAATCTGAGTTAATAACAATTAGCATATAGTGTCTGAATGAATTTAGCATGGACTAAACAACATTTCCTCTCTCTCCAGGCTCATCTCCTGGACAGGCCGTAAGATCGACCCAGTGGGTGTGGACTACATCCTGCAGAAACTGGGCTTCCACCACGCCAGGACTACGATTCCCAAGTGGCTGCAGAGGGGTGTGATGGACCCGCTGGACAAGGTGCTGTCGGTGCTCATCAAGAAGCTGGGCACGGCCCTGCAGGACGAGAAGGAGAAGAAAGGCAGGGACAAAGAGGAACACTGAGGAACATTGATACCACTGTAATCAAAGCTGTGCATTCTGTACGTTCTCTGCAGGTCACACACACTGGATGACTGTATTACCATGGCCACTACTGTACAACACGTTTGTGAAGCGTTCCCATTTTACCTGCTCCAGCCTGTGAATTTTCAGCCTAGTTGTTTACTGTGGTGCATGCCACCAGCAGCTCTGACTGAAGCGTTTTGCACCCATGTTGTTTTCTGTATATTTTGAACAAAGTAGCAAATGTTAGTATTATTTGACTGCTTTAATGGTGAAACCCTGCCTCTTTTACCTGTTGTAAATGACCTTACTGAAATCGCTTGAAAGTTTTATTTAAAGGCTTACCAATATTTCATGAGAAATGATTTCTTATACCATTGCCTTTTCTTTGTTTCCCATGGAACACATGGTAGATATGCTTTATGTATTTTATAGTGTAGCTTAAAGATATTTAAGAACAGTTCGGTGACAGTGTTCTTGATTTTATTTTTATTTTTTTTGATGTGAACAAATGAATACTGGGAGGTTACGGCACATCATGCATTCATTCATGAGGATGACATGAACTTGTAATTATCGTTTGAACCAAGATCACTATTTATGGGTATGTGAAATGCAAAGTCTATAACATGTATTAGCTTGGTGTGTCAAGCTTATTTTTGTCCTTTTTTTAAATCCATACAGTAGAACCAGTGTATATAATTAAATTTCTTAAATATGTTGATTTCCTAACTTAATAAAAATATTGCCATTCAATTTTAGATGAAGCTCAGGTCTCTTCTTTTGTTCGGTTGGTTAAAAGCAGGCCTCCAAGGCTGAAAAATGAAGCCATAACTGCAGTTCATCAAATGGCCACTTGAGGCTGGCTCCAAATCCCCATAGACACCCATGTTAAAGTGGGTTAAAAGTTTCATATTCAAGGCCGGATCACTTGAATAAATACTTAAGCCTTTGACTTTTTTAATTTGCGGTGCACTGCATAGTGCCTTTATGGGAGGTTTAATGGGTTTATGGTTGTTATTGCAAAATGTGCCAATATGACGAGGCCATTAGGGCCCCTTTTCCCAGAATTTGTTTGGGGGGAGCCCAAACATTTGCCTCATTTGCCTCTCTGACAGTGCACCCCTGGACTTAGGCTTGAGACAGATGACTTCATTCAATAGTTGCATTTTTCCAGAGAAATTAAAATTTGTTTGATTCATGATTGGGTGATTTCTACAATGTGCACCAATTTGACGACTTACTGCAGACCAGCAGGGGCAAACACACAAGGTAGACTAGTCCAAAAATAATTACATTTGGATGCGAGGTCTGAGGCTGAACAATCAGTGACACCACAACCATCCAACTTCATCCATCACTATAAAAACTGAAAAGAAAGGTACATGAATGCGTCTTATTAGCCAACTTATTCACAGATTGAATTATATGAATTTCATTTGACTTGACTTGTGACTTGCTTGATTCTAATTACAGTAACTTGGGACTTACTTGAGACTTGAAGGTTAAGACTTGAGACTTGCTTGTGACTTGCACATGGGTGATTTGTTATCACTCAATAGGATCGTGGTAGCTGTTGCAAATTTGCATCTCAGCTGGTGAATCTATTTGCATCATAACCTTTTATTGAGTGTTGAACCTGATGCAAATTCACATCACAGCAGGTATGAATTGTTTAGAGGCAAAATATTTAAAAGGTGTTATGCATTTTTTCATCAAACACTGACGCTTGGTCAGTGACTCTTGGAGTCAGACACCGACACACCCTATAGTGGTGGTATGATGCACCAGGCGGCGGCGTTTTTTGATGCTGTGGGCAACTACCATAGTATAAAGAGCAAGAACATCTGCAAAGCATGGGTCAAACAAACTGCGGATTTTCACCTAGGAGCCTGCTGTTCATGTCCTGTGGGAACCCAAAAGTCAATGGAGTTATTTTATTAACAATATAGTGTACTAGTATGTATTATAACGTGTTTAACAGTTTTGGAGGAGCTTTCTAAAGTCTGAGAAAATAACCCTAAAGAAGTCATAATGATGTCATCAGGGTCATTTTGGCTTCAGCTTGAATTTAAAATGTAGAACAGAGAGTGAGCGTTATTAACTGAAAGCATGTACCACACAGGGGGATCAGACAACGCCACACTAAACCGCCAGAGCTTCCTTTTAATGAAGTTTATTTTCTGGAGGTGGCACTCTCTGTTATCTTCAAACAACTGTGGCTCCTACTGCTCTTCTTCAAATCCGTGAAACTCATCACTTCATGTGGCATAGGATTTTTCCCAGGAACCGGCTGTCAGACAGATGTTCAGAACTTCAAATGAAACTTTAATGAAATGGGAATGGGTTATGTTTTTTTGAAAATGTCTCATATTGTTTGAATCAAAGCTTTAACGGCGTCAGCAGTAATCCACTTTCTTTCTTCAGGCGCTAATTTGTTTCTGTTCTGGGTTTTTAGGTCAATTAATGAGCACATGTGTAAGTCTACAGGATTCACTTAGTAATTTATAACAACTTCTACTAGTTTCCTCCAATGTTTGTCAGAACACCTCCCCGCCACTTCGCCACCCTCTCCATAAAAAGCCTGCTGTGCTCACTGCGGGGTTTTGTTAATACAGTACTCTGACTGTAACTCCCCCCCTACTGGCGCTAATCTCCTCCACTGTGATATCCCCCCTCACCATGAGCCATGTTCCACTTTTGGTTCCATGCCATGGTTGTTGCATTTTTGATGGTGCGTCGGCGGGTGAAGGAGAGCACGGTGGCACTGTGGAGAGGAAGAGAACTGCGGGTTTCCTCTGTGATGTCTGCTGTGAGATTATAGCGGTGTCACCTGAGGAAACCCAGACAGCTCAGTGTGAGAGAACACTCGAGTCTTTGCTCTCGCCTGCCTGGGCCGGACATTATTTCTGATTTTTATTCTGCCTGCTGCACACGCTTTCCTTTGAAGTCACATCTATTTTACATATCCCTACACTGTTTTCCCTTTTATTTCTTTCACTTTGCACAGCTACAGTGTGTACATATTAACATGGAGGCCGAGTCAGTGACCAGTAGATGGAGTCAAAAGCCAGTGGTCCGTCCCGCAGCCTGAACTCCTCCTTAATGACACATCAGCTCCCCACGGTTTACTGGCCTGCTACTGAATTATAAAATAGAAACAGAATAGAGAGCATTAAAAAGTCATAAAGTGGCCAGAGATGTCGAACAGCTTAAATTGCCTTCCTCTGTCCTTCCTGGCCTGTGCTGGGACAGTCTCCATGGAGCTCTGGACTGCCCGCTCAGGGCAAACTGACATAAAACAGTAAGTGACCAGTGTGTGACAGAAACAGTCTTCATTAGGGGGATGTGTTAAACATAATAAAAAGGTAATTATAATGTGGGAGAGGTGGAGTTAAAGCAGTGTAGAAGGGCAGGCTGGAAAATGAATATTTTATCTGCAGAATACAGAACTTTTCAGCATAAAGGGTTCTAAGCTTTGAAGTGAACCAGATACTCGTTGAGCTTCTGACAGTTTCCTATATGCAGCTTTAAGAAAACGCATGTTCTCTCTTCAGAGCGGAAGTCTTCATTAGCAGGGAGCTGACAGTGTGTAGACACCGAGCAGAAAGGATATCATTAAGAACATTTTAAACCTGCTCAAAGAGGCCTTTTAAATTTCGCACTGCGTAATAAAATCAGCCCTAATGGGACAAAAAACGTCTGACAAATGGCCCATAAAATGCTTCATCATACACGTATGAGAACATTCAAGTTCAGTGCCACCTTGTCACAAGGCACCCTGGGTAAAGTGTTTAAGTTGCAGAGTAATTAATGGCTTTTTTAATGGTGAATAAATAATTTATAATGCTGTAAAGGTTATTTATAAGCCTCTGATAGGAACATCTTTGGGGTTGCCAAGTCGTGAAAAATCCATTTTGCTGGTGTTTATCTTCCCCCAACATCACACCACTTTTGTCTTTTTGGCTCTTTTATTCATCAGTAAAATGGATTTTTGTAAAAATAAATAAATAAACCCAAAAAAGTCTTTATTTATGACTTGCTAAAGGAACAGTTCAATATTTGGGCCATAGCCTCTGCTTTCTTTCTGAGAGTTAGATGAGAAGATCGATACTGCTCTCGTATCCATCCATTAAATATTAAAGCTGAAGCTAGGAGACTTTAGCTTAGTTTAGTGGAAACAGCTAGCCTGGCTGCACAGTTTCATAACCAGCCAGTTGACCTGAATTTAACATTTAAAAATAAACATCGCTCTTTTGTCTGAACGCTGAATATGCTGCGTCCAAATGGGCCTTGCGAGGTCATGTTAACGACATGGGAAGTTGTGAAAACAAATTACGAACTGTGTGCTCTCAGAAAATTTCCACTTACGAGGTCGTGAATACCACAACAAGGTGGCATTCATACGACAACTTCTCGTAAACACGATAAACACAACCCATTTCAATGCAGCATAAGCTACGGTCTGGAGATGGTTAGCTTAGCTTAGCATAAAGACGGGAAACAGGGAAACAGTTTACTGCTGTTCCCACAGCTCTATGTTCCCACAGCCCTATGTTCCCACAGCCCTATGTTCCCACAGCCCTATGTTCTCACAGCTCTATGTTCCCACAGCTCTATGTTCTCACAGCTCTATGTTCTCACAGCTCTATGTTCCCACAGCCCTATGTTCCCACAGCTCTATGTTCCCACAGCTCTATGTTCTCACAGCTCTATGTTCTCACAGCTCTATGTTCCCACAGCTCTATGTTCTCACAGCTCTATGTTCTCACAGCTCTATGTTCCCACAGCCCTATGTTCCCACAGCCCTATGTTCCCACAGCCCTATGTTCCCACAGCCCTATGTTCTCACAGCTCTATGTTCCCACAGCTCTATGTTCTCACAGCTCTATGTTCCCACAGCTCTATGTTCCCACAGCCCTATGTTCCCACAGCTCTATGTTCCCACAGCTCTATGTTCTCACAGCTCTATGTTCTCACAGCTCTATGTTCCCACAGCTCTATGTTCTCACAGCTCTATGTTCTCACAGCTCTATGTTCCCACAGCCCTATGTTCCCACAGCCCTATGTTCCCACAGCTCTATGTTCCCACAGCCCTATGTTCCCACAGCCCTATGTTCCCACAGCTCTATGTTCCCACAGCTATATGTTACCACAGCCCTATGTTCCCACAGCCCTATGTTCCCACAGCCCTATGTTCCCACAGCTCTATGTTCTCACAGCTCTATGTTCTCACAGCTCTATGTTCCCACAGCCCTATGTTCCCACAGCTCTATGTTCTCACAGCTCTATGTTCTCACAGCTCTATGTTCCCACAGCCCTATGTTCCCACAGCCCTATGTTCCCACAGCTCTATGTTCTCACAGCCCTATGTTCCCACAGCCCTATGTTCCCACAGCCCTATGTTCCCACAGCTCTATGTTCTCACAGCTCTATGTTCTCACAGCCCTATGTTCCCACAGCCCTATGTTCCCACAGCCCTATGTTCCCACAGCTCTATGTTCCCACAGCCCTATGTTCTCACAGCTCTATGTTCCCACAGCCCTATGTTCCCACAGCCCTATGTTCTCACAGCTCTATGTTCTCACAGCCCTATGTTCCCACAGCCCTATGTTCCCACAGCCCTATGTTCCCACAGCTCTATGTTCCCACAGCCCTATGTTCTCACAGCTCTATGTTCTCACAGCCCTATGTTCCCACAGCCCTATGTTCCCACAGCCCTATGTTCCCACAGCTCTATGTTCTCACAGCTCTATGTTCTCACAGCTCTATGTTCCCACAGCCCTATGTTCCCACAGCCCTATGTTCCCACAGCTCTATGTTCTCACAGCTCTATGTTCTCACAGCCCTATGTTCCCACAGCCCTATGTTCCCACAGCCCTATGTTCCCACAGCTCTATGTTCCCACAGCCCTATGTTCCCACAGCTCTATGTTCCCACAGCCCTATGTTCCCACAGCTCTATGTTCCCACAGCTCTATGTTCCCACAGCCCTATGTTCCCACAGCTCTATGTTCCCACAGCTCTATGTTCCCACAGCCCTATGTTCCCACAGCTCTATGTTCCCACAGCCCTATGTTCCCACAGCTCTATGTTCTCACAGCTCTATGTTCCCACAGCTCTATGTTCCCACAGCCCTGTGTTCCCACAGCTCTATGTTCTCACAGCTCTATGTTCCCACAGCCCTATGTTCTCACAGCTCTATGTTCTCACAGCTCTATGTTCCCACAGCTCTATGTTCCCACAGCCCTATGTTCCCACAGCTCTATGTTCTCACAGCTCTATGTTCCCACAGCCCTATGTTCCCACAGCTCTATGTTCTCACAGCTCTATGTTCCCACAGCTCTATGTTCCCACAGCCCTATGTTCCCACAGCCCTATGTTCCCACAGCCCTGTGTTCCCACAGCTCTATGTTCTCACAGCTCTATGTTCCCACAGCCCTATGTTCCCACAGCTCTATGTTCTCACAGCCCTATGTTCCCACAGCTCTATGTTCCCACAGCCCTATGTTCCCACAGCCCTATGTTCCCACATTTCCTTTTTCATAAATTTGTATCAGATTTTATCCCCCTTTCTTTCAATTTGGTAGCCAATTACACCCATCCTATTATCCCCTTTGTGGGCGTGTTCCCGGGAGGTCTGGGAGTGCTGAGGGTGGTCCAAATCCACAACTTAACCAGTTCACATGGGCCTCAATCGGACTTTTAATAACCCACAGTTTATTGTAATACGGACATGGTGATGTGGCTTTTTTAATGCCGAAAAAAACAACAACTTATGAATGTGTAAAGTATGTGTAAGTGTAGGACGCAGAGGAAATGAAAATGCATTCTATTAATGCGACCTATCAGGCTGCAGAGTGTAATAGACAACAACAAAAGAAGGTCTTCTAATGTCAGTAATATCCAGTTATTGAGTTACAGTGCTGTTCTTACTAACATTTCTGTTTTTGAATGCATGTAGCCTTTCATATATATATATATATATATATATATATATATATATATATATATACATCTTGTTATTTGCAAGGACAGATGAGTGGGCACTATTCACAAGCTTATAATACATATATTTGAATATGACAGCAACGATAGTTGAAACGTTTCCATGGCAACAAGTGAAACAGTCTCGATGGCTGTCCATCAGCCAGTTGCAGTCTCTGTCCTCACAGACTTTACGTGATGGCAGTAAATACATCATTCTACATACACCTGCAGTCCCCAGGGGCTCAGTCCGAGAGTCCAGAGGGTGGACATTTGGATTCAGCCACTGACATGACTGACAGCTGCGTTAGAGACTCATCGGCTCTGATTGGTAGTTGTCAGTCACATGAAGTTAGGCCATTAGAAGCACTACAAGGCAATGGAGTAGGCAGAGGAACAGGATTTTTCTTCACTGATTATTTGTATTGAGTAGTGCTGTGTGAATGTCACGACAGTTTGAGTAAATATAACAAGAAGTTACGTTTTGATAAAAGTAACCAACTACAGCTTTAATGTCTTGTAACTGATTAGTAAGGCATTACTAAATGGTTTACTTTTCCATGACTCAAAACTCTAATTATACTTAGCAGGCCAAATTTAGAATATCCAATTACTTTTAAGCTTTGAACTGAACAGAGATAGAAGCTCAATCAGGAGCTGATAGTAATGGATACAAATACATATAGGAGGAGGAGGGCGAAGGTACCAAGGCATTAAGTGCTCAAAAGGCATGTCTTTGTTTGTTGTTGTGTATTTAATGTGTGTATATAACATTAAAAAAATAGTCTTCTCTCATCCTCCTCTCAGCCTGTAATACACCTAAGCATGAAGAGCTGATTATGCTTCAGAATCTTCACAACCCCTAACAATTTCAGGTTTTTACTTTCATTCCACAAAATGGCTTTTAAGGGAGGAGTATCTCTCACATCTTTTTCAAATTATCACCCTGCTATGAAGTCCTCATTAGCCTAATGATGGATAGAAAGAGCAAAGACATGATACCTTTAAGAATGTCTCAAACCTCTTCAAAGCCATCTTCTAAGCCTTGCCCTACAGAACAAATGGGCCCATGTGGGACAATAAAGACTGAACTGCATTAAATTGAATACTGCAGAGCACCGTTATGATGTACAGCAACTAAACTGTCTTAATACAAATGAGCAGATTGAGATTTGAGCTACTCTTTGATTGACTTTCTAATTGCTTGTTCCACTTCATCAGCTTTAACTTGATTTAATAATTCGGTGTAACAATATGGCTGAAGTGTTGAAAGGAGGAGCTGGTACTTAGTATAATAGTCTGAAAGTTCAGTTCTCTGATTCTCTGCTCCAGCTGTGAAACACTGCCATACAGAATAGATTAGAGTCTTCTCTCACTTGGTGGTGACCTCCCCGACCGCCATGTTGTCTGAACCTCCTCGCCATGAACAGCTGCCGTAGCTGCTGCAGCTCTCTTATGTATGCTAGCTTGAATATGGTGCTTCTGTACTAATGCCAGGGTAGAGGGTTCACTCTCCTTATGGGCCAACTAGTCAGAAGTGTGAAGGCTGTCACAGCTTGTGGAAATACGGCTGGTTAGTCTTTTCTCTGGGAGTGCAGTGAAACTTTCTTAGAATATGTCTGTACATAAAGAATCCAACTCTGCAGTTCCATTCAGGTCTATGGAGCTTTTTTTTTTAGCATCTTTCAGCTCATTGTTTTGCTTATACAGCCCACAAATTAAGCCTTAAATTCAGCCTGTATGATGTGTTGGTCTGTTCTGACAGTCACCATGCCAGATTAAGCAGTTATGGAGAAATAAAAACTTGCCATGATGCTAATGGCAGTACTCACCAGGTTGCTGAAGTGCTGCTATTTTACACCACCATTTCTATACCATTGTCCATGGCAGCAGATTGCTCTGTGTTCCTTATGGTCAAAGTGACGTCTGTGATGAAAAGAGTTGAGGAAGACGAAAAGAAAAATCTAAGTTGCTTGTCTTTATTCTGAACGTCGATGGACGCAATGTCAGTTGTTGTCTACTATGACACACTACATGGGATAAAACATCCGTTTATTGGGCATGACACTAATTGTTGTCACAATCCAAGCCAACACAGTAGGACAACCGAGCTGGGCTACTACGCTGACATTGTGTCGTCTGAACTAGGCATAACACATTTTTGGCCACTGGGGGCACTGCACATGGAAACAAGCTGTAAACCCTTATATACTATTACCTTTTAACCCATACATAAATATGCAGCAAATAGCATTCATTTAAAGTTGTGTTTCTAAACACCTGATGATTGTAAGTCCTATATTCAATCTCATTTTAGCTCTGTTTTGTTCTCCGCCAACTTAAGGAGCTATAGCTAGCTTACTTTTTCTGTTGATGCTGGGCAGGTGTAGAGAATGTGAAGGTACTTCACACCATATGAAGGGGGCGCCATCTTGTGAGGTATACATGCTGTTATCTCTGTTACTGAAGTGTATGCACTCAGTCCCAATACAACATTGTCTGGGTATGTGAGTGGAGGCTGTGCGTCAGTGGGTGCGGTTACATGATGGCTTCTCATTCGGAATGAAATAAATCTGAATGAAATCATTAGCAAATAAAGTTTTTCCAGGTAGTTCACATGGGAAATATTCATTCCGAATGAGGGTTTACACGGGAGATCAGTTAAATCGCCTTAAAATCGCCTTTATTCGGGTCCATGCAAGGTTTGGGGCAGGGAAGGTTTCTGATTGGATAGGGGGCGGGGCGGATGTTACATGTTTACGTTTACCGGAAGAAAACACTGTAGTCCTCATTCCAGATAATAAGACGCTTGACACCGCCATTCTTAGTGCCTTTTTCGGGCTTGTTTTGCTTATATTCTTGAAGCAACAGTACGACGACAACAACCTTGTTTTGCTAATACTTCGTCTGTTGAGGAGGAGAAGGGAGGTAGAGGGTCGACTGCTCGGGACCATCTCTTGTTTTTAGAAGCTGCCATCTTGTCGCACGTGCGCTATCTACGTCATCGCGCCAGAAGGGCAAGGAAACGAGCATGCACAGAAAGACCGGAATGAATTTAAAGGGGAATGAGTGTAAACAAGTGCGAGAAATTCTTTCATTCAGAATTACAAAGGGAATATTCCAGCCCCTTATATTGGAATGAATTTTCAATGGCAATGGCCAGTTTCATTCTGAATTAGGTGTTTACAAGATCACTGTTAATAGGAATGAACTTTCATTGCGAATGAAAAGGGAATTAAACTATCCATGTAAACGCACTCAGTGTCTGTAATCTATCTTTGGGCTGCCAAGTTATATGAATCTAGATTGTTTATCATGAATAGTTTGTCCAAATACTGTTGCTTAAACACTGTAGCAGACACAGGTAACACAGCATAATACTCATAAAATGGCGCCCCCGTCCAATAAGGTGTGATGTACCTTTATGCCCTCTACACATCAGACCAGCTTCACATCATTGCCAAGGCTGCGCCCCCTTTTAAGGGAAGCAATGTCACATTGTGCGAGAAAGGAAAATGCCAAGCTGCTGTGTAGCAGGTTAACCAAGGCCTGCACACTGAGACTTGAGGCACACAAGATTCGTGAATATTCACTGTCAGTGGGGTAAATGGCTCAATGATGCATGTGACAGTTACTACTGATGGATGGCTAGTTTGACTGGGTAGGTGCTGCAGTAATGTTACAGTACAGCAGCATCAGACTGTCAGTAAATCTCAGGCTAGATAGAAAAAGGTTGTTTTTTTACAGACAACACAACAAAAATGTCCAATTAAGCAGTATCCAGCCACTGTTGTGTCACTGATCCACTGGGACAGGAGAAAACTGAAGGGACATGACGGTGATAAACCTTCATTTATTAAGGTAACGTGTGCGCAACATCAGACAAGGTCGCAAAACAACTATTAGACATGTCTACAAATGTTTGTTTTAAAAGAAATAAACGCATACAGACTTTTTAAAATTCTAATCCAAACATGTCAACTTGCATTAACATCTACAGTATTTGGCTCTCTATCTCCCCAAAAGGGGCGGAGCCCTGACATTTTGCGAGTTCAAATTTAAGCACTCCGGGCTCCCTCGTCTCAAAGTTAATGGGTTTTCTTGAATAGGTTTTTGGTTAGATGGCTGAAATAAGGTCTGTACTTAACACAAGTTTAAGAGGCTCTGTTGTACGATCAGTAAATACCCCACACGTGAATTTTAAAACCTTTACACGTCTTAAAAACAATGGTTGTTAACAAGTGGCTAAATGAGACTACAGAGAATCATCAAGCCGAACACGGCTTTACAGCCAAGTTATGGTGGTTACGTTAAGTCATGCAATTGTGATGTAGTTTGTTTATAGCCTAACATTAGCTCTTAACTTCTGGCAATTGCATTTGGGCTTCAGAAATTATAAATAGGGAGATTATTTTGCTGAACAAAAAAAACTATCTTTGCCACAGAGCTGATTTTCAATGTTGTGTTGTTGCTATCTCTGCCCACACATATACCAAACGAATGCTACAATGTCAGTGCTGATTAAAATGTGCCACCTTAGCTAGGAGCAAGTTAGCTCACTAGCAAATGGTAACATTAGCTAGCAAGCTAATGATAGCTTCCACTACGTCACACTGACAGTTAGCAACTAGCTGGTAAACATAGCAGAACGTTTAGCAGTCAAAGAGCCAGAGATTTTGCTCAGGAGTCAGTGGAGACCAAAAACAGAGCTAAAAGGGAATAAATATTGGACAAAAACACAATTCCAAATGAAATTTGATGCTCTGGGTCTGCTAAATGTGGTAATAGGCAACTTTGCTAACACACTCCCCATAGCAACTTTAAAAGGTGATAATAGGTAACACAACTTACTGCGATGCCCCCAAGTGGCCAAAAAAAACAATTAACACAGGCTCACATTAAACTGTTCTTAGTATTCAGCAGTTTGACTCAGTGCTCAGTGGACGTTGTGAAACAGGAGAGAACAGTCAAGTTTTCTTTCCAACCACCTGAGTTTACTTTCCAAGCAAGCTGAGTCCTGCTGCTCTACATCTGCAGAGACTCAATTTGAGGACATTGTTTCAAACCAGTCAATTCTTTCAGGAAATGACACGCCTTCAGGACCGGAGGGCATGTCACACCACTGACCGCTCTCACCTGTGGCACTTGTCAGATTTATCTCTGGTAGTGAGAGATAAAGTCTTTGGGTTCAACCCGAGTAAACCACAGCCGCCACTGACACAGCTTCATCACTGGAGGAATGCACATCCACACACATACACACACCAATTATTTTTTCATTGTAGTCTGCAAGAGACAATTTCAGCCAAGGGTGCTATAAAACCTTGGTGCATGAACCTTCATTGGCAAAATGTCATATGTACAAGTTGATTCTGTTTGTTTTATGTGTATCATCAATAAAATGAAGACAAAGATGCAATATTAACTTTACATCCTCCCACATTAGCTGCATTTTTAACCTCCCCAAACCTTTTTGCTTTTGTTTTGTGATTAATTCATCCAGACTGGTGCTTTAGTTAAACATTTCTCAAGGCACGCTGTGAACTTTCGATATGTCTGCTGTCTCACAGCTTGTTCAGTGACCCACGATTATTCAGATTTATGTAAACAAGGATGTGAGGTGTTTCATCCTGGGACTATTTGCATTAAATGCCTGGGCTATAGTCAGCACCTTGAAAGGGTCGATGAAAATACAACTGACATGACGGATTAAGGCCGAAGATACTTATGTTCACCTTTTGGCTGATACTTCATTGTGTCTATTCAATCAAGCAATTCTGACTAATGCCTTCAGAGTCAGCAGAATCAATAATAACACAGTGGATCTCTGATTCAGGAAACTTTTGCGAATTCATATTGGCAATAAGTACACAATGCAGGTCAACAAGACTTCACATAATAATTTTGAGAAAATTCCCCGTAGATTTTCGATGACCCCAGAACATACTGACTTTCCCTTCTAAACTCAAAAAAAAAAAATCTAACCTAAATGGATGCAGCAGGAGATTGCTCAGTCTTACTTCTTTTAGACCTTAGTGCAGCATTTGAGATTTGATCATGAAATTTTAATCGACTCACTTAAGCACTGAGGTAGGTATCTGGCTCAGCACCGAGCTGTCTCAGATCCCATCTTTCTAATAGACCTTTGTCTGTGAGACAATTCATCTCTCGGAGGCACACAGCTCCTAAAAAGTCTCACAGAGCTCAATTCCAGGTCTCGTCCATTCGTCCCTCTACAGTGCCAGCTCCCACTTAGAAATGTCTTTCAATAAAACTGTATGTCTCTCCATTGGTGTGCAGAAAACACCAATTTATACAAGCTATTACAACACTGACACGGACAGTATGAACCTATGCCTCTACTGGATGTCTTCATGGAAGGAAAGGTCTTTGTTGAAAACACTCTATGTACCATTTTTTTTAAACTGATGGACATTTTCATTTTTGACCTTTAGTTTCGACCTTTCAGTGTACTTTAGAATTGGAGATTTAAAGTTCATCTGTAATATATTCGTTATTTTTTGTGTCCACCACTGACTGGCACTGAAAATTGTCTTTGGAGGGTAGTAGGTTGAAATACATGTCCATGTTATTTCTGTATGGTTTAATTACGATCATACTTTCTGCCACTCATGGCTGATTTCCATTATACTTTTTCGAACAACAGTGGCCTCTATTTGTATCTGGAATGTTGGAAATTATTTGTAGGTTATAACTGTATTTGGACAGCATTTTGAAGAGCAAGGTATGAAACAAACATTATGACAAAAGATACAAAATCATAACTAAAGAGGGCATTGATTAAATAAGACTGTATTCATCAGGGAAGCTTCAGCTTCTAATGGCTGGGGATAACAAGAGTGTTTTTAAAGGTTATTTTTTGTTTAACTGAGCAGTTAAAGCTGAAAAGAGCAGAGAAAAAACATGACAGAGAGGGAGGGTGACATACGACAAAGGTCCCAGGGAAGATTCGTATTTAGAGCATCATGAGCTCATGGTTGCGTTTTAGCCGACAGACTCAGCAGGAAGCCACTCAATCCATCTGTGCTGACAAACACCCATCAATAATGAAACCAACGGGAAATGGAGAGATGATTTCTTCTGTCAGCGTCAGTTAAAAGCCTAACAGCTGCCAGATGTTAAGGAGGTGCTTGACTGAAGGCGGATTAGAGAGAGTTACAGTTGTCTAAAATAAATACAGTTTTAGACTCTGAACATATGAAACGACTACGGTCTCTTGATTTGGTACTCATGGAGGTACACAGGTATACAGGAATGTCCAAATCTTCTAACCTAAGTGTCAACAAAGCAGAATGTGGAAGATGTCATCATAATAGCAGGTGGTATGACGGGGCACAAAGTGTACATTTGTACATTTCCTTACCTTGCTCGTCTCCATTCTTTGTCACGACGATGAGCATTTCGGCATGCTCAGCTGTCAGCCTGCTCCTACTACCGGCACACGTTGTTGTTTTGAGACATGCCTCTACATGCTGGTAGATTGATGGAAGTGCTAGAGGGGATTGCTGGAATGGACTGCTTGAATTGCGGAGTGCTGGGCACAATTATAACAGAAGTTGCATTCATACTGTCAATGCTTTAGCTTAACATACGTAAATACAGTTAACTGTTACTCTAAAAAATACATTTGGAGGGTTTTACAGAGTGTTTGCTGCACACATAAGCATACTGAGTGTCAGGATCCCACAATTTTTTCCCTGTTGAAGCCTCACATTTTATTGCCTGTATCCACTTTTGTCTTCTACAAGGTTCCGTTTTTCTGCTCAGCAGCTGATAAAAGCTAAGCACTGGGTTTTTATTGGCCATGCAGCCCACCACACAGCAACGTTTTGGATTTGGACTTAGCGCTATTGGCTTTCAGATTGTGACGTGTTGCGCTCTGTCTCTATGCTAGCATGGCTCTGGTTGCAATGTTGGGCACCTGTTAAACTAATATCCCCTTTGGTGTCAGTTGTACTTTGTATTTAGTGCTAATTAGCAACCGTTAGCATGCTAACACACTAACGTAATATGTGGAACACTACAAACATTGTAACATTTTATTGCCATTGTCATTGCGCTGCCAGTCGCCAGAAGAAATTGTTGACACTGTATGTTTCTGTAAACCCCAACTATGATAAAGTTACACGTTTCATACATTTTATATTGACGTTTCTAAAGTGACGTTGTTCAAGAGCTGACTTTCGGAAGGTGGAGGGGATGGTGGATGGTGGATGGTGTGTCACCTAAGCAAGACGCCTGCCAAGCTACAGACCACTGTTTGAGACCAACAAACAACAAAATCAGTTGTTTTTTAACCAGTCTTTGCTTTGTTTCCAGCAACTTTTAAGATACCAAATGTGGATGTTTTTAGTGACCCATGGCTGTTTTTCCAGTGGTTTTTAAGGCTCCAAACTACAGTGGGGTTTTTTTTTGTTTCCAGTGGCGATTTAGGCACCAAACCTTTTTTTGTTTTTTGTTTTTGCAATGTGTGGCTCTTTTTCCAGCGACTCTTCAGCCTCTTAAATGTGAGTGTATTTCAGCGACCCATGGCTCTTTTTCCAGTGGCACTTAAAGGGATAGTGCACCCAAAAATGACAATTCAGCCATTATCTACTCACCCATATGCCGAGGGAGGCTCAGGTGAAGTTTTAGAGTCCTCACATCCCTTGCGGAGATCCAAGGGGAGAGTGGGTAGCAACACAACTCCACCTAATGCAGGCTGACGGCGCCCCAGATTCAGACGTCCAAAAAACACATAATTGAAACCACAAAATATCTCCATACTGCTCGTCTGCAGTGATCCAAGTGAAATCTAACTGCCTCCCTGTGGACCGCGCTCACATGTGTGTGCTTGCGTGAGACCGTGAGACATGGCCACCGCCTTCATGTGTGTTCACGTGCTTTTGCTGGTCTCACGCGCAAAAGCGTGCACACGTGAGCTCAATGTACACAGAGGCAGTTAGAGCTACAGGCTACAATGAGGCTAAAAACAGAGTTCAAATGATATTTTTCCAAACAACTTTTTATGTTGGGGCTTCAGGACACTTGGATCACTATGGACGAGCAGTATGGAGATATTTTGTGGTTTCGATTATGTGGCTTGCATGGCTCGAGATTCTTTGATGAGTCTGAAATGTGTTCTTTATGAATGACTTCCTTTGGTTAAGTAGTAGTAACACGTTTTAGGAAATTAAATGAAATTAGAACCATTTGCACGTAATTTTCTCATGTAACCTATGGTCCTTTTTTCGCCATTAAAAACAAGACTTGGAGGAACTACATGTAAGGACTACATGTCAAACTTCGAAATGTGTGTGTGGACAACAAAAATGTGAAGTGGAATAATGTAATTTAAAGTGAACATCTTAGTGCTATAGTCATGACTTTGAGGCTGTGTTAAAGATTAAATGAAAAGTGTGTCCACTATGAGATTTGACTTTGTGGTAACTTGATGAAAAATGAAGCAGAGAGAGGCTGAGAGAATGCAAAAAACTAAAAGACCTTAGTCTGAACTTTTGAGGAACCCTGCCCCTGTTATTGTCTGCAGAGGATTACTGTCTGATGAGTTTTCAATTTGAACAGAAAAGGTTGTACAGTACAAGGAAAGATAGAAGCTGAACCAATTTACAGCAGCACATTTAATGCCTATGAATCCGGCCACACAAAGGCTGTGCTAAGATATGGAAGGATTAAAACAGAAGTTTCACCTAAATTCACTTATGCTATACCACTGGATACTTGAATCAATGCAGCCCCACAGTTCAGAGTATTGTTCAAAAAGCAGATTGATAACTTCCAAAAATGCATTACCTGTCAAAAACTCAAGTTCTCCTTACCTGCCTTCTCTAGAGGAAAAGTTTAGAACTTTAAAAGAAGCCTCTGCAAGATGTTCCCTATTAGACCTCACAAAACCTCTTTTTAAAAAAATGTATTGTGAACAAGAACAACGTGTGCATCATTAGCCCCAATAGGAGGGTCAAAATAGCAAAATTCAGCAGAAACGGACCTACCAGCAATGATTCCTGAAAGAGAATTCGGAGAAAACTGGTTGAAATTATTTCCAATACCAGAAATAAACCCAGAGACAGTGAGTCTGCTATGTAAAACACAACCCCAGAAAAGTGAGCATTTTTAGATATAAAATCAGAGAAAGAAAAGTCACTTTGAAGCTTTCACACAAGGTTTTCAAAGCCTCATAGAAGTTAAAGATGCAAGAGAGAGATCCAGCGCAATACGTTCTCAGCAGAGAGAGGGGCCGACTGAGCTTTAAAAATAACTGATTGATGGTCGGACATATGGAAGTCTATTTCTTTCCACGCAGTACAGCCGAAACCAGATGCTAGAACTACATCATACTAGAAATACAGACATGTTACCACCCTATGAAAGTTTGAGCGACACGTTTAAGACTGAACTAGAACTAGTCCCAATAATGTTCCAAGCGTCTGTTCCAAATTACTGGAAAATTAGCCTCTCTTCCATGGCTACAGTAGTTTCTATCAGGTTTCTATCTATCCGTAAATAAATGCACTTCCTTGCGTTGGACACTAGAGGCATCATCTGTATATTTACAGATCTATGGACATCTGTCACATACGTAAGTGGAAACGAGGTGTTAAGCGGAAAACATACTGGTGTGGCAGCATCGCAGAGCATCATATGATGCTTGTCAAGTGTCAACTGAAGGCTGCACACAGTTGCTATTACTTTTACTAAAAGATCTGTCCTTCTTCTGCCTCTGCATTAACTTAACATAACGTGTGGACAGCCACCGATTAAACCTGAAAAGCCAGTCTCAAGCTATGACTCACCAGGCAGTGTCCTTTTTGCCATTGTCTTCATAATGATGGGATAGTGGGTCATATAACAGGGGATATTTCTCAACCTCAACTAGTTTCTCCTCATCCATTCTTCGACACACACAAGAGACAGCAGCAGCAAGAGGAGTCAAGCTGCCCAGACTGTTCGTACATTTTCCTTGAAAAAGTAATGCACCAAAATTCATACATATCCTACAAGTGGCGTAAGGTAGTTACCATGGGCCCCAGCGCACGCTAGTTACTAGTTAAAAGGCACACACACACACACACACACACACACACACACACACACACACACACACACACACACACACCACTGGCAGCTGTTCATAAAAAAGCCAAAGGATTCTAATTTGGGGAGCTCTGCTATTTTGTTTCTCCTGTTTGTTTCTCTTTTGTCCTTTCTGACTGCCGCTCTTATGTTTAAAGGCATGACTGCTTGCTGGGCTTGCAGACGTCAGTCTTGACAGATTTTGCACCTAAACCAGCTACTGTCATCATATCATCTTGTGACATGATCAAATAGAGACTTGACATTAGGCAACATCAACATGCATGTTACCCAATAATCATCACTGCATACCTGTATATGACAAAAATATCAAAGGAAATAAGAAATGATTCATTTCATTGAATAGTTTTGTATGCATGTAGTTTATTCTTGGTTTCTCAATTCATGTAGAATAAGCATATAATTTTGTAATAGACTGCCACTGACTATTATACCAAAAAAAGAAGAAAAAGAAAAGAAAAGCATGACAGAGATGGGTTTGCATTTTTCAGGGCATATTTGTTTATAACCATGTGTTTGGAAAGACTGTGATCACGTGACCAACCACAGTAATTTGACTTGCCTAAACCTAACCTACACAACTTTATGTTAAGTATGTAACTTCATGTTAAGTGTGTAACGCTGTTCATGGGGTGCTAATCCATAGGATATTGTACGAACTGTTGTGTATGCATTTTCATAGAAAACCAAACGAACATTTGTATGAGGATACATTAGCTGCTATGGGAGCAGAGAAGAAGAGTGGAGGGAAAAAAAACATGTTGGTGGTGACGTGTCCACAAGTGCTGGTGTGAGCCCAGCCACACTCGGTCACCACATGATACCATCAGGCCCAAAAAGACTTTTCCCCATTAACTCTGTCTGTCTAGAAAGAAATTCACAGCCTCTGCAAACTGACTCGCTTCACTGTCAGGGTCTGATCCATGCTGCTGATAACATAATATGTTACCTGGAAACTTCAAAAGAGCCACATGATTAATTGATTTTATCCCAATTCAAGTCAGCAGAGCACTAAACTAGAAGTAGCTGGCTCGGCCAGTGGAAGTTAGCCATTAAGGCAGTAAAGTCTCTGGTATGTTTCCCTTATGGGCCCAATGATGGGGTAGATTTGGGTAATCAAGGAAATCAAACATCAAAACATTTTTGTCTTCATGCGCCACTGACCTAACCTGGAAATCCGGATGCCCTGCCCCCAGCAAATTCGAATTTGCACTGCATGGGGATCTGGCCCCGACGAGCAGAGCCCGGTGTATTCAAAGAAATGCAAAGCCAACTACACTTATCGTTTTCCTTGAGAGAGACAGAAGGCTGCCCTAGAAGCCTTCGCTTCCAGGAAGGAAGCTTTTGCAGTTTTGCCGACGGGATACGGCAAAAGCATAATGTATCAGTGACCCCCCCTAGTCGGCAAACTAATGGGGCTTAGTGCAATGAATACGTCACTTTGTTTTTTGCTCTGATTGACTATCGTGCTATCCAATTGCGTGTGGCGGCATTTAATATGCCTCAGTTAGTGCCGCCCTTTGGGTAGGAAGGGCGTATCGGTGAAGGCCAGACTCAAAATCTTTCTAGATTTGAGTCTGGATTTCCAGGCTACCACTGACCAACTTTCATAGGGATGAACTGGGCCCCACCTCCAACCAGTGTTGGGCAGTAACATGCCAACACTGTATCCAGTCCTCTGTACACACCCATGGTTGTACATAGAAAATAAAATGGCCATCTGTTTTAATGTGTGCTGTTTGGTGGTGGCGTGTTTTGGCCAGCTGCTGGTTAGCGTAGCTTAGCATGATGACTGGAAACAGTGAAATGCTACCCTGGCCCCGTCCAAAGGATCAGTTTGGACAGAGCCACTGGCCTGCCAGCATTTTGAAAGCTTACTTGGAGTAAACTTTAAAGAAGAAACCAAACTGAAAGCATTCAAGTAACTGCTGGCACTGTGGATGAGCCATTTCTAACAACCTCGCTGCAAACAAAATCCTGCAGTGCTTTGTGCTATCCTCAGAGTCTCTGCGGTACACTTTGTTGATAGTGACTTGTGGTGCTTAGTGGTCCTTTTTGCTATTCCCACTAAGATAGAAAGTTTGTGTTACCATAGCAGCCTTGATTTCTTTTTGAAGATAAGTAAAGTTTGAGCACATATCACTATAGTTAATGACCCTTACTACAGACAGTAAGTTGAAAAGGCATTTTTCTATAGTGAGCATAAACGGACACAGTTTATGTTATAATGATGTATTTTATATCAGCTGCTTTATTTAAGGACTCCATAATGTTGGGTACATAAAACTACTGGATGATTTTCTTTTGCTTTGACTTTTGAGCTTTCTTTCAAACACTGAGGCTGTATTTCTTCCTTTGCAGCTCTGCGCTGCTCCTAGAAATGTTTGTTTAACTAAAACTCAAGGCTGCATACTGAATTCCACAAGACCTGCTATATTTGCCAACAATAAGTCGAGGGGATAGATTTAGCTGAAATCCATAACAGCGTTAACACGTCATCTCATCAGATTTCACAGGAAAATATTGAGTGGATGCCTGTCATTGAAGTTTGAAGCGAAAGGAGCCTCCCTAACAATCACACCTTTTCCAATCCTCTGATGACACCTTTTCATACTCTTCCATGATAGTGCTATCCTGTAATATACAGTAGTGCACTGCAGCAGTCCATCATTGTTACCCTCCCGGATCCACATAAAGCTCTAATCCTGATCATTAAAAAATAGCAAGCAAAAGTCTGTCAGGGATTATAGCCTTGCAATCACACAAAGTAAAAGTACCTCTCAGGTACTGCGTGCACTTAGGTGTTTGAGAGTCTCTATTTATAACCACTAGTGCTCCTGTCAGAGTGATGGTTATTGGAAAAGGTATAAACATGTCTATACCACTAAAATCCTGTGTAAGTCTGAGGGTTGTAGGAGTCAGACAGCACGGCGGCTCCCTCAGGCCAGCTGTGAGGAGTTAGCGGTGACTGCATGGCTCACAGAATCATCTCTGACCCATCTCCCCTCCTCCAGGAAAATGAGCCAGGCCCACTCCCCTCTCCACGGAAATTAATTTGTGCCAGTATCTATGAAGATTGAACATGCTCAGGGAAGCTGGCACAGAGCTGGAGTGGCTGTGTTCTGGCTCTATATTGATTTATATGTTGTTGTTTTGTATCTTGGTGATGTGTCTTACCAGAGGCAGTGCTGGAGCCAAGACAAATTATAGCCTAGGACTGTGATAAAGCCCACCACTACAGTGCACTAATTAATGTCACACGGATCATTATATTTGGGCAATTCTTCAACTTTTGTGATTTTTGTGTCCCTGTCAGAAAACAAAACAAAACACACTTCATATGTTTCATGTTTGTCACACTAACTTGGAACATACAAACATTAAATGATAGATCAATCAGAATTTTGTTACATAAAAATTGACCTTTTATGTTCCGCAGCCTAAAATGTTGACATTGAGCCTGCTTCATTTTGAATTTAATATTGAACCAATAATGACTTCAAATACAAATGACACATAAATAGCCATTTTGATTAAATGGATCACGTGTTGTAAGACATATTGGTATAGAGTGCTCTAAGGATGACATTTCCTGCAGGCCAACGTGAAAGTTAGTATCGATCTAGTTCCCTTTTAAAAAAGCCCATGAGATTATTTTTCATTACTTGTATTACTTTTATGATTTTTGAAGTCTAAATGCAATCACCAGAGGTAAAAGGTAATGTTATGAGTCCTAAAACCTGTTAATCAAGTTAGCGTTTTTGCACTGTGGGTTCTCTCATCTCAAAGTCAGTGGGTTTTTTGAATGGTTTTTCGGTTAGATGCCTGAAATAAGGTCTTTGGTTCATACAGGCTTAAGAGACTTTCACATTTCATTCCACGACATTAAATACATCAGTAACATTTGTTCAGTCATGTGACTGACTGTGGTGTAGTTTTTTTTTTTTTTTTAAATAGCCAAATGTTATCTTTTTAGGGGCGGCATGGTGGGGTAGTGGTTAGCACTGGCGCCTCTTGGTTCAGTCCCAGGAGGGAGCCCCTCTGTGCAGAGTTTGCATGTTCTCCCTGTGTCAGCGTGGGTTTTCTGCGGGTACTCCGGCTTCCTCCCACAGTCCAGAGACATGCAGGTTAATTGGTGACTCTAAATTGTCCATAGGTGTGAATGTGAGCGTGAATGGTTGTCTGTCTCTATGTGTTAGCCCTGTGATAGTTTAGCGACCTGTCCAGGGTGTACCCTGCCTCTCACCCAATGTCAGCTGGGATAGGCTCCAGCCCCCCCGCGACCCTCAAGAGGATAAGCGGTTAGAAGATGGATGGATTAAAAAAGACATTATGTAGTTTATGTATATTTGATACTAACGTTAAAATGTTGAAACATTAGCAGGCAAATATATCATCATATTTTGTTTTTTATTTATTTAAAGTGTGACAAAATGTCATTTCCACAACAGTCACTTCCATGACTTTGTTTACTGTGATGGAAGGGACATATAGCAATGGGAATAACAATGCTGGAACTATTTAATCAATGCATTTCTCTCAATACATGTTAGATTTTCTAAAAGTTTCCAGGACCAAATTGTACCACAGTTTACGGATGACCCATTTGTATGATTCATGCTGATGTAAACGCCATTACAAGCCTTCAGGACTGAATCCCAGTGAATGGGTTAATGTCCTGTGGTTTGACGCAGGAATGGTTAATAGGACAGGCAGCAGGTGGAGAGACATGCAGACTGATGAGCAGCAGCAGAAGAGCCACTGTGTGTGCTGACAGTTTGGGCTGAGCCGAGGAGACATAAGCACCCATTGCCGTCACTAATTTGCTCCTGTAGCACACACACACACACACACGCACACGCGCGCGCGCGCACAGGATACATACAGACAGCTTTGAGACAAAAACAGCCTGATAGAGGTAACAGGCATGGTTTGTCCGTCCGCCTCTGTCGTTACACGGGACGCCGGTGAATACCACTTGCAGTCAATTGCTGGGTAAATGACTTGAGGAACTCTCGTCGAAGTCAGCGGACAGAGAAAGCGGTTTTATGGGAAATGAATGTGACCGGGAAACAGCAACCTGAGCTGATCGAGCGACCCGCCAGCCTTTTGGTTCCAACTTCGGCAAGTAAACCTTTTCATTCACATTTATTTTAGCCAACTTAAATCACAGTGCAGTTTGCACTATTCCCGTGAGATGTGCTCAGTGCAGGGGCAGTTAGAAGGAGCACACACGCCGTTTTATCTCAACTGTACAGAGGGGACTCCAAACTGCCTTTGAAAAACGACTGTTTTGTGTTTCCTTGCTTATAATTACTTGTAGATAGTTAGAAGGCGTTAAGATAAAATGTTTTCCTAAAAAGTAGCAGTATTTGAACACTTCGGCATATATTAAGCAAACTGTGGTGCTCCTACTTGAGCAAACGTATAACTTTTACCAATAACACTTCGCAGTACTCCTCCATGCAAATACCGTGATCGTCCGGGGCGGTAGCGTGAGGTTGCCTCAAGTTTATAACAAATTTCATTAAAATACGGCAGTGTTTCGTGTATAAGTTAATACAATGTGCATGCCGAATCCACCAGAAGACCATCCTCATTTTCAAAGCCCATTTGTTTTGCTTTAGAAGACATGTAATTTGACTGATAAGCAGGTACACTTTAAACTACCGTTATGTGAGTGCAGGCTGGTGTGACGTCCCTTCTGATGAAACGGCGCGTTTTGGTTTTTTATGCATCAGTTGTGGTTTGATAGGTTACAGCAGGTGTAACGTTACTACACAGGCACACAAACACGAGAGTAGCTTAACTACTCTAACTTCGCATTTTGTCGATGTTTCTCACACGTCAGTTTGTGGATTTTTTTTTATTGAATAATGTTCCCAGCAGCCTGTAATCAGAATATGTTTCAGTTTTAATAAGTGCCAGGTTGATGTATTGCAGGCTGGTTGGACCCTGTAGTTGCAGAGTGCTGCTGCATCACTTCTATTAAGATCATTATTACCCTTAATTTCTTATGTAAGCCATACATATGTATTCTGAGCTCAGCTTTCTTAAGGGCGTCATATTTAATTGGGTATTGTGGCTGGGTTACTTGGAAGAGAAAACAAATGATTTTGACCTTTTTAACTATCAGCCCTTCATATCCTCTGTGTAGCCTGATTAAAAACCAGCCCTCAGGTAACGTGGGACATCAGGTAGAATGGGACAAATAAGGTTTTATGTCTTGGACTCGTTAAATATTAGCAGCTTTTCACCATCACCATTGTTAATACAAATGTGCTTCTCATGAAACAGTAATTTTTAATTGGTCTGAGATAACCAGGATGGGCAGAGCAAAGATTTATAAGTCACTGGTCCCAGAATTTGCAAATGAACTTTGTGGCATGTTGATTTTCTGTTTTTGGAAATAAGACCACTGCAGCTAAACATTAAAGGTTTAACAGCTGTTTGACTTATCTTTTTTTTACAGTACACTTTGTTTTTTTACAGTACAGGGTTTTGATTGAGTATGTAACGCATTCATATAAAATGGGACCAGAGATTGAGCTAAAATGGTACATTTTTCTGAAATGTCCCCAGCATGATTTTAGCTGAATAGGTGCCATAAAATCACGACTCATGCTATTGTATGCCACTATGTTATATTACTGTTATATAGACGTATTTTTGTCACTTAAAAAAAAGATATAAAAGATGGTGTTCATCGTAGACAAAATGGCAACAAGCAAACAGACGGCAAAGGTTGGAAGGTATTTTTTAATGAAAAGTTAGGTTACATTCATGACCATTCAGGGGTCTTCAATGTGTTTTAGGCCAAGGTCCCTTTGGCTGAAAGACAGATGGAGCAGGGATCCCTACAACATATTGTAGACAATTGAGTTGCATATTTAAGTGGGCCTGTAGTAATGTGTAGGGTGGCCCAACCCCTTTAATGGCGCATACAGTGCTAAGCTGTTCGACTAATAATTATGGCAGATTCATATATTGATACATCATGTTTGTTTCTGAGGTGGATGGTGTGTCAGAGTCTCTTGCTCAAAATACTTAAAATGATAATAATACTCCTTAGTGGCCAGCATGTTTGAAAAGTATGTTACTGTTAGGTAACTAGTTCACCTCATTGTTATGGACAGGTGCACAGTGATTTAGCATTAGCTAGCTAACAATTTACCTTTGCTATCTTGGATTCATTATTAATATGTATTTTCAGACATATTTTAATTGGAAAAAAAAAAAAAAATAATAATACCTGCAGACCCCCTGTTGAAGACCCAAGATTTAGTGAATGATGACTGAGCAGATAAATGGATTTAACCATTTAAAAAACAAACATGACTGTCCCATTTTTCCTGAACATGTCATTTGAGTGAGGTCAAGGTTCTTGATGTGTTTGAAGGTTCAGTGTTTCTGGAGTATTTTACTTGGCAGTGTGTTTTCTATATTGAAAGTTACACAAGTAATACTTGATGTAGTTTTCAGAATTTTAGGTGGATTTCTTGGTGAACTAGCAAAAAGTGCCCCCAATTTCCTGACTACACCCACCGTATGTCTTAGGGTAGACCACGGTCGTTTGGCACACTTTTCGCTCTTTTACTTATTTCTCAGACACAATTATGTTAGAATTTTCTAACCAGCATCAAATGAAAGATTAAGGTCTCTGCAGTAAATAAACAAGCTTTAATGTACGCACATTTTCTAAAATTAGGCGATTTGTGGTTACAATCTTGATGTGCATTTGTGCCAACCAGCCACATCATGGGGTTGGTTGGCACAATGTGAATATGCTATAGTTAATAGTATTTGTTCAAAGCTAATTTTTTTGGCACTTTATCATCATCAAAATATGAATAATTTACTAACAATACAAACATTGTTTTGTAATCTTTTAAAATAGTTTTAATCTCACAAAATACAGTTACAGTTTGTTTATTGCACAGTTGGTTAGTACATGTGCCAACCAGCCTCGCTCAGATTTGACCCAATTGTCATTTGATTAAATTGTAAAAGCCAGCAAGAATGACTTATGACAGACTTTCCAATCTTAAATCAAAATGTAGCGGAATTCTTCGTCTATTAAAGGCGCTGTATGTAAGAATGTGGCCAAAACGGTTACTGTACTCAGATTCAAAATACTGCCGCGAGTCGTGTCTGCCCCCCCTCCCCTACAGACTCGAGGTTACTGCTCTGTGCTAACGTTTGTTTCTCAAATAAATCAATCGGGTCGATGACCCACCTGCACATGGGCTACAATGTATGATCGAAAATGAATAACAGTTGAAAGTATTTGAAATGTCCATCCCCGTCTTGCTATGATGCTAGTTAGCCAACTTTGGCCAAAGCTTACTTGTCGAGGAGAAGAGTAGCCACTTAGACATCTGATTTCAAATTCTTCTCCGCTTTCAACCGTCTCCACCGTTCGAAGGCATCTCCTATATAGACCCTTTGCCTCGAGTTTTGCCTTGGCGTTTTTGGGAATCATAACGAGGACGTTTGGGTTCAGCCATTGTAGCTCAGTCGTAACTGTAACTGATGCTGAGACTCTACTGACTATGTGACTAGTAGACGGCGGTGGGTGGCACAACAGGCCAAAACACAAATTCAAAACATAAACATGATTTGCAGACCGCAATGTTTTTTTAAAATGCGAATATTCTGGCTGTACTTTTGTCGGTGAGATCAGTATGTTATATGAACATTATTCCTTAGTCTCTGTGACATATTAGGATGATTTTATGACTATTTGCTTTAGATTTCTTACATATAGCTCCTTTAACTAGAATGAACACATCAACAATCTATCGAACAGTTTTGTAATACATTTCCACAGACCAATTTTTTACTTTTGCCAGTATGAAACTGTAATGTTACCCTTACCAAAAAAATCAGACTGTCAGACTGTCAGATGTTTTAACACAGTAGATGAGTGTAGGTGAAGGAGGTTTGTTTGTTTCTGTGACCTTCTAAGGACAAGAAAATAGCTGCATGCTAACCAACCCTGGTTTCCCCTACTGCATGTTGTCAAAAATGTAATCAAGCATAATCCAATCAGAAAGGGGGAAAGGACATGTTTTAGTTAACACTACATGATGATGATGATGATGATGATGATTGTCTTATCTGCAAGTCTACATCATTCCACAGGCACCTTGCAGTGTTTCTCTCATTCAGAGTTAAAATTTTATGTCAAGTATTGAATACTTGCTTCCTCTTTGGCAAAATATGATCCACCATTTGCTGCATGTTATTCGGCTCTCTCTGCCTGTTAGGCCTATTTCCTCCACTGGACACATAGCACCTTTAATTTCATCAGTCCCCGGAGTCCTGCTTTGTGGGCACTTTCCGTTCACGAAGCATTTGCTTTTAAAACTGGATACCTGAGCCTCCAGGGACACAAGTCTGCAGCTTAATTCTGCTTCGAGTGTGCTCAGTTTTCACACATTTCCCACTCTCCACTTACCACTGACTGATGGCTAAAATTATACAGTAAGCAGAGTTTTGCCGTTGAAATGGGCTCTCGCACAAACACTGTAAATGTCTGCGAGGCTTTCACTCCATCGTGCATATCTGCCATCACCTGGTGTGCAGTTTCAGGGTGTTAAGGGCGGACAAGATTCTGCTTCCACAGAAAGTAGATCGTGCAGGTCCTTAAACAGTTGTATTCAGAAAGGCTTGTGAGTGGCCTTCAATCAAATTCAGTAAGCATGAAACAGCTCTTTAAAAATCTTACATTTGGCTTTTTGACACATGCACATACACTAAGAATAGTTCAGTAATTGGCAATCACTGATAAAGGAGATGAAAGGGCTGGAGAGGCACACTTGTCCTTATTTTACCATGGTACACTGGGTGCATATCAACCAATATTAGATGCCTGTAATGATCAAGTGTCTGAATAATGGTTAGCATGAGGATTCTCACTAATCCAGGTCACAGTACAAATAAGTAATCAAAGGTCTTTGTGGTGGTAAAGGTGTTACACCTAGATACAGTATATTGGTTCTTGTGGTCCAAACACAAGCAGGTCTGTCTACAGTATGTGCCTGAGTCTAGCCGCGTGTTTGATTTGTATGTCAGGGTATATTAGCACTGTGATGGACAGGCAGCGTGTGCAGGGTGTTTACCTGCCTCCCCGCGTTAGCAGAGACTCCATCCCCGTCTTAGTTCAAGCCATATCTTTGTCATGTGAGGACTTTAAAAAGCACCATATCAATTTCTCTGGACATAATACTCTCCTGGATTTTAAATCCATTACAGAGTGTGTTTGAAGTCCATAAGTTCTTAGTGACAACTTTCAGACTAGTTGTTTACATAGTTCAGTTGCACCATT
This sequence comes from Epinephelus awoara, assembly GCA_035609425.1. Lineage (NCBI taxonomy): Eukaryota > Metazoa > Chordata > Actinopteri > Perciformes > Serranidae > Epinephelus > Epinephelus awoara. The sequence continues at coordinate 30,980,143 of CM069309.1, forward strand.
TAAGCGGACAAAATTCTTAGCAATTACTTATTTTTATGTACATTGGTTGATAGAAAACATCTGGAGCAGGTTGCACCAGCTGTTTGCAAGTTCCAACCTGTAAAAAAAATGATGATAAATGCACTTTATTTTATGTACAGTTTAAAAACAGGTTATTTGCATAACCCCCATATTGCCCTGCTCTCTGTCTCATTTTATGAGACAAGAATTAGTTAGCTAGCCTCCCTGCAGTCACTCTGTGTCGCACCTCAGCGCTGGGAGGAGAGTGGGCTGCAGTTCTGAGACTGACTTTCATTTGGCGTCTATAGCGGCTTGAATTCGACCAGCGTAAACTCCCCTAGTGCCGGGTGGCTGGCGGCTGCTAGATTTCCAAAGCCTGAAAGCAGAGCCAGGAGGAGGTGCAGAATAGAGGCCTGCGCAGGACTGTTTTCTTCAACCCGCTCCCGCTGAATTTCTGACCATTACCGCTCGCAACCGCAACGTGTGTGTTACACTCCAGCCCGCACCCGCAGTGTGTATGTCCACTGCTGCCCGCTCCCGCAAAACTCTGAGATTTTTATGCCCGCACAATAATAGAGATGCATTGATTTTGTGTCTTCTCCCGTCCCGCAGGAGAAAACACGTCATTTTATAGGCTATTAATAAAGAGATTCATGGGGTTGTTTGTTTCGTTTCCCTGGCCTGCATGTCTTTTGACGCACTGGTCAGGAATAGCGCTCCTATTTCGTTGTTTTCATTTAGTTTTTAATGAAATAAAGGCTGTTTCATATTCTATTCTCCTCTGTATTTTATCAATTTTTCTACCTTTATATAATCACACAGCGATTGAGGTTAAGGTCTCTTTTCGCTTCTTTTCCACATCATTTGTTAACTCCATCCTGTTGCTATAGGCTACATCCCGATCCCGCAGTATTTTTTTTTAGTCGCTCGTTCCCGCCCACAGCAAAGTTCACACCGCCCGCTCCCGCAAGATTTGGGTTGCAGCCCTCTAGTGCAGAAGTCTAGTTTTCTTTCAGACCACTTGAATTACAATATGCTCAAAATTTGTTATAACACTTTTGCCCGATGACGCTATTAAAAAACAGCCATACCCAGCTTTAACAATGATGTAAAGAATTAAATTACATTTCACCCAGTTGGACTACGTTTTATCTATTTATTTTTAATTAGCTAAGAAAAAATATTCTTGGTTGGTTTGTGGTCATTTGGAATCACTGTTTGTACCATTTGGGCAGTTTGCACTAACAATAAGAAGCACAGCTCAACACGCAATGGTAAATTGTAAATGGACTGTTCTTGAATAGCGCCTTTCTAGTCTTCCAGCAACTCAAAACACTTTTACATTACATGTTACATTCACTTATTCACACACACTCACACAGCAGTGGCTGAGAATACAATACAAGATGCCACCTGCTACTCAGTAACCATTCATATGCTTGCACAAAACAATGGAACAGCCATCAGGAGCAAAATTGGGTTCAGTATCTTGCCAAAGGATACTTTGACCTGCGGACTGGAGGAGCCGGGGATTGAACCGCCAATCTTCCATTTAATGGAGGACCCGCTCTACTTTTTGAGCCACAGCCAATGTCATCGCTGATGACCATCAAAACCAAAGTCTTGTTAAAACTCACATTTGTCCATATGAGAGGGCTGTAGCTACCTAATATTTTCATTATTGACTAATCTGCTCATTATTTTCACGATGAATCTATTAATTGTTTAGTCTATGAAATGTCAAACAGTGAGAAATGCTCATCACCACTCATCATCAATTCCCCAGAACCCAAAGTGACATATTCAATTTGTTCTTTTGTCCAACCAACAGCCCGAAAACCCAAAGACATGTACATTTATTGTCACAAATGACAAAGAAAAGCAGCAAATTCTCCCTTTTAAGAAACTGGATCCAGCAAATGTTTGACACTTTTACTTGAAAAACGACAAATGATTAGTCTATTTTCAAAATAGCTGTTGATTAATTTTCTTTTGATCGACCAAACAATTGATCGACTAATCATTGCAGTTCTAATGAATGGAAACAATTAATGCAGCATTGTTTAAACGACTTATGTTATGACTTGATCATTGTAACTGTAGGTTTGAATGAGTTTGCGTGTGGGTTCCTAAATGAAATAAAAAAAATAAATGAGACTAATATCGGGATTATGATTCACTTTGCAGTTTTACTTCAAGGTTTCTTAACCTAATTGCTTAATTGCTGTATTATTCACTATTCACAAGCAATAAATCATTCTATAGTATGAATAACACATCTTTGCATACAGTCAACTGGGGATGTACAATAATATGGGTACATCATTATTTATTTCGGAATAGAATCGGCTAACGTGCTTTTTCTTATTTTGCATAATGAATGAATATTACATACATTGAAAAGTATTGTATTTCATGTCTCCATCTGCTGGTGGGGCATCACGATAAGAGTATAGATGCATATTCTGATGTTAAGTCCACTACAAAAGAGAGTTAATGATCAATAAAATTAGGTGGGGAAAAAATGGATATATAGATATTGGTTATCGACCAAATGAGTTGTTAGGTATCAGTTTATTAGATATTGGCAAAAAAATCCAACACCATGTACAGGGCTCCAGACTGCGCCTAACTGGTCGCATTTTGCGACCTTTTTTGGAGGCCGTGCGACATAGTTTTTTTAACTAGGAGCACCAGCACGACTTACAAATCAAGTGTGCTCGACTATGGAAGCCTGAATGACTGCGGATGAGTCAGCAGGTGATGTCGCAGCACCGAAAAAGCCAAAGCCCTATCATTTCCGACAAGAATGGCTCACTGAATTTACGTGGCTGAGATACTGTAAAGAAAAGAAAGTGATGTCCTGCATGTACTGCTCTCAGTGCGGTCCGAAATTTGCGGGGAAAACTAAATTTGCCGACTCCACCACACACTTGAAACATGAAACGCTGGTTAAGTGCAACAACAGCATCAGGCATAAATTATGCAGGGGCAGATGCAATGACGGAGCAAAAGCGCCGCTGCACACATCATTTAAGATGCAGGGTTGTCTGTGTTTATTGCTAAATTAACAGTAATGCAGTTAATATAGACAAAATTATGAATATGTTGTGTCATATAGATAGTGCTCCTAAATTTTGTGCTGGTGCTCCTAAAATTTTCAGTAAGGAGCACTGGTGCTCCTAGTAGAAAAAGTTAGTCTGGAGCCCTGCACTGTCTCGTAAGTGCTACATCGTGGTCAACTGGACGTTCTTGCGTTTCTTGAAGATGTTTCTCCTCTCATCCAAGAAATTCTAAATGACTGGTACAAAGTTGCAGGCTATAAACCCTGTGTGGGTGGGAACCCTTGCAGAGTTGTTAGGGTCACATGTGAGCTCTTAGTTTCAGAGTCGTTAAGGTCACAATGGGCCACCATGTGAGTCGTTAGGGTCAGGTGGGACCAGGGGTGAATGGGTGCGAAGTCGTCTGGGGAGGGATCCCGAGGCTGCATTGTAGGTGGGGGGATAAATAGTGTCGTAAGCCACCCCTTCTGTTTAACGGTAGTCGTTCCAGCTGGAAGTGAAGAAGCTTTTTGGATGAGAGGCGAAACGTCTTCAAGAAACGCAAACAAGTCCAGTTGCCCACGATATACCACTTACGATTACCATGACCTTGATGACTGAGAATCTTCACCGACAACACCCTGTATCCACACAATCAACATACTCCGGGGGTTTTTCGGACCTAATTGTATTGCGGAGTTTTGCACAGCGGCGACCGGATCTTTGCTCTCAAACCACAAAAAAATGTGATGGCACAACAGTCTCCTTCAGTACATTATTTTATGCTTTCTTTTGATTTTCAAATTGGCTAGTCATCCTGTTTAATCTGTCTTCTGATTAAATTGGAACCGTTGAAACAAGTTGTAGGAAACCTCTGCGAGTAATTGGTTGCTGGCAGATACTCTGTGCTGCAATAAAATGGTTAATCAGCACTGCCGTGCACTGTAGAGCCGATGCGCTGCTGGTTCTGCCGGCCTGAATAGAACATAAGCCTTACTGTTTTGTACAGCCTTATAGACTGAGCTGAGTAGTGATGCGCGGGTCGACCCGTAACCTTATTGGCTATTACTGTCATGGCATCCGAAGGTACTGATGCGTTGAGCAGGTGACAGTCTGCGGCCGTTTTCAAAACACACTTATGTCATGCACTCCAAAAGGAACCTGTTGAAACTTTAAACAGTAATTTATTGTACAAAACAGGGGAAACAAACGTTGACATAAACGGTTCCATAATTCATATTAAATTCAAAAGTTAATGAAAAAACAGCTACAAGTTCGAGGGAATAGTGATAAAGTGGTAAAACGTGGCATTGATCCACAGCCTCAGACGGATGCGCTCAAGCCTGCCGTGTGCACAAGCTCAGTTGGTAGGCTATACTATATTTTCACAGTTTTAACAATGCAATTTAAAAGTTTTGATTTTTATTGATAACCTACATTTACCAACAACAAAAAGACCACATTCAGCACCAAAAAAAAAGTAAAAAAAAAAAAGCAATGAATATCGAATACCAAATTTTCATAACGAATACCTACCCATAGAAACGAATATTTGAATATCCGAATATTTGGGTACAGCCCTACAGATAACAGACATACTGTTCCTTTTTCACACTAAAGTCACCTCTTGCTTTTTGTTGTTTGATACTGACAAGGTCATTTTCACACGGTAGTACTGTGAGCATCAAAGTGTGTGCATCATTTTACAAGTTGTTTTCTTCATCTACTCTCCTTGGCATATATCCTGTGGAGCGTAGGGCAACGTGGGTGCATTTAAAGCCCATGGGGTTAGATGTTTCTGACACTCTCATTAGTTAGATGTTGTAGCTTTTAAAATAGATTTACAGCCTTTGTGATCTGAATACTGTATTCTGTTACATCACCACATTGTTTGGATCTGATCCTGATTAAATACTGTTTAAACTTACAAAGAGCTGGCACAACCAGCTTATTACAAGTTTGATTCCACGATGTATTCAAATGAATGATGTGTTGCATATGTAAAAATTTCTCATGTGCAGGCGCTTATTGCTCGTTCTCCTGAACAGTAAGCATGACAAATACCTCTGAGCAAAATATGCTAAACAACACTGACACTAAAATATTTACAATGTTGGATAATTATTCACTCATACCCTTGGAGGATTGCACTCACTGTTGATGATATCGACTTCTTGGTCAACATACAGAGGAAACGAGCAGCAAGGACAACCCAAAACTCAGATCACTACAAATGGTGTTTAAATATAGTGTGATGCAAACTGTCAGACAATCAAACCCTTGTCCTTTTCTAAAGGCATAAAAAATAACTGACATGCATGTCATATAAAATTTCCAACCCCCTGTGGTCACACGCACGAGGGTGTCTCTTGGCAGGAGCCGCAGAGGCATAATTATACCCCAGTGGAGTGTGAAAGTCGATGCTTTTGTATTCAGGAAGTCAATCATATTTTAACCAAATCAGTCCTGTCGAAGCATGAACGTGTATTCTGTTTAACTTTTCATTTTCCCCGAGCTACTCAGGTAATTGGAAAGGACACAAAACAATTAGACCTTATATTGTCAAACTGGAATTCAGTTTCTTTAAAAGAGGTGATATTTAGTCTCTTCTGTTGCCTGAAAAATATAAAATTTTCCTCCAAGCCTCAAAATGAAAGGTGTAATTTAATGACTCAAGAATAAAAATGAAAACGCATTGTTTGACTTCTCTTAAGCATACACCTTCCTGCTGTGTTAAATGTGTAGTCATACTGTACAAAATCATTGCATAGCTATAGATATGCTATATATCTGGATGTCATTTCCTGACAGATGGCTCCACGGTTTCACTTTAAGCATTAAAGGTTTCACTTTAATGCATATGAACTAATGACAGGAACTCAAGGAACCCTTGAGAGTTGTGAAATGGGCCAAAGGGCAGGCTCCAGTGTTATATCATAAATTAGTCTTTTTTAAATTTCATAATTAGTCCCTGTAGGAAGTGCAAAGATACATATATAATACAGTATTATGCACGGTCATATTCCATAATTCACCCGACTACAAAACCAGGCTGTAATTAAGGTCTTAATTAGATGGTGTTTTTAATTTTTAAAATGTCAAGAGGATATGTTGTGTCATAAATCCTGATACATCAAAACAAGTTTCGCTGTCACTGTTTAGAACCTTTCTCGAAATGTTTCCTTAGCAAATAAAAGGAAACTCGTCCTCTGCATTATTAATACCCACAGCGTTTCATTAGCATTCTTATTTAGATTTGAGGCTGGAAACTTATGCATTTTAATGTCCCCATTCATTTCCAAGTGAGATATAAAGAAATCTACCGTGTCCCTTTAGCAGCTGATAGCGGATTGTTGTGGACAATTTTCCTACCACTTAAGACAACTGCACTTGAAATAATACACTTAAAGAAATAGATGTTTTTGTCGTCCTTGAGATAGGGATAAAAGAATGTTGGAAATATTCAGAGTCCCAGATTAGTTGCTCAAAACCTACATTCAACTCAAAGTACTTCTCAAGTAGTGCCAACATAACAACACCCAGTACCCACACATACATATCATAATGTCATAATGTTGGGGGTGGCTGGGGTGTGACTTTATTTATCTTTTTTTTTTTTGTTGTTGATGTTTTTATTGTGACCCTGTGGCAGGCGAAAAATGCATGACCCCCCCTCCACCATGAATTAGATTTTTTTTTTTTTAATTTACCCTTTCATGTTTTAAAGTTAAAAGTTAACAGTTGTAGACGAAAGTCCGCAGTTGAAAAAGCCTTGGTTTTTCACTCTTGTCGTGCATGCTGGCTAGTTCATGAAGATGGTTTATTTTTGCCAAATTTGAAATGAAATGTGAAAATCCAACTATAATTTGTATTTTTTGCAGTTTTTGGCTACAATGGGAACAGTGTCATTTTCTAAAGGTATATTTTCTTTAAAAAATCTGTGGTAAAATAAACAAACAATGCAACAATTTAAATTTCTATGCCCCTCCCCAAAGCCAAAATAAAAAAAAGTTTAAAAAATGATTTGACATTTGACATTCCCTTTTTGCACCCCCCCATCCGTCATAAATAACAGTCCCTTACTGCAGTCTAGATTGTGTCTCAATATTTGTACTGTTTGTGTGTATGTGTGTGACAGACATATGCAGTGTTTCAGCTACATTCATTAAATTATTGCCGCCGCTGCTGCTCCTTCAAAACATTTATTTTATATTCGGCAGAATATTGCAAAAAAACACACATTTGGTATTTGGTGGATTAAGGGAAAAGCAAGGCCGAATAATAGCGGCGTGGTTTGATAACGCAATCAAACAGTGTGCGCTGACGGACTAAAATGTCGGCATTGTGGTGATATTTTACTCCATCCGTCGCCGCACTCGCATTTGCAACTAAAAATAATCTGGGAAAAAAAAAAAAATCCTAGAGGAAACACTGATATGCATTAACTTTAATATCAAAAACAAGGAAAGGTAATGTTTAGAAAATGTAGAGACCCGTCCAGTTGGACTAATTTCCTTCATCTCGTCATTCATCTCTCGAGCTCACAAAACCACATGCAGTAATCTCACACATGTCGTACGGATTTGGGGAGAACTGCGACTATCACACAGTCGGCCTGCTATTTGAGCAGCACAGCTCTGCGCGCCGAGCCTATTCAAACAATGAATATACAATAGAGAGGAAATACATCAAGTGGCTTTGATTCCCCACGGAGACACTCTGAGTGGAAGATTGAACCGGGATGATTGTGGAAGATATAATACCACATTTCTGTGAGCTCTGTGCATGTGAGGACAGCTCCATTCTGGCTTCAGTTTATCAACCTTCCAGGATATTGACACACAGTGTGCTACTGCTTACAGTGGACTGATCGATGCATAGGGAAATGTAAGACAGTTTACCTACAGAGTATTATAGACCTGGATTTGTGTAAAGAAACATCAAACAACCACGGTTGCCACAAAGATCTGAACTCTGACTTTATTACACACCTAACAGCTTTTCTGCAAATCCCTTCTTTACATTTCTAATTAGGGCTGTCCTGAATATCTCACCATTTCGGGCTGCATGATATGCAAAAAAATCATATTGCAATTATTTGACAGATATTATGATTGCAATGAGTCGCAGTTTTAGTGAGTGGTCAATTTTTACTTTACATATCAAAAAAATTGCAGCTCTTGTGATTTGTATAATGCACTCGGCCATGTTGCATTTCAGTAATATTCTGATTAATTGCGAAGTCCTGCTACCAGTTTTGGTAGTAATCAACAGTGAATATTCAAAGCTTTGGCCAGGGAGAGGGGGGCTGGGGTGCCGAACATGAATTGGTAAGCATAAAATGCTCACAGTAATGGGCTCAGAATCTGAGACAAACAACACTTGACACAGCGCTGTGAAACAGAAGCACAGAAACAGCACAGTAATATCTCCAACTAATTTTAAGATTTGAGATTTATATTTATACTATACTTAGTGTTTCTGTTACACAGGTTAGACACAGTGCTGAAGAACCGTCCCCACAGTTGCTCTCCTCCTGGTGAACAGTCGGTTCAACGCCTGCCCAGTTAGAACGAGCTAACACAGCAGTGACTAACATTCGACATCTAGCTGTTAAATGGTTTCAATACACGCACACCAAAACAGCTCGACTCAGTCATTAAACCCGTTAATAAGCGTTTGGTAACGTTAGCTGTGTGATGCCAACAGTTAGCCCTGTCATTACTTTTGTGCTGAAGGACTTGCCATCTATCCCTAGTGCGTAGCCCTAACGAATAACGGAGAGGACGGAGTAAAAAATAAAAAATTCAGTATGCGGTCAGCCATGTTAATATTGTGGTTGGTTACCACAAATGTGTGGTAAGCACTAATTGTTTTTTATTTATAATACTTTTATTAATCAATAATAATGTATTTTATTTGTAGGCACCTTTCAAAGCACTCAAGAACACCTTACAAGACAGTTAAAAAAAACAAATGTAATGTATCCATAGATCAAAGGTCAAACAATTCAGTAATACAATAATGACTTAATAAGATAACTAGCCAAAAATCGTAATTATAAGAATTAGGTTCAAAATCATTATCATGAAGTCATCATCATTTTTTTCTCAAAAAACAAACAAAAGACTCAGTATTTGTATCTCAGTAATTGTATCTTTTAGAAATGATTTACTTTGAAGCAATAGTTTGACATCTGGATGCTAAATACGAAGCTAGTAGCCGGTTAGCTTAGCTCAGCATGTTAGCTTATGTTAGCTTGTTTACGCTGTACAAAAACTGAAGTGTAAAAACAACAATTTGTGGTTTTAGAGAAGAGACAGTTCAACACATAACCTCCATAAAACTATGTGTTGCTTTTATACTTTGGCACAAATTATACAAAGAAGAAATAACATGTAAATTAGTGAGCTTTAGAAGTGCTCGTGAACATATTTTGTAACCTTTGGACAGAGGCAGTCTAGCTGTTTCTGCTTGTTTGCTGTCTTTGTGATAAATTACACTGACTGGGTGGCTGTGTCTTTATACAGTATTTAGCATACAGGCATCGCAGTGACATGGTTCTTCTCATTTAAAGGATAACCACAATGTTTTTTCATGAGAACCCTAGTTTGCAACATTTTTGTGTCTAAATGACTCACTGAAAACCATTGAAATGCTATTTTTTTATTGTCTTCACAATTTATTGTTTCTTATCTGTGAAATTAAAGTAAATAAAAGCTTTGTTTCCACTGAGGGAAATGGTTTCAGCTAACAAAAATAGACAGGAGGTCTGTGTCGCTGCAACATGTAGCCTAGTTACATTTATGGGGAGGTGCATGTCAGCGCAGAAGTATACATTTTGCCTTAGTGAATGTAAAAAACATGCCCCAAGTGTTAAAATTGCAGTTTATTTGTGGCTGTCAGCTGCAGCTATTGCGCTCAATGCTGGAACAATTTCAAAAACAGTTGTTTCCAATTAGTCACTTAGACATAAAAACGTAGGAGAACAGGTTCCAGGTTAAAAAAATAGAGATTTTACCCTTAAATTCTTGAGAATACTTTGTGTTAAATGTAAGAAGAAAGATTAAAGAACTCACAAGACTGACCTCTGTAGATCTCTGATGTAATGTGATGTAATATAATTTAAAGTAATAAATTAATCCATTACAAAAAGATCCTAATGCTCAGTGTTTAGGTCATAATATGCAACATTTTCACAATAGATGCAACATAAATGTTTTTGTAAAGCTCTTTGCTTTAACTGTAATTCCAGTGTAACCAGTTTAAGTGTGTGAAGAGTCACGCACTGAGTATTTACTGTACCACAGTCTGCTGCAGGTTTGCCCAGCATGTCTGACTCATAAGCTCCTGCTGTTTACAAAAATACATTAAAAGCAGATTGTGCAGACATGCTGCTGCATTGATGAATATAATCCATTACTGTACATCAGATGACTGAAGACTTTTCCTCATACAACTACATAGAAACACAACTTTATAATAATCAGTGCATGGGTATTTGATATAGGTCTGTTCTGCAGTAACTGAATGTACAGACAGAAGGTTTTTCACATTGGGTTTTGCTGCTGTGTTGCCACCACTCTTACGTAAGAGTGTGTCCTGATGGAAAGAAGTGAAAATAGCTCCACTGAATGTGGTAATTAGCAGCGTGGTAAAGCCATGTTTGGCGAAATTACCAAAGTTGTCTCATTTAAAATGATGGATTATGCTCATCAGTGCAGCTGTATCTCTGGGCTGTTTTTTAATGGATTTTCCGAAAATCCATTAATATTTTTAACCTTTTTACTTTAAAGCTGCCAGGCAATATTGCATATTGGTATTTGCAAAGAAGAGGTAACTTTGCCACAGTTTGGCACGGTTTCTAAAACGTGCATGTTTGCAACTTCTGAAATGTGCACATTGGCAGAAATGCAAGCTCATAGTTTGCAAAATACATGGGCTTGCACTTTTGCTGTGGAAGCCAGACATGTCTGCATATTAACTATTGTAAATAAATGAGAATATGCCCCTTATCCATCTATGTCTGATCGTTGTTATAAATCCAGCAAATACTTTGTAGCTTTTTGCTCCTAGTTGTAGCTCTCTGCATGGACTTCTAAGATGATTAATAATAAAAAGAAAATCTTAAATTCTCTAAATAAATCCCACGCAAATTTAGATGATAAATCGACATCCTCGTGTTTCCTTAAAACTGTACATTCATTGCTGTTTCACTGCTGACACAACCCTGGTGGTTTTAATTGACTTGAAGTGCTGGGTTTTGCTTTTCATCCTCTTCTTTGCTTTTTGAAATGTGAAAAAGGATCCAGATGAAAGTGCTCAGCTTGACAAAAGTAGTAATTGTGACACCTGTCAACGTCATCCAGTACTTGTCATACATACAGCTCATCCATTTCATACCTAAAAAAATAGGCTGTTGGGGCTGTTTCCACATGTTTGCCTTTAAGCTTATTAATTGACCACAATGAGACTATAAATATCTAAAACTATGAGTTATTAACGTGCACAGTTGTTAAATGCTCCTGGATGGTGTACATAGTTGATAACTGATTTAGACTGTTCGTTCAGTTCTTTATGTAATAAGAGGACGTATTTCAGTCCAGTCAATATTTCATAATCATTAACAAGGTTAAAATGAATGTGTTTTTATTATTGTCAAGTCTGTAGATGGAGACAGACAATTGGGAGTGATGTCAGGCTACAGCTCAGAGACAGTTCCACTCATCAAAACGTATGAATCATAGCTGAAACGTTATAAAATCCTTTATTAGGGCTTTGTTAATGTGGAACTGAACTGATGGAACTAAAGTGTGATTCTCCAGAGAGGTTGTGCGGGAATAAGAGCTCCTATACTGCACAGTACAGGTTTGATAGCAGACGTTACATGATTGATCTGGACAAAAAAAAGAAATTTTGTGCGTGTGGAAAGTGTGTGTAAGTGTGCTCTGGCCACTGGCTATGTTGATGTATCAGTGCTGCGCCTGTGTGTGTGTGTCAGTTGACAGTTGTGGCGATTTTCAAGGTTATCAGTGTTTGGAACGTTTTCTTCCACTGCAGCCAAAGCAAAGTCAGATGTCAAATATCTTCACATCAGGTCGGTGAGATGGAGGAAGCACAAATGTCTGGGTCATTAAGATATGCAGGGAAATCATGGAGTGTGAAATCACTATATGTTAATAGATTTGCTTAAGTAAATACAACCATATACAGAGTATTAAGTCCAATAAATAACTGACTTGCATGAGTGAAAACATTCATTACTGAGTGACACTTTATGTTACATCAAAAAAAGTTAACCATGACTTGACCTAATTGGCTCAACACATGGTCAGATAAACGCCCCTGAGGCAACAGTAAGCTTTGGGCTGCTGTTGACACTCTGCACCACCACCACTGACTCTTTAAACACTGTTTGTATTCTGTCACCCTATAGTAACCAAATGGAACAATCTTAGTATATCTAGGGATGTAAACTTAAATAATAAAGTAGGGGGCTATATATCGAGATGATAGCCATCTTCATATTGTCATAAAATGACAATATCATGAAACATAAAAAACTGTTGTATCGTGTTTTTTTCAAGCTACAGGCATGAGACTCGCCTCAGTGTTGTGGTTCTCTTGCTTTATCCTAGATGGCTCTCTAGATCAAGATCACTTTCTCCTTAGCGATAGTATGTGAGCAGGTGAAGCATGTGTCTAATCTGCGGGGCTTCAGATTGCTACTGTTTAGTCACATTTTGCGACCATAGAGCACCACTGTGATTTGCAAATATTATTAATATATGGACTGGAGAGCTGTTAGTTTGTTTCCAGAGTACAGTCAATAAATCCTCACGTTAAATTGCACCCCAGTAACAGTTTACCTTAACAAGTTAAATGCTAGTGTGAGCAGACAAAATGTGTGTGTTATATATCTGCAGGGCTCCAGGCCACAACTATTAAAGGACAACTTTGGTGTTTTTCAACCTGGGCCCTATTTCCCCATGTGTATGTGTGCGTATGATTCATAGGTACCAACTCGTTCTGAAATTGCTTCAGTATTGAGGGAGCCGGATGCAGGGGGCAAATGCGTCCTGTATAAGATTGCGCATTAAAAGTGCTATTTTCCGCCACTGACTGGTTAAGGTGTGTATGAAGTGTGTGTGTTACGCTAGAAGAGTCAGAGGACGGAGACTTTTATGTGCTACCCCCTGGAGTTTTTGGAGTGCTCAAATAAACGGGCCTTTTTCCAGAATGCAAGAACAGGATGTCGCGCAACACCCCGTACAGCTTTCATAGGCTGCCTTTGTCGGACGGCGAGATGCTGACGTTGTGGCTAGTTGTGCTACAAATGGATGCTAACACTCCTGTCCAGACATTGCGCCTTGCAGACCATCGTGTCTGCAGTGCTCACTTATCCCAAGATGACTACTGCCAACTGAAGAAGAGAAGACATCCAATCCCGAAACGCCTCTTCCTCAAGAAAATGGCTGTCCCACGAGCAGAGAGAGCTACAGACACAGTGGAGCAAAGCTCGTGACATCACACAGCCCAGTGGTAAGGGAGAGGCTAGTATGCTATTTACAGAGATAGCACTGGCGATCTGAACTGGTTAGTGGCGAAAAAAAGCACTTTTAATGCGCAAACTTATATGGGACGCATTTGCCCCCTGCATCCGGCTCCCTCCAATACTGAAGCAATTTTAGAACGAGTTGTACCTATGGACCATACACACACATACACATGGGGAAATAGGGCCCAGGTTGAAAAATACAGAAGTTGTCCTTTAAGTCACATTTTGCAACAATGGAGCACCACTGTGACTTGCAAATATTATTAATATATGGACTGGAGAGCTGTTAGTTTGTTTCCAGACTACAGTCAATAAATCCTCACGTTAAATTGCACCCCAGTAACAGTTTACCTTTGCAAGTTAAATGCTAGTGTGAGCAGACAAAATGTGTGTGTTCTGTATCTGCAGGGCTCTAGGCCGCAACTACTAAGTCGCATTTTGCAACCATGGAGCACCACTGTGACTTGCAAATATTATTAATATATGGACTTGAGAACTGTTAGTTTGTTTTAACCTTATTGTGAATAAATCCTCACATTTAACGGAGCAAAAAAATCAACACTTCTGGCCCGAGATGTACTTTATTAACAGTACTTTGTTTAACTTTGTTACAACAGTACTTTATGCAACTTTTCTATAAGTATTTTTTCAACTTCATTACAACAGAACTTACTTAATTTTATTATGACAGTAGCTACTTTAATAAACTTTTTTTTGCAACTGTCGTTTGTTTAGTAGTGTAGTATTTTAGTGGTCTACAGTAGTTTTGAAGAGATTTCAAAATGTGGAGATATATGTTGTGTATAGTTATACAGCATAAAAATATTGTGATAATAGTTTTTCAGTCATATCACCCAGCTAGTGTTGGAAATTAGTCCCAGCCACTAACCATATTTTACTGCTGGTAAAATATGCAAGTGGCTGCTAAATTTTCTTCACTCACCAGCCCAAAACACAATGGTACTCTACTGAGTGGCTGGTGAACTTTTGAGTCCACCAGCCACAGTGACAGTTTCCAACCCTCTGCCCAGCCCTATAATAAACACATTAGAACTAGTATCGACACAAGGGCCATCTATGTAGGGTTGAGCTCTAACAGCTTGTTACATTTTGAATGCAGTTTCTCATCGTATTTAAGTTTCGATACAAACCAATCTCCTTGCATAGCTTCTACCCCCCTCAAACTGTTTTTTTTTAATGTTTGTGTAATTTTTTATACCTGGGTAATATCAGTAGACTTAATTTTTAGCTGGGCCTGACAGTCAGGTATCCACTTTAAATGGCAAATGTCAGTAGATTATATCAGCTGTACAAAATTAACTGTAACTCTTTTAGCAACTAAAATGAAATGTTTTGGTGTTGTTGAAAGATCGCTTGCAAATGAAAAGAAACACTCTGCCACTTCACTCCAGTGTGTAGTTTTGTAGTGCAACAACACCAGCAGAGTGCTAATGACTGAATGAACTGTATTTATTCAAGTGTCATCCCCTCAAAGGTACCCAGCTCACATGTGCTTACAGGACTTTATTTACATTTCATACAGAGGCAAGAGAAAAACAGATATTAAGGTGGTAGCTGGCTATGCCATGTCAGATGCAGGAGATGAAGTTAAATTCCATTAGGATTGTGGGATGCGTACCAAACTGGCATATGATGATGTTTATAGTATAACAACATCATAGACAATTATATTGTTGTTGCAGAGGTTTTTTTTTTTTTTTTAGACTACCTACACTTACCCAGCTCATTATGAGAAACCCACCCAATCTGCAAACTACCAACTTTTTGCATACAGCAGTTAGCTCAACGGATGTGTTTGTAATTAGCAACAGTGAAAAGTCTTCATGATGGTGTCAACAACTTTGGTCGCTTGAAAACCACTTCACCCATGTGGCAGTGCAATAAATCAGAATTACTTACTTACTTTTAAAGCACCAGTGACAGAGCTCCATAGCAACCAAAGTTGTTGAATTGCTGCACCTGACATTACATTGATGCACATAATGTAGAAGCAGAGATCACAAGCGCAAGTTCAGCCCCAAGAAACCTTTCGTTGTAGGCTGTTAGCAACAGGTGCTGAGGTTAGCACAGGCGTGTGAGTCAGTCACACTATGGCGAGTGCAAATGAAATGACGGAAGTGGAAGATCGGCCCACTGGTTCCTGGTCAGCTACAACAGCAACAAAGAGAGTTCTGTAGATGATAAAGATGGTGCTCCACCATTGTCGAGCCTGTGAATGGAGACACATCCAACATTCTAACACACATTCAAAGCACCACCCAGATGTGCTGATTACCAGGCTGAAGACAAAACAAACCAAAGCCGAATGTTTACTCCCCGCTGCTTTCAAGCAACCTGTAGAGGAAGCACAAAGGGAAAAAATTATTTCCAAAGCAGCTGGCATTTGTGTTGTATTTACTATTTTCAGTTTCATATTAGAAGCGATGCTTTTCAGTTTTATAACCTGTTGTGACTTGTTGGCTTTTGGGAGAGTGTTTGTCCGCTGTAATACAAAAGTGTGCTTAAGTTTGGTGATTAAAAATGGTTTACCAAAGTTGCCAGTGAAAAAATAAATCATGATGTTGGGCTCAGTGTTTGATGATGATGGTGTCATCCGTTGGCCCAGCTCTAGTCTGTAAGATATCAATATTTTAAGCTTACCATCTTAATAGTTATCCATTGGGATCCCAGTGATAGGAGAAGGTACTTTGACAGTGTTTCAGGCACATTTAATCAACATTCGTTTTTTTTTGCTGCTCATCTCATTTACAGATTGTAGCTACAGGTTGTGAACATTAATTAGGCTGCTGCTAAAAACAGTTTCAACCCTCTCCAACAACAAAAGCTGATTACAGATCTAAATTGAACCTTCTAGGTTTAGTTATTTATAACTTTGGTTACCTGCGAGTGAAGACAAATTCTAATTAGATTTGATAAGAGATTTGAAAGAACACTATTGAATCCTAACCCCACTTTTTTAAGACAGGCTGCAAGATTAGGTAATGATGCAGGAGCTGGTGAAAGTGTTGTGGAAATGTTTAAGCTCTTAAGGGACACCGTGCTGTGGTCGACGGCACTTCTTGACAGAGGTGCTTCATTTCCAGTGAACTTGGAAGGTGAAACTTACTGAAACAGTCAATAACAATGGCTCTCAACAGCATTTTTTTTTTTTTAACTAAAAAAAATTCACCGTGGCACTTAGGATCCACTGAGCATACACAATGATTTTCTTTCACTTCATTTGTAGCAAGCCAAGTAAGATCTCACTCTGATTCACTTCTTTCAACTCTGAAAAGTGTACTTTACCCCCTCCCACTGGAACCACAGCTGTGATACAGTGGTGCAAACACTATAAACAGTCGAGTTGATGATTGAGGCAGTTTGCAGCCGCTCTCTCACGCAATTTAAAAGGTGCTACTGTTTCTAAAAATCATGCCATGTCTCTTGAACCTTGTTTGTTGCTTGCTGTTGTAAGAAGACTGTTGATACTGGTGCTGTTTGCTCAGACGGAAAAGCAGTCCCCTCTCTGTTTTGTGCCTAAAGCAAATACACTTTAGATATCCCATGAAATCTGGTGAGCCGCACACAATGTAAATTACAGAGTGGAGGCCAGCAGTCTGGATTAATTATTCCAATCAGGCTACTAGTCTGCCAGCCAGTCTATTAACTACGGTCCCTGCAAACTTAAAAATTCATTGCTCTGTATGCCTTTCTCTGCCCAGAAATATCCTTGGTTTTTATTAAAAGTTACAATATTGAATCAGAGAGAGAAAGTACAGAATGCACTTCCTTTGGGGCCAGAATAGTTTATTTTTATCGCCTCTGAATAGCTGAATAGTTCCACTTGGTTGGGATAGCTGAGCCTTGGCTGACCACAAGCAGCTGTGATCAGAGCACAGCTGCTTCAGGGCACGGCACGAGTGTTATTTCAAACAAGAGAAAAAACACAGTGAAAGGTGTCCTGTGGGGTTAATTGGCTTGTGTTGGAGATTTGATATTTGTGCAGCAAGTGCCTGTTTTGTGCACCTCTTCACGAGTCTTAAAGAGGTTTTGTGAAATAACAAGCAAGTTTTATGATACAACACGATAACGGTGATATGGTAAAGGGTGATATGGTAGAGTGGTTTGGTTTGTAGGTATAACAAGAAAATTATATCCTAGTGACATAAAAGATATCTTGTTATGTGTAAATCTTGCATCTTATAAAATCAAGAAAAAATTCTCAGTATAACTAAGTATATAGGTAAATATTTTTGTAATGGCGGCAGCAATCTATAGACAAAAATCTCCATGTATGCACAATCTGTGGGCAATGGTACAAAATTTTGATATTGGAAGCATTCTGCTCTCAGTTTGTAGTCTTGAGTATTGACCAATCACGTTTGTACAGGTATTGTTACTGGTAGCCTATAATCATTTTTTAAACGTTACCCAGCCCTGCTTGTTAGCTGTTAACATTAGAAAGGTATAAAAGAATAAATGAAAGATAAAAAAAGAATAGAGTATAATAAAGAGACAAGTTTTGAGGTGGCCATTATAAGCCAACATCTTTACAGGAATTCTGCAGTAGAGTAACAATTGTATACTGGTTTCAAGGTATACCGTGATATTAAAATTGATAGTTATCATCCCGTGTACATTTGTTTATCTCCAATATTGAGAAAAAAATGCACCTGGACAGAAAATCTCAACTTAATTTTAGTTATTTTCACAAGGGAGACTTTTTGCACATCCTTCCATTAAAAAGAAATGGTTTCAAGTTTCAAAAATTGTAATAAAACATTTGTTAAATCAAAAATAACCCTTCCATTTTAATTCCTTCAAGGATCATTCTGATGGATAATAATAATAAAAAAATAATAATATTAATTACAAGGTAATACTGTGAAACCACAGTATTTTCTGAGATGGTTATGGTATCTTGAAAATCTCATTCTATTGCAGCCTTATTCTGCAGGCCCCCTGGAAGTGAGCCAGGGCTTTGAAGACAATTTTCGTAATGGTCAAACAGTGGTAGTGCAACTTCCTAGTTCTGTCATGTGACGCCCTGCAGCCCAAAAATACTTTTCCCCATTGACCCGACATTTTTTTTAAGGATACAAACGTGGACATTGAAGGCTGACTCATATCTTTCTTTCCATGGCAAGCCTTCGTCATGTGCCTCTTAAGTGTCGAGGTCCCCTTCTTTTTGCTGTCATATACCAGTATTGTGCTGCTCTTAGCACACTCGACAAAGCCCCCACACACATTGTCACCATCGACAACTCACATGTGCACGGCCAGTGGCGCCGTCAAGGGGGGGCGTGAATATTGAGATAGAATACATTGTGATGTATTGTGATATATTACCTTTTCTCTAACTGCAAATTATTTCACCAAAGAAAAAACTTCATAAGAGGTTTTCAATCTGTTCATCTGACCATTTTTACTGTAAAAAAACGTGATGCAAAGTAGACAGACTGACCAACACTGTCATAAAACCTGTCAGAAATGCTGCATACACCTGACAAACTGAACTGTTGGTAGATTTAACGCCTGCTGTGAGGCCAGATTAAGCATGTGAGGGAAACACTTCACAAGCAAGTATCCCGCTAATTGAATGGCAGCACCTATGTTAGAAGCATCACCTGTTTCAACCACAGTCCCCCATTCTTGTGCTGCATGTTGCAGGAGGTCTGCAGTGTTTGCTCCAGTGTGACTTTGGTATACTGCTCTGGTTTTAAAGAATGTGAGACAGCAATGGCCAGTTCTCTGTGAGATAATGTGCTGTTACAGTCACATATGAATCCACTGACCTTGAAGTCCAGGCGTCACAAGTTAATGCCACTGTTCCTGCTGTACTCGAAGATTCCTCAGCTTTATGCTTCACTTCTCTGTAGAGCTTGGGTACGGATGTGTTGGTGAAAAAACATTGAGACGGAGTCACATACCTGGATTCCAGTGTTTTTAGCAGGTAACAAAAGCCTTAGTTTTCAGCAACACTGTGTGGACGCAAATCTTTGCGCATGAAGGACGTGATGAACTTATTTTCTTAGCTCTTTTAGAGTTGGAGGGTTGTTTTGTCAAGCTGAGTGTGTCCAGTGTTGGTTGATTTTAAGGCGTAGTGGGTTTAGCATTAACTTGGCTGTCAGTGGCTAACGCTATCTCTGGATGGTAGTGTGTGAGGTTAGCACTCATGTTTGTAGTGTTGCAAGAGTATTTATTATCATATGATGCTGCTTGCAAATCACATGTCATATCCAAGTCCTTCCTAAAAAATCCAAAATAAATCCAGATGTTTCTGATTTCTTTTTCCGTTGCGTCCATCTTTGTTTTGATGCACTTCCTGCCAAATGCCGCTGACTGAGACCTCTGCTGACCTCACCAGGAAAGAAAACGTCAGCACCATCTAGTGGACCGCAAAAGCAAATGATTTTATTATTCTAGTACCAAAGGTTGTATTAAAATGTGTATTTGCAAAAATTAATAATGTGTATAATAAAAGATCGATAGCTTCCGTGTATCAATACAGTAATGCTACGCAAAATATCGCGATAGTATGCTGTATCGATTTTTACCCTCATCCTTATCCTCGTGTCCATCTTATTATGTTATATAACCTTCTTTGCTATATGTACCTGGTCTGTCGTTTAGTACAAGACTAAACAGTGCCTCTGCAGACACACCACTGATGTGATCTTCACTGCCGACATGGTTATAAGCACTCCTCTAGCCAGTGTGACAAATCTGGCTAATCACCAACTGTCAGGTCAAATTGCACTCTGATTCACAGAGGACTGAGAGTGTGAACTCAGTATGTTTAGGAGATCCTTCAGCGTCAACATCACCCAGCCTCGACCTTCTCCTGTCTTTGTCAGTGCACAAATCTCCACAGCAGGTGTGCTTTGAGTTCTGTCTGTTCTTTAACTCATTCGGCAACCCCTACTGAGATTTATTCATCTTTTTAAAAAACAGAACTACAAACAAAACCTTTAAGCTGTTTGATTAGATGCATGTCTTTAAATTAGCAGTGCGAACATCAGAATTGTTAATTGCAATCTTTTATCTTCTTTGAATTTTTCTTCTTCTTTTTTTTTCTTATTCTTCGTATTACTTGCAGTTGTTGATAATTGACATTGTTCTGTTGGAGTGAATTGCAGACATCAAATGAAAGCTGATGCAATGCGTCTATCTGATGCTGAGTTTGCTCACCTGCTGTGTGTGGAGATACCCTCCAACTAAATGGATTAACTATACATGTTCACCCTCTGGCACAATTCATGCTTTCACCATCTATAATGTATACGGACAACTTTGTATAAGTGTAGCCTTGATTTTCCTTCAATAAGGTACATATTGTTTTATTTATCTTCTGTTCTACTGAGGATTTTGTGACCTTACAAACCAAACAGTATTACACCCTCTGTAAGTCTTTATTTATCAAGGCACCTTAGCAGGATTTCTTTTGGATTTTTCCCGAACACCATGCCTTAAATGGGTTTAGTTGTAAGAGTTAGCAGGGATAATGTTGGTGAACTTTGGAAAACTTAATAGAATTTCAATATTTTAAAGTCATGAAATGTGTTGGATGAAGATATATTTCCAGCTTTTAAAGCGACACTTACCTTTCTGGAAATTTTACACTTTTCTTTGTTTAGGTTAAAATGCTATTAATAAGCTTATGGCACACTAAAATTCCACCAGAGATGAAAACTCATAATTGTACCATTCTGATATGGTTCTAAGAAAACTCAGACCAATCACTGCAGTCGGACCGAATGCAATAATTGGTCGCAGTTTTCTCCTGTCCTGTCTGTCTTCCCCATGTGGAGGCCTCCGACTGATGTAACTGCTCGCGTAACACAACATATGTCAACACAGCATCCAGTTGCTAATGGCTAACGTTAGCCTACTGTAGTGTAGCCTCTGAAACATTAATGTTATCTTCCTTGTACGTTTCCACTTAATAGTAACGTTAACGCTACTATATAACGTTAGCACTGTAACCTTATTCTAAAACTCATTAGTCATCACTGACTCCGGTTGAATTTTAAAACTCCAGGGTTGCAGTTGATTGTCTTGGTTGTAATGTTACATTCACTCTCCTCTTCTGTGTATCTAACATTACCTTGCCAACGCCTATGTCTATCATAGACGTAATGAGGACGTAATGGAGGAGGGGGAAGTAGGCCTTTGGAGGGAGGTGGAGTTGCAGGAGGAGGGGGATGGGACTTTGGAGGGAGGCGGGAGTTGTGGATGTTCAAATTGTTTCTAAGTGCTGTGGGAAATACAAGAAAGGTAAGAGTTCCTTTAATGTCTGGCTGGAATTAGCGTGGTGAAGAGCTTGGACAATATGCCCTATTTGTTTCAGTATGCCATTTTTAAAATGTCTTTGTTGTGCCCTTTGGTCATGTCCTGCTTGAACTAAGCTACACTGCCTCCATGATCTCTGGTGGTACTGCTTAGTTTCTTCATATCTGTAAACTTTCAGAAAACATGCATAAATATGGACGACATGAAGACACAGACACACTGGGATGTCTTCTACTTGCCCCTCAAAAAATGACGGATCATTGGTCAGTGACGTTTATGTAACATCCAATTGAGCTTACATTGCCTACCAATACATACAAGTGGGATGCTGAAACACTGTATTACAATGAATATTCTATCTTTATTAATGTAAACTTATACATGATGGCTGGTAATGCATTGAAGAGAAGTTGTTTGGGGTAGGGAGCACGAGTTTTACAACCTGCATATACTATAATGGAATGTCACAGAGAAACTGACACTATACTTTGCAAAAACTTGATACATTTACATATATCGATTTGATGTAACCCATACTAGGAAAAGAATCGGTCTGCCCATCACTAGACCTGAGTGTAATTAGACCCGGACTACAATACAGTCAACCCAAATAGACACAAAAAGGGAGAAAGCATGATGCTTCATGAATTAATGAGCAGCCGAGTCCACTTGTATTATGGGACTGCTCATACTAGACTCTGCTAAATCAGACTTGGCACAGACTGGGTCGGGGGTCAGTTCTCAGATAACAGCAACCAGTGAATATTTCTAATGTGAGGCTTTTTTTTAAACTATTTTTTAAGTGCAGAGATGTAGGCTGTGTTTCAATTATAGCTTGTTGCACCTCTTAACAGGCCAGGCTGCCATTAAGAATATTCATCAGTCAAAGGTCACCTCATCACAGCACTTTGTAAATATAGCAGCTCGGGTCTCACAGTCCTCTGAAATTAATCTGACCTTACCAGAGGGTTCATCAAAGATTACTGCCTTTAAAACAACAAAACATGGACATTTTAAGCTTCACAAACACAGAAATGTATTTAATGCAGAGCTGTTTTACTGGACTGCGTTGGGTTGTTAGCTTCACCCCCCCACGGTTTTGCTGGCAGGATTTAAGGGAAAAGAGGACACAATTTGACCACAGTCAGCATGATGAATATGATATGCTGTCACAAGATTTTAACTCAATTCAGCTTTGAATATATTGCAAATATATTTGCTTCTGCAGTGGCTGTGTGATTTGAATGTTGAAGCTGTTTTTCTTTTCCAATGGATTAAAGAATTTCTGACAGACTGCCTAAGGAGAATATGCGACCAGCGTGGTGGCTTAACGAGATTGTTTTATGTACAGGTGTCCCACAAGGCGGCTTTCATTCACTCTATTGTTTTCAATCTACGCAAATGAGACGAGGTTGCAAGACAGCAGCATAGTCTCCAGAATATATGCTTTGTGGTCTTACATGCCTGCACACAGTCACACATGAACAAGCTGGCAGAAGCACAGGGCTGATACATGATAAGCCCAAGAGCTGCTACCTTTTTTGGGGGACATCAGTTTCCACTTCCCACGCTTTTTTCCCACACTATGGTTTTCTATCTTGAGGGGCCCCGTCTTTAAACACATGACGATAACCACTCATACTACATTAAAATCAAACAAAAATTCAGCCCATGGGTAATAAGATGTTTTAGGCCATTAGTTAGGGAATAGCATTAAAGCTCTTCCCGTCTGTACAGGCATGTGTCGCAGTCATGAAGCCCAGCAATGTTATTCTTTAAATCGCATAATACACACCATTATTTAAGCACCAAAGCCAGCATCAGTACACTGCTTTAATTAGCTGCCCAGTAAAGACGATAGAGCATTGATTTTAGATGTATTATCACTGAGGATAAGGAAGTATAATATATAATACCAACCACTATTGTGCATGTTTTTCTCATTAAAAAAAGGAAGCAGTGTCTAAGTTTCAAGTCTGTGGGTGGGCGTTTTCCATGGCAGCTGTTACTAACATCTGAGAGCTGGCGTTGCCAGGAGATGCACTGTCAACCTCTGTGGCACTGCCATACTGTAGAGCCTATAAAAGTTGATGAGGACTGTCACTTTTTCAAAAAAGATATGTTTGAACCAAATCAAACCAACATGTAATTAGCTTAATTTGAACGCAATCCATGTAGCGTAATGGCCCAAACCCCTGATTTAAAACCCAAAATACTTCACCTACTGCTCCTCAGATGCCTTTGAGTCTGATCAGCTCGGCATTGCTCTCGAGTGACTTCGATACCATTACCAATACCAGCACTATTAAAGTGATACCAATACCAAAAGGGTACTTTATTCCATACTCACAATGCGAATGAGTGGCATGTAGTATAGTTGTACTTAAAAAGTTTTGGTAGCATCTCAGAATGCTGACCTGCAAATTCAGAGTTGCTAGCTAAGCAAATTTCTGTGTGATGATGTCACCAATATGCAGATGAGCATATGGCATCATCTGGCGACTTTTGGAGCTAGTGCTAGCTACTTTCATACTTTCATGGGAAAACATAGGATATCATTCGTCAACTTTTAGCAACTTTTGGAGCTAGTACTAGCTACTTTCATGGGAAAGCGAATGACCTCATCTGGTGACTTTTAGTGACTTTTGGAGCTAGTGCTATCTACTTTGATTGGAAAAAGGTGACAACAATGTGCCAACTCTGTCCTGGGGACAGTTGGTGAGAGTTCACAAGGCCGTGCACAGTCTGACAAGGCTAATATGTTAGCATCACACAGCTAATGTAACCCAACATTTATTAACAAGTTTAACAAAATAATTTTTTCGATGTTGGTGTGAGTTTGTTGGGATGGTTTAAGGACTTGGTTGTTAGCCTACTGCTGCGTTAGCTCATGGTAACCAGGCAGACTGACCATTCGCCAGAAGGAGTGTGGCTCGGGAGAAGGCAGCAACAGAAAGAGTTGCAGCAGTCCGGGATCAGATCCCTGTTGATCTTGACTTAAGATTTTTTGATACTGCTCGGTACTGGAATATTTTGGTCAATATCTTAAAGGTATAGAGTAACAAGACCCTAGTTACTGATAGGTCAATCGGGAATGCACTTGGTCAAGATTGACATTCACTTTCACTGAGGCAAATCAGCTGTGTTTGAGCAAGTTGAATGCCTCATGCAGTTGTCAGATCACACAACTGAAAAATGATTGTGATGTCTAATGTGAAGTTATCTGAGAATAAACTGTGTACTTTAAGTTAATTGAGGTTGAGGTTGTCGTATACAACACAACATTACTGACATTAAATATCTCTGGAACGCTACATGTAGGAGAGCTTCTAGGATTACTGTTTTTTGCCTAGAAGCTAACATTAACCTTTGTGCCATTCCAACGGGGTCTTCAATGTGTTCATATCCCTTTCAGAAGCTTTGTCATCCAGCCTTTTGTAAAATAACATAATGATCAATCTGACACTGAATTTCTTGTGTGATTATTTATCCATTTTCCCATGTTGACAACAGTCATTATTTTTAGCTGTCCATTCGCTGTTCATTATTCCTTCGCTTGAGTCTGTCGACCAATCAGAGGGTTTATACCTGAATGCGTGGCAACTCTGATCTCAAACACAACAGGAGAAGCAACCATCTTGTTTTGGGATTAAAATGCTCCTCAAACCACCTAAAACTGGCCAAGCAAAAACAGCAATAAAACTTTGTTTAAGTTAGGATCTTCCTAGTCATATAATTGTTAGTTTCATTGGGCTGGGTGATATGAAGAAAATCAAGAATAATATATTTGACCAGATACCTTTATTGGTATTGTGACAGTATTGTAAGGCTGACTATTTGATTTTGATTAATAATCATGAGTAATGTGGATTTAATGACTAATTGGGTAAAGTCAAATAATAGAACAGCTAGGTTGAGTCTGGTAAGTTCAGAAAATGACAACACTTCACTGTAATGCAGCCTTTAAAACCAGATAAAGACAATACTTACAAGATCCAAAATCTAAGACAGTATTTAGTCTCATATCATGATATCTATATAATACCAATATATTGCCCAGCCCTACCTGTCAATTGTAAAATGTAATGGTAGATGAAACTGGTCAGTGCTTAATTGTGCTGCCCAGCTCCCGACCAGAGGCCTTAATTTATACTCTGTCTTGTTTGGTAGGAACAGAGCACGACCTTCATTCTAATGTTTATTAAAAAAGCATTGTTTGACATCATTCATGTACTGGTTACCATCTTTTTCACCCACTCTGACTCTGAGTACATGATTTATGAAAAGGTCAATCATCTGCTATTCTACAGAAATCTGCCTTCAAAAGAACGGTGGGACAGTAAATTACTAACATTTGCATTTTTGTCCTTCTACTGATCACTGTCTAATTACCTTGCTCTGCTTTTAAGACTGTCTTATAAGTACTTCAGTCTGGCACCATTAAGGTTGAATCAAGACAGTCCAGACAGTCACACAATTATTTGAAATACACAAAGTGACTCAAATGCCTTTTTAAAATTGTGATAATTCATCTTTTCTGGTTAAAAAAAGATGTTCCTGGTCCCTGGCTTTTTTTCAAATGATCAGTCATGTAAAAAGAATCTCAAAGGCCCAGAACTGTCTTTAAGGATGCCTGTCCACAAAGGTCTGGATAGCTTCCACATAAATGCCAAAAATGTAAAAGTAAAGAAACAGTCTTCATAAGTAAATGAAAAGCACTGATAAAAGGCCTGTAAAATGGTAAGGTGCTGTACATAAAGAACTGCTTATTGTCAACAAAGTTGTAGGAGGCTTTTGATAACAGATCAGCCAAAAGGGGAACCTGTAGAGTAAAACCTGCAACAATATCAAATGAAAGAGTGGGTGGATACAATAACTTGAACAGCAAAAGAAAAATATTGCAATAAATCACATCTATGTGGAACTTCTAAGGCTCGTTACAGGTGAGACTTCAAAAATATGCTCCAGTTTATAGTAACTTTTGGGGCCATTGCTTGTGGTGGTGTATTGGACTGCATTATATGAGTGTTTCTTTTATTTTGTCCACTGATTGCGTATGAACCCATTTCTGTAATCTATAGTCAAGTCACTTCAGTTCAACTTGCAATTGTTTTTCCATCAAACATTAGCTGTAGTCCTCCCATTCGTTTACATGTCAGATCATCCATCAATTGTATTGACTCCTTTGGCTGGATTTTGATTAAGCTTAGGGAAAAAATGTCCTCCACTGTTTCAACAGTAAAATCTTGTGTGCCACGTCATGTCCTTCAGCGTTTTCAAAACTTGTGACTCGAGACAGGATAAAATCTGTTTTGGGTGACAATGTTGTTTACATACACAGACACCAAGTATTGATTTCTGTATTATATAGATTATTGATATTGCAAAAACAAACTTTTTGAAGCTTACTAGAATAATACAATCAATTGCTTTCTCAGTCTACTATTTTGCTACAATAAAAATCATTCAAGTGAGATGAACACATTAGAAACCTTATTTTATTAGATAAAATATATATATACTCAGCATATCTCAAAGCGTTAAAAATTGCAATAATATTATATCATGATGATATGGTATCGTGGGGTCTCCAGCGATTACCACCCCTACTAAACTCGAATCTCTGTACAAATTCCTTTGGTTATTAACCCAAGAATTGTTGAGATATTTCAGATTGGACCAAAAAGGTAGACCATCTAACTGACATTGCCTTCCCCGAAGCCACGCTGATAGCATGGCTACACAAAAGATTATGATATGTTTTAAACCAATTACCAAACCAAAACACCAAAGGCTGACTGCACAGGACATGTTAACCACCAGCCTGACTACGATGTTACAACCTGAAGACCACCAGAGTGTATGAAAAGTAGTAAGAAAGCAAGGAAAGTGGTTAAAATGGATTGCTAAAAGGAACATGGCTTGAACATATAGCTTATGCCACCCCAAATGGTAATAGTTAGCCCCATCAGCAGAATCAAATGTTTGCATTGTATGTTTCTGCAAACCACAGCCTACGCCAAATTGGTCCATTTCATATGTATCGTGAAGTATCATTATCGATGTTTCTAAAGTTATGTAGTGTATGAGATGACTTTGTCATGGGGAGGTGAAGGGGGTGGTGGATGGGGTTACAGCTAGGTGAGATGTCTGCCAAGCTTCAGACCACAGTTTGAGAACAACACACAGCAAAACCGTTTTTCTTCTCAGCAATTCTTCGCTGCATTTTCAGCAGCTTTTTAGCCACCAAACATGGGTGTTCTTAGCAACCCACTGCTGTTTTTTCCACTGGGGACAGGGGCACGAAAAGGGATCGCTTGTTACTGAGAAATCCCTGTTTCCAGCCAGAATAGTGTCACAAGAAGTGGTTGTTTTTTGCTGTGTTTCCACTAGGAATAGTGCCACCAAAACCCGCTATTTTAAGCTGAAATATAATTGCTGCCTAACCATAACCAAGTGGCTTATGTGCTGAAACCTACGCATCAACAACAGCCTTGCTGAAAGGTAAAGAAATGTAGATTTTGAAGGTATCTGCTACATAATAATGTAAAAAGTAACATATCCATGTTTTGCAGAAATGTGTAATGCCGGCATTTAGTCTGGCGATTGGGTTGTAAATGTACAAATGCAAACTTTGTCAAGTAGTCCTCAAAGATCTACACCTTGTTCGGGTCAGTTGTGGGATCAGAACTTTTAAAGGCCTTTATACTGAGCCCTGGTTTGAATTTTCAGAATAAGATGTGCAAATAATATCCAGTTTAAATTCAGTTCAGAAAAAACACATTAGGACCAGGTCATGTTGCCTTGATGATACAGACGTAAGCTCATCTGATAAGAGTGTGGGGTACATCAGACAGAAAAAGGTTAGGATTCACTGAGCTTTAGTGACAAAGGGCATTGTAGAACTTGAAAACACTCCAGCTGGCAGTCTTAATCTCCAGACAAAAAAAGTTCAGGTTATTTCTTATTTGTTAGAGCTGCTCAAGGGTTTGGTTGTGACTTTAGGTGTTTGCAGATAGAGACAGAGCAATGATAGATCAGAGAATAATTCATGAAATTTGAGGGTGGGATTAAACTTCACTCTATTATGTGTATCTGTGGAATCTTCACCTACTCAGAGATAGCACATATTTCACACTTTATACCACCACTGTGTTCTTTTATCTGAATCGACTGTTGTTGTCATTTCTGTCTTCTAAGTGCTGAGTGCCATTTCCTGAACTTTTTTGGTGTTGTTGTTTTTTTTATAAGGTAAAGATATGAAAATCAAAGCATGCAACCTTTTTTTTTTCTATTACACAAAGGTTCATGCTTTACAGTGTTGAGTAAAACCAATTAACCCAAAACTAGACCAGAAGAATTGGGTACACAAATGACACATTGAGGAAAGAGGATTAAAATGTTCATTGTGAACATAATTGCTCTGCTTGGCAAAATGTCAATGCTCTTCTCAATTCCAACAGACAAAATCTGGAATTGCTTTGCTGTACAATGAGGAGACCAACAATACCTATGATGTCTGCCTGAAATTGACCAAAGAGGTATTAACCATACAGAAGCTGGATGTGGTTTGCACAAGTGGAAGTGAATCCCAAGTAAATGTAAGTGCGCCCGAGGGCTCCAGACTTGCATTGTAATTCACACTGCATGACTCCAGAATGCTGTTTCAATGTTCACAATATCCTATTGCCAATAAGAAACTCCCATTTTCTAAAGCACAGAACTGTTGTACTGAGAAGACAAGCGACTGGCGGTCTGGGCTTAAGCATCAAAGTAAGCACTAAAGTTTTGATTATGGAGAGACTAAAGTGGAAATGACAAAGGCTTTGGGTTGCAGAGATGACTGTTTGTCTTAGAAAGTAGTTTTGGCAGCAAATATCACCACTGAAACTCAACAACGTTCATCTTCATCTCTCTCTCCTGCTTTTCAGGGAGGTGCAGAGCACAACGTGCCCGTGGTTATTTCAAAGATTTTTAAAGATCAAGTAGGTAAGAAGGTGTTTTATTTCACTACTGCAATGTGGACTTGAAAATGTTTTTCAGTGCAGTGTTAAATGTCATTAATCATGTTGATTATGGAAATGTTAATGAAATTAGAAAGAGACACTGGTTATTTTACAGGTGACATTCTGCTATAAATTGCAGTTTTAAAGAGGGTACCCCAGCAATTCATAATTACATTTCCTCCAAGTTGGGAACATTTGTGAGAGAATACAATAGTCCAGTCAGAATTGTCAGAGTCTGCTTCTCCTTTTATTCAAAACACAGAACCATCCTCTTGTGGGCCTTCCTTTCTTGGTAAATGCTCACATCTCTCAAACCCTAGTTTGTTATGCAAACTTTCTGCTATAGATTTGTAGTCTCCAGACCCTGATGACATTATCAGGGTTATTTTCTCAGACTTGAGATAGTTCTCTCCAGAGCTACAGAGGATATACAACTGCACATGCTGAGCAGTATTTTTTTACGAAGAGTAAACTGGACTTCATGCTTAAAATCTGTGCCACTTTATGCTACTTTAATATAGAGCTGGAGTCAGGAGGTGTTTAGCCAAGCTTAGCATAAAGACTCTAAGTTCCTAATGTTTTTTGTTTTTTTTTCTACATTCAAGATAAGGCCATGTTTACACAAAAACGATCCACTGAAAATAGAATCGTTTCTCATTTTCGTTCTGAAAAAAGTTCTGCGTTTAGACGACAACGTTTTGATTACAATCGCCGTGCACACGGATCTGCAAAAATAACCAAAAATACTGTAGCATACATGCCAGGCCAGTAGTTGCCAGTGTGACTTTGCATTGAAACAACACGCGCCTGGGCACATATGCTTTCTTCTACAGAGCGCCAATGTATAAACAAACAAAATGGCAACCGCATGAGCGTTTGGACGGACGGACGACGAGGTGGAGTTGCTATAATAAATCTCTACTTTGATGGGGAAGCGTTGATAAATTCAATAGGGTAAGCAGCACAAACAGAGCTTGGGAGTATGCCATTGTTGTTGTGATGGTCGACTGTCACGCGCATGCCTAGTGACTAGAACCGTAATGCGCATGTGGGAAAAGTCTCGTTTTTCAGAGGAACTGCATATTGCAAGTTTACATGACAACGGAGACGGGGCTTTCTGAAAAATTGCACTCTGGAACCTGTTTTCAAAACGTTGCGTTTTCAAGCACCCAAAACGCCGCTGTTGTGGAAACGATCGGCCAAAATGCAACTAAAGTTTACCATTTTTAATCGTTGTCGTATAAACGGGACCTAAGATGAAGTCAGCTCTTGACTGATTTCTTTATATGGTCATCTGCTCCAGGCACCCTACTGCAAGTTACATATAACATATATCTGTCTATCTGTCTCATTCTCATGAACTTGATGTTTCAAAAATGTCTTGAGGGAATTTCCTCATATTTGTCACTGATTAGATTTTCATTTTACAAAAAAAAATTGGTTTTGGCCAAATTCAGGACTTTAAACGCATACTATGACAAATATCACACAAATGTCTAATAGGGTGAAATGACGAAGTGACCTGGTCCGTCAAATCTCTAGTGAAAATGAAATTTCAAGAACACCTGCAGGGAAATCTTCAAATTTGGCACAAACGTCCACTTGGATTCATGGATGAAGTGATTAGAATGTAGTAGTTAAAGGTCACCACAACTGTACATATATCTCATTCTTGTGAATGTGATATCTCAAGAAAACCTTTAGGGAATTTCCTCAAATTTGATACGTCCACTTGGACTCAAGGGTTCACTGATTAGAATTTAGTGTTCAAAGGTCACTGCGACCTCATAAAACATGTTTTTGGCCATAACTCAAGAATTTATAAGCTTATTATGGAAACATTTCACTTAATGTCTAATAGGATAAAATGATGAAGCAATGACATTTTTAACCATGAGAAGGTTAAAGGTCAACTTTGCTGTAACATCATTATGTTATGCTAAAATACTCTTCTAGCCATTATTCAATGCCATAACTTAGTAATAGATGGGGAGACACTGGGTCAGATGCTGAATTGGTGACCCTAATTTTGAATAGGTGTTGATCGAAAAGCTCTTCATTGCTGCTGGGTTGAAGTTGAATTTGTAGCTTTCTTGTACAACATTCATATTTAAAGTACTATTTATTGTCATTGCTTCATAAGAGTCTGGACAGACATGAAACTTGATTGGATGGCGGTGGCTTAAAACCAGTTGGTGGTAATTGTAGTTTGGCCATTAAAGCTTATAAACATGTTAAACTAGAAACCATAAATACAAGTATCTATCTATCTATCTATCTATCTATCTATCTATCTATCTATCTATCTATCTATCTATCTATCTATCTATCTATCTATCTATCTATCTATCTATCTATCTATCTATCTATCTATCTATCTATCTATCTATCTATCTATGATTACCTTCTCTTCCTTTCCTTCTCTTTTAGCAAAATCCTAAATAACTGAATGAGGTTTTTTTTGTCTACTTGAACATTTATGCTCTGTCATTACTCCTCTAATCATAACGCTGTAACCTGTGACAGGCTGTTATGCTACCATAACTATCACACATTCACATATATGTAGTTTTTTGTCGTGTGAGCATCACGCAGGTGTACATTACTTAAGGTTTAATCACTTGACAACATCAACTCCCGTGTGCGCACAGCGAGTGAGGAGAGGGAGAGACGCTGTGCTGCTGCCAGAGGAGCCGCTGACTGAGTTCCCTCTGAGCGGTAACTCGCTAAAAGAGTCTGAGAAGTCCGGGGCTGTTAATAAAACATTCAGGCAACCATGCTTGTTCCCGTGGGAAACAGTATGACGTCAGTATATCAACAAGTTGAAATCGTGTGGGTATCACAATGTCAACTTTTCATATGATATTCTGGTATTATTATGAACAAGATGATATGGCACACCCCTACAAACCAGTGAAGCTTAATTAAATGAACAAGATAAATTGTGTTCCTAAGTCACCTTAAGAGGTGTTGGGTTTTTTTTTTGTGTTTCTAGTCTTTGTGCTAAGTTTCTCTGAACATATCCTGACTCCAGCTCCATGACATGAGATTAGTATCGATCCTTTGTTCGATCCTTTGCACAGAAATCAAATAATCTTTTTTTTCCACCCAAAATGTTGACATATTCCTTTAAAACTAGTTCTATTGGTTGGACTGTTTATGTACACCTACTGGCAGACACTAAAGTAAGTAAAAACTTTTCAAGCAAAACGGTTTGCTTGAAATAAAAAGGAAAAGAGAAGTTGTTAAAAAAAGTGTGAAAAGAAACACTGACAGGAAGTAAACAGTCTCCAGATTTGGAAGAGTAATGCACCCATGCTGTTAGCTAGATGGAGGAGAAAATACTTCACTCATGCTTGTCAGGAAAATTGTAAGAACTGATGACCTCTGACTATCCTCTTAGGCTGCAATATCATAGCATCATGTGAGTGAATCATTTCCCTGTAATTTGTCTTTTTGCCCACATCCCTCTTAATACCTTTTTGGATATGAGAGAATCATGTCTTCATATCCCCGGGGACATTAAGAGCCCTTTTCACAGAGCTTTACAAATCTTTTCACAACAGAGCTTTCATTGTTTCCTCCCGTGCCGCTGCAAATGAGTTTATATCCTGATTAGTTTCAAATTTCATGCTTTCCTGTGTTCTTTCTCTGAGCTGTAGGACGTTGCCAGAGATTAGACAGACAGAGACACTGATTGCTATTTCCACCACATTACCATGTATGAAATGAGCAATTATTTTCTAATGTTTTCATTAACCTCTGACACTTGACAACTGACGCCTGCAGCCGATCAGACGGGGAAGCTGTTCGTCGGGGACGCTGTGTTGCAGGTTGGTACATCGGTTCATGACTTATTTGCTTCGAGGTTGATTCGGGTCACTGCCAAGAGTGGCGACTTGTAGCATTTTAATTTCAGTCCTCTTCTGTTTTGGCTGAGTGTATTTTTTTATTAAGGAAATGATAAGAGCATATTTTTGAAGTTTGAACTTCAATCAAATGAGTCTTTTAATTTCTCTTTGCTCTTGTGAAGACATAATATTGTGATCATAGATATTCTTCTTGAATCATAAGACACAGTTTCCATTAAGCTAATCAAATATTTCAGTGTCAGAATCTGCGGTCGATTTATCGTAAGTTCACCAACATATAACAGTTTCTGTTCATCAGAATATTCATCAAAACGTCAAAGTGTTTAGTATTTAGTAATGATATTCATTTCATCATTTAAACAGTTAATTTGAATCTGTCTGGCAGGTTTATTGGGTGTGCTGTTTATCTAGAATATCAAGTAGATTCATTGGACAGCCAAGCAATATTAACACTCATATTTGAAGTTAATATGAATGATATTATGAATTGAATTGCTATTGCTTCCACCTTTGGATCACCACTGTTTCATATTTATTTGCAATGACTTTAAATTGTCAGACTGCAGAATATTGCATCTTTTTGCGTACTTTCAGCCATGAGAGGAGAAGCAGCAGATCAGGTGGGGTGGGTTTAGAAAATTTCTGTTTTAATATAAAATGATATCACTGTATAGCTGCTATAGCCCACAGCCATGGACAGATTATAAGATAATGGGCCTCTAGACACAAGTGTCTGTAGTGAGGTTGTTTTGTGTCTCTTTGGTGTGTGTGTGTGTGTGTGTGTGTGTGGTAGTGTTGTTTCTCTTTGTAATTGTTTTGCATCTCTGGTGTGGTGTTTTTTTGACTCTGAGGACTGGTCATTTTGTGTGTCTTTGAGGTGGGTTGTTTATGTGTCTGTGGTTATTCGGTGTCTTTACTGTGTTTTGGTAGTGTGTTTGTCTAGTGCCTTTTGTGGTCTTTTTGTTTTGTCTCTGTGGCGTGGACATTTTGCATCTCTTTGTGTTGTGGGTTTCTGTGTCTTTGTGGTCATAGGGTGTTACAGTGTGGTTGTTTTTTTATCTCTTTGTGGCCATTTTGTGTGTCTTGTGATTTGGTTAAATTGTGTCCCTTTTGTGGTAGTTTTGCGTCTTTTTGTGGTTGTTTTGTATCTTTGTGTTGTGGTTGTTTTGAATCGTTTTCTTATGTGTTCTGTCAGTGTGATTGTTCATTTCTTTTGTGGTATTGTGTGGTCGTTTTGCACCTCTGTGGCTGCGTTGTGTCTCTTTGTGGTCGTCGTGTGTGTTTGTGGTTGTTTGGTGTTGTAGCTTTGCGTTGCTTTGTGTCTGTGGTAATTTTATGTGTTTATTGTAGTGTGGTTTTGCATCTCTTTGTGCTTTTTATTTGTTTTCTAGTGTGGTCATTTTGCATCTATGTGGTTGTTTTATGTGTCTTTTCTGTGGTCACTGTGTGTCTTTGTGGTCTATTGTGCCTTTTGTGGTTGTTCTGTCTCTTTGTGGTGTGGTGACGTTGAGTCTTTGTGGTCTGGTTGTTTTGTGTCTCTTTTGTCCTGCTTTGTTGTTTAGTGTATTTCTTGTGGTGTGATTGCTTTGTGTCTCTAAAAAATGTTTGTGTCTTTGTGGTGTGCTGGTTTTGTGTCTCCTTGAGATTGTTTTGTGTCTCTTTGTGATCTCTTGGGTGTCTTTGTGTTGTGAATATTGTACACTTCTTTGTGATTGTTGTTCTATTAGACTGTTTTTCTGTCTCTTAATGGTTTGTTTGTTTGTGTGTGTCTGTTAATGATTGTTTTGCATCTCCATGGGGTAGTTTGAGTGGTTGTGAAAGAAGAAAAGTTAAGTCACTTCCCAAATCCATCCATGATACTAACAAGCAAACTACCTACCACCTTGTGACTCTGGTAGGGGGGGTACCAGGGGCTGCCAATCATATTCCACCTCTGGCCTCCCCTCTGGCCCTTTTCCTGCAGCAAAAGAGCATAAAGTTGCTAAATTACACACTCTCTCCACTTAATAATACTTTTTGCTTTTCTACTCTCTCTGTTGGTTTTTTAGGTCAATGGCATAAATGTAGAGCCGTGCACTCATGAGGAAGTTGTGAGTATATATTTCATTAACAGTTGTAAAAAGCCAACTCCCTGCTTCACCCATCCATTGCTGTTTCCATCATTCTCCCAGGTTTAACACCAACTCCCAGAGGCTATCAACATGGGGATGCACCTCAGCAATCTGGGTTGTCATCTTGGCAGGAGGCTGTTTCAGTTTACCCTCTGACAGACTTAAAAAATTAAAGAGTAGATCTGTAACAAAAGCTGCACAGAAATTGAGAGTGCTAATACTTGCCAGCATATTTATACATGGGACTTTTTAGGGGGCTCCATTTCTCTTTTTAAATGTAGCTTTTCTCCTTGTTAAAAATTTCCTTTATTCTCAGCCATCATCCCCGTTCTCCCACACACGCATACACACAAGCGCACACTCTTCCCATGTCTGTCAGCTGTGTCTTCTCATGCAGCCCCAAACAGCTGTTCACTATATTCACCTCCAGAGCGTCAAAATACATAATGAGCAGCTTCTCTTCAGAACAAAATCCAGCGCTTTTAATGGCAGGCTGTCACACTCGCAGCACTGACAGATGCTCAGGCTAAAGTTACAAGGGCTAACATACAATGTTCACAAGAGGATAGTGAGGGATCTGATAGCAGATGTGCATTTAGGGTATGTAGAACTGACCTTGCACATTGAATGTGACAGTCAGGTGACTCATTTGCTCATGTATTTTCTCTCTTCTCCAAGATGCATGAGAGATACAGATTTAATATTTCATTCTTTAAATCTAACCTTGAATGCCTCTTTGAAATTTTGACTTGACATCTTTGAGGACATGTTTTATATCACTTAGACATCAAATAATCAGACATTTACAGAGTCTAATTACTTTGTAGTGTGAGCTGTCGCTTTGCTGCCGCCTCTCATTAAAGAAACGCTGGCCTTCAAGTTCCAACTTAGATGATTTAAGTGAAGCTGCTTCTGTCAAGCTTTAACTTACATATTCTTCACTCATCCCCTGGTGTATTTTGTTTGCTCAGGCTGTGTGCAGCTTGGCATGAATGTGGCTTGTTTTCATTTATGTGAGATTAAATTTTATCTGGCTGCATCACTCACAATCGTTCTCTCACTCTCGCGCTATCTATCTCAATCTAAATCTCTCTATCCCTCTCTGGCCCCTGTCAGGTTCACCTCTTGCGCACCGCCGGAGATGAGGTCACCATCACCGTTCGCTACCTGCGAGAAGTTCCATCATTTTTAAAACTGCCTCTGGGTAAGACTCCTGTAGTTTTGATGCCATGCAAGCTCACAATAAACTTCATTTCATTGAGCGTTTTTAGCAATAAAGGGATAAAGCACATTTATGGGAGGTTGTCTTTTTGCCCACCTTGACGCTTTAAAACAGTTCAATAGATGAGCATTTATTTCAGAGTATTAAATTGTCATGCTCAGTGGCCTGAGGCAAGCAGTAATGTCAGGAGCACCCAGAGCTGCAATCCCCTGCTCCTGTATTTACCTTCAGCAGCTTGAAGAGATGAAAACACAGACACTAAAGTCAGCCATGTGGAGCCGGTAAAAGGTGAGAAATCAGGTCCGCAGGTGAGAGAGGTGAGAAAATGATCATGAACAAGAAAATAAGAACTTGATGCAGCTCAAGACGAAAAGTAAATTGTAAATTTTGAAGGTTTGGCAATTTTGTGGAAACAATTGGGAGGACTATGTCTTTTTATACTAAGTAGAGGAATAATGAATTACTGCACAGTGGAGTCAGCTTTTTATCAAAGGAAGCTTCCAAAATCACAGAGTTTAATATTTATTGTAATCAGTTATGAAAATAATTGTTAACTGCAGCCTGATTTGATTGACAGTGGCAATAAAAAACACCAACTAACACCAAACTTCCAATATTGCTAATTTCCGATTAGTACACAGACCCATCTGGAATCATTTTTTGACAAAGAACTTTACTCAGATTACTTGCTTTTTCCAGAGCTTTCAACTACATCTCAGTGTTTTCCTTAGCAAATAGAGTTTGCTCAGAGCTACCAACATGACAGCTGAGTAAAGAAGGACTGTATGGCTATGCTCACACTGCAGGCAAAAGTGGCCCAAATCTGAAATGTGTTGCTAATATTTGACTGGTTTTCATGCGTCCAGATCATCAGATAGCTGTGACTGGAGGCATTATGTTTTTGGGTTGTCAGTACGTATGTCCCATTCTTGTGAACAGGATAGTTCAGACACACCTTGAGGGAAGTTTTTCAAAGTTGCCACATACGTCCACTTGAACTCAACAATTAACTTATTGTTTTTTTTTTTTTTTTTAAGGTCAAGGACACTGTGACTTTACAAAACATGTTTTTGGCCGTACCTCAAGGATTCATACGCTAATTATGACAGAATTTAACACAAATGTTTAGGATAAAATGATGAATGAATAACATTTTATATCCAAAAGGTCAAAGGTCAGCTTCACTATGACATCATGATGCTCTGCAAAAATACTTATCTGGTAGTTATTCACCATCATAACTCAGGAACAGAAAGGGAGACATTTGGTCAAATACTGATACTTAATAGATCCTTTGTGCTGCCGGGTTGAGGATGTGTGTGAAGCATCCACGTTTTAAATTATGTCGCTTCTTTGCAGCAACATCGATATTTAAATCATTGTCTACTTTCATGGCTACACATGAGTCTGGACAGACATGGATGTAAACTGCAACTGCAGCTTGAATGGTTTGCAGCTGCATACAACTGCAAGGTGATAATTTGAGTTTTTCCATAAGTGTGAGGAGCACAAGTCACATTGGATCTGATTTTTGGGCCACTTTCATATTTACACTGAACAAAAATATAAACGCAACACTTTAGTTTGCTCCCATTTTTCATGAGCTGAACTCAAAGATCTAAAACATTTTCTATACACACAAAAGACCATTTCTCACAAATATTGTTCACAAATCTGTCTAAATCTGTGTTAGTGAGCACTTCTCCTTTGCCGAGATAATCCATCCCACCTCACAGGTGTGGCATATCAACATGCTGATTAGACAGCATGAATATTGCACAGGTGTGCCTTAGGCTGGCCACAATAAAAGGCCACTCTGAAATGTGCAGTTTGGCTTTATTGGGGGGGTCTGGGGGGGTCAGAAAACCAGTCAGTATCTGGTGTGACCACCATTTGCCTCACGCAGTGAAACACATCTCCTTCGCATAAAGTTGATCAGGTTGTTGATTGTGGCCTGTGGAATGTTGGTCTACTCCTCTTCAATGGCTGTGCGAAGTTGCTGGATATTGGCAGGAACTGAAACACGCTGTCGTATACGCCGATCCAGAGCATCCCAAACATGCTCAATGGGTGACATGTCCGGTGAGTATGCTGGCCATGCAAGAACTGGGATGTTTTCAGCTTCCAGGAATTGTGTACAGATCCTTGCAACATGGGGTCGTGCATTTTCATGCTGCAACATGAGGTGATGGTCGTGGATGAATGGCACAACAATGGGCCTCAGGATCTCGTCATGGTCTCGCCATCTGCCCTGAACAGTGAAAACCGGGATTCATCCATGAAGAAAACACCTCTCCAACGTGCCAGACGCCATCCAATGTGAGCATTTGCCCACTCAAGTCGGTTACGACGACGAGCATGCAGATGAGCTTCCCTGAGACGGTTTCTGACAGTTTGTGCAGAAATTCTTTGGTTAAGCAAACTGATTGTTGCAGCAGCTGTCCGGGTGGCTGATCTCAGACGATCTTGGAAGTGAACATGCTGGATGTGGAGGTCCTGGGCTGGTGTGGTTACATGTGGTCTGCGGTTGTGAGGCCAGTTGGATGTACTGCCAAATTGTCTAAAACGCCTTTGGAGATGGCTTATGGTAGAGAAATGAACATTCAATTCACGGGCAACAGCTCTGGTGGACATTCCTGCAGTCAGCATGCCAAATGCACGCTCCCTCAAAACTTGCGACATCTGTGGCATTGTGCTGTGTGATAAAACTGAACATTTCAGAGTGGCCTTTTATTGTGGCCAGCCTAAGGCACACCTGTGCAATATTCATGCTGTCTAATCAGCATCTTGATATGCCACACCTGTGAGGTGGGATGGATTATCTCGGCAAAGGAGAAGTGCTCACTAACACAGATTTAGACAGATTTGTGAACAATATTTGAGAGAAATGGTCTTTTGTGTATGTAGAAAATGTTTTAGATCGTTGAGTTCAGCTCATGACAAATAGGAGCAAAAACAAAAGTGTTGCGTTTCTATTTTTGTTCAGTGTAGTTCTAATTCAGATATGGAAGTTTTATGGCTCTGTGCCAGCGTTCATTTGTACGTCCAATTCCCGTGATTGCAATATCTCAAGAATGCGTTTAGGAAATTTCTTTAATTTTTGCACAAATGTCCCCTTGGACTCAGCATTGGACTGATAACCTTTTGGTGGTCAAAGGTTAAGGTCAATGTGACCTTGCATCTGTTTCATTTTTGTAAATGTGCTGTCTCACAAACACCTCAATGGAATTTCTTAAAATTCAGCACAAATGTCCAATTTGGACTCAGTGATGGACTGATTAGATTTTGGTGGTCAAAGGTCAAGGTCAGTATGACTTTTACTGTCTCGTTCTTGAGATAATATCTCAAGAACACAACTAGCAAATTTCAATGAAAAGATGTGACTTTGGTCTCTTGTTTCCCAGTGCGACGCATGGTGGGGAACCCCGCAGAGGTGGTTTCGAGCAGCGCAACCCAAGGCGCGCTCAGTTTGGTAGTTTGGCAGACCAAGGTGCACTGAGATGGGTGTGGCGGCGCAGCAGGGGGAGGTGTCGACAGATCCAGCTTGGCGCAGTGACAGTTTTGTGCCAAAAGGCTTCGCCAAAGGTGCGCTAAAAGCTTGCCAGCTGAAACCACGTCTACTGTCAGCACAGGTGGAGCAAAGCCGGTGTAGAGGAAGTTTGACAGTGTGCACACGTCACTAAAACCTCACAGGCAGGTTTCCAGAATGTCAGGCACATTAACGATGCAATAAATACCCACAAACACCACTATTCAATGCAACTATCTGCAATCAGCACATAAATGTATCTCTCTATCGACTGTCCCGTCACATCTGATGTCATCTCAAAGGGGATTGGCACCGTTTGGCACGTTTGGCACACGTAATGGAAACCCAGCCTGATTTGATTTACAATTGCGGTGACCTCCTCCCTCTTTCTGACTTGCGCAGGTAGGAGGGATGGAGGTGGCAAAGAGGAGTAGCTGCGCCAGCGCGCACGGTGTGCCAAACTCGCAAAATCCGCCTGGCCACACCCAGTTGGCGAAGCGCAGGTGCGCTGCACCTCCACCTTGCCCGGTCTGCGAAACTAGAGGCCTAAGTCTCATTCTTGTGAATGAGATATCTCAAGAACACCTTGAGGAAATGTCTTCAAATTTGACACAAATGTTCACTTGGATTCAAACATGAACCGATTCGATCATCAAAGGTCAAGGTCACTGTTACCTTGTGTCCATCTCATTCTTTTGAATGCGATATCTTCAAAACACCTTGAGGGAATTTCTTCACATTTGACACAAATGTCCACTTGGACTGAAAAATAAACTGATAAGAATTTAGTGGGTGAAGGTCAAAGGTCGGTGTCACTGTGACCCCACAAAAACTTTTGGTCATAACAAAATTCTGAAGTAATGACATTTTATATCCAAAAGATCAAAGGTCAACTTCACTGTAACATCATAGTGTTCTGTGTAAAACATTTTTCTGGCCATTATTCAGTGTCATATCTCAGGAACAGAAGAGGAGACATTTAGTCAGATACTGAATTGATGACACTAACCTTGGGTGTCCACCTTGAAACCGTGCTGAGATGTGCTGTCTGGACGAAGATGCTGTGAAGCATCTATGTTTTCACAGAAATGAATGTAAACTGTAGGAGAAACTTGACTGATGTGTGGCAGCATTTCTAGTTTGCAATGGGACCTAATTCTGAACAGTCATGTTTGAATTTATATGACTTTTATGCCACTCTAGCTTGACATTGGTTACAAGTCTATGCTGGCAGGAGTCACTCTGTGAATACAAACATGGAAGACAGCTGCAATGGAGGAAGTCAGTGAAAGG
Organism: Epinephelus awoara; assembly: GCA_035609425.1. Taxonomy (NCBI): domain Eukaryota; kingdom Metazoa; phylum Chordata; class Actinopteri; order Perciformes; family Serranidae; genus Epinephelus; species Epinephelus awoara. The sequence continues at coordinate 31,022,067 of CM069309.1, forward strand.
ACTGTGAGCCCTTAGACCTTATTAAGTATTTGGGGTAAAAGTTTTGATGAAATCTGTTTCAGTGAAGCCATTCACGTCACAATCCCACCACTCCTAGCTTTAACTCTGCTTCGCCACACACCTCTGTACAGAAATAGCAGCCATTGCTCCAGCTAGCCTGGCTGTCAAAGATGACAAAATACGGCTAGTCTTGCACATAATTCCTGCAACCTGTTATTTCTACACTTTGTCATTTGGACGGAGAAAACAAATGAGATATAACATGTTAATTAGAGAGCCATAGGGGTACTGACAAGCGAATGTTTAACCTTTGAACAGAACAAGGCCAGCTGTTTCCCCTTTTTTAAGTTTGTATGCTAAGATAAGCTAACGGTATCCTAGCTCCATAGCTCCTAGCTTCATATCTGACAGACAGATATGAGAGTGGTGTCAGTCTTCCCTCATATCTTAGTCTCAGCAAGAAAGCCCTTAAGTGTATTTTAGAAAATGTACAGCTGTTCCTTTATAGCACAGACAAATGAGATAGCAAGCATAATGTAACTCAAGGGAACTTTACATCTGGGGCTTCATCTATTCACAGTCATATATTGGACACAAACTGCCATACAGCCTGCTGAAATACCACAAATAATTGTTATACTCTGTGAGATGTGAGCAAAAAATGACTGAACATGTAAAACAAGTCATTTCAGTCTCTACCAACAAACATAATGATCATTTTTTACAGTTTACCAAATTATGAGGCGCACACAGATGTGGAAAACTAATTAATACTAATAGACGTGCATGAATATTTATAGCTCTGTTTATAAACCACCACATTCCCACAAATTCAGACTGAGAGCTGTGAGAAATCCAGCCTTCATATCTTTGTGGGTGAGTTCACATTCATAGGAAGGCATCAGTACAGTGCGCTCAGGTTTTGCTGTAGGGTGTTTGGCCGGTGAGTCGTGTTTTGTTGCCTGAGAACGAAAAGGTTCAAGTCATGTTCTCTGTAAGCTGCCCTTTGTTTCATTTCACCACAGCACAAATGACAGGCAGGAGAAGCCAGGAGCAGTTTGCCACACTTTATGGAGTGTGACCGAATCAGAGAGAAGGTCCTCTAAAGCCAAGCTAATATCATATCAAAGAGCAGCATTTGTCTCTTTTGGAAGCAGTCTGTGTGATGCATTGCACGGTTTCAAGGCAGGGAAGCAGAATAAAGTTAATAATATTTAAAACTATGAGCTCGGCCTTGGTAATTATGGTTGAGTTGCAACACTTGACCCATGACTGCCGCCAAGGAGGTTGTGTTTTCTGTTTGGCTTGTTTTTTTTTTCTGTTTTGTCAGGAGGATGATGGAAAAACTACTGGTCCAGTTTTTATGAAACTTGGTGGAAGGCTGTAGCATAGGCCAAGGAAGAACCCATACAATTTTGGTGCAGATCCAGATCACAGGGTGGATACACCAATTGTTTTTCACTTTCATTAAACTTGGAACGTACAGCATTCATAGCCTGAGCTGGGATTGCCAAAACACGGCTCTCACCTTGGATGTCACAAGCAACTGTGGAGGTTTCTGAGCCAAATTGGAAGCCGCCAGCAATGTTGACAGGGCTCACAGTGTTACTGGGGGTTAGCCAACCTAATCACCAGTAAAGATGTTGGCACTGTATATTTCTGCAACCCACAGATATGTTACATTTGCATGTTATGTAGTGGATACATTACTTTACATTTCATTGTGGTTAACGTGTGGTTAGGTATCGGCACAACAACCATTATGGTTATGACAAGATCATGTTTTGGCTCAAATTACCCAGTTTTGGGGCACAGTCACTGCTGGAAATGCAGCTGTGTCTTCGTAAAAAAACAACTGCTGTTTGTGGCACGATGCTGGCAGAAAGAAACAGTGACGAGATTCTAAAAACTAAAATGCAGCTCGAAACAACGACTCTAAATCACAACTGGTTTTGTTGTTTGCTGGTCTGAAACTGGTTTGCATTGGTCTGCAGCCTGGCAGGTGTCTCGCCTAGAGCTGGTTTCTCATACGGACTCAAGACAATGTCTGGAGAATCAGTTTCTCTTTCACACATGTAGCATACAACAGGAGACTGTCTGTGTCAGAAGCGTTCCCACCTACTGGAAATGTTCTTCGGTTTAGGTTAGGGGTGGTGCCTGGGTAGAGCGTGCAGGAGGCAGGACATGATGCAGAATCCACCGTGTTTACGGAGCAAGGTCATAAACAGCATAGTCTCTTGCTTTTCATTTAATTTTTCTGATGATTTCAGCTTGAGCCCTTATCGTCATGTAAACGACCCTTCTTCTTCACCCTCGGATGTTTGTTTTGCGCGAGCCTCATGATAGATACTTCATCAACATGACCTCTCGCTCACTGTGAATTCTCTGGACAATTACTTGCTCCATTCACACACTGGCTCGATCCGATAATACATTGACTTTTCAATTGGGAACTAGTAGGATAAAATCTCTTTAGTGTCCGATCCAGCTGACTTGGACATAGGCATTCTCACATAGCCCCTCTGGGTAATGTCTAGATAATTTCAGGTTTGCAGTGCATGTGTGAAAGGGGCTTCAGACTCTTCTGTGTTTCTAACAAGCTAAAAAACCAAAGGTATTTGTTATTAATAGTAACTCCCCAGCTTACGTTTTTTTGGAGATGGCAGTCTGTCGTCAGTTGGTCCGATAGACTGTTTAAAAACATAGGAGGGTCCCCGGGCTCAAGTTCAGCATTTTGGCTCTTTGTGATAATCATAGCTTCAGGTTTTTGGTGCATGTGTGAAAGGGGCTTAGGTGACATGCCATCCACCATCCCCTCCACTTCCCATTGGCAAAAAAATGTTGATTTGTTATGTTTGGACTTAATGTTTAGCAGTGATCCTTCAGAGGCCTCTCTGTAAAGAATGAGTCTCCTTTCTTTCTCAGGTTCTCCTGGGCCGTCCACCGATCAAAGCCGCGTATCCTCTCCTCTGTTTGACAGTGGCGTACATCTCAATGGAAACGGAAACAACACAGTAAGAAAGACCTATTTGATATCAAGTGTATTATGTTGATCTGATTGTGTTTTGATTTGTCTCCTGTATGTCTAAGTTGCTAAAGGCTTAAAGCAGTATAGAAAATGTGCACTATTTACAATGATCTATATCTGTGAGGCTCATTCACGACATTAATTAAAACCTACATAATGTTACTAAAATATTTTGACCTAATAGTTTTACTTGAAAGTTGAATTAATACACCTGAATCTGCAGTCCTTTGAAAGAACCCCTCTCACTTTGTGTTAGCAGTGTGTTTTGTCAGCATGAAGAATTGTGTGTGTATACAGTACAGTTATTAAACTGTCACTTAATCATGAGGTCCATTAGGAGTCCATTAAGACTGTCATTGCCATTCATATTGACAAATTATCCTCTTGCTCAGAGAGTCTGTCCTGCACTGCCTACATGTACCAGAATGCATTGTGTGTGAGGCTTACACTAGCGAACCCTCAGATTAGGACTAGGCGATAGAGAAAAAAGATATAGATATCACAATACTGGGTAACCGCACATATAGAACAGCTACAACAATCTGGTAAGTAAAAACAAGGAAAAAGACAACACTTATAATATTAGGACATCCAAAATCTAAGACCTTAACTACTCTCAAATGATAACATGACTATGATATTGATAAGTTGCCCAGCTCTACCTCAGACTAGCCTAGCTTTTGGACTCTGTGTGTTAACTACACTGCTAATTAAGCTTCTTCTTATATCCACACAATGACCATGATGCATTCCAGGACGACACAAAAACTGATCTACGTGTATCTTATGTGTGGCTTCAAAGGCTCAGGTGTCGCAGCCAGCATCTCCATCTGGCTCTTTTAACTAAGAACAGTTAGCAGATGTACACGTACATCAGCCAAGGCTGCAGTCAGTCAGCTTTCAATAGAAAGGTTTTATCTGCATCTGGACATCACACAGTGACAGACAATCTGGAGATGATTGTGCCAGATTCCTTTTCTCATTCCAGTTCCTGCATTAGGAAATAATGACAATGTCACATGATGAAAACCCCTGGAGAACACAGGAGCTTTCTGTCATGCAGACTCATACATCCCTTACTAATGTAAAATAGGGCAGGATGATACCGGGTTTATGTGGGAATCACAAAAGTTGATGAATAAATAAATGATAGAGGTGTAATTTGTCCTGCCCTTACAGGAACAGCACGAAAAGCACGGGTGAAAATTGGTCCCATTTAAAATGACTACATTCCATTTAGGCAAGCTAGTTTCCAAGGTCCTTGTATTTTGCACGCTGGCTCACTGGGACACTTGATGGAACTCAGCCATCGTTAATGCAATTAGTTTCACTCGTGCTTTCCTTGCTATGTATGACAAGTCAAAAAGGTGCTGTGCTTTGAAAAAGGCAGATGAAGCACGGTCTGTAAAAGGGTCTACTCAGGCAAAAGTTAAAACACCTGTGGGGATGGGAAACAGCGTAGGTCATTAACGCAACACTTAATGATGGGTCAGAGTAATGATCTATTTCTCAGTAGAGAGGAGTGTAAGGAATTACAATTTGAAATTCATTTATCAGCCTACATGCAGTTATTTCTCCTAGTATCATTCTGTTGATTTAATATTTTAGGGGCTAAACTTGTTTCCTGGTTCATCTGGAGTTGGATGGAGTTGTAGGTCCTTTTTGTTAGTGGGTTTGTTGTATGGCAAGCTGTGTATACATTTAATCAAACCAAACTCATAGCTGTATTTGCATTTTAGATATCCATGATAGCATCTCTCATGACTCGAAATTGCATTACTAGTCAGAAAGGTAATTAAAGATATCCTCTATATGTTAATAAGTAGGAATGTATTTCAATACGCCTTTGGTTGTACTAGTAGAAACTAGATTTATGATATCTTTCAATCCTTAACGAGTATAAGTGGCCATTCATTCATTCATCTTCCAACCGCTTCATCCTCTTGAGGGTCGCGGGGGGGCTGGAGCCTATCCCAGCTGACATCGGGCGAGAGGTAGGGTACACCCTGGACAGTTTGCCACACCATCGCAGGGCTGACACATAGAGACAGACAACCATTCACACCTATGGACAATTTAGAGTCATCAATTAACCTAGTCCCCAAATCGCATGTCTTTGGACTGTGGGAGGAAGCTGGAGCACCCGGAGAGAACCCACGCTGACACGGGGAGAACATGCAAACTCCACACAGAAGGGCTCCCACACCCGGGATCGAACCGGCAACCCTCTTGCTGTGAGGCGACAGTTAACCACCACACCACCGTGCCGCCCCTATAAGTGGCCATTTAACATTTAATTGCTAGACCAGATATGTATTGTATTTAACAGTCATTCAAATCTTCCTACTGCAAAAGAACATTGTAGATAATAAATCCATAATTTATTCTTCCTAGAACATGTGATGGCCCCTTGTCCATTTATGTGTATTGGACTTTTTGAATTTCTGATTACCACAATTGTATTTCAAATATCCAGAATGAACATTCTGGGTACCTGCAATAGAATTCTTACCACTACTACTACTGTAGAACAAAACGTTTTCAGGTATACAATCTAATATAGTCATAATATCTGTCATTATATCTGTCATAATATCTGTCATAATATCTGTCATTTTTACTAGTTATAATGTCAATTGTATATATCTGATATTTATCCTGCTCAGAATGCATTGTTTGGATATTCAGAATGACATTACTGATACCTGGAATGGTTTTTCATTTTGAATATCTGAAATTAAAATTTTAACTAGGGACAATTAGACTATTGTCCCTGACTATCTAATTAGCTATCTGAAAAGGGAGTTTTCCTGTGTCAAGTATTCTATTGCCGATATCCAGAATGTTCTGGATATTGGCAATGTAGCTATAGATATCTGGAATTGATGTGGTGGATATCTTAATGCTCTTTTTGTACTTTAAAGAATCAAAGATATCGGCGATATATATCCAGTCAAGCAATGAAATGTTAAAATGGCTTGCCATATTCAGTGGACAGTCAGGCTACTTAGCCTCAAATTGCTCCTACCAGTAACTCCACAGTTTGAGAATTCATCTTGCTGTTTCTTGTTAGCTTGTTAACTTATCATTTGTAAGCCTGCATTCAGGGAACACATGGGTTTTATTGATTGTTGGAGGGTGTGTGAAACCTGTGGCTTCACTGTAAGCTTCACCAGGGATGGTCAGTAGACACCTCTAAACTGTAGGCTGGCTGAATGTAGGACGCACTTTTGACAAACTAATGAACCAAATACCAGATGATATATCTAAGATCAAATTACTAATTAATTTGATATTGAGTAATAAGTAAAGTGATTTCATTCATTTTGCAAGAAAAAATAAATGATCATCAACTGGTCGCATTTTCTAGTAACTTGAAACGACGGACAAAGAATGTGTAGGGCCTAGAAAACATGACCTCTTCATCAAACTTTTTTTTTTTCTCCAGAAAGTCAGAAAGTTTGAGGCACACGTTGTTAAACCCACCCGCTCTGTGTTTGTGCTGATATCAGCAGCAGAATCAGATAACAAGCATCAGTTTACAATGCACCTCACTGCATTAGTGACTGAATTTCACTCCGCACAGGAGGGCAGCAGGGGCAGAAATACTACCAATGAGCTCTGTTCATTGGCTGTAGAGACTCAGTTTTTATCATTAGAGCTAGCTCAGCAGGGCTAACCACTAGCGGGGCAGCAGCAGCACTATCAGCTGCCGCCTGAGCATCTGCCTCTCTTTATGGACTCTGGCTCATACAAATCCGCTTCGACTTTGACATGTTATTAAATGTGAAGTAATCCATAATGTCCTCTACGCATATATGCTAGGACGGCGTTTGGCCGTCCGACATGTGGGTGCCAACCCTGAGAGCTGACTGCTGTGGAGCTGGTCTCTTGGCAGCGGGAGGAGAATTAAACTTATCTTAGCCAAACTCTCCCTGTTGTTGTTCCACCCTTCAGTGATATCCACATAGGTCAGAGGGTGATGTAAGTAAACTAAGGCTCAGCTGCTACAGAGAATATCAGCAAGTTATGTGGATGTTGTAACCCCCCTTTTCTGATACATTGAAACAAGTGTAAAAATAAGTAAAGTGACGTTCCCCTTTTACATAAGGTCTTTCATAAATGGCTGGGTAATAATCCAACATTAGCCTTTAGTTTTACATTGCAGTGGAATTGAATCGTGTCAAACAAATTGTAATTTAAAACAAACAATATAAATGATGAAATGTTTTGTCGATGTGAGAAGAGTTTTATGATGCCTTGATTAATTACTTTACATGTGATTTTGCAACTGCCACATAATGAGCTGATACTCGAAAAATAATATTTATTGTGATATTGGTTGTTCCATTTCAGTCTTTTCAGCCTGTTTTCATCATTCATTTACTGTACACGGCAGTACACGGCTCTCAGTTATTTATATTGTGAATATAATTTGTTATTTCATAATGTTTTCTACAAACTGACTCTGCTTTCATAGCTTTCCACAAAACTAAAAAAGTCATCAAATGAATTTGTTACATTGATTACATAAGTGATGATGCCCAATAAGGTGTCCATTATCAGAAGTTAATGGATGACAGGGAAGGCCAGTTCCATCCACAAAGTCTACTAATTCCTGATAGTGGGCACCCCATTGGGCATGAGCCTTCTTAAGGTTCATTCTCACTGCCGCGATGCGGAAATGCGGGACGGATTTGCGGAATATTCGCACAACACTTTTCCGTGTTTAAACCATACACACAGGCGCAGTACGGACACAGTGCAGAACTTCGCGTTGTTGTGTTCCAATTCCGCGCAGTGTCAACGGGTGTGGGTGAACATGGACGAGAGTAGCAGCAGCAGCGGCGAGCTAGCAAGCTAACGTTTAACAAGTGTCAACATCAACTTTCTTTAGCACTTACCACTCTCACCACAGCCACTAAGCTGGACAATGGACTGCCAGACGTTGTCCTTTAATTCACTGTTCATAAAATCATCCCATCTTTTATCAAAAAGGACGAGGTGCTGTGAAACAAAGTTTATCAATCTTTCTCCCATACTGTCCTGCCTGACTGGATTTTGGACTCTCCCGGGTCTGCGCGGCGTCACTATAAACAAACAGTTTAATTGGCCCAGTTGTGTAGTTCTGCCGGTGAATTCCGCGGGGGTCAAAGTCTGGGCGAAAAGGTTTTTCACCACATGAAAGGTCCGCCCTGGTGTGCAAACTTCCATAAGAACCCCTGAAATCAGCTTTTATATTTTTCCGCGAGAATAATCCGCACCGATATTCACCCTCAATGAGAATGGACTTTTATACCTTGGGGTTAACTAAGGCCAGTTGTTTGTATTTTGATGCATTTTTTTTTCAATCAAAATCCAGAGTTTTCACAAGCCATAACTCCTGGTTTTCCTGGTAACACCTAAGAGTTTGACTAATACCTGAAGCAGTGATGAATTTTACCTTTATCAAGAAAATTGCAGCGCCTGGGATTTGGATATTGCTCCTGACCGTAGTGTGAATTTGATAGGATCAATTAATTGTGCAGCCCTCATTTATGCCAAGGGCCCACACTGCTCTGGCGTTTTGGAACCCCTAACATGGTGAGCTCTGAAAACGTTAATGAACCTGTTTTAAGGACAAGGGATGGCATCCATTATACTGCTATCTATACCCATCCCTAGGACGCATTATTATAGATCCCACTGCATGCTGTGATTGGATACCACTCGTAACACTGATGCGTCAAGTTTGGAAGAGGTTGGGACTTGAGCCAAGACGTCATAGTTAGGGCTAATACTAACCAATCTCAGATATTCGCTGATATCACAGTGGTAAATTTATGAGAAAAAACTCACAAATGTACCTCTAGAAAGTCAGGTGATGTAGTATAAGGAGTGACGCAGTCCATGGAGTGAGTAAGACGGGGTGAATGAATGGGTCAAGCACAAAACTTTGACACAGGAAACTGGGGTTCGAGTCCTGTGCGAGTCAATATTGGCTCATTATTTTCTGAATTAGTTGATTAATTATTTTACATTTCTGGGATGTATAAAGCTGCTGAATGCACAATGTGTACATAAACTTTAGCAAAATAGCTAAACTGACTTGTTCGTGTTAACATCATATTTGGACTTTGCTAGGATGCTCAGCTACATTGGCTGTTAACACCCTTGAATTGTTGAAGTCACTCTTTTGTGTATAGATGACGCTTGTAACATATCATGGAGGCTTTGACTGCATGCCTGTTGCCATAGTCACTCATTTTAGATAGAGGCTGATACTATGTAGCTGGAGCATTAATATAGAGCAGTGAACAGACAGTTTTACTCGAACTCCTTAGTGGGTGTCCATCATCAAGAATTAATGGACACCATGCAGCCAATCAGGACCAAGTATTGACGCAGAATACGGTATAATAAATGTTGAATGTAGGGAACTCCATCATGTTACTATTTTTTCATGTCATGTTTTCAGCCACATGATCAATAATGACTTGGCAGCGATACAGCAACACAAGTGCCTCCTGTGTAAAACACATAACAGTCCAATCAGCAGCTGGGCTTTCTGAGGATCAAAAGGGAGAACAAACAGTCAGAATCATTCATTTTCTTCTCTGTTATCCTGAAAAGCTGTTATTAGCCCCTTGAGCTTGCTTGATCTTAGAGTGGTGACGACTGTGATTACAGCGTGCACTGCTGGGATGATGGCTGGGACTAGTTTGACTGTAGTAGCAGCTGATTCCACAGAGGGATATTTCAATCTTACCAAAGCACAGTGTGATGCAGTCAGCTCATCACCCGAATCAACAGGACAAATTCAGCACCAGCTTCCAAAAACATTCTGTAAGTGCCCCATATTGCTGTGCCCTTCCTCTGGAATTGGCTCAGGTAACACCCATAAAGACCAATACTATCTATTAGTACATTAGTTTTTGCTCAAGCTGCACAAATATCAAGCAAATTGAGCTTGACGTTGCTGCAGAGGTCTTCTAGTTTACCATTACGTACTGTGAATGTGGAGTTGTGAAAAAAATGTAATGTTTGATGTTCTTCCCCAAAGCAAATATTTCACTGTTTTTAATGGTAAGGCTTGGGAACGTTGGATATTAATATGATAACCTATAATGAAAAAGAGTAGCTGTAAAGACAGCATCTCTTGCTTGTCATTTCACATGAATTATTCAGAGATAACATGAAGGACAGCAGGTGGTCACTTTAAACTTTTATAGATAATCGAGATTTAAATTGTTTCCATTTAAATCCCTTGCATTAGCTGGAGGAGGCAAAACATCCCTCTGAACTCAGCCTTCGCATGGTCTGCATTTCTTTCAATTCCCACTATGTGCTCTTTGTTTATCTGAGGGAAAAAACAGACCCTGACACATGCTTACCTATGCAAAAACAAATAGGATATGACTCAGTGTGACATAAGAGGTCAGCAGGCCCTAGCAGGGATCTTTGCAATTAATGCACTGGTTGAGGTTGAAGTCGAGGTGGCTGGCAAACACAATTAACCAGGCTGCTTCCTCACCCCAGAAATAACATTTAAGCAGTGGGAAAAAGAAACACAAAATAGCAAGCCTCCAGTTAAATTTTGCTCATGTCAAGTGAGATTCCTCTTGCCTCACAAATAAGGACAATTATGTGAGTGGTTGTTTTTGTTCTTAGAGTAATTGCTTGTTGTGTTTTTTTTTTGTTTTTTTTCCCCCAGTGCGGTATAAGTTGTGAATTCACTTTAATGTTCAGACTATAATGATAGGAAGCCTCCAGATAGAGATTTGCAGGAAAGTAGGGCAACTCATAACTTTTTTTTCACCAAAAGAAAAAAAAATGACATTGCATGCCATTAAGCAACTCTGCATCATATGAAATAGTCTGTAATGGAGAGGGTCATTAAGCCTGTGGTTGAGCAAGGCTTGGAATGGTAAATGACCTCAAACTTACTACACAACTTCTGCACATGCTGTGTAGTAGAAAAGATGAACTGAGTGTTCTTCGGCTGCTGAATCTACCTTTGAACAAAGGTTATCATTTTCTTATCTCAGAGTTTAGCCTCTTTCAGCTAACTGTTTTGGTTTTATAGTTGAAACAAAATGTTGAAAGACCTGTTTGCAGGATTTATGCTGGGTTCAGACGACATGATATCAGCGCGATTGTAGCTTGACATGACTGTCATATGGTGTTGCCTTGTAATCGACAATGTGTGCCGTGCCCAATAATCCATTGTCATGTGTCAGAGGACATGACTGATGCTGCGCCTGTGATGCCTTTCAACGCCCTGACAGAAAGTCTAGTATGTTTGATTTTCTTTTTGTCTTTCACGACCTCTCCCATCACAGCCATCACTTTTACCAATAGAAACACAAAGCAATCTGCTGCCGAGGACAACTGTACGGCAAAAACACCCCAGCCTTTTTTAAAATTTCGTCTAGGTTCTACTACACAGAATAAAGAAGGAAAAATGACCACATTAGAAACAGGCTTTTACTTCTTATTCCCTCTGTATTTTTCTGTGTTTACTTTTAATTTGCTCCTGTTTACCCTGTTAAAGTTAATTCAACATTTCCTATAGCTGTTGAAAATTGAAAGCTCCTAATAATTTTAGTTGCGAGAGAAAGGCTTTTATTGTGAAACATTTGCAGGACCTTGTGGAGGATTCAGTGACTTGCATGTTTGAGTACGGTACTTCAAATGTAGCTCCTTCCATCTTATGGTGCTTTCTCCTTTACTACGATAACAATTCAGCTGTGACTGCCATAGTGACTGAAATAATAATAATTATAGCTGCTGCGCAGCAATGGTTCGGGGCTGGGCAATTTTAGGCAATTCTGAGCAACAAGCGGAGTGTAGGAAGATGAAAAAAAGACTATGCTCTATCTCACTGAGCTAATTAGCAAGAGACAACTCTGCAGTATATATGTTTAAAACTTCTTCTAGCTTATTACAGGAATTCTACAGCTGCAATGATTAGTCAATAAATCAATAAGTCAAACACATAATTAATCCACAACTATTTCATGATGGATTGATTGTTTCAGGCATCAGTGTTGGAGTTACCTTCGCAGATTTGAGGCCTCGGCCCCTTACAGCTTCATTTTAAAAGGAAATCAACATTACCTTTCAGCAGCAAAACTGCACAAATAAAATAAAATTAGGCTAAGCAGAAAAAACAGGGAAAAGAGACAAGGGATAACAGGGAAAAGTGTTGATAAAGAGTATTTGTCTCTCTGCCTTAGCTGAGGCTTGCACTCACAGCTTCTGAGACTGAGGGCCATCCTCTATCTCACTGAGCTAACTGGCAAGTGGCAGTTCATGTGTGGCTTCACAAATTGACTAAGCCAAGCATCAGGGTGCCAGACAGTATGTTGTTCAATTGTTCATATGAGAGCAAAATTCAAAATGCTGTAAAAAATTCAGTTTTTGAGATAAAATTCTGATATTTTCCAAACATCATCTACCATGACTCCAAAATTTTGTCTTTTTTTAATGAACATTGAAAATGTATTTAAAAGAATTTACTAGTATATGTTTACAATACCGTTTACAGTCAAACATTTTGATGCACTGTAGGCTCAATTTTTGATAAATCAAAAATCTGTGTGGATCGTTTGTGTAGGACAGTCTGAAGATGCTCTGTAGCAAGTTTGGTGTCAATTGAGCAAAAATTCTGGGAGAAGATAGGTTTAATAAGTTTTACAGTTTTTGAAAAAAAAAAACAGTGATGAACTTCATAATTTGCAACATGTTTCAGTGTACAAAAGTTTCGTCAGTATTAGGGCTATGTTTTGGTGAAAGTTGCAAATCTGTAGCACATATGGTTGATTTGTTGTGAATTTTCAAAATTTTGACCTTTAGAGGCTTGCTGTAGCGCCACCATCAGGACTATTGGCCTGTTTTTGCTGCTGTGGCAATCTGGCATGGGACTGGACCTTTGTGCAAAGTTTGGTCATTGTTTGCGCATGGGAAGTAGGATTTCCTTGGAAGAAGAAGCAGAAGAAGCAGAAGAAGATGATCCTGGCAGCTTTGGCTGCCCGGCCCCTAAGAACATTAATGAAAATAGGACAAGAATAATCCGATGACATCACGCACATTGTGAAAGTCGACCAGGAATGATGGGTCCTGGACCAGTGTGTAGTCTGTCATGTCTATCAGCCAAGTCACGGCAAGATTTTATGACGACACAATCACCTAATATGACAGTGACAATTGAAACGGACAAAAGTGTGGTGTAGTGGGGGATACATTGGCAGAAATAGAATAAAATGTACTAAGTATGTTTTCTTCATCGAAAAATGCCCTGAAAATAAGAAACATTGTGTTTTCGATTCCTTAAAATGAGCCTTTTAGATCTGCATAGGGAGTGAGTATTCCTTTATAGAGATCGCGATGTTGCACTGAATTCCAGCCGGGAGAATTTTTAGCTGGTTGCAATCTATGATTCACTGCTAGACACCACCAAATCCCCTAAATCTTAAGCCCTTTTTAGATAGGAATTATGCAAATTTGCAGGAAAGCCCAATCAGTCTTCTTTCAGCATTGGCAGTATAAAAACAAAATCAGGGAGTGCAGCAAAATGCCGCCTGCCTACTTTTGTTTAAACAGAATGAGCCTTTTTCGGGGCAATGGGGTGCGTGACCAAGTAACAAAACGTGTGGCTCAGCGTAAACAGGGATGTGGGAGGGAAGCCGCGGCTAGTCAGTCCTTCGGCGATTCTCTCATAAGTTGACCCGTCTCCCCAGTTGCTCATCTTTACTGTGTCTGTCAGGTTTGTGTTTCCCTCTTGCTATTAGCTACTCGCTAATTCCTGCTATCAGCTGTTTCCTGTTTATCCACCACCAGTGGCTCGCACATGTGGCGCCATCAACAGCTCCTCCCAAAAGTCTTAAACTGAAAGGGTTCCACCAATATGTCTACCTTACGAGGCGGAAAATTGGGCACCTCGGATCAACTCACCAATGCGGCTCTGTGTGTCTAAACGCTCGCAGCTTGCTGGCAAATCGGCTCAACATTCGCAGAAAGCAGAAAGAGAAACACATCTCTCTTTGCTAATGCACCAAAGAGCCGCATGTGGCTCCACAGCCCAGTCACCAGAAGAAATATTGATGTTGTATGTTTCTGCAAACATAGTTCTGATTGCATGTTTGAGCTGTCATCTGAAGGTGGAGGGGATGGTGGATGGTGTGTCACCAAGCCGAGATGGCTGCCAAGCTCAGACCACTGAGACCAGTTGACAACAAAAACTGGTTTGTTTTTTAGTGAGATGTTGGCAGCATTTACAGATTGTAGCCTACCACCATACTGTGTATTTGAACTCAAAACCAAGTCTTCCTAGTGCCTAAAATTAACCTCATGTTAACCAGAGTGTTCTTGAATCTTAAGAAATGGAAAGTTTCACCATATCCTTTACATAGTAACATACATAATGTTACATATCTGTTGTTGGTATAAATGTACTTTGTCAACGTGTGCTCCTGGGCTGCAGGTTGCTGTAAGCCATGAGAAGAGATATACTATATGCAGTGTTGTGTTTTTGCTTTTTCTGCTGCCTCCAAGCGCCCAAAAATATCTCTTAATACTGATTTGACAACTGTTTTTTAATCTTCAATTCATAGTTTGTTTCATATCAGTGTCCTTTAAAGGATAGCCTACTTTTTTTATTAGAATTACTACTGGCATTCATAGAACATATATAGATATTTGAACAACTGACTAGTATAGCAGATTGGGAGGACAAGTCTGTAATTTAAAGCAGCTGTGCGGAACTTTTCGTTTTCGTTGATTATAGCGCCCCTTTGGTCGAAGCGGTATGACACCCACAGCCTGGTGTTGTAAAGCCAGAAATTACCGCATGCATTTGTTTTGGAGAGCGAGAGGATTAACTAACGTCAGGTCAGTCCAAGTAATAAGTGGAAACAGCAAAATTACTCAGTAAATTCTCCTGTTGTGTTTCTGTTCTGATCTAATCTAATCTGTTGTGTATTTTGAGCTACTAAGGCTACCGTAGTAGTGTGAGCCTCAAGTTATTCTGGGTAATGTAGTAACCGTTGTTGTGCTACTGGAAACAATGAGAAGCAGCCGTGTATGTTCGGTGTAAGGAGGAATAAACAGTTAACAAGTCATCTGCTGAGTCCACATCATTATGTGAAAAGAATACTCAGACGATTTGGGAGTTATGCCCTTTCTCTATCATTTTCATATTGAGACAGTGGTTAGCAACAGCTGCAG
This sequence comes from Epinephelus awoara, assembly GCA_035609425.1. Taxonomy (NCBI): domain Eukaryota; kingdom Metazoa; phylum Chordata; class Actinopteri; order Perciformes; family Serranidae; genus Epinephelus; species Epinephelus awoara. The sequence goes on from CM069309.1 coordinate 31,037,302, forward strand.
CTGGCTCTGGGACAGGTACGCTTTTCCTCCTGATGATATATCTCCCCAGCGATGGCAGCACCGAATCCCACTATGGGCAGGAAATAGTAGCGGAGGACTCTCTCATCTCTGCTCAGCATCCAACATATGGAGTTCCTCATCTGTGTGCTCCAGCTCAAACAGGTATGGCTCTGGATCTGTGTCCGCTACAAGAAACTCTTCAAAATTGCGTTCAAAGTCGTCCATTGCAGCTGCTAAAATGATCCTAACACAGCAAAGCTGTGACCTGCAGCCTTCGCTTGCAAAGCTAACGCTACTAACGTTAGGTCAGTCCAAGTAATTAGTGGAAACATGCTAACATGCTAACGTTACACACAAGTTAGTAGTAAAGTAAGACCTGTTCATAAATGTTCTGGTGCAGCTCTGAATTTCTTATAAACTGAGGACAACTGCCTGCTGTATATTTGTGTTCATGGTCACAGTCACAGATAATTTTACATGATGCTCCTTCGTTATCCGCCATGACATCAAAAGTACAACCAAGTCCTCATAGATACATCTCTGGTAAAACTGTTAGGTGTTATGTGTTCAGCAATGGCCCGTTGAGTGCTGCTTACTCGAAGAACACTGTAAACACGGCTCCTTCTTCTTCTGTGGTTTAATCGCTGCGGGCGAGCAGAATCACTTCCGCCTGGGTGCCGTATTCTGGTTTGCTGACTTCCGCTGTGCGTCCGACCCGAGCGAGGCTACGCTAAATAGCCATATAGAGAAAGGCTTTTTTGTTGCTGTTGGGTTCAAATAAATATGCGTATCTCCAATGGGGGGGTGATACGAACTAGGGACAGTTTTATTAATGGTAAAAAGTTCCGCACAGCTGCTTTAAATAATTTACCAAATTGTTTGAGTGCTCACTTGACAGCTAACTTGTGGATTGATAAAGAAAACAGCTTTAAGGCATCTTTAACATCTAAGCTGATATGTTCCTTCTGATTGAGATATTTTTGCAGAGCTGAATCTGAGACCTGTGTGCCAAGACATTCTAAAGTAAAGTTTCGGGCCACCTGCCAAGGCTGTGTTTGGGTCTTTTTTTCTTTTGTCGACCAACATAACCTTGATAATATTCACCAAAACACTTTAATGAAAGCAGCAAAACACCCTGAGACATTTCTACAGTCACGAGGAGGTGAGAGCAGTGCTCCTTGAGTAGCTGGGTCCATTTTGTTGTTCCAGAATGTCACCATGAATTAGATATTTTCAGCACATGAAATTAAAAAGGATACTGTTTGAAACAGTCTCAAGCATTAGCAGTAAATGCTTTCGATTTGAGTTCCTCCCAAGTGAGGAAAGACTTCTTCTTGACTTCTAGACTCACCATTTTTCATTAAAGCTCAACAATCACACAGGAAGAAATGGGAGAGGGGGTAAGAGACAGCAATTTCTCCACTGACAGCAGACCCAATAAACCCCGAATGCAGCGCAGCCACAAGGGGCACGGTGGGGTGAGGTGCATGATGCTCCCATTTTCTTGACAGAAAAGACATTGCTTTTTTGAGGTTCATATCGCTCTCTATTCCTGTACATTAAACTGCCGGATGCTGCAAGGCCAACCGAGTTCACTGGGGGGTGTCGAAACTCATTCTGGAAATGTAGGAAAAGAAGTCAAAATAGGTGAGGTGAGTTCAGGGACAGTTGATGCAACGGAAAAATAAATTGCCATACCTCATCACAAAAGGACTCCTCCAGTGCTGCATGGCAGCAGTGAACAGCACTGTTTCTTTTACCTCATGTCATCATGGGGTAATGCAGAGAGCTTTACAATGTGTAGCGCAATTATACAGTGTAATTTGTTCATTCTTACATGCATCCCCCCAGTAATTACACATACTAGATAAACACCCAGAGCCTACCTGCAGTCTGGATCTACTACCTTCTGTTTTTCATATTAGCTACTGGAGACCAACACAGAAGTGGTGTGAGTACTTTGCCAGGTGTTTATATGTCTGTGTCTGACTGATGTCAGATTTTGTCAGTGAATAAACTTTGCACATGCAGTTGAGCTCAAAATGAAGCCTGAAATCGAAGACAGGTGTGGTCTGAGCACGGGCACTGGATGGTGGAAGGAAGTAGGGAGGAGCCACTGCCCCATAGTTTATGCCCCTGGCACACATTCGGTTGAAGTCACAGTCGCTGTATTGTGGCTAGAGTGATCCCATTGCAAGATGGTCTTAAGTTCTCCTGGGCGACTGTCATGCTTTTTACCAAATGATGTACAGATATTTAGGCATTCTGTTACCTCAAATGGTGTGAGAAGTTCATTTACTGTAGATGCATAGCCTGGAAATCCAGACTCAAATCTAGAAAGATTTTGAGTCTGGCCCTCACTGATCCGCCCTTCCTACCCAAGGGGCGGTACTCACTGAGGCATATTAAATGCCGCCACACGCAATTGGATAGCACGATAGCCAGGTTAGTCAGGTTTCCAGGTGTTTAGGTGCGATCATATATTGCTAAAAATGTAACCAGTATGATTATCTTCTTTCTCTTCTTCTAACACATTATTTAATTAAACCAAATATAATTAAGGCTGCTGCAAAGCAGTGGGTCAGGGCTTGGCATTTTTCAGGAGGAAGAAGAAAGAGTAAGAGTTAGTTGATAAAAGGAAGAGGAGGAGGACAAATGAGAAATACGGGAGGGTCCATCAGCAGAACTGCTCGGATCATAACTTTTTCTATTAAAAATATCATGTGTCTGTGCTCCACACAGCACAATGGCTGAGCGGAGGGCAGGCTGAGGATGCTGTGTATCGAGTTTGGTGGTGTTTAAGTAAAAAGTGTAGGAGGGGATAGGTTTAATGAGTTTTACAGGTTTTGTAAAAAACAGTGAAGAACCTCATAATTCCTGCCATGTCCAGGTGTATAAAAATTCTGCTCAGTGGGGCCACATTCTGGTGAAAGATGCAACGTTGTAGCACATACGGTTGATTTTTTTTAATGAATTTTCAAAATTTTTAAATTTAGACAGTTGATGTAGCGCCACCATCAGTACTGAACCCATGTGCAGAGGTTGGTTTATTTTTGGCAGGGAAGGCATTCATTTACTGTCTAATGAAGAGCATATTTATTCTGGTTTTGGTCAAATCTGACACAAAGTACAGTTTATTACATCTTATTAGTGTGCGGTAACATAAAGAGCGATAGCGGCACAGTCTGTGGTGTGATGAGGTTGATTCAACCATGCAAAGTTAAGTGATGTGGTTCCTTCACCAAAATAAAAAAAAATAAAAATGAAAACTTAAATTTATGATTTTATAATCTCTAAGTTTTTTTGGTAAATGTATCACTATAATCTTACTCTATTATGGCGGAAACTCTGTCTGTGGGTGTGTCTGTGTGTCTGTTCCATGTTTTTCTCCTCACTAACTTGGTCAATCCATGTGAAATGTGGCACAGTGGTAGAGGGTCATGGGAGGATGCAAATGAAGCAATATTACATCAATTGGCCAAAGGGGGGCGCTATAGCAACCGACTGAAATTGCTAACTTTGAATGGGCATAATTATCTCATGCCCCGTATGTTGTAGAGACATGAAACTTTGCACAGAGATGCCTCTCCTCATGAGGAACACATTTGCCCCAAGAACCCATAACTTCCGACCATTTTGAATTTTTTGAAAAACACTTCAAATCGATCTCTTCCTAGGAAGTTTGACCGATCTGCATGAAACTGGGTGAACATAATCTAGGGACCAATATCTAAAGTTCCCTCTTGGCAAAAGTTGGAAAACTTACTAAAACTGAGCTTCTATAAGGCAATGAATATTGTGGAGGGCGTGGCTCATCACATAAAGGTGTATAACATCTCAAGGGTTTCACCGATCACCACGCAACTTTGTAGGCATATGACCACACATAATCTGAGGGGACCCCTCCATTATTGACCCCATCTAACAAAATGGGGGCTCTAGAGAGCTAATTTCTTATCCAGGCCTAACTGCCATATTGATTTTTACTAAACTTGGTAGATAAGTAGAACAGGACGCTTCAAGGTGAGAAATTTAACTCTAATTGGCAACTGGGTGGCGCTATAACAACAGAAAAATGCTTAAAAATGGTTAAAATGCGACAGATCGCTGTGGCTCCCCCTGTGGCCCATGTTGTTGGTTTTTTTTTCTAATTTTTGGTATGACTAAGTCATGGTATGGTATGCTGTACATAATCACGGAAACTGTCAGTGTGTCATTCTGTCTGTCAGTCATTCTGTCTGTCCCACGTTTTTCTACGCACTGACGTGGTCAATCTATGTGAAACTGCACATAGACATTGAGGAATGTCATAGGTAGAAGGTGAAAAAGCTACCAATGGGTATGGACTAGTTTCAAGTATTTAATTATTTATTTATGTATTTAAGTTTTTATTTCATGAAATTAAGACTCTAGAAATTCTGAATTATCAGAATAACACTCCCTTACCCAGACTGTTGTTTTTTTAAAAAAAATTAACCTACACTGTTGTACCAAAGATGAACTTTTCTTTTTTTTTTTCTCTTCTTTTTCAACTGAGCAAACTAGCCTAGTAGCTTGCTCCAGATCATGTCAACTATTTCAACTACTAAAATCAAATAACAAATTTATAAAAATAAAGGCTTGAGTTGATTTAGTATTTTTACAATTAAACCTTCTCCACAGGTTAGAACAATGTGCAATCTGCGTGGTTGAATATTATTTTGTTTTCTAGTGAAGGCCTGTTCCCTCAAGCCTGTTCCCTCCAAAATATACTTGAGATATTCTTCCTCATTATGAATTTTAATTTAGTTTACTTTGTCATCTAAAACCAAACAAGTTGGGTGCATCATGGTGATGAAGTGCTTTAATTTAAATAACATCTAAAATGGTTGTTCCAATCCAGCCCTCATTTAATTAAAAATATTTTGGCGAGAGAGTTGGCTCTGGGCACATTGAGACAATCATGATTAATGTTAGTATTTTAATATTTAAATATAGAATTTTTAGATTTGTTGAGTGTTCAGATTTTCACTGTGACTGTATCTTACTGAAATGTGTCTTTGTTGCTGTTGCACTGTTGCTACAGTGTGAGGGAATGTTTTTGTTGATACAAATGTCCAATCATGTATAAGTTTCTCCTCTCCAAGCACTCATGCAACTCAAGCGTTCTCCTCCTCTGTAAGTGATTAGAATCCACTAAGCTTTGACGTCAGTAGGCTCTCTTGACATTTAAATGACTGATAAAGTTTTCTTTTTCAGTGCACCCTGGTCCTGGTACCTTCCTAATTCATTCACATGCTTTCAAATAATTATGCTTAGTTCACCTCTGAAGTATCAATATTCATGAAGGAGAGTTTGACTGATGTGAAGAACAACACTGTGGCTCGAGTTCCTGTTTTCCAGCTCCGCAGTAGAAGCAGGTGCATTGTGAGTGTAATCCACTTTGACAGCCTGATAGTTTTCTATTTCCTGCCACCTCACCTACTCTCTGCAGAGCTGCGCTCGAGACTTAACTGATACATTTTGTTCCGGGTTGACATAAATGGAGCAAAGGATGATAATTTCTTCAGAAATGTAGTAATTACTGGTGAGGAGCTGACAGGGGTCTGTATGCGACGTGTTGTAGTGCAGCAATGACGTGCAGCTCACTTTGCAAAGGTAGGCAGTTTTTCTCTGCTGTTCACTCTTGACTACATTCCAGCCAGAGGCTATTTCAATGCTCAGGTAATATGTTCAGCCATTTTGAACTCAGGGGACAGCAGGTGATTTGGTTCTTTTGTGATGAACACACCTAGCTGTACTGTGTGTATTACGCTACAGGGGCTACATCAGATTGTTTGCCGTTATTTTGAGGAGTTTGGGGATTTTGTGCTGACAGATAATCTTTAGCTGCAGGAATGATTCACTGTTTGATGTTGCTAAAGCTTCACTCATTTGATCCCTAAGCTTGTAACTCATTAGATAATGCGTAATGCATCTGTTCTTCATTAAGTGTGGTGTGATTTGCATTTAAATGTGGCACTCTTCCAGCTACTAAAACTTTTGTCAACACATTGTGCTTCAGGACCTTTAGGATGAATGCTTTTTGATGCACTGCCATCAGTCTCAGTGGGGCTTCATTAAACTTTTAAAGTTTGAACCATTTTAGAGACATCTGAAACTGGTCCCAGTCTGGTGTTTTGTGCTGTGAAGCCACAATTTTTACTTTGTTACCAGTAATATTAAAAATGACATGAATCTCTGGATAAATATGCTTTGCTGTGCTTTGCCAAAATTGTTATTTTGCAGTTATTTTGTGCGCTAGACTCCATTCCAGACAACCTCACAAAAAGTGATGGCTACAAGGATGCTGTCTTATCAGAATAATCAATAAATCTTTTTGTTCTGGTTTTGTACCCACTGCTTTGAAAACGTTGGAAAAGTACCTAACCTCTGTTCTCAAACTCTAAACCAGTACAGACAGATTTAGAATTTTGCCTTCATGGTCAAACTGTAAAAAAAAACATGGCGCCTGAGTTCAAAAGGAACCATCTATCTAGTAGCAGTTCTCTTCATGAGTTTTAGTCTGGGTTCAGATGTAAACACTCTGCTGAAACAGCATTGACCAGGTTAGCATACGGCTTCCTAACTAACAGCCACGGATTCTGATCTTACATCATTCCTGCTATTACAAGATCTGATGGCGGCATTTGACACTGTAGACCATGATGCCCCCCAAGAACGTCTTGAGAGCTTCATCAGTCACAAGGGGCTGGTCCTTGCCTGGATTCACTCATATCTGAGTAACAAGACACTGTTGTGTACAATAATACTGTATCTTCCTGCTCTGAGGTTGAACACACATTCCACAGGAATCAGTACTTAGACCACTTTTGTTCTGTGTGTTTATTCTACCAAAGCTGCCGAAGTCTTTACAATATCAAACAAGTTTGATTATAAAACACCTGTCTTGATATCTGTGCACTCAATCCAAACGAGGGCTGATTTAAATTGACTCACAAGGCGTTAAATAGACTGGCTCCTTCTTTCATCTCCAGTCTTTGGGTGACTCTATACACTCAATCGTTTCCTTAATGTTCTCCTGATGATAACGGTTCTTGAACTCTCCAGAAAAATTTGGGAATCTCTGTTTAGATTTTGTATTGTTATTTACCTTAGTTCCTTAACTGTTGTTGTATAAACGTCTTTTTGGAAGTTATTATCTTACTTGGGATTCTGCTTCTAAAAGAACTTGCGTCTCAGCAAGATGTATGAAAACATGCTCATGTGTTTATCTGTAGTAGGCTCGATAGACTATTGTAACACTGTTTTTACGGGTCAGACAGCTGCAGCCGATTCTTTTTACACACCAATGTTCTGCTGAGAAACCTTGAATTCTGGCATTAATATGGATGACACTTGACGCCACCCACCCAAACACTGTTGCAGATCAAGTACACCCCTTCATGGCAACGGCATTGCCTTGACAGCCTCCAAAGTCCCCAGATTCCAAACAGATCGAGCATCCATTGGATGTGCAACTACCCTGCCTTGTAACCCACAAGGGCTCAGAGGATCTGCCACCAACGCTCTTGTGCCAGACACCACAGGACACCCCCAGAGATTTGTCCATTCCGCGACAGGTCATAGCCAAGCATGATCCAAACTATGACCTCTTTGTATCAGTACTAGTGCACCCCATGGATGCTTGATCGGATTGCGATCTGGGAGATTGGGGGCCAGGCTGATGCCTTGGGCTCTTTGTCACATTCCTCAGGCCATTCCTGAGCATTTTCTGGGGTGTGACAGGGCACATTGTCCTGCTAGGGGGGCGCTGCTTCTGTGGAATGCCATTGTCATTAGGGGGTGTATTTAGTCGGCAACAGTGTTGTAGCATCAACATGAATGCCAGAACCAAAGGTTTTCCAATTGTAATGAGATGATCAATGTTATTCACTTCACCAGTCAGTGGTTTTAATGTTGTCACTGACTGGTACATATTGCCTTGACTTACCTTTGCATTTTTTTTGTAAAGGGTGTCCTTGCTGTTGTACAGTAATCACCCATTATTTCAGTTAGTTATACAAATCCTTTAAGCCATTGTCAAATAGAAAACTTTGGCACAAAAGAGGTTGAATGAGAGACACTGTTAACAAGCGGCACAGAGTGGCCTATCAGACGTAATATGAGCAGTACACTGCTAGTATAGGAAAAGAAATGTTGGCCATTATAGTGATAGTGTATTACTGTAAAGTGCATTCTAAAGTAATTTGACATCCTGCTTGGCATCATGTGTATTGCCATCATCAGGAAGCACCCATAACCCCAGAGCACAGCTTTCAAAAGCAAAGCTGTTTTCATGCCACATTAACACATTTATTATTGCTATAAACCAGGCACCTTTAAGCTGCAATTTCAGCTTCTTCTAATGCTCATTATTGACTACGAAAAGGCTAAATGCACCTGTGTGTTTGCCACAGTCAGAAGCTCATACTGCAGGCTCAAGGTTTTCAAAAAATCCATTATAAAGAGCTCACGGAGACAAACCGCTGCCAAGATAAATGTAATCCATCAATTTAAACAGCAAGTGTATTTGTCCCTAACACGCCCTCATAACACCACAACACATCAAGAGGCATTGTTTGTCCATCTTTTTTTATCCACTTTGGGTCCATTTTTTCTGGACCCACTTGTGTGTGTGAAGTGTGGAAAGGTAGCAAAATATTTTCTTTTTTGTTTGTTTCCTGTGCATGTGTCTGTATACAGTGAAGACAGAAAATTAATGCTCATGACCTCATATACTGTCATTATACTGCCAACTTTATTTATTTTTTTCATGCCAGTGATAGCTGTGGCAGGAGGCATTAGTTTTCAGCTTGTTTGTCCGTACGTCCATGCATCCATTGACATCGATCATCCATACATTTGTCCATCCTATTCTCTTAAATGGGATATCTGAAGAACACCTAGAGGAGATTTCTTTAAATTTGGCACCAGTGTCCCCATGAACTCAATGATGAACTGATTAGATTGTGACGGTCATAGATCAAAGGTCAAGATGACCTTGTTTGTCCATTTTTTTAATGCAGTACCTCAAGAACACTGTGAGGGATTTTTTTATAATGTGGCATAAGCATGGACTCAACGATGAACTGATGGAAAATTGATGGTCAAAGATCAAGGTCATTGTGACCTTGTGCCGATCTCATTCTCATTAATACAATATCTCATGAAGACCTTCAGGGAGTTTTCTCAATTTTGCTACAAACATCCACTTGGACCTATGAATGAACGAATTAGAATTTGGAGGTGAATGGTCAAGGTCACTGTGACCTCACAAAACATGTTTTTGGCCACAGCTCAAGAATTCATCTAATTCAAATTATGACCAAATTTCACACAAATGTCTAATAGAATAAAATGATGAAATGATGACATTTTAAATTCAAAAGGTCAACTTCATTGTAACATCATAATGTTCTGCAAATACACAGAAGGGGAGACATTTTGTCAGATACTGAATTGGCGACACTAATATTGAAACTGTGCTGATTGTTTTGATCTTATGTGCTGCCGGTGGCAAGATGTGTATCATCAATGCATCCATGGTTTATTGACGTGGATGCAAACTGCTTCGATGGACCAGGTCCCATGCAAAGAATAAGCCATGTAACTTTGGGTCCTACAGCACACTCCGACAGTGGATATCGAGAAGTTGATTACTTCCGTTCGCGCCCACTCAGACCTTTTATAATGTGTCGCTGTTTGGTTACAGAGACCAAAATAAAAAGAGTGAAGCCTGGCACTGCGTTGTGGAGGTAGTTGGTTGGTCTTGTGAGTTTTAAAGTGTGTAATGTTAGTAATAGAGGAGAGAATTGTAGGGTTATGTTGTGACATAGCATGCAAGCCTTCCCTGCTTGGTTTGAATGGGATGACAAAGAGCAAAGCAAAGCATCTGACTGACTTTTTGACTGGACAACAGCAAGCAGCAACTACGCTGGTTTCAAGCCAGCAGTCCGCTTTGCGGCTCCTTTAAATTGACAAGCACGATCGAACGTTCGAATGATTCGTGATGAGCGACTAGAGCCCAAAGCTGCCACAAATATTTTGACAGTTGTGCTTCTTGAGCATCTGCGAGAGAGTTTGCCTCGTGTGCTGAGGCATACAAATTTTAGGTTTAAATATGGGGCATTGTCTCATTAAACATGACCTAATTTGCCTACATTTTCATAATCGAACTCTGAACATTGGTTTAAGCCAGGTCAAAAAGTGTTGTTTCATTTTGACATATTCAGAGTCAAAGGTTTTGGCAGAATCTTTTTTCACACAGCCATATTAAGTCAATTTTGCCATTTAAGATTTAAGACTTTTTTATGCACTGTATAGATATATCTCTCTCATCTTGATCACAAATTTGTTCAAATCCATGTTCATGAGCACTTCTCCATCCAGCTGACTGGTGTGGCATATCAGGATGCTAACAGGGTCATTACTACACAAGTGTGCCTTGGGATGATCATTTTACTACCATAGGATGTTTCCAATGCTATTTCCCTGAATTTGGCTGTACATCCCACCGGCCTCAGAACAGCACATGTAGGTTAGGGTGAGGAACTGCTGTCAAGTCAAGACCCTGGTGAGGACAATGAGCATGCAGATGAGCTTCCCTGAGATGGTTTCTGATGGTTTGTGCAGAAATTCTTTGGTTGTGCAAACCAGTTGTTGCATCAGCTGTTCTGGTGGCTGGTCTCAACAATCTGATGTGGTTACATGTGGTCTGTGGTAGTGAGGCTGGTTGGATGTACTGCCAAATTAATGGAAACAACAGTGGAGTTGACTTATGGTTGTGAAATGAACATACAGTTCACGGGTAACAGCTCTGGTTGACATTCCTGCGGTCAGCATATCAACGGAACACTCCCTCAGTACTTCTGACATCTATGGCACTGTGGTGTGTGATCAGACTGCACATTTTAGAGTAACCTTTTGATACCAAAGTCTTGGATCTTTTACTTGAACCTGTGAAAAATGGTAAATGTTGCTGTTAAATTTTTGTTCAGTGTTAGTAAAGCCTAATTTGATTTAACTAATTCAATTTATTTTAATTAGTGGAGTATGGCTGCTTGTATGAAATTTTGATATGATTTGGTGTCTATTAATAAAACTGACTTGACATTGATGTGACTACTTTACTTAATGTCCCGCAACACTTGTAGATCCACTATCATAAACATTCAAACCAGCAGTGTCACTTCTGCTTGTGCACACACAAACATTGGGTATGTTTACATGCACACTAATATTCCACTATTTTTCTGAATATGACACTATTCTGAATTTCATGTAGACAGCATATTCAGTTTGGATATTCTGAATTAGGCCTCATTCTGATTGTAGTATTTTCTGATTAAGACATGTAGAACATGTCAGTATTCTTTGGGTTGGATAGCATTTTATGCATATACATACAGGGCATTCAGAATATGTGTCTCAAATAGTATTTTTACTGCAGTTTGTGACACATGGCGCCTGTTCGGTTTACAGTCAGATCTGCGTGCCATCATGGATACGTTGTACACCGGGGGTGTCCAAACATTTTTGAATGGGGACCAGATAAACAACGTGGAAATACATGGGGGCCAACTGATTCTCGCGGCAAATTGGTTTAAGGCTGTGGGGTAGAGATGCATGCCAAAACACGAGGCCCACATTACTGGTCAGATGCAGAAACACCTCATTATGAGAGACTTGGATATCAACAGGTTTTTGGATATGCGCAAATATCGTAACACTAACCTTTTCAAGAAGGTAGTTAACAAAATGAAAGTGGGAGGCTTGGTCACATGGTCGAACAAGTCTGGCAAATCTTTGAAAACAATCCTGGCACAAGCAGCGGCTGACGTGATAAATGACATGTTAGGGCACGGACTACCGCAGCTGCTTGTAAACAGGAATATTAGCGGAATATTCATTTTCATTAGCCATGTACACAGCTTAGTAGGAGTATTGTCTTTTTGGAAAAAAGGCAAAAACTGGGAGATTTTGTGCATATAAACAGTCACAGATGTTTTCACAGATGTTTATAAACGAGGCCCCTGCTGTCTGCTCCATTAACAAATAATGCACCCCTGCTGAGATGAAGCAAGGGGACTAGGCTCTGCACATAAAACAAAAAGTTACAATAATTGATAGCGGTACATTTGATAATTAGGCATGCAAATGTGCTGCTGTTTGTAATGTATTTTAGAAAGTTATCCTGTGACATCAGGTAAGACAAAACTGGAGTAAATAAACAGTGGTAGCTTCTGAGTGTGTACAGTAGCAGATCAGGCCTTTCATTAGTCAGTAATGGTGCAGGTGTTATCTTTAAAGAATTTTTAGTGTCAAAGGATGTCATTTTGTACAGTACAGCTGATTAACCCGGGTTAAGAAAGGAATTCTGTGTTCCTGTATATGATGCAAGTGTTGGCATCCACACCACCCCCTTAATGATCAAAAGCAGCTTGAAGCTCATTGCATATTTCGTGTATTCCACGCAGGCTCCATCACCTCCTTCGCCCTCAGCTAATGAACCAAAGTATGAGAAGCGCTGGCTGGATGCCGTCTCCCTGCCCTTGTTGATGGCCAGAGTCTCCAGATACAAAGCTGGCACAGATAAATTAAGGTAAGGGTAATCCAGCATGATATAATTCACCTCTAAGGTACACAGTTCACTGAGCACAGTTGTTGGCTTAGCAAGCACTTTCCATTTAAGCGAGAGGACGTTAATGCCAATATCTATGCACGGGCATAAACGGCTTAAAAGGTCACCGCAGCTGTGAGGCCCGGGCTCAGAAGGTGTGACTGTGAGAACACTGGTCGAGCTTGTAAATGCATTTGATTATTATGGCTGTCCTTTTTGTATTGATTTTCATGTGTACAGTAGTTTCACAGTTGTTTCCTTCAGAAGCTTTATTAATCAGTACTTTTATTTCTAAACTGTGAAACAAACAAACAAAAAAGCCTAGGAGGTGTATTGTTTGACAGAAGTTACAGATGGTGCACCAAACATTTGGTAGTCATAACTTAACGATCCCATTTAGCTTGCAAATATACAAGCCTGAATCATATTCCGTCATTCCATCTCACTCTTATTTGTGTTTGTTAGATTAACAACTAAGGGGTTATCTTTGGGTCTTAGAAACCAAGCCAATGCAGAAGTGCCTTAAATCTGCATTTTTTCTAATGGCACACCATGGGTGACTCCACTGGTTGCATAAAAAGGATGATTGTTGTCTATGAGAAAATAACCCTACTTCTCACTTGATTTATTACCTCAGTAATAAAGGTTCTAATGAGTATTTAGTCTCAATTGGTAGTCTCAAGTCTTCTTCATTAAAGCATGATTTTTAAGTTATGGTCCAGTTTAGACTAAAATAGACAGTAAAGCAGGGTTAGCTTTAGCTTGTGATTGAAAAGGCGGTGTCCATGGGTTCTCAGTCCAGCCCAGTTGCTAGAATAGATTTTGGCATTGTAAGTTTCTACAAACCACAGATTTGTGGTTAAATGTGTACGTTATTATGTTGTGGATACGGTAAAACATTTCAGTAACCACGGAGTTAACATGTGGTTATAGCTTTAGGCACAAAAGCCAATTGGTCATGGTTAGGAAAAAACAATGTTTGGCTTAAAATACCCACTCTTGGTGGGCGTATCCTGGCTAGAAATGCAGTGTTGTTTCAGTAAAAAACAAATTGAGCATGGCATTAATTCAGGCAGGACAGGGGCTGCATCCCAAGTCCCTTTAAAATTACTGCTAACCACCTTATCTAGCCACCTTATCTAACTGTTTAGTCCCTCCCACTTAGGAAAACATTTAAGGAGTAAGGAGCGAAGATTGCTGATAAGAGACATGAGACGGCCTTACTCTGAAGCGTCACGTAAAGCGACGTCTGTTTCTGATGACAGTGACACAGCTGGATCTGCTGCATAACGGAGCCAGCATTTGGCTCTGTTATATTCCTGATCAAAACTGTAACAACACCCCATTATCATATTAATTAATATTAATAATTAATATTATCTACAGGCTATTAAACATTATTCCACTCACATGACATGCAGGACAATCAATGATGGGCAAATGTGTTTGTGTGCGTGTGGGAGGTCTTTGCTGCTGCCCTCCTGCCGTAGGCTGTCCATGTAGGCGCATGGAAGGGCAGGGAGTAGGGATGGGAATCGAGAACCGGTCCCTGTTAAGAACCGGTTCCAACTGGTTCAATTCATCGACATCATTAGCCTTTATGCTTAACAATTCCCTTATCAATTATTTTCATTACGCCAAATCTATGCTCGTCGGTCAACAGCATGTTCAACAACAAAGAAGACGTAATGGCGGAGGGACAGAAGCAGTCAAAGCCATGGAATCACTTCACACTGTTGTTAGCCTCCCTGGAGCTGCTAGCAACTGTGAAGCCTTGGCGTGTCCCCACTCCAGGTAGACGGCGGCCAGGACGTTGTTGTTGTTAGCCTTCCCTGGAGCTGTTAGCCCGCTGTGGAGCCTTGGCGTGTCCCCGCTCCAGGTAGACAGCGACCAGGATGCTGTTGTTGTTTGCCTCCCTGGAGCTATTAGCCCGCTTTTGGTCCTCAGCGCGTCCCCGCTCCAGGTAGACAGTGGCCAGGACGCTGTTGTCGGATTTCATGGGAACACCAAGGATGGTAAGATGAGGGCAGTTGAGTTGATTTGCACGCCATTTGTTGTTATAATATGCAGGCAGCTGCATTAGCTGCCTCACCTGAGTTAGCTGCATCAGCTGCGTTGTGTTGACACACTCAGGCTGTGGGCCGGGATTTATCTCTAGATCACCAGCTAGCAGTAACATTAATGACACTCATTGTGGCTGTTGTTGTGACATAGATAACTGTATGCCAATGCTGGCTTATGACTGTGAAAGCTGCCGTTAGTTTTTTGTGTGGTTAGACAGCGTACTTTTTTTCAAATCTTTCTCATCATCTTTCTAAACTAGACCATGGCTTAGGCTTTCCTTGTATGTGTGTGGAAGGCAGAGAGGTGTGCTCGCTCCCCCTTAGGCTTTCTGCGTAGGACCAAGGAAAGGTAGAGATGCCCCAGATTAAAGCAATACCACCAAAGATAATACTGCAAATGAAAATAAAGTTTTCTTTGACTAAAGTGGTCCTTAATTAACTGCTTTTAAAGGCAGTACCCCCAGTGGAAAGACAGTAACTGGTTGCTAAACCAATGGGTAATGTCACAGTGGCTACATCCACTTCTTTTATACAGTCTATGCTCATGACAGTCACTAATTACAGAATTGGTTTAAACCAAAACCTGGTTTAAATCCAACCTTATTGTAACCATTTGGTTTTAATAATATACTGATATTCAAAGTTAAAGTGCAGTAAAATGTTTATGGTTGGAGTAACTATGGATAGTTTAATTAAAGCTTTTCTAAATTATTATTAATGTTGGAAATAATTTACTGTAGACAGTTTTCTTTATCATTTCTTTCACTCTTGCTAAGCAGAAGTCTTTTACTCTTGAGGGTTTGCCTAGCTGCACAATTTAAGAATTGCAGGTACATAATGATAAATAAATAATGCACTGCTGAGTTAATTAGAAATGTTTATTAATCTTGTTTATTGGATACCTCATCGGGTATTATCCAATTTAAAGTCATAGGCAGCTGCCCCATGATAAGAGAAACTCACATTCTACTGCAGGAGGAAATGTTACGGTCAATTTCAGCACAGCAGCTCCAGTTCAACACTGCTTTTCAGATGAGTCCACTTAAGTCTGCTGAAATTTAAACCTGTGGTTACTGTCATTAGAGTACAAGAGAATGGAGGAGAGGGCTCCAGTCAAATGTTGGATCATTGATAATGAAAGACATTATGGTAATTATAACCATGATAACATTTATTATAATCATCACCATCATGGATAAATAGATTGACATGGTTATTGTATGATTTTTAAAAACATCAAATGGAACCGTATAGGTACATAAAAAAACAACAACAAAAAAACACCTTAATGTGATTGATTGATAGCTTTTGAGTCAATGCAACAGTACAATATATAACTGTAGAGAAAAGGTATTCTAAAACAAAACTATTAAACGAATTCTCCTCTGTCTGTTTTGGTCCTAAATGGCAATGCTGGTTCTCTCAGACAAATATTCAGTCATGAAAGGTCCAGTGTGCAGGATTTAACGGCATCTAGCAGTAAGGTTGCAGAACTCATGCTCTCGTGTGCCAACCATGTAGATAAACTACAGTCGCCAGCAGGAAAACGTGAAAATGCAAAAACATGAATTGCCCTATCTAAAGCCAGTGTTTGGTTTGTCTGCTCTGGGCTACTGTAGAAACAACATGGCAGACTCAGTGAAACAGGACCCTCTCTGTGTGTAGATATAAATGGCTAATTTTTAAGGTGAAGTGTGTATGATTTACAGGGATTTAGTGGTGTTTAGCAGTGAAATCAAAACCAGCTAAAAACATCTGCCGACCAGAATTCCTTTGCTGATCATTGTTCAGGAAGTTTTTAGCAGTAGCCAAATTTTCTGGAGCTAGTGTGTGGATTGCCCATTCTGGGCTGCTGTAGAAACATAGTGATGCAACATGGCAATCCTCAGAAACAAAGACCTGCTCCCTATGAAAATACAAACAGCTCATTCTAAGGTAGGGAAACCAAAGAATTCATATTTTCAGGTGATTATACACTAAAGAAAATGTTCTTATTATATTATATTCAATTTCTGCCAATATATATATCCATCCTAAATCCAACACACTGGACTTTTAAAGTATGGAAACGCAGTAAGTGGTAGTTTCGTGTGATTATACACTAAATAAAACATAGTTATAAATATGAAATACCATTTCTGCCAACAGATGCCCCTAAATCCTACACACTGGATCTTTAACATAAAAAATGAAAGGACTGACTAGTTTAAACAAGTGAGCAAAAGCAAATGTTAAAGTGTCTGTTTGTAATACTGGGGCTCATTCATAGGCGCCTTTCAAAGCATTCAAGGACACTTTACAAGACACATAAAAAAACAGCAATGTATCAATACATCATAATATCACCAAGGCAGTGCATGTACAGTAATATGTTAATGAAAGAACATGGCAAAAATAATAATTATAAAAACTAAGTATAAAATCATCATCATAAAGTCATCTACTGTGCAAAACTGTGTCGCCATTTCATCAGACTGAATATGCTAGCCTGAAAAGGTGTGTTTTCAGAGGGGATTTGAAAGTGGAGAAAGAATCAATACTGCAAATGTCTTGTGAGAGAGTTCCAAAGGTGGGGGGCAGACGGCTGAAGGCTGTAGACCCCATGGTAATAAAGTGGGCAGATGGTTAGGTGAGTTGGATTGCAGAGGAGCATCTGAGAGTACGGGAGAGTGTGTAGATATAAAGTAGTTCAGAAGGGTACAGAGGGGCAGTGTTATGAAGGGCCTTAAAGGTGAGAAGATGAACCTCGAAATCAATATGATATTTAACAGGAACCAGTGAAGCTGTTGAGGAACAGCAGTGATATGATCTCTGGAGGTAGTTCTACTAATGATACAGGCAGCTGAAGGTAACACTAGTTAAGCACTACTGTATCGCTAGATCAGCTCACTGTCAAACAGCTGCTATTTATCCATAGCACGGTGCACATCACTGTCTGAGGAGCGCTCAGATACCTCAGGAAAGACTTCCTCTCTGCCCCCAGGCTTTATTTGGATAAAGCACCATCACTGTAATACTAATTCTGCCAGATGTTAAGTCCAATCAACAGTTTAATGACTGCTTGGTGTGGAGTGAAATATTGAAGAAATGTATTGATGAGATTTGGTGCTTAGTCGCACTAAAGTCTAACAACCCAGTGCTGAATCAGGAATAGCAGAGTTCAGTCAGAGAAGCCCTGGAGGCAGAGAGCATGTCAATATCAGAGTCTGCTTTACAAAACATGGCTGACAGGGTGTATCAGAATGCACAAACACAGATGTTAACAGGGGTCAACAGCTGAGAATCTCTGACAAGATGATCTCAGAAGAACATGGTCAGACTGGTTGGTTGGGTAGTTGGATAATTTATGATAATCCTTTCTGTTCTTATTCTAGTACCATAATGATCTGTGGCCAAAGGAAATGTGATTATATGAATAACAGATACAAAATGATATGTCATGAAAAACTATTGAAATTTATGAAAACACAATCAACAACTGAGGGTTGTTGTGGTTTTATACCTTAAACACTGAACATTCTGTTGCCTTTTACATTTGCCAGAACACAAGTGAATTTTATCCCTTGTTTGTTTACATGACAGATGAGACATGAGAGTTGTGAGATTAGGGGAGAGGGAGATGGGCAATGACATGAAACGAAGGACTTCAGCCGGATGCCAAGTGGATTCATTGTTGGCACCTTAACTGCTAGGCCACAAGTTTTTTTTTTTTTCATGAAATCATAAAATATGTAGGACATTTGCTCATCACAGTCAGAGTGGAAATAATCCTCTGCTGCTCAAACATTAGGTCTGTTTGAGGTCGAGTGCTCCTATATTGTTTTTAATCGCAGATCTGACTTGTATAGTATTATTCAGTTGGCAAACTGGAACAAGAAAGTTCATTCTTATGTAGTTATTAGTCCATACCCATTGAGTGCACAGTTGCCCACGTACAGTTTCACATGGTGTGTGTTTGGGATACAGGTTGTAGGCAATTGCAGATTAAATAGTCAACTGATCCCATTAAGAAGAGCAATGTATTCAGACAGTTTTTGTGAATTTGACGGTACAATTGCTTTATTGAAAGTACAGTAGTACCATTGCCAATAGTGGGATAGTTAGTGGGCTAAAACTGTACATTAGTAGTTGAGGTAGCACATTGAAAGGCAGATAGTTAAAGTGTTTATATATTGTATTGACTTAAAAGTGGGGCGCACTGGTAGTTCACATGGGAAAGGTGCGGCTAGCCCTTGTTGCAGCAGCATACCATACCATGACTTAGTCATACCAAAAATTAGAATAAAAAAAACAACAACATTCAGCCACAGGGGGAGCCACAGCGATCGGTCACATTTTAGCCATTTTAAAGCATTTTTCTGTTGTTATAGCGCCACCCAGTTGCCAATTAGAGTTAAATTTCCCCAGTCACCTTGAGGCGTCCTGTTCTACGTATCTACCAAGTTTAGTAAAAATTGATATGGCCGTTCGGCCTAGATAAGAAATTAGCTCTCTAGCGCCCCCATTTTGTTTGATGGGGTCAATAATGGAGGGGTCCCCTCAGATTATGTGTGGTCATATGCCTACAAAGTTGCGTGGTGATCGGTGAAACCCTTGAGATGTTGTACACCTTTATGTGATGAGCCACGCCCTCTGCAATATTCATTGCCTTATAGAAGCTCAGTTTTAATAAGTTTTCCAGCTTTTGCCAAGAGGGAACTTTAGATATTGGTCCCTAGATTATGTTCACAGAGTTTCATGCAGATCGGTCAAACTTGGATTGACCAAGTCAGTGAGGAGAAAAACGTGGAACAGACAGAGTTTTCGTCATTATATAGTAAGATAGTCAAAAGCAGATTCATTGGACCTTTTGCATTTAATTCAGTTATTTTATTTTCAGATTGTTTTTTTTCAAACAGTTAATGTAAGAAACTCATGCTTTTTATTCTGGAACTCAAATTTTGTGGTTTCACCTCATCCTAAAATGGACATGTGCCCAGGGTGAAGCTTGTTAACAAATAAATAATGTTGTGTTGTGGGGCTTTTGTTGTTCTCTGATGTATTTATTCACGTGTTATATCTCTATTAAGACCTCTACACCATTTGGAGCAAAAATTAATACATTCAGTGGAAAGAAAGACAAAATTAAACTGTGCGAACTCACACTCTGAGGTGACAGCTGGAATAATAGATAAATGGATAAAGGGAACTAGATACAGCGTTGGAGGCGGGGCTCTGTTCATTCCTATCAGAGCTGCTCAGTGGCACATGAAGCCAAAAAATGTAAACTGCAGGGTATGAAATTACCTGGATGATCGGCACTGTTTCCACACTGTGGAAGGGCCTTAAGACATTATGTGATGGATGTGAATCCACTGTTTGGCCTTAAAAAGGAAAATTGGCTCTAAAGCCCCTAGATTTTAAAAATAAGAAGATACTGGACGCCAAGTTGGTGCCTATTCATTCCAATGGAGTTGCTCACCTGGCACATACGCCAAAAAAGTTTTCTGGCTTTCGAGGTTAACTTCCGTGGTATGCGGCCCACTGAAGATGTGCAGTAGTGTTTTGCCTGCTGGCCCTTCTCTCAGTTTGAGTAAAGTTTTACAAATTGAAAACCACCATGGCTCAAAACTTAGGAATGAAAAGACTCATAATTGACTTTGTTTGCAGTTTTGAGGTTGAAGATTTTAAAGATGTTTCTTTTACAGTGGTGGTCTATAGCAAAAATGCTTTTTGGTAATGCCTTTGGATTTTTTTTTCTCGCTGCAATACCGCGAGTGGCCACAGGGAAATATTGGCTGCAAGGCTGAGCTTCTTTTCTGGGGGCCTGGGATGGACAGCCAGAGAAATCAAAATACAGGAAGCTATCTCAGCGCATTAGCTGCATTGCACCCAACTGTTGCACAACATAACAATGGTTTGCAGATAGTTATGAGAAAGTAGTTAATGGTACAAATATGTCTTAAGAATACACTGTGTATCCCTTTTAGCAACCAAACTAAACAAACGAGCTAATACGTTT
Organism: Epinephelus awoara; assembly: GCA_035609425.1. Taxonomy (NCBI): domain Eukaryota; kingdom Metazoa; phylum Chordata; class Actinopteri; order Perciformes; family Serranidae; genus Epinephelus; species Epinephelus awoara. The sequence goes on from CM069309.1 coordinate 31,058,006, forward strand.
GCTAACTGGCTGTTAGCTCAGAAAGCTTTATTCTCTCCCCTCAATAACTTTTAATGTAACACAATGGTGTGCAGTGACGGGGAATAAACAGGACAGTAGAGAGAAGCTCTTGTGAGAGCTGTTGTGTCTGGAGTGGCTGGTTAGCTCTCCAGCTACAGCGCTTTACCAACTAGCCCTGCTAGTCACAACTTCAGCTTCTGGCCCCACATTTCTCTTCACCTCTCTGACCAGTGCATTTGTCAGTACGTATTATGTATGTGAAGCTTTTCTAATTTTGGTTAATAAATACATTTACAGGCAGCTGAGAAATAAAAGGCTTTAAGCTTCCTTTAAGTAACTTAAATTGTTGAAGAGTATCAGCTGTGGTCACTGTTATAACCCAGATCCAGGGAAAAGCATGAGGAGCTATCATTAGTGTTGATGGGAATGTATTGTTGACTCATCTAATGTTGATGCGGACTCTGTACACCGTGTTGTTGTTGTGTCTGTAACATTATAGAATGTTCTAGTGATCCTTGTCAGTCCACATGTTCCCAGCTGAGATGACAAATAGTTTTTCTCAAAGTTTTTCTCTCAATTACCCAATTTAAATTCAGTCCAGGAAGGATCTGGGGAATTGTTCTTTTGTTCGTGTAAAAAAAAAAAAAGAGGAGTCTGAAAACAAGGCCACATGGATAGCTGACAGTAAAACAGCAGAGAGCAGACCTTGTTTCCTTCCTTTGCACAGATTCTCCTGAGGTGTCAGACCAGCTCCTCAATCTGACAGTGAGGAATTCTCAGCCTTTTGTTTAAACTGTCAAAACTGACATATTTGAAAAGGAAGGAAACTTGCAAATGAGTATTTTCTTATCTTAAAGAGTGCAGTCATGCATACAGTAGTAGCCATCAGTTACATTGAAATAAATTAAAAGAATATGATATTAGACTTCCAGTCTTCCAGGATTCCAGTCCTCTATTTTTATTTCAGCTGTGTTACCAGGTATTCTTATCATGTGTGCAACAATTCAGAAACAGTTGCTGGCAATGAAACTCTTAGGCCTCAGGCTCCCTCCAAGAATGCATTTTAAATATCTATCTAAAAAAGGAAAATCACACATGGAAAAGCAGAGTCTGAATCCAACACATCAAATACTGCAAGTTAAAATAAATTCAAGTCAGTTTATGTACATAGTGTGTTTAAAAACAACCAGAGTTGACCAAAATGCTGCACAAATTAAAGTGGACTGCACAACAGTGGCAAACTAAATAACATCAGTACAAAAAAAGGCACAATAACAACAATAAATGGCAATGGAAAAATACAAGGCAATACCATGTCTGTACACAAATCTAAAACAGAAAGCAGCTTGTGAGATTTATTTATAAAAAAATAAAACATTATAAAATATTAAAACCACTAAGAGCACCCGAAGGCCATTGAAAACATGTGTGTCTTGAGTTTTGTCTTAAAAGTGTCAGTGGCTGGGGAGCTGCCCCACCACAAAGGCAGTAGTAATGAATTTGTGCATACAGTGTTGAAAATGAATAACCTGAGTATGATGTTAATCTTAACAAAATGTAATAAGGAATAGAGTAAATGTATATGCAGCTGTGACTGATGTGGAGGTAGAGCAGGTCGTCCATTAAACGGAAGTTGGGGGTTCGATCCCCGGTTCCTCCATATTTCAAAGTATCCTTGGACAACATACTGAACCCCAAATTGCTCCTGATGGCTGTGCCAGGGGTGTGTGAATGCATATGATTGTTCAACTGAGTCATCTTGGTCTCATTTCGAAGTCGTTGAATACCGGTGCTTGGTCAGTGACTTCAAGCATCAGACACAGACGAAAATAGCTGTTCTTTCTCATCCGCCAGCTGCTCTTTAGTGGTCATTCGCGGCATCGGGGGAAACACGGTGGGACAACAATGTAAGTCAAGGAGGTGCAAGTCTGAGTAGGGTGGGTAGGAGGGGTGGTGGATGGATCCAACAACCACTGTCTTGTACCTGGGAGGGGTGGTGGATGGATCCAACAACCACCGTCTTGTACCTGGGAGGGGTGGTGGACGGATCCAACAACCACCGACTTTCACTTGGGAGGCCAGTGTTCGCTTGCAGTAGAATTGTAGAGCCAAACCCTGTTCTTTTTTCCTAAACCCAACCACATTCGCTTGGTGATGCACCGACATTTAAAAAGAGACTCTATGCAAACTGTACATTTCCTGGTTGAAGATGACATGACATCCCTGAACGTCAACAACCAATGCATCCAGGGTACCTTGCACGTCATATCTCAACCCACCTCCCTCTTGGAAGAAGCTCCGACATGGTGATGCGCTGGGCAGTTTTCTCCACCCTCTGTAGAGCCTCACTTTTACATGAGGCCCTGCATGTGCACTGCTTTCTCTGTGGCTCTCTTTCTGGCTCTCACTGGTAGGGGTTTTCTCCCTATGTGGGTTGCCTAAAGTAAAACAAACTCATCAAGGATCAGATTTCATGTTGCAGAATTTTTGCACAAGTGATGAAACAACTTGACATTACTCACTGCTGTTCAGGCATGTATCACCCACAGAGTCATGGGGTGATTGAACATTTTTTATCAGACTCTAAAGTCTTTGCCTTGGATTTACTATCTGGAGTTTAACAAACATTAGAATGAGGGGGTCCATCTCCTTTTCCCTGCTTGCTAGGTGGTTCGGACCTCTCAAAGCCTCAGTCGGGCCGAGCTGGTGTTTGTGCATACTGTGTGAGGCCCTTTCAAACTTTTGTAAGAAAAATGGCTGGCTGAGTCAAAACGTAAAATTTGGATGTCATATGGGCCATAATTCCAATTTTAAACATCACTGTGTGTGTGAATTGGCCAAGTAAGTAATGTCAATGAAGACATGGTTTTGGATGCAAAAAAATAGAAATTTCAGGAGTCTTGGTGTTATTGCCTCCTCCTGGTTCTACTCTGCAGGCACGTTACAGCGGTTACTGTGTGGTTCAAGAAAAGCGATTGAACGAGACCACATAGTCGCCACTAAAGAATGCTGTATCGTATTAACATGCTGAAACCCTGGATAGATAATCTGCCCCGCTGTCTTCTGTAAGGGAAGAGGGCAAACTGTTTTGGCCCTGTCCAGTGCTGATCCCACTCAGACACAGGCTGCTTCAGCATTGTCTGATGTTGATCTGGTTGAGGATGCTTTTGGTCTGTCCAGTGCTAAGAATGTTTGAAACACTGGAGAAACTTCTTGTCAAGTGTTTCCCACCTTTAATTCACTACCAGTGTAGAATGATGTGTGTTTAAGTGAATCTCACAAATCTCTATTTTCAGATGTGCCGACTCCTACTATATCTCAGTGCTTTGTTAATACAGTCTTATTGGCAGTATCAGGCTGCAAAGCTGAACTGGACAGTAGTGTTTGGGAGGTTACAAGATGCAAATCCCACACTGAACCTTGCAAAGTAAGAGTTTGGCCAGGCAACAGTGATGTACCTGGGCAAAGATGTAGGTCAGGGGGTGCCAGTGCACCAGGTTGAAGTTATCGCATCTGTCCCTGCTCATGTTTATTGATGTGAGCTACATCGTTGTTTTGGTTATGGCAGGTTATAAAAGAAGTTTTTGTTAAAACTTTTCAAACTTTATCAATTTATTGATCCCCAAAACATGTTTTTCACTGGTCTCAGAGTTGCAAATGTGCTTTTTAGAGTGTAGAAGTTTTGTTAACTATGGCTCCAATGCTTGCTGCACCTCTTTTTAACAGCCCATTCAAACTTTCTGTTGATGCCAGTGATGCAGGAGCAGGTACTGTCCTACTTCAGGAAGGAGATGATGGTGCAGATCATCTGGTTTCGTAGTCCTCAAAGAAATTTAACCATCATCAATGGGTGTTTTCCAAATGAGGCTCTTGCTGTTGTTTTGTGCCTCAAACAAATGGAAGTTTATGGCGGCTCTGCAGTGTGCCTAAAGTTGCTAATACTGACAGCAATCCCCTTGTGTTCATTAACGACATGCAGAACTCAAACCAAAGACTTGGGCGCTGGGCACTCTTCATTTAAACCTTCAACATGGGGGAGAGGCAAGTCAGGGGTAGAGAAAATGTTGTGGCTTACATGTTCTTGCATTGTTAGAATTTTGATTTGTGAATAAAAATCCATTACACTCCTGTTATTCAGGAATCTTAGTGTGGGGGTGTTGCGTGTGGTCCTGCATGTGCAGTATTGCACAGCGCTTGTGGGTGTGTTTTGTTTTCTCTGTCTCTCTCGCTCTGGCTCCCCTCTATCCGTCTTCCTCTGTGGGAGTGGAGCACCTGAAAGCAATTAAACATCAAGAGAGAAAAAGAGGGACCCGAGGAGCTGAGTGTGGGAGAAACACACACCCGACAGCCGACAGCACAGCTTGGGGACTTTTTCCTCCTTTTTTCCCCCTCCCCAATTGTTTTTCCCTGGCTTGGGTTAGAATGTGGAGTTTTGTTTTAGTTTTTTATTTTAGTTTGGGCTGGAGATCACTGGTTGGTCAGTTATCTGGTTTTGGTTTGATTTATTTAAGACTTACTTTTAGGAAGTTTAGGGAGATGAGCTGGGTGCAACAGCCCACTGGGTGGCTGGCTCAGTGACTTGAATATCTTTTGTTCCTTCTGGCCAGAGTCTCCAGCTCTGTTTTTTTCTTTTCTTTAGAACCTTTAACATGCCTTTTTTCCCCTTGAGAACAATGCTCGTTGATTTCTTTGTAACTGGTTTTGGCATCATTTTATATGTTTCAGTCTCCAGCAGAGCATGCAGTTATTTAGCAAGCCTGTAACACTTAGGCTTGGGGGCGGTGCAACTGTCATATCAGACAGTGATACACAGTGTTCATTTTGACAGCTATTTTAGATTTAGTTTTAGTCTTGAGATGAAACTGCTTATTAGTTATAGTCACATTTTAGTCATTTTTATCCTTCATAGTTTTAGTCGTTGAAAATTTAAAACATTTTACTCGATGAAAATTCATGGCATTTTAGTCAATGTTTTGTCATTATATGTTTTTTATCTTTAAACTAATCCAGTTAGGCTGACTCATGTATCAAAAATTAGAATCAAGATGGCATGTTGTATAAAAATTTCAGTTACAAATAATTTCTACACACGTACAAACTGTAATTTCTCCAGCAGTGTTTGACAGTTTAAAGGGTGATTTACTAGCACACACATACTCAACATCATTTAAAAAGTTCAACATCTCTCTATTTATGCTCTCAATAACCTTGACACCACAAATAACTAATCTGAGACAACCATTGAAGTCTGAATTCTTTTTATCTGCAACATGTTATTCTGGAGGTTTAAACTTTTGTCCTCTCACAGAGTTGGTGATTAAAACTAAGCTTTGAGCTGTCAGAGAAAACTCTGCTGAGTTCAGACTGTTTACTTACAGCACAGCTACGCTCACAGATAACTGGGCCTCCTACCTGCCTGTCAAACCGCATCAACCCATAAACCTTCCCGAGTCCAAACTGAGTGGAGCTAACTGGTAACAGCCACTGCTGCAACTAACAAACTCTACAAATCTATTCAGCAGCTCCACCATCCACAGTAAGACATACGGCTGCTTATTTATTGCTGAATTACAGCTCATAACTCGCACTAATGGCTGATGCTGCTCCAGTGTGAGTGTATTTGTTACATCCTGGCGACTCTTGTTTGCCAGCCTGTCGTTCATGCCATATTTGAAGGCAATTGCAAGCAAGACTGTTCTCGGCTTTCAATGTCCGATAGTCCACCACGAACGTTTTCGTCATGTCTCGTCTTGTCGACTAAAATGAAGCACAGATTTCATCTTATTTTTTATAATCAAGGTCTATTTTAGCTCGTCATCATCACATTTTCATCATAGGAAAAAGGTCATTGACAGAAAAATTTCATCATAGTTTTCGTCAATGAAATTAATACTGGTGATACAGATACATCGCAGAGTATCCTGGGGTACATGTTGAACCTCCTCAGCCCGTGGAGGATAAATTCTAGTAAACTACATGATGCTGTTGGAGTATGCAGCCCTGAGTGGCTTCAGTGTTGAGAGTCAGGATGGAGGATGTGGTGGTGCCTATCCTCACAGCCTGGGGTCTGCACATCAGGAAGTTCAGGATCCAATCTCAGTGGGTGATGTTTAGTCCCAAGCATCTAAGCTTGATGACAAGTGTGGGGAGGATACAATGGTGTTGAATGCTGAACTCTGTCTATGGACAGCATTCTCAGGTACGTGTTCTTCTGGTTCAGGTGGGTGAGGGCAGTGTGGATGGCTAGGGTGATGGCATCGTCCGTAGATCTTTTTGGCCTGTATGCAAACTGAAGTGGGTCCAATGAGTCAGGGAGGTGATGAAGGATTTGGCTAAGCACTTTATGATGGTGGAGGTGAGTGCAACTGTATGGTAGCTGTTCAGGGAGAGGGCTTTGGTCTTTTTGGGTACAGGGACAATGGTCATCTTCTTGACAGCCCACAACGTTGAAAATGTATGTGTAGACATCAGACAGTTGATCTGCACACATTGAAAGCTCAGCGAGGGATGCCATCAGGTCCAGGTGCCTTTTGGGGGTTAATCCTTTTCAAAGACTTGCACACATCTGCCCTAGATTTTGCCACTGGGCAGTTGTCCTGGGCCTTTTGTACTTCTTCAGCTGGGGAGTTGTTTCCACAGCCTGCATAGAAGGTGTTCAGTTTGACAGAAATTACGTGTTTTCAGGGGAAAAAATGTCACTCAATACTCTCCTGTTATGCGCCGCACCTGGAAAATTTTGTTATGTCACACAAACCATCATATTTTTTCGCGAACCATGATCGGGTAATCACACTGGTTTGGTCTGTAAGAGTAACTTTAGACCGCTTGAAATGGCTTTGTTTAATTATTATTGTGAATTCAGCTATGTTGTAGGAAATATGGAGGGTATAAATAAAAGGTTGTAGCTTCTTTGTTTGGTTAAATGACCACACTCTTTCTTGCTCTTTTCAGTAGAAGTAGGTTGAATAATCTCTTCCACTTCAATTAACTCACTGATTTCATGAAATCTCTCCACTATTAAAATGCAAAAGGATACAAAGCAGCACAACTCCAGATACAAAACAAACAAATGTCAGAGGGATATATGGGCTTTACTGATCAGGATGATGTAATGCAACTACACAAGCCTCCAGGAGGATAGTATCTGGTTACCATGGAGACCACTGAAACCTTTTGCAGACGCATAAATAGAAAACATTGCATGGTTCTTTACTTCTTTTGAGCAACAGTCATTAAAAGTGTTGAGCGCCATACCCTAAATCAGGCTTTAGTCTGGAAACCTGGGTGTAGTAACAGGTAATCCCAGCCATGGCTATTCCCCATTATTTGTTGGATGTGGTGAAGAAGTGCTGCCCACCAACAATCTAATGTGCAGAAGTTGTTGATTGTTATTGTATGATTGGGCTTGCTAGAGCAGTGTGTATGTTGCAAAAGAGTTTGAAATAAATCAAGAAAAAGAGCAAGGTTGAGGAGGAGCTCAGGGGCCGTCCTATGCACCCTCTTGCTTCCAACTGATCACTTTGATTAGAGTCAAGGATTCAAAGCTGAACATACATCTCCTCTCTATCTTCTTGGCAGGAAATAAAAAGCAAACATGTTCCTATCATAAATTATGCTGTAACGGAAATGCCCCAAAGTCTGCCTATTTCCCCGCCTCACTAATCACTAGACATGGCACATTTTACCTCTCGTTGCTATTCACACAATAACTAACAGTCAGATTCCTCCCAGAAACACTCCCCTCCATGTGTTCTTCATGTATCTTACTGCATGTTGACCAGGCCATACGTCTCCAGCCCATCTCAGTGGGTTTATTACTGCTCAGTCAGCAGGCAAAACATAACAGTTAGTACTGCAGGGAGCGGCGCAGATGTATGAAAGAATCAACCTCTCCCTAGATCCCATCATTCAGTGAGGATTTCAGTCCTGCTTGCTGAAGGTGGAAGGGCTTTAGCAGCTTCTTCTGACAGGGTTGTGTTCTCCTGACATTGATCCGCCAGCTGTCTGTCACTTTGATTAATTTCTGCCGTTGGAGCCGTTGATTCATTGCACTTTCATCCCTTCATGCATTTCCCCCATTACTGCGTGCTCTCAAAGGTTTGTGCATTAATTGAAAGGGATTAACTGATATACTGCAGATTCTCTGACTGATGTCATTTCATCGCTTGCTCACTTTTTCTCTGCAGCACTCTGTGAAAGAGAAGAGGAGAGGTTTTGCAAGACAAAGCATTTAGAAAAGAATTCTAAGGATATATTTGTGATGCTTCATAGTTGTACAAATCAAACTAATTTGGGTCAGGCACAGTAACACGGAAAGAGTTCGCACCCTGGTTTAATCAAAAAACGACATTTAAGTCCAGTGAAAATCACCCCTGGAGAGCAGCTGGGTCAGTACACAGGCAGCGGAACATAAGATTTTAACAAGCCTATTGCAGATACAGTATGAAAGTCATGCTCACCAGAGGATTTGTTAGGAATGCTGACTTTGTAACATCTAACCTTGAGGAGCTGCTGTGTGTGTAAGTGAGAGAGAACGGCTTGGTATAGGAGCTGTCTTACAGGATTTCCCCCTTCATACTGTGCATTTGATGCCTTCTGTTGTTTCTGAGTTCATCAGCCTTCACCTCACGTACCTCCACAACATCTCCCCACTTCTCATGCGCACTACATAATGTTCAAAATTTCTTTTGAGCCTTTACACATTTTCCCTAATGTCGCAAATGCTCCACTCCGTCGAATGGGATTGCATAATCGTCACATAAAAGTGCTTCCATGTTTAGTGACAACTATCTCTGAGGCTAAATGTATCAGTAGCGTGAAAATGCACTGGAATGAAATGTCACAAAGTATCACATTTTGCTGATGAGTACGATCTCTTTTAGATGACCTCATCAACACCGCATCTACTGAGAAATTTAATTGTGTCAGTAAAGTGCTGCGCTTAACCTTGAGGCACTCCAAGGAGATGACAGAATCCCAAAAATGAACCAGAGTGATGCCAAATACAAAATAACTTGCGCTGTAAAATAATAAAATCCTCATTTCTTCTTGTAAATGTTTTTTGAAGGGTTGCTTTCTCAACCTGAACTGCAAGGCATATTATTTAGACATCTCTTGGCCTGTCTAGGGATGTCATGCAGGGAGGGGGCTTTGTCCAGGTTGTTTCTTAATAGATCTGTCAGGATTTTGTCTTCCTCTAGTTACAGTGCAATGTTCTGTGGGGAAACCTTGGGTCCTGGCATTCATGTGGATGCCACTTGACATTCACCACCGATCCAAACGCCGTTTGCAGGCTTATACCCCTTTTCGACTGTCATGGGATGGCTTGGCTTGGTTTGGTTTGGTTTGGTTTGGTTTGGGCCATCAGCCCAGCACAGCAGGGATTTGCATTTCCATTACAACAGCCATTGCCCACTTGAAGGTGTGTCTTTAACTGATGATATTTAAACGCAGCGAGCTCATGCTTGGATAAAGTTCCTTGTCTACTCCGGAGAAGGTCTATCTCTGGCCCAGCTCAGTGTGGCATGGTGTGTCTAAACTGACAATGGAAATGCAAATCAGTGCGGCATGGCTTGACTCAGCACCACCCAAGTTTACAATGGAAAAGGCCTACAAGTTCATCTCCAAATGGTAACAGCAGTCCCACGCCGCAAATAGTGCTCCCGAATGGTCTGAGGAATGTGAAAGAGTTCAAGGTGCCACCCTTTCCTGACCTGCCGAGACATGGACACAGGACCTTTGGGGATATCATGCAGTGTCTGCTACCATGGCCAGAGTTGTGTGGGTTGTGAGGTGGGGTATCAGCACGTCCCACACATGCTCAGCTGGTTTTAATGTGTGGCTGATCGCTGTATATTCTCAGGATGTTTAAGGATTCATGAAATGCCTCCATAACAAGGTGTCAAAAGTCCATCAAGCTCATGAAAGAAGTTATTGCATGTAATGCAGTACAAGTCTTAACACATAAAGTAACTTTACAGAAGTAACGAGCAGCTCAAGCTTCTTTTTGCTTCACTGCAATATATCTTTAAATCTTTTAGACCGCTCCCTTCTAATTTTGACCTCTACCTTCCTCCAGGTCCAACTGTTTTGAAGTCTTCGCCTTGGATGGAGCCAGCACCAATATTCTTCAATTTTGCACTGCAGCAGAAAGCACTGACTGGCTCCAAGCAATATCTACAAATATCAATGACTTGACACAGGAGAATGTAAGTCCATCTTTAAACATTAGAGCCTTGGATCTCTCAGTGGGTCTTTATTGAAAAAGAAGGTGGAAAGAAAAATTTCACATATTTGTGATCATTTTAAAGATGTGAGTACTTGAATGAACTCTTATGACATCCAGTGACTTCACAGGGGAATCATTTAGGTATAATTACTGGCATTAATGTAGGGGATATTTTATGTAAGGTTTTCCAGTTTTTTACCCTGCTCATAGGGACTGTATGTTATTTATCTGGTGGCTGGGGTGGACTTTATTTTCTTTTCTATCTTGACCCCTCCCTGAAGCTACAAATGTGTTTCCTTGAGCCTCCCTCAGTGACTGGGGGAAAATGCACGACCCCGCCCTCCACCATAAATAAACAGTATTTATTTATATTCACACAAAGTGTAGGTATTGGGGCCAATGCAATGAGCAAAGTGAGTGACAGTTTTCACCAAAACAAACAGCTTTTTTCTTTTTAAGCAAAATGCAAATTCCCCTCAAAAATCACATCATTACATAAGTGTGTGTGTGCACTTCAGCAGAATATGGGTGCATGTCAGCCAGCCGTCATTGGTTCTGTCACACAAAATCAACATAATTTAAAAAGACTACACACCAAACACATGCATTCACAAACACAGACATGCATAAACACAGCGCACACACAGCTGGCATTAGCAACATGTGCATTTAAACACTGCTTTCCCAAATAAACTGTCCACAACAGTGGAAATATCAGTGACTTGGCACAGTGGAACTGGTTAGATTCAATCCAGTCTCACACTGAAGTCATCGAAAAGTGGCGCTTGGTCAGTAACTTCTGGCATTAGACATTGAATTAAGCTTCCCTGTCACATCATCATGATGCACAGCTGAGTGCAGTCATTGTTTAATGGGACCTAGCGGCATCAGGGGGAAACGCGGTGGTCTGTGCAGGGCAGGTGGGAAGGGTGGTGGATGGGTCCAGCAATGACCGATTTATACCTGTGAGGCCGGTGTCTGCTGCCCATGTGATTGTAAAGCTGTGAAAAAGTCGCTGTTTTTTTTTTCTAAACCCAACCAATTTGTGTTGGCTAAATGTAATCAAATGCATTTGTTTTTTGAGAAAAAACCTCCCATCAATTGGCGGTGCTGTACTGACTTAGTGCATTTGTTTTGAAGGAGACTATATGCTGTATATTTCCATCAAAAACCATGTATTTTGAAAACAGACAATGCAGGTTGAAATGACACGGCGTCCCAAAATGTCAACAACCAGCGCACCCAGGGCACCTTTCACGTCATATCTTGACATGGAAAATCCATGACCAAATGTCGATATGTGACTTGGTTCGAGTGAGAATGTGTTGATAGATTTTAAAAACATACCCTTTGACAGGGCTGCACAATTAATCAGATATTAATCACGATAATGATTTTGGTGTCCCACAGTGAAATGAATGTAATCGGCTTTGATATTGACGTTTGAAATTCATTCTCTGCTCACAAAAAAGCACCGCTGCATATCAAATCAAGCGCTCCCTAAACTCACAGCTCCTTTGTCTGCAAAAATGATGAATAATAGTGATAAATAACTGTGATATCAATAATGATCAAATTAATTGTCATTTTCACTTTGGCCATAATTGTGCGGCCCTACCCTTTTGATGTTAAGAGTTAAAAAAAATAAGTCCTTGAGTTCAAAATAACCTTGTTTTTTTTTGCTATTGTTAGTATGCAGCAGCACAGAATGACATGTTTTTCAAAGGATCTGGTCAGTGTAATAGTTTATTTTTAGCAAAATGTTAATTGAGACGTAGAATGAAGGGATTTGATGACTGAAGCCTTTGATGTGCATGAGAGGTTCAAGGAACATCAGAAATTTTTTACAGTCTGTGGCTGTGATAAATGGTGTCATTTTGGCGATTTTAAAGAAAACATGCTTTTCAAACCCACCAGCAGGATTTCTCTCAAGTGGTTAAAAAATATTTGACATGTCTCCCCTGTTTTGCACCACCTCCTCCACCCTTATAGATAACAAGCAGTCCCTTAGAGCATCCAGTATATTATGAGAGATTGTATTTTTGTGGTCATTTTAGTTCCCACAATGAATTGATTATAAGTTTAAGGAATTACAAATTTCAGTCAGTGATAATTTTACCCCCTTGTGGTCTTTTAAAGTTGATTACATCATCTTAATAAAGAAAACAGACAAACATGTAACAAGTATGTTGTGCCCATACAGTAGTTGTTGCATGTGTTTCCCATGTTTGATTTTTCACAGCCACACAGACTACAGTGCAGCATGGTTTAATACAGCCTTCCTGACGAGCACTCGTTGAGTCACAGTGGCACCTCTCCCCCTCTGCTGACAAAAAAAGAGCCTCTCTCATACCTAATTAATGACTGCAAAGTAGTCATTCGGCATGTGCACTTCTCTCTCTCATTTCCTCCTATTTCACTTTGATTATTGCACTGATGATGTGATGCATTTTTGGTAAGGATGCAGACGTACTGTATGCCCGTGATCGTCGATTGCACAGCTGCCTTTTTTAAAAAGTGTGATTAATTCATGCCTGCATCACCTAATTATGGACGTTGGAGTGTGATTGCTAAATGGCCAATCAGGATGTAATTGTGTGCCTGCTTTGGGAGAGAGCGGAACTTTTGTTTTAATGACCTACAACCTTTAAATAGACTGTGTGACACCCTTGGGGTCCCTCGTGTTTTTAATGTGGATGACTGTCATCTGGCAGGGTGGAGCACTACTTGATGCCGTTTGATGTTCCTTCACAGACACATTAAAACAGAAAGAACTGGGCAGCTTGTTAGTGTCTAATTACGTAAGGATTTCAGGTGATGATTTACCTTCAGTTTGTAACTGAGGCGAGGCGAGACAGGAGCGCAGGAGATCATGCTGAGTGTGATATGCTGACACATCAGGGGTCCATTCAGTCTGAAAATGTTCTGCAATGGTTTGCAACATTTTTCATCATCGTCACCTCCAAGACACACAATGAGATACACAAGCGGTAAATGTTGTCTCTGAGACTCTATACTTTCCTGGAGCCTCAAGCTGGTTTTCACATTACATGTTTATGTGTGACATCCTGGGATTGAATTAAACATGACACTGCCAAACCATCTCCCAAACTTTTTGGTTTTCTGTTGACTGTAAAACTTCAAATGGAGAAAAAATAACTTCTATCATAAACATTTATGACATATTGTGTTATACTGTATATGTGTTTAGCTATTATTTGTGCATCACTTATGGTAAAATTCTGATTGATCTGGCACCTGAGTCCAAACAGGCCCCTCAGGCTAGTCAGGCTAGTTTGGGTCTTTTAACTATTCCAGAGTCCAGGTTAAAAACAGAGGGTGATCGAGCCTTTGCAGTATTCTGGCTCCTCAGCTCTGGAACAACATTCCACTGAGCATCACGTCAACTGACTCTGTTATTGCTTGTAAATCCTGCTCAAAACGTACTTTTGCAGGAAGATTTTTCCTAAGAGCAGATAGATGACAAAGCTGTGTTCTCTGGCTCCACTGTTAAAAAATAAATAAATAAATAAATAAATTAAAAAAAAAAAAAAAAAAAAAAAAAAAAAATATATATATATATATATATATATATATATATATATATATATATATGTATATGTATATGTATATATATATATATATATATATATGTATATGTATATATATATATATATATATATATATATATGTATATAGATATATATATGTATGTGTGTGTGTGTGTGTGTGTGTGTATATATATATATATATATATATATATATATATGTGTGTATGTATGCATGTATGTATATCTTGGTTATTTTATTTTACTTTATTTTTTTTTTTCATTGAGTTATCTTTCTTGTGTGTGTATGAATTTACATAATGTGTGTGTTTGCTTACATATGTATGTGTTTATGTTTATGTAGTATGTTTATATGTTGTTGCGGAATTGATCAATACAGCATATGATTAATAATAATGACAATAATAATAATAGTAATGATAATGAATGAAATACATTTTATTACTTGAGACTGAATGAATTATTACATTTGATCCAAATAATATTAGCTATTATATTTGAAGTGTTTGAACATTCTCTGGTGTAGCATTTGGTGTAGCACAAAATTTCATATGTAGATGAACTATAATATTGATTGCCTTGCTGAACTCAAATGGTGAGCAGAGCTAAACTCATTGGCTATATGAATTCATAGATGTATGAATATTTGAAAGAAAAAAAATAAAGAACACTTTAATCAGTTTCTGTTATGTTTCTTAAGCCCCTTTTACACTGCCAGATTTTCAGCGAATGTTGGGCCGTTTTGCCGGCAAGCTGCGAGCGTTTAGACACACAGAGCCGGATTGGCGAGTTGATCCGAGGTGCCCAATTTTCCGCCTTGTAGGGTAGACATATTGGAGGAACCTTTTTGGTTTTAACAGAACGAGGCGGCCTTCCGCCACGGGAGGGGCTGTTGATGACTTGTGGGAGGAGTTGTTGATGACGTCGCACGTGCGACCCACTGGCGGTGGATAAAGAGGAAACAGCTAAAAGCAGGAATTAGCGAGCAGCTAGTAGCAAGAGGGAAACGCAAACCTGACACTGTAAAGATGAGCAACTGGGGAGACAAAGCATTACAAGCCCTCCTTGCCCTCGCAAACAAAGACGCCATTAACCCTCAAATGATGGGGACGGTGAAGAACAGGCCAACTTATGAGAGAATCGCATCCTCCCACGTGACTGTTTACGTCACACGCTGAGCTACACGTTATGTTACTTGCTCACGTCTCCCATTGCCCCGAAAAAGGCGCATTCTGTATGAACAAAAGTAGACAGGCAGCATTTTGCCGCACTCCCCCATTTTGTTTTTATATTTGCAGCAAAACAGTATAAATGGGTGTGATGATGTGTGTTATCACCATGTAATGACTATCTCAACAATTTTGATTCCCGGGTGTTTTAAGGGGTCAGGATATTTTTATCTAATATATTTAACAGAGCTGTGTAATTGTGTATGCCACTGACTATTATCTTTATTCCTCTTACAGATAAAGATCATCAACAAATACTGCTCCTCAGATGATCAGGTATGCTGACGATGTCCTAACTCAAAATACTGGTTTACAATATCTTTTTGCAACCAGATACATAATTGCAGCACAACACTGCTGGCAGTGCTGGTAGAGATGCAGACAGGATGGCTTAATATTCCGAATATGACGGTGTTCTGAATTTGATACAGGTTGCATACTATTTGAATATTCCAAATTGGGCCTTATTCTGAAGGTAGCATTTCTGATTAGGACATGTGGGATATTCTGGTATTTTTCAGGTCTTAGGAGCTTTTTGGATATGTATACAGCACATTCAGAATACATGTCTTAATTGGGGTCTTTACCCCAATTAGCGGCTCACTGCCTCTTGCCTGTTTACGGTCAGCTCTGTGCATTGTCATGAATGATTTGCACAGACACCAACTCACCATGAGTTTGAAAGGCTAGGGTTGAGATGGATGCCTGACAGAAATGCCCACATTTCTGGTCTGAAGGAGAAACACATCTAGTTTACTTTTAAACATTCTAAAAGACTTTGATATTAACAGGTTTTTGGATATGAGCAGATATTGCAATGCTGGCATTTTCCAAAAGGAATTAATGAATGAGAGACAGAGGGAGGCTGTATTCAGTTGGTTGAACAAGAATGCCATCAGTGAAAAACTTAAAAAAAAATTTTTTTTAAAAATCATATTTTAATGCAAAGAAGCAAAATGGCACAAGCAGCACTAGACGTTCCACTTTTCTATATTTTAAGGTGATAAACGACATGTTAGGGCATATTAATGAGTAGCTGCATGTAAAAAAAGATTGAACATTCATTGTCGTTAGCCTTCTTTTAAAATAAGATTATTTTGTATTTTCAGTATTTTGAGCATGTGAATATAATAAGTGATGCCTCAAAGGTGGTGCTCCATTTGTCTGTCCAGATAAAGAGATTTGGTGGAGATCCCTGTTCAGGCTGCACACTCACAGCCTCACAGCCTTCTTTGCAGGATATGTTATAGAGGTGTACAGAATCACATCATCTGCATACAACTGCAGCTGTCCTGCCAGCTCTAGATTCATCCTTAAACAGCCTGGAAAATTTTTTGGACTCAGTCAGATGACCAGAAGGCAGTCAAGACCAGAATGTAGAAATGGTTGTGTGTCATTCATCACAAGATTTAGTGTAGAGTGCAGCAGATGAAGCAGTACAGTGTATGAAGTATAGATATGCTGCATAGATGAAGGCAGAGAAATATCCCGAGTCATCTGAGGTAGATAAAAGGTAAATTGCTGCATTGCAGCTGTGACTGCAGCCCCACTGCACGGTGGGGTATTTTTTACATGTATCCCATCAAAGATACCTCACTATAGTTTCTTAATCCCTTTGACTGTGCACATTTTGCTTTTCTTGTCTGTTGATTGACCAAGAACAGAGTCTACTGTGTATACTATTTTTTTTAAATCATGAAGTGAACTTGAAACAATGTCATCCTCTACATCTCTGCAGATTGTTCACATGGGCTGGGCATGTGAAAGCCCTGAGGGTAGCGCCGCTTGTAAGACTTCAGCATTCAAGTTCCTGGCACTGAGAGGACCATATTTTTATATCTTCAGAAGTCCCCCGGTAAGTAGTCTTTGTTCATTTTCTGATTTTATAAACTTTTCGTTTCTCATTCATATCTCTATAAAACCCTTGAAAATAATTAGCCTTAATTATGAGCTCATTTGAAATGGTTTTGTCAAAAATCTGAAGCTTATCTCATTAGTTCACATAATTTACACTCAAGCAGGTGCAAATGATTTATTCATACTGTGGATTCAGCTCAGCATAACAATATATTAAGGGCCTTATTGAAAGTGTTTTTGAAGGTAATAAGTGGGATTTTATGCTGCTGCTTATTGATCTGTGATGGTCATGGTCTGTGTTTTTGAAACAAGTTGGCAGCATCTGTAAAATACTGTATGCTTCAGTTATTATTGAATAAGTGAAGACAGGCATGCAGTAACTGGTGATGAATGTATATTTGCTGTGAGAGTGGCTGACTGTTATGTGGCAGTGAAACAAGGACATTATTATACACTATTATTGTTTTAATTTTTACAAAAATATGTCAATGGAATCTGTCAACACGTGTAATAGTGGATGTACTAAATTACCAGTTAAGCAAGATTTGTATTTTGTCTCATCTGAAGTTTAAGTATTAAGGGTCCCAGTGCAATGCAGGTTTGTATTCCAGCTAAACTCTGTACCAGCTGATTTCACTCTAATCCCGATTATCTGTTATTATATATGTTATTTTCAATTATGATTTTGGCTTCCCAGTAATTATGACAACAAGAAAAAAACATCTAAAAGGTTTTTGTGCCGCATTCCTTTATATATTGAGGCACTAGTTTTGTCTTATGTTACTAATCCAGCGCACCCCTTTCCTTAACAGTTGTGCACTCAGTGTTGCCAAGTTTGCCATTTTCTCGCTTGTGTTTAATGACTTTTTTAACTCCAAAACAAGTCGAAACATACGCCAAACATGCACCTAGCAGAGGCAAAGTGCGGCTCGCCACAATCATTCCATTTATCAGCAGTGGGAAGTGTGTTCATGCTTTTCAGATGGGAAGAAGTTTTTTGTAACATAGGTCAACATGTCACAAAAGTGACATGACTCTGTACACTAACTGGCTGCAGGTGTTCTCTGATTGCAGTTCACTCCTAAACGTTAAACTATCCCAACATTTAGATTAGATTAAAGATTAAAGTTTCACTGTTTGTCACACACCTGAATGTGTGAAATTTTTTCTCTGCATTTGACCATCCCCTGAGGGAGCGGTGAGCAGCAGCGGTCAGCAGCAGCGGTGCCGCGCTCGGGAATCATGTGGTGATCTAACCCCCCCAATTTCAACCCCACATGCTGAGTGCCAAGCAGGGTGGCAATGGGTCCCATTTTTATAGTCTTTGGAATGACCTGGCCGGGGATCAAACCCACGACCTCCCAGTCTCAGGGCGGACACTCTACCACTAGGTCACTGAGCTGGTTTTTATTTAGTGGCACAGAATCAGACCACAGCAGCTTGATCAGCTCAGAACAGCCGCAGCAGCTTTCCAGCAACATTGCGTGGCAGCTTGTCACAGGCTGCATTTCGCTGCTGCTTGGTGTGTTTTTATGTTAATGATTTTATTTGTAAAAAGCGACTGGTAACAAATTTGGCAATTTATTCGGACCATCAGGGAAAAAAAATCAAGAAATATATTCAAATATATTATACTGTAATTAACATATCCTCTCTGCCAGTGACATCCCCACATACATCAACTATGGAATAGCCTGCCCTTAAGCCCTGCCAGGACCCCACAATACTATAATGAATATTGAATGCTGAATATTTGATTTATTTATTTATGGACTTACTTATTTTTATTTTATTGGAAATTGGTGATTGGAAATTGCAGATTAAATAGTCAACTGGACCCATTAAGAAGAGCAATGTATTCAGACATTGTTTTGTGAATTTGATAGTACAATTGCTTTATTGAAAGCACAGTAGGATAGTAAGTGGGCAAAAACTGTACATTAGTAGTCGAGGTAGCACGTTGAAAGGCAGATATAGTTAAAGTGTTTATATGTTGTACTGACTTAAAAGTGGGGCGCACTGTTAGGATGACTGACTGACAGAATGACACACTGACAGTTTCCATGATTATGTACAGCATACCATACCATGACTTAGTCATACCAAAAATTAGAAAAAACCCAAAACATTGGGCCACAGGGGGAGCCACAGCGATCGGTCGCATTTTAGCCATTTTTAAGCATTTTTCTGTTGTTATAGCGCCACCCAGTTGCCAATTAGAGTTAAATTTCTCCAGTCAACTTGATGCGTCCTGTTCTACATATCTACCAAGTTTAGTAAAAATAGATATGGCGGTTAGGCCTAGATAAGAAATTAGCTCTCTAGTGCCCCCATTTTGTTTGATGGGGTCAATAATGGAGGGTCCCCTCAGATTATGTGTGGTCATATGCCTACAAAGTTGCGTGGTGATCGGTGAAACCCTTGAGATGTTGTACACCTTTATGTGATGAGCCACGCCCTCCACAATATTCATTGCCTTATAGAAGCTCAGTTTTAGTAAGTTTTCCAACTTTTGCCAAGAGGGAACTTTAGATATTGGTTCCTAGATTATGTTCACAGATTTTCATGCAGATCGGTCAAACTTCCTAGGAAGAGATTGATTTTAAGTGTTTTTAAACAAATTCAAAATGGTGGAAAATCTATATAACCGGAAGTTATGGGTTCTTGAGGCAAATATGTTCCTCATGAGGAGAGGCATCTCTGTGCAAAGTTTCATGTCTCTACGACATACAGGACATGAGATATGCCCATTCAAAGTTTGCAATTTCAATTGGTTGCTGTAGCGCCCCCCTTTGACCAGTTGATGTAATAATGCTTCATTTGCATCCTCCCATGACCCTCTACCACTGTGCCAAATTTTACATGGATTGACCAAGTCAGTGAGGAGAAAAACGTGGAACAGACACACAGACATACTGTACACACCCACAGACAGAGTTTTCGTCATTATATAATAAGATAGTAAGATTATGTCGATATAGATTGATATACGTCGTTTACAGTTAACAGATGTCCCAACAAGAACAATTGGTAATAAATTAATTTAAGTGACAGTAACCGCAAAATGTTCACATTGTCCTTATTTGGTTGGCTTTTTTACTTTGTATAAACCCTATCAAATTCTGTATGTCACCTTGTTTTGCTTCTTGTGTATATGTATTTTTACTCCCGTAAAGTCACCACTGTTTCAAATTGCATACACTTAGTAAGGTAATGCTGCTCAGAGTAATTGCAATCTAGGACTCATCTGCCAACAGTGCAGGTTCTTTCCTTCTTCTCTTGTGCTGTTTATATTTATATATTATTAATAGTATTTAGTTGTATCTTTTCTTTTTTTTCCTTTTTTGATTTTTTAATTGAA
Organism: Epinephelus awoara; assembly: GCA_035609425.1. Lineage (NCBI taxonomy): Eukaryota > Metazoa > Chordata > Actinopteri > Perciformes > Serranidae > Epinephelus > Epinephelus awoara. The sequence goes on from CM069309.1 coordinate 31,078,250, forward strand.
TCATAGCACTTTTTTTTCAATAAATGCTTGATGATTCCAAAATCAGTGAGTAATCACGTTAAATAATTGTGATCCCAATATTGACCAATATAGCTGTGGTTATGATTCTTCCCATAATTGAGTAGCCCTACTTTTTTATGTTACCTGATCCTACTGATAGTTTCAGCCAGTTACTGTTTTGGATTGCAAATGCACTCTGTCCTTGCTGACATTCCAAACAGTGTTCCCTACTGTGATAATGGTGACAATGGTGGCACTGTAGGTGCAAGATGTATCTCATCATCAAAGTTACCAGTTACAGAAATGAATGCCCTCAAGGTTTTTATAGCCTCAATAATTAAACATTTTAACAACACATGCATAATACATTTAATGAGTTTTCATAACAAGCATAATGAGGTTTTGCATGCTGATGTCAGTGCTTATATTTTAGACTGCAGCCTATGATTGGCAGTATTAAATATCCAGTATTCGTTGTCTTCACATTGGACCAGATTTGGCCAGAAACATATTCAGTGAGGACCTCACGATTTGTACTCTTTCCAGGGGTGGAAAAGCCTCTAAGCCTGTGGGTTTTGTACAATAAGATACTTAATATCTCCACTGATACCCGACTTTAATTAAATCCTTTTAAAGTTAGCTTGTCAGAAGACCTCTGATACACAGTATATTACCTAAATTAAATCTATTCTGCATTGTTAACACTCAACAGATCGAATGTGCAGTGAAACTAAAACTTGATTTCTAAAATGTTTTCTATCCACAAGTGGCCTGAGAGAAATCCAAAGTGGCCGACACTAGCCATGAGATGATATTCAATGCAGGTCCAGTATCAGCTTAAAATGTTTCCGCCAGACTGCCAGGGCCAGTGAAAAGAGGAATGTGGCCTTTTGTGCTGTGTTTGTTTGCGATATGACATAAGCTCTGTTCTCCCATCAGTATAAAAACCACTGTAGTCCAAAATGTGCCTCTTTCATCTTCCTAGTTCATTTGGCAAGTGTTTCCGCAGGTTAATCATGGTTACTCTCTGGACGCTGTGATTAACAGTGCCAAGGTGAGGTGTGCACATTATGAGTTGTTGAGTCTCTGTTGGCCTGTCCTGGCTCCTGTTTGGAGAGCTTTCGTCATACTTTAACACTGTTTGACAAGCTGCTGTGGCTCACCTTTTCTGTTTTGAAGGTTCCAAGCAGACTTTAGTGTGACTGTTTTCGCTTCTAAATCTGAGCAGGTTTTCAATCATATTCTAAGCTGCTGTTTTGATCCTAAAACTATCTGTACGGGTTTGCTTGCAGCCACTAACCACAAGCGTTCTTTAGTTTAATAGGATGTGTGTTTGGCCCACTGACGCAGCAGCTACAGCCCATGCACTCAAAGATGTGGTAAAGTTGAGCGCGGTGTATCTAATGGACTTAGCAGCTGAATGTTTCCATTCATTCTTCCAGCATTGGCTCTGAAAAAACCATATCGGCTGATCCCCATTCTATTGTTATTGGTATCTCTTCTTTGGTAGCAATATCATAATGTTTTAAGTAATACCCAGCCATACCTTTAACCTGTAACATTTAAAGGATCTTTTCTCGGAAGAGGGACCTCTCACCTTGTGGCCATGGTGATAGTGGGTGCCCCTGAAAGCTGAAATTTAGTATCTCAAGGATATGATGCTGCTTCCACTGCAGCATTTCCTTTGACCCTCTACTTAAATCAGGAAAGCAGACAAGGTTGATTGGTCCATAAAGATTTCATGACCCTCATAATGTGGGATTAGAGCCAAATAAGCCTATTGCCCAAAATGCCCCTTTCCCCTTCAACCTCTTCTACTCTAGCCTCCCTACCATAGACCACTTTTTGTCTTTTTAGGGGGGACAGGTGATCATTTGGGGGACATAGCAGGTCAACAATATATGCCACATAGAAGTGTTATACATAACTTGAAAGCATGGAACCTGAGGATTAATTTGGGTTACAGCTCAGCATGGTGTGTCATGTGTAATAAACATTGTGTTTGTTTTTTAAAGAATAGACCCAGAATAAAAACACCCAGTCCCTCTTACTAGCCCAGTGTGGCTACAAATTTTGACAAATAGACACCTGGTCTGGTTGCGAAGTAGTTCATATTTAAGTTCTTTGGATGTATAAACCAGGTTGTTGGCTACCTCAAATTATGTGTTTGTTCCTTGATTACCCTGTAAGTTATTCATATTTCTTTAGTCCATAAGGGTCCTCGGATCAAAAGAATCAAAAGGGTTTTTCATAGAAATTAATCAAAGTTGTGAGTATTGTTTTAACAGGATAAATGCTGTAACTCTATCGCTGTCTCTCTGATGAACGGTCTGTCAGAGCTAGATCAAATTAATGATTCATAATTTACATATTATGTGAAGCCTAAAAACAAGTTATATTCATACTGGTTTAAATCAATTATTTGATTGTATTTCCCATTTTGATAAGCAACAGTTTTGTGTGAAAGGAATTAAAGGCCTGTCCCATATAGACGCTTGTCTAAAGTGTAGGTCTGTTGATATCAGTGATTTAAGCAAATAATAGCCGGGGCTATTAATTTAAGTTTTACAGTGTGTCTCATAAGTTGTTGCATCAATTTTTGAGTTGGTACCATTTGTTACACAGATTTAGTGCTGAATTTAAGAATTTACTACTCAAGAATTGATGGTCAAAAATCCTTCCATATTACCACATTAAGAAACTAAGACCTTGAGGATCACCACAGAAAAACCCATGCTGTGATTTAGTTTTCAGAAACTTAAGACCTTGGAGATTTCTGCAAGAATTGCATTTTTTCAATTGGATGTCTTATTGTCAATGTACCAATGAAAGCCACCCGTCCTTTGAATCCTCAAGATCTCTAGTTTTGTGCTTGTGTGGCATGAGGATGTGATTATCCTAGAGGTCAATATAGATCATTTTATAGTGAGGTCAAGGTTCAAAAAGTGATCTCACCACAATAAATTGCCTAGGGGCTACTAAAACTGGGCTCATTGAATCCACAACCCCTTAGCTTTCCAGTCATACCCAATTTATGCTATTCCCAGACTGTTTATGGACCCCAGTATGCAGAAATATTCAAATACAATATAGAACCCTATTTTAATGTAGATATCTTGGGTTGAGACTTCAAGGGACCCCTGTGAAAATGATGATGTTTGTTTTTCCTTTACTAGTATTTAGCTTAACTTTGAAGCATCACTCAAGGGCCCATTTATACTCCCTTTATGTACGAAAATAAATACATCCATCTCAGATGTAAACATCACTGCCCTGATACTTCCATGCATTCTCAATGATGGCATAGGTACAGCTACTAAATGGCACTAGAGGGTGAAGTCAAAAGTTTCAGACAACAACAAAAAAGGCAATGGTGGAGGAGGGCGTTATGATGTAGGCCTACCTTTTAACAAAGGTGTCCAAAGACCAAAATATATATTGCGACATGTGGATGGAGAATTCTTTTCACTATACTACCAATTTGTTCCACTCTGACATTTTTTAAATGCTTTCGTCGTCTCCTACAGTCGCATCTCGCTTGAACTATGCAACCCACGATTTCTGGTGGTACTGCTCCTTTTGTCCCTATTTGTAAGCTTTCAGAAACATGTACAAATACAGATGAAATGAACAAGTTGGCATGACATGGTTGGTACCAGTGGATTCCTTAGGTCTTACAGTTTCATATGATACCAGTATCCTCACTCTAGCTTTAAAATTCAGACCACTACAGCCTCTGAAAGATGGTAATGTCGGCCAAGGATGCTGGCATCAGTGGAGTGGAAGAGGTTTAAGATACATCATAGTCTGGGTTCTGTGACACGGTGCTAAGAGGGTCGCCCAGCTGTTTCTCAGCCAGCAGTCCATTTACTCCAGAGAATTCTGCCAACTCTGCCCTTTGACATCCCAGTGACGCTGTCCTCTTTGAAAGAAATAGAGTCCTTCATCTCACTCAGATAATATGGGTGCTTGAGGTAATTCTTATATCCATGAGTAACGCAGGTGAACATCTATTATGTGTCTGCTTTGGACTGACACATTGAAGTTCAATATTCTCCAACACTGGCTCTCAGATGACTACCCTCTTTCCTGTATAAACTAAGATAGCTGTCAGTATGGCAAATATTGGCCAGTCCCTCTCTACATTTTTGCTGCATGTAAGATTAGAGCTGGGAACTCCAGCTGTTTGTTTCCATGGTAGGGACAAGAGTCTGGCCTTGTTCAAGCAGGGACTCTCAAACTGAGCTTGTTGATACCATCAAACAGGCCTGTGTGGAGGCGGACTCTCTTTTGTTCTGCTAGGGGCATCACCACAGCAAAGAGAAACCCATCAATGTTGGCAATCTTTCAACAGCATTGTGGGTGATGCCTGTGTTTTCTCGTGGGGCTTTAGTGATCAATGTTCTGTAGGAAAGTTTCCAAATGTTGTTGGATTCAAGTGGCTGTTGGCTTAAACATCTTACTAATGTGCATATTTAGCTGTAAGTAATCTGCTTTGATACATATTGCTCTTTCTAAGCCAGCATCGACATCCCTGCAAAGACACTTGTTAACATAAAGGAAGGGCCTTAATGGACCATTATGTGGGACCAAAGTTGTCTAAATGCTGCAGGAAATGTCTCTGATGTCTCCTTTGAGCTGAACATGCCACAGGCAATGACATCGGAGATTTTTACTGATGCAGAGACTTAAGTCTCTGAAGTTGAAGCAAACTAAAAAAAAAATACTTTTTGTGCCTTAAGCTTTAACAAAAAAAGAACATCACTAAAGCCCCAGAGCAGGTAAGAGCATAAGTAAACTGAAAAGAGAGCAGTTGCAGGAATGAAAAGTATTGTTTAACATGACACAGACCAATTAAACAGGAATAACAAATCATGTTGACGAGGTGTTACTGAAAGAAGTCATCAGCCATAATTCTAATGGACTGCATTAAACATCATAGATGAATTGTGGAGTCGTTGAAATGATGCTTCCATGAACTGAAAGCATTATGCAGCTGCTGGGTTGTGAAATGCCAGACCTGTCCTCAGGCTTTTGTTGAAATATGGCAGCAGCCAATATCCCTGAGGTAGAGAGGACCTGAATATGTAGCAGGGTAGCATTAGTGCATGTGCTTTAATGAAACACGCCCCAGAAAATAAAATCTACTGAGAAGTCTCTTGTCTGTCTTGGTTAGTGTGCGTGCTGTGTAAAAAATGTGGTCAGTGTAGCATGCTTCAAACTTTTTAGCATAGTCATTCATTTTAACCCGAGGATATCTGAAGCACCACTCTAATAATTTCCTTACACCATAGCTAGATATGGTTTTCCCTGCTCATGACCTGGGTTTTAAGAGCGTGACTTAGGTAATGTGAAAGCTGTAGTCATCCTTTAAAATCTGCATAACTTAATTTTACATGCAACATTTGCCAAAGATTAAAAAACTTATTACAGGAGAAGAGAGAATGACATGATGATGGTTAAAATCTGGTAAGTGAGTAACATGAGGAGAAATTTTAAATTGCTATTCATACAGATATATAATGAATGTTCTTAATTTATTTTCAAGTAATGTTCTTGTAGTTTAATTAAAGGAATGCATCACCTCCAAAATTATCATTTGTGTTTTAGTTGCTCACCTCATGTTATATTAAATTGGTGAAGAAAACTGTTTTTCTCACATGCCTCCAATGTCAATGAAGAGTACAAAAGCATAGAGAACTTTTGATCAGTGGTAGTAAATGGGGGCCAGGGTTAAGAACAGCAAAACTATCCTGAAACATCCGTTGACAGACTGTCACTCAATTCATGCAGTATAAGCCAAGTCTTATTTATCTAGTCGTATGCTTAGTGCTTGCCAAACATGTATTTTAACTAAAACCTTACCATTCAAAACACTTTCTCATAAACAGTCTCACCAGATGACTAGTATGTTTGGGCATGCTGGTGCCTTGACCTCTGCTCATGGACTCCATTGATATCTTGCTTGTGAATGGATAAATGAGACTTGGATTATACTGCATGAGTTGTGTGAGAGTCATAGAATGTATACAATATTGGACATAACCACTATGACGTCATCCGTCACCCCTCACCATCTTGCTTCTCTGAAGCCAGAAGTGGGCATTTTTGGATGAGAAGGTAGAGATATCCCGATCGCAAGTTGCTAGCTTAGTTAGCCCAGTACATTTACAACTATAGTTAATTTTGATAATACTAGTAGCATGATATGCTACTTTTCTCTCACGAAAAAAACAAACTTAAAACCATTAAAACAAAATGCACTTACCAGAAAAATTTAACATCTGACTCTAAAGGGTTTTTAGTGCAACCAAACAGTGAGCAGTGTTTAAAGGGGCAAAAAGCGAAATCGTTTCACTGCTAGGTTCGCTGTTGTGTGCTGCCTGTAGACCAAAACAAAGTGTGTCATGAGCCACACCCTAAACAGCCAACTTAGTTTGGCTTAGTTTAGCAGTTAGCAATGTCTTTCACTCACTCAGTCTCTGCTGTGCTTAGCTATTTCTCTGCTTTCCTGATAGCGTTAGCACTAGTCGGCTGCCATGCTAACGTTCCTACTCTTTCCCGTGAGCCCAACTCCGGCTAGCTCCAGCTAGCCCAGCAGCCCGCTACTCACCTAACACAACCGTAACGCCTGAGGCGCTAATAACGCAAGCTCCGGACATTAACCCACGCTACGATTGTATTAAATTTAATTGAATCGGACCGGGGCTAGAGATCAACACAGAGAGAGGGTGTGTGAGGTCATGCTATACTCCAGATGAAATTACACCTCTAGTTCTTCACGTAGCGATTTTTAATTCCTTCAATCTAGAAATGATGAATTTCGCTTATTGCCCCTTTAAGGTTACAAAAACGTTACAAATAACTTTAGTGAACTGAAAAAATTAAAGCTACAGCAATGCCCATTACCTGTGAATCTGGCATTACGCCAAGGTTTCGCTACTGACCAACTTTGTCGCCATGGTAGTGACTTGTCAACGGAAGGCACCCACCTGTCACTCAAAGTGACTGCGCCCTTGATTATGCATGACTTTCAGCCTTAATAAAATGCAAGCAGGTGAGTTATATAAAAATTTAACCCACTGTGCAGTTGTCATGAATGTTGAAACTAGCTATAGAGGCCCAAACCATTTTTTGTACCCGGCAGTAAACATGTTTATTTCTGCAGTAAAGTTGGGCATTTTAACATGTCTATGGGGATTGACTCTTTTTTGGAGCCAGCCTCAAGTGGCCATTTGAGGAAATGCAGTTTATGGCACTTTAGTGACAGCTCCATTTTCAGCACTGGAGGTTGCTTATTGGTGAGTTTGTAAACACATGTTTTGATATGGTTTTGCTGTTGGTAAACGCGGCCATCCTTTACCTCAGTTCATCAAGAATTTTCTCTATTTTTTGGATTCTTGATTTACAGTGGAGGCATGCAAGAAAAACAAATTTTCTTCACAAATTCAAGGTTACGGGGTGATTTACAAATATGATCAGTATTCCTTCAAACGATTTTCAACAGAAGTCACCTCTGTGGAGTTCTTTCATCTGTCTTTCTGAAAATATGAAATGTGTTTCTAGGGTTTAGTCTACTGTAGCTTCTTGGTTAGAAGTTAAAGAACATTATTTTGTGATCATCTTTTAGTTAGCCATAAGACGAAAAACAGCTTGCAGGAAAATTTACCCACGTGGCAGACTGCATTATTACAGTTGTCACTGTAACTTTGAGTCCATGATATCATATCGCAGTATCTTCATATGCTTTCTTCTGTTGTAAATTATATAATTTTAGCTGTTATCTCTGCTATCTAAAATTAGTTCAGTTTCCTCTGTCCTGCTGGTTTCACAGCCGTGTCAGAACTATCTGCATACACTCAACTCACCCACAGACTCACCTCATAGGTCATGGACATATTGACTTGTCAGAACAGGGAAAGCACATGTGTTACTAAAACTGTAACATCAACAATAGCCTGTTCCATTCAAGTGTCCCACTGAGCTGTGACAGAATGACAGTGAGCCAGTACAAAACCAGGACTCTGAAACCGAAGCAGCTGAATGGAATTCACTCAATTTTATTTTTTACACCTACTGTGACAAATGTATTCTGGATTCTTAGTCATTTTTGTCATTACAGATGTGAATGTAATTTTGAGTGATTGGTGGTTTGAATTTGAAATCATACTTCAGAAACCTGGAATTCTTGTTTTACACAGCTCTCTAACGAAAAAACAAGCTGGATTTTTTCGTCTCTGTGAGCTGCTCTTCTGTGCCTGGTTGTTGTGTAACTACAGTAGCACTGTGTGTCTGTACATTTCTGTACATGTTTCACCATTGGGACTCTTTCGTCTTTGTGGATAAGCCAAGCGTTACTGTCTTGATGTAAATTTTCTACCTGTGCAAAGTGCAAAGTGTTCACTAACACTGGCAGTCATCCAGTCATTCACACAACTAAGCTACTGCCTAACTTTCATATCATTTAGTATTTGGATAAGGAGGTGCTGTTAACAAGTGTTTTGATTTGCTGCCTCTTCATCTCTCGCCTCTTTATTTCTTAGATCAATGCAGCTGACTGGGGACAAGCTGAAACAACATATAACCTCTATGAGGTTCTTTTCAAGGTTCACAAGGTACGTTAAGAGCACTGTGCTGTGATGTGCATCAGAGATGTTCAAAATTTGATCACTGCAGCTTTCATCTTACTATAGGTGGATGCCTTTTCTCTTTCTATCTGATAGAGCAGTGTTTCAGGGAGCCTACTAAACAGGGCTCTCTTAACCTGAGGAGATATTCCTGATCTGCAAACCAGGAAATGCACCCTCTCAAAGCTTTACGTTTAACCTGAGAATCAAGGAATTTATTCTCAATCCCACCCCTGAATTAAACTGAAAAAAATTGAAAAGATGGCAAAATCTTCCCCCACATGTAATAATTAAAATTTTGTGTCACAGCTGTGGATGGCAGAGGACTGCTGGCTTCAGGCGCGGCTCTACTTAGGGCTGGAGCATTCGCCCGAGCAGCAGGACAATGAGTCTCTGTGCTTCAGTATTCTGGTCGGCCACGGCCAGAGCCACACCTTCAGGGTAGAGCTGGCCACCGACCTGGCTATCTGGGAGAGGTCCTTCCAAAGAGCTGTCTTCTTGGAGGTGCAGCGAATACGAGTGAGTATTTCCATATATAACATGCAAATGTTTTCTGCTCAGCCCACCTGTTTTAGATGTTGTCGGTTTTTCAAATTTGCTGAATACCACTCGGATTAAAGGAGTTCTCAAAGCAGGAGAGCCTCTCACAACAGCTTTTCCCAACCTCAAAGGCGGACATAAAGCATTTGATGTTTGTTGAAATTAAGACCACAGCACTACTTTGTGTGCTTTGAGCTTGGTTTTAAGAGTCACAGGGTGGATAAATAGCATGAAAAAGTGGCACTATACATTGAGTGGTAGTACAAAGTACACGTTGAACATTATACTTTATTTATTGTTGTGTTGTCAGTATTCCTGTTATTGGGCCCAATCCTGCGCAAGTCCACAAAGTTTACATGACAATTCAACACACAACAACAGCATTTAAGGGAAACTTTAAATTTTCCAACCTGGACCTTCTGTATTGTTTTTGAAATTAGTTCAGTTTTAAGTGAGATCACTGCAGCAGAAGCAATATAACCCTCACTGGCAATTGTGCACTGTCAATTTTTGTCCACTAAAAGTGGAGGTTTTTGCTACTGACGGGCTCATTTATGCTCAGTGTTAGATATGGATAAGGATGGAGCCTTCTGTCCATAGTCTGCGTTCATTTTGTCTGTTTTTGTGCATGTTTTCTGAAATCTTACGGATATGGATGAAACAGAGCAGTACCACTGGGGTTCATGGAGACAGTGTAGCTAAGTTTAAGCAAGATACAGCCATAGGAGGCGACGAAGAAATTTAAATAGCAGTGGAATGGAATGAATCAGCAGTACAGTGAAAAGAATTCTCTGTCCACATGTTGGGATGCAACGTTACATGGCCGCACAGACCTCCACCGCTTACAATGCTGCCTCCATTTAAAGGTATTATATTACGACCTCCTGCATCATCACCTTGTTTGTTGTTGCGTGAAACCCTTGACACCACCTGCTAGTGCCATCTATTGGCTGTATCTATGCCATCATAAAGGACGCATGGAAGAATGAGTGCAATGACGTTTACAATATTTGAAATGGACATGTCTATTTTTGTGTCTGACAACATTATGAAAAGGACATTACAGAGAAATTAAACCTTTACTGTATCTTTCGTTTATTTTATCTGTCAGTCCCACTCAAGGAGAAGTTTTGTTTTGAAATTCTTGTGAGAGGTGACAGGATAATAACAGTGGAGTTGAGAGAGAGAGAGAGAGAGAGAGAGAGAGAGGTGCAGGAAGAGTTTGTTGTGTTTTCCAATGTCATCATGGCTGAATATTTAGCTGATTTTGACAGTGAGGAAGATTTCAGAATGAGACTTGGTCACACACAGTATAAGCTCATTTATAGTCAACCTTAAATGTGGACACTAACAGAGCCTAACATTCTTCTCAGGTACTCGAGGAGGTTCAGCTGGTCGGCTTTTACTCCAGCAGTGTTTTTCCTGAGTAGATCTTGTAGCCCTGCTGCCCTTCACTTGCTTATACCCACCTATATAGTGAAATTAGTGAAAAGAATTCTCCATCCACATGTGGGGATGTATATTATGGCTGCAGAGACCTCTGCTGTCTACAGCGCTAAGTCCGTTTAAAGGTATAATATTACGACCTTCTGCGGCGTCGCCTTGTTTGATGTTGTGTGAAACTTTTGTCTCTGCACTCTATTGCCATGTTTTGTATCTGTGCCATCATAAAGGACGCATGGGAGTATGAGGGCAGTGGCATTTACTATGTTTGAAATGGATGTATCTCTTGTATTTGTAGGGAGTATAAATGAGCTGTGTAAAACGTAAGTGAAATGTTTGATTTCTCTGTAGGGACCCTTTCCATAACTATGAGCCTGTCAGTGGCAAAAACAAGTGATTTTAGTGGACATAAACTGACAATGCACAATACCTGTAGTGATTACATTGCAGCCTGTTTCAGCACTCTCTCAATACTGCACCAATTTTAAAAACTGTGGTGTCCATCAGTCACTTAAACATAAAAACATTGGAAAATAGGATCCAGGTTCAAATATACCAAAGTTTCCCTTTAACTTAACATGATATTCCTTTCCATGATGTACATTAAATGTACCAATACATACACCATTAGATACAACACAACAAGACTCAGACGAGCTCTGAGAAAATAAGTGATGCTGCAATAATCTGAATTCAAATAATGAAAAAAGACGAAAGCAAAAATTTTACTTTTAATGAAGTCTCTTTTCTAAAGATGCATTTTCAATATTTTATAGACTCACTTTTCTCTTGAGGGAGTGGATTCCATTCATACAGTAGCTGATATATGAGTTAGTTGTTTGTGTGTTCTACTTTTGGTTGATACATCCTGCACTCCTGCTGCAACGCTAGTGAAATAGTTATGTGTGCCAAAATACAACAAGTGGTTATTTTTCTTACAAAATGTATGGGGTGTTCTGACAAAAACAAGTGTTTTTTTTCTATAATTTGCTTTCAACATCAAGCCAAGAATGACTCACCATATGGCAACAACATCTTATTTTAAAAACAACTCTGTGTGTTGGTTTTGTTCTTGAAGAAGAAATTCCAGATACAATGCCATTTGTTAAGACAGATTTAGAGCTAATCATTCTAGCGTACAGCTGGGAAGTTAAAGTCAGAAGTTTTCTTGTTCAGGTGTGCATTTATTCTGAAGCAGCCCAATCATCAGAATAAATGTTGGCATTACGTTTCTGCAAACCATGGAAATGTTATATTTGTACATTTCATATAGAGCAGACATGTTAAAAATTTACACTTCTTTTCAGTTTTTACGTTTATGTTGTGACAACGCTGTGGTTAACGTGTGAAGAGGCTTAGGCACAAAGACCACTTGGTTAGGGTTATAAAAACATGTTTTAGCTTACAGAGGACATTTTATCCTCATTTTCAGGTTCATACTTGTATTTAAAGGGGAACCTCACCCATATTCAAAATTAATATGTTATTCCTATGATCTAAGACAGTCCAAAAACATTGTAAACATGAACAACTCTCCCAAATCCAAAAAGTAAAGTGAGGTAAGGTAAGGTAAGGTAAAACTTTAATGTCCCGTGGGGGCAATTTGGGATACAGACAGTAGTCATAAATAAAACAAAACAGACAGTACAGTACATAACACACAGAATCCAGTATCACTTACTGTCAGGGATAAATCATGGACAATCAGTGGTCACCGCTGGTGAAAAGCGATAGCAGACGGGACAAAGGACGATCTGTAACGCTTAGTGCTACATTTAGGGAGGCAAAATCTCTGCTCTGATGGAAGCATCTGAAACTCAACATGGAGGGGATGTTGAGCGTCTGAGACAATAGACCAAACTTTAGAGGTGACCCTCTCTTTATACAGAACTGGAAAGCTAAAACTCCAATTTGTGATGTCATAGGATATAAAGTCTGGAGCTGCGCCATAGAAAATGAATGGTGAAAGATGTTCTCTGCGACACTGAGAGAACCCAGGGGAATATTCTCAGTATTAAGGGCATATTTTCTGTTTCAGAATGGAGAACACTACAATAGCATAAAGCTCTGCAGAGTATTGAAAAAGAAGCATTGTGTGGTCCACAAAATCAGGCTCCCATTCATTGTCTGTGGAGAAACTCAAGACTTTATACCCTCTGACATCAACTTTCAGACTTACTTTTCTGGTTCCTGGATTTGAGAGAGAGTAGCTCATGTTCACAAATATTGATTAAACTTCTTTGGCCATGGAAATAACATACTGGGATTTTCAATTTACAACTGAGAGAAAGAGCTGTCTGAGATTTCTATTAGAACCTGTTTCCATCCTTCCTTTGCCTGGACACTGTTGAAAAAAGGTTGTTTTCTGGTTAAAGAAAGGCTATACATGCTTAAATGGTAAAAAAAAACACAAAAAAAACCATCATATTCCTCACACAGTCTTTGCCTGAAAACCTGTATTCACCCAGAAACAACTGTGTAGCGCAGGTCTCTTTAAGCCCCTTCCAAAAATGCCCAGTCTGCTCTGATTGGTCAGTGTTTCCTGGAGGATTGCGACACTTTCCACCATGAAACATCACCAATAACAGCTTCTAAACACAACGGGACATGTTCCAGCAGGAATATGATCCAAAACTGAGGAGAAATGAACAATATCTGCCACCAAGTTTACGATTCTCTGACATTAGCATGTAGCTTGATTTAGCATTAATGTAAACACTTGAGGTAGAGTGCCCAGAGCAGATGACTATGTAAAGCTATCCAGCACACTATGAAGTTGTACTGTAGCCAGCGTAGAACATAAGTTGGAAATTGAGTGTTCAGAGTGGTAGGAAACCTGGTTTTGCTGTCAGGGATTAATATGTTCATCTCATTATTTGAAACTTTGGTCACGTTTAATATGAACATCCTTCACTGTAACACTGTAAGATACAAAATATTGAAAACCATCTTACTATATAATAATGAAAACTCTGTCCATGGGTGTGTCTTTTTGTGGACCTGTCTGTTCCATGTTTTTCTCCTCACTGACTCGGTCAATCCATGTGAAATTTGGCACAGTGGTAGAGGGTCATGGGAGGATGTGAATGAAGCAATATTACATCAATTGGCCAAAGGGGGACGCTATAGCAACCGATTGAAATTGCAAACTTTGAATGGGCATATCTCATGCCCCGTATGATAGAGACATGAGACAGAGATGCCTCTCCTCATGAGGAACAAATTTGCCTCAAGAACCCATAACTTCCAGTTATATAGATTTTTCGCCATTTTGAATATTTTGAAAAACACTTCAAATCGATCTCTTCCTAGGAAGTTTCAATGATCTGCATGAAACTGGGTGTACATAATCTAGGGAGCAGTTCCCTCTTGGCAAAAGTTGGAAAACTTACTAAAACTGAGCTTCTATAAGGCAATGAATATTGTGGAGGGCGTGGCTCATCACATAAAGGTGTATAACATCTCAAGGGTTTCACCGATCACCACACAACTTTGTAGGCATATGACCACACATAATCTGAGGGGACCCCTCCATTATTGACCCCATCAAACAAAATGGGGGCGCTAGAGAGCTAATTTCTTATCTAGGCCTAACCGCCATATCGATTTTTACTAAACTTGGTAGATATGTAGAACAGGACGCCTCAAGGTGACTGGAGAAATTTAACTTTAATTGGCAACTGGGTGGCGCTATAACAAGAGAAAAATGCTAAAAAAAAATGTCTAAAATGTGACCGCAATACTATGCAATACTATCAAATTCACAAAAACAATGTTCTTCTTAATGGGTTTAGTTGAGTATTTAATCTGCAATTTCCTATGACCTGTAGCCCTAACACACACACCATGTGAAACTGTACGTGGGCAACTGTGCACTCAGTGTGTATGGACTAGTAATAGATATTTGAAATACTCAGCTTGGTTTCTACAAGGCTAGAGATGTCTGTTGTTGGTGGTCTGTTGCTGTCTTTTGTCACACCATCCACCCCCCTCCTCCTCCTGATGATAAAGTCATACATATAATCAGAACTACGTCACTTTAGAAATGTTAGGATGCATATGAAGCATACAAAATGTAACATATCCCTGGTTTGCAGAAACGTACAGTGCCAATATTTTATTCTGGTGACTGTGCTGTCTGTAAGTAGGTTTGCACACGAGCGGTGAGTCGACATGAGTCACTATGAGCTGCTGTGCGTCAATGCTTCAGGATTCACCACTGTCCTATTTATCCATTGTCTGTATGTCAAAAAAAAAACAAAAAGCTATTTTATCATATTGCCTCTCCGAGTTGACACATCTTGGCTACTATACCAGGGCTGCTCCTACAGAAACACCCACAGGTCATGGCTGCATTGTGGATGCTCATTCTGTTGTGAAATACTGGGAACTTTTAACAATTGAATACCTTTTTCTTTGTGGAATGAACTTCTGGTGATTTTGTTTGACTACTTGTGGATCTATCTCTGATGATGTTTTAAGTTCAGCTCTGCTTGAAAAGTTCTGGCGACATGGGGGGAAGCCCGACACTGCTCATCTGCACACACTGTGATGATGCACAGCTGGTTGAAAAATGTGGAAGTTTCCATTTATATTAATTGTTTTCTGTCTCTGTCAGCAGTGACGTGGTGGCTCACTTTTACACTGTGATCTATATAGTTAGGCTTCAGCTTCTATCTTTATCTTTTTAACCTGTTTTTGCAGCGGAGTGAGTTTGACATCCTGGATGTATCCTTCAAACACACATTGTAGTACGGTCTGTCTGCTTATCTTGAGAGTCGCTGATTTGTTTTTCCAAAAATGTGATAATATTTCAGGGAGTGCAGTAAGTGACAGTGTGGGCTCTATGCCAGCTGTGACAGCTCGATTGACCATCATAAAGGGGTGGGACTCACCAAAGGGTCAATTGACCTATGACTCAGCCACGCCCCCTCCACTCACTCGGACAAACTATGAACATTTAGTGACCGGCGCTATGGCAGGTGTCACAGTACACGGCATTTCGCAGGAGGCAATTGATGATTTTTGGAGACATAACGATCAGATGTCATTGAGAAGTAACCAAAAGGGCCTAAACTACGCATTGGAGGGATTTATTCATCATTTTATTGTTGAGAAGGTCGATGAAAAGCTTAAATTACAGGTCCCAGTGTACACTTGTGAACCGCATCTAGATAGAGGATAAGCATTGTTCCACTGACGTTAAGGTTTGTGGCTCAGAATATGAGAAAAGGATAACGGCCTTTTTACCATTTTTACCAAGAGTGTCTCTCCGTTAGTTTGGTCTCAGAGAAAGCTCATAAAACTGGACGAAACTGACTTTCTGTAATGCATTTCACTGAACGTCCAGGCAGAGAATGTCCGAGTGTATGGGAATGGCTATACGCACTGTGATTGGCTCATCGTGTTTGAGGGCGGGGCTTAGCCATAGGTTATTTGACTGTTGCTGACAATTGGCTCGTGAGATTTGACTTATAAATGTGTCAACTGTGAAAAGGCATGGGGAGTCTAATACTTCCACAACTGTTTTTTGCCACATTTAAGTGTCAAAATATAACTCGGTATTTTCTATTTTTTTTTTATTTTTAATCTTTTTTTGCCAATACAAATACACAGATCAGAACTGTAAGGTCATCACTCAGAGTATATGCACTTTCTCTTCTCATGGGTGCTATTAATGCCCCACTGAAGGCCCCAGGCCTCTTCTCCTGACCCAGCTGACATTGCAGCACCAGAGCCAAGGGTGTTTTCAGTGTTAGAAAGGTGGCTCTTTTTAACCCAGCTAGATTTCCATGGCAAATTATGTTGCATGACTGACCTGGTCCAGAGGAGGTTATGTTCAGAGTTAGGGATTGTAGTTGCCCAAAAAAAAGGACCTTTCACGAAGCAGCTTCATTGTAAATAGCATCACTTTATAGTCATTAATCTATGAGCAGTACAGATTCTCAGATAGGGGAAAATATATATATGTATTTATTTATTATTATTTTTTTTTCAGAAAATCCAAGCATATTCTTGCTCAGATTTTCTCCATCACTGATAGTTTTTATTCTATTTACAAGGTTGTTGTTGCTCTCACTGAACTACTGAATGTAGTTCAGTGAATGTTTGTCGTGTTCTCTGGTCCAAAAGTGGGTTGCTGGTCCAAAAGTGGGTTGCTGGTCCATTCTAAGTGGACCGAAGGTGACTTGCAAAAGAATCAAGTTTGTAATAAACATACATTATTTTGAAGCACAGTGGATTTCTGGCACAGAGCTTTTATTTTGAAGTGTAGTTTCCTGCTGTAGAGTGAGTGATTTAACAGACACTTTGGCCCAATTCCAAACCACTCCCTACCCACTACCACTTCACTACTGAATGTCACTGAAATCAAATTACACTCGCAGCTGCAGAGGGCACTCCTGATTAAGGGGAAGTGTATGAAAGAGAAGCCAAACCATGGGACGCCCTCGCCACTCTACCGGAAGGAGGAAGCAGATGTAACCATGGATACCGACAGACGCTTTGTGAAAGCAAAATAGAGCAAGAGGCTATTAAAAAAACATTTAAATATTAATTAAAATTAGTTAAATTAGAAATAAACTTGAATAAGTCAGATAAGAGTTACAGTGCAGTGTAATCAAAGTAACTAACTAACTAAGTTAGTTCAAATTTTCTAGACACAGTTCATACATTCACAGATGAACTAAAGTAATTAATCTGGGCAATCTTACTTTTGGTGAAGAGACTCAATTTTACGTTGTAGATTGATTAACTGCTTTGTTTTTTCTTCTTTTTCTTCAAATAATTTATATCTATCTATCTATCTATCTATCTATCTATCTATCTATCTATCTATCTATCTATCTATCTATACATACTGTACATCATAGCCTGTGATTCGGTACTGTCATCGCACAGTCTGCATCCATCAAACTTGATGTCATACCAAAGTTTATCAGATCCATGTCGCACAGTGTAGCTTGCACTAAACTTAAAAGATTGCTCAAATCTCACAGTCTATTGGAGGCTTTAGGTATTATACAGATACTAAGTCAATCAATTTCACTTTGATTTGACCAAAGTGATTTTCACAATCATCCGTTTTATGAAAAAATGTGGAAAAATATGGTGTTTTTTTGCTCTACCTTGAGAGATCTGAAAAAGTAAAGCCTTTTTTAGGATTTGTATATAAACATTACAACTCAAGTTATATGATGGCAAACATTACATGACCTTTCAAAAACGGGGATTTCTAATCAGTTTGCATCCTGTTTCAGATGCTTTTAGTTTGTTTTAAAGCTGAGATTTCTTGCCGGTAAAAGTGTTGCTTGCATTCTACACAGTAAGCGTAAAAGAATTTTTAAATAAAATTTCTAATCAGTACTGTCCCTTCTTACCAATTTAATGCTTCATCAGTGAGAAGTGATTGCACGTGACAAAAAGCCTTTTCTGTTGACACATTTCAGGTTCTGTGCTGTTTTAAATTTTTCTTATTAAGAAATTAATTGAATTGAAAATTGAAAGCTAGGCAGCGCTCTGTTTTCCATAAATGTTATTGTTCCTTTAAATGTATTTAGCTCAAGTAACCTAAAGAATTTGTCCTCACATCAATGAGCCATTAAATTGCCTCTTAAGCAAATATGTTTCAAGTGTAAAGGCGATCAGCTCTTGTGGAGAGTGCATTGTTAAGCAGTTCTCAGCAGCACCTGTCTCGTGTCCATCAGGAGGCTCAAACATGAATGCTCACTGGAAAATGTAAGAGTCCAGGCCTGATTTGTCTAATGTTGTCTTCATGTGCGGTTGTGCTCGGATTGCTGTCCAGCACTCGCATACAGGGCCAAACACAGCACTTTGTTCTGCAGTTTAATAAGCCTGCATAGAATTTATGACTGACTGTGTGTGATGTGCTATTACCTGCTATTTTTACTGCCGTGAGTCAGATCGCTCAAATACTCTGATGCTATCAGTACATACTGTGAATACAGCTGGGAAATACCTCCTGCCAATAGTAACAGGTAGAATATGTGTGACTATTTTTTCCTTAAGCCTCCATTATGACTCACCAGGTATTATTCATTTAGGAGCTATGTCAACAC
This sequence comes from Epinephelus awoara, assembly GCA_035609425.1. Taxonomy (NCBI): domain Eukaryota; kingdom Metazoa; phylum Chordata; class Actinopteri; order Perciformes; family Serranidae; genus Epinephelus; species Epinephelus awoara. The sequence goes on from CM069309.1 coordinate 31,096,938, forward strand.
ACAGCAGGAAAGCAGGCAGAAATGATAGCCTGAGGAATTAAATATAAAATCACACTAATGCAATCAATTGTTGATAAAGAAATATCTGCGGGAGTTTGTCTGTGGCTCATTTCGACATTATATATATAAAGATGTTTTAAATGTTATGTAATATTTCTGAAGCATATGAAGAACAATGTGGAGCTCAAGGTGTGAATAGAAATATGTTTGTCACACTGGCAGTAAAGTAAATACAGTTTAAGGACATATAAATTCATTATCCGTAACTGCTTATCCCATTAGCTAACACTGGGCAAGAGGTGGGGTACACCCTGGACAGGTCACCACAGAGTTGACACAGAGACAGACAACCCTACGGGCAATTTAGAGTCACCAGTTAACATAACCTGCATGTCTTTACACTGGGAGGAAGCCGGAGTACTCAGAGAAAACCCTCGCAGGGAGAACATGCAAACCCCACACAGAAGGGCTCCCATACCCTGGGTTCAAACTAGAAACCCTCTCGCTATGAGACAACAATGCTAACCACTGCGCCACCATGCCAACAGGTGAAACAAGTGAAAACCTTATTTAAATGAGTCTCATAACCAGCGTGGTTGTTAAAGAGTAAAGGGTTTTGGCACTCTATGTGTAATGGTGACCTGGTCTCATTCCTAAGTCATCGAATACCAGCGCCTGGGCAATGACTTCGAGCATCAAAAACACAGATGAAAACAGCTGTCCTTTCTCATCCGCATGATAATAACAAACAACGAAATGAAATTTAAGGGGGCAAAAGTCTGAGCAGGGTGGGAGGTTTGGTGAATGAGTCCAACAACCACCGACTTTCACCCAGTAGGGCCAGTGTTCACTTCCCGTATGATTGTAAAGCCAAACCCTATTCCTTTTTCCTAAACCCAACCACATGCATGTGTTGGCCAGATGTAACCATGTGCGTTTGTTGTTGAAGGAAACAAACATTAATCTTCGGTGTTGTACCAACGTAATGCATTTACTTTGAAAGAGACTGTATGCAAACCAACACACCCAGGGTACCCTGTACATTGTATAACAATGTGGAAAGTCCATGACCAAAAGTCAATATGTGACAAAGTCGGAGCGAGAACGTGTTGCTGTTGGACAACAGCGCTCTGAAAATTCTGTAGGTTATTATTGTGAAAAGGCAATGTTTTGAACCTATCCAGTTGCCCAATACATTCTCACTCACAGCTTTTCAAATTCTGGCGCTTGGTCAGTGGCCCTAAGCGTCAGATACTGACATACCATGGCACCCCTCAGCGGTGGTATGATGCATCAATGGCAGAATCTTTTGATGCTTTTCCTGTGTGAAACCAAAAGTCAGTTATTTTAATAACAATGTAATGTGCTAGTACGTGTAGCATACTATGCTCGTGACGTGTGTAGGGCTGTAGTGTCCTGGTCAACTAGTCGATTATTTGGTCGATATGCTCTTGTCATATGCTTTTGTCTTACCAAATTCTCATTGGTCAAATAATCGCTGTTACTTTCATAAGGAGAAAAGTGCTACATCAACAGCTTTCCAGGATTAATCCATTATTTCCTGCGGCGGGAGGGACAGGCTAAGTTACGTGTGAAAATGGTTGGCAGAAAGTTGAACTCGCCCACCCTCACACTCAGCGTCGCGGTGAGGCACACCTTCAGTCAGTTTCTGTAAGCTGAATCCATCTCCCTCAGTGGAAACGAAGCTTTTATTTACTTGTATAAGAACCAATAAATTGTGATGACAGTTAAATAACATTTTAAGTCTTGTGTGTGATCTATCCTTCAGGGATTTATACTTATTTATCCTGGCTTCATATGAGCAGAGGAAATCTCTGCTCGTTGCCAGGCTAATTTATACAATGTAAAATGCCATAGGCTGGCGCTAATAACGTTAGCATGTTGTATTTGTTTGGAAAACGTGTTTAGCATAAGACAGTTGTTTTGTCGGTGAACCTTGTGAGTTGTAATGGAGCCCAAATTAAGTGTCGTTACCTTTGTTAAATGTTGCTGTTGTCCATATGAGAAGAGGAAAACATTGCTAGTAGCTAGGCTAATTTACACAATGTAAAATGCCATAGACTTGTGCTAATAATGTTAGCATGTTGTATTGGTGGGGGAAATGTGTCCAGATAAAGACAAGTGTCAGTTCTGCGATTTATAGTGAAGCCAATTTGTGTACTTGTGTTCGAGATTGTCTCTATTAAGCCATATTTAATGTGTGTTTTGAATCAGCTAAACTTTACAGCACTTAACAGAGTCCTCCACCGCCGACTAGTGTTTTGGAGGTGTGACTGCAGAGTGACACAGACACACCACCGCAGAAGTAAACATGCAGATATATATTTTTTTCACCACGACGAAGATTATGTACGACTTTGGTCGACCAAGATTTTCTTTGGTTGACTACAGCCCTAGACATGTCAGGTGACATTACATCAAGTTGATAACAAATGTACTTATTTCAAGCCAGACCTTGATGTTTTTCTAAATCTAACCACATTAGTTGCACAAACCTAAAAATGAAGATTTTACCAATGTTCTAAGTTTATTTTGGAAGCAAACTTTGGATTTAAGGAGTGGAAACTGTACATTTCCTGTGAAAATGGAAATATATTTTGAAAAGACAAAATGCATGTATCTCTACAAACCACAGTTATGTTACATTTGTGTGTTATTATGTAGCAGATACGCTAGAACTTTGGTAAATGTGTGACAAAGTTGAGGCACAAAAATCACTTGGTTTTGGTTCGGAAAAGATCTTGTTTCAGCAAAAAAACAGTGATATTTCAGTGAAAAACAACCACTTTTTGTGGCACTATCCGTGGTGCATAAAATAACAAAAGGTTGCTAAAAAAACACGTTTGGTGTCTAAAATATTGCAAACACAGCAATGAGTCACCAAAAAACATCTGTTGTTGTGGTGGTACCTCTCCCCTTCACCTCCTGATGACAAAGTCAGCTCAAATCCCATGTCCCTTTAGGAATGCTGTTATGTTGAAATGTATAAATGTAACGTATCTGTGGTTTGCAGATTTGTAGAATGCCAACAATTTCATCTGGTGGCTGCTCTGTTTGAGCACAATTGCAGTAAAAACAGGACCTTTTTTCTAAACACTAGATTCAGTAAGTGCAACTCCAAATAACAGTCAATGACATTTCTAATGAGATTCATCATTACACGTTTTCGACACCTCTTACACTGTCACAGCGGTCAAATAACACAAAAACAAATACATGGATTTTCCTCCCTTTTTTCAACATAATTATGCCACTTAATGCTCATGTGTGTAAATATCCAATCCTTAATGACAACTCAACAAGTTCAAGCTCTGTTATTTACAATGAATACAGAAAACCTCCCAGGCATCAACAAAACCCTACAGACTAATGAAGATGTTTAGCTCGGTTAATTATGTGGTCACCGGACAATCTCCTGAACACAATGCTCCTACAAAGATGATAGAGGCTGTGAATTTGTGAATACACGTGAGATATTATAATAAACAAATTAAAGCTCAGTTTTAAAATGCAATCAACTTTTTATTCAACAATAAAGGATGCAAGAGAGATAACACACCATACAGGACAAGAGAGTGATTGCAACTGCATAATTATTACTTGCATAACAAGACACACAAACTAATGTTAGAACTAAGTCAAAAGCAACAACAACCAAAAAAATATCGACCTTATTCCTAGCCCACAGGATACCTCGCGTGAATTATGAGCACGACTTCCAGCACTGAACCCAAAACGGCTTTCCAACGGTATGCTAACAAAATGCTAATTCAAGTTCGTAGAGCGATTGGTCAATAAGACGTGAAACACACCACCTGGTACACCTGAGATAGGATAATGTGATGATACCTCTGTCATCTCTGACAGCCATCTCAAGGCAAAGTTTGTTTGTTTGTTTATTTGTTTGTTTTTTGCTTTATAACCATCGCATTAGAAATTAGCTTATCTTGCTACGTTAACATATTGTTGAATTTAGTGCTAAGAGCAAGCTCACAGTAAACATCTACTCATTCTAAAAGGTTATTTATGCTTTCTCACGATTCTTTAACAGACACTAACACATCCGGTGAACATTTAGGATAGAATAAAATAGGGGTGTCGGTGGCTTAGTGGTAGAGCAGGCGCCCCATGTACAAGGCTATTGCCACAGCCTGTGGTGCTGCATGTCTCTCCCTCTCTCTCTCCCCCCTTCACACTTCACTATCCTATCAATTAAAGGCAAAAAAATGCCCTAAAAATATATTTAAAAAAAGAAAAGAAAAAAAAGAACAGAATAAAATAGAATGGAAAGAACTTTATTCATCCACGAAGGGAAACTCAAGTGTCCAGCAGCTCATAAAAGACAACAACCATCATGATTCTGTGTTAATTTTAGCTTTGTGTGAATAAAAATGATGTTTCCCAGCTAAAATTTTGCTCGTCTACACATTTTTGTAACTACTGATTTATTAAATTGGAGTTCTAGTGAGTGAAACATGATGCCAGATTTAGCAGCAGACTTCTGTTAATATCAGAAATATGAAGTAGTAGTAGAATAAATAATGATAGGCTTTTAGTTTATCTGATATGAAAGAAGTTAGATAAATCAGTAACACATTCCCAACCTAAATTACTATTATTATAGATGTTGAAATGGGCAATTTTCTAGTGTAGGTTGAGAATGAGTCAGATATGACTTCTCTGCTCCCAAAACTCTTTTGGTTTTATTACTTCTTACGTCATTCCAAGCATGTGAAAACATAGTCTATGTTTTTAAGAGTAGCATGTGCACGAAAGATCCTGTATTGATTTAGTAAGGGACAGTGAATTTTATTTTTCAATATGGGATGATCCTCTCGGTTAGGGTTGCAGAAGTAATCGTTTTTAAGGTATACCATGACATTAAAATTGACTGTTATCACACTGTGTACATTTGCATAACTTTATTTTAGTTATTTTCAAAAGAGTGACAATTAACACAAACTTTCATTAAAAAAAATGGTTTCAAGAAGGGTTGCAGCAGTCAGTCTCGACTTTATTTTACTCTACATTTTTTTCATTTAAAAAAAAAAAATGCAATTATAGGAATAAAACCAACCAAAAATAATCCCTCTAGTTTCATTCCTTTAAGTAAAATCAACTTAAGAGTAGTAACTCTGTAATACCGTGATATAGTGAAAGTGGGATGTTCTCTGAGACGGTTAACATACAGTGAAAATCTCATACCATTGCAACCCTACTCTGGGTATTATACTGGATGGGTGGCAACATATTTCTGTCAGTACACAGGTGATGTCAAATGTACCATTGGTTACAGAAACAATCCCCTTTTGTTATGGGTGCATGTTGAAGCCACAAATTTAGGTCAGTCTGGTTGTTTGTAATGATACAGGCCTGGACAGCCCAACAGGTACTAGAGCTCCGCAGGGACAATTTCGGAAATGCTAATTTGGTGTTAGTTCAAAATATGTTAAAAACAAAGCAATATTTACCAAATTAAAGGTGAATACTTTTGGAAAAGAAACACCCTTGATGGTTAGCCACCAAGATTAGCCACTGGGACTACATAGACAGGCAATGCAGCTCACTGCTGCTACTTCTGCTATCTCACAGTAAGTTGCACCAACAATCATTTCTACAGTTGCACCCTCAGAAAAAAAGGTGGACACAAATAAAACATTTATGTAATGAATACATAAATCAAGGAAGGAAGGGGATATGATAAATATAAATAATAAATATCCAATAAATAATTATAATATATTATAATATTCACCCTATGGTGCATCCAGATTTCCCTTCCACAGCTGCTATGAATAACATAACGAGAAAAAGCTAAAGCAAATATTACAGAGAAGACTTTTCAAGGAAACAGTTATGAAAACATTCACCCCGGAAAAACAAGGCTAGTGATTTAATTTCCATAGGGGAAGATTAAGGAAATAGCCTAAAGAAAAAAAAACACATTACTCTAATATAAAGCTCCTTTTGTGCATGTGTTTGTGTCACATTAAATGCAGAACTGAATGAGTACTCACTGTGGTAATATTTAACTGTCAGATATCTCTCAAGGGTTTGCAACAAACTCAAAGTCTGAATAGCTGACAGCTCAAGACACAGTTAGATTCCTTCCAGTCAAATTTCAGATGAGCTTAATTGGTAGACTTATATTTTTTGAAGTGAGTCACCTACTGTTTGTGGGCTCAATTATTAGCACAGGCGTTCTTGGCTAAAAGCACAACTGGAGTTATTTTCGGAAATGAGCTTTTAAAGCTCCCGCATTGCCATGATCGCACATTGTATTCAGGAATTAAGAAAGTATGCCACATGTCAGGTCAGACTCTTCATGAAATGGCCAGCGGTGTCTTTCATAATTTCACCCCATTCCCACCCCTTCACCCCTCAAGTGCGGCCAACCAAAGATAAAGGCTAAAAAATGCTATGAAGCCTGAGGGCTTTGGTGCTCAGGACCCTTAAGTAGGGACATTTATAAATATTACAAAGCAGAGCACCTGTCGGAACATATTTCAATCACAAGAAGACTGAAATCCTTTCCGGGTCAACATGGGAACCAGATATAATTAAATGGCTTCCTATTTCACCAGTTGTCCTTTGGAAAAGTTAATGTGAGTATTATACCAGCAAGCAGCATGGCCCATTCTGGCACGGGACACTGGCTCTTTAGCAAAAGCCGTCAATCTCAGAGTCTTAGGAGCTATGTATAATCCCTTTATGTTCGCAGGGCTCATGTGGTCACTGAGAGTTTAGAGTCATAATTCTACTGGACTTAATTACATTCTCTAGTTAACTCTGGACGTGCTAATTCCTACAGCTAAAAAAATATAAAGAGGATCTGTGTGTATACAACGATATGACATCTTTATGAATGTACAAGTAAAACTAAACGGATGTAGTTAAAATAACCAATATTCCAATTAGATTTACCCCTGCTGTGATATTTTGCCCATTTTGTTGATGTTTTCTTAGTCAGTGAGTTTACTGGTGTACTTCTGTCGTTAAATTTCTATCAATGAACATACTGTTACAGTTGTGCAGTGTCATGTAAGTTTGACTGAACTACCTTCATCCCTTGATGCATTTGTTTGGCCTCTTTTGGACTGCACAAAAAAATCCACTAATGTCTGGCTTTTTATGTAATTGGAAAGGTTACAATCAGCAGTGATGGAAATACAACATCTGGGCGAAAGTGCTAATTTTAACCCCTCTACCTGTGAGATGTAGTGACAAAATACCATCCTTCTCTGCCCAAGCAGCGCTCAAATGTTGTTCCAAATTAGTCCACACTAACTTTGAAAGAGAGACTTAATAAGTAAGAGATATGTATAAAAAGAAGTAACTGTCGTAACATTTTCACTTGCCTCCATGCTACTTTCTACTGATTACTACCTTATTTTCCAGCCTGTCTGTGACGATGAACGTGACACACCAGGAAAAGAAACAGAAAGGCATGCTCCTCTGCTGCAGAGATATACACATGGTTGTAGTCTAGTGACAACAAGAAAGGAGTTTAGTGCCTATTTTAGAGGCTTTTCTTGTGTTTCACAAATCAGCATACACACGCTAATTTTGTAGGAAAGGGGTATTAGTTATTTATGCTATCCAGAATGCAAGAGCCACCAAAAAGTACAGTAGAAAATCCCTTGATCTGTACAGTCATGCCATAAAAGGAAGTGCTAACATTAAGATGCTTCTTTCTAGAAAGAATAGGAATGCAGCTGTATGTTGCTCTTTATTGAAGGTGAGGGCAGACATGCATGTCCTCATCTGATGAGTAAACCTTCAGGCTCAGGCTTCAGGACATCAAGCCTTGCAGAAAATTTCAGGGGAACAAGAATGCCAGGTTAGAAAATTGATACTGTGATTGTTTTATGTCAGTGCAGTCCCTGGCATCCTAGTTAGCTGCTTTGCAGGACTTTGTGCTTATGAATGGGTTTGGTCTGTAGCTAGTCTCACTGGAACAATCCATGTAGGTAAGATTTGTGCTTTGAAGTATTTCAGAATGGTATGTTTCATTTCAGTTTTACAAGGTACAAGACTTCATGGATGAGGAGAAAATAGGTGGTCTGGCAAATCTCTGTCGAGTTAATATCCCTATCTCAGAGCAACACATAGGGCAGTTTCCCTAAGCTTTTCATAGGGAATCTTCTGGACCAGACATCAATACATTGGATGACACAGTACAAAATGGAGCTTAGGATGACCCAGAGTAATGGCCATTACAGAAGCCAGCCTAAATGTACTGTAATGAGTCATAGAGAAAGAATAATAATGGGAATAAATGTATTGGCCTCACAGTGGCCTCTCGCCTTCAGCCTGGATGAGGAACAGATTATTTTCCCGTTCATAACTATTTCTGCTCAAACTCAACAGTATAAATATTTAATTAACAAGGGTCCCTGCGCTCTCTAGATGTTTGCATGTACATGATTGGAGTGAGTGAAAACGATGTTGACTTGACACACTCCACCTGTGACCACCTACATGCTGTGGGGGCACGCTGTCATTGTGACAAGGTTAATCACTGCACAAAATATTTCATTCATGTGTCGACTAGACAATCAGAGCACATTGTATTTCCCTCATGCAACGCTCTGTGGGCACTGCACTATCCAAGCACTGCATGCTGTAATTTCCCTAAGCACCGTGCATGGCAAAGATGAACTGTGAACAAACCAACCACACAAGGAACAGAGACTGGCTTTTTTAGGGCTGTAAATTCAGATTTTATGAGCAAGCCAATTCACAATGCTTTGCTAATACCTCCATATGCAGTTAATGTTTGAAGACATTTTCTCACACAGTCCCATTTCACAAGAATGAGTCACAAAAAAGCCTTCAACATATCTTTTATGTTCACAATATATATGTATGTGTATTTTCTGCACATGCATCTTAGAATTCAAACATACTCTGATGTAATGAGGTTATTTAGTCTGCTTTGCTGATGCTGATTGTCTGTTACATTTTAAATAATATTGACGCCGTTTAAAGAGTGACTTTATGCTTTCAATGCCCTCAGAGTCAATACAGCAGTATTTAACCATAAAACTCATATGACAGTGAAAAATGTGGAGAGGATTTTGGAGAGATGGTGACATCCATGTTAAACATATTTTTAATAAATTGTTAATGAGTAAATGGCTCTTTAGTGGCCCAGAATATTAGCACAGAAGTTAAAAAAAAAAACAGCCACAATCGATCCTTAAATAAATCTCTCTCTCCTGACCTGTCATAGCTGAGCAACTGAACCACAGACCTGCAAAGTTTGGATTTCTCCACATGTTGAAGTGATCTGCACAGGCTTTCTGAAAAGAAATACTCTGTATTTAAAGATAGGTGTCCCTTTTTAAAAATTTTGCATTTTTTGTATATTAAGATGTACGATGTGTCTGAACCTCTTCTCACTGTACAAAAATCAAGCCAAAATATCCCGCTTACGGCTGCTGCCATCTTGTGCTGGTGACATCATTTTGAGCCAGAGTCTGTGCAGTAGCGATCCCTGGTGTCCAGTTCCTGCTCAGCCTATTCAGCCAATTGCAAGCAGCACAGTTGACCTATGGCTAAACCACGCTCCCCTCCACTCACTCGGATAAAATATCAACATCCAGTGACTGGTGCTATGGCATGTGTCACAGTATGCGGCATTTCGCTGGAGGCAATTGATGATTTTTGGAGACATAAGGAGTAAATTTTGGTGCATCAAAGTGCCACTTAAGTTCAGGTTTGTGGCTCAGAATATGAGAAAAGGATAACGGCCTTTTTACCATCTTTACCAAGAGTGTCTCTCCGTTAGTTTGGTGCTACAGTATTTACACTGAATCATTCAGCATAACGTTTGCCAACCTTTGTTATCTCTGCCATTACAGATAAGTTAATGAAGCTAAGCTCCAGAAGTTAACGTTAGCTTAACTAGAGCCCTTTGGACAACAGCTAACAATGATGTACCATCACCAAAGTACAAAACTAGAACAAAATAGGCTAATGAACTCCCAGCAAACAAGGTTACATGATGAACAACGCAGCTAGGAGCTAACGATAGGCTAACTTTAGCTAACGTTAGCTAGAGATGTTAAAGATAACTTTATATTTCTTTCCAGCACAGTGACAATATGTTGCCTCAAACACAATGTTGACTTACCTTAGAACAGATGTAGACATCATTGTTAATCTTATTCACGTTGAGTTGATGTTGTGGTCTAACGTTACCACACAACTTTATCCAAAGGAGACACTTTTCTCGGTTGAGTTGGTTTAAAGGGTAAAAAATACACCTGGTCGCCCAGCCTCTCAGGATACCTTGTGTCAGAGTTGCATGTACCCCATGCACACCGTTTGACCATTTTTAAACTTCAAATCTCAGAAAAAGCTCATAAAACCAGGCGAAACTGACTTTCTGTAATGCATTTCAATGAACGTCCAGGCAGAGAATGTCCAAGTGTATGGGAATGGCTATACGCACTGTGATTGGCTCATCACGTTTGGGGGCAGGGCATAGCCATAGGTCATTTGATTAGAACACTGATTGGAACACACAGCTGTCAATCATGATGTCAAACCCCCTTTAAATAGCATCACTTACCTAGTTATTGTATAACCAAACTGGTTATGGGTCTTACCAAAGTTTAGGATAATGTTAGCTTTCTTTCCTTCTTTCTTTCTTTCTTTCTTTCTTTCTTTTTAAATTTAAAAATCTTATACATATATCATCAGCTGGTTGACTACTAGCATGTTCCGACATGCAGTTTTGACCTTGGAATTCAGCAAAACATCAGATATGCAGCTACTAACTGAATATTTTAAAACTTTAATACAACTGAGTTGGAAACATACATATACTGTAGGTATATAGGTATACAGGTACCTGTATCTATATTAATGCTGAATCTTCTATTTTAATTTTCATTTGCTTGCGCAAAGTTGGAGTTGGGTGGTAGTGTCAGACACAAGTCATGTTTCCATAAAATAATGCAGTGTCTTTTATTATCATTAATGACAATGTTAGTGACTGATGATTTGTTGATGAAAGAGATTATATTCAGTATTGCCATATTAAGATTAGATTGTAAACTTGGCAGTGGATATTTCAAAAGCTGAACATTAATGAGATTGTCCAGGTTTTGTCTCCTCCAAGCACCTTGTGCTTCATGATATATGGAACCAGTACAGTAGGAAGATAAAGAGGCACAGGAGAAAAGCACTCACCAAGATAAGAGTCCTGGATGAATGATCACCTCCTGAGCTAAAGAAAAAGTCAGTAAGAAAGTCCGTCTGAACTGGTTTGCTATGTGTGTTTATGTAACGTTAATCTGTCTGCATCATACAATGGCATGGACAAATGCATTAACTGGTGTGTTTTGTCCAGCACAGAGGCAAAAACAAGCTGCAGGATGGATGACGAATGGACATGTTACCCTTTCTGTATTTTGCTGTAACAATATCAAGTCCCAATGCAGAACTCCTCTGCTGCACCACACAAGATTAGCTTCAAAGGGGAATGATAATATGCAGGAGTGTTTGATGCTGCAGTCACACAGTTAGCTCTTATCCAGCTAACAGGGCTGAATCCACTCTGGATGTGACATCAGTGTCAACTGTCAGTTTGCAAGTGACATGAAGGACAGTTTGAAATCTAGTGCATACAACTAGATTAGAACACATGATCTCAAACAATGTAATCTGAAAACAACTGTCAAATTTGGTGATTTAAATCTAAATTGCAAATATTTGGATTCCAGACTTATAAATCATCAGCACATGTGCCAGAAGAAAATGTTGGTGTGTGTGTTTCTGCATACCATGGATATGTTACATTTGTATGTTTCATATGTATCATATCAACGTTTTCTTAAGTTACATAGTATGCAAGATGACTGTCAGCGAGAGGTGGAGCAGATGATGGATGGAGTGACTCCTAGGCAATATAACTGCCAAGTACAGACTACTGCAACACATTCTCACTCCGACCTCGTCACATTGAGGTTTGGTCATGGACTTTCCATGTCAGCATACTGTATGACCTGCGCTTCTGTGGAGCAAAGCCACAGAAAAAAGACGTAGCGAACATATGCGCATGGGCATTTCATGAGAGAAGTTGTCTCTTTTTGGCCATTGGGACGTTCGGGATGAATCCCGATGGGCCGGTCACCAAGTGGGATGTTCAGAGGGAACGCAGGTGTCAATCTTGTGTTTTGATGCTTGAGGGAGGAGATAAGAGCGGCCTCTTCCAATATGAAAGAGGCTCTCATTTCTCTTGAAATCTGATTGGCTCAGCCTCAGTCATCAGTCATCATCAGGCTAGTTTGACCATTAGACAGAAAATATAGATAAAGCCGGTAAAAAAAGAAAGGGTGGCGCGGAAAAAACTCGAATAAAAAAACTTAAATCTTTACCAGAAGAGGCAGCAAAGTGCTCCAAAATAACCGATCTGTTTGGCCGCGCCGTTGGTCAACGGGTGGAGGCTGCTGGTGTTGCTAATGACGGAGATGGAGCTGGAGCCGACAGTGCCATTATAGCCGGTGTATTAACGTTAGCTAACGTTCGTGAGTGTGTAATGAGCAAGGCTGGCTTTGGCAAATTGCGTATTTCTTCTAGGTGTCCGTTTCAATAGGCCAACTAGCCTACTAGGCATTGCAATAAGTCATTATAATTTAAACCTGTACTAAAAGAAAATATGTGCTCGCTTTTTTCCTGTGGATGCACGCAGTTAACATTAGGTGGTGCTCCCAGTCCCAAGGACAGTGAAGCTGAGGGACAGACTAACCCAGTCGTGATGAGGAGGATGAGACCAGAAATATGACAGGTGCAATGTGAAGGCATTAGCCTACATTTTAGCCAGAGGAAAACCTTTTTAGTAGTGTTAAGTGGGATTTTTCTGTTCATACCAATCAGTTTTTTTGGTGTCCTGTTACTGTTTTTCCAAAGAGGATAGTACCACGAAAAACAGCAGCGTTTCCAGCAAGAATTGCACCCCCAAAACTGGGGATTATACGAGGAAACAAGACCTTTCTTGAGCATAACCAAGTGGTTTTGGTCGGTAAACCTAACAACATGTTGAAACATAAAGATGACAGTGCAGAAACTTGCAATGACATTTTCATTTTTATGATCATATTTATGTCTGTTGTGCAAAAATCTGACCTCCTGGTGTATTTCAGTGTATTTGAATGATTTGCGTAGAATACAGGCAACTTTCATGGTTGTCCCACACAGATAATAAAGGCTGTGTTTAATTAGTCTGTACTCAATAAGTGACTACACTTCTTACTAAGTCAGGCCTGCATGGGCAGTTTTCCCCATATCAGTATAAAAGTATGAAATATGATAATGTAGCATTTTTACAGTCTTTAATGATGCAAATGTGGGACACCATCCTTTGGGAAACCAATGAAATTGATGAAGCATTTCAATTTGCTTGTGATTCTGTGTTCTCCAGCCAATTAGGCTAGCCTCCTGTGGCTTCCTAGAACACTCAGCACAGTCCAACTTAGGATAACCTTCAAATTGACTGGGTATGAGCATTACATAAACACTGCTGATGTAGAAGTAGGGAGTAACTGACAAAACTGCCCAGCCTGCGTTTTTCTGAAACATTTGCCCTATTGCTTTTTCTTCTTTTTTAGAGATGATAAAACCCAACATGGCATTGATGGGATGTTTTAGCTCACAGCAAGCAGACAAATTGTGTCATATTTCACTTTTGGGGTCCTATGGCTGTGATCCATCCACTTTTCTTTTTGAAATAACCAGAAGAGCACTCCTGCTGGAAAGAGGACACTCTGAGCTCAATTAACTTGTACTTTTTACAGTGTTCTACAGTAGAAATTTTAACGAAACTCTCAGTGGTTATAATCAATATTTTTATAACAATGGATCAAATGACTGTGTCCTGTGAAAGGGGTTGCTTTGAGTGACAAACCAGCAGAGAACTGTCACTCGACTATGCGGTTCCCCACAGCTCTACAGAGCTTTGTGGAGTTTTCAGCTCATTGTTCTGGTTTAACAGCATTGGACACAGACAACTGGCAGAGTCAGAGAGAGAAAGAGTGAGAGAATAGTCTGTTACATTTTTACAGTAATCCGGCCCAAGCCGGAAGCTTTGCTGGCCCAAACCTAACCTGGCACATGACCAATTGTTGGGGCCTGTAGGGTTAAGGCCAGGTTCCTGAACTCTATGCCAGAAGCATGACTCAAATGAAATGTTAAAACTGTAGTTGGTCATTTTTCTAAAAATAACATTTTTTTTTTATTATTATTTGGCAAAACTGTCATTATATCCACATGGTAGCACCAGACACAGATAATCTGGGAAAAAATCATGTCTCTCTACTCTAGTGCTTCATAGCACCTCTAATAGCATTACTAAACATGAACAAAAACAACCAATCAAAGCCGCCGCCGTCACTGCTCGTAAACTGTGGTCAAACTAGCCAGAGCTGATCAAATATGGATCAGTATTCTTTTGCTGCATTGCCTATTTCACACCTCAGATGTTCTTAGAAACATATTTTAGTGTACTGTTGAGTTGTAAAATGAGAACGTTAGCTCCAGCTCGTGGCCAGTTTAGTTTAGTTTCCTTGACAAACTTTCTGTTGAACAAAGCTGGTAATAATTGCTTCTCTGTCTGTAATTTTCTCTTCCAATTCCAACTGGTGCTCAGTAATGTGACATTAGGTCTGTACGGTTCTCTCCTGCAACTTGATTTAATGCTGTTGGACTGGTTAAAAAAAAGGTGGATCTGGGGAATTTAGCATCAACGTGATGGGAATGAATGGTATAACTGTTGGTAGATTCAGAAAATGAAGGGAAATAAACTGATTGGTGACATACTTTTTTATCTTGAGTTTGGGGGGAAAATATCAAGTATTTTCATATCAAAAGGCTCAAGTCTACGTGAGCTCACTAGTCAATGGTGTTAAAGGGATAGTGCACCCAAAAATGAAAATTCAGCCATTATCTAATCACCCATATGCCGAGAGAGGCTCAGGTGAAGTTTCAGAGTCCTCACATCCCTTGCAGAGATCCAAGGGGAGAGTGGGTAGCCACACAACTCCACCTAATGCAGGCTGACGGCGCCCCGGATTCAAACGTCCAGAAACACATAACTGAAACCACAAAATATCTCCATACTGCTCGTCCATAGTGATCCAAGTGTCTTGAAGCCCCGACAAAAAAAGTTGTTTGGAAAAACATCATTTGAACTCTGTTTTTAGCCTCATTGTAGCCTGTAGCTCTAACTGCCTCTCTGTACACCACACTCACGTGTGTGCGCTTGTGCGAGACAGTGAGTGGAGTTGTGTTGCTACCCACTCTTCCCCTTGGATCTCCGCAAGGGATGTGAAGACTCTAAAACTTCACCTGAGCCTCCCTCGGCATATGGGTGAATAGATAATGGCTGAATTTTCATTTTTGGGTGCACTATCTCTTTAAAGTCCATGTCGAGTGATTTTGCAAAGTCGAGTCTTAAGTTATCAAATTTGTGACTTGATTCTGGCTGGAGTCCAAGTCATGTGACATGAGTCCTCACCTCTGACAAGCAGTGATTGGCACGATTGACAGCCATGTTAAGAGACTCCTCCGCTGTAATTGGTTGTTTTCTGTTATCCACAGGAGATTCTAGCAAATGCCACTAAAGGCACAGCAAGTGGGAGACAGATCCTGTTTTTACAGACTGTCTCATATACATAGTGTCAGTTTCAGCAAATGTGACTAAAAATTACCAACTGTAACTTAAGTGTTGGTCTGAATCACCCAGATGTATAGGCAACTATTTGCTGACAAGTTATCCATATTGTCTTAAAAGGTGGTAATGTGCAAGTGTTTTCTTCGCAGCTTGTGTCTACTGCCCTCAAGTGGCAAAAACAGACTTAAGCACATACAGACAACCGCTTAAAAAAGAAAACCTGTTGTAAGTCACACTGTCGTGTGGAAGGTTGCACGTGTTAACACCAGAAGCTGCTGTCTTGGCTTGCCTCCATCTATAGGTTCCATGTACTACTTTTGTTGCCAAGATAGTTTGGATTAGTTGTTCGTTATGACAAAGCATTTTAAAGCTGTGTATCCACTTTCCCATAGCAAACTCTTGATAGACAGTGAGTTTCACGGGCGCCCAACCAGTTTCCAATTTGAACAATACAAGTAGTGTTTATCATAGGCCCTCTTGACTTTGAAAAGCATCTTAACCTTTGACAGAAAATCTTTGGCTGACATCCAGTGGTTGACTCTTTCTCACCTGGCTGCATTGACGAAGACAGGGTGTGGCCAGTGGACCATGACATCACTGTTGGGTTAGATGTACTTACAGGTGCAACAAAGAACATGTCTGAGTTTCGCTGCAGGGTGCTGCTCAGTAAAACTGTGCATGCATAGTATGTATGTGCATGTGCTTGTACTGTAGAAGCTGCTGCAGGTAAACTGCTAACTGAGATTGGTGGTTCAATCAACTGTTTGTCCAAATAATGTCCTTCACAGACACAGTTCTGTCTGGACTGCATGTGCTAACATTTTCAAAATTTAATTATGAATGGTGTCAGACATCCAGTTGTCTCTTCACTGAAGCCCTGGGCAAATCATAACGTCACGTCCACTCCATCATTACCTGCTATAAAACTCTGGTGGCTATGCCCTTGCAGTGGAATTCCCTCGTGTCCAAGGTATTTTATGGATCTAAAAAAGCAGCCTCAAAACAACTGTCCCCGCAATTTCTGGTCTTTCTCTGTTCTTATTGATTAGTTCTTGCTACCGTAAATCTCTCGTTCAAATCTAGCTGACCCATGAGCTGACCCCGACCCTTGCAGTCTTTGACATGACTTGTCATGTCAGATCACAGAAATTAATCATATTTGAACATTTGGGGCGTCGGTAGTGTAGTAGATAGTGCCGGCACCCCACTTACAGAGGCATTGCCTCGCTGCAGCAGTTGCGGGTTTGAGTTATTTTGAAAAAATCAATCACACCTCCATATGTGTTCCCATAAATAGAAAACCACGATCAATGGATGTAATATAACAAAATGTTTAGATTGCACTTTAGTTATGGTAAAATAGCCCACATTAAAAGTCTTGGTTTTGTACTGTATTCAGTTGAATATAGGTTGAAAAAGATTTGCAAATCATTGCATTCTGTCTTTATTTAAGTTTTACACAACATCCCAACTTTTTTGGAATCGGGGTTGAATTGACACACTGTGTTGTTCCACCTCATGTCAATAGGGGGTGCTGCAGCACCCTCGGCACCCACCCTTCTGGACCCATGCACCTCACAGCTTTTCAGCTTGGTGTTGAGTTACTCTTTAAATTCTGTGCTGTATTCACACAGTTGGTGTTGGTGTCTGTATCAGTATGTATTTAGCTACTTCCTTTTAGTGGATTCGTGACCAGTTTCAAAAGATGCAGCTGTGGGTCTGACAGCCCTGCCTTTACTGTCTCCTTAACCTTTTATCTCTCTCTGACTCGGTGTGACCAAATTATGAAAAGGCACACGCAGTGAGACACAACACACTTAAGAGAAAGTGTTGGTTTTTTTCTTACACCTGTCTCTGTTTTATTTAATTCCCTACATGTGCCCTTACTTCTGTCAGACTTAGGAGATGTTCTTAAAAAAGTATTTCATTTCATGTTGCTAATTCCCCCAGAAAAATCCCTTCCAATTAGTGAAGTGTAGTCACAGCTCACCATGTCACAACACAGCCTTACATTGGGTGACAGGAAGAACTTAGCGGCTGGCCTGCAGCTGTTTCTTATCCCCGTCACAGCTGAATTCATGGCACCCCTAAAGACAGGGGGGCTGAGGTCGGCAAGCAGAAAACACTTTCAGTGAAAGGACTGTACAGTCCCATGCCATATTCACTGCACACTGCACTCCATAATTGAAATCACCATGTCCCCGCTGTGTTCTCAAGTGAAAGAGAAAGGAGGAGGAGATAAAAGGCATATATAACACAAACAGAAAATCAGAATACACTTCTTGGTATTCCAACTGAATGGACGACACAAAAATGAAGTCATGTGGCAAGAGAAGCCTTTAGAGGGATATTGCTCCACAGAGAGTAGAAAGCTTACACATCAGTGCTTTCAAAAGACCTGTGAAAAAGAAATGAGAGACACATGCTTGGTTGTGTGGCAGCAGCAAAATGAATGTTAAAGATTTATGGCAGCCAAAATGGATTTCCTCTGTCATGTGTCTTGACATTATCAGGATACTGCACAGGATGCTGCTTTTGCCAACAGCTCGTGCAAGACAACAAAATCAGATTTGCTCTTGTTATCAGATTTTGCAGGCCTGACGTGTCAGACCGGCACTTTAACAAGAACTCTTATGTGAATATATGTGAGCAAACTAATATTGTGGGTATAAAAAAAGAATTTTATGAGCAGAAAATACAATTAAAACAATAAGTATTTTGTCTGTATGAAGATTAAAAAAATGTGTTCATGTAAAACAGCTTTATTCAGTGTTTTTACCAGTTTAATGACCAGGTCAGTTTGTTTTGGAGAGGAAGAGACCCCTGCAGACAATTAGGCTTCCAGTAAAAACCTCCTAAATGTGTGGATCTTAAGTTATGAGAGAAAAAAAAGGTAAGTAGACATTAGCAGTGTCTGGCGAACCAAACAGCTTTGGAAAAACACTGATTTATAAAAGAAAGCTGCTTTATTCAGTGTTTTTACTCTTTTGGATAGGAGAGTTCTGCAGATAATTTGGCTCCTGGTTAAAAAAAACCAACTCCTGAATCATAAAGAAGGTGAGCACACATTAAGTTATCAGGGAGAATAGCTCGCACATTAGCAAATGCTTGGCTAGTGGGCCGTCTGCAGTGTGCCAAACAGCGTGGGAGAAACACTGATTTGTAACGTGAACCTGCTTTATTCAGTGTTTTTACCAGGTTTAATGTTTGTTTCAGAGCTGTGTAAAATTCAGCTCCCGGTTAAAATCTCCTGAAAAATGAACACTGAAGAAATTTCAGCTGGTTGCAATCTGCAGTCCCCACCATTAGGTGCCATTGAATCTCCTTAAATGTTGCACACTGTTCCTTGAATACCTTGACATCATAAAACTTTTCCTTTTGTCATGGAACACAAAGGAACAAGTCATTACAATTAACCTCACTGGCTAATTATGTGTGGACATGCTAGGAATTTGCCTCAGGTTCCCAGTGGCTCTCAGAGTATTTGTTCTGTTGCCAAGTGAAACTTGCTGCATAAATAGTACAAGGTCCAATGTTGATGTCAGTCAATTTGTGTTTTCATTATTTCAGTGCCGCATTTTTCAAGGGAAACCAAAATTCCAAACGAAAAAAGAATGTGACTCGATATCATGTGTGGCAGCCTGTTTGATGTTAACGATCGGCAAGTAAAACTAAAACTTACCTGTATTACCTGTACTTACCTTATCCATATAGAAATAGAACACTCTTTCTCAGAACAGCGTTATGTTTCTCGTTACTGTTGTCAGTGTTTTTCCAACCTACTTTGGACGAAACCGCTGTTTTTTCATGGAAACTGCGTCCCCTGTGGTCTAGCGCTGATTCTAACTTTTGATAAGGCAGCAACAAAAAGTTTGCTTTCACTCATCTCTGCAGTAGCTGCTCCTTTAATCCATCAACCAAATCTGATCAGCTCTGATTTTACCACAAAGTTATCAAATGGAAGCCTAAGCTGCGATTATTCCTTAATTTTCCATCCTGCCACTCATACTAAACAAATTGCCATCCAGGAACGTAAATAGAGTTGCCCTTGTGCTGTGTTTATGGATCCGCAAAAACCTCTGAATTCCGATAGCTAACGTCACACATAGAATTGATTTCTCGTCACACATAGAATTGATTTTTCACTGATGAATCTTCGGAGTAGTTTGGGTTTCAACAAAATTCATTCTCACATCTTTGCAAAAAAAAAGTGGTGCTATTGTGCTATGGCTGATCAACATGACTAATGACTTTATCCTGTTGCACTCTCATCAAAACATTGTGAAAAGAATATTCGACAATTGGGGGAATCCATTTGAGTGCCAACCATGTGAAAAAGGAAAATACATTGTACTTGAGAGTATTAAGATCATTAGTGGGGATGGGTGTCCATCTGGGCGCGAACCTTCAACCCAAGGACGGGAGAGAGAGAGATAAAAGCATGTTACGCATGTCAAAATTCAGTTATCGTGCTCTGCAGACCATGATGCTCACCTTTTGCTGAGTAAAATATGTTAATGAACTGAAGACCCTCTCAAGACATTTCTTTAACGACAAACCCAAGGCTAGTTGGTAAATTACTGTAGCAGGTGAGCTAACTGCTAAGGATGCCAGCCCGCCTGGAACATGCTTGTGGTAGCCAGACACAGTAGCTTCCTAAGTGTTTTCTCTCTGTCATGTTGTTTACTTCCCCCTTACATTTTGTTATTTTACATAATGACATTGAATAATGAGTAATTGAAGAGTGAGAAAAAGCTCTGTGTGCTAACAAGCCTACTAACAAGTGCTAGCTTGGTTGTTCAAGGCAAAAACAAAGTTTTGTTTGTTAAGGAGACTTAAAATTCGTCACACTTTCTCATAACTTGTCTGCAACACATTTGTCTTTTAAGTAGAAATGTATACCCGGGCACATGACGTTAATTAAAACTGGATGGGGGCCCCCTGTTGAATGTCTTCCCATCTCTCTCTCCCCCATTCACACTGTCCCATGAAATAAAAAATATATATTTAAATAAAACTGGATGGAGCAACATTGCTAATATGATTTGATTGCTAGCTTCCTCCGTATGTGGACTCTCCACCTCTGCCAACACAGCTTGCCATCAGTAAATGGTGCAAAAATTTCAAGGTTCACCAAGGCTGGTCCATTATAAAGACTATTTTTCTGAGGCATTCTCTTGTTTCAAGTGCTGGTGTGACCAGGCCTTTAAACCTCAATTAAACTTAGTATCATTTTACAAGTCATTTCTTAGTGGCCAGAGAGCAATTATTCAGTGAAATATAACTTCCATATAGGCCTCCCATACAGTGGGACATTTTGACATGTTCACTAATACCATTAACAATGGCTGCATTCTCCTCATTGGTGTGACAGTAGGTGGATCCTGCGGTTATGAACGCTGACTCACTGGCTGGGCATACTGGCACACGTAAACAGAAAGGAGACATTCATAATAATATTAGTTATCCTCGTGCTTTTCCTGCTAACCCAACTCAGTGTTGCAGGAAGAAGTCTATTTTCTGTGTTATCAAAGAAGACAGTAAATGAAGGCTAAGACTGAGATGTTTAATGAATACCAAGTAAATTATGTATTCCCCCCTGGTGATAGTGGGCTGCATTCACTGCCACAAATGGGAAACAAAATTTAGGTATAATTTATTTACATACAGTATGGCTATTACAAGAAATGTAACGTGCCATTTGAACACTATGTGATTGCAGAAATATGAAAATCAAAATATTAATGCATATTAATTCTCTCCACAGTCCAAAAGCTACATGTGCAGCAGCCAGGGGAACGTGTTGTGCTTCACCATAGATTTTGGATCAGGCTTCACCTGCTCGGAAGGCACTGCAAAGGTGAAGTATTACTGAGTTCAGTTGTTGTTGATCCTGGTCTGTGCTATTCTTTCCTTAATAGCTCTCGAGTCTGCAGTTTGACATCTTAATTCATTGTATTGATAAACTGTGTGCATGTCTCTGTTCACTTTAGCTACCACTGCATTTTGATTACCTCTGGAATAGTCACCAAAAATATTAACAATGTCAATTGTCACTAATTTTGCACAACAGACAGAATAAAGTGGAAAATTACCGCATCTCAGAGAATGGTTTGCTAAGTTTTATTGCAAGCGCATTTTGGGATTATTTTTGGCAGCCTTGCTACATTTTGAGTGGGTATATTTTATTTCCACTTAATAACTGCAAATTACGCCACTGATTTCCAAAGAGCTTGTGTTATTTTGTAGCCTACTATTGCACATTGAAATGTCAGGTCTTGATCATGCTGGTCTCTCTGTAATAACACATGGTATTTGATGTTGTGGTCATTACTAAAAAAACTAATGTGCTGCTGCATTTTATAATCCTTTTGCAGACCATAATGTGGCGATATAAGTTCTCTCAACTTAAAGGCTCCTCTGATGATGGGAAAACCAGGGTAAAACTCCTTTTCAAGAATGCTGAAAGCAACCAAATAGAGATGAAGGTAATGGGGGAAAAAAATCATCAAAATTAAAGAGATAGTGCACCAAAAAATGAAAATTCAGCCATTATCTACTCACCCATATGCCAAGGGAGGCTCAGGTGACGTTTTAGAGTCCTCACATCACTTGCGGAGATCCCAGGGGAGAGGGGGTAGCAACACAACTCCACATAATGGAGGCTGACGCCCCAGATTAAAGCGTCCAAAAACACATAATTGAAACCACAAAATATCTCCATACTGCTCGTCTGCAGTGATCCAAGTGTCCTGAAGCCCAAATGGGGTGAGTAGATAATGGGTGAATTTTCATTTTTTTGTGCACTATCCTTTAAAGGTACACAATGATCTATTGAATTTTAATTTTGCAGTAGTTATTCATTTTTCACTCACTGATACCAATGAGCAAGCAGGTAAATTTACTGAACACATAGTGAGTAATTTGGTCTGGTGTCTAGTGTAGTAAATTCAGCTTAGCTGTGCTTATTTTATGTACTTGTTGCTTTGCTATCATGTTTGATAAACCAAATCCACCAGCACGGAAGCTAAGCGATGCACTGCTGTGAACAGGGCAACAAGTATTTATGCCATCTCAAAAATCAACAGCAGCGTAAATGTACGCTATATTTGAATATTTGCTCAGCTTTACCTTACACACTTACCAATCAAGGTCGCAGTAGACCAGCAACTCAGTGTTCTACTAAGTTATATGACTGTGGTTATTGTAAGTAAACATTGGGATTCTGTCTATAGTCGCAGACAGTCTTCCTTTACAACAGAAAGAAAAGTTTTTATTGTAGTGTGCTTGTTTGCACTTACTCTTGATGGAGGTTTGACTTGCAAGTTGTTTTAAAAGGACATTGCTTTTTTAATAAAGTTTTGGAAATGTTAAAATTCAGCTTATTTCTTTTTTCTTTATTAAATAGATCAAAGAAATAATCAACAGATTCATCAACCATCAAAATGGTTGGTATTTTAACTGAACATGTTGTAATACTTGTGCCTCTCTGTTCTTATCTTTCAGGAATTAGAGTTTGCTAATCTAACGGCCGTCCTTCACTGTATACATTCTTTTATCGCTGCCAAAGTAGCCTCCATGGACCCTCTCTTTATGTGCAGTCAAAGCTTCCCTGGACAGTACATGAACAGTTAAATGACCCCTCCTCATCGTCATGTGCACCTGTGGCAAATCAGCAGTATTTTATGCACAGAGCCAACTGATATGTATATCTTGTTCTTGCTATTTTTGTATGAACTATGGAAACAATAAATATTTGTAAAAGACTGTGAAGGTAGATCATGGATGAATTTATGGTGGACAGGAGATCAAGTAGAAAAAACACAATGCAAAGGGATTCACAGTTCTTCCATTTCTTTAGATATTTTCCTTTCTCTCATTACACGATGGACACTGATGATGATCGGAGGTTACTTGTCAACTTGTCACTTTTAAAGGCAGCACCCGTGCGACCATACGGTGTGTGACTGCCACAGATTTGACAACAGGACACGAGTCGCCAAACATAGCAACTGCCAATGTTTTTAGCAGAAAATCTCAGCTGATACTGTATCTCTGAAGAATAATGATGCCGTGCCTACATCCAGTGAGTAAGTACGTTTTAACAGACAGAATAAATCTGATGCTGGCTTACTGTCACAGACCTTTGACAGGGTTTTTTTCCCCTTCAGATTCACAGTTGAACAGTAATGAATAGCCAACCTTCCTCTGTTCCAGTTCTTCTGTTTTCTTAGTTTTCTTTTGTTGTTGCTGTGAACACTAACACCTTACAATACAATGCAGTCTGGTAAGCCTCCAAATAACCATTGGATTAAATCAACACCTTTTTATATTGTCCCAATTCAAATAAAACATAAGGCAGCATTTAACTGCAGGGGTACTTTATTGGCAAAGAATAAACTGTATAATGTTTGTGCTATTGTGACCATCTTTTGTATCTAATAAAGGCAAATTGCCTGAGTTTCCAATCTCTCTGGCCGATGATGACATTTCACTAAAATGTGACATTTCAGCATTAAAGTATTGTTAAAGACACTTTTATCAACTCCCTTTCTAATACAGTGAAGAATACTGTATGTCTTCAGTTGCTTTATGTAATGGTTTAAGTGTGAAAATGCATATTTGCTGTGTTTTCAATAAATTGCTCATAAAGCGCCACTGCCTGTCATCTGAGACATATCACAGCTCCCTGTGGTTTCGTGTACTTTGAAAGTGGAGGGTAGCAGTGCCCAGTCACTAAACTGCTCATCCACTGCTTAGCTCTAGCTAGCACTTCGCCTGTTTTGCTGAAAATCAGACAGAAATGTCAACTTGTTTCACTCCATTTCCATCATCAGTCAACTCAACACACGTGAGCATGGTCCACAGAGAGGCAATTAATGCTACAGGCTACAGTGAGGCTAAAAACAGAGTTCAGATGACGTTTTTCCAAACAACTTTTTTATGTCGGGGCTTCAGGACACTTGGATCACTACAGACGAGCAATATGGAGATATTGTATGGTTTCAATTTTGTGTTCTTGGACGTTTTAATCTGGGTCGCCGTCAGCCATTAGGTGTGCAGTTCCCCCTCGGATCCCCGTAAGTGTTGTGAGGACTCTAAAACTTCACCAGAGCCTCCCTCGGCATGTGGGTGAGTAGATAATGGCTGAATTTTCCTTTTTGCGGTGCACCATCCCTTTAAGGGAATTTCTTCAAATTTGACACAGATGTCCACTTTGATTCAACAATAAACTGATTAGATTTTGATGGTTAAAGATTACAGGTCACTGTGACCTTGAGTCCGTCTCACTCTTGTGAACACAATATCTCAAGAAAGCCTTGAGAAAGTTACCTCATATTTAGCACAAACATCCACTTGGACTTAAGAATAAACTGATTTGGTTGTGGAAGGTCAAAGGTCGAGGTCACTGTGACCTTACCAGACTTTTTTTTTTCCTCCAAAATTCAAGATATCATGCACAAATTATGACAAAATTTCACACAAATGTCTAATAGGATAGGTGGTGCGACTGAAAAAGCTTGCGGAGGCATACAACCACAAGGCAGTACTCCTAGTTTTTCTTTTCATCTTATCCCATTTCTCACTTCGGGTTGAAACATTCCCCTTGCTACTGTCCTATTTGCTGCTAACTCTGGCTGTTGGCATGGGAGACAAGTTTCCTTTGATATAAGTTGCCAGCTGCTTCTGGTCACTGAGAGGACACTCACCTGAAAAGCATATCACACAGATGTAAATTCGGCCCCCCCACCCCCAGCCCCAACTTCACAGACGCAGCCTAACACAACATTATGTGTTGCTAGTGCACAATAAAGGACATGATCCCTCAATGGCTTCCCACTGGTGAATGATTACAGGTTGCGTTTAATGGGCACGCTGCCATGCTGGAGGCATTGCTGCAGGAGATTGAGCCCCAGCTTTGTGAGGTGATTTTTACCCTACATGCATCATTTTCTCTGCACATTTGCATATGAAGCAGAAATGGCAGACACTGCCACCAGCAATGTAGAGAAGCTTTATCAGAAAACAACAACACTGGCTAAAATGTCAGCTGGAAACAGTATCAAATACTCTCTTTCAAAGTGAAATGAAAATTAACATGACAAATGAAACAGGACAGAACATTGCCATTAAAAATGCCTATTTTGCAATTTGTTCACAGGAAACCTATCGTATATCTGTAACACTGCATTACTTGACATTATATCTGTGGTACAAAGACAGTTGGAAAGCATTAAGCTCTGTGCCATTGTCGGTGGCTTTTCATTTCCTTGTGTCACACATAAAAACATGGGCCTGGAGGAATGAATCACACCAGAGGTAGCTTAAATGATTAATCATGGCACTGGATCAGTTCTGATCAAACCTGTCTGACTGTCTGATTACTCATCTCCGTTTTTCCACCGAGGCTGTTATTTTTGGAATGTTGTGGTGCACTGATGGTGACATTGGCGTGGTAAACACATGTTGACGCTGGGAATCGTGTCACTACTTGGCATTTTACTTTCAACATGAATGACAGGATAATGGTTGTCAGTTTTTATTTGACAAGTACCTGCCCTACTTTGCTTTGCAAGCCTTAGGGACTTTCACCATGCGAGAGTGTTTATCTCTTGCATGCGGGTCAAATGTTATCTTGTTTTGGACTTAAATACAATGAATCATGGAGGACACAGGGTTATTCAGAAAAACCTACAAACTCTGAATCTGTGACCACTTATCAGTAAACAACCCACGACATGATCTTGCCTCTGACTCCCTTTAAAGCTGTAGCTGGTGAGTTTTATGAAAAATAGCTCTTTCTCATACTCAAACTGTCACCATATCATGACAGTAGTGCATGAGACAGACTGTACAACAAATTATGTTCTTCTGCCCAACCTGTCACCTGGTTACAGGTTAAAGGGATAGGTAGGTTATGTTCCCAATTCTTCTCACTTTAGGTTGTAGAGAAACCTTCAAATACAATAAGTAAACCAAACATGTCCAAAGAGATAGTTTAATGATGTGTGATAGTGACTTTAGGTTCTTCTGTCTCAGACATGTTGGGATATTACATACCTTGACATGTTTTGGCGGAAACTTCCGCCTTCCTCAGAAGTGTCACTTGGTGGTGGTTGTGACGCGTAATAATAAATAATAAATAAATAAAACATACATCGGGGAGACAGGGAGGAGCTTCAGCACACGCAAGAAAGAACATTAAAAGGAATGCGAGAAGGAGACAAAAATAAGACAAACAAGATCAATAAAAGAAAAGGCACAACAAGAAACCTACAAATCAGCCATAACAGATCACTGCAAAAGAGAAAATCAACTTATGGACTGGGATAAGGCCAGAGTCATACGAACTGAGGACAACAAATACCTGCGCTGGATCAGTTTTTGACAGCACGCCTCCCTGGTGTCGGCTGATTGACAGATCAGCTTATAAAGATGCTTCACAACCACCACCAAGTGACATTTCTAAGGAAGGTGGAAGTTTCCACCGACACATGTCAAGGTATGTAATATCCCAACATGTCTGACTATCATGTCCAAAGACAATATGTGAATGTTCCGACCTCTTTACACCTGTTACAAAGGGGGAAACATCAGGGAAAGTCTTATGTAATCTGTCTTTGGAGTAATATCCATTGCACTGGTTTTAATAGTTTCAGATTGTGTCTAGAGTTAATTGAACTCTCCTCCCAAATGTCATTGTCCATCTCCTCACCCAGCTTGATCTCCCAGTTCTGCTTAAATGTATTTGCTGACACCAGTAGGCCTATGTCTTTGTACAGTGTGATAAAAGTAGCAGATTGCCCCCTCACTACACAGATTAAAGATGTTGATGCTCATAAGACACTTATGGGGACATATTTCCCCACAATAAACTCAGATTTGAAATTATCTAAAAAAAAAAAAAAAAAAGTCTTTGATAAGACTCCAGTCTGTGCAAACGGATTCATTTAAGCCAGGGACAAATGCATGATTTTCACATGCTTGACTAACTATTGCTTTTATGTGTAATTTCTCAATGACAGTTAAAAAGTACAGGATGTAAGTGCAGAATCTAGATTCCTATTTGATCAGCACTGTCTATGTGAAAGTTTGACTGCAGTTCATGAGCACTGACTGACATTATTCACAGCTGCAGTAGAGACTCCTCGGCTCTGATTGGTTGTTTTCCTTAAGCTGTGGTGGATTCTAGCAACTGCCGTTAGAACGACTTTGAGGAGGAGCGTGATATTTTGGTTTTCCGCAGACTATCTATCTCATGTACTTCTCTGTGACAGTTTCAGCAAATATGACAAAGGTTATTTTTATACTAACTGTAACTTTAGGGAATAAAATATAAACCTCAATATGCTGAACATTCAACTGTCCATCCATATTTCTAATTTTGGAAAGTGACACTTGGGTGCCTCATGCTCTGTGAAGCAAGAGAAACATTAAACCTAACCCAGCACATGGTTTAGAGCCTCACATTTGGTTTTGTGGGCAAGAGTCTTTTGACTTGGATTCCAGTGTTTATCTTGTGCATCACAGTGGTTTTTGTATTATTTGAGGAACTTTATGTGGCAACAAGGCCACAGACAGGATTTTAGAAATACTGAGATCATGAGTCCTGATGCTAGAAATAACATGTAACTGTAGAATGTAAAGTCTTCCTTGGGATGTTTAATTTCCTAGTAACAATACACATATGACCTTGGTGAAGCATATGTTATTTGAGATCAGTGAAATATTAGCTCACCACTGAGCTCAATCACTGTTGATAAATTACATGATCATGCAGCTAATTACTTTGATGTCATCAAGTAAAGAAACACCTTTATATTGGCACATTTATTGTACTTAATTTATTATGGACCTTAATCTTTGTGCTAAAGGAATACACTGTAAAATGTGTTATACATTATTTTAATTCTGTGTTATGATAGCGCCACAAGAGATGTTCTATTATTCAACACAACTACATGAAAAATGTAATTTCACTCAACATCTGTAACCTGTAGCCTTGGTGAGCTGAATGCCAATTTGCAGTATGTTTGAGCTTTGACAGTTACCATCTAGTTTTAAAGGCATCATTAGGCAACTTAGATGTATAAAAAAAAGAGGTCAGGGAGTTGCTGCTTATAGTTGGTCCAGTATTTTCAACACTTAAAAATTATGTAACTTTGAAAGTGAATACAACTTGGAAAGAGCAGCAGCAGTCAGAAAATAGACTGTCACCAAAACTGACTTAAAGACATTTAATGGGAAATTTGAATAACAACACAGCAGACTATACAGTAACACATATTACCATAAAGTGGATTTACAGCCTCCTGACACAGTGAAAAACTGAACATTGCAAAGCTTTAGAAAGGTAGCATTTATTGTACCTGCATAGCATTAGATTGCATTATATTGTGCATTAGGGATGGAAATCACCAGAGGCCCTGGGGTACAATATTATCATGATACTTTGGTCACGATACAATGTTATTGCGATTTTAAACATTTGTCAACATATGCTTTATCTAACAGGATGAAGTAATAACAACATTCCTTAATTTTATCATTTTTATTGCAGAAAAAATGTATCTAGTGGACTGAGAAAGCAAAAGCAGCTGATTTCAATGATGGACTGGACAATTTGCATCACAGGGCTACAGTAAGAGAGACAAAGAGAGATGCTCAGCAACGACAGTAATGACAGTAGCTACAGTCTTACTATATAATGACATGGTCAATCCATGTGAAATGTGGCAAAGTGGTAGAGGGTCATGGGAGGATGTGAATGAAGCAATATTACATCAATTGGCCAAAGGGGGGCGCTATAGCAACTGATTGAAATGGCAAACTTTGAATGGGCATATCTCATGCCCTGTATGTCGTAGAGACATGAAACTTTGCACAGAGATGCCTCTCCTCATGAGGAACAAATTTGCCTCAAGAACCCATAACTTCCGGTTATATAGATTTTCCGCCATTTTGAATTTTTTGAAAAATACTTCAAATCGATCTCTTCCTAGGAAGTTTGACCGATCTGCATGAAACTCGGTGAACATAATCTAGGGACCAATATCTAAAGTTCCCTCTTGGCAAAAGCTTGAAAACTTACTAAAACTGAGCTTCTATAAGGCAATGAATATTGCGGAGGGCGTGGCTCATCACATAAAGGTGTATAACATCTCAAGGGTTTCACCGATCACCACACAACTTTGTAGGCATATGACCACACATAATCTGAGGGGACCCCTCCATTATTGACCCCATCAAACAAAATGGGGGCGCTAGAGAGCTAATTTCTTATCTAGGCCTAACCACCATATCGATTTTTACTGAACTTGGTAGATATGTAGAACAGGACGCCTCAAGGTGACTGGAGAAATTTAACTTTAATTGACAACTGGGTGGCGCTATAACAACAAATGCTTAAAAATGGTTAAAATGCGACCGATCGCTGTGGCTCCCCCTGTGGCCCAATGTTGTTTTTTTCAAATTTTTGATATGACTAAGTCATGGTATGGTATGCTGTACATAATCATGGAAACTGTCAGTGTGTCATTCTGTCAGTCAGTCATTCTGTCTGTCCCACACTTTTCAAAAGCTCTGTCTGAATACATTGCTCTTCTTAATGGGTTCAATTGACCATTTAATGTGCAATTTCCCATGACCTGTATCCCAAACACACACTATGTGAAACTGTACGTGGGCAACTGTGCACTCAGTGTAATAAATGTATAATAATATTATAATAATAATTACAGCTATTGTGGTACAATATGTTGTAAGAATATATAAATATATGATAGTATATGTATGTAACAGTTATGATATGTGTATAATAACAGTAGAAGTACGACTAATAATAACAGCAGCAGCAGGAGGCATCTGGCAGGACCAAAGCAGCAGCACAACTTCCACACGCCATCCAGGCACAGCTGCGATATGAGTTAATCTGCGAGACAGTGGAGCACAAAAGCTCAGGAGGAGAAGCCGAGTTAGTGACATGCAGTAATAGGACATGAATGTTAACAAATGAACCAACTTTTCAGAAACTGAGGAGAGAGAGAAGAGGAGAGAAGGTGCTTGGTGTATTATAGGGGGTCCCCCGGCAGACTAGGCCTAAGTCAGCCTAACTACAGACTGGTCCAAGACAAGCCTGAGCCAGCCCTAACTATAAGCTTTATCAAAAACGAAAGTCTTAAGCTGAAGGCTATGGCTCCTGTTCTGCTTTTGGAGACTTTAGCTACCACAAGTAACCCTGCGTTCTCAGAGCGCACTACATATGATGGAGCCTGACCATTTAGAGAACAGTAGGATTTTAAATTCAACTCTGGATTTTACAGGGAGCCAGTGCAGAGAAGCTAAAACAGGAGAAATGTGAGCTCTTTCTTCGTTACCATCAGTACACGTGCTGCTGCATTCTGGATCAGCTGGAAAGTTTTTAAAGACTTGTTAGAGCTACCTGATAATAGGGAATTACAGTAATCTAACCTAGAGGTAACAAATGCGTGGAGCATTTTTTCGGTGTCTTTTTGAGACAGGATAGGCCCAATTCTTGCAATATTACACACATGAAAAAATGCAGTCCTTGAAGTTTGTTTTATTCACCTTATTTTCAAACACGGAAGTAAATAGTGATCAACTTCCGTGTTTTTGTGCGTGACTTCCTGTCGGCCGCTTTCCTTAATGCCTTCCCTTACCGGAGTTAACGGTGCAAGCTATTTTTTTTCAATTTTCAATTGTTTATGGTAGTCAATCAGTTAGTTAGTTAGTTAGTCTGTGTATTTTATATAGATAACTGTGCCCACGTTTCTGTTATCCAGTAATTGCCGGTAAAAATAATTCCCTCTAAACGCGAATAATCGCATGTGAATCAAAAACTATGAACCAAAAAAGCACAATCTATCCCGAGTGAGACAAACTGCTTGATCCCCGTCTCCAGTGTACCAGCAGAGAACCTGCAGAACCGAATCAGCGAAAAAACACACCGGGCTACACAGCCTCTCTATCTATTTTTTTGGGAATCACGATGTCTAGAAAGCATCAGTGGCTGCAGCTGACAGGGACAGCTAACAGCAGCAGCAAAGCTAACATCAGGACGTCATCTGTTAAAAGCCTCCCGTTGTCGGATACGACATGGAGCTACTCCAGTTAGCTCAATCATGTTGTAACTAAGTTTTTGAGTTATTACAGACACTGCTAACGGCTAACATCAGATTAGTCTAAACGGTGATATGGTGATGTGAAAAATGCGATATATATATATATATATATATATATATATATATATATATATATATATATATATATATATACTCAGCAAGGTAAACAACAAGGTGATTCCCATTTACACAGTGGTCAAGAGTGCTGGACCACAAGTGTCGCACAAAAAAAAAAGAAGCTGCCTGTGTTCTGTTTTGCCTCCATGTTTCTGTGAAAAATAAAGT
The DNA here is from genome assembly GCA_035609425.1 of Epinephelus awoara. NCBI lineage: Eukaryota > Metazoa > Chordata > Actinopteri > Perciformes > Serranidae > Epinephelus > Epinephelus awoara. Next base: position 31,129,065 of record CM069309.1, read on the forward strand.
GAATAAGGGAGTTAAAAGACAAATCTTGATCAAATAGTACTCCAAGGTTCCTTACAGTTGTGCTAGAGTCCAGAGCAATGCCATCTAAGGAAACTATGTCATCAGATAGAGAGTTTCTTATATGTGTGGGGCCGAGAACAGTAACTTCAGTTTTGTGTAAATTTAACATCAGGAAATTGGAGCTAATCCGGGTTTGTATGTCCTTAAGACATGTTTAAGGTTTAGTTAACACTAACTAAGCATACTAAGTATTTCATAATGGTCTGCCTGCCTCCACACTGAGCACAAAATATTCAGATATATGCTGTAAGTTTTTCTTTGGATGTCATTCGCTTCATTCTTTACTAACTCTGAGATCCATTTGTTGAAAGTTTTGTCTGAAACACTTTAGCGTTGGAGTTAAACCAGGCACTGTGACAAGAGTGCACAGAGAGCCGCCACTGTGCCTGCTGCTGAAGTCACTGCCGGCTGCTGCCACACACACAGCATCATCACGTTGCATCAGCACCATGTCAAGCATGAATTTCAAGTACACTGCTCAACTATCAATGGGCCGTGACTCTCACAGTTGACTCTGCTGGCAGCACTGGACCCCGAATGCTAACTGAAGTATTTGTGATGAGGAGAAGTTTCCAGGGCAACTTCGGGACCACTGCCATGGCCTTTCTCATTGTTAGTAATCCCTACAGTCTGCATGTAAAACTCTGAAAATAGCCTTGGGAGGATGGAAGCACAATGAAGGAAGCAAGACTGCAAACCCAGGAGACTGCAATGACTGCAGCTGATAATGTGTTGTTTTTTTTAACAGTTATACCATTGAAGTAAAGTTAGTGACAAGTCCTCTATGTCCAATAAATAGTAACACTCAAAAGTGTTGATTTCTCACTAAGGTCCATTTCAGGGTGCTTCTGCAAAGACTACACTATAGGGCTAAAGTGTTTTTGACTGCATGTTTTTAAGTAATCTAGTTGATGGAGATATGAATGTAATTTACAACTGTGAAATTTTGTAACAAAAGCACTGAATTCCCATTGAATTGCCTTCTTTGGTAGATTTTCTCATTTATGAAAAAAATGTTCCAAGGTTTTGCAGACAGTTCAACTTTTGTTAAATGTCAGCAACAACTGTAGACAGTGCTGAACCTTGAGGTAAAGGTGAGCCAGAGAGTCCAGAATGGATGACATTATTGTAGCTGTCTGGCACAATCTGCTTTAATTTAATCCCTCCTGTTGAAGTGCTTTACAAATGAGGTATGGTTTGCAGACTGTAAATAAATGTGAACTCATGTCTCGCTAGCAACCAAGCTAATTAGCTCACTTGCTAGCGCAGAGCTTTGTTCCACTTCAGGAACTCTTCACAGAAAAAAAAACATGTTGTAGAACATTCCTTAGTCTTCAAAAATGAGTCCACCTGGTCACGGTGGCCATTTTGTGGAATAGGCCTATCCTGGGAACAAAATGCCAAGGGGAGGTAATGCTCAGAGAGCTACTGTTTTTGCCTATTGACTGTATATAAAGATGGACATCAAGACAGATCCCCAAAAGTGAAGCCAAAACAGCTCAATCGCCCCCTGGTGGCTGGCTGCAGTACAGGTCACAATCGAATAGATAGGTCACAATCGAATAGATAGTTCTTATCACGCTGCTGTGGGTTTATATGTTTGCTTTTCTGATACGTTTGGTTATAACTAGCAGTTTGATGTTACAAAAGGGGGATTGAGGTGGTCAGTGGTGCACAGATTGTGAAAGTGAGAGAAGCAATTTATCTTGCTATGTAGTAGAGGTTTTTTTTGGTGGTATTTTTTTTTATTGATATTGAACTTCTTTTTTGATGCATGCTGCTTGCGGTCTGGCACTTGGTTGCTATCTTTTCATAAAGTCCCGACCTCACCTGCGCTGTGCCCAGGAACATCCCGAACACAGCAAAAAAAAAAATAAGAAGAAAATAAGAATCCAGGTAGAGGGCAGAGTATCTGCAGATAAATACACCACCACACACTTCTAGTGGGTCACAAGTGATGATTGAGAAGCATTACCTTTGTATAAGTCAATAAATTTTTTTTGAGGAAAATCCTGCATAGTGCACCCATAACCAAAAATATGATGGGGGTGTAAAAGGGTGCAGAGGGACAGGAATTCAGAATATATCCAGTTTATGAGTTATAGTCCACCCTTCATCATAGCTGGAGTGTTTTATGTGTTCAAAAGTGATTTCATGCCTTTTGTTCTCTAGTGGCGCCAGCCTGGTGGACTAGTGAATGTCAACTAACAAAGTTCTTAGACATCTCATCTCATGATAATGCCCTGGTCACAGGGACCTCTGGACTCCTTGTTGTAGTTTGAGCTATATCACTCACTATATGTATCTGTACAATGTGTCCATATTATATCTGGGATTGTTACATGGAGTTCCAGAACCTACCAAATGGCTGAAAATGTCTGAGATAATGAAAAGGAAAACAAGTTCTTTTTCAAGCCAGTCAACCAAGGACAAGAGAAACACTGATTCTCTGAGTTACTCTAGTGTGGGCAAGTTTACTTAACCTTCACAAAGGGCTCTCTGCTTTATCTGAATATAAAAGGACGGGTTTGTCAGTGCACACAGCACTGAGATAAGTCTTTACTGTTACAGTGAAAATCTCTGACTCTTCCACTGTTAACTGCCTACAAAAAATGGCTTGTTATTTCAATTTCATTTGCCTTTTTGTGTTCCTCTGCATTATTCTCCCAAGGATTACAACTGATGAAGCCATACATTTAAACTGTAAGTAAATCTTTTTAAATAACTGCTTTCGCTGAAATCTATTTTCATCTACAGTGTTTGATCATTTATGAAAATACCTGAAATATAAGGATTGGAAAAATAATTGTCATAAAGAATGATGATAGAAACATATGATTTGAAACGAATTAGTTTAAACAATATTTGTTTATGACTCTCTGCATCTGTGTGGAAGAAGATATACCCTTTATATATCATGTAAACAAGAAGGAAACAAAGACAAAAACAGCCTTCACAGTGAGGACAGTATGTTCTTGTTGTTTTTTATTCAAATGTCTGTTTTGCTTTAAAGCAAGTCAGAAGATTTACTACCAAACCTGACACACAGACATACAAGTACAAATGCTGCATATAAGGCTTTGAAGGCTCCTGCTTCTGGGTTTGTGTATTGACTGATGATGCCTTAAATACAGGGGCGTAAATATAAACAGTGCAGGCAGTGCGGTTGCACTGGGGCCCATGAGGTGGAGAGGCCCGACTGCCACCTGGAAATAAGCCCGTGTTCAAAGAACTCACATTAAAACAAAAATGGTGCTATTTTCCGTACATGCCATAAATAAGGCAAACCCATCTCCATCATGGTTTTCTTGTTTTGTAAAACAGAGTCAATCTATAACAAATTATAAACTTATTCTACATAAATTATTTAAAAAACTATAATTTACCAATAAAAAAAACTATCAAGTTAAACTATTAATTTCCTATTTTCTTTTGTAGATTTGTCTTATACAGATATGTAATGATGATTGCTGTGTAATATGTATGTTAATGTGTCCAATATAAAGTATCTGCAAGTGGATGTAACGTAAAAGCAGCAGTAAGACACACTGTTGCTAAAATATATATATACACCTAATACTCAGAAGAAGAAACAAATGTTCAGACTAACTATACAGTAGTATTCAGATCCTGTACTTAAAAATTCACAACATTTTAGTGAACTTTTATTTGTCATGTTTTCTGTATGTTTTCTATCATTGAACTAATCCAGTTAGGCTAATTCGTGTTTCAGATATTAGAATCAAGGTTGCAGGGTGTGTAAAAATTTCATTCTGATAATTTTTTTCTACAACTACAAATAATTTATGCACACTAACAAGGTATCACAAGATGAATTGGAGGAGTCATGACGACCAGGAGGTAAAAACAAGGTTCTGACACACGAATTTGAGTTTGTTTGTTTGTTTTTTTTAACCTATGTGAGCCTCAAAATGATTTCTAAAATGAAACAAAATAAATAGAAATAAAACAAAATAGAAACAGCTAATAGGCTATGTTCAGACTGCAGGCAAATCAGATTTGTTTCTCAAATCAGATCTTGAAGACAGACTGTCTGTTATTTGTTATATGTTATTTGCAAGTAATCAGATAGGAATTGTGTGCCCAGACATCACCAACCTATCTGCACTGGTTGCTGTGGTTATGATGTAGGCGTTTTTAACTACGTAGCAAAAATGGTGACGAGGCTATTCAGCACAGAAGCATGAGACATGGAGGTCCATCATTTTGCCCTCCAGACAATTCATTTTGGGTTCTGTCCACAGACAGTTGTTCCTCATGTTGTCCTCTTTACAGCTCTGCCAGTAGCAGCATGGATCTGCTGAGGGTTCTGGATTTGACATCACCTTTGTGTGTTGTGTTCAAAGACCCTTTTAAATCTGATTTGAGCAGCAAATGCTTGGACTGAGACACATCTATAAAAATGCTATTGGAATCACATTTCAAACCACCTCCAATTGTTGTTTGGATTAGATTTGCCAAAATGGCATTTCATGTTGTTGGGATCACTACACTCCACAGATATGTATTCATTTGTGAAAAGTGACATTTCCTGCAACCTCAGCCCACTCAAAGTGGCTGCACAGGTCATTTTTTTTTCTTCAGGCAAAAGACAGCATTGAAGGACTCAGATTTCCACAGTTCAGTGTTAGTAATGTTATTATTAATGTGAAAACCCTGCCCTACCCTGGATTTTGTCTAAGGGAGCAACAAGCTCAAAATCTTACACAGCATTAAAGGCCTTCTCATAGGAGCTTGTTGGTGCGCACATCTATTTGTTTATACTTATATACTTATTTATTGATATTTCATCAATCCAACACTGACTCCATTGGACCCTGTATGTCATTTTTTAGAGTTCTTACACTGTTTGCTAAGTTATCATGAGGCCTACACGAGACAGGTGTGAAAGACTCTGGAGACGCCATAGTAAACATCATGCTGCCTGTAACATCATCCAGCATGACCAGTTTAGTGGTGGGTCAGTGATGGTCTGGGAGGCATATATGGGTAGCACAGACCTCCATGTCATAACCAACCCTGCTGCACCCTGACTGCTGTTAGGTAACTGGATGCAATCCTCAGAGCAACTGTCAGACCTTACGCTGGTGCAGTGGGCCTTGAGTTGCTTCTTGGATAACAAAGGCATCGATGCTATTGACTGGTCCTCTCGCTCCCCTGCCCTAAATCCAATTGAGCACAATGGGCACCCATTAGTGTAACCAATGCTGCCAAGTACCCCCACAGACTGGGAGGAGATCCCCCAGGACACCATCTACCAACTCATCAGGAGCATGTCCAGACTTTGTCAGGACTGCATACAGGCACACTAGGCCATACACGTGGGATCAGCCTGTGATTTCTATTTTTCACTTTGATTTCTAGTGTCATTTTGAATCCAGTCCTCAATGGGTTGATTATTTTGGTTTCAATCGATCGTTGTTATGTTATTTTGTTCTACAGATTATACGCTGTACAACAGTAAAGATTTTCAACATGAATAATTCATTCACCAAGATCTGATGTGTGATTTGAGTGTTCCCTAATTCATTTTTTTGTATTCTATAATCTTATCCAATGCACTTTCATGTAAATACATAATCTGATGATGACAACAGCACAATATGTCTCTCACAGTTAAGTGTAGGAGCACAGTAGCAAATTCTCAATGAAAGTACAAATACCTCAAAATTGTATTCTACATACTGAACTTGTGTAATCATATTTACAGATAATATTCTTGTTGATTGTCATGCTGTTATGCAATATATCTTCCAGCCACATCAATCAGAGAACTGCTGATCTCCTCATATCAAGAGAGTCTTCAAATTGTACAGGAAGCCTCAATCCTCAATCAACGGTAATGAACAATTAAGTGCGTTTTCAAATTATTTTAACTGAAACAATACATGTCTAAGAAGAGACACACCAAAGCTTTCCTTTTATCTGTCAATTTCTGTGCCCAGGCAAAGCTCACCCTCATCTTCCATGCATGGGTTTACATTCTTTCGGCAAACCGAGCCTGAGACCCTGGAGACTTCCCCAGCTGCAGAGGTTTTTCAAAAAACTCTGCAAGTCCTAAAGAACAGAGTTAGGCAGAAATTTAAAAGGGATGTCACAGCACCAGGTAGAATGGCTTTCTTTCATTAAATCCAGAGAATTTCACCTTGAAAGAAATCTTCAGAGGCAGTTGGATTCCATAGAGTCAAAATAAAATGAACACAAAAACAAATTTCTAATTGTGACACTGCCGCTGTTTTTCCCCCATTTTGTTAGTCATCAATAGACTAGATATTTAAAGCAATGGAACATCAAAGTCCTCATAAAGGAAGAGTTAAAATACAAAGACCAGCATTTTCAATTAGTGTGTGTCCTAAGCTCTAAAAGGCAAGATTAAAGTCCATTACATTTTCTTGTGCTAACTTTCCCATGTCACAATGCTAGAGTTGCTTTCCTGGGAGGATGTGGAGCTGATTGCAGAGCTGTCTCAATGTCCGCCTGTAACGCATCCAGCCATCTGTCTGCACAGTCACCTCAACAAGTACCGCTCCATATCTGGCATCTGCAATAACAGGTAACTAACTGACCTCTTAAAATGAAGTAAAGTAAGTGAAGTAAAATACTTGCAATATAAAAACCGACAACGCAAGGAGATTCTTTATGGAACAAGTCAAAGTAAAACAATAAAAAAAAGAGTAGAGAAGGCAAAAGCCATTTCTCACCATTTTGATAATCCCAACCCCCACTATACCTTCATGTGTATTAAAAATGGGAAAACCCTAGTTCTACTTGTCAAAGTTCTGGTGTGTAGGATTTAGTTGAGGCTGGAGATTGCAACCATCTGAAACGTCTCCTGTGTGCCAATTGTGGAGGAAAACAGTGGCTTACACAAAAACACTTAAAAACACCATCAAGAGCCAGTGTTTGGTTTGTTCGTTCAAGGCTACAGTAGAAACAACATAGCGGACTCCGTGGAAGAGGACCTGCTTTGTATGTACATGTGAACAGCTCATTCTAAGTTAATGTAACACAACGTTTCTTATGAAAACATAGTAATGAATACTACATTCCATTTCTGCCAATATGTCACTCTAAGTCCTACACACTGCCTTTTTAAATAAAGTTAGGCAGCACATTGTCTACCAAATTAAACATTATTTACATGAAGACTTCTTTATTATTGAAATTTAGGCATTTTTACATCAACATAACATCAAGATAGAAGTAAAGCCCTTATTTTTAAGTTTAATTTTGAGTGTGTCACACATAATGTTGTATAAGAATGGCAAAGAAAAGTTCAGATTTAATGACTGATTTCATTTTAAAATTGGTGGTCATTACCCTCTGATGACCCCTTCTGCTTTTACTTTACCCTGTCTCCTGGAAATTATGTTTATACACTACTGATTTGCAGCAGCAAATACGTTTTGAAAGAAACACAATGCCATCTGGATTATGTTCTTAATTGCATAATGAGGAAACTTTAATTAGTGTATTTGGCATGTCTTGAAATGTCTATACTGAAATTAGTAAAATGTTCACTGACAATGGACCTCATTTGTTTTCCTATTATATCTACTCTTAGTAAATACAGGTCAAGGTTGGGGAAAGATAATTGTCATAGTTTTTGTTGATGACCTTTTAGAGGGGAAAACAAATAATGTTGGATTCAGCGCTGACATACTGTTTCGTAATGCAGTATTTTTGGACATGCTTCGTGATTCTTTTTGTCAGGCAAAATCCTCTTTGGGGAGCAGCCAACACTCCCTTGGTCAGGTGGCTTCCAGCTGAATATGAAGATGGAGGGAGAGAACCCAAGGGTTGGAACCGAGGACGGCTCCATAATGGATTCCAACTTCCCTCGGTAATCTACAAAATGCTGGTCCGAGGGACACAAAAGTCTTGCTGGAGAAATTAGAAATGAAGCAAGCTCACACTGCAAATCCAAGTTAATGTAGCTTTCCATTTATTTTTCTAACCTGTTTTACAGCAGATAAAGTCCACAGCAATTTAGGAACAGCAAAAATGTGTGTGAGATGACACAGATTACAGTTGCATTTGAATATTGTGGCCTGTGCTCTAAAGGACACCATTTCCATAGCTTGAAAGTTGTTGGTTTCCAGTCATGTGGAAAAACATTTCTTTCAAATAGCAGATGAAACTGATGTTTGTATTTGATTTCAGTGTTTAATTTATGCACTCATTAGACAGAGTGAGTCCTTTAGCGGAAGAAAAACTCATCAAATATGCATCATTTGTATCCAGCATGCGGTGTGCCGTCATATATAAGAGCGATAATTTACTAAAGTGTTTTAGTTAATTAATAATCTTTGATCCCAACTATTCCATTTCTTATTAAAAAGCAAGTTTAAAAAAATCTTGGATACATGATGTATTGCATAACTCATTTTTAATCAGCTCCCAAAGTCCTTTATGTTGGAGAAATTAGGATATGAAAGAAAATAGGCTTGCCAGAACATATCACAGCCCCTTTGTTGATCTTAAGCCATTTATCTATTTATAACATAACTTAGTGAATTAAAGAATGAACTAGTTCACACAAACAGGAACACTATTATCCATCATAACCCCTGACTGGGACACAATGGGCCTTCCCCAGAAAATATATTAACTTCTGTTAATGACAAGATAAGAAAAACACTGACTGATAGATGGCAAGTCACTGCAGAGAAAATGCAGTTGCGCACTGTAAAATGTAGTACTCACTGTTGTCCAAAATAACAAATCTGTCTATGTTAACAGCCATGGGAAGTCAGCAAGAAAATAATAAGGAGCTCTTCTAAACAGACAGATGATGTGTATTCTCACCTGCTGGTGGAGTGGGGCCAGTACATCGACCACGACATAACCTTTACTCCTCAAAGCAAAAGCGGTGCTTCTATTTGGAGTGGCCCGGACTGTTTGAACACATGTCAGAATGTGCATCCATGCTTTCCCATTGAGGTAAACTAAAAGCACAACAGTCTTTGGACATTTTGCCAATCTATACTGTATTTTGTTTGCTCTCTTGTTACAATCCTGTATATTAATGAGATAGTTCCACATTTTGGGAATATGCTTATTTACTTTCTTGTTGAGAGGTACAGTAGATGAGAAGATCAATGATACTCTCATTTGTCTGTTCAATATGAAGCCTGTAGCTAGCTGGTTAGCTTAGTTTAGCATAAATGCTGAGTTCCTGAAGTCCCTCATTTCCCACACAAAAGCTGAGACTTCTGGAATTCAGATAGAACTGTCAACGCGTTATAGTCTGTAACTAACTTAAGTCTAACATTGCATCCACTCTATCTGATTTCCCTGGGGGAGGGGGATTCAATTCACTAGAGACAAACTCATTCACCTAAATCCAGAGCATTTTCAGTCCACACTGATGTGTAGCCATACCAACATACTGGTTTTGCCAGGGTTTTAAAAGCGTAAAAACAAACTACAATGTCAGGTGATACTAAAAAGACATGTTAGAACAGCCATGATAGTAGCATCTATCTTGCCTGTAGCGTTTGCCATTGTTGTTATTACTCATCAGTGGTACCGGTGCACTGCTTGACAACTGCTTGATAACAGCTTGACAAGAGAGTGGGTCGAGCCCATGGTACTGGTTGCCTAATCTAGTTCCCTGCAGTGCATATTTGATCATTTTTTACCGTAACTGAGAAACCGCTGTTTAATGTCACAATGTCAGACAAATCAACTCAATTCAGAAGTAAGGACCAGGGCAGGGAATTCACAGCTCTCAAGAAATGGTCAGACACACAGTGCTAATAATAATAGCAGTAGTAGTAGTACGCATGAGGCAGTAGTGCAAAGATGACTACACAATCCAGGCACAACACTGATCCTTGCGAACCTGCAAGACGGGAAAGTACAAAAGCCGCAGGGGAGAAACCAAGTTAGTAACATGCAGTAATGGGGTATGTTTGCAATTGGAGAGAGACAGAAGGAGAGAGCCACTCAGTGTATCATGGGAAGTCCCCTGGCAGACTAGGTCTGTATCAGCCTAACTACGGGCTGTTCCAAGACAAGCCTGAGCCAGCCCTAACTATAAGCTTTATCAAAAAGGAAAGTCTTAAGTCTACTCTTAAATGTGGAGATGTTGTCCACCTCCCAGACCCATACTGGAATATGGTTCCACAGAAGAGGAGCCTGAAAGCTTAAGGTTCTGGCTCCCATTTTACTTCTGGAGTCTCTTGGTATGACAAGTAACCCTGCATTCTCGGAACCCAGTGTTCTGGTAGGACAAAAGACAACTAGGAGCTGTCTAAGATATGACGGAGCCTGACCATTTAGAGCTTTGTAAGTGTGGAGAAGGATGTTAAATTAAATTCTGGATTTTACAATGAGCCAGTGCAGAGAAGCTAAAACAGGTGAAATATGATCTTTTCTTAGTTCCCATCAGTACACGTGCCACTGCATTCTGGGTCAGGTGGAGAGTTGTAAGAGATGTGTTGCAGCAACCTGATTATAAGGAATTGCAATAATCCAGTCTAGAAGTAGCAAATGCATGGACTCATTTTTCTGCGTCTTTTTGAGACAGGGTATACCTAATTTCTACAATATGTTGCAGATGAAGGAAGGCAGTCTTTGAAGTTTGTTTTATATGGGAGTTAAAAGACGTATCTTCATCAAAGAATTCTCCAAGATTCTTGACATTGGTGCTAGAGGCCAGGGCAATGGTGACAAGAGAAACTATATATATATAGATGGTGAATTTTTGAGTTGTTTGGGGCCAAATACAATAACTTATTTTTATGAGTTTAACATTAGGAGGAGTTATGTCATCCAGGTTGTATGTCCTATATATATATATGTGTGTGTGTGTATATATATATATGTATGGAGAGAGAGAGAGAGAGAGAGAGAGAGAGAGAGAGAGAGAGAGATATAATTGGGTATCATCTGCATAACAATGAAAGTTTATTAAGTGATTTCTGATAATGTTGCCAAAGTGAAGCATATGTAAGGTGAATGGAATTGGTCCAAGCACAGAACCTTGTGGAACTCCATGACTAACTTTAGCATGCATGGAAGATTCATCTTTAACATTACAAACTGAGAATAAATAGGATCTTTAGACTGAGCCAGGTTAGCTATTTCCAACTGTTTCAAAAAACTGTTTCATTTTTATGCTAAACGCTAAACTAAGGTAACTGGCTGCCAGCTACAAGGTCATTTTGAAATGGCAAACATATGAATGGAGTCAATCTTTTCATCTAGTTTGGCAAGAAAGCTGATAAGCGTAATCACCAAACTACTACTACTCTTTTATCATTCTCCTATCACCAATAAATTTGATAGATAGATCATAAGTAGTTATAGTTACTATTTAACCAGCGTGTAATAATAATTTTGTGTTCTTCACAGACAGGAGATACTATCACTGAAGTACAAAGCTGCATGCCGTTTTTTCGCTCCAGACCAGCCTGCTTCATTAATTTTGGGTCAGATATTCGACAAGCTCTGCAGCGACAACAGATAAATGCCATCACCTCATTTATAGATGCTTCGGTTGTGTATGGCCACACTCCAAGGATGGAGAGCTCCCTCCGTGACCTCTCTGGCCTCAATGGGAAACTTGCTGTCAATGACCAATTCAGGGATCCCAAAGGAAGACCTTACCTTCCATTCATAGCCACTCAGCCTCACTCAGGGCCATCAGCCTGCCAACAGAGTCCACATGGGGAGAGAGTGGAGTGTTTCAGTGCTGGAGACAGTCGGGTTAATGAGGGTCTGCCCCTGATCTGTTTGCATACACTGTGGCTTAGGGAACACAATCGGATTGCAGAGGCACTGAAACACATTAATGGTCATTGGAGCCCGGAGACTATTTACCAAGAAACTCGCAAGATTATTGGAGCTCTGCATCAGGTATGTGACTAGTAACTAATATTGTTAATGTGTGCCAAAATGAAAACCTCCTTAAGCTGACTGAACTGAAACTGCACCATTGTGACATGTTAACATAACTATAGGAGGCAACCATCTATTTTCATGACCTATAAATGTGCTGTAAATGTACAAAAATTTCAAAAGGAAATGCAACACTTAATTTAAAAAATAATCTCTTGCTCAGCCTTCAGTTTTTATAAAACAGCCTCTGTACTGTATTTTGATTCTTCAGATTTGGATTAAGCTCTTCCAATGCTTTCAAACAGTGAACTTGTAAACTTCATGACATTGTCACAGAAGTGTCTTTCTTCCCATGTAGTCCCATTCTTGACAGTGGTAAATCAATACTGTATAATTCTCTACATTGCGGCAGCAAGCTGTGGCAGCCTACAGTAGTTTCCTGCTGCCATCACTGACATCACTGACCTCTGACATCAGTGGTCAGTGATCGGTGGAAGAAGGTCCCCTTGGGGAACACTGCCGTTGTCGCTACATTTTTTTTTTTCTCGACAATCTGTAATCACTGAGCTGCAGTGAGGTTAATCGTGGCCTGGTTTTATTTAGCTACACAAACCTATTATTTACTTCTACAGTGAATAGTGAGTCCACATGCAACTTGAGACTGTTTTTGAAAGAGGCAGAAAGATCAAATTTGATCGTAACCATGGGAATGCTTGTGATTCAGTGTGAGTAAGAAAGCAGAGAACAATGAGATTTTAAACGAAACTTTTACTTTGGTTGCTATAAGATCCTTTAAGAACAATAACAGCAGAATTTTGAGAAACTCAAAGGGGTGTGGAGTCTGTGATGCAGATTATCGACATGGTGTACCTTACAATCTGGACATACTGCACTGTCACACCATTACTTTGTTGTCCCTGTACAGCAGATATTGTTGGTGAAGGCAGGAGACAGAGCTGTCTAATGAAGACAAAGGCCAATGTGATACACAGCTATAAAGTGTCTATTGAGAAACACAAATGATGCCTGAGGGGAAGTAAACTAATCTGCCATTTATGTGTGTGGTGATTTTATAATCTGTAGATGTCAGGAGTGCAAGCATGTTGCAATTACATGTTATTAAAGAAAGGCCAACTGATATTCAAGATGTAGCAGTGCAGAAAAAAATGAAACCTTGACTGGAGCTTTCAAAAGAATTCTTGCAATTTCTGCTTTGATTGTAATCTGTAAAGCAAATAAATACTACCCTGGAAATTCAGAGTTCTCGCGAGAGCACAATTTGAATTTGCTCAGTGAGTCACTCTGGCAATAAGTAATGATGCTCATTACCCATGCCGTTGGAGCATGATGACGACAGCGCTGCGATGACGAAGTCCGGAATCAGTCAGTAAACATTGCAAGATGGCTACGGATGAACACCAGTTTTCTGAAACGGCTTTGGTCGCTACAATGAACGAGTTAGACTTGGCTTTTTCTCTAAAAGAGGAACAGAAGACGGCGCTCGAATCTTTCCTTTGCAAGAAGGACGTTTTTGCTGTTTTGCCGACCGGATATGGCAAGAGTCTAATCTACCAGTTAGCTCTGCTGCTAGCTAAGCTCTGGATATGTCACCCCGTGTATTGTTCTGATTGGTTGTAGTGTTATCCAATTGCGTGCAGTGATATTTTCAAATGCATGCTTGGTGCCGCCCCTCGAGTTGGGCCATTTTCATTACTCATAGTCAGACCCTAAATCTTTCTAGATTTGGGTCTGGATTTCCAGGCTAATTAAGAACAGTAAAGCTTTACTAAATCAGTGTGCTGATGTGTTGAATTAAAAAAACTGGCTTTTCACTTAGTTTTGAGTTGGGGTCCAGTACTATAGGGCTCTATAAAATATTCAGAGCATACCTATAATTTGTAATTGTCTTCACATGCCTCTCAACATGGAGGTGGTGGAGCCAGCTGCTAGTAGCTAATGCTAACAATATGCTCAGGAAAAAAAAATGGAAGTTTAACCATTTCCTATTCCATGAAAGCTAGGCCTCTGCTGAGGAAGATCATATAATATTATCAAAAGCTCCAGAGCAGCCTATAAATAGACCTTTGTGGGATTATTGTTTCTCAGTTACTCTTTACGAGGTAAATTCTTTACCTTTAAACCTCATGTACCTGAAACACATTGTCTGCAAAGCTGAATTTTTAAGTTTTCAGTGTCATAAACAGACGGACAAAGAGTCTGGCTACAGTGAGTGCGGAATGTCCTCTAAATATAGTAACATGTTTATATAAGCATGACAAGTCACAACTCACTCAAAAAAACAGTAGTGTAATAAGGCATTGTGCTGTAAATAGGAAACACCCTGACAGCTGCAGGGTGTGATGACTGTAAGAAGCAACCAGCCATAGAATCCACTGCTTTGTTGTCATGACAAACCCTCAGAAGGATTTTTTTGGTTTTACAAGTCGCCATAGTGGTGATCATGTAGTTTCCAAACTTTGAGGCATAATTGGCTTCCAAATAGTCCTCTATGAGCCTATTGTTGTTTAAAGCAACTCTAATTACAAGGTATTACATGACTAATTGTATGTGAAAGTGGTTGCTCATAGCGACACAGAAGTACCACACAACTCTGCCTCTTCCTGTCAGCTCTACTGAGTATTTTCACATTATTTTGCTCATTGCTTTGGTATTCTGGTCTGAAACTTAAAGGGTATTGTTTGTATTTTCCAACCTGGTGCCTTTTTTCAACGACTCTTTTTCTAAGTGAATTATGGGAACAACAAATTTTGAAATTCATTCAGTAGTGAACGAAATCACTGCAGCCAGCAGTGGGCAAAACAAGCTGCTCTGTAATCCCTGCGGGCCTATGAGTACTGTCAGTTTCCATTCACCTAAAAGTGCTTGTTTTTGCCACTAACAGGCTGTTATTGTTATGTTATTAGTATCTGACAACTTATGGAAAATATGCCTCTACAGATAGATCTTTTTTGTTAAAGAGAAAGATTCTTTTTATTTAACCAGAAACATACCTGAAATTGCCTTGTATATTGCATTGTAGCACACATATAGCCAGCATATTTGTACATCTTACTGGGTGAATTAAGGGTTTATTTTAACAAAACCAGAGTTGGTGATTGTTGGAACAGTGGAAAGATCACCCAAGATGGTTTTTGTGAGTTTTATTTTGCTTCTGTTGGCATTAAATCAAGTGTGTTTTGTCATGAAATAATTACTATGGATTTAAATAGAGTCTAGAGTCTAGTGGATCTGATGATGGCGATGTCAGGGCTGTTTCTTTTAAGATAAAAATGATCTTACTCTTTATCAATAAGGTGTATCTCTGTTAGGATCATTCACAATGTTGACACTTATATTAATAATCTGAGCCTGTCAGCAGCAAAAAGAAGCACTTTCAGTGGGCGTAAATTGATGGTGTGAACATGAACCGAGTGGTTACATTGCAGCCTGCTGCTGCAGTGGTCAATTTAAAAAACTGTTGTTCTGATATGTGACTTAGCCACAAACAAGTGGGAAAATTGGGTCTAGACTGAAAAATAGAAAAGCCACCCTTTACCTGTTTTACTTCATTCTCATAGCATCATTTTTGGCCTCAGCGGGCAGTTGTATACAGAGTAAAGGCCTGAAAAAAACAAATAGTGTTGGGTGGGAACACACACAGTGACAGGACTAACTCTTAGCATTGTAACCTAATGGATTTAAAGACAGAGGGGAGACGTTTTGTTGTCAGTGTGAGTTTTTGGGGACTGTTTAACAGTTCAGTTTTGGGTGTTAGTGCTGCTGGTGTGTTAGCTTGTGCTAATGGGGCAAACTCTCCAGGAGGAGAGCAGCTCTAGAGACAGGGGCAAAAGAAAGTTTGCTGATTTGGCGGGGAGTCAGTACTGTCTGAGATCAGACCTCAGGGGGAAAGATTGTACTCAGGTATTGTTTGACTGGAGAGGTTTTGGAAGGTGTGGCAAATCAGCTCCAACTGGCTATGTGAGAAAACAGATCGACAGAGTCCTGAGGTGCTTTCACAGATTGTTTTAGTTGTTGAAGACCTTACATACTATAAAACTTCAATTGATAGCGGGCTTATTATTTGCTTATATCATTGAAATCAACAGCCCTATAATTGGGAAGGCCTTTAATTCCTTTCACACCAAGCTGTAGCTCAGTCAAGACAGGGAAATAAAATCAAATTGTTTTTTTTAACCAGTATGAATATTACTTGTTTAAAAATTTGGCTTCAGATAATATATCAATTATTAATAATTCATTTGATCTAGCTCCAACAGACAGTGCAGATGTGCAGTGTATTATATATATATATATATATATACTAAATATATATATATATATATATATATATATATATATATATATATATATATATATATATATATATATATATATATATAAAGAAGCTTGGCAACTAGACTAGGTAGCTAATTGAGAGAGACATTGTCAAAATGTGTAGCCATACCAGGCTGGTAAAAGCGACTACATGTTTAATTGACGTTTTATGGTACATACAGCAATTCATTGAAAGAACAAACCAGGCATGCTTTATTGCATGATCCACATCTTTGTCAAAACTTGCTTTTTCAATGTGCAAGTTGTTAGCTTGGAGGTTGTTGTTGTTTCCCATAGCAAAAGGCATTTTGGAACCGGTAACTCGCAGATAGCAGAAGGGAGAGGGAATGCCGGCAAAATTGTCGGCCAATGGCAGGCTTATAGCAACAGTCTACATCCACTGAGTCAGACTAAGTTTCTGGTAGTTTGATGGAACAGATAGACCTCTATATCAACCATTGCAGCTTTCTCCACAGGCAGTGTAATGGCTCAAACGACGCCAAGTGTATGCTTCAAGTCTATTTCCTTATGTTCTGCACACACAACTACACTGAATATAATATACAGGTGACCTACACTCAATACTATGCCTGAGTACATACTGTGTTGCTTTGCTAACATACTCCTTTCCATAAGCTGTGCACAATTTTGTTCCTGTGTGGACATTATGTTAGACGTTAACCTTGGCTTTTTTACTCTTTGCATTTCTTTTCATTTTTTCTTTCCTTTTTTGAATCAGAAATAGCTTCCTCAGTGGTTTTTAATTTGTCTTTTAAAGGTCTTTCTTTCTTACTTCATATCCATTTGAACCAGAGTGCAGTTAATGTCGCTCTGCTTTGCTCAGTGCGAACCCCAGACATATTTCTGCTGGGATGACATGAGGCTCTTCATAGCAGGGCAGGCATCAGAGCCAAGCAGAAAAACAGCATTGAAGACTGTCAGTCATAATCCCTTACTATATAAACTGTCTCTGTGCAAAGAAAATATTTACGTTTCATGCTAGTTAGCACAAAGAAGTCCTTTGTCATCATACTATTGTCTGTGTGTGTGTGCATTTTGAAATATATATGAAGTGAGGTTTTGTTGCTGATGTCACATTTGTTGTAGCTGTTAGTCTCTTAGTAACGATGTATGGGAGGCAGGTTGTGATGAATGACTGATTGCACTGACTGTTGACAGCAGCTGTTTCCATTAGCTTTAGTTTGGGGCATTATTAGATGTGAAGGAAATGTTGGGTACATGCTGTGCAGTCTACATGAAAAATGATAAAAAGAAAAAATGTTTGAACGGAAATGATTCATTACTTGCAGTGAAGGGGACAAGTGGTGCCCGTTGCTAGGTTGTAAAATTTCTACAGCATTTCTGAGCAGAGAGAAAATAAGTCTGTAATCTGTCAGACTTTGGGGGCTGACATTTGACCACAGCAGTGGATTAACAACTGCTATTTCCAGGTGACTCAGGGACAATACCAGAGGAAAGAGATTTACAGTATTAAAAGGAGAGGGGTCTAAGGTGGATGGGTTCTTTAAATAATGTGTGAGGATAAAGTATAAAAGGCAGGTAGAGGATTTACATACAGTAGCTTTGACCATGACCGGCTTGGAAAATCCCTGCACTAGAAGTGGAGTGAAATGTGAGGCGCTATCTGCTCTGGCCAGCCTGCAAACCAGCAGACTGTAACGTTATCGATTTTTTTTTTCTTCACAAAAAGAAAATCTCAAAGCTACAATGGACAACTAAAGAAGCACCAAAGCTCCTTGTTTTTGTTTCTCAAAGAATCATTCTTAAAAAAATATACTGTATAATTTAACGAAAAAGTACTTCAGCTACTGGATGATTAGTACTAACAAGGTGGCAAGCTATACTTTAAGGTTAGTAAATACTCATGCTACAATGCCTCATGTCCAAGTCACATACGTTAACCCATGCTCTCTTGCTGTCTTCTTGTGACAAAAGATAAAAGAGGTTTGGCAGCTATAAGCTTAACTGCTGTACAAAGAAGGAAGGTACACAGTAGATTTACTGAACCACAACCATCATTTAATATGTCGGGGATCCTTTGATCCTTGACAAAGACCTACAGTGTAATCACAGCTTTCATACTGTTACGTTTTTACTTCTTAGTACTTCCCATCCACTCAGTGAGTATAGGTCAGGGTCAGCTACAGAACACTTCCCCTTGTGGTTGTGCAAATTACCTTGTTCTGGCATGCAATATTACTGACTACTGTAAAGTGACATGTCTAGAGAATATGGCTTGTGTGGAATTACAGTAGATCCAGTAATGTTGTATAAGTAATCAAGTAGTAAGTTAGTCAGTAAAAATCAAACATGCAAAAACAAACTGAGCCTAAAACTAAGCATTTTTTTATTGATCCTATTATATTATCATAAGCAAGTGCACCCATACAGTAAAAATACTATAGGAATATGCAATAAATAAACATGCAGAACGTCATTAAGGGAACACTTATATCAGACATTCGATCTTGATTAACAAATTATCCAGGTAAAAAATCTTTTCTGATATACATTGTATAATTTGTTGAGAACAAACTGACCGGTCAGTGGAAACCAAAATCATCAACCTAATGAGGGCTGGATTCAAAATCACACTGAAAATCATAGTAAAAAATTGACGGCAACTCATAATGTGGCTCAGTAGTGTGTATGGCCCCCGTGTGCCAGTATACACTCCCAACAACATCTGGACATGCTCCTGATGAGTTGGGGGATGGTGTCCTAGAGTATCTCCTCCCAGACATGGATCGGGGCATCAGTGAGCTCCTGGACAGTCTGTGGTGGTACTTGGTGGCATTGGTTACGGTTATGGGTGCCCATTGTGCTCAGTTGGATTTAGGGCAGGGGAACAAGAGGGTCAGTCAATAGCATCAATGCCTTTGTCATCCAGGAACTGCCCACACACTCTGGCCTCATGAGGCCGGGTATTTTCCTGCACCAGGAGGAACCCAGGGCCCGCTGCACCAGCATAAGGTCTGACAGTGGGTCTGAGGATCTCATCCCGGTACCTAACAGCAGTCAGGGTGCTGTTGGCTATGACATGGAGGTTTGTGTGATCCTCCAAGAATATGCCTCCCCAGACCATCACTGACCCACCACCAGCCGGTCATGCTAGAGGATGTTACAGGCAGCAGAACGTTTGACACTGTGTCGCCACACTCTTTCACACGTGCCACATGTGCTCAGTGTGAACCTGCTCTCATCTGTGAAGAGAACGGGGCAGTGGCTGACCTGCCTGTTCTGGTGTTGTCTGTTAAATGCCAATCGAGCTGCACGGTGCTGGGCTGTGACCACATCCAGGTCCCACTAGAGGATGTTGAGCCCTCATGGAGTCTTGTTTCTGACAGTTTGGTTAGAAACATGCACACCAGTAGCCTGCTGGAAGTCATTTTGTAGGGCTCTGGCAGTGCTCCTCCTGTTCCTCCTTGCACAAAGGAGCAGATACCGGCCCTGCTGCTGGGTTGATGCCCTTCTTCAGCCCTGTCCAGCTCTCCTCGTGTAATGGCCAGTCTCTAGGAACCTCCTCCGTGCTCTTGAGACTGTGGTGGGAGACACAGCAGACACTCTTGCAACCGCATGTATGGATGCACCATCCTGGAGGAGCTGTTGTACCTGTGCAACCTGATTGAACACCTCATGCTACCAGGATACTAGGATAATCACCTCTTCTTCCTGAATTTGAACTGACTTGGTGTTATACTAAGTGTTCCCTTAATCTTTTTGAACAGTGTATGTATATTACAGTTACTGCCTTGCTCTGAACATAATCCAGGCAGAGTTTACATTCACAGCACAATGTATTTATGAATGTAATTTAATAATTAACAGATTTAATATACAATACAATTAATATACAAACATATTTTTTCTTGCATGTAATGCACTTGCCCTTATTTATCTCTGCCTCAGCAAACGTTACGAGACCTATTAGCTAATAGCTAGCTACAGTAGCTAGTGCTAGCTTTCTGACTAGTTGCACCACCGGCTAGCAACGTTGCAGTTTACATAGGCATTTAGGACGCAAACTAAACTATTAGCATTGATACAACTCTGTACAGAAAATAATAGTCGTTCAACATTGTATTCCCTATTTTCAATAACTTCAGTCTTACTTGCTGTCCTCGCTGTTGCCGATCAATTGTGCTTTCACTCTGAGCTGTGGAGCTCTCGTCTCGAGACACGCTGGTCGAGTATTGACACCAAGCGAGGGAGGGAGGGAGGAAAAGTAGGCTTTTGATTGGATAGCTTGCTGAACGCAGCTGTCAACCAGGCCAGATAATGTTTCGCAAGTTGTGAATGGTAATTCTAAAATGGTGATTTTGTGAAGTAGGCTACAGTTTTCACAATTCGTGTTTCCGTGGCTTTGGTATGGACATGTCCATAGAATCCATACCTAAAACTACGCCTATGGGGAGAAGTACCTGCTTTTTAAACTAAAGTAACGAAATCATATCATATTATAAGTTTAGACATAGTATACATACAACCATGTGCCAAAAGTATGCAAAATTTTATTTTAACTTATTACTAAACCAGGTGACTTCACTAATTAGTCGCCTGCAGCTCTGGTTGGAACAACATGCTGCATAGTTTACATGGCATTCTGTGTGTGCTACATGGTGATCACCCCCTAAGCTAAATGGCCGCTTATGATAATAGCATGACTAGAACAATCTAACTACCATTTTTGGAGGGTACCAATCAGAAAGCCATCTTATTGTATGCAGAGCAATAACAATCACCCCACTACTGCTTAATTATAAACAAAACAAAATAACAGATGGATGAGACATACATTAATGCCTAATGTAGCACAGTTGTGTTACTGTATAATATTCTAATATTAATGTTGAAATGTCTGCCTGTAGTGAGAAATATCCAATCTCACTTAGAAAAAACCCCAAAACATTCAACTCGGCAGAACTTTACAGCTCTTAGCAGCTTCCTGCTCATTGTTGTGGTTTGTCAGTCCATATGGTTGAATCCCGACAGCTCTCACCAAGCCCCCCATTTGAATCCCGAGGCAGCTGTTCCCAGCAAACAAGCTCACACAGGGCCATGTAATGTAGGATGCTGTTTTCATACAACATTATTCTTGACAAGTCACTGTATGAGCTCTGCTTTAATGCATTAAAATATATGCTATGACAGTAATAACGTCCAGTCAAGGGTAGTGTGCAGTTAGGCAGGAAATGAAACATAACGTGTTTTCAGGCTGGTGCCATGAGGTGGATGCTAGTGGATGTGTACCTGAATATTCTTTTATGTCATACACAACTTAAATCATTTCTTGTATGTCTGTGTCACTAGACTTATGTTATCACACAAATGTATTTGTAATCTTCCCTTCTGCTTGTAATGCAAGGCACACTTTAGAGGAAATTACAGTCTAATCTAATTTATCCACCTGATACAGTACAGATAAAGTACAGTACATTTTGCCCGATTGAACAGTCGTAAATTCAAATTAATTCAAGTTAACTGGAAAACAACCCGACATATCAGGCTGTTAAGTACAACCGTGTTTTTTGTTTGTTTTTTCGAAACTAAACCTACGTAACTTTACTTTCCTAAACCTAAACTTAACCTATGTCACTTTATGTTAAGTATGTAATGTGATAACACCAACCATAATTCTTTTCCTAATCACCAACCAACATATCTTTTTTTTAAACCTAACTTGAGTAAGTTTACTGCTCTAAACTTACACACTTTATTTTATTTTTTTATTTTTTTAAATATACTTAATTAATCCTCAAGGGAAAAATTCAGTACGTAAGTTAACCGGAGTCCCTAATGTGGCAAGGACATTCATGGTACACTAATTCATTTGATACCATTTGAACTGCTATGCACATTTTTATAGGATATACAAACTGTTGTATGGGTATAGGTTGATTCTATTACACCACCTTTTGACACAATTGCTGCTTATATGATTGAATATGCCATTTATAAAAAGAGACGGTAGCTTGGTTTAATTGCATGTGACACTTAAATAGGTCACTGTAAGGAAACATTTCAGTCCATTGCTTATTTTGTACTTTATGCATATATTCCCACTGGAATAGCACTGGGTGCACTTAAGTGTCAGCAGGAAGCTCTCTGTTATTATTTCAATCATTATCTATTTCCCATGTGTAATCCCCCAGCCCAGTGAGAGAGTGAGGCCAGAGGGAGGCAGGCAGGTAAAACTATTCATACTTCCTTTTCAACTGACTGTGGGCAGCCACTTGAAAACAATGGGGGAATCTGGTACTCTACATGGCTTGCTGAAAACAAATGGAAAGGTCAGAAGCCATTTCAATACAGAGTGAAAGCCTATTACCTGCAGGGAACAGGAAATAAAAATGATCAGCTAACAGCATCTGGTTTCATTCTGTCTTGCTGGTAGTGCACAGTACTAAAGGCTGTTGCTTATCCAGTATGTAGTGTAGGAGGACGATATCATTATGTTCTGTTCAGTTTTTAAGTGATCCGGACATAGCAGCAGGGTTACTGTTACTGTGAAAAGCTTTAGAGGTTAAAAGCAATAACAGACAAGTTTTTTTTGTTGTTGTTTTTTTGCTTTAACTTATCATCGCTGATTGCGCTGTCTAATGACTATAGAATAATAATGATAATACAATCTGCATTTAGATTGGTTCACTATAAACCTCGCTTTAACTATATAATTCTTTCTGCCACTGGATACAATCTCCTGGGAAAACAAGGGCTTTATATGCTTTTTGTGCAACCAAAACAGGAGGAGGATAGCGCTTTGGTTTTCCCACGTAGCCAGCCCCAGTTAACAAAGAGTATTTATGGAAGTTTTTTGCCATGGCTATCCCCAGTAGCAGAAATGGTTGACAGAAGAACAACCAAAGTAACTGTGGAAACTGCAGAAGTTGCAAATCTCTGCGAAAAATGCAAAACGATCTAGTTGTCTTTGGATGCAAACATGTACAAACACTAGGGGGACAAAAGTTAAAAAGAGGTCTGTTTCCACTTTAAAGGGCAGTGTTTCTGTCCACTCACTGTGAGCATATGGATACGTTCTGCACATACGTAATTACTACATTTGTGTAGTCGTGGAATAAGTACAGAGATTCTTTAGTGATGTAAAAGCACCAATACGACAATCTAGAAATGCTTCATTACAGGTAAAAGTCCTCAGTTCTAAGTCTTACTGAAGTAAAGTACAGAAGTAGCAAAATGCACTTAAAGGCTCTCTAAGTCTTCCTAAGCTTGAAAAGTTTTTGTCACATACAGCAAACATCTGCTGTGAAAAAATCCCCGTAAACAGCCCAGGCTCCGCAAATGGCAACAAAAGCATTTTGGTCCAGGCTGCACCAACCAGCGAAAGCAAGCACACACACGTGAACACAGTTCCCAGAGAGGCAGTTAGAGCTACAATGAGGCTAAAACGCGAGCTAGCTCCATTGTGTTTGATAATATTGTTGAACGTAAACAGAAGTGAAGTGTTTTTGTTGCCATTTGTGGAGCCTGCTGTCTACAGAGACCGGACTTTTTCACAGCATATTCAGAGGACATGTAGCTAACGGATCGTGAGGAGATGTTTGCTGTATGTGACAAAAACCTTCACCTTTCACCTTAGCAAGACTTAGAGAACTTTTAAGTGTCAAAAGTAAAAGTACTTAATATGCAAAAAAATGCCCCCTGAAACTGAAACATGACTATATATCACATTATGAGATTGTTTCTGATACAGAATTTTTCTTTTGTAACTGCTCAAGGTGGAGCTAATTATCATTATGTTACAGTTAGGTGGAATAATCCAGCGGTTCCTGAACTAGGGGTCAAGCCCCTCTGAAGGGTGACTAGATAAATCTGTTATTTCCAGCAATAATCTTGGCGATCGAACCCAAGGTGGGGGAGCCCCTCTGTGCGGAGTTTGCATGTTCTCCCCGTGTCAGCTTTGTTTTTCTCCAGGTACTCCGGCTTCCTCCCACAGTCCAAGGACATGCAAGTTAATTGGTGACTCTAAATTGGCCGTAGGTGTGAATGTGAGTGTGAATGGTTGTCTTGTCTCTATGTGTCAGTCCTGCGATAGTCTGCCTCTTACTCAATGTCAGCTGGGATAGGCTTTAAATGTAAAATATTTATCTGAAAGGAACTAGTGACTATAGTTGTCAGGTAAGTGCAGAGCAGGAAAAAGTACAATATTTTCAATTGACGCAGCATAAAAATTGATATACTCAAGTTAAGTACTAAAGAACAGTACAGTTCAGTATTGGACAGTATTTGAGTAATTAGTTACTTCCCATTGCTACATGATGACTGCTCCCCTAACTTTAAATAGTGAGGTGAAAGACTGCTCATCTCAGAAAGACTGACATTGCCGTCTGGTGACTGCTCCTCAGATGGGACCAGGATTATCTCCAGGACTGTGGCACAGGACTGAGTCAGTCTAAGCTGTGTTTTCTTGCCACAGTTGATATTATGTGGCTTACCTTAAGTTTGTGCTGCTTGCATGTCAGTAAAACAAGATTAACTCGTATTAGAATATTTGAATTTCTCTTTGCAGATTTTCACATGGAACTGTTATAATTGCATTAGTCTAAAAGGTTCAGTCTACCCTAAAACCCTTTCCAGTCAGACTTTAGTCTGAGGCTTTTGCTATTCAGTGAGTCATTTCAGCCAATGAAGTTGAGTCCAGGCTATCATATTGGACTGACAAATATATCTTAAACAACCTGTCTTTACAATAAAGGCTGATGATCAGTATCATCAAAGCAACAAAAAGGTTTGTTGTGACTGGTTCCAATTCTCTATTTTGCATTTAAAACTACAAAACAGCAAATGCGATCCCACCAGTGTGTGTGTGTTTGCATATATGTGAGTGCATGTGTATGTATGCATTTGTATGATATGTGTTAAGATTCAGGCAGTGAACTGAGGCCTTTATAAATAGTGATGAGGACAGATGAAATTCTCTGCGGTGATCTGTGAGGGAACAAATGTGCAATCACATGTCCAAGCTTGGGATATTACAGAAATACTCACCTCACTGGAAATCCTGTGGGAATCCCTTTTAGCTGTATGCATACTGTCGAGATCACTGGACTCCACAGGTGATTTGTTCATTTGTGCAACTGACATTTTCTGTAAGTCCAGCCCAGTTGAAATGGCAGCTGTGGCTTCCTTTGATCTTCAGACAAAGAACAGATAAATAAACTCACTTTCCCACAATCTCCTGATTTTTCGCACCTTTGTGTGAAAAGTGGGAAAAAGTTTCTCATTCAGTCATGATTAGTTAGTGTGGCTTGTGAACCTGTGATGTCACCAAGCCAACAAGAAGAAGAATCTTTCTCCGCTTCTCTCTTTTCTCCTGGGACCCTCAGCAAAAAAGGGTTACCACTAAATGGAAGGACTGCCTGGCCCTCCTCCGCTTCTTCTCACCTCTGTTGCATGAAAAAGCAAATGACAGCTCTCTGCATGTGGCCTGCTCCCAGCAGACACAGAGCTCTTAAAATGGTAAAAGTTAGTGCCTGCAACAGACACAAAGTTTGCAAGATAACTTTCAAGAAACAGAGCAACAAAGCTGAGTCAGTGCCAAACTGCTTACTCTGTATGACAAAGAGTGACCAGTTTCCTAGTGACTAACATGCACCACTGGAATACAGCGCTGCAAAGACTGCGTCAGGAACCACAATTCTTAACAGCTTTGCTCATCCTCAATGGACAGAATAGGCAGTTAACAAGCAGCATAACAATCTCTTCCCTGCATTCATTGACTGGTAATGTCACAACTGGGCATAGCATTAGTACAACTGTACAGACTTAGCAAGACTGTTTGACGTCTTTCAATTTCCATGTATTGATTTGAGGCTATTTGATGAGTTTCTTTGTAGTCAGGTTATTGGTTAAGTTGGCTTTGCCAAAACTAAGTTGATGTTAGTTAGCTAATGCTTCACACAGACAGAGTCTTGAGTGCAACTAAACTTCCTTATTATATATATATTATATATTTATTATATATTTATATATTATATATTTTAGACCATATTATGACTGGCATCTAAATATTTGCAGCCATAGATTCATCACTTAAAAAAGCAAAGCCCATAGGAAAATATTATAGTTTATAAAGGCTTACACTGATGCGCTCACAGTTGCTTGGCTCTGTGGGACTGGCTGCAGGCTGACTGCAGGCTGGACACACTGGTGCCCAACTCTAATTCATCTGAAACTTTTTTTTTTTAACACTGATAAACCAAATCATGTTTATATCATTCATGGTTAAAACATTGTTAAAAAGAAATAAAGGGTAATTATTTAAATACCAGTGGCCTAAGTGATTATATTTTTATCATTGTCAGCTTGGACACAGATGGTGGGTCTGTGTATCCTTCACCACCTGTTATGCTTGAAATGAAAGCAGATCCAATAAACATGGCCACACACTCCTCAGTCAATTATAGGCTTTTATATGAATATTATAATATTAATATTACATAATATATGGATCAGTTATGTAGGCAGCAGGTTAGTGTATATCATGGATGTATAAATTAAATAGTAGAAATAGTACAATAGTCCACTATTATGCTGCTTACCACAGCAGTGTTTGATTTCTCTACTGCATTTTTCTGCCTTTCTTTGATGCCACTTTTCAGGTTGCTTAATAGAACCAGTTGGTTAAAATGGACCTACAACTCAGTGTTTCCATTTCTAGCTCTGAGAAGTTTCTCTGCCTACATCTGTCTGTGTTATAATATCTGGGGGCAAGGCCTCTGAGAATATATTGGGGTGGGATATTTAAATGACGCTGCGACTGGTGATATATGAACATTTCATGTATCACACGCAACCCTGTTCTGGTTTAATACATATCATACACATTCATACATATTCTCAAAATGTTGTTAATAATTATAGATAAAGTGGGATATGTTGTAATAATTTGTTAAGTTCCGTTCTTATCAATCTGTTGGGGCTTCATGCTTCTGATGCACATAATCCTTCGATTTGAGATTTTCTTTTATGGCAATCTAAGAGATTATCTAAGAGATTCTCTTTGCTTCTTTGTGATCCCTCCTCTCTTTTCTGACTCTCAGATCATAACCATGAGAGATTATGTTCCAAAAATTATTGGCCAGGAGGCTTTTGAACATTACATTGGACGCTACAGGGGATACGATCCAACCACAGACCCCTCGGCCTCCAATGTGTTTGCCACTGCTGCATTCAGGTTCGGCCATGCTACCATCTCTCCAATCCTCAGAAGACTGAACGAGAGCTTACAGAGGCATGAGCACTTCCCCCACTTGAGAATTTCCAACTCTTTCTTCAGTCCATGGAGAATAGTCAAAGAAGGTCAGTACACTCTTATGAAGCCGTCTATTGAAACTCATAATGTATCCTGCAAGCTCATGAAACAATACTCTATTTAGGTCAGCTTCAGCATGACTTTGTTCAGCATAAGTGTCTGTCTTAGTGTAATAATCACTTGCATTACATTCAAGTGAGTTAGAGTTTGGAGTAGTGCTGCAGAGATCAAGTAAAACACCCTATACTGTGGCAAGCAATGCAGAGCATTAATATAACAGCGAACAACTATTTACTATGTAAAGATATCGTTGAGTGATCGGCCTTGAGCAGGGAATGAAGTCACAGTAACACCGTTAGCTCTATAAGCACTGCTACCATTGTTCAGTGCTGTTTATGGAGTTAACACCGTTAACTGCTAGCATGTAGTGAATCGTGTCCAGACAACTCGAGCTTCCTTTTGCATAGACATGTTCGCTCGAGTGCATGTAATATATATTTGGGAAGTGTCTATTTATCAACTAAACGTCAATATCAGCAAATTAGATGACATTCACCGATGCCTGAGGCTGATGTTTTTTCCTTTTGTGTCACTTCAACTTCAACAACAAAAACAGGGCTCACAAACTTAAATAATAAGCAGGTAACAGGCCCCCAGGAAAGCAGCTCAGCCATACAGCCAATTTTTTCCACTGGCCTCTTGCAGTATTGCGGCCGTAAGCACTTTCCCCACAGACCACTATTATAAAAGAAACGTCTGTAAACCTGTTGACAGGACACCTCAAACTGCAAACAAGGTCAATTATGACTCTTTCTACAATGAATTTTGGATCCATGAAGGCTCTATATTTGTAAAACTTTATTGAAGCCAAGAAAACCAATTTAAAAATCTATGACGTCAAAGTTGCAAATTCTTGGATAGCGAAGGAATGACCCGCCCTAATCTCCCCATGATTGTCTAGTACTTGTTGCCATCATTGGTGGGATTGGTCAGGGTTAGGATAAGAATATCACGGTAATGCAATCAGAGGCATAGTAGGGCAGAGTAAGGTGAGCCATTCCTTTGCTATCCTATGATCCATCAATTCATGTCCAGGAGACAATAGAAAATGTTTGTGGGAGGAATAGAGATCTTCCCCAGGATGCTTTCAAAAGGACGCAGTAAACTCACTATCATCACGTTGAAGGGTGCACCCTATTGTTCCCCTCGTAATAATGCATTGTGAACAACAAATCCACCTTAAAATCAGCAGGACGAGAGCCAGTTAAAGTTAGCTGCAGCTAACAGAGGTTGCATTAAGTAACATTATGATTCGTTCAAGCTCTATTCAGTAAAATTAGTATTGGGCAAAGGCTAATCAAAACGTTCTCATGATGTGTTCAGTGACAAAGTCACAAAGAAAGAAAGAATGTGGTCTTTTAAACTTTAAATTTAGTTTCAAAAGCTCTTCTCTGAGTTCAGCTGAAAGTAAAAACAGAAATTAGCTAGCAGGAGTACTCTACCTTACATAACATCATTGGCACTTTTTGACTGACCTCTGTGAGATGAAAATTTTTACCTTGCTAATATTATATAAAGGAATGTGTTCAGTCGCCTACCACTGAGCACAAGTCCATTCCTTTTATGAATGTGTTGCTATGATAAACAGAGTATTCATTCCCAACAGTCAATTCATTTTGTTTGCTCAAATGAAATTGTCTGGACACCCTTGAGCCCTCGGAAAGCAGAAAATCCAAGCTTAGGAGTGATAAAGAAAAATGTTTTGTGAACTGCATAAAGAAAGCAAACCACACAGAAAAAAAACTGTACTTACCAACCATATGCATTGTTTTTTGTCTCTTTGGAATGAGGGACTACAGGCAGGCTTGACTGGTAAAAAAAATAAGTATTCTGTTTGCAGTTTTATGACATCACACAATCTCTTCATTTTGAAGTCCAGATTGTTCAAAATCTAAATGGTACCAGGAAACGTATCATCTTGTTGTGTGAACTTGAAGTATGCTTACATCCATGTCTCTAATTGACTATGGCAGTATAAGCATTGTGTTTGTGTATAGGTGGGACTGAACCAGTCCTGAGAGGTGCATTTGGAAGTGCAGCATCAGCTGTTCGCGCAGACATGCTCCTAACAGAGGAGTTAACAGACAGTCTGCTCATCTTTAATGTGACACAGCACATGGACCTGGCTGCACTGAACCTGCAGAGAGGACGAGATCACGCTCTCCCAGGTAAGTGCTATAGGCTGAGTCATAGTGACAGTCAATAATCAGCCCTGTTAAATCTTTAAAGTTTAAAAAGGTTCTTTGTTAACACCCTCATAAGATTCCACTAATAATCCATCTGTGGAACCATTCACAAACCAGGTGATGTCTAGAGGAAATATTCACTAACTTAAGTAGACAACGTCTGATCCTATAGTAGCTTGTTTCTGAAGTTTGCTGCTTCCTGGTTCTTTAAAGGAATGACCGCAGAAGTATGACAGAGGAAGACCAATACCACTCTCGTCTGTTCACTGTAAAGCTTGGCAATTAGCTTACCGTTGCTGAAGGAGAACTCCACCAACTTTACACATCAGAATCTATTTACTGGTCTTGGGAGTACTACCATGTTAAAATGGTTGCATTACGCCTTTTGTGTCTCCAATGGGTTCTGTGAGAAGTCTGATAAATTGTCTCAAGTGATGCCATGTGAGCCACGAGGTAAAGACTACAAGTTTAAAAATGATAAAATATAAATAAACTGGGGTTAGAAAGAGATGAGCTTACCAGACCTCTGTAGCCTGCTGTTCATCTACGCCTGAGGCTAGTGGCTTGAGACTACATTAGCTGCTTCTAGCATAACACTCCCGAATCTATGATCAAATTATTGGTGGCCAAGTTGCATTGTGGGTAATGTAGGTGCCATTTTTTGACCAGGCCCCCAGCAAGTGGCTTTGAAGCCAATTCTCAAAGTGGCTTAAAGGAAACTTTAGAATGCAAATACAGACAGTACTTACTGACCCTCATGCCGACAAGAATTCAAGCGTAGTTTTTTAATCCACAAAACTCGTTCGGGGTATCGGAGGATAACAGCCAGCTGGAATAACAGCTACACTTGAAGTGCATGGAACCCACATTTTGAAAATATAATAAAACCGCTAATGCATTTCAAAAACGTCAACAGCTTGTCCGTCATAATCCAAGTGTAATCCTGAAGCCGCGGCAAGCAGCATTGACTTGAAAAGAAGTCATTTACTCCACTTTTATAGCATCATTTCTCACTGCAGTCAGTTAGCCTGCCCTGCGGGCGTGCTGTGTTTACATGGCAACTTGCGCGAGACTAGCACAAGTTGCCATGTAAACACAGCCACAGAGTAAATTATGTCGTTTCAAGTCAATTTTGCATGCCGCAGCTTCAGGGCACTTGGATTACGACGGACGAGCTGTTCTGATGTTTATGAAATGCATTAGCAGAGTTTTATAACAGATACAAATTCCTTCAGAATTTGCTGAAATTTTTGATGCAATCCAACTCAGAATGACCCTGTATAATCCCTAGTAATTTTACTACCTCAAGCCAAACTAAAATGTCTTGTCAGTATTGCTTGTCCCTGCTTATATTTATTGTAGACATAAGAGTGGTATCAATCTTCTTTGCAAATTGCAAATGATTTTTGTGCTGAAATTACCTTTCAGGATACAATGCCTGGCGATCCTTCTGTGGACTGAGGCGCATTAAGACACTGGATGATTTCAAAAAGGTTGTGAGAGACTACAGGGTCACTGAGCGGATAGCACAAATATACAAACATCCCGATAATATTGATGTCTTTCTTGGAGGGCTTGTTGAGTCCATGTTGCCGGGCTCAAGAACTGGTCCCCTCTTTGCATGCCTGATTGGAAAGCAGATGAAAGCGCTTCGTGATGGCGATAGGTACATTAATGTTTTCTTGATTTTCAAAAGAATGTATTAATATTAAAGTGCCTCACCCTGGACCACTTTGGCAAATCACACCAGAGATCATTATTGCATGTACATTTTTTTGCTCTATCCTTGGAGATTTATTGAAATGTTTGATTCAACATGGAGAGATCAGCTGTTTTTATTTTTCAGGTTTTGGTGGGAGGCTGAAGGTATGTTCAGCCAGGAACAAAAGGCAGAGCTTTTGAAAGGTTCCCTGTCTCGAATCATCTGTGACAACAGTGACATAAGGAAACTCCCCCTTGATCCTTTCATGTTCGGGAAATACCCCTATGACTACATCTCGTGTGATCAAATGCCATTGATTAATTTGGAAGCTTGGAGGGAGGAAAAGAGCCAAGGTGGGCCTGGAATACTCTCAGGTTGATCCTAGTCCTAATATGTGAAAAATCATACATATTCCTTTGAATTTTATTGTGCCTCGCATTAACATGAAAAACTTTTATCTCTCATTTCCAGACTTAAGACAGTGTGGCACTCCGAGAAAGATAAGGAATGGGGATTTTATATTGTCCTCTTCATATGGCAAACTGGTTGCTCTGTACTCCTGTTACCATGGTTTCAAGTTAAAGGGTGCTGCTGCTATAGTTTGTGAGGGAAATCGATGGAGTGATCAACCCCCACAATGTACAGGTACATGAACTATTTTTGCCACGGATTTGTTTCATAACATTTGTTTGTTATGACTGTCATGTCCTGTGGTCTATGTGGACTAGTTTAACATAAAAGGTAGATTTCACAGTCAGCTGGTTAACAGCATATCCTAATTGTATGAAGTGCTGCATATTGGAACATATACAGATCAGCCTTGGAAGGATTTTGTAACAAACCAAAGACATAACCCAGCACATATCCATCCTTGGAAATGCTGCACTGTGCTCTTGTCTTACTGGAGCTTTACTGCTATCTGCTGGTACTAATGGAGAAAGGGAAATGCTCCAACTGGAAATATATTGGGAATAGGGATGCTTTATGATTTGAACCATCTGCCAGTGAGTCACAGTTTCAGTGCAATTATTAAACTGCACTTAAGTCCCATCTGCAGCATTTGAATGCTGACATGTAGACAGCAGGTTGTGAATGAGTTTAACTACCTTTCAAGCAGCCATTACAGTGTAATATAAAAATCCTTGCAGAGAGTTGGGTCTCAGTTGAGTTGAGAATCTATCTCAGTGAACAAATGCCTTCTCAAATTGTGCAGTTTGATCATTGAGTGGTAATGCAGACTGATTTGAAAACTTTTTCTCGGTAATGTGTTCACTGCTTGTGGAAATGTGGAAAAACTCTATTCATCAGTCAATCAAGCGCATTGCATTCACTAAACAGACATATCCTTCTACAATGATTTGCGTATTTCATTTTTTGTTTTACCATGCAGCTTGTATTTCTCAGAATATCTTCCCATAATCCTGGGAAAACTATAAAATTTCCATATTGTTCAGAGCACTTTTCCATTGTTAAGAGTTAACTATATGGGCTATGTTGTTATGAGATCTAATATCATGTTATATTTCAGTGATTTAATGATGAGAAATGGAAACTATTTCAACTATTTGTCAGTATGTCTAGAAGTTATTATTAAGAAAGAGGCCTCAGAGACAGAGGACAGCATCATGTATTTTCAGTTTACTCAGATAAACTGGGTGTTAATGTTACAACAGGACCTGCCAGTCCATGTGAGTTATATCATCATCATGATGCCATGTGATATAACCAATAATCACATTGTTGTTTCTGTTTTGTTTTTTTTGGTTTCTTTTTACAGAGAATCGTCACTAAGTTGTTGTCAACGCAGCGGATCCAGAAATTCTTCAGAGTTTTATGACCAAGCTCAGGGAAACGACGTCATCCTTGCTCTAGTTTTCTTCACAGTTTATAATTTTGTTGATTTGAGTGGAGATAAACAAGTTTTATGGTTTAACCTATCATTATGAAGTAGAAGTTGATTGCACAATGTTATGGCTGTAGAATAATGACATCATCATTGTTCGGGCTGATTCCCTATAAGCAGTAAGTGATTTGTTTGTTTCTTAGTTTTTTCACAGGGGGACCCTCTACTTCCTCCAGTGGAGTTTTAATAGATGGAACTATCTGTTTGCTTTAACTGTATGTTTGCCATTGATCCTAATTTAAAGTATCACACACTGTTGGGTAATTAGGGGGCAACCAGAGTGTCACTCAAAGTGGCTTGCCACTTAATATTGCTTAAATTTAAGACTGAACAAAATGCAAACAGGTGATTTAAATAAAAATTCACCCCCTGTACAGTTGTCATGAATGTTGAAATTAGCCATAGAGACCAAAACTGTTTTTTGTACCAGGCTGTAAACATGTTCATTTCTGGTGTAAAGTGGCCTCGAGTGGTCGTTCAAAGAACAGCAGTTTTTGGCACTTCGGTGTTGGCTTCATTTTTCAGCTCCAAGGTTGCCGCTTGGTTAATAATCACTGTGGTCTGGGAACATATGATGAGACAAACTGGTTTTGAACTTTCTGTGGGAAGAATGGATGTGAGAGTC
Organism: Epinephelus awoara; assembly: GCA_035609425.1. Classification (NCBI taxonomy): domain Eukaryota; kingdom Metazoa; phylum Chordata; class Actinopteri; order Perciformes; family Serranidae; genus Epinephelus; species Epinephelus awoara. The sequence continues at coordinate 31,163,097 of CM069309.1, forward strand.
TGTCCGTTCTTTATTAAAAGCTTTTCTTTAGACTTTAGAACATGCCATGTGGACATACTTTTCTCTCACTCTCTTCTTTCTTTGATTGTTGTCTCTAGTCTTGTCTCAATTGTGTTTGTCTCCCACTTGCTGTAATACTTGATTAAAATGCACACATTTGATTGGCTGAGCAGCATTGCGTGAGATGACTCACCCATATGCCGAGGGAGACTCAGATGAAGTTTCAGAGTCCTCACAACAGTTGCGGAGATCCAAGGGGGGAGGGGGTAGCAACACAACTCCACCTAAAGGAGGCTGACGCGCCCCAGATTCAAACGTCCAAAAACACATAATTGAAACTACAAAATATCTCCTTACTGCTCGTCTGTAGTGATCCAAGTGTCCTGAAGCCCCGACATAAAAAGTTGTTTGGAAAAACGTCATTTGAACTTTGTTTTTAGCCTCATTGTAGCCTGTACTTATTGTGAGTTCTTACCATAATACAGGCCAAGATTTCCATAACAAACTTAAATAAATAAATTGTGTTCATCTACAAAGCTTTCATTTTCGTATGATATCCCAGGGTGTGGAATACCACTGATTATCGCTATGATTTTTTACAAGGTGTGAAACAATCAGTGTGACTACTATAAACATATAAACACTGCGGTTGCCATAATCACCATAAAGAACCATTGATCAGCAGGCTTGATTCTATGCATCAGTGTTTATGAGGTGCTTTGTATTGATCATTTATGGTTGAATGTGGCCGTGTAGAGGGCGGGATATGAGGCTGATCCATATGTGGACTTTTCCAAGTTAATTTGGGATTTCAAAAAAGGAAATTGTGCACTGGCAGGCTAGGCAGGGTTTTATAAATCAGAATATATTTGGTGCATGCTAATTTTGGCTTTTGGCTGCACTAACACTTTTCGTATGGATCCTATGCACCGTTTTAAAAGCAGTGCTACAAAATATAATAGTTCTCAGTTATTTAATTTGGGTCCAGATAGGACAGCATCCGGGTCCAGATTTGGGGTTTGGAGAGGGACACATTTGCGTCATTTTGCTAACAAGGGCGATGGCGTCCCTCCCCCCCTCTTCCACCCTCAAATCGCTGACTGCCTATAGGCCAGGCTTTCACTATGCCACTCTGTCTGCCGCCAGGAACCACCTCCCAGGAAAATGTAGGCTTTATGCGTTGTTGTTTTTTTTAATGTGGAAACTTAATTTAAAAATATTTATCACTGGGTTGACGTTTACCCTCTCTCATTTAATTTTGTTCAATAAAAATATATACACTGACTTGTAAATCGGAGCTCTTTTAGTCATGCTTTACATTGTATAATTTATATGAGACTTCATTTGAAATGACTTTTACTAAACATGAATATGACAGTATTTTTCTTGATGACACACAGATACGAACCTCAGACAACAATGTCAAGCAGCCCACACCAAGTACTGTGCAATATATTTTCTTCACTTTCTGAAAGGTATTAGCAGCAACATCAGCTGATAGATAACCTGTAACCTAACAATAACAAAATACCTTTCTATTATGAAAATGGGTCATACATGGCACTGACACTGAATGCGCACAAAAAAGGAATGTTGCTGAGAACATGATTGACAAGCATTGCAGTGTACCCTGAGAGCCGAATATTGCAATGGTATGCCTCTTGTTAAACAGTACATTTGATTGATGAATTTTAAAGTTAGAATAGAACATCAAGGAGCCCTGGGAGTTAAACTCAGGTATAAATCGCTATTAAAAGTCCCTCCATGTACAATCGTGCAGATTACATCAAAAAAGACTTAAAAACTTCAGCTTTGTTTGAGGTGCAGTTATGTTTCTTTGTCTCTCATTTGATCACTCTAAATGGCACACTCTGTCTGTCCCTTCAGCTTTATAATTTCCAGATTAGTCAGGAGGCTGTCCTATTTAAACTAAATCTAAAAATAAAACTAAATTTCTCATGTGTTTCTGCATCCGCCTGAAAAAAAACCCACCTTATTTTTTAATCCCTCTAAAGTATAAAAGGACTCTTTCAGTGTGCTGTCACACCTGTAGTTCAGTTTATGTAAATTGCTGCCTTTTAGTTCTGGTACAGCTCCTGTTTATACCACCTCCTTACAAATGAACCAAGGGGAGTAAACATAGTCATATGGACTCATAGGTAACTCTTTGATTGGACAGTTTTGGCAGTTGTCACCCTGAATCACCAGCACATCATCAAGACCTATTTGAAGAAAAATTCCAGTGTGTATATGTATGCTAACTTTACACTGGCTCCAGATAAAGCCATTTACATTTTTTGCTTTTTTACATGAAATCATCCATTTGTTACACAATATTTCATGTTTTTACAATGTATGGTCCTCACCAGGGTTTGATTCACAGACAAAGCACCCTTAAATAACACCTACCTAATTCAAGATTGTGACACAATCTGCTCCTCTGTATTTCCCTCCCTCCATCCACATTCCCACATCTCCTAGTCTGCTAATGGCCATTTCCTACCTGTTCACCAAATGCCATTTGACTTTTCCACATGCCCCATTCATACCACTGTCTCTGGCTTGATCCAAATGTCCACCCTCAGGACTTGCAGACTGAGCTCTTTTGGACTTGGACATACATGACATTATATATACCTATGCATATATTATCTTAAGAGACACCACAAAACAGTTGACACCTTTCCTGCTGACTAAATTGCTAAAGTGCTTTTAAGTTTGTTATCACTGATAAAGGCTGTGGATGTATAAGGTATAGTTAATTTCCAAAAGAACAGTTGACTGGTGATTTTGCATCACTTTAAATGTCATGGTGGCGAGGAATTGTGGGAAGGGATTACCTCCCTTTCCTTTTGTAAAGGATGTTCCAGTGTATCCTTTGCTGAAGGAGATTATAAAGGTGCACTGAAAGACTTTGCCATAATATTAACAGCTCTCATAATGGCTGCAACTTTGATACTTCTGAGTCACTCGGTTAGGAACCTCTGACTCAAATCACTCCCTCCTCCATGCCCTGCAGATGCCTGGCCCTTCCCATCCACCTGATCACCTACTTCCTTTGTTCCCAAATCAGTTGAGTTATACCTGCTCATTACCACTTGTACTCTGTCTGTCAGAGTTGCTATGCTACACTGTTGTTTCATGCCTCAGTTTTACAGCCACCTGACCCAGTAACTCCATATGTGCCTGCCTGATGATTGATTTGTCACTGAGCTATGTACCATGACGCTGCAGCTGCATGTGAACCCCTGAAGGTGACAAGAAGATTTAATGTCTGTAATAACTGCATGGCACTGTCAATCTTTTTTTAATACCAAGAAGTTAAAAGAGAACTTGAAAATGCAGTGGTGCAAGTTCCAAGGAATGAATTGCTTGAATGCAGAAACGGGTACCAACACTGTTAAAACTATAAAAGACTTCATCAACAGTTTCACTATAAAGACTCAGAGAACGATTCCAAACAAACTCTATATACTGTTTAAAACAGAAGATACAATGTGATTTACAAGGAAAAGGAAAAGAAAGAGGTTGACAGAAGTGAACAGTACCTTGGAAAGATAAAACTACCAAAGACAGAACACAGTGTAGCTGTAAATGGGGCCTTGAGATCAAACTTATGCAGCGATGTCCCCTGCAGTGCAAATTCCTGTGTACGAGTCAGGTGATAGAAATTATTACTGGACTACAAACTTGTATAACCAGGGATATACAGTATATGACATTGACACTTTGAGGCTTTTTAGGTTGTAATATGATATGTTGTGTTGCGTTTTATTTACCTTGGCAGTTGGAGAAGTGGTTGACACACCTGACTTGACAATGTTCCAGAACAATAAGTCAGTCAGCAAAAACAAAACCTTAGTCAGGTTTGCCAACATTAGTCATTGTTAGCAAAGCCTGTTAATAACATTAATTCCGCATTTTGTACATACAAACAACACATTAACATGTCGACAGACAGAAGTTGGACAGCACTGTGTGTACAATTGATTTAATGAGGCACAAATAAGACAGGAAGTGCTAATTAACACTATATTACTACAGCTTTCAACTACAGATGAGGTGTGAAATAGCCATCTTGGATTGGGAGGTAAGGTTTGGTGAGGTTCTTCCAGCTTTTCTAGTCAGAAATCTGACTTCTTCAGGCATTCAAGTTGAAACTTCTGACTGTAAACTTGGGAATTCTGACTTCTCAGTTCAAATGGAATGCTACATTAGCTCTATCATCATTCAGGTAAACTGTTCTCAAAGTACCCAGCACCTCAATCTGCATTGGTGACACCATTAAAAAAAAATCAGGTGACACTTGTAATGTCAACAATTACAGTGCTAGTATAATTCTTCTTGTTTTGTCAAAGGTTGCTGGAGAGTAGCTTATTTTGTACCCCATTATAGTACATCAGTGTTGGCTGATTGGCCTATGGACACCATAGATGATGATCCTGTGAGGTTTATACCAAGGAATGTAAAGGGGCTTTCAGTCCAATGGCCCAGCCCTGGGCCCTTGTATAAGTTTGATTTGATTTTTCATTATTATGATATGGAAACAATCGCTGTGTTTAAGTAGTACACTTGTACGACATATTTTCTTTAGAAAGGTACACTTCTTGCGGTTTGATTGATGTAATCACTAAATAACTTACGAGTGTTACTTCTTGTTTAATCCATACTGTTGATTTTGTGTTATTTCATGTTATCCTCATTCATTTACTCAGTTGTTATACATTTAGCATAAATAAATCTTAATTTATCGCCAAGTCGTTGTCTGTGTATATTCCTTTTGAGCAGGAACTAAGATCCCTGTATGGGGAATTTATAACCCAGATATTGAGATTGATTCATTATTGATAAGTGTACTGACGAATTAATAACTGGTTTACGGATGCCCCAAAAATATCTATAAAAAAACATTGCATTTTATCAAACCATCATAAAAATTTGACAAACAAATCAACTCTGTGGTGAAAGACTGTTATTTCCATCTATTAAACATTGCAAATGTCAACTCCATTATCTCTGACAATGACATAAAGACTGTAACCACTGCATTAATCTCCTCAAGGTTTGACTATTGCAACTGTCCGTACCTGGGTGTCAGCCAGTCATCTGTATCTCGCCCGCAGCTGGTGCAGAATGCCGTCAGGGAGACTCCTCACTGGTGCCAGGAAAAGAGGCAGCATTACACCAGTGCTAGCATCCCTGCACTTGCCATCTATCAAATACAGGATTGATTTTAAGGTTCTTTTATTTGTTTTTATGGGCTGGCACCCAAGTATATAGTTGAACCTCTCTGCCCCTACTCCAACTCCTGACCTCTTCGATCCTCCGAGCAATGTATTTTAAAGGTTCCACGATTGAGGCTGGTGGGTAAGGGAGGTCATGCCTTTGTGGTAGCTGCTCCAAAGCATTGGTATAACCTCCCACTCTCAATCAAACGTTTCCCCTCCAATGACACCTTTAAGACAAGTCTTAAAACATACATGTTTTCAATGGCTTTTGGTTGTTTGTAGTGATTTTAATATTTTAGTATTTTATAATCTTTTTTTACGTATGTAATTGTTCTTACCTGTTTTTATCTTTGTGTACATTTTATATTGCTATTTATTCATGTGTCATAATTTTATTTTGTACAGCACTTAACAGCTGTTGTTTCTAAATGTGCTATATAAATAAACTTGATTTGATTTGAATATGTTTTATGTACATTTATGCCTGGATGCTTGCTCTCATGGTTGTGGTGATTCACAGTTTTTGAAAAACCTTTTTTGTTAATTTATTGTTTTATTGATGGTTTTACACTGTTGTTGGCTGTTGACTCTCCTAACTGATCTGTAGGGGCTGCTGGTGGTAAAGAAAATCACGCAGTTAAAGGCAATCAGCTACGCTAAAAACAAGCCTTTATCTGTTGCCAGTTGCACTTGTCATGTCTCAAAAACTGACACTGATAAAAAAAAAAAAAAAATCAATTTGAACCCAGACATCATCAATTTCATACTTGATACATTATGATCCACTGAAGTTAAGCACAATGCAAGATCAGTAAATTCCCATTTTTGTTATCTTTGCCACAATCTATAAGGGAGCTGAGATCGAGGGGCCACATCCACCGGGCACAGTTGTGACGCATTCGGCTGCAACTCGCTCATGTTCTGTCCTCTGCATGCTGTTTTAATTGTGTTTGTTGTGCTTATATCCTACTTTGTGGTGCTGTGGGCAACAGACAATTAGTACTGTTAAAAGTCCAGCTATGGATCAAAATTCATGGCTGTGTATTACTTGTTTAAAATACATCCATCCTCATAATTGTTAAGTATCTATAATTCACATACTGTGTCTATTAGCGGGAGGAGAAAGCATTCTGATCTTTGTAACACTGTAACAGTTTTTTTACAAGGCTACTGTTATTTTCTCAATAGAAAGAATCTCTAATCAAAACAGTTTATGGCATTTGTTAAAACCTTAACACTTCATATTATATTTAGAATATGTGCTGGTCTGTGACCACATCCTGACTGATATTTTGTAATGTCTCAAGCTTATACTCATGTACCATGACTTATGAACAGGTAGTCATTAAACTCAACTCAAGTTGGACCCTGGTGTTGGTTTTCATAACACATTGGGAGGGTTCAAATACACGCATGCATGTTCGTTACTTCAGCCCCGTGACACATCACAAAGAACTGATGGGATCACTTCAAAGGGGCCCACTTGCTTCTCAAACCTTCCACACTGCGCTCTCTCTTCTCTACAGGAGGGCTTTCCCCCTCCACCAAGACTCTCACATTTTTGGTGTTCAGTGTAGACTTCTCTTTTGTTTCTGTTTCTCAGTACAGTATAGTAGACATGTATATGTTTATTTCTGATAATCTGCATGGAGCACAACCACCTCAAGGCCACAATACATCAGCTACACTGCCTGTTTATCCCTTTTTTTTTTCGTTTGTTTGTTTGTTTGTTTGTTTTCCCTCCTTCTCCTCCGCATGCACTGTCACTATATAACTCAGGACTAGCACCTGCCCCCTCCCCCTTGCTTGTTCCTTACTCTCCCCTGAACACACCTTGGTGTATCACGGCCCTCTCTGGCTCATATTAGGAAGCTTTTCCAATAAAGGCTGATAGGCTAGTCTCCAGGGAGGGTGGGTGACGCTCACAACCACGCATTGTGGGTATAAAATACTTGACTGCAAGATTAACAGTGCATCAATCTTCACAAGAAGCTTGCACCCTTTTGTGGCGCTAAGCTATGAAGACCAATGCAGACAAGTAGAAGAAAAAAAAAAAAATAAAAAAAAAAATAACGAATGTTCTTCAGCCCACCCAAACATACCCATAATGTCCATGTTCTCTCTCAGTTTAAAAAAACCTAAACACATTCTCTGCATCGGATGATTTGATACTCACTTTATATCGTACATTCAACTATCAAAAAGGTTTATTCAATCCCTCATCATTCCCATCGGCATTCAGTCCGACATTTGTCTGAAGTTTCAGGAGATCAGGGGCCTCATGCACAACGGGTGTGTACGCACAAAAACGTGGCGTACGTCCTTTTCCACAGCAAAGTTCAGATGTATCAAAAGTTGCAAAAGAAACGTCGTAAATAAATTATTTATTGCAAGTTAGACAATGTGCGGGAGTCCTTTTTTGGTCTTCTCTCTCCAACGCACCTGTCTGTTTTAATAGATGTGCAAATGTATCTTTGAGTATCAATTAGTCACTCTCTTTAGGCTTGAAAGATTTCTGTAAAACCCATTCATCCAGCCAGCTTACATTAACGGCAAATATTTTTGTTCCTAATGGTGATAATGGTGGAAGAATATAAAAGTGTCCAGAGCAACTTTTAAAATCACATGTAATCTATGTTGGCTAATTCGCTTTTCAAATTTTTAGGCCAACATACAATCATTGTTGAGTCACTGCTTCATATACCTCCAAGGTCAATAGTAAGAAGAAATCCCTAATGGAAATGAAATGTTTTGACTCTGTTGTTATTTGAAACTCACGTGCACTACAGGAACTATACACATGTATTAATTAAGTACTGAGAGATGTCAGAGCGATGGCATTGTCTCATAGGATGGTGCCTCGGGCAGTTAGGAGTTCATTGCCTTGCACCAGCCCTCTCTTTGCCCAGGGTGTGAGGCTACTAGACCACACTCCATACTTGGTCAGAGCAGGACTTGATCCAACAAAGGTATGTTTCTTTTGTTTATAATTAATGTCAGGAACAGTAAAATGTTAATATTCGTGATCTTCTGGTCTGACAAGGGTTAGGTCTTGGGGTGTGTCAGATGCACAATAGTTTCAGGCATCAAGAAGGTGGTGTCTTACTGGAATGCCACCAGGTGTATTCACTGTTGACTGGCAGGTTGAGTTCCCCTGCTGATATAATGAACCTGAAACTTTCTGAACCTTCACACACTGTTGTAAAGCTCTGTTAAAATGACATGCTGGAAACATGTAACTGGGAGTAAGTAAAACATTCTGAAAAAACCCCAAAACAAAATGATAATAGCTTAATTAAATTGGAAACCTGTTTCTTCTCACACTCATCACAAAGCAGAAATGTATGATTCGACAGTGTTTGTTTGTTTTTTGTTTTTTTAATTTTCCACGTTTCAAAAGTTGCATTTGTTTGATAAATGTAAGATATTACAATGATCTCTGCTTGTCTGCACAGGTAGGCCGTAGCACCATAAACTTCTACCCTGGTTCAGAGTTACACATGTGGTTATAACAGCTCCTGCACTGAAAGGCGGCCCTGGCCAAGCAGCATTTACTTACATTAAGTGCAGCAAGACACTGAAACTCATCACCCTGGTTGTATCAGTGTGTTCTCTGCAACATAAGCAACATGGCCTTAGGGCAGATTTCTTCTTTACAGTATGTACGATTTCTCAGAGCGGAGACTCTGGAGGCAAGAATATGTAAATATCTGAGTTGTCTTTCAATGAAAATATCACTTAAGGAGAATTAAGCCCAGTGAAAATGGGTAGGACAAAGGCCAGTCAGTTCAGTTTATTTATTCTTACCTTTCACCTTACTTACAAACCCTTTTCTTCTGGATGACACTTTAATCACATGTCAAAGTCTTTGACCTTGATGTATAATGTGACTTCTGTATGCAATGTGAGTGACAAAATACTTCTGCATTAGATTTTAATGCATTTTGGTGTGTGACTCATAGTCTGTACGCAGTGTTAGGATGGTATTCTAAATACTGTGAATTTTCACCTCATGTTACTCGTGAGAGTTTGAGCGCTAGAATATTTTGTGCTGACTCATTTCATGCGTGCGAATAACTCACGTTAAATCGCTGAATCAATAAATGAACTTCGATACGTCCAGTGACGTCCCCAGAGAATCTCAATGTTGGTTGGCTATTGCAGCACGAATTGGTCACTGAAATTCAGATTTTTCAACTCTTGTGAATAGGCATGTGACAGAAAATCGTGCTCACTTCATTCACACTGCTTGATTTGTGTATTTTGTGTCATTTGCGTTGAGTCCATCGCACTGCCCAGCGGGAATTCACATCTACTTGCGTTTTATTTGACCGGTGTGAGCCCAACATAACGGAATACGGTTACTCATATTTTATATTCTAAATTACTTCCCGAAAATGTCAGTACAAGTCATCGTATTCAGCTCATGAGTTAATAATACAGTGGGGCTTAATGGGCCTCCATATGTTTTACTGCATTTCTTAACTCATAATAACCCTGCTGATCTTTATTAGAAGACACTTTTTTATTTTAAACTAGACAAGTCAGTGAATCATACCAGCCCATAGCCTGTTAGCGTACTATTTGCTTGCACGCATTAGTAATTGGCGTGATCATTAATGAATTATTAAGTTTGCTAAAACTTGAATTTATCTGTGGACTTAGTTAGCAACTCACCCAGTTAGGCCACATGGTTTCGTGGAACATTATGGTGACTGAGGTGTGACGTTAACCTTGAGCAGCAAGTCAGCAGCAGAACAGCGGCTGCAGTTCTCCCTTTAATAACGATGCAGCCCAATGTACAATGTGTGCACCAATATGTGTACATTGGAAGAAAATAAGTATTTGGTGGTTTTCCCTTACCCTAACCTTGACCACAGCTTCCCTTAGGTAACCAAGAAGTTACCTAACCTTAACTAGTCCTGAGCCACAGATGCTGGAGATCAGTAGCTGCTCATATGACTCATCATATTGATTGTTTTGAAACTTAAGTCCATTGTTATCCATGTTCACTGACATTTACATATAATAATAAAGTGACGGCCTATAATTTCTGTGTATTGTATTGGGTTATGTAGTTATGTGTTGACCTAACTATAAAACAGACAAGCTTTCACAGTTTACTGGTTTCAACCAAATGGAATTTTCCACCTCCTTACAGAACATTCTGAGCATCGTGCACATGCTTCATATCTGAAGTTCAGCGATGATTTGTATGCCCCACCCAATGAAAACCTGCTTCACCTATGATTACAATCCTCACTTTTCTCTCACAGAGCAGAGGAGATAGAGAGGTGAGCTCAACCAGTTGTGCATTTTTCTATGGCGTATTATACTGTCTCTTTTTATTGTTTAAGCAAGGGTAAAACTTGAATGAAAGATAATTTTAACTGTATACATTTCATCACTGGATGTACTTGGCTTGACAAGGTTTGAGTGGCACAGTCAGGTTTGTTTTTAAAATTAATCAAAAAAACATATTTAATATTACTTATAACTTCAGTGATGTGTGAGCTTAATTATGCATGTAAAAGTTTTTAAGTTTTTTTTAAAATAGAAACTGAAGACAGATCATGGTAATTCCTACACTTTGAAAATCTAACTACAATGCAAATATTAATGATTTTTCAGATATTATTGTTTGGATAGAATATGTTATGTGAGATGTAATGCTAAGCGCTGCAAGTGAAAATTAAGTACAGAGATGCATACTTCTTTTGCATGCTAGAGTTTTGTTCTCACTGAAACTTACAGGTAAATTGGTTGTACTGGTTTACATTTATTTTCTTTCACAACCGACATGCCGGATGGCAAGATATGCACATACCTCTCACTGTGATTATTTCCCTTTTCTCATTTATTTGTTATCTTCGATAATGCCAGTTACATTGTTGAAGATCGCTTAATATTAAGAAATGAAAAGGTGAGCAGAGAACCGTTTTCATGATGGGTGGCCCTGGAACTTCAGTGCAAGTTCTGCTACTCTCAGTTGCTAGTGTTGGTAAGTGTTCCCCCATCTTTTTTAAAATTTTATTTATCAATATTTGAAAGGTGATTATGAACTCTTTTGCCAATACACATTAAATTAAATTCCAAACATGTATTTTTTTGTCTTTCATTCTTCCAGTATGTATATCAGCACTGGTCTCTGCAAACGTAAGTTTATTTGCTTTTCTTGTAGCACTAAATTTAATACTCTATGTAATAGTTTTATATGTTCCATCTGTACAAAATACTGAATCAGCGTGCTTTAATTTCGTATTTCAGTCAAATCCGACATCAGGTAAGGAGAAACCTTTCTTTACTTAATTCTTTCTTAACTTTATTAATAATTAACTAATAACTGTGAGATTAAGTTTGTACCCAGAGTGTTACCATACTATTTATTCTATGTAATCATTTTATATTGATATTTGTAGGACCAGGTTCAGTGAAATCTGAAAACAGGTCAGTGTGCAGTTTCCCATAACAATGTTAAATGTTTAACCTAACACACTCACACATAAGCGTTGACATATCATTTTTATTCAGATTTATATTAATGTTAAATGTGATGTTCATTTTTGTTTCACCACTGTATTTTGTTCTAAAAGCAATGCCTCCAATCCAAGTGATGGTTTCCAGGACACATGCCATGCAATAAATCTACAGGATGCCGGTCAGAGAGTGAGTCTTACAGAATTCACAATAGTTGGAAACAGGGCCGTAGCCAGGGTTTAGAAATTGGTGAGGTCCAGAATTTGAAAAGGAGGAGGGCGGGTTGGGCCAGCTGCAGAAAATGTTCACATTTTTTGACTAAAAAAATATATGCATTTTAACATCAGTTTGGGCCACTCTAGCTCGTAGCTACTTTATAGTAGGCTGTACATAATCCTATACAGTGAGGTGATTGATTGGTGATCTATTGTAAGGACCCTAGAAACCCATTTTCACTGGGACATATTGAGATGAGAGGTAAAGAGAGCCCTTTAACCAGTTTTAGCAAAATTCAAACCAAAATGACCAAAAGGCCTCTGGGGGGTTGATTTCAACATCTTTGTGCTTTTTATGTGTGAAAAATGTTCTAATTTTACTGATAAACACACTAGTGCTAAGGATTAGTGGTTAAACATTTCAGTCATCAAAAGAAAAATGACTAATGGCCTACTGATCTGCCTCTGGAGGGCCAGTGTTTCCCCTATATGCAACTATATGACCGCCGCTGCTGATTTTATTTTATTTTTTTCCGTCTTAGCTCTGGACGCATCATATCCAGGCCTATAGAACAGGTCTATACCTTGTCCTTTTATCAAATAATCTAAATAGCCTTATGTTATTTATCTTATTTACATGACAGCATTCAGACAGCAATTCTCAGTAGGCACTCCAGCTACAGAGTGACGTCCATTTACCGGAGGCATTTTATATCTGGCCGATTTTTGGAGAAATAAAAGCTGTGTTAATATGTTTACCATGCTGTTTGCCTCTTCTTCTGTTTTGTTTTCTCTTTGAAATTTTTACCGAGGTCTGGACCTCGGTGACCTCATAGCTGGCTACAGCCATGGTTGGAAATTCAAAATGATCTGTAAAGCCAATAGTCTATTCAACTTTTGAAAGTCACCACCAAGCAGTGGTGATAAATGACGCTCCCTTGTGTTCACATGCTGACATTAACTCACAGCTGTCATCTTCCAGTGTTGCTGTGTATTACAAAAACATCTGTGTTTCTTCTAGATATGTGCCGCAGTGGACATGCTGGCAGAGGAGCTGTTCTGTGAAAGGGGTGAAAATGCAAGCTTACCAGAGGACAAATCCAGGGAGGTGGAACAAAGCCTCGGACGGATTGTGAAGTCAACTTTCAAAGTCCTCTTTCAACTGGTATATAATTGCTTTCTTTTTTTGATGGCCTAAATATAGCTCAAACACTTGTTACAAAGATATAAATTGAAGGAAGAACATTTTACTATTTTCAAATACTTTTATTATCAGAAATTGTGTGGAACAAGCAGCATATGAACAATTGTAACAAAAAATAAATAAAGAAAATGATGTGCAAAAAGGCAGTAAACCTCTGGGAAATAAAATAATCATGCAAAGTCTATATGAATTAAGACATTCACATGTATGTTCACAGTACCAGAGTTATTATTATTGCCACTTTAACAGAGGTAGGTTATAGTGCAGGACATCATTTCTAAGTAAAACACCATATTCCCTGCATTTTATTAGTGATGAAAATATAAGTGTTAACATTGGCGTCAACTTTTGTCAACTTTTGGCCGATTGCCGATTATTCTCTAATGGCTGTAATCGGCCGATAAATCGGTCGGCCCTAATGTTTATCAGTTAAAAATTGAAATATTGAAGTCTTTGCACTTTGCATATTAGTCATTTATTCATAACTGAAAATATAAGCCCACCTGTCTTAACACTTAAGACTTCACTGGCTGTCCTGTTAATTTAAGGCAAAAATGCCCCAAAAATATCTTAAAAACAAAATAAACAAAAAAAAAAAACTTTGGTTGGATTTAGTGTTATAGCACTACTACACAAAATGATCCATCAGTCAATCAGTTTGTGATGGCATGTTCTTCTACAATGATTGAATGTTTGCTCGTGGGGCTACACTATTATTTTTACACCTATTTAGTTGAGAATTGACATGTTTGAGCTTTTCACAATTTTATTTAACATTCAAAAGATGCTGATATGACAAATATGGCTCAAATCAATAGTTGATTGCAACTTTGTTCTATAACAGGGTGCCAATGAGTCTGGATTCAATGTTCTGGATACATTTGGAGTCCTGGACAGTCTAAATCTGGGTAACCACAGTGACTTAAGCTTCATCAGACGGTGGTTCTCAGTAAAAATGGCTCCTCTTCTGCCCTATGTTGACGAAAACTTCCTGACCGAGCTGAGCAGTCAGAACTTCAGCTGCACTTCTTTCCAAGAATTGTAAGTGAATGCAATTCCATTTTATTGATACATGCAGATGGATGCTGAAGTCAAATTGTTATAAATGGTTAGTAAATGAACTAAATTGTTGTTAATGTTGCTAAAATAATGATTAATTATAGAACTATGCAAATATTTAAGTATGCTGTAAAAAGATCAACATGCTGCTAGGAGGCTGCTGTCCTTTTTTGTTTTCATTGTTTTGATCGTTCCTGTTTGATGACACATGATCTACATGTTTGTTGTTCTGAGAGAAAAAATAATGAAAATGCATTTTCAAGGATTGAGGCTATGAGTGATGAACTGGAGGAATCAACCAAGGTGGATGGAGAACAAATCTATACACACTTCATTCAAGCATACCTATCAAGAAAGGACCTACCAGGTAAAAGCATAAGAATATGGGCTAAATGTGTCAGAGAAAAATGAATCAAAGGTGTATATGAGAGACAAACTAAGATCATAAAAACACAAAAATCTTTGCAAATGATAAATTAACAGTAACTCTTGAATTTTTCAAAAAATAATTTACAGATCCTGGATGCACACAAAATGTGAATGGAAGTGCAGAATGGCTGAAAAGAAATATTGGAAACTTTTCAGTCTTTGCAAGTCGTGAGGATCTTCACAACATTTACACTAATTCCTCCATAGTAAGTAATATATTATTTTATGGAGTCACAATATAAAAACAATACATAAAAATGCCACAGATGTTTGTACTTTATCAACACTGGTCTTTGCAATATTAAGTCTATTTGCTATTTTTGTAGGACTAAATGTAATTCTCAGTTTTTTGTTTCATCTGTACAAAATTGTACAAAATACTTAATCAGTGTGCTTTTATTTTGTATTTCAGTCAAATATGACATCAGGTAAGGAGAAACATTTCTTCAAAGAATGTTTTTATTTTGAAATTAAGTTTGTACTCACAGTGTCACCACATTGTTCATTCTATATAATCATTTTATACTGATATTTGTAGGACCAGGTTCAGTGACATCTGAAAACAGGTCAGTATGCAGTTTCCTATAACACTGTTAAATGTTTAACCTAACACATTCACACATTAGCGTTGACCAGGAATATCATTTTTGTTCAAATTTATATTAATGTTAAATGTGATGTTCATTTTTGTTTCACCACTGTATTTGTTCTAAAAGCAATGCCTCCAATCCAAGTGATGGTTTCCAGGAAACATGCCATGCAATAAATCTGCAAGATGCCGGTCAGAGAGTGAGTCTTACAGAATTCACATTCACTGTAAATTTAAAATGCTCCATAAACCCAATAGTGTGTTCAATTTTTAAACGTCACCACCAAGCAGTGGTGAGAAATGACGCCCCCTTGTGTTCACATGCTGACATTAACTCACAGCTATCGTCTTCCAGTGTTGCTGTGTATTACAAACACATCTGTGTTTCCTCTAGATATGTGCTGCAGTGGACATGCTGGCAGAGGAGCTGTCCTGTGAAAGGGGTGAAAATGCAAGCTTACCAAAGGACAAATCCAGGGAGGTGGAACAAAGCCTCGGACAGATTGTGAAGTCAACTTTTAAAGTCCTCTTTCAACTGGTAGGCGAAATATGTTGCCTCATATTTTCTATGGTTGTGTATTTATTTATTTTGATGTAATCAATGACCGATAAAGCTTGAGCTGCTCAACAAGAACATTAAAGAAACATTTACCTCATATCTTTGAAACGAAATATAAAAAATGCTGGATTTGTTGCTAATTTGCATAATTTGAAACAGTTATTACACCAAATTTGGTATACAGTTACATATTTGGACTATAACTGCGCAAGATCAGTGAAAACACTTGGCCACCATTAATCAAAAAGAGCACAAGCCTAAAACCTTTTCGCTGCTGCTTGCAGCTTAAGTTTTGGGCAATTCCTCCTGTTGAAAAAGACCCTGAACCTGAAATTCCCACCTGCTGCTATATTTCAAAATATGAAAAATGTTTACAATCAAGACTTATTTATATCAAAATGGGAGTCTTTAACAACATTAGGACAACATTAGAAAAAATTAATAACATTGGTTGGATATCGTGCTACGACCTGTTACCACACTAAATTATTTGTCAGTTATCAGTTTGAAAGTATGATAGCAGGTTCTACCCTCAATGTTCGGAGGTGTGGGTACACTACTGCCTATTCAGTTTTAATAATTTTGAGTTCCCCATAGTTTTTGAATAACATTGAAAAGATGCTGATATGACAAATATGGCTCAAATCAATAGTTGATTGCAACTTTGTTTCATAACAGGGTGCCAATGAGTCTGGATTCAATGTTCTGGATACATTTGGAGTCCTGGACAGTCTAAATCTGGGTAACCACAGTGACCTAAGATTCATCAGACGGTGGTTCTCAGTAAAAGTGGCTCCTCTTCTGCCCTATGTTGACGAAAACTTCCTGACCGAGCTGAGCAGTCAGAACTTCAGCTGCACTTCTTTCCAAGAATTGTAAGTGAATTCAATTCCATTTTTTTATGCATGCAGATGAATGCTGAAGTCGAACTGTTATAAATGGTTAGTAAATGAGCTTAACTGTCATTAATGTAGTTATAACTTTAAAAAAAATACAACATCTTGCCGCTGGGAGGCTGCTGTCCTTTGTTGTTTTCATGGTTTTGTTTGTTGTTGTTCTATGAGTTATGATCTACATTTTTGATGTGGGAAGAGAAAGAATAATGAAAATGTATTTTCAAGGATTGAGGCTATGACTGATGAACTGGAGACACCTCAAGGAATGGAGGGAGAGCTAATCTATACACACGTCATTCGAGCTTACCTATCAAGAAAGGACTTACCAGGTAAAAGGATAAAAACATGTGCTAAATGTGTCAGAGAAAAATGAGTAATATAATGTTATGTAAGGGATACGCAGATACTTATTTGTAAAGTTATTTGTAATGTTTATTAGAATTTTCAAAACAGGCCACATGTAGCCACACCAGTTTAGGACCTCCATATCCAGTGTCTCCATCTGCAAGTTTGTCTAAGACCACCCATTGGGACAACTGATGCAATAATTGGTCTGCACACCTAAAGAACCTCTGCTCACACTGTCACAAACAGTCTCAGGGAAGCCCATCTGCATGCTCATCATCTTTAGCAGAGTCGTGACCTGACACAGTTTGTTGTTGTAACAGTGCTGTTGTGAAGCTGGTTGGATGTACTGCCAAATTCAGTAAATTGACATTGTAGGCATCTTATAGGAGTGAAATGAACATTCAGTTTATGGACAACAGCTCTGGTGGACATTTCTGAAGTTGGCATGCCATAGCATGTTCCCTCAAAATGTAGGACATCTATTAAATTTCGTTGAGTGTCTGTCATGTAGCTGGATTATCTTGGAAAAGAGGAAGTGCTGACTTACACAGATTTTTATGTTTGTGACCAAAATTTCTATAATAATAACTGAGCACAAGAAAAAAAGTCTTAGATCTTTAACTCAAACCTTTCTATCTATCTATCTATTTTGAAGTTGTTATTTAATCTAATATCTGTTGTTCTTATTCTATTAAATGATTCACAGAGCCTGGGTGCACAAGACATGTAAATGGAAGTGCAGAATGGCTGAAAAGAAATATTGGAATCTTTTCAGTCTTTGCACGTCTTGAGGATCTTTACAAAATTAACAGCAATTTCTCTGCAGTGAGTCATTCCATTAATTCTCAAAGTTTATATAAAACATATATATATATATATATATATATATATATGTACATATTTGATTGAACATATTTGATTGAATTCATGTTGTCACAGAAAGAGGCTGTGGAGCAACTCTCACCAAACCAGAAGGCCGAACTGATCCTGGATCCAGACAGGGGGGCTTTGAAAGATGTGGCCTTCGTAAGGGCAATGTTGACAGGCTTGACAGAGTCCCCTGATGATGAGGAGTTTGATGAGTTTTTCGAGGCTTTTGCAAACATCACCAAACAGGTGAATGTGTAACTGATCAGTTGCAATATTTTCCAAAGAATTGGCAAGCAAACTGACTAGATAAGAGTGGTAATGAGCATGAAAGGATATTTTGAAAAAATCAAGGACCTTTCTTGAAAAAAAAAAAAAAAAAAAAATTCTAAAAAAAGTCTTGACTAAGATGACTTTGACTGGCAAACCAAATACTTAAAAGTTGTCCTGGGCTTGCAGAATTCTTGCCATATCTAATCGGGGGCCCAGATTGAACTCAAAATGATCAATTCCTCAAATGCTTCTTGTATGTATTGTCCTTGATGATGGCTTGAGTCATTCCCCTGATGCACTATAGTACAAACGTGCTTCACCAAACTTGCTCTCATTTCTACCCTGACTTCAGAAATGTAAAATCCCCACCCCTCCCCCGACCCCCGAAGTGAAACTTCAATGCTTTTATTTCCAGAGAAACATCACCCTCATCAAAAATCCAGCTGTGCGAGACACCATCTTGAACCTGACCTTGGCAGCCCTTGCTCCTAAATTTGAAGAATTTAAGCCTGAAGACTTTGAGCTGTGGTTCCAGCGCAATTTGGCTCCTGTGATGGCAAGCCTCCGCCCTGGCAGCTTGGTGGTGATCCCCAGAAACATCAGCTGTGCATCCTACGCAGCTATGTAAGAGACAATATTTCTGAAGTCCACAGCTCAACATTTTGGGTTTGCATCATGATGTCAGACTTTAGCTCCGGACAAGTCACAACGATGTCTCTTTTCTTCCTTCAGCCTCACTGGCCTGCAGCAAAGCTTGGAATCTCTGCCACTGGACATTTCCTATGATGTCAGATCAAGCATAAAGTCACACAAGAAGAGATTCCCACGTACGTGGCAAAATGTTCACCTGACAAACTGTTTTCAGAAAAGCCAGTTACCACTATAATGACAATAGCTGCACTGACGCCATGCCTCCATTTCAATTCTTCTCTCAAACAGGTTGCTCAGTTCCAGCTTCCTTCATGGTAAGTTTATGTCTATGGATGTAATTCATGGACCATTTTATATTAGATCGGGATTTACAGGACACAAGTTTGACACATTAACTTTGGCAAGGTGGCCGCAAAAAGGTATTTCAACTTTAAGTAGCTGTAGCCACTCGAATAACAATTATGCTTTGCTTCTCTCCAGTGCAAGGAGACCCCGGTTGATGGTAAGTCTGTAAATTACCAGACATTTTAACTTTGATGACAACATAACGTTGTGAAGGTACAATGCCTGATACACGAATATTGTCTTTTCACAGAGGACCACATCTGTGCCGCATTTGAACGGTAGGGCAATGACTGTTTAGTCCAGTGCTAAGTTTGCGTAGCTTCAGCTTGTCCTCACAGTCTAACTAAGGTGACGGTGATTAATTTGTTATTGCTCTCCTCAGATCTCAAATTGAGCACACACTGTCTGTTGACAGTCCCTCAGAGGCCTTGTGCAATTTCACCATCACTGAGAATGCCTGCTCCTCGGTAAGATCGTTTTACGTAAGCTGTGAATCCCAAAGAAAGATTTGGCTTTGGCTTCATTACCCTTGTGATGGAAATCTCCATAAGCTCTCAAACTCTTTGCTTTACTTCTCGTCTAATTTTTTGCAAGGCTACACATCTGACAGCCAGCAACGTTGCCACATTGATGAACTGCTCACTGCAAAGCCACAGGCCATTGCCTGTAGAGGTCTGGAAGCTTTTCTTCCAAAAAGCTTCCACTGCACTAGACGGGGCTCTTAAGACATTCACCACCATGGTAAATCTAATCCCACAGTTTCACAGAGTAGTTGTGTGCACGCTGCACATCTGTATCAGGCCAAAATGACCTTTTCCAATTCCAGGTCCCCAGGGGCAGCAACCCATCCTTGTCACATATGCTTGAGGCTCTTGGAGAAGTGAGAATTGCCAACTTCAGTCAGGCCCAACTGCAGAATGAAACCTTTGTCAGCTACTGGTTCCAAACAAAGATTGGTCCATTTTTGGCCTCTCCATCCCCCAACTTCCTATTCTGCCTTAGCGCCAAGAACTTCAGCTGCCGTACATACCAGACTGTGTAAGTAAATGTGTGATATTTTGCTCCCCTTTGAACAAGATTGCAGAGGAAGCTGCAGTTTTACAGTTGTCAAGTGTTTAAAGCCGTCTCTCCAATTTTAGTATCCGGGCATTCAGCAGCCAAATGGCACACATGGACAGAGAAAGACAGCACACAGTCTACACTCATTTCATCAAGCCATTCCTTTCAAGAAACGACTCATCAGGTAAAGGCAGGTGCCCGAGCCCAATTTGGTGATGTCCTGATGGCATACAGTGGTTAAACCCTGCCAATGTCTTTGTTTCTGGCTTCTTTGCAGATCCTGGCTGTGTCTCATTTGACGGAGAAAGTGAAGAGTGGCTAGGGGCAAACCTTGGCGGCTTTTCTGCTTTTGCAACCCTACAGGATCTGCAAGCCCTAAATGCCAACTTCTCCAGTGTAAGCGGCACCTGTGGTTGTAGTATTCCTTTTCCCAAACTGACATGTCTTTCCTGTGGTTTTGCAATTCCTGCTGCCTGATTTTGTATTGATTCCCTTTCGTAGGCCGAATCGTTGTCAGTGCTCACTCCTACTCAGGTGGCACAGTTTACACTGAGCTCAGGGGCCTTGAATGACACAAACCAAATCGACCGTGTGTTTGACCGTCTGGAGGAGGGCGATGCTCTGGAAAATGTGGATGAATTCCTGACAGAGCTCGCAGCAGAAGAAAAGGTAGGGTAGTCCTGACACCTGTAAAAGAGAGAAAATCCTAAGCATTGAAGGAGCATAGTTCATACTTAGATACGCACGTAGCCCTCTACATCAGCTGTAGGGGATTCATTCAAGTGAAATATTTTGTTACATCCCTTCTTGCGTCTTGTGTGGTGCACTATGGTATAAAAATCATCTCATGTCATCATTTGTCAGGAACCTGATTTCCAGCCTCCTGTGAGAGATCGTGTAATGTACAGGACCTTCGCCATCATCAGTCCCCATTTCCCGCAATTTGAGGAAGACGACTGGTTCAAGTGGTTCCATGTGACACTGGCTACTTTCCTTCCAAGTTTCAGTCCAATGATGCTGAAGAATGCAACCTCAGACATAAACTGCACAAACTACCATGTTGTGTGAGTAGCATTTCACATACAAGCAAGCTTGCATTGCAAAAAAATACAACTGATGAAGGACTCCTTAAGAATGTTCCTTTTTGCCCTTTGCAGTGTGAGTGGCTTGGCCAAAGCCCACAAAGCAATGAACCCACATAGACGGCAAGGAATCACAGAGGTTCTGCTTGGCTACCTGAGAAAATCTGTCAGTATCATCAACAAGCCAGGTAGGAGGAATACAACAAACTGCGCCACGTGGTCGTCATGTTCCATGTGTATCAACCAAGAAATTATGCTCGTTAAATTGTGCAGATGCTAACATCCATCTTTGTGCCTTAGTTTGCAGGCGGGGAATTCAGAATGATAGCGAATGGGTTGAGACAAACTTTGGACCATTTTCCCAAGACGCAACATACTCTGACCTCAAAGTCTTCAACCTTTCTAAGGTAAGTCATACGTTTTTCTCTCCTTCTTTTTAACCAGTCTGCCTTGAAAACAGTAGCACAATATGCAGAAGGTGGGAAATCTGCATAGAGCGGTGGTTTTTCCATGTCAGAGCAAAAAGGAATTCATATATCCTCTTTGTTTGTGTCATCAGGAGGAAGTTCTGGAATCCCTCTCACCAGCCCAGAAGGCTGAGCTACTCCTGGATCCAGACAGCGGTGCTTTGGAGGATGAGGTCTTGGTGAGGGAGGTGCTGACAGGCTTGACAGAGTCCCCTGATGATGACCAACTCGAGGAGTTTTTTGAGGCTGTTGCAGACATCAATGAGCAGGTGAATGCTTAACTTTGGGATTGCCATACTTTCCCACAAAGTTGCCTTGCAAAGCAGCCACTTAAAAGTTGTCCTGGGCTTGCAGAATTCTTGCCATATCTAATCGGGGGCCCAGATTGAACTCAAAATGATCAATTCCTCAAATGCTTCTTGTATGTATTGTCCTTGATGATGGCTTGAGTCATTCCCCTGATGCACTATAGTACAAACGTGCTTCACCAAACTTGCTCTCATTTCTACCCTGACTTCAGAAATGTAAAATCCCCACCCCTCCCCCGACCCCCGAAGTGAAACTTCAATGCTTTTATTTCCAGAGAAACATCACCCTCATCAAAAATCCAGCTGTGCGAGACACCATCTTGAACCTGACCTTGGCAGCCCTTGCTCCTAAATTTGAAGAATTTAAGCCTGAAGACTTTGAGCTGTGGTTCCAGCGCAATTTGGCTCCTGTGATGGCAAGCCTCCGCCCTGGCAGCTTGGTGGTGATCCCCAGAAACATCAGCTGTGCATCGTACGCAGCTATGTAAGAGACAATATTTCTGAAGTCCACAGCTCAACATTTTGGGTTTGCATCATGATGTCAGACTTTAGCTCCGGACAAGTCACAACGATGTCTCTTTTCTTCCTTCAGCCTCACTGGCCTGCAGCAAAGCTTGGAATCTCTGCCACTGGACATTTCCTATGATGTCAGATCAAGCATAAAGTCACACAAGAAGAGATTCCCACGTACGTGGCAAAATGTTCACCTGACAAACTGTTTTCAGAAAAGCCAGTTACCACTATAATGACAATAGCTGCACTGACGCCATGCCTCCATTTCAATTCTTCTCTCAAACAGGTTGCTCAGTTCCAGCTTCCTTCATGGTAAGTTTATGTCTATGGATGTAATTCATGGACCATTTTATATTAGATCGGGATTTACAGGACACAAGTTTGACACATTAACTTTGGCAAGGTGGCCGCAAAAAGGTATTTCAACTTTAAGTAGCTGTAGCCACTCGAATAACAATTATGCTTTGCTTCTCTCCAGTGCAAGGAGACCCCGGTTGATGGTAAGTCTGTAAATTACCAGACATTTTAACTTTGATGACAACATAACGTTGTGAAGGTACAATGCCTGATACACG
Organism: Epinephelus awoara; assembly: GCA_035609425.1. NCBI lineage: Eukaryota > Metazoa > Chordata > Actinopteri > Perciformes > Serranidae > Epinephelus > Epinephelus awoara. Next base: position 31,186,241 of record CM069309.1, read on the forward strand.
AATATTGTCTTTTCACAGAGGACCACATCTGTGCCGCATTTGAACGGTAGGGCAATGACTGTTTAGTCCAGTGCTAAGTTTGCGTAGCTTCAGCTTGTCCTCACGGTCTAACTAAGGTGACGGTGATTAACTTGTTATTGCTCTCCTCAGATCTCAAATTGAGCACACACTGTCTGTTGACAGTCCCTCAGAGGCCTTGTGCAATTTCACCATCACTGAGAATGCCTGCTCCTCGGTAAGATCGTTTTACGTAAGCTGTGAATCCCAAAGAAAGATTTGGCTTTGGCTTCATTACCCTTGTGATGGAAATCTCCATAAGCTCTCAAACTCTTTGCTTTACTTCTCGTCTAATTTTTTGCAAGGCTACACATCTGACAGCCAGCAACGTTGCCACATTGATGAACTGCTCACTGCAAAGCCACAGGCCATTGCCTGTAGAGGTCTGGAAGCTTTTCTTCCAAAAAGCTTCCACTGCACTAGACGGGGCTCTTAAGACATTCACCACCATGGTAAATCTAATCCCACAGTTTCACAGAGTAGTTGTGTGCACGCTGCACATCTGTATCAGGCCAAAATGACCTTTTCCAATTCCAGGTCCCCAGGGGCAGCAACCCATCCTTGTCACATATGCTTGAGGCTCTTGGAGAAGTGAGAATTGCCAACTTCAGTCAGGCCCAACTGCAGAATGAAACCTTTGTCAGCTACTGGTTCCAAACAAAGATTGGTCCATTTTTGGCCTCTCCATCCCCCAACTTCCTATTCTGCCTTAGCGCCAAGAACTTCAGCTGCCGTACATACCAGACTGTGTAAGTAAATGTGTGATATTTTGCTCCCCTTTGAACAAGATTGCAGAGGAAGCTGCAGTTTTACAGTTGTCAAGTGTTTAAAGCCGTCTCTCCAATTTTAGTATCCGGGCATTCAGCAGCCAAATGGCACACATGGACAGAGAAAGACAGCACACAGTCTACACTCATTTCATCAAGCCATTCCTTTCAAGAAACGACTCATCAGGTAAAGGCAGGTGCCCGAGCCCAATTTGGTGATGTCCTGATGGCATACAGTGGTTAAACCCTGCCAATGTCTTTGTTTCTGGCTTCTTTGCAGATCCTGGCTGTGTCTCATTTGACGGAGAAAGTGAAGAGTGGCTAGGGGCAAACCTTGGCGGCTTTTCTGCTTTTGCAACCCTACAGGATCTGCAAGCCCTAAATGCCAACTTCTCCAGTGTAAGCGGCACCTGTGGTTGTAGTATTCCTTTTCCCAAACTGACATGTCTTTCCTGTGGTTTTGCAATTCCTGCTGCCTGATTTTGTATTGATTCCCTTTCGTAGGCCGAATCGTTGTCAGTGCTCACTCCTACTCAGGTGGCACAGTTTACACTGAGCTCAGGGGCCTTGAATGACACAAACCAAATCGACCGTGTGTTTGACCGTCTGGAGGATGGCGATGCTCTGGAAAATGTGGATGAATTCCTGACAGAGCTCGCAGCAGAAGAAAAGGTAGGGTAGTCCTGACACCCGTAAAAGAGAGAAAATCCTAAGCATTGAAGGAGCATAGTTCATACTTAGATACGCACGTAGCCCTCTACATCAGCTGTAGGGGATTCATTCAAGTGAAATATTTTGTTACATCCCTTCTTGCGTCTTGTGTGGTGCACTATGGTATAAAAATCATCTCATGTCATCATTTGTCAGGAACCTGATTTCCAGCCTCCTGTGAGAGATCGTGTAATGTACAGGACCTTCGCCATCATCAGTCCCCATTTCCCGCAATTTGAGGAAGACGACTGGTTCAAGTGGTTCCATGTGACACTGGCTACTTTCCTTCCAAGTTTCAGTCCAATGATGCTGAAGAATGCAACCTCAGACATAAACTGCACAAACTACCATGTTGTGTGAGTAGCATTTCACATACAAGCAAGCTTGCATTGCAAAAAAATACAACTGATGAAGGACTCCTTAAGAATGTTCCTTTTTGCCCTTTGCAGTGTGAGTGGCTTGGCCAAAGCCCACAAAGCAATGAACCCACATAGACGGCAAGGAATCACAGAGGTTCTGCTTGGCTACCTGAGAAAATCTGTCAGTATCATCAACAAGCCAGGTAGGAGGAATACAACAAACTGCGCCACGTGGTCGTCATGTTCCATGTGTATCAACCAAGAAATTATGCTCGTTAAATTGTGCAGATGCTAACATCCATCTTTGTGCCTTAGTTTGCAGGCGGGGAATTCAGAATGATAGCGAATGGGTTGAGACAAACTTTGGACCATTTTCCCAAGACGCAACATACTCTGACCTCAAAGTCTTCAACCTTTCTAAGGCAAGTCATACGTTTTTCTCTCCTTCTTTTTAACCAGTCTGCCTTGAAAACAGTAGCACAATATGCAGAAGGTGGGAAATCTGCATAGAGCGGTGGTTTTTCCATGTCAGAGCAAAAAGGAATTCATATATCCTCTTTGTTTGTGTCATCAGGAGGAAGTTCTGGAATCCCTCTCACCAGCCCAGAAGGCTGAGCTACTCCTGGATCCAGACAGCGGTGCTTTGGAGGATGAGGTCTTGGTGAGGGAGGTGCTGACAGGCTTGACAGAGTCCCCTGATGATGACCAACTCGAGGAGTTTTTTGAGGCTGTTGCAGACATCAATGAGCAGGTGAATGCTTAACTTTGGGATTGCCATACTTTCCCACAAAGTTGCCTTGCAAAGCAGCCACTTAAAAGTTGTCCTGGGCTTGCAGAATTCTTGCCATATCTAATCGGGGGCCCAGATTGAACTCAAAATGATCAATTCCTCAAATGCTTCTTGTATGTATTGTCCTTGATGATGGCTTGAGTCATTCCCCTGATGCACTATAGTACAAACGTGCTTCACCAAACTTGCTCTCATTTCTACCCTGACTTCAGAAATGTAAAATCCCCACCCCTCCCCCGACCCCCGAAGTGAAACTTCAATGCTTTTATTTCCAGAGAAACATCACCCTCATCAAAAATCCAGCTGTGCGAGACACCATCTTGAACCTGACCTTGGCAGCCCTTGCTCCTAAATTTGAAGAATTTAAGCCTGAAGACTTTGAGCTGTGGTTCCAGCGCAATTTGGCTCCTGTGATGGCAAGCCTCCGCCCTGGCAGCTTGGTGGTGATCCCCAGAAACATCAGCTGTGCATCCTACGCAGCTATGTAAGAGACAATATTTCTGAAGTCCACAGCTCAACATTTTGGGTTTGCATCATGATGTCAGACTTTAGCTCCGGACAAGTCACAACGATGTCTCTTTTCTTCCTTCAGCCTCACTGGCCTGCAGCAAAGCTTGGAATCTCTGCCACTGGACATTTCCTATGATGTCAGATCAAGCATAAAGTCACACAAGAAGAGATTCCCACGTACGTGGCAAAATGTTCACCTGACAAACTGTTTTCAGAAAAGCCAGTTACCACTATAATGACAATAGCTGCACTGACGCCATGCCTCCATTTCAATTCTTCTCTCAAACAGGTTGCTCAGTTCCAGCTTCCTTCATGGTAAGTTTATGTCTATGGATGTAATTCATGGACCATTTTATATTAGATCGGGATTTACAGGACACAAGTTTGACACATTAACTTTGGCAAGGTGGCCGCAAAAAGGTATTTCAACTTTAAGTAGCTGTAGCCACTCGAATAACAATTATGCTTTTCTTCTCTCCAGTGCAAGGAGACCCCGGTTGATGGTAAGTCTGTAAATTACCAGACATTTTAACTTTGATGACAAGATAACGTTGTGAAGGTACAATGCCTGATACACGAATATTGTCTTTTCACAGAGGACCACATCTGTGCCGCATTTGAACGGTAGGGCAATGACTGTTTAGTCCAGTGCTAAGTTTGCGTAGCTTCAGCTTGTCCTCACGGTCTAACTAAGGTGACGGTGATTAACTTGTTATTGCTCTCCTCAGATCTCAAATTGAGCACACACTGTCTGTTGACAGTCCCTCAGAGGCCTTGTGCAATTTCACCATCACTGAGAATGCCTGCTCCTCGGTAAGATCGTTTTACGTAAGCTGTGAATCCCAAAGAAAGATTTGGCTTTGGCTTCATTACCCTTGTGATGGAAATCTCCATAAGCTCTCAAACTCTTTGCTTTACTTCTCGTCTAATTTTTTGCAAGGCTACACATCTGACAGCCAGCAACGTTGCCACATTGATGAACTGCTCACTGCAAAGCCACAGGCCATTGCCTGTAGAGGTCTGGAAGCTTTTCTTCCAAAAAGCTTCCACTGCACTAGACGGGGCTCTTAAGACATTCACCACCATGGTAAATCTAATCCCACAGTTTCACAGAGTAGTTGTGTGCACGCTGCACATCTGTATCAGGCCAAAATGACCTTTTCCAATTCCAGGTCCCCAGGGGCAGCAACCCATCCTTGTCACATATGCTTGAGGCTCTTGGAGAAGTGAGAATTGCCAACTTCAGTCAGGCCCAACTGCAGAATGAAACCTTTGTCAGCTACTGGTTCCAAACAAAGATTGGTCCATTTTTGGCCTCTCCATCCCCCAACTTCCTATTCTGCCTTAGCGCCAAGAACTTCAGCTGCCGTACATACCAGACTGTGTAAGTAAATGTGTGATATTTTGCTCCCCTTTGAACAAGATTGCAGAGGAAGCTGCAGTTTTACAGTTGTCAAGTGTTTAAAGCCGTCTCTCCAATTTTAGTATCCGGGCATTCAGCAGCCAAATGGCACACATGGACAGAGAAAGACAGCACACAGTCTACACTCATTTCATCAAGCCATTCCTTTCAAGAAACGACTCATCAGGTAAAGGCAGGTGCCCGAGCCCAATTTGGTGATGTCCTGATGGCATACAGTGGTTAAACCCTGCCAATGTCTTTGTTTCTGGCTTCTTTGCAGATCCTGGCTGTGTCTCATTTGACGGAGAAAGTGAAGAGTGGCTAGGGGCAAACCTTGGCGGCTTTTCTGCTTTTGCAACCCTACAGGATCTGCAAGCCCTAAATGCCAACTTCTCCAGTGTAAGCGGCACCTGTGGTTGTAGTATTCCTTTTCCCAAACTGACATGTCTTTCCTGTGGTTTTGCAATTCCTGCTGCCTGATTTTGTATTGATTCCCTTTCGTAGGCCGAATCGTTGTCAGTGCTCACTCCTACTCAGGTGGCACAGTTTACACTGAGCTCAGGGGCCTTGAATGACACAAACCAAATCGACCGTGTGTTTGACCGTCTGGAGGAGGGCGATGCTCTGGAAAATGTGGATGAATTCCTGACAGAGCTCGCAGCAGAAGAAAAGGTAGGGTAGTCCTGACACCCGTAAAAGAGAGAAAATCCTAAGCATTGAAGGAGCATAGTTCATACTTAGATACGCACGTAGCCCTCTACATCAGCTGTAGGGGATTCATTCAAGTGAAATATTTTGTTACATCCCTTCTTGCGTCTTGTGTGGTGCACTATGGTATAAAAATCATCTCATGTCATCATTTGTCAGGAACCTGATTTCCAGCCTCCTGTGAGAGATCGTGTAATGTACAGGACCTTCGCCATCATCAGTCCCCATTTCCCGCAATTTGAGGAAGACGACTGGTTCAAGTGGTTCCATGTGACACTGGCTACTTTCCTTCCAAGTTTCAGTCCAATGATGCTGAAGAATGCAACCTCAGACATAAACTGCACAAACTACCATGTTGTGTGAGTAGCATTTCACATACAAGCAAGCTTGCATTGCAAAAAAATACAACTGATGAAGGACTCCTTAAGAATGTTCCTTTTTGCCCTTTGCAGTGTGAGTGGCTTGGCCAAAGCCCACAAAGCAATGAACCCACATAGACGGCAAGGAATCACAGAGGTTCTGCTTGGCTACCTGAGAAAATCTGTCAGTATCATCAACAAGCCAGGTAGGAGGAATACAACAAACTGCGCCACGTGGTCGTCATGTTCCATGTGTATCAACCAAGAAATTATGCTCGTTAAATTGTGCAGATGCTAACATCCATCTTTGTGCCTTAGTTTGCAGGCGGGGAATTCAGAATGATAGCGAATGGGTTGAGACAAACTTTGGACCATTTTCCCAAGACACAACATACTCTGACCTCAAAGTCTTCAACCTTTCTAAGGTAAGTCATACGTTTTTCTCTCCTTCTTTTTAACCAGTCTGCCTTGAAAACAGTAGCACAATATGCAGAAGGTGGGAAATCTGCATAGAGCGGTGGTTTTTCCATGTCAGAGCAAAAAGGAATTCATATATCCTCTTTGTTTGTGTCATCAGGAGGAAGTTCTGGAATCCCTCTCACCAGCCCAGAAGGCTGAGCTACTCCTGGATCCAGACAGCGGTGCTTTGGAGGATGAGGTCTTGGTGAGGGAGGTGCTGACAGGCTTGACAGAGTCCCCTGATGATGACCAACTCGAGGAGTTTTTTGAGGCTGTTGCAGACATCAATGAGCAGGTGAATGCTTAACTTTGGGATTGCCATACTTTCCCACAAAGTTGCCTTGCAAAGCAGCCACTTAAAAGTTGTCCTGGGCTTGCAGAATTCTTGCCATATCTAATCGGGTGCCCAGATTGAACATAAAATGATCAATTCCTCAAATGCTTCTTGTATGTATTGTCCTTGATGATGGCTTGAGTCATTCCCCTGATGCACTATAGTACAAACGTGCTTCACCAAACTTGCTCTCATTTCTACCCTGACTTCAGAAATGTAAAATCCCCACCCCTCCCCCGACCCCCGAAGTGAAACTTCAATGCTTTTATTTCCAGAGAAACATCACCCTCATCAAAAATCCAGCTGTGCGAGACACCATCTTGAACCTGACCTTGGCAGCCCTTGCTCCTAAATTTGAAGAATTTAAGCCTGAAGACTTTGAGCTGTGGTTCCAGCGCAATTTGGCTCCTGTGATGGCAAGCCTCCGCCCTGGCAGCTTGGTGGTGATCCCCAGAAACATCAGCTGTGCATCGTACGCAGCTATGTAAGAGACAATATTTCTGAAGTCCACAGCTCAACATTTTGGGTTTGCATCATGATGTCAGACTTTAGCTCCGGACAAGTCACAACGATGTCTCTTTTCTTCCTTCAGCCTCACTGGCCTGCAGCAAAGCTTGGAATCTCTGCCACTGGACATTTCCTATGATGTCAGATCAAGCATAAAGTCACACAAGAAGAGATTCCCACGTACGTGGCAAAATGTTCACCTGACAAACTGTTTTCAGAAAAGCCAGTTACCACTATAATGACAATAGCTGCACTGACGCCATGCCTCCATTTCAATTCTTCTCTCAAACAGGTTGCTCAGTTCCAGCTTCCTTCATGGTAAGTTTATGTCTATGGATGTAATTCATGGACCATTTTATATTAGATCGGGATTTACAGGACACAAGTTTGACACATTAACTTTGGCAAGGTGGCCGCAAAAAGGTATTTCAACTTTAAGTAGCTGTAGCCACTCGAATAACAATTATGCTTTGCTTCTCTCCAGTGCAAGGAGACCCCGGTTGATGGTAAGTCTGTAAATTACCAGACATTTTAACTTTGATGACAACATAACGTTGTGAAGGTACAATGCCTGATACACGAATATTGTCTTTTCACAGAGGACCACATCTGTGCCGCATTTGAACGGTAGGGCAATGACTGTTTAGTCCAGTGCTAAGTTTGCGTAGCTTCAGCTTGTCCTCACGGTCTAACTAAGGTGACGGTGATTAACTTGTTATTGCTCTCCTCAGATCTCAAATTGAGCACACACTGTCTGTTGACAGTCCCTCAGAGGCCTTGTGCAATTTCACCATCACTGAGAATGCCTGCTCCTCGGTAAGATCGTTTTACGTAAGCTGTGAATCCCAAAGAAAGATTTGGCTTTGGCTTCATTACCCTTGTGATGGAAATCTCCATAAGCTCTCAAACTCTTTGCTTTACTTCTCGTCTAATTTTTTGCAAGGCTACACATCTGACAGCCAGCAACGTTGCCACATTGATGAACTGCTCACTGCAAAGCCACAGGCCATTGCCTGTAGAGGTCTGGAAGCTTTTCTTCCAAAAAGCTTCCACTGCACTAGACGGGGCTCTTAAGACATTCACCACCATGGTAAATCTAATCCCACAGTTTCACAGAGTAGTTGTGTGCACGCTGCACATCTGTATCAGGCCAAAATGACCTTTTCCAATTCCAGGTCCCCAGGGGCAGCAACCCATCCTTGTCACATATGCTTGAGGCTCTTGGAGAAGTGAGAATTGCCAACTTCAGTCAGGCCCAACTGCAGAATGAAACCTTTGTCAGCTACTGGTTCCAAACAAAGATTGGTCCATTTTTGGCCTCTCCATCCCCCAACTTCCTATTCTGCCTTAGCGCCAAGAACTTCAGCTGCCGTACATACCAGACTGTGTAAGTAAATGTGTGATATTTTGCTCCCCTTTGAACAAGATTGCAGAGGAAGCTGCAGTTTTACAGTTGTCAAGTGTTTAAAGCCGTCTCTCCAATTTTAGTATCCGGGCATTCAGCAGCCAAATGGCACACATGGACAGAGAAAGACAGCACACAGTCTACACTCATTTCATCAAGCCATTCCTTTCAAGAAACGACTCATCAGGTAAAGGCAGGTGCCCGAGCCCAATTTGGTGATGTCCTGATGGCATACAGTGGTTAAACCCTGCCAATGTCTTTGTTTCTGGCTTCTTTGCAGATCCTGGCTGTGTCTCATTTGACGGAGAAAGTGAAGAGTGGCTAGGGGCAAACCTTGGCGGCTTTTCTGCTTTTGCAACCCTACAGGATCTGCAAGCCCTAAATGCCAACTTCTCCAGTGTAAGCGGCACCTGTGGTTGTAGTATTCCTTTTCCCAAACTGACATGTCTTTCCTGTGGTTTTGCAATTCCTGCTGCCTGATTTTGTATTGATTCCCTTTCGTAGGCCGAATCGTTGTCAGTGCTCACTCCTACTCAGGTGGCACAGTTTACACTGAGCTCAGGGGCCTTGAATGACACAAACCAAATCGACCGTGTGTTTGACCGTCTGGAGGATGGCGATGCTCTGGAAAATGTGGATGAATTCCTGACAGAGCTCGCAGCAGAAGAAAAGGTAGGGTAGTCCTGACACCCGTAAAAGAGAGAAAATCCTAAGCATTGAAGGAGCATAGTTCATACTTAGATACGCACGTAGCCCTCTACATCAGCTGTAGGGGATTCATTCAAGTGAAATATTTTGTTACATCCCTTCTTGCGTCTTGTGTGGTGCACTATGGTATAAAAATCATCTCATGTCATCATTTGTCAGGAACCTGATTTCCAGCCTCCTGTGAGAGATCGTGTAATGTACAGGACCTTCGCCATCATCAGTCCCCATTTCCCGCAATTTGAGGAAGACGACTGGTTCAAGTGGTTCCATGTGACACTGGCTACTTTCCTTCCAAGTTTCAGTCCAATGATGCTGAAGAATGCAACCTCAGACATAAACTGCACAAACTACCATGTTGTGTGAGTAGCATTTCACATACAAGCAAGCTTGCATTGCAAAAAAATACAACTGATGAAGGACTCCTTAAGAATGTTCCTTTTTGCCCTTTGCAGTGTGAGTGGCTTGGCCAAAGCCCACAAAGCAATGAACCCACATAGACGGCAAGGAATCACAGAGGTTCTGCTTGGCTACCTGAGAAAATCTGTCAGTATCATCAACAAGCCAGGTAGGAGGAATACAACAAACTGCGCCACGTGGTCGTCATGTTCCATGTGTATCAACCAAGAAATTATGCTCGTTAAATTGTGCAGATGCTAACATCCATCTTTGTGCCTTAGTTTGCAGGCGGGGAATTCAGAATGATAGCGAATGGGTTGAGACAAACTTTGGACCATTTTCCCAAGACGCAACATACTCTGACCTCAAAGTCTTCAACCTTTCTAAGGTAAGTCATACGTTTTTCTCTCCTTCTTTTTAACCAGTCTGCCTTGAAAACAGTAGCACAATATGCAGAAGGTGGGAAATCTGCATAGAGCGGTGGTTTTTCCATGTCAGAGCAAAAAGGAATTCATATATCCTCTTTGTTTGTGTCATCAGGAGGAAGTTCTGGAATCCCTCTCACCAGCCCAGAAGGCTGAGCTACTCCTGGATCCAGACAGCGGTGCTTTGGAGGATGAGGTCTTGGTGAGGGAGGTGCTGACAGGCTTGACAGAGTCCCCTGATGATGACCAACTCGAGGAGTTTTTTGAGGCTGTTGCAGACATCAATGAGCAGGTGAATGCTTAACTTTGGGATTGCCATACTTTCCCACAAAGTTGCCTTGCAAAGCAGCCACTTAAAAGTTGTCCTGGGCTTGCAGAATTCTTGCCATATCTAATCGGGTGCCCAGATTGAACATAAAATGATCAATTCCTCAAATGCTTCTTGTATGTATTGTCCTTGATGATGGCTTGAGTCATTCCCCTGATGCACTATAGTACAAACGTGCTTCACCAAACTTGCTCTCATTTCTACCCTGACTTCAGAAATGTAAAATCCCCACCCCTCCCCCGACCCCCGAAGTGAAACTTCAATGCTTTTATTTCCAGAGAAACATCACCCTCATCAAAAATCCAGCTGTGCGAGACACCATCTTGAACCTGACCTTGGCAGCCCTTGCTCCTAAATTTGAAGAATTTAAGCCTGAAGACTTTGAGCTGTGGTTCCAGCGCAATTTGGCTCCTGTGATGGCAAGCCTCCGCCCTGGCAGCTTGGTGGTGATCCCCAGAAACATCAGCTGTGCATCGTACGCAGCTATGTAAGAGACAATATTTCTGAAGTCCACAGCTCAACATTTTGGGTTTGCATCATGATGTCAGACTTTAGCTCCGGACAAGTCACAACGATGTCTCTTTTCTTCCTTCAGCCTCACTGGCCTGCAGCAAAGCTTGGAATCTCTGCCACTGGACATTTCCTATGATGTCAGATCAAGCATAAAGTCACACAAGAAGAGATTCCCACGTACGTGGCAAAATGTTCACCTGACAAACTGTTTTCAGAAAAGCCAGTTACCACTATAATGACAATAGCTGCACTGACGCCATGCCTCCATTTCAATTCTTCTCTCAAACAGGTTGCTCAGTTCCAGCTTCCTTCATGGTAAGTTTATGTCTATGGATGTAATTCATGGACCATTTTATATTAGATCGGGATTTACAGGACACAAGTTTGACACATTAACTTTGGCAAGGTGGCCGCAAAAAGGTATTTCAACTTTAAGTAGCTGTAGCCACTCGAATAACAATTATGCTTTGCTTCTCTCCAGTGCAAGGAGACCCCGGTTGATGGTAAGTCTGTAAATTACCAGACATTTTAACTTTGATGACAAGATAACGTTGTGAAGGTACAATGCCTGATACACGAATATTGTCTTTTCACAGAGGACCACATCTGTGCCGCATTTGAACGGTAGGGCAATGACTGTTTAGTCCAGTGCTAAGTTTGCGTAGCTTCAGCTTGTCCTCACGGTCTAACTAAGGTGACGGTGATTAACTTGTTATTGCTCTCCTCAGATCTCAAATTGAGCACACACTGTCTGTTGACAGTCCCTCAGAGGCCTTGTGCAATTTCACCATCACTGAGAATGCCTGCTCCTCGGTAAGATCGTTTTACGTAAGCTGTGAATCCCAAAGAAAGATTTGGCTTTGGCTTCATTACCCTTGTGATGGAAATCTCCATAAGCTCTCAAACTCTTTGCTTTACTTCTCGTCTAATTTTTTGCAAGGCTACACATCTGACAGCCAGCAACGTTGCCACATTGATGAACTGCTCACTGCAAAGCCACAGGCCATTGCCTGTAGAGGTCTGGAAGCTTTTCTTCCAAAAAGCTTCCACTGCACTAGACGGGGCTCTTAAGACATTCACCACCATGGTAAATCTAATCCCACAGTTTCACAGAGTAGTTGTGTGCACGCTGCACATCTGTATCAGGCCAAAATGACCTTTTCCAATTCCAGGTCCCCAGGGGCAGCAACCCATCCTTGTCACATATGCTTGAGGCTCTTGGAGAAGTGAGAATTGCCAACTTCAGTCAGGCCCAACTGCAGAATGAAACCTTTGTCAGCTACTGGTTCCAAACAAAGATTGGTCCATTTTTGGCCTCTCCATCCCCCAACTTCCTATTCTGCCTTAGCGCCAAGAACTTCAGCTGCCGTACATACCAGACTGTGTAAGTAAATGTGTGATATTTTGCTCCCCTTTGAACAAGATTGCAGAGGAAGCTGCAGTTTTACAGTTGTCAAGTGTTTAAAGCCGTCTCTCCAATTTTAGTATCCGGGCATTCAGCAGCCAAATGGCACACATGGACAGAGAAAGACAGCACACAGTCTACACTCATTTCATCAAGCCATTCCTTTCAAGAAACGACTCATCAGGTAAAGGCAGGTGCCCGAGCCCAATTTGGTGATGTCCTGATGGCATACAGTGGTTAAACCCTGCCAATGTCTTTGTTTCTGGCTTCTTTGCAGATCCTGGCTGTGTCTCATTTGACGGAGAAAGTGAAGAGTGGCTAGGGGCAAACCTTGGCGGCTTTTCTGCTTTTGCAACCCTACAGGATCTGCAAGCCCTAAATGCCAACTTCTCCAGTGTAAGCGGCACCTGTGGTTGTAGTATTCCTTTTCCCAAACTGACATGTCTTTCCTGTGGTTTTGCAATTCCTGCTGCCTGATTTTGTATTGATTCCCTTTCGTAGGCCGAATCGTTGTCAGTGCTCACTCCTACTCAGGTGGCACAGTTTACACTGAGCTCAGGGGCCTTGAATGACACAAACCAAATCGACCGTGTGTTTGACCGTCTGGAGGATGGCGATGCTCTGGAAAATGTGGATGAATTCCTGACAGAGCTCGCAGCAGAAGAAAAGGTAGGGTAGTCCTGACACCCGTAAAAGAGAGAAAATCCTAAGCATTGAAGGAGCATAGTTCATACTTAGATACGCACGTAGCCCTCTACATCAGCTGTAGGGGATTCATTCAAGTGAAATAATTTGTTACATCCCTTCTTGCGTCTTGTGTGGTGCACTATGGTATAAAAATCATCTCATGTCATCATTTGTCAGGAACCTGATTTCCAGCCTCCTGTGAGAGATCGTGTAATGTACAGGACCTTCGCCATCATCAGTCCCCATTTCCCGCAATTTGAGGAAGACGACTGGTTCAAGTGGTTCCATGTGACACTGGCTACTTTCCTTCCAAGTTTCAGTCCAATGATGCTGAAGAATGCAACCTCAGACATAAACTGCACAAACTACCATGTTGTGTGAGTAGCATTTCACATACAAGCAAGCTTGCATTGCAAAAAAATACAACTGATGAAGGACTCCTTAAGAATGTTCCTTTTTGCCCTTTGCAGTGTGAGTGGCTTGGCCAAAGCCCACAAAGCAATGAACCCACATAGACGGCAAGGAATCACAGAGGTTCTGCTTGGCTACCTGAGAAAATCTGTCAGTATCATCAACAAGCCAGGTAGGAGGAATACAACAAACTGCGCCACGTGGTCGTCATGTTCCATGTGTATCAACCAAGAAATTATGCTCGTTAAATTGTGCAGATGCTAACATCCATCTTTGTGCCTTAGTTTGCAGGCGGGGAATTCAGAATGATAGCGAATGGGTTGAGACAAACTTTGGACCATTTTCCCAAGACGCAACATACTCTGACCTCAAAGTCTTCAACCTTTCTAAGGCAAGTCATACGTTTTTCTCTCCTTCTTTTTAACCAGTCTGCCTTGAAAACAGTAGCACAATATGCAGAAGGTGGGAAATCTGCATAGAGCGGTGGTTTTTCCATGTCAGAGCAAAAAGGAATTCATATATCCTCTTTGTTTGTGTCATCAGGAGGAAGTTCTGGAATCCCTCTCACCAGCCCAGAAGGCTGAGCTACTCCTGGATCCAGACAGCGGTGCTTTGGAGGATGAGGTCTTGGTGAGGGAGGTGCTGACAGGCTTGACAGAGTCCCCTGATGATGACCAACTCGAGGAGTTTTTTGAGGCTGTTGCAGACATCAATGAGCAGGTGAATGCTTAACTTTGGGATTGCCATACTTTCCCACAAAGTTGCCTTGCAAAGCAGCCACTTAAAAGTTGTCCTGGGCTTGCAGAATTCTTGCCATATCTAATCGGGGGCCCAGATTGAACTCAAAATGATCAATTCCTCAAATGCTTCTTGTATGTATTGTCCTTGATGATGGCTTGAGTCATTCCCCTGATGCACTATAGTACAAACGTGCTTCACCAAACTTGCTCTCATTTCTACCCTGACTTCAGAAATGTAAAATCCCCACCCCTCCCCCGACCCCCGAAGTGAAACTTCAATGCTTTTATTTCCAGAGAAACATCACCCTCATCAAAAATCCAGCTGTGCGAGACACCATCTTGAACCTGACCTTGGCAGCCCTTGCTCCTAAATTTGAAGAATTTAAGCCTGAAGACTTTGAGCTGTGGTTCCAGCGCAATTTGGCTCCTGTGATGGCAAGCCTCCGCCCTGGCAGCTTGGTGGTGATCCCCAGAAACATCAGCTGTGCATCCTACGCAGCTATGTAAGAGACAATATTTCTGAAGTCCACAGCTCAACATTTTGGGTTTGCATCATGATGTCAGACTTTAGCTCCGGACAAGTCACAACGATGTCTCTTTTCTTCCTTCAGCCTCACTGGCCTGCAGCAAAGCTTGGAATCTCTGCCACTGGACATTTCCTATGATGTCAGATCAAGCATAAAGTCACACAAGAAGAGATTCCCACGTACGTGGCAAAATGTTCACCTGACAAACTGTTTTCAGAAAAGCCAGTTACCACTATAATGACAATAGCTGCACTGACGCCATGCCTCCATTTTAATTCTTCTCTCAAACAGGTTGCTCAGTTCCAGCTTCCTTCATGGTAAGTTTATGTCTATGGATGTAATTCATGGACCATTTTATATTAGATCGGGATTTACAGGACACAAGTTTGACACATTAACTTTGGCAAGGTGGCCGCAAAAAGGTATTTCAACTTTAAGTAGCTGTAGCCACTCGAATAACAATTATGCTTTGCTTCTCTCCAGTGCAAGGAGACCCCGGTTGATGGTAAGTCTGTAAATTACCAGACATTTTAACTTTGATGACAAGATAACGTTGTGAAGGTACAATGCCTGATACACGAATATTGTCTTTTCACAGAGGACCACATCTGTGCCGCATTTGAACGGTAGGGCAATGACTGTTTAGTCCAGTGCTAAGTTTGCGTAGCTTCAGCTTGTCCTCACGGTCTAACTAAGGTGACGGTGATTAACTTGTTATTGCTCTCCTCAGATCTCAAATTGAGCACACACTGTCTGTTGACAGTCCCTCAGAGGCCTTGTGCAATTTCACCATCACTGAGAATGCCTGCTCCTCGGTAAGATTGTTTTACGTAAGCTGTGAATCCCAAAGAAAGATTTGGCTTTGGCTTCATTACCCTTGTGATGGAAATCTCCATAAGCTCTCAAACTCTTTGCTTTACTTCTCGTCTAATTTTTTGCAAGGCTACACATCTGACAGCCAGCAACGTTGCCACATTGATGAACTGCTCACTGCAAAGCCACAGGCCATTGCCTGTAGAGGTCTGGAAGCTTTTCTTCCAAAAAGCTTCCACTGCACTAGACGGGGCTCTTAAGACATTCACCACCATGGTAAATCTAATCCCACAGTTTCACAGAGTAGTTGTGTGCACGCTGCACATCTGTATCAGGCCAAAATGACCTTTTCCAATTCCAGGTCCCCAGGGGCAGCAACCCATCCTTGTCACATATGCTTGAGGCTCTTGGAGAAGTGAGAATTGCCAACTTCAGTCAGGCCCAACTGCAGAATGAAACCTTTGTCAGCTACTGGTTCCAAACAAAGATTGGTCCATTTTTGGCCTCTCCATCCCCCAACTTCCTATTCTGCCTTAGCGCCAAGAACTTCAGCTGCCGTACATACCAGACTGTGTAAGTAAATGTGTGATATTTTGCTCCCCTTTGAACAAGATTGCAGAGGAAGCTGCAGTTTTACAGTTGTCAAGTGTTTAAAGCCGTCTCTCCAATTTTAGTATCCGGGCATTCAGCAGCCAAATGGCACACATGGACAGAGAAAGACAGCACACAGTCTACACTCATTTCATCAAGCCATTCCTTTCAAGAAACGACTCATCAGGTAAAGGCAGGTGCCCGAGCCCAATTTGGTGATGTCCTGATGGCATACAGTGGTTAAACCCTGCCAATGTCTTTGTTTCTGGCTTCTTTGCAGATCCTGGCTGTGTCTCATTTGACGGAGAAAGTGAAGAGTGGCTAGGGGCAAACCTTGGCGGCTTTTCTGCTTTTGCAACCCTACAGGATCTGCAAGCCCTAAATGCCAACTTCTCCAGTGTAAGTGGCACCTGTGGTTGTAGTATTCCTTTTCCCAAACTGACATGTCTTTCCTGTGGTTTTGCAATTCCTGCTGCCTGATTTTGTATTGATTCCCTTTCGTAGGCCGAATCGTTGTCAGTGCTCACTCCTACTCAGGTGGCACAGTTTACACTGAGCTCAGGGGCCTTGAATGACACAAACCAAATCGACCGTGTGTTTGACCGTCTGGAGGAGGGCGTTGCTCTGGAAAATGTGGATGAATTCCTGACAGAGCTCGCAGCAGAAGAAAAGGTAGGGTAGTCCTGACACCCGTAAAAGAGAGAAAATCCTAAGCATTGAAGGAGCATAGTTCATACTTAGATACGCACGTAGCCCTCTACATCAGCTGTAGGGGATTCATTCAAGTGAAATAATTTGTTACATCCCTTCTTGCGTCTTGTGTGGTGCACTATGGTATAAAAATCA
Organism: Epinephelus awoara; assembly: GCA_035609425.1. NCBI lineage: Eukaryota > Metazoa > Chordata > Actinopteri > Perciformes > Serranidae > Epinephelus > Epinephelus awoara. The sequence continues at coordinate 31,202,999 of CM069309.1, forward strand.
TCTCATGTCATCATTTGTCAGGAACCTGATTTCCAGCCTCCTGTGAGAGATCGTGTAATGTACAGGACCTTCGCCATCATCAGTCCCCATTTCCCGCAATTTGAGGAAGACGACTGGTTCAAGTGGTTCCATGTGACACTGGCTACTTTCCTTCCAAGTTTCAGTCCAATGATGCTGAAGAATGCAACCTCAGACATAAACTGCACAAACTACCATGTTGTGTGAGTAGCATTTCACATACAAGCTAGCTTGCATTGCAAAAAAATACAACTGATGAAGGACTCCTTAAGAATGTTCCTTTTTGCCCTTTGCAGTGTGAGTGGCTTGGCCAAAGCCCACAAAGCAATGAACCCACATAGACGGCAAGGAATCACAGAGGTTCTGCTTGGCTACCTGAGAAAATCTGTCAGTATCATCAACAAGCCAGGTAGGAGGAATACAACAAACTGCGCCACGTGGTCGTCATGTTCCATGTGTATCAACCAAGAAATTATGCTCGTTAAATTGTGCAGATGCTAACATCCATCTTTGTGCCTTAGTTTGCAGGCGGGGAATTCAGAATGATAGCGAATGGGTTGAGACAAACTTTGGACCATTTTCCCAAGACGCAACATACTCTGACCTCAAAGTCTTCAACCTTTCTAAGGCAAGTCATACGTTTTTCTCTCCTTCTTTTTAACGAGTCTGCCTTGAAAACAGTAGCACAATATGCAGAAGGTGGGAAATCTGCATAGAGCGGTGGTTTTTCCATGTCAGAGCAAAAAGGAATTCATATATCCTCTTTGTTTGTGTCATCAGGAGGAAGTTCTGGAATCCCTCTCACCAGCCCAGAAGGCTGAGCTACTCCTGGATCCAGACAGCGGTGCTTTGGAGGATGAGGTCTTGGTGAGGGAGGTGCTGACAGGCTTGACAGAGTCCCCTGATGATGACCAACTCGAGGAGTTTTTTGAGGCTGTTGCAGACATCAATGAGCAGGTGAATGCTTAACTTTGGGATTGCCATACTTTCCCACAAAGTTGCCTTGCAAAGCAGCCACTTAAAAGTTGTCCTGGGCTTGCAGAATTCTTGCCATATCTAATCGGGGGCCCAGATTGAACTCAAAATGATCAATTCCTCAAATGCTTCTTGTATGTATTGTCCTTGATGATGGCTTGAGTCATTCCCCTGATGCACTATAGTACAAACGTGCTTCACCAAACTTGCTCTCATTTCTACCCTGACTTCAGAAATGTAAAATCCCCACCCCTCCCCCGACCCCCGAAGTGAAACTTCAATGCTTTTATTTCCAGAGAAACATCACCCTCATCAAAAATCCAGCTGTGCGAGACACCATCTTGAACCTGACCTTGGCAGCCCTTGCTCCTAAATTTGAAGAATTTAAGCCTGAAGACTTTGAGCTGTGGTTCCAGCGCAATTTGGCTCCTGTGATGGCAAGCCTCCGCCCTGGCAGCTTGGTGGTGATCCCCAGAAACATCAGCTGTGCATCCTACGCAGCTATGTAAGAGACAATATTTCTGAAGTCCACAGCTCAACATTTTGGGTTTGCATCATGATGTCAGACTTTAGCTCCGGACAAGTCACAACGATGTCTCTTTTCTTCCTTCAGCCTCACTGGCCTGCAGCAAAGCTTGGAATCTCTGCCACTGGACATTTCCTATGATGTCAGATCAAGCATAAAGTCACACAAGAAGAGATTCCCACGTACGTGGCAAAATGTTCACCTGACAAACTGTTTTCAGAAAAGCCAGTTACCACTATAATGACAATAGCTGCACTGACGCCATGCCTCCATTTCAATTCTTCTCTCAAACAGGTTGCTCAGTTCCAGCTTCCTTCATGGTAAGTTTATGTCTATGGATGTAATTCATGGACCATTTTATATTAGATCGGGATTTACAGGACACAAGTTTGACACATTAACTTTGGCAAGGTGGCCGCAAAAAGGTATTTCAACTTTAAGTAGCTGTAGCCACTCGAATAACAATTATGCTTTTCTTCTCTCCAGTGCAAGGAGACCCCGGTTGATGGTAAGTCTGTAAATTACCAGACATTTTAACTTTGATGACAAGATAACGTTGTGAAGGTACAATGCCTGATACACGAATATTGTCTTTTCACAGAGGACCACATCTGTGCCGCATTTGAACGGTAGGGCAATGACTGTTTAGTCCAGTGCTAAGTTTGCGTAGCTTCAGCTTGTCCTCACGGTCTAACTAAGGTGACGGTGATTAACTTGTTATTGCTCTCCTCAGATCTCAAATTGAGCACACACTGTCTGTTGACAGTCCCTCAGAGGCCTTGTGCAATTTCACCATCACTGAGAATGCCTGCTCCTCGGTAAGATCGTTTTACGTAAGCTGTGAATCCCAAAGAAAGATTTGGCTTTGGCTTCATTACCCTTGTGATGGAAATCTCCATAAGCTCTCAAACTCTTTGCTTTACTTCTCGTCTAATTTTTTGCAAGGCTACACATCTGACAGCCAGCAACGTTGCCACATTGATGAACTGCTCACTGCAAAGCCACAGGCCATTGCCTGTAGAGGTCTGGAAGCTTTTCTTCCAAAAAGCTTCCACTGCACTAGACGGGGCTCTTAAGACATTCACCACCATGGTAAATCTAATCCCACAGTTTCACAGAGTAGTTGTGTGCACGCTGCACATCTGTATCAGGCCAAAATGACCTTTTCCAATTCCAGGTCCCCAGGGGCAGCAACCCATCCTTGTCACATATGCTTGAGGCTCTTGGAGAAGTGAGAATTGCCAACTTCAGTCAGGCCCAACTGCAGAATGAAACCTTTGTCAGCTACTGGTTCCAAACAAAGATTGGTCCATTTTTGGCCTCTCCATCCCCCAACTTCCTATTCTGCCTTAGCGCCAAGAACTTCAGCTGCCGTACATACCAGACTGTGTAAGTAAATGTGTGATATTTTGCTCCCCTTTGAACAAGATTGCAGAGGAAGCTGCAGTTTTACAGTTGTCAAGTGTTTAAAGCCGTCTCTCCAATTTTAGTATCCGGGCATTCAGCAGCCAAATGGCACACATGGACAGAGAAAGACAGCACACAGTCTACACTCATTTCATCAAGCCATTCCTTTCAAGAAACGACTCATCAGGTAAAGGCAGGTGCCCGAGCCCAATTTGGTGATGTCCTGATGGCATACAGTGGTTAAACCCTGCCAATGTCTTTGTTTCTGGCTTCTTTGCAGATCCTGGCTGTGTCTCATTTGACGGAGAAAGTGAAGAGTGGCTAGGGGCAAACCTTGGCGGCTTTTCTGCTTTTGCAACCCTACAGGATCTGCAAGCCCTAAATGCCAACTTCTCCAGTGTAAGCGGCACCTGTGGTTGTAGTATTCCTTTTCCCAAACTGACATGTCTTTCCTGTGGTTTTGCAATTCCTGCTGCCTGATTTTGTATTGATTCCCTTTCGTAGGCCGAATCGTTGTCAGTGCTCACTCCTACTCAGGTGGCACAGTTTACACTGAGCTCAGGGGCCTTGAATGACACAAACCAAATCGACCGTGTGTTTGACCGTCTGGAGGAGGGCGATGCTCTGGAAAATGTGGATGAATTCCTGACAGAGCTCGCAGCAGAAGAAAAGGTAGGGTAGTCCTGACACCCGTAAAAGAGAGAAAATCCTAAGCATTGAAGGAGCATAGTTCATACTTAGATACGCACGTAGCCCTCTACATCAGCTGTAGGGGATTCATTCAAGTGAAATATTTTGTTACATCCCTTCTTGCGTCTTGTGTGGTGCACTATGGTATAAAAATCATCTCATGTCATCATTTGTCAGGAACCTGATTTCCAGCCTCCTGTGAGAGATCGTGTAATGTACAGGACCTTCGCCATCATCAGTCCCCATTTCCCGCAATTTGAGGAAGACGACTGGTTCAAGTGGTTCCATGTGACACTGGCTACTTTCCTTCCAAGTTTCAGTCCAATGATGCTGAAGAATGCAACCTCAGACATAAACTGCACAAACTACCATGTTGTGTGAGTAGCATTTCACATACAAGCAAGCTTGCATTGCAAAAAAATACAACTGATGAAGGACTCCTTAAGAATGTTCCTTTTTGCCCTTTGCAGTGTGAGTGGCTTGGCCAAAGCCCACAAAGCAATGAACCCACATAGACGGCAAGGAATCACAGAGGTTCTGCTTGGCTACCTGAGAAAATCTGTCAGTATCATCAACAAGCCAGGTAGGAGGAATACAACAAACTGCGCCACGTGGTCGTCATGTTCCATGTGTATCAACCAAGAAATTATGCTCGTTAAATTGTGCAGATGCTAACATCCATCTTTGTGCCTTAGTTTGCAGGCGGGGAATTCAGAATGATAGCGAATGGGTTGAGACAAACTTTGGACCATTTTCCCAAGACGCAACATACTCTGACCTCAAAGTCTTCAACCTTTCTAAGGTAAGTCATACGTTTTTCTCTCCTTCTTTTTAACCAGGCGGCCTTGAAAACAGTAGCACAATATGCAGAAGGTGGGAAATCTGCATAGAGCGGTGGTTTTTCCATGTCAGAGCAAAAAGGAATTCATATATCCTCTTTGTTTGTGTCATCAGGAGGAAGTTCTGGAATCCCTCTCACCAGCCCAGAAGGCTGAGCTACTCCTGGATCCAGACAGCGGTGCTTTGGAGGATGAGGTCTTGGTGAGGGAGGTGCTGACAGGCTTGACAGAGTCCCCTGATGATGACCAACTCCAGGAGTTTTTTGAGGCTGTTGCAGACATCAATGAGCAGGTGAATGCTTAACTTTGGGATTGCCATACTTTCCCACAAAGTTGCCTTGCAAAGCAGCCACTTAAAAGTTGTCCTGGGCTTGCAGAATTCTTGCCATATCTAATCGGGGGCCCAGATTGAACTCAAAATGATCAATTCCTCAAATGCTTCTTGTATGTATTGTCCTTGATGATGGCTTGAGTCATTCCCCTGATGCACTATAGTACAAACGTGCTTCACCAAACTTGCTCTCATTTCTACCCTGACTTCAGAAATGTAAAATCCCCACCCCTCCCCCGACCCCCGAAGTGAAACTTCAATGCTTTTATTTCCAGAGAAACATCACCCTCATCAAAAATCCAGCTGTGCGAGACACCATCTTGAACCTGACCTTGGCAGCCCTTGCTCCTAAATTTGAAGAATTTAAGCCTGAAGACTTTGAGCTGTGGTTCCAGCGCAATTTGGCTCCTGTGATGGCAAGCCTCCGCCCTGGCAGCTTGGTGGTGATCCCCAGAAACATCAGCTGTGCATCCTACGCAGCTATGTAAGAGACAATATTTCTGAAGTCCACAGCTCAACATTTTGGGTTTGCATCATGATGTCAGACTTTAGCTCCGGACAAGTCACAACGATGTCTCTTTTCTTCCTTCAGCCTCACTGGCCTGCAGCAAAGCTTGGAATCTCTGCCACTGGACATTTCCTATGATGTCAGATCAAGCATAAAGTCACACAAGAAGAGATTCCCACGTACGTGGCAAAATGTTCACCTGACAAACTGTTTTCAGAAAAGCCAGTTACCACTATAATGACAATAGCTGCACTGACGCCATGCCTCCATTTCAATTCTTCTCTCAAACAGGTTGCTCAGTTCCAGCTTCCTTCATGGTAAGTTTATGTCTATGGATGTAATTCATGGACCATTTTATATTAGATCGGGATTTACAGGACACAAGTTTGACACATTAACTTTGGCAAGGTGGCCGCAAAAAGGTATTTCAACTTTAAGTAGCTGTAGCCACTCGAATAACAATTATGCTTTGCTTCTCTCCAGTGCAAGGAGACCCCGGTTGATGGTAAGTCTGTAAATTACCAGACATTTTAACTTTGATGACAAGATAACGTTGTGAAGGTACAATGCCTGATACACGAATATTGTCTTTTCACAGAGGACCACATCTGTGCCGCATTTGAACGGTAGGGCAATGACTGTTTAGTCCAGTGCTAAGTTTGCGTAGCTTCAGCTTGTCCTCACGGTCTAACTAAGGTGACGGTGATTAACTTGTTATTGCTCTCCTCAGATCTCAAATTGAGCACACACTGTCTGTTGACAGTCCCTCAGAGGCCTTGTGCAATTTCACCATCACTGAGAATGCCTGCTCCTCGGTAAGATCGTTTTACGTAAGCTGTGAATCCCAAAGAAAGATTTGGCTTTGGCTTCATTACCCTTGTGATGGAAATCTCCATAAGCTCTCAAACTCTTTGCTTTACTTCTCGTCTAATTTTTTGCAAGGCTACACATCTGACAGCCAGCAACGTTGCCACATTGATGAACTGCTCACTGCAAAGCCACAGGCCATTGCCTGTAGAGGTCTGGAAGCTTTTCTTCCAAAAAGCTTCCACTGCACTAGACGGGGCTCTTAAGACATTCACCACCATGGTAAATCTAATCCCACAGTTTCACAGAGTAGTTGTGTGCACGCTGCACATCTGTATCAGGCCAAAATGACCTTTTCCAATTCCAGGTCCCCAGGGGCAGCAACCCATCCTTGTCACATATGCTTGAGGCTCTTGGAGAAGTGAGAATTGCCAACTTCAGTCAGGCCCAACTGCAGAATGAAACCTTTGTCAGCTACTGGTTCCAAACAAAGATTGGTCCATTTTTGGCCTCTCCATCCCCCAACTTCCTATTCTGCCTTAGCGCCAAGAACTTCAGCTGCCGTACATACCAGACTGTGTAAGTAAATGTGTGATATTTTGCTCCCCTTTGAACAAGATTGCAGAGGAAGCTGCAGTTTTACAGTTGTCAAGTGTTTAAAGCCGTCTCTCCAATTTTAGTATCCGGGCATTCAGCAGCCAAATGGCACACATGGACAGAGAAAGACAGCACACAGTCTACACTCATTTCATCAAGCCATTCCTTTCAAGAAACGACTCATCAGGTAAAGGCAGGTGCCCGAGCCCAATTTGGTGATGTCCTGATGGCATACAGTGGTTAAACCCTGCCAATGTCTTTGTTTCTGGCTTCTTTGCAGATCCTGGCTGTGTCTCATTTGACGGAGAAAGTGAAGAGTGGCTAGGGGCAAACCTTGGCGGCTTTTCTGCTTTTGCAACCCTACAGGATCTGCAAGCCCTAAATGCCAACTTCTCCAGTGTAAGCGGCACCTGTGGTTGTAGTATTCCTTTTCCCAAACTGACATGTCTTTCCTGTGGTTTTGCAATTCCTGCTGCCTGATTTTGTATTGATTCCCTTTCGTAGGCCGAATCGTTGTCAGTGCTCACTCCTACTCAGGTGGCACAGTTTACACTGAGCTCAGGGGCCTTGAATGACACAAACCAAATCGACCGTGTGTTTGACCGTCTGGAGGATGGCGATGCTCTGGAAAATGTGGATGAATTCCTGACAGAGCTCGCAGCAGAAGAAAAGGTAGGGTAGTCCTGACACCCGTAAAAGAGAGAAAATCCTAAGCATTGAAGGAGCATAGTTCATACTTAGATACGCACGTAGCCCTCTACATCAGCTGTAGGGGATTCATTCAAGTGAAATAATTTGTTACATCCCTTCTTGCGTCTTGTGTGGTGCACTATGGTATAAAAATCATCTCATGTCATCATTTGTCAGGAACCTGATTTCCAGCCTCCTGTGAGAGATCGTGTAATGTACAGGACCTTCGCCATCATCAGTCCCCATTTCCCGCAATTTGAGGAAGACGACTGGTTCAAGTGGTTCCATGTGACACTGGCTACTTTCCTTCCAAGTTTCAGTCCAATGATGCTGAAGAATGCAACCTCAGACATAAACTGCACAAACTACCATGTTGTGTGAGTAGCATTTCACATACAAGCTAGCTTGCATTGCAAAAAAATACAACTGATGAAGGACTCCTTAAGAATGTTCCTTTTTGCCCTTTGCAGTGTGAGTGGCTTGGCCAAAGCCCACAAAGCAATGAACCCACATAGACGGCAAGGAATCACAGAGGTTCTGCTTGGCTACCTGAGAAAATCTGTCAGTATCATCAACAAGCCAGGTAGGAGGAATACAACAAACTGCGCCACGTGGTCGTCATGTTCCATGTGTATCAACCAAGAAATTATGCTCGTTAAATTGTGCAGATGCTAACATCCATCTTTGTGCCTTAGTTTGCAGGCGGGGAATTCAGAATGATAGCGAATGGGTTGAGACAAACTTTGGACCATTTTCCCAAGACGCAACATACTCTGACCTCAAAGTCTTCAACCTTTCTAAGGCAAGTCATACGTTTTTCTCTCCTTCTTTTTAACCAGTCTGCCTTGAAAACAGTAGCACAATATGCAGAAGGTGGGAAATCTGCATAGAGCGGTGGTTTTTCCATGTCAGAGCAAAAAGGAATTCATATATCCTCTTTGTTTGTGTCATCAGGAGGAAGTTCTGGAATCCCTCTCACCAGCCCAGAAGGCTGAGCTACTCCTGGATCCAGACAGCGGTGCTTTGGAGGATGAGGTCTTGGTGAGGGAGGTGCTGACAGGCTTGACAGAGTCCCCTGATGATGACCAACTCGAGGAGTTTTTTGAGGCTGTTGCAGACATCAATGAGCAGGTGAATGCTTAACTTTGGGATTGCCATACTTTCCCACAAAGTTGCCTTGCAAAGCAGCCACTTAAAAGTTGTCCTGGGCTTGCAGAATTCTTGCCATATCTAATCGGGGGCCCAGATTGAACTCAAAATGATCAATTCCTCAAATGCTTCTTGTATGTATTGTCCTTGATGATGGCTTGAGTCATTCCCCTGATGCACTATAGTACAAACGTGCTTCACCAAACTTGCTCTCATTTCTACCCTGACTTCAGAAATGTAAAATCCCCACCCCTCCCCCGACCCCCGAAGTGAAACTTCAATGCTTTTATTTCCAGAGAAACATCACCCTCATCAAAAATCCAGCTGTGCGAGACACCATCTTGAACCTGACCTTGGCAGCCCTTGCTCCTAAATTTGAAGAATTTAAGCCTGAAGACTTTGAGCTGTGGTTCCAGCGCAATTTGGCTCCTGTGATGGCAAGCCTCCGCCCTGGCAGCTTGGTGGTGATCCCCAGAAACATCAGCTGTGCATCGTACGCAGCTATGTAAGAGACAATATTTCTGAAGTCCACAGCTCAACATTTTGGGTTTGCATCATGATGTCAGACTTTAGCTCCGGACAAGTCACAACGATGTCTCTTTTCTTCCTTCAGCCTCACTGGCCTGCAGCAAAGCTTGGAATCTCTGCCACTGGACATTTCCTATGATGTCAGATCAAGCATAAAGTCACACAAGAAGAGATTCCCACGTACGTGGCAAAATGTTCACCTGACAAACTGTTTTCAGAAAAGCCAGTTACCACTATAATGACAATAGCTGCACTGACGCCATGCCTCCATTTCAATTCTTCTCTCAAACAGGTTGCTCAGTTCCAGCTTCCTTCATGGTAAGTTTATGTCTATGGATGTAATTCATGGACCATTTTATATTAGATCGGGATTTACAGGACACAAGTTTGACACATTAACTTTGGCAAGGTGGCCGCAAAAAGGTATTTCAACTTTAAGTAGCTGTAGCCACTCGAATAACAATTATGCTTTGCTTCTCTCCAGTGCAAGGAGACCCCGGTTGATGGTAAGTCTGTAAATTACCAGACATTTTAACTTAGATGACAAGATAACGTTGTGAAGGTACAATGCCTGATACACGAATATTGTCTTTTCACAGAGGACCACATCTGTGCCGCATTTGAACGGTAGGGCAATGACTGTTTAGTCCAGTGCTAAGTTTGCGTAGCTTCAGCTTGTCCTCACGGTCTAACTAAGGTGACGGTGATTAACTTGTTATTGCTCTCCTCAGATCTCAAATTGAGCACACACTGTCTGTTGACAGTCCCTCAGAGGCCTTGTGCAATTTCACCATCACTGAGAATGCCTGCTCCTCGGTAAGATCGTTTTACGTAAACTGTGAATCCCAAAGAAAGATTTGGCTTTGGCTTCATTACCCTTGTGATGGAAATCTCCATAAGCTCTCAAACTCTTTGCTTTACTTCTCGTCTAATTTTTTGCAAGGCTACACATCTGACAGCCAGCAACGTTGCCACATTGATGAACTGCTCACTGCAAAGCCACAGGCCATTGCCTGTAGAGGTCTGGAAGCTTTTCTTCCAAAAAGCTTCCACTGCACTAGACGGGGCTCTTAAGACATTCACCACCATGGTAAATCTAATCCCACAGTTTCACAGAGTAGTTGTGTGCACGCTGCACATCTGTATCAGGCCAAAATGACCTTTTCCAATTCCAGGTCCCCAGGGGCAGCAACCCATCCTTGTCACATATGCTTGAGGCTCTTGGAGAAGTGAGAATTGCCAACTTCAGTCAGGCCCAACTGCAGAATGAAACCTTTGTCAGCTACTGGTTCCAAACAAAGATTGGTCCATTTTTGGCCTCTCCATCCCCCAACTTCCTATTCTGCCTTAGCGCCAAGAACTTCAGCTGCCGTACATACCAGACTGTGTAAGTAAATGTGTGATATTTTGCTCCCCTTTGAACAAGATTGCAGAGGAAGCTGCAGTTTTACAGTTGTCAAGTGTTTAAAGCCGTCTCTCCAATTTTAGTATCCGGGCATTCAGCAGCCAAATGGCACACATGGACAGAGAAAGACAGCACACAGTCTACACTCATTTCATCAAGCCATTCCTTTCAAGAAACGACTCATCAGGTAAAGGCAGGTGCCCGAGCCCAATTTGGTGATGTCCTGATGGCATACAGTGGTTAAACCCTGCCAATGTCTTTGTTTCTGGCTTCTTTGCAGATCCTGGCTGTGTCTCATTTGACGGAGAAAGTGAAGAGTGGCTAGGGGCAAACCTTGGCGGCTTTTCTGCTTTTGCAACCCTACAGGATCTGCAAGCCCTAAATGCCAACTTCTCCAGTGTAAGTGGCACCTGTGGTTGTAGTATTCCTTTTCCCAAACTGACATGTCTTTCCTGTGGTTTTGCAATTCCTGCTGCCTGATTTTGTATTGATTCCCTTTCGTAGGCCGAATCGTTGTCAGTGCTCACTCCTACTCAGGTGGCACAGTTTACACTGAGCTCAGGGGCCTTGAATGACACAAACCAAATCGACCGTGTGTTTGACCGTCTGGAGGATGGCGATGCTCTGGAAAATGTGGATGAATTCCTGACAGAGCTCGCAGCAGAAGAAAAGGTAGGGTAGTCCTGACACCCGTAAAAGAGAGAAAATCCTAAGCATTGAAGGAGCATAGTTCATACTTAGATACGCACGTAGCCCTCTACATCAGCTGTAGGGGATTCATTCAAGTGAAATATTTTGTTACATCCCTTCTTGCGTCTTGTGTGGTGCACTATGGTATAAAAATCATCTCATGTCATCATTTGTCAGGAACCTGATTTCCAGCCTCCTGTGAGAGATCGTGTAATGTACAGGACCTTCGCCATCATCAGTCCCCATTTCCCGCAATTTGAGGAAGACGACTGGTTCAAGTGGTTCCATGTGACACTGGCTACTTTCCTTCCAAGTTTCAGTCCAATGATGCTGAAGAATGCAACCTCAGACATAAACTGCACAAACTACCATGTTGTGTGAGTAGCATTTCACATACAAGCAAGCTTGCATTGCAAAAAAATACAACTGATGAAGGACTCCTTAAGAATGTTCCTTTTTGCCCTTTGCAGTGTGAGTGGCTTGGCCAAAGCCCACAAAGCAATGAACCCACATAGACGGCAAGGAATCACAGAGGTTCTGCTTGGCTACCTGAGAAAATCTGTCAGTATCATCAACAAGCCAGGTAGGAGGAATACAACAAACTGCGCCACGTGGTCGTCATGTTCCATGTGTATCAACCAAGAAATTATGCTCGTTAAATTGTGCAGATGCTAACATCCATCTTTGTGCCTTAGTTTGCAGGCGGGGAATTCAGAATGATAGCGAATGGGTTGAGACAAACTTTGGACCATTTTCCCAAGACGCAACATACTCTGACCTCAAAGTCTTCAACCTTTCTAAGGTAAGTCATACGTTTTTCTCTCCTTCTTTTTAACCAGTCTGCCTTGAAAACAGTAGCACAATATGCAGAAGGTGGGAAATCTGCATAGAGCGGTGGTTTTTCCATGTCAGAGCAAAAAGGAATTCATATATCCTCTTTGTTTGTGTCATCAGGAGGAAGTTCTGGAATCCCTCTCACCAGCCCAGAAGGCTGAGCTACTCCTGGATCCAGACAGCGGTGCTTTGGAGGATGAGGTCTTGGTGAGGGAGGTGCTGACAGGCTTGACAGAGTCCCCTGATGATGACCAACTCGAGGAGTTTTTTGAGGCTGTTGCAGACATCAATGAGCAGGTGAATGCTTAACTTTGGGATTGCCATACTTTCCCACAAAGTTGCCTTGCAAAGCAGCCACTTAAAAGTTGTCCTGGGCTTGCAGAATTCTTGCCATATCTAATCGGGTGCCCAGATTGAACATAAAATGATCAATTCCTCAAATGCTTCTTGTATGTATTGTCCTTGATGATGGCTTGAGTCATTCCCCTGATGCACTATAGTACAAACGTGCTTCACCAAACTTGCTCTCATTTCTACCCTGACTTCAGAAATGTAAAATCCCCACCCCTCCCCCGACCCCCGAAGTGAAACTTCAATGCTTTTATTTCCAGAGAAACATCACCCTCATCAAAAATCCAGCTGTGCGAGACACCATCTTGAACCTGACCTTGGCAGCCCTTGCTCCTAAATTTGAAGAATTTAAGCCTGAAGACTTTGAGCTGTGGTTCCAGCGCAATTTGGCTCCTGTGATGGCAAGCCTCCGCCCTGGCAGCTTGGTGGTGATCCCCAGAAACATCAGCTGTGCATCGTACGCAGCTATGTAAGAGACAATATTTCTGAAGTCCACAGCTCAACATTTTGGGTTTGCATCATGATGTCAGACTTTAGCTCCGGACAAGTCACAACGATGTCTCTTTTCTTCCTTCAGCCTCACTGGCCTGCAGCAAAGCTTGGAATCTCTGCCACTGGACATTTCCTATGATGTCAGATCAAGCATAAAGTCACACAAGAAGAGATTCCCACGTACGTGGCAAAATGTTCACCTGACAAACTGTTTTCAGAAAAGCCAGTTACCACTATAATGACAATAGCTGCACTGACGCCATGCCTCCATTTCAATTCTTCTCTCAAACAGGTTGCTCAGTTCCAGCTTCCTTCATGGTAAGTTTATGTCTATGGATGTAATTCATGGACCATTTTATATTAGATCGGGATTTACAGGACACAAGTTTGACACATTAACTTTGGCAAGGTGGCCGCAAAAAGGTATTTCAACTTTAAGTAGCTGTAGCCACTCGAATAACAATTATGCTTTGCTTCTCTCCAGTGCAAGGAGACCCCGGTTGATGGTAAGTCTGTAAATTACCAGACATTTTAACTTTGATGACAAGATAACGTTGTGAAGGTACAATGCCTGATACACGAATATTGTCTTTTCACAGAGGACCACATCTGTGCCGCATTTGAACGGTAGGGCAATGACTGTTTAGTCCAGTGCTAAGTTTGCGTAGCTTCAGCTTGTCCTCACGGTCTAACTAAGGTGACGGTGATTAACTTGTTATTGCTCTCCTCAGATCTCAAATTGAGCACACACTGTCTGTTGACAGTCCCTCAGAGGCCTTGTGCAATTTCACCATCACTGAGAATGCCTGCTCCTCGGTAAGATCGTTTTACGTAAGCTGTGAATCCCAAAGAAAGATTTGGCTTTGGCTTCATTACCCTTGTGATGGAAATCTCCATAAGCTCTCAAACTCTTTGCTTTACTTCTCGTCTAATTTTTTGCAAGGCTACACATCTGACAGCCAGCAACGTTGCCACATTGATGAACTGCTCACTGCAAAGCCACAGGCCATTGCCTGTAGAGGTCTGGAAGCTTTTCTTCCAAAAAGCTTCCACTGCACTAGACGGGGCTCTTAAGACATTCACCACCATGGTAAATCTAATCCCACAGTTTCACAGAGTAGTTGTGTGCACGCTGCACATCTGTATCAGGCCAAAATGACCTTTTCCAATTCCAGGTCCCCAGGGGCAGCAACCCATCCTTGTCACATATGCTTGAGGCTCTTGGAGAAGTGAGAATTGCCAACTTCAGTCAGGCCCAACTGCAGAATGAAACCTTTGTCAGCTACTGGTTCCAAACAAAGATTGGTCCATTTTTGGCCTCTCCATCCCCCAACTTCCTATTCTGCCTTAGCGCCAAGAACTTCAGCTGCCGTACATACCAGACTGTGTAAGTAAATGTGTGATATTTTGCTCCCCTTTGAACAAGATTGCAGAGGAAGCTGCAGTTTTACAGTTGTCAAGTGTTTAAAGCCGTCTCTCCAATTTTAGTATCCGGGCATTCAGCAGCCAAATGGCACACATGGACAGAGAAAGACAGCACACAGTCTACACTCATTTCATCAAGCCATTCCTTTCAAGAAACGACTCATCAGGTAAAGGCAGGTGCCCGAGCCCAATTTGGTGATGTCCTGATGGCATACAGTGGTTAAACCCTGCCAATGTCTTTGTTTCTGGCTTCTTTGCAGATCCTGGCTGTGTCTCATTTGACGGAGAAAGTGAAGAGTGGCTAGGGGCAAACCTTGGCGGCTTTTCTGCTTTTGCAACCCTACAGGATCTGCAAGCCCTAAATGCCAACTTCTCCAGTGTAAGTGGCACCTGTGGTTGTAGTATTCCTTTTCCCAAACTGACATGTCTTTCCTGTGGTTTTGCAATTCCTGCTGCCTGATTTTGTATTGATTCCCTTTCGTAGGCCGAATCGTTGTCAGTGCTCACTCCTACTCAGGTGGCACAGTTTACACTGAGCTCAGGGGCCTTGAATGACACAAACCAAATCGACCGTGTGTTTGACCGTCTGGAGGAGGGCGTTGCTCTGGAAAATGTGGATGAATTCCTGACAGAGCTCGCAGCAGAAGAAAAGGTAGGGTAGTCCTGACACCCGTAAAAGAGAGAAAATCCTAAGCATTGAAGGAGCATAGTTCATACTTAGATACGCACGTAGCCCTCTACATCAGCTGTAGGGGATTCATTCAAGTGAAATAATTTGTTACATCCCTTCTTGCGTCTTGTGTGGTGCACTATGGTATAAAAATCATCTCATGTCATCATTTGTCAGGAACCTGATTTCCAGCCTCCTGTGAGAGATCGTGTAATGTACAGGACCTTCGCCATCATCAGTCCCCATTTCCCGCAATTTGAGGAAGACGACTGGTTCAAGTGGTTCCATGTGACACTGGCTACTTTCCTTCCAAGTTTCAGTCCAATGATGCTGAAGAATGCAACCTCAGACATAAACTGCACAAACTACCATGTTGTGTGAGTAGCATTTCACATACAAGCTAGCTTGCATTGCAAAAAAATACAACTGATGAAGGACTCCTTAAGAATGTTCCTTTTTGCCCTTTGCAGTGTGAGTGGCTTGGCCAAAGCCCACAAAGCAATGAACCCACATAGACGGCAAGGAATCACAGAGGTTCTGCTTGGCTACCTGAGAAAATCTGTCAGTATCATCAACAAGCCAGGTAGGAGGAATACAACAAACTGCGCCACGTGGTCGTCATGTTCCATGTGTATCAACCAAGAAATTATGCTCGTTAAATTGTGCAGATGCTAACATCCATCTTTGTGCCTTAGTTTGCAGGCGGGGAATTCAGAATGATAGCGAATGGGTTGAGACAAACTTTGGACCATTTTCCCAAGACGCAACATACTCTGACCTCAAAGTCTTCAACCTTTCTAAGGCAAGTCATACGTTTTTCTCTCCTTCTTTTTAACCAGTCTGCCTTGAAAACAGTAGCACAATATGCAGAAGGTGGGAAATCTGCATAGAGCGGTGGTTTTTCCATGTCAGAGCAAAAAGGAATTCATATATCCTCTTTGTTTGTGTCATCAGGAGGAAGTTCTGGAATCCCTCTCACCAGCCCAGAAGGCTGAGCTACTCCTGGATCCAGACAGCGGTGCTTTGGAGGATGAGGTCTTGGTGAGGGAGGTGCTGACAGGCTTGACAGAGTCCCCTGATGATGACCAACTCGAGGAGTTTTTTGAGGCTGTTGCAGACATCAATGAGCAGGTGAATGCTTAACTTTGGGATTGCCATACTTTCCCACAAAGTTGCCTTGCAAAGCAGCCACTTAAAAGTTGTCCTGGGCTTGCAGAATTCTTGCCATATCTAATCGGGGGCCCAGATTGAACTCAAAATGATCAATTCCTCAAATGCTTCTTGTATGTATTGTCCTTGATGATGGCTTGAGTCATTCCCCTGATGCACTATAGTACAAACGTGCTTCACCAAACTTGCTCTCATTTCTACCCTGACTTCAGAAATGTAAAATCCCCACCCCTCCCCCGACCCCCGAAGTGAAACTTCAATGCTTTTATTTCCAGAGAAACATCACCCTCATCAAAAATCCAGCTGTGCGAGACACCATCTTGAACCTGACCTTGGCAGCCCTTGCTCCTAAATTTGAAGAATTTAAGCCTGAAGACTTTGAGCTGTGGTTCCAGCGCAATTTGGCTCCTGTGATGGCAAGCCTCCGCCCTGGCAGCTTGGTGGTGATCCCCAGAAACATCAGCTGTGCATCGTACGCAGCTATGTAAGAGACAATATTTCTGAAGTCCACAGCTCAACATTTTGGGTTTGCATCATGATGTCAGACTTTAGCTCCGGACAAGTCACAACGATGTCTCTTTTCTTCCTTCAGCCTCACTGGCCTGCAGCAAAGCTTGGAATCTCTGCCACTGGACATTTCCTATGATGTCAGATCAAGCATAAAGTCACACAAGAAGAGATTCCCACGTACGTGGCAAAATGTTCACCTGACAAACTGTTTTTCAGAAAAGCCAGTTACCACTATAATGACAATAGCTGCACTGACGCCATGCCTCCATTTCAATTCTTCTCTCAAACAGGTTGCTCAGTTCCAGCTTCCTTCATGGTAAGTTTATGTCTATGGATGTAATTCATGGACCATTTTATATTAGATCGGGATTTACAGGACACAAGTTTGACACATTAACTTTGGCAAGGTGGCCGCAAAAAGGTATTTCAACTTTAAGTAGCTGTAGCCACTCGAATAACAATTATGCTTTGCTTCTCTCCAGTGCAAGGAGACCCCGGTTGATGGTAAGTCTGTAAATTACCAGACATTTTAACTTAGATGACAAGATAACGTTGTGAAGGTACAATGCCTGATACACGAATATTGTCTTTTCACAGAGGACCACATCTGTGCCGCATTTGAACGGTAGGGCAATGACTGTTTAGTCCAGTGCTAAGTTTGCGTAGCTTCAGCTTGTCCTCACGGTCTAACTAAGGTGACGGTGATTAACTTGTTATTGCTCTCCTCAGATCTCAAATTGAGCACACACTGTCTGTTGACAGTCCCTCAGAGGCCTTGTGCAATTTCACCATCACTGAGAATGCCTGCTCCTCGGTAAGATCGTTTTACGTAAACTGTGAATCCCAAAGAAAGATTTGGCTTTGGCTTCATTACCCTTGTGATGGAAATCTCCATAAGCTCTCAAACTCTTTGCTTTACTTCTCGTCTAATTTTTTGCAAGGCTACACATCTGACAGCCAGCAACGTTGCCACATTGATGAACTGCTCACTGCAAAGCCACAGGCCATTGCCTGTAGAGGTCTGGAAGCTTTTCTTCCAAAAAGCTTCCACTGCACTAGACGGGGCTCTTAAGACATTCACCACCATGGTAAATCTAATCCCACAGTTTCACAGAGTAGTTGTGTGCACGCTGCACATCTGTATCAGGCCAAAATGACCTTTTCCAATTCCAGGTCCCCAGGGGCAGCAACCCATCCTTGTCACATATGCTTGAGGCTCTTGGAGAAGTGAGAATTGCCAACTTCAGTCAGGCCCAACTGCAGAATGAAACCTTTGTCAGCTACTGGTTCCAAACAAAGATTGGTCCATTTTTGGCCTCTCCATCCCCCAACTTCCTATTCTGCCTTAGCGCCAAGAACTTCAGCTGCCGTACATACCAGACTGTGTAAGTAAATGTGTGATATTTTGCTCCCCTTTGAACAAGATTGCAGAGGAAGCTGCAGTTTTACAGTTGTCAAGTGTTTAAAGCCGTCTCTCCAATTTTAGTATCCGGGCATTCAGCAGCCAAATGGCACACATGGACAGAGAAAGACAGCACACAGTCTACACTCATTTCATCAAGCCATTCCTTTCAAGAAACGACTCATCAGGTAAAGGCAGGTGCCCGAGCCCAATTTGGTGATGTCCTGATGGCATACAGTGGTTAAACCCTGCCAATGTCTTTGTTTCTGGCTTCTTTGCAGATCCTGGCTGTGTCTCATTTGACGGAGAAAGTGAAGAGTGGCTAGGGGCAAACCTTGGCGGCTTTTCTGCTTTTGCAACCCTACAGGATCTGCAAGCCCTAAATGCCAACTTCTCCAGTGTAAGTGGCACCTGTGGTTGTAGTATTCCTTTTCCCAAACTGACATGTCTTTCCTGTGGTTTTGCAATTCCTGCTGCCTGATTTTGTATTGATTCCCTTTCGTAGGCCGAATCGTTGTCAGTGCTCACTCCTACTCAGGTGGCACAGTTTACACTGAGCTCAGGGGCCTTGAATGACACAAACCAAATCGACCGTGTGTTTGACCGTCTGGAGGAGGGCGATGCTCTGGAAAATGTGGATGAATTCCTGACAGAGCTCGCAGCAGAAGAAAAGGTAGGGTAGTCCTGACACCCGTAAAAGAGAGAAAATCCTAAGCATTAAAGGAGCATAGTTCATACTTAGATACGCACGTAGCCCTCTACATCAGCTGTAGGGGATTCATTCAAGTGAAATATTTTGTTACATCCCTTCTTGCGTCTTGTGTGGTGCACTATGGTATAAAAATCATCTCATGTCATCATTTGTCAGGAACCTGATTTCCAGCCTCCTGTGAGAGATCGTGTAATGTACAGGACCTTCGCCATCATCAGTCCCCATTTCCCGCAATTTGAGGAAGACGACTGGTTCAAGTGGTTCCATGTGACACTGGCTACTTTCCTTCCAAGTTTCAGTCCAATGATGCTGAAGAATGCAACCTCAGACATAAACTGCACAAACTACCATGTTGTGTGAGTAGCATTTCACATACAAGCAAGCTTGCATTGCAAAAAAATACAACTGATGAAGGACTCCTTAAGAATGTTCCTTTTTGCCCTTTGCAGTGTGAGTGGCTTGGCCAAAGCCCACAAAGCAATGAACCCACATAGACGGCAAGGAATCACAGAGGTTCTGCTTGGCTACCTGAGAAAATCTGTCAGTATCATCAACAAGCCAGGTAGGAGGAATACAACAAACTGCGCCACGTGGTCGTCATGTTCCATGTGTATCAACCAAGAAATTATGCTCGTTAAATTGTGCAGATGCTAACATCCATCTTTGTGCCTTAGTTTGCAGGCGGGGAATTCAGAATGATAGCGAATGGGTTGAGACAAACTTTGGACCATTTTCCCAAGACGCAACATACTCTGACCTCAAAGTCTTCAACCTTTCTAAGGCAAGTCATACGTTTTTCTCTCCTTCTTTTTAACCAGTCTGCCTTGAAAACAGTAGCACAATATGCAGAAGGTGGGAAATCTGCATAGAGCGGTGGTTTTTCCATGTCAGAGCAAAAAGGAATTCATATATCCTCTTTGTTTGTGTCATCAGGAGGAAGTTCTGGAATCCCTCTCACCAGCCCAGAAGGCTGAGCTACTCCTGGATCCAGACAGCGGTGCTTTGGAGGATGAGGTCTTGGTGAGGGAGGTGCTGACAGGCTTGACAGAGTCCCCTGATGATGACCAACTCGAGGAGTTTTTTGAGGCTGTTGCAGACATCAATGAGCAGGTGAATGCTTAACTTTGGGATTGCCATACTTTCCCACAAAGTTGCCTTGCAAAGCAGCCACTTAAAAGTTGTCCTGGGCTTGCAGAATTCTTGCCATATCTAATCGGGGGCCCAGATTGAACTCAAAATGATCAATTCCTCAAATGCTTCTTGTATGTATTGTCCTTGATGATGGCTTGAGTCATTCCCCTGATGCACTATAGTACAAACGTGCTTCACCAAACTTGCTCTCATTTCTACCCTGACTTCAGAAATGTAAAATCCCCACCCCTCCCCCGACCCCCGAAGTGAAACTTCAATGCTTTTATTTCCAGAGAAACATCACCCTCATCAAAAATCCAGCTGTGCGAGACACCATCTTGAACCTGACCTTGGCAGCCCTTGCTCCTAAATTTGAAGAATTTAAGCCTGAAGACTTTGAGCTGTGGTTCCAGCGCAATTTGGCTCCTGTGATGGCAAGCCTCCGCCCTGGCAGCTTGGTGGTGATCCCCAGAAACATCAGCTGTGCATCCTACGCAGCTATGTAAGAGACAATATTTCTGAAGTCCACAGCTCAACATTTTGGGTTTGCATCATGATGTCAGACTTTAGCTCCGGACAAGTCACAACGATGTCTCTTTTCTTCCTTCAGCCTCACTGGCCTGCAGCAAAGCTTGGAATCTCTGCCACTGGACATTTCCTATGATGTCAGATCAAGCATAAAGTCACACAAGAAGAGATTCCCACGTACGTGGCAAAATGTTCACCTGACAAACTGTTTTCAGAAAAGCCAGTTACCACTATAATGACAATAGCTGCACTGACGCCATGCCTCCATTTCAATTCTTCTCTCAAACAGGTTGCTCAGTTCCAGCTTCCTTTATGGTAAGTTTATGTCTATGGATGTAATTCATGGACCATTTTATATTAGATCGGGATTTACAGGACACAAGTTTGACACATTAACTTTGGCAAGGTGGCCGCAAAAAGGTATTTCAACTTTAAGTAGCTGTAGCCACTCGAATAACAATTATGCTTTTCTTCTCTCCAGTGCAAGGAGACCCCGGTTGATGGTAAGTCTGTAAATTACCAGACATTTTAACTTTGATGACAAGATAACGTTGTGAAGGTACAATGCCTGATACACGAATATTGTCTTTTCACAGAGGACCACATCTGTGCCGCATTTGAACGGTAGGGCAATGACTGTTTAGTCCAGTGCTAAGTTTGCGTAGCTTCAGCTTGTCCTCACGGTCTAACTAAGGTGACGGTGATTAACTTGTTATTGCTCTCCTCAGATCTCAAATTGAGCACACACTGTCTGTTGACAGTCCCTCAGAGGCCTTGTGCAATTTCACCATCACTGAGAATGCCTGCTCCTCGGTAAGATCGTTTTACGTAAGCTGTGAATCCCAAAGAAAGATTTGGCTTTGGCTTCATTACCCTTGTGATGGAAATCTCCATAAGCTCTCAAACTCTTTGCTTTACTTCTCGTCTAATTTTTTGCAAGGCTACACATCTGACAGCCAGCAACGTTGCCACATTGATGAACTGCTCACTGCAAAGCCACAGGCCATTGCCTGTAGAGGTCTGGAAGCTTTTCTTCCAAAAAGCTTCCACTGCACTAGACGGGGCTCTTAAGACATTCACCACCATGGTAAATCTAATCCCACAGTTTCACAGAGTAGTTGTGTGCACGCTGCACATCTGTATCAGGCCAAAATGACCTTTTCCAATTCCAGGTCCCCAGGGGCAGCAACCCATCCTTGTCACATATGCTTGAGGCTCTTGGAGAAGTGAGAATTGCCAACTTCAGTCAGGCCCAACTGCAGAATGAAACCTTTGTCAGCTACTGGTTCCAAACAAAGATTGGTCCATTTTTGGCCTCTCCATCCCCCAACTTCCTATTCTGCCTTAGCGCCAAGAACTTCAGCTGCCGTACATACCAGACTGTGTAAGTAAATGTGTGATATTTTGCTCCCCTTTGAACAAGATTGCAGAGGAAGCTGCAGTTTTACAGTTGTCAAGTGTTTAAAGCCGTCTCTCCAATTTTAGTATCCGGGCATTCAGCAGCCAAATGGCACACATGGACAGAGAAAGACAGCACACAGTCTACACTCATTTCATCAAGCCATTCCTTTCAAGAAACGACTCATCAGGTAAAGGCAGGTGCCCGAGCCCAATTTGGTGATGTCCTGATGGCATACAGTGGTTAAACCCTGCCAATGTCTTTGTTTCTGGCTTCTTTGCAGATCCTGGCTGTGTCTCATTTGACGGAGAAAGTGAAGAGTGGCTAGGGGCAAACCTTGGCGGCTTTTCTGCTTTTGCAACCCTACAGGATCTGCAAGCCCTAAATGCCAACTTCTCCAGTGTAAGTGGCACCTGTGGTTGTAGTATTCCTTTTCCCAAACTGACATGTCTTTCCTGTGGTTTTGCAATTCCTGCTGCCTGATTTTGTATTGATTCCCTTTCGTAGGCCGAATCGTTGTCAGTGCTCACTCCTACTCAGGTGGCACAGTTTACACTGAGCTCAGGGGCCTTGAATGACACAAACCAAATCGACCGTGTGTTTGACCGTCTGGAGGAGGGCGTTGCTCTGGAAAATGTGGATGAATTCCTGACAGAGCTCGCAGCAGAAGAAAAGGTAGGGTAGTCCTGACACCCGTAAAAGAGAGAAAATCCTAAGCATTGAAGGAGCATAGTTCATACTTAGATACGCACGTAGCCCTCTACATCAGCTGTAGGGGATTCATTCAAGTGAAATAATTTGTTACATCCCTTCTTGCGTCTTGTGTGGTGCACTATGGTATAAAAATCATCTCATGTCATCATTTGTCAGGAACCTGATTTCCAGCCTCCTGTGAGAGATCGTGTAATGTACAGGACCTTCGCCATCATCAGTCCCCATTTCCCGCAATTTGAGGAAGACGACTGGTTCAAGTGGTTCCATGTGACACTGGCTACTTTCCTTCCAAGTTTCAGTCCAATGATGCTGAAGAATGCAACCTCAGACATAAACTGCACAAACTACCATGTTGTGTGAGTAGCATTTCACATACAAGCTAGCTTGCATTGCAAAAAAATACAACTGATGAAGGACTCCTTAAGAATGTTCCTTTTTGCCCTTTGCAGTGTGAGTGGCTTGGCCAAAGCCCACAAAGCAATGAACCCACATAGACGGCAAGGAATCACAGAGGTTCTGCTTGGCTACCTGAGAAAATCTGTCAGTATCATCAACAAGCCAGGTAGGAGGAATACAACAAACTGCGCCACGTGGTCGTCATGTTCCATGTGTATCAACCAAGAAATTATGCTCGTTAAATTGTGCAGATGCTAACATCCATCTTTGTGCCTTAGTTTGCAGGCGGGGAATTCAGAATGATAGCGAATGGGTTGAGACAAACTTTGGACCATTTTCCCAAGACGCAACATACTCTGACCTCAAAGTCTTCAACCTTTCTAAGGCAAGTCATACGTTTTTCTCTCCTTCTTTTTAACCAGTCTGCCTTGAAAACAGTAGCACAATATGCAGAAGGTGGGAAATCTGCATAGAGCGGTGGTTTTTCCATGTCAGAGCAAAAAGGAATTCATATATCCTCTTTGTTTGTGTCATCAGGAGGAAGTTCTGGAATCCCTCTCACCAGCCCAGAAGGCTGAGCTACTCCTGGATCCAGACAGCGGTGCTTTGGAGGATGAGGTCTTGGTGAGGGAGGTGCTGACAGGCTTGACAGAGTCCCCTGATGATGACCAACTCGAGGAGTTTTTTGAGGCTGTTGCAGACATCAATGAGCAGGTGAATGCTTAACTTTGGGATTGCCATACTTTCCCACAAAGTTGCCTTGCAAAGCAGCCACTTAAAAGTTGTCCTGGGCTTGCAGAATTCTTGCCATATCTAATCGGGGGCCCAGATTGAACTCAAAATGATCAATTCCTCAAATGCTTCTTGTATGTATTGTCCTTGATGATGGCTTGAGTCATTCCCCTGATGCACTATAGTACAAACGTGCTTCACCAAACTTGCTCTCATTTCTACCCTGACTTCAGAAATGTAAAATCCCCACCCCTCCCCCGACCCCCGAAGTGAAACTTCAATGCTTTTATTTCCAGAGAAACATCACCCTCATCAAAAATCCAGCTGTGCGAGACACCATCTTGAACCTGACCTTGGCAGCCCTTGCTCCTAAATTTGAAGAATTTAAGCCTGAAGACTTTGAGCTGTGGTTCCAGCGCAATTTGGCTCCTGTGATGGCAAGCCTCCGCCCTGGCAGCTTGGTGGTGATCCCCAGAAACATCAGCTGTGCATCCTACGCAGCTATGTAAGAGACAATATTTCTGAAGTCCACAGCTCAACATTTTGGGTTTGCATCATGATGTCAGACTTTAGCTCCGGACAAGTCACAACGATGTCTCTTTTCTTCCTTCAGCCTCACTGGCCTGCAGCAAAGCTTGGAATCTCTGCCACTGGACATTTCCTATGATGTCAGATCAAGCATAAAGTCACACAAGAAGAGATTCCCACGTACGTGGCAAAATGTTCACCTGACAAACTGTTTTCAGAAAAGCCAGTTACCACTATAATGACAATAGCTGCACTGACGCCATGCCTCCATTTCAATTCTTCTCTCAAACAGGTTGCTCAGTTCCAGCTTCCTTTATGGTAAGTTTATGTCTATGGATGTAATTCATGGACCATTTTATATTAGATCGGGATTTACAGGACACAAGTTTGACACATTAACTTTGGCAAGGTGGCCGCAAAAAGGTATTTCAACTTTAAGTAGCTGTAGCCACTCGAATAACAATTATGCTTTTCTTCTCTCCAGTGCAAGGAGACCCCGGTTGATGGTAAGTCTGTAAATTACCAGACATTTTAACTTTGATGACAAGATAACGTTGTGAAGGTACAATGCCTGATACACGAATATTGTCTTTTTACAGAGGACCACATCTGTGCCGCATTTGAACGGTAGGGCAATGACTGTTTAGTCCAGTGCTAAGTTTGCGTAGCTTCAGCTTGTCCTCACGGTCTAACTAAGGTGACGGTGATTAACTTGTTATTGCTCTCCTCAGATCTCAAATTGAGCACACACTGTCTGTTGACAGTCCCTCAGAGGCCTTGTGCAATTTCACCATCACTGAGAATGCCTGCTCCTCGGTAAGATCGTTTTACGTAAGCTGTGAATCCCAAAGAAAGATTTGGCTTTGGCTTCATTACCCTTGTGATGGAAATCTCCATAAGCTCTCAAACTCTTTGCTTTACTTCTCGTCTAATTTTTTGCAAGGCTACACATCTGACAGCCAGCAACGTTGCCACATTGATGAACTGCTCACTGCAAAGCCACAGGCCATTGCCTGTAGAGGTCTGGAAGCTTTTCTTCCAAAAAGCTTCCACTGCACTAGACGGGGCTCTTAAGACATTCACCACCATGGTAAATCTAATCCCACAGTTTCACAGAGTAGTTGTGTGCACGCTGCACATCTGTATCAGGCCAAAATGACCTTTTCCAATTCCAGGTCCCCAGGGGCAGCAACCCATCCTTGTCACATATGCTTGAGGCTCTTGGAGAAGTGAGAATTGCCAACTTCAGTCAGGCCCAACTGCAGAATGAAACCTTTGTCAGCTACTGGTTCCAAACAAAGATTGGTCCATTTTTGGCCTCTCCATCCCCCAACTTCCTATTCTGCCTTAGCGCCAAGAACTTCAGCTGCCGTACATACCAGACTGTGTAAGTAAATGTGTGATATTTTGCTCCCCTTTGAACAAGATTGCAGAGGAAGCTGCAGTTTTACAGTTGTCAAGTGTTTAAAGCCGTCTCTCCAATTTTAGTATCCGGGCATTCAGCAGCCAAATGGCACACATGGACAGAGAAAGACAGCACACAGTCTACACTCATTTCATCAAGCCATTCCTTTCAAGAAACGACTCATCAGGTAAAGGCAGGTGCCCGAGCCCAATTTGGTGATGTCCTGATGGCATACAGTGGTTAAACCCTGCCAATGTCTTTGTTTCTGGCTTCTTTGCAGATCCTGGCTGTGTCTCATTTGACGGAGAAAGTGAAGAGTGGCTAGGGGCAAACCTTGGCGGCTTTTCTGCTTTTGCAACCCTACAGGATCTGCAAGCCCTAAATGCCAACTTCTCCAGTGTAAGTGGCACCTGTGGTTGTAGTATTCCTTTTCCCAAACTGACATGTCTTTCCTGTGGTTTTGCAATTCCTGCTGCCTGATTTTGTATTGATTCCCTTTCGTAGGCCGAATCGTTGTCAGTGCTCACTCCTACTCAGGTGGCACAGTTTACACTGAGCTCAGGGGCCTTGAATGACACAAACCAAATCGACCGTGTGTTTGACCGTCTGGAGGAGGGCGTTGCTCTGGAAAATGTGGATGAATTCCTGACAGAGCTCGCAGCAGAAGAAAAGGTAGGGTAGTCCTGACACCCGTAAAAGAGAGAAAATCCTAAGCATTGAAGGAGCATAGTTCATACTTAGATACGCACGTAGCCCTCTACATCAGCTGTAGGGGATTCATTCAAGTGAAATAATTTGTTACATCCCTTCTTGCGTCTTGTGTGGTGCACTATGGTATAAAAATCATCTCATGTCATCATTTGTCAGGAACCTGATTTCCAGCCTCCTGTGAGAGATCGTGTAATGTACAGGACCTTCGCCATCATCAGTCCCCATTTCCCGCAATTTGAGGAAGACGACTGGTTCAAGTGGTTCCATGTGACACTGGCTACTTTCCTTCCAAGTTTCAGTCCAATGATGCTGAAGAATGCAACCTCAGACATGAACTGCACAAACTACCATGTTGTGTGAGTAGCATTTCACATACAAGCAAGCTTGCATTGCAAAAAAATACAACTGATGAAGGACTCCTTAAGAATGTTCCTTTTTGCCCTTTGCAGTGTGAGTGGCTTGGCCAAAGCCCACAAAGCAATGAACCCACATAGACGGCAAGGAATCACAGAGGTTCTGCTTGGCTACCTGAGAAAATCTGTCAGTATCATCAACAAGCCAGGTAGGAGGAATACAACAAACTGCGCCACGTGGTCGTCATGTTCCATGTGTATCAACCAAGAAATTATGCTCGTTAAATTGTGCAGATGCTAACATCCATCTTTGTGCCTTAGTTTGCAGGCGGGGAATTCAGAATGATAGCGAATGGGTTGAGACAAACTTTGGACCATTTTCCCAAGACGCAACATACTCTGACCTCAAAGTCTTCAACCTTTCTAAGGCAAGTCATACGTTTTTCTCTCCTTCTTTTTAACCAGTCTGCCTTGAAAACAGTAGCACAATATGCAGAAGGTGGGAAATCTGCATAGAGCGGTGGTTTTTCCATGTCAGAGCAAAAAGGAATTCATATATCCTCTTTGTTTGTGTCATCAGGAGGAAGTTCTGGAATCCCTCTCACCAGCCCAGAAGGCTGAGCTACTCCTGGATCCAGACAGCGGTGCTTTGGAGGATGAGGTCTTGGTGAGGGAGGTGCTGACAGGCTTGACAGAGTCCCCTGATGATGACCAACTCGAGGAGTTTTTTGAGGCTGTTGCAGACATCAATGAGCAGGTGAATGCTTAACTTTGGGATTGCCATACTTTCCCACAAAGTTGCCTTGCAAAGCAGCCACTTAAAAGTTGTCCTGGGCTTGCAGAATTCTTGCCATATCTAATCGGGGGCCCAGATTGAACTCAAAATGATCAATTCCTCAAATGCTTCTTGTATGTATTGTCCTTGATGATGGCTTGAGTCATTCCCCTGATGCACTATAGTACAAACGTGCTTCACCAAACTTGCTCTCATTTCTACCCTGACTTCAGAAATGTAAAATCCCCACCCCTCCCCCGACCCCCGAAGTGAAACTTCAATGCTTTTATTTCCAGAGAAACATCACCCTCATCAAAAATCCAGCTGTGCGAGACACCATCTTGAACCTGACCTTGGCAGCCCTTGCTCCTAAATTTGAAGAATTTAAGCCTGAAGACTTTGAGCTGTGGTTCCAGCGCAATTTGGCTCCTGTGATGGCAAGCCTCCGCCCTGGCAGCTTGGTGGTGATCCCCAGAAACATCAGCTGTGCATCCTACGCAGCTATGTAAGAGACAATATTTCTGAAGTCCACAGCTCAACATTTTGGGTTTGCATCATGATGTCAGACTTTAGCTCCGGACAAGTCACAACGATGTCTCTTTTCTTCCTTCAGCCTCACTGGCCTGCAGCAAAGCTTGGAATCTCTGCCACTGGACATTTCCTATGATGTCAGATCAAGCATAAAGTCACACAAGAAGAGATTCCCACGTACGTGGCAAAATGTTCACCTGACAAACTGTTTTCAGAAAAGCCAGTTACCACTATAATGACAATAGCTGCACTGACGCCATGCCTCCATTTCAATTCTTCTCTCAAACAGGTTGCTCAGTTCCAGCTTCCTTCATGGTAAGTTTATGTCTATGGATGTAATTCATGGACCATTTTATATTAGATCGGGATTTACAGGACACAAGTTTGACACATTAACTTTGGCAAGGTGGCCGCAAAAAGGTATTTCAACTTTAAGTAGCTGTAGCCACTCGAATAACAATTATGCTTTGCTTCTCTCCAGTGCAAGGAGACCCCGGTTGATGGTAAGTCTGTAAATTACCAGACATTTTAACTTTGATGACAAGATAACGTTGTGAAGGTACAATGCCTGATACACGAATATTGTCTTTTCACAGAGGACCACATCTGTGCCGCATTTGAACGGTAGGGCAATGACTGTTTAGTCCAGTGCTAAGTTTGCGTAGCTTCAGCTTGTCCTCACGGTCTAACTAAGGTGATGGTGATTAACTTGTTATTGCTCTCCTCAGATCTCAAATTGAGCACACACTGTCTGTTGACAGTCCCTCAGAGGCCTTGTGCAATTTCACCATCACTGAGAATGCCTGCTCCTCGGTAAGA
Organism: Epinephelus awoara; assembly: GCA_035609425.1. Lineage (NCBI taxonomy): Eukaryota > Metazoa > Chordata > Actinopteri > Perciformes > Serranidae > Epinephelus > Epinephelus awoara. The sequence continues at coordinate 31,231,747 of CM069309.1, forward strand.
TCGTTTTACGTAAACTGTGAATCCCAAAGAAAGATTTGGCTTTGGCTTCATTACCCTTGTGATGGAAATCTCCATAAGCTCTCAAACTCTTTGCTTTACTTCTCGTCTAATTTTTTGCAAGGCTACACATCTGACAGCCAGCAACGTTGCCACATTGATGAACTGCTCACTGCAAAGCCACAGGCCATTGCCTGTAGAGGTCTGGAAGCTTTTCTTCCAAAAAGCTTCCACTGCACTAGACGGGGCTCTTAAGACATTCACCACCATGGTAAATCTAATCCCACAGTTTCACAGAGTAGTTGTGTGCACGCTGCACATCTGTATCAGGCCAAAATGACCTTTTCCAATTCCAGGTCCCCAGGGGCAGCAACCCATCCTTGTCACATATGCTTGAGGCTCTTGGAGAAGTGAGAATTGCCAACTTCAGTCAGGCCCAACTGCAGAATGAAACCTTTGTCAGCTACTGGTTCCAAACAAAGATTGGTCCATTTTTGGCCTCTCCATCCCCCAACTTCCTATTCTGCCTTAGCGCCAAGAACTTCAGCTGCCGTACATACCAGACTGTGTAAGTAAATGTGTGATATTTTGCTCCCCTTTGAACAAGATTGCAGAGGAAGCTGCAGTTTTACAGTTGTCAAGTGTTTAAAGCCGTCTCTCCAATTTTAGTATCCGGGCATTCAGCAGCCAAATGGCACACATGGACAGAGAAAGACAGCACACAGTCTACACTCATTTCATCAAGCCATTCCTTTCAAGAAACGACTCATCAGGTAAAGGCAGGTGCCCGAGCCCAATTTGGTGATGTCCTGATGGCATACAGTGGTTAAACCCTGCCAATGTCTTTGTTTCTGGCTTCTTTGCAGATCCTGGCTGTGTCTCATTTGACGGAGAAAGTGAAGAGTGGCTAGGGGCAAACCTTGGCGGCTTTTCTGCTTTTGCAACCCTACAGGATCTGCAAGCCCTAAATGCCAACTTCTCCAGTGTAAGTGGCACCTGTGGTTGTAGTATTCCTTTTCCCAAACTGACATGTCTTTCCTGTGGTTTTGCAATTCCTGCTGCCTGATTTTGTATTGATTCCCTTTCGTAGGCCGAATCGTTGTCAGTGCTCACTCCTACTCAGGTGGCACAGTTTACACTGAGCTCAGGGGCCTTGAATGACACAAACCAAATCGACCGTGTGTTTGACCGTCTGGAGGAGGGCGTTGCTCTGGAAAATGTGGATGAATTCCTGACAGAGCTCGCAGCAGAAGAAAAGGTAGGGTAGTCCTGACACCCGTAAAAGAGAGAAAATCCTAAGCATTGAAGGAGCATAGTTCATACTTAGATACGCACGTAGCCCTCTACATCAGCTGTAGGGGATTCATTCAAGTGAAATAATTTGTTACATCCCTTCTTGCGTCTTGTGTGGTGCACTATGGTATAAAAATCATCTCATGTCATCATTTGTCAGGAACCTGATTTCCAGCCTCCTGTGAGAGATCGTGTAATGTACAGGACCTTCGCCATCATCAGTCCCCATTTCCCGCAATTTGAGGAAGACGACTGGTTCAAGTGGTTCCATGTGACACTGGCTACTTTCCTTCCAAGTTTCAGTCCAATGATGCTGAAGAATGCAACCTCAGACATAAACTGCACAAACTACCATGTTGTGTGAGTAGCATTTCACATACAAGCAAGCTTGCATTGCAAAAAAATACAACTGATGAAGGACTCCTTAAGAATGTTCCTTTTTGCCCTTTGCAGTGTGAGTGGCTTGGCCAAAGCCCACAAAGCAATGAACCCACATAGACGGCAAGGAATCACAGAGGTTCTGCTTGGCTACCTGAGAAAATCTGTCAGTATCATCAACAAGCCAGGTAGGAGGAATACAACAAACTGCGCCACGTGGTCGTCATGTTCCATGTGTATCAACCAAGAAATTATGCTCGTTAAATTGTGCAGATGCTAACATCCATCTTTGTGCCTTAGTTTGCAGGCGGGGAATTCAGAATGATAGCGAATGGGTTGAGACAAACTTTGGACCATTTTCCCAAGACGCAACATACTCTGACCTCAAAGTCTTCAACCTTTCTAAGGCAAGTCATACGTTTTTCTCTCCTTCTTTTTAACCAGTCTGCCTTGAAAACAGTAGCACAATATGCAGAAGGTGGGAAATCTGCATAGAGCGGTGGTTTTTCCATGTCAGAGCAAAAAGGAATTCATATATCCTCTTTGTTTGTGTCATCAGGAGGAAGTTCTGGAATCCCTCTCACCAGCCCAGAAGGCTGAGCTACTCCTGGATCCAGACAGCGGTGCTTTGGAGGATGAGGTCTTGGTGAGGGAGGTGCTGACAGGCTTGACAGAGTCCCCTGATGATGACCAACTCGAGGAGTTTTTTGAGGCTGTTGCAGACATCAATGAGCAGGTGAATGCTTAACTTTGGGATTGCCATACTTTCCCACAAAGTTGCCTTGCAAAGCAGCCACTTAAAAGTTGTCCTGGGCTTGCAGAATTCTTGCCATATCTAATCGGGGGCCCAGATTGAACTCAAAATGATCAATTCCTCAAATGCTTCTTGTATGTATTGTCCTTGATGATGGCTTGAGTCATTCCCCTGATGCACTATAGTACAAACGTGCTTCACCAAACTTGCTCTCATTTCTACCCTGACTTCAGAAATGTAAAATCCCCACCCCTCCCCCGACCCCCGAAGTGAAACTTCAATGCTTTTATTTCCAGAGAAACATCACCCTCATCAAAAATCCAGCTGTGCGAGACACCATCTTGAACCTGACCTTGGCAGCCCTTGCTCCTAAATTTGAAGAATTTAAGCCTGAAGACTTTGAGCTGTGGTTCCAGCGCAATTTGGCTCCTGTGATGGCAAGCCTCCGCCCTGGCAGCTTGGTGGTGATCCCCAGAAACATCAGCTGTGCATCCTACGCAGCTATGTAAGAGACAATATTTCTGAAGTCCACAGCTCAACATTTTGGGTTTGCATCATGATGTCAGACTTTAGCTCCGGACAAGTCACAACGATGTCTCTTTTCTTCCTTCAGCCTCACTGGCCTGCAGCAAAGCTTGGAATCTCTGCCACTGGACATTTCCTATGATGTCAGATCAAGCATAAAGTCACACAAGAAGAGATTCCCACGTACGTGGCAAAATGTTCACCTGACAAACTGTTTTCAGAAAAGCCAGTTACCACTATAATGACAATAGCTGCACTGACGCCATGCCTCCATTTCAATTCTTCTCTCAAACAGGTTGCTCAGTTCCAGCTTCCTTCATGGTAAGTTTATGTCTATGGATGTAATTCATGGACCATTTTATATTAGATCGGGATTTACAGGACACAAGTTTGACACATTAACTTTGGCAAGGTGGCCGCAAAAAGGTATTTCAACTTTAAGTAGCTGTAGCCACTCGAATAACAATTATGCTTTGCTTCTCTCCAGTGCAAGGAGACCCCGGTTGATGGTAAGTCTGTAAATTACCAGACATTTTAACTTTGATGACAAGATAACGTTGTGAAGGTACAATGCCTGATACACGAATATTGTCTTTTCACAGAGGACCACATCTGTGCCGCATTTGAACGGTAGGGCAATGACTGTTTAGTCCAGTGCTAAGTTTGCGTAGCTTCAGCTTGTCCTCACGGTCTAACTAAGGTGATGGTGATTAACTTGTTATTGCTCTCCTCAGATCTCAAATTGAGCACACACTGTCTGTTGACAGTCCCTCAGAGGCCTTGTGCAATTTCACCATCACTGAGAATGCCTGCTCCTCGGTAAGATCGTTTTACGTAAACTGTGAATCCCAAAGAAAGATTTGGCTTTGGCTTCATTACCCTTGTGATGGAAATCTCCATAAGCTCTCAAACTCTTTGCTTTACTTCTCGTCTAATTTTTTGCAAGGCTACACATCTGACAGCCAGCAACGTTGCCACATTGATGAACTGCTCACTGCAAAGCCACAGGCCATTGCCTGTAGAGGTCTGGAAGCTTTTCTTCCAAAAAGCTTCCACTGCACTAGACGGGGCTCTTAAGACATTCACCACCATGGTAAATCTAATCCCACAGTTTCACAGAGTAGTTGTGTGCACGCTGCACATCTGTATCAGGCCAAAATGACCTTTTCCAATTCCAGGTCCCCAGGGGCAGCAACCCATCCTTGTCACATATGCTTGAGGCTCTTGGAGAAGTGAGAATTGCCAACTTCAGTCAGGCCCAACTGCAGAATGAAACCTTTGTCAGCTACTGGTTCCAAACAAAGATTGGTCCATTTTTGGCCTCTCCATCCCCCAACTTCCTATTCTGCCTTAGCGCCAAGAACTTCAGCTGCCGTACATACCAGACTGTGTAAGTAAATGTGTGATATTTTGCTCCCCTTTGAACAAGATTGCAGAGGAAGCTGCAGTTTTACAGTTGTCAAGTGTTTAAAGCCGTCTCTCCAATTTTAGTATCCGGGCATTCAGCAGCCAAATGGCACACATGGACAGAGAAAGACAGCACACAGTCTACACTCATTTCATCAAGCCATTCCTTTCAAGAAACGACTCATCAGGTAAAGGCAGGTGCCCGAGCCCAATTTGGTGATGTCCTGATGGCATACAGTGGTTAAACCCTGCCAATGTCTTTGTTTCTGGCTTCTTTGCAGATCCTGGCTGTGTCTCATTTGACGGAGAAAGTGAAGAGTGGCTAGGGGCAAACCTTGGCGGCTTTTCTGCTTTTGCAACCCTACAGGATCTGCAAGCCCTAAATGCCAACTTCTCCAGTGTAAGTGGCACCTGTGGTTGTAGTATTCCTTTTCCCAAACTGACATGTCTTTCCTGTGGTTTTGCAATTCCTGCTGCCTGATTTTGTATTGATTCCCTTTCGTAGGCCGAATCGTTGTCAGTGCTCACTCCTACTCAGGTGGCACAGTTTACACTGAGCTCAGGGGCCTTGAATGACACAAACCAAATCGACCGTGTGTTTGACCGTCTGGAGGAGGGCGATGCTCTGGAAAATGTGGATGAATTCCTGACAGAGCTCGCAGCAGAAGAAAAGGTAGGGTAGTCCTGACACCCGTAAAAGAGAGAAAATCCTAAGCATTAAAGGAGCATAGTTCATACTTAGATACGCACGTAGCCCTCTACATCAGCTGTAGGGGATTCATTCAAGTGAAATATTTTGTTACATCCCTTCTTGCGTCTTGTGTGGTGCACTATGGTATAAAAATCATCTCATGTCATCATTTGTCAGGAACCTGATTTCCAGCCTCCTGTGAGAGATCGTGTAATGTACAGGACCTTCGCCATCATCAGTCCCCATTTCCCGCAATTTGAGGAAGACGACTGGTTCAAGTGGTTCCATGTGACACTGGCTACTTTCCTTCCAAGTTTCAGTCCAATGATGCTGAAGAATGCAACCTCAGACATAAACTGCACAAACTACCATGTTGTGTGAGTAGCATTTCACATACAAGCAAGCTTGCATTGCAAAAAAATACAACTGATGAAGGACTCCTTAAGAATGTTCCTTTTTGCCCTTTGCAGTGTGAGTGGCTTGGCCAAAGCCCACAAAGCAATGAACCCACATAGACGGCAAGGAATCACAGAGGTTCTGCTTGGCTACCTGAGAAAATCTGTCAGTATCATCAACAAGCCAGGTAGGAGGAATACAACAAACTGCGCCACGTGGTCGTCATGTTCCATGTGTATCAACCAAGAAATTATGCTCGTTAAATTGTGCAGATGCTAACATCCATCTTTGTGCCTTAGTTTGCAGGCGGGGAATTCAGAATGATAGCGAATGGGTTGAGACAAACTTTGGACCATTTTCCCAAGACGCAACATACTCTGACCTCAAAGTCTTCAACCTTTCTAAGGCAAGTCATACGTTTTTCTCTCCTTCTTTTTAACCAGTCTGCCTTGAAAACAGTAGCACAATATGCAGAAGGTGGGAAATCTGCATAGAGCGGTGGTTTTTCCATGTCAGAGCAAAAAGGAATTCATATATCCTCTTTGTTTGTGTCATCAGGAGGAAGTTCTGGAATCCCTCTCACCAGCCCAGAAGGCTGAGCTACTCCTGGATCCAGACAGCGGTGCTTTGGAGGATGAGGTCTTGGTGAGGGAGGTGCTGACAGGCTTGACAGAGTCCCCTGATGATGACCAACTCGAGGAGTTTTTTGAGGCTGTTGCAGACATCAATGAGCAGGTGAATGCTTAACTTTGGGATTGCCATACTTTCCCACAAAGTTGCCTTGCAAAGCAGCCACTTAAAAGTTGTCCTGGGCTTGCAGAATTCTTGCCATATCTAATCGGGGGCCCAGATTGAACTCAAAATGATCAATTCCTCAAATGCTTCTTGTATGTATTGTCCTTGATGATGGCTTGAGTCATTCCCCTGATGCACTATAGTACAAACGTGCTTCACCAAACTTGCTCTCATTTCTACCCTGACTTCAGAAATGTAAAATCCCCACCCCTCCCCCGACCCCCGAAGTGAAACTTCAATGCTTTTATTTCCAGAGAAACATCACCCTCATCAAAAATCCAGCTGTGCGAGACACCATCTTGAACCTGACCTTGGCAGCCCTTGCTCCTAAATTTGAAGAATTTAAGCCTGAAGACTTTGAGCTGTGGTTCCAGCGCAATTTGGCTCCTGTGATGGCAAGCCTCCGCCCTGGCAGCTTGGTGGTGATCCCCAGAAACATCAGCTGTGCATCCTACGCAGCTATGTAAGAGACAATATTTCTGAAGTCCACAGCTCAACATTTTGGGTTTGCATCATGATGTCAGACTTTAGCTCCGGACAAGTCACAACGATGTCTCTTTTCTTCCTTCAGCCTCACTGGCCTGCAGCAAAGCTTGGAATCTCTGCCACTGGACATTTCCTATGATGTCAGATCAAGCATAAAGTCACACAAGAAGAGATTCCCACGTACGTGGCAAAATGTTCACCTGACAAACTGTTTTCAGAAAAGCCAGTTACCACTATAATGACAATAGCTGCACTGACGCCATGCCTCCATTTCAATTCTTCTCTCAAACAGGTTGCTCAGTTCCAGCTTCCTTCATGGTAAGTTTATGTCTATGGATGTAATTCATGGACCATTTTATATTAGATCGGGATTTACAGGACACAAGTTTGACACATTAACTTTGGCAAGGTGGCCGCAAAAAGGTATTTCAACTTTAAGTAGCTGTAGCCACTCGAATAACAATTATGCTTTGCTTCTCTCCAGTGCAAGGAGACCCCGGTTGATGGTAAGTCTGTAAATTACCAGACATTTTAACTTTGATGACAAGATAACGTTGTGAAGGTACAATGCCTGATACACGAATATTGTCTTTTCACAGAGGACCACATCTGTGCCGCATTTGAACGGTAGGGCAATGACTGTTTAGTCCAGTGCTAAGTTTGCGTAGCTTCAGCTTGTCCTCACGGTCTAACTAAGGTGATGGTGATTAACTTGTTATTGCTCTCCTCAGATCTCAAATTGAGCACACACTGTCTGTTGACAGTCCCTCAGAGGCCTTGTGCAATTTCACCATCACTGAGAATGCCTGCTCCTCGGTAAGATCGTTTTACGTAAACTGTGAATCCCAAAGAAAGATTTGGCTTTGGCTTCATTACCCTTGTGATGGAAATCTCCATAAGCTCTCAAACTCTTTGCTTTACTTCTCGTCTAATTTTTTGCAAGGCTACACATCTGACAGCCAGCAACGTTGCCACATTGATGAACTGCTCACTGCAAAGCCACAGGCCATTGCCTGTAGAGGTCTGGAAGCTTTTCTTCCAAAAAGCTTCCACTGCACTAGACGGGGCTCTTAAGACATTCACCACCATGGTAAATCTAATCCCACAGTTTCACAGAGTAGTTGTGTGCACGCTGCACATCTGTATCAGGCCAAAATGACCTTTTCCAATTCCAGGTCCCCAGGGGCAGCAACCCATCCTTGTCACATATGCTTGAGGCTCTTGGAGAAGTGAGAATTGCCAACTTCAGTCAGGCCCAACTGCAGAATGAAACCTTTGTCAGCTACTGGTTCCAAACAAAGATTGGTCCATTTTTGGCCTCTCCATCCCCCAACTTCCTATTCTGCCTTAGCGCCAAGAACTTCAGCTGCCGTACATACCAGACTGTGTAAGTAAATGTGTGATATTTTGCTCCCCTTTGAACAAGATTGCAGAGGAAGCTGCAGTTTTACAGTTGTCAAGTGTTTAAAGCCGTCTCTCCAATTTTAGTATCCGGGCATTCAGCAGCCAAATGGCACACATGGACAGAGAAAGACAGCACACAGTCTACACTCATTTCATCAAGCCATTCCTTTCAAGAAACGACTCATCAGGTAAAGGCAGGTGCCCGAGCCCAATTTGGTGATGTCCTGATGGCATACAGTGGTTAAACCCTGCCAATGTCTTTGTTTCTGGCTTCTTTGCAGATCCTGGCTGTGTCTCATTTGACGGAGAAAGTGAAGAGTGGCTAGGGGCAAACCTTGGCGGCTTTTCTGCTTTTGCAACCCTACAGGATCTGCAAGCCCTAAATGCCAACTTCTCCAGTGTAAGTGGCACCTGTGGTTGTAGTATTCCTTTTCCCAAACTGACATGTCTTTCCTGTGGTTTTGCAATTCCTGCTGCCTGATTTTGTATTGATTCCCTTTCGTAGGCCGAATCGTTGTCAGTGCTCACTCCTACTCAGGTGGCACAGTTTACACTGAGCTCAGGGGCCTTGAATGACACAAACCAAATCGACCGTGTGTTTGACCGTCTGGAGGAGGGCGATGCTCTGGAAAATGTGGATGAATTCCTGACAGAGCTCGCAGCAGAAGAAAAGGTAGGGTAGTCCTGACACCCGTAAAAGAGAGAAAATCCTAAGCATTAAAGGAGCATAGTTCATACTTAGATACGCACGTAGCCCTCTACATCAGCTGTAGGGGATTCATTCAAGTGAAATATTTTGTTACATCCCTTCTTGCGTCTTGTGTGGTGCACTATGGTATAAAAATCATCTCATGTCATCATTTGTCAGGAACCTGATTTCCAGCCTCCTGTGAGAGATCGTGTAATGTACAGGACCTTCGCCATCATCAGTCCCCATTTCCCGCAATTTGAGGAAGACGACTGGTTCAAGTGGTTCCATGTGACACTGGCTACTTTCCTTCCAAGTTTCAGTCCAATGATGCTGAAGAATGCAACCTCAGACATAAACTGCACAAACTACCATGTTGTGTGAGTAGCATTTCACATACAAGCAAGCTTGCATTGCAAAAAAATACAACTGATGAAGGACTCCTTAAGAATGTTCCTTTTTGCCCTTTGCAGTGTGAGTGGCTTGGCCAAAGCCCACAAAGCAATGAACCCACATAGACGGCAAGGAATCACAGAGGTTCTGCTTGGCTACCTGAGAAAATCTGTCAGTATCATCAACAAGCCAGGTAGGAGGAATACAACAAACTGCGCCACGTGGTCGTCATGTTCCATGTGTATCAACCAAGAAATTATGCTCGTTAAATTGTGCAGATGCTAACATCCATCTTTGTGCCTTAGTTTGCAGGCGGGGAATTCAGAATGATAGCGAATGGGTTGAGACAAACTTTGGACCATTTTCCCAAGACGCAACATACTCTGACCTCAAAGTCTTCAACCTTTCTAAGGCAAGTCATACGTTTTTCTCTCCTTCTTTTTAACCAGTCTGCCTTGAAAACAGTAGCACAATATGCAGAAGGTGGGAAATCTGCATAGAGCGGTGGTTTTTCCATGTCAGAGCAAAAAGGAATTCATATATCCTCTTTGTTTGTGTCATCAGGAGGAAGTTCTGGAATCCCTCTCACCAGCCCAGAAGGCTGAGCTACTCCTGGATCCAGACAGCGGTGCTTTGGAGGATGAGGTCTTGGTGAGGGAGGTGCTGACAGGCTTGACAGAGTCCCCTGATGATGACCAACTCGAGGAGTTTTTTGAGGCTGTTGCAGACATCAATGAGCAGGTGAATGCTTAACTTTGGGATTGCCATACTTTCCCACAAAGTTGCCTTGCAAAGCAGCCACTTAAAAGTTGTCCTGGGCTTGCAGAATTCTTGCCATATCTAATCGGGGGCCCAGATTGAACTCAAAATGATCAATTCCTCAAATGCTTCTTGTATGTATTGTCCTTGATGATGGCTTGAGTCATTCCCCTGATGCACTATAGTACAAACGTGCTTCACCAAACTTGCTCTCATTTCTACCCTGACTTCAGAAATGTAAAATCCCCACCCCTCCCCCGACCCCCGAAGTGAAACTTCAATGCTTTTATTTCCAGAGAAACATCACCCTCATCAAAAATCCAGCTGTGCGAGACACCATCTTGAACCTGACCTTGGCAGCCCTTGCTCCTAAATTTGAAGAATTTAAGCCTGAAGACTTTGAGCTGTGGTTCCAGCGCAATTTGGCTCCTGTGATGGCAAGCCTCCGCCCTGGCAGCTTGGTGGTGATCCCCAGAAACATCAGCTGTGCATCCTACGCAGCTATGTAAGAGACAATATTTCTGAAGTCCACAGCTCAACATTTTGGGTTTGCATCATGATGTCAGACTTTAGCTCCGGACAAGTCACAACGATGTCTCTTTTCTTCCTTCAGCCTCACTGGCCTGCAGCAAAGCTTGGAATCTCTGCCACTGGACATTTCCTATGATGTCAGATCAAGCATAAAGTCACACAAGAAGAGATTCCCACGTACGTGGCAAAATGTTCACCTGACAAACTGTTTTCAGAAAAGCCAGTTACCACTATAATGACAATAGCTGCACTGACGCCATGCCTCCATTTCAATTCTTCTCTCAAACAGGTTGCTCAGTTCCAGCTTCCTTCATGGTAAGTTTATGTCTATGGATGTAATTCATGGACCATTTTATATTAGATCGGGATTTACAGGACACAAGTTTGACACATTAACTTTGGCAAGGTGGCCGCAAAAAGGTATTTCAACTTTAAGTAGCTGTAGCCACTCGAATAACAATTATGCTTTGCTTCTCTCCAGTGCAAGGAGACCCCGGTTGATGGTAAGTCTGTAAATTACCAGACATTTTAACTTTGATGACAAGATAACGTTGTGAAGGTACAATGCCTGATACACGAATATTGTCTTTTCACAGAGGACCACATCTGTGCCGCATTTGAACGGTAGGGCAATGACTGTTTAGTCCAGTGCTAAGTTTGCGTAGCTTCAGCTTGTCCTCACGGTCTAACTAAGGTGATGGTGATTAACTTGTTATTGCTCTCCTCAGATCTCAAATTGAGCACACACTGTCTGTTGACAGTCCCTCAGAGGCCTTGTGCAATTTCACCATCACTGAGAATGCCTGCTCCTCGGTAAGATCGTTTTACGTAAACTGTGAATCCCAAAGAAAGATTTGGCTTTGGCTTCATTACCCTTGTGATGGAAATCTCCATAAGCTCTCAAACTCTTTGCTTTACTTCTCGTCTAATTTTTTGCAAGGCTACACATCTGACAGCCAGCAACGTTGCCACATTGATGAACTGCTCACTGCAAAGCCACAGGCCATTGCCTGTAGAGGTCTGGAAGCTTTTCTTCCAAAAAGCTTCCACTGCACTAGACGGGGCTCTTAAGACATTCACCACCATGGTAAATCTAATCCCACAGTTTCACAGAGTAGTTGTGTGCACGCTGCACATCTGTATCAGGCCAAAATGACCTTTTCCAATTCCAGGTCCCCAGGGGCAGCAACCCATCCTTGTCACATATGCTTGAGGCTCTTGGAGAAGTGAGAATTGCCAACTTCAGTCAGGCCCAACTGCAGAATGAAACCTTTGTCAGCTACTGGTTCCAAACAAAGATTGGTCCATTTTTGGCCTCTCCATCCCCCAACTTCCTATTCTGCCTTAGCGCCAAGAACTTCAGCTGCCGTACATACCAGACTGTGTAAGTAAATGTGTGATATTTTGCTCCCCTTTGAACAAGATTGCAGAGGAAGCTGCAGTTTTACAGTTGTCAAGTGTTTAAAGCCGTCTCTCCAATTTTAGTATCCGGGCATTCAGCAGCCAAATGGCACACATGGACAGAGAAAGACAGCACACAGTCTACACTCATTTCATCAAGCCATTCCTTTCAAGAAACGACTCATCAGGTAAAGGCAGGTGCCCGAGCCCAATTTGGTGATGTCCTGATGGCATACAGTGGTTAAACCCTGCCAATGTCTTTGTTTCTGGCTTCTTTGCAGATCCTGGCTGTGTCTCATTTGACGGAGAAAGTGAAGAGTGGCTAGGGGCAAACCTTGGCGGCTTTTCTGCTTTTGCAACCCTACAGGATCTGCAAGCCCTAAATGCCAACTTCTCCAGTGTAAGTGGCACCTGTGGTTGTAGTATTCCTTTTCCCAAACTGACATGTCTTTCCTGTGGTTTTGCAATTCCTGCTGCCTGATTTTGTATTGATTCCCTTTCGTAGGCCGAATCGTTGTCAGTGCTCACTCCTACTCAGGTGGCACAGTTTACACTGAGCTCAGGGGCCTTGAATGACACAAACCAAATCGACCGTGTGTTTGACCGTCTGGAGGAGGGCGATGCTCTGGAAAATGTGGATGAATTCCTGACAGAGCTCGCAGCAGAAGAAAAGGTAGGGTAGTCCTGACACCCGTAAAAGAGAGAAAATCCTAAGCATTAAAGGAGCATAGTTCATACTTAGATACGCACGTAGCCCTCTACATCAGCTGTAGGGGATTCATTCAAGTGAAATATTTTGTTACATCCCTTCTTGCGTCTTGTGTGGTGCACTATGGTATAAAAATCATCTCATGTCATCATTTGTCAGGAACCTGATTTCCAGCCTCCTGTGAGAGATCGTGTAATGTACAGGACCTTCGCCATCATCAGTCCCCATTTCCCGCAATTTGAGGAAGACGACTGGTTCAAGTGGTTCCATGTGACACTGGCTACTTTCCTTCCAAGTTTCAGTCCAATGATGCTGAAGAATGCAACCTCAGACATAAACTGCACAAACTACCATGTTGTGTGAGTAGCATTTCACATACAAGCAAGCTTGCATTGCAAAAAAATACAACTGATGAAGGACTCCTTAAGAATGTTCCTTTTTGCCCTTTGCAGTGTGAGTGGCTTGGCCAAAGCCCACAAAGCAATGAACCCACATAGACGGCAAGGAATCACAGAGGTTCTGCTTGGCTACCTGAGAAAATCTGTCAGTATCATCAACAAGCCAGGTAGGAGGAATACAACAAACTGCGCCACGTGGTCGTCATGTTCCATGTGTATCAACCAAGAAATTATGCTCGTTAAATTGTGCAGATGCTAACATCCATCTTTGTGCCTTAGTTTGCAGGCGGGGAATTCAGAATGATAGCGAATGGGTTGAGACAAACTTTGGACCATTTTCCCAAGACGCAACATACTCTGACCTCAAAGTCTTCAACCTTTCTAAGGCAAGTCATACGTTTTTCTCTCCTTCTTTTTAACCAGTCTGCCTTGAAAACAGTAGCACAATATGCAGAAGGTGGGAAATCTGCATAGAGCGGTGGTTTTTCCATGTCAGAGCAAAAAGGAATTCATATATCCTCTTTGTTTGTGTCATCAGGAGGAAGTTCTGGAATCCCTCTCACCAGCCCAGAAGGCTGAGCTACTCCTGGATCCAGACAGCGGTGCTTTGGAGGATGAGGTCTTGGTGAGGGAGGTGCTGACAGGCTTGACAGAGTCCCCTGATGATGACCAACTCGAGGAGTTTTTTGAGGCTGTTGCAGACATCAATGAGCAGGTGAATGCTTAACTTTGGGATTGCCATACTTTCCCACAAAGTTGCCTTGCAAAGCAGCCACTTAAAAGTTGTCCTGGGCTTGCAGAATTCTTGCCATATCTAATCGGGGGCCCAGATTGAACTCAAAATGATCAATTCCTCAAATGCTTCTTGTATGTATTGTCCTTGATGATGGCTTGAGTCATTCCCCTGATGCACTATAGTACAAACGTGCTTCACCAAACTTGCTCTCATTTCTACCCTGACTTCAGAAATGTAAAATCCCCACCCCTCCCCCGACCCCCGAAGTGAAACTTCAATGCTTTTATTTCCAGAGAAACATCACCCTCATCAAAAATCCAGCTGTGCGAGACACCATCTTGAACCTGACCTTGGCAGCCCTTGCTCCTAAATTTGAAGAATTTAAGCCTGAAGACTTTGAGCTGTGGTTCCAGCGCAATTTGGCTCCTGTGATGGCAAGCCTCCGCCCTGGCAGCTTGGTGGTGATCCCCAGAAACATCAGCTGTGCATCCTACGCAGCTATGTAAGAGACAATATTTCTGAAGTCCACAGCTCAACATTTTGGGTTTGCATCATGATGTCAGACTTTAGCTCCGGACAAGTCACAACGATGTCTCTTTTCTTCCTTCAGCCTCACTGGCCTGCAGCAAAGCTTGGAATCTCTGCCACTGGACATTTCCTATGATGTCAGATCAAGCATAAAGTCACACAAGAAGAGATTCCCACGTACGTGGCAAAATGTTCACCTGACAAACTGTTTTCAGAAAAGCCAGTTACCACTATAATGACAATAGCTGCACTGACGCCATGCCTCCATTTCAATTCTTCTCTCAAACAGGTTGCTCAGTTCCAGCTTCCTTCATGGTAAGTTTATGTCTATGGATGTAATTCATGGACCATTTTATATTAGATCGGGATTTACAGGACACAAGTTTGACACATTAACTTTGGCAAGGTGGCCGCAAAAAGGTATTTCAACTTTAAGTAGCTGTAGCCACTCGAATAACAATTATGCTTTTCTTCTCTCCAGTGCAAGGAGACCCCGGTTGATGGTAAGTCTGTAAATTACCAGACATTTTAACTTTGATGACAAGATAACGTTGTGAAGGTACAATGCCTGATACACGAATATTGTCTTTTCACAGAGGACCACATCTGTGCCGCATTTGAACGGTAGGGCAATGACTGTTTAGTCCAGTGCTAAGTTTGCGTAGCTTCAGCTTGTCCTCACGGTCTAACTAAGGTGACGGTGATTAACTTGTTATTGCTCTCCTCAGATCTCAAATTGAGCACACACTGTCTGTTGACAGTCCCTCAGAGGCCTTGTGCAATTTCACCATCACTGAGAATGCCTGCTCCTCGGTAAGATCGTTTTACGTAAGCTGTGAATCCCAAAGAAAGATTTGGCTTTGGCTTCATTACCCTTGTGATGGAAATCTCCATAAGCTCTCAAACTCTTTGCTTTACTTCTCGTCTAATTTTTTGCAAGGCTACACATCTGACAGCCAGCAACGTTGCCACATTGATGAACTGCTCACTGCAAAGCCACAGGCCATTGCCTGTAGAGGTCTGGAAGCTTTTCTTCCAAAAAGCTTCCACTGCACTAGACGGGGCTCTTAAGACATTCACCACCATGGTAAATCTAATCCCACAGTTTCACAGAGTAGTTGTGTGCACGCTGCACATCTGTATCAGGCCAAAATGACCTTTTCCAATTCCAGGTCCCCAGGGGCAGCAACCCATCCTTGTCACATATGCTTGAGGCTCTTGGAGAAGTGAGAATTGCCAACTTCAGTCAGGCCCAACTGCAGAATGAAACCTTTGTCAGCTACTGGTTCCAAACAAAGATTGGTCCATTTTTGGCCTCTCCATCCCCCAACTTCCTATTCTGCCTTAGCGCCAAGAACTTCAGCTGCCGTACATACCAGACTGTGTAAGTAAATGTGTGATATTTTGCTCCCCTTTGAACAAGATTGCAGAGGAAGCTGCAGTTTTACAGTTGTCAAGTGTTTAAAGCCGTCTCTCCAATTTTAGTATCCGGGCATTCAGCAGCCAAATGGCACACATGGACAGAGAAAGACAGCACACAGTCTACACTCATTTCATCAAGCCATTCCTTTCAAGAAACGACTCATCAGGTAAAGGCAGGTGCCCGAGCCCAATTTGGTGATGTCCTGATGGCATACAGTGGTTAAACCCTGCCAATGTCTTTGTTTCTGGCTTCTTTGCAGATCCTGGCTGTGTCTCATTTGACGGAGAAAGTGAAGAGTGGCTAGGGGCAAACCTTGGCGGCTTTTCTGCTTTTGCAACCCTACAGGATCTGCAAGCCCTAAATGCCAACTTCTCCAGTGTAAGTGGCACCTGTGGTTGTAGTATTCCTTTTCCCAAACTGACATGTCTTTCCTGTGGTTTTGCAATTCCTGCTGCCTGATTTTGTATTGATTCCCTTTCGTAGGCCGAATCGTTGTCAGTGCTCACTCCTACTCAGGTGGCACAGTTTACACTGAGCTCAGGGGCCTTGAATGACACAAACCAAATCGACCGTGTGTTTGACCGTCTGGAGGAGGGCGTTGCTCTGGAAAATGTGGATGAATTCCTGACAGAGCTCGCAGCAGAAGAAAAGGTAGGGTAGTCCTGACACCCGTAAAAGAGAGAAAATCCTAAGCATTGAAGGAGCATAGTTCATACTTAGATACGCACGTAGCCCTCTACATCAGCTGTAGGGGATTCATTCAAGTGAAATAATTTGTTACATCCCTTCTTGCGTCTTGTGTGGTGCACTATGGTATAAAAATCATCTCATGTCATCATTTGTCAGGAACCTGATTTCCAGCCTCCTGTGAGAGATCGTGTAATGTACAGGACCTTCGCCATCATCAGTCCCCATTTCCCGCAATTTGAGGAAGACGACTGGTTCAAGTGGTTCCATGTGACACTGGCTACTTTCCTTCCAAGTTTCAGTCCAATGATGCTGAAGAATGCAACCTCAGACATGAACTGCACAAACTACCATGTTGTGTGAGTAGCATTTCACATACAAGCAAGCTTGCATTGCAAAAAAATACAACTGATGAAGGACTCCTTAAGAATGTTCCTTTTTGCCCTTTGCAGTGTGAGTGGCTTGGCCAAAGCCCACAAAGCAATGAACCCACATAGACGGCAAGGAATCACAGAGGTTCTGCTTGGCTACCTGAGAAAATCTGTCAGTATCATCAACAAGCCAGGTAGGAGGAATACAACAAACTGCGCCACGTGGTCGTCATGTTCCATGTGTATCAACCAAGAAATTATGCTCGTTAAATTGTGCAGATGCTAACATCCATCTTTGTGCCTTAGTTTGCAGGCGGGGAATTCAGAATGATAGCGAATGGGTTGAGACAAACTTTGGACCATTTTCCCAAGACGCAACATACTCTGACCTCAAAGTCTTCAACCTTTCTAAGGCAAGTCATACGTTTTTCTCTCCTTCTTTTTAACCAGTCTGCCTTGAAAACAGTAGCACAATATGCAGAAGGTGGGAAATCTGCATAGAGCGGTGGTTTTTCCATGTCAGAGCAAAAAGGAATTCATATATCCCCTTTTTTTTGTCATCAGGAGGAAGTTCTGGAATCCCTCTCACCAGCCCAGAAGGCTGAGCTACTCCTGGATCCAGACAGCGGTGCTTTGGAGGATGAGGTCTTGGTGAGGGAGGTGCTGACAGGCTTGACAGAGTCCCCTGATGATGACCAACTCGAGGAGTTTTTTGAGGCTGTTGCAGACATCAATGAGCAGGTGAATGCTTAACTTTGGGATTGCCATACTTTCCCACAAAGTTGCCTTGCAAAGCAGCCACTTAAAAGTTGTCCTGGGCTTGCAGAATTCTTGCCATATCTAATCGGGGGCCCAGATTGAACTCAAAATGATCAATTCCTCAAATGCTTCTTGTATGTATTGTCCTTGATGATGGCTTGAGTCATTCCCCTGATGCACTATAGTACAAACGTGCTTCACCAAACTTGCTCTCATTTCTACCCTGACTTCAGAAATGTAAAATCCCCACCCCTCCCCCGACCCCCGAAGTGAAACTTCAATGCTTTTATTTCCAGAGAAACATCACCCTCATCAAAAATCCAGCTGTGCGAGACACCATCTTGAACCTGACCTTGGCAGCCCTTGCTCCTAAATTTGAAGAATTTAAGCCTGAAGACTTTGAGCTGTGGTTCCAGCGCAATTTGGCTCCTGTGATGGCAAGCCTCCGCCCTGGCAGCTTGGTGGTGATCCCCAGAAACATCAGCTGTGCATCCTACGCAGCTATGTAAGAGACAATATTTCTGAAGTCCACAGCTCAACATTTTGGGTTTGCATCATGATGTCAGACTTTAGCTCCGGACAAGTCACAACGATGTCTCTTTTCTTCCTTCAGCCTCACTGGCCTGCAGCAAAGCTTGGAATCTCTGCCACTGGACATTTCCTATGATGTCAGATCAAGCATAAAGTCACACAAGAAGAGATTCCCACGTACGTGGCAAAATGTTCACCTGACAAACTGTTTTCAGAAAAGCCAGTTACCACTATAATGACAATAGCTGCACTGACGCCATGCCTCCATTTCAATTCTTCTCTCAAACAGGTTGCTCAGTTCCAGCTTCCTTCATGGTAAGTTTATGTCTATGGATGTAATTCATGGACCATTTTATATTAGATCGGGATTTACAGGACACAAGTTTGACACATTAACTTTGGCAAGGTGGCCGCAAAAAGGTATTTCAACTTTAAGTAGCTGTAGCCACTCGAATAACAATTATGCTTTTCTTCTCTCCAGTGCAAGGAGACCCCGGTTGATGGTAAGTCTGTAAATTACCAGACATTTTAACTTTGATGACAAGATAACGTTGTGAAGGTACAATGCCTGATACACGAATATTGTCTTTTCACAGAGGACCACATCTGTGCCGCATTTGAACGGTAGGGCAATGACTGTTTAGTCCAGTGCTAAGTTTGCGTAGCTTCAGCTTGTCCTCACGGTCTAACTAAGGTGACGGTGATTAACTTGTTATTGCTCTCCTCAGATCTCAAATTGAGCACACACTGTCTGTTGACAGTCCCTCAGAGGCCTTGTGCAATTTCACCATCACTGAGAATGCCTGCTCCTCGGTAAGATCGTTTTACGTAAGCTGTGAATCCCAAAGAAAGATTTGGCTTTGGCTTCATTACCCTTGTGATGGAAATCTCCATAAGCTCTCAAACTCTTTGCTTTACTTCTCGTCTAATTTTTTGCAAGGCTACACATCTGACAGCCAGCAACGTTGCCACATTGATGAACTGCTCACTGCAAAGCCACAGGCCATTGCCTGTAGAGGTCTGGAAGCTTTTCTTCCAAAAAGCTTCCACTGCACTAGACGGGGCTCTTAAGACATTCACCACCATGGTAAATCTAATCCCACAGTTTCACAGAGTAGTTGTGTGCACGCTGCACATCTGTATCAGGCCAAAATGACCTTTTCCAATTCCAGGTCCCCAGGGGCAGCAACCCATCCTTGTCACATATGCTTGAGGCTCTTGGAGAAGTGAGAATTGCCAACTTCAGTCAGGCCCAACTGCAGAATGAAACCTTTGTCAGCTACTGGTTCCAAACAAAGATTGGTCCATTTTTGGCCTCTCCATCCCCCAACTTCCTATTCTGCCTTAGCGCCAAGAACTTCAGCTGCCGTACATACCAGACTGTGTAAGTAAATGTGTGATATTTTGCTCCCCTTTGAACAAGATTGCAGAGGAAGCTGCAGTTTTACAGTTGTCAAGTGTTTAAAGCCGTCTCTCCAATTTTAGTATCCGGGCATTCAGCAGCCAAATGGCACACATGGACAGAGAAAGACAGCACACAGTCTACACTCATTTCATCAAGCCATTCCTTTCAAGAAACGACTCATCAGGTAAAGGCAGGTGCCCGAGCCCAATTTGGTGATGTCCTGATGGCATACAGTGGTTAAACCCTGCCAATGTCTTTGTTTCTGGCTTCTTTGCAGATCCTGGCTGTGTCTCATTTGACGGAGAAAGTGAAGAGTGGCTAGGGGCAAACCTTGGCGGCTTTTCTGCTTTTGCAACCCTACAGGATCTGCAAGCCCTAAATGCCAACTTCTCCAGTGTAAGTGGCACCTGTGGTTGTAGTATTCCTTTTCCCAAACTGACATGTCTTTCCTGTGGTTTTGCAATTCCTGCTGCCTGATTTTGTATTGATTCCCTTTCGTAGGCCGAATCGTTGTCAGTGCTCACTCCTACTCAGGTGGCACAGTTTACACTGAGCTCAGGGGCCTTGAATGACACAAACCAAATCGACCGTGTGTTTGACCGTCTGGAGGAGGGCGATGCTCTGGAAAATGTGGATGAATTCCTGACAGAGCTCGCAGCAGAAGAAAAGGTAGGGTAGTCCTGACACCCGTAAAAGAGAGAAAATCCTAAGCATTAAAGGAGAATAGTTCATACTTAGATACGCACGTAGCCCTCTACATCAGCTGTAGGGGATTCATTCAAGTGAAATATTTTGTTACATCCCTTCTTGCGTCTTGTGTGGTGCACTATGGTATAAAAATCATCTCATGTCATCATTTGTCAGGAACCTGATTTCCAGCCTCCTGTGAGAGATCGTGTAATGTACAGGACCTTCGCCATCATCAGTCCCCATTTCCCGCAATTTGAGGAAGACGACTGGTTCAAGTGGTTCCATGTGACACTGGCTACTTTCCTTCCAAGTTTCAGTCCAATGATGCTGAAGAATGCAACCTCAGACATAAACTGCACAAACTACCATGTTGTGTGAGTAGCATTTCACATACAAGCAAGCTTGCATTGCAAAAAAATACAACTGATGAAGGACTCCTTAAGAATGTTCCTTTTTGCCCTTTGCAGTGTGAGTGGCTTGGCCAAAGCCCACAAAGCAATGAACCCACATAGACGGCAAGGAATCACAGAGGTTCTGCTTGGCTACCTGAGAAAATCTGTCAGTATCATCAACAAGCCAGGTAGGAGGAATACAACAAACTGCGCCACGTGGTCGTCATGTTCCATGTGTATCAACCAAGAAATTATGCTCGTTAAATTGTGCAGATGCTAACATCCATCTTTGTGCCTTAGTTTGCAGGCGGGGAATTCAGAATGATAGCGAATGGGTTGAGACAAACTTTGGACCATTTTCCCAAGACGCAACATACTCTGACCTCAAAGTCTTCAACCTTTCTAAGGCAAGTCATACGTTTTTCTCTCCTTCTTTTTAACCAGTCTGCCTTGAAAACAGTAGCACAATATGCAGAAGGTGGGAAATCTGCATAGAGCGGTGGTTTTTCCATGTCAGAGCAAAAAGGAATTCATATATCCTCTTTGTTTGTGTCATCAGGAGGAAGTTCTGGAATCCCTCTCACCAGCCCAGAAGGCTGAGCTACTCCTGGATCCAGACAGCGGTGCTTTGGAGGATGAGGTCTTGGTGAGGGAGGTGCTGACAGGCTTGACAGAGTCCCCTGATGATGACCAACTCGAGGAGTTTTTTGAGGCTGTTGCAGACATCAATGAGCAGGTGAATGCTTAACTTTGGGATTGCCATACTTTCCCACAAAGTTGCCTTGCAAAGCAGCCACTTAAAAGTTGTCCTGGGCTTGCAGAATTCTTGCCATATCTAATCGGGGGCCCAGATTGAACTCAAAATGATCAATTCCTCAAATGCTTCTTGTATGTATTGTCCTTGATGATGGCTTGAGTCATTCCCCTGATGCACTATAGTACAAACGTGCTTCACCAAACTTGCTCTCATTTCTACCCTGACTTCAGAAATGTAAAATCCCCACCCCTCCCCCGACCCCCGAAGTGAAACTTCAATGCTTTTATTTCCAGAGAAACATCACCCTCATCAAAAATCCAGCTGTGCGAGACACCATCTTGAACCTGACCTTGGCAGCCCTTGCTCCTAAATTTGAAGAATTTAAGCCTGAAGACTTTGAGCTGTGGTTCCAGCGCAATTTGGCTCCTGTGATGGCAAGCCTCCGCCCTGGCAGCTTGGTGGTGATCCCCAGAAACATCAGCTGTGCATCCTACGCAGCTATGTAAGAGACAATATTTCTGAAGTCCACAGCTCAACATTTTGGGTTTGCATCATGATGTCAGACTTTAGCTCCGGACAAGTCACAACGATGTCTCTTTTCTTCCTTCAGCCTCACTGGCCTGCAGCAAAGCTTGGAATCTCTGCCACTGGACATTTCCTATGATGTCAGATCAAGCATAAAGTCACACAAGAAGAGATTCCCACGTACGTGGCAAAATGTTCACCTGACAAACTGTTTTCAGAAAAGCCAGTTACCACTATAATGACAATAGCTGCACTGACGCCATGCCTCCATTTCAATTCTTCTCTCAAACAGGTTGCTCAGTTCCAGCTTCCTTTATGGTAAGTTTATGTCTATGGATGTAATTCATGGACCATTTTATATTAGATCGGGATTTACAGGACACAAGTTTGACACATTAACTTTGGCAAGGTGGCCGCAAAAAGGTATTTCAACTTTAAGTAGCTGTAGCCACTCGAATAACAATTATGCTTTGCTTCTCTCCAGTGCAAGGAGACCCCGGTTGATGGTAAGTCTGTAAATTACCAGACATTTTAACTTTGATGACAAGATAACGTTGTGAAGGTACAATGCCTGATACACGAATATTGTCTTTTCACAGAGGACCACATCTGTGCCGCATTTGAACGGTAGGGCAATGACTGTTTAGTCCAGTGCTAAGTTTGCGTAGCTTCAGCTTGTCCTCACGGTCTAACTAAGGTGATGGTGATTAACTTGTTATTGCTCTCCTCAGATCTCAAATTGAGCACACACTGTCTGTTGACAGTCCCTCAGAGGCCTTGTGCAATTTCACCATCACTGAGAATGCCTGCTCCTCGGTAAGATCGTTTTACGTAAGCTGTGAATCCCAAAGAAAGATTTGGCTTTGGCTTCATTACCCTTGTGATGGAAATCTCCATAAGCTCTCAAACTCTTTGCTTTACTTCTCGTCTAATTTTTTGCAAGGCTACACATCTGACAGCCAGCAACGTTGCCACATTGATGAACTGCTCACTGCAAAGCCACAGGCCATTGCCTGTAGAGGTCTGGAAGCTTTTCTTCCAAAAAGCTTCCACTGCACTAGACGGGGCTCTTAAGACATTCACCACCATGGTAAATCTAATCCCACAGTTTCACAGAGTAGTTGTGTGCACGCTGCACATCTGTATCAGGCCAAAATGACCTTTTCCAATTCCAGGTCCCCAGGGGCAGCAACCCATCCTTGTCACATATGCTTGAGGCTCTTGGAGAAGTGAGAATTGCCAACTTCAGTCAGGCCCAACTGCAGAATGAAACCTTTGTCAGCTACTGGTTCCAAACAAAGATTGGTCCATTTTTGGCCTCTCCATCCCCCAACTTCCTATTCTGCCTTAGCGCCAAGAACTTCAGCTGCCGTACATACCAGACTGTGTAAGTAAATGTGTGATATTTTGCTCCCCTTTGAACAAGATTGCAGAGGAAGCTGCAGTTTTACAGTTGTCAAGTGTTTAAAGCCGTCTCTCCAATTTTAGTATCCGGGCATTCAGCAGCCAAATGGCACACATGGACAGAGAAAGACAGCACACAGTCTACACTCATTTCATCAAGCCATTCCTTTCAAGAAACGACTCATCAGGTAAAGGCAGGTGCCCGAGCCCAATTTGGTGATGTCCTGATGGCATACAGTGGTTAAACCCTGCCAATGTCTTTGTTTCTGGCTTCTTTGCAGATCCTGGCTGTGTCTCATTTGACGGAGAAAGTGAAGAGTGGCTAGGGGCAAACCTTGGCGGCTTTTCTGCTTTTGCAACCCTACAGGATCTGCAAGCCCTAAATGCCAACTTCTCCAGTGTAAGTGGCACCTGTGGTTGTAGTATTCCTTTTCCCAAACTGACATGTCTTTCCTGTGGTTTTGCAATTCCTGCTGCCTGATTTTGTATTGATTCCCTTTCGTAGGCCGAATCGTTGTCAGTGCTCACTCCTACTCAGGTGGCACAGTTTACACTGAGCTCAGGGGCCTTGAATGACACAAACCAAATCGACCGTGTGTTTGACCGTCTGGAGGAGGGCGATGCTCTGGAAAATGTGGATGAATTCCTGACAGAGCTCGCAGCAGAAGAAAAGGTAGGGTAGTCCTGACACCCGTAAAAGAGAGAAAATCCTAAGCATTAAAGGAGAATAGTTCATACTTAGATACGCACGTAGCCCTCTACATCAGCTGTAGGGGATTCATTCAAGTGAAATATTTTGTTACATCCCTTCTTGCGTCTTGTGTGGTGCACTATGGTATAAAAATCATCTCATGTCATCATTTGTCAGGAACCTGATTTCCAGCCTCCTGTGAGAGATCGTGTAATGTACAGGACCTTCGCCATCATCAGTCCCCATTTCCCGCAATTTGAGGAAGACGACTGGTTCAAGTGGTTCCATGT
This sequence comes from Epinephelus awoara, assembly GCA_035609425.1. Classification (NCBI taxonomy): domain Eukaryota; kingdom Metazoa; phylum Chordata; class Actinopteri; order Perciformes; family Serranidae; genus Epinephelus; species Epinephelus awoara. Next base: position 31,255,941 of record CM069309.1, read on the forward strand.
GACACTGGCTACTTTCCTTCCAAGTTTCAGTCCAATGATGCTGAAGAATGCAACCTCAGACATAAACTGCACAAACTACCATGTTGTGTGAGTAGCATTTCACATACAAGCAAGCTTGCATTGCAAAAAAATACAACTGATGAAGGACTCCTTAAGAATGTTACTTTTTGCCCTTTGCAGTGTGAGTGGCTTGGCCAAAGCCCACAAAGCAATGAACCCACATAGACGGCAAGGAATCACAGAGGTTCTGCTTGGCTACCTGAGAAAATCTGTCAGTATCATCAACAAGCCAGGTAGGAGGAATACAACAAACTGCGCCACGTGGTCGTCATGTTCCATGTGTATCAACCAAGAAATTATGCTCGTTAAATTGTGCAGATGCTAACATCCATCTTTGTGCCTTAGTTTGCAGGCGGGGAATTCAGAATGATAGCGAATGGGTTGAGACAAACTTTGGACCATTTTCCCAAGACGCAACATACTCTGACCTCAAAGTCTTCAACCTTTCTAAGGCAAGTCATACGTTTTTCTCTCCTTCTTTTTAACCAGTCTGCCTTGAAAACAGTAGCACAATATGCAGAAGGTGGGAAATCTGCATAGAGCGGTGGTTTTTCCATGTCAGAGCAAAAAGGAATTCATATATCCTCTTTGTTTGTGTCATCAGGAGGAAGTTCTGGAATCCCTCTCACCAGCCCAGAAGGCTGAGCTACTCCTGGATCCAGACAGCGGTGCTTTGGAGGATGAGGTCTTGGTGAGGGAGGTGCTGACAGGCTTGACAGAGTCCCCTGATGATGACCAACTCCAGGAGTTTTTTGAGGCTGTTGCAGACATCAATGAGCAGGTGAATGCTTAACTTTGGGATTGCCATACTTTCCCACAAAGTTGCCTTGCAAAGCAGCCACTTAAAAGTTGTCCTGGGCTTGCAGAATTCTTGCCATATCTAATCGGGGGCCCAGATTGAACTCAAAATGATCAATTCCTCAAATGCTTCTTGTATGTATTGTCCTTGATGATGGCTTGAGTCATTCCCCTGATGCACTATAGTACAAACGTGCTTCACCAAACTTGCTCTCATTTCTACCCTGACTTCAGAAATGTAAAATCCCCACCCCTCCCCCGACCCCCGAAGTGAAACTTCAATGCTTTTATTTCCAGAGAAACATCACCCTCATCAAAAATCCAGCTGTGCGAGACACCATCTTGAACCTGACCTTGGCAGCCCTTGCTCCTAAATTTGAAGAATTTAAGCCTGAAGACTTTGAGCTGTGGTTCCAGCGCAATTTGGCTCCTGTGATGGCAAGCCTCCGCCCTGGCAGCTTGGTGGTGATCCCCAGAAACATCAGCTGTGCATCCTACGCAGCTATGTAAGAGACAATATTTCTGAAGTCCACAGCTCAACATTTTGGGTTTGCATCATGATGTCAGACTTTAGCTCCGGACAAGTCACAACGATGTCTCTTTTCTTCCTTCAGCCTCACTGGCCTGCAGCAAAGCTTGGAATCTCTGCCACTGGACATTTCCTATGATGTCAGATCAAGCATAAAGTCACACAAGAAGAGATTCCCACGTACGTGGCAAAATGTTCACCTGACAAACTGTTTTCAGAAAAGCCAGTTACCACTATAATGACAATAGCTGCACTGACGCCATGCCTCCATTTCAATTCTTCTCTCAAACAGGTTGCTCAGTTCCAGCTTCCTTTATGGTAAGTTTATGTCTATGGATGTAATTCATGGACCATTTTATATTAGATCGGGATTTACAGGACACAAGTTTGACACATTAACTTTGGCAAGGTGGCCGCAAAAAGGTATTTCAACTTTAAGTAGCTGTAGCCACTCGAATAACAATTATGCTTTGCTTCTCTCCAGTGCAAGGAGACCCCGGTTGATGGTAAGTCTGTAAATTACCAGACATTTTAACTTTGATGACAAGATAACGTTGTGAAGGTACAATGCCTGATACACGAATATTGTCTTTTCACAGAGGACCACATCTGTGCCGCATTTGAACGGTAGGGCAATGACTGTTTAGTCCAGTGCTAAGTTTGCGTAGCTTCAGCTTGTCCTCACGGTCTAACTAAGGTGACGGTGATTAACTTGTTATTGCTCTCCTCAGATCTCAAATTGAGCACACACTGTCTGTTGACAGTCCCTCAGAGGCCTTGTGCAATTTCACCATCACTGAGAATGCCTGCTCCTCGGTAAGATCGTTTTACGTAAGCTGTGAATCCCAAAGAAAGATTTGGCTTTGGCTTCATTACCCTTGTGATGGAAATCTCCATAAGCTCTCAAACTCTTTGCTTTACTTCTCGTCTAATTTTTTGCAAGGCTACACATCTGACAGCCAGCAACGTTGCCACATTGATGAACTGCTCACTGCAAAGCCACAGGCCATTGCCTGTAGAGGTCTGGAAGCTTTTCTTCCAAAAAGCTTCCACTGCACTAGACGGGGCTCTTAAGACATTCACCACCATGGTAAATCTAATCCCACAGTTTCACAGAGTAGTTGTGTGCACGCTGCACATCTGTATCAGGCCAAAATGACCTTTTCCAATTCCAGGTCCCCAGGGGCAGCAACCCATCCTTGTCACATATGCTTGAGGCTCTTGGAGAAGTGAGAATTGCCAACTTCAGTCAGGCCCAACTGCAGAATGAAACCTTTGTCAGCTACTGGTTCCAAACAAAGATTGGTCCATTTTTGGCCTCTCCATCCCCCAACTTCCTATTCTGCCTTAGCGCCAAGAACTTCAGCTGCCGTACATACCAGACTGTGTAAGTAAATGTGTGATATTTTGCTCCCCTTTGAACAAGATTGCAGAGGAAGCTGCAGTTTTACAGTTGTCAAGTGTTTAAAGCCGTCTCTCCAATTTTAGTATCCGGGCATTCAGCAGCCAAATGGCACACATGGACAGAGAAAGACAGCACACAGTCTACACTCATTTCATCAAGCCATTCCTTTCAAGAAACGACTCATCAGGTAAAGGCAGGTGCCCGAGCCCAATTTGGTGATGTCCTGATGGCATACAGTGGTTAAACCCTGCCAATGTCTTTGTTTCTGGCTTCTTTGCAGATCCTGGCTGTGTCTCATTTGACGGAGAAAGTGAAGAGTGGCTAGGGGCAAACCTTGGCGGCTTTTCTGCTTTTGCAACCCTACAGGATCTGCAAGCCCTAAATGCCAACTTCTCCAGTGTAAGTGGCACCTGTGGTTGTAGTATTCCTTTTCCCAAACTGACATGTCTTTCCTGTGGTTTTGCAATTCCTGCTGCCTGATTTTGTATTGATTCCCTTTCGTAGGCCGAATCGTTGTCAGTGCTCACTCCTACTCAGGTGGCACAGTTTACACTGAGCTCAGGGGCCTTGAATGACACAAACCAAATCGACCGTGTGTTTGACCGTCTGGAGGAGGGCGTTGCTCTGGAAAATGTGGATGAATTCCTGACAGAGCTCGCAGCAGAAGAAAAGGTAGGGTAGTCCTGACACCCGTAAAAGAGAGAAAATCCTAAGCATTGAAGGAGCATAGTTCATACTTAGATACGCACGTAGCCCTCTACATCAGCTGTAGGGGATTCATTCAAGTGAAATAATTTGTTACATCCCTTCTTGCGTCTTGTGTGGTGCACTATGGTATAAAAATCATCTCATGTCATCATTTGTCAGGAACCTGATTTCCAGCCTCCTGTGAGAGATCGTGTAATGTACAGGACCTTCGCCATCATCAGTCCCCATTTCCCGCAATTTGAGGAAGACGACTGGTTCAAGTGGTTCCATGTGACACTGGCTACTTTCCTTCCAAGTTTCAGTCCAATGATGCTGAAGAATGCAACCTCAGACATAAACTGCACAAACTACCATGTTGTGTGAGTAGCATTTCACATACAAGCAAGCTTGCATTGCAAAAAAATACAACTGATGAAGGACTTCTTAAGAATGTTCCTTTTTGCCCTTTGCAGTGTGAGTGGCTTGGCCAAAGCCCACAAAGCAATGAACCCACATAGACGGCAAGGAATCACAGAGGTTCTGCTTGGCTACCTGAGAAAATCTGTCAGTATCATCAACAAGCCAGGTAGGAGGAATACAACAAACTGCGCCACGTGGTCGTCATGTTCCATGTGTATCAACCAAGAAATTATGCTCGTTAAATTGTGCAGATGCTAACATCCATCTTTGTGCCTTAGTTTGCAGGCGGGGAATTCAGAATGATAGCGAATGGGTTGAGACAAACTTTGGACCATTTTCCCAAGACGCAACATACTCTGACCTCAAAGTCTTCAACCTTTCTAAGGCAAGTCATACGTTTTTCTCTCCTTCTTTTTAACCAGTCTGCCTTGAAAACAGTAGCACAATATGCAGAAGGTGGGAAATCTGCATAGAGCGGTGGTTTTTCCATGTCAGAGCAAAAAGGAATTCATATATCCTCTTTGTTTGTGTCATCAGGAGGAAGTTCTGGAATCCCTCTCACCAGCCCAGAAGGCTGAGCTACTCCTGGATCCAGACAGCGGTGCTTTGGAGGATGAGGTCTTGGTGAGGGAGGTGCTGACAGGCTTGACAGAGTCCCCTGATGATGACCAACTCGAGGAGTTTTTTGAGGCTGTTGCAGACATCAATGAGCAGGTGAATGCTTAACTTTGGGATTGCCATACTTTCCCACAAAGTTGCCTTGCAAAGCAGCCACTTAAAAGTTGTCCTGGGCTTGCAGAATTCTTGCCATATCTAATCGGGGGCCCAGATTGAACTCAAAATGATCAATTCCTCAAATGCTTCTTGTATGTATTGTCCTTGATGATGGCTTGAGTCATTCCCCTGATGCACTATAGTACAAACGTGCTTCACCAAACTTGCTCTCATTTCTACCCTGACTTCAGAAATGTAAAATCCCCACCCCTCCCCCGACCCCCGAAGTGAAACTTCAATGCTTTTATTTCCAGAGAAACATCACCCTCATCAAAAATCCAGCTGTGCGAGACACCATCTTGAACCTGACCTTGGCAGCCCTTGCTCCTAAATTTGAAGAATTTAAGCCTGAAGACTTTGAGCTGTGGTTCCAGCGCAATTTGGCTCCTGTGATGGCAAGCCTCCGCCCTGGCAGCTTGGTGGTGATCCCCAGAAACATCAGCTGTGCATCCTACGCAGCTATGTAAGAGACAATATTTCTGAAGTCCACAGCTCAACATTTTGGGTTTGCATCATGATGTCAGACTTTAGCTCCGGACAAGTCACAACGATGTCTCTTTTCTTCCTTCAGCCTCACTGGCCTGCAGCAAAGCTTGGAATCTCTGCCACTGGACATTTCCTATGATGTCAGATCAAGCATAAAGTCACACAAGAAGAGATTCCCACGTACGTGGCAAAATGTTCACCTGACAAACTGTTTTCAGAAAAGCCAGTTACCACTATAATGACAATAGCTGCACTGACGCCATGCCTCCATTTCAATTCTTCTCTCAAACAGGTTGCTCAGTTCCAGCTTCCTTCATGGTAAGTTTATGTCTATGGATGTAATTCATGGACCATTTTATATTAGATCGGGATTTACAGGACACAAGTTTGACACATTAACTTTGGCAAGGTGGCCGCAAAAAGGTATTTCAACTTTAAGTAGCTGTAGCCACTCGAATAACAATTATGCTTTGCTTCTCTCCAGTGCAAGGAGACCCCGGTTGATGGTAAGTCTGTAAATTACCAGACATTTTAACTTTGATGACAAGATAACGTTGTGAAGGTACAATGCCTGATACACGAATATTGTCTTTTCACAGAGGACCACATCTGTGCCGCATTTGAACGGTAGGGCAATGACTGTTTAGTCCAGTGCTAAGTTTGCGTAGCTTCAGCTTGTCCTCACGGTCTAACTAAGGTGACGGTGATTAACTTGTTATTGCTCTCCTCAGATCTCAAATTGAGCACACACTGTCTGTTGACAGTCCCTCAGAGGCCTTGTGCAATTTCACCATCACTGAGAATGCCTGCTCCTCGGTAAGATCGTTTTACGTAAGCTGTGAATCCCAAAGAAAGATTTGGCTTTGGCTTCATTACCCTTGTGATGGAAATCTCCATAAGCTCTCAAACTCTTTGCTTTACTTCTCGTCTAATTTTTTGCAAGGCTACACATCTGACAGCCAGCAACGTTGCCACATTGATGAACTGCTCACTGCAAAGCCACAGGCCATTGCCTGTAGAGGTCTGGAAGCTTTTCTTCCAAAAAGCTTCCACTGCACTAGACGGGGCTCTTAAGACATTCACCACCATGGTAAATCTAATCCCACAGTTTCACAGAGTAGTTGTGTGCACGCTGCACATCTGTATCAGGCCAAAATGACCTTTTCCAATTCCAGGTCCCCAGGGGCAGCAACCCATCCTTGTCACATATGCTTGAGGCTCTTGGAGAAGTGAGAATTGCCAACTTCAGTCAGGCCCAACTGCAGAATGAAACCTTTGTCAGCTACTGGTTCCAAACAAAGATTGGTCCATTTTTGGCCTCTCCATCCCCCAACTTCCTATTCTGCCTTAGCGCCAAGAACTTCAGCTGCCGTACATACCAGACTGTGTAAGTAAATGTGTGATATTTTGCTCCCCTTTGAACAAGATTGCAGAGGAAGCTGCAGTTTTACAGTTGTCAAGTGTTTAAAGCCGTCTCTCCAATTTTAGTATCCGGGCATTCAGCAGCCAAATGGCACACATGGACAGAGAAAGACAGCACACAGTCTACACTCATTTCATCAAGCCATTCCTTTCAAGAAACGACTCATCAGGTAAAGGCAGGTGCCCGAGCCCAATTTGGTGATGTCCTGATGGCATACAGTGGTTAAACCCTGCCAATGTCTTTGTTTCTGGCTTCTTTGCAGATCCTGGCTGTGTCTCATTTGACGGAGAAAGTGAAGAGTGGCTAGGGGCAAACCTTGGCGGCTTTTCTGCTTTTGCAACCCTACAGGATCTGCAAGCCCTAAATGCCAACTTCTCCAGTGTAAGTGGCACCTGTGGTTGTAGTATTCCTTTTCCCAAACTGACATGTCTTTCCTGTGGTTTTGCAATTCCTGCTGCCTGATTTTGTATTGATTCCCTTTCGTAGGCCGAATCGTTGTCAGTGCTCACTCCTACTCAGGTGGCACAGTTTACACTGAGCTCAGGGGCCTTGAATGACACAAACCAAATCGACCGTGTGTTTGACCGTCTGGAGGAGGGCGATGCTCTGGAAAATGTGGATGAATTCCTGACAGAGCTCGCAGCAGAAGAAAAGGTAGGGTAGTCCTGACACCCGTAAAAGAGAGAAAATCCTAAGCATTGAAGGAGCATAGTTCATACTTAGATACGCACGTAGCCCTCTACATCAGCTGTAGGGGATTCATTCAAGTGAAATAATTTGTTACATCCCTTCTTGCGTCTTGTGTGGTGCACTATGGTATAAAAATCATCTCATGTCATCATTTGTCAGGAACCTGATTTCCAGCCTCCTGTGAGAGATCGTGTAATGTACAGGACCTTCGCCATCATCAGTCCCCATTTCCCGCAATTTGAGGAAGACGACTGGTTCAAGTGGTTCCATGTGACACTGGCTACTTTCCTTCCAAGTTTCAGTCCAATGATGCTGAAGAATGCAACCTCAGACATAAACTGCACAAACTACCATGTTGTGTGAGTAGCATTTCACATACAAGCAAGCTTGCATTGCAAAAAAATACAACTGATGAAGGACTCCTTAAGAATGTTCCTTTTTGCCCTTTGCAGTGTGAGTGGCTTGGCCAAAGCCCACAAAGCAATGAACCCACATAGACGGCAAGGAATCACAGAGGTTCTGCTTGGCTACCTGAGAAAATCTGTCAGTATCATCAACAAGCCAGGTAGGAGGAATACAACAAACTGCGCCACGTGGTCGTCATGTTCCATGTGTATCAACCAAGAAATTATGCTCGTTAAATTGTGCAGATGCTAACATCCATCTTTGTGCCTTAGTTTGCAGGCGGGGAATTCAGAATGATAGCGAATGGGTTGAGACAAACTTTGGACCATTTTCCCAAGACGCAACATACTCTGACCTCAAAGTCTTCAACCTTTCTAAGGCAAGTCATACGTTTTTCTCTCCTTCTTTTTAACCAGTCTGCCTTGAAAACAGTAGCACAATATGCAGAAGGTGGGAAATCTGCATAGAGCGGTGGTTTTTCCATGTCAGAGCAAAAAGGAATTCATATATCCTCTTTGTTTGTGTCATCAGGAGGAAGTTCTGGAATCCCTCTCACCAGCCCAGAAGGCTGAGCTACTCCTGGATCCAGACAGCGGTGCTTTGGAGGATGAGGTCTTGGTGAGGGAGGTGCTGACAGGCTTGACAGAGTCCCCTGATGATGACCAACTCCAGGAGTTTTTTGAGGCTGTTGCAGACATCAATGAGCAGGTGAATGCTTAACTTTGGGATTGCCATACTTTCCCACAAAGTTGCCTTGCAAAGCAGCCACTTAAAAGTTGTCCTGGGCTTGCAGAATTCTTGCCATATCTAATCGGGGGCCCAGATTGAACTCAAAATGATCAATTCCTCAAATGCTTCTTGTATGTATTGTCCTTGATGATGGCTTGAGTCATTCCCCTGATGCACTATAGTACAAACGTGCTTCACCAAACTTGCTCTCATTTCTACCCTGACTTCAGAAATGTAAAATCCCCACCCCTCCCCCGACCCCCGAAGTGAAACTTCAATGCTTTTATTTCCAGAGAAACATCACCCTCATCAAAAATCCAGCTGTGCGAGACACCATCTTGAACCTGACCTTGGCAGCCCTTGCTCCTAAATTTGAAGAATTTAAGCCTGAAGACTTTGAGCTGTGGTTCCAGCGCAATTTGGCTCCTGTGATGGCAAGCCTCCGCCCTGGCAGCTTGGTGGTGATCCCCAGAAACATCAGCTGTGCATCCTACGCAGCTATGTAAGAGACAATATTTCTGAAGTCCACAGCTCAACATTTTGGGTTTGCATCATGATGTCAGACTTTAGCTCCGGACAAGTCACAACGATGTCTCTTTTCTTCCTTCAGCCTCACTGGCCTGCAGCAAAGCTTGGAATCTCTGCCACTGGACATTTCCTATGATGTCAGATCAAGCATAAAGTCACACAAGAAGAGATTCCCACGTACGTGGCAAAATGTTCACCTGACAAACTGTTTTCAGAAAAGCCAGTTACCACTATAATGACAATAGCTGCACTGACGCCATGCCTCCATTTCAATTCTTCTCTCAAACAGGTTGCTCAGTTCCAGCTTCCTTCATGGTAAGTTTATGTCTATGGATGTAATTCATGGACCATTTTATATTAGATCGGGATTTACAGGACACAAGTTTGACACATTAACTTTGGCAAGGTGGCCGCAAAAAGGTATTTCAACTTTAAGTAGCTGTAGCCACTCGAATAACAATTATGCTTTGCTTCTCTCCAGTGCAAGGAGACCCCGGTTGATGGTAAGTCTGTAAATTACCAGACATTTTAACTTTGATGACAAGATAACGTTGTGAAGGTACAATGCCTGATACACGAATATTGTCTTTTCACAGAGGACCACATCTGTGCCGCATTTGAACGGTAGGGCAATGACTGTTTAGTCCAGTGCTAAGTTTGCGTAGCTTCAGCTTGTCCTCACGGTCTAACTAAGGTGACGGTGATTAACTTGTTATTGCTCTCCTCAGATCTCAAATTGAGCACACACTGTCTGTTGACAGTCCCTCAGAGGCCTTGTGCAATTTCACCATCACTGAGAATGCCTGCTCCTCGGTAAGATTGTTTTACGTAAGCTGTGAATCCCAAAGAAAGATTTGGCTTTGGCTTCATTACCCTTGTGATGGAAATCTCCATAAGCTCTCAAACTCTTTGCTTTACTTCTCGTCTAATTTTTTGCAAGGCTACACATCTGACAGCCAGCAACGTTGCCACATTGATGAACTGCTCACTGCAAAGCCACAGGCCATTGCCTGTAGAGGTCTGGAAGCTTTTCTTCCAAAAAGCTTCCACTGCACTAGACGGGGCTCTTAAGACATTCACCACCATGGTAAATCTAATCCCACAGTTTCACAGAGTAGTTGTGTGCACGCTGCACATCTGTATCAGGCCAAAATGACCTTTTCCAATTCCAGGTCCCCAGGGGCAGCAACCCATCCTTGTCACATATGCTTGAGGCTCTTGGAGAAGTGAGAATTGCCAACTTCAGTCAGGCCCAACTGCAGAATGAAACCTTTGTCAGCTACTGGTTCCAAACAAAGATTGGTCCATTTTTGGCCTCTCCATCCCCCAACTTCCTATTCTGCCTTAGCGCCAAGAACTTCAGCTGCCGTACATACCAGACTGTGTAAGTAAATGTGTGATATTTTGCTCCCCTTTGAACAAGATTGCAGAGGAAGCTGCAGTTTTACAGTTGTCAAGTGTTTAAAGCCGTCTCTCCAATTTTAGTATCCGGGCATTCAGCAGCCAAATGGCACACATGGACAGAGAAAGACAGCACACAGTCTACACTCATTTCATCAAGCCATTCCTTTCAAGAAACGACTCATCAGGTAAAGGCAGGTGCCTGAGCCCAATTTGGTGATGTCCTGATGGCATACAGTGGTTAAACCCTGCCAATGTCTTTGTTTCTGGCTTCTTTGCAGATCCTGGCTGTGTCTCATTTGACGGAGAAAGTGAAGAGTGGCTAGGGGCAAACCTTGGCGGCTTTTCTGCTTTTGCAACCCTACAGGATCTGCAAGCCCTAAATGCCAACTTCTCCAGTGTAAGTGGCACCTGTGGTTGTAGTATTCCTTTTCCCAAACTGACATGTCTTTCCTGTGGTTTTGCAATTCCTGCTGCCTGATTTTGTATTGATTCCCTTTCGTAGGCCGAATCGTTGTCAGTGCTCACTCCTACTCAGGTGGCACAGTTTACACTGAGCTCAGGGGCCTTGAATGACACAAACCAAATCGACCGTGTGTTTGACCGTCTGGAGGAGGGCGATGCTCTGGAAAATGTGGATGAATTCCTGACAGAGCTCGCAGCAGAAGAAAAGGTAGGGTAGTCCTGACACCCGTAAAAGAGAGAAAATCCTAAGCATTAAAGGAGCATAGTTCATACTTAGATACGCACGTAGCCCTCTACATCAGCTGTAGGGGATTCATTCAAGTGAAATATTTTGTTACATCCCTTCTTGCGTCTTGTGTGGTGCACTATGGTATAAAAATCATCTCATGTCATCATTTGTCAGGAACCTGATTTCCAGCCTCCTGTGAGAGATCGTGTAATGTACAGGACCTTCGCCATCATCAGTCCCCATTTCCCGCAATTTGAGGAAGACGACTGGTTCAAGTGGTTCCATGTGACACTGGCTACTTTCCTTCCAAGTTTCAGTCCAATGATGCTGAAGAATGCAACCTCAGACATAAACTGCACAAACTACCATGTTGTGTGAGTAGCATTTCACATACAAGCAAGCTTGCATTGCAAAAAAATACAACTGATGAAGGACTCCTTAAGAATGTTCCTTTTTGCCCTTTGCAGTGTGAGTGGCTTGGCCAAAGCCCACAAAGCAATGAACCCACATAGACGGCAAGGAATCACAGAGGTTCTGCTTGGCTACCTGAGAAAATCTGTCAGTATCATCAACAAGCCAGGTAGGAGGAATACAACAAACTGCGCCACGTGGTCGTCATGTTCCATGTGTATCAACCAAGAAATTATGCTCGTTAAATTGTGCAGATGCTAACATCCATCTTTGTGCCTTAGTTTGCAGGCGGGGAATTCAGAATGATAGCGAATGGGTTGAGACAAACTTTGGACCATTTTCCCAAGACGCAACATACTCTGACCTCAAAGTCTTCAACCTTTCTAAGGCAAGTCATACGTTTTTCTCTCCTTCTTTTTAACCAGTCTGCCTTGAAAACAGTAGCACAATATGCAGAAGGTGGGAAATCTGCATAGAGCGGTGGTTTTTCCATGTCAGAGCAAAAAGGAATTCATATATCCTCTTTGTTTGTGTCATCAGGAGGAAGTTCTGGAATCCCTCTCACCAGCCCAGAAGGCTGAGCTACTCCTGGATCCAGACAGCGGTGCTTTGGAGGATGAGGTCTTGGTGAGGGAGGTGCTGACAGGCTTGACAGAGTCCCCTGATGATGACCAACTCCAGGAGTTTTTTGAGGCTGTTGCAGACATCAATGAGCAGGTGAATGCTTAACTTTGGGATTGCCATACTTTCCCACAAAGTTGCCTTGCAAAGCAGCCACTTAAAAGTTGTCCTGGGCTTGCAGAATTCTTGCCATATCTAATCGGGGGCCCAGATTGAACTCAAAATGATCAATTCCTCAAATGCTTCTTGTATGTATTGTCCTTGATGATGGCTTGAGTCATTCCCCTGATGCACTATAGTACAAACGTGCTTCACCAAACTTGCTCTCATTTCTACCCTGACTTCAGAAATGTAAAATCCCCACCCCTCCCCCGACCCCCGAAGTGAAACTTCAATGCTTTTATTTCCAGAGAAACATCACCCTCATCAAAAATCCAGCTGTGCGAGACACCATCTTGAACCTGACCTTGGCAGCCCTTGCTCCTAAATTTGAAGAATTTAAGCCTGAAGACTTTGAGCTGTGGTTCCAGCGCAATTTGGCTCCTGTGATGGCAAGCCTCCGCCCTGGCAGCTTGGTGGTGATCCCCAGAAACATCAGCTGTGCATCGTACGCAGCTATGTAAGAGACAATATTTCTGAAGTCCACAGCTCAACATTTTGGGTTTGCATCATGATGTCAGACTTTAGCTCCGGACAAGTCACAACGATGTCTCTTTTCTTCCTTCAGCCTCACTGGCCTGCAGCAAAGCTTGGAATCTCTGCCACTGGACATTTCCTATGATGTCAGATCAAGCATAAAGTCACACAAGAAGAGATTCCCACGTACGTGGCAAAATGTTCACCTGACAAACTGTTTTCAGAAAAGCCAGTTACCACTATAATGACAATAGCTGCACTGACGCCATGCCTCCATTTCAATTCTTCTCTCAAACAGGTTGCTCAGTTCCAGCTTCCTTCATGGTAAGTTTATGTCTATGGATGTAATTCATGGACCATTTTATATTAGATCGGGATTTACAGGACACAAGTTTGACACATTAACTTTGGCAAGGTGGCCGCAAAAAGGTATTTCAACTTTAAGTAGCTGTAGCCACTCGAATAACAATTATGCTTTGCTTCTCTCCAGTGCAAGGAGACCCCGGTTGATGGTAAGTCTGTAAATTACCAGACATTTTAACTTTGATGACAAGATAACGTTGTGAAGGTACAATGCCTGATACACGAATATTGTCTTTTCACAGAGGACCACATCTGTGCCGCATTTGAACGGTAGGGCAATGACTGTTTAGTCCAGTGCTAAGTTTGCGTAGCTTCAGCTTGTCCTCACAGTCTAACTAAGGTGACGGTGATTAACTTGTTATTGCTCTCCTCAGATCTCAAATTGAGCACACACTGTCTGTTGACAGTCCCTCAGAGGCCTTGTGCAATTTCACCATCACTGAGAATGCCTGCTCCTCGGTAAGATTGTTTTACGTAAGCTGTGAATCCCAAAGAAAGATTTGGCTTTGGCTTCATTACCCTTGTGATGGAAATCTCCATAAGCTCTCAAACTCTTTGCTTTACTTCTCGTCTAATTTTTTGCAAGGCTACACATCTGACAGCCAGCAACGTTGCCACATTGATGAACTGCTCACTGCAAAGCCACAGGCCATTGCCTGTAGAGGTCTGGAAGCTTTTCTTCCAAAAAGCTTCCACTGCACTAGACGGGGCTCTTAAGACATTCACCACCATGGTAAATCTAATCCCACAGTTTCACAGAGTAGTTGTGTGCACGCTGCACATCTGTATCAGGCCAAAATGATCTTTTCCAATTCCAGGTCCCCAGGGGCAGCAACCCATCCTTGTCACATATGCTTGAGGCTCTTGGAGAAGTGAGAATTGCCAACTTCAGTCAGGCCCAACTGCAGAATGAAACCTTTGTCAGCTACTGGTTCCAAACAAAGATTGGTCCATTTTTGGCCTCTCCATCCCCCAACTTCCTATTCTGCCTTAGCGCCAAGAACTTCAGCTGCCGTACATACCAGACTGTGTAAGTAAACGTGTGATATTTTGCTCCCCTTTGAACAAGATTGCAGAGGAAGCTGCAGTTTTACAGTTGTCAAGTGTTTAAAGCCGTCTCTCAAATTTTAGTATCCGGGCATTCAGCAGCCAAATGGCACACATGGACAGAGAAAGACAGCACACAGTCTACACTCATTTCATCAAGCCATTCCTTTCAAGAAACGACTCATCAGGTAAAGGCAGGTGCCCGAGCCCAATTTGGTGATGTCCTGATGGCATACAGTGGTTAAACCCTGCCAATGTCTTTGTTTCTGGCTTCTTTGCAGATCCTGGCTGTGTCTCATTTGACGGAGAAAGTGAAGAGTGGCTAGGGGCAAACCTTGGCGGCTTTTCTGCTTTTGCAACCCTACAGGATCTGCAAGCCCTAAATGCCAACTTCTCCAGTGTAAGTGGCACCTGTGGTTGTAGTATTCCTTTTCCCAAACTGACATGTCTTTCCTGTGGTTTTGCAATTCCTGCTGCCTGATTTTGTATTGATTCCCTTTCGTAGGCCGAATCGTTGTCAGTGCTCACTCCTACTCAGGTGGCACAGTTTACACTGAGCTCAGGGGCCTTGAATGACACAAACCAAATCGACCGTGTGTTTGACCGTCTGGAGGAGGGCGTTGCTCTGGAAAATGTGGATGAATTCCTGACAGAGCTCGCAGCAGAAGAAAAGGTAGGGTAGTCCTGACACCCGTAAAAGAGAGAAAATCCTAAGCATTGAAGGAGCATAGTTCATACTTAGATACGCACGTAGCCCTCTACATCAGATGTAGGGGATTCATTCAAGTGAAATATTTTGTTACATCCCTTCTTGCGTCTTGTGTGGTGCACTATGGTATAAAAATCATCTCATGTCATCATTTGTCAGGAACCTGATTTCCAGCCTCCTGTGAGAGATCGTGTAATGTACAGGACCTTCGCCATCATCAGTCCCCATTTCCCGCAATTTGAGGAAGACGACTGGTTCAAGTGGTTCCATGTGACACTGGCTACTTTCCTTCCAAGTTTCAGTCCAATGATGCTGAAGAATGCAACCTCAGACATAAACTGCACAAACTACCATGTTGTGTAAGTAGCATTTCACATACAAGCAAGCTTGCATTGCAAAAAAATACAACTGATGAAGGACTCCTTAAGAATGTTCCTTTTTGCCCTTTGCAGTGTGAGTGGCTTGGCCAAAGCCCACAAAGCAATGAACCCACATAGACGGCAAGGAATCACAGAGGTTCTACTTGGCTACCTGAGAAAATCTGTCAGTATCATCAACAAGCCAGGTAGGGCTAACTCGCAATTCTGAAATATGCTGAATTGGCACTTAGAACAAAACTGGCACTTCATTTGTTCCACGTTTATCAACAACAAATAATGCCTACTAAATCAGAACTATGCTAGTGACTATCTCTTTGTCTTAGTTTGCACACAGGGAATTCAGAATGATGCTGAATGGCTTAAAATAAACCTGGGTCCATTTTCCCAAGACGCAACATACTCTGACCTCAAAGCTTTTAACCTTTCTGAGGTGAGTCATAAATTTTTCTTCTGGTAAAACAGCAGTGTGACGTGGTTCACTACTTTTCCAGTATGTGAATGTAACATTTTTTTTTTAGTTCAGCTATATGTAAGAAATCTAAAGCAAATAGTCGTAATATCATCCTAATATGTCACAGAGACTAAGGAATAATGTTAACATAACATACTGATCTCACCGACAACAATAGTACAGCCAGAATATTCGCATTTAAAAAAAATTTAGCAGCCGGCTCCTCCTCAGCTGTATCCCGGCAGCAGCGTTAGCAGCAGAGAAGCCAGACTTGCTCGAACGGTCCACTGGAAAACCGAAGATCAAGGACGCGGTGACGCGGTGACGCGGCCCTGCCATGGCAGCCACCCGTGGGCAAACAAATCAGTCTCCAGCATGCCGCTGTTCAGCAACCTCGAATCTGTCAGGGAGGGGGGGCGGACAGTATTTTGAATTTGAGTGCAGTAACCGTTTTGACCACATTCTTACATACAGCGCCTTTAAACACACCTTCAACTTGTTCATTGCTTCATTCATTAAACAAATTGCTTACTTTGTAAGGGCCATTAATATGGACATGAGCATTGGTTATTGGTGTTATAAACAAAGGCCTGTTGTAAGCTTCCTGACCAGTTTAACCCTTTATGACCTACCATAGAACAAGTCCGCCAGAGCATATCTTTACATTTTTACCTGCTGTAGGGCCATTTTTTGGAGTATTTTAATATGCTATACATCAATACAACCCTTAAATCCCAAATTTTCATAATATGTGTGGACATATATCCATACTAGTGAAAGAAATTGCTAAAAAGTGCAATAAATAACAAAAAATATGAAAATCGTTTTTGTTTTTACACATATTTTTCTAAATACAGAAATATCATGGCTGTATCCCTCAAAATTGTAAATGTAAAAAAGTTGCACAAAATCCTTTCAAACTACTGAAAATTTATTTTGAGTGTTTTCATAACTTAATTTTTGAGATACACTCATTTGTATAAAATGTGACAAAAACGAAAGTTAAATGCACATTGTGCACAATTAGCAAAAATACAACATGTACATCAAAATAAACTATTTACAATAGAACAACCAAAGTTCCAAGTTCAAAGTCAAACATTACTTTTCAATAGCACCAGCTGTGATAGGTCTTGTGACAGTTCCTGTCCACGATGAGCAATATTTTTTGCTGCATTTTTATTGGTGTTGGCACACAGTGTTTTGATGGCAGCCCGGTGAAAGTACATCCTCAACAGCTCAGATGGAGAGAGATTGTCCACATACTGTGATAGAGGTGGCAGCACACCTGGCCTCCTTTTGGGCAGAAGATGTGGTAGGGGATGTGGCAAGATGTCAGGCTCCTTTTCAGTTCTCCAGCCAGCTGCATCACCACCAGGGAGTGTCTCTGACCTGGAGCCTCTGTTTGCTGGAGACCGACTCCTTCCTCCCCCTCTGCCTCCCTCTGGGGTGCAGGGTGAGGAGAGGAGACCCCCACTTCCTCCTCATCGTCATTGTCAACTCTGCACACAGATGTTACACAGTGTGTTAGATGTGTTCAACATGAGAGTAATACAATAATGGTGCATATTTAGTGCAAAATGCTTCCAGTTGTGTTACATATATATTTTCTTTACTCTAACTCAAAAACAAACAATATTTCATGAATATATACATACATGTCATAGGAGGGATGAGGTCGGCTTCATCTCCACTGTCGGCAGAATACGGACCGGATGAGTGGACTGAATCTTCATCCGACGTTGTAATTAGCTCGAAACCTTCGCGCCGGGAGAAAAGCCGTTTCGCGCGTCCGGGTTGTTGCGGTTCCATAAGTGTGCGAGTGTGTGGTGAGTGTGTGGTGAGTGTGTGGTGAGTATCTGTGTGTGTGTCTAGGTGGTGTTGTGAAAGAGTAAAATACAAAACGAGAGCAAGAGCGAGTGTGTGACTGCAAGCTGAGACAAATATTTACCGCGGAAGAAGGAAATTTCCCGGGAAATGACGCGGGTAGTGTCGCGAGAAAGACGTGCAAGAAAATCACGTGACAGTTCATGCTCACAACGTGATGACGTTTAGTCCAACATAGGAAGTGCTGTGAATACCCGCGATCAGGATTATAATGTTTTTGTTTTTAGCGCTTTTTACTGTTTTTCTACAAACCTATCAGTGCAAGGAAACAGCACTCTGGGACATGATGAATGCATGGTAAGTTAGAGTAACTCCTCCGGTTTTAAATGCAAAAAGAATTATTGCTCTATCTTATTTGGTTGCAATTCTACCGGCATTTAAAAATCAATATGCAAATGGGATTGCGGGCGCTCCCGCCCGTCTTAAAGGGTTAAAGGAAACAAAGAGTTTTGGCCTAAAAAGGGCTCCCAGACTGTTGTTTTAAGGGTCTGTGGTATGGAAATGGTGTAATCCATAGTGGATTCTCAACTGTCCACTTGTCAAAGGTTTTGGTGGGCTAATTTCTGAGCAGCAGAGTATTCCAGAGTAAATGTGTGTATGAATCTGTAAGGACATAGGATCAAGCAAAACGAGCTCCATCAGAGGGCCCTGTTTGCATTCATAGGGTTACAAAGATTAATGGTTGCCCACAACACTGAAAGAAATTTGCAGGAGATTTTGTTGCAAATTGATATTTGTGAAGAGTAAAAAACATACGCCTGAAACAACTATCAGATCAGATTTTGGAGTTGGTCAGATGCCCTCTCCAGCAACACTGAAAAAGTGCCTGATTTCACAAACAGAATATAGTCTTATCCTAACTCAACAAGCTGAATATCTCAAATCTAAATTACAGTGAACTTTTATGAGCACAGGGAGAAGGTCCACCAGCTACACCAGAGAACAGCTGCTCAGGCTATCCCTGAAATATGTGATGAACAAAGCCTAAAAGATACAGACAATACAGAAATTAATTAGTGTTTCTACAGATTTTATCAGTCACTGTATTTCATAAATCAATCTACTAACCCAACAGCCTTAGAGGATTTTTTTTAAGAAACGGAACGTTCCAGTAGTCGATGTTAATGGTGGCCGAACTGGAAACGATAATAACCACTTAAGAGATAAACTCTGCAATTAGGAGCATACAGACCGGGAAATCTCCAGGCCTGGACAGATACCCTGCCAAATCTTTCAAAAAACCCAGATCTCCCCATTACCACTTTATGTTTTTGAAGAGTTTTTTTTATTTCACTCCCTACCCTTCACTATGCCTCAGGCTGTCATCTCATTCTTTCAAAAAGATAAAGAGGAGCATTGGTGGTTTAGTGGATAGAGCAGATGCCCCATGTGCAAAGCCTTCTTGATCAACATCAGGCGACTTGTAAACAGTACTCAGGAATTGATTCTCGCCTTAGATGCTGAAAAGGCATTTGATCTGGTGAATTGGGACTTCTTGTTTTATACTTCGCAAAAGTTTGGCTTCGGCCCTAAATTTATATCATGGATTAAGATCCTTTATTCATCCCCGGTTGCTGCAGTGTGTACTAATAATAAAATATCACTCTTTTTTGAGTCACAATGTTCTTTATCCCCACTTTTGTTTGCCATGGCAATTGAATAATGTGCCAAAGCTTTGAGAATGTCTGCAGATATCAAAGGGATTAAACAAGGAGGCCTAGAACATAATGTATAATTGTATGCTAACGACATGTTATTTATATATATCCGATCCAGGATGCTTCTCTTTCTTTTATCCCCTTTTAAATCAGCTCCAAAAAATAGTCAGTCAAATAAACAGTCAAATTTCAACAAAAAATATAGATTTTTCATTTATTCATTTTTTGTTCTTATCTATTTCCTTTCTCTGTTTATTTCTTGGTTGGTGGGTGCGGTTGTCTTTTTGCTCTTGTTGGTTCTCCTATGTTTGTTTGTTGATGCTTGTGCATCTTTATTGAATTATCAATAAAAATACTGTACCTTGTTTAAAAAAAAAAAAGAATATTTCTGATGTTTTTTTGTCTTCTGTTCCTCTCTTAGGCGACAGTACTACAATCTCTGTCTTCAGCAAAAAAAGCAGAATTGCTCCTTGAACCAAAGAACTTGTCAAATGAAACCCTTGTGAGAATTGTGTTCACAGAACTTACTGCGTCATCACGTGTGGAAGATCTTGGATCTTTCTTTGACAGATTTGTTAGTGGTGCTGCAGAGGTAAGTATTTTCATCACATTTAGTTATGAATTTTTCCACTAAATAAAAAAAAAGTATCAAATGACTTATTTATTGAAATTTTCATTATTGTCATTTTTTTCTAGCAAAACCTGACAACCATTGACCCAAGAGTGCGTGACACCATTCTAAATCTGACACTAGTTGCACTTGGACCACAACTATCCATACTAGATGCTGAGGGATTCAAGTTATGGTTCCAGGTCCACCTACCCCTGTTCCTCCCAGGCATCATGTCAAGCACATTTGAAATCATTCCACGGAATATCAGCTGTGACTCATATCAAGAGATGTGAGTGGAAACAATTTTTCTATTCCTCCAGAAATGTTTAAAAAGGGAATGGAAACAGAAAATAGAAACATTCTGTTACACATTTTGGTGAATAGAGGAATTTTTCATTGTTTTCACAGTGTCAAGGGTTGCGACAATGTTTTCACTCACCTCTCCGTGAGGCAGACCCAACAGGTTTTTGCGTTCATAATGGACTTTCTGCGGACACATTCCTCATCAGGTAACTTAGATAGAATAATTGCATGACATTGCATTTGCTTGTACTTGTGTGCTGTAAATGTCTATAAATCCACATTGCAATGATTTGTATGCCATGATCAATTTAAAAAGTCAATATCTTGATACTTACAGTAGGTCGCTCCTGCATTGAACCTGTAAATGATGACAGACGTTGGCTCAAAGACAACTTTGGTCAGTTCCGTGTGCATGCTTCCTACATGGACCTTGTGACCTTGAAGAACAATTTTAATGGAGTAAGTGTTGCCTTTTAGTCCTTGTCACTTTCATGATCACACAGGCTCATTACAAATGCACCAAGGGGTGTAAATATATAGTCATGTGGACAGACAGGTAACTTATCAAGTGGACAGTTTTGGTGACTGTCATCCTCCATCATCAGTGCTACATGGAATCTTATGTGTTATCTCCGCTGGCGCAAAGAGGTCATGAAACAATAACATATTATGAGCATTATTGCTTAAAAGTAAAACTTGACTATATGTTCTGAATAATGATGAAGAAGTAGAAATAGGATGAAAAGAGGAGTCTTGCAGGGGGTATAGTTACTGTAGGATCACCATGATTCACTCACTTTTTAAAAAGGAACTGCCAAATTACTCTGCCTTGGACACAAGCACAACACACCACTTTTTCAATCCGTTTACTCTCTGATGGATTCAGGAAATTCCCCATAATTCCATGGTAACAAGAATATGAGTTACCATGATTAGCATGTACTGTATATACCGGTAATACAGATTGTTTATAATTTCACTTCCATTAGAGTCAATAATCAGCAGATTTATTTTATTTTTTGAATTAATACCAAAAAATCCAGACACAAGAGTGGGCTTAGAAATGAACCAACTCAATTCAGTTTTGTAGTCCAAACAAGAGTCTGATGGACAAATTTCACACCAACCTAGACAATGTGAATCTATCAGGCAAATGGGGAAAACCACTGCAGTTAGTTGAACCAGGGACCCTATCTCAAACCTGGCTCACAGCAACGCACGATAGAGCTGTCATTGCTACTTTCAGACCAACACAGTTGTCATTTTGATGGCCAGTGCCCATGTTATGTAAACAGCAAATGTACTTGTGCCCGTCTGTGTGCAGGTCTTAAAATGAGGTGTGTTCAGGTTGTGTATTACTACTTTGACCAGCAGAAAGCGACTGCGCCACTGACCAGCAAAAACCTGGTCTAAGAGAGGCGCTGTGTGCATTTATGCCCAAGGAGCCAGTGTTAATGTTGGCAGTAATTTTAGAGGTAGTCTCAATTTATGCTTGTTAGTTTTAGTCACATGTTATTTATTTTCATTCTTCATAGTTTTAGTCTAGTTTCAGTTGACAACAGCTCCTTACATTTTGGTAAACTTTTTGTAAACAGTTTCTTTTTCTTCTGATCCAATTGGGCTAAAACAGGTATCAGAAATAGGTATAAAGGTGATGGGTTGTATCTAGAGATGTCCGATATTATCGGCCTACCGATATTATCGGCCGATATTGGCATTAAAATATAATATCGGAAATTATCGGTATCGGTTTTTAATTTTTTAATGACACAACTTTTACACAGCATGCACATATTATACATCAAACTCTTCAGCTACTTCTCCTCTCACTCAAAATGTCAAAATATGAGAGATGTGGTGTGTAGTTTTTGAGATATCTTTGTTTGTTTGTAATATGTGTAATGTTAGTTGCCTAAAATGATTTAGTTTTTCTTTTCTTTTTTTTTTTCTGAGGGGGGGGAACCCCGCATATATCGGTATCGATTGATATCGGTATCGGAAATTAAGAGTTGGACAATATCGGTATATCGGATATCGGTAAAAAAGCCAATATCGAACATCCCTAGTTGTATCAAGTGATGAAATTTCATTTCATTTTAATTTTTTTCCTACAACCACAAACGATCATCATCATTTGTAAAGCTCCAAATCTCTCTAAGATTTTGAGACCATAAATACCTAATTTCAGACAACTAGACAACTACTTGTTTGTTTTCAGGTTCACTGTAAACTTTGACTTATAAACCTCACATTTAAAAAGCAGAAAACTATTACTTTGTCATAGTTTTCATTAACAAAATGAACACTGGTTTTGTCACTGGACATTACTTGCCTTTGTTCCTTCTTCAAGACAAAAAAATATTTTACACAGTGACTGCAAATACTACAAAGTTCAAGTCAGGTGATTAGCTTACTTTGTGACAATAGGTGAGAGTTCCACTGTTGCGTTTGCTTACTGAAATGCTGTTTGTTACTTTTAGGTGGAGGTTGCAGATCTTCTTACTATCAGTCAGCTGGCCCACCTTGCAGCAACTCCCTCACAGCTACAGGACATGGAAGACGTGACAGAAATTATGACAGCCATTGACCCTGTTGACTTCGGGACTTTCTTTGACACAGTCTCACCGGCCATTGAGGTAAACATTGGGATAGCTGACGTTTTCTTTTTTTGCTTAATAATACTCAAATTGCTTCATTTTCATTTTTGCTTCACTCAAACACAAGCCAACAGATTTGAAACATGCTTTATCAAATAGTAACTTTATAACCCAACTGAAATTAAAATGCATGGCTTTTGCAACATCATTAACACTGAAATGCCAGTTTATTGAGCAGACTTAGCTAAAACCAATGTGGTCTGCCCTGCAATAAATCCTAGCTTCATTAACTTCCGCGTCAGCCAACAGAAAAATGGCATCCCTCGGGCACTCTACACTGAGAGGCGTTACAAATATTTTGTCCAGCTATTTACATCAGTTACATTAAACTATTTTTGTAGCAGTTACATGAGACAGCTAAATATAAACAAATTTTAGTTCTTTAGGTATCTCCTTGTGGCTTGTTGAACAAGCTAGCATAAAGAAAAAGGTGTCATTTTGTGTCCACCTCCTGAAACTGTTTGATTGTAGCAATAACATGAGTAAGAAATTACCTGAAAACAACAGCAAATATTATATTTTTAGACAGGCAAACATCCTGACTTCCATCATGGCTTGGTGAACATGCTAGCAAACACTTGCTAACATAATTTTTCAGGCTAACTTAAGATAGCAAGTCAACTAATCAGCTACTGTAGCAAGCTTTGAAGTCAGTATTCCTGCAAATGTCAAGGTTGATCATTTCAAGTGCAGAATGGGGTGGCCCTGTTTCTTCAGTACCACAGCTAACATTTCATTGTTTTCAGCTTTTAACTTAGTGAGCCTGCTAAACTCTCAAGCAGGCACAATGGCCCACCTTCTCAGAGGCTCAAAGCTAGTGCATGTCTTGATATTTCCATAGATGTTTTTTTAGCCCGTCTTAAATTGGATTTTAAAAGCAACAAGGGAACAAAAATATTTGGCTTTCTCAAATACAAGTAGACAAAGGAATCATAAATGGTAACATGATCAACAACATACCATTTTTTCCATCCTGTAAACTTCTTTTATGCAAAATTCTCCCAGGAACACCCAGTCAACTACACAGAGGAGGTGAAATCTGCCTTCCTCCAGGCAGTAATTGACAGAGGGAATCTGTCCTCTTCAGCCATCAATGACACAGAGTTCCTGCAGTGGCTCAGGATTCGACTGAGCCCTCTGGTGGTTAATCTCTCTCCCAGCCTGGTGACACCTCTATTTGACATCGGGAATAACAGGAGTTGTAACAGCAGCCAAGAGTTGTAAGAATTTCTTTGGTCTGGGTCATAATCATTGGGATTATGTATATTTTTTAATTGCTTCAGACTAATTTTAATCTGAATTTAGGATTAAATTGCTGGACACACAACACTTGACACTCAGCAATGACACCCAAAAGGAAATTGGCAGAAGCATCCTCCTCTTCCTCCGAGGTTTGTGCAACAGATACACATCTATAAATAACGAAAAATGTTAATATTGTTGTTAAATAGCCTGTACCTATTTCAGTATGTTTTTTTCCCCTCAAATTTATAATTTTGTATCAGGGTACACAGTGATTTCATTTGTGTTTAACACAGGTCCAACGCCCCTCAAGTGTTACAGTGGTGGAAGCTTCTACAACTATTTGAGAAACACTTTTCTCAGCTTTGATTTTCCAGATTTGTCGATGTTCACATCTCTCCTGCCACAGACACGCGAGTCAGAGGTATACTTAAACAAAACAATACTTTTTTTTTGCCTCCTTTTTAAATCCCAAAACAGAGGGTAAAGTAAGAGTTACCACCTGGTGACAGCCATAATGCAAATGCCCACAGATGTTGTGCTGTTAACTTTTTCAACCACTTATTTCTTTTCTTTCAGCTCCTTAGTACCATCAGCACCTCAGAGCTGAATCAGTTCCTCAGTCAACCCAGTGTGATTGATAAAGACTCTGACATCTGTGTCATCTTCAACAACTACAACAACACTCCTGCCTTCCTTGAAACTGTATGTCCTTCTTCTAAATTGTGCCATATAACTAACATTATTACTGATAAGACATGTCACTTTTACATGCTGATATAAGTTGCATCTAAGTGGTGATTTTGTCACCATATACACCAGTTCTATGTAATACACCATTTGATCATCAATTTGAAATGAAAGATTTAACACTGGCCTCTCATTAAATGTAAATAAATACATGTGTATGCCATTAGGAGGATGTGCTAGACGATGTGAAGAAGGACATCCTCCCCTGTGTTTGGCCTTTGGCGCTGAGCAGCAACAGAGGAGCTGAGGTTAACGCCTGGTTTGACCAGCGGTTGACAAACTATCTTAGATTCCTCAGCAAGAGCCTCATCAGCTCCAATGAAGTGCAGAATGCTTCATGTCTTGCCTTCCAGAAATTGTAAGTCTCCCTTTTTTTTCTTTTTTTTTTTTACAGTGTCACAAAGTTTAGTGACAGTAGGGCTATCATTAAATTTTGTGTTGTTTTTCCTCCTGTAGCGTCTCTGTGTTGGGAAATAACTTCACATACAACACCTCTGAATTTGGACAACAGGATGTATACACCACCATCAGTACATACTTGATGACTGGTAAGAAGCATTTTTGAGCAAATGTATGATGTACAATGGGTGTGGCTCGAAAGGACCTTCATAGAGTGTGCCAGGGCTGATGTCAAAACCCGGAAGTTTAGCATCGCGTTGGTTCCCGGAAGAGAGTGAATGTGATTTTTGCATTGCGTTTTGGATTATGTCAGAAAATAAGCTCTGTGGCTAACACAAGTTTATGATACTTACAGGTTTTGTTCAGTGAGATAATCTTCACATTTGAACACCTTTCATACCGCATTTGAAGCTTAAATGTGATCGCCAGAAGTAAAAAGCTAACGTTAGGCTTTAACGGACGACATGACTACTCCACGGTCGCATGACTCTTGACGTCACCGCCGCTAAGCTTTCAATTGATTTCGGCCGCTTTATTTTAAAAACATTGTATAATGGGGAAATCGGACTGTTTAAGCTAAATAAGAAGCTGTAATGGCGGATTGCCAGCACTCTCGCCTGTTCGGGGGTGATGACGATTAATGTCCCCGACAGGGTTTGTAGTCGTATTGAGCAACTTGTTAGCAACCGCCTTTTTTACGACACGTAAAAGCTTCAAAATTCACAAGTAGGGTATTTACTGACGTGTTTTATGTCGTAGAACAAAACCTGAAACTCGCTTAAGCTTTTGTTAACCACAGACCTTATTTGAGGCATTTTACCAAAATCCCATTCAAGAAACGTGTTGACTTTCAGACGAGAGAACCGGAAGTGCTAAAAGTGCTAACAGAGTTCCGGGTTTACTGGCACACTCTATTGTACTGCCCATGCTTAGTCTAACTTTAACTCTAGGTTGAATGAACACAGCTGAAACTATAAATATTTCTTTAGAGCAAGAGCTTGCTAAAGGTTTTCTGGGAAAGAGTTTTTGATTTTGTTTTTAAAGGTCTGTTGTGTAAGCTTTAGGAGAATATATTGGCAGAAATGGAATACAATATGTAACGCTGGTCCTTCAGCTCCGAAACAGCAACGACTGTCTTTTGGTTCTAATAACGGAGATAACATTAAATCTGTCAGTCCGAAAGAAGCCAGGAAGCTTGTGGCTCGCTATGTGGAGAAGAAATGCTGCTGTTGTGTTATGGTGGAGTCTAAAAAAGTGTGGAGGAGGACTCGGTGACAGACAGGTCAGACTCAGGACTTGCATTATGCCTGGTTTACACTACACGACTTCTCTGCCCGTTCTGAAAGTCACAATGTCACATTACACGATTGTGGAGTCATAAAATCGTGCCGTGACTTGGCAGACAGACATGACACACTACACGATGGTACTCACCAATTATCCCTGGTCGTCTTTCACGGTGTGTGTGATGTCATCAGGTTATTCAAGTCCTATTTTTATTACTTTTACTATTATTTGAGTCACTTTGTCTGTTCATGTGCCAGCCGACATGTTGTCACCTAGCAGATGGCAGGAGCTACGTACATTTGAAGTACTGTACGCAAACATTCAAGCTACTGTATCCTCCACAACCAAGTTCCTACAAATGTTTCACAATAAAAGCCTATTTAGAAAATGGAGGGATTCTCTCAGCCAAGGTTATAAATAGCTTTTAATTTTGAAACAAATTCAGGAAGTGTTGAGTTTGAAATGACGGCACGATATCTTCATCTTCTAACCGCTTATCCTCTTGAGGGTCGTGGGGGCGCTGGAGCCTATCCCAGCTGACATCAGGCGAGAGGCAGGGTACACCCTGGACAGGTCGCCAGACTATCGCAGGGCTGACACATAGAGACAAACAACCATTCACGCTCACATTCACACCTATGGACAATTTAGAGTTATCAATTAACCTGCATGTCTTTGGACTGTGGGAGGAAGCCGGAGTGCCCGGAGGGAACCCACGCTGACACGGGGAGAACATGCAAACTCCACACAGAAGGGCTCCCAGCAACCTTCTTGCTGTGACGTGACCACCGTGCCGCCCGGTGCGATATCTTAACTTTATAAAGACAACGGGAGCAGATAAAAAGTAAAAAATTAAGGATACAGAGGGATTAATAAATAACGGACCTTCTATAATGAAGTTTGTTTCAAAAGTAATGGCCTAATATGATTGTTAGCCTGTATTACAACTATTAACAAATTAACTGTTAAATACTTTACATTCATTTTTGATAATGTTCTGTTTTTTTCCTGTTTCATAGGCTCTGAAGCCAGATGCTACAATGCCAGTGATGCAGAACTAAACTCTACCGCCTGGTTTGCCAATTACATCGGCAGCTTTGTGTCATTTGTCACTGTGGATGATCTCACCACCTTCACTTCCACCAGTCAAGTATGTCCTGATATTAATTTCTATATAATTTCTTTAAAGTGCTTTAAATACACAAAATATAGACGTTCATTTAATTTTACTAGACTTCACAATCGTAACCTAATTTTGTTTAAATCTAGTGTCATTTTGTTATGCATTAATTTTAGTTAAGGCTGAGAAAACCAAAGGCATTTTTTTAAAGATTATTTACTGACCAATATGGTGACATTTTTGAAGGCTGAAGTGTTCTTAGTGGACGAAGCCAACCTGGAGCTCTTTAACAACACAGCAATCCCAGAAAATGTAACAGACCTCTACATCTCAAAGCTTTATGAATTCAACCCAACCTTCAAACCTCTGAAGTGAGTATCCACTAATCTGCCAAAATATGTAACTGTGGCATATGTGTCTATTATGTATATTAATAAGTGGGTAGGTGCTTGTCATTTCATAGATTAAAATTTTTTGTACTCCTTTTTTGTCTAGGCTTCCAGGCTTTTTCTTGTGCTCTGATGAGGTCCCAAGTTCAGCGTATTCTTCTGTGAATGAAGAAGAGACAATACTCGTGTTAAATGAGCTGGATGACTTCTGCAATGGAACACAGGATCCTGAGGTACCAGCTCAATTTATGTCTACAGAGAAATAGAGTTTAACTTTTTAAATTGTCTTTTAAACACTAAAACAAACAAAAAATGCACCTATTCTATAGTTTAGCATTTTATATACCACAGCATTTACAGTTTAAGCTAGTCTGAAAACATAAAAGAAAGAAGAGGAAGATACACAAACTATGATACAACTAAATGACCAAATAACTGAACAGCAAACACCAGATTATTATTGACTACATGACTGTTTGAACTTGAGTTTAAAAAGGTCCCAGTAATGATACATTTTGCATGCAGCAGGTAAGGAGTTCCACATATTGATCCCATACACAGAGAAAGATGTCTGTCCAAGGGAGGATTTATTAAAGTTACCAAAGATGCACCCTGAGTTATTGAGCCAGAAACCTTGAAATGAACCACCATTCAGCACCTTAGAAGCCTCATTTCTTAAAGGAATAGGCCACTTTAGAATGCAAATACAGACAGTACTTACTGACCCTCATGCCGACAAGAAGTTCAGTGTAGTTTTTTAATCCACAAAACTCATTTGGGGTGTCGGAGGATATCAGCCAGCCGGAATAACAGCTACACTTGAAGTGCATGGAACCCACATTTTGAAAATTTAATAAAACTCAGCTAAAGCATTTCAAAAACGTCAGAACGGCTGTCACTCAAGCAGCCCTGCTTTCATATATGTGTAACTTTGGGACTTAATAAAATGTAAACGGGTGAGTTAAGAGTTAATGTTGAAATTAGCTATAGAGCTCAAAACCATTTTTGTAACAGGCTGTAAACATGTTTATTTCTGCTGTAAAGTTGGGCATTTTAACATGGGGGTCTATGGGAATAGACTCTGTTTTTGAGCCAGCCTCGAGTGACTGTTCAATGAACTATAGTTTATAGCACCTCCACATGGGCTTCATTTTTCAACCTCAAAGATTTCTGCTTGATACAAACAAAGACACTATTTGTCCAGCACCTGCTCTCAACAGTTTTCGGATGTGCTTAACTACTATGTATTGTTCAGCATAGAGTAGTAAAGGGTCTCTCACGAGCCTAAATGTTTCTAAGCTTGCTTTTGTACTCTTGTTCACCATTTTATCTTTGTTTCCAAAAGTTTACTCTTACCCTAAGACTGATAATGCTTTGCAAATATTGTGCATGATTCATTTGATTTTTTTCTTTGACATGTCATTAAAACTATATAATGGTTTTATGTAGTCAGTTGACTTTGTCATAACTAGGTGTATTTTACTCTGTAGGTATCTGCTGCTCTGGCATCTAACATCCAGACCTTCACGCCAGATACGTTTAAGAACCTGGGCAGCGCCAGCTCAGGCCTAACCAGCAGCCAGATCACTTCTGTTTCTCCATCAGTGCTGATTTCCTCTTTGCCCAGCCTAAGCTCAGTCAGCACCTGGAACCAGGAGCAGGCCACCACAATCATCCGGACCATAACTGCCTCAGGCTTCCTGGTAAAGGCCTTACTGTCCTTTTTAACACGATTGATATTCATGATATTTAAATGGTTCAAAGCATGTTCCTAACAGTGTTCTGTATTTAGATCGGTATACTTTTAATAAATATGAAATGACCCAGGAGTACGTTGCATATGACAAATACAAATGTATTAAACAGATCAACAGTGGATCCTCCCTGGAATCCCTTGGCGCACTTCTTGCTGGAGTTCCATCAGAGTCAATACAAGAAATCTCAGCCTCTGAGCTAGCCACCATCTCCCAAAGCAGCACGTTTGTTTCCAACATGCTGGCAGCCCCAACAGTCATCCAGCAGACCTACGTCCAAAAGGTACAAGTTTCAGTAACTTTTTACTCTACCACAACAATGCAGCCATTGCTGATCTATGATTAATATAAAAACATTTTATGGTATTATTATTATACAGAGTAAAAAATGTAACCCATTTGCCAGAAAAACAAAAATGTTGGCATTGTACATT
Source organism: Epinephelus awoara (assembly GCA_035609425.1). Taxonomy (NCBI): domain Eukaryota; kingdom Metazoa; phylum Chordata; class Actinopteri; order Perciformes; family Serranidae; genus Epinephelus; species Epinephelus awoara. Next base: position 31,286,081 of record CM069309.1, read on the forward strand.
TCTGCAAACCATGGATACATTACATTTGCATGTTATTAAGTAGCAGATATGTGAAAACTTTACAACAATGCTGTGGTTAATGTGTGTTTAGGTTAGGAAACAAAAGCCACTTGGTTATGGTTAGGAAAATATCATGTTTTGGCTTAAAATAACCAGTACTGACGGCACAATCACCACTGGAAAACCGGCAATGTCTCAGTTAAAAACAAACACTTTTTGTGGCACTATTCCCTGTGGAAATACAGTGCCAGGCTACTCAAAAAGCACCCATGTGTGGTGCCTCAAAAGCAGCTGTAAAAACAATGGCCGTACTCTAAAAAAAACATCCACAAGGTGCCTAAAAAGAAGCTGGAAACTAGGCAATGACTCACTTAAACAACCAGTTTTGTTTGTTGGTCTTGAACAGTGGTCAGCAGCTTATCAGGCATCTAAACTAGGTGTCATGCCATCCACCATTGCCTCCACTTCGTGATGACAAACTCAAACATTTACTAGATCACTAGAAACATTAACATGATAAGCATGTTTTTGTGGATCGCAGAAACGTTCAATGCCAATGTTTTCTTCTAGTGACTGGGCTGATTCTGGTGCCTGAGATAGTGATGATGTTACAAAAATCTGACAGGCTTTATTCCTTTAATTTCAGCAGTTAAATGCATTAATACAGCCATAACTGTCCATTGACTATCAACAAAACTGTGTTTTCAGCGTATTAATGACTTGCAGTATATTGTTAGACTTTCAAAAGGCGCGATAATAACACGCACAATAACAATAATAGCACAAAATGCAATGTGTTATATACCAGGTTGATATACATGTCTGTAAATGCAGAAAGTAACGGTTAGGCACCCAAAACTCATTTCACGTTATGTATGTATTTACTTACAGAACTTTTGAGAGGGTTTCTGATTTTAGTTTTACTTTATTTAATTTTCTGGCAGGTCATTTCTGTGGACACAAATCCGGTAAGCGTGGTGCAGAATGTTCCTGATTCCTTGGCAACTGAGATCCCACCTTCCCTGCTCTTGTTCTCTGAGGAGACTGCAGATATCAGTGTGATTAACAAAAAGGAATGGACAGGATCTCAGGTCAGTATGTGGCCATACACACAGTACTGTTATTTGAAGACATATTTCCAAAGTCTTATGCTGAAATATTCAGACTCAAGTTACAGCTATTCCATTAGAGTGCCAGAAATTACATTTAGCACACAGTGGGACTCCTCACTGAAACCAAGGCAAGTGAAATGTTTTTTTTAGGACTGTAAGGTGATTATCATCTTTAAGATACTACTGTTGAGAACTCACAGTTCAAACTATCAAAGTGGATACAAGAATTGCTAAATCATTATTACAAATATTTATTAATTATGTTAAATAATATTACTCAATTTACATTGAATCACCTGGTGAGACACCATTACAGAAAAGGAAAAAATGATAGCGAAGTAATTATTCTTAGAAAAAATACTAAACTATCAATTTTGAACTCTGATTAATAATTAGAATAATAACTATTACCAAACTTACTGGAAGGTATTTGGAGGTTCTAACATAGGAGGGGATTCATTCACTTTTGTACAATATTAAACAGACAGCAAATATCACCAAATTACAATTATATTAGTATATGTGTGATCTATGTTGTATAAAGGTGCCAGGTTAATAATGAGGGATATTTAGTTACAAGTCACCATTTGTGTGAAACATTAGCTAACTAACATCAACTTAGCTCTGGAATAGCCAACTACCCAGTAACCTGACTGACAAGAACAACAATAACTAACTGAATAGCATTAAATCACAAATGACAAAAAGTTAAACAGTCTTGCTTAGCCTGTAGAATTGTACTAATGCTTTGTGCAGTTGTTACGTTACCAGTCCATGAATAGAGGGAAGAGTTGCCTTGGTGGGCTGCTTGTTATGTGGCGGCCATCTCTTGACAATGAGCAAAGCTGAAAAGATTGTGGTATGCAATCTTGTAAGTAATGTATTCCTAGCTCAGAGGAAATTGGTCTCTTTTGTCTGATAAACAATAGAGCTTCGGCTGCCATTTTCAGAGGGCTGGACTTGCAGGAAAAGCCTTCACATGTCCAGTTTAAAGTTCTGCAAATCAACAAATCATATGTGGAGTCCAGTTACCTTAACACTTATTAGCAATCCAGAGTGAAATCTGTAAGTCTGATCTAGGTTCAATATGAGGTCAACTGTATAGTTCAAAAACACACAGCCAAAACCCAAAAGAACTGTCCTGAAGTCCTCTGTTTCTATCCAAGGCTAGAAGTCTGCTTTGTTTACAATGTCAAATAAAAGCATAAAGACTTAGAGACACAAGAAAAATCAACACCTACACCCAATCATACCATAATGTATGATAGTATGTACCACATTTACAGTGTACAGTTGCAATTAAGTGAAACATAATTTATGCTTCAGCTGACTTTGCTGTGTCTGTTCCTCTAGGCCGCCATGTTTTTTGGAACACTGGCTGAAACAAACTTTGACATCGAAGAGTACGTGAACAAGTTCCAAAACTATTGTGATTTCCCCAAGGAAGAATTTTATGGCCTATTGACTTTTTTGTGACTTTTCATTGCTCCCCACAGACTTAGCCCATCTGTGCTTCAAGGCTTCACGTGCACATCAGTCAAGAGAATGACAAAAACCAGGATCCAGAAGCTGATCCGTTCGTGTAGGCCGAGGAGAGGCAGAGCCAAGGTGCAACTGCAGGAATCACAGGTAAATTTGAATGAAATCTGCCTGAAACCAATTCATTATATTACTATGGCCCTGTCGCTGAAGTTGAAAATTAAGATAAATGGGATGTATAATACCAGAGTCATAAATTAAGCATGTTGTGTTAAGGACCGCTAACTTGTATAACAGTTAGTATTGTTCTGTGTCTTCAAATCATTGTCTACAGCTGACGTGCATGTACAACCTGCTCAATGGTAACACATCCCAGACCTTCACAGATTACCCCTCAGACATGCTTCTCTACCTAGAGTGAGTCTGTCTCTAAGCATTTTATTGTATTGACTTCATAATGTGCCCACTGTTTAAAAAGAATACATTTGCTTATTGATTTTCCCATTAATATGTCTGTTTATTACAGCACGAAAGATGTGAAGAGTGCCAATTGCAGGTCATACTTTTCCGCAGTGGGCGCTGCAGACTTCTCTGTGGCCTCCAGCATTTTGAACAAGAATTCACTGCTACTCAATGAAGCCAGGACCTGCTTGGTGAGTGCCCTTAAACTTTAGATTAGTTGTAAGTGTGCCAATCTGGAAATCCATCGGTAAAAAAAATAAAATAAAATAAAAAAATTCTTCCTTTACCCTGGAGGCACTGCCTGTACTTTTTTGACTAACGGAAGTGCAGGGGCCTCGGGGATCACTAACCCCCTTCACTTCCGGCAGTGCCCCCAGTGCTACTCCCCTACCTGCAACCTTTGGCTTTTAAAGCGCAGCATCATTCAACCTCAAAGTAAACTCCCCCCCCCCTCGATTCCAGAATCTATCTTGAGAGATTATAAGTGTGCTGACGGTAATAGGGTAGGCTGCACCTTGTTATACATTTTTGTAAGAATTGTTACATATAATTTTACCAAAGAAATTATCAAATGTAGGTTAAATCACCATTTTTGCATATACCAAAAATATGTATATGTCTATAACATTTTTTTATTGCATATATATAAAAAGGTTACAGGTAATTATTGTAAGCAGTATAGAAGGGAATAAATAACTAAATAAATAAATAGCTTGAAAAGGAATTGCCATGTTTCATATGAAGTGATACCATTGCATATTACTAGTTAAACCATTTTTAATTAAATGTTGTGTATTTTACTGTCTAGGGTATAAGTGGTGTCAGTCTGAGCAGTGATAACGTGGAGGTGCTGGGAAAAATGGCCTGCACCCTGGACAGTTCTTACATCCAGAACTCTGATCCTCTCATTCTTGAAAAACTTAAAGCCTGCAAGGACTTCTCTGCCAGCCAGGTGGATGCCATGGAGACGCTGCTGCTGTCCGGGAAAACACGATATGGGTACAAGAATTTGATAAATCAATAGTATATTAGATATATATAATAGTTCAGATTACAATTTAAAGGATAAGGCTGTTGAATGTGATATCTCAAGAACGCCTTGAGAGAATTTCTTTAAATTTGGCACCAATGTCCACTTGGATACAACAATGTAGTAATTAGATTTTGGTGGTCATAGACCAAACGTCAAGGTCACTGTGACCTCATCTGTCTCATAGTTGTGAACGTGATATCTCAAGAATACCTTGAGGGAATTTCTCAACTTTGGCACTAACATTCACTAGAACTCAGCACTGTTCTGATTAGCGTTTAGTGGTAAAAAGTAAAGGTCACTGTGACCTTGTGTCCATCTCATTCTCTTTAATGCGATAAGAGGGCCATGAGGGAGTTTTCGCAAATTTGGCACAAATGTCCACTTAGACTCATGAATGACCTGATTGGAATTGGGTAGTCAAAGGTCAAAGTGGTGATCCAGATACTGGATTAGTGACTCTAAGCTTGGGTGCCCACCTTGAAACTGTGCTGATTGTTAAGATCTTATATGCTGCCAGGGAGGATGTGTGAAGCATTATTGTTTTCACAAACATGGATGTAAACTGTAAGAACAACTTGACTGGTGCGGGGAGGCAAACAACTGTGAGGCAGTAATTCTAGTGATATACAAGAACCCTGATGCCCATGCACCAAATTTTGCCTTCTGCACCACTAAGTGGATATTAAGGTACAGTGGTAACACAGTCTTTGTGAATATATCAACATCTGTTTTGCAGTAACGTCACCACCTGGAACAGGCGAACACTGGGAAACCTTAAGACCCTACCTCTGTATTTCACAAGAAAATTCTGGGGCCAGTTCAAAACTGTATGTTTGTCACTTTAACCTGTTTCTTGATACCAATTTGTCCAATACTATAAGAAAAAATATATTTTAAAGTAATTTGCAAAAGACAATTTATTAAAAAAACTATTTCTGAAATCCTTTTTTGCAGTCAACAAAGAAAAGGTTCTTCAAGACCTATATGCCCAAACTGAGGAAAAGAAAGACAAAGAAGACAAAGCTCAAGGCGTTGTTTACAGAGGCCAGTGCTGTGAGGGTCAGACGAGGAGCAGGTACAGTTGACAGAATCAGAATGCCACATTTTATCATTTTTGTCATAGAAGTTGTTGACAGCACAATATTTTACAAAACCTGTGAGCTTCTGTATGTGTTTTTGTTAATCTAATCTAATGACATAAAGCAAAGAGGCACACTCATGTGTCTAACTTGACTTGCTTTATTTCTGTCATTGGTAAATCATTCTCAAGGTTGCACGGAAGGTAACATAACCCAGGTGACAGTCAGCGACAATGCCTTCCCCTTTGGCTATGATCAGACTCAATTTGACCTCTGCCTGGACATTCCTGTCCTGAAGGACAACCTGAACTCTATCTGTGAGAAAGTGGATGACAATGACCTTCAGTTAATCATTCTCAAGAAACTCAACCAGGTAATTTGTGTGTATTGAATGTGAAATTGTCTTAAATTTTATTGCAGGGTTTGAAGAAGATCCTAGAAGTACATGAAGTGCTTGAATTTTGGGGGGAATAAAGCAAATACTGGAATACATTGAAAATAGCCATATTTTAAGATAGTGCTTAAAAAGTCCTTGAAATTCAAATGAACCACGCAGAGCTTTCTGTTATGTATATTATATAAAGTTTATATATATCTGTCAAACAACAAACCATAAAGCCTCTGTAGACAGTCCGACTGGAGTCCTGCAAAGATCAATAGATGAGAAGACCAGCGGCTGGTGACTGTTCACTCTGGTGCGGTTCAGCAACTAACAAGCAGGACTAGCTGCTAACAGCCAATGCTGCAACTACCTAACAAAATCCATAAATTCATTCATCACATCCACAGTCAGACACACATGGCAGCTTATTTACTGTCAAATCACAGTTCAAAACTTGTGTTAGAAAAAAAAAAAACATTTGCCCATCCCACCTTATCATATAAGACACAATGAGGGGTGGAGTAACTGGAACCCTTGAGATATTATACACCTTTATGTGATGAGCCACGCCCTCCGCAATATTCATTGCCTTATAGAAGCTCTGACAAGGTATAAGGTAGCTACGTGGCTAGCTAATGTGGCTAACCATTATGATAAGCTCATTGTAACGGAGTGTAAAGGGTTGGCATATTGTTTATCTACTTTCTAACGTTGCATTTCACCAACAAGATAACACTGTAGCATGAGGTCATTAGTCAGCAGACTCAAACTAACACTACACTGGCATTTGCTGAACTGCGGAAGATTCTCCATTGCTTACATTTTTTATTGTCTATTATTTGTTATTGACAAACAACTAGCTGGCTAGCTATCTCGCTAACATAACAATAACAACATTGACATGTGATAACTGATTAGCATGGGTGACAGCAGTTGTCAGGATCAGGGTTTACGTTATATTAGTTATAGTGAAAAGGGAAAATGATTTGCTCATTGTTTATCCATTTTCCAGTAATTATTTAACGAACTAGTTGGCAACTTACTGTATTAACACCATGTCCAAAACACCCTAAGCATTGTTTTCTGCAGTATATGTTTAAGGAACAGCGGAAGTTTTGTCATGTGTCACTGTCAAAAGTGGTTCTGATTCACATTGATAGGAAAGTGTAGCAGGATTTTTACATGAATTAATCTCTATTTAAACACAATGCCCCTTGTTACTCAACATTCTCTATTTTCCCAGGCATACCCATCAGGTGTTCCTGAAGAGAAAGTTCAGGTGGTCGGTTCAGTGTCTCGTGTGGCATCACCTGATGACATCTCCAAGTGGACCATCACTAAAGTTGATACGCTGGCAGCACTCATGAATCCCGACGATGGATCTTGGGAGGCAGCAAAGGTACAATATGAAGGGATTATCAAAACTACAAATTGTGGAAAGTTTGACTCTTGAAACAGTCTTTTACACAATATTATGAAATACACTCACATCTGGATACATTTGTTCACTTATGATGTTTCCCTTGTTGTTGTTTAGAGCAAAGCAATCACCACCAAGTATCTGGGTACTCCTGGGAACTCCCTGGGCAGCACCGAGCTGAACAGTATTGATTCCAACCTGTGCTCATTAGACACCAGCACACTGAACAACATCACCGCAGACAGCATCAGGTGGGTACTAACAGGTAGTTTAAAGATGCCTAAACATGGCCACTGTAAGTAATACAAGATACAAACCTAACACTGTGTGTTACTTTTTCCTTGCATCTCGCCAGAAATGCCAAACCTCTGAATCTGGCATCATGTTCATTGGAACAGAAGAAAATCCTGTATGAGATCAGTAAAACTGCCTTCAGCTCAGAGTCTGCCGATTCCACTACCTATTACAACTTAATTAAGTCATATCTAGGTAAGAATACATGTAACCTGTCTTTACAGCTGTTTCTCTCTCTCTGAGAACTCCTCTCTAATTTCCTGTTTTCCTTTTTTCACCGATAGGTGGGGCACCTTTGGAAGATGTAATACAACTGTCAACACAGGGCATCAGCATGGACATAGCTGTTTTCAGTAGTCTGGATTCTAATGTGATCTCTGTAAGTATACTAGAGTTGACAACAGAAAGAGTTTTAGCCACTTAGCTTAGGTGATGCTTAAGCATAACTTACGTTAACATTGTAATGGATATGTGAAAGTCTAAGAATAAGAAAAAAACATCAAAGGTCCAGTGTGTAGGATTTAGAGGGATATATTGGCAAACATGGAATAGTATTTAATAGGTATGTTTTCTTTATTGTATTATTGCCTAAAAAAGGGTTGTGTTTTCGTTACCTTAGAATGAGCTGTTTATATCTACACAGAGAGTGAGTCCTTGTCTATGGAGATCACCATGTTGGCCCATGCCATGTTTCTACAATGGCCTAGAATGGACAAACCAATCAGTGGCTGTAGATACAAAGATATGTAATTGCGTCAGCCACCATGGTGAGCAGCCCCCCTGTGATGGGAATGTTTGAAAACACCATTTTTTTAAACATAAAACAGCTTTATTTTTTACTACTTTAAAATAACCGGATCGGTTTGTTTTGGAGACGAAGAGACAGATGGATAATTCAGCACCTGGTAAAAACCTCCCAAACGTCTGGATATTACGTTATCAGAGAAAACGTAAACCTGAGTTATTTAGTGTTTTTACTGATTTAATCACTGGGTCTGTTTGTTGTGGAGAGGAAGAGACCTGCAAAAATTTGACTCATGGTAAAAATCCTTCTGAACATCTGCATCAGAAATAAATTGAGCACACATTAAGTTATCAGAGAAAATAGTCAAGCACACATTTGTAGGTGCTGGGCAAGCGGCTCATCTGCGACATGCCAAACAGTGTAGGAGAAACACTGACTTGTAAAGTAAAACTGCTTTATTCAGTGTTTTTACTAGTTGTCATCACTTGGTTCCTTTGTTTTGGAGAGTAGGAGACCTCTGCTGATAATTCAGCTCCCAGTAAAAATCTCCTGAACAATGAATACTGAAGGGAGTCTAACCAGGAGAAGTTATAGCTGGTTGAAATCTGGAATCCTTCCTAGGAGATGTCACTAAATCCCCCTAAAACTTACACACTGGACCTTCAAAGGGTTATAAGAGCTTTCCATCAAAGAGTTTAAGGCATAGTCTGACATCTAAGGAATTATGATGGGAGTTAGATGAGAAGATCAATACCAATTTCAATATACCTTCAACAACCTATACCTTTAACATGCTACAAAGACCCCTTTTTGCCAAGTGATAATGCTGTTGGTAATGCAGGGATTGTAATTCAGAACTAGAAACCAATCTGAGACATTCACAAATTTTAAAGGTATACTATGCAGGACTGTCAGATACTGCTACACAATATGTACTAGCAGAGAACAAAAGAGAGTATTTTTCTCTTAGCCCCAATATCATCCTCCTCGTAAACATCACATTTTGTGTTTCCTTCATTCTACTTAACTCAGAACTGTTGTCCTTGTTCTTGGACACTTTCTTGTGCCATCTAGTGGTAGTAAGAGCACAATACACTAATCTATGTCTATGTAACCTATGGCAGCCATCTCTGCCAAGTCAGTCTGCAGCCGATCCCAACACAAAAGTGGACAAGGTCGAAATTCTCATCACATTTTACGGTTGAAACTTGTTTATTTATGATTAATGATGTTTGTAGTTTGATATGGCAACAAATTTGACCAATTTTTTGCAACATTGACAAGCTAAGACACTGTTAATTAGGAAGTACTCGTTTGAAGACACTGGGACTTCATTGTTGTCTTGTTTGAGGCCACTGAGACTTAATAATTGTTGACAATGTTTAGTTTTTTTTATACTTACTGGGTCCAACTGATCCCAGATAGCAAGGACGAATTATAAATGCATACTAAACAAAAGTTCAGGTCTCAGGAGGATATGCCAACCTTAAGAGAAGGCCAACAAACTGTCAGGCCAACTTTCACTAAATGTATGATACTTTTATTGTTGTTATTGTGTTAAAACCTCAGACCAATTTTCTACCCTGTTTCATTTGAAATGAGCAGAGTTTGAACGTGACACATGTGAGAGGCCTCGTTGGTAGCCATCTACAAGATCTGAAGTTGTTTGAGAACGATACCGCCGTTGAGATGTGGAGAAACATGCAGACCCAGGCAGACCTAGACACATTAGCTGTCGGCCTGACCACCACCAGAGCCAACCCGACCACTGCATCACCCAGTTCCACTGCACCACCCAGCAGCACCAAAGCTCCTACAACAGCTGGAGGCAGCACAATGGCTTCAACACAAGGTACAATTACATACTTTCCGTGTACTTTAAGTGACAGTAGGGTTTATACTCACACAAGCAGTCATCATTTCTACTGATAGTGAGCTACTTGCGTTATTTGGACTAAGATCATCAGAGATTGTGGAAGCTCTACAGTTGACTGATAAGTAATCATTGCAAACAGTTTGAAGGACTTCATTCGACTATATTACACAAATAGCAAACTGATGACAAGAGGGACCCACAAGCGAGCACTTTAACTTGTGTTTATCTCACTTTGTGCAGTCATGATGAAGTTACAGTCCTCAACCTGTGTTTGAGAGCACTAAAAGAATGCTGCATATCATTTCAACCCAGAGAGGCTTCTTCAGATGTTGTAATATAGTTAAATACACATTGGGCTGCAGCTATATAATTTCAAAGAAACATTCACTCTTAAAGTGTAAAGTTCTGTCAGGCGAGGATGAAATCTTTCATTTATTATTTATTTATTTCATGACCGAGTAGTGTCGATACTGATACTTGCAGCTCCAAAGGTGTTCTGCTTCATTTTAAAAGCATCTGTCGATGCACAGGTGATGTTCAGATGTTGTTGTATGGGTTGTCAGGTGAACATAAAATGTTTCATTTATTCTGTCTGATTTCATGACCCAGTAGTGTCTATACTGATGCATACAGCTCTTAGTCAATCTCTCAAGTGTCACCTTTAATTTGAGACCAAGATGACTAATATTGACCTCGTAGTTGCACAGAAATATTCTTCTGATTATGGGCATATCATTTTTGAGTAGAGACCTGAGAAAGAGGTCCAGTGAAGAAGCTAAATGGCCACTGTAACTGATTAATCCTGGCTTTATCTGTGTTTGTTTTAATGATATGAATAATGGAGAGAACTGCTGAGAGTGTAATTCTGCCTCTGTGACACTGCTGGGTGTTGAGTCTTTTTACAATGCACCATCTAACTAGACTGAGTCTCATCCACAGCAAAGACAACCGGTGCAAAAACAACCCTGGCCCCAACAACAACACCAGGTCAGCAACTATGACTGGCTTCTATTTTACAGATCTCATTTGGTCATTGAAATAATGTGGCATTGCTTAAAACCTGTTCTTCTCGAGTGCCTTGTTGTTATTTGAATATTCAACACAGGGCATTTAAACATGAGAGAACATGGTCATGCTGCATATTACTTCAACCCAGAGAAGCTTAACTAGCTACTCAGCTTTGCCACTTCCACCTGAACCACACCACAATCACATTGTTCCAAACTTTGTAAATTGCGTTCTCTCTCAACACATTATGCAGGATCACATAACAGCACTCCATAAGTTTTTATTTCACAATATCGACACATACGACCCCTCAAATTAATCCTTAGATGCTAACAGTTTCAGACAGTGCTACTCCCCTCACTGTACAGTGTGGCCTGACGGCACAGATCATCAAAGCTACAAGCAAACAAAACCTCCTTTGTACATTCACAACTACAGATTGTGTCTTACCTTTGCTGTTTTTGTGGTCTAAACTTGTGTCTGGTGACATAACTGTCAACACCAGTAAACATGGAGCCTTTTGAGTTTGAATGGCCATGGTAGAGGAACGATGTCCATGACATTACATGGAAGTTACACACAGAGCTTGTGTATTTCATGATCTGTGTCTCCATCTGCTGGTTAAATTAGTGGTAACACCTTCAGAGATGTTAGACCCCACATTTCATGTGGCATTGACTTTGTGGAAGGCTCATTCCAACCTATTATGGTTTACTATGAGTGGAGACATGAATACGGATCTGATTGATTGATTTTTTTTGGTAATAAAGCCAAAACCAGATGTTTTGTAGATGGATTTAATGCGTCTAATGACATGTAAGTGACTTCAAAACAGTTTTAGCCATGTCTGGGAGCCAAAGAGGGTGCACGATCATACCTTGAGAGGCCTATTTGAAGATCCCACGTAAACATTTTCCGCTAAAACCTCTCCAAAGGTGTTCTGCTTCATTTTAAAAGCATCTGTCCATGCACAGGTGATGTTCAGATGTTGTTGTATGGTTAACTAAAGTTTTGGGCTGCAACTGTATAATTTCAAAGAAACATTCACTCTAAAACTGTAAAGTTTGTCAGGTGAACATACAATGTTTCATTTATTCTGTCTGATTTCATGACCCAGTAGTGTCTATACTGATGCATACAGCTCTTAGTAAATCTCTCAAGTGTCACCTTTAATTTGAGACCAAGATGACTAATATTGACCTCGTAGTTGCACAGAAATATTCTTCTGATTATGGGCACATCATTTTTGAGTAGAGACCTGAGAAAGAGGTCCAGTGAAGAAGCTAAATGGCCACTGTAACTGATTAATCCTGGCTTTATCTGTGTTTGTTTTAATGATATGAATAATGGAGAGAACTGCTGAGAGTGTAATTCTGCCTCTGTGACACTGCTGGGTGTTGAGTCTTTTTACAATGCACCATCTAACTAGACTGAGTCTCATCCACAGCAAAGACAACCGGTGCAAAAACAACCCTGGCCCCAACAACAACACCAGGTCAGCAACTATGACTGGCTTCTATTTTACAGATCTCATTTGGTCATTGAAATAATGTGGCATTGCTTAAAACCTGTTCTTCTCGAGTGCCTTGTTGTTATTTGAATATTCAACACAGGGCATTTAAACATGAGAGAACATGGTCATGCTGCATATTACTTCAACCCAGAGAAGCTTAACTAGCTACTCAGCTTTGCCACTTCCACCTGAACCACACCACAATCACATTGTTCCAAACTTTGTAAATTGCGTTCTCTCTCAACGCATTATGCAGGATCACATAACAGCACTCCATAAGTTTTTATTTCACAATATCGACACATACGACCCCTCAAATTAATCCTTAGTTGCTAACAGTTTCAGACAGTGCTACTCCCATCACTGTACAGTGTGGCCTGACGGCACAGATCATCAAAGCTACAAGCAAACAAAACCTCCTTTGTACATTCACAACTACAGATTGTGTCTTACCTTTGCTGTTTTTGTGGTCTAAACTTGTGTCTGGTGACATAACTGTCAACACCAGTAAACATGGAGCCTTTTGAGTTTGAATGGCCATGGTAGAGGAACGATGTCCATGACATCACATGGAAGTTACACACAGAGCTTGTGTATTTCATGATCTGTGTCTCCATCTGCTGGTTAAATTAGTGGTAACACCTTCAGAGATGTTAGACCCCACATTTCATGTGGCATTGACTCTGTGGAAGGCTCATTCCAACCTATTATGGTTTACTATGAGTGGAGACATGAATACGGATCTGATTGATTGATTTTTTTTGGTAATAAAGCCAAAACCAGATGTTTTGTAAATGGATTTAATGTGTCTAATGACATGTAAGTGACTTCAAAACAGTTTTAGCCATGTCTGGGAGCCAAAGAGGGTGCACGATCATACCTTGAAAGACCAATTTGAAGATCCCACGTAAACATTTTCCACTAAAACCTCTCCAAAGGTGTTCTGCTTCATTTTAAAAGCATCTGTCCATGCACAGGTGATGTTCAGATGTTGTTATATGGTTTACTAGAGTTTTGGGCTGCAACTGTATAATTTCAAAGAAACATTCACTCTAAAACTGCAAAGTTTGTCAGGTGAACATACAATGTTTCATTTATTCTGTCTGATTTCATGACCCAGTAGTGTCTATACTGATGCATACAGCTCTTAGTAAATCTCTCAAGTGTCACCTTTAATTTGAGACCAAGATGACTAATATTGACCTCGTAGTTGCACAGAAATATTCTTCTGATTATGGGCACATCATTTTTGAGTAGAGACCTGAGAAAGAGGTCCAGTGAAGAAGCTAAATGGCCACTGTAACTGATTAATCCTGGCTTTATCTGTGTTTGTTTTAATGATATGAATAATGGAGAGAACTGCTGAGAGTGTAATTCTGCCTCTGTGACACTGCTGGGTGTTGAGTCTTTTTACAATGCACCATTTAACTAGACTGAGTCTCATCCACAGCAAAGACAACCGGTGCAAAAACAACCCTGGCCCCAACAACAACACCAGGTCAGCAACTATGACTGGCTTCTATTTTACAGATCTCATTTGGTCATTGAAATAATGTGGCATTGCTTAAAACCTGTTCTTCTCGAGTGCCTTGTTGTTATTTGAATATTCAACACAGGGCATTTAAACATGAGAGAACATGGTCATGCTGCATATTACTTCAACCCAGAGAAGCTTAACTAGCTACTCAGCTTTGCCACTTCCACCTGAACCACACCACAATCACATTGTTCCAAACTTTGTAAATTGCGTTCTCTCTCAACACATTATGCAGGATCACATAACAGCACTCCATAAGTTTTTATTTCACAATATCGACACATACGACCCCTCAAATTAATCCTTAGTTGCTAACAGTTTCAGAAAGTGCTACTCCCATCACTGTACAGTGTGGCCTGACGGCACAGATCATCAAAGCTACAAGCAAACAAAACCTCCTTTGTACATTCACAACTACAGATTGTGTCTTACCTTTGCTGTTTTTGTGGTCTAAACTTGTGTCTGGTGACATAAATGTCAACACCAGTAAACATGGAGCCTTTTGAGTTTGAATGGCCATGGTAGAGGAACGATGTCCATGACATCACATGGAAGTTACACACAGAGCTTGTGTATTTCATGATCTGTGTCTCCATCTGCTGGTTAAATTAGTGGTAACACCTTCAGAGATGTTAGACCCCACATTTCATGTGGCATTGACTTTGTGGAAGGCTCATTCCAACCTATTATGGTTTACTATGAGTGGAGACATGAATACGAATCTGATTGATTGATTTTTTTTGGTAATAAAGCGAAAACCAGATGTTTTGTAAATGGATTTAATGTGTCTAATGACATGTAAGTGACTTCAAAACAGTTTTAGCCATGTCTGGGAGCCAAAGAGGGTGCACGATCATACCTTGAAAGGCCTATTTGAAGATCCCACGTAAACATTTTCCACTAAAACCTCTCCAAAGGTGTTCTGCTTCATTTTAAAAGCATCTGTCCATGCACAGGTGATGTTCAGATGTTGTTGTATGGTTAACTAAAGTTTTGGGCTGCAACTGTATAATTTCAAAGAAACATTCACTCTAAAACTGCAAAGTTTGTCAGGTGAACATACAATGTTTCATTTATTCTGTCTGATTTCATGACCCAGTAGTGTCTATACTGATGCATACAGCTCTTAGTAAATCTCTCAAGTGTCACCTTTAATTTGAGACCAAGATGACTAATATTGACCTCGTAGTTGCACAGAAATATTCTTCTGATTATGGGCACATCATTTTTGAGTAGAGACCTGAGAAAGAGGTCCAGTGAAGAAGCTAAATGGCCACTGTAACTGATTAATCCTGGCTTTATCTGTGTTTGTTTTAATGATATGAATAATGGAGAGAACTGCTGAGAGTGTAATTCTGCCTCTGTGACACTGCTGGGTGTTGAGTCTTTTTACAATGCACCATCTAACTAGACTGAGTCTCATCCACAGCAAAGACAACCGGTGCAAAAACAACCCTGGCCCCAACAACAACACCAGGTCAGCAACTATGACTGGCTTCTATTTTACAGATCTCATTTGGTCATTGAAATAATGTGGCATTGCTTAAAACCTGTTCTTCTCGAGTGCCTTGTTGTTATTTGAATATTCAACACAGGGCATTTAAACATGAGAGAACATGGTCATGCTGCATATTACTTCAACCCAGAGAAGCTTAACTAGCTACTCAGCTTTGCCACTTCCACCTGAACCACACCACAATCACATTGTTCCAAACTTTGTAAATTGCGTTCTCTCTCAACGCATTATGCAGGATCACATAACAGCACTCCATAAGTTTTTATTTCACAATATCGACACATACGACCCCTCAAATTAATCCTTAGTTGCTAACAGTTTCAGACAGTGCTACTCCCATCACTGTACAGTGTGGCCTGACGGCACAGATCATCAAAGCTACAAGCAAACAAAACCTCCTTTGTACATTCACAACTACAGATTGTGTCTTACCTTTGCTGTTTTTGTGGTCTAAACTTGTGTCTGGTGACATAACTGTCAACACCAGTAAACATGGAGCCTTTTGAGTTTGAATGGCCATGGTAGAGGAACGATGTCCATGACATCACATGGAAGTTACACACAGAGCTTGTGTATTTCATGATCTGTGTCTCCATCTGCTGGTTAAATTAGTGGTAACACCTTCAGAGATGTTAGACCCCACATTTCATGTGGCATTGACTCTGTGGAAGGCTCATTCCAACCTATTATGGTTTACTATGAGTGGAGACATGAATACGGATCTGATTGATTGATTTTTTTTGGTAATAAAGCCAAAACCAGATGTTTTGTAAATGGATTTAATGTGTCTAATGACATGTAAGTGACTTCAAAACAGTTTTAGCCATGTCTGGGAGCCAAAGAGGGTGCACGATCATACCTTGAAAGACCAATTTGAAGATCCCACGTAAACATTTTCCACTAAAACCTCTCCAAAGGTGTTCTGCTTCATTTTAAAAGCATCTGTCCATGCACAGGTGATGTTCAGATGTTGTTATATGGTTTACTAGAGTTTTGGGCTGCAACTGTATAATTTCAAAGAAACATTCACTCTAAAACTGCAAAGTTTGTCAGGTGAACATACAATGTTTCATTTATTCTGTCTGATTTCATGACCCAGTAGTGTCTATACTGATGCATACAGCTCTTAGTAAATCTCTCAAGTGTCACCTTTAATTTGAGACCAAGATGACTAATATTGACCTCGTAGTTGCACAGAAATATTCTTCTGATTATGGGCACATCATTTTTGAGTAGAGACCTGAGAAAGAGGTCCAGTGAAGAAGCTAAATGGCCACTGTAACTGATTAATCCTGGCTTTATCTGTGTTTGTTTTAATGATATGAATAATGGAGAGAACTGCTGAGAGTGTAATTCTGCCTCTGTGACACTGCTGGGTGTTGAGTCTTTTTACAATGCACCATTTAACTAGACTGAGTCTCATCCACAGCAAAGACAACCGGTGCAAAAACAACCCTGGCCCCAACAACAACACCAGGTCAGCAACTATGACTGGCTTCTATTTACAGATCTCATTTGGTCATTGAAATAATGTGGCATTGCTTAAAACCTGTTCTTCTCGAGTGCCTTGTTGTTATTTGAATATTCAACACAGGGCATTTAAACATGAGAGAACATGGTCATGCTGCATATTACTTCAACCCAGAGAAGCTTAACTAGCTACTCAGCTTTGCCACTTCCACCTGAACCACACCACAATCACATTGTTCCAAACTTTGTAAATTGCGTTCTCTCTCAACACATTATGCAGGATCACATAACAGCACTCCATAAGTTTTTATTTCACAATATCGACACATACGACCCCTCAAATTAATCCTTAGTTGCTAACAGTTTCAGACAGTGCTACTCCCATCACTGTACAGTGTGGCCTGACGGCACAGATCATCAAAGCTACAAGCAAACAAAACCTCCTTTGTACATTCACAACTACAGATTGTGTCTTACCTTTGCTGTTTTTGTGGTCTAAACTTGTGTCTGGTGACATAAATGTCAACACCAGTAAACATGGAGCCTTTTGAGTTTGAATGGCCATGGTAGAGGAACGATGTCCATGACATCACATGGAAGTTACACACAGAGCTTGTGTATTTCATGATCTGTGTCTCCATCTGCTGGTTAAATTAGTGGTAACACCTTCACAAATATTAGACCCCACATTTCATGTGGCATTGACTTTGTGGAAGGCTCATTCCAACCTATTATGGTTTACTATGAGTGGAGACATGAATACGGATCTGATTGATTGATTTTTTTTGGTAATAAAGCCAAAACCAGATGTTTTGTAGATGGATTTAATGCGTCTAATGACATGTAAGTGACTTCAAAACAGTTTTAGCCATGTCTGGGAGCCAAAGAGGGTGCACGATCATACCTTGAAAGGCCTATTTGAAGATCCCACGTAAACATTTTCCGCTAAAACCTCTCCAAAGGTGTTCTGCTTCATTTTAAAAGCATCTGTCCATGCACAGGTGATGTTCAGATGTTGTTGTATGGTTAACTAAAGTTTTGGGCTGCAACTGTATGATTTCAAAGAAACATTCACTCTAAAACTGTAAAGTTTGTCAGGTGAACATACAATGTTTCATTTATTCTGTCTGATTTCATGACCCAGTAGTGTCTATACTGATGCATACAGCTCTTAGTCAATCTCTCAAGTGTCACCTTTAATTTGAAACCAAGATGACTAATATTGACCTCGTAGTTGCACAGAAATATTCTTCTGATTATGGGCACATCATTTTTGAGTAGAGACCTGAGAAAGAGGTCCAGTGAAGAAGCTAAATGGCCACTGTAACTGATTAATCCTGGCTTTATCTGTGTTTGTTTTAATGATATGAATAATGGAGAGAACTGCTGAGAGTGTTATTCTGCCTCTGTGACACTGCTGGGTGTTGAGTCTTTTTACAATGCACCATCTAACTAGACTGAGTCTCATCCACAGCAAAGACAACCGGTGCAAAAACAACCCTGGCCCCAACAACAACACCAGGTCAGCAACTATGACTGGCTTCTATTTTACAGATCTCATTTGGTCATTGAAATAATGTGGCATTGCTTAAAACCTGTTCTTCTCGAGTGCCTTGTTGTTATTTGAATATTCATCACAGGGCATTTAAACATGAGAGAACATGGTCATGCTGCATATTACTTCAACCCAGAGAAGCTTAACTAGCTACTCAGCTTTGCCACTTCCACCTGAACCACACCACAATCACATTGTTCCAAACTTTGTAAATTGCGTTCTCTCTCAACACATTATGCAGGATCACATAACAGCACTCCATAAGTTTTTATTTCACAATATCGACACATACGACTCCTCAAATTAATCCTTAGATGCTAACAGTTTCAGACAGTGCTACTCCCATCACTGTACAGTGTGGCCTGACGGCACAGATCATCAAAGCTACAAGCAAACAAAACCTCCTTTGTACATTCACAACTACAGATTGTGTCTTACCTTTGCTGTTTTTGTGGTCTAAACTTGTGTCTGGTGACATAAATGTCAACACCAGTAAACATGGAGCCTTTTGAGTTTGAATGGCCATGGTAGAGGAACGATGTCCATGACATCACATGGAAGTTACACACAGAGCTTGTGTATTTCATGATCTGTGTCTCCATCTGCTGGTTAAATTAGTGGTAACACCTTCAGAGATGTTAGACCCCACATTTCATGTGGCATTGACTTTGTGGAAGGCTCATTCCAACCTATTATGGTTTACTATGAGTGGAGACATGAATACGGATCTGATTGATTGATTTTTTTTGGTAATAAAGCCAAAACCAGATGTTTTGTAAATGGATTTAATGCGTCTAATGACATGTAAGTGACTTCAAAACAGTTTTAGCCATGTCTGGGAGCCAAAGAGGGTGCACGATCATACCTTGAAAGGCCAATTTGAAGATCCCACGTAAACATTTTCCGCTAAAACCTCTCCAAAGGTGTTCTGCTTCATTTTAAAAGCATCTGTCCATGCACAGGTGATGTTCAGATGTTGTTATATGGTTTACTAGAGTTTTGGGCTGCAACTGTATAATTTCAAAGAAACATTCACTCTAAAACTGTAAAGTTTGTCAGGTGAACATACAATGTTTCATTTATTCTGTCTGATTTCATGACCCAGTAGTGTCTATACTGATGCATACAGCTCTTAGTCAATCTCTCAAGTGTCACCTGTAATTTGAGACCAAGATGACTAATATTGACCTCGTAGTTGCACAGAAATATTCTTCTGATTATGGGCACATCATTTTTGAGTAGAGACCTGAGAAAGAGGTCCAGTGAAGAAGCTAAATGGCCACTGTAACTGATTAATCCTGGCTTTATCTGTGTTTGTTTTAATGATATGAATAATGGAGAGAACTGCTCAGAGTGTAATTCTGCCTCTGTGACACTGCTGGGTGTTGAGTCTTTTTACAATGCACCATCTAACTAGACTGAGTCTCATCCACAGCAAAGACAACCGGTGCAAAAACAACCTTGGCCCCAACGACAACACCAGGTCAGCAACTATGACTGGCTTCTATTTTACAGATCTCATTTGGTCATTGAAATAATGTGGCATTGCTTAAAACCTGTTCTTCTCGAGTGCCTTGTTGTTATTTGAATATTCAACACAGGGCATTTAAACATGAGAGAACATGGTCATGCTGCATATTACTTCAACCCAGAGAAGCTTAACTAGCTACTCAGCTTTGCCACTTCCACCTGAACCACACCACAATCACATTTTTCCAAACTTTGTAAATTGCGTTCTCTCTCAACACATTATGCAGGATCACATAACAGCACTCCATAAGTTTTTATTTCACAATATCGACACATACGACCCCTCAAATTAATCCTTAGTTGCTAACAGTTTCAGACAGTGCTACTCCCATCACTGTACAGTGTGGCCTGACAGCACAGATCATCAAAGCTACAAGCAAACAAAACCTCCTTTGTACATTCACAACTACAGATTGTGTCTTACCTTTGCTGTTTTTGTGGTCTAAACTTGTGTCTGGTGACATAAATGTCAACACCAGTAAACATGGAGCCTTTTGAGTTTGAATGGCCATGGTAGAGGAACGATGTCCATGACATCACATGGAAGTTACACACAGAGCTTGTGTATTTCATGATCTGTGTCTCCATCTGCTGGTTAAATTAGTGGTAACACCTTCAGAGATGTTAGACCCCACATTTCATGTGGCATTGACTTTGTGGAAGGCTCATTCCAACCTATTATGGTTTACTATGAGTGGAGACATGAATACGGATCTGATTGATTGATTTTTTTTGGTAATAAAGCCAAAACCAGATGTTTTGTAGATGGATTTAATGCATCTAATGACATGTAAGTGACTTCAAAACAGTTTTAGCCATGTCTGGGAGCCAAAGAGGGTGCACGATCATACCTTGAAAGGCCTATTTGAAGATCCCACGTAAACATTTTCCGCTAAAACCTCTCCAAAGGTGTTCTGCTTCATTTTAAAAGCATCTGTCCATGCACAGGTGATGTTCAGATGTTGTTATATGGTTTACTAGAGTTTTGGGCTGCAACTGTATAATTTCAAAGAAACATTCACTCTAAAACTGTAAAGTTTGTCAGGTGAACATACAATGTTTCATTTATTCTGTCTGATTTCATGACCCAGTAGTGTCTATACTGATGCATACAGCTCTTAGTCAATCTCTCAAGTGTCACCTTTAATTTGAGACCAAGATGACTAATATTGACCTCGTAGTTGCACAGAAATATTCTTCTGATTATGGGCACATCATTTTTGAGTAGAGACCTGAGAAAGAGGTCCAGTGAAGAAGCTAAATGGCCACTGTAACTGATTAATCCTGGCTTTATCTGTGTTTGTTTTAATGATATGAATAATGGAGAGAACTGCTGAGAGTGTTATTCTGCCTCTGTGACACTACTGGGTGTTGAGTCTTTTTACAATGCACCATCTAACTAGACTGAGTCTCATCCACAGCAAAGACAACCGGTGCAAAAACAACCCTGGCCCCAACAACAACACCAGGTCAGCAACTATGACTGGCTTCTATTTTACAGATCTCATTTGGTCATTGAAATAATGTGGCATTGCTTAAAACCTGTTCTTCTCGAGTGCCTTGTTGTTATTTGAATATTCAACACAGGGCATTTAAACATGAGAGAACATGGTCATGCTGCATATTACTTCAACCCAGAGAAGCTTAACTAGCTACTCAGCTTTGCCACTTCCACCTGAACCACACCACAATCACATTGTTCCAAACTTTGTAAATTGCGTTCTCTCTCAACACATTATGCAGGATCACATAACAGCACTCCATAAGTTTTTATTTCACAATATCGACACATACGACCCCTCAAAGTAATCCTTAGTTGCTAACAGTTTCAGACAGTGCTACTCCCATCACTGTACAGTATGGCCTGACGGCACAGATCATCAAAGCTACAAGCAAACAAAACCTCCTTTGTACATTCACAACTACAGATTGTGTCTTACCTTTGCTGTTTTTGTGGTCTAAACTTGTGTCTGGTGACATAAATGTCAACACCAGTAAACATGGAGCCTTTTGAGTTTGAATGGCCATGGTAGAGGAACGATGTCCATGACATCACATGGAAGTTACACACAGAGCTTGTGTATTTCATGATCTGTGTCTCCATCTGCTGGTTAAATTAGTGGTAACACCTTCACAAATATTAGACCCCACATTTCATGTGGCATTGACTTTGTGGAAGGCTCATTCCAACCTATTATGGTTTACTATGAGTGGAGACATGAATACGGATCTGATTGATTGATTTTTTTTGGTAATAAAGCCAAAACCAGATGTTTTGTAAATGGATTTAATGTGTCTAATGACATGTAAGTGACTTCAAAACAGTTTTAGCCATGTCTGGGAGCCAAAGAGGGTGCACGATCATACCTTGAAAGGCCAATTTGAAGATCCCACGTAAACATTTTCCGCTAAAACCTCTCCAAAGGTGTTCTGCTTCATTTTAAAAGCATCTGTCCATGCACAGGTGATGTTCAGATGTTGTTGTATGGTTAACTAAAGTTTTGGGCTGCAACTGTATCATTTCAAAGAAACATTCACTCTAAAACTGTAAAGTTTGTCAGGTGAACATACAATGTTTCATTTATTCTGTCTGATTTCATGACCCAGTAGTGTCTATACTGATGCATTCAGCTCTTAGTAAATCTCTCAAATGTCAACTTTAATTTGAGACCAAGATGACTAATATTGACCTCGTAGTTGCACAGAAATATTCTTCTGATTATGGGCACATCATTTTTGAGTAGAGACCTGAGAAAGAGGTCCAGTGAAGAAGCTAAATGGCCACTGTAACTGATTAATCCTGGCTTTATCTGTGTTTGTTTTAATGATATGAATAATGGAGAGAACTGCTGAGAGTGTAATTCTGCCTCTGTGACACTGCTGGGTGTTGAGTCTTTTTACAATGCACCATCTAACTAGACTGAGTCTCATCCACAGCAAAGACAACCGGTGCAAAAACAACCCTGGCCCCAACAACAACACCAGGTCAGCAACTATGACTGGCTTCTATTTTACAGATCTCATTTGGTCATTGAAATAATGTGGCATTGCTTAAAACCTGTTCTTCTCGAGTGCCTTGTTGTTATTTGAATATTCATCACAGGGCATTTAAACATGAGAGAACATGGTCATGCTGCATATTACTTCAACCCAGAGAAGCTTAACTAGCTGCTCAGCTTTGCCACTTCCACCTGAACCACACCACAATCACATTGTTTCAAACTTTGTAAATTGCGTTCTCTCTCAACACATTATGCAGGATCACATAACAGCACTCCATAAGTTTTTATTTCACACTATCCACACAAATGACCCCTCAAATTAATCCGTGGAAGCTAACAATCACTCCAAAATTTTAACGTTTTGTCTGGTGAAGATAAAATGTTTCATTTATTTTGTCTTATTTCATGACCCAGTAGTGTCTATACTGATGCATACAGCTCTTAGTAAATCTCTCAGGTGTCACCTTTAATGTGAGTCCTAGATGACTTATATTGACCTTGTAGTTGCACAGAAATATTATGGGCATGTCATTTTCGAGTAGAGACTTGAGAAAGACACCTAGTGAAGAAGGTAAACTGCCTTTGTATTTGATAAAATCATTACTTTGTTTGTTTGTTTGTTTTTTGATTGTTTTTTTTAATGATGTGAATATGACAAGAACTGCTGAAAGTACAGTTCTGCCTCTGTGACACTGGGGAACAGCCCATTGGTCCAACATCCCATTGTTTCGACCATATTAAACCCATTGTTCTGAAGTCCGTTCTGAAATCATCATGATGCCCTGTGGTTAAGGTCTGGTTAGGTTTAGGCACAAAAACCACTTGGTTAGGGTCAGGAAAAGATCATGGTGTGGGTTAAAATGAAAAAGAAAGTGGCAAACACTTAAGCTGTGAGCCTGCTCCGCCTCAAGCCTTTCCCAGCTGACCCAGAGCCAGTCGCGGCGCACCATACGCCCGCCGCAAGCAGTTCAGCACCGCAGACAGTCGGACTAACAGGATGTCGAACTAATGGGCTGTCGGAGCAATGACATGGACCCGTGACACTGCTGGGTGTTGAATGATTTTACAGTGCTCCTTGTAACTATACTCAATCTCATCCACAGGAAACACACTCGGCTCAGATACAACCCTGGCCACTACAGTGAAAACAACACAAGGTGAGCAACTTCTTCTGGCTTCTATTCAACAGATCTCATTTGGTCATTGAAATAATGTGGCATAAGTTATGGTGACATAACTGTCAACACCAGTAAACATGGAGCCTTTTGAGTTTGAATGGCCATGGTAGAGGAATGATTTCCATGACATCACATGGAAGTTACACACAGAGCTTGTGTATTTTATGATCTGTGTCTCCATCTGCTGGTTAAATCAGTGGTAACACCTTCAGAGATGTTAGACCCCACATTTCATGTGGCGTTGACTTCAGGGAAGGCTCATTCCAGCCATTTATTAAGGTTTACTGAGTGGACACAGATCTGATTGAGGTTTCTGAAAAGCCATAAACTGATGTGTTTAGATTGATTTAATACGTGTAATGGCATGTAAGTGACAGTTTTAGCCATGTCTGGGAGCCAAAGAGGGTGCACGATCATACCTTGAAAGGCCTATTTGAAGATCCCACGTAAACATTTTCCACTAAAACCTCTCCAAAGGTGTTCTGCTTCATTTTAAAAGCATCTGTCCATGCACAGGTGATGTCCAGATGTTGTTGTATGGTTAACTAAAGTTTTGGGCTGCAACTGTATAATTTCAAAGAAACATTCACTCTAAAACTGTAAAGTTTGTCAGGTGAACATACAATGTTTCATTTATTCTGTCTGATTTCATGACCCAGTAGTGTCTATACTGATGCATACAGCTCTTAGTAAATCTCTCAAGTGTCACCTTTAATTTGAGACCAAGATGACTAATATTGACCTCGTAGTTGCACAGAAATATTCTTCTGATTATGGGCACATCATTTTTGAGTAGAGACCTGAGAAAGAGGTCCAGTGAAGAAGCTAAATGGCCACTGTAACTGATTAATCCTGGCTTTATCTGTGTTTGTTTTAATGATATGAATAATGGAGAGAACTGCTCAGAGTGTAATTCTGCCTCTGTGACACTGCTGGGTGTTGAGTCTTTTTACAATGCACCATCTAACTAGACTGAGTCTCATCCACAGCAAAGACAACCGGTGCAAAAACAACCCTGGCCCCAACAACAACACCAGGTCAGCAACTATGACTGGCTTCTATTTTACAGATCTCATTTGGTCATTGAAATAATGTGGCATTGCTTAAAACCTGTTCTTCTCGAGTGCCTTGTTGTTATTTGAATATGCATCACAGGGCATTTAAACATGAGAGAACATGGTCATGCTGCATATTACTTCAACCCAGAGAAGCTTAACTAGCTACTCAGCTTTGCCACTTCCACCTGAACCACACCACAATCACATTGTTCCAAACTTTGTAAATTGCGTTCTCTCTCAACACATTATGCAGGATCACATAACAGCACTCCATAACTTTTTTTTTCACACTATCCACACAACTGACCCCTCAAATTAATCCGTGGAAGCTAACAATCACTCCAAAATTTTAACGTTTTGTCTGGTGAAGATAAAATGTTTCATTTATTTTGTCTTATTTCATGACCCAGTAGTGTCTATACTGATGCATACAGCTCTTAGTAAATCTCTCAGGTGTCATCTTTAATGTGAGTCCTAGATGACT
This sequence comes from Epinephelus awoara, assembly GCA_035609425.1. NCBI lineage: Eukaryota > Metazoa > Chordata > Actinopteri > Perciformes > Serranidae > Epinephelus > Epinephelus awoara. Next base: position 31,311,814 of record CM069309.1, read on the forward strand.
TATATTGACCTTGTAGTTGCACAGAAATATTATGGGCATGTCATTTTCGAGTAGAGACTTGAGAAAGACACCTAGTGAAGAAGGTAAACTGCCTTTGTATTTGATAAAATCATTACTTTGTTTGTTTGTTTGTTTTTTGATTGTTTTTTTTAATGATGTGAATATGACAAGAACTGCTGAAAGTACAGTTCTGCCTCTGTGACACTGGGGAACAGCCCATTGGTCCAACATCCCATTGTTTCGACCATATTAAACCCATTGTTCTGAAGTCCGTTCTGAAATCATCATGATGCCCTGTGGTTAAGGTCTGGTTAGGTTTAGGCACAAAAACCACTTGGTTAGGGTCAGGAAAAGATCATGGTGTGGGTTAAAATGAAAAAGAAAGTGGCAAACACATAAGCTGTGAGCCTGCTCCGCCTCAAGCCTTTCCCAGCTGACCCAGAGCCAGTCGCGGCGCACCATACGCCCGCCGCAAGCAGTTCAGCACCGCAGACAGTCGGACTAACAGGATGTCGAACTAATGGGCTGTCGGAGCTATGACATGGACCCGTGACACAGCTGGGTGTTGAATGATTTTACAGTGCTCCTTGTAACTATACTCAATCTCATCCACAGGAAACACACTCGGCTCAGACACAACCCTGGCCACTACAGTGAAAACAACACAAGGTGAGCAACTTCTTCTGGCTTCTATTCAACAGATCTCATTTGGTCATTGAAATAATGTGGCATAAGTTATGGTGACACTGCTGGGTGTTGAGTCTTTTTACAGTGCACCGTCTAACTTGAATGAATTTCATCCACAGGAAATACACTTGGCTCAAACACAACCCCAGCCACTATAGTGACAACAGCACAAGGTGAGCAACTTCCACTGGCTTCTTTTTTTACAGTACACATTTGCCAATTGTAAATAATGTGGCAATGCCACTTTAGTTGCTTAATCCTTGCTTTATCTATTTTTTTTTATAACCATGTAAATAATGACAGCAACTGTTGAGACTATAATTCTTCCTCTGTGATTATGTAGTTAACAGTAAAAAAAATGTTTTTGGCTTTTATTTCTAGCTAATACCACAAGTGGGGGAACAAAGCTTGCCAAGCAACCAACATCCATACTCCTGGCTGCTCTGCTGACGACTGTGCTGCAAATACTGCAACAACTAGCCTAAATACATGTGTGACTTACTAATCATACTAATCAATAATCAGTAACTATTAAATTTTAACTAACACATGTTGAGGGTGGGATTTCTTGATCTTATTGTGACTTATCTATTCAAGAAATTGTATTATTGCTATTGCTTAACTTCTGCTTTACGCTGCCCCTTCATGTGTAGAACTACGTTATTTTACAATCACAGTGATTACAATAATGTTTTATGTGGTGATCTGGATTATACTCATACTGGGGTTTTAAAATGAAGTACTGCCAATAATGATACATATGCTCAATGAATTTTAAAAGCTAAGGTGAATGAAAAATAGAGAGATTTTAAATTGATCGCCTTATCTATTATCATGACTTAAGCTGCACTGCTATTCCTAAAATTAATAAAGGCAGACTAATTAATATGTGCTGTGTGTGTTTCTGTCTCTTGTAGCCATTTGTAAGAAATTCAATATATGATATGTCCTGATTTTAATGGATTTTACCTAACACCATCAAACCCAACACCATGCTTGAACAGGCAGCAAAGAGCTGATCAAAAGGCAGCACATTGTCACTTAAAGCTATGGTCTACGTTTAGAAAGATTGATCACATAATTTAGATGGTGGTTATGGCCCAATAGTGCCAGCTACACAATGTGAAGAGCAAAAGGAACAAAAAAAACCCGTTCTCTGGTGCGTCGGTAGCGTAGTGGATATTGCAGGTGTCCCATGCACAGAGGCATTGCCTCGCTGCAGCAGACGCGGGTTTGAATCTGGCTCGCAGTCCTTTGCCACATGTCAGTTCCTACTCGCTCTGTCTCCCCATTTCACTCTCTGTCCTGTCAAAAAGCAAAGGCAAAAAGCCCATAAAAATAATCTTAAAAAAAAAAAATCCATTCTCTCTGGCGGCTGCAGGCCTGCAAAGAAATTGACGAATCACAGCCACCCGGTCCGTATGCGAGTTACTCCTTGCTCAAATCTGAACTCTCTCTTTTACCCTCCGTCCAATCCCCTCTCTCCATTTTGACAATCCTCTGCTCCTCGTCCCGCCTCGTCCCAACCCCCCTCTGCATTTTAAAGTACGAGCGGTTTGTAAGGCCCTGAGTGATTCAGCTACACCTATGGAAAATAAAGAGAGCGACAGCAGCAAGCGGCCTCTGCTTGCCCCACCGGCAAAGGCCGAAAGGAAGCCTGAGTCTGCCAATGCTGGCTTATGACTGTGAAAGCTGCCGTTAGTTTTTTTGTGTGGGTAGATGGCGTCGAAACCTTTTCTTGCTATGCAGGAGGGGGTGTGTCGTTAGGGGGCTCCGAGGGGAGGGGGACATGAGCTTGGAGGGGAGGGATAATGGAGCACAGAGGGAGGGGTGTGTGTGTGTGTTTTCAAATCTTTCCCATCAGCTTTTTGAACGTAGACCATAGCTTTAAATTAGTTTTTTTAGTCTTGACTCTTAAGTAGAAACTGACTACACATCTCCAAAGCCATGATTTGTGTGTATGTCATATGAAGCCCATTTCATCAGGAAACATTCCCTTAAGATATCTACAAGGCATTTACATAGTATAAAACAAATGCTGATATAGATGTTTGGATAATGTCTTTATTTTGTAAGTACAAAATGATTAAAATAAAAGTCTATTCAAGCCTAAAAGAGAAAATTGCATTACCACACTTAAAATACAGAAAAATCCCAACAGTGACTTACTAAGACAGAAAGCCTACAGCCATGCTAGCAGCTTTTTGTGGCTGTACTTAGACACAGTGGTGCTTTGAGCTAAATGCTAATGTCAGCATGCTAACCATGGATGTATGAATAGAACTAGATACAGCACTTAAGGTAGGAGCCCTTTTATTTCAATAAAAGTTGTTAGGTGGTGCACAAAGCCAAAAAGGTTGATTTCTGTAGTATGAAATTGCCCGGATTAGCCCTCCATTATCTTGAATGGGGATAAAATGATTTACTGCTAATTGTACATCTTTTCTAGACTTTTAAAATTATATTGGACTGAACAGATCAAATCCTAACAGTGAAACAGGGGTTGAGACCCTTAAAAAAAATGAATCAGCTTATTTACAGATGTCTCTTTCACAATGTAAGTCGAATGGAAAAACACTTTTTGGGCCCCATGACATCACGTCATGGTCGTAGATGTTTTAATTTCCCATTTCGCCACTTTGTTAAAGCAGCTGTGCGGAACTTTTTACCATTTATAAAACTTTCCCTAGTTCGTATCACCCCCCCTTGAAGATCCGCATATTTATTTGAACCCAACAGCGACAAAAAAAGCCTTTCTCTATATGGCTATTTAGCGTAGCCTAGCTCGGGTCGGACACACAGCAGAAGTCAGCAAACTAGAATACGGCACCCGAGGCGGAAGTGATTCTGCTCGCCCGCGGGTGCTATTTTTTTCGTAGGATGGTAGGGGAAGGTTCTGCCTTTTCCACCTCTGATTGGCTAGAAGGGCTGTCCTCCGATTGGTTATTTGATTTGGCCGTGAAATGTCATCTCATGTTCATGGCATGCTGTCAGCTAGTCTGTTTTGATCGTCTTTACCACCAACAGAAGTAAACTAAGTCAATCCAACAGTGTGATAAGTGCGTGCTGTCAGATTTATATTAATGGAAAGCACATCACCGAAGTTAAGGTTGACACCTAAAGTGTTTGTCCACATCTTAACATATGTTCTCATAGGCACGAAAAGTATCCAAGGGATGAGGAAACTAAGCGATTTCTCAAGGCACTTTGGCAGCACGCTCTGGAGGACAGACATGTGTTGCAACTTTTTCTCTGTAAGGCTGGACTCCTCAAGTCTCCAAACCAGCTAACGGAACTGTAACGGAACTGAAAGTTGGACTAACCTGTTTTGAAGTCGGTGTTACTGTCGTGTGTTGTCACACAACACGTCATAAGAATAGTCGGGTGAGTAATATCATCCGTGTTGTCTCTTTGTTTGCTTTTACCGAGTGACCAAGCGTACCTGTCCCAGAGCCAGCTGCAGCTGTTGCTCACCGGTGTATCCCTCCGCGCAAGATGTCCTGACCCCCTATAAGCGCCATGCTAACCGCTGAGACCCAGCTACTGGACGTACAGACACAAAAAGATATCCATCATGTTGCCTCAATATGAAAATGATAGAGAAAGGGCATAACTCCCATTACTCAGAGTATTCTTTTCACATAATAATGCGGACTCAGCAGATGACTTGTTAACTGTTTATTCCTCCTTACGGCCTATTTCCACCAGATGCGTGTTGATTGCGTCTCCGCTCCGGCGCGGCAGCAGAGCTGATAGGATTCAATTCTAGTCAATGTGTGTGTTTCCACCGGCTCCGGCAGTGCTGCGTTCCGGCTCCGTCTCAGCTGGAGGCCTCCGCAACAGATACGCAGGACTTCTATTTTTGCCGGACACCGGAGCACAACGTAGCAATTCAGCACAGGGCAGATCGTGCGGGGCAGGAAGTCATGCACAGAAACAAAATAAAACATCCGGTTAATTTTCAATATAAAATACACAGTGTTCACAGTGGATCATATTTCCCTGCACTACACCTTGAAAACTACATAATGAGCGGAGGCAGGCCTGAAGTCAACAGGTCAGAGGTTTTCAGACGTTATTTAATCCCGTTGAAACCATAGACGAGGAGATATTAATCATGGCAGTGCACCGAGATGTCACCAAGCAAACGCAGCCGGTGGGTATAGACGGACGGTGGAGCACGCAGCGGATAACCAGCGCTGCCGTTCCGCAACAGACATGCATCCAGTGGAAATCCGGCATTACACTGACCATACACAGACGGCTGCAGTCGGAATTTTACGACACCAGGCTGTGGGTGTCATACTGCTTTGACCAAAGGGGCGCTATAATCAACGAAAACAAAAAGTTCTGCACAGCTGCTTTAAATTGGCTAAATTGGGAAAACCCAGCACTGCTCCTGGGGGCTCGATGCTAACATGTTCATAATTTTAGTGTTACATGCTATTTAGCAGGTATAGAGTGCCCCAGGAATGAGTCCTAAAACCCGGAAATGAGTTAGCATTTTAACATTTCTGCTTCTTATATCTCAGAGTGAATGGCCTGAAATAAGGTCTGTTGAAACACAAGCTTAAAGGGACATTGTGTAACATTTTCAGTTGTTTATTGGCAAAAATTGATGTCTGCATTCATAAATATGTCATCCCTGGTTTACTATTACCTCCACCAATAATCTGACTTATTCTCATAAAAGGAGAATTTCGGATTTATTTGTACTGCGCCGCTGTAAGCTGTTAGCCACTGGAGTTCAGGTTTTTGGCTCAGAATATGAGAAAATGATAACGGCCTTTTTACCATCTTTAAGAGTGTCTCTCCGTTAGTTTGGTGCTACAGTATTTAGATTTAATTGCAAACTAAACTGTTTAGTAAGTTAAAGATACGTTGCTGCTAACGACAGCTTGAAGAGGCGATGAGGTCTTAAGCTTTTTTGGGAAGGTCTTAAAAAAGTCTTAAAAAGGTATTGAAATTAACCTCAGGATTCCTGCATATATCCTGGTAAGGTTTCTAACAAAAATATGTTCAACAGAATCGAATGCTTTATAAAAATCTAAAAATAAAATAAATCCACTGTCCTGAATAATGTCGCTATAGTCCAATAGGTCTAGAACCATGTTATTGTGGATTGACCTTCCTTTCAAAAAACCAGACTGTGTCTCACCAATAATAGATTAACTTCCGCTTTTAAGCCTAGCTGCAACCACCCTGGAGAGTATTTTATAGTCAGTGTTCAGCAGTGTGATTGGTCTTAAATTGTCTAAAAATGTCTAAAAATCTCTTTTTTTTAATCTTTGCCAGTTTTTGGGATCAGAGTAATTAGGCCTTGCTTCATACTCGGCATTAGCTCTTTCTTTTCCATACATTCCATTATGGCACTAAATAATGTATTTCTAATGTCCTCCCAAAAAAATTGTAAAAATTGGCAGTGAGTCCATCTGTACCTGGGGATTTGTTGATAGTCATTTTCAAAATAAGAATCCAACTCCCCAATATTCAGACCTGACTCACACAGCTGTTTGAACGAGTCATTGATAGATGCTATAACATTTTTAATTTTATCAAAAGTGTCAGCGTCCACTGCCGAATAATTAGTGGAGTACAGTTTGGAATAAAATGAAAAGGTTTCCTTTTCTATACATTTTGGAATTTTATTTTCTACCCCATCTATCATTAAACAAGATATTGAGTTATTCTGTCGCCTGATTTTTTCCAGATTACAGAAATACGAAGAGTTCTTCTCCCCTGCCTGTAAGTGACAGTTTTTGTTAGACCCCTTTCAGTAGCAAAGTTCAAGGTAAAGGTCCCATTGTTTCATACCATATAATAGCTCATCTCCACAAGAACCCACATTTATTTTCTGCTGCTGTAATTCCAAATGAATCCTGCAGTTCATCCTCTCTGCCAGGCTAAGTGTACATCGTAAGGTACATCCACTGCAAATTAAGGAGGGAGATGTTATTATTGCACTTCAGTGTATGTGTAGCTCTGGTTAAAAAGCATGATGATTTTATCACAGAAATCTAAAGCTATTGTACAAAATTGTCATATTTTATAGAAAAACACTCATTTTATGAAATGTAGCCATAACACCTCTGAAAAATGTTTATTACCTCTGATTCACGAAGGCTTATGTTCATTCCATCGGACAACTGCCTGTAGATTGCTATTGAGAAAGACAGAGATTCTTATTACCTCAGAAACTGTGAGGGCAAAGAGTGGGAGTCAGAGATGCCAAGAAGTTCATAATTTCATCCCCTTCGTTTTTACCAGAAGCTGTATTCTGGTACTGCCCCATACTGTATGTAAAACAATGGTGAGGTGCCACTGATATGCACTGGTCATTCTTTAGCAACTGTTGCCTCCTCAGAGGTGCACTCTCATACCTCATTCCTCTCTAGCTAACCCAGTATTGAAAAGTATTGCCTAAGAAGTATTTACTGATTTGCAGAGGCCACTTCCAGTGGGTTTTCAGACAAAGCTTACAAACCCAGGGTTATTTTGAGCGTGATACACAGACATAAGCCTGCAAGTCAGTCTCTCACTTTCTGTCACCAATGTATCGTGACAAGTAACTGAGCTATTATTGAGAGTAGCAATAATAAACAATAATAAAATCTAAAGAAAAGTATTTAGGCTATACGTACTATAAGTATTTTCTACTGTCACCAGCTGCCCAAATTTACTTACCACTCATGCAGTCGAAGCGAAGGATGAGACTGATAAAGCTCTCCAGCGACATGTGTCCTGAAGAGGCACCATAGCGAAGAGCCATCAAGTTCAGCATGTTATCACTGATCCTCTTTCCTAACCAGCATTCATAGGACAAAGGTTTAAGTTTATTTTAAGTTTATTTTACTTTATTAATCCCCCTGAGGGGAAATTCAGTGTTTTCACTCTTGCTTGTCAATTACTCAATTACACACAGGTCCGAAAGACACACATGCACAAACAGGACCTATACATGCACAAAGTGGAGAGATGTCAGAGTGAGGGGGCTGCCCTGGTCAGGCGCCCCGAGCGGTTGGAGGGTTTGGTGCCTTGCTCAAGGGCACCTCGGCAGTGCCCAGGAGGTGAACTGGCACCTCTCCAGCCACCAGTCCACGCTCCATATTTGGTCCGGACGGGGACTCAAACAGTCAACCCTCCGGTTCCCAACCCAAGTCCCTATGGACTGAGCTACTGCTATGCTAGCTGACTTATGTTAGGGCTGCTACCAACTATTGTTTTCATTAACGATTAATCTGCAAATTATGTTTCATTTCATTAATCGTTCATTACATTCTGTGTGGAATGTGTGTTTTTTTGGTTTGAATGAGGTTAAGTGGGACGGTCAGTGTGACAGCAGCATTCATGTAATATAGTAAACTAGCTCACAGCGCTGCAATGGACCGGAAATATGCAACATTTTTATCTGTCACCAACCTGGCTTTTCAAACTCAACACTTGTTATAAATTAAAAGCCCCTTATAACCTCGGCTAGAGAATCCCTCCATTTTCTAAATAGGCTTTTATTCTGAAACATTTGTCAGAACTTCCTGTGGAAGATACAGTAGCTTGATAGTTTACTTATGGCGCTTCAAATGTAGCTCCTGCCATCTGCTGACGCTTTTAGGTGACTACAACAACATGTCGGCTGGCACATGAACACACACAGTGACTCAAATAATAGTGAAAGTAATAAAAATAGGACAAGAATAACCTGATGACATCACACACGCCGTGAAAGACGGGGATGATTGGTGAGTACCAGTGTGTAGCGTGTACCAGGCATAATGCAAGTCCTGAGTCTGAAATATGTCTGTCAGCGAGTCCTACTCCACCTATTTAGACTCCACCTCCATTTAGACAACGGCAACATTTCTGACCACATAGCAAGCCACAAGCTCTGTGGCTTTGTAACACGTTATACCCAACTCTGGTTGTTGATTACTATGCCAATCTTACAAAGGAGGACGACACTTGAATGGTCTCTTCCAGTTTGTTTTTCTATCAAAACTAACATTAGCTAATGCACTAAAAAGTTAGCATTGTGTTGAAATCCAATGTTACTCTTAATACCGCCACAATTTCTGATTAGGTGGACATGATAACTTATAATACATTCAAATAACCACAAGAAGTTTGTGCTCTAGAGAAAGGATCAGCACTCAGTGAATAACCTCCAAAGCCCTATGCTAAGGTATTATGGCAAGGCTTAACTATACAGACCAGTGAGCAGTGATAACTAACATGTCTTTGGGGTCATTGGGTAGGAACGTTATTCATCCCTACAACAGTAAATACTTTTTCCTTCACCTTATATGAAGTGTGCGCTGCACATGTGAGCATTTTTGATGATCACCTCCATCTGGTGCTTTCGTCTCATCACGTTTAACCATAGTTTCTCAGGCACCTGATTTAATAGCATTGTTTGCATCAAAAACTGTTTTGAATGCAAACGATTAGAAATGGTTGGCAAGATTTTGCCATTTCTGTCCCATGCATAAGATTTAAAATAAGGAGGATAAATCCAAGGATGGTTGTGTCTAGTAGACAAGGAGAATTGGCTGATGGTCTACCTGTAGCAATGATAGCATCTCTCAGCTCACTCAGTGACAGTGTTCTTGTTTGTGAAACATCACTGCGGAAGAAAACGTCCTGGAAAAAGAGAAAACGGTAAGATATGTAAAGCTGTAAGCTGGACAACTCAAGAAAACACAAAAACTACACACAACCTCTAAATAGATGCTTTGACGGTGGAATGAACAGACGTATCCAGTAATGTCTATAATTATGAATGTCATCAGTGATCTTTGTTTTATTCTGAGAATTATAATCTTCACATGCTTCCTTTTACCTTGTATGTGACGATCTTGTTCCACAGACGAACAAATTCGTCAATATCCAGTTTGCCGGAGGGCCTACTTGATGTCTAAGACAACATTAAGAAATCAGAGCTGTGCATGTTGTTTCACGTCTTAGCCTGACCTTCAAATTTGATTGTGTGTGTGAAACCAGCAAAAGGGCAGGCAGGTTTGGGCATGTATACTACTCAAGCGTCTTATGTAACTACCTTTATTGTGAGGGGATAGCAATTAGCAAACTGGCAGCCGAGATGGAGAAAAAAAATTTTTTTCAGTACACCAATTCATAATTGATGTCACATAAGAGGATACATCCATCAGAGCAACCATGCTGCGACAGGCGTCAGTGCTGAAGCCTCCGGATTGCAAGTCTCCTGCAGAAAAATAGAAAAAAATGCACTTAATTTGGCTAAAACCCAGTAACACAGCAGTGCTATGTAAGATTATTATACATGAATATTCTTTTAGCTCATATGCTGTCAAGCCATTTTGGAGTTTCCGTTCCAAACCTTTCAGGAAGTTTTCATTTAGAAGCTTCTGGAGCTGCTCAGCATTCACCTCTTCATCCTAGTGATGAAATCAAAACAAGGAAAGACTTGTAGTCTCACATTATCTGTTGCTTTTATATTGAGGGGAAATAATAGCATGCTACACCTTATGGGTTAGATGTAAATCACACAGGTGTAGTTAAACAATATAAAACATGTTTCTGTGAACAACATTTAAAATTCCTGATCCAACGGAGCAGTAACCTCAAAGAATAAGACAACACCAAAAGGAATAATGACATAGCTCAAATAGAAAATAAGAGCACAGACATGGAAGCCCAGTTCTATTTTAATTGAAGGAAAAGACCGAATCACAAAGTTTACTTACAATAACTTACAGTTATAGAACCTCTGTGTCACATACATAGAGTCAGAAGGTGCTGAGCAAACTCTGGCTAAATTGGTACTCTCACCTCACCTAAAAAAAACCTATCATCTTAAGTGCACACTATTTTAAGAATATTTTCACCACTTCACCGTGCTGTCAGTTAGCGATGGGGAGCTAAAGTCGTTATCTCAAAGCCACCAGACCTGACAAAAACCAACTACTGTACTTCAAAGAACAGGGAAGTCTACTACTGTCTCTATCAGCTTTTGTGTGAGGTAAAGCAGTGAAACTATACCACATAGGCTATAGTGTACCCTTACACTGATATTGCCTTTTTTTTGGTGGCTAAGGTACATTTTGTTGCTGCCCCTGTCATGGCTTAGTTCCATGACCATGAGTTTGGTTTATCAGAGATACTAGCAAAGCAACAGAGCACAATCATCAGGTCATACCACCGCGCTTGACTTTGTATCTTTAAATGTTACAGTTACTATATGAATAAATGACATTAGAAATGAACAAGTTCACAAATCTCTGCAGTTCAAAACAGTTGCCAGCCATCTGCAGCACGGTGATCTGTCTAAAGCTGAGTTCAAATACACTTATTTGCCCTCTTAAGATGAGGTTATGTGAGAAGTGATTCCACTCCTGGATCTGTACGTTAAATAAGCTACTGCTAGCAGGCAGTTAGCTTACCTTAGTAAAAGACTGGCAGCAGGGGGAAACAGCTAGCCCGGCTCTGTCCAAAGATAACAAAGACTGGCTACGTCTAAAGTTTGCTAGCTATCGTGTTAAATCCCATTAATTTAAAGTTTACAAATTGAAGTGTAAAGACATCAGTTCTCTGTCTGACTGTTTCTTGGCTGGGACGAGTGACTTCATGGAGTCTATGCAGTTGAAGAATTAAGCAAAGCAACTAAGCATTTTTTCCCAAAAATGTTAAACATTTGCTTTAAAGTAATAATCCCAGGGATATCCGTTTAGTTTTGTAACGGGTAGACCTGTCTCATTCAGTGTCACACGGACTTGTCTTCACCCTGGTTAACACTATGGGTAGTTGTTTGTGTGTGCGTGGGGTGCAGGGAATTCACGTTTACTGAGAGCCAATGGCTGAGTTTGTGTCTGATTGAAGGCAAGTGTGTCTGAGTGTGCCTCCTCACACTGGGGTTATTTAAGCATGTGCTGCAAACACTGATGTCTGAGTATGTGCATATGCCCCCAAATACAAAATAAAAGTAGCAAAGAATGCACAAATTAGGGCATAAATATTCACCAGAAATTAAATGCTTAAAAATTTCTAATCCCCAGATCCTTTGTTTTTTATGTGTTTTTTTAATTATGATTTTTTTTTTTTTTTTTTTTGATTTTTTATTCATCTTTTTTTGCTGCCAGCGTTGACACAGACACCCACAGTGGGCCGCAGCCCTAATTACCATTGTTTTACCTCGTTCAGTGATAGATATTGAATTAAGACATTTATTTAAAGGCAAATCACTGAGATTATTACTGAGAGACACACACATTACCTTGTCACAGTATTGGCGGAACAACATCCTCATATCCTCGTCATTTCCAATATGCATGGGCTGCAAAAGATTGAGTGCTTTCAGCTTCAAATTAATTAACACACTGTTAAATATGTATGTGTCATATGCTATCAGTGTAATCAACAAAGTAAACAACATGCAACACAACAGCAAAATAATATGAACATTGTCAATATATTTTAAAATCTTGCATACCTCTTCAGCTCCCTCATTTTCATGGTCATGGGCACCATAATTCTCACTGAAAGGAAAGACATGAGACATCAGTACATAATATGTTGCCAGTGATGTGCATGACACATTACTGAGTAACTCGTTACAGTAATGTGATCACTTTTTTCAGTAACAAGTAGTGTAAGGGAGTACAATGTGAAATTAAGCAATGACACTACAGTTACTACTCACAGTAACGCTCTGTTACTTTGACATTTTCAGAATCAACTTGTTTTCAGTCTTAATGAGTTAATAAGTCAATAAGTGAATAGAAGATAGGCCTAAATATGATCTTGTTCTCTCTACTTTGGAATTGTTTAAAGGCGCCTTTCACACATAACTTTTGCTGCTGAGTAATTAGTAAAGTAACATTACTAATTTCTAATGAGTCATTTGAGTAATTGACCTATGGCTAAGTCCCCCCCTCAAACGCGATGAGCCAATCACAGTGCGTATAGCCATTCCCATACACTCACGGACGTTCATTGAAATGCATTACAGAAAGTCAGTTTTGTTCGGTTTTATGAGCTTTTTCGGAGATTTGAAGTTTAAAAATGGTCAAACGGTGTGCATGGGGTACATGCAACTCTGACACAAGGTATCCTGAGAGGCTGGGTGATGGGGTGAGAAAAGTGTCTCCTTTGGATAAAGTTGTGTGGTAACGTTAGACCACAACATCAACTCAACGTGAATAAGATTAACGATGATGTCTACATCTGTTCTAAGGTAAGTCAACATTGTGTTTGAGGCAACATATTGTCACTGTGCTGGAAAGAAATATAAAGTTATCTTTAACATCTCTAGCTAACGTTAGCTAAAGTTAGCCTAACGTTAGCTCCTAGCTGCGTTGTTCATCATGTCACCTTGTTTGCTGGGAGTTCATTAGTCTATTTTGTTCTAGTTTTGTACTTTGGTGATGGTACATCATTGTTAGCTGTTGTCCAAAGGGCTCTAGTTAAGCTAACGTTAACTTCTGGAGCTTAGCTTCATTAACTTATCTGTAATGGCAGAGATAACAAAGGTTGGCAAACGTTATGCTGAATGATTCAGTGTAAATACTGTAGCACCAAACTAACAGAGAGACACTCTTGGTAAAGATGGTAAAAAGGCCGTTATCCTTTTCTCATATTCTGAGCCAAAAACCTGAACTTCAGTGGCACTTTAACTTGTTGTCTTTGATGGCGACGGCAACGAGATGCGGTTCACAAGTGTACACTGGGACCTGTAAATTTTGGCTTGTAGTTTAAGCTTTTCATCGACCTTCTCAACAATAAAATGATGAATATATCCCTCCAGTGCGTAGTTTAGGCCCTTTTGGTTACTTCTCAATGGCATCTAATTGTTATGTCCCCAAAAATGTACTGTGTACTGTGACACCTGCCATAGCGCCGGTCCGAGTGAGTGGAGGGACTGTGGCTTAGCCATAGGTCAATTGATCAAGCCTAATTTGCCCAACACTGCTTGCAGTCATGCAGTGTGAAAAAACTGGACAAGCTTTTAAGGACTAATTAGTGATTAGAAAGCACTGGCGATTAAAGCCTAGGGCGCCCCCACCCACCAAACAACAACAAAAACACAAACTAAATTAGGTTAAAAAGAAAAGACAAGAAAAAAAGTATAAAAAACTAAGCAATATCTTTGAACAGCAAGTAGTTTTTTTTGAAAAACAATGATGTCCTCTGTCCCCCCCCCCCCCCCCCCCACACACACACACACACGGGATCATCTTTCAACCTTTTTTCAACCTTATCCTCCTCCTCATATGAGGATGTTACATTCTGGGTTTTATACATCACTCTGCTTAACTTCGACATGACGTCGCGCGGGGGGCGGCTAGGTCTGGCACTGGTTGCGAGTGACTTACTGGACATGTGTCTCTGACTTGGAGAGGATGGTCAGGATGAAGGAGGCTGTCTCATTTGGACTGAAGGTGGATGGCACAATCAGGTACTCGCCAGGCTTGAGCAAAAGGAACTCCATCACTTCACGTGCATTCATGTAGGTTTTCGTTTGGGCTACAGGCTTATTTTTGCTGAAGAAAGAGGCGTCGAACTTCCCCCTCTGTGCCTTGTACTGTTATACAGGTAACAAAAAGATGTCGTTTCTATGCAGTTTGCATCATAGCTGCAGAATGTAGGTTGGCATGTACTTTGTATGAGGATTGAGCCAAAAATGTTACTTACTTCTTCAGTCACCTTGGAAGAAATCAGAGGAAAATTAGTTTTAGTTTTGTTAAAGAAAACAAAAAACAACAGCATCAACAAGAACAAAGTTTGACTCAAATCATAAAAGTTGATGATCAATTTACCAAAATTCTTGTTAAAACACTCATGTTAAGGTCCATGTGAAAAGATGAGAGAATACGCTGCATTTTAAGTTTCTTCAGTGACTTCTGTTGTTTTATTTGTTCAGGGAGATAAGCCATAGCCTTTAACTGTAAATTTATGCTAACTTTGTGATTCAGCAGTGACATCGTTCAAAACAATGACACAAAATGGCTTAGCCTATTGAATGGCTTCATTTCATGTAACTATCTTCAACAGCTACTTCCCATGCCTATACACATGATATATCCATAATAGTTCTCTTACTGTGACACCAATAATAAAGTATAACATTTACCTCAAACACAGAGAATCCAATGTGGAGACTTTTGACCAGGCGCCTGTTTCTCTTGTCAGGCTTTTGCATGAGAGACACCAGCATGTTTTTCTCTTCATGTCCCTCAGAACATTCTTCAAGCAATTCCTCAATCCTGACCCGATACTGTGGATTAGTCCAAAAACTGTCTGGAAGGCAAAGAGATAAATAGTTTTGTATTTTATCATTTGGCCACAAGAAGAGTGAATCTGTTGATTATCTTTAAAAGGTGATGTCCAGTTATTTAATTTTTGTGTTATTGGTCAACTGAAAAATCAAGCAGAAAGCAATTGCACCAATGTTCTTAATTACTATGTGGGACTGCATGGAACCTTAAAGGGACAGTTTAGGTACAGTGTTCATCTGTTCACAAGCCCCTTTTACACTGCCAGATTTACCGCAAATGTTGGGCCTTTTATCGGCCAGCTGCGAGCGTTTAGACACACAGAGGCGGAATGGTGAGTTGATCCAAGGTGCCCAATTTTCAGCCTTGTAGGGTAGTCATATTGGCAGAACCCTTTTAGTTTAAACAGACCGAGGCGCCCTTCCGCTGTCTTATGGGAGGAGCTGTTGATGACGTCCGACCCATTTGCAGTGGATAAACAGGAAACAGCTGTTAGCAGGAATTAGCAAGCAGGAATTAGCAAGCAGCGAAACGCAAACCTGACAGAGACTGTAAAGATGAGAAACTGAGGAGACAAGGAATTGCATGCCCTCCTTGCCCTCGCAAACGAAGAACAGGCCAATTTACAAGAGAATTGCCCCCTGACTATCGCTGCCTGACTAGCCGCGGCTTCCCTCCCACGTCACTGTTTACATCACACGCTGAGCCACACGTTTTGTTACTTGCTCACGCCCCCCAATCCCCCGAAAAGGCGCATTCTGATTAAACAAAAGTAGGCAGGCGGCATTTTGCTGCACTCCCTGATTTTGTTTTTATACTGCCAATGCTGAAAAAAGACTGAATGGGCTTTCCTGCAAATTTGCACAATTCCTATCTAAAAAGGGCTATAGACAAGAGGCTCAGGATCTTGATAGCACTATGTTTAAACATTAATGGCATCCTCCTTAGCAAAGCTGTAACATTTGCCAGTTCAGTAGTGCTGGGTGAGCTAGCAGCAGATGCATGCTTCCTTCTGTGCGATGATACAGTTTGTAGTTTAGTAGTTAATAGTTCCTACATGAAACTGCTCACAACAAGGTGTGAATTATCTTGGGAAAGAAACATTGCTGTTAATTAACCGTGTAAATTTATTATATTGGAGAGAAGGCAAACATCTCTATGGCCAATATCTTTGGGCTTCAGGATCTTGCCCAGGGCTACTTTGACATGCGAACTGGAGGGGCTGGGGATCAAACCGCCAATCTTCCAATCTTCCGGCGCTGAACTAGAACTGGTGTTTTCCAGTGGTAATGATAATGGTAATGATGGTATTCTAATTCTCTTTCCTAGTGGAACACACCACCTGTTACACCTCAGATGGGATAAGGTGAGCTTACCTCTGCTATCTCTGACAGCCATCTCCTTAGCAATTAGCTTGTCTTGATATATAAACACAATGGAGCCTGGGCTAGCTTATGGTAAATATCTGCTCCTTTAAAAATAAAGATTTATTAATTCTTAGGAGTCATAAACAGACACTAACACATTCAACACTTAACATATTCATTTTAACTCCACGTAAAATGAATAAATGTGATGTTTCCCAGCTAACGCTCTACATACACAATCACTACATTTTTTTCATTGGCACACTCCAGGCACCATACATTGCTTTTGAGGGGACTGTTTTGCATAAGATCAGATATATCACAAGATCAGATATATCAGTACCGAGGTTGTTCATGCATCCTCCAGCAGTCCTTCCTGCAACCCATCTGCCCTCATAGAAAGAGGTCTTCCAGTGGCAAGAAGAGCTTCCATCAATGAAGTCAGGACATAGGCAGCAGATGTCAAGATCGGAGAAGGTCTTAGTGAAGGTTTCCAGGGTCATCCTGTTGACATCAGAGATTCATTCAAGTAACACATTATTGTTTTAGTCTAAGATTTACTTCATCCTTCAAAGAAGAAATAGTTATTCTGTATCAGTCAGTTAAGGTAAAATGTGCAATCTGCATAATTGTTTTGTAGATTTACTGAATTGATTATCAAAGTAGAATTTTAATAGCCACTTTATTACAATTAAGTTATTACACTAAATTATAATATACACCATGAATATATGATGATACCTTTCTTATCCACCACAGAAATATGACCTTAATCAAACAATATGTATATATACTGTTTGTGATTCGGAGCAGACTCCTCCCCCCAACACCAGTGAACATCCAGGGAAAGGACATTGAGATGGTGACATCTTATAAGTACTTTGGTGTTCATCTTAACAATAAACTGGACTGGACTAATCACATAACAGCACTATACAGGAAAGGCCAAAGCAGACTCTACCTACTGAGGCAGCTCAGGTCTTTTGGAGTGCAGGGGGCGCTCCTGAAGACCTTCTTTGACACTGTGGTGGCATCAGCCATCTTTTAGTAGGAGTAGGCTAGTGTGCTGGGGCAGCAGCGTCTCGGCTGCAGATAGGAAGAGACTGGACAAGCTGATCAAGAAGGCCAGCTCTGTCCTGGGATGCTCTCTGGACTCTGTGAGAGCTCCTTCAGTGATAGACTTATTCACCCAACGTGTGTGAAGGAACACTATTGCAGGTCCTTCTTGCCTGCTGCTGTCAGGCTACAGCACTGCTCACAGTAAACTGCACTATGGACACTTTATGGACACCACTATAAGCATTGTTGTCCCCCATGTTGTTATTTATTTGCACATTCAATATTCACTTTGCACTAAATATGTTCACTTTAATCCACTGCTCACTTTTTATCCACTGCTCATTATTATTATTATTATCTTATTGCTGTTTCTTGTATCTTTTGTACTTTTTCTGCATGCCTAGTTTTTTTTAAGTTTTTAAATATTGAAATCTTTAATTTGAATCTTAACCCTTGTCTGGTGTAACACTGGAATTTCTCAATTGTGGGATCAATGAAGGTGTCTTATCTTATCTTATCTTATCTTATCTTATGTACCACTTATTCTGTACTTTTTGTACAACAGTGATTTTGAAATTACACAAAAGTTGTTGAGAAAACAAAATTGTAGTTGTTACTCTGTATTTTTAAGAATATGTCCAAAACTCCCAACTTCTTTTATAACAGTCTGTTAACTTTGTAAAATTTTGATTTCGGCTTACTTACCAAAACTCCCCATCGTCAGCCACTGCAAGGCACATCTTACGATCCTCAGGACTCACAGTTTGCCATAAAGGCGACCTTTAGGTTCACATTTTTCAGTGAAGAAAGAGGAGAGGCAGTGTTACAAATTGTTTTATCATTAAGGGGCAAGTATCGTTTCCAATAGTAAGCCTAAGCTCAGGGCCAGGAGCAGGGCCAGGTTGTTTTTGACTCTCATGAAAATCCTGGCATTAATGTGGTAGCTTAAGAGGAGGAAAGGCATTTTTAGTTTGGACCTTAAAGACTAACATTTTTAGGAGCGTAAAACCTGACTTATAAACCCGTGACATAGAGCTTGAAAAGGTGGGAAGGGTTTGACAAGAAGAAACAGTTAAAGAGGCAACAGATAACATCTTTTCCTAAATATATCAATATGAAAATAATGTGGGTTGCACAGGGTAGTGGCCACAGTAAAATCAGACTGTCAGCGTTTACATAAATTACTTAGTGGATTTCCAATAAGCTTCTGCCACTGGTGCTGAAGTTTTGTGGAAAAAATCTGCTTTATGGCAGGAAACACGTCATGTATTGCAAAACTGGTCGGTCAGCCAATCAGGAACTGGAGCTGGTCCTTATGAGGAGTTGGGCATGAAATAGTTGAGTCACGAGCACAATGGCAGACGGACAAAGAGACAAGTGAAAAACGGCCTAGCAAAAGAAAACAAGCTGCTCTGTCTGAGGAGGCAAAGAAGAGCAAAAAGGAGAGTGATAAAAGAAGAGGAAAAACAAGAGTAAACCTCAGTCAGGCGTTCAAGAGATGGAGGGAGCTCTGTGACCAAGGAGGCTTCAAAACTGATGTCCAGCTAGCTTTCTTTCTAATGGATCAGAAAGTACCATGGCTAAATGTTAGCAAGACGAGAGAGGACTGCACTGTACTGGCTGCTAGTTCATTCCTAGCTGGCCAGCATCGCAAATCGCCGCGACCAGGGACCGGGTAGCGAGTGTTGGTCGGCTGACATCCTGGTTGCCATTCTACAGCAGCCCTCGGACAGTGATATCCCCCTCCCTTCCTTCTGTTCTCTTCTCACGGGGGCAGCTATCGACGGACATCGTCCAGCTAAGTGAACACTGAACTTTGTTTCCAATTCAATTTGAGCTCAAACCAGCCGCATCGTTTCCATACGGTACCGTTTATTCTAGAATTGAAACTGTTCCACTGTGTCTACTGTTGTTTGTACTGATACTGTACATATTGGTATAATTTACTGTGAGTTGTTTGTACTGGTACTGTGCATTCTGGTTTAATTATTTGCATTACTATCTGTTTTTTCTTCAGATAAAGCTGATAATTGTTGTTGGTCTCTTTACTCATTTATTTAGTAGAGTGTCCACACACCTTCTCATTCTACATATACATAGAGGTATACTGGTGGCTTTACAGCCTACATTTTATTTAATTTAGAGAGTCTAAGAGAGTCAAATTATTGATTATCTCTGATCCCCATGGTCAACACAACACCACTGACGCTGCCCATTAGAGCTACTGGGTGATCAAGAGATCATATTGTCGTTGTACTGGGCAGATTAGTCCATGTGACTGCTCACTAACTTAAGTTTTCATGGTATGGCATGAAACTGAAAAAGCAGACAGGTAACATTTTGAGCTACCTTTGCTATTCAAAACAACTTGGCTTGCCTAAACTGAAAACTGCCAAAACCAGTTTGTGCAAACCGCCAAGACAGTAAAACAGCTAAGGACTTTTCAGGGCGCTGTTCCAAAGTTGATAACATGCATAGAACTGTCACGCAAAAATAAAACCTTACATAACTGGAGAGATCATAATTTAAAAAGCACACAGCAATCATCTAGCATAACATAGATGACCCATGAGACACCAGCCTGAAATCATTAGGTAAGGTTCATTAAATATGATTAATGTTAAGACAATAAGACACATATTGTTCGTTAAGCTGATATGAAAAGAAAAATTACACTAGCATAGATTTACATTGACTAATATAAAATAAATTACATTCTTGTTTTATTGCAACTGATAAATCCCCCAAGATATAAATGTAAAAGACCTGCCAAAACTTGGCTTCCATGGTCTTGATTTGCTGTTATCTGGTGCAACCAGTTTAAAATACTGTAATTAGAGGGTTAACATAATAAGAGGTTTCTCATGGCGCTGTTCAAAATGTTCTCAACTCCCTTATATATGACAAACATTATTATTTACCACACCACTGTAGAGACTATCTCAAGATGTAGAAACAAACTGTTGACAAAGCATTCCTAAGAAACTTGCGTGCGTGGGACAAATTTTACCATAGGAAAGTAATCTGTTTTCTGTGGGACAGCAAATCAGAGCAAATACTCAATGAAACAGGCACCGCTCTCAGTGTCATTCTCACCCATCACTCCAGTCTCCTTTCCACTCCCCTCTGCCCCAGGGGTTGCAGAGGCGCACCAGGTTCACCAGTTGCCCTTGGCTCATCATCTAACCAGCAAATACCAGGAAAAACAAAAAAAATGTTTTTTGCCATAATAGTAACATACATATACACATACATGTCACTAACTTCCTTTAATACATGCAGCTATACAGTAGAGGCCAACTTAAGGTCTTTACAGTAAAAGTAGTTAGGGGAGTATGTTCAAACGTACAAACAGAGTACGCTTGAACATATTCTGCATAATAACAGGTCAATTTTTCATGCATAACCAACGTATTTTGGAAAACTACAATCACGTGACCAATGCGCTGAGGGGAGTTAAGATGGAAGCACTCCCGGACCGTTCATACAGTAGGCATGTTGGGGTGAATTCAGGACCTCACCCCTTGGATTTCCGCAGGGAACCAGTGTTCAGAACTATCTAAACTTTCAGTGAACTTTAATGAGTGAATTTTAAGATACATCCTCACGATGATTATCTTCCTAAACCTAACTACAGTAACTTTACTTGGTAAAATATATCCTACAGAACTTTACGTTAATTACATAACCTAATATTAAGGAAGTAACATCATTCATGGGACACTAATTCGTAGGGTATCATACAAACTGTTGTGTGTGCCTTTTTGCAAGATAACATATGAACAATTTACATGAACAATGCCTTTAAAATGGAATTCTTCACCTGTTTCAAACCTGTAACAGTGTAGGCATGTCCTTGGACCAATCCATTCGGTAACACAGTGTTGGCAGATGTCTCCTACAAGATAAAGATACTTTATATGTTTTAACTGCAGGTGATGTTGTGCAGCAAACCTTTTTCTACACACATAATAAATTAACCTAACAGAAGACCAGCGTTTGATTGTTTACCTCCTTAAACACTAAACTGGCACCAGTTGAAGCCAAAACATAAAATTCAAAATTTTGCTAAAATTCTAAGCATTAGCATGGACTAAACAAGTCACATTAAAACACTGATGCTACCAAAAACACTTATGATTTAGACAGATAGGTAAGCTTAGAAATTTACATAAGTCATAGTAGCAAAGAGCTGTTCAGTCATCTGCGCTAGCATGTTGACCCTCTAAGAACATGACATTTTCAGCCTTAAATCATGATCCATATTTTGTTCCCTTCTTTGCCATTAATTTTTACAGATCTGCTAACTTCATTACATCAGCACGCCTACAAAAAACTTTGTAAAATGAGCCAAATGAAATGTGAGAATTATGTGGAGACTCATTCAAAATAAACTGGATATTACATGTGACAACCGCTTCAATTGCTTTCAAGTCTAATTAGAGTGCACCCACTCAAAACCCTGACCGCACCCTATCTTCATTTCAACATCTAACATGGAAGGCTGAGAAAACAGATTGCACAGGTACTGATAACCTGTGCAAACCAACTATACTAAAGTAAATTGCATTAAAAAAAAACCCTAATTGTTTTAATTCTACTTTTTATTATAATTCCAGAGTATTCTCATTGTTATATCATCCAAAAAAATAAATATATAAATAAATAATAAAGCTGTACTGTATAGAGATCATTTTCCCTTGTCATACTTGCCATGCAATTAATGATAATTAATGATTAATATTTGTTACATGCTATTTAAGTGTGCCACTGCCCAGGCATAATGTAAATTGACTTGCTATGGTTTACACCCACTTCCCACATACAAATTTGAAAGCTGCTGGATGCCCCAGCTTGCCTCTGGTGAGTCTGTTGCTCACCAGTAGTTTTAGGTATTGTTAAAATACTCTTTGGATGGGAATTTGGAAGTCATTAAAGGCCATGATCAAGTTTGTTTTAATCTCCTTTTCCAATCTGTCACTCCAAGAGCATCAAAGAAATTTCCCCACAGCTGAAGTATTCTCAGCATGTCATATCCCTGATTCATTGAGACTTGACAGCCTGACATCCTGGCACTTCTCCAGTCTTTCTGTCCCTGTGCATGTGTGAACAGCTCCTGTTCATGGAACCATGCCATCATAATGTTTTAGTTTGCTGCTATGACAAATGAAAATTGGCAGCCAGAAAGGTCATCCATCTGTCAAAAAACAAGGACTGAGCCTGATTCGGCTCTTGTTTAAACTATCTTTCTTACGCTTGGCATACATACTGTAAGATCATCTTTTCCCTAAAGTGCTTTTATGAAATGGGCCCCGACTTGGGACATTTGGACATGTGGACATATCAAAAACTTTAACCACATAAAAGCAAGAACAACCAGCCAGTGTTGGTTTGTGTGGTATATTTGTGCTTACCCCCTGTGGTGTACCACATCCCATCAGTGACTTGGATTTGCCAGCTCTAAACATCAGTTCCCACAGGTCTGGGGGAGCGTTTGGCAGATCGATACACATGTGAACACCACCGGTGAAGTCCGTCAAAGCCTCAGCAGGAGTTCCAGCACTCATGTCCGCATAGGAACCACACACTCTGATACAAGTGGGTGTGATATTACTTACAAGGATTCTCCCAAAAATAAGACAGATATCACTCTGAGAAAATGCATGTAATGACTGAGAAACAAAACATTGTTTTTCATACTTGGCATAGGCTTTCTCCAGCAGAGCAGGCCAGAACTCAGCTGGATTTTTGGACCTAACAAAGATAAGTCTGCCATCAACTGTTGGTAGCTTGTCATCAATGACAACATCCACCCATCTTCCAAATCTCCAGAACTGAGTAGTTGAGAGAAGAGAGAATATCTTTTGTAGCAACATAAGATATGTACCATTTAGCAGAACCTAGCCCATTTTTAGACAAACAGTGCTGATGATTGTTGGTTTACCCTGAAGTGGAACAGCCCACAGTAGTTCTCATCAAATTTTTGATCGCGAGGAACAACTTGCTGAAGGATGTCAGTCTGGAAAGTTAGAGCTCCGATAGATGCAAGAAACCAGCAGTTACCTGATCAAAACAGTGCAGAAAACACATGGTTACAATATCTTCTCTGCCCGTCTGTAGTCTGTTTTCTGCCAGTCATCTGCACTTGCATCTCAAAATTCCATTAACGCACAAACAATTTATAGAATATTATGAATGATGCAGTTTTCTTACCAATCATGCCTTGACCAAAGTCAAACCTGGAGATCCCATCAACTTCAAAATGTGGATTGGGGACAATTTTCTGAAAGAGAGGAAATATTGACAACACAATAATTCTCCATATCAGCAGGGGGCAGTAGTCTGTGATCCTCATTCAAAAACTGGAAGACCAACAGGACGGAGTCAAGATGCTAGTTAGTCAGTTAGCACATTAACAACACGACCCAGTAATAAAAGAACAAAGGATATTTGTATGCTAATAAACAATAACGCAAACAGTTACATAGTGTTTCTTCTCAAGAGCTCAGTCACTAAAAAATTAACCATATCTAATGTAAATTAATCAATTAATTAGATTAATTAATGTGTTATTAGGTACATTAGTTATGTACCTAACACCCTCTTGACTTATAGCGTTTGTTTGCTTTCCTCATTTTCATTTTTTTTCATGTGCACTAAGCTAATCAGTATGAATTAGGTCACAGACAAACTCCGCCACCAATTCAACATGCTGAATAATCCGAAAAGCCAGCAAGGGCCGACAAGTGCCAAAAGTGCAGGACACACTACAAAAATTCCCAACAACCCGACCTCGACCAACGGCTGACTATCGGCTTGGTGTGACAGGACCCAGGAATCAGCTGCTAATGTACCGACTTGCCCATCAACATGAATCAAAGTTATAAAAGTGACAGATGAACAAAGTTGAAGATTTAGCAAAAGAGACACATTATTGACTCAGGTGCTAAACTTGGATGCTTGTTTGCCCATAAATATTTAGAATCATAAAGGATCAAAAGCAAAAACACTCACCCCTGGTCTCAGCCACACCACTTGCTCCATCTCAGAAGGACTCAGTATCCCTTCACCAATGGACCTTCTGTCAGGGGGGAACATGTCATCAATGTACCTTAGCCGTTTGAAGAGACAGTACTGTTTCAGCTGCTCAGGGTCTTGGTTGAGAAACCGCTCAGGGTTGTCGCGGGTCCCTCGGCCGTCTTTCATATGACGGGCATTGACGATGTTCATACACACACCCGGTGCAGGCATTGTTGCAGTGTGTGAACTCTGTTCAGAAAAAGAAGATAAAAAAATTAACCACTTTTCAATACTGCATGTCTCAAAAACAGAAGAGAGGTTTAATTCTATTGATTCCCCAATTACTGGAAAAATAAAAAAGTAAGAATCAACCCATCCACTTTACAAAAAGGCAAAGCGCAAGGTGGGCTAGATGCTCTAAACTTCTTCCTCTACTACCTGTCAAATCAAATACTCTACCTCACTAAATGGATCTATCAAACCAACCACAATATTCCATGGATAGACTTGGAACAACTATATTCTCAAACCATCTCATGTTCATTTTTACCTTTCAACACAACCATCAAACAGCATCCCTGCTGTAAAAATACTGTAAATACACTCCTATTTGGCACTATCCTGACTTGAAACTCCACAGCACTTCTCTTCACTGTTTCATATGAGTAGAAATAGGTATCAAACACCTTCACCATCTTGTCCACACCAGTTACTTTATATACTTCAAAGACCAGAAGCACAGAGTTGGGAGACATCAGTTTCTTCAACCCAAAATATTCTCATATCAGCAAACCACTGATACATTACAATAGTATGTTACTGTGTTGCGGATAGGTTGTAACTTTTTGTTGTTTAGTTTAGGCACAAAACCACTTGGTTACTGTTACTGTTTTGGCTTACAATACCGTCTTTTGGTGGCACAATCCCAGCAGGAAACACAGCAATGTCTTAGTAAAAACAAGCTCTTTTCCTGGCACTATCCTGATCAGAACCTTTTGTTGCACCAAACTGTAAACATGTTTATTTCAGCTGTAAAGTTGAGCATTTTAACATGAAAGTCTATGGGGACTGACTTGCGCTTGAAGTCAGCCACAAGTGGCCATTAGAGGAACTGCAGTTTTTTGCATTTCTGTGTTGGCTTCATTTTTCAGCCCCAGAGGTTGACGTTTAATTTGACGACATATCTTTTGTAGTGTAAAGGCGTGTGTCCTAATGCGTTCCCAGTAAGGACTACATCATCAGTGTAGGACGCGGTTGTTGTTTTGGTGACAACACACTAACACATATTAACTTGCCCATTTTACAACAAGTTTGACAAAGTGTTTTGTGACAGTCCATCATTTTGCCCTTTGGAAGGGGACGTGTTTAATTCTGCCAACAGCGATATGTCTAGCTGTATGGACACAGCTGCTAACATAATTAGTAAGCATGCAAGTGAGCAGCTGGGGAGAATGTTAACAAAATAACTATGCATGGGGTCCTTAGATCTTCTAGGGTAAGTGATGTAGTCCCAAACACAAGTGGTTAGCTGGAGATGCATGATAGACACAGGTATGAACACCAGTGTGTTGGCTTTCCACTTGTGTTTAGATCATAAAATCACATGTTAATACCAGGTATAAACAGGCTCATGGAGACATTAGCTGCACATGAAAGCTTGCATTTAACAGCCATCACATGCACTCAAGTCCAAGTAATTCATGCATTAACTCTGCAGGTACAGTAAAACATACCACACTGAGGCTTTTATTTTTCACATTCTGCACTGAGCAAAAATATAAATTCAGCACTTTTTTGCTCCCATTTTTCACGAGTTCAAATTAAAGATCTAAGACTTTTTTCTATGCACACAAAATGCCATCATCTAATCTATAATTAATCCGCCTGACAGTGGTGGCTTATCAAGATGCTAAATAAGCAGCATATGTTATTGCATAGGTAACCATAAAAAGCCACTCTAGAATCTGCAGTTTGATCACACAACACAATGCCACAGATGTCACAACTTTTGAGGGAGTGTGCCATTGGCATGTTGAGTGCATGAATGTCCACCAAAGCTGTTGCACATGAACTGAATTTTCATTTCACTACTATCAGCCTGCTTCAATGTTGTTTCCATGAACTGGACAGTAAGTCCAACCAGCCTTACAGCTGCAGACCACATGTAACCACACCAGCTCAGGACCTCCACATCTAGCATCTTCACCTACAACAACGTCTGAGACCAGAGATAAGCTTCCCTGAGACTGTTTCTGATAGTTTGTGCAGAAATTCTTTGGTTTAGCTGCCTGGTTGGCTGGTCTCAAATGGTCTTGCAGGTGAAGATGCTGAAGTGAACATTCAGTCCACGTGCAACATCCCTGGTGGAAATTTCAGCAGTCAGCATGCAAATGGCATGCTTTCCCAAAACTTGTGACCTTTGTGGCATTGTGTTTTGGATCAAAGTGCACGTTAAGGAGTGACCTTTTGTTGTAACCATCCCAAGCCACACCTGTGCAGTAATGATGCTCTTTAATTAGTTTTTCATATGCCACACCCGTCAGATGGATGAATTATGGTTATCACTGGCAAAGTGCTCATTGATACGGATTTCAGCAAATTAGTAAATAAGAATTGAGATAAGCCTTTTGTGTGCAAAGAACAAATATTAGATTTTTCATTCCAACTCATTTCTTTTTCTTTTGCACACCAAAATAAACCATTGCAATAACAAGTAAAAGAAAAGGTGTAAAAAAAAAAAAAAAAGTGCAGACCTCCCACACATCTGCCCCATTTTGTGATCAGTTATGGCTCTTAAATTAGGCTGCGCAGGCAGTCATTTTAGTGTCTCAAAAGTAACAACATCGACAACACAAAACCACAGATTGCTAAACTGTATGTGAAAGTGTAAATCAAGCTGTTTAAAATGTTGCTTGCATATGACTATCTTAATCTTACCTCAGCAGCCAGAAATGGAAAGTGCCACGTCTGGGTAGAACAACAAGCACTAGAGAGAAAGCTTCAGTTCTTATTTGGCCTGCAAACGCCTCAGGGTACTGCTGTCATTATGGGGTGTTTCTTTATGAAACTCCACCTGTGCTGGCATTTCTTAAAGAAACATGAGCTGCGTACAGTATGTGGGCGGACATGTGGTTAGATAATAGACAAACAGACAGGTGGAGGCAGAGGGAGGGAGAGAGATTATATAAGAGCATTGTCTCTGCATGAAAACAACAAAACAAATAGTTTCCATTTACCGGTAATTCATCAGTCCATCCTGCCCTGACTTGTACAAAACTTCTTGACCTTTATTTTCACATTAGTTAGTTGAGATGTAAAACTGTCTTGTATCTGCCAAATCTGTGCTTGTCTGTGCTTGTCAAGGCAGTGCTCATTTCCCAGGGCTGTCTGTGCCTCGCAGGTGCAGAGCCACTATTTCATGAGGCCAGCAATGTGTATTTAGCTCAAGATAGTCAAAAAATGTCACACTTATATATGAAGATCCATTAGTTTTGTGTACCTTATCCCACTGGTGATGATGGATGGAAGGTGTGTATGCAAGCATGCATCAGGTAAGAGGCGGGGTACACTCACAGGTGTTATTACTGGCCTGTCACAGTACTAATGTGGCGTTGGCAGATAGACATTCATTGTACTGTACACAATGTCATTTATGGTCAATATAGAAGTTCCAGCTGTCTTTAGAGAATAAAGCCCCTGCAAACACAGGGAGAACATGCAAACTTTTTTCACCAATATACAGTGCAAAATAATAATAAAAAAAGGTATCATTCATTTTCTTCATTAAAGTCTGCCCTGCACTGTGGGTTGTCCATGCATCCCATTCTCATGAACACAATATCTCAAAAAAGCCTTTAGGAAATTTCTTCAAATTTGGCACAAACGTCCATTTGGACTCAAAAAATAACTAATTAGAATTTTGTGGTCAAAGGTCACTGTGATCTCGTGTCCATCTCATTCTCATGAATGCAATATCACAAAAAGGCCCTTAGGAAATTTCTTCTGATTTGGCACGAATATCCAACTGGACTCGAGAATGAACTCATTGGTTAAAGGTCAAGGTCACTTTGACCTCACAAAATATGTTTTTGGCCATAACTCAAGACTTCTTTTCCCAAAGATTTTACACAAATCCATCCATCCATCTTCTAACCGCTCCATCCTCTTGAGGGTCGCGGGGGGGCTGGAGACTATCCCAGCTGACACTGGGTGAGAGGCAGGGTACACCCTGGACAAGTCGCCAGGCTATCGCAGGGCTGACACATAGAGAAAGACAACCATTCACGCTCACATTCACACCTACAGACAATTTAGAGTTATCAGTCAACCTAGCCCCCAATCTGCATGTCTTTGGACTGTGGGAGGAAGCCCAGAGGGAACCCACGCTGACACCCACTGTGACACTGTGCCGCCCAATTTTACACAAATGTGTAATAGAATAATAGAACGAAGTGATGACTTTTTATATCCAAAAGGTCAAAGGTCAGCTTTATTGTGACACCATAATGTTCTATACGAACACTTTTCTGGCCTTTACTCAACACCTTATCTCAGGAACAGAAGGGGAGACATTTGGTCAGATACTGAATTGGTGATAATCCTCCAAACTATGCTGATTGTGTAGATCTTATGTGTTGCTGGGTTGGAGATGTGTGTGAAGCATCCATGTTTTTAGAATTTGCAGGAATCCATATTCAGTTTATTGTCTGCTGTCATGGCTACATATGAGTGTGGACAGACATGGATGTAAACTGCAACTTGACTGGTCTGCAGAGGCACACAACCTCAAGGCAGTGATTCTACTTGTAAATTAAGATGCAGAAATCAAAATATTGTTAGGTGCAGTGTGCAGGAGGCTGGACTTATTTTCATGCTTGATGACACTTGGGACACATAAAAGGTTTGGACAGGGTGTGATCAATCATTGGACAGAAAAGTTATGTTAAAGATTAAAACCATTTATTTGAAAACACAAACAGGTAATCAGACCATGAACTATGCAGGCTAAAATGGAAACAAGAGGAAGTGGGTACATTGCTAAAGCTAGATGTTATCAACCTTTAATTAAAATCAATGCGACCTCTCTGGATGGCCAAAAGTAATACTCTATTCTCAAAATGAAATTCAAAGGGAAGCTGATAGTTTGTGCAATGCAAACTGATGTTGTTCTCACAGTATTTAAAGTAGTAGCATTAATGTAAAAATGTAACTTCTGAACAATTATTGAATGCCATATTTGAAATCATATTTGTCTTATGTTTATCTTTGTCTTGTGTTCTAGTTTTGTATCAACATGTTGTCTTATTAACAGGTGACAAAGGGTTAAGCAAGATCGCCAATCATTTCCTGTTTTACAACCTTGTTAATACAGAACCTCGTCACTATCTTAGTCTATAGATTTATATGAGTGAGTCAGGTGGTCAGGCAGAAACAGCATATTAGCAAACTAAGCCCACAAAGGCTCACCTGCTATATGTATTTCAGTTCTTTGCAGTGTCAGCTAAAAGCCTCCCATTGCTGTTGATATTGTTTGCAGCCACAAGATGGCAGAAGTGCAACACTAATCTGTAAACATGTGAGTGGCAAAGTCTTCATACCCACTTACTGTGCATTCCAATGCCCATAGTACTAATATTGCAAACAATAATGGGGCGTAGGTGTAAAAATAAAAATGACAGAGAACTGCAGATGTAATTTCACTGTTGCAAATATAATATGTTAGAATGTACAGTCTGTGCACAACTTTAAAGTCAAACTACATTCATTGCAAAGTAGCAACAGCAGAGCTTCCTGGGTTTATCTCTGTCTCTGGCAAACTCAGTAGGTTGTGTTTCTTTTATCTCTTATCTAAGGTAACGGATATAAAAACAAGAGGGTCAAAGTTCCGGGCATAATGTTATGAGACAGGAGTATGTTCCAGTTGTGTCCATACTGCATGCAACATTACGTACTTTTTAAGGGTGGTGCAGTACCTACTAAAATTATAAACAAAACGTATGAAATTTGGAACGCACCCTTGAATTACATTGTACAGAGTGGTTGGTGCGTCAATAATACTACATTTGAGTGCACTTTTTTTTGCATTTCCAAATAGAAAAGAAGAAATATCTTTGTCTCTTCTTGCAGTTATACATATGTAACAATCAAAATGTTCCTCTGTGATAAAATCAATGGTCGATAGTAAACTATGTGTACGGATTGAAACTTGCAGAAAGCAGGTGGTTGACAGATAATAGAGGATCCCAGCCCAGATCACACGCTCGTACTTACAGGTCAGATCTTTTTATTATTATTTTTGAAAAAGTTATAGAAAATGGTCAACATGGTTTTTGCAGTTAAAGTGACTGCATTTCATATCCTGAAATCTGAAATTTGTTGTGGGTGAAAAGGTCAGCCTACATTATAAGTCTACAACTAATACAAAAAAGTGCAGTAACTCAGTCTATCATTTTAGCATAATGCAATTCTATTTCGAGCTCATTAACATGTCTACAAAGGATTGGTTATGTTTTCACATTATTGTGTATTTTACTGCAATAGAAGTATAGAAGTGAAAATAAAGAACCTTTTAGTTACAGTTCATATTATGTAATGAATTATTCATAGAAAAATACAGCTTTTATCTATTGATGCAGACTGGAAAATTAAAAGAAAACACTTGTTGAAACATCTACCCCTGTTTTGTCCTTGTGAATTGTGCCGTCCGTCTTCCTTTTTGGGTTAAGTGTACATTGAAACGTACATCCACTGAAAATAAAGAGGAGACAGGTTATTAATGCAACATGTACACGAAAATGCATTTTTTTTATCCCTGAAAATGTATCATTAAGTTACACTGTGGCATTATATCTACGACTTCTGACAAGAAGAATATGTATTATTACCTCTGACTCTTTGAGATTCATGGCTTTCCCATCAGACAGCTGTTGGAAGATTTCTGTTGGGCGTCACACAAAAAGAAAATAAATTGTATCACTTTAAGCCATAAGTGTTATAAATTGCAACTAGACCAGACTCACTAACCGGGAACAAATGTGTATTTTAACATATTTATAAGGCAAGAGTGGTAGACAGTAACTTCTCATGTCTTATCTATTGTCACCATTTGTTTCATTTGACTTCACTTACTGTACATGCAGCCCAAGCGAAGCATGAGACTGATGAAGCTCTCCAGCGTCATGTGGCCAGAAGAGGCACCGTAGCGTAGAGCCATCAAATTGAGCATGTCATCCTTGACTCTCATTCCTTTGCAACACACACACACACACACACACACACACACACACACACACACACAGGAGGAGCAGTTTGGAAATGTAGCTCATTCTTTCAACACTTAGGTGTTTTTTTACTTATACAATCAGCCACAAATGCAGTCTCAGTGTAAATTTATGAAAACTTTATTTATTCTATATTCACTACCCATTGGTAGCTTTGTCACCTTCTACCTATGCCAATCCTCAATGCCTATGTGCAGTTTCACATAGATTGACCACGTCAGTGAGTAGAAAAACGTGGGACAGACAGAATGACTGACTGACAATTTCTGTGATTATGTACAGCATACCATACCATGACTTGTTCAGACCAAAAGAGGCAAAAGAGGCAAGGACGCCCGAGGCTGCGCGAGAAACCGGACAGCTTCACGTGACTGACGTCAAAGTTAAATCGCGCTAGTCATTTAAAGGAGCCGCAAAGCAGACTTCTTGACAGCGGCATAGTGCTGCTTGCTGTTGTTCTCCTTCAGTTGCATAGGAGGTTTTGTGTGTCATTAAATACAGAAAAAAAAATCTCAGCATGAACATAAATCAAAATCACCATCTAGTCACGAGCGGATTGACTATTGAGGAGGAAGCAATTAACAAAGGACATTATGATTTACCCACCACAACATCAAACCTTTACAACTTTGAAATATACTAAAATTCTGTTGTTATAGCGCCACCCAGTTGCCAATTAGAGTTAAATTTCTCCAGTCACCTTGAGGCGTCCTGTTCTACATATCTACCTAGTTTAGTAAAAATCAATATGGCGGTTAGGCCTAGATAAGAAATTAGCTCTCTAGCGCCCCGATTATGTTTGATGGGGTCAATAATGGAGGGGTCCCCTCAGATTATGTGTGGTCATATGCCTACAAAGTTGCATATGGTATTATTATCACCTTTCCAACTGATGTGGTAAACTTGTAAGCAAACAGGTGCCCACCAAACTCCCACGAAAGCAGCTCAACCTTGCTTCCAATTTTCCCCTCTGTCATTTGGACTCTCACAGCAGATAAGGAAAAATTTCCCCCAAAAAACCCTTTAACAGGGGAAAAAATGGTAGAAACCTCAGGAAGAGCAACTAAGGAGGGATCCCTCTTCCAGGATGGACAGACGTATAATATAAAGTCTATGAGCAGAGCAAGAACTGGTGGCGGGCTCAGCAGGAGAAACACTACTGTGCGTATTCCGCGGGCTGCATACTGTGGAAATAAACATTAAAGCTAGGAACTTTTACACACCAGGCAAGAAACTCCACTGGAATGCATAGGCGCCATTTGTGGTCCCGTAGTTATTATATACATCAAAGATGCCTACAAATTTATCGGATACTGAGCAATATTAGCAGCAGTTTGGAGTTTTATTCCAGCTCCAACATTCGACCTGTTTTCAGCCCTGTTATTGGTGTTCACAAACTCCTCAGGGAAATGTTTGGCTCTTTAGCGGCTAAATACTGTCTTCCAGCTAACAGTCTCTAACTGTGTCTTTCTGCTGTTTGGTGCTGAGTTTGTGGTGTACAGTGGGTTTACTGGAGACTGAAATCAGCTGCCTACTGTGATGATGTTGCTAGATATGAGAGTGGTAAGACTGAGCCATAAGCTGCGTCTGTATACGTAGTTCTGTAGAGGAGGCAGAGTTGGAAGTACGCACATTAACGCAACACGTCCTCTCTGTCTTCATCTAATATCAGTTTCTTTGTTGAGAATGCACTTTCTTTATGCACACACTGTTCACATGTTTATGTTTCCAAGTGTTCTTTGGCACTGACTTTTAAATGGCACAGGGATTTTTTTCATTACATTTAATAAACCAATGATCAAGTGATTGAATGAATCCTAAACTGGTCTACCTGAAGCTTCGAAAGCATTCCTCAGCTCACTCATTGACAGGGTTCCAGTCCGTGAAACATCAGTGAGGAAGAAAATGTCCTGATAAATGAAGAAAACACCAACAATCATCATTTCAGTCTTCCATATCTATAGTCTAATGCATATGAATAAATGGTAGATTGACAAGGCTGCAAAACAGTTGTGTGTAAATATTACATAAAAATTTAAATGTTTGTGCTGCACTTGGTTCCTTTTACCTTGTATGCAACGACCTTCCTCCACAGACGAACAAATTCCTCACTGTTCAGTTTGCCAGTGATTGATGTCTAGCTCAACATTAAGGTATCACAGCTGCACATGTTGTTTCATGTCTTAGTCTGACCTTTGCTGATGACATGCCTATATTATCATGCATCCTTAGTCCACATTATACAAGGCCAAAGTTTCAAGTAATGAGATAAACATAGGTAACAGTACTCCTTGTAAGCAAAACCCTCTGACATTTGATTGTGACAGATATATGGTCATCTGCCCCAGGTACATTACTGCAAGTGCAAGTGTAACCTGCACCGCTACATGTTGATGTCAGGGAAACATATAATCTTGGTTAATGAAGTTGTTCATTTCTCCCCCAATCTGGATCTGATTCTTGCTGGGACATGTCCTGTGGGTAGATTTTAGTATAGAAGCTTTTATTGGTGTTTTTTCACAGTAGAAAGAATGACTATATTTTGTTACAGTCACATGCATCACAACAGGATACATCCATTAGAGCAACCATGCTGCGACAGGCATCATTGGTAAAGCCTCCAGATTTCAAGTCCCCTGTAAAAAAAAAAAAAAAAGAAATCAGTATGAAACATACTTACATAAAACATAAAACAAGTTAGCTAATAGATTTAAAAATGTAACACAGCTCTATTTGTACATTGTTTCCATGTGAAAAGTTCTGCAGCATGTGAAGCTAGCTATCATTAACATGTTAGTTGTGTAATATATAGAATGCATGCATAATGGATCAGCCTGTAACAGAATATTTCACGAAACACCTTACAGGCCAGCCTCCCCACGTTTTTTTCTTGCTCTGCATACAATACATACAATGCTGTCACCAGAAGTAACTTACGTTAGGCTATAAACAAACTACACCTAGGTCGTATGGCTTCAACGTTGCCAACACAATGAGGCATTAAAGCCATTTTCAGCGTGGTTTGGCATGATGCCACTGGAGTTTCATTTAGCCACTTGTTAGCAACCATGTATTTTAAGACACGTAAAGCTTCAAAATTACAAGTTGGGTATTTCATGTATTTTATGTCAGAAAACAAAACTCTCTTAACCTCTAACTAACCACAAAACATATTTCAGGGATTTTACCAAAAACAAATTCAAATAACCCACTGACTTCAAGATGAGCAAACCAAGAGTGCAAAAATGTGAACTCATTTCCACTCTGTTATTGGTCCCGTTTTGTCTCTGTACTGCTCCATGCACATATTACACAAGAATGGATTGCATAAAAACACTCAACATTAACTTGTCTTCCATTTATGCAGTGGCATTTCTATTCATACATAAAGAGATGCTTATCCTTGCGTTCAACACTGAACTGAAACCTATAGCAGCAACAGCACTAAAATAGTCACAAAAACGCAGGATTTATCTAAATGGGCTGATTTTTTACAGCCCATACTCCTAGAATCAGCTTCCAATCATTATGTCACATCGTGAGTGACAGGTGTCGTGACCAGCCCCCTTGATTTACTGTCCAGTTGGGCTAAATTACTTCAGCCCAGGCCACTGACTTTTGGCCAATGACAGTGCGTGGAAGTACAGTGAGGGCCTGCCCAATGTTTCTGTAGTGGGAGAGTGAACAAGGTGGATTATTTTAAATGCTGTCTATCGAGCGGGACTTCATCCAAAAATCAAACGGCCGTTGATGTGAGCTTCTCTTCAAATAAGGTAGGCTCAAGTAGTGCTGGGCAGTAGGCGGGAGTGAGAGAGAGAGCTTTTGGCATCAGAACATTTTTGTTGTCAGCCTAATTCTCTAGTTTTGTTGTAGTGCATTGTTGCTGTAACCTGGTACTGTATCTCGGTGTGATGTTACTAGCCATGTTTCCATCAGCCTGTTTAGATGAAGTATCGCACGAGAAAATTACGATGGAAACGCCAAAATTCGAATTAAAATCCCCTGATTCACACAAACTAAAATACGCTCGCTTTAGCCGGGTTTTGGTTGGTTTGAAAAAATGCTGATTCGCAAAACGGGGGATGGAAACAGTTATGTTCGAATTAAATCTGACATAGTGCACCTCTCTCCATGGTGATATCCACACTCCGGGTCGGGAAGGCGGTAATGCATTTACAAGCTGGTTGCCAACCGCCAGAAAACATAGAAGAAGAAGAATGCGAGACTTGTTTTGTGTCCGGTTATGCAGAGTTCATAGTTTTCACCAAAGTCTGTATATTTAATGGAAACACACAGGATTCATTTTTCTTTTAATGCGCATTTCCCAATGATTCGAATCACTTTTGGATGGAAACATAGCTACTGCTACTGCAGCTGAACTATTGATCAGTATAGGCCATAGGCCTAATGCGTTAGCCCTCCCACCCAATTTCACCACGAGCCGCTACTGCCTATACTGTACACAAATATGAGCACAAAACAAAACTGTGTGGAAACAAGGTGGAAACCCTTTAATATAGCAGTTCGCATATAATTTAAGATGATAACAATGTATTGTGATGTTTTTGAGCTCTCTTGTTTATCAAGTCTCTTAATATTATTTCACAGTCCAAACCTTGCAGGATGCGTTCATTTAGAAGCCTTTGGAGCTGCTCAGCATCCACTTCTTCGTACTGGAAATGAAATGAAAACAGATAGATTACAGTGTGGTAAACTTTCTATAAGCTTTCATTGTTGAGTTTTCCGTCAGCCACATGAAAACAGACCAAAAACAAAACCTTCCCCACACCCATTAGCATTCTTTTTAGTTGGGTATCTGTTTACCTGACAAATGGACATCCAATATTCACTCCCCTTAAAGCTCTCTTTTTAATGTCTGCTGTTTGGTGCTGGGGTGGTGGGTCTAAGAAAACTTTTAAAATCAGCTGTGGCTGGAAACGAGGTTGATGAGGCCAATAAGACAGATCAAAGCAGTAAAACTGTGTTCCATTAAACCAAAACAATGAGCTGAAAAACACTAAAATGCTCCCTACAGCTGAGAAAAACTGCAGAGTCGTGCTAATTATCTGTGGGTTTGTAGCTATAACCCCTCTTACTTTATACATAGTTATTTGACCCATTATTCAGAATATTGATAACTTCAGATTTAAAGTATGTGAAAGCTGGTGGATTTTTCAATACATTTTCTTAAAAGGTTTAACGCTAGCCAGCGAGTATGCAAGCATTACCTTGTCAGAGTGGTGGTGGAAAAATGTTTTCTTATTTTCATCATCCTGTGCATCTGTGACCTCTTTGAGCTGGAAGTCAAAATAAGAGAATGAAAAATTAAGTTATTTCATCCCAAATGAAATGCAATGGTCAAAACATATTTCACATTAAGTATAGTTAAGAACATGTAACACAATATCAGAATAATATTTTGATAATAAATCTGGCACACCTTTGGTACTGACTCATGATCACCAGAATTCTCACTGTTGGGAAAGACCAAACACGTTCTGCATGGGATTAGTGTGTTTTTTGCTTTCTCAATATAAAACACCAGTAATGTGTGACACATGCTGTGCAGATTCTTTTGGGGTGACTTTGTGACATGGTCATACAAACAGTAAGAGGAGCAGTGTGGAGAGAGTGAGCATACTAGCCATGGGTCTGTTCCTTGGAGAAGATGGTCAGGATGAAGGAGGCTGACTCGTTTGGGTTGAAGGAACACGGCACAATCAGGTATTCAGCAGGCTTCAGCAATGCAAACTCCATCACCTCACGTGCATTTATGAAGGTCAAGGTTTGGACGACGGGTGCGTTGCTGCTGAAGAAAGAGGGTGGGAACTTCCCTCTCTGTGCCTTGTACTGTAGTAATAAATAAATATACTTCAGTCCTCTGCACTTTATATCTTTTAGCTGAGCTTCACAATGTGGATGGAGATTTATTGTGGGATTGAGATAAAATTGTGTCTTACTTGTTCCTTCACCTTGAGGGAAAGCAGTGGAAGATGAGTTTATGTTGGAGACAAAAGCAATTAAGTTAATGAGTATGAATAAATACTCAGTTACGATAATGTATTATTATGACGTGCACATATGCAGTTACTCAAGATGAAAAGCAGAGTAAGACCTACAGTACATTAAACCTCCCTAGGTAGCCAACTGTGGTCTCACATTCTGTTGGATGGACTTTGACTGTGGTTGTTCAGTTCATGTACTGTGTTCACATTCAATTTACTGCGACCCTCCTTTGACTCCTCAGAATATAACTTCCTTGAAAAATCTGAGATGTTTTATCTCTAGATGAATGAATAGGGTTGCGTGTGGCCAGCAAGCTCCAGAGCACCCCCAAATGCACCCCTGTGTTAGGATAACGTTCCTTTGATGTTCACAAAATTTGAGTGAATCATTGCCCTCATCATCAGTCATTAAATTTTGTTTTACAAACAGGCTTGAGGAGTTAAGAGAACTTGGTCTCACTCTGAAGTTGTCAAAAACTACCGCTTGATCAGTGACTCCCAGCGTCAGACACCATCGAAAAGGGATACACAGCTGGTCGGCGTTATTGTTTAACTTTCACCCAACTTATAATCATTGAGATTTTCTTTTATTTTTATTCATTTATTTATTTATTTGTTTACAAGTTATGGGCAGGGGACCAAAGTTTTTCTCAAAGTGGGCCTCCCATCCACACCACTGATATGCAGGCCATTTTGAAAACTGGCAATGCCACTTTTTCCCTCGCCAAAATTTTGCTCACATCGTCAAGAGCCCATAAAAAAGTTCTCCACCTCATCAGGGCCTGACAGGGATGACATGTCCCTAATAGTCCTTATACTGTGACAGACACAATAAAGGGTAACGTTTACCTCAAACACGCTTAATCCAATGTGGATATTTTGAACCAGGTGTCTGTTCCTTTTGTCAGGCTTTTGCATGAGAGATATCAGCACATTTTTCTCGCCATCTTTCCCTGAATATTCACCGTCAATCTTGACCCGATACTGTGGATTAGTCCAGAAACTGTCTGGAAGAGAAACAGGGGAAAGTGTTATTTGCATTGTATAATTTTGCAAAGAATCAGGTGAGTGATTTGATTGATTTGTTGAAAGTGAAATCATATGTTATTGGTAATGGCTTGCACTTTTCGGGGTTTGATTTTGGTTTTGGAAAGGGGAAGAAATGTGTATCTCCTTCCAATCTCTCTAGGTAATAAGT
This sequence comes from Epinephelus awoara, assembly GCA_035609425.1. Lineage (NCBI taxonomy): Eukaryota > Metazoa > Chordata > Actinopteri > Perciformes > Serranidae > Epinephelus > Epinephelus awoara. Next base: position 31,350,670 of record CM069309.1, read on the forward strand.
ATTACTCTTAAAGGTGCCCCAGGCACAATGTTTAGCTCAGTATCCACAAAACCAGCCTGAAAATGACGGAAATCTGAAATGACTGCACGAGAGTCTATGGAGCACAACCATGTAGCTGTCAGACCCTTGTCAGAGCTGGCTGATGCTACGCTATGATTGGCCAGTCTGTGTCCAAGGGGTGGGACTCAGTGAAGGGTCATTTGAAGCCCATTTTAAATTCCTAACATCTATATTTCCAGCCTGTAACAAAAATGGTTTGGTCTCTACAGCTAATATCAGCAGTCATGACAACTGTACAGGGGCGTTAATTCTTATACAACTCATACATTTATGTATTATTAAGGCTAAAAGTTACACATATCTAAGGGTGGGGCCACTTGAGTAACTATGGAAGCAAATCGTGACTAATATTTAAATTAAAATGTATTTGCAGAAATGCTTTTTCATTTTAAGAATGTGGCTGCATTATTTGATTCATAAATAAAATTAATAATCAATCAACCAATTTGCATTTTAATTTTCTTCTGCAAGACTGCTCATTCTTTTACTTTATTAAAATGACAAAGAAAAAGTCATTTGAGATTTACTTTTCAAAATATGCCCCAGCAAATAGATAACAAAATTCAATTTGAAATGTAAAATTTGAAAATTAAAATGCATTTGCAGAAATGCTTTTTCATTTTAAGAATGTGGCTGCATTATTCCACTCATAAATAAAGTTAATAATCAATCAACCTATTTGCATTTTCATTTTCTTCTTCAAGACTGCACATTTCATGCCATCATCAAAAAGAAAACAAAGAAGACATTGCTATTTCATTTTCGTGGTCTGCCCTGCAAAATAGTGCCCATAATTCCAAAATGATTTGGCGTAGAAGAGTGACGTCAGTAGCTGCACTTCTTCAACTCCGTGCTGACCATGGTGCTACCCATCTAATACGGCATGGGGCGGTGTGCACATTTGATATATGGATGCATCACAGATCATGGCGCTCCCTGAGATTGTGCTTTCTAAACATCGTAATTTCCCAAATCTGAATAAATACCACACATCACAAAGCACACATTTGCTTCATTCATTCATTCATTCAACCTTTATTTAATCTCGAGAAATCATTGAGGGACTGCCCTCATTTACAATGATGTCGAGAGTACAATTAGAACAGAATAAATATGATAACAAAACAAAGCAAGAGAAAATATATATACACATGCATATACATACACATAAACATACATGTATACCACATACTTTCACATGTATATACACATATACACACATACAGACACATACACAGACACACACACATAAATAGACACAACTACAAATACACATACAAACAAGAGAGTCAAACACACAGCGCAGACAATCAAACAACAGAACTCAGTTAAAAACAGTTACATTCAAGAGTGGAGTAGTTTGTAATCATGGTTTTAAACTGGCCTATAGATACAAGTGCATTGAGTTTTAGTGTTTGTTGTAAGGTGTTCCAAGTGTGTGCAGCACAAAAACTAAAGGCAGTTTTCCCAAGCTCAGTATTTGCACGGGGGACTTTGAGCGTTAGCCAGTCACTTGAACGAGTTGAATAATGGCTATTGGACCAGTTTAATAGGGAGGAGATGTATGACGGTAATTTTCCATTCAGGGCTTTGTAGATGTATAAAAACCAATGTCTGTTACGTCTAACTGTTAGAGATGTCCACCTGACCTTTTCATATAGGATGCAATGATGTGTAGAATAACTGTCACCGGTAATAAATCTCAGGGCAGAGTGATAAACTGAATCAAGGGGTTTAAGAGTGGAGGCAGAGGCGTGTCTATAGATGACGTCACCATAATCCAGTACAGACATGAAGACAGCCTCAATTATCCGCTTCCTACTGAACATGGGAAAACTCACTATGTTTCTGTACAAGTATCCAATTTTTTTGTCGTAACTTACTGACGAGTGTGTCTATGTGAAATTTAAATGTGACTTTTTGATCCAACCAGATACCAAGATATTTATACTGTGATACCCTCTCAATACTGTGACCATTTAGAGTGCCAATATGTAAACCATTTTCAACAATATCAACATCAACAATATCTCTGGCTCTGGAGAACAGCATGTATTTGGTTTTGTTTGCATTCAATGCTAGTTTTAAATTACAGAGTGCATTTTGCAAGTTGTCAAAGGCTTGTTGTAAGATTTGGGTGGCTGAATGTGCAGTGCTAGAAAAACAATACAGGACTGTATCATCCGCGTACAGATGAGCGTTACAATTTGTTATGGAGGACGTGATATTGTTAATATAAATAGTGAATAAGACAGGACCCAGTATTGAACCTTGTGGTACCCCCTTTAACAGGGATAAAAATGTAGAACGGTTGTTTCCCGAAATCACACACTGCTGTCTTTGAGAAAGGTAGTCCTGAAACCATTTACAGGAATTACAATCAAAACCAATATCATGTAATCTCTGTAGGAGCAGAGCATGATCAACAGTATCAAATGCTTTGGATAAATCGACAAAAAGTGCAGCACAGTATTTACCTTTATCGACAGCAGTTATGATATCATTTACAACTAAAGTGGTGGCATTGACAGTACTGTGCTTTGCTCTGAAACCAGATTGATGTGGGTTTAACACAGAGTTACTTGAGAGGAATGATTTGAGCTGATTATTAACTAAGGATTCCAGGATTTTAGCAAGACAGGACAGTTTGGAAATTGGCCGATAGTTGTTGAGATCATTTTTATCACCACCCTTATGGAGTGGGACTACATGTGCGGATTTCCAGATCTGAGGGATAACTCCAGTAGAAATTGAGAGATTAAACAGATGTGTAATTTGATTATTAATAATTGGGGCAGAGAGCTTTAAGAAATAGGGGTCTAAATTATCCTCCCCAGTTGCTTTCCTGCAGTCAATAGTTTGCAGCGCTTCCTTAACAATAGATGAAGTGAAAGTTTGGAGGGTGAACTGAGAGGTACGATATGAGGGGAGCACATGATCCCGAGGGTTATTATTTAGAGAGTAATCTGAGTAAACCATATCAAACTGGTTTCCAGCAGCAGCAAAGTGTGTGTTGAAAGCATGGCAGATCTCTGATGGATCATTTATTAAGCAGTCATTAAATGTAACAGAAGAAGGAGTGGATGTAGAGGATTTGTTTTTGTTCATATTTACTGCTTCCCAAAATTTTGACGGATCTGCAAAAGAATTAGAGATTAATTCTATGTGATAATTAGCTTTTGCTTTTCTGAAGGAGGATGTGCATTTATTTCTGAGTTGTCTAAAAGTTAGCCAATGGGCTGCTTCACCAGTACGCCTTGCTAGAGCCCAGGCTTTGTCCCTTTCCTTAAACATTATTGATAATTCTGTGGAAAACCAGGGACTTGATCTATTTTTAATCCTGTGCTTTTTAAGAGGTGCATGTTTATCACTGATGATGAAATATTCCAAGGCTAATTCTATGTCGAATATTTCAGAGGTGTGATATATATTACTGTCTGTAAGGTCATTGAGAAAAGCCTGTTCATTGAAAGTTTTTAAGTTTCTTTTGGTAACAATTCTAGAGGTTAATCTTTCCCGTTTAGAACTTCGAACACAGGCTAGAGGACAGTGGTCACTGAAGCCAAGTGCAAAAACTCCAGAAGCCGTAATTTTGTCTCTTCTTTTGGAGAGGATCAAATCAATCAGTGTTGATTTTGAAGGGTCCATCAGATTGGGTCTGGTCGGTTCCTCAATGAGCTGTGACAGATTGAGATTATCACACACTTCCTTTAAAGTATTTGAGTCGTTATTGAACCAATTTAGGTTAAAATCACCTAGAACTAGCATCTCTGACTGACTGTACTGAGCAAGAAGGTCTGCTAATTTATTAACAGCAACAGAGACAGCTGAGGGTGGTCTATAAACGCCCACCACATTAATTGCATTGTTACTTGATAGATCCACCTTCAGAGCAATAAGTTCAAAGCAATGAGGGATTGTGACAGTATTTAGAACTGAAACAGACAGACATGACTTCACATACACAGCCACACCACCCCCTCTTCCCACTCTGTCTATTCTGTACAAGTTATAGTTATTTAAGGAAACTTCAGAACTGTGTATACTCCGTTTAAGCCAGGTTTCTGTCAAAACCAGGATATCGGGGTCCGTCTGTGATATGAGAATTTCTAGTTGGTCCAGTTTAAACTGATTACATAGACTTCTGATGTTTAGATGCATTAACCCCAGGCCATTTCTGGATTTGAACGTGTGTGGGTTAAATGAGACTTGCCCAGGATCACAGGAGGGCTTACTTGCAGAGGGCAGCCTAGAGCTTGGTTGAGGTGAGGGGTTTATGGTGATTAAATTTTCAGGGTTATAACAACTTGAACAGGAATTAGGCCGATGGTGCTTACGAGGGCCATTAGTAATCAGAACAGGGATGTTAAACACAGGGTCAGAGGGTGAGAGTGGAGGATGGAGTGTGTTGTGAGGTCATGGAGTAAAAGCCTTACAGGAGTGTAAAGTCAGTTCAATGTTGGTGGATAAAAGGTGTGACCCTTCCTGTGAAGGGTGGAGGCCATCAAGCTTAAAAAGCTGAGATCTATTCAGAAAGGCAGCAAAATTGTCAACAAAAGGGATGTTTCTATTCATGCAGTAACCCTTTAACCAGATGTGGAGCTGGCGTATGCGACTGAACTTTACGTCACCAAAACAAGGAGGGGGGAGTGGGCCGGAAATGATTACCTGCTTCCCGGTATGACGAGTGGTATGACGAACTATATCAAGTTTTATTAATTAAGTCCAGATATCCGGCGAGTACCTTTATTTTTCGCGCATCCTCCAGCAGTTGTTCCTACAACCCATCTGCCCTCATACATTGAAGTCTTCCAGCGGTAAGAGGAGTGTGCATCAAGGAAGTCGGGATACTGGGAGCAGATGTCAAGATTTGCGTAGAACTTAAAGAAGTCTCCAATAGTCATCCTGTTAACATCAGTGATTAATTTTTGATAGGTGAATTAATTTTCATTACATATACATTGTAAAGCATAGTTGAGGATATCTTATATTTTAGATACACTTAACTTTGAGTATACACTGATTTGTAGTTCTTGCTGTAATTGCTACTATGCATGTAGGTATAATGCCATGAAAAGTTTCATACATTTGAGTGAATTTGCTTACCAAAACTCTCCATCATCAGCCACTGAAAGGCACATTTCACGATCTTTGGCACTCACGGTTTGCCACAGCGGTGACCTTGACAGGAGTTTTTCAAGAGGGTTGAGACAATATCTTATAATTAACTGTTTGACATTCAGAGGCATGATGTAACACCTCCTCAGGCTCAGGCCTCAGACAGTGCAGTGCTTTGAATGAAAAGCCTATCATTAAGTTAGCTCTAAGGCAGGGCCCCATAGGGGATTACTTCACTGAAACTGGCAAAACCAGTTTTAAAAAAAAAACAAGGGGAGATTTTCAGAGGACAGATTTCACAAGCCTCTCATTTCAAGCTGCTCTTTTTTTTGCACTTTTTGTGCACAGTTGCAGTACAAGGTGCTGAACAAAACAACAAAAATACAATTAGGGATGAACCAATCCGATATCTGGATCGAATATCAGCCCCGATATCATCAAAACAGATGGATCAGGTATCGGAAAATGCAGCCTATACCTGAGGCGATCCTTTCCCTTTAAACCTATTGCAACATGAGCTATGTCATACGTCATGGAGCAAAGGAGACAATCTGCTGTGTGCAGTTATTTCACACTATTTCAACTGCTGTTGCACAATTGTTTATTTTTGTTCAAAATAAATATTTCATCATTGCATTAATCTCTTTCATCTTGTTTCATTTTATCTTAGGAAAGAACTGTGTAGTCATCAATGCCTGATGCCTCTCGTCTTTTCTGTTCTACATGTAAAGGTATATATAGCCTTTTAGGTCAACCATGGTATCGGATCGGTATCGGATGTCGGCTGATAATCAAAGCCACAGCATCGCGATCTGTATTGAAGCTGAAAAAGCTGGATTGGTGCATCTCTAGTCTAAATACAATATAAGGAAAAGTACAGGTAATAGAAAGGGGCAGATAAAAAAGAAGATACATTTTTAAAAGAATTAAACAAAAATGCTAAACACAAAAGGAAGGTTTTAAGGTTCCTTTTACATATATTTACAGATTTTTGCCCTCAGCTCTTCTGGCAGACTGTTCCAGAGGTGAGGACCTCAGACACTAAATGCCATCTCCCTGTAGTGCTTTGTCCTCACCCAAGGAACAACTAAAAAGCCAGTGTCACAGGACTTAAATAAATTAGGGGAGCATAAATTGAGAGCATGCCTGACAAGTAATCAGGCACCTATCCATTGAACAATAATAATATTAAAATCTATTCTAAAACTGACAGACAGCCATTGGGCCTCATTCACTAATATGTGAACCGATGGCAGCATATGACAATAAAACAACAAAGGTTCAAGAATGGAACCTTGAGGAACCCCACGTTATGCCAGTAAAGACCACTGAGGTGGTTGTATTTCAATACAGCAAAAGACCCCTAGCTTTTTGCCAACAGGTTGGCTTTAAGCTAAAAGCAAATGTGGAAAAAAGGTATGTTGTTGTATGACAATACATACATCTTCACTTATTGTCACTATTGTCACTGAAAAAATAATCTCAGTGTATCGGCAAATCAGAACCATGTCTTTGTGAAACAGTCACTGAGTAAGAGTTGTTCTCACCGATCACTCCAGTCTCCATTCCACTCTCCTTTGCCCCATGGGTTCCACAAACGCACCAGGTTTACTAGTTTTCCTTGGCTCATCATCTGACCAGCAATCATCATGGGAGACAACGCCATAGTTATGCACCATAAATGTACACATGCAAGAAATTATTGCATTGATCATACAAAATATACGCTTCAGTAGGAGTTAAAAAGTGCAATTTCTACCTGTTGGTAATATTGTCTTTATGATTACTATTGTACAACTGTTTATTGCATTATTACTTCTAATTCAAAGTGCAATGTCTTACATGTAATTCTTCACCTGTTTCAAACCTGTGATTGTGTAGGCATGGCCTTGGACCAATCCAGTTTTCGAGACAGTGTTGTCAGGGGTCTCCTACAAGCCAAAAGCAGTTATAAATGATTGAAGTCGACTGACCTGTACCATTAGAGAATATGCAGGCATGTGTTGTAGACACAACTTAAGTGGAGATGTGATGCTTTTTTTTTTGGAAAAACGCCCTTTTTCTTTAGAGTTAGAGGAGAATTACAGTAGTTACTGAGTAGCAGGTGGCACCATGTATGGTAGCTTTGGCCACCAGACCAATGTGTGACTGTGTGTGAATGGGTGAATGTGAGATGTACTGTAAAGGGTATTTACACCAATCATGTTTGTATGGTAAATGGAAAGCTAAAACCCACAGCTGATGCTATCTGACCACAAAACCTGTAAACAGGAGCCTCTCAACCATGGATAAACTATAATGCTGTGTTCCATTCAAAGTTGGAAGTTGAAATTTCCCTGCTGAAATTCTTTGGCAAGTGTACACACAATTGGACTCTCAGCAGTGCAGCCTCTTTGCATATATAAACAAAATATTGCTTAACCATAACCAGCTACTGAATAACATTTGCAGCCTATTTTGACATCAGTTTACATCCAGAACAGGTTTTACTATATGTTGGATTGTGTTATTTTAATTAAGTACAGGGAAACATTTACATTGCCTTTTAATTAATGGTTTACCATTTACAATGTACTTTAACCCATGGGTGCTGCTATAGCTGTGTGATGTCAAACAACTGCTTCATCATGAAGTCAGGATAGATGGATTTGCCCTAAGTTTACAAGTAGGAATTCCAACTTTGTCACTTCATGTGGAATTTTTGAAGGAAGTTTTTGGAATGCAGCATAAGAACTGAATATCAGACTTCAAGACGGCGTCCATTCAGTTCAATGAAAAAGGCTTGCTACTGTAAGTGCAAAAGTCAAAAGGGGTTTCCAGCTTCCAGGTTTGCTTCCTATTGCACATGCTCAGGCTCTGAGAACGCAGGGTTACTCGTGGTCCCTAAAGTCTCCAAAAGTAGATCAGGAGCCAGAGCCTTCAGCTATCAGGCTCCTCTCCTGTGGAATCATCTTCCTGTTTTGGTCTGGGAGGCAGACACCGTCTCCACATTTAAGACTAGACTTAAGACTTTCCTCTTTGATAAAGCTTATAGTTAGGGCTGGCTCAGGCTTGCCTTGTACCAGCCCCTAGTTAGGCTGACTTAGGCCTAGTCTACCGGGGGACCTCCTATAATACACCAAGCACCTTCTCTCCTCTCTCTCTCCCTCCTTTGCTAACATTCATGTCCTGTTACTGCATCTCGCTAACTCGGCTCTGCTGCATGTCACTAACTCACCTTCTTCTCCGGAGCCTTTGTGCTCCACTGTCTGGCAGGTTAACTTATATCGCAGCGGTGCCTGGATAGTGTGACGTGTGTGGTTGTGCTGCTGCTGTGGTCCAGCCTGATGCCTGCTGCTGCTGTTATCATTAGTCATACTTCTACTATTATTATACACATATGATTATTGTCACATATGTATACTATCATATATTAATATATACCAACAACATATTGTTTCCACAATAGCTGTAATTATTATAATAATATTATTACTTAAATTAATGTTGTTGTAAGCTACTGTCATTACTGTCTGTCCTGTATCTCTCTTCATGTGTCATTGTGTCATACGGATAACTGTTAATTTATCATGTTGATCTGTTCTGTACGACATCTATTGCACGTCTCTCCGTCCTGGAAGAGGGATCCCTCCTCAGTTGCTCTTCCTGAGGTTCATACCATTTTTTTTCTTATTAAAGGATTTTCTGGGGGAGTTTTTCCTTATCCGCTGTGAGGGTCCAAAGGACAGAGGGATGTCGTATGCTGTAAAGCCCTGTGAGGCAAATTGTGATTTGTGATATTGGGCTTTATGAATAAAATTGATTGATTGATTGATTGATTGATTGATTGATTGATTGATTGATTGAATTCATTACTGTGTTTCAGGTGGCTTTTTAGGCATGAAAAGCCTTTTTTATTTATTTCTTTGTTTTGTTTTTTATTAGACATCACTGCATTACCTACATTTATTGTGCTCCCAGATCAGATATTTTAAGCCAAAACATGATTTTTTTCCTAACCATAACCATTTAATTTTTGTGCCTAAATCTACCATATGTAAACCACGGCCTTGTTGGAACAGTAAGTTTCAGCGTATTTGCTACATAATGATGTACAAATATATATTTGTGTTTTGCAGACACGTATCATGCCAACATTTTTCTGCCGATTGGGTTGATCAGCAAGAAAGCAAATAAGCCTATTTTTGGAAATGTCAGACTACTGGTTAAACAACTTTGAGCCAGGTTAGTCATGTAAAACCATTACAGCATGGCTCATTAGGAGAAGATTTTTCCCAAAATGACAGAAAAAAACAACAACTTGGAACAATTGATGCACTGATGCTCCACCCTGATGATTTTTTTCTTTACGCCACATGATTTCAGTGTTACACCTGTAAACCTCAGTAGGCCTTGTATTCTATAGAAACATGTGTCTTTAATAATTTGTGCAGGAAGAGTATGAACCCATCAACATTTCTCCATATTTCTAAACTTGAGACATATAACTAATTATAATAACATTTCAACTTGTCTTTTTCTTTCAAGTTGATATTTAGTTTATTGTTCAGCATCTCTCTAATTTGTCCATGTGCAGTTTACAAAACATACGACAGAGAGCCAGCCAGTGGTTTTGTGTGGTATATTTGCACTTACCCCTTGAGGTGTACCACAGCTCATAAGTGACTTGGATTGGCCGGCTCTGAACATCAGCTCCCACAGGTGTGCAGGGGGATCTGACAGCTGGATTGACATGTGAACACCACCGGTGAAGTCCATCATGGCCTCTGCAGGAGTTCCAGCGTTCATGTCGGCGTAAGAACCACACACTCTGACACAAGTGGATGTGATATTAATGTTTCAGATATAAGACAAAACACTGTATTAGGAAACTACATTTATGTCTGAAAAATGATGCACTTTTCTTTTCATACTTGGCATAGGCTTTCTCCATCAAAGCAGGCCAGAACTCATTTCGGTGTTTGGAATGAACAAAGATCAGTCTCTCATTGATTGTCGGTAGCTTGTCATCAATGATGACGTCCACCCATCTTCCAAATCTCCAGAACTGGATGGTTAGAAATAAGAAAGTTTTATTTTAATATAAATTTTTATTAGATGGTACGATAACTGTCAACTTTGATATCACAGTGTACCTTGAAACCAGTATACCATTGTAACCCTAGCTGAGAGTAAAGCATGGCACTGTACTGTTATGTGTCACTACTTAAAATCTATGTTAATGCTTGGTCGGTAATTATTTCTAAAATATTCCTTTTTCACTTTTCTTCAGCTAATTATTTTCACAAATGTAAACTGCAGTCCACAAGAATTTGTAAGTCTGATTTTAATCAACTTTCAATGAAATATATACATCTAAAGTTGTGCTGTTAGTTATTACCCTGAAGTGGAACAGTCCGCAGTATTCCTCATCAAATGTTTGCTCAAGAGGGACAACTTGCCCGAGGACGTCCTTCTGAAATGTCAGAGCTCCAATAGCGGCAAGAAACCAGCAGTTTTCTGAAAAAATACAAAATAGGATTGTCAGAATGACAAGAGGAGACACAGTAAAAGATTAAGAGTTAAGAAATGTTCCTACTTAGTATTCCTTGACCAAAGTCAAATCTGGAGATCCCGTCAAGTACGAAGACTGGATGAGTAGCAATTTTCTGAAACACAGAGAGTTAACAGGTCAAAAACAACAAATGAAAAAAGAATAGGTTTACTTTTTTCCTCAAGTCTATCTTAATGCAATACAATTACCAATGACTACTGATATGCACAAATGTATGAGGCCTTCTTTATTTTAAGTGGTATAAGAAAACCTTTTTTAAAAAATATAAAATAAGTCTTTATCTCAGCATTTAATTACTCCTTGAGCAAAACTACAAGAAATAATTATTTTGTAAGTTTAGATTATGGGTGGTGCAGTGGTTAGCATTGTCGCCACACAGCAAGAAGTTCCTGGTTCGAACCAGGGGAAGTCCTTCTGTGTGGAGTTTGCATGTTCTTCCTGTGTCAGCGTAGGTTTTCTGCGGGTGCTCCAGCTTCCTCCCACAGTCCAAAGACATGCAGGTTAACTGGTGACTCCAAATTGGCCATAGGTGTGAATGTGAGTGTGACTGGTTGAGTGTGAATGGTTGGTCTCTATGGCCCTGTTTAGACGACAACGGTTTCTCTAAAAACGAAAAAGTCTGTCCTTTGCATTTTAAAAAACTTCTGCGTTTACATGACGAAGTTATTGAAACGATCCCAGTTCACACGGAGCTGCAAAATCTATTGGAAATGCTGTAGTATGCACACCAGGCCGATGGGTGACAGTGTAAATTTGAGAAGCAACACCACGGCATGACGCCATGCGCCTGCGCTGAAGCGCCTTCCTCTACAACGTAGTGATTACAAATAAAAACAAAGAAGACACAATGGCGAAAGCATGCACAGATATCTTTGTCTGGACGGACAATGAGGTGGAGTTGCTACAGTAACAGATCTACACTGTACAAACAGAGCTCTGCATTATTTTTGTGACCGTCGGTGTGCCTAGTGACTTGAACCATAATGCGCATGTGCGAAAAGTCTCCGTTTTCAGAGAAACTACATATTGCAAGTTTACATGATGGAGACGCTGCCGTTCCAAAACATTGCACTCTGGAACCCGTTTTCAAAACGTTGCATTTTCAGGCACCCAAAACGCTGCTGTCGTGTAAACGATCGGCCAAAACGCAACTAAAGTTGATCGTTTTCAGTTGAAATCATTGTCATATAAACGGGGCCTATGTGTCAGCCCTGTGATAGTCTGGTGACCTGCCCAGGGTGTACCCTGCCTCTCGCCCAGTGTCAGCTGGCATAGGCTAGCCCCCACATAACCACAAACACAATAAGCAGTTACTGAAAAAAATGAATGAATTAAGTTTAGATCAGTATTATATTAACTTCAGTGCATCAGAAAAGTACGCAGTTAAAAAAAAAACAATGACCTGACAGTTCAATGGCCAAACATCAGGGAGATGCATGAATATCGCACTGACAAGTATTGTATTTCATGTCTCCATCTGCTGGTGGGCCATCATCATAAGAGTACACATGCATAATAGGATGTTAATGCTACTACAGAGAAGACTTTATGATCACTAAAATTAGGTCAGGAAAAAAGTGAATATATTGATATCGGTATCAGTTATCAGTCAAATGTGTTGTTACATATCCCCATATTGGATGTTGGTCAAAAAAAAATCCAATATCACAAGTCAAGGGGATGGTATGAAGGGATGGTATGAAGAGAATGTACTAACCCAGCTAGCCCCCGCCCCCCCGCCCCCGAGGCAGATCATTCAACACAGGGAGAACAAATGTCACTCTAACCTGACTCTTACTATAAGTTGAAAATGTGCTACACAGTGAAACACCAAGTCAGTGTAGCTACAAAAAATCACCTGCTTGATCAAACATTAACATTTATTGTGATGTCTGCTCTCACCGCTGGTCTCTGCCACACTACACGGGCCAGATCAGAAGGGCTCAGTATCCCTTCACCGATGGAGTGCCTGTCAGGGGGGAACGTGTCATCGATGTACCTCACTCCTCGGACGACACAGTACTGTTTCAGCTGCTGGTAGTCTTGGTTGAAAAACCTGTCAGGGTTGGTGAAGCTTCCATATCCTTTTTGCTTCTGACGAGCCTCCATGATGTTCAGACACACACCGGGAGGCGGCATTGCTGCAGTGTTTGGGCTCTGTCGAGGAAAATGAGATCCAGAACCATTTTGACATCTTACTATATCTTATCTTATCTTACTATATAACATCAATTGGCCAAAGGGGGGCGCTATAGCAACAGATTGAAATGGCAAACTTTCGTCGTAGACATGAAACTTTGCACAGAGATGCCTCTCCTCATGAGGAACAAATTCGCCTCAAGAACCCATAACTTCTGGTTATATGGATTTTCCGCCATTTTGAATTTTTTGAAAAACACTTCAAATCGATCTCTTCCTAGGAAGTTTGACCGATCTGCATGAAACTCAGTGAACATAATCTAGGGACCAATATCTAAAGTTCCCTCTTGGCAAAAGTTGGAAAACTTATTAACATTGAGCTTCTATAAGGCAATGAATATTGCGGAGGGTGTGGCTCATCACATAAAGGTGTATAACATCTCAAGGGTTTCACCGATCACCACACAACTTTGTAGGCATATGACCACACATAATCTGAGGGGACCCCTCCATTATTGACCCCATCAAACAAAATGGGGGCGCTAGAGAGCTAATTTCTTATCTAGGCCTAACCGCCATATCGATTTTTACTAAACTTGGTAGATATGTAGAACAGGACGCCTCAAGGTGACTGGAGAAATTTAACTCTAATTGGCAACTGGGTGGCGCTATAACAACAGAAAAATGCTTAAAAATGGTTCAAATGCGAGAGATCGCTGTGGCTCCCCCTGTGGCCCAATGTTGTTGGGTTTTTTTCTAATTTTTGGTATGACTAAGTCATGGTATGGTATGCTGTACTCAATGGGTATTGACTAGTTTACAATAATTTTGCATACAAAATTTGAGAGATGCAGATGAGAAATTATAGAGAAACAAAAACAACATACAGTAAAGGAAAAGTTTTTCTCCAACACAAGCAATCTTGGCATATATTATGCAAGTCTGTGGATCCCTGCTTTAAAGTTGAACACAATTGTATTAAGAGATATTCCATCATTGCTAACATGTTGCTCCAGTTTTTATCAACATTTAAGAAGGAGTAAGGGTGTGATCACATGACTAATTTCATGTATGCTTAGAGCAGGAATAACAGGGTGTAACTTTTGCAAACAATTACTTTTTTTTTTTCAAGATTTGTTTATGTGTGCAAAATTACTAACAGTTCCACAATGCAGATACATGGAAAGCAATCAAATCAAAATTGTTTGCTCCCTTAAATAACTGTGAAATAGACAAATACATGTAGAAGACAAATGGTGTAGGCTACCATTCTCTCAAATCTACAAATTAAATGCAGACAAATTTGACAGTACATGTTGCTTCACTTCAACATGTTATTTATAATAAGAGATGTACCGATACCACATTTTCCTTCCCGATACCGATTCCAGTCTCTGAACCGGAGGTATCTGCCGATACCGAGTACCAATCCGATAACAGCGCATAAAATAAAAATGGATATTGTATGTCTCAACTCCTAAAACTCTATGTAAAATATTAAGAAATAAGTACATAATAGTATGGGAGGCATTTCCGATACTGGTATCGGTATTGGTACAACTCTATTTATAATAACCAATAATATTTCTCAGGAGGTATGGGATCACCTCTGCTTTTATACTGCATCCATCTAGGATCTTAATCTTAATCAAATAAAGAGGCCTATTAAATATAAAATGATCATTTTCAAGTCATGATAAAGTTGAAAATTATCTGTAATTTGTATATTCTTTTGTAGGGATTATTGTTGTTATTTTCTTCACTTAGGTCCAAAATTTCACTTCTGATATCATACCATTCAATGACCCTTTTCACCTTGTATGGAAGCAACTACGGTTGGTTTCTTTCTCCTCTCAGTTATTCACGTTTCCTTTAATTTTTCACCCTAAAAATGTTATAAAAGACTGTAAACAATGCAACAACTACTAAACTCTCATAGAAAAAGAAATATTCTCTCTGTAAATTAGAACTATTATCCAAAGCATAGTTGATGTTAGTATATAAATCATCATCAACACTTAACAAATTACAAAAGAATATAAACAATGCAACAACTACAACAGTCTAACAGAAAAAATAATAATAATTTGCCTTACTTATTTTTCAATATATGCATTGTTATTATTTCTTTGGCTTCTGTCTTCCATGTTTCACTTCCAACAGATTTCACATTCAAGTGTAATTTACTGCAGAATGTTATCAGAATTATCCTTATTTGGTTTGCTATGTGTGGAGTTTGCATGTTCTCCCTGTGTCAGCTTGGGTTTTCTCCGGGTACTGCAGCTGTTTTTTTCTTTTTCTGTCCTCATGTCATCACTAATTTAATTTTGCATCAAAAAATATGTAATAATAATAAGTATGACGATAATGATGATGATAATAATAATACTAAAATAAATAAAGCAAAATAAGAAAAAATATTCTCTTTGTAAACACATATTATCCCTAATAGCATAATTGAGAGAAAAGGATATAGATACTAAATAATATATTCTGTTGGAAAAAACATTTTCATAGCACATCACTGTCAGTGTTAAGTTTTTTGTTTGTTTTTTAAGTACAGCATTTAGTCTTATTGTCACTGGAGACCACCTGTGCACTTAAGTTTCTTGAGAGATCATGTAGAATGTTAACATTGGCTGCCTTGTTTCCTGCAGTAAAAAGCATTACACTACAGGCTATAGTGAATATGCATAGTCTGCAAAAATGTGAAATATAAATCAACCAGTTTAAATTCTGTTTGCTTTCTATTGGCTTCTTACCTCGAAGGCTGGTGTCAGAAAGTTTGAGCAGATCGGCAGGTAAGAGCTGGAGAGGCTTCGTCACTTATATAATGCCTGTAAACACCTGAGGCTACCTGGGCAGGCAAAGTGTACTTTCTGTTTCTTCAGACTTTCTTGACAGGATGTGTCATTTATCTTTGAACAAAAGGCACCTGCGCTCACTTGTGGTCACCTGCAGTGTAAACATGTACTGCTGTAAGCTACAATGTGAGAGAGAGAGACAGACAGAGGGAGGTTGGGAGAGTGTTTTATTTTCCATATAAAGATCCTGCAAGCTGCAGAAGTTCATATTTATGGCCTTTTTATATGTTTATTATCTTCAGAGTCCCACAGTGGTTGTCAATGATTAGTCAAGACTCAAAGTTGCCATCTGTTGGCTGTCAGCGTTTACAGAAGGTTTGATACTGTGATTAAGGTCAGGTGCGTCTATCTTAACATGAAACTTTTGATACCCTTTGATTGAGTATCTGTATTTCCACTAATAAAACAAAACTAAAATCAACCAGTAAGTTAAAATGTAACACTGACTAATGTCTTTGATTTAGCACTGAGGTTCCAGTGAATCCATAATCGTGTGTGTGTATGTGAGGTGTGATATCATAACCCAAACTCGAAAGCAGTAAGATCTGCACAGCTTCATCATTAACAGTATCATCTTAATATCAACCCACTAACTATGAGAAATGACTTCATATCATGTTTGAGCAACCACCAGCAACCAGCTTTGTCGGTACACTATAAAAAATGGGGTTATGGGGTTTGTAGATAAAGTTTTTAAAATAAAGATGTTTTCAGCATAAAAAAATATGTTCGTTAGATTAAAGTGTTTTAATAAAAAAATATGTTTGATATATTTGAGTTGGAGAGAATTAAAATAAACAAGTTAGAATATCTTAAATAAAATAACCTGACCACTATACATCATCATAACTTTTGGATAAATATTAAGTTGGTTCAACTAAATTAAGCTTTTTGAGGTCAAAGCAAATCATGTTGGTTGTACTAAACTAATTATGTTTGTCAGATTGCTGGAGTGGTCCCGGGAGTTTGCCCATCCAGTCTACATGTGTTTTGTGGCCTTTGAGAAGGCTTCAGACTGTGTTCCATGGGGAGCCTTGTGGAGGCTACTGTGGGTACCAGGTCGCTGTTACGAGCCATCTGGTCCTTGTATAACCAAAGTGAGTGCTGTCTACTTGACACAAAGTCAAAAATGTTTTCAGTGGGTGTTGGCCTCTGCCAGGGTTATCCCTTGTCTCTGATTCTGTTTGTGATATTCATGGACAGAATCTCAAGGCACAGACGAGGGGAGGAAGGGGTCCAGTTTGGTGACCTCAGAAGTGAATCTCTTGATTTTTGCAGATGATGTGGTTCTGTTGAATCCATCACACAATCACCTCCAGCAGGTACTGGGGTGGTTTGCAGTTGTGTGTGAAGTGGTCAAAATCTCTAAATCTGAGGTCACAATTCTCTACCGGAAGCGATAGGGAAAGGAGATTGGACATCCAGAGGGAGCTCAGAGTAGAGTCACTGCTCCTTCGCATTAAAAGGAGTCAGCTGAGGTGGTTCGGGTACCTGATCAGAATGCTTCCCAGTTAGAGGTGTTACGGGCATGTCCAACTGGTGGGAGGCCCCAGGACAAACCCACAACACTCTTGGGATTATATTTCTCATCTGGCCTGGGAACCCCTCGGGATCCCCCAGGAGGAGCTGGAAAGCGTTGCTGGGGAAGAGGGCATCTAGAATACTTTGCCCAGTCTGCTGCCCCCGTAACCTGGCTTTGGATAAGCGGTTGAAAATGGATGGATGGATAGATTTTTCATTTTAAAATCTATCCATCCAAATTACATATACATATATATATATATATATATATATATATATATATATATATATTGCTTTGATGTTATTAATATATATACACTGAACAAAAATAGAAACGCAACACTTTTGTTTTTGCTCCCATTTTTCATGAGCTGAACTCAAAGATCTAAAACATTTTCTATACACACAAAAGACCATTTCTCACAAATATTGTTCACAAATCTGTGTTAGTGAGCACTTCTCCTTTGCCGAGATAATCCATCCCACCTCACAGGTGTGGCATATCAAGATGCTGATTAGACAGCATGAATATTGCACAGGTGTGCCTTAGGCTGGCCACAATAAAAGGCCATTCTGAAATGTTCAGTTTTATCACACAGCACAATGCCACAGATGTCACAAGTTTTGAGGGAGCTTGTAATTGGCATGCTGACTGCAGGAATGTCCACCAGAGCTGTTGCCCGTGAATTGAATGTTAATTTCTCTACTATAAGCTGTCTCCAAAGGCGTTTCAGACAATTTGGCAGTACATCCAACCAGCCTCACAACCGCAGACCACGTGTAACCACACCAGCCCAGGACCACCACATCCAGCATGTTCACCTCCAAGATCGTCTGAGACCAGCCACCCAGACAGCTGCTGCAACAATCGGTTTGCATAACCAAAGACTTTCTGCACAAACTGTCAGAAACCGTCTCAGGGAAGCTCATCTGCATGCTCGTCGTCCTCATCAGGGTCTCGACCTGACTGCAGTTCGTCGTCGTAACCAGCTTGAGTAGGCAAATGCTCAAATTTGATGGCGTCTGTTGAAATTTGAAATTTTTCAAGCGACATCGCATGACGCTGTGCTGCGACATTCAATCAGCGTTGATATATTAACATTACCGCAGCTGGGATGCAGCACCTGTAGTTGGTGTCCAGGCGGGAGATCCTCGCACTGATACGGGCCATCAGGTCCTCAAACTGGGCCAGCGTCAGCCTTAAGTACCGCTGGAAACGATGGTCATCCAGACGCAGCTCTTGCAGGAGGTGATTATGTTCACCCAGCTGTGTGCGTTTCTGGAGGATATTGTGAACCCAGACACGGCGGCGTTTGGGTCTCCGATCCAAATCAGATGTCCACAACAGATAAAGAGCAGTTATGGTAGTTAACTCAGCCATGGTTGACGAGAAAATAGTGGGGGGAGGAGGGTTGCGTCATCGCGATTGAAGCGATGATCAAAAAGGTGACATTTGTGATCAAGCGACGCGATACTCACGTTACGGGCGATGACATCGCATCCATCGCGTTTGGTGTGAACACACAGTAAGGCACACCTGTGCAATAATCATGCTGTCTAATCAGCATCTTGATATGCCACACCTGTGAGGTGGGATGGATTATCTCGGCAAAAGAGAAGTGCTCACTAACACAGATTTGTGAACAATATTTGTGAGAAATGGTCTTTTGTGTGTATAGAAAATGTTTTAGATCTTTGAGTTCAGCTCATGAAAAATGGGAGCAAAAACAAAAGTGGTCTGTTTATATTTTTGTTCAGTGTATATATATTAAAAAATAATGATAATAATTAAAATCAACACTTAAACTTGAAAAATGTACTGTTTAATGTGAATTGGGCTATATTTTCAACGATATAAAATAGAAGTTAAGATGAAGCTTCGATGTGTGGGAAATATAGGTCAGTCTGTAGCAGTCTGATAACATATCTTTTACAATGTGTAGGCTACACATGCACTATCACCATGACCTGAACCCTTTTGTCTGCATCTGGTCTTGTTTTTAAATAGCTTGATGTTCATAAGTTACCACTTCTCTTGATTTCAACATTCCATGCCTCTCCTGTGTGTTTATCTTCCTTAATTGTTCTATTTCTTAGTATTATCCCTTTTCTCTCTCGATATCACGGACAGAAGTCTTCCAACTTAATGCTTGGTCATTGTGCAAATAAGACACACATAAAGCACCCTGAACTTATTCAGCAAGCAACAGAGAACAATAGACTTTGTTGTTTAATGGTGTGGTCAAGCCATGTTGGGCCACTTTCCGATATCTCCAACACTCAGCAACTCACACCAAAACAATCTAGATTGATGAATACACCATAGGTAAGAGAAATTAAAAAGCATATTTTTGTTTTGGGGTGAACTGTTAAAGTGCCTGATCATGTTTATTTTTCAAAGATGTAGGAGTTACAAGCAGAGCAGCTGCACTGCCAGAAAGAGGAGTTCATTTAAAATTTGTGGTCAGCACAGAGGCCAAATAATACCAATACATGTTTTCAGCCCTGACTACCTGTAGCTCTCAGTGTTACAGAAAGCTGCCGTCAGTCTTCATTATTCTTTACATCAGAACCACACTGGCAGGCAACAGTCAAAGAAAAGACATTTTTACAAAACACTAAAAAAACGCAGTTTTGAGTGCATAATTTTGAAAATGGGGCTTCAAGTTAATTTGCTTTAAACGTTAGCTGGTTTTGTTGTATAGTAAACACTCAGGGTCAAATCTGTGGCAGACAAATGAAACAAAATCATCTGTTCATTTGTCTTAAAATTTCCTCTGTATATCTTGTATGACTCATACCTGTCTTTATTTTTCTCTGCCTGCTATACTCCATCCATCTGGTTTGTGACATTTTTTGATAAGAAAGCAATCACTCACTTCTGTGCGTACACTGGAGGGGTCCCCTCAGATTATGTGTGGTCATATGCCTACAGAGTTGCATGGTGATGGGTGAAACCCTTGAGATGTTATACACCTTTATGTGATGAGCCACGCCCTCCGCAATATTCATTGCTTTACAGAAGCTCAGTTTTAGTAAGTTTTCCAACTTTTGCCAAGAGGGAACTTTAGATATTGGTCCCTAGATTATGTTCACCGAGTTTCATGCAGATCGGTCAAACTTCCTAGGAAGAGATCGATTTGAAGTGTTTTTCAAAAAATTCAAAACGGCAGAAAATCTATATAACCGGAAGTTATGGGTTCTTGAGACAAATGTGTTCCTCATGAGGAGAGGCATCTCTGTGCAAAGTTTCATGTCTCTACGACATACGGGACATGAGATATGCCCATTCAAAATTTGCTATTTCAATCAGGTGCTATAGTGCCCCCCTTTGGCCAATTGATGTAATATTGCTTCATTTGCATCCTCCCATGACCCTCTACCACTGTGCCACATTTCACATGGATTGACCAAGTCAGTGAGGAGAAAAACGTGGAACAGAAACACAGACACACACACACCCCACAGACAGAGTTTTCATCATTATATAGTAAGATATACGGTATGTATACACTTACCAGTCACTTTATTAGGTGCACCTGCTCAATGCATTTAGGCATGTAGACATGGTCAAGATGACCTGCCGAAGTTCAAACTGAGCATTAGAATGGGGAAGAATGGTGATTTAAATTACTTTAAACCTGGCATGGTTGTCTGTGTATTTCAGAAACTGCTGATCTACTGGGATTTTCACACATAACCATCTCTAGGGTTTACAGAGTATGATCTGAAAAAGAGTAAATATTCAGTGAGCAGCAGTTCTCTGGGTGAAAATGTCTTGTTGATGCCAGAGGTCAGAGGAGAATGGCCAGACTGGTTCAGGATGATAGAAAGGCAACTATCAAGAACTCAAATGATCAGTCATATGCAGAAGACTATGTCATTAGTTTTGTAATATTTTGTCATGAACTCCAGAATTATTGGACAAATTGGAATTTTGACAGGTTGTTGGATGAAAAGTTAGATCTATCACCTAATTACCAGTCGTATGCAGAGGAGGTATGCAGAAGACCATCTCTGAATGAACAGCACATCAAACCTTGTAGCAGATGGGCTAAAGCAGTTGAAGACCGTACAAAGTGCCACTCCTGTCAGCTAAGAACAGGAAACTGGGGCTACAGTTCCCACGGCTCACCAAAATTGGACAGTAGAAGATTGGAAAAATGGTCTGATGAGTCTCAATTTCCGCTGCGACATTCAAATGGTAGTGTCAGAAAAAACAACATTAAAGCATGGGTCCATCCTGCCTTGTATCAATGGTTCAGGCTATATATGGACACACACATTTTATTATCCTACACAAATGATCTCACATTAATTTAGCCTTCTAACAGTACTTAAACTGTTGTAGTGCTCCCAGGGCAACTGGCAATGCCTCACTTACCATAAAGAGTTAATGTGGGTCTAAGCAGATTTTTGCAGTCCTTATGTTTGCAGCCCATACTGCTGAGTAGCCTCGCTGTTTTGAGTATTTTAAAATTGGCATTATCATTATTTTATTATTGTTAGCCGCTATGCTAGCTGCCAATTAAAAAGTGGTGAGCTGCATGAGGCCTCCAAGCTGCACCCTAAGTAACACTGGCCTGTAGTGGCTGGTAGTTGTGATGCTCACATCAAAGCTGAGCCTCCTGCCTGCCCAATGAGAAGAGCTGATGCAGAATCACTCACCAGTCAAGACAAGTCCCACTCACCCTTGTTTTATGCAAGCAGGGTGTGGGACACTTCACTCATGTTATCAGAGAACAAGAGGAGGGGATTCACACTTCTATCCCAGATAAGTCTATGGTACTGACAGACTGCCAACCCAGGAAGTTCAAGTTCAGTGAGAGCGCACCCAGAACAGTATATACCAGGGACAGCTCAGTGGCATCCAACTAATAAAAGCTGACAAAGGTTAAAGGTGGCTTCCAGCAACACACTTTTCTTCATTATAGTCACACCCAATATAGGATCTTGGATGTCACCATATGCTGGTGTGAGCCATCAATCGCTCCCACAATCCAGTGGGCTGTGAAAAAATTGCCAATGAAAATGAATAAATTGTAAAACC
This sequence comes from Epinephelus awoara, assembly GCA_035609425.1. NCBI lineage: Eukaryota > Metazoa > Chordata > Actinopteri > Perciformes > Serranidae > Epinephelus > Epinephelus awoara. The sequence goes on from CM069309.1 coordinate 31,372,976, forward strand.
TAATGTCTGCTTTCTTTTGGAAATCAAGTGTGTTACATTATAGTCTGACAAAGAACTCTGTGTCTTATGAACTACGTTTAATTAAATGATTAAAACCACTGACAGGTGAAAAAAACAAACTCCTGAGAAATGGCCTGAAACATGTGACAAAGAGTTCAAGGTGTCAGCCTGTACTCCAAATTCCCCAGATCCTAATCTGATTGAGCATCCGTGGGACGTGTGGGAACCCACAGGACTCACCTCCAACACCCTGGTGCCAGACACCACAGGACACCCCCAGAGGTCTTGTTACCATCCCTCGACAGATCAGGACCAAGTGTGATCAGAGGAAGCCGCACCATGGGTACCAGCAACTCCCATGGATGCTTGTACATACTGGAATTTGGGAAACTTGGAGGCCAAGTCGATGCCTTGACTCTTTGTCACATTTCTCAAGCCGTTACAGAGCAGTTTTCGCAGCATGGCATAATGCAGTGTCCTGCTGGGCGGAGCACTGCCATCAGGGAGTGACGTTGCCATGGGGGGCTGTATTTGGTCTGCAACAGTATTTGGGCAGGTGGTGCATGTCAAGTGGCATCCACATTAATGCCAGGACCCAAGGTTTCCCAGCAGATCATTGCACTCCAGCAAGATGCTCAATGTTGATTATGTCATCTGTCAGTTGCTTTTATGTTGTAGCTGATTGGTACAGTCCTGCCAGCTGATTGTTGTATGGCAGTCCTTCTTCCTGTGAACATCAGATGAGCTGTTGGACTGTGATTGGATGGTTAACAAAACCTGTTGTCTCACTTAGTTGAGATACTTTTGGTTTTATTTGCCCAGATTATGAGATTTCTGTCTCTGAAATATTCTCTACCCCAATACATTGGAGGTGAATGGAATTGTATTTGTAGGACTCACAGTATTTTCAAATAAAAAAATAGAAATGTCCTTCTTGCTAATTATAACCCACATGCCTGACTATGAAACGTTGTCTTTGGAACTGCTATGCCAGTAGCTGCCAGCACAGAAAGGCAAACCAGTCTAGTGAGGCTTTACTAATATACTTTGAGATGACACTGAGATATTTAGTGGTGGAAGAAGTGTTCAGACCTTAAAAGTAGCAATACAACAATGGAAAAATAGCCCAATATAAGGAAAAGTCCTGCACTGAAAATCCTACTCAAGTGAAATTACCAGCAAAATGAACTGAAAGTATCAAAAGTAAAAGAACTAGTTACTCAGAAAATGGTCCCTGTGACTTACTGTCAAATGTTAACTGAACCCAACTAAGTGCCATTATGTGAGTCCTGACTGGTGTTTGTTCTTAAAGAGCCAGAGCTGATACCCATCTTGTTTATTGCTGCTGTATGTGGTGGCTCCAGTTAGACTGCAATATATACAATTTGAATGACTTTGTCTGGCAATTCCTGAAAAACTGGGACCATGCAAGGTTTTAATCCAAGTGTGATATCATATTAGATAGAAATGGAAGAGTCTGTCAACAGGGATTTCTTTGAAATAACTGCCTGTATGAGCTCAGTGGGTGGGGGAATGTCTTACTCTATTTCCTGTGATTGTGGTTGGGGCACTTCCTGTGTTTAAACAAATACAGGAAATGTTGTCTGAATGTCCTTGGCATCCAAAACAGTACATTGGGACTACTTAAACACACACACAGGTGATACACAAGTTTACCCAAATTTTTATTATAAGAACAAAAAATACAAATAGTAGTATAGTGGTAGCCTTCTTTTCATGACATATGTGCATGTAATTATCAATGTCATACTTATTCCACACACAGCTCTTGTTTCCTCAGAGCCCCTCATTCCCATACTTCCCAATCTCAGTTTAGTGTTCTCTACCAACGGTCCAAAATAGGGAATTCCTTACTTTTATTTTTTTTTTTAACTTGTCTTCACAGCATTTTAAATCTGAAGTAACTTCTTTTAACCAACCAATATTTTCTATAAGGTAACGCTTTTCTCTAAGTTCAATATTTCCTTTTGTCATACAAGTCTAATAAAGGCCTATTATGATTATTGCTTGTTTTTGCTTTGTTCCCATTATTTGAATTCATTGTGCCTCCACATCGATAACAGCCATAGCCAGAGGCATTATGTTTTCTGGTTTACTGTCCATCCAGCTGTCCGTCGTCTGTCTGTCCATCCGTTTATACTGTTCTTGTGAACACAATATCTCAAGGACGCCTCAAGGACTTTTCCTAAAATTTGGCAAAAACATCCACTTGGACTCATCGATAAAGTCATTGGATTATGTTGGTCCTAGGTCAAGGTTACTGTGACCTCATCTGGCTCATTCTTGTTAATGGGATATCTCAAGAACACCTTGAGGGATTTATTTATTTTCTTTCAAATTTGGCACAAACGTCCACAAACGTCAATGTGACCTCACAAAACATGTCTTTAGCCATTACTCAAGAATTCATACGCTAAGTATGACAAATGTTCACATAAATGTCTAATAGGATATAATGATGACATGACAGTTGATTTCCAAAAGGTGGAAGGTCAAGTTCACTGTGACATCATAATGTTCTGCAAAAACACTTTTCTGGTGGGGAGATGTTCGGTTATATACTGAATTGGTGACACTAATCTTGGGTGCTCACCTTGAAACTGTGCTGATTGTATAGATCTTCTGTTCTGTTGGGGGAAGATGTGTTTGAAGAATCCATGTTTTCACAGACATGGATTTAAACTGAAGAGAAACTTCAAAGTGGTAATTCTAATTTTCTCCTTTATCTTTTCACCTGTGCAAACTCTTAAACCGTATCAGATGAGTGTATGCTTGTATTGTATTAATGATAGTGTTTGTGAATACCTGCATGTATCATGAAGAAGTATTCTTGGTGTGTGTGTCTGTGGGCATGTGTGCGAGTGTGTGTCGGGGTTTTATGACTTCCTCAATCATTATTGTGTAACAGATAGGTGTTTAAGGAATGCATTGTTGTTAAGTAAAATGCAAAAATATGTTTTCATTTTATTTATTGCCATGTCTGAAATTACTGACAGATACTTACAAATAGTTTTTACATAGCTGTAATTATTTCCTGTAATGTACTGCCTGGAGGATTTTTAGGCATTCCTCTGCAGATTACTTTTTTAGAAATGTGGAAGTAAAAAGAAAGAAAACAAATATTGATGTTGCTATTGTACCATCTCAAATTGCACCATGCAGAAACAAGACACAAAATGAAACCTATTATGCACATGGTCTGTGATGATCCCCTTCTGCCTGCACAAATTTTTGAGATATGAACGTGTTTTTTTTTCATCTACAGTATTTTCCTCATACTGTCATAACCTTTAATGTCTATGAATTTATGAATCTAACTATCTGTCTAGTTTTAGATGACTGTCTTGTTGTCTAACATTTGATATCTTTGTCAGATATTAGCTTTGTCATTTCTGGCTAGCGTTTCTGTCTTTTCATTCCAATTTGTCAGATATCCATGCTTTGTCTGTGGACTTTCATGTCTACATATGTTATGCTAGGTACCCTCCTGCATTTGTTATTGATACTATGGGTCGATTTGTCAATTTACGCTTGTTACATGCATTATGTCTTTTCAAAATACACTTCCCTTTTCACAGAAAATGTACAGTTTCTGCCTGTTAGATGCATACAGTTTATTTCAAAATAAACTTAAAATGTCTGTAAAACACCTCATATTTATGTTTATTTGGTGCAACAAAAGCATGTGGTATTTCACAACTTTAGTCAGTGGCCACTGTGTTAACATATTATACTGCCGTGAAACGTGCCTTTGTGCGTCAGTATCTAACGCCCAGGTAACTGACAAAGCTGCAATATTTGATTGAGATTGCAGCTTGTGTCATGGGTGGTCAAGTTGGGGACAGTTTTAATGCTGTGTTACATTTGACCATCAAAATGGTCTGTTCATACTCTGTAGTGATCCCTCTCTGCATGCCAAAAGACAACCTGATGTGTCATACCTGTCAAAGTTATGTTTTTATTTCGCTATCATTATAGGATTAAATTATACAGTTTTACATTAAGAGCCCATCCCAATATCTCCCCTGCCTGTGCAGGGCAGATGTGACATTTGATTTCTAGTGTTTTAATCAACATTGAGACTCTAACATTTCTTGTAAAAACATTTGATGACTGTTTACAAGTAGAACAGAGATACAAGTTACCTACACAGAAATGCAATCCAATTGACATCAAAACCAAAAACTGTTACAATGAGCCCCAGTCTCCCCTACTACAAATAATAAACTGTAGGTGGGCTGCAGTCTCCATGGCAGGCAAAGGTCGCAGGTTTATTCTATCCAACAGCTATTGTGCGTCCATCCACAGCGTCCATTTATAATGTCAAGTTGTGTGTGAGACTCTGACCCCTGTATGCTCATGTATTGTAAGGCACCACAATCAAGGGAGTCAGCTTAAATACCTTTAGCCCACTGAGGCCGGAGACATCTGGAGAAGCAGTCAAAACACTACGGAGCCTGCCATTGTTTTTTTTATTTCAGAACGGAACTGGTCAGCGGGGGAGAAAAAAAAGAGCCCATAACTGCTGTTAAACATGGTTTCCGTCTTTAGTTTGTGTCCCAAACAGGATGCATGAGCATGAGTGTTAGTCTCAGCCCCGCACCACTTGTTTTTTGCTACGCATGGAGAACCACATATTGCTCACATTTCACCCAAAATCTCCCAGGGACCTTCTGGATATCAGCTAATTTGTTGATCTCTATGGCAATTATGTGGTTGATTTTTCTGCTACAGCTCATCAACAGCTTTGAGGGTTTATCTGGAGCTGAACATGAGACGCTGTGCACCTCTAACGCCTGCTTCACCCTGCATATGAACAGGGTGACATTTGAGGAGGCCCATCAGAACTGTGACCACAATGGAGGTTATCTGATGACAGTCAGAGACACAGAAGAGGAGGATGTGCTTCGTTTGCTTCTTTCACAGATCCAAGGACAACGTCTGGACAGAGCGTTTAAATTTTGGATTGGATTAAAACTGCACAGAGGGGACTGTGTGCTGCCTGGCAAGACTCTCTTTGGGTTTAAGTGGGTATCTGGGGAGGAAGTCTCCAGCTACTCCAACTGGGAAAAAGAACCTGTCATCACATGCACAGGAAAGAGATGTGTAAAGGTTGTCTACACTTTATCAGGTGAGAGCCAACTGAAATGGACTGCTGTAGCTTGCAAAGGCCCTGCCTTTTATGCATGTAAGTTTTATTTTAAGGGAATGTGCAAACCTTTGGCTCTACTGGGGCCTGGAGAAATCACCTACACTACGCACTTCTCAGAAGAGCCACTAAGAAGTGAAATGCAAGCATTTCCACACGGAACAAATGCTGTTATTTTATGTAGTGATGAACGGCCTCAGTACTCTGCGTGCAATGGCGTGGATGACATTTATCGGTGGACAATCCCTGGTCCGTTCTGCAAAGCAGGAAAGCAAAATTGTGCAATAAACAATGGCGGATGTAAACATTTGTGCCACCAGGATGCAGACGAGGTTCGATGCTCTTGCAAAGAAGGTTACGACCTGGGTGAGGATGGACTCACTTGCAGGATTAAAGACTTGTGCGGCGTTAACACCTGTGAGCAGCAGTGTGTAATGAGGGAGTCTGGGTATTTCTGCAAATGCTCAGATGGGTTTGAACTTGATGCAAACCAACATAACTGCTCTGACATTGACGAGTGCCAGTCAAAAGCCTGTGAGCATCATTTGTGTGTAAATACACACGGCAGTTACAAATGTACGTGTAAAGGGGGCTACGAAATGGCTGACGGTAAATGCCATGATATAGATGAGTGCACACAAACAACGTGTGAGCACGGCTGCTCAAACAGTATCGGATCCTTCTCTTGTTACTGCAATGAAGGCTTCACTTTAGCTGAGAATGGCCGCTCATGTGCAGACATTAATGAATGCGTCAGTAATCCCTGTCTATTCAAATGTGTCAATACTGTGGGCAGCTTCTTGTGCACCTGCCTGCAAGGCTTCCACATGGACACAGATGGATCCACCTGCATTCCAGATATGACTGAAACATCAGTTGCCACATCAGATGACCAAGCTGAGGAGGAAACACAAGAAAATGTCACCGAATCTTTAACCAGAACCTCAGTCGAGCTCCAACATCAGTCCCCTCACACTGACGCGCCTCGTCCAGACTTGGTGAACGTCACGCATGGTAATAATCAGAGCAACAGCTCCCTGGTGACCAGTTATGACAAGACAGTTAATTCCAGGGTGATCATCTGTGTCCTCGGTTCAGTCATTCCTCTGTTGCTTTTGATCGCAGTGACTCTGGCTATTGCAATTATCCGATGCAGTCGCTCCAAAAAAGAAGCCAAGAAAAATACCACCACTGACGGCTACTGCTGGGTGTCTTCTGGTTTGGATCCACGTTTAGAGAAACTATATGAGTCTATTTTGACTGATGACCTATGACCTGATGGTGAAGGAGAAGACTGTCTTCAAGGACTGTCACGTTTATTTATGTAATTTATGTTATGTGGTAGGCTGTGTTGTTATCAAATGATCACATATCAAATCACAAATCTTAAAAAAGTTGAAAAAAAATGAAAAAATATGGCGAGTTTGGCAAGAAGTAGCAAATGTAAATATGTATAGGTGTTGGTGCAAACGGCTGTTCTGAAGGGGATGTGAGGGGCTGTGTGTAATGAAGGTGAAAGGGTGTGTAGTGAACTGGACAGGGTGTCAGATAATACCAGAAAGTTGTACCAGGATGTAATGTTGAAAGTCAGTAATTTAATGTTAAAAGCAGTCAGCTAATTTTGTAATTTCTCTTGTTGCATCTGGATTAATTTTTCTGTTATTTTACCAACAGAAATGTTTGAGTCATGTATGTTGCTTCACGCAACCTGTGATCATCTCCTGGAACGTTGTTGTCTTTACTGCTTCTTTTAGATGACACCAAAAGATCATAGGTAAAACCACATGGCAGGATTCAGATTGTCCACTCAGACCTCTAATAACCATTTTTTTCATTTTATTTGTTAAAATGGAGTTTGCACAAATATGTAAATATGATTAAATGCAGGGCCGTAGCCACGGAGTCAACATCTGGGGGACCCAAATCTGCTAGAAGGGCCTGGCCCCACCCCACAAAAAAAACATTCAAAATTTGAAAACTCATCTCCTATTTCATCATTTATCATAACAAGAAGTTTATAACATACAATATGAATATGCAATAAATGAAAGCTGCGACTTTCTCCATAGACATGCAGCACAACATGAAGGATTGACACTTTACTCACACTTTAAATGGGCAACCTGACAATTATAGAGGTCCCTATGTGCTCAGTTAAGAACTGGTACCTTATTACTGACAGCGTTTATGTGTTTTTTGCAACCTGGTCTCACTCCAAAGGAGTTGAAATCTGGTGCTTGGGCAGTGACTTGTGTCATCAGACACCAAACAAGAGGCCATCCTTACACACCAGCATGGTGTGCGGCCGGTCGCTGTTATAGTTCAACGGTGCTCAGTGGTGTTGGGGAAATGCGGCGGGACAAGAACAAAAGTTAAGGTGGCAAAAGTCTGATTAGGATGGGTTGGAGAGGTGGCGGATGGGTCCAACAAACATCGACTTTCACCTTGGAGAGCAGTGTTTGTGTCCTGTAACTTTATAAAGCCAAATCCTGTTCTTTTTTCCTAAATCCAACCACATGGTTTTGTTGAAGGAAAAAAACATCAATCTGTGACGTAGTGCGTTTATTTTGAAAGAGACTGTAGGTAAATGGTAAATATCCTGTGAAAATGGAAGCGTATTTTGAAAGAAGACTATGCATGTGACAGACAGCAACAGTCAACAACCAACTCACCCAGGGTACCTTGCATATGGTATTCTGACATGGAAACCCCATGACCAAACGTCGATATGTGACGAGGTCAGAGTGAGAATGTGTTGGTTTTTTGTGATCTTGGTGTTGAGGACAATTTTCAGTTTGTGTTCTTCCTTTGTGACTTGAAGAATCACTTGTTTGAAAAATAAAATAGAGTTGAGGAGCCCTGATTTGTTTTGGTCTCCTGAAGGTTGTATGTTAAGTTGGCTTATTAAAAGGGAAGTGTGCAAATTTTGAAAATTCCTTCATGTCATTCCTACGGTCTAAGACAGTCCAAAAATATAGGGAAAAATGAACAACTTTCTCACAAATCCAAAAACTAGAGTGGTGTCATAGGAAGTCTGGAGCTGCTCCACAGACAATGAATGAAGAAAGATGGTCGAGATGACACTGAGAGCACTCAGGGGGAATATTCTGAGTATATGGGTGCATTTTCTGTTTCACAGCTGAGATCACTACAATAGAATAAAGCTTGTTTGTGTATAAAAAAAGAAAAATACATTCTGTGGGTCCACAAAATCAGGCTCCCATTCACTGTGTATGGAGCAGCTCCAGGCATTTGAAATGGGGTATGAACATTTTGGGCATCAAACACTTAATTTTCTGCATTCTGATGCATTCTAAACACTTTGCCTTTTCTGCAGTGATTTTTGCTGTAAATGCCTTTACATTACCAATGCATGGTAATACTAGGGCCAGCTGTAATAATAATGGACATTTGTTGAGTTTATTTATGATTATGATTAAATCTGCTTTTTTTTTTTGAACATGTTGAATATTGGTGTTCCACACAATATATAAGTACTGTTTCAATGTAGTGATAAACACATGTACATCAGAGTATGGAATCAATATACTGTATATTATGTGATGATAAAGTTGTGCTTTAAGTCATAAACGAAATAAATATGTTGTTCTGACATATGAATACATTTGTTTTCCTGTTTTGCATTATAGAGATCCCTTTCCTCACCAAACTTGGAAAAACACCGTAATCCAACGTTATCTCATTTCCTTCCTGTCTTTAACTCTGTCATTGTCCTGTGGGGTGTTGCATCCGGAGTAGGTAGCCCCCTGGCTCTAAACCCTTCATAAATGTAGCCAGCCAGCATTGTAAGATGATCTACTGCACGACATCATGGCCTGCTTGCAACTGACAGCCTCTGTGTCGATGAAGGTAATGTCAGTGACTGTTTCCATGTGTGTGATTTTTGTCTTGTCTATTCAGACAGGATTTGCTGCGACGCAGACTGGTTACTGTAGGCCTTTCTGTACTGGGAGTGACTGCATAACTGTAAACCAAGACAGAGTGAATTTTCAAACAGCTGAGGAGGCTTGCCGTCACAGGGACGGAGAACTAATGACATTTCAGTCCGAGACAGATTTGACCACCCTTAACATTTTGAGTCAAGAATTGCATGGAGACTTCTGGATTGGACTGCGTTTACCAGCTGCCGCCTGCAGCAACCTTTCAGCTCCACTGAGAGGCTATGAGTGGACCTCTGGTGGTGTGCAAAGGAGCTTTACTCCAGCCTCCAGCACCTGGAAAGACAGCGTTACCATCTGCTCTCCAGGCTGTGTGTCACTTTCAAAGGATCAAAAGTGGACAGAGAGGCCGTGCACGGACAAAGCCGAGGGCTTTCTGTGCAAAACAAAGCATAAAGATGCATGCCAGGCACAAGAATTATCAGGACCAAAGGTTATCCAGAGCTCTGAAGACTGTTCACGTGGTCCTTGTGAGCATACATGCACAGATGTGAAAGGAGGAGGTTATATGTGCTCCTGTTACAATGGCTATATCCCCGACAGCAAGAACCCTGTGCGGTGCAAATTGCACTGTGGACAACAGAAATGTCACGCGGCATGTGACGGACACACTGACAGCGCATGCTTCTGTCCTGATGGCTTTGTAATAAACGGTGCATTTTGCGAGGACATTAATGAATGCTCAAGTGAGTCATGCCAGCATGAGTGTAAAAACACTTTTGGAAGTTTTGTGTGCTCCTGCAGAGAGGGATTTGTACTTAAAAATCAGGTCAAATGTGTCAAAGCAGGCAGTCAGAGTTTAGATGTCACAACTCCTGCCGTCACAGGTTTTGTCAAACCAGCCAATAATCGCACACTGAAGGGTTCCTCTGCGCCTGCTGGGGGTTTTGTCTGGGTATGGATTTTGATTGTAGTGGCTGTGTTGGTGCTGATAGGTGTGATAAGGTTCTATGTTGTTAAGCGTCAGAAGCACAGAGAACAAAACTCCACCCAGCAGTCTGCTGCTCCTGTGGACAATATTGAGTGTTAAATTCAATCCAAAATATAATGATCACCAACTCCACTGTTTGCTTTAGCATTCAGAGTCTGGGAGAGTCCATCACTTTTATCAGACGGCTGCAGAGGGTAACTTACCAGATTAAACTCTTTTGAGTCTTAATGTTATTATTACTGTTATGAGTACATTTGAAATGAAGGGAGTAGGAGTTCTTGCAGATGTGGATGGAGGAGGCCAATCGGTTTCTTAGATTCATAATTAAAAGCAGCACCTTATTAAAATATCATTAAAAATCTTTTCAGGTTTTACTTACAGTATTATGCAGTATTACCATATAGGACATATTTTCAGGTTGCAGGTGGAGCTGAGACGTCGTTTTTATAAACTGCTTGGTAGTTGGGAAATGCTCTCATTTTATGAGCTTTTTTTATTTTTATTTTATGAGCTTAGGGGTTTGTAGGTAACACCTAAACAAGTTTTTCAGCATAAAAAAATATGTTAGTTACAGTAAAGTGTTTAAATCAGTTGACAACTTTAAAAAAAAAAAAAAAAAAGTTAGTCAAAATCAAAAACAATTTTTAAGAAAATAAAATAAGTTAGAGTATCATAAATAAAATACTTTGACACTAAACTTCATCACAGTCAAGTTTGTTCAACTTGATTGTGCTTTTTCGAGGTCAAAGAAAATCATGCTGGTTGTACTAGACTAATTGGGTTTGTCAGATTATAGAAGACTCAAAGGATTTAGGTAGGAGCCAGAGCATTTTTTTTCGTAGTGTATATGCTAACTATGCTGTGTAAAATGCTAACATGCAAAGCAGTCATTAAGGAAGACTTCATCCATGAAATGACCATGTCACATGGCAAGACTGATTTACAAACGGTTGCTTTGGGTGTAAAATATTTCTTTATGTAAAACCGCCAGACAAACAGTCGGCAGGAATCAAGCAAAAAGTAAGATGGAGCAGAGAAAAGTCTCAGGGAAAATGCAGCGCCTTAAAATGTAAATGTAAATGCACTGTGTCCTTTTCAACACTGACTTTCTCTTCATAGAGTAAACATTGATATGTGTGCATGTGCATTCAACTGTGAAAAGTTTTGATGATTGATATGATCTTGTGTGAAAAGAGAGTGATTTTATGTGTCTTTTTGTGGTCTTGTAAGTCATGAAATTAAAATCTGAATTCATTCTTTCATGACAAGAGTTCATGGTTGTCATTGGGCTTGTTCTCTTAGCGCCATCTGCTGTTCTTCTGAACAAACTGATGAAAAGAGGGAAAACAGTTAAGTAACAGTCAAACATGTGGCTCCCTGATTTCCTTACAAACCTTTTCATGTTGAAATTAGGTGAAGCTCTAAAGCACATATGACATGTTAGATCTGTATGCTTCTTTTAAGCCAGTCACATTAACATCTGTGCTGTTTTTTTAACAAGATTTAAAATAAAAATAAAAAAAAAAGATGAAGAACAACAAATTTGCAACCTCTATGCTAAACTTCAGCAAAACCATGGCCTCTATTTTGTGAAATTTTGTGGACGGATCAACCGACTGACAGAGTGAGCTACACAGCTGCTGGTCACAGCTAAAAATAGGGTTTTGGGGGGGAAGTTTTTGTTCACACCAGTGCACCATTATGACTCACTGTGACTTGTTAATGTTATCAAGAACACCTGTGCTTTTTTCCCCTGCTATGACAAGTCATATTGCCCTCTGTAAGAAATATGGCCTATTGCATCATTTCTGTGTTAAATGTTTGGTTTGAATTCATCCTTTCCATTTCATCAGCCTTGTGTCCAAATTTCAAATTAAAAGTCAGTCAGTGGTTTTATTGAATCTGCACTGTAAGATGCTGAATATTATCTAAACCGTATATCCCTATTTTCTTCTATGGGAGTCTCAATATAATAATAATAATAATAGTCATAATAATAATAATAATAATAAACTTTATTTATATTGCACCTTTCAAAACATAGTTACAAAGTGCTGTGCAATAAAACTAAACACATTTAAAACACAAGAAGAATAAAACAAATAACATCAGAAAATATTATCTGGAAAATCTAAAATCAAGATAATACATGGGCATGAAAATCAATAAGATAGCGATAAAAACAGCTCAGTCAGGACATGCTTTCCGATAGAAGAATGTTTCTGGAGAGACTTAAATGAAACCAGTGACTCAGACAGCCTTAAATCCTTGGGCAGGTCATTCCAGAGCCACAGGGCCCTGGGGTCCGTTTCAAAAAGCAGGTTCAACAAACTCTGAGTCTAATCCTGAACTCTGAGTTGATCTACTCTGAGACAGGAAACTCTGAGTTTCCGGTTCCAGAACAGCTGGTTTGAATCAGTTTAATCAACTCGGAGTACTTTCACCTGGAGTTAAGCGCGTGCACCACAACTATAAAAAGCCAGCATCAATGGAGCCCCGATTCGACGAGTCACCATGGCAATGGGGAAGAGGAGGGCTGCGTTTTTCAGACCACTAGAATTAGAAATCTTAATGCGCTCATACGACGAGTTTGAACACGTTTTCAAAAAGAAGTGCAACACCGCTACAGCTGCGGAAGAGAGGGAGACGGCGTGGGAGAACACGCTGCTCGGGTGACCTGTTCAAGTTCTTGCCCATACAATTTTAACGAGAGAGGTGTAATTTTATGTCGTCTTGAAAAGCAGATCACTTGTGTTTTTGCAACCGACAATCTAAACCCCCACTTACTTGCCCACTCCTCCACCTCAAGTATTGCAGCTTGTATTTTCCCACCCACATGAGCTACATTGCGGCCTCTTGCCCACAGAGCCTATTAAACAACCTCAGCACTATGTAGCACATCCTCTGTCAGGTGTTCCAACATTTTGTAGCATACACCATCCTTCCCAGGCGTAGTTTGACGAGCACTAATGATAGCTCTTCTCAGCTCAAACATACTAAAAGGCAGGTCTAACGGGTCCCCTGACACCTCCATTTTCTCCAATATGTTGGGGTTGTTTATTAAGGTTCTACTCCTATTCTGCCTGGCCTCCTCTGTGAGATTATCTAAACTGTGAACTTTCCTAAATGTTTGGGCTAGAAGTTCAGCCTTTTCCAAGTTGTTGACAGCCATTTTGTCCCCACTGTTTAATACTGGTAATTCATAATTTCTTCTGACCCCCCCCCCCCCCAGCTTTTATGACTTTGTCACATTCATTATTCCACCAGGGTACATTCTTGGTACGTCTAACTCCTGTACTTTTAGGGATTTCTTCCTCAGAAGATTGAATTAATTCATTAACTAAGTCCTCATTAAAAATGTTAAAATCCACGTGGTAGCCTTCTTCAAGTTTTTTAAATCTGCTTTTACTGATCTTTTGGAAAGCATCCCAATTAGCATTTCCCAATTTCCATCTAGGAATTCTCTTTTCCTTTTCAAAGCAACTTTTTGTGCCAGCTATAGTCATCACAGGATAGTGATCGCTCCCCACTGTTGTATTTTTACCTCCATCTGCTTACAGCTGCTATTGTACTGGTTCCAAACGTCAGATCAATTGCTGTTTCTGTGTTTTGCATGCTATTATAACGTGTTCCTTCACCCGTATTAAGACACACCAAACCGTGATCGTCTAAAAATTCCTCAACAACTAAACCATTTGCATCTGTGCTATTGCTTCCCCATATTGAGTTATGTGAGTTGAAATCCCCACACCATATTACATTATCTTACACTGATCCTCCAACATAATTTAATATATCTAGACTTAGCCTCTCACACGGGTTATAGTAGTTAACTATGTCTATAGGGCCTTTGTCTGTCCATACCCTAACCACAATTGCTTCATAATCTGTGTTTACTTGTATCATTTTATATCTCATTCCGTTCTGTATGAATGTTGCAACTCCTCCCCCTCTTCCAGATTCCCTATCTCTTCTAATTGCAATATACCCCTTTATAATAAAATCCAACTGTGGTTTCAGCCATGTCTCCTGAATACAAAGTACATTAGGTCTCCCTCTCAAGTTATCAATATATTTCTTAAACTCTTGTCCATTCGCAATTAAACTCCTTGCATTCCACTGCAGTAAGACCAAGACCATTAAGAGGATCCAGTCCATGTCTGAGATGGTTGAGCATCATCATTAAGAATGTCTTTAACGTTTTCGCAACTCAACCCCTTCACATTAAGGTACTTTTCAGCTGATCTGACAATTATTTTTATCCTTTCATTTCGGCTCGACTGTGCTGAGCAGTTAATTACATCTGCCATAAACAGTACAAAGTCATTTTTACTCACTAACAGAGTTTCCTCCTTCAACTTATCACATCTTTTGCATTTTTCTGCATCTTTGTTCTTAGTGTCATTTTGTTTTGTTACCTGTACGGTTCCTAGAGCTGCTTTGGCTGCCTCTGCATAGCTCACTCCCTGGGAAACCCTGATTCTCTGCACCTCTGCTGCTTTTTTACTAACCTCGCATCCACAGTATGCTGAGCTATGTTCCCCTCCACAACTGCAACACTTCAGTTTTGCCCCCTCATCACATTTGCCATATTCATGGTCTCCACCACATCTGCCACATCTTTGCTTTCCCTTGCAAACCGCTGCTATATGTCCAAATCTCTGGCACTTAAAGCACCTTAGGGGAGGGGGAACATATGGTCTCACATCATAGCACATATACCCAATGAATATCTTTTCCGGGAGTCTTTCTTCATCAAAGGTGATCAGAACCGAGAGACTATCACTTTTAATCCCATTTCTATTTCTCTTCAGACGTTTGACCTTACTCACTTTTGCATTTGTTACATTTTCTTTCACATCATCATCAGATACTCTTACCGGAATCCCTGTCGCAACTCCCCTGACTAGCTTTCTGCTACTACCCATGGTACATTTCACTTCCCTGCCTTCTATCTTATTCATCCTGGTGGCTCTCCCTTGTTGTCTAACCCACATACAATCAGCAATGATCCATTTCGCAGTATCTTAGCACTCCTTACCTCCCCGATTTCTTTGCTGATGGTTTTAGTAAGCCGTATTGGATTCCAGTCGCTGAACGAAGCTCCCCCTTGTGCAAAGCAACGATTACCTTGAACTCCTCTTTCCTTTCCCCTGCTACCGCTGCTCCCCCTTCGGAATCATTATCCTCCGATTTATTTCCCCTCTTTTTGCGCTTATTCTTCCTAGCAATATTCCAATCACCTTCATACCTCCCGCCACCTACTTCCATCTCCCTTAATTCGCTTCCTCCTCCGTCACTTCCCTCTGCTATCTCTCGTCCAGTCACAGTCCAGTGTTGCCAACCTCCTTCCTGTCCTCCGCTGGTTTTCTACCCGGAAGTATTTGTAAACAACAAGGTGATTCCCTCCGAAGGGACACTAACAACTCAAAGTACACATCAAATAAAATTTCTCCATACACATTTCTTGTTATTTTAGGTAGTTATTATCACGCTTATGTATGTTCAAGTGTTCATTTCCCCCGCTAAGTTGGTTTTAATTCGTTATTTGATTCTATAAACACAGTCTGATCCATCTCAAGCTTTTATTTTGGTACTTCCGGTGACCGGCAGTATGAATTTGCATATTAGCTAAATATTTAGTTTCACCCAGAACATTTAGATTTAACATTTAACATTTATATTTATATTTAGCATTTAGATTTAACATTTATATTTATATTTAGCATTTAGATTTAACATTTATATTTATATTTATGTTTAGTATTTTGATTTAACATTTATATTTATATTTATATTTAGTATTTAGATTTAACATTTATATTTATATTTATATTTAGTATTTAGATTTAACATTTATATTTATATTTATATTTAGCATTTAGATTTAACATTTAGATTTATATTTATATTTAGCCTTTAGATTTAGATTTAGTATTTAGATTTAACATTTAGGTACCACATTTAATATTTAGATTTTACTATTTAATATATTTCTAAGTTAACAAATATTGCTGTAAATGTGGTAAAGGGTGGCGTTAAAAAATTCACAACACTTTTTTAAACATTGTTTGAAGCTAAATGTGGCAAAAAGTTGATGTTTTTTTCAGCATGAGACACCCCATAGGCAGATGCCCGTAAAACAAGCACACTGACCGCCCTGCAAACAGTTGCCTTACTCAAGTGCTCAGCATCTCCGACATTGTACAAAAAACTTCCATTTGCAAAGAAACACAGCGCAACACACACTATCTGCTGGGATGTGAGAGCATGACTACGATTGGTAATGTTGCAAATGTAAGCAAGGATTAGGTTGTGTATGTAGATGATGGACTGTGACGTGAAACGGTAGCCTACAGCTCAAAAAGATAATTATGTGGAAATGCTAGAACATCTATGTGCGGTCTGATAACCATCTCCCGACGAATATTTAATTCTCTGCGCAGTAATGCTGCACCTTCATCCACGGGATCGTTATCAAAAGGACATGCAGTGTTAGTGAACACCTACTGTGCCTAATGGACTTCTAATATACTGACTCTGATTTTTTTAATGATTATTTAAAATGACAGACGGTAGAACTAGACTACGCCAAAACTCGCCTGCTGACTGAATGAATGAGGAAATCAAATGGAGTGTGTGGCTCTGAAAGAGGGCGGAGACAGAGAGAAACTTGAGGTTCATTGACATATCTGTCAAGTCTCCCGTTTTCGCCGGGAAACTACCGTATTTTACCCCTCTTTCCCACCGTCCTCCCGTATTAGTATTTTCCCGTAAATCTCCCGTATTTTAAAATGATTTAAAAAAAACAAACATTCCTCGGCGCATAACGGCTTACTGGCGACACAGAAGTCCAACTCCAGGTCCAGTAATTTCCTCTTTCGTTGGTGTCATGACTGCCCAGTAGTACCTGGACAACCGAGCCGTGGCAGCACACAGGTATGTGGCGTGTCAGAGGAGAAACGAGCCGTTCACATTTCTCTCTTTGTGGCAGGTAACGGTCCACAAACCTCACCGCACTTTAGGGACTGTTCTTTACTTATGAAGGGACTTGTCAGGGGAGGAGAGTGGCTGGTTGATTTTTATTTTATTTATTTATTTTATTTTGATCCCCCCTATGTTAATCACTTATTGATGCTGTTTTTGAAGTATGAATAAGTCAATAAGTAATTTATTCCACTGAAATATCATTGATGTATTATAGAAAAGTGATTTATCTTTTTATAAATGACAAAAGGCACATCTGCCTCATTTTTGCTCATAATCCATGTTATGATTGTGAATAGCAGCCCTTATGTTCAGCTATCCTGGCTTTAAGAGGACGTTTGGTCTGTCCCACATAAACCTTACCACATGGATGTTTCAGAATGTAAATAACATGGGTAGTGCTGCAGTTGATAAATGAATTAATTGTGTACTTTTTCCCTGTACGCGGATGACAGAAATATTTAGAGTCAGTTGAGTTTGAACAGTGGGTACAGTGACCACATCTATAAAAACCTAGAGGTGGGGAGGGTAACCACATAGTCCTGGGAGAGGGGACAATCAAGGTATGTAATCTAGGTATATGGTATTTACTAACAATTTAAATGTCTGAGATCCCTCTTTCTCTTCATCTGTCAGACAGTATCACAGCAGGATATATTGTTGCAGTTCCCACTAGATGTTACTATAGAGACATATTCTATTGATTGCTCCTGACAAACCACCAAGTACTAATGCCAGCCTGTTTAAAATAAGTGACAGCAGCGGGGCCACTCCCTGAAGTTCCACAAACAAAGAGTAGTTCAATTCTCAAGCAGGTCAACTGTGAGTGACCTACAAAATCCCATTAGTAAACTCCCAGTTATCTGTCCAGGGGGAGACTTTGACCATCATTGAGTGCTGCCTTTATCTCACAGGTCTATATATATGTGTTTTTCTCTTTTCTCCCTGAAAAGCAACACATGATAAGACTGCTTGTAAACAGGAATCTCAGTGTGTAGTCGGTGAGGAGGCTCCAGTGACTTCGATCAAACACACAGGTGTAACACTGCCAAGGAACAAACACCACAGTAAACATGAATGTGTAGATGAGTGGTGACAGAAATCTCCTAATATGCTTGGAAAATGTCAACAAAATAGACCAATTCATTATCTTTAATAAACATTGTGATAATATTACAAATTAAAACAATGATAACGGACTTATAAAGCCATAGACTTTTGTAGGTCTAAATATAACCAATCAATTTTAACTGATTTTCTATTTTATTTTTATTTTTTTGCACTGGATTTGAATCAAATTTTAGCATTCTGAATCAACTTTTATTTTATTATTTTATTTGGGACCTTAAATGTTTGGATCTGAATTTCACCAACAGAATTTAACAGATTTTCTATTTCAATGTCTTTCAATTTGAACTTTTCCATGAATCTATTATTTTATGTTATTTTATTTTATTCTGAAACTTACATTTTTTGATCTGTATTTGTGAACAATGAAAAAAATAGATATTTTAATTCAGATGATAAAATTGCAAATCAAGAAATGTAAAAAATGATTTCAAAAAACAGATTCAAGTTGATAAAATTTAATTCAAATTCAGGTTAAAAAATTCAAGTTTAAGAATAGAATATTTACATTGAAACTCAATTTGATTGGTCAAATTAAGATCTAAAAAATCAAGGTAAAATATTTAAAGAAACTGAAGAAATTTCATTTGTCCATTGAATTCAGAACAAATAAATTCAGATACGTTGTTTTCTAAGTAAAATATTTCACTGCTATGAATTCAGTGGTGTCTACATTTCAATAGTAAGTATTCATTGGCTGTTTAGATTCAAATACTTGTGTCTCTTATTTGCTTCCACAGGGTCAGAAGGTCAAAAACATGTCAGTGTAGGGTCAGATAAACAATGCAGGAACTGCAGCTGTTTATTCTACAAATTTTTGAAGACTAAAATACATCTGACAATAAACTTATAAAATAAAATGTAAACATGTATGAACAAATAAAAGCCTCCTCAGTGATTCAGGTGAGTTTATTAAAGTGGCCAAAATAATGCAAAAACAAAAATACCAAGTACCACATTGTAGTGTCACCTGTCTTGCAATATTATTTCATATGTATTACTCATTTAGGGTTTTTAAATGAACATCTGCTAGAACATTGTGTTTGTTTGCCCAGCCCTAAAACACACAGTTTGTGTCAGTTGCCTGATTATACACATTATATGGTTACACAAGCCACACAAAGAACATGTGCACACATGCATGCAGTTATGTCAGGGTTCCAGTTCACCTGTCCGACATGGAAAATCAGCGTGTAGCTGCCTTGAGTGGATGAATTATTGACACCACACCTATTACTAGTGGAAGTGGACTTGTAGGCCACCATGTGACCTCATTCTGCCATGGTTTGTGTTCCCTGGAAAATAAGTGTGTATGTGACTAACATAGAAAAAATTGTAAAGTAGGAGTGTGGTGTTGATAAGACTGGGTGGTACAAACCTAACCTGGATGGCACCGGCTGTAGCTGACACAACCTCAACTCAGCCAGTAAATACACAGTCCTTTGTGAGCTCAATCAGCCAATCACATCAGGAGGAGTTCCCTTTCTGGGAGGGAGAAAAAAAGGAAAATTCCACAGAGATTGGACGTGTTTTGGTGGAGTTCAGTAACAAAGAGTGTTTTTGGCCGACATAAGCAAATTTCTTTCCATCTTAATACGGTCTTGTTGCCTTAAACATATAGCACAGATCTGAACTTTGTAACCAACTCCCATCAAGCATTAGCCAGGCTGGATAATATTTCCACACAGTGGGGTCAGTTGAAACGTGGCCTTGAGCACATTTTCTCTATTTTTGCACTTCAGACTTATTTTCAGTTTATTGTCCTTAAATAAATGAGATATATTTTGTATTTTTAATTTGTCAGATATCTTATTTACGCACAGGTTTACAGTATTGTCAATATTCATACATTCAGTGCTCATATTTTGAGGTTACCCCATCTATCTATTGGTCCAACCATTGAATATGGATGATAGACTAACAGATGGATGGAAACCTGTATAGATACCTATCCTCCCCCTGATGTAGATGGAGAGATAGGTATTTACATACATCAATCTGTCATGAATGAAAAGAGAAAAATATATATCCACACATACCATGTCTCCATGCATTCTTTCCATTCATGAAGAACTAGTCCATACCCATTGGTAGCTTTTTCACCTTCTACCTATGCCAATCCTCAATGCCTTTGTGCAGTTTCACATAGATTGACCACGTCAGTGAGTAGAAAAACGTGGGACAGACAGAATGACTGACTGACAGAATGACACACTGACAGTTTCCGTGATTATGTACAGCATACCATACCATGACTTAAGTCATACCAAAAATTAGAAAAAAAAAAAAACAATGGCAGGTTGCCATTAACAATTAGGGGCCAGTGTATAGGAGCCAAATATGTTATTGGGAGGTTTGCTTTTAACTGTGTTATTCACTGTGTGGGCATTGGGGGGCGCTGTACTGTCACCTGGTGAGTTCAGGTATTTTAGGATGGGACCTCACTATGATCATCAGGTGTTTGACCTGGAAGGGCAAAAGGTTTTTGACCGCTGTTAAAGGAGCTAAGTCTTATACTAGCTACTGAGATGCTTGGCCCAGAGTAACCTGGTTGACGCGCCTCGCTAACTTATTGATTTCTCACCCCAACGTTACCGTTCTTGATGCTCAGTAAAGGAGTCCGGACGCTTGTCTTCTGATGCATTATAATGAACATTTATTCTGATATATTGACAACTGATCAAACAAAGAAAACACCGGCAGTTACAGCCACAGCGGTCAAAAACCTTTTACCCTTCCAGGTCAAACACCTGATGCTCATAGTGAGGTCACATCCTAAAATACCTGAACTCACCAGGTGACAGTACAGTGCCCCCCAATGCCCACACAGTGAATTACACAGTTAGAAGCAAACCTCCCAATAACATATTTGGCTCCTATGATAGTGGAAAATCTATATAACCGAAAGTTATGGGTTCTTGAGGCAAATGTGTTCCTCATGAGGAGAGGCATCTCTGTGCAAAGTTTCATGTCTCTACGACACACGGGGCATGAGATATGCCCATTCAAAGTTTGCAATTTCAATCGGTTGCTATAGTGCCCCCCTTTGGCCAATTGATGTAATATTGCTTCATTCGCATCCTCCCATGACCCTCTACCACTGTGCCACATTTCACATGGATTGACCAAGTCAGTGAGGAGAAAAACGTGGAACAGACACACAGACACACACACAGACAGAGTTTTCGTCATTATATAGTAAGATTGCTGGTTTGATGAGGATGTGTAGATGTTTGGATATCTATCATAGATAGATCCATAAACAGTATCAACCTACAGTATATAGATATAATTGTTTTGAATTATTGTGTTAAACAGACTTTTCCAGCAAGTGTTACAACTAACCATCTGCCTGTGACAGTTAACCCCACCCATGGGATACATGGTAGGATTTCATTTCCACCACCTCTTGGTGCAATTGTAAAAGAAAAGTAAGCTCCAGAAAAGAACAACAAACAAACATTTGTAGCAGAGATGTGCATGTGGTTAGAATAAAACAAAAAATAATTAATCTCAAACAGCTTTAATAACATTTTGCTCAAACTAAAATGTGTTTGTGCCCTGCTCTCCCCTCATTTGTTTATAGCCTGTTAGTTTTTTACCTCTGGTGATTGCATTTAGGCTTCAATAATCATTACAGTGTTGTTCATTTGTTCATTATCCTGCTGAACAAACACATAGGCTTTAAGTGTTATAAACTTCTGTTTGCCACAGTTTATTATCTACAATAATCTAAATCCAATGGAAAAATGCCATTGGCTTTTTGACAAAGGAACCAATGACACTAACTTCTGCATGCTTCATCCTATCTTCACTGTGATTTATAAGCACTCTACATTTAGAGAAGTGCTGAGTGATGAGGTTATTGTTGTTGTGGTATTAAAAACTGCAAATTAACGCAATTAATTCTGCAAACTTTATTGTTTAAATTTTGTAAAACCTCTACACATTATGATTTGTCAACAGTGTCTGAAAGCTGCATGGTGAATAATGAAATGTTTGAGTGGGAGAACTTCCGCCCTGCGTTCAGCCTCACAGGCAGCACTCTCTTTAAGACTGTGTACAAATTCTGCCTCATTTAACAGTCTGGCTAACCTCAAACATGTCTCTAACCTAAACATATATTACCTAAAGTATCCGATTTACCCGGTAACGCGTTACTTTATAATGAACCAACTGTGTAAATGATCCTGAGAGGCTCTTTTGGGGTAGGAAATGCAACAATTTCCGCGTCAGAGACGTCAGCTGACGTAAACGCGGAAGTGGGGCCGTCCCCATCATGCTTCATCCTATCAGAAAGTAGGCGTCAGTTAATCTAACAGTGTCATTGGGTTAAAGTTTGTCCCCCCCTCCGCTGCTCTTATAAATAATAACAAGCGTAATCTGTGTTAGCATGTGGAGAGAGTACCTGTTAGACAAGTAGCTCGTTTCTATTATACACGTTCAAAGCAGTCAGTTTGCTGAACACCTCATTCGTTTGCCGAGTAAAGTGAGAGTGAGCAGTCAGCAGAGCAGCAGTATGTCGGCCGACGGCGTGTTTAGGACCCGCTCTCTCGGTGTGGCCGCCGAGGGTCTTCCTGATCAGTATGCCGACGGCAAAGCAGCCAAAGTGTGGGAGCTGTACATCGGAGACACGCAGAGTAGGACGCAGGAATACAAAACCTGGGTGGTGTCTTTGCTGAAAGAGCAAGGTGTGCGGAGAGTGCTGGATGTAGCCTGCGGAACAGGGTAATGTCAGGACGACTCAGCAGTTTCATACACTGGCACGTTTGAGAGAGGTTTAAGTTTGAACTGGTGTGGCAGTAAACGTCTCACCAAACTCCCATCAAAAATATGGTAAATTTAAGCGTGCCCTTGTATAGCAGCAAACCTTACATCCCAAAACAAAACTTTTATTCATCTTCTATAGTTGTACAACCCAGTATTTAATTCGGCATTACTTCCATATACATCAAGTCTACATTATGTAAACGAAATGCTGATTTTGTTAACTTTCTCCAGAGCATAATTTTAAGGGAGCAGCTGTGATAAAATAAGAGAAATGTAGACGTGTTCTGTGGGTGTGCTGGGCTGGTGTGGCAGTGGACGTCTCACCAAAGTCCATCAAAAATATGGTAAATTCAAGCGTACCCTTGTATAGCAGCAAACTTTACACCCCGAGACAAAACTTTTATACATTTTCTGTGCTTCAACAACCCAAAATTTAATTCGGCATTACCTTTACGCATCAAATCTACATTATTTAAACGCAATGTCGATTTTATTCAGTTTCTCTAGAGCATATTTTGAATAGTAGCAACTGTGATAAAATAAGTGAGAAATGTCGATATGTTCAGTGTTGGTGTGGCAGTGAACATCTCACCAAACACAAACACATAAAAAATTGTGTTAAGTTCAATGCGTACCCTTGTATGTCAGCAAACCTAACACCCCAAGACAAAACTTTTTACATTTTCTATATTTGCATAACCCAATATTTAATTCAGCATTACCTCCATATAACAGGTCTACATTGTAAAAATGTCGAATTTGTTGACTTCCTCCAAAGCATATTTTGATTTGCAGCAACTGTGATAAAATAAGAAAGACCATTGAACATTGCAATTGCCAAAACATGTGCTGAGTTGTCTATTAAGTGTATACTTCACTAAAGACTGCACCCAGCTGTGCACTAGATATGCAGCCTATTGAAAGGGTTATGTAACTTGCTGATCAACATTGGGCTCCTGTAATTACAAAACAGGTCTGTGAATGGGTGTGACTAAGCTGGAAGTACAAACTGATCATGCAGTCTTATTTTGTAAGATGGGAATTTTGCCACATGTACAGTCTTGTGCTTTGATAGAGCCTTTGACAACTTAAAATGATTTAAACCCACACAAAAGAGTGAATTTCACATTCACATGATTCATTATGTAAAAGTATTAAAAAGGCTTCTTTTGTTCTATTATAATAAAAAAAAAGTTAGATTAACTTTGAAGATAATCAAGTAAGTTTGACTTTCCTAGAATTTCAACCCACTGAACCTTTTAACTCCAACAAAATCCGGATTAGGTCAGAGACTGATGAATGAAAGTGCAGCGTTGCACCAGCCGCTGTGTCAGTTCCTGCTTCAAGCAGCAGTCTGGAGCTGTGACTACGAGCTGAGCCATGTCAAGTTAAAAGTTTTTTTTTCATGTTACAGCTAAGAAGGCTTATGAGGCCTTAACAAAAGCCCCAAGATACAAGTATTGTTGTGCAGTTTTGCAAACATTTTCTGCCCTTTACATTTACACCAGTTACCCATATTCAAAGCACATTCTAATTAACATGTACTATATTTTTTATTAAAGGAATACTTCATCCCCCAAATGATTATCTTAACATCAGTTTCTCATCCTATGTTGCGCTGAATTCATAAAGAAAGCATTGTTTTTTTCGCATGCTTTTACAGTCAACAAAGAATCCAAAAACAGAGGATACTCTTCATGAATTGAAGGAAATGGGGTCCACTTTTAACAACAGCAAAACCAAAACATCAAAACATTTCTTTGCACTCACACATTTCGTGCAGTACAATCCAAATCACATCCAACCTTACCATTTAAAACACTTCAGCATAAACAGACGAGTACTGTGCCTGATGTAATGTAGTGTTTAAAATAGTCAGGTTTTAGCAAACATGCATGTATTTTGGAAGTACTGAGCACACGACTGGATACAACACTTGGATTGTAATGTACAAGTTGTGTGAGACTTTGTGAATGGATTTTCAGATATAGCTTTACTCTTATATGCAGCCCCCTTCAAGAAACTCATTAAGAATGTTCACCATTTTTGGATTTTTCGTTCACTCTGCAAGAAAAACAATGTTTTCTCCCAGACTCCAACATAACACAAGGTGAGTAACTGACACACAAGTAATGAAGTAATCCCTAAGGGTGGAAGCAAGCTGAACTGAGATAGCAGATGTAGGGTTCAGTGGTTGTTGACCTGTTTCTGGGTTGTTGCAGGGAGTTTTGACTGGTTCCATGCAGCGTGTGTACCTCTGCTGATAGTGTATCTGCGACCTGGAACAACACCAAGGCCACAGGCTGAACTCAGACAAAAAGACAACACACTTTGACCTGTCTGTGTATTCCCTCAATTCACTTCAACTGGCTTTTCGTCTGGCAAAACAACTGTAATTGTGCAGGAGATGCAATGTTATCATACATTTAATCATCTAATGGCATGAATAACTGGATTTTACACCAAACAAGGTTGCTTGTATTTGGTGATTTATAGATGTGGTAGAACCAAATGCAGAATGGGCTGGAGATATGTGTTTTTTAATCACCTAAACAGCCACTTCCAGTTGGCTGATATATATTACAGAACTAATAATATGAATCATAATGTCCTCCACTCTCGTTCAACACCACGATCATTTGCATCTCAAAAGTTGACAGCTATATCTTAATTATGACTGCTGGGATCCAGTGTGGAGGAAATCACACACAGACTCTGACTCCATTCAGTAGTAGAGGTGTGACTCTGCAACACAACCAAAGGGGCTGACGTAAACACGCTCACACTGGAATGAGGTTACACATGGCCTCACTATTTCTGGCTGTCTGAATGTGCTGTGTGATGCAAGGCTCTCCAGTTGTTCTTCCATCAGATTTAGAGGCGACTTAAGTAAGAGCAGAAGAAACTGCAGGTCATGCTTTCAATCTAAGAATATGATCTGAACCACAGAGGATTTTTTTTTTGTTTTGTTTTGCCTTAGGCAGGTATCTGTTGTGTACTTGCAAGTGAACCAGAGCTGGTGAAAATGTTGCCTTAACCTCAAGTACGAATTATATAGTTGTACTCTTATTGTTGGTTTGTTTGGTCTCGCTGCATACAGACAGGTTTCTTTGCTGTTACATATTATCTTGCAGTAACCCATTTGTTAATGATTGCAGTTTCTTCAGGTAATTGTGCAGTGAATCTGTGTTGCTCTCGCTCTTGTTGATTCCAGCATTTGAATTTTTCTGTGGCTCTTGCGTATTGTTTTTTAACTCACAACTAGCTACTGTTTGGAAAGAGTTGTTATCATGCAGGAGATTTCAGTGTAAGGAAAGTCCAAACAAAACTCAAAAGCTTTAATTCAGAGAGTGTTTTTGCCTGGCTACAAGTTGTCCTACCAGGCTTTCTGAGCATTAAGAGCTACTGACGATTTACCATCTCCTTATACCTGTAAAACATCATGGTGTTGTTTGGAGAAAAATTTGTCACTTCAATCAATCAATCAATCAATCCTTTTTATTTATAAAGCCCAACATCACAAATCACAATTTGCCTCACAGGGCTTTACAGCATACGACATCCCTCTGTCCTTTGGACAAAAAACGGTAGAAACCTCAGGAAGAGACGTCAGTCTAGGAGAACATATTCATAGTTTGAATAAACCACAATAAATCAAGTATGTACATGTTGAAAATAGACTGACTCAGATTCAGTCAAACTGGTTAGACATGGAGGGGTCTAACTTAAAGGCATCAATGTCACAACAATTTCACTGGTTATCCCTGCAGACAAGATAAAGTGACCATGACAAACATTTCAGCAATGTTTGCCTCACTTTGCTGTAGTACACAATAGACTGTGTTATAGACTGTGATTATACTAATGCAAATTTTCGCAAGCCAAAATTAGGCTTAAAACAGTTAAAAGAAAATGTACTTAACGGGCAAACTGAACATCTGACTCCTTAGAGGTTCTTTGATAACCGAACAGTCAACAAGGCTTTTTTAGGCCAAATGTTACAATTACATTTCATGAACTGAAACCACAATTAAATAGTGAAAGCTATAGCTTCACCTGTCCTCTGTGAATCTGGGGTTACGCCATGGTAACAATACCTAACCAACAGTGTTGCCAAGGTAGTGATTTGTCAATGGACAGCACCCCCCTGTCAGAGTGGCCACACCATAAGTTATACATAACGTTAAGCCTTAATAACATTTGAATGGGTGGGTTACATAACTCTTCATCTCTGATACGGGGAAATATGCTATAGAAACCCAAACTGTTTAGTGTACCAGACTGTAAACATGTTTATTTCCACTGTAAACTTGCACATTTTAACATGGGGTTCAATGGGGATTGAGTCACTTCTACCGCCAGCCTCAAGTGGCCATAAGAGGAACTGCAGTTTGTGGCACTTAGGTGTTGGCTTAATTTTTCAGCCTCAGAGGTTGCTGCTTGAGCAGAGCTTTTAAGGTTATTCTTTTGTTTTATACAGACCATGTATTTACAGAGCATTTGTGTTTTATTTTGTAGAGTCGACTCCATTATGTTGGTGGAAGAGGGCTTTGATATGACGAGCGTGGATGCCAGCGACAAAATGCTTAAGTATGCGCTAAAGTCAAGATGGGAGAGAAGAAAAGAACCAGCGTTTGACCAGTGGGGTACAGTGTTTTTCATTTTATCGAGTTTGAATTGTCATGTTTGAATGTTCACAGCACTTGAAGGTTTCATAAACCATTGTTTTTAATGGATAAATCAAGCATGATATTGTTTAAGATCATGGTAAATCAAATTCCTGCAAGTGTTCCTTAGGTGTCATCCTCATTTTCCTTTTCTTTTTTTCCTCTTTGTCTGTTCTTTTCCCTCCGATCCTCAGTAATTGAAGAGGCCAACTGGTTGACGTTATCAGAGGATGTTCAGAAACCAGGGGCTGGCTTTGATGCAGTTATATGCCTCGGCAACTCATTCGCCCACTTGCCAGACTTTAAAGGTACGTGAGAGATAAAGAGACAGAGCTATTACCAAGATCATACTCTTGATGGTGCATGATCATGTTAGTGGTGTTTTATTGCTCTTAGGGGACCAGAGTGACCAAAAGCTGGCCCTTCAGAACATTGCCAGTATGGTCAGACCAGGTGGGATCCTCATCATCGACCATCGTAACTACGACTACATCCTGGAGACCGGCCGGGCGCCACAAGGCAAAAATATCTATTATAAGGTGCTAAACCTGTTGAAGTTAATGGGTGCAAACTGACATGTAGATGGGTCAAATTGTAACCCATCCAACCTCATTCCTTGTACTTCAGTTTCTGCTGCAATTGTTAATCCATCTTGTGCATGGTGTAATGTTTACTGTGTAATGAAGGAATCATGCTAGACGAGCAGCAGTAGCTTCATACTCCAACTGTGAGTGCGTTTACATGGACAGTTTAATTCCCTTTTCATTCGGAATGAAAGTTCATTCCTATTAAAAGTAATCTTGTAAACACCTAATTCGGAATGAAAATGGCCAATGTGATTGAAAATATTGTGCGTGCGTGACTCGTTGCACTAATCAGTTTCCATTTGCCAAGGCACGGTCTTCTATCTCCCTCCTTTGACCTTCTACCTCCCTTCTCCTCCTCAACAGACGAAGCATTAGCAGACCAAGATTGTTGTCATACTGCTGCTTCAAGAATATAAGCAAAACAAGCCTGAAAAAGGCACTAACAATAGGGATGCACCGAAATGAAAATTTGGGGCCGAAGCCGAATAATATTAAACGCTTGGCCGAATACCGAGTACCGAATACCGAATATCGTTGTTTAGTTTTTCATTAGTTTTTGCAGATGAACCCCCTCCAGATTAGTGATGTCACGGTACCAAAATTGGGACCCACTGTACAATACCAATGAAAATATCACGGTTCTGAGTAGTATTGGGATACCACAGCAAAAATGAGGCAGATGTGCCTTTTGTCATTTATAAAAAGATAAATCACTTTTCTATAACACATCAATGATATTTCAATGGAACAAATTGCTTATTGACTTATTCATACTTCAAAAACAGCATCAATCAGTGATTAACATAGGGGGGATCAAAATAAAATAAATAAATAAAATAAAAATCAACCAGCCACCCTCCTCCCCTGACAAGTCCCTTCATAAGTAAAGAACAGTCCCTAAAGTGCGGTGAGGTTTGTGGGCAGTGAACGGCTTGTTTCTCCCCTGACACGCCACATACCTGTGTTCGGCTGGCTCAGCTGTTCAGGTACTTCTGGGCAGTCATGACGCCAAGAAGAGGATATTATTGGAGCCGACTTCTCCGTCGCCGCCGGTAAGCCAGTGGCCGCCGTATTTGACAGGAATACACAACCCACAACCGGTGGGATTCGCCTATCATTTCTGCTGGTGGTTGAAATCTGTACTCACACAGCGTCCTGAATGATTTAAGCCTATTTTGCTCGTTCAAACTATTTTTAGTCGCAAATGCGAGTGTGTTGACGGACAGATCGCCACACTGCCGACATTTCACTCCGCCCGTCGCGGCACGCTGTTTGATTGCGTTATCAAAACACGCCGCCATTATTCGGCCTTGCTTTTAACTTAATCCACCGAATACTGAATGTGTGTTTTTTTGCAATATTCGGCTGAATATATTCGGTTACCGAATATTCGGTGCATCCCTAACTAAGAACGGCATTGCCAACCATCTTGTTATCCGGAGTGAGGACTACGGTGTTTTCTTTTGGTAAAGGTAAACATGTAACATTTGCCCCGCCCCCGATCCAATCAGAAACCTTCCGTGCCCCAAACCTTGCACGGACCTGAATAAAGTCGATTATAAGGCGATTAAACTGATCTCCCGTGTAAACCCTCATTCGGAATGAATATTTCCCCTGTGAACTACCTGGAAAGACTTTAATTCCTAATGATTTCATTGAGATTCATTTCATTCCGAATGAACCCCACCCTGGTTCAACACAGGATGTGTTCAGCAACAGTATTCAGGCCCAGCCACACCAAACAAATGTCGTAGAACTAGTGGCGACAAGAGCCCCTGCTGCATCGCCTCTCATCGAGGTGTCTTAGCTAAAATGTTGCACATGAGCACACCAAACCAGTCTGAAATTATTTAGCTCTATTGGCTTTTATAGAGATTAGCTGAAATGACCAGCACATGGTAGAAGAAGTCTTGGATGTCACCTGGCTGCACCAGAAGACCTAAAATATTTGTAGAGGCTTATTGTTGTAATACGGATCCATGGGTTCTGAGATTGGTGTACTGTTTACTGACTCTTCATGATACACTATTAACATCCACAGCTGGTACACTGGTTGGTTCCACTGAGTCTAATCACATTTATAAAAGTACAACTGCCCAGGGTGTGATAGCTGGTAGCAGTACGTCTGGCTTGGGCAATCTTTCCAACAAACACAGGCTGGGGTTGTAGCTGAGAAGTCAGAGAGGAACTACAGATCCTGTGTAAAAGAGGATGGGCCCCCCTTGTGAACCTCAAATGAGTCAGTTGGTGATGTATTCCAGAGAAATCATGTTGCTGTTTCACATCCTGCTCAGGCCAGAGGTGTGAGTCAAGAGGGTTACATGGAGAAACAGAAACTGAAGAAGGGTGCGAAGGCACTTGCTTATTTCAGTGTAGTTCTAGTAATGTAACAAACTCATTAATTGTGTGTGGTTAAACATAAGGTTGGGTAGTGCTGTTGGCCTCAAGGTGACTTTTGTAGGTGTTGTGTGGTTGGAGCTTCTTTCAAGGAGGAAAGCGTAGAAACTGTCATTGTCAGCCTTTATTAGCGGATTAGCTGCTTCTAACAAACATTAACAGGAGGTTAAACAGTAGACCTTTAGATGACATCTTGGCACGTTACGCACACTACGTCCAGTCTGAACTTTCAAAATAAAAGCATTTAAAGTAGTTTAACTCAAAGCTTTCAAAGAAATCAAATCTCTAGTTAAATACAACAATAACCATTTCTCGTTTCTTGTGGCATGTGATACTTGACAGTCTCTGGTTGCTCTGCTGCTGCTATGTCATTTGGTGCATCCTCACAGATGCCTTGCTCGAGATTTGTCATTATGACATCGTTGTACCTTGTGTATAAGGTTGCGTCCACTTTAAGTTTCCTCTTAAGGCTATCCAGTCGTTTTTTTGCAACTCGAAAGTTGTCTGGAAGAGCCGACCTGTCCGGTCGCCATGGTAACGCCACTTGGTAGCGGCCATCTTTGAATGTGGTGGTCTGCTCAAAGTTCTGAAGAGCCTCTGCTTCTTCTGGGCTCTCTGCTGGCTCATTGACAATGGCCAGAGACTCTAGCTCCCAGAAAGCATGCAGCTGTTTTGAGATTTGGGTTTCCTCACTTAGACTGATGTGCAGGCAAGTGGCGTCTGTTACACTGGATGATGAGACTGGCCCTTGCAAAGCCCACCCAAAGCTGCTTTCTATGGCTACAAGGGTTTCTGTTATTCTTTCTACCTTGCCTGAGACTACTTGCCAGTAAAAATCTGAACCTATCAATACTGACAATTCTGGATCCTGAGCGCACTCTAGAAGAAGATGAGCAAGCTGCAGGCCCCTTTTCTTAAACTCTTCTTGGATGGGTAACCCAGGCACCCTGATTACAGCGGTGCACACTTGAGGACTTTCTACTGCTTCAATCTCGAATTTTGGCTGTGCACTCCACACATTTCCTAGTGATACTCTCACTATGTTTCGCTTTGCTGTTACAGCCTCATTAGAGCCAAAGGTGTGTAGCTTCAATGTCTCTTGTCTCACCACTGGTAACTGTAGTGCCCTCCCTACAGCCTCGTGAATGAAGCTTCTCTGACTACCTCCATCTAACAGACAGCGCACTAAATTTTGTATCTGCTGGGCCCTCTGCCCATGCTTTGGTTGTCTGGAGCAGTACTGTGTTCTGCACATTAGCCTTTAGGTTTACTGTGCTGGTCACTGAGCCTACCAAAGTGCCTGTGCTGCCTTTATCTGCAGTGCTGTCTGTACCATCATTGTTTGTGTCTGTCTTTGCTTCACCTTGTTCACATACTGACTGGTGATGCCTGTGACTGCAAAAGGCACATGAAACATTCTTGACTCTGCAAAATTTGGCTATGTGTTTTGGGCCTAAGCACACATAACTCCTCCCTAGTTTTCTCAACTTCTCTTTACGTGCAGCCACTGAACTGTCGAGACAGTTTTCTGGTTTATGGCTAGCACTGTCGCAATATACACAAGTCTGAGGAACAATACTTGTTGTGTGCAGTGCACCTGCTGAGGGTGTATTCCATTTTTTGTGTCTGTTTTCACTGAAGGATGTTGGCTTGGTGAAGGATCTGTTACTTGGCGGGATTTCTTTCTGAGTTTTTCCTGGTCTGGTGAGTTGAAGTGCCCTCTCTCTGCCTTGCACTTCTTTTTCCAGGAATTGAATAAGGTCCTGCACCTTCCATTCACCATTGGATTCTGATTTGCGTGTGTAAGCTAATCCAATGTCCTCTGATAGTAACTGCATTAATACTGGGCAGAGCAGACAGCCATATGTGTCACTATGCACTCCTAAGGATTCAAGACTGCAGATCTGTATTTCACATTCGTCATACAGATTCCTGAGAGCTGTCACATCTGAAGATTTCCTCACAGGAGCAAGGTTCAGCAGTTTGGACATGCGCGCACTGACTACAATGTCCTTCCTTCCAAAGCGCTTCTTGAGCATTTCTATAGCTGCATCATAATTACTATCATTCATAGTAAGTCCTGCTACAGCTCTTGCTGCTGCTTCAGTCAAGTAAGATTTCAAGTAAGTGAATTTCTCTTTCTTGCACAGTGCATCATTTTGGTGTACGGCCGTTTCATACTTGCCACTGGCTTATTTCTCCACTGTACTTTTCTATCACTAGCTTAAGGAGTTTAACAGTCTGTTGATTGTGTGATCTGACTGAGTCCGTGTCACCCACCCGCGCACTCACAGACTCCCGTGACCTTTCAATAAGTCTTTTAGTGCGAGTCTTCCATGTGATGATCTGGTCCTGGTAGTCCTGCGTGCTAGCAATCTCTGCTTCCAGTTCATCTGTCGGTGTTTCACCCTCAATGCCTCTGTCCAAGTCAACAAGTTGTTCTTCTTTTGTAGACAACACTGAAAGCATTTCATGGAGTTTCTTACAGTCTTGCTGTTCTTCGCTCACCTCCTCCTCCATACTAGTTAGCAGCTTCGTTGTCAAAGAGCGGATTGTCTGCCGCTTTCTTTTCATCCGCTCCAGCGTTTCCCCCATCTCCGTTGTTAGCGTTAGTTATCTTAGTTAGCTTCCAATTTCATTGTTCAACAGTCCAAATTCCCGGGCTTCGGCACCATAATGTTGTGTAGTTGGAGCTTCTTTCAAGGAGGAAAGCGTAGAAACTGTCATTGTCAGCCTTGATTAGCGGATTAGCTGCTTCTAACAAACATTAACAGGAGGTTAAACAGTAGACCTTTAGATGACATCTTGGCACGTTACGCACACTACGTCCAGTCTGAACTTTCAAAATGAAAGCATTTAAAGTAGTTCAACTCAAAGCTTTCAGAGAAATCAAATCTCTGGTTAAATACAACAATAACCATTTCTTGTTTCTTGTGACATGTAAATATTGTAAATAGCAACATTTTCAACTGTAAATACTTTGCCCTTTTAACTGACCATGAATTTACTTATTTATTTAAGTTAACATTTCTTAACAGTAGGGTGTCCTGTGATAAATTGCCAAGAATCTACTGGTGCAGTTTGACCATGTAGTTGTTCTTATTTAATTCTCTTATGCTGTATATTAGGTAGCTTTTTGAATGTACAGGCTAGTTTGTGGAACGATTTCCAAAGAAAAGTGAAATTCATTACAAACTCAGAAGAGACTACTTAAAGGTGTCAGTGAAGAACAAAGCCATCAGCCTGACAGGTCTATAAAAAGACTGTTTTTAATCTAAAGTTGTGCTCTATCTGATTATTTACTGCTTTATGGAGAAGGGTTGGACAGACAGTCTTGTTTATGAATGGTTTATTTACACCATCCCTAGCAGCAGCTGAGTTTAAGACCTAAATCTCTATCCAGAGCCTGCCGGATATTGTGAGATTTTCAGTGAAAGTGGCCCCAGAGAAACAGAAGGAAATGTGGATGGCATTGTGTTTTAAGCCTGTTTTGGTCAGATGATTTCAGGAGTACTGAGCAAGGATCCATTTGTGATTGGGAAGATGGAAAAATAAGTGTGTATGTTAAAAAAAGATTTGTAGCATCTACTTAATAGCTAAAACGAACATTTATTTGCATGGGGTGTAGTACCATGACAGCACATGTTGGGGTTTAAGTTAAATTTAACTAACTACCAATTCTGCAATTTATTATCTGTCTTATTGGCAAAAGCTGAACAATATAATATGGAAATATAAAGATACGATAGCAAGTGCCAAAAGCAATGAGCCATATTTGATTTATTTCCCTCAAAACAAGTTCCATATTCTTAATCCAGCCAGAATAGGAAGGAACCAGCTGGAAGGCCTAAATAGAAATACTAAGTCAACAGCCGTGTGCTCGAGAAAAATCCACTTCTGATACCTCTGTAATCCCAGAGTCTGCTCTCATGGTCCAACTCTGTACTCCACAACAATAAGAGCTTTTACCTCCTGGTTTTTCTTCAGTCACTGCTCACTCTTGATCGCTACTGGAGAAAAGAAGAAAGGTTGTGAGAAGTATTTTTGGTGCCTACTGCTTGTCAACACGTTTCATTGATGTTTGTGTTGTGTTGCAGAGTGATCTAACTCAGGACATCTCCACCTCGGTACTGTGGGTCAACAATAAGCCCCATATGATCACTCTGGACTACACCATCACCGTACCCAAGGCCACCACCCCTGAAGTCAGGTACGTCACCACTCTGCTGACAAGTGAGAGCATAAAACACTGATGGCACAAAGTGGCAAAACCCACTGCTGCCGACAAGGGCTAGACAATATGGGAAAATATCCTCTATTGTGGAATATATAATAATACATAATACAAAGTTTTGTGCTTTGATATCTAAATATAATACATTTTCTGGACGATCAGTTGAGTCACTTTCCTGTGAAACTAGTAGATGAAATACTTTAAAAATTAAAGTATTTTATCATGCTGATGCAAAAATCATATAAAAATCAAGTATTGACATGAAGCAGTCTCGCATAATAATTTGCATGCCCTCATACTATGCACACAGAGATGTTCAGATATGGTTAGAGGGGCGTGCAACATATACCAAAGTTCTCCAGCTAGAGGCAGGGACGTTTCATGTAATATGGTGTGTGTCATAAAGAAGATTTAGAGAGATTTAGTGGCATCTAGTGGTGAATATTGCAGATTGCAACCAGCTTAAAGTTCTCCCCGTTAAAATTCCTTCAGTGTTTATTATTTAGGAGGTTTTTACTGGGAACCAAATCATCTGCAGAGGTCTCTTCCCCTCTTAAACAAGTGGACCAGGGGTTAAAACTGATAAAAACACAGAATCAAGCAGTTTCATGTTTAAAAAATTGTTTTTCTGACAGTCTTGTAACAGTCTTGCTCACTACGGTGGCCAATACGAAAACGCAAAAGTTCCTATCTACAGCCAGTGTTTGTCTGTTCCAGGGTACTTTAGAAACAAAACAGTAGACTCCTTAGACAAACGGCTCATTCTAATGACTCATTAATACTCCCTTGACATACAAACGGATACATCCTTTGTCACTGCCTTCATACTTCCATGTATCCTTTATGATGGCATAGATACAGCCAATAGATGGCACTACAGGGCAGACTCAAAAGTTACTTCAGCTGAGGCAGCATTGTAGCCGGTGGTGGTCGATGAGGCCATCAAATACATTCCATACAAATAAACAGGGCTGGCCAACATGGAGAAAATCAAATATCACAATGTTTTTGACTGAATACCTTGATATTGATATTGCAGTGATACAGAGTGGTACAGGAATAAGTCCTAAAACCTGTAAAGTATTTCTACGAGGACAATTAAGCAATGTTTTTTTCTGAAATCCCCTACAGTCGAAGTTGACAACCAGACAATGTGATGAACCTTTATAGAGGGGTTGAAGGAACTCTAATGTGCTCTTGTTTGTCCCCCCGCAGTAAATTTCGTCTGTCCTACTACCCTCACCGTCTTGAGAGCTTCAAAGGTTTACTGAATGAGGCCTTCAGCGGCAAAATGGAACACAGCGTCTACGGAGATTTCAAGACTTACGTCCCAGGCCAGGCCCCCTGCTACTTCATCCATGTCTGTAAGAAGACAGCCTAAGAGCCCTCACGACCAACTTGCCACACACACACACACACAAATTGTGAAGACAATATTGGCTCGCTGTCCTCTTTAAGTCTCAACATGCTCCTATTGTCCTCCAGATTTGGGCAAAATTTTATTTCAGTATGTTTTTAAAAATATTTCATTTTAGGTCTTTGTAAAATACATAAGTAACATTTTAAAAAAGGAGCATATTGGCACTAAAATGCTCCTGATAGTTTGTGTACACTGATCATACAGGAGCATGTACAGGCGGGGCAGTGCCAGTAGCTGGCATTATTGTGATTATGCTGGAAAGTTGTAAGTCATTCAATTTGCTTCATTCATTTTATTTTCTCTGATCATTGTAAAGTGACGTATGCTAAAATGTTAAAGCTGAACTTCGCCTTTACCAGGAACAGTCGGTTGTTTCTGATCTTTCTTTTGCTTTAAAACACAGTGTGTTCCTTAAACTCTCAAATAGAAACAGTAACCTAAAAAGGTCAACCTTAGTTAGCAAAACATATTCAGAATATATCGGACCACTGTTTTGCCCTTATCTGGTATTTTCCCATCATGCCAGCATGCTGCTTTTGTGTTTTCGACATTTCCTCCCTGCTTCCCGCCTTTCTGAACTTTGACGTCCACAACGAACATGTTTCAAAATGGTGCTGTACATTAGTGACTCCACATGATGGAACACTTGATATTAATCGCCAGTAATGTACAGAGAGCTAAGATATAGTCTTAGATAATTGTATTTGTTAGCTTATCTCAAGTGTCTTAAAAACACTGATCTGTGTTTTGTGAATACAGTAGCTGTTCTTTTGTTTGTATTTTTCAGCTGGAAAAGGAAAACACACACACACACACACACCCCAAGTTCAACTGAATGTTCAGAAGTAATCTTGCACAGTCATGGACGTCACTTAAAAGGCTTGGTTAACCTGTGTGGAGCGTCACACAGTACTTAACAGTACCAGTACCTGAATGTCAGTCTAATCAACAGTTGTCCATCCTGAAGTGTCCTTGGCTACCTCATCAAACCCCCTCTAACTACAGAGCAAAATGACATCTGACCTCTTAAAGCTGAGAGACAAATCAAGAGAATTTCCATTAAAGCCTGCTCTTGAGAGAACGGCTTTTGATATGACTGGAATTTGCCTTTTCTTGTAGCAGTTTAGGTTTTGTTGATCTAGCTTCTCATATTTTATGGTGCAATTAAGTTTATGTTATTTGAGCCAAAAACAGCCTTTAAATTTTCTGGTTGCAAAAGGCCAGCAGTGAGAGTCAGCCATTATTAGTCCTATTGAGGATTCATCCAAAACTACTAACATAATTGTTTTAGAAACAGTTATAACGAAAAAAAACAAACAGAATGTTGCATTAGAGATAACACGGAAAACCCAACAGTCTTTAAAATTGTTATCAACCAAAGATATTTGAAAAGTGAGTTTCTTGTGAGACAATCTTGAATGTTATTCAGTTGTGCTACACAGTACATGTCTCAAATAGTAGAGTTTACCCCAGAAGTGAGGGGAACATAATGAAAGAATTATTCCTTTTGCAGTATTATCCAGGTTCAAATACATTTTGCTGCGATACCAAATTAAAAATGTGTTTCACTGCAGTGAGAAAGAGGCTGTACCAGAGCGAAATCAAACATGATCACTACCCCTGCTGTTTGCCTGAACAAGAGCACACGGTGTATTCAGATGCTGTGCCAGTGACTCTTGTAAAACTAAACGTACGGTACGCTGTAGTTTGCGGTTGAGATCAACAGAAGGTTCAGAATGTGGTGAGAATGGCTGGATGTTTGAGCGGCTTTAAACGTTTATGTAGAGATACAACTGTTTCACTACAGTCTTATGTTTCCAATTCTTTAAGAGTTGTGTAAAACATTTTATAATAAACAATGATTATTGGAATTCTTTTGCATGAAAATAAAAGAAAATTCAAATAAGGAACCTGATTGTTGGATTTTTATTTTCCGGTGTCATGTTTCTGTGGCATGATTGATGATAACAGAATACTTATTCTTTACTCATTTGTTATCATCTCAGGTGGTCACTTTTGTAAAACAAATTTTCAATCCCTCAAGGATTTCACAGGCACTTTTTGGGGTTGTTGCAGCCTGAAACACCTGACTTCACAGCAGCTTTGCTAATGCTGTTTCTGAAAACATTTGAGCCGAGAAATTGGCAATGCAGCAACAGAGTCGAGTCGAGTCAAATGACTTGGACTTGAGACTCAAGTCACAAATCTGATTATTTCAGACTTGACATAAAATGAGATTTGCAACTTGACTACGAGTTTAAAGGGATAGTGCACCCCAAAATGAAAATTCACTTGAGACTTTTTTGATTGGGTGATGCAATTTAACATAATCCAATACAGAGTATGAGACTGCGTTTATAGCTAGTGCTAATTTTCAATTCTTGTTCCTAGTTGGGCTTTTACAGGTAGACCAAAAATGTTGTTAAAATGTACAGTACATACAACACAACATGTCCCACAATACATCTACTACAATAGACATACCACTTTACACATACCACAATACACTCATACACTTACACTAATAACCCTTAAAAGTTTGAGCGCTTTAAGCTAACAGTGGGTGCAGCTCTGGTTTGCTTTCAGCCAGCACTTGAGCTGTGTTGTGAAAGATTTTAAATCTGTAATCAGTTTGACTTCAGTTGGTAATGTTCTCCAGAGTTAACAGCCCTTTATGGAAAATACTGGTTGTCCAAATTTAGATTTTCAATATGGTATTTTTCAGTTGCTTTCACGCTGCTCCTTGTTACTCCTTGTTATTGTCTTGTCTTTGGATACATTTGGAAAGAGGCTCTGGAGCTAGACTGTTGATACATTTGCAAACTAATTTGAGGAAACAAAAGTTAATGAAGCTTTCAAAGCTGAGAAGGTTGTAACGCTCTAATATGTGACAGTGATGCTAATGGACAGGCTTTTTGTCCTTTATTGTCAGTGTCTGATTGTAGATGGTGACGCGTGAGTAGGGACTTACATGTCTTGACTCTGGACTTGAGTGCAAAGACTTGTGATTTGCAAAACAATGACTTGTTCTCACCTCTGTCACATGCCTGCTGATGACATCACAGTTCACACTTCAGGTCAAGGAAAACTTGCTATTTTCTGGTTTTGTGGAAGCAGCTAGTCAGATTTCAAACCAATTTATTTTTGATTGAAATGCCCCAGATGGTTCAAAATGAGGGGCAGGAACCAGACCCGTTGGTGGAGAAAGGGTACCAGGGTTACAGTGAGCCATTTGGTATTTTACCAGAACCTGGAAATCAAAGCAGGTAAATGAAATTTAGCCACTGTTGATTTTATTATTACCTGTTAATTTCCTACTGTAACAAGTCGAAATGTCTTTATTTAAAAGCACCTCTTGCCATTTTTTTCCCATCAACATGAGATCCTAATATCCACATGAATAGGCATTATTTATTGTCCTTTAAGTGCAGAATACAGGTTGGACACAAGAGGGCGGTATTACATTACATGTTACTATTGAAAAGCAGTCAAAATGAGGATGAGAATCAAAGTAAATTAGAAAACTTCTACTTTTTGGCTTTCTGCTTGATAAATTTTATCATTATACCAATGCAATTCCTTAAGTGAATCAAGCAAGTTTTAAATGTCTCGTTTAATTTTAATGGCATTGGTGTGGTCTCATTTATGTTTATTGTGATTGCTAAACTGATGATATCTTTCTTTAAAGACCCAAGGCCTTCGAATTTAGTTGACTTTATTTTTTTGTGGGAGATTGAAGCCAATAAAAAGCAATGTTTTTACCTTCTAGCTCTCAACACTGCTGCAACAAATTAAAATTCATTTCAGCAGAAAGTTCTCAGCCCCAATAAAACATCCAGCTTCTTCACTGTCTGACATTTTGTCAGTGAGTGACATTTCCTGTCTTGTCTGTCTGACCTCCTGAACATGAACTTGCTCACCATCATCAAGCATCTCTCCCCTGGAGCGCAGCGTCTGCAGCTCATCTCGTCTCATGTCTCCGAGGTATGCGATCAGACTCTGCGGTAGACGGCCGTGCAAGGAGCTGATACACAAACCAGATGTGGGAACCGTTTGCCAGATGTGGCTGCTCTGCTTTGCTTTGCTCCAGTTAGGGGAGTCAAAGTGGTCAACCGTGACTGGCTTTACTGGGGAGGATCGCTTTCACAGCACGTCATTGGCCAAATCAAACAAAAACAGAGAGAGCTGAGAGAGACAGATTGGCTGGAAGGAAGGAGATGAGTAATTATGATTAATAATGGTTATACTAAAGAGCCTTTAAAGGAGAGGAGAAGAAAAGATGTTAAATTAAGTGTTTATTCCAAAAAGTTGTTCTTGTTACAGACCAATTGTAGAAATACTTCTAGGCATTTCCATGATAAATACACAAGCCAGATATTGGATCTTCTGACCCTAGCATTAAAAAGAAAAAGTGGTGAGATCCAATCTTCAATACGTTCCCTCAGAAACCTATATTTAGGGCATTACTGACTGTTGTTTGGACACTGTATACACCCGCTCATCCAGCTGTTACATATTTTGTCTTTCTAAGCTCTCTGTGTATGCTCAGTTACTCTTGGGAAAAAGAAAGTGAAGCAACAGCAGTTTGTTTGGAGTTAATCTTCTGTAACCAGACCTGCTCACAGAGGTCTGGACAAATTCAAGCACATTTTTTGGTTAAAAGGACACAATGTGCTGCTGTTATACTTCAAACCCTTGAAATTATTCTGTGGAGGACTTGTTTGTAACTAACAAGATGAACGGCATGTGCAGTTGCCAGTGGCAAGTATTGTCAGATTTAACCCTAAACTAAATTTCTGTTTAGGAATTCATGTTATATGTATTTTTTTGTTTTTGTTTTGTTTTTTGTTTTGTAGATGTTTGCGATCTTGATAAGACAATTTACTTTTGCAATGCATTCTCATTCCAGGTTGTCAAATATTGACATTTCCGGGTCATCTAATAACGATTCCAAAGGCACATTTTGGCATCTCTATAAGATGCACCCTTTAATGTCTGTATAAGATGCACAGCTGTCTTCTGGATGAAACTTATTGTTAACACCTGGTTAAAGTTGTCATACAGTGGTGGTTAGGTTTAGGACACAAAACTACTTTGTTAGGTCAAGAAAAAACATCACATTTAGGGGTAGGGTAGTTTTACATGGGACACAAGCAGCAGTCTTCTGGCTCTACATCTGTGTTCGTGTGACCCATCCAACTCCACTCTGAAACACCGCACACGGACGTTTTCACTCTTTATACTACATCAGTTGCTCTGTGTCAAATATTGCAGTGGATGGGTTTCCATTGGAATCAACTTAAAGCCAAGTGCATCTCAGGGATGCCAAATGGTGCCTTCGCCATTGGAGTCACAGGCCGATGAGCATGATGGTTAGAATTTGATGACCTGGGAATGAGAACAGGCTGACTTTAGCTATCACTTACAGTAGTATAGCTTATCAAGCGTAGCCAGCCTATCTGTTCTGGTTGTCTAATTAGAGTGTATCCAGATTGCAAATGGAAAACTTGTTTAACTGACCCAAAACATAATCCAACCAATAGTGCTATGATTCACAGTTTCATCTTTTATTTCAGTTCTTGTTTAATCTCTCTAATTTTTTTATTCCTCACGAAAGTCTGTGTTGATGTATTAAGTAGCCTAATTGTTTTAAGCTGCACATGATCTATATATTTTTTTCAAACAGTGGACTAATGACCATGTGTAATGGGAAACACACAGAGAAATGTCACCCAACTCCACTGCTAAAACAGCTCTGCAGGCTGTTGTGGTTTTACAGGACAACTTTACGTAGGCTATTTGGTTCATTCTCAGCCACGGATCTGTTAGACAGATAAAGATTAGCAGCTAGCTGGTAAACATGGTGGAGCATTTAGCAGCCAAACAGCTGGATTGTTTTCTTTTCTGAGGAGGTGGTGGAGTCCCAAACTGAGCCACAAGACTGAATATTGGATTAAAATTTGTCGAATGGCCACAAACACAACTGAAAACACATCCATACGTTACTCTGTTGCCGTGTCTCGTATCAGATATTTACGTTATTACACTTACATGTAGTACGCTGTGTACACTATGCAATTACTTGTGTAGTGCATACATTTTGACAGGGTAGTGTTGTCTCAAATCAAACATGGCCGTTGCACACTTAACGGAAATGATGATCAGAAGATCTAGAAGCTTGTCTCAGCGACCACACGGAGCATCATCTGCAAAATCTGATGAATGATTGTCCCTCACCAAAATTTATGTGTGCTATATTTGCTTGTTTGCTCTCTTGATTTCTGTATTTTTAAAAATGTATCACTGTATTTAAAATAAACACACTCTCATTGCACGTCACAGCCATTTTTTGTAGCAGCATAATGTGGACTGAAAAAGCAATTGATCATAATATTCTAGTAGGCTACCTAAAATTAACTCATATTTGTAATATTAATAATTCATATAATAAAAAAAAAAGATATATGGCACTGTGATGATACAATATTGCCACACAAAATTATCATGATACTAAGCTGTATTGATCTTTTCCCCTCACCTGTACCATCTGGGTACTCATTGCCCTGCACTTTGCCATACAGTACTTCTCAGTGTGAACATCATTATGCACTCAAAATAGCAAGTATAAATACAGAAGTAACCATTCTGAGAGATAGCACGTCTGTTGGATGTGTAAGGCAGAATTT
This sequence comes from Epinephelus awoara, assembly GCA_035609425.1. NCBI lineage: Eukaryota > Metazoa > Chordata > Actinopteri > Perciformes > Serranidae > Epinephelus > Epinephelus awoara. The sequence goes on from CM069309.1 coordinate 31,415,912, forward strand.
ATAGTTCTGCATTGAATCAGTGCCGTAACTATGGTGAAGGCTTTGCATCGACATGAAACCTACGCCGTACACAAATACACCTGAGAGTGGTAGGCCTGTGGGCCTATTACAGCAAATGAGAGCATTTCCTACAATAGTCTTTTAAGTATGTGAAGGTGTTTTCATGTTACTATTATTTTCTAGTAAAATTCTACAACCTAGTTGGAGTAGGAGTTCTAGGAGAAGAGTGGGGAACATAGGGGGATGTCTTTGATGACTTTCTTAAACTAGAAAAGGACGTTGGAGGAAAAGAATAGAAGGTGTGAAACAAGAAGTAATAAAACTTCTACATCGCCGCCAACAAAATCACCCAACAAAAACTTCAACAGAGAAGCGAGGAGGACTGGGAAGACATGTAAAGAGGTGAAACCACTGAAGCGAGAGTGGAAAAAGATGCAGGAGGAATCCAGAGGTGCTGAAAGAGAAAAAGCCGAGAAGGGGAGGGGAAAGAAAAGTCAGACAGTATCTAACTGGCTTCAGTTGCTTCCACTGTGTGCTGCCAGATGAGGATTTTCCAGATGTTAGAGGTAGGGGAAGAATAGGGAGGGGACATGAAGGGGGAAAAACTCAAATCTTGATTTTTTTATTTTTTTTTTTCAGTTCACTTTGTATTTGTCTTCCTGTGAGTTTCCAAGGCTGGTCAGAGCAGAAGGTAAGTGGCTGCAAACACTGGAAGGTGAGGGCCTCAGAGTGCTTTGATAGCCTCTATTAGCCTCACAGCGCTCGCAGAAACAATGGATGTAGAGGAAAAAAAACCTGTCGAGCTTGATGGCTTGCTATAAACTCACTGAACTGCTCGCATTCCCCTCCACCTCTCCCCTCTTTTTACTTCTTCCTCCCACATCACTGATCGTTTTCTTTCCAGGGCGCATGAGAAATGATGTTTTTATGTGTGTGTCATGTGATTCCTTAATACTAAAAGCCTGGCTCTCATTTTTCAATCCCCCTGTGTGTGTACGTGTGTGTGTGTGTGTGTGTGTGTGTGTGTGTGTGTGTGTGTGTGTGTGTGTGTGTGCAGACGCAGACGCAGAGGAGCAAGACTAAGGAGTCCCAGCTGTCTCTTTCCCAGCTGCCACTGCTTGACTCCTGATGAGAAAAGTGGACACAGTGAAAGAATAGATAGCTTGTGTGTTTTGTTGTATCTTCACCTCTGTTTGTCGAGTCCTGCTTGTGTGTCTGTGCGCTTACAGCCATGTGTACATAATGTGTTTGTGTAACGGGACTTTCTTGAATTCCCTCCTCGGGACGGGCCAAGTCGAGGGTCTGTAAGCATTTATAGAGTCGTTGCAATAAAAGAGTGGGTCACACCAAAAACTCAACAGCAGCTCTGGGATTTTCCAGCCCTCCACTCAGCCTGTGCCAAGACACTGTTTGGACAGAGAAAGCTGGAGATATTGAATGCCTTGTCTAGTGTTACGCGGGGGAATAGCCTAATCCAGACTGGGCCCATTCTTTCCCACATGAATGGTGTGCGTTTGTCTGTGCACGGTGCGTGGTTGTGTGTTTGTGTGTGTCGAGAGGGGCCAGTATGAGAATCAAGGAACAGACAACATCCTCCTGCTGCGCAGAGAGGGCCTGAAGAACAATAAAGCCTGGCGAGTGAAGGAAGCACTCTGGCTGGAGGCCCGCGACTGGACAACGCTTAGCTTGTTTTGGGTCCTGAAACAAATAAATGACAGAGTTCCTCTCAGTTTCACAAGCTTGCGCGCGCACACACACACACGCACACACACACACACACACACACACACACACACACGCGCGAAACCAACCGAAAATCAATATGGTTTACATATAACAAAAGGATTGCACGAGGAGGACAAAACAAATTCGAGCTGTCATCAAGATCTGAGAGCAGGCAGAGACAAATTTGTAAGCACACTAAAAGGTATTTTTATTTTTTTTGCTCACTCCACTCCATGATGTTTTTTTTCCTATTATCTATACAGCAACATGTATTAAAAGAACATGCCCAAATGAACTGGTGGTAATGGTAAGGGGAATAGGCTGTTGTTCTCTCTTTACTCTTTACGGTTCTGTATGTGATATTCAGAACATTAATATAGTAGCAAACCACTATTTGCTATGTAAAGCTATAGTGGAGTGATGGCGTCCTGAACAGTGAATAAAGTCACACTCCCTCTGTATGTGTTGTGCTTCTCTGTGGTTTGCAGGGTTGCCAACTCTTTTCCAATGAAAGTAGCTAGCACTAGTTGCCAGATGACATCATACACTTAATGCATATTGCTGACATCATCATGCATTAATGGAAGCATTAAAGCTTTGCTAAATTAGAAAAATCCTCAATAAAACATTGGAATGGCATGTGGCACTTATACTTAAGTGCACTACTTTCTCACGCATCCAATCCAGACAGTGAGAGCATCAGCGTAGCTATCGACACTGACTGCAACTCAACTCCCACTTTTGCAGCAAGCAGCATCTCCTCTCCTCCTGCCTGCCCCATACCTACTGCACGACGCAAGAGGAAAGAAGGGGAGAGACCCTGTGCCGATGGTGGAAGAGCCATTGACTGTGATGATTCTGAGCAGCATGCACTGGAATGAGTTACAATAATAATTCTCACTCTTTCCCTGATGGTCTGAATAAGTCACTAGCCCCTTTTACACTGCCAGATTTTCTGCGAATGTTGGGGCGTTTTGCCGGCAAGCTGCGAGCGTTTAGACACACAGAGCCGGATTGGTGAGTTGATCCGAGGTGCCCAATTTTCTGCCTCGCAGAGCAGACATATTGACCGAGGCGGCCTTCTGTAACAGGGCTCTTGAAGACTTGGGGGAGGAGCTCTTGATGACGCCACACGTACGACCCACTGGCGGTGGATAAACAGGAAACAGCTGATAGCAGGAATTAGCGAGGAGCTAGTAGCAAGAGGGAAACACAAACCTGACAGACACCGTAAAGATGAGCAACTGGGGAGACAAAGAATTGCACGCAACGAAGAGAGTGAAGACAGTGAAGGACAGGCCGACTTATGAGAGAATTACCAAATGACCTACCAGCCGCGGCTTCCCTCAGAGTACGTCACTGTTTACATCACACGCTGAGCTACACATTTTGTTACTTGCTCACGCCCCCCATTGCCCCGAAAAAGGCGTGTGCTGTATAAACAAAAGTAGGCAGGCGGCATTTTACCACACTCCCCGATTTTGTTTTTAGACTGCCAATGCTGAAAAAAGACTGATTGGGCTTTTCTGCAAATTTGCATAAGTCCTATCTAAAAAGGGCTACTAATTAAGACTAAGAAAGTTGCTAAGAAGGTCTGAAAAGTTGCTTAAGCTAGTGAGAAAGTCAGCAAGTTGGCAACACTAGAGGCCAGTCCGATTTGCACTGCGCTCATATGGCGGTTACCGCTGATATCGGGACATGTTAGCTCATTCAGCACCAGGCTTCTAGGAAAGCAGCTCAGCCTTGCTTCCAATTTTTCCCACCGGCCACTTACAGTGTTGCCATGAAAAAAATCCCCTGCAACCCAAAAAGCATTTTCCCCATAAACCACTTTTGTAAAAGAGAAGTCTGTAAAACTGGTGACAGGACACCTCAAAGGTTTTACACTCTAAAAATGATTGGTGGGGTTTGTGGATAACACTTAATATAAGCAAGTTTTTCAGAATAAAAAAAATATGCTTGTTACATTAAAGTGTTGTAATTAGTTTACAATTTATTTTAAGAAGCTGGTCAAACTAAAACAAACAAACATTTTTGACACTTTTGAGTAGGATGGAACTAAAATAAGTTAGAATATGTTAAATAAAATAACATGACCACTTACCACCAACACAACTTTTGGATTAATGTTAAGATGGTTCAATTTAATTAGGCTTTTTGAGGTCAAAGCAAATGGTGTTAGTTGCACTAAACTTATTTGGTTTGTCAGATAATAAAAGACTTGAAGAATTTACTATAATAGAATTTATTCAGTAAGGCCAGAGATGGAATTACTCATACAAATTGTTACCTTATTTATTTATTTTTTTTTTAAGAACTGGAATTTGGGGGTTGAAGCCAGTAAGAGACACACTACCACACATATTCAGTCGGCCGTACATCGCAGAAGTAAATCTGGAAGCTAGAAAGTTTTTTTGAATATTCCCGAGGCGAGTAATTTCCATTTTGGCATCCAGTTTCTAGGTATTATTATACATCCATGGACAACATCGCTGCTGTTGTTTAGCGCTGTTTATGGAGTTATTACCGTTAGCTGCTGGCTAGGTCTCCTCATTGTTGAGAACCGTATCCATACAACTCATATATGCTCTGAATTTCACATAGAGCTCCTCTCACTTCCAGGTTATATCTCATGAGTATTTTTCAGTAAAAGGTGGTAAAAACAAAGGATAATGAGCCTTCAAGCACCTTCTTAACTTAACTTGTGTTTGCATGTTTGTTATGGTAATAAAAAACACACAGTTGTGCACCTCCAAGAGATCATGTGTACACTGTGGCTGTACTATATTCCTCAGGGCTGCTAACGACAATTACACCACACAGAATGAGTCATTTACCTGTGCATGGCAGGAAATTAAAGGAGTTCAAGTCCATCTTGAAACAATACTCATAAACCCGTATGAATGCATCATAGTTGTTGAGCAATCATTCGTCCTGTTTGTCACATCCTAAAGCTATCCAGAGTAAGTGATGGAGGACAAAATCTACGGTCCTTATTTGTGCAAAAAATGTACTGTAAAGGCAGCTGAAAGTAGGTGACAAATTCCTTCTTTGTGTCGGCACTGACAGCGTTTCCTTTTTGAGCTGCAGTGGTGGAATAGTTGCTCAAAGAGGGGATTTCACATTAAAGTATTAAATGAACTTTCAGACCGCTCATGCCTCAGATTAGCTTCAGATGAACTTCAGAATTCATTTTTGCAGAGAACGGGAACTGTGGATTTTGTCCTTCGTCGCTCTGTGAACCTATCCCTTGAAGTAATAAAAATTAAACAGTTTTACTTTATTTTCACTTAATAAAAAAGTCACATTATATTATTGGCATTAAATAAGGTAAAATTATATTCTGTCATTTAAAAAGTCATATTATAGTGGGTCATAAATAGTCAAATTATAGCATGCCATTAAAAAAGTCATATTATAGTATGCCATATACAGCCATGCTATAGCATGCCAACTGTGATCATTCCAAATATTATATTATTAGTATGTGCTAATTATGAGGTGATGCAAAGGTGCAGCCATGGTTTGTGTGTACAGCTTGTGACACACCACTTGTTGAGTACAGACGATTTTCTGTCATTGTCAGCTTTAGTGACTCTTTCCTTAGGTTGTGTGTCTTCCTTGGGCTATCCATTGATGTGTGTCCGTGTGTGTGTGTGTGTGTGTGTGTGTGTGTGTGTGTGTGTGTGTGTGTAGGTGTGTGTGTGTGTGTGTGTGTGTGTGTGTGTGTGTGTGAGAGAGAGAGAGAGAGAGAGAGCCAAACCTCCCTACTGTAGCTTGTCTGGCCACATCTCCAGTTATAGCTCAATAAACTCTGCTGTGGCCTTACTGTACATGAAACAGCACTATATGCTCATTAATACACACACAGACACACACAGACATACACAGACACAGACACACAGACACACAGACACACACACACACACAGTACTTTTATGGGCATGTATTTGCACACATATACTCACACGGACACACATCAATGGAAACACACACACACACACACACACACACACACACACACATACAAACCCAACATTCAGTGAGTGTGTGAATCCAGAGGTTTGTCAATGGGACTGTTCTTCAGAGAGCCGAAGTCATGGCAGTTATGACTCTCAGACCTCTTTACAACACTCTGTGTGGTTTGTTTTTCTTCAGTTAGCCTCTAAAAATTTTTGGCGTGTGAGGTCTCCCTCTCTTTCTGTCTGAGTCTATCCCTCCGCCCCCAACTTCCCATTCATGCACTCTGCTTGGTTTTCCTCCCAGTGGTCCTCCAGGTTTGTTTCAGAGAGTGTTGCCAGCTTGCCACAGGTTAGACAGAAATAACAGTCAGGCTCTCCAAGTTAAACAGCAACCTTGTCAAACCATCTGAAAGCCTCTCTGCTTCCTCTGGGCCGCCCACTGCTCAAAGAATGTGTCTTCAGTTCTCTGAGAAATGGCACAGTCTGCACAGACAACCAAACAAACCTGAATGCACGTAGAAAATGAACATACAGATGTCATTTTCACATACATCGAAGATGTGACTCTCATGTGCACAAAGGAGACACACACAGGCCAACCCTCGCTGCGGTGATTTCACTGAGAGTCCTGAGTACACTGCATCTATTGTTCGGAGGCTTTGTGGGTCCCAAAGAGAGCGGGGAAGTGTTTGCCCAAAGAGAGGGACATGGGGAGGAGGGGCAGAGTCTATATCCATTTCTACACACCAGTGGAACTATACTCATTCTCCTAACTGTTGCCACATGGTGAGCTCTCCTAATGGTATACAGTGCAGCATAACCTGCACCACACACACACACACACACACACACACACACACACACACACACACACACACACACACGCATGGACATCATCACATAAAATTTTCCTCCTGGCAGGTCATTCCTGCAGAGGCTCCACAGGTTTTAAATGTTAAAGAAGGATTTAGGTAAAGCTCACACTCTAAGCCATTAAACTGTAGATTTAGTCAAGTGGGAAATTTGTCATGAAGTAAAGAAAAGTGATACTCAGTATAGGTATTTGCCATCCAAAATTAAGATTTCACATCTATTATTGTCAATTTGATCTCACAGTCTAACATGGAAATGAGTCAATCTTTGGAGAACATGACAGTGAAAACATCTTTGGGGATACCAAAACATTAAGATTCACCGCATACAGACCCAGAGCATTAAGTCAAAATTGATTAAATCTTATTTAAGTCTTGTCATTAGTTTTCAGAATATCGTGTTGGGTTGGTTGAGGGTAATTGCAGGTTGAAACAAAAGGTAGGGAAAAAAAATAGGTAGGAAAATGGCATAATTCAAAACAATCTGAACAGGCAGGCATAAAAAACACTGTAGCTATGAAACACAATTTGGACGTTATTCTAAAGCAATTAGTTATTCTACAGGTTTTTATGCCTCCATGTTGATGATAGTGGTAGGCAGAGGCATTATGTTTTCGGGTTGTTGAAAATTTGAATTTGGTGATTGAGGGTTAAAGGTCAAGGTCACTATGACCTCATAAATAGTGTTTTTGGCCATAACTCAATAATTCTTGGACTCAACAATAAATTGATTATATTTTGGTGTTCAAAGGTCAAGATCACTGTGACCTTGCATCTGTATCATTCCCATGAACACAATGTCTCACGAACACTTTAAGATAATCTCTACAGATTTGGCATAAACTTTCACTCGGACTCAGTAACGAACTGATTAAACTTTGGTAGTCAAAGGTCAAGGTCATTGTGACCTTGCATCTGTCTCATTCTCATGAGAGCACCTTGAGGGAATTTCTTCAAATTTGACACAAATGTCCACTTAGACTGAGTAGAATTTGGTGGTTGACGGTCAAAGGTCAAGGACACTGAGACCTCACAAAACAACTTAAGAATTTTTACACTAATTATGACAAAACTTCACACGGATGTCTAAAAGGATAAAATGATAGAATGATGACATTTTAGATCCAAAAGGTCAAAGGTCAAGTTCGCTGTGACATCATAATGTTCTGCATAAAACACTCTTCTAGCCATTATTCAATGTCATATCTCAGGAACAGAGAGGGAGACATTTGGTCAGATAATGAATTGGTGACACTAATCTTGTGTTTGTTAAGCATCCATGTTTTGATAGACCTGGATGTGAACTGTAGGAGAAACTTGACAGGTCAGCGGAGGCATACAACCGCAGGGCAGCATTTCTAGTGTCTCTATAGACTTTGTCTGATGTTGTGGGTGGAAGTGAAGAAGCTGCCATTACTGCTGTGGCATCTCACTTGTAACTGCACCTGCATAATAAAATAAAGTTTTTTGTTTTGTTTTGTTTTGCAGCCAGTGATGGCCATCACTTGTGCATATGAGATATTATCTCCCACATACAGGACGTTATCTTCTACATAGGCGATAATATTTCCTACCTACGCTGTTTTGACAGTGCGAATGCAGTGTAGAATGAAGCGCTTAGTGCATGATACGGAGGGCATTGAACATTCCACCAAATGCAGCATAAACAAAAGGTTTTACTCTCTCAGTTTATTAACTACAAAAGTCAACTGTAAAACATAATGGAACTGTGCAGTGGCACTGGCAAGATTCTATACGAAAAAGAACACGCACACAAATGCAGTCTACTCAGCAAGCGAATGAGCGAGCAATATAGAGGAACTTATTCATGTTTTTTGCACTAACGCAACCATAAAATTCTGATTAGCTTACCAGGTGGAATTTAAACACTAGCCAACATTCTGGGCTTTGCTTAGCTGTTGTTTTAGCATCATGATAATATCTCCTACATAGGAGATAACACCCTGTACAGAGGAAATATTATCTTGCACAATGGCAATACATGTAGGTTTTGGCCAACTATGCCCGCTAAAAAACGTTTTTCACCTTGCCTCTCAGGGCTTCTGTATGTAATGTAATAATGTAAGGCTGAAAGTTGTTGATTTATAATGGCTAGCAAGTAATGCTGGCTAGGTTTACAGTACTTCAGCATCCAGACTGTGAAGGTTGGATGAGGTTATTTCTTTTTTCCATTTGAAGGCTTGTGCTTTGAAACTGAATAACTTCCACATTAACAAAGGTTATCCTCGTCTATTGGAGGGGGCGACCGCAGACAGTAATGAATCTGTTCTTTCACAGTCACTGAAAAGGCTTTCAGATTGACTGACTGACTGGCTGAGTGTCGCTGGAGAGCACAACACATTAATCAGGCCGTAGATTTGCCTATAGAGCTATTCCAAGCAAAGAGGCTTCCTCAGATCTTTCTTATTGGCCTGCAAACCAGATCCAGCTCATTATTTTCCATCAGCATAATATTATATACAAACCAATATGAAGTAATCTTTATGTTTGTTAGTAATGTTTAGTGTCAGTTGGTTTCAGCGTCATTTCTACATGTCATCTTCTCTCCTACACCCAACAGACTAAATGTTTTCATCTAACTGTGTGGTTGCTATGTAGTTATACTACCAGGGGAAAGTTTTGTTGTGGGATTTTTGGTTTTGTTTCAACAATCATCCTCCATAAATTTAGAATTGCGGTTAGAACTTGGACTTCTTTTGTCATAATTTGTGTTTGTTTGGACTGTGGCAAGTTATTCTGTTTGACTCTCCCTGCCAAGATGAGAAGTTCTCCTTTTATTGGAAATTAAAAGCATGATTTGTGTTCCCAGAAAGGCCAGCAACTTTGTTTTGATTGTACCAAACTGCATTTGTATTGAATGTGCAGACGGTGCTGTCAACAAAGCCCCCTTTTTTCATGTACAACAGTGTTGATGCATTTTGTAAAGCCACTGGAAAATCACATTAGAGCTGTTTTTAATCTCTTTCCTCTTTTCTTTAGGTAACATTGCTTTTTAAATGATTCTTCACTGGTAAATTAATACGTAGGAGGTATTTTCTATACGGCTCTAATTCAAACCCTGGTTATGAGTGGGAGTGATAACAGCGATAAGACTAAATGGCACATGTTCCCTGCCCTTTATTTCAAATGAATGCAAAGGTAGGAGTTTAGGAAGAACTGAAATAAGAAGAAAGCAAGAAATGCTGGTGCAAGTTGCTGTGAAAAGGAGTCATCTAAGAATCTCAGTGACTTCACAGTTTCTCCAGTGGTAAATTAAAATGTTCAGGATTATCATGACAACTCGTCATTAGAAGGTTATTCTCTTGATTCACTCTCATGTTATCGTATATGGTTCAACAATGTACTTTTGACCTATTCTGCAAGAGCTACACGTTTGTCTGGACTGCAATTGGTTACACTGGGAACCATAATTCTTAACCAAACCGCAGAAACACAGGAGAGAAAGAGACCAGCTAATAAGAATGTAGCTGGCGTGCCAATTAGAGTCTGGAGTTTCAGGTTATTTGAGGCAGAGAGGAGCAGTAGAAATGACTCAGAGGGCCATCTGAGTCATAGCTTTAATATGATAAATGCTGGCAGACTGAGAGATCTGGCTGAGGCTTTATTTACACTTATCTGGATACAGCCAGTGGTGACTTGGATGGATTGTGTGTGAAATTTTTCAATTGCGTGTGAAAACAATCTTTGTGGACATTTCAGCTGTAAACAAAACTGAAAAACAAGCTGAGGTTCTGGTCAAGACAGAACTTGGTCTTTCAAAATCCATGGTTCAGGGCAGCTCTGTGGGTCACTGTCTCACAGTGTGTCGCAACATAGCTAACAAGCTACATGCTAATAACTGACAACACCAACAAATTGTGCAAAGAGCTAGTAATTAGCCATAGGAACATGTCCCCTGCATTTTGAATCCTTGGGCATTAGCCTGTAAACATACTGATGTTAGCTGACATGATGAACAACGCAGCTAGGAGCTAACGTTAGGCTAACTTTAGCTAACGTTAGCTAGAGATGTTAAAGATAACTTTATATTTCTTTCCAGCAAAGTGACAATATGTTGCCTCAAACACAATGTTGACTTACCTTAGAACAGATGTAGACATCATTGTTAATCTTATTCACGTTGAGTTGATGTTGTGGTCTAACGTTACCACACAACTTTATCCAAAGGAGACACTTTTCTCGGTTGAGATGTGGTTTAAAGTGTAAAAATACACCCCATCACCCAGCCTCTCAGGATACCTTGTGTCAGAGTTGCATGTACCCCATGCACACCGTCAAATCTCAGAAAAAGCTCATAAAACCGAACGAAACTGACTTTCTGTAATGCATTTCAATGAACGTCCAGGCAGAGAATGTCCGAGTGTATGGGAATGGCTATACCCACTGTGATTTAGCCATAGGTCAATTACTGGATGATCCAGGCACAATCAGCACTATTATCACACTGTGGGGCCCATTGAGCAGGTTCACTAGAGACTTACAGCAGCCAAGCGTAACTGAGTGTGAACAAGCATCTTACTTCCACCGGCCAAATGACTAACTTCTGGTTTAACGCTCCACTAAGGTGAATGGGGATAAAATGATTTAATATTGTGGCTCTTCTAGATTTTCAAAATGTCATAAGACCAAATGGATTAAATCCTGATAGTGAAAACAAGTCGTTTCACAGGGGCTGTAACACTCAAAAAATGTACCCACAGATGTCTCTTTTTCCATGTAGGTCTACAGGGGCCAAAGGTTACATATAACAGACCCCAGAAATACAGTACCACTGTTTGGCCACTACATAAATAGGTGGTTTAAGTTAGCTCAAATGTAAGGCCATCCATGGTGATGATGGTGACAACATATTATAAAGAGCAGGAAAGTCTGATGACGATGAGGGACAGGGGAGGTGGATGGGTCAAACACACACAGAACTTTCCAGGAGACCAGCGTCAGTGTCCCATTTGAAACCAACAGTCATCTTGAAGTTTTTTAACTACACAACATGGTCGACGCAATGCTACATATGGCAGGAAGGAATGGCGCACATATATTTACCATAATCAGAGTTTGAAATGATAATTTAAATATCATGAAATGTTATGTGACACTATGCTGCAATTAACTTTATTTTGAAAAACGGAGTCATCACCTGCCTGTCTGGCTGTACTGCAGGGCGCTCAAGAGTGGAGGGGAGGCAAAGAGACGACAGTGCTAAGTAGAGGGAGAGAAAAGGGTGAGAGAAAGGTAGCCTACCTAAGCAAGGTTAAGTTTGATTCATCTTTTGTTCAAGTCTGTGAAAATGACCCTAATGTTAACGTTAATGTTTCCGCTGTCTCTTCCTGTCACTTTCATCACGCTGTCATTATCTGAGCAAACGGCACTGAACTTTTCTGTGCTGTCATAGCTCCTTAGCTTTGTTTCAAACTCGGTGAAACTCAACTTCTCATCCCTCTGTGTAATATGGATGGAAAATGGCTTAAATGCGTCCGGCAGGCCCGGCCCGTCCCTCTAACTGTAATTATGAGCCCAAGCCCGGGTTAAACACAACATCTTTTTTTCAGGATACAAATGTGGACATTGAAGGCAGACTCTCGTCTTTCATTGCATGGCAAGCCTTTGTCATGTGCCCCTGAAGTGTCGAAGTCCCCGTCTTTTTGCTGTCATATACCAGCATCGTGCTGCACTTGGTACACTCGACGAAGCCGACACATACGTTGTCACCGTCAAGAACACACATGTGCGCGGCCAATGGCGCCATCAAGGGGGGGCCATTTATTAATTTGTGACACCCACTACCTGTTTACCATGCCCCCCCCCCCCTCCAGACAACCTGGTCAGTGTAAGAGGACATTCAAGATCAACAGTATTCGACACACTTGTATTTGTTATTATGTGTAGGTGAGGACAGACCTGAGGAACAGGCAGCATCAATGGGCCACCTCATACAACAGAGCCTTTGAGCTCTTTCAAAAAATCAAGAAGTGCTCAGCCAGGCTGCAAACTGTACCATTAGATTAGGCTACACTTGTGTATATAGTTGTGTAGTGAACAATTAGTGTATTTATAAAAACATTCAGTTTCAAGTTGTCATAATTTCACATCAGTACCCCCCATCCCCCCGTCCCCACCCGTCATCGCCCAACATAAATGTACACACTATCCACAATAGAGAGCTAGCTAGAGTGTCATAGTTTGAAGACAAGGGCCCTGAACAATCTGCCATATTTGACGAGCTGCGAGAATGTGTTGGATAAAATCAGATCAAACATTATGCGCCATTAGGAGGCAAACTGATACTGAGATAATCTAGGAAATATGCTTATTTGCTTTCTTGCTGAGAATTTGAGAGATTGACACCTCCTTCATGTGTATGCTAACGCTAGCAACTGTTTAGCTTAGACTATTAGCAATCTGTAGTTTTTACACTCCAGTTTTTGTTCAAATTAACAAACGAGATAGTGAGATTCATAGGCGCTAGTAGTCGGGTTAATTTTACTTTTAGACAGAGCCAGGCTAGCTGTTTACCCCTTTATCATTTTTTGTGTGGAGCTAGAGGTGTGCACTCCAGTCACATGACTCAGACTCAAGTCAGACTCCAATAACAAATTTGATGACTTTAGATTTTAAAAAAATATGAATCCCCCAAATGATCCGCTGTGTTTGAACCAATCCAACAGCATCCAATCAAGTTGGAGGAGAGAACCAAGAGGCACTAATGCTACGTTACTGAGCGCCAGCTGGAAAATATTATAGATAATCCACCTGCGCACAAAAACTATGCAGTATAAACAAAAAACGAATTGTAGTATGCAAAGCGTGCGGGTTGAAAAAAAATTGACTTTTCACTCGGGATTTGACACAGGACTTGCCTGTCTTGACTTGGGACTTGAGTGTAAAGACTTGAGACTTACTTGTGACTTGCAAAACAATAACCTAGTCCTTCCTCTGCTAAGCAAACAGGCTGCTGGTGCAATTTCCTTTTTCAGCATACAGACATGAGGGTGGTATCCTTCTATGTCTTGGCAAGAAGGGGATAAGCATAATTCCCAAAATGTTGAACTACAGTATAATGTTCAAACTCACTCAACTGTATGCTGTTGTCACAAGCTGCCAGAGAATAACAAATAAGAAAGCATTGATTTGCCTTCAATAAGGGGAGAGGAACGGGTGGAAACTGAAATGTTTGGCAGTGATTTGACCACTGGACAGTATGTGTAGCACAGGCAAATGATGTTTACAATCCAGTTATCGTTGTATGTTGTTAAAGTGCCCTGCTGAATTCCCGCTGTCTGCACCGTCTTTCAGCTTGGTTGCACCACTCATATGCGCTTCAACACACAGCCACTGCGTTTCGTGTCAAACCGTGCTTTGGGTCGGAGACAACAAGCCAGAGACCGGGAGAGTGGCATTAATCAGACACAGATGACCTGGCTTGCTTCTTATGATAAATGCAGCCAAAAAGAAAAAAAGGGTTGACATTTGAAAGTCAGGAGTGAAGAGTGAAAACAGTCCGTGCAAGCAGGGAAGGACTTAAAGGGTTCGATCAAAGCTAACAGGGTTGCCAGGTCTTCCTCTATCGCCAGTTTTTCACATCTGTCACTCCATGCCATCCTTCCTGATTCCCTATCTATTTTACAGTCAAACACACCATGGTGCAGAGCAGGAAAGGACATGACTTGAGGTAATAGGACAGTGGGCCACAGTTGGAGAGATGTGTAGCTTATCAGCTGATCCCAGGGGTTGTACAGTTGGTGTGGAGGAAAAATGGGGATGCGGCAGGACAGATATAGAACAAGGTTAAAGGAGGACACGTTGTGGATGCTTTCGGGCTGTTCTCTCCCATCCTCCAATGTTTAACCTCATTCTTTCGCTAAGGTCCATCAGGCCTCTTTGCCGCTGCATGCTAAAACAAGGAGGATGATTCAGGGCCTTGACGGGGAGCTTGTGAATTGTTGCCAAAGATATCAGTCTTCAGATAGGGTGTGCTCTTTGACTTAGCCTGCTTCTCCTTCATATACCTCTCAGACCTCCCACCTGGATCATTAGCTGCTCCCTCACAGTGTAGAAACTACTCACTTTTAAAACCAAGCTGCAATGTCACACCAACATTGACTCAAATTGCTTTAAACAGCAATTATAGAGAGGAGATATAAATGCCACAGGGTCTGAATGTCAAATTAGGTTTGTCTCTGTATCTTCTGAGATGATTATCATGTCAGCATAAAGACTGCTAGTGAACCTTTGTTAAATTTTAATTAATTTTACGTCTTCTAACTGCAGCTCTGACCATGAGGTTAGATGACACTTATGTTCTGTTTATGATCTAAAAGTACAAAAAAATAGCATTTTCAGCTGTTACGACACAGAAACATTCCAAATAGATATTACAGATATTACATTTGTATCTCCTCTTAAGGAACCAATTAGAAACTGTTTTTTTATGATTAAAATCATGGGACATTAAAATTTTCATAATAAGTTTTACAAGGCAATGTGCGTTTTTTTCTTTAAAAAAAAAGTTTTTCTCTTTTTTGGTCAAAATTCATCAAAGGCATGTAAACCTGCAATCTTTGATTTTTTTATTCGGCCACTTGGGGGCAGCGCAACAAGCTGTAAACACAACATTGACAAAGTTTAAAAATTTAATATGGCTAAAAAAACAGTTCATAATCAACATATCCGGCAGAAACAGACCAACATTAGCATTGATTTGGGAGGCATGTTTCTGGTCACGTGATGAATGTAAAGTGGATCAAATTTGTAGCTACAGCGTTCTGCATCGATGCAAAGCCTACACCATACCCTACAACGTAGCCTAACATGCACCTCAGCAGAAATGTGACTACACCTCACAGCGGCACAGACCTCCTGTCTATTTTTGTAAGCTGAAACCATTTCCCTCATTGGAAACAAAGTTTTTGTTTACTTTTATATCCCAGATAAGACACAGTAAATTTTGAAGACAATAAAGCAATTTATACAATGTAAAATGACGCAGGGTTGTGCTAGTAACATTTGAATGTTGTATTTGTTTGGAAGACATGTTTAGTATAAGACAGGTGCTTTGTCTGTGAACCTTGTTAGCTGAAATGTAGCTGTTAGCTGAATGTTGTCCCTGCCTTTATATAAAAGAGGAAATGTCCACTAGCTGCTAAGCTAATTTAAACAATGTAAAATGCCACCGGCTCGTGCTACTAACATTAGCATGTTGTATTTGTGGAGAAAATGTGTCCAGCAAAAGATGAGTGCTTTGTCTGTGAATCCTGTGAGTTATAATGAAGCAAATTTGATGGTTGCTATTAAGTCATGTTCAATGTGTGTTTTGAATCAACTTCACACACTTCACAGAAACCCCACCACTAAATAGTAGAGATGGGCAAAAATACATCAGAATGTATTTTGATACAAAATATCCCTCAAATAAATATATCAAAATAAAATACAAAATACTGGTGCCAGAAAATGTATAAAAATAAAATATATGTATTTTGTATTTTCAAGTACAGAGAATACTTTTTTCTTTTTCTTTTTAGCAGTGACTCGCAGCTCTATAGGTCACTCTGTCAGTCGGTTGGTCCACAAAGCTTTTCGTGAATAACTCAAAAAGTCCTTGACCAAAAATGCTCAAAATTTGCATACTGCAACCAGAGACCATGAGTAACTATACCAGAAAGAATGTCCACGATTTGTCCATAGGTGGCGCTATACTAACCGATTCAAATCTTTTTGCGAAGAACTCAAAAAGTCCTTGACCAAAAATGCTCAAAATGTACATGCTGCAACAAGAGGCCATGAGTAATGCACTAATCTAGACAGTTAGCATAAGCATAGCTAGCTTGATATTATAACTATCATCACCATGTATTTATACAATAGGCTATGTAGCCAGACCCAGACATAAATCATATATCAAGCCCTGTGTTAATTTTTTCAAATGAAAAAGAGAGAAAAAAAGATAGGGACATGTAGGCGGCCCTAAAATATTATTTATTGATTCAGATTTAGATTCAGACAACTTTATTGATTCCAGGTGAGGCAATTCAGCATACTCATCCCAAGCATCAACCACAACAACATACAATTTCCTATGTTATGCACAGTCCAGTAAAACAAACCACTAGGTCATTGAAGGGCACATTGAATGGCCCAAGTTAAAAAAAAAAAAACCCCATATAGATAATATATATATATGTATATATATTTATATATATATATATATTATCTATATGGGTTTTTTTTTAACTTGGGCCATTCAATGTGCCCTTCAATGACCTAGTGGTTTGTTTTACTGGACTGTGCATAACATAGGAAATTGTATGTTACTAGTATAAAACTAATATCCAATATTAGCTCTACTTTTTTCTCTGTTTTGGTCTCCACCAACTCATTAGGCAGCTGTGGCTCAGAGGGAGACAGGGTCGTCCACCAATCAGAAGATCAGCGGTTCAATCCCCGGCTCCTTCAGTCTGCATGTTGAAGTGTCCTTGAGCAAGATACTGAACCCCAAATTGCTCCTGATGATGCTGATGATCGGTGTTTTAGTGTGTTTAAAAAATGGCACCTCGAGGCCACCAGTGTATGGATGTATAGGTGAATTTGACTGATAGTGTAAAAAGCGCTTTGAGTGGTGAGCTTTCTGTGACTAGAAAGGAGCTCTACAAATCTAGGTCCATTAACCATTAGAAAAATATCTGCTAAATGCTCCACTATGTTCACCAGCTAGTTGTTAACTGGTGTCTTGGTGCTGGGTAGCTAACATACAGTGGTTTTGTTAGAGATCGCTAAACAGTGCTGTTTGCCCTGAGTAGAAGTGGGTTGATGAGAGCAGTGAGACTGAACCAATAGCATGTAGAGTTGTGGACTGTGAAACCAAACAAAATAAGCTAAAAGAAGCTAAAATTTCTCATAGAGCAGAGGGGAACTGCAAAGTTGTGATAATTCCTTGCAGGCTTGTCAGACCAACCAGCAACTCCCTCCACATTGCACAGGGTCTTTTGGTCTATTGTAATGCAAAAACATTGTTTAATGCAGCTTTTTATTGTTAATATATGCCTACAGTACTGTGTGTGCTCTAGCCTATACAAAAGGCAATCTTTGACATGGAAGGAAGGTTTTTAACAATGAAGAAACTGAAAGGTTGTCACGTTTAGACAGTTGCAATTTGTCACTCCTTGAGGTTTAATCAAAGTCAAATTGGTAAAAGATACTGAATGAAGTACAGACTTCGTTGAAGCACATCTCTGTTGCCAATCAGATTCAATTACACATATTATTCCCTCAAAACAGAAGTGTCTGAAATATATTTGCTCATCAGGTTGAACATGGGGAACAACCAGCTACCAAAGTAATCTGTTGTTAAAGATTAAATGCTAGTGCTTTATTTTTAAGGCATTAAATCTAAATCTAAGACAGTAAGCACAGGGGTTTGAGCTGTACACAGTCCCATCTTATGCTTATTCTGTGCTATGGAACAGCAAAATGCATAGTATGACAAGTCAGACAACTTATTTATCAATCCAGTTTTTAGTTAAAGACACCAAAAATCTTCAAATTCAGGTGTCAAAGCAAACAGCATGCATCACTTTCATCTCCAGTCACAATTCATACACAACTTTGTCTTGGTCCTGTGAAAGATTCACCGGTGGGGAAAAGGAGTGTGCTTCACAGTCAAGGATTGAGGACATCCTCCACATTGCAAGTGTTTATCAAATACCAACAGCTTCTTTCTGCGCTGAAAATACAGGCGCATTATGCTGGAGGGAGAGACCCAGAAACATCAACAAGAGCCAGAGAGCTGTGGTTGTTATGTAAGCTGAATCAAATTGATCCTATGGGGATCGACTTGTTGGGCTTGAGCTGCAGTGACATGGATGAAAACTCAGGCATAATTATCTGTAAGCACTTGCAGAGGGCAAATCTTCGCTGTAGTGCTTGTTGTTTAACACTACTGTGCATTGTGGTTGTATGTATCAAATCCTCTCTGATACCATCTGATCTTTAATCTGATCTCTGTGATATTGCCCAGGATCGTCAGTTTTCTAATGATCGCAGTCGTTTGGCTTTTAATTCCAATAACAGGGCATGTACTTGTCACTTATCTTCACTCACCAGAGGTCACCAACAGAAGAGCTTGTTCCTGGAAATCTGAAATATTTACATGAGTTATGTTTAGGAAAATGAGATTATGTAGGTAAGGTTGAGCAAAAAAATTATGGTAAAAAGCCATCATGCAATGTACTTCATGTAATGCTACAAATTGCGTAGGTTATATTTAGGTAAGTGAAGTTACATAGGTTAGGTTCAGTAAGGGTAAACATGGTTGGGCGCTGTCACGTTACAAACTTAATGTCAAGTTACAAACTTAATATAATATTACAAACTAAACCTTGAGTTACATAGGTTACAGTTAGGAAAGTGAAGTTTAGTAGGTTAGGTTTAGGAAAACAAACATGGTTGGGTGTTATCACGAATGAACTTGACATTAAGTTATGTACTTAATGTAATAAGGCAATGAGATGACGTGACAACATACCTTAAAATAACTTAAAGTTTACTTTGTTTTACATGGGACACAAACCCCGGTCTGCTGGGGGAAAGTCCTGTGTTTATTTGACCCATTTACCACCCCAACTTGCCTACCTATGCAGACCTTCACTCCTTATATGACTTCTGTAAGTGCATTGGTCACGTGATCACGTGAAAAATGTACAAATTCTGGTGCAGTACTTTTCAGTCATATGACAATGTATCCTTACACAACAGTTCGTATGGTATCCTATGAATTAGCATTCCATGAATGATGTTAGGTACTTAACATAAAGTTATGTTCAAGTTCAAGCTCAACTTTATTTTACTGAGAAAAAGAAAAAAGGTGACGACATACCTTAATGAGCCACAAATCACATGGTTCCAAGCACTGATCTCCTCCAGAATATCCAGGGGGAAGTCCTGTGTTTTGTAACCCATCCACCACCCCAACCTGCCTCCTTACTGTGACTGCTCAGCACTGTTTCCTTCTTTACTCCCTTCAGCACATTGTTCTCATGATCGCAGCCTTCCTAAATACGCGTGTCATGCAGAAATTACTGGTTCATGATTACGTGGGATGTGTACCAATTTTGGTGCCAATCCTTCTCCTGGGAAAATGTACAAACTGTGCATGAGAACAGCCTAAAGATTCTGAGGATGTAAAAGAACAAAAAGATGCTATTGGTATGGTTTAGATCTGACAGCAAGTAAAACCAGGACCAGGATCATTGATACTGCAGTGTTATGACACTGAAAGCTGCTAATGTACTGTGCAATACTGCAAAACCATTTGATTTATGAGGTTTCTCATTAACAGGCCTCTGAATACATTTTCATTACCGCTGAACAATTTGGCAAACATGAGGCGTTTCCAGTTTTTAATAGTAAGTAACACTTGTTGATTGCGTGAGTTCTCTGAATGAATGATGCGATCTCTGTGTGCATGTACACAACAGCAGCATAGAAGAAAAATAGCTAAAATTTTTATTTTGGTATTGATTCTAGTATCTCAAAAATTAGTATTGGCAATATTGATATTGGAGGTTTGATCCAGCCCCTGGATTTTACTTTTGGTGGACACTACAGCACTTGTGCTCAACTTTAGAGCTGAAACAATTGGTCCATTAGTCAATTAGTTGATTGACAGAAAATTAATTGGCAACTGTTAACAACGCCAAATATTTTCTTGCTCTTGCTTCTCAAGTGTGAAGGGATGCTGCTTTTCTTGGTTTATATAATTTTAAATGGAATATTTTTCAGATGTCACTTTGGGCTCTTGAAAGCTGTGATCATCACCAAAGCAACTGAAAATCTGAGAGAATTTAAAATCTATCTATCTATCTATCTATCTATCCGTCTATCTATCCGTCTATCTCTGAGGTAAAAGAGCAGATCATGGAGAACGACACAGAGGCAAGAAAGAAAAGAAAATGCTGTTTATTAAGAAAAATATGTTTGATAGCTGTGAGAGACGGAGGTGAGGCGGGTGGAGGAGGGGTGGGACCTCCGAGGCTTTGGAGCCAATTCAAGGACCTTGTGATGCAAAACCAGTCCTCAGCAACAGACAGTTCCCATGGCAACGGTGAGCTGCCAAAGTTCCTTGTTGACAAATGACAGCTCCCCTCTCCTCAGCACTCGCCCGGCGATGTGTGTGTGTGTGTGTGTGTGTGTGTGTGTGTGTGTGTGCGGTATTTGGCAAGTCCCCATCTTTGCCTTAGGCACGGGGGGGAGAAGGGGTGAAGGGACAGAGAGAGAGAGAGAGAGAAAGAGCATTGTATTATGTATGCAGACATGCATACAGTATTCAAACACACAGACACACAGTAGTTGCAGTAATAGCCAACGTGCCCTCAGTGTATTCAGAATAATTTGCCAAACTACATGTTAGTTTTATAACTGTTAATGATGTACCATTGTACATTATACCTTTATTCACTATTAATATGTATTACAGTTAATGGTAATGGTGATTATGTGCTGTTGTGTAGTGCAGTGATTCCCAACCAGGTGTACTGGTACCCCAGGAGTACCTCTACAGTTGTCAGGGGACACATGGAAAGATTAGAGTACCTCAACTGATTTGAAAAAATGACATTGTGAAAATGAATTCATTAGAAAAACATCCACAGCTTAGTCAGCTTACAAATTGGGAATATGTGAAAACTAGTGAGCAGGGAAGCCTAATGCATCCAGTCAAAACTGTAACAGATAAATGGTTGATAGTAGATAACAGACACTAATGAATGGGATTGGGCAGATGTATGATAGCATTGTCAATCACTGATGGCTGTCAGTTATTGACCACTGAGCATCACCAGTTTTCAAACGCAACCTCCCTGTCATACATTCTCATGTCAGCTCGGTGGACGTGGAGCCTCCAAGCATTCCTATGAGACAGCGCTGAGCAGGTTTTTTTCATGTAGCAAAGTGAGACGGGCATTGGATAAATGCGACAAAATCGTTGGAGCGGTAGGCAGGAGAGGACGCTTGGTGTATGCATGATTGGAGGAATTGTCTAAAAGGCTGAACCCCTTTGTGATTAACAGCGCTTCGCATTTTGAGCTCAGCCCCATGCGGATATTTGCGAGTGGAGTCTTCTGACAGAGTGTCGTCCGGAGTTCCTTATCCTGGAGATACTGCCTCACTACAATATGACAAATATTATGATGTAAACTTAAAGTGAGCTTTCCCTGTTTGAAAGACCAACAGCCGCCACTGGTCTAGATGGAGGGCAGGCAACTAGGGGCAAATACTACCAACACTACACAAATGCCTTTGGTTTACACTGTCTGTGGCTGTTCCAATTGTTCAAATTGGGGAAAAAACAAAGGCCACTTTAAGTCCCAATAGTAGTAGGACCTCAAGGGGAGACATAAGAAAAAACAACAACTTAGAAATAGCAGCAGATGTGAATCCAGAACCTCCATCTTCAGTCTGGAGGAGCGGAATGAACTTATTTCAAATGTTAACGTTGAAGCATTTTGTCAAACATGACTCAAATTGGATACAATTGCAATGTGCTGACAACTTTTTTGAAGCCTTACGGTATTTACATGCAGGTTAATTAAAAAGTTATTGGTACAACATCCACTTTTATATATTCAGCAAACCTCCATTTGGAACAGGACAGGCGATGTGGTTGATGAAGAGGGCACTTAAAAAACACTTGACGTTTTAAGTGTTTCAATGTTTTCAGGCTTTTTTTCCCGATGAAATTGCATGAGTGAGTGAAAATTGCAATAGTTGGGCAACTAGTTCCAGTGAGAATAACTGTTTCTGTAAGTACACTGTTTTGAGTTTGACATTTTTACTCACCGTGATTCCTTCAGCATGTGCGATGGATCTCGATGCAACAGCTTCTGTCGTGGTGATTGGTCTCATCTGTTGTTCACACGTCAGATAAGTGTTTGTCAGAAGATGTTGTTTGCACACGTGCAGAGCATCAGGGATTTGTCTTGCGTGGTGTTTAGCCGTAATTCTTGTTGGTAAATGTGCGACGGACATTTGCATCTTCACAATCACAGACAAGGAAGTGAGTTAGTTATGCGGGGGACTGCTGTGATTGATGAAATTCACTGGAAACTGCAATGATTGGGATGATTAGATTCAAATTTGTGGAAAAGTTGCGGTGATTGGACGAAATTGCAAGGTTGCGGAGAATTCATAGGGATTGGTAGAATTTACGTTAATTGTCACCATCACGACGTTGCAACATCCTGAAGATGCCGTGGTAACAAAGGCTGAAAACCACTAGTGTAATACTACCATAAACTAATGGTGCGTTCACATATTCATTTAAATGAATCCTTTAAATTTGCATCTCTGTATGGTTTTATATAAGCACCTAAGTTGACTGGAAGAAAACTGCTATTGTATATGTTGTTTTTGCATTTCTATTGTAAAGCAGTCAGTCCAGTGATGGTAAGTGCAGTGCAATGCGAGACAGTGATAGTGAGGAATGTGAAGTAGCAACAGGGAGAGGTGGGGGCAGGCTGAGTAGCAGGATACACACACCCCTGTGGCAGAAGTGTCGTGAAAACATGATCTGCCATCCTCACCTCGCAACAGAGCTGTCAAGATGTTCAGACCCGTGATTTAACCTCCCCACTGTTGCATCCTACCGATACACACACTCACACACACACACTGTACATTATGCACCACAATAGCTTAGCTGCTTTCAAGCAATCTGGAGCAATGCCAAAGAAAACCTGCACAGTATTAGAAATAATCCAGTAATTAGAGTGCATGTGGAGAGCACTATTACTGGATCAAAGGCACGTTTAACTTGAAGCACAGTAATGCCAGTGGATGGCAGTACAGTGGATGCACACACAGCATTATACCAGTACGCAGCATAGCTTTAACACTCACAATAATCAGGAAGTGAGGAAGACCGTTTTAATTGTCTCTGTCTTATCTCCAGGTTGTAAAGGATACAGGCAGAGTGTGCTTGTGTTTTATGCTACAACGAGTATTGCAGGGACAATAGATATGACAGGGAGTGCAGGGAGGAGTGAGGAGGTGACTGCTCTGAGCGTCATGTCAAAAAGATTAACAAGAATTGAGCGTTAAAGTGACACCTGAGAGACATTTTGGCGAGTGCAATAAGCTGTGGTGTCGCACTCCACTGAACAGCAGACAGAAAGGGGAAGCAATTCACTAAGCGGGCGTTCACACACGCATACTGTATGTCATGTGAACTGCAGTGACGTGCTGTAATGTAAAGGAATAAAGGAGGAAGCAAGATTTTTTTTTAACATTTCTTTTACTGATCTTTACACTTGTCACAGAACATCACATAAAATAATCAGAGCAGACCTGCTCTTGTTTTTTAATAACAGACAACGCAGTTACATGTTTTCTTCTTAGAAACAAACACTGCTTTGTCCAATTTTTTCATCTTTAAAAAATACCACCGATAATCACTGGGTTTTGTCGTTGAGGGTTCAGAGAAATGAAGTGAAATAGGCTGGTACTCGACTTGTCTAACTGTAGATGTGTCACTCACTGATGCCAAAACAGTCTTAGGGATGCAAACTGTTATTTTGTACATCCAAAAAAAAAAGTGGCAAGGCAGGAATAATTCCACCTAACAGACCGACTGAGACCATCCAATTCTTGTACCTTCAGGTACGTCACAACAAAGAAAAACACTACTGACTGATATAATCTTTACTTTTTTAAACAACTTTGGTTTGGGTTTGTCATCAGTGTGAGGAGCCTAATCTTCAGAGGTGCCAAATGAGAAACACCAACAAAGAAACCGCTGATCATGCCATCATGACAAAGGCTTGTACTCGTAGATTAGAACTGGTTTTGTAATGTATCTGTCCTCTATTGGTTTCTTTGAGTCAAGTAGGAAATGTACTGTTGTGGCATATATGTATATATGTTGTAGAAATATATCGCATGGGTCTATTTTATCTATTTTATTTTGAAATGACATATATATAGTCACCAATTTATACATTAATGGACTGACAATGTCCTTCAATCACTGTGCTCTGTCATTTATGCTTGATTCTGGGCGCCAACAACGAGGCAGGTCATACTGCCATAGGGAGAAAATTCCTTTTGTTGTCGAGTTAGATGAGAAGATATCAATATCACAACCAGTTCCTTTAGCTTAGCATAAAGAGTGGAAACAGGTAGACACAGCCAGCCCAAAGGTAAAGAAAAGCCTTCCAGCACCTCTAAAGCTCAATTAACACATTTTATCTCGCTTGATTAATCTGAGCAACACCCGGAGTGTAAAAATGACACATTACAGCCCACTCAAGCCAAAATGTTACCATGATAACAGATCAGGTGCAAAACTCAAATAAAGTAAATTTTCTCTGAGACATCAAGACAGAATGTGAGAGTATTGAGAGAGTAGAATTTTCAAAGGAGTTTTAAGTTAACTCTAATTCAGTAACAAAGTAAAGAAAAATTCAATTTCAAACATTGTTCTTTCGGATTCATTTTTTCAATGCAATTACTGAAGTTGAGCAATTCAAATTCGCTGGGCGAGGCAAATTTTTCTGTGCATACCCTTTGGGTAAATAAAGTCATACCTGCCTTGACTATTTCTTGGTTCAATTCAGGGGCCTGTGATGGATATGAGACAATATCAGTAAATACCGTCATTGTGTTTTTATCTTGGCTGTTTACGCTGATCTGCCTGCTGCTAGCACTGTTTGAGTGTTAAGAAAGGTGCGCTTGGATGAAAATGGTGACAATTTCAAAATAAAGGCGTATTTTAAAGATGGTGATATGTACAATTTTTTTCACTCTGCATCGATAATATTGGACTGATGATCACTGAATCAATATATCAAACCAGATCAATGTATAATTACACCCATAGTTGCTAAGCAACCAGTGGTGACACCAGGGAGGTAATTAATAATTTTTTATAATATATTTTTATAACTGTGGTTTTACCCCTATAAAATATTAATAAGTGAGCTTTAGAGGTGCTGGGAAATAGATTTTGCTAACTTTGGTATCGATCTTCTTGTCTAACTCGCGGAAAACAGCGTATATTTTCAAGTACATTTCCTAAAATGGCAAATTATTCCTTTTATTTCCAAATTGAGCTAACTGAAAACCCACTGAATGACATTTATCAGTCTGACCTGTCCTGCTGTGTTTGCTACACATGTAGATCTGTGACGAATGTGGAGAAAGGACCGTTTGGATTGTGTGATGCTACAGACAGACTTCACCTTTCTTTGTGGTGAAACCTCATCAGTGGACAGACCAGCCAAACCGTAACAAGCCGTCTCTGGTTGATTCTAACTGACATAACGGAGGTTTTGAAAACAACTCACTTTTCAAGGCAACTGTCCTTGAAAGTTGGCTTTAAGTTTGTGCATTGTCAAGACAGGTAGTGCTAGAAAACATGCATTTATGAAGTAAAAACAAACAGAACATATTTTGGGTGTGGAAATTGAATTTGCTTTGAACTTTCATAGACATTTGAAAAGAATCCCTGCATTTAACTACATGCCTGTGTCCTGTTTTTGTCAAACGCAGTCACTTGGAATGCAAGATACTTAGTAACAAGAACAATTACATTAACACACAATATACATGTATCTATAAAAACACTAAGGCACTTGAACTTGTGATTTAACATTTCCAATGTTTATGATTGTTGTCTCTTAGAATCATTTGAAGAATACACGTGGTGCCGCCACTGCAGCACAGTCGCTCGCCATTGCCTGAGACAGCGTCACAATCAACAGGCACACATAATAATGCGTAACCCATGTTTCATAAAAACAACAGCTTGAAATCAAGTTTTAAAATGCTACATCTTATCTTGCAAACACGCACATACACGCACAGAAGCACGCATCCACAACCCTTCATTTCATAGGCTTGTTTAGGGTCCTGAAACGAGACCGGTGCACCGATACAAAGCCCCACTTGAGACCTTTTAGTTTTGTGCTGTGGGGCTTGAAAATGGTCTTGGAGACCCTTCACTTCACTTTTGGGATTTAAGATCCCACCATATGTGACCTTAGCCTATATAATTCTTTGAGAAATGTTTTCCAGTGCCAACAGTGGCCAAGAACTGCCTGTGTATTTTTTTCATTTGACCATAACATTAGCAAGAGAGTTGGAGTCTGAGTGCGAACCTTGAGTATATTAGACCATTAAAATAAAGCTGACTTGGCATTATTATAGTGTAGGTAGCTCACACCTTCATCTGCTATGAGGAGAAATAATCTTCAACTGATGACAGTTGTCGTCATCATTATGTTTTCATTCTAACACACGTAGAATGGAAGTAACTCAGAAAGCACAATCATTGTCTATGAGCCCTGCGGTGCCAAAAGCTCACCTTGTGGAGCTCCCTTTCTGTGGCAGTAGAGTCCCAATGACAAGGTCTCACAACCTGCCCCTCTTCCTCCTCCTCCTCCTCCTCCTCTTCCTCTTCCTGCTCTCCCTCCTCCTCCTCTTCTACCCTATCTGTCATGCAGCTGTCCTCCTCTGTCCTTGTGTGTGCGTGACCCAGCAAGGTC
Organism: Epinephelus awoara; assembly: GCA_035609425.1. NCBI lineage: Eukaryota > Metazoa > Chordata > Actinopteri > Perciformes > Serranidae > Epinephelus > Epinephelus awoara. The sequence continues at coordinate 31,443,026 of CM069309.1, forward strand.
CTAGTCCTACTTTTCTGGCTTGACTTGTCTTTAACAACATCAAGGGAAGGCCCAGCTTCTCTTCTATCATCCTCTTCTTCTTCCTCTTCCTCTTCCCTCTCTTCCTCCTCTTCATTTTCCTCCTCCTCATCAACATCTTCATCCTCATCATCATGCTCTTCTATGGCCACTGTCAGCCCTAACTTACTATGGCTAGCTAGCTGAAAAAAAGAGGAGGAGTGTGGTGTGGACGGGCAGGTTGAGAGTGCTGCGTCGTACATGGAGAACGGGAGGTGGAGGTAGTGTCCTGCAGCGGCTGCTGCTGCATAGATACAACAGCATGTCTGGGCACAGTCAGGGCGCAGATCCCCCTGTCCACCACGGACCATTCGGAAGCGCTTACGGAAGGGCGGTCCGGCTTGGGGTGCTAAGCAGATTCTGGTGGGTACTGCTCCGTGGAGTGCCTGGTGAGCAGGGTTAGTGCTGGGTGCCGGGACACAGGGGCCAGTGGTAAATGCAGGGCTGGGTGGGAAGCACCAGTCAGTGCTCTGGAGCAGAATCTCAGCTCGCAGGCGCCGGAGGAGGTTGTTGACAAGAACGGAGCGTCGGAGGAAGGCTTCAGGGTCGTCAATGAACCTCATCTTCTCCAGGGAGAGGCGCAGCACATGGGCGCGCTCCTCCAACACTGGTGCAACCTGAAGGACATTAGATCCCATTAGATCTGTGTAAGCTGCTCAGACAGTTTAAAAAGCCAGAGATCCAGATTCAATGAGAATGCATTGCATAACTATATTTAATCACTTGTTTAAGTAGCGCTGTAAGTGCTGAAAATCTCAATCTCCAATTGACCAAGAAGTTTTTTTGGTACCCTTCTTTATTTCCAGTAGTACAGTCTACTTCAATTAATAAAGAGCATGGCATTTCAATGAGGTCACTTGTGCCAAATTTCCACTGCATAGTACAGTTCAGCTTAGTGTGGCTTAAGCCGACTCCCTTTTGGTACCAGGTACTTATCTTGATTTTGTTTTCCAGTGCAGATAGTACATCCCCAGCATAGATGCCAGGTAATATTAGATTAAACCAAACATCAAGAGGCGTAATTATTACCTGGAAACACTTTCGGTGCAACAACCATTAAATCAGGGCTGCAAAGTGCTGAACTAACTGTTTCTGTTTGATGTCTCACTTTCAACGAAACACATTTGATACTGCTGACGCCTGTACATAGTTTACATTTCAAACTTTAAAGGAATGCCATTGTTTATCTAACATAACGTGAATGTTGATTTGGATACAAACAAGCACAAAAATTATGGAAACCTTAGTGACATTAAAATTACAATAATTTTCTCAAAAAGTTAAAACAAATTAACAAAATAACTTCTTATATACGTCTGGTGTATGAAATGTCTATATCACCACAGCACTGAATTTTTATACACTATGATCATGTGGTCACGTCTCTGTTACTCTCTTCACTCCTCAAACTCATACAACTGAAGTTTCATCTCAAACTGTTAACAGCAAAATGCTACCAGTGGAGGCACTAGTTGTTTTTGCAACTTTAGTGAAGAGGGTTGTGATGTTTATTACAGCTTCACTAATACCCACTGTCTTACGTTCAGCACACAGCACCATTAGCTCAATGGAGCAGCTCTCATACATTCCTCTTTGTAGCTAACAAGTTATTTGTTTAAGAACGCAGTCTTTTGAGTACCTTTGCATGATCATATTGGTGCGAAATCAGTGCACACTCCACACTGAAAAGATCTGTGTTTATTCCAGCTGAATAATTCACTGCATCCACCTGTGAATCTTTCCCCTCTAAAATCAGTACTGATTGGGCACTACCAGGTGCTGTCCACAACTTTTGCCAATGGAAAATCAAAAAGAACGATTCCACTTCGGCTGAGTCGAGTTGCACCATGCAGTGGAAATACGGTATTAAGATATACTGTGTACTGTGTGAATGCAAGAATGTAAGTGTTTCAGTACTTACAGTCTGGCAGTACGTCCTGAAGCTAAAGGGGGGCTCATCATCATCATCAACAAACTTCCTCTTGAAGTATGCGATCCTTGATACTGAAACATGATTAGGAACTCGCCTGCAGGGGGGTTCTGCAGACAGAACACACATTTACATGTACTTGAATGACAAAATGAGTGAGAAGTGTTTTAAAAACAACATTAAAATAAAACTGAACTGCCTCAACATGTTTCAATTGCTTAAAAAACTGATTGAAAAAAAGAAAGCAAGGAAACCTTTTAGTTAAGGATACATTTTGAAGAAAACAGTAAAAGTTTCAGTAAAATCAGTTAACAGTCACCGTGGTTAAGCTTCAGTTGAACAAATTCCTGGAGGAGCACTTTTCTTTGGTAACTCACTTGATGACTGAAATGACTGTTCAACTAGCAAAGTAATTAAATTAATCTTTAAATTACACAGACTGTGTAATGAAAGCAAGGACACATACTGCTAATGTTAATTAGTTGATTGCTCTACATCATTAGCATCTGCTGCAACCTCAGTGTAGTTGAGCTGCATGTTTAACTAAACTCAAGTCCTACATTTTGACTGATGGAGTACACATTAAAGAACTAGGATAGCAGGGTCATAGACATAGACTGATGGATGGCTTGGACAGATGGGTCCAATTGCCAGGTCTTAAAATGAAGGACCATTAGATGAGGTGCAAAAACCTCTGTAAGCCTTATCAAACAAATCTGTGGTCCACCATCTGCATAAAGAGGAACTACGCCAATTTTCAAAATTAATACCTGGTATTCCTATGTTCTAAGACAGTCCAAAATATTAGTAAACATGAACTCTCTACCAAATCCAAAAACTAGAAAGCTAAGACTCAAATGTGTGACGTCATAGGGTGTGAAGTCTGGAGCTGCTCCCCAGACAAATAACGGTAAAGGTTGTTCTTGACACTGACAGCACCAGGGGAATGTTCTGGGCATATGGGTACATTTTCTGTTTGAGGACTAAGAACACTATGATAGAATTAAGCTCATTTAGGTATAAAAAAGATAACACACATTCTATAGGTCCACAAAATCAGGCTCCCATCCATTGTCTATGGAGCATCCCCACATCACAAGTTATAATAACTTAACTTAATAATAACTAATGTATTTATATATTTAAATCCATCTTACATAAATAACTAAATAAATCGACAAACATCTGTGTTTGGTGTCTGTACCTTGCGTAAATTGCTCCTCAGAGCTGCATGGTGGGGCAGGGCTCGACAGGCAGGTCTTAGTGCAACGCTCCGATTCCCATATGGGCTGATATGTGGAGAGCGGAGGGTCTCCCTCTGGGTCCAGGAAAGGATTCATGGACAAAACTAGGGTCATCTCTCTCTTTGAATCAGGTCTGGAAACAGCAGAACAAAAATCAGGACAATTAAGAAACAACGGAGCTAATCAAACCCCCAGTACGTTGTAATTCTGACCATAATAAACATTGTAAGAAGCAATCATACATGACATACACTGATGAACTGAAATGCCTTTATTTCATTAATTACATCTCTCACTATCCCATAAAACACTATTAGTTCTCTCTGTACCAGTTTGCAAACTATTTAACCACATTAACACACGTTATCTGCATAAATCTAACAAGCATTGTGCATATGCTCTCCTAATGATGTGGTAAATGTTAACAAGATGTTTGTCTATGATACTGGCAAATACGTCGGTGTTGCGTGGAGGAGTAACCAGCTTCTGTGCAAGCTGCATGACAAATCTAAACGACAATAATGGTGAAGCACTAAAATATTGGCAGATGGCTGGCAACTCTTTGATACGCGTGGTACTGTTACAAGTGGGACACAGATGGAGAGATGACACCCACTCACACCATGAATTCCCTATTGATTAGTTGGTAGGAGAGTTAGCGAGATGTTTGACACGAGCTTGTTCGGTGAAATGGATCCCACACATCAAATCGCGCTGGGAAGCTGTGTCAACAACATGGTAATCTGTAAAGCAAAGGAGGTGTGCACGGTGCCAGTAGGTCCAGTGCACACGGCAAACAACTTGACAAAAGGTATCAAACAGACACGGTGTGTTTTTGATTTTAACCCATGTTGATTTTTGTCAGTTTCCAAATAATACAGACAAGAATAAGAAGACATATCACCTCATGTTTTAAATGAATGTGATGCAGATAAGAAGAAACATGAGGAGGGCATATTGCTTGGCAGTGAGCAGTACTAGCACGCCAACTAAGCTTTTTTTCAATCTGAAAACAGAGCCCTACTGTGAAGACACTAAGGGGCCTGAGAGCTAAAGTCTGTCTGTGAGGCTTTGAATCTGAGAAGACAAGCTCCATCGTTCTTTTGATCACAGTGAATGGCTGTCATTTGGTTCGCTGTTGATTCCTCCCCTTCATGCAGAATGCAAAGCCAGCTGTTTGAGGCATCGGCTGCTGGACCTCCTTGTCACCGCCTTTCCTCCTCAAAGCTTCTCCTGCCCCTCCTCTACCTGCCCACATGAACAGATATCATCGCCCACAACCCAGCTTGACAGACCAAACTGAGGCGACACCATCTCAGCCTCACCCCTGTTGGGTAGCTGATTAAAATGTCCGCCTCAATAAGCTCCCTGCTTTGCTTGGATGAACAGTTTTATTTCTGTGTGCTGCTTTTCTACTGTTTGCTTTTAACTGACTAATCAGACACACCTAAAGCCACTGAAACATCACCTCAGGTGGTGCTGCTCCTAGCAAACCTATCTAGCCAGCCCCAGGGAGTAATGGATTACAAGCAACAGCATTACATTTTATATTTTTAAGGGTTCAGCGAGCATGCTTTAATATCAACTCCAACAGTGCAGTACAATGCCTGTATCACTGCAAATGCTGCACCAATCCATCTGTGAATGTTATGCTCCATCTTATATGAACAAGACCTCCTGTGAATTGCCACTTTATCATGGTGGAGGGTTTGGCATACACTTGTGACTGTCGGAGCTGCGGTGTTGGGTGCAATAGGGTCTTACAAGACTAACTGCCCAAGGGACAGACAAAGGGTGACTCAAGAGTCAGTAGAGTAAAATGGAATATGTGCTGCCCTTGTGTATTTCATGCTACATAGCAGTAGATACACTGTTACACAGATGTGTGCAGGTCTTTAGAAGGCTTAAAATTAAACAAGACTATGCACCCTAGCGTACAGTGCAGCACAGCAATTACTGCTAGTTTCAGACTGACGCAGTTGTCATTTTCACAGCCAGCGCCCACGCTGTGCATGTAGCAAATGTACTTGTGCCCATGGGCTTTAAATGGCGTGTAGCCAGGCGTATTGTTGGAATATTGCTATTTTGAGGCAGCAGAAAGCGATTGTGCAACTGACCAACAAAAACCTGGTCTAAAGTCAGAGTGGCGCAGTATATTTCCTGCCATTTGAAAAGCACATTATTCAGATAGTAAGACACGCCTACATAGGCAGGTTCACTTCACACATCACACATATCTTATCTTATCCCATTATCCAAAATGTGAACATAGCAGAGATCAGAGCAGAGCTGCAAAGCTGCTGTCAGACTCCCCTATAAGAGAGACACTGTGGCCATTTACACACGAGAAGAAGTGTAACTTGTTATTTCAGAAGCTAAACGTTTAGTCTGTTTCTTCTGTAAAGTTTATAACCACAGTTTTTTAATTTTGCTGCGTAAATGTTCCACAATATTTGCTACAGTGACAGGAAACCACTCCCCTCGCCAATTTGCAAAGTCCAACATATAATAGCAGTTCACCAGGTGCAGGCGCACTGGGCTACTTCGTCACTTAGCGGGAATAGATGACACTGTGATTGGTTAAATTCATGTTATGCCAGATCCACACATAATATTTGATAAAAGGACTAATTACAATTCCTTTGCCCTGTGCAACTTAGTTTATTATGTGCTGGTTAATAACCACAAGTGGTTGGACACGCCGCAAATTCACTTCCACCGTACACTTTAGACACTGCGCTAAAAATTGTTTAAGAGTCTACAGCTGTGTTAGTGGCTCTGTGAAGCACAGCTTAGCTTTGAGCTAAATGCTAACGCCATAAATCTAATGTGCTTATAATGACAATGCTAACATGCTGATATTTACCAGCTAATGTTTGCCATAATCACAATTAGGGAGGTACAATATTTGATTTTTTGACGATATATAACAACTTATTTTGCTGATAACCAATAAATGATACCGTATCAATATATATCCACATTTTTCCACACCTAATTTTAGTCAAGTCTCTTCTGTAGTGGAATTAACATCATGTTATGCATGCATGCTATTATCATGATGGCCCACCAGCAGATGGAGACATGAAATAACATGCTTTTCAATGTATGTACTATTCATTCATTGTGCAAAATAAGAAAAAGCATGTTGGCCGATTCCAATACTTCATTTTAAAACATATTGAAAATATAGTGAAATATGCCGATGACATGCCAATATTATCATGCTCATGGGAATGTTATTTGTTTTGTTTTTTCTGTTCATGTTAACTTGTTCATCACTTACACAACTGTAGTTAGCTATTGTAGTTTCACATTGTTTGTCAACAATTTTTTTTAATATGTTTCATCATAGACCGTGATCCCAAATATTAAAATATTTTAATTATTTTTTTCTTGTATTCGTTTGAGGATTTTATTTTATTTATTTTTTTGCCAAATCTTGATGACGAAAAATTAACACAGCCAATTGAGTGTTTGCAGGTGGGAACCTGGAGAGGGATCACATTCTTATCGCTGCAACAGCGACTGCTACTGGTTGGTGAGAGCCTGTGCAGAGTGGTGCGGATCTGGGAAGGATATGCATCAACCTATGATTGGTGAGAAGAGCAGCTGCCTCCATGTGTATCTGAGGAGACACGAACGTCTACATTAGCCTCAGGCAAACAGTGTGAGTCAACAGAGAAAAGAACTGTAGCACAAAATTCTACAGTTGCTTCCAAAATTCACCAACGTACTCTGATGTCAGAGCATTTGAGAGAGCTGGAGGGAGAATCCAGCTGAAAGACATTAGGTTTTCTTCTCTGACCGTTGGAGCCTGCAACTCAGCTATTCCAGTTTTGGTCTTAGTCCATCATGTTACATTATGGATTACTCACTTTTTATAACATGTTGTCACAGTCAGAGTGTACTTGTGTGAGCTAGATTCCACTGCTGAGGCCTCCCCCACCAAGGACCACCAACTAGGGCCAATTATGTCACTGTTATTGAGAGCTAGTGCCATGGTTAATTAGCAGCTTTAGCCCTTCTCATTTCCCCCCTGAGCTGCTTTTTTACCCTTAGCTATTTTCCTCTCCATCACCTCCCCTCACTGCTGCTGTTGCTACGTTTGCTTGGGCACAAAGAAACAAGCATGCCATCACTCCCTCTGCCCTCTTTAGGGACCTCCATCTCAACATCCCTCCCTCCCTCCTTTACCGCCTCTTTCATCCCCCAGTCTCCATCTCTCTCTCTCCCTCTCTCTTTCTCACTGACATCCTTTCAACAGCGGTCACAGTCGACAGCTCTCTGAACCAGGGGGGTGAAAAAAAACAAAAAACAATGAGAATACCGACAGAGCAGCTTCCCTACATGTACAGCAATACTTCTTGTTCTTCAAAGACAAGGAGGAGGAGGGGAGACAGAGTGAACAAGTGTGTGTGCGTCTGTGAAAGAGGAAAGGGAGAAATGGAAGGTTGAGAAATAAAAACAAGAACGAGGAGAGAAAATTCTCCTGGGGGGATATCATACCCCTCTTTCTCCCTCTCTCTGTTTCTGTCTGCATCTCACAGGAATGTGAGAGTGATTGAGAGCGAGTGTAGGCTGCGTGTGTGTGACTGTGTTTAACAGAGTGTGTATTTGAGGGAAAAAAAGAACCTGTGCACGTGTAAGTGTGTGTGTGTGTGTGTGTGTGTGTGTGTGTGTGTGTGTGTGTGAAAGAGACACTGTCTCACCTCTGTTCACTCTCCTCTGGCTTCATGCCTCTCATCCTCCCTCTCTCACAGCTTCCCTACCTCTGTCTGACTCTCTATCTCGCCTTCTTTTTCATTACACCCTTTGATGATGAGAAGTTAATTGCAGTGCCAGGGCACGAGACAAACAGTGGGAGGGAGACAGAGTGATAGAGAATAGGAAGAGAGAATGGGGAGAGGTGGAGATGGAGGGAGGGCAGAGGGATGGATGGATGGATGGATGGAATGAGTCAAGGAAGAAAAGATAAGTGCCTTAGGAGCCTTGTCATGAGTGGAGACAGATCGCCCGCAGGGATGATTTCTGCTGCTGTGATTGACTCACTCCCTCCAGCGCTGAGATAGACGCACGCACACACACTCAGACACGCACAGCTTGTAGTGTCCTGAAATATTTTGGTCGGAAAGTCAACTAAGGCTACGACAGTCGACTGAGGTGCTCCAGCACCACATTACTACTGTCAGAATGTGGATTTTCACACATACACAGTAGGTGTTCATTGATCCTCCTCACTGAAGGCTATTTATGACATTCACAGTCTAATATGAACTGGTGTCTCTGACAACTCTTAAGATTTAAATTGGAGATTTTCTATTAAACTCTGTGCTGTTTAAGTGACGACATCTGCATATACAAAAATGTCCACTTTACTTTCTACTCGCCATAAGAGCATCACCCACATGCACCAACTCCATCTGTCTTCATAAGGAAATCTAGAGAAACAGGTGCACAGTGAGGGACCGTCTGCTTTAAAACTGATCTCTGATAAGATCTGATGAAAAGCGTAGTAGGCTACAGCAACATGGTCTGAGCAACAACAATGGATGCAAACTTAAAAGGATCATAAGGAACTCTATTTTAGTTTTCCTCAACTTGACTGGCAGTGGTACATGCTTAAATCTTGTATTCCCACACATTATGAAAATCAAATCTGTCAGCTATAGCGTGTTAGCTTTAGCCTTCTTCTGTTAGCATGTTGTCAAGTGCATACTCACGAAGCCTTCTCAGGGTCTTAAATTAGCTTCTTTCACTGCCTGTCGCTGTGGCAGGCAAGCATTTCTTTTTATCTGTCACATTAAATTTTCATCCACCATTTTTAAAATCTATGATGGAATAACATTTACAAGGAGATAATTTAGACATAATTTAATGATAAGAATGTTGTCATTCAATGTTTGATATATTTACACACAAAACATTACATGCATGGTTAATTCCAGTGTTGCCCTGTAGCTTCCAGCGGAGCCCTATTTTTGGGTGTGCGAGGATACTGTACATAAGCACAAGCATACAAAAATGTACCCGCTTATGTACAAAAAATGATATCAAAATATTTCAGTTCACACAGGAAATATTAAGCTTGGGAAGCAAAACCACTGATGACCATTGCAATGTTTTTTAATCGCTCCTCTTGTTGGGAAATAGGGGCGCTCTACACACATTCACCATCACCAGAGCTGGAAATTAACCTTTTTGTCCACCTGCTAGTCTGGCTGGTGGATTACAAAATCTACCAGCCACTCAACAGATTACCACTGGCAGATGAGTGAAGCTTATCTAGTAGTCACTTGCATATTTTAGCCGCATTTGGCTGCTGGCTGCTGCTCATTTCCAACACTGAGTCACTCGCTCTCTAACATTCAACCACACACTTGCTACGCACTGAGCTGTTCCTTCAGACTAAACTGACGCATGAGGTAGCTTATGACGTTGATACAGTAACAAGTGGGTGTGTAGCGCTGTGCAATCATTTGCTAACCTTATGAAACATGTTTCTCTGTAGTGCGTTTACCCTGTCCGCCAAAGTGGCAGAAGGCTTGACGGTTTTACCCGCTCTGCCAACACTCTACCTGCTTTTGGCGGGTGCAAATTTGCAAGATGATTGTTTTAAAATAAGTCAACTGGAAACATGAAAAAGTCAGCTCTAGATAGTGTTTTCAACCAACTTATGGGACTAATATTAGCTTCATTTGATAGCTACAGCTGATATGATCTGCCAATGACAGTTGTGATTTCAGACTGAAAATCTAGGTCACCACCTACTAAGGGTTTCACAGAAAAGTCAACTATCAAAGCCATGAGTCAACACTGGGCATAGTTGTAGACTAATCAATCATCTGTGGTTTTAGCATGGGTTAATCATTTTAAGCACGGTGCAGTAATAAAGCAGTGGCAATGCCTCCACATCAGATATGTAGCTGAGGGTGCTGTAGATAGTTGTTGTTGACAAGTCGGCTTTCTAACGGCCAAAGGTAGACATAACTGGTTGTTGTTGAACATGGATTTGTTTGAACAATGATTTTCCAAGTTATGTCAATAAACAGAATTAAATAAACGGAATAAGCAGTTAAATAAATAGAATCTAATGTATTTACAGAAGGAAAGACTCCTGCTTTCCTTGCAAAAATGTTCTAACTGCAGTCAAACACTACAGCCAATTCAGACAAGCCAGCTGGAGGTTTAGTCCAATCAAATCGCAGCTCATTTGTAAACAGCCAGTCAGGGACAACACTTGTGGAAAACCTACCTTGGGCCCTATAAAAATCAGAAAGTCTTTTTAGGGTTGTTCGATTCTGTGCTGACCCTTATAATTTTCTGAATTCTGCGTTTTACGATTAAAGTACATTGTGTGAGAATAAAGAGTGTGTCATCATGTGCTGGATAATGTGGTTTATAAATAACAATTAATTTGATATAACAAAACATTTAACTATGTATTTGCATTATTTTAATCAAAGACAGTGCTTCAATACAGTTATAAAACAAAACATTCAGTGCCTCACCTTATATTACTCTGCTCTAAATTTAGCTGTTAGTGTCATATTCCTCAGCTTTTTGGATGGCTTAGCCTCAGAGGGCCTCTTGGACATGACTGCAGGGTCCAACAATAATATTCATTTTTTCCCTGCAACCCAACGTCAAAGAATAAATCCCTTAAAATTTAGTGGGATTTCATCATTTGTAAAGAATGCAGGTAACGTTTTATATTTCCTGGGAATACAATCTGAATAATCTTATTTCCATATATATACACGGACAAAAGTCGTATGTGTATCCTAGGCCTTTCAATGCATTTACAGGTGAGAATCATAGGTCAGAATTAGGGATTACATCAGTTAACTGCTTGAATATTTTTGACTGCTTATACATGTTGCTCTATAGGTTAGTTTTTCTACCCTTCAGTTTACTGCACTGCACACCACACAAATCTGTTGGGAGGCAGACAGCGGGCTAGCTGTGCTATCATGTGGTAACATAGTGCCTACTATCCACCCTCCAGTTTCCACTGCGCACCAGCCAGGTTTGGTGGGAGCTAGCTAGCAATTACTGCTACTAACGGCATCCTGGCCCAACAGTGTTGCTCTAGAGACATTGTGCCCACCCTCTGGTCACCCTCCAGGTCACCCTAATGAGTAAGTGGCTCAATCTTTAGCCTCATATCCCCTTTAGCATCACTGTTAGCTCTGTTAACACCATTAGCTGTGTCAGCACAGCTGGTGTTGTTATCATAGTTAACAATGATGCTAAAGGGGTTTTGCGACTCAAAAAGAAGCTGCTTACTCACCAGGGCTAACTGAGGGAAGACCAGAAGAGGGCCACAGTGTTTCCACAGCAACAGTGTTACCAGCGGTAATCACAAATGAGCAGTGCCGCTAGCTAACTTAGCTCTCACCCAAACTGGATGTTGCACAGTGCAGAGCAGCCAAGGCTACCTTGGGACCCATCCACCACCCCAGCCTGCCTCCTTTCAAGTGCTTGAGATTGCTTCCTTATTTACTGCCGCCAGCACACTCGTCACGTGATCGCAGCCTTTCAAAATACGTGCGATATGTACAAATTTGGGTGCATTAAACGAGAGCATATGAATAATTTGTGAAAGCAGCCTGGTAACAGTTTCGAAATGGCCTCAAACCTCATTTGGCATTTCTTTACCCCAATAGCTTGTTACCTACTGGCCGACATATACACCAATACCAATTCATACGCAATAGCTAATTTCGGCCGATACTGAAATGCACCACTGAAATAAATCTGTCTGTACACTTTCTCTTGTGCTTTACTGTTCAAATTTGTTTTTAGGTTTTCTAGGTTTTCCTAAGAAAAGACATTTCATTTCATCCACATATACCCCTGCAGCATGTCTTACATGAACACTGTATTCTCACCACCACTTACTTGTTTTCAAATTTTGTATCCCAAATTGCTTCACAATATCCACAGCGGGTTTATGTTACAGTGTCAGGGTGGGTAAAATATGACCCTCCTCTCTGCAAACCACCACCTGTGTTAGAACCTATCTGAAAAATAAACAGCCTGACAGTAAACGGTAACAGACATATAGAGGAGCTTTGAGTTTATTGGTTCATTATCTTCATTCCGTCAGTTGTGGCTTTTAAGGAGTGTTTAGAGGTTTCAATTACTTGCCCACTCCCCACGTTTAATAAAAAACATTCAAAGTAAAAGATTTATTTGAGACAAAAGTGGGGGAAAATTTCGTTTGTTCAATGATTCTGGGGAAGTATGAAACATGCCCCTAATAAACTTTGTGCTCTCTCTTTTTTTTCTGCAGCCTCAAAAATGCTAATTGATCCAGCATGTGTTTGACAGAGTGTATGCTGTATCACTGTGTGTGTGTGTGTGTGTGTGTGTGTGTGTGTGTGTGTGTGTGTGTGTGTGTGTGTGTGTGTGTTACGTGTTTACTCCCTGTTCTTTTAGCCAGGTTTTTACTAAGTGTTTCCGAGCCTTAGGGGAAAAGATAGCGGTGAAAAGAGTTCATGTCTGTGGTTTTCACATCAAAACAGATCCCAGGCCGCCTGAGAGGGTCTTCACAGGCATGCAATGTGTCACAACTTAACAATTGCACAGAATCAGGCACATAAATTGTGGAACAGGGAATTCTGCAGAGGACATGAGCGTGCTGGTAAGAGTTTGTTCTGCCATATTCCATTACCACAAATGACATGAGTACACACCCAGTGTATCAGGAACACTGATTAAATTAATACTTACAAGGTGCATACCCACATTGAATATGCAGTTAGTTCCACAAAATACTGCTGTTAAAACAACATAAGACTGCATAAATATTACAAAATCTTTAAGGCTGAACTGTGATCACCGTAATGAAATACAGTTGTGTCTCTGGGCAAAATGATTATGACTTTTAGTCTCCAATGTTTCAGTAAAATTTGCAGCAGCTTGTAAGAATATGTACTTGTCTTCTGGCTTAAACCAGATCCTTTTCAAATGACTGGACTGCAGTTTCCTCACTAATGTTGAGCCAATCCATTCTTTTCTACTTTGCTCATTTTCCCAAAGATGGACAACGTAACAATTCTCTGCCTGATTCTGCTTCTTAACATTTATCCTGGTTGAGTTGATGCTCGTTGATTGTTACTGTTTGTGTGTAAAGAAAGTGGTTGAACACTTGACAAACGTCCAATTAAGAAATTCCAGTATAAATGGGAGACATACAGTAAAATACCAACAGCAGCAATGCAGCGGGATTATTTAAAATCATATGTGATTAACTGTCAAGTCCTGTTAAAACATTTGTTTCTGGGGCGTCAGTAGCATAGTGGATAGTGCCAGTGTCCCATGTATAGAGGCAAGGCCTCGCTACAGCGGTCGCAGGTTCGACTCTGGCTTGTAACCCTTTACTGCATGTCAACCCCCACTCTCTCTCTCTCACCCCATTTCACTCTGTCCTGTTCATTAAAGACAAAAAGCCTAAAAAATAATCTTTTAAAAAACAACAACACTTGTTTCTAATAAACCAAGTAAAATAATAACAGCTGCATTTTGGCATGAAACTCACAAAACAAAGCAACAAACAATATCAACATAAACCATGTTTATGGAGAATCAAAGCTCAGCTCAATTGAACTTCTGCAGAGTCTAATCCTATGGGAGACTATGTGCATTTACTCTGACTTGCTGATAATGTGAAGACACTTAAAGGGTTCTTATAACTGTGCCATGTTGTGCCTTACAGCTCATTTCATTGGTGAGACAGTTAATATAAATTTCTATGTAGTGACTCCTTGGGACCAACAGATGGCCATTTTAATCAATGAGTTAATAATTTATTTGTCACATGGAATTATACAACATAAAACTCCAGTGAAATTTGATCCCATCAGCTCCTTTAACTCGTACACTGTAATTTAGTACTTTTTGTGTCTTCCTACATTGTTGGCTGCTGCTTTATAATTGGTCATGTTTCTGGATGATTTAACTGTCCACACATCCCAACCCCAAAAAGATGGCTGTATGGTTGCTGCTCCTGAACACAAACGACAGTGATCCGCAGCAGGACCAGGACAGCACGTCACAATCCCACTGTCACACCAATCCTTATTCCCCATACAGCACATGCTCCCTCTCTTTTGCTCGCTAGAATCCTCTGCTAGTTCCGCTAAATCAGAGGATTTGTCTCATTATTCTCCATCTTTCCTTGATGTTTATTGATTTGAAAATCTTAGGGCTGTAGTCTCTGGTCAACTGGTCAATTATTTGGTTGCTATGCTCTCGTCCGACCAAATTCTCATTGGCGAATAATCGCCGTGTTACTTTCATAAGGAGAAAAGTGCTACATCAACAGCTTTCCAGGATTATCCATTATTTCCTGCAGCGGGAGGGACAGGCTAAGTTACCTGTGAAAATGGGGATGTTTTCAAAACACTAATTTATAGGCCACAGGCTTGTGCTAATGACGTTAGCATGTTGTATTTGTTTGGAAAACACGTTTAGTGTGACAGTTGTTTTGTCGGTGAACCTTGTGAGTTGTAATGGAGCCCAAATTGAGTGCCCTTACCTTTGTTAAATGTTGCTGTTGTCCCTGGTTTTATATGAGAAGAGGGAAAGATCGCTAGTAGCTAGGCTAATTTACACAATGGAAAATGCCATAGGCTTGTGCTAATAACGTTAGTATGTTGGTGGGGGAAATGTGGACATTGGATTAAAGCTACAGTTCCGCTTTTTCATGCGATATGCGTGGCTTCTCACTATGGTGCACGGTTGCGAAGAAAATCCACCGAGAAGAACGGGTGTGAATTTGGACGCACTATGCGTTGTTCGGGCCCATAGTCTAAACTTCTCAGTTTCAACATTTTATTGAGAACATTTAGGAACAGTGCTGCACACTAACTTTTGTCTGCACATTTTTTTTGTCGCCATTGTTGCTGAGTCTGAGGTGCGAGTCATGTGCTCTTGCTCCGCCTCCACCTCAGGTACTGAAATTTGGCACGGATTCATTTTAAGTGAATCGGTACTCGGTAGTACCGACGAGAATTGGTACCAAGTACAAAAAGTACAGAGTTTCGATACCCAACCCTAGTCATAAACAACATCAGCTATCATAATCACACCTGATTTCAATAAGGTACGATGTCTGAAGCTGGCTGAGTGTTGTTTGATCACTGATAGTACTGTTTTGAAGCGGAGTGAGCGCTCTTGTCATGTGGAGCTCCGCCTGGATGTTTTCATGGAAAAAAAAAAAATATATATATATATATACACATATATAAGACAAGAGTACCATGAAGCCTGGAAGCTAGCCATGGAGCTCTGAGGAGCTGCAGGGTTCAACTTCAGACTGGAAGTGGAAGCACCTCGAAGCTGGGAATCTAACCACTCCATCGGCTTCCCAGCGAGCCAAAACAGTGCTGATCTGCTGCGATCGTTTTAAGATAAGATAAGATACACCAAACCCAGCATTCTCACCCAGATAGGCACTCAGGTACCGAAATTTGCACAGGTGAATTTAACGTGAATCGGTACTCCACAGTATCGACATAATATGGTAGGTACTAGGGGTGCATGCGATAAGTCGTCTTTTAAACATATGTCCCCTCACTAGTCAGCACAAGAAATATTAGTCGGTTAAACCAATTAGTGTTTTATTCATGTACAAGACTGCTTAACTGTCATATAGCCGCCCACCACTAGTAGGTGCCACAGAGCCGTCAGACAGCAGTCCCCTTCCCTGCAGTAATGCTCGAGTAGACTGGAGATTTGAAACAGCATGGTGGAAAATTGGAGAGATGTCCTCTCGCAAAACCAACGCAGCTTGGCGGTATTTTGATCTAGAAAAAGGAAAACAAGGTAGCATGTAGGCTGTGCCAGAAAAGAAATGGCATATAATCACTGACCTGGAGAAACGTGCAACCACATTCAACTCAAGCATTTGGATGTTAACCTGCACGGAATGACGACTGCTGCTGCTAGTGGTACTAGCCACACTCAGACCAATTTGACATAGTTCATCCGGAGGTGCTGTGATCCCGCCCAGTCTGAGAAGTTAATGCAGCTCATCACGACAATGACCTCGCAAGATATGCTTCCACTTAACTTTGTTGAAGGTAAAGGCTTCAGGAAGTTTATGAAATATGTTGAGCCTGAATACACCATGCTGAAAAATGATAACCTTCCTTTATTAGACTAGTCGACTAGTCTTTAAAATTTGGTTTAGTCAACTGGGAAATTAGTCGCCAGGAACATCCCTAGTAGGTACCCATAAACATACCAAGTTTAGTACCCAACCCGTCATTGTGGCACATCGTATTAGCCTGATCAATATTTAAATATCAAATCAATGAATTATGTCTCTATGCAAAATGGCATACAATAAATGGAAAGACTGATACTGTGTGGCAGAGGAACTACCTTCTTGCCTTGCCTAACTTCCTTTCACTTATTGAGACTATTAACCATTCGGGATCTCGTCTTTCGCAAGATATTTGTGCAGACAGGAAAAAAAGGTGGACAGTAAAAAAAGGGTTAAGGTGAGCTGTTTTTTGCTGTTTCTATTATTTCAACACATATTTGTTGTTGCCATTGTGCCATTATCAGGGAAAACAATTATAGTGCGACGTGTCGAGTTCCTGCATGCTTTCGGATTTTAATGTGTCAGAGACACAAGACACTGCTGAGCAACGTCACTGTAAAATGGCCAATTTGAAGGTGGAGACTGGCAGAAAAGTCAACTGAAATTTATTCTATATGTGTAAAGCGCTGGGGAGGTCGTTGACAGTAACCATGTTCTTTTGTACAATGTGAGACAAATCCTTTTTCTAAGTCACTCTTGACAATGTCAGCTCTTGAATGTGTCAGCCTTTGTGTATGTCAGTACTTATCCTTGTACAGACACAGACAGGTGTGTGTGTGTACAGTGAGTTTGTGTGTACAGTGAGTTTGTGTGTGGTGGACCAAATCTAAGCAATACATCTCCACAGTGAGAAGAGAGGTGGGCGTAGCCCTGAAAGAGCTGCCTGTGGTTGCCTTGACAGGAGCTTCAACAGGAAGCTTCCTCAGTGCTCTGTGATCTCACGGCAGGCACTTTGAATCTCACTGGAAGAGAGAAAACTTGAGTACCGGCAGTGCCTTCCCTGCTTCCTTGCATTTCTTTTTTCAGCTTGACGCCTCCTGCCTCTGCTCACACGGTGACTGAACGGGGATGTGATTTGACAGGGATAGGGCTACTGAAATGTGTCACATGTGGGATACCTGTTGTATCTTTATAGTGCTACTTGGTCACCTGCATCACTGTGATGCTTAGCCCTTTAAATCCTCCTGTCTTTCTTAAATTACATCTATAACCAGGGACTACATTCTACTTGGAAAGTGCCAAAACATTGCATTCCAATAAAGTATGACACAAAAACAATATATAATATAATATGATACAATATAATAACACAATATAATTATTTTCTTTGGCAATTTCGATAGGAAAAAAATACTTTGATGATTAACTGTCAGATAGTTAGTGATTCACTTTCTGTCAATTGACTAACTGATTATGAATTGTCTCAACTCTAATAGACTGATATAATACAGAGGGGCACATTTAGAAACATACAGTTTAGTGTTTTTACAGAGCACTGACAAGTTTATTTTTCAACTGTCCCATTCAGTAAATGATCACAATTCTTAAAGAACTAACTTTACAGGATCCTTATCATAAATGTTTGTTTTATATTTAAACACATTGTATGTGTTTAATCAAAAGAGAGTAGCCACTGGCTGAATGTCACGTGTAGCAAGCACAAAACTACAAATCCTGTGACCCCTCTGTTACTAGAGATGTACCGATACCACTTTTTCCTTCCCGATATCAATTCCGATCCCTGAACCAGGGGTATCTGCCAATAACCAGTGGCGATCAGATACCAGCGCGTAAAATAAAAATAAATGGATAGGATATGAATTGCTGTATGTCTCAACTCCTACTATCGCACATGCGCACATTGCTATGTTAAAATGATATATCGTGCAGCCCTAGGAATGCTTTTTAAACTCCGCCCCATTTCCGTCCTATTTGCCTGTAGCGTGCGTATGCTTAATGACATGAGGCATTATGTGGTATCGTATTGGTCATAGGCTGTACTCGCCGATGCCGCATTTTAGGCAGTATCAGAGGCATTTCCGATACTGGTATCAGTATCGGTACAACTCTAATTTATACTGCTCCTTAGTTTTTTGTAGCATACCTTAAAACTTCAAATTTAGCCCAGGCTATTATTTGCTTAAATCACTGAACTCAACAGCCCTATATTTGGGACAGGCCTCTAATTCATTTCACATAAAACTGTTGCTCAGTAAACTTTAGGAAATACAATCAAATTATGGATGCACCATAATGAAAATTTGGGGCCGAAGCCGAATAAAATTAAACGCTTGGCCGAATACCGAGTCCCAAATACCGAATATCGTTGTTTAGTTTTTCATTCGCTTTTGCAGATGAACGCCCTCCAGATTAGTGTTGTCACGGTACCAAAATTGGATTGGATTTCGTATTTGACATGAATACATTGCTGTCTGTGTCTGTGACCCCCGTTCAACCGGTGGGATTCGCCTATCGTTTCTGTTGGTGGTTGAAATCTGTACTCACACAGCGTGCTGAATGATTTAAGCCTATTTTGCTCACTCAAAACTATTTTTAGTCGCAAATGCAAGTGCGGTGACGGACGGATTGCCACAATGCCGACATTTTACTCTGCCCGTCACGGCACGCTGTTTGATTGCGTTACCAAAAACACGCCGCTATTTTTCGGCCTTGCTTTTAACTTATTCCACCGAATACTGAATGTGTGTTTTTTTGCAATATTCGGCCGAATATATTCGGTTACCGAATATTCGGTGCATCCCTAAATCAAATTATTTATTTAAACCAGTATGACTATTACTTGTATAAAAATTGGGCTTCAGATAACGTATCTAAAATCAATCATTTATTTGATCTAGCTCCGAGAGACAGCGCATCAATGACAGTTATGACACTCCTTTTACATTACCCAAGGATTACGTCACCCGACATACCAACATATAGGCTACACATATACAGTATGTCCTTATGCAAATACTACTGAGAATACTGTATGTTATCATCATGGTTCAAAAGGCTCACCAAAGGCAAACTACCAATACCAAGGTTGTTTAAGTAAAGGGCAATTATATCTTACCTGCAATCCATATCATATTACCCTAAGCACTAGTGATGCACGATAATATCAGCCTACATCAATATAGGCCGATATTGGCTTTAAAATGAATTATAAGAACTAGCTGACATGCTGTTTCTTACTTTGCACAATGACTGAACATTACATACGTTGAAAAGCATCGTATTTCATGTCTCCATCTGCTGGTGTGTCATCACAATAAGGGTATGCATGCGTAGTATAATGGTAATTCCACTACAGAAGAGACTTGATGATCACCAAAATTAGGTGGGGAAAAATGTGGATATGTAGATATTAGTAAAGGTCATTGGCCAAATGAGTTGTTATATATCGGCATATCAGATATCGGCAAAAATTCCAATATCATGCATCCCCACTAAGCACATTAATCTGGACGCAGTGCAGTATAGTGCATAACTCTGTAAATGTTAATCAGAAAGAAGGTTAATGTCAAGTAAAGTGGATGATAGAACAGCATCTGTTACTAGGAACTCTAAGCCAAGATACAGCACACTTCCTCTCAATATGGGGAAGATACATCCCATCAATACGCCTGTTGGCGTGGGGGTTGGAGAGTGTGCAAGTGCTGGCATAAGAGGGTGAAGCACACAGCGAGAGACAACAGATAGAAAATAGATAATAGGTGTCATGACATCACGTTCTCCTTCAGAGTAGCAACAATAAGGCACTGTACGCCATGAATCAAAATTGAGACACTCAAATAGCAAGCAATTACCCCCCACAAGTAGAGTGGACCACAGTTACACAGAAACACTGAGAACAGCCATGCTGTGCAAATTAGACAGAAAAGCCTAAAGATGCTGTGCAGAGGCATTTTCTGAAAAATCAATCAATGCAAAAACACAAAAAAATCTATGCTTTTTTGAGCTTTCACAAAAACCCTGATGCAATGACAGCCTCTTTGATATCGACAACAGGATCAACAGCTACACGTAAGTCTCTTTTACATATTTATGTGACATTAGATCCTAGGAATTTGTGTAGGATTAGAAAGACAAAAAATATAGTAGTTGTTTTTTTGTGCCTTAAAGGTATGCACTCGTATTTACTCTCATTTGGCATTTCCCAATGCAATATTTGCATTCTTTCAGCACTGTGTCTCTTGGATGCCTGCTGCTTACTGTCTAGCACCTGTTCACTACCTTTTTATAAAGCCCCAACTCCACCTGAGAGCTGTGAAGGTTCACGTCCATAAATGTCTAACACAGAAAATAAGAAAATACAGGCAGGGGGCAGTGCCACACACTAGTGGGTCATATGTGATGATTGAGAGAGATTACCTCTGTATGAGTCTATACATTGTTTTTAGCACAGCAACCTAACCCTAACCCATCTTTAAATAAGACTTGTAAACCCTAAATTTAGATTTCTGTTAAACAGAGACATAGCAGCTTCAAGCAGTTTTCAATGGGACGTCAACAAAGCTACAAGTCTCCGGCTGGTTTATTAAATGTGATACTTGCGTCTTTGTGCACATGATGGCCCTGCATATTTGAAAAACATGTTTCATGCTTGACAAAGAGCTGTGCTACGTGATATCTTGGGTCTCCTTTCTTAAACTGGCCTCCTTATTTTCACTTGTTTTGCCTCTGCTAATACATATATTTGTTTGAGCCAAGAACATTAAGGATGTCATGTACAATAACAATACTTTGTGCTACAATTTAAGGTATTCCTATTGAAGCCCAAACTCAAAAATGCAACTAGACTGTAATGAGACGTAGGTGGTGTTGCAATACTTTGGCTACTTACTGCCCTGTTTGGACAGGAAGTGGATGAGTCAGTCGCAAATGGGACTAGGCCAATTATACAGTACACGAATCAGATAAGTGAAGCATACAAGTTATTTGTTTTTATGTTTGCAGCTCACGCAGTTCTTTCAGTTTTTTAATGGTCTGAATCTACTAGTAAGACATTTTAATGCTCAACAGAAATAGTGATTTAATGCATCACAGTGTTTCCCACAGGACAGGAATCTATTTGTGGTGGTGTGGCACATATATTTGAGTTATCAACAAGTTTACTGTAGGCCTACTGTTTGTCATCTACTCGCTTTCAAATGTCCGCCACGAACATTTACACAATGTCACAGATAAACATGGGTGAATGCATGGGAAAAAAAATCATCATTTATCACCTCTGATAATGGTTTATTCATCTAAAACACATTGTGCTCGTTTAGCACACTATTTCCTGTAGTTTTTATCTGCTGGAGGGTCACATAGGGGAGCGTAGCGCGACAAAAATAGAAGAGCCGCGTAAAATAGAGAGTTGACGCAGGACAGACAGGGGTTGTCGCGCCGCTCCCGTTACCGGTGCAGCTGCTGTAATTGATTAACGGGGGCGAGCTGCTACGGGACTCGCGCTGCAGTTAACACTACTAACAGCGTGAGTTAATGTCTCTGCACACGTTGAGCTTCCAGCTATGTTAATACAGACAAAGGCTAATATAACATGATGAGTTAGAGTTGTTCGGACCACTTTTGGACTTGTTTGCCCACATATTTGTACCGAGAGGTCTTTGGATCCGTTCTACTATGTCTGCTTCTTCTTCTTCTTATGGCGGACCAGGTGCGTTAAGTGCGTCTTTACGATGCATAGCGCCACCTGTTGCACCGGAATTGTAATGACAAGCTACATTCACAGACAGTGAGTCCTATTATAATGTGTTTATGAGTGAGGTCGAACAGGTAGCGCCAAAAGCAGAAAAATGTATATGAGGCGGAGATAATTTATTCGTGGCGCACCGCCACAGATAAATGAATGTATGGGAAACACTGCATCATCATATCACCCAGTAGAGCTGGGTATCATCTATAAAATTGCAACTGCACTATCATTACCAATTAGGGCTGCCACGATTAGTCGACTAATCGATGAGTACAATAAAATTACCCCAAAATACTCTTATTACAGCTTCTTACATTCAAATAATGGCAGCTTTACACACTCTCCCATGATGGGTGAACTAAAACCCTTTGGCGTGGGTATGAAACAAGACATTAGATGGCATAATTTTGGGGTCTGGGAGAGACAGACCAACATTTTTCAACATTTTAAACCATTTTTCGATAAAATGATGGGTTGACTAATCGAAGGAATAATCGACAGATTAGTTGACAATGAAAATAATCATTAGTTGTAGCCCTATTACCAATACCCTTAAAGTTCTGACTGTTCTAGTGAACTGCTTGTACATAAACCTGCAAAAAGTTTTGCACCAGAATTTGTAAATAACCCATGTAATCTGGAAGGATACGATCATGTGATCAATGTGCTGACAGGAGTAAAGAAGGCAGTAGTATAAAGAGTGCAAGTCTGCCATTTCGATGTTGATGTGAGTTTGGTGGGACTGTTTAATGGCTCTGTGTTGGATGTTAGCCGTTGCTGCTGTGCTAGCTCATGCTAATCGGGCAGAAATTAAACTGACCATCACTGTTCGCTAGGAGGACAGCAGCTCCGGAGACACCAACAACAGGAAGTGTGCTGTTTTGGCGAGGTGTTGGGTAGGTCTCACATCAGACCTCTGGTGCCAAAAGGATTACTGTCAGGTATCGTTTGACTGGAAATGTTTTGGTACCTTAAAGGTATCAAATACCGATACCCAGCCCTATTAGAAACAAACCGAGTCTTATGTTAATGACACTGACTCTTCCTTATTATTACAGAACAATCTGTCCACACCTGACATCTCCACTCAGTTCGGGCATACTGTATTTGAATCTCAATTTATAATGAAATGATGAATAATAATGGCTTTACGGTTTCATTATCTACATCAAGGTTTTTCAAAGGTACCCTGATGTTGGACAAAAAATAACCAAGCAAGAGGCATCCTCCCCTACACTTCCACTCCTATGCTGTGTTCTGTCGGTATTTTCTTTTGGTTGCATCTTAGATTGTGTTTGTGCCAGCTTGCAGCCTGTCAGGAGTCATCAGAGCAGCTTGCAGTTGGTGGAAGGCCGTCTTGGCCGCGATGGCGTGACTAAGCTGGGCTCAGGGCCCCCGGGGTTTTCGCCCAGCGCTCTTCTTGCTGAGTGGTGACACATGTGTTGTGGCAGGGCAGCAGTACGGGGCTGCATTATGGACTATCTGGGGACAGCTTGTTGTGGCTCTGAGGGTTAACAGGCCAGGGGTCTGTGGGTACGTCACTGCCAGGGGTGGATGCAGCACATTAAAGACAGACAAGGGCATCGCTATGTGTTTATTAAAAAAAACCTTGTTTGTGTCATGACAGTATAATGTAAATCCATTTTACACTCCTTAACAGACATTGTTAGAGTATGAAACTGAAGGTCATTTTTCAAAGCTAATGAAAGGGGTCTGAAAACCACCACAAATATGTTACCACTTATGATAGGTAATAAACTTTTACTTTCTGGAATGTGAGGCGTTTGAACCAGCGTTTGTGCATGTTGCATTAATTCTGTCTCATCTAAATAAATTCATGTTCTTACGCAGGTCTAAATTCATCACAGACCTACAGAGTAAAGCACTGAAAGGAATCTTTGAGAAAAACATGTCTTTGGGCAGGATTTTAAGGAGTTTAGGATCTCAGGTTGTAAAGGCAGTTTTTCCGGTGAAGGTGAAGTCATAAGGTCTCAGCTATAAATACTTGTCATGTCACACCTTCCTCTATTTTTGCACTTGTGCAGAAACAAATGCGTGTTCTCCTTTCCTCTCGAGTTGTCCACCTTAGCCGTGTGTCTTTCTGGAGCACAAAGGCGTATTCATGATGGGGAAGCGGTGCCTGAGGGGAAAAAAGAAGTCTGGGGCTACACCCTGCGGTCCTCACACACACACACACACACACACACACACACACACACACACACACACACACACACACACTAAAGCAGCTCAACTTGTCTTGGCTGAAATCTTTTATACAAAACGGCAGAAAAAGGGAGGGACAAAGGCAAGGAGATGTAAAGCCGTGGCCAACTATCATCAACGATGACATGACATTAGCATTTTTGTCTTTCAGTGATGATCTCAACTTTCCTTTATACTGTAATATATATTATCCACTATACCAGCTTTTTGCCAAATTACAAATCATTACAGGTTTGTGTCTGAACAACACACTTCAAGTGCTGTTAATTTTATGCTTGGCACCACATCTGCTGAAAGGTAGCCTTTAAAAATGTATTTCATCTCCTTCACCGTACACTACATGTCTGCTAAGAGCCATGTTTTGAAATGCTGCTCCAGATGTGAGTCTGTGCTCCCCGCTGAGAGAGATGAATGGCTAGGGGGGCTGCAGGCTACCTACAGGTTCACATCCTTAATGAGCAGAAGAGTCTGCTGAGAGCAAGATATGATTGATAGCGCCGCGACAGAACTGGATGAGGGGAATCGCAGCGAGGGCTTTTGATAAAGACGACGTGGTGGAGGGCTTTGGCAGGCGGCAAAGAGAAGGAATCTGGCAACGGACTTGCCCGAGCTAGATGCCAGGAACCCGTCCACCGTGCCGCAAAGCCAGAGCGCTTCCTCTTGTTACGGCCTCTTTTCTGTGGTCTGTTAGTTTAATCTGAGCTGGATGTTCCTCCCTGTTGCGTGCCTCACTATATTCCACGTAACACACTTTCCCTCCAAAGGAAACAAATAGCAAAGGTGGAATTCCTGGCAAGTGACTCCGGATGTTGTTGGCAGTGAGTGAGAGCTGAAGCGCATCCAACCCTGTTACCAACCCACTGCACTCGAAGCCTTTCTTTCACCAAAAACGGCAAATAAAGAAAGTCAGAGAAAGAGAGGAGATGGGGTATATTTATTGCCCTTACTCCTTCAGACTTGCTATGTTTGATTTTTTTAATCCTCTCTGTGGCTAACAGGGTGTTAATGGTCCAGTCTGAGTGAGGCGATGCTTATGACACTAAGTCTAAGACAGCACAGAAATGACATCAAGGAGAGAATTACAAGAGAAGCACAGAATTCAGCTAAATCGTCTAAACCCGCTTCCTTTCAGACAGCAGCAGTAATGCAGGCAACCGCCACTTCAGGATTTGCAGCCAAGAGCAGTGCCCACAAAATAATGAAGTGAGGCTGGATGGATGCCAGGAGGGTGGCTGGTTATGTCAGCCTGCATAATGTGTTAGACTGGGGTCTCTGTCATGTCATACTAGTGAGCTATTGACTGCCCTGATTCTCATTAATCCCACAGTATCACATCCAATCATTCCACTACAGGTTTATCAATGAATGTACTCAGCTCAGTAATTTAACCACATTGCATTGACTGGAGCCATTATGCTAAATCAACAGAAATACTTTAAACAAACGTTTGATTTTTGTCACCTTTTGTTCTATACTTGTCATTGTCCACTTTGCTTGACTGAAATTTTAAATTTAATAGAACTACTCTGGAAATTGTTTCATTTGCAATTCATTTTTTAAAGTAACCTTAGGGACTGTTTGTCATTTATGAGGAGGGAGGGGGTGGTGCCAAAAGGGGGAAGACATGTCAAATAATTTTTTCTAGGCACTGGGGAGGGACTTTTTTATTTTGGCTTAGGGGAGGGGCATCAAAATTTAAATGGCTGTATTTTGTATTTATGTTACCAACGACAAAAACATGCCGACAAAGCAACAATACTGGTGGTTTGGAGGGCATGTTTTTTTGTTTTAATCACCAATTCATCATAGCCAGAAACTTAAAAAACAAAAATTATTGTTGGATTTTCACATTTCTGACGGTCCTTGGACACATCATGTGCAACAAACTTCAATCAGGAATAAAATCTGAGCTTAATATAGTGATGTTTCATAAAAAACACTTAATTCTGTTTATGTAAAATGTGGCCAAAATTAACTATTTGCTTTCCTGCACTCCAGGATTTCATCTTCAACTTTTAATTTTGAAACAGCAAAGGGTTAAGCTTTAAAAATCAAATGACTCGGGTTATGCATTTTCATCCAGTCACTGGGGAGGCACCAGGAAAAATATCTGTAGCGTCAAGGAGGGTCACAAATTTAAAAAAGAAGAAGAAGACAAAGTCACACCCCAGACGCGCTCCTCCACTGATAGTAAAGAACAGTCCCTTAACAATAAGTTGATGTTTACCTCTCTGTGTAACCTTTCCTAAATTCTATAAATGGTTCATCAAGTATGGGCGTCAACAAGGTAGCTATGTGCACTGGCCAAATTAAAATAAGTTTTGTCCAAAAAAAGATGCCGAGTGGTTTTTATTAATTATTCAAACATGGAGACAAAAACACATTAAGTCATATACATAACCTAAACACGAGAGCGTTTTAAGTTATGGTGTCAAAGATGATACTTTTACTTTCCATGAAGCCACTGAGCCTGACACTAAACATCTGGACACATGTAGCTAGAACAATGTTGGCTTACCTGTCTTGAATTGTTTTGACCTCGTCCTCGGCTCCACACTGGCTTTGTGACAACGACTGAAATCCAAGGTGCGTTAATGAAAAAATGAAAAAGTCCTACTGAATAAATACTACCGTGTCCTCCGCTGGCAGCGCGCTGTTCTATATTTAGCCTACGAGCAGACACGCGAACCACACTGGCGGCTTAAACACCACTTATGTAATTACAAGCTAATTAGCTACTTGTCTAAATACTTATCATTAAGCGCGCGCGTTTCTCTCCACTATACCCGCGCGAAGCATCCCCACGCGCTTTCCTCACTGGCAAATGTAGACAGCTGTTGTTGAGTGTTGTCCTCAGTGAAATAAAGCGGCGGGCTGCTGTTGTAGTCCATTCACGGTGGTTTCCCGGGCAGAAGGCTCCGAGCAGCTCACGTCGCTCCGGCTGGGTCGACAGTTCAGATGAATGTGTGGCGGAGAAAACAACACCAGCGCCGCAGCTCCATCCTCTCCAGTCAACTACTGCCGAGGAGTTCAGGTACCGCTCGGGATTTTCCCCACTCTCTTGCTCCTCCAGTTGTAAGTGAACAGTGACTTACTGTGGGTCAATACTGGTACGGCTGGAGACTTTTAGAAAATGTACCTTCTGCTTAATTTGTAATTATAATCGATATATCGTAGCCCTTCATGTGACACTATTCTTAAAAGCTTCAGTGCTCTACTATACTAAACAGAAGGAAAAACAAAGAAACATTTAAGACAGGATGGATGTTCCTCAAACACACACTGACCCCAAACCATATTTTTGCAGGAGCAATATAGAGATACACATTTCTACTGCTATTTAAGATCTAATGAATGAAAAACACAATATTAATCAAATCAACAACAATAAACCACTTTTTAAAAAAGGAGGGGTGCAGGACCAGTAGATTCATGTTCCATCCCTCTCTACTTCCTTTGCATGCCTACAAAATTTTTGTTTTTCATATAAATTTCATTTTAAAAAATAGGATTTTTTTGGACATCTCTTATTATTAATTGACACAGGCTAAATTGAATGTCTGCTTTTTGTAGCTAGTCTGTCTACAGGTCAATATAGCCAATGCCTCCCTGTCTTTAATTAGGCCATTTACCTGAGAAACACCCCCCTGCAGAGCTGGAGAGTCAACATTTTAGATGTGTGCATGAGCAAGTTTCAGAGTCACCATTTTAGACTTGCGAATGCGTGAGTACCAGATCCTTCTCTGTTCTACGGACAGAGATTGGTAAATATATATTTTAGAGTGCTGTTGCACAGATAATATTAGCTTTGCATTCCCAATAGCAATAGCCTAGCACACTAGCTTGCGAGCTAACACTGTCGGCAACTCCTTTATCGTGAATCTTTACAAAATATAGCAACTGTTACCACTTTAGCTAGCGCTAGCATAGCTAGCAAATTGAAATGTTGACTACGTCCACTACTGTGAAGTGAAAAAAAAAAGGGCCACATCAAAAAAATGATTGACAGATCCCCTGCCCTCACAAGCTCACGCATGGGCATGTCTAAAATGGTGGCTCATTTTTTTATAATTCTGATTCACTATTACATCCCACAATAAAATATATAACACATACAAACTATTCATAATAATTGTTTTTATAAACTTAACCTTATTCACCTCAGAATGCCATCTCATTTTACTTTCCATCGTGGTTCACTGCAAGGTTGTTGAATATGGTGTGCCAGGCCCCTGAAGTGATGTCATAGCCACAGAGCCTATATTTTTTATGACATACTTGCTTATGATGAGCAGCTCAGTATTGAATTTTAGTAATGGGTAATGGAGGTACATACATATAAAGATAAAAATGATTAAGCTACCAGTATTGACCTTATTTTAGCAGCTTTTGAACTGATGCTCCTCCGGGTGATTTTGGTTTGGGATGCAACTAACGATTATTTTATTTCATTTACTATAAATTTACTACCAGGAAAAGCAGTAAATCTTCACAAGCCTGAATCATTTTTGCCATTTTGGATTGAAAAATGTCCGAAACAAGTTAAATTGATCACCATCAGAATCAGTCAAACTCAAGGGCTTCAACCATTGATGGATGACAGAATGGGCCCCTGGACAAAGACATACAAAAGGCCCCACCAACCTTTTGTCCAACCTTCAGTACAAAACCCAAAATACACTTTAAGAAGACGAAGACCAAGAAAAGCAGAAAATACTCACATTTGACAACATGGAACCATCAAATGTTTGGACTTAAGCTTGAAAAATGTATCAAACATAAATCGATTATCAAAATAGTTGCTGCCCACAACTGATTTTTTTGTTTGTATGTTTGCTGGCCCACTTAAAATTTCTAAGCTAGCATGTGTCACCATTTCTACCATGCACTTGCTTCTCAACATTTGTATTTAATTTTGTGGTTATTTTTCCTTTAGTATCCTAAATATTACATTCATACCAATTTGTTTGGGTCTGAACACTGAATTCGTAGTTGTCCTATTTCCGACAGCACTTGAAGGCAATCTAACACTTTTTTTTAGACGGATTGTGTGTTGGAGATCTGCTCTGCAGGGATGTGACCGACAAAGAGAGGGGAGGGAGCAAGCCCCTCTCATCTGTCATGCATTTCCCCTTTGATTCAGCAGCAGCCACTGAATCTTATTTTCCAGCATTTCTCCCCCCTGAGCGCTTTGTTCTGTGTTCAGCTGTAGAATGTGCTGGAGAACACAGTTAATTGTAAAAACCTACGGCTCTGATCTTGTTTTCTCTCCACTGAAACATTCAGGTTTGTGCCAAGATCACAAAAAAAAACAGCAAGCAGGGGCGTCAATTCAGTCATTTTCTGCAAAGTCTCTGCAGAGTGGAACAAAAACCTTTGGCATGAAAGCTATTATCTGTCTGTGTGATCAAATGTAGCTCACAAAATGATCAGCCAAGAGGAAACACTTCTCGTAAGTGCTCCCTTTTGATTTAGATTTTCTTGTTTCAACAAAACAATCAACAAAACCCAGTTCGGACTTAAATAAGAAAACTATAATGGATTGAATGAATATCCACCTGATAACATTAAAGTGCCATGCTGTCTTTGACACTTTCAATTCAACAAAACATTTTCTTTGAAAAAATATTTGTTGGCCTTGAATACTTCCACCAGTTGCAAAGCCACTTCAACCTGTAGGACAAAAATATTGTTTTTAAGTGAGCAACTGCCGTAAGATTCAACCACTCCCCTATGAGCTGAAGACAATCTGCTTTCAAATAAGAAAAATGAAAAGTTTATATTGTTGAAGGTTAAATTTGCCAAACACTGACAAATAAGCAGTAAAATGCAATACTTGCTCCACCTGTTGGTTGTTCTGCGACAATGTCAACATTTTGGAGACTTCAATAACTGTATTTGGGCAGAGCTGCAAATCCAACTCAGAATTTACCAAAAGCTTGAAATCTTACCATGTGTAGGGGTGTGAAAGCGTGAAAGTGTTCAACACTGTGTATAGTCATTAAGTGGATGTTAGCTCATATCAACACTGGTGTAGTTGCTTCAGGGTAAATGTCAGTATGTTAACACACACACACACACACACATACAGATATGATGAGATATGGTGAGGAAAAAAACTGCCCGCACACAAGTGTGTTTTTTTTCTTTTTGGTCTTTTTTAAACAATAAGATCATCACATATAAATTCTCTCTATCATAAATCAATTTGTAAGACATTTTACAAATCAAACCCAGCCTAAAGTACAGAAGAAAAGTACATTTACAGATACATTAAGACACTGTGACACAAAGTTTCTCAGTGAAAAACAGTAAGGCACCAATGCCATCTGTGGCATGGGTAGTTTCCAAATGAAAAGAAAAAGAAAATTACCAGCTAAAACCAGCGGTCAAAACGAGCATACTTTTCAAAATGTATCAAGAAAATGAAAAAGAGAGCAAAGCATAAACATGTTGTTCAAAAACCTTGTTAGTGGAACACATCTTGTGAAAGATTAGCAGAACAAAGAAATAGAAGATTGTTCTGTCCAGCCTTTGTTTTGTTTTGTACAGAAGCAAAGGAAGACCAAATTAGTCTGAATTTAAACGCAGCTGAGAACCTCATTGTGAAAAATAACAACGGCCGAATGCTTCAAGTTTAAATTTAAAGGTCCAGTGTGTATGATTTAAGAAGATTTAGTGGCATCTAGTGGTGAGGATTGCTAATTGCAACCAGTTGATTAGAATTCCTTCAGTGTTCATTGTTCAGAAGGTTTATTATCGGGAGTAAAAACACTGACAAAGTATTTCTCCTACGTTGTTTGGCCAGTGCCTGCTCATGTGCGCACACCTTTTTTCTGATCCAGACGTTCAGAAGGTGGGCCAGTAAAAACACTGATTAAAGCAGTTTTACATTACAACTAAGTGGTTATTTAATGCTAACTACAAGCCAAATTATCTGCAGAGATCTCTTTCTCTTCAAAACAAATGGAAACGGTCATTTTAAACCAGTAAAGATATTGAATTAAGCAGTTTCATGTTATAAAATCTGTGTTTAACCGATGCTGTTCACAACGATGGGGCTGCTAACTACAGTGGCCAACGTGAAAATGCAAAGCTTGACTGGCTCTATCAAAAGCCAGTGTTTAATTTGTCCATGCTGGGATACTGAAACATGGCGTTGCAACATGGCAATCTCCAAAGACAAGGACCCTCTCTCTATATAGGTATAAACAGGTCATTCTAACAAACAATTATTATTAGTCCCTCCGCCAAGGAGGTTATGTTTTCACTGGCGTTGGACTGCTTGTCTGTTTGTTTGTCTGCAAAAAAACCTCAAAAATTTCTGAACGGATTTTGATGAAATTGAGTCAAGGAACAGATGACAAAATTTTGGTGGTGATCCGTTGAAGCGAACTGGATAAAATAATAAAATGGCGGGAAATCCGAGCTGCTTGGCGGAGGTTTGCATTCTCCGAGTGCTTTTCTAGTTTTTAGGTGGTTATTCACTTAGGAAAATATACTAATTATATTAGGCTATGTTCCATTTCTGCCAGTATATCCCCCTAAACCCTACACACTGGACTTTTGAATACCACTAAATTAATTGCATTGAATTGATAGCATTTTTTCTCTCTTTCTCTCTTCAGGTTCACAAATTCAAATAGAAAATTCAAATGTTTGGGGTTTCCAGACAGACACAGTTATTTTGTTTCTTGAATTTTTGTGTCTGCATTTCCCAGTACAATTTTTAGCAACCTGATTTTTTTTCAACTTGAAATTTTACATCTTAAAATGGCCTGGATATAGTTTTTGCAAATTAGTTTCTGACACTGCTTGCTTATTGTTTTTTAGGGGGGAATTTAAACCAAGTTACTGCATCCAAGCTGTGAAATAAGTGGTATTCAGATTAAGTATTGATTCACATCTAGGTATTGCTTGTTAAAGTCAAATCTGTTTGGCCTTTTTTTGCTTTCATGGCTTGGTAGTGAGACCTGGTTTTAACATTCAAAAAAATAAGTGGCAAATCAGTCGTAGTAATAATAGGACGTGTGGCGCTCGAAGGAAAAGTGTGTGTGTTACATTTTATTCAGTTGTTAATTCTTTCAACTGTAATTTCAGAGTTCAGAATGCACAAAAAACAACTTCTTCACTGAAGATACAGTCTGACTGTGGAGCATGCATGGCTGCCATCAGACACCCACTGACAGTGTGAGGGATCAACAACATCACCCCCCTTTTGTTGAATGGCGAGACATAAGAATTAATTTACTAAAGTCAAATCAAATGGCTGATTAGAAAATAAACTTTGTCTCCACAGATTTTTCATGTCTGATGAAGGGCTGGTGCCCGAAACATCACACGTGGTGATACTAATTAAATATCCGAAGGAGCTATTTCTGGTGTGCGGACTTATGTTTTTGTATTCTTAGAAAATAAACTTTGCAATTGGATTTTACCTTTAGACGAATTTTGGATTCAAACGATATGATGTACATCTCTACATGTACAAGGGAGCTACTGCCGAGCCATCTTTTACATGTTGTGTTTCACTGTTGTGCTGTAAAGGCTGTGGTTCTGTTTCACACTGTTAAAAAGCATCAAAGCCGAAAAGTCTTGACAGATTGTTTTGAGACGAGCTCTGCTGGTCTCCGACACATTCCCTTTCTGGTGTTAGAGAAGTGAATGTAAAGAGGACCAGAGCTACGAGACATAACTCCTCTAAAACATAAAATAGAAGTAACAGAATAAACAATAGCAATCCAGAATAGTATTGCTCACGGAGTGGGTTAATATGTGACTCACTATTGAACTGTCTTGAAATGATTTCTTCCCCATCATTAATACAAAAATAGATAAGAAAACATTTACTGTATACAAAGTATATGGCCGACAATCAAGAAGTGGGTAACTTTGTTCTAAATACCGGTAATTCGATTCAGAAATTGTCACGAGAAAATGCAACAACGACCTATATCACAGCCCCCCACGCCCCCTTTACTGTACCTTTCCAGTCAACACACACACACACACACACACACACACACACACACAGCCACACACACATCCACTTGGTAAACACTGCACAAAGCTAGCTTTCACCACAACCACAGGCACAGTAAAGAGTATATGTATTTTCTGTTGTCTGTAAATGAAATGAAGTGAGAAAGTGGCCACAGCTAAAAATACAACCCATTCGCCTGTAGACATTCTGCGAGTTTGTCAATGCACACTGTGGCTCCTGTGAAAACAAGTTTGAATTCCCTCCACTGAGGCTGAGTGCTGCTGTGTGTGCTTTCTGTAATTATGGATGCAGGTCTGTGTGCTCTGAGGGCGTGTATGTGTCTGTTTTTTTGTACTGGTTCACTACCAGATATTTATGAACTGACTAAACCATATAAGGCAAGGGATTCTGTGTGTGCAGCCACAGCACTTATTAGCACCAGAGCAGGTAAAAGAGAGTAACAGGTATGTTTTCTTCTCACCTGTAACTTCACTGCTGTGATGTGTGACCATGTTATTTTTACTCAAGAGATAGAAAAGAAAGAGTCTTTGAATTATGCTTTTGACATTCTGTGTGACTTTTGAATAGTGGATGGAAACTCAAGATCACACCACCACCACAGTAACTACTACACATTTCTATATATAACACATCTCAGCCTGTCAGAGTTTTCTTAAAAATATCTAACTGTGAAATGCTTATTTGTTCTGAGAGATCACTACTAAACTTCATCTCAACATCAACCGTGACACTTCCACTGTCAGTGATGTCAGGTTATATGTCATGAATTTTATTTGCCTGACAAAAATACCTAGAATTGTTTAGTTGATGGGTTTTGTTTTTTTTAAACTTAGGTTGAGGTTCAGACAAAGGCGAGATGTTTTGCCTCGGCAGTGTCGACTGAGAGGGATTCACTTAAGTGTGGATTAATTCACCTCAAGTATCCAAATTAATTCTCCATGAGCCCTCTGGAGGCCAATCAAAAATGGCCACCACTTCCTTGTCTTTCAAAATATCTCTCAGCATGCCTCCATTTCCAGAGAGGCCAGCACATGTTTGAATGCTGCAGATAATTGCAAAGAATGTGCAGTCGACACACTGGGCTGTGACGATTAAGCTTCAGCACGTAATATTCAGCAACAGTGACAACATGGTGATTTAACCATAACCGTATCCATAATCAATTTATGAAACTTGTCTCATTACCATCTTCCCAAATAACTATATAAAGATGGACAGTGCTCCACTTCCTCTCATTGTACAGAAATTAAGCCAAAATATCCCAGATACGGCTGCTGCCATCTTGCCCTGATAACATAATTTAGAGCCAGAGTCTACCCTGTAGCGATCGAAACATCAAATTCCCACCATCTGACCAATTGTGAGCAGCACCAACGATCGCAAGCTCTCCAATTGGCACACACGGCTGTCCATCATGATGTCAAACCCCCTTTTTGGGGGTGAAAACCAAGTGGTTACTTTTAGGACAAAAAAATTAAGCTGACAAGGAAGTACTGAAAACTGCAGTTCCTCTAACGGCCACTTGAGGCTGGCTCCAGAATCTAGGCAATCCCCATAGACCCCCATATTAAAATACCCAACTTAACAGCAGCAATAAACATGTTTACAGCCTGGTACAAAAAAATGGTTTTGGTCTCATGCTAATTTTCCGCTCATGACAATTGTATGGGGGATGAATTGACTTGTACTTTGATTTTTTTCCAGGGTTTATGACCTATACTGCAGTGCAGCAAGCCATAGGTGGGCTATCCAGATGTTTTGGCTTCACTTTCAGGGAGCTGTCATGTCATCCATCTTTATTACACAGTCTACGATTTTCCCTGGATGGAAGTAGTGGTGCGTTTTACATTTCTAGCAAAAAAAACAAAGATGTGATTGTGATAAATACATGATGAACAAGGTAGCTAGCATGAGCAGTGATGGTAGCTTCATGTAGCCACACCTCTGGCTTGAACAACAGACATCTGGAGAAATCCAAATCCTAGAGCTCCTGTAGAAAGTAAGCAATTAGTGTTGTTTTCTCTTAGACAGAGCATGGCACTGGTGCTGCCCTGTTGATTGGCAAACCAAGAAAGTTGATATAATTAGCTAGCTAGCTGGGGAAATGTGGTTTCTTATACCATGAAAATTGCTTAAATCCATTGAAAACTTGGTTTCAAAGTACTTTTCTCTAACATTTAATATTTATTAATGACTGAACAAAAGTCACATTTGAAGTTTGGAAAAAATAAATAAGTTTTAGTTAATATTTATCAAGAGTTAGCTTCTCAAGAATTGAAGGTGTGGTATGTTGGAGGTAACACAAGCAAATTCCAAAGACTTTGCAGGATTTTGTTTCAAATGTTGCTTGACTAACTCTGACTGGAGCATGGTAATGCCCTACTAGCCATTACTTTTTTCACACTATGCCACGCCAAGGGATGGGAGTTGACAACTGGCTCCAAATTGTCCGACCCATACCCCTCTGAGCTTATCAATTCCTTTTATTGTTGCTGCCATTTTTTTCCTGACAGTTGCCCATTCATTCTGTTGCACTGACACCAATCTCACTCATCTATACGCTGCTGAAAAAAAGAAGGAGACATGTCAGAGAGGAATAATTTCAAGTAAAGGCGAAAACACCAGCAATATGCTAAAACATTTTTCGATGCAATTGGGGCTTAAATTCCAGAAATGCCATGTAACTGACACTTGACTGCCACTGCTTCCCAACAGAGCAGCATGTCTGTTACTGATGGTAAATATCCTGTTATAATAACATTAGCACCACACAGGCAGGCTAAGCTGTTTTTTTTCTTGACTAAGAAAACCCTGATACAAAAAAACAACGCTGTTCAAATATTCTTTCATTTCATCCTTTTTAAAAGATGACAGTCAGACTGCTGCTAGAGTTAGCTCTCAGGCTACAGCCAGCTTGACTCACCCACCAGCTAACAGGGAGGGAAAAAAAGCAAAGAGAGGGTGTAGGCCTACTTTTTTCACAAAGACAATTAATCAGGGATTAATAAGGGAATTGACAAAGAATTGGACCCATAAGCTGAA
Organism: Epinephelus awoara; assembly: GCA_035609425.1. Lineage (NCBI taxonomy): Eukaryota > Metazoa > Chordata > Actinopteri > Perciformes > Serranidae > Epinephelus > Epinephelus awoara. Next base: position 31,479,353 of record CM069309.1, read on the forward strand.
CCCATAATGGCACTGGTATCACTGAAACGATATCAATCCCCATCCCTTGCCACAGCTACCTCAAACTAGTGAGGAAAAACAAGTAGCTAGAACACTAATACAGAAAGCTATTGTGAAATTAATAAAACTGTTCTAACTTCAGTGGAGTATTTTGTGTTCATGTGGGACCACTTGATAGTAAGAATTTCATGGGAAGAAACTGACTGAGGAAATATGTCTTAAGGCATTTAACATTGGTGGTGCAAAGTCCATGACCAAACAACAAATACCTAACTACTACTGACTTTAAAAGTGGCCATGCATGTCCGTGCTCTGGCTTCTAAATTCCTTGGTCAACCCTTAAATTCATGACATAAGCATGTTGTATACAGGCAGAAAAACAAAAGAAGGGCCATGTTTCATGTTGTAAACCTCTTCATATGATTAGAAATCATCCTGATGTCAGTTGTTTGAGCTGGAGGTGTGGATACACAAAATTATCAGACAATAATTAACTCAACAGCGTTATCCAGAACCTGTTTCTTGGATCCAACTCAACCAGTTCAACAGACAAAAACAGAGTGCCATCTACAGAAACTTCAAGGTCATTACAAGGCAATCTATTATAAAATGACATCACATTACGAGCCATACAACTAATCAATGGCTGTCAGTGATTTTACAAACAGTGCCATGGAAATGCTTATGCTGTGCCAAGTTGTATTTTCCTTCATCTCCACTAACCCTGGTTCCCTGGATGTCTGTCACATTCCTCTATCCCAGCTGAACCTATCCGTTTCTCGCCCCATCTGGGATGAGAACCGCTCTGCGCAGTTATCCCACGCACTCTCATCACTTCCTGTTCTCTCACTGTTAGGACTCCAGCAAACTGTGCCAGCGGCAAACCTGCTGTCCTTTAGACTCTTTCATCTGAGTCCAGTGGGTGAGCTCCTCCTCTCCAGAGCTGTTGAGGCCGAGCGAGATCCAGCCAATCATCTCCTTACGCTTCATGCTGCGCTTGTTGTAGACGGAGAGGATGAGCGTGACGTCCGATAGCTGGAAAAGAGCTACCTGGAAGACAAACGTCTCTTTGTAGGTTGGGTTGGGCTGACCTCGGCAGATGGATGTCTTACACTTGGACATCTCGTGGCCCATGGAGTTCAGTAAGGTCAGCTTAACATATGTATCTGAGCAAGAAACAGGTGGAGTGGACAATTAGAGGGGAAATGACGAAAACCTTTAGAAATATTTAGAAATGTGTGGCATGAGATGTGGCTTCAGTACTGGATCATTTGTGCAAAATCCTTGTGTTTCTCCTGTGTATTCTCTTTGAATGAAAGCATTACAGTACTACCTGCTGCAGCTGTGTTTCCTCTGCAGCAAAGTCTGACCCATTTTCCCCACAAAGCATTTGTTCCTGTAATAATGTCACTGCAGTTGATGTATAAGATCATGACCACATAGGATGCGGTTTTCTCTTGATCAAACACAAAGCGCAGCTGTGAGTGTTCCTGATAAGAGAGCGAGAACTCAAAGGGTGCAAGGAGCGTTACTTCTGTCTTGTTGCTATGCAACTACAGTATGTCTAACCTGAAGTAGAGGATAATGTTGAAGATAAAAATGGACTAGAAAAAGTTGGTAATAGGTCTGCCTGTGCTTAGAGGCTGAAGAGCCTCTTAGAAAACAGATGATGTAGCTAAAATTAATGTTCCTCATCAGCAGAGCCCTCCAGGAGCTGCTATTATTTTCTCTGACTTTGACATAATGTCAGTGTCATGACATAACGTGCACAGACTTTTAGAGTCAAGTACCGCAGCCCAAAATGTGCTCTGCCCAAAACATGATGCATGTCTGCTGCAGCAGCCCAGTCACCAATGGAAAATGTTGGCATTGTACATTTCTGCAAAAATACATTACATGCGTATGTTTTATATGTATCATATAAACATTTATAAAGTGATTTACTACATAAGCTGACTTTGTCATGTGGAGGTGGATCTAGGCAAGACACCTGCCAAGCTGCAGACTGTACAAGACCAACAAACAACAACACTGTTGTTTTTTTATTGAGTCATCATGTGTTTCCAGCGGATTTTTAGCCACGACATGCGGATGTTTTTTAGTGACCTGTCACTGTGTGTTTCAATCAGGGGTAGTGCCACAAAAACTGGTTGTTTTTTATAGAGACATCGCTGTATTGTCTCCAGGATAGTATCATGAAAAGCTATTGTTTACCGAGACAACGCTGTGTTTCCAGCCTTGATAGTGCATCAAAAACTGGTTGTCTTTTACAGAGACATTGCTGCATTTTTTGAAGGGATATTGCCTGAAAAAGCAGTTTTTACCAAAACATTGCTGCATTTCCAGCCAGGATAGTGCCATGAAAAACTTTTTTCTTTTTCTTTTTTTATCAAGTCATCTAGCCATTTTCATTCAAGATAGTGGCACTAAAAGAGGGTGGTTTTGACCACGACATCACTGCATTTCCAGCTGGGATAGTGTCACAAAAAGCGGTTAGTTAGTTTTACCAAGACATGGCTTCATTTCCTGCCAGGATAGTACCACAGAGTGCCACTGAAAACTGTTGTTTGAGAAATCACTGCATTTGTTTATGAGACAGTGCCTGAAAAAGTTGTTATTTTTGACAGAGACATTGCTGTGTTTCCTGCCAGGATAGTGCAATAGATTTTTTTTTTTTTTTTTTTTTTTTTAGTGAGACATTACTGCATGTCTTGCCGGGATAGTGCAACAAAAAGCAATTTTTACCAAGACATCACTGCATTTCCAGCCAGAACAGTGCCATTAAAAACTTTTTTCTTTTTAACGAAGTTATCATTGCATTTCTGGTTGAGACAGTGGCACGAAAAGTTGCTTTTTACCAAGACATCGCTGCATTTCCTGCCAGGATAGTGCAACTGAAACATGATCTTTTCCTAACCAAGTTGGTTTTGTACCTAAATCTAACCACACGCTCGATTCAACAACTACAGTGTCGTTGAAACATAAAGAAACATGGATTTTAAACCTATCCTTTACATATTATTGTACAAATGTAACATATCCTTGGTTTGCATTAACAGACAATGCCAAATGTATTCTGGTGAGAGGGCTGGCTGCTAACTTATGAGAATGTTCAAAAAACATATGACTGGTGTATAATTCTGATAGGTCACGAAAGTGGTATTAACTTTGCAGACATGGCATGAAAAAAAGAAATTTAGCCCAAGAGCCCAAGATCCTTATAATCAAACAGAGATCATAATCTTTGGACATGTTTCATTAGCAGTATTCAAGAATGTACTGTACATCTAGTACAGAGCGATTATGTTACTGATAATCTTTCCCCAGCTGATTCCTTTCTGTTTTATTGTAAATCAGCGCATATTCTAAAATTTCATTCCCAAATAAAACTCATTCATTTAGCCGCAAAGGGGAGAAAAGGAAAAACACTGGCATTATCAAGTGATTCAGCATTCACGGCTTCCTTTTTCACTCCTCATTTCCATGCCCGAAATCATGATATAAACTGAAGCCACAAATCCAGCGGAAAGTAAACGAGGCAAGACTGGCAATCACAATGGGTCTTTGAGAGTGTTTCGCCCCTCGTCTACAACCATACTCCATAATAATGCTGTGTATTATGTTCCTGTCTAAGAGGGAGTATAAGGAATGAATTGCCGAGGCTTTCATGCTGTCGAGTGCCAGCTGCCTTCCAACGCCTAGCTCACCGCCTTGAATCACACATTCAGTTGCTCTCTTTGACATAAAAGCACAGTGAAAAAAATAGCCTTGATTTCTTTTTTGACTGCTGCTGAATGGGCTCTGTAGAGCTGTGGATGTCTTAAGTGGTCAGCAGCGGTGATGCATGGCTCTTTGGTATTGTTGCTGAATGAGAGGGGCTGCGACTGATGATTAACTTGACTTGTCGGCTCGGTACTGTTTTGAAATGATAGAAAAGGAGCTCTGAAATTGCTCTGCATCTTTCACCGGCGCTCTTTCCACTTTGTGAGACGCACAAAGTCAATCAAGGCCTTCATAAGGATTTTGCACAAAGATTTTTTTTTTCAGTGTTACCAGATGTGACTATTTTCTGAATGCAATTTGTATACAGTATATGGATATGCTATTCAGGAAAGCAAAAACAATATCAAAATGTGGCAGCTAGTTATTAGTTACAGACATTCATGAATACAAGGAGCAAAGCAATTAATGGGAGGGCAGTTCAGTGTGTCTTTCAGATGAATATTTATGCTCTACTCTGTCACAGAAGTCCTCTTTCTGTTTTATATGCTGTAAGCACAACTGGAAATGTAAAAATGACACGTAAAGCATGCCGTAGTGTTCTGTTTAAATAAAGTCAGCAGTGGATGACGCACAGCATTTCCTTCGAGCTGGCCATCAGCCACCAAGCAAACCGGATTGAGTTAGCATGAAAAGTGTTACTTCTGAGTGAAAACATGAAAGACCTGCAGGCATCACAGGCACCAACACAAGAGTGGCACGACACAGGTGGGGAAGAGTGGTTGCAGGGCTGCATGCACAACAAGACTATACACTCCAAAATGAAGGGAACAGCAACCATCTTCATGGATACGTGTTTCAACTTTAAAGCCTGTGTGAAGAAATAACAATGATAATGTAAACATAAAGTAATTTCTTTTTTCCTATTGATTTTTAATTTTAAAGTAAGGTTTGGGTTTTTTTTGCAGCAGACTTTACTTGTCGGGAACAAGCCTATTTGCTTTTTGCCAAGCGTTAGATGAGAAGGTTGGCAGAACACCCATGTCTGTCTGCTAAATATATGGGACTATTCATTATTCAGAATGGGGGGGGCAAAAAGGGGGAGGCATGTAAACTAATTTTCTAAGCACTGGGGAGGGACTTGTATTTCTTTATTTCGGCTAAGGGGAGGGGCATACAATTTAACTGGTTGTATTTTGCATTTATTTTACCGCTGAGTTTTAGAGAAAAGATGGAAGGTATGTTCCACCTCACAAACCAGCATGCATGACAACAGTGAAAAACCGAAGAACCGTTTTTTTCAACTTAAGGACTTCTTCTTTACATTTTAACTTGTAACTTTCAAACATCAAAAGGTAAGTTTGTAAAATCTAATAACAAATTAATGGTGGAGGGAGTCATGTGTTTTCCGCAAGTCACTCAGGGAGGCTCAAGGAAAAATTTCCCTAGCTTTGGGAAGGGTCAAAATTAAATAACTAAATGGAAGCAAGTCAAATTCCAGCCATCCCCCTCTTTTGATAAATAAAGAACTGTCCCTAAAGTTACCACCAGGAGACTGTTAGCTTAGCTAAGCATAAAGATAGGAAACAGCTAACCTAACTCTGTCAGTAATCAACTATCTGTCTGCCATCAAAGCACACAAACTATATCTCTCATTAGTTTAATCCACACAAAACCAAAGTGTAAAAATGATGTCTCGTTTTTTCAAATGTGCTGCACTGTTTATACACCAGGCGCAGTAACAGCCTGGCAATCGGTGGAGATGGAGTGGAGGGATTTTGTTCCGTCTTTATGCTAAGCTAACCGGCTGCTGGCTTTAGCTTCATATTTACCATAGATTTATGAAAGTGGTATTGATCTTCTCATCTAACTCTCAGAATGAAAGTGAATGTGCTCATTTCCCAAAGTGTCAAACTGATGCTCTGAGTAAACTAAACAAATCCAAGTTTGAGAAGAAAGTGCAGTACAGTCACACACTTTTCGTCGACTCATGTGCTTGTATATGTCTTGATTGTAACATTCGTCTGTTACTTACACTGAATAAAAATTTAAACACAACACTTTTATGAAAGAAATCTAAGACTTTTTTTATGAACCCCCAAAAATTATTTCTCTAACATTTTTTGCACAATTTTTTTAAAATCCATGCTTGTGAGCACTTGCGCCTTTGCTTAGATGATCTATCCGCCTCACAGGTGTGGCATATCAAGATACTGATTAAACAGCATCATTAGGACACAGGTGTACACTGGGATGGTCACAATAGAAGGACACTCTAAAATATGCGAGAGTTTGAGTTGATCAGGTTGTTGATTGTGGCCCGTGGCCTGTTGGTCCACTCCTCCTCAATGGCTGTGTGAAGTTGCTGGATATTGGCAGGAATGTGAACATACTGTCATACACAGCGATCCAGAGCATCACCAACATGCTCAGTGGGTGACACGTCTGGTGAGTATGCAGGCCGTGCAAGAACTGGGATGTTTTCAGCTTTCAGGGATTATATACAGATCCTTACAACCATCAGAGACACACAGTCTCTGATGGTTGGTGCAGAATTTCTTTGATTGATCAACCAATTATTGCATCAGCTGTTGGGGTGCTTGGTCTCAGACTATCGTGTACAGAGCTGGATTGGCCATAGGGCATACCAGGTAATGCCTGGTGGGCCGTTGGCATATTTTGGGCCGGCACAATCGTAATTTACTTAATCTAATTATGAGGAAAACGGCCCATTGGTTATTTTTCTGCACGGACATTGGGCTGGCCCAATGAAATCTCTGAGCCCTTCCTCCTCGGCCCGCCCCCTCCCCACTCATTCTCTGAGTTCTCCTGACTTTGACTAGCTGGCTGTTGGCCTTGTGCATAGTGGTGGAGTGCGTAGCCTACTAACATACACTGATGGATAAACCACCAAAGTGCACGGAAGGTGCGGAGAAGCTACGGGAGAAAAGGTGCAAGAATCTCCAGGCAGATGCAGCCAAATGTGCGAAAATATCTGACATGTTTGCTGTAAGATCTGGTGCAGCAGGGCTGTCTGCACCTAGTGCAGTACATCCCGTCGCACAAAATATTAATGTGGACCTGCAAGAGAGTAGTTCAGGGGAAGAGGTGGCTGCTGGTGGAGATGATTCAGAGAGGGAGGAGGAGGGACAGAAAGATACAGACGGATTGCGGAGAACAGAGTAGCCACTGTCGGCCCGGTAAGGAGTAATATAAGCAGAATGAACGAGAGACTCTTTCATCTAGGGAGGGAGATTTGTGTTTGTGTGCGTCCGTGTAGGGGCAACAGCTCTGGTGGACCAAAGCAATAGCATGCTCTCTCAAAAATATGCCACAACCCATGTGACATATTTTTGCGTGATTACACTGCACATTTTAAAGTGGTCTTTTACTGTGACCATCCCAGTGCACACCCGTGTAGAGATGATGCTGTTTATTCAGCATGTTGATATGCCACACCTGCCAGGTGGATGGATTATCTTGGAAAAGGAGAAGTGCTCACTGAAACAGATCTTAACAAATTTGTGACAAGAGTTTCAGAGAAATAAATCTTTTTGTGAGCATACACCAATGGAAAATGCTTTGTGTTTGATTGACTGCATCCATGAAGATGGCATTAAAAAAAGGTCCAGAGTTCAACAGCAGTCACATCTCACTTTGCGGCAGGGACAGCGACTCACCTCTGATAATATAAACCTGTCCACCTATCAAGTGTTTTAGACAACAGAACAGCCCATCTGACAACAAGGGTTGGACAGCAGTAAGAAAAAACAACGGACCAAGATGTCAAAAAGATAGTAGGGTGAGAGAATTTCAGGTGCAGACATAACAGAAGATGCGAGGAAAGAGAAACAGGGTCAGAAGGCCAACAACATTGCACAAAGTTCAACAACAGGCAGTTTTTGTTTGAACTTGCTGCTCAGACCCTGAAAACTGACCAGTAAATGAGGGAAACCAGGGAACAAACCAGAGGAAAACTGAAAAGCAGGTAGTGCAGCTGAGATAGATGGGACTGTCTCTGACAAGCTGTGCATAGTTTCTCTCTGGCTGAGTCACATAAATCAAAGCAAATAGTATTCATTTCAAATATTTAACAAACATCTTTTATATCAGTTTTGACCAGATTTTTTTCCGAGAATAATTCAGACTCCTTGTTTTTTAATGGAAGTGTTCAAGTGCCATTTAAAATTCATACTAATTTAAGAGGAATGAAAGAGTTGTATACTGACAATATACAAGAAGACTGAAACGGCTGAAACAAAAAACAAGTTGCATGGATTGCTAATCTGTAAAAACTACTCATTTTAATTAAAGTTATGTGTTGAAAAACAATATCACTGGTTGTGACATTTGCTGTAGAAGGAGAGTGGTCTTATCACATTGTGTAAGGTTGCCTAAACATAAATCCCTATGCACATGCTCAACCTGTCCTTTTCTCATCTGCAACAGGTTGAAAAATTGTTTACACTCTTCACTGCTCCTTTGGCAATGACTCAAAAAAACGTTTTAGAGTACTTACTGGGTGGCTTGTTGGCAGCAAGGTTTTTAAAATGGATGCCTTTGATGATTTCCACTGAGAGACGTCCTGTTGTGGCGTTGTACACCAGGCCCACAAGGATCTCTGGTGTGGAAGTCTGACTGACTGACTGGAATGATGAGGCGCTTTCACTGCATGTCATATCTGAGAGGCTGACCTGGGATTCACCACCCTGAAAACATTTGCAGACATTCAGAAAAATCTTCACTGGTATACAGTATGTATAACAAAAACCACAGTCAATGTTCCTCCATGCAGAGCAAGAATGTTTATTAGTACCAAACACTATCATAGCATTCAAAACACCCAGTGTACAAATGCTTTATAATTCTGATGACTCTGGCAATTGACTGTTGACTGAGCCCTGCACCCGAGTAAGTGTCCAAAAAGATGCCTTTCCCTGTCAATATTTACTTATTTTTCAACACCATATGTTGCTCTTCTGCCCTGGCACTAAAAACTAGAATGACTGCCTCATGTTTACATGTCTGTCCAGACTCATATGTAGCCCTGACAAAAGGAAATGCTTCAAATATGTTGTTGTTTTTCTAAAATGTGGACTCTTAAAACACATCTTCAACCCAGTAGCACAGAGGATCTACACAATCAGCATAGTTTGAAGGTGGACACCCAAGATTAGTGTCACCAATTCAGTATTTGACCAATGCCTCCCCTTCTGTTTCTGAGTTATGGCATTGAACAATGACCAGAAAGATGTTTTTGCAGAATATTATAATGTCACAGTGAAGGTGACCTTTGACCTTTTGGATATTTAAAGTCATCACTTGGTCATGATGTTCTATTAGACATTTGTGTGAAATTTTGTTATAATCAACATATGAGTTCTTGAGTTATGGCTAAAAACATGTTTTGTGAGGTCGCATTGACCTTGACCTTTTAACCACCAAAATCTAATCAGTTTATCGTTTAGTCCAAATGGACGTTTGTGCCAAATTTTAAGAAATTCACTCATGGTGTTCCTAGATATTACATTCAAGAGAATGGAGCATATGTGAAATCACAGTGACCTTGACCTTTGAGCACCAAAAGCTAATCCCTTCATCCTTGAGTCCAAGTGGACATTTGTACCAAATTTAAAGAAATTCTCTCAAGGTGTTCTTAAAGTTACATCAACGAGAATGGGATGAAAAAGTAGGTCAAAGTGACCTTGACCGTAGAGCACCAAAATCAAATCAGTTTATTTTTGAGTTCAAGTGAACATTTGTGCCAAATTTACAGAACTCCCTCAAGGTGCTCTGAGATATCACCATAGCAAGAATGGGACAGACGTGAGGTCACAGTGACCTTGAACTTTGACCAGTTTATTTTTGAGTCCAAGTGGACATTTTGTGCCAAATTTGAGGAAATTCCCTTAAGGTGTTCTTGAGTTACTGTATTCACGAGAATGGGATAAACGGACAGGCAGACAGATGGACCACCCCAAAACATAATGCCTCCCTCCAATGCTGTCTCCGGCACGGAGGCAAACAAAAGTTCTGAGAAACAATAAAAGGCAAGTAAAGTAATATATGACATCTTCCTGGTAGAATATGTTAATTGACCCTTGTGGTTTGATAATTGCCTTAGCTGCTATTTTTAGGTTCTCTTTCCTCTTTGTAATATGAAATGTATTTAAATTGATGTAACATTTGAAATTCTAGCTAAAGGAAAACAAACCACCACAACTAAACTGTTTGTTGTTTCATTCCCTCATGTGAAATGGAGGCAATGTCACACCACAATCTATCCCTGTGACACATTAAACCAACAAGGCAAACAGATGCTGCTGGTTAGATCTTTATATTCTCTCTCTGGAAAGCATAACCTCAGTCTGCTATCCAAACACATGAAAGAGGGATCAACGTGGAGGGGCAATTAGTGAGGTGCTAAGAGAGCGCTTGAATGCCAACACCTGCTTTGATCCTACTTACCGGGAGAGCACAGCATGGGTCTAATATGACCGGCACAGACATTTTGCCCTGAAGGTTGAGCTTGGTGAGGTAGAACACCTTTTCCCCGAGCACCTTCTCCTTCTTCATACGCCGCATACTATAAAGGCGGAATCGGATAGCGTAATTGCTGATCATCTCCGACTCCACATGGCTGAAGCGGAAAGTCTCAGTGAAGATTGGACACGGGCCTCTCTGGATTCCTGTCTTGGCCCTCTGCTTCTTGGTGGGCAGCAGCACCAGGTGGACCTGCCAGGAGATGTTTCCGGTGCGTTTTAGGGCGGGGAGATCCGATACTGCCATGATGGTGACCGCCAGTTGCTGGTCCTCTGAGTCGTAATCAAACACCACATCCAGTGTGCCATATTTTGCAACTGGATCCGGCTCATAACCTTTAGGAAGCTGAGCTGCTGATCCACGGGCTGACATGTCCTAAAGAAACCAATGACAGGTTCAGTGTTCAATATAAAGCTCAGTATACATATCCAGTTAAATCTTGCATCTCTGGCATTTACCTCTGGGCTGAGGACAGCTGTACTGTCACTGGGTACATCTTCCTCATAGCCCTTGTTGAGGTAACTCTCCGTCTCATGGCCGTCGCTGCACTCACTGGGACATTTGCCAAAGGATAGGTGGGGACTGCCACTGGTATGGGACAGATCACACTTGGCATCTCCCAGGTCAGACAGCGTACAGGACATCCTTGGAGAGCCATTCTCATCCTGATAAGGAGGTGGCTGAAGCTCATCCAGTGGTGGTGTTCGTCTCATCCTCTGGATGCAGTTGGCTGGTTGGAAGGAAGTGAGAAAAGAGATCAATGATCACCATAATTGGCATATTATTAGATGGCATGTATCATTTTTATTTAAACCACGTAAGTCAATCTTGGTTGTTCTTTTTAGTCACACCAGCAGCAGTGCTCAGGCAATAACAAAGTCCATTGGACGGGTCAAGTACTTGGGTCCAGAGTGAAATTTCTCTTGTTGGATGGATCGCCATGAAATTTGGTACAGAGAATAAAGCCTGTTGACTTAAGTGATACCTTGAGATTTTATTTGCAGCCACTGCAAGCCAAAGTTTTCATCCTGTGAAATATCTCAGCAAGTCCTGGCTTGATTGGCACAGCATTTTGTATATACATTCATCATTCCTAGACAATGTATCCCTCTGACTTCCGTGATCCCCTGACTAGGGTGACTGGCTTGGTTCATTACAGGGACAAAGAGGTTTGATCACATCACCCCTGTGCTTGCCTCCTGAATTGACTGAAAATGTACGTGCTCACTTGATGGCTTTAAATGGCCTTGCTCCGAAAAACTTCTTTTATTGACCTGGTTTGTGTTCTCTCAACCGTTAAGATCTTGAATGGAGCCCTGCTGGTTGCTCCAAGGTGAACTCACTGGCTATGGAACTCACACACAGTAAGTCTAGCTTCTTTTAAGTCTCCTTTTAAAACGTTTATCTTTGTAAAAGCTTTTGTAGCACTGCTAAGAAAAAGAAACAATAAAAGAGATCTGCTCTCTTGCAAGCTTGTGCATGTGGATTCGGAGATTAAATCCAAATGCCTGGGCATCATTCTTGGTTTCCGCTTAAATTTTATTTTGCACACAAAAAAGGTGACCAAAACAGCTTTTTATCACTTAACATCATCAAGGTCAAGGCCTTTCCTATCTTATAAAGATGCTGAAAAACGTATTCATGCTTTTATTTCAAAGGGATTAGATTACTGCAATGCTCTTTTTACTGGCCTTCCACATCAGTCAATTGAAAAACTTCAACCTATCCGGAATTGTGCGGCTACACTTTCAACTAAAACAAGAAACAGAGAGCATATTACCCTGGGTTTAGCCACACTGCATCGGTTCCCAGAGTGTTTTAGAATAAATTTTAAGGTTCTTTTACACGTTTTTAAAGCTCTTAATGGTTTGAGAACAGCCTACATTGTGGACTCTCTCGTTCTACAATCGTTCACGAGCTCTAAGATCTTCTGCTGCTGGGTTTTATATATATATGTATATATATATATATATTATTTAGCATATAATATTATAATATTATAAATATATATTCTTGCATTTTTACCATTCTTACTTGTCTCTGTACCTTTTTTTAACCTGTATTTTTATCATTGAGTGTCCCTTGATTGTCTAATCGTGTTTTCTCTTTGCTTTTGTATTGCATTTTTATAGTGAAGCACATTGAGCTTCATCCCTTATATGAAAAGTGTGCTATAAATGAAGTTTATCATTATTAGTATTAGTATTAGCAGTAGAAGTAGTAGTATTACTACTACAAGTAGCAGTAGTATTTTAGGACCACTTCTGGTTCTGAATGAAATGTCTCAACTATCAGTGGATAAACTTGTTCTCCTGAGGTGCTGGCTCACAGGCTGGCATAAAATCAAACAGAATGATAAAGCCACAGACTCATAACTCTGATGCCTTTATGTCACTGTATAAAGATCAACATTTCAGCTAACTGCCTTCCTTAGGATGAGAATTCTTATTCATCCTAAAGAAGGCAATTTGGCGAAATATCCACCTGTATATGTGAAGTGAAATATATGCATCAGAAATACATGTGTGCGGCTTTACCATTTTTTTTAAGTGGAATGTCATACTGGCATTAACATTTAGTTCAAAGCCCGCTGTGCCAAAGTACAGCCTCACAGAGCTGTCGACACCTCAACAGCAGTATTACTGTAGGCAAGGCAAGAGGATTTTGTTTGCATAGCATAGTTCATACACAGGGTAACTCAAAGTGCTTCACATAAGACATGGGCACAACAAGAGCAAGCCAAAACAAAGATGAAATAAAACACGTTGACCTTACTCTTTGCTTGTACTAGGCACTACCATCATTTCATAATCTTACTTCCATTTTAGTGTTGAAGTGCGATTACTTTGCGTTGCCAGCTGCATCATCCTTTATCTGCCAAAAAGCTGTTTTTATGCTTAATTAAGCTGTTGTTATTTTTTATTTTCCCAGGCGAGAAAGTAACCATTTAGATTTCATTTGGAAATTCGCACTGATGTGTTTGGAGCCATGAGATGCTGCTGGCTGTTACAGCACCAGCTGGGTGTTGGTGGTGTAACAACACGTTTTTTGTGCAGACATTCACCTACCCTTCCTGGTAAAGCGAGACAGTGGGGGAAAACAACATGTGACAGCATACTGTATTTTCACATCTAACTCTGCCAATTATGGATTTATTTCCAAAACTAGAGTTGTTGATTTTTAGAACAGTGGAAAGACTAACCAAGCTGGTTTGGTGAGTTTGTTTGTTTGTTTGTTTCTGTTGAGTTTGAATGTTTTAGAATGTGTGTAAATTCAGAAGGTGTACCTTGGTGTTTTACTGTTTAATAAGGAAAAATTGTGATTTTTTTTTTTTGTTCGTTTATTGGACTAAAAAAGCTATGATAGCTTGTGGAACGGAGCAAACTCGCTGCTTGAACACATTTCCCAGCTAAAGCAAGAGACAAAGTAATTAAAAATGCTCTCATATGGGATTTCAGGCAATTTTTTTTATGTCGTCTTCCCTGTCACCAATAGCTGATGGACGTGGTACTGTGAAACCATCAGATCACCACAGTATAGCTGCTGAATGTTCCAAAATTGTTCATTGTACAATGCCAACTAGCGCTGCTAGCGCTAAACTGAAATAACAAATACAACCACATAATACCGGAAGAGAAAAGTGGGCGGGGCAGCATGAGATCAGTTGTGTAGATCAAACCAAATAGCACCAGGCTTCCAGGTAAGTTGCTTGGCATTGTGATTAATTTTTCCCAGTGGCCATTTGTGGTATTGCAGTAAAAAATCTCCTGGGTCCCAAAAAGCATTTTTTTCCCCAGAGACCACAATTATGAAAGAGATGTCTGTAAAACTGTTAACAGGACACCTCAAACTAGAGACAGGGTCTGTTATCAATCTTTTTATTATGAATTTTTGTACCACAGTGGTTTAGTATTTATGAAACTTTCCTCAGGCTGAGAAAAGCAATTTAAAAATCTGTGACATCATAACAATGTATTAAGACCAAGTAAGTCTATGAGCTGAGCAGGAACTTGCAGGCGGGCCAGTGGGAAGAACACTGCTCTGCATATTCAGTGGGCCATGTATCGTGGACGTAAACCTGGAAGCTAGAAAACTTTTTGGTGTATGTGCCAGGTGTACAACTCCAATGGAATGAATAGGCGCAATGTTGGGGTTAGGTATCTAATTAATATTACATCTTTGAGGAACCCTCTGGGCTGAAAAATGAAGCTGACACAGATGTGCCAAAAACTGCTGATCCTTGAATGGCAACATGAGGCTGGCTCCAAGAGCAAGTCAGTGCCCAAATCCCCATGTGAAAATGCCCAACTGTACAGCAGAAAGAAACATGTTTACAGCCTAGTTCAATAAATAGTTTTGGTGAGCTAATTTCATCAGTCGTGACAACTGTATCAGGATGAATTTTTATATAACTCACCTATTTAAGTTATACATATTTAAGTTGGGCTGCTTTGAGAGAGAGTCTGTCTGCAAGTCAGATCCACTCCTAACATCCATATATGGTCACTTCTGACTGAAAATTGAAATTTCCAGATGGCGATAGCCAAAATGACGAACTTGAGGCTTCATAATGGCAGTTCTAAAACCAATGTTTTATGTGCCATAGCCACGTCTATTATTTTATATAGTCCATGATCTAAACCCTGAGATACCCTAAACTCAAAGTAAAACCAATAGCATAAAAATATTATGGGTTTGATTTAAAGGTGAGACATGTTAAAGCAAGTCTTCTGGAAATTTGTTCCATATCTGTGCAGCATTGCAGCTAAAAGTAGCCTCCTCATCTTTGGATCACGGATGCAGGGGAGAGTATTACTCACATATTCTGGTAAGTATTGGTTTTATTTAGAAGCAGACTGAGTCGCTGTCTCAGATATCTTAATCCATTTTAAACAACAACAGGAGAGACGGTGGATACACGTCATAATGAGTTTACAGAAGTGACACTAGATTACAACCCAGCACAGGCTGAATTTACTGACAGTGAAGCACTCATTACTAAAGGCTTATACAGTCATTAAATCATATGTGCTTCTGCATAGCCATGACATATTTGATATTTTATTTCCTGAACATAGATTAAATGTTTAATGTGCAGCTGCACCTCAATGCTACAATGTAATTCAGGTTTGTATTTTCTGGTATAATGTGTTTCATTCATGTAATTCTATATCTTTGTGCAATTTATCATGTATTTCATTCTCACTCTGACAAATGGAGCTCATTCGGCCCATCCTTGTGAGCATAATGTGCTCTGTGAGAGGGATCCTTTGAATGCACAACCTAAATAAAACATCAGATATGCACCATTAAAGGGCTGAACTGAATGCTTCTTAATCTGCCACAGATTTCATGCCTCTCACCTTTCTAAATGATTCAGTTTGCCTGGAAGACAGAGAATAAGGCTATACTGAGAGTCTCTGTGGCACTTATAAAGAACCTTGAATAGTGTTGTCAGCGGCATTCTCAAAATCTGCCTCCCTTGTCCAATTTGGATTCACAAAAAAAATTGAGCAGCCGATGCTAATACTCCCATAGGGACACTGGCGAAGAGTGCTTTAAACCCCGGTCTCTTACAAAAAAAAAAAGAAAACAAAAGATGAAGAGGAAAATAACTTGGAGAAAAAAAAACCTCTTCTTTTTCTGTCTCCATAACTTTTGGAAAAAGCCAACACTGTGATGACGTAATCCTCTCCAACTCATTGTTCCAGCTTTCTCCCGACTTCTTGAAACTTTCACTCTTAATAATGTCAGTGAGACACCACCTCAAAGTGGCACATAACAGTGGCAGGATGGAGGCAAAGGAGTCTTAACTAAGTGTCATGGAGGGCTTGATAAAAGGAGCAAATCCATTTTGAGCAGCTTTTTTCCTGCTGAGCCGGGGGCGGTTGATTTGATGGAAGCTGCTGTGTAAAAGCACTACTCTTTTCTCCAGCCCGCTAATTGGGATGGTTACCATTCCTCCTCTCGTCTCACCCACCCTTCCTTCACAGAGTTTCATCCCCTCTGTGCTGCCAGTCGCCTTGTTTTGCCTTCTTGTACCTCTGTAAGTGTGGAAACAGTTTTTGCTTTGTGAATCTTGACTGTGAAACTCAGGTATAAATAACCTAGGTGACAAATGAGCCGAGAAGCCCTTTATTGTCCTTTACATGGCTACAAGGAGGGGGGGCAGCTGATGCCTTCTAGTTTTACCTCTGACCAAGATCACTTTATGTAAATGCTACTGTCTAATGAATGTTTGTAACAAAAGTGTCATGGACCTCATTTGAACACAGCAATGTTTGACTGAGGTCAATTCAAGCAAGTAATAAGGTGTAATACATATTATGGTGTTTTATATAGATCTGTGCATGGCTGTACATGCTGTGAAAATGGATTTACAAGGTGTTTTATTAGATGCGCCTCTTTGTGTGTGCCTCTGAGCACCAAGAAAATACAAACACACTTGTTTGCAAATGATCTCAGCTATGTGGTTCCCTTGTGCATCAAGTGGCTTCACCTCTTAAAGATATAGTCCATTCTAGGGACAGATGTTTGCCTTCTTTTTCGAGAGTAGGATGAGAAAGTTGATATCATTCTCGTGTCGGTTCATTAAGCATGGAGCTGATGTCAGGACATAGTTAGCTTAGCTTAGCATACAGACCAGTAGCAGGAATATGGGAGATGTTTGACGGGAGTGATGGGAGTGATGTGATGAAATTTGACTAAATCTGGCTGTAGTGCACTGTAGTAAAGACTTCACCCAATATTTATTCATAAAGGTTTCTGGAATTGCTGTGGGAGCTTTGTAAGCTGTGCGTTCCAAGGGCGCACGCAGGCAAAGCCAGTGAAGACCAGTTCCTTACCATTGAGAAACTAAGCTAAACCATCTTCTGTGTGTGTGTGTGTGTGTGTGTGTGTGTGTGTGTGTGTGTGTGTGTGTGTGTGTGTGTGTGTGTGTGTGTGTGTGTGTGTGTGTGTGTGTGTGTCCTGTACTGTTCCAAATATAAGCCAATGCATTATTGTATAACTTTCAATGGTTTTCCATTGGATGATGGATTGTGAGCTTGCAGGGTTGCAATGATCAGAGGAGACACATCTGATTTTTTTTGTGAGAACACCTATGTCTGCAGTCTATATTTTAATACGGAGTATATCTTGTTAACCCAAAAGGCTCAAGACGTCTTTAAAACAGGGCTGCTCATCCAGATTTGTCTAGAACAACTGGGGAAGAAGCCAAAAACTTCAGTCGTATGAGAGGGCCAGTGAGCGGCTTGGTGTTGATGTCAGGGCTGGTGACAGCAGGTGCAGCTACCACCCCTCACCCAGACCATGACTATGCTTTACCACATTGTACCCTCATACAACAGTTCCTATCATATCCTACGAAACACAAGTGCTTGTATAAAATCCAACGAATTAGTGGCCCATAAATGATAACCTTGTACCCTTCATGTAAATGTATGTAATTAACATAAAGTTACTTAAAATGATTCAAACTTCACCTTCACGCGGTTCTGAACACTGGAGAAAGTCCTGTGTTTACCCAACCTGCCTCCTATCTGGACCGTACAAGACCTCTTCCTTCTTAATGGCTGCCAGCATATTGGTCACGTGATGGCTATGCAAGAATTATTGGTGCATTACTTTTTGGAGAAAAATATGCGACAGTCCATGAGAACAGCCTGTTCACCGGCTCCACTTGGTGATTTAAATGCGTGCAGAAAGACGTTGAGCTCATGTGTCAGGTAGGCGTTAAATTTTGTTTGGAATGAAAATTAGGTTGACGATACTTTAAATGTCTGACGACGTTAGAATTCACATTGTGTGGACAATAACATTATAACATTTTGCAGATGTTGGGTTTTGCTCTCTATACCATCTAACTAAATGTTGTTATTCTACATCAATATGATGTTGGCAGGAGATGTTTGGAAGAAGCTGGATTATAACTATTTGGTTAGAACACAACTTAAAACCAACAAAATTTCGACGTCATTTGTTGACAGTATTCTACGTCAAATCAACGATGGCATTAGACGTTGTCCTGACATTAAATTTTGGTCGATGTGTAATAACCTAAATTCAACCAAATAAAAATGTCTATGTTGGTGGCCAGCTGGGAGGAGAGACGCTGCTATCACAGCTGTTCAAAATCGACATGTCTCAATATCAGCCAACACAGTTTGTTTTTACTTTGCATCACTTCAGTCTTAAAACTCTGGCAAATCAGGTATGTTGGCATGACTACTTATCAGTGTGGACTTCAAATGGTGTTAGATTCAGGTGAGTACATGAGTGTCTAGTGATTGGTTAGGGAAAATCGAATCCCCTTCCCCATTGAAATCAGTTAGAGTGGACGCAATATCAAACTGAAGAGAGAAAGTTTAATGAGATGACAATTCCATCTGATATCAGGCAAATAAAATAGCTTAATAGACAAAGTAATGAACTAGTTTGACTGAATAATTTTACTGACACTGAAGTCATGAAAGAAGTAGTATGATGCGTTGCCATGCAACCGTATCTTCACTGAGCGGTCACAACAGCACGCTAACCTCAGAGAAGAGAGCAGAAGTTGGTCCAGACAAACCTCTGATCATTTCTGTATCACTGCTTACTTCCTATTTTGGGAGGCTCTGCGGTGCCACCGGGGCACCCGCCCTGCCTGATTTTGCAGCCTCTGCACAATCCTCCTCATGTTTAATACATATGTCCTGAGGATAAAGCTCTTCATACTCACAGACAAATACACGCAGCAGCGGGAGTCGGGAGAAAATAACACAGGCGCCTCAGAACTTTTACGACGGCTTGTTTGAAATGAAGTGTACTCTCTCAGCTATATCATGGAAGCTACCAATGTCTACATTTCTAATAATATTTCACTGTTTGGAGGGAAATACGATAACAAACCTCTTGTACTTTAAACCAAAGTGCAGCCATGGATGGAGAGATTTGTTGCTCCACTTCCTCTCTGAGATGCAGATCAAATTAATGTATCGTGGATTCCAAGTTAACTGATTGTGATAATCTTATGATCCAAAAAAAGTCTAGAGAAACTGCAAACATATGTAAATTACCCTCCATGGATATGGATATGTTCTCTTAGTGCCCTCTTTTTATTTTACAAGAAAGGAATAATCTGAGCCAAAGTTAAATATTCTATATAATCCTTCAAACTTGTAAGGGTATTTGACTCACACAAAAACAAACACAAGACCTTGCATAGCTAAAATGTTGTTGTATAAATAAACCAAGTAAATTTCAAATTATTGCTGTCGGGCACTCATGACTCAAATCCCTGTCTCTCTGTCTAACAAGGAGCTCTGAATACAGAAACAAGTCAGTGATCACTTTCACCGAAAAACAAAAATGAATCCAGCACGAGCTGCTTCTTCGAAATACATTGAATTAAAAGTGACAGTGTGCTGTCTAGTCACACCTCCATGTATTTTTTCAAAAGACCCTGGGCCAGATCCATAAAACTCTGCGTAGATTCATGACTAAACTGTGTGTCCATAAAAGCACATACACGTTATTTTCGTCAGATTTATAAAGCCGTGCCTACATCTGATTCTGTTTTACAAATCTCAATCATTGTGGCACTGAGTGCACAGGCACGAGCCTCATTCCCACACCTAGAGTTCACCATAAATGGATGTAGAAACACCCTTAAACATACAGTTGATATCCCTATCCGTGCCCCTTCACTACTCAGTAGACTTATCAATGAGAAATACAGTAAAAAAAAAAAAGAAATTTTACTGGCTGTGTTACATCTGCAAGGTTAGCCGTCAGTTGCGTCCATACCTCTAATTCATCCCATTTCTGCAAACCATCATTGCAGTAAGATCTCCATCATCATTATTATCATTAAATGTCACAAGGACATTCAGCAATTCAGCGCTCATGTGGAAAGTGACTTAAAGTGCTCCACAGGATAAACGATCTCTTACAAGGAGGTGAATGCAAATAAAAATAAAAATAAAAATTATTCTAACAAAAGAATAAAACAAATCTGTCTCTGATTAAACTGATCTTAAGTGGTAGATGTGTTGTTGGAGCAGGGCTAGGTACTGTAATATGGAGAAAATCAAATATAACCAAATATTAACCAAATATCTCGGATTACACCATGAGATTTTTGATAATCATCTGTAACGTGGATATAATGTGAGAAAACAAATGTGAGGATGTATAGATGCATAGTGTAGTATAGATAGTTAACTGAGTATCTTGGATTTTAAGGCCAATAAAACAAGCAATAATGCACATTTTAAATCAAATAATTGAGTAGAACATGTTGGTTAAACAGTCCCAAACAAAAAAAAAAAGATTGTTAATTTATAGAAACTGAACAGACTATTTTGAATAATTTGCAGGCAACATGTACAAAACTAACAGAGAATATTCTTAAGGTTGGGCTTAATTTTCCCTGTAAGTAAACAATGCCTAATTCGTAATTTGTGAAAGTGCCGCTTGATTAAAATCACTCATTAACTCATGTTCTTTAAGTCTAAAAGTAAGGAATCAATGTGGCTGTGAGAGAGAAATTAAATTAGGTGATTGTGTTTCTATTTTGACCACAGGATGCACGTCTGCTTTAACAGAAAATTTGTTCATACAAAAGCAAATTCCTGTTTTCTGTGTGTGCAACCAATATGACCTGAAAATCTCTATATGTGATGATATCTCTTCACAGCCCATCTGGTACCATCCCTCTGAGCCCAGACTGAGGTTGGCAGGGACCATCTAGTGGTTATCAGAGGACACACAGCTTCTGCAACACTTGCATAACGACAACCTTGTTCAGTGTGTTTCTTCTTTACTAATGGAGTCAGAAGCATGTCATGCGCTATTTATCCCTCAGCTACACATTCAAACATTGCTTTAAATAGATTGAGCCAGACACTCTGCCTTGGAAGCCACTGTCTTATATAACACAAAGCTGGTTCAGACATGATTCACCAATTGAGGACCCTGGCAAAGATTAGATTGTTTTTGTCTTTGATAGACACTGTCAGACATCACACGGCTGATTTCTGTCGGAGGATGTTGAAAACAAGTGTGTTAGATTTGTATCTTTGTATGTGTCCAAACAAAACTGCAATGTTTCAATCTGCTACAGTTCTGCAGGATATGAAATCCAACTGCCAGAATAAATGTTGGCACTGTACGTTTCTGCAAACCACGAATATGTGACATTTATATGTAGCAGATATGTTGACAACTTATCGTGTCAATTTTCAATTTTATGTGTGAATGCTGTGTTAAATGTGTGGTTAGATTTAGGCAAAAAAAATCATTTTGTTCTAGTTAGAAAGACATTATGTTCTAAGTTAAAAAATACAGTTTGGTCACAACAATCTCAGCAGAAAATGTCCCAACACGTCATTAGAAAATGACAAGACACATTTTGAAAGGTCCCGACCTGTTGGAAAAATGACCTGCTTTTGTTGCTACAAACACGACTGGAAATTCCCGACATCTTGTTACGACATGCAGTGTTTTGTCTATACAAACACATCTGGTAATGTCCTGACATGCCTTGTAAAAACACCTGCTTTTTTGATGACAAACACAGCTGGAAATGTCTCAATATGTAATTAAAAAATACCTGGTGTTGTCACTACAAACACGCCTGTAAATGTCCAGACATGCCGTTAAGAAATACCCATTTTTTGTTGCCACACATACAACTGATTATGTCGTGATTTGTCAAATACCTGGTTGTGTCCTTACAAATGGCACTAAATGTCCCGACATGTCGTTTAAAAATACATGGCTATATCACCACAAACACAGCTACTACGATGTGTCACTGAAAAATACCTAGTTGCATCGCAACAAATACAGTTGGAAATGTCCCCACATATCGTTAAAAAATACCAAGTGTTGTCACCACATACGGCTGGAAATGTCCCGGTGTGTTGTTAAAAATACCTAGTTTTGTCACAAACCACAAAGAGTGGTGCCACAAACACGGCAGTAAATGTCTTGACATGTCATTTAAAAATACATGGCTATATCACCACAAACACGGATACTTACATTGCGATGTGTGTCATTGCCTTTAGGCAACATCATTAGAAATCACTCTATAAATTTCCATTGTTATGCGGATGATACACAGTTGTATTTATCGATGAAGCCAGAAGAAAGTGATCAATTAACTAAACTGCCTTAAAGACATTAAAAACCTGGATGAGCACCAATTTCCTGATGTTAAATTCAGACAAAACTGAAGTTATTGTTCTTGGCTCCAAACAACTCAGAGACTCTTTATCTGATGACATAGTTTCTCTAGATGGCATTGCTCTGGCCTCTACCACTACCGTAAGAAACCTCGGAGTAACATTTGACCAAGATTTGTCTTTAAATTCTCATTTAAAACAAACCTCACGGACTGCATTTTTTCATCTGCATAATATTGCGAAAATTAGGCCTATCCTGACCCGAAAAGATGCAGAAAAATTGGTCCACGCTTTTGTTACCTCGAGGCTGGATTACTGTAACTCTCTACTATCAGGTAGCTCTAGTAAATCATTAAAAACCCTCCAGCTAATTTAGAATGCAGCAGCACGTGTACTAACAGGAACTAAGAAACGAGATCATATTTCTCCTGTTTTAGCTTCTCTGCACTGGCTCCCTGTAAAATCCAGAATTGAATTTAAAATCCTACTGTTAACACATATGATATTATCATACATGTATACTGCCAGATACTAATATATACTTTCAACATATTGTACCACAGTAGCCAGAACTATAACGATAATATTATTACTTTCATGAATGTTGTTGTAAGCTACTACAGATTACTGTCATTTTATTATGTTGATCTGTTCTGTACGACATCTACTGCATGTCTGTCCGTCCTGGAAGAGGGATCCCTCCTCAGTTGCTCTTCCTGAGGTTTCTACCATTTTCTTTCCCCAGTAAAGGTTTTTTTTGGGGAGTTTTTCCTTATCCGCTGTGAAGGTCTAAAGGACAGAGGGATGTCGTAAGCTGTAAAGCCCTGTGAGGCAAATTATGATTTGGGATATTGGGCTTTATAAATAAAATTGATTGATTGATTGATTGAAAAATACTTGGTTGCATCTCAAGAATACAGTTGGAAATGTCCCCACGTATCATTAAAAAGTACCAGGTTTTGTCACAATTTCTGCTGGAAATATCACGACATACTGTTAAAAACCATCTAATCTGACACAGCGTGTCAACGCGTAACGTGTAATGCCCCATTTTATATTGGACACACTGGGCTGTAGATATCACTTACTCTTTCACTGACATTCATTTATTTTGTTTGAGTTGTGGGCCCGTCTTCCTTAAAAGACCTAGTTTGACATCTTGGGATTCACACTCTACAATTTGTGCTTTGAACAAAAATTAAACATTTAAATAGATATCACTCTCATGTATATCCCATAAATATAAAGAAGCTACAACCAGCAGCTAGTTATCTTAGCATAGTACAAAGCCTGAAAGCAGCTAGCCTGTACCTCTAAAGCTTTAAACTTTAAGGGTGCTCGTAGGCAGATTTAGCTTCCTGTGGACAGAGTCAGGCTCTCTGTTAATGCTACGATAAGCTAACTAGCTGCTGGCTTATACAGACATGACAGCAATATTGATCATCTTATCTTACTCTCAGCATTTGTTGTGGATAATCCCAAAATGTTCAGCTATTCCTTAGAACTAGATTTTTTTTAAAAAGAGTGTATCTTCTCTGATTTGTTGTACAATCCCACCCAAACACATCAATTCAGTATAACAGTAATGACTGCAGTCAATGTGAAGTCAAACATGTTCCACACCCTGAATGATTGATTCACTTTCAGGGTGCAAATCAAGTGTGTTTGTCAAATGAAAGACTGATCCAAATAGGTCAGTGCCGGTGTTCTCCTGTGACTTGGTCTATGTTGAAATAAAAGAAAAACCTGCCTTCCATCCACCGCGGTAAACGGCGTGTGATGGTGAGTCGGGCAGATGGGAAACAGAGATGCATCAAAAAAAAAAAAAAAAAAAAAGTGTGAGGCTGCGGCTGTACAGATTATGCAGACAGTTGACTGTTTCACAACCCTCCCACGGAGAGTGTGCTGAACGGAAGCTTCGCTTTGATCACCTCTCTGGATTAACTGACAGTGTATATCAGTGAGTACGTTGTGTGTGTGTGTGTGTGTGTGTGTGTGTGTGTGTGTGTGTGTGTGTGTGTGTGTGTGTGTGTGTGTGTGTGTGTGTGTGTCGGTTTGGAGGTGCAGAAGAGTCTGTGCAATTGGCCCAAGCTGACTGCAGTTGTAGGGGGAAATATCTGTTAATCTATTAAACAAGTGCAACTCCTCATTGTCGAGGCATCCTTTGTGGATGTTTCTGGAAAAATAAACCAAAAAAATCAAGTGAATATGAAAAAAAGTCAACATGATTCTGAGTGCAATAACCTCAGAACTGCATCTTTTTATATGAACACTAGAATACTAGCAGGGAAGTATGCCAGGTTTTTTTTTTTAATTTCACTTCACAGACAGAGAACGTACCATCATCAGCCGAAGCTTCACTGCTGTAGCCATCATAATCAGCAGTCAGAGGGCTGTACTTCTGCCGGCTCTCCCAGCTGAAGCCTCCTGTGTGTTTGGTATTAGCAGCCGCCTTGGCTCCTCCTCGGAGGCCTTGGGAGCGGCTGACCGCTTCCTGATACTGACCCATCAGTTCATCCTCGCTGTCTGATGACGAGCCCTGCAGGTCGGCGTCAGAGTAGGCCTTGTCTGTTTGGGGTAAAGACAGATAGCCTGGTTACTGTGGGAGAGACTGAGATGCAAAGGATCAGGTAGTCTGGCAGCCTCTGCTGGCTCCAGTCCTGTACTTCACATGAGATCTGCTGAGCTGCTTTGTAACAGGCAAACAGGAAAAAAGATTTCAGATACAATTCCAGCATTAGAAGGGTTCTCCAGAAATGTATTTCCCCAGACATCCTCTATGAATGTGTCACCAAAGCTTAAAGCTGCTTGAAAACAAAAAGGATGAGAGACATTTAAATTCTGAATCGACATTTTTAGGTGGTCAAATGTCAACATGATAAAATCAGTTGTCTCCCAATATAGAAGACGAAATACATGTGTAATGATCATTTAGAGGTTCAATATCTGGTCCATTGCTTTAGTCGATCTAAATTTCAGTTTTTCTTATTTTATTTATTCAATTTTTTTTGTATTGTCCTTTTGTTAGCCATGTGACAGTTTGGTGACCTGTTCAGGGCATACCCTGCTTCTCACCCAGTGCCAACTGGGATCGGCTCCAGCCCTTCCACAACCCGTAACAGGATAAGCAGTTACAGCAAATGGATGGATGGATGTCCTGTTGTTGTGTTTTTAAATGTTCTAATGCATTTCTTCTTCACCTTATGTAAAGCCCTTTACATTGTGTATTAAAGGTAAAAAACAAACTAACTTGCATGTCCTAAAGGTTTGAACTATCATGTTTAAATGTTGCACTAATTGCATTACATCAAATAATAACAACTAGTCCATACCCATTGAGTGCACAGTTGCCCACGTACAGTTTCATATGGTGTGTGTTTGGGATACAGGTCATAGGAAATTACAGATTAAATAGTCAACTGAACCCATTAAGAAGAGCAATGTATTCAGAGAGAGTTTTTGTGAATTTGATAGTATGATTGCTTTATTGAAAGTACAGTAGTACCATTGCCAATAGTGGGATAGTTAGTGGGCTAAAACTGTACATTAGCAGTTGAGGTAGCACGTTGAAAGGCAGATAGTTAAAGTGTTTATATGTTGTATTGACTTAAAAGTAGGGCGCACTGGTTGAATGACTGACTGACAGAATGACTGACTGACTAACAGTTTCCGTGATTATGTACAGCATACCATACCATGACTTTGTCATACCAAAAATTACAAAAAAAAAAACAACCAAAACACTGGGCGGAGAGGTCCCCTCAGATTATGTGTGGTCATATGCCTACAAAGTTGTGTGGTGATCAGTGAAACCCTTGAGATGTTATACACCTTTATGTGATGAGCCACGCCCTCCGCAATATTCATTGCTTTATAGAAGCTCAGTTTTAGTAAGTTTTCCAACTTCTGCCAAGAGGGAACTTTAGATATTGGTCCCTAGATTATGTTCACAGAGTTTCATGCAGATTGGTCAAACTTCCTAGGAAGAGATCGATTGTAAGTGCTTTTCAAAAAATTCAAAATGGCAAAAAATCTAACAACCTAATCTAACAACAATCTAATAACCGGAAGAGGAGAGGCATCTCTGTACAAAGCTTCATGTCTCTACGACATACAGGGCATGACATATGCCCATTCAAAGTTTGCAATTTCAATCGGTTGCTATAGCGCCCCCCTTTGGCCAATTGATGTAATATTGCTTCATTCGCATCCTCCCATGACCCTCTACCACTGTGCCAAATTTCACATGGATTGACCAAGTCAATGAGGAGAAAAACGTGGAACAGACACACAGACACCCACAGACAGAGTTTTCGTCATTATATAGTAAGATTGTGGTTAAAAAAAAATAAAAAAAAATGGAGAGCTGCAGATCATTCAGTCACAGCTTTGTTAAGGTGCTGTAGTTAAAGAGACATCTGCACTCTCACCCTGCAAAGGTCTTCTTTGTTTTTTATTCTTAATTTCTCATGCATCAAATATTCTACATTATTCTCCCAGTGTCTTGTATGTCTTTAATTTAGTGCTGACATTAAGATGCCATCATTCATTTTCTTTGATGGTTCTGGGTGTCATCACACACGGTGACAACATTAAGTTTAAACTTAATGTTGTCACCGTGTGTGTGTGTATATATATATATATATATATGTATATATATATATATATATATATATATATATATATATATATATATATATATATATATATATATATATATGTATGTATATATACCCAAATTTCATGTTGGTCATGTGGGTCATGTAAACAGCATAATCCGTTTGGATGTTGTAAATTAGGCCTTTTTCCAAATGTAGCATTTTCTGATTAAGATGTGGGATACACTGGTATTGTTTGGGTTGTGGAGTAGTTGTTCTTTAGACATGTAAACAGTACATTTGGAATGAGTGGTTTTTCTGTCGCGTGGCCTCTTGCCTGTTTACGGTCAACTATGTGTGTTGTACACGAGCCAACTAGTGAGCACTTTGCAGAGCTGTAGAGATGTAGAGATGCCTGCACAAAAGAACAGCCCCGATTTCAGGTCAGTAATAAAAGCACACCTACTTTTAAACAATATGAAAGGCTTGGATATCAGCAGGTTTTTGGATATGCACAAATATCGCAAATCTGACCTTTTCAAAAAGGTTGTTGAAGGAATGAAAGAGGGAGGCCGAACAAGGCCACCACCATTGGAAAACTCTTAAAGTAGAATTAATGCCTTGCGATTGTATACCTCTGCGAGCCAGTCAAATTGCAGTTACAGTTTATGACCATGTCTGTGAAAACATGAATGCCACACACACATCTACAACCCAGCAGCACAGAAGATCTATACAATCAGCACAGTTTCAAGGTGACACCCAAGATTAGTGTCACCAATTCAGTACCTGACTAAATGTCTCCCCTTCTGTTCCTGAAATGTGACGCTGAGTAATGGCCAGAAAAGTGTTTCTGCAGAACATTATGATGTCACAGTGAAGTTGACCTTTGACCTTTTGGATAAACACAGTCATTATACGTCATAATTTTATTGTATTGGACATTCCTGTGAAATTTTGTCAGAATTAGCTTATGAGTTAAGGCCAAAATCCGGTTTTATTAGGTCATGGTGACCTTGACCTTTGACCTTTGACCACAAAATGCCTAACACGAGTACAGTGCACATGTGTGCAGACATACAGTACACTCCATCAAAAGTCTCTACAGCTGTTAAAGCCAATTAGGCTGATCCAGCTATGTCGCTGTCATCAGAATCGGACGTTTCTTCATGTGACACTTTAGAGAGAATGGTATCTAATTCCTCTAAAAACATATTTCCTCAATTCCTCTCTCCTTGCATGCTTCCCTTGTGTCTCTCCAAGTATCCCTGGTGGGAGAGACAAAGACGCAAGGAAAAGACCTCAAGGCCTTCTTGAGGCCACAGTTACCTTGAACTGTGGCCACCAAAATCTAATCAGTTCATCCTTGATTACAAGTGGACGTTTGTGCCAAATTCAAAGAGATTCCCTTAAGGCATTTTTGCTCATGAGAATGGGACAGGCAGACGGACTGACGGTCAACCAGAAAACACAATGTCTCCAGCCAACAGCTGTCGCTGGTACAAAAGCAGCTAGAGGAGTTCCACCTTTCCATATTTTGAGGGAGTAAACAGCATGTTAGGGCACTTTAATCAGAGTGTGCACAACTGTATGTAAACAGGAATATTGGTGCAATATTCCTTTTCAATTAGCCAAGTAAATGGTTTAGTAGGAATATTGTATTAAATAAGGGCAAAAAAATGGAATATTTTGTGCATGTAAACACAGTCAGTGTCACTCATTCTGAAAGGTACCTGAGGATTTTTCAGCAGTGACAACATCGCAACGGCTGATATAGTTTTTACTTTGTGAGACTGTGTGTGTTTCTCTGTCTGTCTGTGGAAAGATTTTGTCAACATGACAGCATCATGATATCTACTCCACCCAGCTCCTATATAAAGCCATGTAGGTGGAATGCCTTTGAAATCTTGTTACTTAATATAGTGGAGGAGCTGACAACTACAGTTGTGTTACAGATTCTCAAAAGTTTTAAAAAGTATTTTTTCAACACTGATGCTGACATGAAGCTCTGTCCACGATCAGACACAAAAAGTGTTTTTATGCAAAGGAAATATGTTTATAGACATAAGTATTATTTTAATGTGAAATAAAAGTTTGATGGATAAGCATAATGCAGTGCAGCAGAAAAATATCTTTATGAACCTTAAATATTCAGAGTCTCTGTATTGACTTTTGAGGCTATAGTTATATTAAGTGGACTGCTACTGAGAGGGATTTCTAATGGCTGACCCAGCTGAAGAAATGTAAGAATTATTGGCATGTATGTCAATAAGACGACATCCTTGTTTTTACATCAACCAGCCACTGAAATGCTGGTTGTAGCTTCAGATTTGTTCCAGCAGGGAGCAGCAGAGCTTTAAAATGGCTCCAGTCAGAGCTGTGTTGTAACATCTCTCCTGCAGGCTGAAAAATCTCCTCAAACTAACTGTATTTGTAAAGTTCTTTTGGCTTCAGAGCATTAAGAATAAAAGATTTTGCATCCATCAAAAAAAATGTCCATTTTCAATACATTTTTGCTTATATTATATCACTTATCATTATATCATGATAATCTAGCACAAACTATAAAAAAAATAAACATTATTGTTCTGTTTTTGTTGAAACAGTCACTGTGCAGAGATAAACAGGCACAGACACCATGAACACCTCATCACTTTCTACTGCTGCCTTTGTTTTTAACTGAATGTTTACCAGGTGGCTTCTCAGGGTGGAGACAACTCCCTGTACGGGCTCCCTGGGGCCGCCAACCTTTTAAACTTCTGAAGCCCTGTGGATGCATGACAAGTAAACAGGCCTACATCTGTCGGCAACAGTAATCCTCTCATGGGCTGAGAAAGGCCGGTACCAGTATACAATGTCCCCATGCAGAGGTCATGGCTCCTGCTGTAGTCGGTGGCGTGGGTCCATCATTTTATGGAGTGGTTGGACACAGGGGAGTAATTTACAGAGAGGACCCAGGGGACATGTCCCTTGCACTTTTTTCACAAGTGGTTACAGTGTCTAGTTTGAATATTATAAGAAAATCTTGACTTCCATAGAGTTAAAAGGGAAAAAAAAAGTTTTATTTGTGTGTACCTTGTTACATATTAAGATGGAGAATGCATTTTACTCCTCACTTTACATATTTTGCTTTTTGGCACCATCTTTACTGTTTTTGTGAAAACTTTCTTAATCCATGTGACGCCCTGAGCTGTGCCAACATACAGTATCATCATATATTTCCTTCAAGTAAAGCTAACTACACTGGGCTAATTTCCATGACAGCTTCAAAAGTCTCTAGACTTTAGTTTCACAATAAATACATGTTTTTTGATATCCATATTGCTTGGTGTAGGGCAGACATCCAATCACCTTTAGAAGAACTATAATATTTTTCTCAATAAATGTCATTTTTAGATAGATAACAAAGATAACAAAAAGTCAAACAAAGTTGAGGCACAATATGGTCCATTTTTGGCTGTCCTGCATAGTTGGTCAGATGTCACTTACACCCCTCTGGTTCTCTCCCCTGGTTATGGTAAAAATGGGCCTTGAAACCTTGAGCACAAGAGCACAGATATCGAAATGCGAGCTCACCTTGAAGATCATTTTTTTTCCTGAAGTCATCAAGGCACTGAAGGTTCCCTGGGTTCTCTAGTGCCAACTTGTTGTTGAGGTACCAGAACAGGAGGGTCATGAGGATGATGAAGAGTCCGATGGCAGTCAGAAACCCCAGCACCTCTGGAGAGACTGAAACATGGAAAGTCGAGTTAAAGTTGCTGCTGTTAAATATTGGCACATTATAGTCAAAGAACGTGACACACTGGCTTATAATTTAGTTAACAAATTAGACCATGGCAAAGTGCATTCCCTACATAATTCATTATTATTTTAATTTGTAGGAGAAAAGTTGGCAGAGTAAGCTAACATGAAAATGACAGTTGGCAGTAAGACTTCTGGTACTGACACTGCAGACTGTAGTAACCAAAATGGCTTCTTTTGGCAAACAGTAATGTGATCAAGAGTTTATTAAATCAGTGTGGCTGGTTTGTGTTCAAAGGCAGCATGATGCACTTTTACAATATAATGAATGCTTTTCATGCAAAACTCAAATTCATGTTAAAGGAACATTTCACCACCAATTTTTTTTTACCTGTAGTGCTGTTTATCAGTCTAGATTGCTTTGGTGAGAGTTGCAGATTGGAGTTATCGGCCGTAGAGATGTCTGCCTTCTATTCAGCACAATGGAAGTAGAAGACACTCAGCTTGTGGTACAAAAAAGTCCAATTAAAAAACTTAACAGCAATGTCTCTTTCCAGAAATCATGACCCAGTTACTCAAGACAATCCACAGACCTTGCTGTGAGCAGTTTTCTGTAGAAACTATTTTCTTTCTACTGAACTGCACCCGCCAACATCACTGCACAGAGGGAAGCGTGCATCTACTCACGGACGAGAGGCTGGTGACAGCGAGCGATACAAACATTAATGACATCCCCCTCAGCTAAACTATAATGTTAGTTAGCTCAGTGGTGTTATGTGAGCTAGCAGAACATGCATGCTTCCGTCTTGCATGGTGATACGATTGGCAGGTGTAGTTCGGCAGAGAGAAAAAAGTTCCTACATGAAACTGCTCACAACAGGGTCTTTGGATTTTCTTATGTAACCAGCTTATGATTTCTCTAAAGAGGTATTACTGCTGAGTTTTACATATGTATGTTTTTGGCGCTTTGAGCACCACAAGTCAAGTGCCATCTAGTTCTATAATAATGGAGAGAAGGCGATGGCTGATATCTCCAACACTCTGCAACTCACACCAAATCAATCTAGATTGCTGAAAAGTACTACAGGTAAGAGGGAAAATATGTATTTTTCATTTGGGGATGAACAGTCCCTTTATATAAAGTCATGTCATCCATTTTCTACAAACATTAGTTCAACACAGACAGAGACAGAGGCAGGTAGATTGAAAGGGGCCAGGGGAGGCAGCAACACAGAGAGAGACAGAGAGAGGTTGTGTCACTGTAGAGACACAACTGGTTTGTTGCCATAGCAACAGGTTCAGGTGCAGCATCACTCCAGACTCCAGACACACAGGCAAGTCATAACTCATTAAACACCGACTGCCACACATCAGCGGATACAGTTTGGTCTGGATACAAACATCATCAGATATGCAGACAGGAAGTGCAAATGCAGAATGAACTTTGTTGAGAACTCAATCTGAGGGAGTTTATGACAGATGACAGCCAGCTGTATAACCCTCCTTCTTATATTTGACCTTCAAACACCTTCATGCAGGTGCTGGTGTATGTCATCATCAAGTGTGGTCACAGGGGAGACATCCTGTCTGAGTTCTGTCTCTGTTCTTTTCTCTGGTAGTATATGAACCCTGTGACATCCAAATGAGCTTAACATCTTTGTCCTCAACCACTGCCAACTATTAAATGTCACCCTTTCAAATATAAAATACTAACCCACCATAATTGAGTAGACATTTTTCACTTCATAGACCTCTGCAAAAGTTCAGAAGCAATCAGCCTTTAATTCCAGTGATTGGCTGTCACCTCCTGCAGGGAGTTCAGGAAATTAATTTGACATTTTACACTGGAAAAATAATGCACTGCAATCAGGGACACAGAGGATGAGTGGGTCACTAGGAAAAAACTGCTCAATAGAGCCACTTTGAGGGAAATTCCAACTCTTTTATATTATAATGACAACTGGCTGAGGCAAATAATGATAAGAAGAAACACTGAGAACAACATGCTACAGAGGGGTGCAAAATGAAGTGTGTGTGTGTGTGTGTGTGTGTGTGGGAAAGGAGTGTAGCATCAGTGCGAACAGCTGTCATGTAAGAGCCACCACAGACTGGATCTTGTCTGATGGTTTCAGTAGAATTTGGCAGATCATTTTAATAGCTAAATAGATAAGGGCCTGTCCATAATTCAAGGAGGGAAGTGAGCCGATGCCAAGACACTACCACAGACTATGAGGCAATAACCAGTCTGTGCAGTGGCAGTAAACGCAGCCTAATTAAAGCCATTTCTGTTGAGTGTGACTCATAGCAAAGACTTGTTCAAGGTGACTGTGTCTTTGGAAAAACAAAACTAGAATTAGCACCTTTCAGTTGTATGCCTCCAAGTTGTATGTACGCAATAGTCAAATTGCACTAAAAGTTATACACATCTTACCCTGGCAGCACACAGGATCTATACAATCAGCACACTTTCAAGGTGGACAGCCAAGATCAGTTTCACCAGTTCATTATCTGACCAAATGTCTCCCCTTCTGTTCCTGAGATATGACATTGAATAATATCCAGAGTGGCCGAGTGTTTTTGCAGCACATTATGATGTCACAGTGAAATTGACCTCTGACCTTTTGGATATAAAATGTCATCACTTAACTATTTTTTTTCCTATTAGACATTTCTATGAAATTTTGTCATCAGTAGTGTATGAATTATTCAGTTTTGGCCAAAAACACATTTTGTGAGGTCACAATGACCTTGACCTTTGACCTTCAACCACCAAATTCTAATCAGTTCATTGCTGAGGTCACATGGAAATTTGTGTCAAATTTGAGGAAATTCCACCCAGAGGTCTCGAGATACCATGTTCACAAGAATAAGATGGCGGGCAGTGACCTTGAACTTTGACCTATGACCACCAAATTCTAGTTGGTTCATCACTGTACAAGTAGACGTTTTTGCAAAATTTGAATAAATGTCCTAAAGGCGTTCTTGAGATATCGCGTTCACAAGAATGGTATGGATGTACGGATGTACAAAATTACCACATTGTGTGTGGTCATGAGGTCAGTAAGGACAATTGGCATCCAGACAGAGGTGCACACAGTGTGTGGTGCCATATGGGTGAAATGGCATTGCAGTTTCTTCTTCAATAGTATTGCAGGAGTTTGTAATCATGGTGTCACATTAAATGTAAGAACACATGCACTCTATCAAACACTGGGTTTGTGATAGAAACAGCAAGTTTGTGCAGCAGTCTGTATTCTCTTCAGGGTAATGGCAAGAGGGATTTGGACAGTGGAATGCAATGGAAAGTGGAAAATCTCACAAAAAACAAACAAACTCAATAAGACCGAGGGAGGGATCCCCCTCCTAGGATGGACAGACAAGCAATAGATGTACAGAGTGGAGAATAGACCGACAAAGTAAAATGACTGTATGGACAATCAGAATAATAAAATGACAGTTAGTAAATATATATCTGAAGAATATGGATCTGAAACAAGGTAAAAAAACAACAACAAAAAAAACCAAGGTGAAAATCAAAGTAACAGAGGCCAGGATTTGGTCATTTTAGGCACCAGTATGGGCCAACAGCCAAGCAGCAAACTCTGAGGCTAAAAAACAGAGGTCAACACGTAGGCCTACATGCTAATGTAATGAATTGGTTGCCTATAAAAAGTCGTTTGGCCTTTCGTTTGGTTGTACTTAAAGATCCCCTAAGAAGACAGATTCTGTTTTTACATTAATTACATTTTGTTTTGATGGTTTTCAGCCTGATTTTCACTATAGAAATTAATCAGCACACTACAACTGTTGTCATACAGTTTCCATGGCAGCAGATCGCTCTGTGTGTCTATGGGTCAAAGCGATGGCTGTGATGGGAGAAGTCGTCAACGACATAAAGAAAATCAAATATGCTAGACTTTCTGTGGGAACGTCACCAGCTATAGCTGTATGGTTGCCTTGGATACCAGACAGTAGGTAGTGGTGGATGGTTACAGTTTATTGTGATGACATATCTGGTGGACCTCTGCCAACACAATAAATTTGTGCTGTGGCTTACGTCGTCTGTCACAGTTTTTCCTGTGGCCCCAGTGAAACCAGTGACCACGGATGGAAATGCATGGAAATTTGGATACATTTTTAAGTACCGTGTTCATGCTATTAGCTATACTGATAGAGCAACTGAGTATCTGCTGAAACACTGCCTCACTTTTCCCCCACTTGCACAAACCACACTAAAGTAGACCTATAAAATCAGTATGTCATAGAGTAGGTTCATATTATGTATAACACTTACTGAGAAATGTTGTGACACGTAATAAGATATTTTTTTATTTGTAATTTTATTTTATGTACTTTGAACAATTTTTACAATTTGTCTCTGTCTTTGTCTTGTTTCGAATTACCACGTTATATCATTCATCATTAAAACTACCTATGTTTAAACTAGGTATGTCAACGATTGATAGCATAATCAGTGTGCTGTGTGCTAAATAAAGGCTCTCATGTCTATTTTACAAATCTTGGTGGTGCTTGTTGGAGTTGGCGTTGGATGGTGGTAGCATGTGGCTGCGAGTCACTCATCAAGATGTGGAAATCGACTCACCAGTCTGTAAACTCTCCTTCTGCAGACTTTCAGCTAGCTAGCTGCTAGACTGCCAGGTCGAGGTTTTCAAATGTAAACATCAGTAAACATCGAGGAAAGATGGAGAAGAATAAGAACTAGCATCCTGCGTATAGTACAGGCGCTGGAAATAAACTGGACGACCTCCATGCCACAATAGTTTCCAATGGGATAACAGGAATTGTAATACCCTTTGATTCACCGAAACTTGGCTAAATCCGGGACAGTGCTATTCAACCAGGAGGCTCCTTTTTCTGTATGTTTCTGATCCGACAGAGCAGAGGACTCTGGGAGAAATGGGGATGAATTGTGTGCTTCACTGTCAATAAGGGCTGGTGTGATAGTGGGAATGTGAGATGCTGTCCTGTTCCTGCTGTGGATCATGGCTGTACACCTTTCAGAGGCAGCAGAAGAGCGGTGCCGTGTTGGGGTCAGGATGTGTGAACAGTTAAATGATTCCACAACCAGAAACCCTGGATTACCAGAACCATCTGGAAATATGGACCATTATGGAGCAGCAGCTATCAATGTAAGAAGAGTTTGACTGGTACAGTGATGGGATCACATTTCACTGGAGTTGTACGTAGTGTAATTGAATGTGACAGTTAAATGATTGATTGATTGATGTAGCTGATATGTTGTGACAACGCTGTGGTTAACGTGTGGTTATGTTTAGGCACAAAACCACTTAGGGAACGTCGCAATATATCACTTTAGAGATGTTGATATGATATGTATGAAATGTGCAAATGTAACATATTTTGGTTTAAAGAAACACACAATGCCAACATTTTCTTCTGTCCACTGAGCAGGCGCCGAACTCCAAGAACACTGGATCCCACAACTCCCATAGTGCAGCAAATGGCCTCATTTAGTCTGATGCTACCTGCCTGATAAATATGTCCACATCTTTCAAACACAATGCCTGCAGTGGGTGATGCATGGTTTCTTTTATACATGTTTAGTCTCCAAGCACAAGCTGAGATAACTGTTATTATGTCATCTGGGTTATTTTCTCAGTCTCTAAAAAGCTCCCTTCAGAATCATAAAATACATTATACAACTGATTTAATACTAATGTGTAGTACTTTTCATGATGTGTGAACTTGAGAGTCATGGGTGGAGTGACACAATATAACCCCCGACTCTGTAATCTGCATAAATCAAGTGTTAACATTAAAATAGTAATATGCCTATATATGGTTCCAGATCCTAGACATTAGCAGCAATCAAGAGTGCAAATGTCTTGAAAATTAACTTTACAATAGACTACTGAAGGGTCATGTAAGTTAGAAGGGAGAAGTGATAAAAGAGATACTAAGAACAAAGGATTTTTTTGTGCCATTAGAAAGAATACACTGTTCACTCCCCAAATTACCGCTGAGCTCATTTATGATGATGAATTAAGCTCAGCACAACACGGAAATCACTATATAGAGTCCATTTTGTTCAATTAGACCAAACGACCGTCCTGGTACAGATGGAAGATAATGAGCTCATTTGGCAAGAAAGTGTACTTAGATGACATCTTATTTTCCAATTAAAGATGGTGATGATATTTTCTGTTATTTGTAATGCTCATATAATGTCTGCAACAACGGACTGGGCTCAGCCAACAGTGTCACTGCCAACTTCACTGTCTTCACTTCTGCATTTGTTTCGCTATGCGACTGAAATACGACTGTTACATATTACTGTAAGAGCCAGACTGAGTCTTTCACACCTAAAGAACTGAAAGAACACTGCTGTGCTCTTATTTCCAGCTCCTGTTTGACTTTTTAAGCTGTGTTTCAGCATGAAAAAAAAGATTGTTTGAGTAATTGTCTGTTAAATGTGCCTGGTTTGTAAATGAGCCTGGATTATTGTTAGGAGCCCACAATGTTTGGTCACATGGTGAGGTGGGAACAGGAGGCGATATCCCACGGGAATGCCTGTCTGCTCGCACTGTACCAGCTTCTCACTGCTGACTGAATTATTCACAGCACAGATGGAGAGGGATCCTGCTCTGTATAATTCCCCAACTGGCCCAAGCAGGGAAAACATTATTCAATCACAGAAATCTACAGACAGTTTCTCTCTTTACTTTTGGCTTTCTGACTTAAGACTACAATATTTTTTTTGTTTTACTCTTTTAACAGAATCTGTATTCAGGCTTCAGTCCCCACTTTTACTCCCCTCGCCAAATTTAAACATTGGACACGATGCCGAAACTGTAATTAAAGTGCTGTAAAAAGTGTTCTTGTTTCCCTTTTTTAATTTTATGAAACAGAAACTCACTGCTCTTTATCTCAAATGCAAGTAATTAATATAGAGTGTTTCGATTCTCAGCTCCAGAGGACGATTAGGGCCACATATGAGAAATTTATTTGAGTTCTGAAAGTCAAAACTTTGAGATTAAAGTCAGAATTTGGCTTTTACTCTAAGATTTTTAAACTCAAAATTCTGTCTTAAATCTCAGAACTCATATAAATTTTTATGTGGCGCTAATCGTCTTCCATACTTACCTTAGGTCAAGTTGCTTTTTATTCAGTATTCAAATCTGCAGCCACTAGCAGGAACTAATCATCCTGATAATAAGTAAAATAAGACTAATATAATTAGAGTAAAACATAATCTTGATTTAAAAAAAAAAAAAAATCCATGTAAGGTTTTTGACTGTAAATTAACAACAGAAACAAATGGCAGACGTTATTGCACAGCCTGTGTTCAGTCTTAGCTGATAGACTTATTTAACCAAATATATCCCATTAAAATACAGACAATAGCCCTTAGATAATGTGTGGGGGACTGAATGATGACTCACAGGAAGATTAAATAATAACAGACTTTGTTATACAAGAAGCTCACAGACCAATAATGTGGGAAAGCAACCTTGTAGTTGTTACAGGATGTACCACACACTTCTGTAGAAGTCTTCAAAGTTTTTTGGAGTGGATTTGGAAGTAAGAACCAAACATGAGACAAGATGTATCAAACTCTATTTTCAAGACAGAGATATTTGGGATTCACTACAACATAATCACTCTTCTTCGAATCATATGTGGAAAGACTTTGAATATGAAAACTAGGACAACATTTTGTCTGTAGCCTGCACAGTTTTGCTTAATGATAACCTAAAAGGGTTTCTGATGCAAGTACAAATATAACAGGGGATCTATTATGCTCACATGCTAATGTTAGCTGCTGTTAACTGCTGAATGAGGGGCTGTCGCCACACGTCGGCTCGCGTTCTCTCGTTTGGAGGGTGTGTTCTGTGCTACCATGTGTGTGCTGCTAGGTTGCTAACAAGAGTCTGTAGCTGTGTGGCAGCTCGTTCTTAAGCTTGGGGGTTATGTATGTTACTTTGAAACTGGGTAAGCTGCTAACAAGAGTCCGTGGCTGTATGGCAACTCGTTCTTTTGTTCAAAGTGTGTGTGCGACTGGGATAGCTGCTAAAAAAAAGTCTGTCCCCTCCCAGCAGCTCATTCTTCATTTTAGCTTCTTTAGTTGACATGTCCCATGCATGTCAGAGCCGAGAATAATGCTCATTTTGTCACAATTTTGAAACCTAATTCTATATAATTTTATATATTTTTTTAATCATTTAAATTTGGCTGGGTGGTTAATGACACTTTTTTTGTAGTGTGACAAACTTTTGTTATTTTTGCTTTATCTGGACTTAAATGGTCAAATAACAGTTTATTTTCCTCACACGCTCTGTGCTGGAACACCTGTAATCACTCTGACTGAAATGCTCCGCTTAGCGTCTGTCTCTTTAAGACCCCCTCCCGAAAAAGCCCAGTCAGCTCTGATTGGTCAGTGTTTGCGAGTTCTCTGCATCTTGGTGTCTCTGCACCATCACTACTGCCAGGGAATGACTGTAACAGAGTTTAGTGGCACTTTCTACACTAAAAAATCACCTATAAAAGCTACCGGACCGATTCAGCAGGAATATGATCCGAAATCAGGGAGAAATGAACAACATCAGCCACCACGATGGCACATTTCTCTGACCTTAGTATGGCAATGATTAAAATAACAATTTCGCCAATAGCCGATACCAATGTTTTTATATTGGTGTTTCTTTTGTTTTTTGTTGTTATTTATTCTCCTTTTGTGCCAGGGAAGAACAGAAATCTACACTGCAAAAATAAATGAACAGTTCTAAAGTCATTTAGCCCTTCATTACACTGCCTTTGAATGAGCACAAATTCAGTAATACACATTTATGAAACAACCTTGAACATAACTTTCTTTCGCATGAAAAACATCTTTAAAAAAAACTAAGCAAAAAGCCTTTTCACTGTGTATGATACATCATAATTCCCTCTCTAATGTCTGTTTAATAGTGCTGTGGAAACATCAACAATTTTTTCCTCCAAACAGCTGGATTTATTTTCTCACCAAATGCTACATTTTACATTTTTCAAGATTAAATACACCATGAGAACGTTATAATTTACCTTCGGCCAATGGTATTTATTACTGAATAGAGCTTGAATGCTTTACTATGTAAATCAGTGCAACCTCTGTGAGCATTTCGTTGTGGCCACCGGCTGCTTGGAGGTAATGCTAAATAACATAACTAGCACTCCTCCTGGATGTTTTAACATGGATTTGTTTTTTTCTTTTCTGTTTTTCTTAGTTTGCTTTTTCCTTTTAATTTCATTTCCTTTCCCTCTCTAGTTGAGTGGGCAACGATGTTTTCGGGGGTTCACATGAAGTGTAATGAGCTTGGGAGGGGGGTGGGGGGTGGCAGGAACCCAGATAAGAACGCCTTTCTATTATTTAGTAGGCTCTGCTACGTAGTTATGTAGTTGTGGCTTTATGTAATATTTCAAAATCATAGTAATAATAGTACTAGTAAAAAGTAGAAGATAAACATTTAGATTTTTATGAATGGTGGCACTCTTAGCATTTGCCTATACTGCCTGTGCCATGGGCTGGCACTGAGTAACGTGCCTGGAGCAGATAGTCATCTAAAGAAATCCAGAACAAGCTGACGTCAGCTTGTAGCCAAAGTCCAAAACAAGGTTGGAAACAGAGTATTTGGTCTGAAGCCTGAGGTTCTTGCTTACAGAGGTTACTTTAACATACATTTACCTCATTATCTTAAACTTTGGCTGTACTTAATATGAACATGTGACACTGTAACATTATATATATGACAGAAAAGAAG
This sequence comes from Epinephelus awoara, assembly GCA_035609425.1. Taxonomy (NCBI): domain Eukaryota; kingdom Metazoa; phylum Chordata; class Actinopteri; order Perciformes; family Serranidae; genus Epinephelus; species Epinephelus awoara. The sequence continues at coordinate 31,519,907 of CM069309.1, forward strand.
TAAAGGCATAATAGGTCCCCTTTGCAACAAGAAATGTCCTTGCTGATGACAGGATACTGAATACTTGGTGTATGCTCATGGATGCATACGATATTCTCCAAAAATAAGAGATGCTGAGTTTAATACAGGCTCATTCATTGTCGGTGCAGGCACTTTAGGTTGATATTAACATGTTAAGTTAGAAAGTGGATGAGAAAGACAATGTTTACTGAACGTTGTCTCACTCGTCGGTTCTATGCAAAATATTGAAAAATTATTGTATTTATAGGGCAATTACAAGACTGTCCAATCACCGCAGTCCAAGGACATAATGACTCTTCCTTGTGTTTCACAAATGGAACGTGTCTAAGTCATTGAAAGGTTTCCGCACTGCGCACCATAAAAAATGACATCTTGACCCAACCAATCAGATGGAGGTGGTCCTATTCCTTGAATGGGTTACCTTGACTGGATCTGACAATCATCATGTTGGTCTAAAATGAAATCTTTAGTTAGAGCCAACAAAGAGCGTGTTTATAATTTCACCATCATAATCCACGCTGCATACATTTCCCCCAGTGCATGGGAGCACTTAGAGATCCCCCAGGAGGAGCAAGACGTTGCTGGGGAAAAGGACATCTGGGCTGCTCAGCTGACCCTGTTGCCATGGCAACCTGACTCAGGTATGTGGCTAAAAGGAATAGATGGATGGATGGCTGATGATGGTGTGCAGATGCTAGGCTCCTAAAACAGTAATGTCAGTAATGTTTAGGTTATGTGTTATGGGAGGTATTTGATAGTATTAGCATATGGATATTTTACAGTCGCTGTACAATGTGGAAAACTAATGTAAATGTGCTTAAGTCTAAAATTCTGAAATTCTTAATTGTCACTATTGAAAAATATTGTTGGTATTTTTGTTCATTGTGCACGCCTCTGTTGTCTTTCTTTGGTTCTGTCCGCATGGAAACAGTTGCCATGTTGAATGTCAAAAAGCACAAAACCATCTCAAAACCACAAATTCACCCACACACTCCACAGGCAGTCCATAAGCACTCTAAACAGCACTCCCGTACACACTCCTACGCTTGTTCATACAATGCCCCGAAGCCCACTACCTACTGTGTAGCCACAAACCTGTCCACACACATGAACACACACACACGCACACACATGCACAGCTCTGGAATCTTCAACAATCACAAAACAAATGGAATAACCCAAATTATTGGACGTGCACAGCCTTACACAACCAGACCACTCAGCTGGCTCGTACACTGTGATAAGCCCCCTCTCAATCTACTTGTGCATTTATCAAGAGTCATCTCCATCCAGAAATATGAATCCTGCCACGGCAAAGAGAGCCACTGAGTGCTCTGACTCAACATGCAAAATTATAATTATTCTAACCTGCCTGATTAGTTAAAAGCTTGTCATTTTAAAACGTTACAACTGCGCACCATCCTGACCTTTAATACATGCAGTTACATAAGAAATCAGTCACGTCTCAGATAACATGTACTTATATGTAAATGTAGCAAGCTATAACTTTAGAATCATCCATACAGTGGAATGAGCTTGTCTATATAGGTCTTCTTTACTAAATGAATTAACATAAATCCACAATAATGCCATGATAACACTTGAGATTACAGCCTGCAAATGAAACTGTAATTATTTAGCATAATCAGGATGTCAATAAATACCTAGGAAAAGATGTCATAAATTACAGTGTAAGTACTTAACAGTTACTGGGCCTTATAATTGGTCCTCAGTAACACAACAAGAGAAATGTACAAAACAGGTTAACAGTGCCGATACAATAAGATTAGTCAGGGTATCCTCTATTATTACTGTTATTATTATCAAAAACAATTACATGGTAAAATGATTTAAAGCACAAAGTATTTTTGCAATGGAGAGGTCGTACCTTTATAGTTAGAGCCATGAAGTAGTTCCAGTATGTTCTTAAAATGATGGTAACATACTGGGGAACGGTAATGTAGTTTTGGGGTCCAGAAAAATACCTAAATACCTCACTTGTGAATTTTGAAGCTTTGGGTGTCTTTAAAAAGGAAGTGGCTACCAAGTGGCTAAATGACACAAGAGTACAACATCATGCTGAACACAGCTTTACAACCTGGTGTGTGTTATGGTGGTGGTGACACTGAAGTCATGCAATGGTGGTGCAGTTCATTTATAGCCTAACATTTGCTTCTTGCGTCTGGTGACGGCATTTATGTTAGAAAAATCATCAAGGTGATGTTAAGTTGTGAAGATTTTCTTGCTGAACAAAACGTGTAAGTATCATAATCATGTGTTTGCCACAGAGATTATTTTCTGCAATAATCCAAAAGCCAATGAAAAAATCCCATAGGCTTTTTAATGAGGTAACCAGGGCAACACTAACTTCAATATCAGCCTTAAAAAAAAGAAAAAAAAGAAAGTGCTTTGGGGAGACATTTCCACTCTTCAGGCATGTGCATATTAACACTCAATAGGTCATCTTTTATGTTAAAGGGACAGTTCACCCCAAATCAAAGTACGTATTTTCTCGGTTACCTGTAGTGTTAATTACCAATCTAGATTGTTTCAGTGTGAGTTGATACTGGCCATAAAGATGTCTGCCTTCTCTCCAATATAATGGAACTAGATGTCACTCAGCTTGTGGTGCTCAAACTGCCAAAAAGTACATTTGAAAACTCAACAGCAATGTCTCTTTCCACAAATCATGACCCAGTTACTCAAGATGATCCACAGACTTTGTCGTGGGTAGTTTGATGTAGGAACTATTTTCTTTCTACTGAACTACACCCTCAAACCATATCTCTGTGCAGAAGGAAGCTTGAATCTACTAGCTCACCTACTACCACAGAGACAGCTCAGCCAAGGAGGACGCCATTAATGTTTACATCTCTCACTGTCCATGAGCAGATGTATGCTCCCTTCTGCGCAGTGATACAGTTGGCAGATGTAGTTTAAGTAGAAAGAAAATAGTTCCTACATGAAACTGCTCACATCAAGCTCTGTGGATTATCTCGAGTGACGTGGTCATGATTTCTGGATAGAGACATTGCTGTTGAGTTTTTCAAATGTATTTTTTGTCACTTTAGGCACCACAAGCTGAGTGCCATCGGCAGACGTCTCTACGGCTGGTATCTCCAACACTCAGCAACTCACACCCAAACTATATAGATAAACAATAAAGGCCTAGAGTAGAGCTGCTGTTCCTTCATGAAACGGGTTAGTTGAGGTGATTCGGGCATCTGATCAGGATGCCTCCTGGGTGCCTCCCACTGGAGGTGTTTCAAGCACGTCCCACTGGTAGGAGGCCCTGGGGCAGACCCCAAAGACGCTGGAGGGATTATATATCTCACCTGGCCTGGGAACGAAAAGTGTTGCTGGGGAGAGGGATGTCTGAGGTGCTTTGCTTGGCCTGCTGCACCCACGACCCGGACCCGAATAAGCAGATGAAAAAAAAAAATGGATGGAAAAGGCAGACATCTCTACAGCTGATATTTCCAACACTCGGCAGCTGCAGCAAAACTATCTGGACTGATAAACAGCACTACAAGTGAGAGGAAAAATATGTATTTTTGATTTTAGGGTGGACTGTTCCTTTAAACCTCATAAGAAAGTTTTGTTTTTTAAGTGCCTTTGTTATTGTTAAAGGACGTAATAGCCAAAACCTGTTATTTCCCTGTCTGTTCCCTGAAAGACACTGAAATAGCCCGTCTCCCTGACAACGGCAGAGACAAACTAACAAATACGTGCACATGGAAAAAAGCAATCTTTCATACCTAAAAGTTTCTTTGTTTCATCTGCTCCTACTTAAGAGAATATGACTCAAATTTAAGTGCTTGCAAAGTTAATTGAAACATTATCAGTTGACAGTCGTTGCAAAACAATGAACAGCAGTGAGCACATACAACAAAGCAAGTCTCAAACAAACAGCACAGCCAAGACAGCAGTGAAGGCAGCGCAGCCTGAACACAGTGGAACAGCAAAACAAGGACGAGTGTCAGCGGTGACAGTTTCACAGTGATAAATGCTGATGAGGAAGGTGGAGTGTGGGGTCAGAGGTCAACCTCCCAGAGCTCTGATCTGCCCTACCTTTTCTGACGCAGATCAGCTCATGTACTCCACAGTTACGCTCGCCACCTGGAAAGACAATGCAGGTTCAATGAGCCACACTGTGATGGAGGGAACAGAAGACAGCGCATGGAAACATTAAAAAAAATGTTGCAACATTTAGACAAATTCCCAGAAGAGGACAAAAACAACACAGAGAGAAGACACTGACGGAGACTGGATGGCAACAGTCTGATGTGGGTGTACAAGCTGCTCCAGTTTAAAATAAGAAACACTACAGACATTTAAGACTTATTCAAACAGCCTGTTCATGATTGTGGACTAAAATGTGTCTCTCTTTGCTGAGTTTTATTGTTTTACTTAACTAGATAACTAGAGAGCTCTAAATGCCCACATAAGGTCCTAAAATTCTTTTAACATTAGCTGATGACAGCGAGCTGACAGCTCCGGCTCTATTAGTGTTCTTCTGTGGGCAGAGGAGCTTTGTATGATTGAAGGCTGCTGCGGTTTTTATCCACAAATACTGTGATACACAGTCCCTGTGCACAGGCTGAGGATGTGCCACGTGTTTATGTGGAGCCTGTAAATCTTGTAAGCCTAACACAATTTAACCAAAAGACTCCTCACGCTCATTTACAGTAATAATTACCTGTTGGAGTCTAATTAGGTGTACATAACCTATTTTTACCTTCTGTGTCAGTTCTTACAGCCTCAAACCTTTCTGTTCAACTCAACTCTAACTATCTTTATTTATATAACACTTTTAACACAACACAGGTCTTCTGTGTGTCAGCATAGCAGAAATTTAGTTGGTAACAGTACCAGTGAAACTCCACGATTCTCAATACACAATCCAATACCACGGTATAAAACAAAAATAAAACAATAAGTCCTATGTACTTAGCAGTGTGGGAGGGTAATGGGTTACAATATTATATTTATATTTTTTTATACGTTTTAGCAGTAATGAAGTAATATAACGCATTACCAACAGAATTTGGGGATAATATTACATTACAGTGTCACGTAAGGCATTACCACCCGAAATTAACTGTATATTGCCAATGTGCCACCAGAAAAAACATTCCCAGAAGGTTCTGTCTGTCTGTCTGTCTGTCTGTCTGTCAGAAGGTTGTGTCTTGTCATGGCACTACCTAATTTATACAGTCTATGGTCACTACAGACTACATTGTAGCAAGGTGCCAGTGATGGGCACAGCTGGGTCATGTCATACTGTGCCTTATCATGTTCAGTGTGTTTCCATTAATATGGAAAAAGCAGCTGGGATATGGAGCTTCCCTCCAGTTTGTTTTTTCCTCGTTCTGGTGATCGGCACGTCTGGGTGATGTTAATATATATCGGATGTGTTTCCATTTCCATCCCCTAAATTGCAGAGCAACACCGGTACACTGTTCTGTTGTTATGTATAACTCTCTCTCCGGTGCTGTTGTAGCTGTACACCGGTAACCAGCAGGTGGGTCCTCCAGCTGTGGTGTATTAATTTGTACTTGCTATAGTGACTTGCATGTCATTCTGTCTGCTACACTAACCTCAACAAAATGCCGCCTACTTTATTTTGTTTATACAGAATTTCGGGTCAATGGGGGGCGTGAGAAAGTAACAAAACCTGTAGCTCAGCGTGTGACGTAAACAGTGACGTGGGAGGGTAGCCGTGGCTAGTCAGGTGGCGCTAGTCAGGTGGAGATTCTCTGTCATCTGTCCGTCATCTGACGGTTAATGGCCTCTTCATTTGCGAGGACAAGGAGGGCGCGCAATTCCTTGTCTCCCCAGTTGCTCATCTTTACAGTGTCTGTCAGGTTTGCATTTCCCTCTTGCTACTAGCTGCTCGCTAATTCCTGCTATCAGCTGTTTCCTGTTTATCCACCGCCAGTGGCTCGCATGTGTGGTATTATCAGCAGCTCCTCCCACAAGTCATCAACAGCCCTTCCCGTTGCAGAAGGCCACCTCGGTCTGTTTAAACCAAAAGGGTTCCACCAATATGTCTACTCTATGAGGCGGAAAATTGGGCACCTTGGATCTGGCAGTGTAAAAGGGGCTACTGTGTCCAAGGCTATTCATTTATTTAAAAAAGTCTATAGGCTATTTAATCATTCTTTATGGAGGAACTAAAGGAACTAAAATGGGTTAAGACAAGCCATCAAAGAAATAGTTCGACATCGTTGGGAATACACGTATTCACTTTCTTGCTGCCAGCTGGATGAGAAGACTGACAACACTCTCTTATCTGTCCACTAAATATGCTTCAGCTAGCAGCTGGTTAGCTTAGCCTAGCACAAAACACTGGAATAGAGGGTAACAGCTCCTCCTCAAACGCTGTTTGTCATTCTACAGCGTCTGTGACAGTAACAAATGCCACAGCATCATAGAATCGTACGTGCTGGATTGTCCATCTTTGTGTCACTGTGTGCTGAGACTGCTGATCACCATAAGGAGCTGCACCAGGCAGAGAAGACAAAGGCCTGAGAAACCTCTGATACTATTTGCATGCAACCGTGTGACTTGTGTGTCTGGTGAAACTGCTTGAGTAAAATGCTTATGGAAAAGGAAAGTCATTGTGTGATCTGACTCCACAAAGCACTGTTCTAAAGCCGCCACAGCTCAGCGATCATTAAACATGGGCAAATTCTGGATGCAAAGGGTGTCTTTTCATGTTAGCACAATTCCTGGCAACATCCGTACACTCTTGCGTCACTGTGTCATTTGATGGTTACATAAAAAAACACAAGACTGGACTGATGACTGAGTCTTGGAGCAATATTAAAGTGCTGTAAAGACTGGCCTAAACATTCAAAGATCTATAAATGGAACTCGACAGCCTAATTATCAAATTAACTTCAGGTGTTGTTGACTCAGAGAGAAATACTGTATTTGATTTAAATCTCATGTTTGTACTGTATGCTGATATATTATTTACATTAAAGGAATACTTCACCTACAAAATGACCATTTGTATATAAATTACTCATCCCGAGTTATGTTGAATTAGTGAAAACACTTTGTTTTTCTCAAATGCCTCCAAGGTGAACGAAGAATCCAAAAACAGAGAATATTCTTGAATAAACAGTAAAAGTAAAGGGTACCACATTTAACAACACTTAAAAACACAGTCACATAAACAGTCTCACGCACAAGTAGCGCGCCTCTGCAACTCTATAGAATGTACAAGCAGAATTCAAACTCACATGCAGAAGTGTTATAGTATTATGGTTTTGGTGAAAATGCATGTGTTTTGGAAGTAGTGAGCATACAACTGGATAAATGAGACTTGGATTGTACTGTGTGAGATGGGTTAGAGTTTGTAAATGGATGTTTTGATATAATTAAGCTGTTGTTAAACGCAGTTACCTTTTACTTTAATTCAGGAATGTTCACTGTTTTTGGATTCATCGTTCACCATGGAGGCATGCGAGGAAAAACAGCATTTTTCTCCTGAATTCAATGCAACATGTGTTGAATAACTGATATAAAATTGTCATTTTGTGGGTGAAGTATTCCTTTAACTTAGCCCATATTGTATCTATGGGTTCAGTGAAAGATTCAGGTTTGAGTTAGATTAAATGATACAGGTGAGGGATTCACTCTGCCCACGCAATGTGCTTCTTGCAAATGTTAAATCACTTAAGAGACATTTAAGGTCTAAATTGGGCCTTCTGTAAATTGCCAGCAGAGCTTTAAGTGAGCTAAGCCCACTGCTGTCCCATCTAAGGGGAATTTGGGATGCAAAGGCTTTAGCTGTGTTTACTTTAACAGTCCATTTACTGTCATTATACTGTCCATTTACTGCTTATAGCTGATTTCTAAATGACATGGATTGTAGGACCTGCCAGGACTTTTGCCAGTATTGACATACTGAACACATATTACTTAAGTCTGAAATCAACATGACAACATCATAGAAGCCTAAAGTTGTTGAGAGTTTCCTTTTAATGCAAACAGACAACATATGTCATCTTACTGGCAAAAGCTCCCGACCACCAACCATAGCTGAGTGTGCCCGAGGGGCTGACCTCCAGTTAAGCACCCCGCTAAACTGAAAGACTTTCCAAATATTATTTGAATGAATGGATTAAATCTTGATAAACCAGCAAGTCATTTCGCATGGGTTGTGATGTTAAAAAGATTTTATCAACTGATTTATGGATATCTCTGGATAAGTCTATATGTATCAAATGGCATCACGTGACTGACCCCCGTAAACTGCAGTGGCACTGTTTGGCCACTACGAAATTTGTCTTCAAAGCCCGGCGTACTTCCTTGAGGCCTGGACAGCTCCCCAAAAGTGAAACCAAAGGGGCGCCCGGTGGCTCAGTGGGCAGCGCAGGCGCCCCATGCACAAAGGCTGTTTCCTTGCTGCAGGGGCCGCAGGGGCCGCAGGCTCGATTCCAGCCCACAGCCCCCTGCTGCACGCAGTAATTCGTCAGATGGCAGGAACCCAATGCCACAGAGATCACTACTACATAGACTCTGGCTCCAAATTACGTCACCAGCGCAAGATGGCAGCGGCCGTATCTAACATATTTTGGCCTGATTATGTACAGTGGGAGGATGAAGTGACACATCATCCATCTTTACATACAGTCATCCATTTAGTCATAAAGGACAAATAAAAATGTTGAATGTTGGGCGGCTGTGGCTCAAAGGTCCACCAATCAGAAGATCAGCTCCTCCAGTCTGCACTGCAGTATCCTTGAGCAAGATACTGAACCCCAAATTGCTCCCAATGATGCTTCCATCGGGAGCTGCAGAAAACTTCAGGGTTATCTGTTCAATAGTTGTTGAGACCAAAGTGGGGGAATGACAGCCTGACCGCCATTAGCATTCACTAAACGAAATTCACATCCACACACAAAATGATGTATTATTGATAACTGCCTGTCTTTTATTTCAGAGCTCAGAATCAACAATGTGGTGAGACCACATTTCTACCAGGGTTTTCTCACAGATGTCCTCTGTCACACCGAATTCTGATATGGCATTGAATCATCTCATTGGCAGACACCCAGTAGTAGGTGGCAGCTGCCGATATGTGAGGGTCCATCAGAGCATCAGGATATCATGAGGTATAGATATAATTATGCAGGCAGAGATTTTTACAAAGAACTCACCATGGTTTTCTTCAGCAGACAGGCTTCTAGGCAGTGACTGTAATTCAGAACTATTACTCACACTTGTGAGGGCCTCCCAGTCTCTGAGCTCTGCCTCTGGGATCTGCCTACAGGTTGAGGTTTCAAATAGCTGCGGCTGCCTTCAACTGTGACACTTGTAAGATTTGCACAGCTCTGTATTAAAGCACTGAAACTAACGGTTTCAGCATGGTGTAATGGTCGTCGACTCGAGACACATGACCTTTGCCTCATGTCATTTTTCATACTGAGCTAAATCTGAACAATGACATATCTATAAAAGAATAAGCCATGTAAGGCTTGAAAAAACCCCCCTTTTACTGGGCTGTTGAAACACATAGAGTCAATCTATAGACTGAAAGACTCCTAGCTTAATTAGCAGCAGAGGGCCACAAACATATTAAAGATCGGAAACGGAAACCAAAAAAATTAATAATAAAAAAAAACCCAGTAAAAACCTCTAAAATCAAAATTAATTTTAAATACTGTATGTAGAACACACTGCATTGTCCTTGTTAATATTTTCATCCTGGACTAGTTCAGCCTACCATCTTGGAAAGGTCATGTCCAACACACAAATATAGCTCAGATCTGAAACTGATTAATAAGAGCAATGTCTGTTGGCTCAGGTCAGTCTGACAGTTTCACAACAGGCAGAAACAAGAGAACTAAAGCTGCAACAATTATGAATCTTTGCTGGTTTTCTTTGTTTTATGTGATAGCAAACAGAACATATTTGCATTGTGAACAAATGGGAACCTCTGAGACTGAAAAATGAAGCCAACGCAGAATTGCCAAAAACTGCAGGTCCTTGAATAGCCACTTGAGGCTGGCTCAAGCTAGCCTGGTTTCAGACCATAGACCCCGCCCACTCAACTGAGTAGGCTTGTCTCACTGGTCTGGTGTACTTCATTGAATTTGCGATTTATCTCGTCCAAACGATGGACGGACCAATGAACGCCGGGGGTCTAGCCATTAGCCAATCAGCGCCACGCTGATGTCAAGCTGTATGCCGGTGGGTAACTGGTGAGGATAGCAACAATGGGGACCGCTGCAGATCCTACAGACCACATTAACGATGCTATCAAGGTATTTCGCCACTACTCGCGTTAATGGAGGACCAAATTAAGGAAGCTGCTAAACTGGATTTAACGGCGATGCAGCTGGACGTGCACAACGACGGAGACATTTTGCTCGCTTGTTTTCGGCACCCCCGAGGGATGGATACTAATGACGTCAGATTCTGGGTGAGTCGTTGATCTCTACTGATTAGTTAGGGAAAAAATCAAATTCCCTCCCCCTTGTAAATCGCCTTCAATGGAGGCGATGTCAGACTGAAGGTTCTGCGAGCTTCAGTCTGACACTCAGGCTAGGCTCAAGCAGCAAATCAATCCCCATAAACCTTCATGTTAAAATGCAGAAATAAACATGTTTACAGCCTGGTATTAAAAACAGTTCTATTCTCTGTAGCCAGTTTCAACATTCATGACAACTGTACGGAGGATGAATCACAGGCACTATCAAAATAATTAAAATAGCTACCATGACATCAGCCATTGGTTTGTGGACTCCCATTTTAAAGCCTCAAGTCCAACTTTTTAAATTCTATTAAGGTTCAAAGTTACATATAATTAAGGGTTTGAGTGACAGGCTGTCTTTGAGGTGTCTCTACAGTCTATGAGTCAGACCCACCCCATGTTCCTCCATAGCTTCAACCTCTCACCCATATATGGTAACTTCCATCTCCAAAAATCCAAGATGGCTACGGCCAAAATGCCATACTTGAGGCTTTGAAATGGAAGTCCACAAACCAATGGGTGACATCACAGTGGCTTCATATTATATAGTCTATAGTTGTTGTGTATAAAAAAACAAAAAAAACAAGGGATTTTAATATATGCTTAATGTAGACTCTGGAATTTTGAACATTTTTTCATATATTTTGCAGACTGAATAATATCTGACAAAACAATCTGCCTGTTAAATGTTAAAAGCAGAAAAAACAGCAGTCAGGCTGCATAAATGGCACAAACAACTAAAGTTAAATGTTGTGGTTGTAAAAACAGGACATTAGGTTATCTTGTTCTGAATCACATATAAAACAGGATGTGTGGCACCTCAACATGTTCTTTATTTATTTACAATTACTGCTATCTGCACTGTTACTGGCCATGAATCTGGTGTATTCAGAAAAAGTGTTAGAAGATATCAGGGGTTGATGTGCTGTGAATACAAACCTCAGTAAGATGTAAAACAGTGTGTGGCTGATAGCCATGTTACCGCATGTAAACACAGCCATTAAAGGAAACTGAGCCTCTACATGACAAGCCTGTCTGAAATCTTTCCTGCACCGCTAGGAGCCGAGAGCCGAGTTGTTGCTGCTGTCCAGCAGATCGATACAGCATCTGTGTGTGGGAGGAAGCTCCCAGTGCTTCTTCACTCCTCTTTCACTCTCCACACACCATACTTGTCGAAAATAACATTTTCTTGTGAGTGCTCTTGAATATGGTACACAGTGTTGGCTGCTCATATCACACCACAAGCAATCTCTATCCCATCTTCTATGTATTTTGGATATAGAAGATCCTTTACCAGGCACCCCATATATTTTCTATGTAGCTTTCACAGGATCTACGACAGAATTTCACTTTCATTTCTTTTTAAGTGTCACTGCCTATTGCCTCACCTTAATTACCTACATACATACAGTATGCATGTCTAATTAGCATCAGCAAGCATACTTTCTGATGCTAATTAGACTGTCAAACTAGCAAATTAATGCATTAATGGGAACATTTTTGCATTTATATACTTGTCATAAACACATGGGGAAATAATTATGCACAGACAGACAAATTATTACTCATTAATACATAATGTAGGCAGCAAGTTGTTGCAAGATCCAATTAACTGCTCTTTGCATAGACATCCTTCAAACATAAGAATCAGTGAATGTTTTCATTGTGCAGTGTCGTTCTTAAAGGGGAACTCCAACAGTTTCACTCTGGTCAGCTCTGTGGAGCTGAATTGTTGTTGGTCAAGTTGCAAATACAAATAAATAAAAAAATAAAAGAATATATACGCCATATCAAAGTAGTACTGAAATATGCAGGAAAAAACAGCTCTAAAGCCCATGTTTCTGCACAATAAACAATGTCTACCTTTAAATTGTTCATAGAGCTGCAATAACTGGTCCAATAATTAATCATAAAGAATATACATCAAAGAGCAACTGTTTTGATAATCAACTGATCGTTTCCTGTTGATATCAGACAAATAGCCTCACTGACAAATGTGCTGCTTTGAGGCCAGGGATCAACACTATCTTTTTCAAAGTGGCTGCCAGGCTGGCAACCAGGCATCAGCTTTAGGTTGCCGAAACTGAAAATATCAGGTTGCCATTTTTAGTCTCCTTGTGCTTTGTGTAATTAAGATAATATGCAGTTATATGTCAGCTTGCAGCACATGCAGCACTGTTTCGTGCAGCACTGTTGTTAGGTACTGTCCAGAGCAGCACTGTTCCATGCTGTGTTGTTACAACAGCAACATTTAAATATCACACATCAAATATTAACCATTTATTTATTTTGGGCTGTACACTTTGGTGTTTGCTGACCCTATTTTTCTATGTTAAAAAGAGGTTGCCACTGATGGCAACCAAAGGCCTAGATCTGGTTGCCAATTTCTCAAAATGGTTGCCAATGGTTGCCAATGGCAACTTGGCAACCGTTACTGTCAAGCACTACAACCTTAAAATAAAATCTGTCTCATATCAAGGCCAAACAACAACACAAATAAACCCCTTTGAGGAATAAGAGCTTGAAATTGAGCATGGTCACTAAAATAACATCTTCAGAATTCACCCACAGTTTCCATAACACAAACACAACATGGCAGAACAAAAATTTGGCTAACCTAATATTCCGTGTTGCAGGATAGTGGAGACGTAGCTGAGAAGATTAATATTTTCAGACAGAGTAATGATGATACACACTTGTGGTGACAGTATCAGGTGCTATAACTCTGATGAAATCATTGTGCACACTGTGTGTAATACAATATTTGTAGAAGAGCTGTCACTCAGACTGCCATGTGCTTAACTATCTGCTTTCCTGCAATTCCAACTCTTAATCTTTTCCAGTTATGACAAAACTCAAAACAGCACAGGACTGCATAACTAGCACACAACAATAACTCAGCGATACCGGTGAGAATTAGGAGGAGATACTGAAGAAGGTCTCGCTGGGGTTTTCAGTGCACTTTGTGTCTACCTGTAACGCTTTTGAGAGTACACCGAAAAAAATGTACTGGCTCTTAAAAGCTTGTGAGAACATAGAAAGGTTCACATGATCTCTTCTTGAGTCTGACACAAATCAATTTGAAGCAGCAGTTGTGATCAATATGTGCAGTTTCTGAGCTCTTGTTTCTCACCCTTGGCTTCAGCAGGGAGCATGTCTCACTTCTATGAGCTAAATCAAGGTGAAGTCTGTGGCCTCACAGTCTTCCCTCATGCAGACATCTGGGGCCGGGCTGGCGGCATTTTTAGGATTTGTCCCAGTTTCTTTAAGGAATCTCCTCTACCTGCCCCCTCTAATCAGGCTGCTGAGGCCAACACGTCTGGGTTAAGGAGAGAGGGATGGACTGAGGCCGTGACACAGAAAGTTGGGCTGAAGAAATTGACCTGACAGATATTTGGTGGTTTGAGGTCAGTGGAGAGAACACGCTGTGAGAGAACGAAGTGAGGGAAACAAACTTGTGGTGTTGCCCCCATTAAGTTTCAAACTCCAATACAAGTCTAATATTCACTATCTTTCTAACTCCTGAGGGAAAATGTGACTCTTTGTGGCTCAATATTCACCAGCTAGTTACTAACTTTGCTAGTTAGGTGCTGGGCAGGTCTTGTACAGTGAGTTCAGCTTTTTTACTAAAAACAGCTGCCTGCTAATGCTAATGACAGCTGTGAGAGTGAATCGAAACACTAAAGTTGCTGGCTGTAAACCAAAACAATGAGCTGAAAGAGGCAAAAATGTTACATAAAACTGAAGTGAACTGAAAAGTTGAGTGAAAATTCTCTGTGGCTCTGTCACTATGAGTGACCGCTTTGACATTCCATATTGTCATTTGATCCATGTAAGAATGTAAGAATATTAATCACAGTAGCTTTAAGATTAATAACTAAAGTAGGCAGGCAGGACGTAGAGCTGTGGACACAGAAAATTGTTGGTTCCTCAATGGTTCTTTGACGTGGGTCAAGTGCTACAGTATTAGTACTAGTGCCACACAAAGAGCTTTTTAAGCCTCTGTATGGTTCTTTAGAGGTTCTACAATAGTTCTTTCCCAAGTAAACCAAACCAAACTAAGCTAAAGAACCAGTAGAGAACCACTAAAGAACAAATCAGGGGCTTCAATCAATCAATCAATCAATCAACTTTATTTATAAAGCCCAATATCACAAATCACAATTTGCCTCACAGGGCTTTACAGCATACAACATCCTTTGGATCCTCACAGCGGATAAGGAAAAACTCCCCCCAAAAAAACCTTTACCGGGGGGGGGGGGACGGTAGAAACCTCAGGAAGAGCAACTGAGGAGGGATCCCTCTTCCAGGACGGACAGACGTGCAATAGATGTCGTACAGAACAGATCAACATTTGTAATTTTAACTAGAGCTGTCTCAGTGCTATGATGCACTCTAAATCCTGACTGTAATTCCTCAAATAAATTATTATCATGGAGAAAATCACACAGCTGGTCTGCGACTACTTTCTCAAGGATCTTTGAAAGAAAGGGAAGATTAGATATTGGTCTATAGTTGGCTAACACCTCTGGATCCAGGGTGGGCTTTTTTAGTAGAGGTTTAATTACAGCTACCTTAAAAGACTGTGGTACATGGCCTGTTAATAGGGATACATTGATCATATCTAATATATGAGTGTTAACTAAAGGTAAGACCTCCTTGAGTAGCCTAGTTGGGATGGGGTCTAAGAGACACGTTGACGATTTAGATGAAAGGTTCTTCACTGGTTCTTCAGCTTAGTTTACTGGGTAGAAGAATAAAAACGCTACAGAGGATAACATATGAAAAGTAGTGGTTCTCAACTTTTTGGCCCCCATGTCCACTTTAATATGCCAGGTTTGAAAATGTGATATACAGTATTGGGGGTTTCTTAGTGAGCATTTGGTAAAAGATTCTAAATAATTTTGCAATAAATGATTAATACTGATTCATATTTAAGTAAAAGTGTAAGTTTAGAAGCATGTTGACTCATTCATGGTATTATCTAGCATCATTCAGGAGCCCCCAGGGCTTAAAAAATGCTATATCGTACCGCTAATGGTTCTATGTAGCACTATAGCCTTGTTTCCACCATGCAGTTCAGTTCAGTTGAGTTCAGTGCACATTAGAATAGTTCTTTTTTCATTTCCATTGTGAAAAGTTGTGGATGGTAGCAACAGAACCATCCCCATTTTTCGTCAACCCTCTGTTAGGGTACCCAGCACACTGATCCAGTTCCACAGGGTGGAGCTAGAAACACTGCAGTCTGTTAACTGGTCAACAGAGAACCATCACTCTTGCTCAGGGCTGAGTTGTGGCTTCTTTTGAAGGTTATGTAATCACTATTCATATCGTGGCAAGTTTGTCATACATTAGTAAACTATAATGATAAAATGAAAGGCTGGTTTGCTGCTTCTATCAGCAGCGTTAGACAAAGAAAAAATAACTCAATTCACTGTGCCGACTGTCGGCATCTACCAGCAACTTTTAAGGTGGAACGATTACTTGTAATTTTACTCAGAGCATGATGATGTGAATCAATCAACACACCTTATATGTCAATATGACAACTCTGACCATTCCATTGGTTTTCTTCTCTCTTGGTTCACTAATGCTTTGATGATTGGATCTTTAGGCATTTAAATTCAGCTGGCATATACTGGCAATTCTCACTTGGCAGAGCGTCAGTCCAGTGCTCTCTGGCAGCATTTTAACCCTGCTCTTGCTTGACAAGGACTCAATGCATGAACCTGACACTTTTAAAGGGACACTCTCACTCCTGCTTGTTCTTTTTTGTTCTAAAAATGTTGGCATGCAAACCCATTCTGCAGACAATAATCAAGGTGCAGATGTTCCCCTGTATCACCAGTAAAGGGGAAATACAATGAGAGCTGCATGGAGCAGTGAGTAACAACAACCCCACCTACATTCAAAAGCACTGTCTGCTGTGGAAACGTTTAATGGATCAACGGTCTATACTGTAGGTACATGTTCGTAGGGGTTACTTTTGGTTCTAAAGGTACTCTACCAAACGTTTTTGGTGGAAACGGGGCTTATTTAACAAAGGCACTGGTTAGCACCTAAAAAAATGTCATGCCAAAGTGCCTTATAGCACCTTAACAGGTTCCCTATGATACGGAGCCAAATAACTTTTGGGTATTGTTTAGCACAATTTTTGTTTGTATAATGCTTTCTCAGTTTTTCATACCAAACTGTTATGGTCTGGGGGGTTGCAGTCCAGTGCAGGCAGCTGCATGCTAAAATGGACAGTATGCATACTGATGCCTATAATGCGGAACCAAAGTTCACAAATGCAAGTTCTTCATTGAAACTTTTAGCTGTACATCATTTTTATAAATCTTGTTTTTTATTTACTTGTTTATTTGGCAAGGACAAATGCATAAGATATTACTTCATATGTAAAATACAAAGTAGATGCAATGCATACAGGTTTCTAGCCTTAGCCAATTTGCAATCTGCAAGGCAAAGACTATGTCAAAGAGGAGACCACAACAGAGACAAAAGACATTTAACGATGATTATGTTATTTATGTATGAGGTCTGTGTGTGTTTGTGTGTATGTGTACATGCCCACACATGTATGTCCATGCACTGTGCTTAACGCACATGCATGTGCATGTGTTTAAATGTGCCTGCACAATCAATGTTCACAGGCTTGCTTCAGTCCCGGCCATTGTGTAACGTGTGTTAAAAACACACAGCATGACGTTTGCAACACATGCAGAGATTACAAGCCGCTTGGCATGCGAGTCAGTCAAACTATGGCAAGTGCAAATAAAACAGCGGAGCTGGAAGACCCGCCTGATGCTTCTTGGTCAGCCACATCAGCAACGGAGAGAGGAGTTGTGTATAAGACGAGGACGGTGTATTGGTGTTGTCCCACTGTTTCGTATTATGTGAATGAAAACATATCAAACACGCTGGCACACATTCAACGACATCACCCAGATGTGCAGATGACTGGTATATTAAATGTCTGGGTGCTTTAAATGCTTAAGTATAGCCAAGGAGGAAGCACTTCTTCTAATGCAGAAGTTTAATTTGTTATCATTCTATGTACTTAGTATTTTCAGTTTCATAGCAGAGAGATGCTAGATGATTTTCAATTTTATAGCCTGTTGTGATCTGTTGCCTTTTGGGAAGGTGCAGTGTAATACACAACAGTTTGAAATGATTCTTACTTTTATAATGCAAATAAGTTAGTTTACCAAAGTCACAAATGAGCAAGATGCTACCTCAGTCTCCAGCAGGAGGATTTTGTCTGTGTTTGACACTTGCACTTCTGTCTGTTTGAAATAATTGAAAACAAATTATCCTTATGTATTTGGGTTTTTTTTCTGCTGCAACAAACTGTGACTTTTTGTTACACACCTAGCAGGAAGTACTCTATAATGAAGTGGACTTAGGGTACTTAGGTAGCTAAACATACAGTTGTCTTCATCCTCATCAATAAAACAAAGACAGAAGATCAGCCTGTGTTACTTCATACCATCTCAGTGACAGGAATAATTGATTTATGAGACAAATCTCTTGTCAGGGGCCATTTACATGTAAATAACTGTGTCTTTATTGAAAGTGGCAGAGGGAAGGTTTGTGTTCCATCAGGTTGTTCGTGAAACTTGTTGGTGTTGACATAATGAAAGGCAAAAGGGAGCGACCTCAGAATAAGCTCCAGCTAAGCCAATTAGCAAACGGAGGATACAGTACGTCAAAGATTAGCCAGCTTACCCGACAGTTCAGCAATACGTTCATAAAGCTTCCTCACACTACAGCTGCACTACATATACTGTTGCATAGGGTTTTTCTTGTGGAAAAAGGAAACTGTGTGAAGTCACAGCTAATACTGCTCTATATCACCAGCACTCTCCATAGCCCTGGGCAATGGAAACACTTTCAAAGTGGTGCAGTTGATACCTTATTTTTAGAACGGACAAAGCCACATATCCCCAATTTAGAACCAGGATATTCATTTCAGAACCAGGATATTCATTTCACAGTGAAGAAGCAATAATATCTTAAGCCTGCAAACAAGCAAGCAGAAAACAATACAGAAATAAGAAACCCATGACGAATATGCATTTTAAAGGAATAGTACATCCCCACAATTGACCATTTGTTTATTAGTTACTCACTCCATGATATGTTGAATTTGTAAAGAAAACTCACACGCCTCCACAATGAACAAAGAATCAGAATACAGAGAAAACTCACAGTCATAGGGGGCCACATTTAAAAACAGCAAAACTATATCAAAGCATCTGTTTACAAAGTCTCGTCCAAATCGTGCAGTATAAACCAAGTCTCATTTATTGTGTGTGTGTGTGTGCTCAGTATTTCCCAAACATACAGCATTTTCTGATGGGGAAATGAACTGAAAGTGATACTTGTCCATGTTTAAAGCCAGACTCCATTGACATAAACAGTAATTCTACCTCGCTGAACACAGGACATGCTGGTCTAACAATGCCTCGAGTTCTGTGAGATTTTGTAAAGGATGTCTTTTATAGTTTTGTTGTTCTTACATGCGTATCTCTATGACCTCAGTTCATCAAGAATTTTCTCCCTTTTTAATTATTAGCTCCTTAGATTAATGCAAGTTTTCTTCAAGAATTCGACATAACCTGAGGTGAGTAATTGTTTTCTTTGTTGTATCAATGCCGCTTGGCAATAAATCTTACACTGTTGGAAAGCCTGTTTATTTCCCTTTTAAATGGTGCAACATTTGTAAGGAACATGCATTTGTGGGATGAGCAGCAGAGCTGAGTATGTGGGTTGCACCCATGAAAAATTTGCCAAATCTCCAAAATGAAGTCTGCTGGAGAGTTGTTTCCTCTCATGCAGGCGCAGAACATACATGCTGGTTAGCTATTGGTTGTGTGTTCATGTACAACTTTTTGGCCAAGACGCAGGTAACGCGAGGCAATGCAGAAGGGGGCTTTTACACGCCACGAGTCAGTTTGGTGTGTCTGAGCCTTTACATGTTTACACATAACTGTACAATTAATCTTTCACTAAATGGAGGAACAAAGTTGTCAGAATGTACGACAAAAGTCACTCTAGGTAGCCTTCAAATAATAGTTTTATTTTACTCTTCTGATTGGCCAAAATCTTCTTCTTCACGAGTTATTTCACCTTATGTTGGTTTGGCATGGTCTTCACAGTGCTTCAGTTGTGTTTTCTTTTTTATAGGAGATTTTTTTTTTTTTTTTTGAGAACGGGGGAGTAAAAAGCCTTGTTTTCAGAAATACCAGTTAATGTGGACAGTGCCTAAGGGCTCATTTCTTGTCAATTCTTTTCACTATACTACTGATTCATTCAGTCTCCTCAATTTTTAAATGTCTTTGTTGTCTCCCACAGTCGTATCTCACTTGAACTGGACTACACTGCCTTTATGATCTCTGGTGGTACTGCTTGGTTTCATTTGTATCTGTAAGCCCTTTGTTTTCACCAACTCCTGTTAGAAAAATCTGTTTATCGCTCCACTGTGTTCACAAACAAGTCGCAAACTTTGTCTGTCAGTGCCTTTTCACTGAAAACGGCTGCTGTAAAGCTGGGAAGACTGAATCCAAACAGTAAAGTTAATAGCAGCAAAACCAAAACAATAAGCTGAAAGATGCTACAACGCTGTGTCGAGCTGAGGGGAATACATGAGGAACACTTTTTACATTAAACATTCCATCCAGTTTTAATATACAAATATGAATGTGAGCACCTATAATTGTAACTATTATAAATAATCAAGATCCTCACTGTAAAGACTGGCAGCCTCTTCACTGCCTCACGCTTTTAGTTTGTGTGACAGTGAAATCTCCTGGTTAGATTTACAGCCCACAACAGGAGCAGTTTCACTTTGAAAGCAATGTATTGCTCTATTCCAGTTACAATGTCTCATAGCAGACATTAGCTCAAATGGTCCGATGACATTAAGACTATTATCGCCTCATATCCTGTTTCTCGCTCTCTAAAACAAACAGCCATGCCAGAGAGGAGGAGGGGAGACAGATGAGAAAGACGCAACAGGGTTCATGGAAAACATGGTCTTAATGTTTCGAGAAAACAGTGTAGTCTAAACAACATATGTGATCTAGTGTATATCTCTTACTGGATTTAGCTCAACTGCTTGACAAAGGCACTGGAGGACAAATGGCACGACAGGCGTTTCAGTAAGATTTGAAAGATCCTGTCAGAATGTCAGCATGAAGAGCTTCTCTGTTGCTCTAATTTCAACACATAATATTTCCACAGCTAAACACCTCCTGCGCTGCCTACTCTGTACTTGGCTCCAGCTCAGGACCAAACAAGGCTTCATACACACCGCACACACTGAGAATAGAAAGCGCGCGAGTCGGGCTGCCTTCGATTTGCCAGCCAGAAAACCAGGCTTAACCAGGATATGTGAAATCCATTTGGGCCTGCAGTCGATCTGTCTACAGCTTGTCACAGGAGCTGATGCATGGAGCTGAGTCCCGGGGCTGAGCAGTGGAACCACACACAATACATCAGTCCTGTCCAGATGAAGCATGTACACGAAAACCCTCCATCTTTTCAACAAATTAGGATACAGCTTTAATAAAAGTCAGTGAATTTCGATTAACATTATTTTGATTTCTATTGCAGTGAAAGCTTTCATATACACATGCTTGGTTAAGTCACTCAGTGATCTTTTCACTGACAGCCTGCTGTGTATATCCAATTAACAAGCTTAAGGAGCTCCGATATATTTGGTATTTAAGGCTTTGATAATGGCAGTTTTAAGATGATGATTCAGACGTAAGCTCAACCTGAATTAGCAAAATAAACAGGCTTGATCACACAACTGAATGTCAGTTAATACATTAATTAATTCTTTAAATAGCTGCCAAAATATGAGCCTGGAGGTATCATAAAGAGCTTAAATTTGTGACTCATATGTTGCCTTAAAACTACTGTCAAAGGAAAGAGGTAATAATATGAAACAGAAACCATTTAAATCAGATGCAATGCTTGCAATACCATCTAACACTTTACAGTGTTCAAACAGCTTGAAGATGTGACTTGTTTGGGCACTGAGAAACTGCGATGGCCACATTTTTCACTATCACTGTTTCATTTCATACACTCATGGAGCAATTGTGTAATTGAAAGAATAATTGTCACCCCAGGTGAATAGGTCAAACTTTAAACTAACTTTCCCAATTGATTATGTACTTTAAGACTTTTTTTTTTTTTAATAAACATTTTCTGAAATTGTGTGCTTAAATATGCAAACTAGGCATAGCCTAATTCAATGGGCGCTAATTTGTACATTTCCACAACATTGATCAAAGCCAGATTCAAAACTCAAAGATTTTATAGAGGGAAATTTAGACATCTCTTTCAATCTCTTTGAGAAATGGGGAAATACTGTCAACAGCCATAAAGTTCTCTAAATCAGGCTATGAAAGATATATTAACAAAGCTCTCTATAAAAATCTTCAGGATATAGACAGCAATAAAACTGGAAAGTTTGTAGTATCTCTCTAAAAAAATATCTCTGTTTCAGTGTAAAAAAATCAGGTTTAATCTGCATGGAGTAACTTATTGAGTAAATCCTATGAGTTTTTATAGTGTGACAAATCAAATTCGTTTAATATAACCTACGTGATTTGCTTTGACCTTCAAAGGCCTAATTAAGTTTAACCAACTAAAAAATTACCCAAAAGTTGTAGTGACATTTAGAGGTCAATTTATTTTTATCTAAGCTATTTTAGCTTATTTATTTTAATTCTAGCCAACTCAAAAATGTTCAAGCAAATTGTTACCTCTTTTTTTTTGAGTATTAGTAACCTATTTCACTAATGTCAGAATAAATAACACATTTTAGTTTTTCTCATCAGTTTATCACAAAACACTTTGTCCAACTAGTTTCTTTTAACCATGTACAGTAGTGCTGCGGAAGTGGAGGTTTCTGGCTGAGAGTGTGACAAAGAAAAAGTCATTTTTAAAAAGGGTCTTTTTGTTATATTTTGTGAGATTCTGAACATTTTTAGACAAAAAATAAGACACTACAAGTAACAGATACTACCATGAAATTTCCCCAGGTGATCACTTATGTAAAGACAGTTATTTTCAGTGTTACAGGTTTTCTGAAATTTTATGATAAATATGCAAATGAGGGATTATCTAATTAAATATGAATTTGCATGAGTTTTAAACACCTAAATGTGTACTTGAGATATTTTCTTTCCACTAGTCTGAAAGTAGACGTATTGTGGAAGAAGAAATATCCCAAAATCTAAAAAGTGACTAATGTATGAAAAACTAGGATTTCACCTGGGGTGTCTCGCTGTAATCAGTGCTGAAAAATAATTGTTGATGAAAATGGTGTCAGCATAGAAACCCTTTGCAGATGTACTCAGGCGCATGTGAACTTTAAATGAGACTACATGTAGCACTCTAAATAAAAGCACCTTTCGAACAACATAATAACTGGCACACACTGACTCATGCAGCCACAATAAAACATCATAATGTCTGAATTCATTCTTTGCACTAAAATGTCAGGCAGAAACCATTTGTTCCTGTTTTTTGTGACACCTCATGCTGCTCATCCAACCTAACATCACAAGTACAGACAGAATGGCAGCTTCCCACTGGTGTAGAGCGCCCGGCCTCTGGATGCTGCAGGTGTCAGTCAGTCCCACAGCTGTGGCATAAATCTCAGCGGAGCCGACTAGCTCCAGTGAAATATCGCTGACAGGGGTTGCTATAATCACGGCCCTTCAGGAAACAGCACTTTGCTGACTAATGTGGTGGAAAGTTCAGGTCAGCGGGCGGGGTAGAATAAGCATCTAACACATTTAAGGTGTGGCTGTCTGATGAACTGAAGGAGATTTGATGGTAGTGAGGCGGCTAGAGACAAGACAGGGTGTGATTTAGTAATGCAGGGGTAAGGAGCTTCCTCTTATGATACGTCTTGCGGTGAATTTATAAGATGCTCCTGTTCAGCTATTGTGCTCTTCCTAACGTAGAAAAAACACACAGTCATAGGGAGAAATAGCAAAAGGTCGTGTATGCTAAAAATAAAAAAGACTAGGATCAGATTTGTTTTCAATAACCTCCTTCAATGTTAAAATGCCAAATTTAAGCAAAACTGTCCAATTAACAAGTTCCAGATTTATCCATGTGACTGCAAAGTCCTGAATCATTTGATAAAAAGTGTAAAATCAAACAACACAAAACTGCAACACTCTTAGTAGTCCAGTTGATAGAAAAAATGTTGGCATTGTATGTTTCTACAGACCCGATAAACATTAGATTTGTACATATCATATGTATCAAATCAATATGTCTTAAGTTACATAGCTCCGATAACGTGTAAAAGCTGAAATTCTCATCTGGATAAGGAGGGGATGTTGGCTGCCAAAGAGCTCACAGCAGCAGATGACAGTTCGAACACAACAAACAACCAAAGTGGGTATTTTTTATTTACAGATTGGGACATTTCCAGCCATGTTTGTACCAACTAAACCTGATATTTTTTAATTAAAGTTTGAGACATTTCCAGCCATGTTTGTGGCAACAAACGTTGGTATTTTCAGTGAGACATTGGGACATTTCCAGTCATGTTTGTTGCAACCAAACCAGATATATTAAGCCAAGATATGAGTCGGCTCAGCAGATCACTGCTCAAGACCAACAATCAAAACAAGTAGGTGTTATTTAACTGGAGTTCGGGACATTTTCTGCCGTGTTTGTAGCAACTGAACCTGCTGTTTTTAATTGAACTTTGAGGGATTTTCCAGCCGTGTTTGTAGCCACAAAAGTGGGTATTTTTAGTAAGACGTTCCCACATTTTCAGCCATATTTGTAGAGCCTGAACCAGATATATTTAGCCAAAATATGAGATGGCTGCCAAGCAGCTGACAACAGCAGACAACTGTTCGGGACCTACAAAAAACAAAAGTGGGTATTCTTTAACTAGATTTCAGGACATTTGCTGCCGTGTAGCAACTAAACCTGTTTTTGTTTTTTTGTTTTTTTGAGTGTGAGAAATTTTCCAGCTGTGTTAGTAGTGACCAAAGCATATTTATTTTGCCAAATTATGAGATGGTTGCCAAGCAAGAAAAAACAGCAGATCTACTCACTATACCTGTTATTTTTCAATTAGAGTTTGAGGAATTTTCCAGCCATGTTTGTAGTGACAGAAAGTGGGAAATTCGAGACCAACAAACACTGAAAGGGTATTTTCTAACCAGAATCCGGGGCATTTGTTGCTATGTTTGTTGCAACTAAAACTGGTATTTTCAGTTAAAGCTTTAGACATTTCCAGCCATGATTGTAGTGACAAATGTAGGAATATTTATCAAGATGTTGGGAAG
This sequence comes from Epinephelus awoara, assembly GCA_035609425.1. NCBI lineage: Eukaryota > Metazoa > Chordata > Actinopteri > Perciformes > Serranidae > Epinephelus > Epinephelus awoara. The sequence goes on from CM069309.1 coordinate 31,544,759, forward strand.
TTTTTGACTGTGTTTGCAGCAACAAAAGTGGGTATTTTTAATGGGAAATCAAGGCATTTACAGTCATGCATGTGGCAACAAAACTAGGTATTTTTTGATGGGAAAAGTGGGTATTTTCTAACCATAATTCGGGGCATTTCCTGCCGTATTTGTAGCAACTAAACCAGGTACTTTTTAATGAAAGTTAGAGACATTTCTGACTGTGTTTATGGCGGACAAAAGTGGGAATTTTTTACGAGACATTTTGACATTTCCGGCTGTATTTACAGGGACAAAAGTGGGTGTTTAAATGACATTGGGACATATCCAATCATATTAGTTTGTAGCGACCAAACTTGATATTTTATGCTATAATGTGATATACTTTTCCGAACTCTAACCAAGTGTTTTTTTGCCCAAACCTAGCCACAAGTTAACCACAGTCACAACATGAAATGTAAAACTGACACGTAAAGAAACAAACAGTATATCCTCTACATATGAAACAAGCATGTTACATATGGTTTGCATGTTACATATGTTTGCAGAAACGTACAATGCCAACATTTACTCTGCTGACTGGGTTGCTCTTAGCTATGGTTCATGCCAAAGAAAACAAACTGCAGGTGTGACTGGCATTCAGTCAATAATTTTTTCAGATTCTCCAATACACTTGATAAGTCTCATTCAGAACAGTCTGTTTGTGAATTTCACAAGTGTTGTTAGCAAAGCCCCGAGGCCCCGGGCTGGTGGTTGGTCTAGTTGCCTAGTTTACAGTGTTTATCACTGTGCTGGTTTCTGCCCTGTTTTCCTCGTGGCCTACTATTTTCCTCTTTCTCCAAAGACAAGTACAAACCTGAAACCTTTACAGGTTTGCTGTGTCCTACTAGCCATGTGGTTTAATATACTGTATATTTTACACCGTGATCCGAGCTGTCACCATTCGACTCTGGCTGGGAAACTTTGTTGTGTTTTCCATTTCTCATTCCCCCTAACGTCTTGTCACCTCTCTGCTGTCCACTTATAAATAAAGGCATAAAACACACCAATAAACTACTTCTACAGGTCTGACTGTGTAATGCATCACATCATTATATGAACTGAATTATATGTAGTGAAATCAAAATTTTAAACCTTGTGTAAAACAGACTGGTTAAAGCACTGGCACTGATTTTTATTTTTTTATTTTTATTTTTTTAGAAAACTTCCATAAAGTTTGTACAGCATGAAATCAGCAATCTGTATAAGGTGCTCAGTCATGTGTGTTGTTTCATACTTAATTAACTAGGATTAACTACATAATATTCCCCCATCAGTGGATGATATTTTCCAGAACACAGCTTTATTCTGATTAAACGGGGAAATAAGCCTCCACTCTCTGTGATTACAAAACAGGTCATTTATCACTGAGCTATCTGATGTCCTCTGTCCAGTGACATTTAAAGTACTGTATCGCACAGCGACAGCATTATGATATTACTATAAAATATAACTAATTAAATAAACACCAAAGCTGCTTACAACCTGCAAAGTTATATAAGCAGAGCAAGGTGTAAAGGACATATGTGTTTACTGTGCAGCCCAGAGACAGGAACTAAAACACAAGATGACACACATAGGAAATGAGTTATTCTACAGTAAGTTTAACTATGTCCCGGGGTAAAACTTGGCACGGTTTCACACCCTGTCTTTCCCATCTGTGTGAGGTTCTTTAACCCAAGTTGTAAAGTACCAGCATGAAGCGAGGCTACAGGGCGAGCAGCCGACTTCCACGGGAACCAAATGACTGCCAGAGTTACGTTAAATTAACATTACAAACACAACCAGTGGAAAACACACAGACACCGTGTGTTCTCCGTTTAGAGACACATCCGGTTGAAATAGCGGAGCTGTCCCTTCAGCACCGCCGGCACACACACCGCCGCTTCAACATTCATCTGTCTCTTCTACTCTCACACAGCTCAGGAAAATCACCGCTTCAAAGAAATAAAAACAACTTTCATTTATTCCGCACAAAGCAAGCACCGTTCTCCTGAAACCACGAGCACTTTTAAGTTGAAAGAATTCAGCTGTGACATGTAGTATATCCAGCTGAAGTTAATTACGAGGGAAGGAGAGACGTTATTGGCCTACTTACCATCAATCGCCATGATGTTCTGTTTGGGCTTCCACCAAAGCGGGCGGTGAAGAAGGGGGAGCGGCCCACTGCAAGGCTGAAGGAGGGGGGTTCATGGGGTGGTACAGTCCGTGAGATACCGACTGTCTCAACCAAGCGCTGCTGTACTAATATCTAATCCATAATTTACAGCTAAAAGATAACGTGCTACACAGAACAGACTGGATATATGACCGATTGAATAGAGCTCACATGGCTCAGCAAAAAGACTTCATCTCATACAGCTTCATAATGTAGTTTAGTCCAGCTAAAACACACTAACAACTGAGTTAGGTGCCAATACCAGGAAGTTAGCATCTAACTGATTTTGTTGTATTAACAAGATGCTAACAAAAGTTAATATGCACAGTGGCTTAGTAAATAAATATATTCATTTATCAATCAATTAATTAAAATAACAATGCAGCTTTGACAATCAGAAAGTAAAGGCTAAGAAAGATGCTAATATGATTATTATCCTCAGTGGTTTCATATTTTTATGTACAAAAACTTTGTGTGACTTTGGTCACAATCAGGTATTCACCACTGGCATCCAATTTTATATGCTTGTAAAATGCTAATACATCTCAATAATGTAGCTTAGCAAAGCCAAATTAACTAATTTGATATCTCATAAAAAGAGAGACATCTTCCTTCACTGGACCTTATCCATATTTTTTTATTTAAATAAACACAAGAAGTTTGTGTTCTAGAGAAAGGATCAGCACTCAGTGAAAAACTTCCTAAGCCCTATGATAAGCTATTATGGCAAGGCTAAAAGCCGCAGTAGGTAGAAAGCCTGAAAACGGTTGATTTTTGAGTCTAATCTGAGTTAGGTTCCATTCGTCTCCGCCCTGAGCCCCTCCTACCAGACGAGCACGCAAGCATTTTATCCTACTTGGTTCTATTCTCCGTCTCTGGGAGCCTCGGCTCTCCCTCACCACACAGCAGCCCTCCCCATCCCTCCCTCGCGGCCCCGCACATATACCCCTCAGCTCGGCTCTCGCTCTCCGCGGAGAGCCCTCAGCTCTGCTCCCACGGCAGAACCCTCGCGCCCTCCGGCCGGGCCCAGCCCCACCTCTCCCTTCCCCTCCCCCCAGGGCTCCGGGGAACCGAGTTCTGTCTTCCCTTTTTTTGGGTTTAGCCATGTAGGCAGTTGTAGCCAATACTGGAATAGCTATTTTACCTGGTGCACTGTTCGCCATTGCCGCTTGCTCTCCCCTTCTGCCGGCGGCCCGGGAACGCACATATGCATCTGGGGAGTGTCTCTGGCGTCCCAGAGACACACCCCTAATGCCAGGACGCACTGCCCCCCGCACCAACCCAACAGCCTGCTTTACCTTACTTACACATGGCTTTCTCAGCCCAAACAGCACTGCCACCTTCAACCAAACCCAGGCTCCGTACATGCGAGCTCCAGGTAGAGACAGTGCTGATACTACCTTTCCTAGCACATTCGCCATACTCTATTTCACACGCTACATAGCATAACTACAATATAAGCTAAAGTTAAAGGAGATAAATGAACTCACAGGATCAGCAAACACACTCACCTTGCAGCATGGTCTCAAACAAAAGGGATTCAAATAGGCCACTCCCACACTTAAATAACCTTCCTCTTCCTGGATTTCCTCCTGAGAGGAAGTGAATCTCTCCACCTGATCTCAAGGAGTTATGTACTCTGCTTATTAGTTTCCCCTGCTTCAGCTTCTACTCCTAAATCTGCATATCTAAGCTTTTTTCTTTCATAGGCTTCTTCCACTGAGTCTTCCCAAGGAACTGTCAGCTCAATGAAATAAACTATCCGTTGACTCAATGACCACAACACTATGTCAGGCCTCTGCTTGGTACAAACTATTTCCTGGGGAACAACAAGCTTTCCCCCTAAATCTACTTGCATTTCCCACTCACAAGCACCTTCTAAGCGGCCACACCCTTGCCTCCTTACTAACTTATCCCTTCTGTATTTCTCTCCCTCACGGACAAACTGAATTGCTAAACTCCTATCCTTAACACCTTCTGAATTCACCTGTCTGCGTTTCCCTTCGATGCCTGCAGCTTAACATTTCAACACCTGGTTATGACGCCATGTATATCAGCCTTGTGACAAGCTAACTTTACATCCTGACAAAATATGCCTTAAGGTTACAGTACCTGAACACAATGGGCATGATGGGTCCTCATTTACCCACAGTTTAAGGTTCTGGGGGGTTGGTAACACATTGCATGTAGCCCCTACCAGGAATCTAATATGATTCTCCTTCATACTCCACAGGTCCCTCCAACTAAGCTTCCTCTTCTCTACACTTTCCCAATTCAACCACTGTCCCTGTTTAGCCTGGGCCACTACCTTTGCATCCCTTACTATCTTCTCCTGTCTGCGAATCTGTTCCACAACCATCTTTCTTTTATCTTTGAGACCTGCTTTATTCCATACCGGTTTGCCTGAGCCAAGCCCCAGGCCTCCCCGGCCAAACTGAACATTACCTACAATCTCCGCATGCCTAAGAGCTGCCTCTGCCTCCTGAACTGCCGTTCTTGGGTTCCACTTCCTCTCCTTGGTTGGATTTGGAACCACACTCCTAACTACCACGTCTTTACTCCCAGATAACAAGAGCTCTGTCCTGACCTTGGTACATTTAAATTCCTCGCCAGACTATCACAGGGCTGACACATAGAAACAGACAAACATTCATGCTTACATTCACACCTACAGGCAATTTGGAGTCACCAGTTACCCAAACCTGCATGACTCTGGATTGTGGGAGGAAGCTGGAGTACCTGGAGAAAACCCACGCTAACATGGGGAGAACGTGCAAACCCTGCGCACAAAGGGCCCCCCCACCCCCCACCCTGGGGTTAAAACCAAGAACCCTCATGCAGTGAGGTAGCAATGCTAACCACTGCACCACTGTGCCACCACTACTTAAAACATCCTTCCATTTTCTAACTGCTTATCCTCTTGAGGGTCACAGGGGGCACTGGAGCCTATCCCAGCTGACAATGGGCAAGAGTTGGGGTACACCCTATTGCAGGGCTGACACATAGAGACAGACAACCATTCACACCTACAGACAATTTAGAGTCACCAATTAACCTGCAAGTCTTTGGACTGTGGGAGGAAGCTGGAGTATCTGGAGAAAACCCACACTGACACGGTGACTCCGCACAGAAGGGCTCCCACACCCGGGATTGAACCCAGAACCTCTTGGTGTGAGACGACAGTGCTAACCACCATACCACCGTGCCGCCACTACTTAAAACAATACTAAATGAAATCATTAAATTAACGACGCAAGCCAAAGTTGCTGTGTAGTTCATTGCACCAACAATGAATCCAAAAACATTGATTTCTAATATGTTTACTTGTCATGTTGTAAAAAAAAGATATGCAGCAAAGGTACTGGCTCCAAGCTAGAGCCCAAATTGGTGTTGCTTCATGCCCAGCTGTGTACCCTTTAGGGAGAAAATGTGCTTGCGTAGAGAAACTGGAAAATGCTGAAAAGCTGTTCTGTAGGGGTTAACCAAGACTTTCACATTGCTATTTGAGGCACATATCTGTCAGTATGGTAAATTGCTCTGTTATGTCAGTGACAGTTGCTACTGATTGATCGCTAACACTAGCTTGAGTGGGAGACTGCTGCAGTGACATTACAGTCATACAGTATAGCCACATTAGATTGCCATCCCCAACTAAATCTTAGCCTATAGATCAAACAGTTGGCTATTAACAGGTTGCTTATTTACAGACAAGACTTAGCTCAATGATTAGCTGATGAGTCAATCAAATATAGATGTCTGGATGATCAATATTGGGTCACTGTGTTGGGTTGTTCATCCATTTGGACAGGAGAAGACTGAAGGAGCACAATCGTGATCAACCTTAATTTATCAAGGTATCACGAACACTGAGGTTCAGGCAAAGTCCCAAAACAATTGTAAGAAATGTCTTTACCACGAAACCATTGTTTAGCAAGATATTAATGTATACAGACATGTCAAAATTAGAATCCAAACATTCGTCAGATTGCATTGACATCTGTGGGATCTTTCTATCCCCCAAAAAAGGGTGCAAACTTGACATTTTGTGACATGTGTGCCTGTCTGATATGTAGCCTGTAGATTCGATATCCTATTTTGTATCTAATTGTTTTCCGACTGTCTTCATCATTCTGAAACCAGACTACAACAAATGTTAAGGATGATACATAACATAGGTAGGCTGGGACTTTGGCATAAATAGCATTACTAATCTTAAAAACTTCTTTTGTTACATTACGCTGGAGTAGACTTTACTGAATGAATGTTTAGTTGACAAATTTGCTACATTTGAATTCATACCATAATAATGTGGGCTGCTCTTATTGCAAATCAACAGTAGTACATGTGGTCTTCAATACTCCTCAATATTAGGCCAACAGAAGAACATTTAATCAATTACATTAGAAGTCTTTTGGGGATAGGATAGATTCAGGGGCTTTTGACATAACATTCAGGGCTGGAGCCCCAGGAGCTCCCCTCCTGCTCCACCCCTGTCGGCTACATATATAAGATGTATTAGATGCTAATACAGCATGAAATGCAAATGCACTTTACCAGTGATAGTATCTAGATGCAAAGAGAATGTAGCTTAGCCAACAGAAAAAATCTTTTTGGAAGGCTAGGCTATATTATTTAACAATAGTAGATGCTAATTTGCTTAATAATGTGCTTTTAACTTTTGTGATACCTACTAAGGTGAATACAAGACAACTTCCTTTACTGAACATTATCTTGTTTTAAGCTGCAAGAAAAATATCCAACCTAAAGCAAGTTAATGCTCAAAACTTGAGCAATGGAAATCAGCTTTGCTTGTTTAAAGCTTAATTGGGTATTTTTCGGTACTTGATGGAAATTGTCAGCTCTTCAGCAGTGGTTCTCAATCCTGCTTTACATGACTCAGTGCTGCTGGTTGACCCACTACCTCGGTTGTTAATCACCTCCCGATTGCTGATGGCCGGAAAAGAAAGCAGCATGGCTCTGATTTCTGAGAACAGAGCGCTGCTTGGAAAATCAACAGCTAAGTGTTTGTGTCAGCCCCTCAGAACCAAAGAACAAGAGCCGCTTCCTACACTCGCCTTGCTGATAGTCATATCCATCATCACAGACCTTTTCTGGGAGTTACTGAAAAGCACTATGGGAGCCACAGGAAGTGACTAAGAGAAGTATAAGAAAAACATAAAGACATCATCCAAATGTAACTCCTGAAATGCTCTGATTAATACAAAAGGTGATAGTTATGAATGTAAAAGCATGTGATGGTGATTTGTTTCCCCGCAGTGTGAATCTTAAAGGTCAGGTATTATTATAACAGCACTGGAATTAAATATTTATAAATCAGGCAGGCACCATTGCTAATGAGAATATCTGTTTAATATTCATTATGTTTTTCTATGGCTGCTGTGCTTCCACTGGAGATGTAGATCTAGTAAAACACCAAAGAAGAAAGAATATATATTCTAATATTTGTAGCTTTCTATTGCACATCTACAAGCTGCACAGCCCAAGTGCGACATCTGTGGAATGTTTTTTACATTCGCCCGGTGGTGTCCCTAGAAATTTATTCAAAGGGGTGGCTAGATGGGGCCACTGAAAATCTTGGGGTGGCACACCAAAACCAAAAGCCATGATTGAATTAGGAATTTTATGATGCGATTGTAGTGTAGGCTGGTTAAAATCTATGTCATTATGGCATTTTATTTGTTTCATATTTAACAGTTAATATTACTTATTATCTGATGTGCAAAGACTAAGCAGCACAGTTAACATTTGGAGAGAGAGAGACAGTAATTCTATTTTAATGTGTTGTATATCATAAACACATTAGGTAATTCATTGTTCTCTAAAAAGGCTGGTTGTTCTTTTCCTTAAAAAGACAAATATAGCTTTAATTTGAGGAAACACATTGATTGTAAGGAACAAAACATACAGGCCTTCTTACATTGAGTAGAGACTCATGGGTACCTAAAGAACCCATTTTCATTTAGATATCTTAATGTGAGAGTTCAAGGGACCTCTGTAAAAATGACCATGCCAGTTGTAGCTTCCCAACAAGCTATGCCTACATAGTTGATACCAATTAAAGCCTGAGGCTGTCTACTTTCACAAGATAACACTACTTTCCTAGCTTAAAAGATAAGCATGTCACAGCCTCTATCTCTTATCCATCCAGTGGTTTATCAAATAATTTATTATTATAATCAATTCTGAAATGTAAACAACCGCTGTGTCTAAGTAGTTCACTATACACATCGTTATACAGCTAAGATCCTTGTGATTCGATTGATGTGAACCATTTCAAGATACAACCACCACAGCAGGTAAAATCAGTGCTTCTGTCAGACAAAAACACAAACAAATTTACAGTTCCCATAATCTACAGATCAATAATATTACAATAAAAGAGTCCAGACAATCTAAATTCAATCAAAAATATTTAACATAGTATTCTGTCCACAGATATCCGCAAACTGCTGTTGCATCGTTTCAAATGTTCATATTTTTCCACATATTGTCCATGATCACTCCTGTTTGTACGTAAATATTGCTGACAGCTTGAAATGGCGACTGAACCCTGACCTTTTAATTGACACCTCACTTGAGCCAATAGGAGCTTTCATGTCTTCCCCAGAGAATACAATAGCTAACAAGAACCAGTGTTGAAAGGAGGGGACTGCCTGTCTTAAGGGAAAAAAATGCAGTCTCTCTGATCAATTAAGGTTTTGCTAGAAGTGCTTTTATTAACAGTAAGCTCCCAAATAGACATTTCTGTCTTTGTTTTTCACTCATATTCACACATTCAGTGCGTTGTTTTAACCTCTTTTTTGGAAAGCACCAGGACAAAACCTTAGGAAAACATGTGTAAAATGTTTTTTCTCTGGTATATGGTTATCTACTTTTAATTTGGACTGGGTGAGGCTGGATATTTGGTCTCATTGTGTTTTCCAGCTAAAACCTCCCAGTTCTAGTCATCTGCAGCATCTTTTCTAAAGAACTTTTATTTGAGTGTCTTCCCTTAATCTACAGTGTGTTCTATTACTCAATGTCAGAAGCACTTACAGTGAAATGGGGAAAGAGCTTCATTGTTATTACCTTTGAAAAGAGACCATGAATGTGAATGTACTAAAAATGGGACAAGAACAGCTTCCAATTTACTTTGAGGATGCCTTTGACAAGTGAAATTTACAGGAATGGTAAGGACAGTAATGTTGGCCTCAAACTATTTTTGCCGGGGAGTTGGGGCAGCAATTGTGTCTGGGTGGCCATGCCCCCCCCCCCCTTACCTTTGGGGCACTGCTGCCTCTGCCCTGCCTGCACCTGCCCTTCTGCATTAATGATATAGCCTACAACACCAACACGACTCATAACCCGCACGTGTTATCTTATAATTACCTTCCCCTTAGTACCCTGTAGGCTATTTATTTTAATCCAAACTACATCGCTCTCTGTGCTGCTGCAGTCGCCCCATTTCCTGTTGAGGTTTATTAAACCTTCATTCATTTCTATCAAATCAAACTGTAGCTAAGCTTATCCTGCTATCACTGCTTTGTGAGCCAGTCAGGAAAATAGCACTGCCTGCTTGTGTCCATCTCTCAACTGAATGCATGTAAATGTAATATACAGTTTTTTTATTAAGTATTTTGGTGCCCTCTGAAAACATGCAGCTGTTGTATTAATGCTGATAAGAACCTGTTCTTACAATAGAATTTTACAACCCATTAAGTTTCATTTTGAGGATCAATTTACACTCCTATTTCGTCATCAGGTTGCTATGGATACATATAGCAGCTGCTGAGCTCTACCTTGTGATCCCCTGTCAAAAACACGGGCAGATGTTACCCAATCGAGGCATTTTGTAACACTCTGTACCCTCACACTATTGTGCCTCTAATTTTAGAATCCTTATTTTCTGCCAAACAGAGCTGTGAACTTCAGTATCTGGCTGGCATGCTTTAAAAGGCTGTGTACTTTGCCAATAACAATACTTAATATATTCTGACATGCAGTTTACAGTATCGGATAGATACAACTATAAAGACAACATTAAGCTGCTCTACATCCTTGTTTCATTCTCAACATGATAAACTGCAAACAGGTGGCGAACTGTGAGAGGAATGTGCCAAAAACTGCAGTTCCTCTAATGGCCACTTGAGGCTGGCTCCAAAAGTGAGTCAATCCCAAGCCCACAGGAGGAGCACTGGGCTTTGAAACCAATTTTATATAGTGGTCAAAAGTAGTCAACTCCACCCTCCGGGCCTGTCATGTGATGCCATAGGCCCCATAAACACTTTTTCCCACAGATTTATATTAGAAGTCAAAACCCCTGCAAAATGACTCCTATTTCATCCATTCAGTCTAATAACATTTAAAAAGTCTAAGAGAGCTGCTACATGATTACATTTTTTTTTTTTTTATTCCTATTCAAGTTAATGGAGCGCTAAACTGGAAGTTAGCTGTTCGGCCGCCAGTAGTTAGCTGCTCGGCTGCACTGTTACCTCTTTAGTGGCCTGAAAAGGTAAAAGAGTAGGAGAAAACATAAAATGACCACAACCTGTTAACACCACATTACATGTATATGGTGATGGCACATGTTGTGTTTTTTTTTTTTTTTGTTTTTTGTTTTTTTTACAGATGGTGTGACGTTTGCTTCCAGAATTAGCTGGAATTTAACTGAACCCATTCTTCCCTCTACCTGAGAATGTTCCCTGTGCCACTGGCTGCAACACAAGCCCAAAGCATGATCGATCCACCCCCGTGTTTAACACACTAACCTTGCTTAAAATGTTAAAAAAACATGTGTCATCTTAAACTTCATGCCTTTTGGGATATAGCTAGTTAATCTTCTACTCACTTAACTATTCACAGTAAGAGAAATTTTGATCAGGAGTGCCCAAACTTTTGCATGCCACTGTACTTGTGTCCCAAAAGTGACAAACGTAGCTATTTTAACTGAAAACACAATACGTGTCAGAGGTCATGGTCATTTCGTGTGTTGCTGTGAGATCACATTGTTCATGAGTAAAGACTACGGAAAAGGCTGAAAATAAAACAAAATTTACGTATGAGAAGTTTAGGTTTCCCCCCCTCAATGTCTGTCTGGGTGATCTTCTCACATGACCCCTTGTAAGGGTCCTGACCCCCAGGTTGGGCACCAGCACTCTAAAGTATCATGCGTTACAGATTGAAAGTTTGCGTAGTCTCAATCTAAATGTTCATAGCTTATGTTTAATTTGACACCCTTAGCTAAATATTAGTTTAACACCATATAGAATGTGTTAATATTATTGGCTTCAAATGCAAACAGCAGGCGCGACTTCTTATCATGACCTTTACATTTTGTTGAATCACTGTCTCTATCTAATTCAAAAGGTGTAAAAAAAAAAAAAAAAAAAAAGGTCATGAAGTGAGCACTTTATTAATAATTTTATTCATACATGAATGATTAGTTGGAAACAAATACAATGTTATGAGTGTGTAAAAAAATCAACAAAATAACTGTGATTTTTGCAAGAGCACAAATGTGTGTTTATTCCAGATGCATTTAGAGACAGGTTTTTTTCAATAATAACAGTGACTGATCCAGATACAGTGAGCTGTGCTCAAGATGAAATAGGCTGGCTCTCTCTGAAGATGTGAAATTAGAGTTTTCCAAGAGTGACTGGATTTCTCAACAGTCGCTTTTTAAGGCAACTTAACAAAAACACAGAGGGCGCTACATCTGGAATACAGTGTGTCTGGAAGAGATAACAACCACCTGCTGGCTGAAGATTGTAAAACATGCACGCAAACATATACATGCACAAACATGTCCATGTGCATAGACATGCATGTACTGTTTCCATGTCTATCTCCTCTCCTCTCATTCTTGTTTACTTTGTCCTATTTTTAGCTGCGGCTCGGCTCAAATGCCCTCTGCTGGGCTCATCAAAGCGGCTCCTTCCTGTTGTCATAGAAATGGGCTGGCATGTCCATTAGCTTCTCCGGCAGCAGGCAGCCCAGATCACACGCACCAGAGGAAGGAGCACAGCTGTGGGTCAGGTAGATTTATCTGAACAGGTGTATTATTTAGACCAGGAGGACACCTAAATCATTTATTCGTTTATTTAATTTCTTATTATCACGTATTGGCAGAGAGATCATTTCTCTTGATGTCAATATTTCCAATTAAGCCTATTACAGTCTTTTATATCAGTGTCTTCCTCTGGATGGACTGTGAGGCTGTTGTATCACCGTCTGACGTGAGAGCAGAGCATTTACATTACAATCATGTCCTCTCCATGTATGACCTTGTGGTGTGAACGCCAACAGCGCTCCTGGGAATTACACACCTCAGTCAGCCTACTGCTGCTATGGTGCTGCTGGGAAAATTGGTTATTCAGAGAAGCCGCACACTGTGAGTGAATGAGAGGTGTTTCATAACTGCAATATACTGACTTATATCACATTTTCTGCATTAAATGTATTCATGACAAGCAAGCAATTCTGTTTATCGCTTAGCAACAGAATATACATAATGCTTTTAAAAAGTGTTGTAAATGTCAAATGAAGGCCGTAATGCCCCCACAGCTGTGCATATAGAATGGACAAAGCTTAAGGTACACCTTACCTTTTGCACAACCCACAATGCATCTGTCTTGATACCTCTTTTACATTATCAGGCAGCATTGGACACACCGTCTTCACAAGCATAACATAGTGGTGGGCACAAAATGTGTTAAAATGATGTGCTGGCAACATGAGCACAATACCAGTGACAGATAGTGAAAGTCTTTTGTAGTGGTGGATGTACAAATTAAATATAAAAAGCAAGAGAGTGTGCAAAGGATGGGTCAAACTGACTTTTAATGAGGAGACTGCTGTTTGTGTCCCGTGCAAAACCAAAAGTCAACATAGGCAGTGCATTTACAGACATTTTACAGAACAGGTGCCCAAGTAGGAAAAAAGGGCATCCCTGTGCGCACGCAAAGTGCACCCTGCCGGGGACTTTCTATCTGCCAGCACCAAAGGGTTTCTTGAGCTTGAGGCCAAAGTACAGTATTGAGCAGGGAAAATATCTGTCCAGCTACTATATACACCTAGCAGCTGCTACACATACACATACATTTTGTACATTTATCATCATTTATCACCTCTAAACTACAAAGTAGTACATAGTAGTAGCCTGCGTCCAGTTGCAACAATCAGGCTAAGTGTGTTCTCTCCTCCTCACTTTATTTTCCAATCCTTTACTTTGCTCTCCTCGGCTCAATTTGTTCTACTCCTCTCCCCATTATCTTCTCCTCTTCCCTTTTTAAATAGTTGTGCACTAATTCTTATAATTATCTTCTAAATAAGCGTTAAATATTGTTTAAGAAACCCAGAGAAAGAAATGTGCAGCTCCGCACTCCTACTCTCCTCCTCTGCACTTTACTCACCACAGCCCCAAACAGCATGTCATTTCTGTTAAAAATGGGATGTGGGAGACATTATATCAAATTGAGTTTTGGCTTAAAAAGATGTGCAGAGGCTGTACAGTAATTTGGCGTCTGTCTCTGCTCGCACTGGGCAGTTGGTGAGCCTGAATCGGGCAGAGATGTTTTAGCAGTGGTTTAATTTCACAACAGTGACAAACAATGCTAAAGTTTAGGACAAACACTATCATTAGCTGCTGTCCATGGTAGCAGATGAGGGAGACGAGGATGCTGCTCTGCAGGGCGCTTGATTTGCACCCTGAAGTTGAAGACGGAGGGACAGGGACTCAACTCAAATAAAATAAAATTCAACTCAACCAAATATTTTTCTTTCATAAACCTAAACAAACTGCAACCATTTCACTCCAACAGTTTGCAATAGACTTTGCGTTGGCACTGTTTTCGTGTTGCCAGCATTGTAATTTTAACATATTTTGTGCCCACCACCACGTAATGCATTGTTTAGAGGTCGTGTCTGTTTTATGTATTTATGTGAGACAGTGTTGTATCAGGACAGATTTTATATTGGGAACTAGTGAGTGAAAATTGATTTTTAGGCTCTTTAATGTTTCATTCAGTGTATATAAGGCTGGAGGCTTGAGGAATACCACCAACTGCAGTATTCCTCAAGGCAAACTCCTCCAGTGCAGAATCATTGATCCAACAGAAACACTGAGGTCACAAAGTTGTGTGTTTTCCTCCATAACACGAGCGAAGTGGTGGTGTATCCTGCAGAATTTTATATAAGATGTGCATCTTGTAAAAATCTCTGACAAACTATACCAAAATAATATCACACTTTAAATCCAGGTTGGCAGTCATTCAGCTGTGGCTGTCATCCCTGAGCATCATACTTGGGATATAAAGTAGAAGTGATGCAAAGGCAGAATATTTATCTTTAGTTATATTTCACAATATGAGGAAGAAGAAATCACTTAAAAATTCAATGCCACCTAGAAAATGAAATATCGGAACAAATAGTGGGGTGAATGCTAGGTGTCGAAAAGCTGATGCTACACTGCATTGCTGGCTTAAATGTGTAGGCATGGATTGAAGTTCTTACAAATTTAAGAAGAAGGTGAAGTGGTAGGAATAGTTGGAAAATTGGGAATGGATTTAATTAGTATAAATGTAATTATTTGAATAATGCCTATAATGTATGAAACATTTGGAATATTTTAAGGTTCTTTGAAAAGCTGACAACTGAACTGAATTGCTGACTTTCAAAGTTGCATAATGCCCATGATATATGAAAGATTTGAAACATTGTAGAATTTGAATGAAGTTTCAAGCTGAAAATATAAATAGTTAGAGGGGACTTGAATTAAGTTTCTACACTGATAAATTTGGAAGGAGTTGCCTAAAAAAGTGTACGGAAGAATAAGAATAATAAAGGTTTTGTTGTTTACATTGTAAAAAAAAAAAGAAGTAAATATGATATAATGCACAGATGTATGCAAAATGTGAATCACTGTATGATATATATCTCATAGTGATGAGTGAACTTGTGAATTAATTGGTTTACTAGGTGGGTGTGAATGCTGCCCATCTATGTTCGAGGCATTGACACCCACCTATATTTGTCTGCAAGATCTTAATTATCTTCATTCCTCTGTAACTTTTTTTGGCACTCAACTTCTTCCACATTTATATAATTAAAATAAAAATATAACATAGCAAAGTCCAAGACTCATTTCCTTAAAGGTCCTCAGTGTACAGACAGCCAAGATACAGGAACAGTAGGATGTACGTATACAGGAGCAGAAGGATGTAGATGTAGTGTAGTTGTGTAAGATGTCAAAGCAAATCAAACCAGTTCCTCTGTACTAATTCCCAATGAAATTACCTCTTTTAGCCAGAAATAAAAGTTACAATTTATTTTTGTACTTTTTCTTATATCGATGAACTAAAAATTTCAAACATTACAATTATGTTGTCACTGAATGGGTCTGAAGAAAGTCCTCCTTTTCTTTCTACAGTGCACCAGCTGCCAGCCTTTCATCAGAAGACCATACTTAGGTCATAACTGAGCCATCTCCATGACATCTGACCACGTGATGTAGCTGAAAGCTCTGGAAGATACCTCTAAGTAGACCTTGACTGAAGAATTCAAACTGATGATGCACATACCTGTGACAATATTTGCACTAATTATCTCTCATCAAATATATTAATTACAGCTCAGTCTTTATCTCATCACCTACAAGTCAAACGTTTCTTATTTGCTGCACTTAAAAAATAAATGTGTTGTTTTGATCAATTCATCACTTGAGATGCTTTTTAATAGGCGTGTCATAGAGCAAGTGATTACAATGTTAGCTATAAAGTTTGTACTCTTCGTGAACAGAACACCTCCTGCAACTGTCTGACAGTTAAGAGGACAAAGACTATCAACAGGCTGTCAAATCCAGCACTTTCCCCCTGACTTCACTGACGCAGGCAGAACAGTGAGGAGCTGTTTCCATAGTAATAACTTCCTACACATCACATAAATTGACAGGACTACTATATTTAATGTGTAGGTGAAGGTCCGATGTTACTGCACTGGAGAACAAACCAAGGCTACAAATGCAACCATAAAAAGGCCAAGAGAGGACTGAAATGCACAAGTGTTTGGGTTAGGTGTCCCTGTATGGATATGAAATGTGAGAGCAACACTATATCTGTTATGCCCCAGACTGCTGAAATACAATTAATTCATAAATAAACAAGTCACATTAATTATATAGCCCACTATTTATTAGTTTGAAGCAGACAAAAGCTTTTTTTTTTTTTTGCTATGAAGTTTTCTGAGTCAGACTCTGTGGAGGGCCAGTGTATTTGTGAATAGTGAACTGTGACACCACCATGTGGGGAAACCTAGTAATACAATTGTCACACTTCACTGAGCTGAGCATGGTTAAAACACAATGACACTCAGTTAAGTGAAAACATTTGTGTTTATTGTTTTTTGTATTATATGTTCTGCAACTTAAAAATGACACTGCAGTACCAGGGGAATCACTTAATCCTTAATCACCAACATTACAAACAACTTTGCCTCTAGAAATGAGATGTTTCTGTAGTTCCTGTATTTTTTATGCATTCATTCATTCATCCATTCAGTTCTTCTAGGTGTTGTAGCCCTCTGTTGGCCTGTCACATAGACACACATTTATTGCCATGCACTCATAAAGACACATTTATACACATACAGTACTTTAAGTGTGCAGTTTGTGTTTGATGTAGGTCAGTTGCTCCATGTTGACACTGCTGCCACCACACACAATCACCAGCAGGGGGCCCAGCTGAGTTGGCAGCCGACCTAGAAGAGTGCAGTGAAACAAAATTGATCATCTTCTCCAGACGTTTGCCCTCATTAGAAGGGATTTTCTATATATGGTAAGTTTCACCATAAATACCATAGAGATGTCTGTCTTACCTCCAATATAATGGAACTAGGTGGCACTCGGCTTGTGGTGCTCAAAGCACCAAAAAAAAAAAAATACATTTGAGAAACTGAACAGCAATGTCTCTTTCCAGAAATCATAACCCAGTTACTCAAGCAACCCAGCATGATGAGCAACATCATCAGAACAACAAATGAAGTAGGCTGCTTCATATCATGTAAGTTAAAATGGTACCGGATGTGTCTGCCACCATGAGACAGTAAAATGTCAATGGCGTGGGATGTAAATGATACTCTGTAATCTTACAACGGGAATGAAGATGTAAAATACGTGTATCACTACGCCATATGTGACATTAGTATAGAATATTTTTTTGCTATTCAGCTGAAAGATGACGAACTACTCTGAATATGTCACATAAAACACTTTAAAGTAACACCAGACTGTTTCTGCTGCTGAAGTAAAGAGTGGAAAAGTAGTTAATGACTGATGAGGTCTATGTGACCGAAATGTTGCATTTATAATAACGGGAGCCAATTTTATTATTTCATTTATTATTATCTTCTTTCCTAGCTCTCATCACACAGGTGTCACATGTTATTTTGAGCTGCAGTGATGGAATCAGAGTGTAAAAGTAGCAACACTATCACTACGGACTAAAAAAAACTTTGCATGAGTTAAAATCCTGCTAAAATCATGTGTTTAGTTTTGTAGACGATCTCTCCGTTTGTTAGAAGCTCTGTTTTAAAACCAGTGGAAATCAAGCCCTGGAAAAATGAAATGCATCTCCTGACCTATAACAGCATTAAGTCTCCTCTTTTTTACCTGAGACTCTGGATTTTGTCCATGGATACGTTTTTCTTCTTTGATCTGACTGGTCAGAGGTCTGGGTGTTGACAGTTTGTCCTCTGATACCCTGAAGTTAACCTGCCTGGTAGTGGCTTAGCTGTTCAGCATATGTTGCCATGGTGATTTATCCTAGTAAAAAGAGAACCAGCTTCGTAGTACTGAAAACCCTGAGTTAACCCTGAAGTTACCTCGCTAACTTCAAATCCTGCTTCATAGTACAGACCTCAGGTCATGATTTCTGTAAAGAGACATTGTTGTTGAGTTTTTCAAATTTTTGGCACCACAAGCTGAGTGCCATCTAGTTCCATTATATAAGAGAGAAAGCGGACATCTCCATGGCCGATATCGTCAACACAGAACAACTCACGCCAAAACAATCTAGGTTGATAAATAGCACTTCAGGTAAGAGGAAGAATGTTTTTATCTGGAGGTGAAGTGTCCCATTAATTCCTCTCTTAAACACAGTCTCACTGTCAACAAACAGAGGAGTTGTAAATTGAGAGGGTTTAGTACACACAACAGAAGCATGGTGGTTAAAATCTTTGACTCCAGAGTCGTTACCTTCATCCTGTAATCTGTGTATGAGCCTGCTGTAGACCGCTGCGAGAGCTGCTCCGCATGCCATCTCCACCAGCACACGCTCCTCATCTGCAAGATCACAATCACACACACACACACACACACACACACACACACACACACACACACAGAGTTTAAGTAAAATAAAGGCAAAGCCATTATGAAGCCAAGTTTATTATAGCAGCTTATGCTAGCAATTAAAACCAAACAGTGAGGGTGATTGTTGATATTCTCAGATGACATTTGGACTGTTCACAGGTCATAACCAGTCAAAGGAAAGTTCCGAGGAATATTACAGTAAAATGCACATTAAAGGAAAAACACACACACTCACCCAGGAATGTTTCCACAGCATGCAGCGCCTGCTGGTCAGTCACAAGTTCAGAAATGATTGTAAGCTCTCTGCACTGGCTGTATTCAAAAGCTTTCTTACAGACTGTCTTTGCTCCGAGACATTTAGCCTCACTGTGGACAGACAGAGGGACAAAGTCAGTTTGCTTTCATTAAAAAAAAGTTTTAAACTCCTTTAACCTCTAACCTGGTGATGTCATCCAGGGTGACCACCCTCCCTGCCTTAACTGCAGCGTTGAAACAATCTGCCCCCACTGTCTCCATGGCGACGATGGGTACATCTGTCCAGCCTACGTCCTTCAGGCCCTGGATGACGCCACAAAGGAGCCCCCCTCCACCCACGGCCACCAGCACAGCTCCAGGCTTCACACCGGGACCCAGAGAGGCTGCGGCCTCTGAGATCATAGTGGCATGGCCCTGCCTGGGTGTGTGTGTGTGTGTGTGTGAGGAGGGAGTTTGAATGTAAGTTAACATCGGACAGTTTTTAGTTCATCCATTGACACTGCATTTCAGCAGGAAACTTTACACTTAAATATGATGAGTGTTTCTACCAGAGCAGGGGGTGATCGAATGGAGGAACATATGTGAGTCCTTCAGCTTCTGCCAGTCTCAGAGCCTCTGCATTGGCATCATCCCAAACCTGAGGAGAAGAGTTTACAACATTTTCTCTTGTAAACACTTGTTTTTATTCTAAAGACTGAAAACATTTACAAATTTGCTGTTTATGATCAGCCCAGAGCTGATGTCAGTGCTACAAATGGATCACTTGCATATAATTAATATTACACTTTACCCTGCCTATCATCTTGACTGTAGCACCCTGATCCTGGAGTCTCTGAACGACCAGCTGAGGAGACGAGGAGGGAACTATGATGGTGGCTGGTACACCCATTTTTCTGGCTACGTAGGCAGCAGCCATACCTGCATTACCACCTATAAAAAGGCCATATTATATTACAGTCACTTGTAGATATTGTATTTTGTATATTAACATGCTGTGTCACAGTAGAATTGTCACCTGAAGAGCAGACAACTCCTTTGGACTGTCTGGCGAGCTGCAGGAGAGAGCGATGACATGAAAAAGGGCAAGTTAGTGTCTTTTTTCTGACAACTTTTCATATGCTTTTATACTGAGATCTACACCAGTGTCTGTTATGATGGAGGTGAAGCAAAAGCAGAGGGCGGAGGGCTCCTACCTGCTGGCAGAGGTGTCCGATGCCACGGATCTTGAAGGAGCCAGAGGGCTGTGAGTTCTCCATCTTCAGGTACACAGTGGTTCCAACGCGTTTGGACATGCTGACGCTCTCCAGCAGCGGTGTGTTCAGGTGGAAAGGCTTCTCCATGGTGCACCTAATTGCACAAAAATGCCCAAGACTGTGTTAAGTAGAAAGTTGGGTGCGATGACCACTAAGCAAACGGCATGCACTGATGAGGACTGTGAAATGGGACTGAAAGCTCAAAAAAAAAAAAAAAAAAAGCTACTAAGTGGACTTTAAGATGGACACTTTATCTTTATGACATTTTCATTACAATAGGTGTCAATGTTCACACTGATGTTTGACATGGCCAGTGCTGCCTTTATGTTCAGCTGGAAATATAATAATGGGTATGAACAGTAGTGGTAGAAGGCTAAAAGTAGTAAGCATGTTCATATGAGCATAGTTAGGCAGTTCAGCCATAAAGGTATTTATTTGAAAAGTCCACAACACTTGTAGCTCACAAATGTTCAAAAAGACATCTGAGAATAATCATGGCTAACTGGAAAGACACAGTTTCACTCATTCCACCAGGGTACTGGCGGCAGACATGTCTCAGACAACCAAAACAATGTGCATGGTAAGATTTATAAGCTATTTATCATGTGAAAATGTAACTTACTTTGCACCGAACATTTGTTTTTAATTTAACGTGTTCTTAAGGCGAAAGCTAACCAAGCAGGTTGAACAACAATGATTGAGTGACGCAGCAAATCCTTATGATATACGGTACATGACGTATAGCGAGTTACAACTAATGTAATGACGTAACATTAGCTTGTACTGTACGTCATTAGGTGACAGCGTATTTTAAAGTATTAAATGTTGACTTACGTTTGGTTAAAACGTCGTGTTGAACGAGCCTCTGACCATTAAATGCTAAGGTAGTTTATTCTATACAAACTGTATCATGTTTTCAGTGTATGCTACATTATGCTGTATATGGAGCTAGCACATAGCAGACTCGCGTCACGGGACAAAAACACATGAAAGCGTCAAACCAGCAAAATACTATCACTTCCGGTTGTTACTTCAAAATAAATGTGCGACTTGATACACTTCTGTAGTAGCAGTAGTAGGTGTACTTGCTGCTACTGCTACTGCTAATAATAAGGTTTTTATTGAAATAAAAATAATAATTCTTATTTATTTACGTAAAATTTCATTTGGAGTATTTGTGTCCTTTTTTTGGCCCATCCAATAAGATACCATGTTTTTTAATAGCCACCTTTAGTTCATTGCACATACAACACAAAACACGTGGAAAAGTAAAAGAAACAAACTAATAACAATAACAATAATAATAGTAATATCAACAATCATAATAATTCAATCTGCATATTGCATGAAGTAAACTCAACAATATGCTTTTGCACACCTTGACCTGTAATTTGCTATAATTGTGGACATGGTACTGTATGGGTTTTGTCTTACAGGTCACCAAATAGGCTACTATTATGTTTTCTTGCCTTATATTTAAATCACAATTTTGTAAACATGCAGTATAATACAACACTGACTGTTTCAGAATGTAAATAAACATAAGAAACACAAAAAATGGACAAATGAGCCAAGCCCCCTACATACGTATACCCTTGTTTCTGTTTCACCTTTGTAATGACCAAGGCAATTTACACACCCACATTTTTTTATTGTCTGTTCTGTGTTATTATTTGGAAAGAAAAATACATTTTCCCCGTATTCTTGTCATGTGTGGTAACTTGACACCTTTGTATTTCAAGTTGTACCAGAATGCTTTAACTCTTGAAAATAGGGAGATAAACTGAACAATCTCAGTCACAAACACCAAGTGCACAGTGTAACAATATTGTGAATTTAAAATAAAAAATAAACTTACGCGTGTAGAGCCTTCTGTCTCTGCAGACACCTGAGTGACCTGTGAACTTCAGTCCCCCTCTAAAGTCCACTGTTTATTACCAAGGCTTGAATGTGTATGTGTGTGTGTGTGTGTGTGTGTGTGTGTGTGTGTGTGTTTGTGTGTGTGTGTGTGTCAGAAAGAGAGAGTGAGACTTGAATGAGTCAGTCAGAGTCACAGCACTGATTCTCTGTAGGGATTATACTTTCTTTATTATTTTTGTACATTAGCTGTTTAGTTACAGGTTGCATATGCACAAGGTAATGGTCTTCACTCCTCACACACCAATGTGCCATTCTCACATCAAACATCACAAAACTTATTGCCTCATATTTTACACAGCGGGGTCAAGGAAATGACGCTTTGTGTGAGGACGTGTCTGTACACTGGGTGGCAGCAGTGAGTGGTGCCAACACTGACAGATAAGGAAACAGAAGCAGTGTGTCCAATAATAACAATAATAATAATATTAATAATAATATAGAAAAACAACTGTTTAAATAAAACAACAAATCAGGGGAATAATACATTTCATACAACTACTGAAATATGTAAATATGAAAAGAAAAAAATATGAGAAAGTCAAGCTGTTTTCAAACTTTAGATTTTTCATTCACTGTCGGCTAATTCAGCCTCATTTTAAAGCAGTTAGCCCATGGAAAATGTATACAATTATAATTTTTTACCTTTTAAACTTATAGTTTTTCCTTTAAATATGCCACTGAGCTTTTGGTAGATGGGAAACACTGCTTTATCGTATAGTTCATGTTAGAGCCTGGTACCAGTGCTGCCCCAGTAAGAGGACCATTATGTGCCAGGTCCTAGTCTGGACCAGGTATTATGTGTCAATGGATGAAGACTGGAAGAAGTTTTGTTCAAAATGAAAAAAATATTGTCACTTTAATTCCTCCTCCTTCCCGTACTGTAGCTGCTTTGGTTTCACAAATTCATTTGTACTTCACAAACACATTTTTCACATTCTTATTTTCCTTCTGTCCTCCTCTTTCCCTCCTCTCTCACCAGCAGCAACCAGTTTGCAGTTGAACAGATGTTAATATGACAGCATGCACCAGTGCTGAGTCAACAGAAATACAGAATAGTAAAAGGTTGAGACATCCGTAATCACTCACAGATGCTTCTTTTTTCATTATGTGAAATCAGAGTGGAAATATTCTTCTGATATCACTTCAAATAGAAAAGCTTTTTTTTTTCCTACCATGCCATAATATTATATTGTCAACATCTGTTGCTCGTGTGGGTTGATGTGGACCTCGGCCACCATGCATCATAAGCTTGCTGGATTCTGTTTCTTGTGGTTGCGCTTCCAACTTTATTCCTGCTAACACTACTGATCGCTGCTTCATCAGTGACCTGATAAAGCTTCCTTTAACATACACATTCAAAGTATCCGTTCCCTCCTCTCACTTTCCTCTCTCCAACTAAACATTTCACATCTCACACACACTCTCCCCTGATCTAGCCTGTAAATTTACTGCATTTAAATCTTCACACCACACAGTGTGAAAGTGTTTTCAGACAACATACTATGTTCATTGCTATGCGGTAAATGAGCTTGGCTTTATGAAGATCCATCTGGGTGTTTTTTTATTATTAAAGGTCTCATATTATGCTCATTTTCAGGTTCATACTTGTATTTGGGGTTCCTTCTACAACATGTTTACTTGCTTTAATGTTCAAAAAACACATTATTTTTCTTAAACTGTCTGCCTGAATATACCTGTCCTCACCTTCTGTCTGAAATGTTCTGTTTTAGTGCCTGTCTCTTTAAGCCCCCCTCCCAAAAAAGCCAAGTCTGCTCTGATTGGTCAGCATTTCTTGGTCTTCCACATTTGTGCTCACAGTGTCTCTGCACTATTATTGTAGCCAGGAAATGACTGTAACAGCACTACAGCACCAGTTTATACCTTTAAATAGTACAGTTGTGACATCGCAACTTCATGGAAGTCTTGATGACTCGTTTAAAGGCACAGTTTCAGAATTCTGGATTGAATGTTTTGATACTTTTCGAGGTATTTATTTATTACCTATGCTTGTTTTATAATAAAAAAAGTCATGGAAATCTGACTTTTTATAACATGGACCTTTAACACCATACAAAAATAAAGTGTCATTCAAAGATTATTTGGATGAATGTCACATAGAGCCTCATAAATCCAAGCTCATGTTTTCACGTTCCGAGCTGAACGAACTCAAAGCTGCATCCAAATGATAGATATTTTCCTTTTTCTTTTTTTTTTTTCAGCTTCTCTCATGCGGCTGAACTGGTGAGAAATTGCCAAGCTACTGTTGCTCAAAATAAGATTCAGGCGATTTCCTCTAACTGCAGCAAATCAGTGAAAATATATTATGATTCTACCATAAAGTGGCTCTGTGGTTCCAGCATCACATCCAAACAAACGGGGAAAAAAAAGTTGCTTCATCAGAGTTGCGAGCTCCAGCTATGTTGCCTTCTCTCTGCCTCCTGACTACCTCCATCCTTTGTTCTTTCTCTCTTGGCTAACACTTCCGCCCACATCCTCCTGCTGCTGCTGCTGCTCCACTTCTTCTTCTCTGCATGCATGCGCCCTCTGCGAGCGTGCACGTGGCTCCTGATCTGGGCTTTACGCCAGCGAGCGTTGTCTGGGTTTGATCCTTGGATACAGCTGGAGAGAGAGTAGGAGAGAAGGAGAGAGAGACAGAGAGGGCAGGGTCATTACATCATGTTAACATTGTTCTCAAGGTGCCTGAACATCATGAAGGCAGACTGTAAGACACTGTGTGGGGATAAATCTGCCAACTTAAGAAGCTCCATCCTCTGCTCAATCACAGAGAAAGAAAGTTTGGTCTTAGTGTTAATTGAAACTTCTCATCTACTCCCTACTGTTAATGTACAAATCCAACACTCAGTTATTATTTACACTGAATGTTTACGGCACAGCTGCAGCTGGAAGACTGGAGAGGGGACACTGTGATGGACGGTTTTATTAAAGCTACATAGTTCAGCTTTACTGCTACAATAATTGAGTTCTGAGTATTATGGAGTGTGTTCATGCTGTGCTCCCGAGGCGCACATGGCACTGAGCACAAACACACAAGCCCTATCCAATAACGCATAACTCCACATCCCTGTGTTTTATGGCCAGTAATATTATTCTTGTTGCTTCACTTGAATTAAACAGAATTATTTACCCTGCAAATATTCCTTTAACAATTTTGGATTTGGAATATGTGGTGTTAGCTACTAGTTTCATAGCTATACCTCAAAAATAATAATCATCCAAAGACTGTCCAATCATTGATTAGCAACCGTAACTAGGCAGGGTAAGTCTAGTAAGCTTTGGGTATCTCCACAACTTTTATCTTGCTGAACTCCTGTCTCTTGTCCAACTTCTGTTGCCATCATTTGAGGAATACTTCACCCAAGAAATGATAATTTGTATATCAATTACTCACCCGTGTTTCGTTTAATTTGGGAAGCAAACGTAGTTTTTCTTGCATGCCTCCACAGTGAACCAAGAATCCAAAAACTGGGAAAATTCCTGATGAATTGAAGTCATAGGCGACCACGTTTAACGATAGCAAAACTGTATCAAAACATCTGTTCACAATCCTCGCACAATAACTTTTACTACTTTTACTGTCTAAAACTTCTGCATCAATAGTGCAGCCTTCCTACCCATCTGTGAATGAGTTTACGTGGCAGTGTTCGAAATAGTAAGGTGTCGCCTGTTTCACGTCGCCTGTTTCTTGGCCATAAAGTTGCACTTGAACACATCACAAAGACTACAGCCGACAGCCAACCAGCACGGACATTCTGCACCTGCGTGAGAGGAAAATAATCTCCACACCAGCAGGTGGCAGTAGTCTGTATACGTCATTAAAATAGAGGAAACCAGAAGACCAACAGGACAGACTCAAGATGAGTAGCCACTTAGTACATGAACAATATAATGCTGAAAGAACAAATTATTTTTACCATGCGCTGGGGAACAACAACACACACAGTTACAAACTGTTTCAGTTTAAGAGCTTAATGGCTTAAAGAATAATCTCATCTAATGTAACACGTTTGCTTCGATCTCAAGCCCTCTTGACTTTAGCCCTTTGTTTACTTTCCTCATTTCCTTTTCTACTCTTGGCACTGAGCCAAACTGCCAGTCAGAGTGTTTTCATTCACTTATGGTTTCTGCTGTCTCCAATGCCAATTCAATATGTTGGATGGGCCAAAAAACAGCTGACTAGGGCCAACAAGGGCCAACTGTGCAGGACACCCCACAAAAACTCGGTGATAGACGCTCAAAGACGGGATGACATTATCTAACAGCTAACTGTTGGCGTCAGGGTGCTTGGTGAAAATGTATGTGTTTGGGAAATATGACTGGATTATTGGGATTTGGATTATACTGCATGAGTTGTGTGAGAGTTTGTAAACTGATGTTTTGATATAGTTTTGCTGTTGTTTTACGCAGCCCCAACTTACTCTAGTTCATCAAAACATTTTCAGTTTTTGGATTTGCTCACCATAGAGGCATGTGAGAAAGATTTCTTTGCAAACTCAATGTCACACGAGGTGAGTACTTGACATACAAATGGTCATTTGGAGGGTGAAGTATTCATTTAAAGTAGACAATGCTCCATGTGTGCACACATTTATGTATAGGTGTCTGTAGTAATGTCTTTTATTCCCTCACCCCCAGCAGGTTTCTGGGTATGTATCCCTCGCGGTCGTTTAGCCGTGCCCACCACCACTCTGTCTCTGTGTCGTCACGACGACGCAGCACGGTGAGGGCGTCACCCTCGCTGAAGGACAGCTCATCAGCCTGCTGGGCTGTGTAGTCCCAGAGAGCGTAGACCAAGCCTTTGTTCATCACACCCAACTTTTCTTGTACACCTGGGAGAGATATAGAGTATTATGTGTTGAAAAAACTTCAGTAATGCTGCTGTCAGTGTAGAGTTTAATTGATGCATAACAATTAAAATTTAAATGAAATGTTTCCCCTGTGTAAACCTGCTGATTTAAGTTTTGAAGACCATCTGTCGGTGTGTATCTACCTACCATAGAGGAACTGAGAACACTGTGTATAGCCCTCCTCCATTTCTTCACATTTGTCTGCCGCTGTTTCCACGTCACTAATCGTTGTGGCAAAAATGGCAGCCCCTGACTCCACCAGCATCTTACAGAGGTGGACGCTGTTACATGAGGCTGCGCAGTGCAGAGGGGTCCTGGAAAGGGACAACATAAAAATCTGATTTTAAACCGTCTTAAAAAATTCCCCTCCTAGACATGGTTTATTCAAGAAAGTACAAAAGATGTTCCAGTAATGCACTCGTATCAAAAATCTAAACACAATGACTGTCATCATGAAGCAGGCTGACATTAACTAAACATGAATTCAGTCAAATGCATCGGTAATTAAATCAAGTAAATTCTGAATGCGGATCCTCATTAGACTTGGTAATCTGTGCTTTCAATACTGCTCAGGCAGCCGAGTCCAAAATGAATTTAGAAATGCAATTATCTCTGTCATTGTTGCCTCTGAGCTGAGCTCCAGTATCACTGCCACAGAGTGTGTTCATTACCCAAACACCCTCTGGCCCTTCAGCAGCCACAGTTCTATTATTAGTCTGGACTATTACATGATTGGATGACTGGTCGAAGGTACTGACCATCCGTCACTGTCGGCTGCGTTTACATTCACTCCAAAGTCCAGCAGGAACTTCACAATGTGGTGATGGCCAGCGCAGACAGCGTTATGAAGAGGAGTTATGCCTTCATCATTAGGCATGCTGGGGTTTTCCACCTGAAAGACAGAGATGATGAGATAATGTACAAAGACAGATAGAATGATTGGCTGTCCACAGAGATAATGGAAGAATCCCATTTGTATTGGTATCATCCTTCAATCCTGGAACCAATCAGTTATTGTTTGATGACGATAAGCCTCGGGGGGCAACGGCCAATATTTTAGGCATTTTTTGCTTTCCTTCTTTTCTTCTTGCAGATTCATACATGCTGAATTGGCCAGAAAACAGCCAACAAGGGCCTACAGTGCAGGATACACCACAAAAACTAGGGTGACAGACGCTCACCAGTGGCCCAATATTGACAAACAGCGGACGGTTGGCTTGGTGTATTGAGACCTTTACTCTCTGTTGACAAACAATAAAGCCCACTCTAACATTATTGAGCTATACCACTTTAATTATTTCAGACAGACACCAGACCCCTTCTGATACCAAACTTTTTTTCCATTGCCTACAGATTCAGCATCCATATGCGGATATCTGTTACAAGGATTAGCCTTGACTCAACCCTGTACTGAAACCCCGGTGGAGAGCACTATAGAAGTGCCAAGTACCTAAATTCATTGCAAAACTAGGGATAGTGCAACATTTTGTGAACAGCTTGGAAGTTGTTGAGTTGTTGCAAATTCCCGCCTCGGGGTATGACAACGTCAAACTGAGCTTGTTCTGGATGTGAAGCATCTGCATGTTTCCTTGAGAGTATCAGCTAGAGTTTGCAGTTTGGAGAGGCAGTAAGCACTTTTGTCCGGTCTCCAAGTGAGAGATGTCAGGGATAGACGGGGGTTTGCCTTTAAAGATGTAAGGCTTTGTTCTCGGGAG
This sequence comes from Epinephelus awoara, assembly GCA_035609425.1. Classification (NCBI taxonomy): domain Eukaryota; kingdom Metazoa; phylum Chordata; class Actinopteri; order Perciformes; family Serranidae; genus Epinephelus; species Epinephelus awoara. Next base: position 31,573,306 of record CM069309.1, read on the forward strand.
CTCTGTGCTGCTGAAAAAACCCTGTGATACAGAGTGAGTGTGTCCTCAACATTAACTTTCCGCACCTGACAACTGAGACCACCTCTCCCCTGACAGAGCTGCTGAGGATCAAAGCTATTACACCAAGTGTTGTCAGGAAGGTTTTTAAAAGCTTTCAAATCTTCCAGTTATTAGCAGATCTGTTGAGGCAATCTGTGTGTGGGTGTACAGTAATTGTTGGCGTGTACAAATATTCTTCTGTTGCATAAGAAAATGTGTTTTTCATTCAACACAAAAATGTATTTAAAGAAGAAAACTTAAGAAGTATAACCAAGTTGGAAGTATCAGAACCAAACTGTGTGCGATGATATTCAGCTCTACTCAAGAGGCAGCACAAAATATGAAGACTGTCTATGAGATTACACTTTCTTATTCTAGTGACTTTAGATCAATCTCTCGTGGCTGAACAACTGCTGCATTATCTTTTTCACACTATTCAGTCAAGCAGTCAACCAAAGCAGTGCTAAGAACAGCAGCTGAATCAAGTTGCAACCTTGATTTTATTTTCTCCAACCTGTAATATGTATGTATGTATTAATGTATTAAGCTCCTTTCCGTGGACAAAAAAAACACTAACACCCACTACCATCTGGCTTTTGTGTTTAGTGGGAAAGAATACAGTGTGAATTCATTTCTGGGACAAATGACTGCACTAGTCACAAGCATTTATCAGCTCCAGCTCTATTCGGCAGCAATTGAAATATGACAGTCAGGTGGACATGCAGTGTTTCTGGCATGACTGTTAGTAACTTTTATGAATCTTCTCAGCCACAAATTTCATCCATCTCTGTCCAAGCAGCGCTCAAACATCGTTACAAATAAAGTCAATGACTAAGTAAGAGATATAAAAAAGATGTAACATCTCACTAGCCTCCATGCTGCTTCCTAGTGTTTACCAACCTGTTTTCCAGTGTGCTGGTGAAGTCAAACGTGACACACCAGAAAAAAACAGAAAGGCATACTTGCCTATTGGCAGTACAGTATTTTTAGCTTGTTTTCCCAAGAAACATATAAAACATATATACCAGGGGTAGGCAACCTGCGCCTCCAGAGCCGCATGCGCCTTTGACATTTGTTATTGATGTAGGCCTAAAGTGATTACTGCATTCCTCACTTGTAAAAATGTGTAGCCTACACATCGAATTAAAAATGTTTTATCGTTTCATCAACTTAAATCTACGTTATACTTCTACATCCTGGTGCTGTTTCCTCTAAATTTTGCAGTAGTGGTGGCTAGCACAGGCTAGCTATGGTTTGCAAATCCAAAAAAAGGGGAAAAGTCTTGGAACATAGTAGAGTAGCCACCTGGTAGTAAATCATATAAATGAATGCTCATTTAGACCTATCTGTAATGTTGTTGGGCTAATTTAGACTTAATAGTCCTTTACCTTTGTTCAAATGTGTTTTGTGGCTACAGACACACATACATTTGTTTTCTTTTTTGGCCAGTAATGGCTCTTTTAATAATAAAGGTTGCTGATTTCTGGAATATACCCATTGGTGAAAAAGGATATTAGTCTCTCACAAAGTAAGATATGATGTCCCTCAAGGCTCAGTACTTGGCCCAGTACCTCTCGCAATTTATATTCAGCTTTCCCATAACTTTTCACTTCTATGCAGACAAAAATCTGTTCTATGTTGCAGTTAAACCTAATGATCCAGTAATGATCAGTGGTCCCAGGATCCCGTGATGTTCCTCTTCCTGGTTGTTTGAAAGAGCTGGCCCTTCATCATCTTCAGGCTACCCCATCACCCACCTGTCTAGCTGCCAACCCTGATGTCCACAATGCTACCCATCTTCTGAGCTGTCCCATCTTATGACTCTTCCCCCTATCTCCTACACTGCCTAGCTTGCCCTTTAGACTTACGTTGAGGTGAAAAACTTCTACTGATGGACGAATTTTTTTTGGATTTTACTTGTGGTAAATTGGGACTTTATGACATTTGTGGTAAATGCAGATGTCTCCGAAGGGGGTCTCTCTTTGAATTGCCTCGTCAAGAGTGTCCAATAGGATTTTAAGAGAGTGGCTTCCTTGTTTTCTTGCAAAGCATAAGATGGCTTGTAAAGTACTCACTGTAATGTTGAGCTGAACAAATAAACTCAGACTGTTCATAAGCAGTGCAAATTTGAAAAAAGACGTACTGTATTACGTAAATGTACTGTAATACCAATACTGCAACAACTACATAATCTTTTGTTACCTCATATATAATCCTCTGCACCAGATCAAACTCTCCTTCTAACGATGCATCCAGCAGCAGAGCTAGAGGGTTAAACTTCACTCTCAGACCGTGGCCTGTTCGCTCTGATGACGGCTTCTTCAGGTTGGTTCGCTTCACCTGCAGCACAAAGGGAGACAAACGGAAAAGTGTTGACAGTGCATAATAGGAATTGTAAATAAGTACTTAGTGCTTAATCTGGTGGGTTAGCTTTCACAGAGAACAATCATTTTGTTTAGGTTATTAGTGGCATATTACAAAGGAAAACACAAAAAAACCCAGAATATTTGCACAGAAAGCAAAAATCCATGGCGCATAAGTATAAAAGCAGCTCTAGTTTTAATGTTTGTACCCCATATCTGGTATGAATACAATCTATGCCTACCTTAGGCTTTGAAGGTGGGGCAGGAGGTGATGGGGAAGGGGAAGCGTGGCCTACAGAGTTGTGTGCAGGACTTGATCCTTTCTGGTTGTTATTGTTCTGGTCCTCTGGCCTATCAGGTGCAGGGGGTGGGCTGGTTTGGGTCGGTGGAGACACATTACTGGTAGTTTCTACTTTTGCTGTCGTGTCTTTGGGTGTTTCTATGGCAACAGAAGGAGGGGACAAGCGGCGGGAGCCTGAGTTCAGGTTTTGAACTTCGCCCTCTGTGGTCGCCATACTGACGTGCTTGTCTCCAGGTTCTACATTCCCATTTGCTGAATGAATGTTGTCCATTTCACCCAAAAGGCAGTCAGGCTGGTAGAACGTGTTGCCTGGAATATAGAGAGAAACAGCCGATTTAAGCGTCATCAACCCAAATCAGTACAACACAGACATACAACTGATGCCACCTAAACCGTCCTGAGGTAAGGCTGAGGTAGTCAAATCCAGTCTCAGTCTTGAATCCAGTCTTGAAAGCACTTTTTTAAAGTCTTGCACTCAGGTAGTTGCCTGCCTTGTTGGACTCGTAATTGTCTTGATATCAGACTCGGCTACTGAGAACTGGTCATGTTGTTCCTGGCTACTGATTCAGTATCAGTTGTACAGAGCGTTCCCTACCAACAGGTAGTATGAAAAAAAATACACCCCCATCCTCTGTATCTTCCTCTCTGGCATTGATTCAGTTTTGCAAGTAACACTGGCCCTGAGCTCAGCACTTGCTGCCCTAGTTCGCTAGCAGTAACATCACCTCTAGCAAGTCACAAGCTAGCTACCTCAGCTAATGTTCAATGGAAAATGTCTGTTCCATCATATTTAAATTTGGACTTTTGAATGGGACTCAATTTGCTCTGGACTTGATCTTGACCAAGACTGAACTGGACCCTGTTTTGGATTTCACTTAGACTTGATTGGTGGGCTGTGAGGGTCCAAAGGTCAGAGGGATGTCATATGCTGTAAAGCCGTCTGAGGCAAATTGTTATTTGTGATATTGGGCTTTATAAATAAAATTGATTGATTGGTTGATTGGGTTGGTCTGGACTACAGTCCTGAGCAGGGCCGTACATCATATCACAGTGTCTTACCTGAACCTCCTTCCATGCCTCCCGCCAATGTGTTGAACCTGCACACCACCACAGAAAACAGTTTTAATCAAGCTGCAATCATTTAGTTTCTGTTGCAAATTCTTTTTCATAAAATGTATTTGTGTTTATGAGCACAGTATACAGTAGCACACACCTCTGGTACAGTAGTTTTTGGATGTTTGGCCCCTGTGGGCCTTCAGGTTCGGTTATGGAGCTCCGTTTCTTCAGAGGTCGAGGAGCATTGCTGAGACGCCGGCGGAGAACCTCCAGGTCAGCATCACTCTGGTAACGTAGCTGGGAGTGGGCTGTGGTAGAAAAGCAAAATATGTCAGAGTGGGATCCTGTTATGTTTACAAATACGCACCCTTCTGTTTGTTTATCAGAATTTTTGTTATGAATTGCCTCTGCTCTCCAGATTCCAAACCAACACTTATTTGCCACAGATTTTTTTTTATTTTTATAATTAAGTACAAAAAAAATCAATTTTCTAAGGAAATAATCACAAGGGAAATGAGCCCTATACCTGATAAGTAGAACACTGTCATGTTACAGCAGGTATAGTGTCGCTGAGGGTTTTGAAACTTATTAGAAATTTGGCGCAGATTTATACTCAATTCACACTGCAATAATCCACAATATAACATGCAAGCAGAAGTATGACAGCACAGGGATGAGACTGATTCGTTCTCTGATACCTACCAACTGGGGTAAGCTTAGTGGGACTGAGGGGACGAGGGATGTTGTCCACAGTGGGTGGAGGGAGGATTTGCCCATCACTGCTCTCGCCTCCTCCTTTCCCTCCTTCTTTATCTGTAACATCCTCTCCCCCTGCTTTTACTCCTCCTCCTTGGAGGAAAGGGACAGGAGATGGAGAGGTGGAGGAGGTGGGGAGGATGGGTTTACCATAGACTATGGAGAGAAAGGAAAAGGGACAGATAGTGCTTAGATGGAGTATCAACATTAAACACACACTTTATATATGGCAGGATCTGTAAAAAAAAATATTTTAAGCTGCTGTTTAATTACCTGCTTTGACAGTAGTCCTGAGAGAGCCATAGTTTTTGGCCTGAGGCTGCTGGAGGTACATGCTGTAGATGGAGCTGCTGTTCATGGTGGCGGGGCCCTTCCTGGGGGACTGGGGCCTGGAGGGGTGGTCTGGGACATAGGGACGCACGGCCACAGCTGGAGGTGGATCTGTTCGCTCCGTTTGTGGGGACAAGGGAGAAGGCTGGGAGGTGGAGCCTGACAGCAGAGACAGAGTACAGAAAATATTGAATTAACACATCATTTCCAAATGCTGCACCCACATCTCCATTACAGACAGATTTTATTTGCAGAATACATCTTTCAGTTTCCCTGCAATAGAGAGGATTGTTATATTTTGTTGAAAATGACTGCTTACATAAAATAATTTTAAAAATGTTTATAAAAAGAACAGTCCTAAAAGTATGGAAGGCCAATTCTGCCAGTGTGATAAAAAAAAAAAACATCCTGCAAGTTTTTAAAATGACAAACTTCCTTGATAAAATGACAAAATTAATTTCATCTCAAAATAATAAACTTACTAAAAACAATGAATTATATCTTAAAATAATGAGAAACACTAAGTCATTATTATGAAAAGTTCTATTTTTTTTTACCATAATGTAATTATTCTGAGATACTAACCCTTTATTTTGAGATATTAAGTCATTATTTTTAAAAAGCTTTTGAGACACTAAGTCATTATTTAGAGATATTAAGTCATTATTTTGATACTACATCTTTATTTTGAAATACTGAGACGCTATTGTGACAGTTTCTCATTATCTTTAGATATTAAGTCATTATTTTGATAGTTTCTTATTATTTTGAAATATTTAGTCATTACTTTGAGAAAGTTTCACATTATTATCATTATACATTATCATTGTTTTGATAAAGTTCCTTATTAGTCTGAAATACTAAGTCATTATTTCGAGATACTGACTCATTATTTTGAAAAAAGTCATTATTTCATTAAAGTTTTTAATTATCTTGAAAAAATTACTCATTACCTAAAAAAATAGGTCATTATTTTGATTAAGTTTCTTATTATTTTGAAATATTGAGTCATTACTTTGAAATACTAAGTCATTGTTTTGATAAAGTTTCTCGTTATTTAGAGATATGAAATTGCTATTTTGAAATACTATGTCAGTATTCTGAGATATTAAGTCAGTTTGAGACAATTTCTCTGTTTTGAGATACTAAGTCATTATTTTGAGAAAGTCTTATGATTTTGAATCACTAAGCACTTTACCCAGTTTGAGAAAAAAATCTCATCATTTTGAGATACGAAGACATTATTTTGAAATACCAAGTCAGTCTATTGAGAAACTAACTCAATATTTTGAAAAGCACCACATTACTTTGAGATAATAAACCATTATCTCAAAAAAGATTCTTATGACAATGAATCACACTGACAGAAAATGGGCTTCCACATTACAGAGTAAGCTCAGTATGGTGTTAAGTTTCTCTTTAAATCACCTTGGCTTGAATTTGGAGGAACAGAGATCCGTTGCTGTATTTGTTGTGAAGAGGAAGATGATGAAGAGGAGGATGAAGTGGCATTTGCAGCGCTGGATCGGGGCCAGCCCAGTGTACCAGGGGCAGAGCGGGGCAGGGAGCTGGTGGCAGAGTGATGCCCTGCCGCCTGGTGGGTGGCACTGGGGTAAGTACCATAACCAGAGGGAAGCTGGTGGGAGGGAGAGACATGGAAATGTGGAGCGAGAGAGAAATTGAAAAAGATTGCTCTAAAGTCTGACTGCATAACCTACTTTCCCTGTGAGCACCTGCATTGCTATTTTGGAAAGAGATATTTCTTGAGTTGAAAAGTTCACACAGTCATTTACTGCACCGGTCTTCAAAGTGGGAGCTAGGGCGCCTTTAAATGGCCTCAAGGAGGCTCTTAGCACACTGAGGAATATTTAAATGTCTCTACAATATCATTAAGTGGAAATAATTATTATTATTATTATTATAATTAAAATGACTATTTCATGATAACTTTAACTGTTATCTCCTCATGTCTGGAGTAGAAGTTGTGCAGTACCTGTTCTGGACTGTTGGTCCTCCAATCTGACACACTCTTACTGATGCTAGGCCATGACGCTTCATTAGCTAAACAGAGAGAGAGAGAGAGTGTTGAGAAGGGGACAAAGGTTAAAACGAGGAGGAGAGGAAGAGGTAAACACAGACACAAACAGACAAGAGGATGACAGAGGACCATGAGCTGTACGCATGGGCGGATTATGAGACAGTGGGCCCCTGGACACAGACATGTAAAAGGCCCCACATCTCTCCTACATAGGACTGGACTCTGTGGAGATTTGCCTCTGTTTTTTTGTTGTTCTGTTTTTGTGTTGTTGTTGTTTTGTCTTTTTTGGTTGTTCTGCGTCTTCTTTTCGTCATTTCGTGTCATTTTGTGTCTCTTTTTTGTCATTTTGTGTCTTTTTTAGTCGTTTTGTGTCTCCTTTTAGTCATTTTCTGTCATTTTTGTGTCTCTTTTTTATTTGTCTTTTTGTGTCTTTCTTTTGGTCGGTACGTATTCATTTGAGTGCCTCTGACACTTTGGGCCACTCTGGGCATGTACTCAGTCGGCCAGTTCAGTAATCTATCCATCACTGTACATCAAAGGAGGTTAAAGGTGTAGAAGGCACACTGATATGAAGGTAAGTTGTGTTGAGAAGTAGTAGTATTACACTAGCTGCTATATACAGTTTGTCACTCCAGTGGCATAATACCAATATACAAGAGAAAACAACTGCTTAAAATGTGAACATATTATTATCCACACATATAGTTTACTCCAAGAACATAAAACATGACAAACTTCACGCTCCATAATCTAGTACCACATCAAAACTGAAATATTGCAATTGTAATTGCAATGCAATAACTAAAACAGGCTCCAAGTCATTGACTTATTTTTAAGTCTGGCTTCCACTTGTTTCACCTCAACATAGCATACTGTAATGCAACAAGAAATGCACTACATAGCTTAACAACTACTCTACATGTTTAAATTGGTGAGTGCAGTGTATCCTCCACTGCAAACATGTGTTTAGCATCCTGTAAGTAGTACAGCAATGGGACTAAAGTATCTCTGATCATGAGCTTGGCTGCAAAATTTATGGGTAGTGTAGTTGTTGTCACGGCAACGTCTGCATCTGATAATAAAAAAGACAAACAATCATTCACAGTAACTGCCAGTTGCAGTCATAAAATTTACTTTTGGTTGCTGCTCTGCTATTTTTACCAGAAGAGTTGTTGGTTAACGTGGGGACAAACTCAGAAACACAGTGAGAGCATTCCAAAACCTCAAATAACAGGAAGATGCTGCCTTGGCTCACTGTGCTAAAATACTAAGCTCTGAAGCCTGCTGGCTATGTAAAGCAACAGTTTAACCCAGTCTCTGTCTCCACACAGGTGGTGTTACATAACTAACTGGTACACTAAGGTCACTGTACTGGTCAGTTACTAAATCTTGTTCCACTGTTGCCTATTAACCAATGACAATCCTGGAGGTCAGCAGCCACGTTAATGCTTAACTGTTTCATGGCAGTTTAACCACAGTAAACTTCCATATAAACTAAAAATGGAGGGAAATAGCCAGCCAGCAAGTTCAGCATGTTCCTATGCTAATATTTTTAAACTGTCATTTGTTTTGGAGATGTTCATAAACAAAGTTATAGACAAATTAGAATTTTGACCTGATGATGGTGCTAGAAAAGTCAAGCCATCTCCAAAGTGAATACAAACACAAGCAAAAAAAAAACATCACCTTACAAGACCTAAGGTTCCCAGGTCCTTCATCTGTTGACATGAACTAAAATTGTAAGAGATTGGTAGGGGGCTAGCTTCACAGTTCAAATTGATGTTTAAAATGTAGTTTGAATGGTAAAAATCTGTTCAGTCATTGCCCGCAAAGGTATAGCTTTAGGCCTAAAGTAGGCTATAAGCGGTAGGTGGTTGATGTCAACATACTAACCCAGGGAAATATACACTGAAAATTTAAAGGTCCAGTGTGCAGGGTTAAGTGGCATCTAGTGGTGAGGTTGTAAATTACAACCAAATGAAACTTATCCATGTGGGAAAACTACGGTGGCCGAAAATGTGAATGGCCCAATCTAGCACCAGTGTTTGATTTCTCCATTCTGGGCTACTGTAGGGACATGGAGGACTCCATGGAAGAGGGCCCACTCTGTATATAGAAATAAACAGCTTATTTTAAGGAGATGAAAACTCAGTGATAAATACAGTAGTTTCAGGCGATTATGCACTAAGGAAAACATAGTTGTGAAAATTATACACTATTTCAGCCAATATATCCCCCTAAATCCTACAAAATAGGACCTTCAACCTAAGGAAAAACATTGCTGACAATATAAAGGTCTCCTAAATGAGTCTTATTAAGAGGATATTGAGCTGGGGAACACGGGACACTAAATAGTTATACCCACACATTGGGGCTTCAATAGAGAATAAAGCTTGATTAGCTGAGTTCTCTCCATTATATGGTGGCTGTGTGCATCTGAAGTCATTAGAGAGGTATACGAAGTTAAATTAAATTAACTTATGTGCACAACATAAAAAAAAAAAAAAAAATCACCTTTTGGGACATTAGGGGCTCCATATAAACCGACCAACTGCCAGACTGACCGACATTCCCATTCATAGAGCTATGTATCCAGCTTGGCTAAAAATAATCTAAAAAGTCTATTGTGGGACATTAAAATTCCACTGCTTGTCACAATTGGCTATAATTCACATCCATTGTCAGAGTATCATTTTAAGCTGTTACCTAACCACTTGGCTTATCTTTCGGTGGTCCAGCCACGTCACAGTTTTGGCACATACCACACTAATACTGATTAACTAGTGAGCCTGGGAGTCCTGTAGTCAGTAAGCTGTGCTGTACAACCTGTTAACTGCTGCTGTAACCTGCTGACCTCAGGAAGAAAATGGTCACGACAGGAAACAAACAGTCAGCTCTGTGCGAGCTGGAAACTTGGCCATGTGCCTGAGAGCCCAGATTAGAAGCAGCCACTCAATGTTGTAGAGGAAAGACAGTACAGTTTACAGGACTGGCACCATCGCAGTACGCCCTGATGCAAAAGACAAGCGGGGTGGCTCAGGGTTGGTTTAAGGGTTTTGAGAAGCCTATCAAACTCGCTACTCAAGTCTCTATCTAATGTTTTAAATGTCAGTCTCTGTCTTCTTGAACTGATGTATAATGATTGGTGATCACTGGTGGCAACATTCAGTGTATTTCAGAGCATCTGAAATATCATTTAGTTCAAAGAACACAAGCTCAACAGTGAAACACTATAAAAAGAAGAAAACGTACACTGAACAAAAATATAAACGCAACACTTTAGTTTTTGCTCCCATTTTTCATGAGCTGAGCTCAAAGATCTAAAACATTTTCTATACACACAAAAGACCTATTTCTCTCAAATATTGTTCACAAATTTGTCTAAATCTGTGTTAGTGAGCACTTCTCCTTTGCCGCAACCAGCTTAAATTTCTCCAGGTTACAATTCCCTCAGTGTTCACTGTTCAGGTTTTCATGGGGAGCCGAATTATCCATAAAGGTCTCTTTCTCTCCAAAACAAACTGCCCCAGTGATTTAAACCGGCAAAATGCATTTCATGTGACAAATAAGTGTTTCTGTGAAGGCATATCAAAGATTGCTCGCTAGCCCAGCGTCTCCTAGTGTATGCTCACCTTTTTGTTTGTTAACTTAATATCTAGACTTTGGAAGGTTTTTATCGGGAGTCGAGTTATCCGCAAATGTCTCCCTCTCTCCAAAACAAACGAACAAAACCAGTTATTTCAACGGGTAAAAGCACTGAAAAAAGCAGTTTAATGTTAAAAAATCAGTGTTTTTGGAGGGCACAGTGGTGGCTGCTAAGTTTAAATCATTCAAATCATTTAAATTCCTATCCAGAGCCAGTGTTTGGTTTGTCTGGCTACTGTAGAAACATGGCAATGCAACATAGCGATCTCCACAGACAAGAACCCACTCCATATGTAGATATAAACGGCTCATTCAAAGATAAAAACACAACAAGTCTTAGTGTCCGGTAATTACACACTCAAGAAAACATACATTTTGTATTATATTCCCTTCCTCCTCTGTCAATATATCCCCCCTAAATCCTATGCACCAGACCTTTAATATTTTAATGTAGCAAACTGCACCAATCATATCACAGGCAGAGGACACTGACTGGACCATATGTGCTTGTTAATAAAATACAAGTCAGTTTTTTCTCTAAAACAGTAGCACCAACACTTTTGAAGCCTTTCCTGTTGATCATTAACGAAGCCTCCTCATAGGAAATTAAAAAGAGCTTTTGTTTCCAAAAAGGCCCTGGCTCCTGGGTGCTGTTACAACTTTCAAGCAAATATTAGTTTAAGTCAGTGATTTTTCAATGAATAAATAAACGATTCATGTGTATTCTAATGCTAATGGGAATGCACGGAATTATGATCTGACTGTAGACTGCTATGCTTACATTATATTAGCATTCATACAGTATAATAGATATTCAGCACTCACATTTGTTAGAGAGCCTTAATCTATCCGATGACAGCAACAACAGCTGCTGTGACCCCCCCCCCCCAACCCCCCTTACCTAAAATCTCTGGTTATCTGACTCACACACACACAGACTGAGTACACAGACTGTGTATAGCTACAAGCGTACCTCAGACTTCCTGTCATTCATTTGTTGTGTCATTTGTTCTACTGTTGACATGATTTACAACTGTGTGTTTTCCACATTACAGAAGCTGGGACAATAAATAGAGCTGTGGCATTTGCTTTGGCATTCAGGAGCACGATGGGATTTGTATCAGCGCTAGTTCAAGACTCTTTACTTATACCAGTAGTTAAACTAAGTGAGTAAAAATGCTTTGCCTTTCCAGCCTGGGTGTACTGATATATGACTATAGGCAGGACAAGTGTCTGAGTGGCCCACTGAATGAGAGTGGCCTGATACAACATGGTCAGTGGTTAATGAGGCAAGGTAATGTTATGTTGACAAAGCTGATTCTAGTTATGTGGACAGGTGTTGACATTAATAAGTTAAGCTAGTGTGATTATTAACTAGACTCAAAAACATGCTATATTAAAGGAACCTTTTCACATTTTGCTTTCTTGCAGAGAGTAGATGAGAAAACTGATACCAGCCTGGTGTCTGAAGGGTAAATCAGGCTATTGAATGGCCATTATCAGTGGTTATAAGCATTATAGATATGAGTTGGAAGGGGCCTGCCACACCTGCTAATAGGTTCCGAAGGCCATTATCAGGCCATGAAATGGCCATTTACATTTATTGATAGGCTGCAACCTCTTATGACTGTATAATTATGACAGGAGCAAGGGAGGGCGTTGTATAAAGAGCAAGAAAGTTGGCGACGGTCAAGCGAAAGGGAAGGGTGGTGAATGGGTCAAACAAACACAGGATTTTCACCCAGGACAGCAGGGGTCGTATTGCCCGTGAAGCCAAAAGTCATCGCGGATTTATTTTGAACAGAGACGACAGTTGTTTTAAATGACATAGCCTGATATGCTTTCCTAAACCTAATCATATAGTTTTTGCACCTAACCCTAACATAAGTGAATGTGAAAACTAACAAAATGGCTGGGCTAAAGTTCCTAAAATGGCTACTCGAGGCTGGCTCCAGAACATAAGTCAATCCCCATGGACACCAATGTTAAAATGCCCAACTTTACAGCAGAAAAAAAGATGTTTACAGCCTGGTGCAATAAAAGGTTTTGGTCTCCGTTACTCTAATTCCCCCTTCCTTGACAACTGTATGGGGGGTGAGTTTTAATATAACTCAGCCATTAACATTTTATCAAGGCATAAAGTTATGCATAATTAAGGGCGGATCCGCTTTGCGTGACAGGCTGTCACTCAAGGTGAGGCATCACCACAGTCTATAAGCTAGATCTGTCCCCCGCTCCTCCACAGCTCCACCTTCTCATCCATACATGGTCAATTCTGGCTCCAAATAACCAAGATGGTGATAGGTGAAATGCCAAATGCCAAATGCAAGGCTTCAAAATGGGAGTAAACAAACTACTAGGTGATGTAACAACCTTTGCACCTAATAGTATGGCAGGCCCCTTTTAACCCATGTCTATGGGATAACAGCCATTTAATGGGCTGATCACAACTGAAGTTGGTTGCATAAATATGAAGCTTTAGCCAAGTGACAGAAGCTTAGCATAAAGACTGGGGGAAACAGTTACAATTCTCACATCAGGTAAGAGGACATGGAGGTCTAATTGAATGTGGGTCTCAGTCCAGACTGTGATTTGCCCTCAGTTTATTTTCTTATGCTGCGCTTCCCAACCCGGAGCAGCTGCTGGCTATCAGATGTCATGTCTGTGCCCTCATACACACAGCCCGAACATTTTGAGGTCATTTTCTGTAGCTGATTCAATTATGTTCTCCTAACCATCTGTTCTGTATAGTTAGACAAAATCACTCCACAGCATTCTTGGTGCGACTGCGCCCTTCCATTCTTCAACCAAACTCTGAGGCCACAACCACACTAACACATAAGCATTTGACCATGTTCTCAGAATTAATCTAGGTCCATACTAACACTGGGCGTGCACATGCCGATGTAAACAGGTGGCAGATTGTTTACTCTGCCATTGGTTGCTCAGTTACAGAAAATGCGATGGTGAAAAAAAGTGATGATGAAAAGTAAAACCAGAGATTTCTCTGCTTGGACAGATGACGAGGTGGAATTGTTACTAAAAGTAACACGAGTATGGCGGTCAAGGTGGCGCAAACAGATTGGAAGTTGTTACAAAGCAAATATGGTCTGGCCAGGAGCATCATCCATCGCCAGGGGTAGCCATGGCAGTGGGAAAGGATGAAATCACATAAGGAAAGTAGACCTAGCTATAATATTTTGGCTTGACAAGCTGTGAGTGATAAGACTCGATAGGGAAGCAAACGTGGATATCTGCGTGGGTATCAGGGTTAGCGTTGTTTTTTAAGGCGTCCATTTAAAGGGTTCCAAAATGCAGGGGTAATGTGGACGCTAGGTATAAATATAGTTTATATAGTTTATAATAGTTAAGCATTTAAACATGAAAACATATTAGTGTGAATGTAGCCCAAGATAATGTCTACTTTGGGATTAAGGCTCAGCACTTGTGTTGAAATCATGCAGGAAATACTTCCAGCAGACCCACTACACCTTCAGGTGCAGGTGAAGGAGTGAGGAAGCAGGTGCTGCTTATCTATCACCAATGGAGCTTGTTGTGAGTAAATTTCTCTAGTGCCTTCTTGGGACTCACTGTTGTTACTGTCGGCCGCCTGAGGGGACCGAGGTCCCTCCCACGTCTCAGTGGGCTCTGACAGGACGATGTCTAAATCTGACACTTTCCATTGGCTGGGAGGCTTCCTGATGCCACTCCTTTCCTCCTCTGCATGGCCACACCACCACGAGGAACAGTAACAAGACCAACCACGACAGCGACAACCACCGAAACCACATCAACACCAACATGAACACCATCACCATGACATCACAGTGGCATCACAGGACAGTAACAGTCATAACAGCAACCACCACCACAACATCAACAAGTGACGAAACAATAATCACCAATAACATTAACACATCACATTTAAGATAACGTCAACAACCACAGATAAGGGAAGAGGAGAAAGAGGAGCCAACAGACAGGAAAAGGAAACAGACAGCACGTTAGAGACAGAGATATAAGATAACAGATATAAGAGAGTCTGAAATAAACGGAGGCAAACAAAGTCTTGTTCAGTGCTTTAGAATAATAAAGAAAGCTAAATCTGCCAACCTGAGAGGGAGCGGATGTGGCTGAGCGGGGTGGGTTTGGACGGTGGGTCAGCGGGCAGGGGGTACCCCGCCTCCTGTCTCCCCTCTGCTGGAACCTGGATGTAGGGGCAAACAGCAGCTACCCGCCCTGAAACCCCACCGCCTGGGTGAGAAGAGGACTGAGGCGAGGACAGGCCTCCTCCATTCATACGACTCAACTGAGATGGTGCAAAGATAGACAAAAAGAATTAGACCTACAGTAACTGCCAAGCTAACTTTAAACCAAGAGAAATGAAATGCAGATAATGTGTGTTTCCATTAGATGATTAGTTGTGTACTTCTGCTCTCTTCTTATGCAGTCGTTCTCTCAGGTCTCCGATGCGTTGGTCCATCACTGTCACCTGGGCGTTCCTCTTGTTCAGCAGCTCCTTGTTCTGGGCCAACTTGCTGCTCTGCTCCAGGTTGTGACGGTTACGAGCCTGAAACACGCAGCATTAGAAGTCTTAAACACTCCGTTCTGTGAGAACGATCTCTGTTTTCTACTTGTGAAAGAAAGAGATTATGAGATGGTGTATTTTACCTGCAGCTCCTGGTAGAGTTTCCTCAGCTCCAGGGCTGCAGGACCAGACAAGGGGGATCCTTTCTGGCCAGTGGGTGGCCCCTGGGACCCGGTGGGTGGCCCCTGCGCTGGTGCAACAGAGTGCATCTGAAGGCGTCCTCTCCTTAAATCCTCCAACTGCTGGGTCAACTGTTAAAACCATTTCGAAAGAATTTGACGTCTTAGCTGACTCGGTTCTGCTTGATTTTGACCTCAGTGACAAACAACCCTCCACATTACCTGGTCGACTCTGACCACAGCAGACTGCAGCTCGGCCTGCTTCTCCTGAAACAGGCTGCTGACATGGTCGATCTCTGCAGCTGGACACAGACAACAGGAGAGGGTGGAGAAATACAAGTCGATTAGTTAATGTTTGCATGCCTGCACACTTCTATGTATCTTTATGTAGTCTATACCCCATAACATAATTTACTGTCTTCTCACTTCTGCTTTTTTGGAAATGACACAGTGACCATGACATTTAAGCTGAGTGTATTCTCAGCTGAATTTGTCCACAGGCTTCCCTCCTGAATGCTGCAGCAGCAAGACTATTACACTATTGTAGTATGAGTCAGTCGTGATAAACTGCAGTGCCTGTAATCCAGAGACATAATCTCTGCAGTGTGTTTCAGCTCACAGAGGTTTCCGTTGATCAGTTTGCTGTAGTCAACTTGTCCTCTCATAGCTCGGATCTTCTTCAGCTTGGCTTCCTGTGTCTCCACTCGCTCCTTCAGACGCTGCAGCTTCTCAGCTTCGGACTGAACAAGAGAGAAGAAAAATATTCACAAGCTTAATGTCCATTAGACTTCTCATTTCATTTTTAATCAGCTTTTAATGTGACAACAATATAAATAATTGTGTTTAAATAACAGGCTGTATTTTAAAGTCACCTTGCTATAACCAACTTAGAAACACTCTCTTTACAGACAGCAGTTAATGGACAAGACGTTTTAGTGTATCAATTTTACAGTGGTAGCCTGCAAAAAAGTGTCTGACCAGCAGTACGGTAGGATAAAGCGTTTCAACCTCAAAGAGTAACCATGATTTATATCTAAGTGACTAATAGTAACAACATTTTTTTTATATTGGTCTCGTCTAAAGTGAAAGTGTTACAGCACTGGGGCCATGTTTGCTGGTAGGTTTGAAGACAGTGATTTAGGTGCTGTCTGTGGTTAAACACAAAGGATTTTATTGTTTAGCAAAAAGGTCTATCTCTGTAGGGATCCTTTCCATGTTGTCAGAAACTTAGAATAACAATCTGAGCCTGTCAGTGGCAAAAAAAACACAAGTGGCAGGATAAATGTGCCCTGAGTGGTTACATTGCAGCCTGCTGGCTGCAGCAGTCCTGCTTAATACTGGATCAGTTTTTAAAACTGTTGTTTCTATTAGTCAGTTAGACACAAAAAGAAGATAGGGTCCAGGTTGAAAAATGCAGAACTTATCCTGCCCTGGTGCCTTAAAGAACATTTTTTTAAGACTGATAGAAGACAGACAGACATATGGAGCCCACCTGTGTCTGTCCTTGGTTAGATCTGCCTCCCTGGTGAAGGTACCTCAGTCTCTGCTCCTGGAAAATACAAAAGGTAAGGGCACGTTTGAGATTTTTTCCTTTTTCTTTCATGAAGCACTTTATTTTTGTGGATTTGTTTGTCACCATTACTCAAAATGGACGAGGTCATGTTCCTCTGCAAATCGTGAGTCTTCTCAACTACTAACTAATGTGATGGAGTTAGACATGAACACAAACATTTTTGAAGTTAGAAGCATTTTGATTTCACATGAAAAACTTCAGTTTCTCTGGGCCTTCTCTCACTGTTTTAAACTGTCAGTTTGCAAGCACAGGAGGGGGAATTGATTTATTGATCCAAGTATGTCCGACTTTGCTATGATAGGTGCCGATATGCCCCCTTTCAACTTGTTAGTATTGGACCTTTTCCTGGTTGACCTATTTCATCACTTGGTTAGCTACAGTTAGCTGGCGGCACACTGGTACCATGTTGGACAACTTTACAGCGCTGTCCATTTCACACGTTCACATGTAAACCGTTCTTGATGTAGATATTGTTACTGGCTTCTTCTTCTGTTATGCATTTAATGCTATTCTTCTTCTGAGTCAAAGCCTGGGGTGGAACATGTGCAGAGTGCCTAGGCCAGTTTAGCTCAGATTGACTGTATACACGCAGGAGTAGTTCAACTCCCAATTGCATAATCTAGGTGTGATTTTGAGAAATTCGATTTGGTACGATTCCAGTCAGACTGACATGTTCACATTTATTTTAAAAGTCTGGTTCTAGTCGGACAATCACAATAAACTGATTTTCTCTAATGTCATCTAAACGTACTGACTGCAAAAGTCACTTGTACCAGCACTGTGATCACCTTGCCACTATTTCACCACATCAAGTAAAATATCTGAAATATAATAATATTTAATAATGTATTGATTTTCATTTATTTTGGAAATACACATTATAAAGCAAATAGCCTACAGAGGAGGAACAGACAGACAGACAGACAGACAGACAGACAGAGAGGGGGGCCTGTGTGATGCTGACTGAGGCAGTTTACACCTCTCTCTGTATCATGCTGGCACGTAGTACAGCTGACCTGTGTGTCTCTATCAACACACACAGGCGCACACACACACACACACACACACACACACACACACACACACACACACACACACACACACACACACACACACACACACACACACACACACACACGTAGAAAGACGGAAATGGAATGTTGGCTAGGAGCCTCCCATCATTCACTTGAAACACACACACTAATAACACATTACATAACAGTAGCTTGTTTTATTACATAGGCACTGTAGACATGCGGGAGGTGCCTGTACAGTAGCTGTGTTTTGGACTCTTTCTTCCTGGAAGTCGTCAATCAATTCTTCGAATGTTACAAGGATAGTAACTGCCTCTCCATTTCCAGCTGGGAGACCTTTTCATTCGGCAAGACAAGGAAATACTTGAACACTTACACACTGGAAGGAAACACTCCATGGCTGTCATTTAGCAGGGAAATTACTGCTTTTAAAAATGCTGAATACCAGCAGAATGCTGCCAAATCAAAACATCAGTGCCACAGTTGGCCTTGAAAAACCCCAAATTGGCCTAATCAAAGTTGGTGGTTAAAAATATTCCCTACTGAAAGCATTTTATTCACTTTAGACGAAGTAGACACTTCATCAAATGAAAGGAGAGACTTAAACAAATTGAGAGAATCTGATTTTTTTTTTTTTTTGGCTCGTCCTTCTGTGTCTTTCCTGGAGTACCATTCTGCTTAAACTTCCCAGCAGCTCCCCGCTGACCTCATTTCCTGCTGACTCAAAGGTCACTTCCTAGTATGGGAATGCCCATGATCTGTGTCTCACACACGCAAAGTTGTCACACACACAACCTGGAGCTGAATGGTTTTCTATTGGCTCAGATGGAGTTGTTCTTTCCTGCCAGTCCTTAAACCCTGACCTGAATCACATGTCTTGTTTCCAAGGTAGACGTATGAGCCGTGATCCTCACACACACACACACACACACGCACACGCACACGCACACACACACACACACACACACACACACACACACACACACAAAAATCCAAGGCCATGGCTCCTGGAGCCTCAAAGCCGACCTTTTCAGACAGACTTTAATGTAGATAACCTTACACTAACTGACAGGCAATCCATCCAACAGCTCTGCGTGTGCGTGCATGCACGAGTTACCTTGGCGACCAACATCTGTTGCTGAGCCTCTATTTGTTGCTGTTGTCTCGTGGCCATTTCCTGCAGCTCGGAGAGGGTCAGCTCCACACGGGGAACCTGCACACGACATCACACATATATGAATACTCAATGTCCTGAGAAAAAAAGCTTGTGTTTTCTCTTGTGTGTCTCTAATCATTGTTTCCATACGTTCAGGACTGTTACTGACAAGATGAAAACCTAAACAGTGACAGGAGATAAATGCCAGACTACAGCTGCACACACATATCACCTCACACTTCAGGTCATAGAGCACCTTCAAGTGTGCTGCAGAAATGTTATTAGGCTAGCAGCTAGCGGCCTTGGCAGAGTGACAGAATTATAGTATTGGTTCAGGGGAAAATAGCCAGAATCCTGTCTGCTCTGGTTATTACACTATGACACAGACATCAACATCAGCTTGAAAAGATCTCATCGCACTGATCATTCGTCCTGTATTTTACTATCAGAGGAGTGTTTAATCAAGCCAGGCACACTCTGAGACACTTTGTTACACAGCTGTGTTTTTGAATGTTCTTCAGAACAAACATTTCTATGATTGTAGGCTAATGTGTGTGAGTGTAAGGGGGTTGGTGGGGGTGGGCGGGGGGGGGGGGGGGGGGGGGGGCCTTTAGCAGACAACAGCGGAAGGTTTCTGCCCAGTCACATCCTGCTATTGTGTGTGTTCACTCATGGACACACACATAGACACAAATACACACACTACACCTGGTCTATTACAGTCATTTTCTGTATGAATTGAGGCCAGACAATGTGACACTAAGTGACGAAAGCGATTTTCCTCCTGGTTAACAATGAAGACAATAGCTCATATTTTTAAGGTTGAATCTTGGGGGCCCTCTTCCCTGGAAGAAAATCTAATTTCAAAATTAATTTCCTATTACATTATCTTACTTATCATAAGCAAGAAGAGCCATACAGTAGGCTATATGGAGACTGTCCTCCTCCAAAATATGACCACTTACATATTCCTTTACAAGCATAGATTCATTTTCTGCAACCGCTTATCCTTCTGGGGGTCGCAAGGGGGCTGGAGCCTATCCCAGCTGACACTGGGCAAGAGGCGGGTAAACCCTGGACAGGTCACCAGACTATCACAGGGCTAACACACAGTGTCAGACAACCATTCACACTCACATTCACACCTTCAGGAAATTTGGAGTCACCAGCTAAACTGCATGTCTTTGACTGTGGGAAGAAGCCGGAGTGCCTGGGAAAAACCCATGCTGACACTGGGAGAACATGCAAACTCCACACAGAAAGACTCACCCAACCCAGGGTTCGAACCAGGAACCCTCTTGCTGTGAGGTGACATTGCTAACCACTGTACCACCCCGCTGGTACACTATCTCACACTATCTATTACAGAACCTTGTTTCTCATTAGCAAGTACAGCTATACAGTTTAATATACAAAGACCATCCTCCTCCAAACTATGACCACATAGATCGTTTTTATAAGCATAAATTACGACCCATATTTACGTTTTGTTGTTAGGTGGTGACTGTAGAAATGAATATGCTAGCAGAGGAGGAAGCCAGGTGATGGAGTATGAAGAGGGAGAAAGTCTACTTAGGGTGGTGGGAGGTAAATAGGTCAAACAGTCACTGAACTTTCATCCAGGAGACCTGTGTTTGTGTCCTGAGTGAAAGCACGAGTCAACATTGAGTCATTTTAAGAAAGAAACTTAGTACGTTGACTCATGTCACCTGACCTATGTCACGTTAGTGATTTCAAGTGACATGTGATGTGTGGCACGTGATATACGCTACTTTACCTAAGCAACAAACATACATATTTTAAGCCAAACTGTGATCTTAGTTTTGTGTTCCTAAGAACAAACAACCTATGTGGTTGTATGAGTTGGGCTTGTTGACTATACGAATATGCAATAAATGAAAGCTATTAATGTCTACATAACTTACACCTGCAACGCAACACAAATAACTGACACTCAACTCAGACTTCAAGTGGACTACCTGATAAATATGTCACAATAAAGACAATAATGTTGATTGAATATGCTTGTGAGCTGTGTTCTGCTGGGATGTGGCAACACCACTTGGACAAACCACATGCACAACTGCCAGTACATCGTAATACTAGGGCCAATAGTGATAATAATGGCAGTTTGTTTAGTTTATGATCATGGTTACATTTTCTAATGATTATTTCAGACAGCACTGGCTGCTTGTCCTAGCATAGCAATTTCTTAATATAAATATATTTTTCAATCAATGTATTAGTGGGTGTCCCTTCAATACATATGATAATACATTTAATAATTATTGCCTTAAAAAGGTATTTAATCGATTATCCAAACACTGGCTGTTTTTACCTGTTCAATGGAAAACAGCTTCTTTCCAGGTCTGTGACTACATACTTACAACCAGTGTTAGGTAGTATTTTTTTTCTTTGTGAACATTGGCCTTTATTGAGAGTACAGCTGAAGATGGATAGTGAAAGATGTGAAAGTGTGAGGGGGAATGACATGCAGCAAAGGGCCGCTTGATGGAGTTGAACCCACGCCACTGCAAAGGACTTGGCCTATGGGGGCGTACACTCTATCAAGAGAGCTAAAAGTTACCCTAACGTATATGTAATTTAATGACAAAATAAATGTAATTGTAATCAGTTATTATTACTGAGAGTACATATAATCAAAATACAGTTTGTATTCAAAGTGTTGATGATCACAAGGGGTCACGTGAATATATTCTTGTCTTTAAAAAGTTAATATGTAGAATAAAATATTCATTCTGTTAATTTGCATCTTTTTGCATTGCCCAGTTAAAATACTAATTAGAAAACGTATAAAAAATAATCAAATATAATAGGTTACATTGTTTTTATGAGGTAATTAAAATAGCTGCATTACTTATTACATTTTCAACTGTAACCTATTACATTTCAAAGGAACATTCCTATCATTGTTTACAACATCTTAAAACATGTGGTATAACCTCTGCAATGCCATACAACTAACCCTAACCCTAACCCTAACACTGCATCACGGACAGCTTTAGTAGAATACAACACTATGGAATATCAAGTCTTTCCCTACAAAGCAGGTCTTTAACCATCAGCAAAAATGTTTGAATGGCTCAGTATGATGTAACATTATCAGTGTAGCTCACTGCATAATATATTAATTCACTACATTCCAGATCCTCTTAACAATGCAAGAGACCAAAGCTGCAAAAATGTAGTTTGTACCTGGATTAAGACCTAGCCACTACCACACCACCTAATGGCCTCAAACAGGCTGACGGTTTCCAGAGTGACACTGATTAATGGATTCCACCTAGAGTCAAAGGATCTGCTATTTTATGAGTCATTAGGAGACTAATGATTATGGTTATCATGCATATTTTATAGAAAAATCACACAGAGTACAAAGTGTTGTTAAGATAATGTCACTGTCTTACTGCAAAAGCTTTCATAATAATGTTTTTAACCATTAAAACAATATTAATAAATAGAAATATGGAGATCGAAATGCCCAGCAGCAACGGTGTTTAGCTGTTAGAAAATGCCAAACCAAACAGTCAGACATATAAAGCCAGTAGCTCAATAACTGTAGTTTCTGATGTATCAGATTATCCTCGCTGTAGGGTGCTTGACATATTAGTGTGCCTTTGTGAGGGTTTGGTAATGGCACTATCCAGCCCTAGTAACTTGAGGGTATCAACTGAAACAATCCAGCACCAAGTAGTATTGAAAATTCTCCATTCAAACAATACCTGCATTCGATCCTTTTTCTACCCAGATTGCGATAAAAAGGACTATTTGTATGGTTTTACTCACAGCCAATGATACCAAGCATTCTTCATTTCAATGCAACACAGCCCACTACTGCACAACCCATACAGTTTATGATGTGGTGAAATCGAGCATGGTGTAGTTGATGGAATTGGCAGTTCAATGTGGCCAAATGCCAACAATATGTTCCAAAGTATGGCTATAGACGCCTGTGGTGTCTGGTGCCATTTTACATAATGGAATGCCTCAATTTACTTGATGGTTATCAAATTAAGTAGAAAACAAAGATATCAAATGAAGAACTCTACTGGTATCAGTATCATTTGTAGGGTATTAGTATTGGTACTGCATTAGTACTATGCAGCTTTAGCATTCATAAATAAGGACAAAAAACAACATATGAAAAAGCTTTCATAAAACTGTAGTCCAACATATAATCAGCACAGAGTACATAATTAAAACGTACAATACGTTGGGTCAAAATACAACAGTCTCAATAAGCACATTTTGAAGAAGAATGAATTGCAGATATAATGTGGTTGATTGTAAGAATGTAATAGAAACAGGAGTGGGCCTAAAATGAAACCTTGAGGAACCCCATTATCAACAGATTCTAAAGCAACAAGTTTAAAGCAAGAGAAATGAGTACAACCAATGTTGTATCTCTTCTTTTACTGTCAGTTAATTCAAATAGTCTGTGGTGTAAAACTAAGAGATATAGTGTTGAAGGGTCAGATCCCCCTGATTAACAGAAAAAAGGAGACCATTTTTAATTTGAAGTCGTTTTAAGATGCATGCCACAGTCCTCTGTCACCCTGCTAATACATTCTAAGGTGGTATGTGATGCATTGGAAACACACAAAACGTCTTACACTAAAATTAGTGTTCCAGTTACACTGAACAAGACTTGCTTGTTGCCAGACTTCTTTATTTTGTATTAAAGGTAAAAGTTTTTATTTATTTTATTTTGTGTGAACTGACCCTTAAAACAGAACTTCTTCTTAAATAAATCTTAAACTTGGTTAGTTACCTCAGCCGTCTGTGTTGAGCAATGCACTGAAGGATCATTTAAAGAGGAAGTTGGAGATAATTATAGAGAACTGTAGTTACTGGGATTTAAGGGGTCTAGATCTTAAGGTTTAAGGGCTTAAACAACATTGCATAGATTTTACTCAAAACTCAATTTCTGGCAGAGATGAAAGAGAGATGGTCTCAAAGGGGCTGGAGGCTTCAGTCAATTTTGTAAAATGTTCAAAAGTCTTCACATATCTCAGCGGAGACTTAATGCCATGACTCAGGGAGGAGCTGATGAAAAACTCCATTACCCTGAACTGAGCTCCAAGGGTTGTGGCAATTCTTAGATTTGAAATCAGTGAAACAAATTAAACCTACTGGCCATTCAACGACTCAGGGAGTGGAAGCTCTAACCCTGGCAGCATTAGCACTTTGCTAAATATCGGTATCAGTGATTAATGACACTGATAGCCACACAGTGCTGCAGACAGCATCACCGCCTTCAGGCTGACTTATTCATTTCTTAAAAACATAATGCAGTATCCCGACGTAGTGCAGACTACATCATGTTTTAGACGATGACATTATGCACATTACACTGGTTTTCCAGTCAGCAGTGCCACATGTCATAAGCTAACTGCTGACCTGTGGGATTTTGCAGATTCTCACTTTCACATGCATTATGAAGAGTCTGCAGATACAAACTGATCTCCTGCTAATGCACTGTGGTTTCACCTTAAATGAGACCAGGCAGTGCCAGTATGAGAGGAACATCACTGTTTCCAAATGTAATCTCTGTAAGCAGTGATGCAGTGGTTAATAGACGGATAGAGCTATGTGAACTCTCTATAATCATACATCTTATTTCTCTTTGATAAAATCAGTTTTGAATGTGCTTGTATGGAAGCAAAGAAAGGCCAAATGTTAAAATAAATCACTGCAGAATACTTAATGTTGACAATCTTAATTGAATTCATAGCACTGAAATATTTTACTATTATAATCAAAATGTGAATTCTTGTAGTCTGAATTCCACCATTAATTTGAAGCAATTTGAAGTTCTGCAATTGCAAAACTTTTCAAACTCAAATAGAAGATTGAAGTGTGCAAGTTTCATCTGCATTCATCTGAACCTCTCTTTCTTGCATCACATGACTGATAGAACCTGATAGGACAGATGCCTTACTGCTCTTCGATACCTCCTTATACAGTTTATTTTGCAATAGCGTTCCTTTTGCGATTATTTCCCATCCTGCTCCTGGTGGGAAATATTAGGCCAAACTTCCTTTAAGGAATGTGACAAATTAAGAATTTATTGTAGAAACATAAGATAAAAGTTGGAAATTGTTGACAGTATTCTTGTGAATTCAATATCAGTATGATCCATAATGACACACTGAATTTGTGTACAAACTTAACATTTGGGATTTTGTTGCCTCAACTCGCTGCCAGCCTCCGTTGGTTAGCTGTGCTATTTTAGTGAGAGAAGAGGCCGTGGGAGTGAGAAGGGAACTGTTACAAAAATTAAGATTTCTCACTAAAAGAAGTGCCAGTTTGTGGATCGGATACACTCCAAATTAAATACACACTCTTGTTCAATCTACAGCTCCACCAGTTTCTCCTCTTCTCCCACAGTCCCCTTTACTGTCCACCCAGTTTGCTGCTTCCTGTTTGGAGCTGCAGAGAGCACAGCTATTGGTTGCTGACAATGTTCACATCATTGAACTGCAGTATTTGCATGATCCAAGAACCAAATACGATAATATTAAGCATGTTTGATTTTGT
Source organism: Epinephelus awoara (assembly GCA_035609425.1). Taxonomy (NCBI): domain Eukaryota; kingdom Metazoa; phylum Chordata; class Actinopteri; order Perciformes; family Serranidae; genus Epinephelus; species Epinephelus awoara. Next base: position 31,598,865 of record CM069309.1, read on the forward strand.
CTGGATGTCAAGATGAGAAAAACACTGACCTGAGACAGCTCGGACTGAGTTTTATGACCGCCTATACACCAAAAGATCGAGATCACAGAGGCGCGCACCAACTGAAGTTAAACTCATGATTTTACACTGAAATTTGTGTGTGACAAGGAACTATTGTTTGTTGTAAGGACAGCATTAGTTGCACAACTCGAAATTATTGTCTGAAAAAAAGGGAATTCAAACCACATGAATTTAGAAAGATGACTCTCAAAATTAAGTATTTCAAAGCTATGAATACAGTGGTATTTACATACAACACCAAGTATTGAGTAGGAACTAAATGTCACATCTAGGTATTACATGCAGGATTAAAATCCTTATGCTTAAGTAACTTCAAAACATGAGTAAACAGAAATCCCTGATACTTGGAGCTTTCAGAACTATATTTTAAAGCTTGGTCATCAACCTCAAAAGCTAACATTGTAGAGATACGTGGATACATAATGCAACACTGTTTGCATTTTTAACACCCTCAACACCCAAGAGTTGCTGGATTTAAAAGCCTCAATCTGACAGACTGTCATCAGTTGGACTAAAGATCACTTGTCAGTTATAACAGTGGCCGTCAGTGTGACATTTGTGTTCTATTGATGAAGTTTCTATCCTCTAGCCAGTGCTGTGTCTTCCTTTTCTGTCTCATGATGACATGCATCCCCCAGCTACAGAAAAAGTTAACAATTCTCCTGACACTTAACAACGGTGTCATGCATTCTGCTGCTCATGCTGTCAACACACTGTGCGACATCCTGCAGACTGCGCTGCTGCGAGCGCCCCGGCTGACATTAACATGCAGTTTCTATCAGCTCCCCGCTGTGCCGTATTTACCTGCAGGCTGTCCCATGTGATCCTGCAGGAGCGGACTTTAATTTTGCTGCATTGTCCTTCAACAGTAAATTCCTGCACCAGATCCACCTCATTCCACTCCATCCTCACAGCCTTTCAGGGGAAACAGCGGAATGGTTTCAGTGGTTTCAGATAGAGAAATGTTGCCAGAGGCTTGACGGAGGGAAGCTTGGAGGGGGGGGGAAACGAGAGCGATCCTTATCACAACTTTCCCTCTCGTCCGCCCGGTGATGTGCTGTGATTTACGACACTCTCTCCCCCTCTCCCTCTCTCTCTCTCTCTCTCTCCCTCTCGCTCGGCCCACACTCCCTCCACCTCTCTCTCTCATACAGACTCTCTCCAGCATTGGTGTGTTCTCATATGACGTGTAAAGCCCATTAATGTGACACTGCATTCAATTACTACAGTAAACAAACATGTAAAGCAATAAGCCGGTGCAAAAAGAGGGAGGGGAAGTCACCCCATCCCTTTTTTCTACCTCTCTCTTTCTCTCCATCCTTCCATCTTTCTCTATCTCCACTCTTCTACAGCTCCTTCTCTTCTCACATCTCCCATCATCTCTGTGTCTTTATCTCCCTCCACCCATCCTTCTTCCACACCTTCCTCCATCCTTCTTAATCCCCTTCTCTTCCTATATCTGCATTCCTTCATCTCTCGTTCTCTGTGTTCTTGTCATCCATCTGCAGCTGGCTTTTTGCTGCAGCGACATCCCCCTCTCTCTGTCTCTCTCTCTCTCTCTCTCCCCCTCACACCTCCCTCTTTTCTTCTCCCACTTTCTCTCAGAAGGGAAATCACTGCACCACAGCCTGATGGGGTTCTAGCTGCTCTCAATCAACCTCTGCGTCCTGCTCCAGATGTGTGTTATTATGAGAAAGAAAACCATGATGATGATGATGATGATGTGGGGAGATTAACGGCCGGGGCAGCGTGCACGGCGATCTCGTGGCACACATCCCCACCAAACAGCGTCGGACACACGTGCGCACGACATGTATGCGCACACAAACAGACACACACTCAAATAACAGCTGACTCCTGCTGCGTCATATTGTCCTCTTCTTTTTCTCTGTCTCGCTCTCTGCAACACACACACACACACACACACACACACACAAACACATTCACATAACCATGGCGACATGTGACTTAACTGCTGCGTCACACATTTTCTCTTTCACTCTGAAACAGACACACATCTGTCTGACTCAGATAAACACACACACACACACACACACACACACACACACACACACACACACACACACACACACACACATACAGTAATGAAAGCAGACTGGAATTTTTGCCAGTGCTGCTGTTCTGGCTGCAGGAATCTGTGGGTGTGAGCTGGCTTTGTGTGTGTTGGCTGGACATTTGCAAACATAACATGTAGGACAATTCAGAGTACCTCACTGTGTTTTATAATTAGATTTTAAACATATTATCAGTAGTATTGAAACTGGGTAACTTTTTTATTCATTATTCAGTAGACCGTTTCAGGATGAAACTGATATGTTTGAACTGTTCAACTTTTCAAGTTCCCCTAAGAATAAGACTCTCTTTTCTTTCAGGTGCTTAAAACCAGCGTTCAAACCAAAGACATTAAAATTCATTAAAACTATTGAAAGCCCTGGCTTTGAAATTATCCTGGAAAAGTTGGCAGATCTTGAAAAGAAAAAAAAAAACAGTCACATTGTGATGAGGTATGACTTTGCACATATTCCTAATTAGACTGCATGGATGTGTTTGGGGTTGGGGCAAAATTGATTCTTAGATGTACCATGATGCCCTCTTGAAAGACTTCATGTCTCGATGCAGAAAAGTCAATAATCAGACATTTAGAATGTAATTCTCAACATTATGATTTCCTGTAACACTTTTGTAAGACCAGACTGTACATTCCTCTGAACCCATTGGATGGTGTAACGGAGGTAAACATGAGCAGACGTTAGACAGTGTGGGGGAGTTTTTCTACAAGTTGTGTTTTGCTCATCCCTCTCCTACGCACCTGTTGGGAAACAGATGTGCACTTTATTCCTTTGTTCACAGTTGTCTTAATAACAGATCATTGAAGTAAAGTTAGAAAAACAAAGAAAACATAAATCATGTGTGGGAATCAACAATTTTGATGCATCAACGCATCAATAATTGTTTTGCAGTCCCTCCAGGATGTTGCGATCACAACAGTTTATGCAAAAGCAGCTGGGGATGCACAGATTTATCAGTTGAACATCGGTACTGGCCAACATTCGCCTTGCTAACTGTCATTGGCCTATCGGCAAATAAGATGACATTCGCCGATGGCTCCAGAATAACGGGCACAAAGGCAAATAAATGAGCACGTGAAACATGAAAACAATACAGCAGATATCTAAAGTAAAAACAGGATGCAGGAAAGAAACAAAATTCCAAACCACAGAGATTCAGTTAGAAGCTACACAAGTACTGAGAGCTGAACACACAGAAAAATGAATTTCTCTCTGGTCTCCTGCAGACAGAGGGAAGGAGAGTCTCACAACACACAGGCTTGTTTGAGGGGGGAAACGGGTCATTGAGGGGTTGGCTGCTGTTGGCCATACACCACTGCCACTTGCTTGAGGGCAGGTGGCCCAGCTTTTGGACCTACGGTGAAGAAGGTCCATCTCGACATAGCACGGCGCATCAAAATTGATAAATTGCCGTGGCATGGCAGCCAAACAGCCAAAAGTGACGATGGAAAAGGCCCAAAGCAGAGTTCAAATACACACACTTGCTCATGTGCCCTACTCATACGCGAAAGTATTTTACATGATACGTTTTTTGCAAAAATGCTTCAATTCACCAAAATTTTTTCTCAGTTTTTGACTCTACGTTCATCGTTGCGGCATGCACAAAAAAACTAAGTGTTCTTGATGAATTCAGCACAACACGGGTGAGTAATTAATTTACAAATGGATATTTGAGGGTGAAGTATTCCTTTAAGAGTGGGCTGGAGCAGTGTAAAAACAAACTATGATGTGCTGTGATACCGAGAGTACATGCCGTACACGTAAAACAGCCTGACAACAGCTTGATAATGGCTTTAGTCCTTGTTTTGTTACTGCATGCTATTTTCTGCCACTGTATTGGTGTCAATAGATTTACAAGTCATTTCGAGGCATATTGCTATAATTGTACAGCACTGTGAAAACTGATAGTCATGTGCTAACAAGCAACCATTCAAAACTACTACATTGTAATAGTCACCACAACCAGCTCATGCTGCTGCTAGTCTCTTCTCCGTGCTACAATTTCACATATGTTTCTATCACGGTTATAATCTGAAGCACATGGGGATTTTGACCTTCTCAGTTTGTGAGTATTACATTCCCGTTCTCAGAGTTATGCACACACATGCTAGACACACACAGACAAACACAGGCAGGTTGTTCTGATCATACCTCCCTTCAGTAATGAAACCCATCTCCTTCCCATCTGCTGTACGCCTCCAGTAAAAATATTCCTCCTAATCTACAATAACAGCCTGCAGACATTCCTGCAGCCCCTTCCCAACCAGAGGGGAAAACTCTGTTATCAGAACCACTCCAGTGACTAACGTTCACACAGCAGGGTGGCCTGCTGGTTACGGAGATCATCATGTAACTAAGAGGTCACTTCTTTGAACTTCACCTCTGGCAGCTTGTCCATCAATAGCGCATGTTCTGTTCTGACAGTGTTCATAAGCAAAGCAGGGGAGACCGTAAGCCCAATTTAGGAACAAAACCAAGCCAACTCGCTGGATTTAAGGAATACTCACTTCATTCAAGATCTGCTGCAATACAGACCACCCGGATTTCATCCAAACAGGGACTTCCCTACAGCTACAGCATATGATATTGAGAAATTTAAAAATGGAGAACCACTTTCAAAACCTCTTAATATATCCTCCATTTCCACAATTTTCCTAAAAGCTTATTGTCAAGATTCAACAATAAATGCCCTAAAATGTGAAATATGAGTTCAAACCCAACAAATCTATGTTTTAAATTTTATGCTGAGTAACAAAAATGACATTTATTGTAGTCAAACCTTTCTCACAGTATCAGCACAATGAACTTTGGCCACATCGTGTGATTCAAGTCTGCCGATGTCCCTGAACCCAGACTATCACGTAACCTACAGAAGGCATCTGTAGTGATTACATACATTGAAAATATTCATCTTAATCTACATCAACACAACCCCTGACATGTGTGTTTTGTCAAGAGCACACACACAAAGATACACCTGACTTCTTAATATATCCCTCAGCGGTTTTCTCACACACAGCTGGGTGGGGTCGAGTTACAGTTGGATCAAGAGACTTGACTGAGTGTGTGTGTGTGTGCATGTGTTAACCAAAAATGTGTGACCATCTCTGCAGTTTTTCTGAGGTTAGGGGTGAGGTTTAAGTAATGGTCTTCCATTACAGGTCACCTCTGAGGGCAAGTGTCTCCTGATTGGTTGGTTATTCTGGTTTATCAGACTACGTTCCAACACTCTCTTTTATAGGTGAACATGGAACTAGCATTGCCACCTTGTGAGTGTAAGCCTCAATGAACCAGTCAAATTGCAGTTACAGTTTACATCCATGACTGTCAAGACTCTGATGTAGCAATGACAGCTGAAAATGCATCAAAGAGGCTATAGATGTTGCTACAAAGAATCTACATATTCTAAAATGTGGGTGCTTCAAACACATCTTCAGCCCAGCAGCACAGAGGATCTATACAATCAGCACAGTTTTAAGGTGGACTTACAAGATTAGTGTCACCAAATCAGTATCTGACCAAATGTCTTCCCTTCTATACCTGAGGGATGTTGAATAATAGCCAGAAAAGTGTTTTATGCTGTCACAGTGATGTTGACCTTTGACCTTTTGGATATAAAATCTCTTCACTTCATAATTTTATCCTATTCACATTAATGTGTAATTTTGTCATAATTACCTTGTGAATTCTAGAGTTTTGGCAACACGTTTTTTAAGGTCACAACGACCTTGAACTTTGACCTATGACCAACAAACCTAATCAGTTTACTTCTAAGTCCATGTGAACATTGGTGCCAAACTTGAAGAAATTTCCTCACGGTGTTCTTAAGATATAATGTTGACAACAACGAGACAGACAAGGTCACAGTGACCTTGACCTTTGGCCTGTGGCCACTAAAACCTAGTAAGTTCACCCTTCAGTCCAACTGGACATTAATGCCATTTGTTTTTTAAAAAAATCTCAAGGTGTTCTTGAGATATCATGTGCACAACAATGAGACAGACAAGGTCACAGCGACCTTGACCTTTGGCCTGTGGCTACCAAAATCGAATAAGTTTGTCCTTCAGTCTAACTGTGCCAAATTTGAAGAAATTCCATCAAGGTGTTCTTGAGATATCGTTTTCATGAGAATGAGACAGATGGGCAACCTGAAAACATCCTGTCTCAGCCACGGCTATTGCTGGTGTGGATGCATAAAAAATATGTTTAAATTGAAAGGGAAAGTCAGAAAGTGATATATTTCTGATGAGTTCCCAATACATGAACTCCCTGCTGTTAGCCATCAAAATATACCAGACACCTGATATGTGCCAGAAGTGTCATGTCAGTTCAAAAACTCAGAGAGACTGAACACATCTGCAAGCGCAACAACGTGATGCATTTTCCGTCCAAATCCATCAGTCTGCCACCTCTTACAGTTTGTCACCAAGTCTCACAATCAAACTCTAAACAAAATCATAACCAAAGCACTGATCTTGTTAAATGTGTGCACTACTCATTAGACAGCCATAAACACACAGTAACACTGTGAGCTGTTTGACCTTAAAAGGAGCATTTGTACCCCACAAATTTCTGTGCAAATCACCTACCACCTCATTAAAATCCTGCTGGCCTCTGACCAGATCACTAGATGCTAATAGCTAATTATGCACTCTGAGCAGACAATGCAGACCAAAGTATCCTGACTACTCTTCCAGCACGGTTGCCAGAGGAAAATGTCTGCATTGTGTGTTTCTGCAAGGTATGTTTCATACATATCAACATTTCTTTAGTGATATAGTTCAGATGACATATAAGCAGAGTTTCTCAGAGTGTGACACCTAGGCAGGAAAGCTGTCAAGAGCACTGTTAAAAACCATGCGTGTTATTTCATGCATTTTGTAGGCGACATTTGCACATTTCCAGCAGTGGTTGTTGCAACAGCAGCTGGGTATTTTTTAAGGTGAGGTGGGCACATTTCTAGCTGGGGTTGTGGGGATGAAACTCTGTAGTTTGAGCCAAAATATGTTGTTTTCCTAACCATAACCAAGTTTTATTTATGCCAGAACTTAACCACACCTTAACTACAGTGCTGGCACAACATGAAATCTAAAAATGAAATGTAATGTTTCAACATATTCACAACAAATGTAACCTATCTGTGGTTTGTAGAACTGTACAATGCCAATATTCATTCTGACAACTGGGTCAGCTTTTCTGAGGCAAAGAATGACATCAACACAGTCTGGTTTCCCATTTGAAGAAAGGAGGGAAGACTAACTTGTTCTGAATTTCTGCAGCCTTGTTTTAGTTATGGTAGAAATATATATTGCTGCGGTGACTAATGACATCAGTATTGAGATGAGTGTTGAATTACAAATCTAAAACTGCTGCACACTAAAAAACACACATGTGCAACTGTCAGCAGTGTCATGTTTACATCACTCTGTGGGAAGAGACAGCATCTGGTGTGTGTGTGTGTGTGTGTGTGTGTGTGTGTGTGTGTGTGTGTGTGTGTGCGTGTGTGTGTGTGTGTGCGTGTTCGTGTGTGTGCGTGTGCGTGTGCGTGTGTGTGTGTGTGTGTGTGTGTGTGTGTGTGTGTGTGTGTGTGTGAATAAGTGGGAGCTTTTGGATATGATTATATAGAGCCAGTCACACCCTGACTTGGAGTCATGCATCCACACACACACACACACAGACAAAATAACACTGGCAAGCCCAAACACAAATGGCCAAAAGACGCCACACCGTCCAGTTGAAACCACACTGACCTAAACACACACTGCTCTGATGGTGTGACACTAACACACACTCACACACTGTAGAAACACATTGCCAGCAGTCCCGCCCTGACACATAGACAAACTGGTGGCCTGCCCGCCAATGTGTGTGAGTGTAGTTTGGATTATGAACAAAGAAAAAAAACCAACTTAAAGTATAAAGAAAGTAGAGCACACTAACACACAAAAACACATTTCAAAGTCACCTCTACATTCACTCCTATTTACAGTTATTCAAGTGTTCTATTATGTATGACACGCTGATGTGAGAAGAAGGCATAAGAGTGTAAGGTGGGTAGAAAGTGTAAAGCAAACACACACACACACACACTTTGTTGAGCTTCACACAGACTGTCTCTCATACACACACACACACACACACACACCTACAGAAAAGAAACACATTCCCAGAACTCACCCCCACGCTCCTGTCTTGTCTCAAACTCTTTGTCTTTGCTTTAAACCCAACGTGTAAAGGTAGAGGACGAAGAAAGACAGACACCTCAAGACGACTGTGAAGGAGTGCGCCAAGTGAGAGGAAGAGGAGAGGGAGGAGGAGGAGGAGCTGTTTGGCTAGCTAACAATCCTCTTAGCCTGGTTATGTCATGGGACCAAGCTAATCCTACCTTCACTGACTGACCAACACATGCACACATACACAGTGGCTGACTAACCAGCAGACTGACCAACACAGAGACATGCATGCAAACATGGTCGCTGACTGGCTAACCGAGGCCTCACCGACATGTACAAAGCAGTCTAGTCTGGGGTTGAATACAATAGCAACCGAGGTTGAAAATAGCTGTTAGTGATAAATAAATAGCTGCTAGCATGAGGTCAGCTGCTCTTTTTACCATATGACTCATTATTTTGTAGAGAGGATAACAGGATAACAGGATAAAGCAAGCTAGCAAAACAACATGTTTAGCAAACGGCAACGACAGAAGGCTAATTCCTATTTACTCTTTACTTTCTGTGAATAAACATACAGTAATTATACTGTACATGGAGTGTGTACTACGTGTGTGTGTACTACGTGTGTGTGTGTGTGTGTGTGTGTGTGTGTGTGTGTGTGTGTGTGTGTGTGTGTGTGTGTGTGCGTGCGTGCCTGCGTTCACATGGTTCTTACTGGTAGATGACTATAACATCATCACTGTCGCTAATCCATGTGCTAATCCACTAGACTGCACCTAGACAGATACATAGACACCACCGTACCCATACATCTTTCTGTAAATATGTGAATACCCACACACACACACACACACACACTGAAACATTTTTAATATGTTATTCACATGCCCTGGATGACACTACTTTAAGATTATAGCCTATAAGATGCAAACACTGGTGTCGACACTTGCACAATGGACACAATTATTATTCCAAAGTTCACAGGGTTCCAAACTCCGGTCTCCTGGGGAAAGTCCTGTGTTTTGTGACCCACCCACCACCAAAACCTGCAACTTTACCAGACAGCTTCCTCCTTGATGCTTTATTCCTGTCAGCGCTTTGGTCACATGTTCGCAGTCTTCCCAAATATGTGGATAACTAACCCTAACCCTTATTAATACTAGCTCCATATGTACAAATGTGGGTGCATTACTTTTCCTAGAAAAGCGTACGAACACTGCATTAGAGAAGCCTGGTACACACAAGTGTTTGATATGCACTTGTGTCCGTGTGTGTGTATGTTTATGTGTGTGTGTTTGACATAGGACTAAGACGGAGGGCCCTATTTTACATCCGTCACAAAGTGTTGCACAGCACAGCCCAACTTTCATTGCTAGTTTCACACTGATGCAGTTATTTTCACCTAACTGTGCGCTTGAGGGTGTGTAGGTCTTAAAATGAGGTGTGGTCAGGGGCATTGTTGGTGCATTGTTAGTCTGAGGCAGCAGAGAGCGATTGCGTCACTGACCAACAAAACCCTGGTCTAAAGACAGAGTGGCGCAGCATTTTCCTGCTATTTAAAGGATGTATTATTCAGATAGTAAGATGCTCCTACAGAGGTGGGTCCACTCTGCTTTTTACACACATAGGGACACGCAGATGGGTTGCTGGTAGGTGAAATAAGACATCCATAATGAGGAAAATATTAATGACATTCTGGATAATGTCAGCATAGCAGAGATCAGAGCAGAGCTGCAGAGCTGCTGTCTGATTCCTCATTAAGAGAGACACTGTGCATGCAATGTACGAGGAGCAACGTAACTTCATTGAGTATTTCAGAAGTTAAAAGTTTAGTTATGTTTTCTCTGCCAAGTTTATAACTACAGTTTTCAGTTTTGATCTTCGTTGCAATGACATTACTGCTCTTACTGCAGTACTCTCAGCAGAAAACTGCTCCCTTCTCAGATTTGAGTCCAACATGTAAACAGCAATGCACCAAGTCCAGGCACTCTTGGCTTTTAAAGAGCAAGAGAGATGACACTCTGATTGCTGGAATTCACGTTACACCCACACCAATATCCTGATAAAGGGACAAATTACAACCCTCTTTGCCCCTTGTGCCTTACTTTGGGCCCAGATTATGCACCGTTTCACTAGCAAAAGCAGAGTTAGACACGCTCTAAATCCACTTTTGCCATGCACTTCAGACCATGCAGTATAGACTGTTTGAGACTCAATTAAAAAATAGCTACAAATGTTACACTACTAAGCAAAATGTCTCCTTGCTGTGGCTTCAACCTTCTCCCAAAATATCAAACTATTCTTTCAAGATTATTTGCATATACAGCTTTAACCCTTGAGACCCCTTAAAATGAATGTACACATTTGTCCCTTAGGGTGTTTCTAGGGTTAAGGGGGCTTGTTTTGGCAATAAGTTCACATATCTCAAAGGTAAAACACAGAGTCTGATGAACAGTGTTTTTTCTATGCTTAAAGGTACTGGTATTCTTGACATTAAGGCTTTGAGATACAATAGCATTTGGTAGATCTGACTTTTCTCATGCTCTGAAGGCACAGCCTATAAACTATATGTGTGTGTATATGACATTGATCACGGCAGGATAAATTCAGGTACAGGCCTTCGCCACAGACGTATACTGTAGATGCTGGAGACAAACCGAAGCTTTCAGCAGTATCATTAGCAGTGTAGAGATCTTTATATAGACAATGCACAATAGATCCTGGACGTTGAGACTGAGCTAATTAGAGATGCATAACGCAGCCTGTCCTGCACCCTCAGCCCAGCCAAGCCCAGCATCAGTGTGTGTGTACGTGTGTGTGAGTGTGTGTGTCCCCACCTACCCTGTCATTAGCACTCTCTGTCGCTTCTGTGGTCCAGCTCTGCTCCAAAGGCTGCGGACTTCCTGAATATAAATGAACAATGAAACATGAAATATTGAAATGAAAGCGGGCAGAGGTGAGTGAAGCCTTGCGGCGTGGCAGACTGCTCAACATACGACTGACTGACTTGTCCTTTAATAACCATTCAACGTGTGTAAATTAGCTTAAAGACAAATGGAGGGGCAACATCGGTCTTAGGGTGAGGAAAGTCACATGTCCTTTACAGTGCATATAAAATATAAATTAACTGTTACCATCAAAATGTTTATGTATTGCAAATATATTGATACTTTTTTTTACAGTCTTTTATAGTGTGTGTAGTTATCAATCATGTTTTTGTGTCAGTATTCTACAAGGCACTCTGGTGAAGTGTGTGTCCTTGTTAGCCCTGTCCTTCTTTATATTCTGTCTTTCTTCAGGATGCAGTGGATGTTGCTGGCAACTTGCCTGCTATAACAACACTGAAACACAGAGGACAAGGTGTTGCAATAAGACTGACTCTGCAAAGGATATATATGGCTATAACAGAAGATCAAAAACATCTTTAAAAAATATTTCAGTATGTGTAGTCAACACGCCCCCAATTTGGAGAAGCAGGCTCGAGTCTAGTATGGAAGCTAAACAATGTACTGCTGTGGATGGGGGTTCAGCAACAAAATGTATTTTAGCTGCCTAAAACAGCTAAACAAAACCAAAATCAGTTTAATATACGCTACATTTAGAATATTTTCCCTGGTATACCTGGAAGCCACTACATCGCTCAATCTCAACGCCAGACTCCATTCATAAAAACAGTGACTTAGCATTGCTGAAAACAGGAGCTACTGGTCTACTGCTGCCTGTAACAGTTAGTGGTTAGTGTTATTGTTTGATATTGATGTTCGAAGGGATTACTTTGGATTCACCGAAGTTGCACAATCACACAAACTTACTAAGTGATCAAAGCAATGGTAGACCAGCAGCTCCCGTGTTCAGTGAGGTAAAATTACTGTTTCTGTCAGTGGAGTTTGTTGGCTTTGATGAGAGAAAAGACAGGGAACTGATGCCTTCAGCAGCATCGCATCAGAACAGGCTGTCTGATGGTAACGCAGATCAATAAAAATACTCTTAATATAGCGTACATTTAAACTAATAGAGATTTTTTTTTAGGTTTGGACTTCTTTAAAATGGCTAAAATAAGTTTTGTTCCCGGCCCCCATCCATAGCAGTGCATTGCTTAGCTTCTGTTTCAGATTCCAGCCTGTTTCTACAAACTGGGGGTGTGCCAACTGACACTGGCTGTATGTAACACACTGCCTATGGATAAGGACCCTATACAACCTCACTTCAAAAAATCCAAACTATCCCTTTAAATTATGAGCGAAAAAAAGTGGAATCTCCCTTACCCTATCTATACCTCACTCCACCTTTCTCCCTGTGTATAATCTATAAGTAGCATCATTCCTTTTAATTCTACTAAGACCAGACAGGTTCAATCTGGGCTAATCCCACACGGCTCTGAGTTTCACCTCCAGTCAATAGAGCAGTCAGTGCAGTACTTAACATTCAACTGAGCAGATAAAATAGTATCTTACATTCAAGAGATAACTTAAAACAGTATTTACATTCAATTAAGCAGTTATTTAATTACTGTAGATTTAACAGAGAAGCTATCACACAACAGTATGCTAATAATAAAGAGTGAGTTGTGGTGACAGGCAGAAATACAACATCATTAGTTGCAGTGGGCCTGAATTCACTTACGACTAATGAATTACCTCTGTTCCATCCCAGTACAAACATTTCACTCTCCATTACAGGGCTTATTATTTGGTAGGAGAGTGGTGTATGTGTGTCCTTGTGTGGGAGGTGCAAACTTGCCACAGGCACCTTCAAGGAGCCACAGAGGGCAGATGATGTTAAACTAGCCTGGGAGAACGTATTACATTTGGGCAATGTGTTGCTTGCGGTTCTTAGAGAGCAATTAGGAGTTTAAGAAGTGGTTTTGTGATAATAGGTGAAGTAATAGGTGAAGAGCCAACAACAAGTTGGCAGCTAACTGCAGGGACAGTTTGCATGCTGCAGGGGGACATCGACCAGCCACTGACAATTGCATGTTGAATGGCATTTATTCATATCAGTCTGGTGCTGGAGGACCAGAGCGAAAGAAGACTCTTTTCTCCACAGCAGGCGGCCAAATGAACTGCTGCTCTTTTTATCTGACTCTGGATCTCACCCTGCTGCTCCTAAACCTATTACAGATCTGCTGGCACATAAACCGTGACTGGGTGGAAAATGACAGGAATAGAAACTTGTGCTAAAATCAGTTTTTTTGTCGACAGAACGTTCAATAGGAATGAGAACAGGTGGAGCATAAACTGTTTAAATAAAGGTTTAGATACGGATACTAAAGCTCAGATATCAGAACACACACATGGGAAAAACTTCATGGCCTCCATGACTCAGCCAAGTTTAAAGAAATCTGGCTATAAAAAATTGTTATGATTAATTTATTATTCACAATATACCTCGCAGTTCACAAGCATATGATAATGAATGGTAATTATGTTTTTAATGAATGGGGGGAGGATGAGAACGCACCAGCAGGTGGTGAGGTTGTCCTGTCCCTGCAGGGAGTACACAGTAAAGCACACCAGTGCTACAGTACAGTGATGCTACTACAGCAGCAGTCCAGCAGTCATTTATTCATTCTTTTGTGCTGAATAAGTTTTAAAGAAAACCACCCACCATGGCTTTTTTGGTTTAATTATAATGCTGAATCTATTGTGAACTGGTGTATTTTACATGTTGACAAAAGCATAAGCAATTCAAACAGCTATTTTGGCAGAATATCATCTGACATTTCTGCAGCAGACCAAACACTTTCCTGCCCTCGTCTCTGCCCCCTCCCCTACAGATTTACCCTGTTCATGTTATGTAACACTAATCATCTTATCTGGCTAATTACTAACCTCACCTCTAAACCTCACACACACCACTGGCTCTCTGTGTCTGTGTTTCACACACGGGAGAGTGAGGTTTGCTCAATACTGAGAGGAAAAATCCATCTGAAAGCTAATCTTGTCAGTCAGTTATTATATTAATACAAGAAGTTTGGGTTGGAATCAACCTGAAGTGTGTTTGTTTTGCTGTACCTTGTGTCCAGGAGGGGCAGTGTCTGAGGTAGAAGCTGACCTCCGGCCTCCTGGCTCCCCACTGCTGGAGAAGATCCAACAATAACACCTCCTGAGGGAGAACACGCTCTGAGAAGAGACAGAGGGGGAGAAAATGTCAGCCAAACCATTACAGATTATGTCTTACTGTGAATTATCCAAAGGCATACATTAGAAGACAATGTTATATTATAAACTACATATTACCATTACATTCTTTAATATGAAGTTCTATTTAACAGCATATTTTTTCATTTCCCATTGACAAGTACACTGCCTGAAGAACCTCAGAATCAGATGAATTTTTGCTTTCATGTAATGTTCTTTGAATTATCACTATCATTGTTATTATTACTTGCCTTTGGATGATTTGATGTTATTTTACAAACTCATTCCATGCAGCCAAACATTGCTCAAACTCACAGATGCGTACGGTATTTTAAACTTAACATCCAAAAGTTATAAAATATGCCAAATATATTGAGTTGAATTTCAAGTCAATAGAGACCCCTTGATTTGCTTACATGTGGGGAAACACAGGAAACGCTGGATGTTGTGTGTTATCTGTGCAATGTCACAGAACTTTACTCAATAATAGTAATATAGCAAAAGCCAACACAAAAACAACAAATCTGTCTGCCTTACAAGGTGTTCTCTGCATTAGCAGCTACTTCAACAACTCCCGCTCCTAAGCTACACACATACAACCTCGAACTTGCAGGAATAACAACAACCCTCCTAAAATCTCCACCAATCATAGGTGTGTATCTCACACAAAACTCAGTAACTACCACAACAGACATTTTTACTGTAGGAAAAAACATATTCTTAACAGTGACAGCCCATACAGTTAACATCACGTCACCCAGTCTGTTTCTATATCTTTCAAAACTGATTTCGCTGATTACAATGTGCTACTATGACAAGTGGCTCATGCCAGCCACCAGGCCAATGCGTGCAGGAAAGTTGCGATGTTACAACAACATGCTCAAAAAGTTATTCTTAGTATTGATTGTTTTGTCCATGGATAACAGTGCTGAGCTACCCCACAACTGAATTCGAATTACATTCCAATGTCTAAGTATTCTTAAGAATTAAAAGTCCATTGCTCTTTGAAAGAATGTACTTGTTCTAATATGCTATTACAGTGTCATTATATCAGTAGCATAAAATGGTTATAACACTAATATTATTATTGCAATTATTTGTGGAACAGCATATCATCCAGTGACAGACCTACTCACATTACTTGCATAACTTTCATAAGAATTAAATAAAAGTTTTGTTATTTTTATTCACGTAACTTGGACAAAACTTTAACATATCAACTTATCCATTTGTGAACTAGGGTTGCAGCAATATACAGGTTTTAAGGTATACGGTGTTATACTGTAAAACTGACGATCATCATACTGTATCCATTTGCTAATCTATGATACTGAAAATAAATGCAACTGGATGGAGAATCTCAACTATATTTTAGTTATTTTCAAAACAGAGACTTTTTGTCTTTTGTTATTGTTGTGATTGACAGTCCCCTAACAGCAGAATTACATATTATGCTTTTAAAGGTGAAATTTTAAAGGAAACTGGATGTTAAGTGGTTCATTACACACAACAGAGCTTTACGTTGTTTTTCTATTTTAAAGCCTTACTCCATGATAAAAAAAATGTCAACAAAGGGGTAAACTATCCCACAAAAAAATGGCCTTTAATGGCAGACACTTTGACTGGCACAAGATTATATTAATTATTGATATTTTTATCTATAGTTCACACTCTTCAATTATGTCTGTGAATATTTACACATTTGTGTAATTAAAGCAGACAATTTGAAAATAAGTAGAAGTTCATTTATATCTGTGTTTTTTAGAAACCCAGCAGCAATATGCTCACAGCAAAATACATCAATCCATAGCTAACAATACACACGTAGACGATGGCTTAGCACCCATACACACACACACCAGTCGTGAGGCCAGTTGTGGCCTTGAGGCATGGCCTCTCATCACACAGTAACACAATTTATACCACCATCTATTATGTGCTGCTTCAGAGCGTCAACCTCTGCAGTATTGGAGCCATTTATAGCCCGTCTGACCGCTCAGTCACACCACAGTGCTACACTAACACACTGTGTTGTTATGTGCATCCTACTTCAGCAGCTATGATTGAATGAATGTAGGCCACACTTTAATGGATACAGTGGCTCTCAGTGTGTGCATGTGATGGACTGGTCTATTCAAGTTTACAATGGTTGCCAGTATACAGAGGGCACTTAGCTCTATTGATTTCACAAGGTGTAGCCGTGATACAGATCTGACTGTGTTTACAATCAGCTTCAAAGCAAACGATCTCGGCCTGAGTCCCACTGTGATTATCCTGCCATATAATTCCAGATTATAATCATGTGAATACTCTAATGCTCTAAAAAGACTGTCAACAGTAATTATATTAGTAATGTCATGGTGATGAGTTCTGCGTGTTTGTGCATGTCTGTATGAAAATACAAATCTGGCTACTGTAAAAACAGCAACACTTATTATTGGTATTATATTGTGTTAATGGAGCTTTAGTGGGTTTATGCTTCACTATTTTAAACCCAATAAAGGAGGACTATGTAGATACATTATGACAGACTCCCAAAATAATAATTCCCAATACATTTCACTGTGTGTTAAATATTAATTTGGAGTTATGTCAGTTTATCTCTTCTTACTATCACCTAGCAGTCTGTTGGTGACTTGTGTGCATAGACCAATATGTTAATGCTCCAGCTAAGCTCACATGCTGCAGCAAGTTGATGCTATGAGGTGGATGCTAATGGAAAACAATGTCATTTACATGAGTTTATCATCTGCATGGGTGGACACTTTCTGCTGATTTTATTTTACCTTTCTCGATTATTCTTGTCTTGTCTTTTATCATCCCTCCTGTTTTAAAGCTGCAGTTGGTAACTTTTATTTAAAAAAAAAAAGAAAAAGATTTTTGTCATATTTGCTGAAACTGTCACTACATCCACACAGTATTACATGAATAAATATATGAGTTTTATTAATGTTTATATATAAACATTAATAAAACTCAAGTTCCTCTCCATTCCTGTAGTGCATCTGATGGCAATTGCTAGAATCCACAACACGTGAATGAAAACAACCAATCAGCTATAAAATGAGACCGTTTACTCCGGGGGTAATGCTTTGTTTTGGCTTGACTGTTTCCATTATGGTGACCAGGGCACAAACATATTTGATCAGTGCTGCCTTGTCTGACAGTTTGATCACAGTTAAAGAGCAGTGACTGAAATGATGAACAGCTGCATTCGAGACTCCTCAGCTCTGATTGGTTGTTTTCATTTAGCTGCAGTGAATTCTAGCAAATGCTATTAGAAACACTATGAGGAGGAGGAGGAACATGATTTTTTTCATATATTATCTGTCTTATGTGGTACTGAGTGGATATAGAGAGAGTTTCAGCAAATATGAGTTATTTTCATAGAAGTTACCAGCTGTGGCTTAAATATGCTCACAATGTCTATTATAATTTTACTAATCTCATATATGTAGATGGATGGATGGATGGATGGATGGATGGATGGATGGATGGATGGATGGACAGACTCACCATGCCCATTCCATACTTCAGCCAGGTGACACTCCCCCTCGCCAGCTTCTTTGCAATATTCGACCACGTCGATCACTCTGGTTGCCGGAGTAACTGGGACCTCAGTTAGCATCTGCTGGGTGTCATTGAGGTAAACCGTCAGGATCACCTGTAACCATAGAAACAACCATGAAATTATAGATGCTGCGCAGCGATGGGTCGGGTCCGGGCATTTTTAGGCAATTCTGAGCAATTTCTGGAACCTAAGACGGTCATCTACCGCTCTGAGCTAATTGGCAAGTAGCAACTCAACAGTGTCTTCACAAATTGAGTAAGCCATTCACTGTTGTGTAGGAAAGCAGCCATCCGTGCATGGAAAGGCAGATTTGAAACCACTGTAAAAAAATTCAGTTATTAAGACAAAAATCTGAAAATACACATATTGCAGCTAGACAGCATGGAGATGTTGGTGATTTGTTTGTAACAATGATTGATTTGCTCCATAAGTGAAAAACTGATGTTTAAAATTGCCATTTTTGCATTGACTCCAATTGTTCACATTAGAGCAAAGTTCAAAATGCTGTCAAACATTCAGTTTTTCAGATAAAATTCTGACTCTAGAATTTTGTCATTTTTTTCATGAACATTGAAGATTTATTTAGCAAGAATTTGCATGTATATGTTTACAGTACCGTTTACAGTCAAACATTGTGATGCACTGTAGGCTCAATTTTTGATAAATCAAAAATCTGAGAAACGTAGCTTTTGTAGGACAGTGAAGATGCTCTGTAGCAAGTTTGGTGTCAATTGAGCAAAAATTGTGGGAAGAGATAGGTTTAAGAAGTTTTACAGTTTTTGAAAAAAAAACAGAGTGATGAACTTCATAATTTTTAATAGATTTAAATGTACAAAAGTTTCTTCAGTATTGGGGCTACATTTTGATAAAAGTTAGACACTTGCTGTAGCGCCACCATCAGGACTATTGGCTTAAGTTTACAGCTGAGGATATCTGGCATGAGACTGGACCTTTGTGCAAAGTTTGGTGAGTTTTCACCCATGGGAAGTATGATTTCCTCAGAAGAAGAAAGAAGAAGAATACCAAGGATTACAATAGTGTCCTGGCAGCTTAGCTGCCCGGACCCTAAAAAGAGACAGCTGGCAGAGTGGCCCAGGTGTGATGTTTTGACGTGTTATACTTGCAACCCACTGTGGGAGATATAAAAAGTAGCTGATAGCAGTTATCAGCTAACTCAAAGAAGACGAACGGCCAAAAAACTTCAAGGAGCTCCTTACCCTCAGAGCAGAGGATGAGATCAGCCACCATTTAACAGGAATGGTAAATGATTATCGCCATGTTAATGCCATTGTTATTGTTTTTAAAGCGCTGCCATCATGTATGTATACAGTATGTCACACTAGAGGCAGACACTGTCGTGTTACATGTCACACCTGTCATGCCTCTTCTGCTTCTGCAAGGTGCACATTCATATTAAAGTGGAAAATCCAGCTGAAAACACAAAGATAGTGAAGACTGCCTAAATAAACCGCCTCTGCAGGCAGCTGAAGATACATTAACATACAGAATGTGACTGCAAAGTGTCTCCAATGCACATAGATCAAGACAATCTGCATTAAATCCAATCAGGAACAGCTTATTTACATCCAGGAGGTTTAAGGCAACTTGGCCTGAAAAGCAACATAACAACCAGAGCTGCAGATGTGAATTTAATCTGATTAAATCATCAAAACATCAAGATACAACATATGTTAATGTCAAGAGATATGAAGGCCACTGCCACTGAGGTCTCTGGGAACGGAAACGAAGCAGACTATGTGTCAGCAGCCACTGATAACTGCATACAGCAGTTCATCTGACTTGACAACACATTGATCACAGCTTTAATTACCTATCAATAACTGCTTGCATACAGACAAACAATTCCCTCTGGGCTTAGGACAAAGGTTTAACCTGGTCTAATTTTAATAAAATCAAAATGTAATTAATTTTATCTCGCCATATTTAGTTGAAAACTTTCAGAAATGAAGTTTATCCAATTCTTTATTTAGTTTAGACTAGATCGAAGTAGAAGTATAGTATATTGCCACTATTATTACTACAGAGTTTTGGATTGGTTTATCATTTTTAAATTCGAGAGACTATCATTGTAAGGCATCCGTTGGTACCAAACGTGTCATGCTAGCTTGTGGTATTGCTCCAAAGTTAGGCTCAATTTTGGCAAGTGAAAGACTGACATGGCCATTTTTACAGGGGTCCCTTGACCTCTCACCTTAAGATATCTGAATGAAAATAGGCTCTGTTGGTACTCATGGGTCTCCTCTCTACAGATACACCTAATTTATGCTAGTCCCATGCAGTTTTGGGCAATAACCATAGAGTTTTTTGCATGCAGAAAAAATGTATTACTTTCATCCATTCTTAAAATAGTGTACTTGGATAAATGTACCAGGGTCCCCAGAAAGTGCATAAATTGGGTATGACTGGAAAGCTAAGACTTTTAGATACAATAAACCCAGTTTTATTTGTGTGTGATGATGTTTGCCTCTATAGTAGCCATTTTATTATCATGGGACCATTTATTAACCTTGACCTCAATGTATAAAATGACCTGTTGTGACCTACAGAATAATCACAGCCTCATGAAACTTCACAAGCACAAAACAAGAGACCCCGAGAATAAGGGGGTTCCTCAGCATATTCCAGAACAGAAGTGCTCCCATTAAGTCCTTAATGCTTGACCATTTTAATCATTTTCAAGTGGTCAAAAAAATATTAAATTCTGCACAAAATCTGTATAACAAATGGTACCAACCCATAAATTGCTGCAATGGTCAACATATACTTCCATCATAATGTTCTAAACCTTTATACACTCTAAAGTTTGATTAGCGCCTAACCAAACAATATGTTTGGATCAACGCTTGGTTTGTTGCCCTATGCATCAAACTGTTACGCTCTAGTACCCCTTCATCGTCAGTTTTGGATGCTCAAGGAAAGTGTGTCACTTTTCACTCGTTACATGCACACAGACAAAATAAACTCAAACCAATGCAGATTTAATTTGTTTTACGTGTTAGGTAACAAAAGTACGTGGCTAGGTTTAGAAAAAAGACCATGGTTTGGCCTAAAATAAGGACATTTGTTACTAATGTAAAGTTTGGTATGTCACGTGACATACATGACTTTTACTTTCACTTTAAGTTTTACATGGGAAGTGAACACCGGCCTCCTGGGTGTAAGTCCTGTGCTTGTTTGATTCATCCACTACTCCTTCCCATCCTACACAGACTTTCTTGCTCGCATCTCAGTTGCTCAGAGCATCGAATAATGACACTGCACAGTAGGGCTGTCAAAATTGCTCAAAAATGACGTTCGAATATTCCTTCTAAAAATAACTCATAGGTTTGAACCATTCGAATATTTTTTTTTTCTCGCATTATGTCCACAAGAGGGCAAACTAATACAAGGAAACATACTTGTATATGTATTAATACAAGGACACATAACTACTTGTAGGTATTTTTATTTCAACATAAACGTCTTTGAAAACATTTACATACCTACACATTAAAGCAAATAAAACAATTATCTATAACATTACATTATAAACAACCGCGGACTTCTCACTCGGTCTGTGGCAGGTCTCTAATGGTTAGCATATCTGAAAAAGCAACAGATAACTTCAAAGTATCAGCCTGGTAGCAATGATCCCCCTCTGGAATCATTTTGTTATCAAATCCTCCGAATTCTGCAGCCCAAAAGATTAAAATAGCAATCAGAAAAGGACATCCTGTGTTATCGCCAGTGATGTCACTGCCAATGTCACTGATGATGTCATGGCAGATAGTCAGTCAACAGTTGAAAGATAAATTTAGGGTAATCTGGGATAGGAACACGCAGGCACACAGAGGCACACACACAGATACAGATACACTTTTAATCTCAATGCTGCCTTTTCTCCCCCTCTCTCTCTCTCTCTCTCTATCTCTATCCATCTCTTTCTCACACACACACACAAACACACAAACACACACACACACACACACACACACACACACACACACACACACACACACACATTAAATTGTCCTCTGTCCACACACAAAGGCAGACACGCACTTAAAATATATACTGTACACTAATCCACAGTATTCTCTACACCTGTCCCAGATCATGTTAAGTAATCTGTGGTTGCATGCAGACAGACTGAGCAGGGACACATTCTCTAAAGCTTGGATTAGACACACACAAACACCCATATAAAAACAGGCATGCAAACCCTGCAGACACAGCAGGGGTTTTACTAGTCCGCAAATCATTTAAAGTAGGCTAATCGTGGCCTCACGAGGGCTGTAATGTTTCTGTTCTACATGGTAGAAAACAGCATTTGTTACACTGAAGGGCTGGTGGCAGAGATCAAAGGCTGTTTCATATAATCAAATCATTCCAAGTGGTTTTCTCATTTGAGGCAGATATTAACAAGATACTCATAATTCCCTGAAAACACTATCAAAAATATTTGACAATGTAGCACACGCACTGTCATTTGGCATGGTCGAGACCCTGATCAAGCATGCAGAGTCTCCCAATTTCGCTAAACATCTTAATATCTGGGGTATCATCACAGGGGTCCAGTAGTAGTAGTAGTAGGTCCAGACAGTATCAGTTGGTCTATTAGAATTAATGACAAAATAATGGGTAAATGTATAACTATTAAGGGAGGAAAGTGAGGTACATGAAAAATATTCAGATAATTCAAAACATAAATAAATTATTTGTTATTTCCTAATACAGGGAACTTATTTTGTTCTCTCTTAAGAAAAACAAGCACAAAAGTAACACTCTGCATGCTATAATTCAAGTGGACTGAAAGAAAAGTCTTCTGTTCCTCCTCATAGCTCTGATTTTAGGCTTTAGAAAATCTAGCCCGTGACGGGAGACTTTGGCCAATCACAGGTCATTTCAGAAAGAGGGAGTTCCTACTGGCTGTTCTACAAATGCAGATGTGCATGCATGTCCCTTCAGATGGTGAAAGCCTGATTCAGTGACAGAGAATTCTGCAGAGAAAGTCGCCAGCAACTGCCTACATAGCAAAGCAACCCAAAAAAGGAAAACAAACTGATCAAAGAAGAAAGTCTAAAAACACGTGGCAATATCGGCAAAGTGTTTCAGGGAGATAATGTTGCTAATAGTTTAGCCTTGTGCTAACCGGAACCAGAGGCTCACACCTGGGGCTCCAAGTTTACATTTATGTTGCTAATGTTAGAGCATCAAATCACAGTGTGTACTCTACCTCACTTCCTGTGGCAACAAACCACCTCGCCAGGAGACCAGCAGACGGCAGTTCCAGAGTCACAGTGTGTTCACACCAGGCGCGAGGCGAATTTTTCGCGCGATAAGATTAAATACAAAGTCAATGTAAAGACGTGAATAGACGTGAATTTGTGCCGGCGGTGTGAATGATGCAAATGGTGCGATGCGAATGATGCAAATGGCGTGACGTTACATCCCCAAATTATAAGCTTCGGACCAAGAAAGACCTGGCGTAGAGGAAAGTGAGTGAGGAGGTTGGTCTGCCTGGTAAGTTTTGAAAATTGATTCCAACTATCAGCTATACTTTTCTATCAAAAAAGTTAGCACTACCATTAGCCCCACTTAGCACAACCGATGTAGCCTGCTTTCCGGCCAGCATACGTGTCTGATTTACTAGCACCTAAACAATTCACGTTTATGTGTGTTTCTTATCAGAGGAGATATGCCGCCGCAAGTGGAAAGGGCTGAGAGATACTTATTTGAAAGAAAAGAAAAAGAAAAGAGAAAGAAAGAGTAGCCCCTCCTACGGAAGCCCAAAGGGCCATCTTCCGTACCCTCCTCTTCTCTTTGGGTGAATATTCGCAAGTTGTGTACTCTATTACTCGCACGAATGACTCATGTGAATGTCGCAAGTAAAAAGTGTGTGAACACAGTTTCAGACCCCGACTCAGCAGCCGCAGCAACCTGAGTCCAGCCAGCATAAACCTCAGCTCCAGAGAACCGGACAGCCCCGACTCCCCTTGATCAGCAAACTTTTTGTTGCTGCTGTTACACAGGTTAGACTCGGCGGTGTTGCTGACCACCAGCCCCCTGTGTCACAGAGCGCCGGGGTGTTTGCACCAGCTGAATTTCAGGCACTAAAGCCACCACCTGAAGTTCTGTGCCAAGCTAGTGCCCAGGGGAGTGAGGAAGAGGGACCAGGGGGTGGCTAGCTAATTCTTTTTTCATTTTGGTCTGATAAACAAAGAGCACCTCTTTGCCTTGCAAGTGTCTGCAAACTATACAATTAAATAAGATTAAATAAATGAATGTATGGGAAGCACTGTGTGACAATATTAAATGTGTGCACCCATGGTTGTCTGGTGGGAGGGGCTTAGGACAGAGAGGGGAGAGCTGCTGAAGAAGAGTGTATTTTCATTTTCTGCCAGTTTTTTCTTTCCTTTTCCAGTTTTCTGCCGACCCCAGCATTAATTGGAAACCCTCATTTTAGTGACCAACAACCTATGTTGATCTACCAAACCCTGTGTTAAACATATTGCGTATGATTAACTGAGAGCAAAACAAACACTGTTCGACACATCTCTGGTACCATCCTGCATCAAATTCTGGAGATCTCAAAAGCACTAAATTAAAAGCACTCCTCCTACTGTGGTTTATTCTCTGGAACAGAACTGCATCAATAGCAGGGAGAAAGGTTTCAGAACTGGCCACCATCTGATAGTTTTCATTTCACTGGGCTGCATTCACACAGACCTTTACCAAAAGCACATGACATTTCGCCTCTCATTCACACACACACACGCACGCATGCACGCACGCACACATACACACACACATACACTCATACATCAATAGCGGCAGACCATGCAGGGCACTGGCCTGGTTATTGGGAGCATTTTGGGGTTGACTATGTTTCTCAAGGACATTTCAGAATGTGGACAACAGGAGCCCTGGTTTCCGCCCCCCTTTCTACTTTAAATATGTGTGTGCAGATGTCTAAAATACACTGCTTTTAGTACCCTGATTTATTACTATACTATTTCCAAGTATTAGCAACCATGAAAGGACTTTAGCACAAATTGCATCTCCTATTCCAAAATTATTATTTGTAATATGATCATTACCCTGATGGTAATAAACTGATAGAAAATACTGTGCACTAAGAAGCAAACACTATTTATACAGGTGTGAAAACTTATATATTTTAATATTTTTTACAATTTTTGCCAATTCTACTCAGGTTTTCTTACATTTTTTTGTAGGTCAATAAAATGCCTGACACCGAAAATCTAATCTGCTGTGGACTTTCAATATGTGCACTACAGTGTACATTACAGTGTATCACCCTCTATAGATAGACTAGATATATAGGTCAAAACCAGGCCAGACTCACCACCGCACCGAATCTTATATTGCTGTTAAATGGCTACTCTACCAGCAAATAGGTATTTCGTTGTGTGTAGAACTACCTATAACAAGATGAAACATTCCCATATCCATGCTTAAAAATCTATACAAAAATAACTTTTTGTCACATTTGCCGAAACTGTCACTACATCCACACAGTAGTACATTAGACAGAAAGTCTGTGACAAAAAATCGGGGTCTCCCTCTTCTTGTGCCTCTAATGGCATCATCTAAAATGTTCTTAGAAACATATTTTAGTGTACTGTTTAGCTGTAAAATGAGAAGACTGCTGTTGAATGATGTTTAGTTTTCGGCCTGACTTAATTGGTGACTCCAAATTGTCCATGGTGTCATAGTTCATAGTTTGACTGCAAGTCAGGAGCAGTGATTGACAGCTGGGGTAGAGACACCTCTCCTCTGATTAGTTCGCTCATGTGTGGTAATGTCATTAAAGCACTACTGCTGAATTCATGTGCTCCTTGGATGGTCCCATTTCCCACGCTGGGAAGTCATTCTTCTGATTACATTTTTTTCCCTGTTAAAGGTCTTTTTGGCGTGAGTTTTTCTTTATCCGCTGTGAAGGTCCAAAGGACAGAGGGATGTCGTATGCTGTAAAGCCCTCTGAGGCAAATTGTGATTTGTGATATTGGGCTTTATAAATAAAAGTGATTGACTGATTGAATTTGGCATGTTCATGAGCTTTAAGTCATAATGTGGAAACAATGTAGGCACTACAAAGAGTATTTTATTGCTCAGAGCATTTAAACAGACTTGTTGCTGTACTGGTACATCTCTTAAAACTACAAAAATATTCCTTTATCTGACTACTGCTAATGAATAACTTTTGTAACTAATTGAGGGTGCTCCACAGTAACTAACAGTGACAACCTATTATCACATTATTATTACATGTGAGGTTTAAAACTGACATGCAATAAATTAACTTTCTGAGTTGTTGTTCTAACTCGGGTGTTCACGTGAATGATTATTAAATGATTATTCCTACATCATATAAATGAAGGGTACAAAGAGGCAGAAAATATAATTCAAAAATAATAATAATGAATATGTACTACTGTGTGGTTACAGTGAAAGTTTCACCAAATAACAAAAAGTTGCATTTTTTAAAAGTAACCAACTGTAGCTCTGAGTTAACATCACAGAATATATGTAATAGTGATCTAAGAGTATTTGTAAAATACAAAATGAAGTTACAAGTGCATTAAAGTTTTGATCATTTTCAATAAGGCTGCCCCCTTATAGTCAACCAAATGTTAGTCAACCAGAAAGGTCATTAGTCGACAAGATTTCATTGGTTACTCAGCCGCAGAAAAAACAAACAAATGTGACACTATTAGGAGCTGCACCTTGTCAAAATAAATCAATAACTATATAACTTTACCATGTGTGAATTTAATTTGAAAGGACAGACACAGGAAGTGGCCATGCTAAGCAGTCAGACAAGAGCCACATTAATCCACAGGGCTGGTACCTGCAGTTATTCCACAGGCTAGTTAATAACATGTCGGGCAGGAAATCCAAAGTGTGGGATCATTTTAAGTAGGTGAAGGCCGAAATCAAGGTGATATGTAAACTCTGCATCTCATTCATCGACGACAAACATGACGCATCATCTGAAACATGGAAGTAGCTACATGTCCATTAGCCACTTGGCACAGTCATTACTGCTTTGCTGACAGCGTCATTAACAGGCAGCTCGCTCAGTGTGTGACGTGCACTTGAAGATAAAATACAGGCCTATATTAAGGAAGGTTCATTAGTACGGTTTTGTATTTCTCTGTAATGGAGCACAGTGTTAACAATGTTTCTTATACTTTTCTTTCTCAGATCTTGAATGTAAACCATTGTGTTGGCCTGCACAGAATCATTTGAATAATTAAATTAATATCATAAACTAGACTAGTCGACTAATGACAACTATTGGTTGACTGGAAAAATACTTAGTTGGGGGCAGCCCTAATTGTCAATTTGAATGTAATAAACTCACAATGAGGCCAATGCTTTTCAGCAACTGGGACTCACAAAAAAATAACCAAACTCACCAAAAAATAATACACAGACAGACAGACTGAGCTGTGGTTCCTAAATTGCCCCTGGTGCTGAATGTAGTGACTCTGGCTATTTTAGGCATTAGAGAGGGAGAAAGAAATAGTCAGAGGCAAGAGTGACAAACAGCCTTGTCTTTTCTGTTTGCGTGTCTGCTGCAAAATTAACACATCAACATTCATTTTATTAGTTACTCCAAGACATTTCAACGCAGTGTGTTAATTTGTTTGGAGGTAGGGTGTGTCAATAGAAAGAAAACAAAACCCGAACTGAAGCAAGTACCAGTCTTCAGTGATATGAATAAATGTGTCAGAGTCATAATAAAGTGAAGCTGTGTCTGTCACTCACCGATGGTTTGGTTTTCTTGGTTCTTAGCTTCTTCTTCTTCTTCTTCTTCTTCTGTTTCCTGCATTGACTCAGTTTGAGGTTCTTAGACACAAACACCAGCCGCTCCAGCACCAGCCCAAAGAAACGCTTCATTGGAACACCATCGACCAGGAACACACACAGTAGAGTGTGTGTGTGTGTATGTGTGCTTGGTATTTAGATCATTAGTGGTGTCAGATAGAGAAAGTGGCGTCTTTGAAGAAGAGAGAGTGTTTGAAACGTGTGAATGTCAGAGTGTGTGCGCGCAAGGGTAGGAAATACAAATATAAGAGTGTGTGTCATGAAGGGAGGGAGGGGAGTCGCCTTTCAGTAAATATGAGGAGGGAGAGAGGGTGAGGAGGGAAGGGTGATGGGAGATCACACAGAGAATCTTGACACTTTTTATGCCTGTTAGTGGGAGCAGACCGTGATATTGAGCTGATATTGGTTTTTATTACCGATCTGATATGGTCCATAAACACAGTCCACCTCTGATATGATAGAAGTGCTTCTGTTTTTATTGTTGGGATGATTAAGTCAGAGGTGTGACCATAAAAATCATCGAGTTAGGTGGAAGAATTTTACTCATCAGCAAAAAATGTAATTCTTACATGGCCTCATGGACCTTTACCAAATTCCCTGCAACTACAGAGATGTAGCAAGTAACTCTGTTTTATGTTGTTTATCACTATCAGAAAACCGTAAGAACATAAACATGTTGTGCAAATCAGGCTGTTCTCATGTACAGTTTATACATATGCTGACAAAAAAGTAATACACCAGAATTTGTATATAACCCACACAATCATTGGCCAGTAAATTGTTTATAACACAATTAATTGTGAAGGTTGCAAACATTGTGAAGGTTATGACCAATGCGCTGACAGAAGTAAAGAAGTAAGCTGGATAAAGAGCAAGACGAGTCAGGTCGGGGTGGTGGACGGATCAAACAAAATCAGGGCCAGTGTTGGGAACCAAGTGAAAACAAGTAAACTTTGAGTTATTTTAAGGCACGTCGTCACCATGTACCTTTTCCTAACCCTAACCTGCGTAATTTTACTTGCCTAAACCCAGCTTTCATAACTTTACATTACATGCGTAATGTGACAATGCACATTACCTTCCTACCTTCCTTTCCTAAACCTAACCTACGTAACTTTACGATAAGTATGGAACACTACGTTAAGTGCTTAACGTGAGGATTTCAAAGAATGCTTCTTTGGCTAAACCTGACCTACGTAACTTTACTTGCCTAAACCTAACTTTCATAATTTTACATTACATATGTAATGTGACAATGTCCAACCACGTTTCCTTTCCTAAACCTAACCTATGTAATTTTACTTGCCTAAACCTAACTTTCATAACTTTGTTACATACATAATGTGACAACGCTCAACCATATTTTCTTTCCTAAACTTAATCTATGAAACTTTATATGTAGCTTTATGTTAAGTACATAACGTGATGTCGCCCAAGCATGTTTCTTAAACCTGACCTACACAACTTTACTTTCCTAAACCTAACCTAAGTAATTTTTCTTTCCTAACCTTAACTTTATGTTAATAAGTAATGTGACAACGCCAAACCATGTTTCCTTTCCTAAACCTAACCTACATAACTTTAGGATAAGTATGTAACTAAGTATGTACTAGGATAAGCACACAACATTACAACATCACTTGTGGGGGCGCTTATTCGTTAAATATCATATGAACTGTTGTATTTACATTTTCATAAGATACCATACAAAGATAAGAAACACGTAAGGATACATTGTGCAAATACATTTTCTGTTTTATTTTTCTCCAGTTACATTTTGTTTCTATTGAAACCTCATATATACAGCAGCTGTGGCTCAGGAGGTAAAGAAAGTTGTTCCCTTATTGGAGGATCTGCCCTTCAATCCCCAGATCCTCCAGTGTGCATGTCAAGGTATCCTGGGCCAAGATACTGAACATCAAATTGCGTGTGAGTGCGTGTGAATGGTTAAATAAGTAACACATTGCAGCTTGTATGGAAACCTTGGCCACCAGTGTATTAATGCGTCTGTGAATGGGTGAGAGTGACATGTAGTATAAAAGCGCTTTGAGTGATTGGAAGACTAAAAAGGCGCCATACAAGTGCAGTCCATTTATCAAATCCATATATAACATTCATTAGATTACTGTTCCATAACAAGAGTAATCACGTTTTTTTTTTTATTGGCTTTTTTTTGTAAAATGCACACTTTAAATATGTATAAGACAGCTAGGAGCCAAGTCTGAACATAATAGTTTTCTCATCATCGGATATGTAGATTATGACACAACTAACGGCTTGATTAGTTTGAGCATGTGACAATTGTCAAGTCTTAAAAAAGTCCCAGACGTACTGATGCCAAAACTATTTTTTTTTAGCTCTGAGTCCAGGAGAGCTGGAGCCGGCAAGGTCACTTAAGGTCAACACTGACACCTCCTCTTACAAAATCATCAACAGCACAACACTGAAACATATTACAGGCTGTTTAACCTCTGCTTACACACTAATGATTTATCAGCCTTTTATTTGCAAGTAACTGTCATGGTTATGTTTGATGAGTATTTCGTCCGAAACAATATGGAAATCTTCTATCTTTAACTGTGCTTTTACTGTATCATTGTACACTTCAGGGTGATTTTGAATGTTTCACAAACAAATATTGAGACTAGCCTTGAGGAATGTAACTAAAAATAATCATGACACCGTTACTTTTTTAGATACTAAACATCAACACAAGTACCAGCAGCAATATTAACTAAACCTAACTGTATAGATGTGTTGGTTTGTCACTGTGGTGTGGAGTGAAGCTGTCCAGAAGCAGCAGTGGTAACGCTGGAGGGGAGAGATTAGAGAGGCTACACTGATATACTGCAGCATGACTGCACTATTACACACACACACACACACACACACACACACACACACACACACAGAAAGGACACAGAAGGTACATTGGCAGAGGAGCTGTCTCATGCTCTCTCTGTGTCACACACACAAGGTCACATGTTCAGTGCATGTGCTCAAAAGAGACACATTGAGCCCTCTATTACTTCTATAGGAAGTGACAGAAAATCATTTGATGGTTCAGAGGAAACCAGACAGACAAAAGGGGAGAACCATCATTACCTTAAACAAACCAACAATAAGACAGTGTCTTAACCTCTGTTTTCTGTCTGTTTACCGTATACTCTTCTCCTCCGTCTTGACCTCTTTGTCACCCTGCTTACACACGATCATAAATCTTTCGTCATAGATTAGTTCTCGTGTGGAACTGACTGATATTTATGTCCCACAATCCCTTGAAACTGCTGCCAGGAGAGGCCGTACTAAAGTACAACCCTTTACTTGAAGCACTTCACTGATCAAAATGAATTGAAAATGAATATTGAGGAATTTTGAGCATCATTAAACATTTTAGGATGGGGTAACAATCATCATGAGAGTCATATCAACACTGTAATTTGAGTTCATTAGAGAGGAGGCAGTGTTTTATTATTGATGATAGAAGCACTTTCTGTGACTGCCATATTCATGCTACGGGTCTCAGAGGAAATTAAGATGTACTGCCTTGTAAGACTGAGAAAGAGAGAGAGAGGTGTGTGTGTGTGTGTGTGTGTGTGTGTGTGTGTGTGTGTGTGTGTGTGTGTGTGTGTGTGTGTGTGTGTGTGTGTGTGTGTGTGTCCACAGGAACTGGGATTTTTATAAACAAAATGTTCTTCCAAGTTCTTCAAAGGGACAGTGTTGTACTTCCACCCACTACAGACAATACAACCACATAGTGTAACAGAGATAGTCAGATTCACATACACACACACACACACACACAGTAAACTCATTGCAAGAATAAGAACCGGTGGACTATAAAATTTTATAGTTTGAAAAAAAACCCATGACATTTGGAACATTTTCTATAAATTTCTGTATAGAAAAATAAAGTCAGCTGACTACAGTGAATGTGTGTCACATGGGCATGACACAGTGCTCATCAGCTGTCACCAGCTGCCCGCTGAAAGGACAACTGTATAGAGGACTGAAATCACCCAAAACCAGGTCCTGTTCCAGAAGTAATAAAACCTCAAACAAAATACAGATGAGCAAAGCAGCTCTTTGCAGTGTACTGAATCACTAGAATCTGTTCATTACAACAGATTTGTTCAAAGAATTGTTCGGTGATTACCAGGACACCAACTGTGTTTAGTCCCGCATGAGTGTTTTTGTGACACTTAATTGTTAGGTTGTATGCAACTGGCTGATAGCTGAATTGAACTGAAAAATAAACAGATAATTTCAGGAAGTAATTCAGATCAGTTCCTTTACCCAAAAGATTCATTATTTTGAATGAAATGTTCGCAAACAACGCAGCACTAAATCAAAAGGTCACTGACTTGTAAAACAACATTAATAACTAAAAATCCAGTCTTGGAATATTAATATCATTGTTTATTATTTCTGTTTTTGTTGGCCTTCAACAAACACCATTTACCGAAGTCACTTTTCGACAAGAGGTGAGTCCATGAGTGAGTCGAGGGGTCGGGGTTACTAACATGTCTGTAACTGCTGGACAGAGAGGACTCAATGCTGTACTATGTTTCAGACAGCAGAGAATAGAACACATTGAAAGAAATGAAATGACTTTAGATTTAACTTTAAATTTTTATGGGAGCTGTAGTTTTAACCCAGTTTAAATCACAAAGGTTTGAATTTGTTATTGCAAATTATGTAGTGGATGCTTTTTCTTAAAATATGGAAAGTAAACCCCAGGGACATGCCTATTTTCTCAGCAAGGCCAATAAAGTTACAGAAGCTAGTTGAACAGAGGCTAGCCAAGATGTGATGTCGTGACATCTGCTCTCTAAAATATGCCCTAAAGCAACAATTATCATAAAGTCTTTGAATTGTAAATGTTTGCTATGTGATTGGATTTCACACTGCTGTAGCTTTTCTGTTTGTGTTGCTACTGTAGTAAATCATTTTAAATGATGATAGACTGTGGTGGGATCTGGGGTGTAGCGTGTTTATACCTGCTGTGCCAACCACTGAAGGACAGTGATCCTCCTGGGTGTGAAATGGTTTTCAGACTGTTCCATCTGTCAGACTCTTGTTACGTCTGCCTAGTGGCTTTTTTCTTTCCAAGTTCAGTCCATTGTCCTGACTCTTCCTATGTGTATTGTTGCAGTTCCTAAAATAAATTGCATGTCTTCTTACAAGATCTTGGGCCACACCTAGGACTGGGCAATACGGAGAAAAACTCAATATCATGATCTTTTTGACTAAATACCTTGATATCAATATTCAAGCTGTTCTCTTGCACTGTTCCTATGTATATCTATAAAAATTAATGTACCAGAATTTGTATGTAAGCCATGTTATCATGAGCCAGTAATTCTTATATAACCCTCGAATTCGAAAAGGCTAAGATGACATGATGAATGCGTTGACTGGAGTAAAGACGTCTGTAGTATAGACCCTTTCAGGGCCGACGTCATGATGACGTCATTTAATTCACTGGAGGCAAAACACTCGCCACACAGGGCTGTAGGCTACAAAGGAGTCTTACAATGTCGCCTT
This sequence comes from Epinephelus awoara, assembly GCA_035609425.1. Classification (NCBI taxonomy): domain Eukaryota; kingdom Metazoa; phylum Chordata; class Actinopteri; order Perciformes; family Serranidae; genus Epinephelus; species Epinephelus awoara. The sequence continues at coordinate 31,632,304 of CM069309.1, forward strand.
TTTGTGTTATTGGGAGCCAGAATAGAAGGAGTCATGGCTCAAAACTTGAGTTTTATCGCACACCAGCCGCCACTGCCATTAAAAAAACACAAAGACAACTATGCCATACGATGGAAGGACTGGAATGAGGCGATCATCAAAAATGCTCACATGTGCAGCGCACACTTGATATCAGGTTACGGCAAAACAGTATTTACTGTTGTAGGGATGAATAATGTTGTGTGTATTAAGCATAATCATGTCCACCTAGTCAGAAATCGTGGAGGTATTAACAGGATTATTAGATTTCTCCGAAACACAAACTTTTTAGTGCTTCAGTTAACGTTAACTTCGACAGGAAAACAAACTGGAGGAGACTGTTCAAATGCCATCCTCCTTTGTAAGATTGCAATAGTAATCAACCACAAAGTCGGCCGTCCCACCTTCAGCAATCCTGTCAAATCATCCATCCACAGAGTGAGAGCATACAGGTTGGCCTGTTTGGTCCTGTTGGCCAGTGTTTCCTTATTCATTATTATATTATATATTCCTTATTATATTATTGACATGGTGCGTTCGTAAATTCAGTCTGACACTCTACACTAAAATGAGAGCCTTGTTGGTCGAAGAAACAGAGCCTTATATTTCTATATGAATTATGAAATATGAACGACTGGTTAAGTTAATCACACATTCACTCCACTTGGTGTGCCCACAGAGTGCTCTGCCACTCTTAGAGTGCGATGCTCTGGATAACCCAATCGTACATTCAGACAGTACTCCGGATTTATGAATGGTCCAGTTTGTGCCAGAGTGCACGCCAGCACTTGGAATGAGTATTTCTGAATGCACCACTCACATCATCTTCCTCCATTGTCTAAAACAAGTTAACAGAACTTGCCAGCTAGCGTAAGCTAATGTCTGTGGAGAATTGTTTTGCCACCAGCTAAGCCCCACCCACCAAAAAAGCCATAAGGAGCTAAAGTCCTTGTAAGGCAGGAGATTGGGGCGGTGGATGGGTCAAACAAACACAGGACTTTCCATCAGGAGACAGGTCTTTGTGTCCTGTGTGAAACCAGGTGAACTTTCACTTAAATTTTAAGGGACATCGTTACAATGTTTCTTTTTCTAAACCTAATATGTAACGTAATGTTAGGTACGTACAGTAATGTCTCCAAACCATGTCTCTTTTTCTAAACCTAACCTATGTGACTTTACTTTCCAAACCTAACCTACGTAACTTAACTTTCCTAAACTTGACCTACATAACTCTATTTTCTGAACCTAACGTGCATAACTTTACTTTCCTAAACCTGTCCTACGTGACTTAATGTTAAATAGGTAACATGACAACACCATTTATGGGGCGCTAATTTGTTGGATGCCATACGAACCGTTGTGTGAGGATAGTTGTGATATTGTAGGGTTAACTATTGGTGCTTTCACAAAATATTTACACAATGAGATTTTTGATTTATAATCATCAGTAATGTGGATATAGACTAAGTGGGTAAAGGCCAATAATGAACAGCTAGAACAGTCTGTTAAGTTCAGTATTAATAATAATTAATAATATAACATCACTTTAATGAACCTTGAAAACCAGGAAAAGACAACACACATATCTAGTCTCATATCACAATATTGATATACTACTGATATGTTGCCTGGCCCTAGCTAACCCTGAACTCTTTTTGGTCTTAAATTAAATCAGGAAAATTCTTTAAGAGCAGCTGGTGGAAGCCCACATAAATAACCTTAATTTAATTGCTGTGATATCCTCAATCAAACAACAGTCTCCTCTCTAGTTAATGATGCATCATGGGCATCTAGTGTAGGAGGGGAGGAAATCGCTGCCATTTATATACGACACGTGAAGACATCCTGTTTTAGTCAATCCATCAAGCAAAATTAGGAAAGTATTACATGCTGAGGAGAAAATAGCTCTGTCATAGTGTCCTTTCAGTGAGGCTGCTTCAAGTAACACCTGCTAATAAACCGCAGGGGTTTACACGTTTAAATATGGAGTCAGATATGTAGTAGCACTTATTGAAAACAGGCTGATGGGTCTATATCGCATTACAATTACCCTTTAGGAAGTGGGCTGTCACATTTATGGGGAGGAATGTACGATGAACGATTAGTGGAATGAGCCTATATCATGTTTTCAAGTGAATGCGCTTCTTAAATTATAATGGATATAAAAAAAATGTTACTCCTGCGGTGTCACAAACAGAACAATGATAATAACAAAACAACTTATATATTTGAAGACATTTAGTTTGAAGATCATGAGTAAAGCTTATGAATGAAAACAAGCAAGAAAGGAGAGAAACAAATCCTAAAGTAACACCAACTTCCCTGTTGGCAGTGTGTGTGTGTGTGTGTGTGTGTGTGTGTGTGTGTGTGTGTGTGTGTGTGTGTGTGTGTGTGTGTGTGTGTGTGTGTGTGTGTAAGTGAGACAGACCACAGTGGAACACAGTGACAGCTGGAGGTAATTTGCGTTTCAGACACCCCAGCTCCCACTGCCCACACCCAAGCACACACTCACTCACACACACACACCCAGATCAGTCAGTGCCGTCTCTATAGGAACTGCATGTGACCGGTGAAGCACGAGCTCCCAGCTCATTGAGAAAGCGACAGTCCTTACACTTCTGAGGAACTCTACAGCACCTCCCACTGTGTACGCCTCTAAGTTGTTTATGCTCATGGAAGTTTTCTACAAAATACATCCCATAAAATCCCAAATCCCATAGCAATTTCAGCCAGTAAGAAACAGTTCCAGCTTACCCAAAACAAATCAATATTTAGGCTTATCAATTATTTATACAGTTTTATTTTTTTTCAACCCTGCAAAAAAGATAGAAAACTTTTCCAAGAATCTATTTTATGTCTGCTGTAACTCTCTGGTAGCCTCCATGCTGAAGGCATTTGAACACAGTCTGTTGTCTGAAGTTGTCACAAGTCCAAAACCAAATATGACCTCATGTTGTGTCAATCACATTTGCACACTGACTAAAAAAACATTCATCCATCATTAAAGTTTTAGTAACAGATATGATTTTCTGTGTTTAATTTACATTTTTTGCATCAATCAAAAGTCTTGATTGATATAATAATATTCAGGTGGATGATGATGGCAAGGAGGAGGATGTAGCTAATAGAGGATGTGGTCCGCACACAGACTCATTCAGACCTTTCAGACCCTCTTAGCAACTTTATTTTTAAATAAAAGCAACCAACAACAAATTTAGTGACTTATTCAGACCAGGTAAAAAAAAAAGTAAGTAATTCCTATAAGGGCTGCTCAGAGTGATCACAGTGACCAGCTCTTCTGCATGCACACAAGATCTCAGTTCATACTGTACACACACCTTTACATTCTTGTAAATACATACTGATTGATAAATGTTTGTGTGTGTATATATATAGATAGATAGATATATATATAGATATATATATTAGGCTTGGGCAGTATCTATTTTTTCAGACCTTCCTGGAATTCACTGGGGTATGTGGTATGTGATGGTATTAGTGTGGCACAAAATTATTAATGATAGGAATTATAAATATTAAAAACCCTACTGTTATGATTTTTAAATACCTTGGTATACTGAAATAATTTGGAAAAAAATGTAAAACTTATTTAATAGTCAAAATAAACAGCCCTGTTTTGAGCTAAATGTTAACATTAGCATGCTAACATATTCAAGCTGACAATGCCAACTTCGGATGTTTAGCAGGTATATTTGTTGTATAATGTTGACCTGATGGTTGTGCAACATGAGAAGTAACCAAAGTTATTAAAATTAAGACTATGAGATTAGATTATGACGATGAACACCAAAATCTTATGGCAAACCATTAAACAGTTGTCAAGACATTTCACTCAAAACCACAAATGTGAACCTCATGGTGGGGCTAGAGGAGAAGTCAGGGGATCACCAAAATAAGTAAGATTCATCATCTGAGGTACATAAATGTCTCCACAAAAGTTTATGGGAATCAATACAATAGTTGGTGAGATATTTCAGTATGGACCAAAGTGGACCAATTGACAGACAGACATTGCTCTCTAGCTAAGCCGCTAACATGGCTAATAAATAGAATATCATGGTTTCACATGGAATACTGAATTTGTTCATGGGGAATATAAGTGGTGGCAGCAGCATTGCCAGCTCTCTACCCAGGAAAATATGTGTTGGCTGCTCAACATTTCAGAAAAAGTTGCCAGATGATATCATGCTCTGTTTTGCATTTGCTGTATCAGTCATGTGAGTTTCCCCATGTTTGCAGAAGTGAGAGCTAAGCTGAGAGAAGGGTCGTATGGAAAGTGCTTTCGGAGTCATTACAGTTTTCCCAGCAGTCTGAACAATTAAGTTGACTAGCAGCTTTGGGCAAATTATTTTACAAGGGAAGTCAGGACTGAACATCACAAAGCTGTGAACACTGGGTGGACAATGGTAGAAGCTGAAACTCCCTGTACTTTGAAAAAAAAGGATGAAAAGGAGGACTGAAGTGGGAAGAACACTGAGGATGAGGTTAAGGGTCAAGGTAGAAGTGTTCTCTATGTTTCTGTTTCTCTCTCTCTCTTTCTCTGCAGTAAACACATCTCTATATCTTCAGTGCATTGTCAGACGCTGACAGCAGCCCAACCCAGCCACAAAGCACTGTAGTGTTTTCAGTGTGTGTGTGTGAGAGAGAGAGAGACAGAGGGAGCAATGAAGACAGAGGAAGATTGAGAGAGGAAGGACAGGATGGAAACAGGAATACTGATGGTTTACTTATTGTACTGTTGGACTGCAGGGAGAAACTCTGTTTGATTGTGAGGAGGCTAAGAGGTTTTTAAAATACATTTTTGAGCCTTATTCTGTACCATCTGCAAACGTCAGACTGTGTGTATATTTCTAACAGCCACCGACTCTTTTATTTGAGGCTAATTCTTTTTTAACCACATTCTGTATTTGGCTGAGTAGTCATGAATGAATGCATTTGTATGTTTATGGTGTATATATATGGAATTGCATCTTTCTAAATCTAAATCAAAATGTAAAAATTTTTCAACCAGTTAGTGTCAAAACACCCAGAAGAGTAGAACTTCTGATTGAAACCTTCAAAATAAAAGCTTAATTGATGAATGTGATGCTATCATTTTTGAGTAATGCAACAAAAGTGGACATCACAAATGCATGTATTCATTGCCAGAAACAGTAGGTATATGGAAATTATGTATAGTAACAACAAAACAAACACACTTGTCATATTGGAAGACTGGCAATTCCACCCGTGTCTTTCAGTTCGCATGTCCAAGTATACTTGGGGGTGATACAGAACCCCACATTACCAGGTGGCACCTTGAATGGTAGCCATGGCCACCACTATATGAACATGTGTGTTAATTGGTGAATGTAAAAGCGCTTTGAATGGTTGGAAGACGAAGTGGGTATACTCTCCTGTATATTCCAATAGCTTTTTTGGCTAACAGGTGGGTATACTGTATATAGCCAGAAGAAGAGGTGGGTATACTCCATATACCTGCATAAACCCTCCACTACACCACTGTATATGGGGTATATCCACCTCTTTTTCTGGTTGTTTACAGTATACCCACCTATCAGCAAAAAAGCCATTGGAATATATAGGAGAGTATTCCCACTTCCTCCTTGGTTACCATCCCATCTACTTAGTGGTACACCCACCCCATGCAACACTGAATATCAGTATAAAGTAGGAAAAAGGAAATGCATAGTAAAGTACAATGGGGTGGGAATATAATCAATACAGCATAGTATCACGATATTTTTGTGTGGCAATATTCTATCATCATACAGTGCCAAGTATCGGTATTTTATTATATAAATTAATATTATTACAAATACAAATAAAACTTTAGCCAGCCTGCTAAAAAAATATAATCAATTGCTTTTTCAGTCCACTAGATACATTTTGCTGCTGCCAAAAAACAATGGCTGAGGTGGGATGAAAAGACTTAAAACTTTGTCTTGGGGACATAATTTACAGTTGCAAAAAAAGGTAATAAATCCCAATATATCCCAATATATTTTATCACAATACTCAGCATATTGCAACATATTAAAAACTGCAATAATATTGTTATCTCGATCTAAGTATCTCGATGTAAGTATAGCTCTGTGCCTTCACTACCTTTAACAAAATAAAGTCATTCTTTCATAAAAGTTTCACGCGCGCTGCTGTCCTGTCAATCATTTTGGGAATTGTTGTTGACGTGAATAAGCAGAGACAATGCGAGCGATAAACGGTGCTTTAACATAAGTAACTGGAAAAATGTATAAAAATGTGTTCATAATGAATATTTCAAATTCTAAAATGTCATTGAGGAACAATGTGCGCTTGCAATTTAGCTCCACGTCCGGTGTTTGGACTCAGTGGGACAGCCCTCACAGCTGGAGCTGGCTCTCAAGTCTTTGGCGGTGATTTCGTTGCATTGAGTTAACCTAGACAGTACATTTTATACCAAGCATATCCCACTAGAGACATTTCATCAATGAAAACTCACCGGCAACATTCCTGCTCCTCAGTCGTCCTGTCCCGTTAGAAAAACAACTTTTCTCCTCCTTATTTCCCTCCGCAGGCTCCTCCGCTCTTCTTCTACTCTGCCTTTTCGGTCTTTTCCTCTGTTTTCAGGTAATTTTCCATACATCCAAACTCTTCTTCTTCGCTCTTCGGCCAGATATCCAGATGCTCTGAAAACTAAACTCCAGCTCCTCTGTCCACTTTCCTCTGTCAATCCCTCCCTCTTCCTTCCTCTCCCTCACTCTCACACACACACACACACACACACACACACACACACACGCAGAGTCTCTCTGTGATGTTTTACACCGGGAGAGGAAATACCAGTGGCTGTGAGAGAGCTGGAGACACCGTTTGTAGTTTCATTATCAGAATTTCACTGGGTTCTTGGTCAGTCAGCAGCGGGCGGTCCTCCGGTTTGGGCTGCAGGGTGAACTGGGTCACCGTCCCGATCATCCCTCCCATCTGCCCCCGGTCTCCTCCTCCTCCTCCTCTCCTCCTCCTCCTCGCGATAAATAGCCTCCAGGTTCAGTAGTGTATGTAGCAAAAATAGGTGGTGGAACAATCAGCAATATAAAAATCAATACTATTTTCCGGAGGTTTTAATTGACGTTATTTAGTGTGAGAGCGCCCCCCCTCGGCCGTGTCAGCTGCAACTCTGTTTTCCTCTATTACAGCTGACTTGGGACAGATCAGTGTATGTGACTCCAGCCCTCTTTATAATAGGTTGATCATTATTTCACCGTCCCCCTGGCAACTGCAGTGATGACTTTAGTAGAAAGATATTGTATGTCATGGTATTTTCTTAGGGACTGTTTATTATTAATGAGGGGGGAGGGGGGGTGTATAATCGTGGAGACAGGTTAAATTATTTTGTAAGCACTGGGGAGAGACTTTAATTTGGCTTCGGGGAGAGATATACAAATTAAGTATTCTGTATTTATTTCAAATACCCTCTGAACCCCAAATCTCACTAGCGTGTTTAACAGGCATGTTTTTTTGTTTGTTTGTTTTTTAATTAAAAAAAAAAAAAACAGTACAATAACTCTCACTCCCATGCTGTTTGCTTTTTGCATTGGCTCCGATCTAAATTTGGTGTGAATGTAATTAAAAAATAAAATAAAATAAATAAAGTCACACCGCAGCCTCTGATAAATAATGTACAGTCCCTTAAAACATTTCTATGGGGACTTGGAGTTTTCCATAATACCCACCACCCCCATGCATGTCTAACCGAGATTCCCGTTTTCTCTTTTTATATCTCTCAATCTGTAATTAACAATGTTTAGCAGAGATAGCAGTGTTTTTGACTCCACGTGACACTGAACACACACACTCGCACTCACAAAAACACACACAGAGTCGTGTAGCTTACAGCGAGCTTAGAGATGTTCAGCTGTCATATATTCAGCAGATTATCACAGAGCTGTCCCCTGCTGCCAAGGACGCTGTAGGCCTCCATGTGTGTGTGTGTGTGTGTGTGTTCTCACTGATCAAGCAATATTGTACAAACCCTAGTAATATGGAATATTACGTTACAGTTCAGCAACAACTTTGCTCATATCTGTTAAGTACTTGCATGACACTGTATTGCAGGACATAATCATTATTGTTTTGAGCAGAAACAGATTCACTGTTCAACACCCCAGAAAAACATTTAAAAGACTGAGAAAGTGTTCTTTTCTTATTTTAACATCAGCGCATGTGACTCAAATATAAAGTTCACTATTTGGCAGGACGTCACCGCCCTCTACTGACCACAGGAGCTACCAACACTCAAGGAAACATTTTGCACTTGTACTTTGCACTGAGTGCTCAGGAGGAGCATTGCAGTTAGTGGTGTCAAACTAATTATAACTGTACACACAGGCATTTAGTGGGAATATGTTTGCATTTTGATAACTAGTGAGTAGGGGTTATTGTTTCCTCTGAGACTCAGTCAGGGCTTAATAAACTGCAATGATTAAGAAATTAGCTGCTTGTTATTTGTTTAAAACTCTGAGTGACTGACTGAGCTCTACACATAAAATCAAACTGAAACAAATTAAGGAAATAAATAATTAATAAATAATTTTGTGTTCCTCCGACTATAGTCCACCTCATTCTATTTATTCCATCTCACTTCATTGATCTAATGTCTTTAAACATGCTCCAGGATGTCATGTGGAATTCAGTCAGCTGCCTCTTTGTGAACATAAACATGAAAGAAGTCAGTAATAAAAAAAAAAGCAACATTGTCAATACATCTCTTCCTCAAATATGTATTTAAGAGTCGAGCTTTGTGGGCAGTTATTGTATTTATCCACTGTGGCCCTTTTGTTCAAGGTTAGTTCATGAGTGTGAGTGTTGTCAGGTCAGTCAATAAAACCAGTCAACCTTGAATTGGCTCCATGCGATGTTGTCACTCCGCCCTGATGGCCACATTCACACAGCATCAACGCGCCAGAGGCAATCTCTCACTGTCATACACACACTCACAGAGTTCATTAGGGTCGGGTCAGGCTCAGCATCACGTTGGGTAGCTGCCATGTTACAGCTACAGTCCTGTATGTAATCCAGTTACTGTGACCTGGTGCTGTTGTAGACGCAGCCTGGCAGTTTGTGAAGTTTAATTTAAAAATATTTTTTACTGTTTGGAAATGTGCTGCATGGTTGGTTGAATTATACAGAGTAATGTCATTGTTGTCAACCTATGATAAGATTCATATTATGCAGTTTTCTTTATGTGGCTCTTAAAGGAATACTTCACCCCCCAAATGATTATTGGTATATCAGTTACTAACCCTGCGTTACACTGAAATCATGCAGAAAACATTGTTTTTCTCAAATGCCTCCACTGTGATCACAGAATCCAGTAACTGAGAAAATCATTTTTGAATTGAAGTCATAGGGGTCCATGTTAAACAAAAGCGAAATCATATGAAAATATCTATTTACAAACTCTCACACAACTTGTGGAGAAGAATCAAAGTCTCATTTATCCAGTCGTATGCTCAGTACTTCCCAAACAGACAGCCCTTTCCAACAGGGTACTGAACAGAGTGAAACTTACCTTTACTCTCTTCAGAGCCAGACTCCACTGACAAAAACAGTAATTTTACCCCGCTGAACACAGGAGCTACTGGTCTGCCACTGCCTCAGTTAGCTAGTTTCTTTGTGTTACTGTGTGACTTTAGTGTTTTAGAGGGTTAGTTTGGATTCACCAAAGTCACAAAATGTCACAAACAAACCACTGATCATGGCAGTAGCCGCTCCCGTGTTCAGCAAGTAAATTTACTGTTTTTATCAATGGACTCTGGTATTGAAAGAGAGCACATTTAAGTTCTACTTTCAGTTTAATTCTCTGTCAGAAGAGCTGTCTGTTTAGGGTGTAGTGAGCATACAAATGGATTAATTAGACTGGGATTATACTGGATGAGTTGGGTGATCATTTGTAAAGATATGTTCTGATATGGTTTTGCTGTTGTTAAATGTGGACCCCCTTACTTCAATTCATCCAAGTATTTCCTCCACATTTGGATTCTTCATCCTTCATGGAGGCATACAAGACGTCACTCAGAGTGAGTGACTGATCTCTCTTGGTCACTTGGAGGATGAGGTATGAAAATCTGATAAATTCTATGCAGATATGCTTGAAATGAAACAATGTAGTATGACAAGTTGTTTTCACCATACAGAAAGACTCATCTATCTAGAATTGGGATCATTTTCAAATAGTTTCTGCAACAAGCAACAGTTACTTTAAACACTTTAATTTTCCAACAAGACCACTAGATTTGTTTTCTAGCAGACAGACATTTCACAAAGAAACACTGTGGAATCAATAAATAAATAAGTACAAACAGGTAAAAGGTACAAGGAAAGAAAATAAAAGCTATAGAAAAAAATAATAACATCACAGAGACCCAACAGCATCTTACACACACAGCAGCTGACCAGACAGCTAAGTAGGTACAGAGCCAGAGACAGATAAGAACTATGGCCACTAAGGTTTCAGCAGCAGCCATGTTGGGTCCACAGTCCTGTTCCAGGTTGGTTGTTATAGGAATACATTAAGTGTTCAGGAGATTGTCCCATTAGCGCATTTGACAATTCAATGATTAAAACACAGGGCACCATCACTCCTACTTAAATGCTATCTCATTTCTTTACCTTCTTACAGTAAATAGTACATGCTCATGTGTCTGCATAGAGCCTACTATCAGTCAACAGTACATCCCTACTGTTATCATGCAAATACCACTCAGTATTACCTATGCCAAAGTGCTAGTGGGAAGACTAATCACATACTGTATGCTGCCACTCCATCATACACTGTGTAGACAGACACTGTGTATGGTGAGAATAGAGCACTGGGGCCAAAGAATTAGAGACATATTGATGATTTTATTCGTGTTCTTCACACTTGACAGCTAATAGGACAATCTACCAGAACCTTAAAGTGTTCATTTATAAATACATTCACCAACTGAGCTTTTAGCAGGTTGGTCTTCTTGCCTTGGTGACATTATGAAGGACAGTGTCAAACATTTACAGCCAACACACATTTGTTCTAGAGAAGCAGACTGTGTGCCTATGCTTCTGACTTGGGACACACAGTAGGTAGGTTGTATTGTTTTGTACAGCATACGTCACATTTATAAATCTTTTTAAAAGAACATTTGTGTGTCAGCTAGACACCTCATGTTACGCTGAGTCAGGAAAAAAACTTTGTTTTCTCACGTGCCTCCACGGTGAACAATCATAGGTGGCTGCATTTAACTACAGCAAAACTGTATCAAAACATCAGTTTACGAACTCTCACACAACTCATGCAGTATAATCCAAGTCTCACTTATCCAGTTTTATGCTCAGTACTTCCAAAACACATGCATTTTCACCAAAACCCTACTATTGAACAATTTTTCATAAACTGCCCATGCATGTGTGAGAGTTCGTTAACAGAAGTTTTGATACAGCTTTGCTGTTGTTGTGGTTACCGCTTCAATTCATCAAGAACTTTCTCCATTTTTGGTATTCTGTGTTAATCTTGGAGGCATACGAGAAAAAGCTATCAAAGTAACATGGAGTGGGTACCTGATAAACAATTGGTCATTTTGCGGGATAAGTATTCCTTCAAGCAAATTCCTACAGGAGCAGAGTGTACGATTTGGTGGCATCTAGTGGTGAGGTTGAAGATTGCAATCAACTGAACACCCCTCCCCTCAACCCTCCTTTTCCAGGTGTGCCAGATAACCTCCAATAATGTAAAAATGCAAAAGGCCCTCCCTAGAACCAGCGTTTGGTCTGTCTTTTCTAGGCTACTGTAGAGACATGGCGGTACAACAGAGCAGGCTCCGTGGAAGACATCCGCTCTCTAAACAGATATGAAGGGCTCATTTTAAGCTAAAAAAAACCCCCACAATTCTTAGTTTCGGGTGATTAAATGAAAACATAGTTGTGAATATTATATAGCATTTTAACCAATAGATCTCCCAAAATCATACACACTGCTCCATTAAATATTCTATGCTTTGCTTTATGAGTTCTTTATAATCTGCGCCACATTCTGCTGCAGGACATCGATTTGGTCAGAGAGGAGATATTGGAATAAACATATCAGCCTGAACCACTGTGTGGATTGATGTGCAATAAACCAGCAAGCCTCTGAAAGCACATACTGCCAACTATTTATTCAGCATTTGCAGTGTTGGAGCCTAGGACAAATATCAAGCTGCAGACCAGTTTAACATCACAAGAATGAATCAACTGTCAAACATACTCGACTACTGACACACCATTTTCTATAAGGTCTGATCCCAATGTAAATTTAAATCTGATCAAATCTGTTAACATCAACAGCATTTACTGTAGCTTCTCCTGTAATAATGATTTGAGAGAGGGACCATCAAAATAAATGTTTGTTTTTCTTTTTTTTACCTTTACAGCCAAACAAGCTTGGTTTCACAGTTAAAATCAATTCATTTTGACTGTGGGTTCGTCCTTTAATGGGTTAAGAATTTGTGTATTTTTGCTACATATTGAGGTGAGTTCACAGACCAAGGAGCAGAAATAAAAAAATTTAAACACCACTTTTTTTCACGTTCATTTTTTATGTAAAATCAGACGTCTATGTTTTTAGCAGATTTCAGCAATTTGATGTGATATCCTTTTATTTTTGGAAATACATTAAGTGCTCTAAATAGATTTCATGGGCTTTAATGTTACCAAAACATTTACCCAAACACGTCAACTTTCCATTTAACATTAAAAGGTGAAAGTCTCCTATGTAGCTGCAGTGAAGATGTTTGGAGCTCAAGATTCCTACTGTATACAGCAGCTCTGTCCGTTGGCATCTTTGGAGCGCAGACACAGTTTAGGTTTGTAGTTTTCCAGGTACAGCAGCTGCTTGGAGTTGAACGCTCCGCGGCGCTTCCTGACGACATGAAAGAGACTTTACACTTTACACAAGAAACAATATTTCTGAAAGCAGTGAAAGCTGTGTGAGCAGTTACAGGGATGATACTGAATATAGTACATACAGAAAACAGAGCAGTTGTTTTGTACATTCGAGGCAAATGGAGAACAGTGGAATCAGGGTTTTGTACTTACAGTCTTATGAAGTGCACGGCATCTTCATATTCCATCCCACACTCAATTAGAGCCACCGCCACCAACACAGGAGCTCTGAGGACACACAGCAAATAGATTTTAAAAAATGTTCAACCATCTGTTTGGACAGCAGTCCTGTATGAAGCACAGACATTAAAACTGTGTTTCAACTCAATTTGTGCTCTGCCTAGACCTCTGATTGGGCCCGAAAAAATCAGGCCAGGCCCTACATGAACCCATGGGCCTGAGCCCAGGTAAGAAAACATGAATTTGTACTTAAAAAATTACTATATTTTATATATTATAATATAAATTATAATAACATTTATCACAAGCTAAGGGCTGACATGTTTACTCAGCTACAACAGGTTCAGCAGAGCGGGCTGCATTTAATGCACACAGTGGTCCGTGACAGTGTGACGCTCAGATAATGATCACCGCTCTTTGCTGCGTGTTACACACATCTCTCCCACTGCTGGGGAGGCAGAAGCAAACCAAGTCACCTTGTAGCCCCTCCTGTTTCAATTTTTCCATCCCTCTCTCACACACACACTCTCTACCCCGTCAGTTCTCCACTATATTGCTCCGCTGTTCCATCACTTCCCATCTCTCAGTTGCAGCCCCCTCTTTTCTCTCCCTTTCCCTCTCGATGTAGTGCACTAAAACTCCTGCCTAAGTCCATTAATGCATGAGAACTGCCAGTTTCATTAAAAAACAAAACAAAACAAAAAAAAGACAAGTAAATTGACTAGAACCCAAACCAATTTAAGCCCAGGGAAATAATGAGTAATTACATCCTGGCCAAGCCCTAACCTGGCTCGGGTCGGGCCCAATCAGGCTCCGGTAGTGAATCAAAGCTCTAGCTCTGACGTTTGACTCCAGCTTTCCATTCTATCAAGTTCATGGCAAATTTTGCTTTGGGACCCTGTAGCTACACATCAAAGTGACACGGCAGTGGCTAGTATTGCTTTGTTCATTTTGAAAATCTAGTACCACAGATCTTTAGAACATGCAACATCACTACGACTGCTGAGGGGGATACTGTTACCAGATTCATGATAAACCATGGTCAAAATCACCACAGTTACTATTACTGTTTCAAATTGTACATATCATTGAACGACGTTTCATTACCGTGCTTTGAAAACCTTGCAGCAAAAACTGCCCAGCAACAATCAAAGTTAACAACAGTCTCCTACAGGCAAGGTCACATGATGCCATTTTAATATTAATGCACATGTGGTTTCCATATTGCTACATAAGGTATTGGCTGTTTTATTATATTCATGTTTTTGTCAACAAAAAGTGCACAGTGCTGCTAATTTTGTTTGTGGTTTTCATTATAAAGCCTGGTGTTTATCAGTACTTTTCGCACATTTTCATTCACATTCACATCTTTTCACAACTACTGATAATATTGATGAATGTGGAAATTTTGGTCGCTGATATGAAATTTTCATATCGTTTAATCTTTAAAAATTGACAATGAACGTCGGGTTAAAAAAAAGAAAAATTCACTAAACTGACAGGTCATTAATTTATTTTGGCAAGTTGTTCATATGTATTAAACACTACACGTTAAATCCTGTGTTCAGTGCATACTAACCGTCCTAATCCAGCAACACAGTGCACAGCCACACAGCTGCCAGGCTCATCTCTGAACTTTGTCTGCAGCAGAGTCAGCCAATCATCAACCACCTGGTCTGGGGGGGCGGAACCATCATCAAACGGCCAATCCTGGGAGAGATATCAAGTCTTTACCAGAGCTCATCATTTTGGCATCAACATGTTTTCAAATGTTAACAATTTTGTCCAGAGTCCAGCTTTATTCCTCTTACTTGTAGTGCTATTTAGGCTTTGCTTTTTTGCCATTTGTTTGCTCAGTAAATAAACAGACTTTATCTGGTGTCTATCTATGTTACTTACCAAGACATGTATACCCTCTTGTTCCACTGGTGTCTTGTCATATGTAGCAGCACACACTCTCACCAAGGTGTTTACTCCATATGCCTTCAGATCCTGCACAGAAAAACACACTGATTAACAAAGCACACTGCTGGTGCTTCCTTTATGACTAAAAGAAAATGAATGAAGGGTTTAAATGAATTATTAAAATGTGTGCTACCTCTATAAACCTTGCCAGTTGTGCATTGGTGGGGTTGTGCGTAATGAGGAATCTCAGGCAGTCATAAGAGATCTCCACCGGGGCCGGTCGGTTCATTTTTAGACGCTCAAAGGTTTATTAATACAGACTAAAAGATCTGAAAAGTTCTGTGCTTCAAAGACTGACAGACGGGGTCTTCTTCAAATGAATCAAAGCAAAAGTCTTCTGATTATTTAAAATTTAAAAAAGCAACAAAAAAAAACTTTTCACTAAAAGAAAAACTACTTAAGGACGAAAAAATGCAAAACCACTTCGCAATTAATTTCACTAATTAAAAAAAAGAACAAAAACAATACGACAGACCAGTTTCCTGGGATAGAAATAGAGGGGTAAAAAATCTAAACTTTTTGGCAATGAAGGAAAAACTAAAATTGGCTTGGTTTTAAACAAAAAATTAAAATCTAACAGATTGGGATCAAAAAGACTGGAGAGCAGACACCCACAGTCGGAAAAAAATAGGAAAAAATAAATAAAGACAGAAAGAAGATCTGTCCTTCCTTTCTTTCAAATCTACTAGCCCATTCAGGGAAGACGAATCAGAGCAGAAGACGGAAGGAAAAGCAGGAAAGGAGAAGAGCTGTGAGGAAACTCCTGGGATAAAACTGAAGCCTCTCCTACTCCCCAGGACAGGTGACAGGCTGAAGGTTGGCTTGTCTTCATATGGGTTGAACAGGATGGCAGTAAGGACCTATGAGGACATGGAGACGGTCTTTGAAGTATCCTTCCACTGGTTATTGCTTGGCTCTTCATTATGAATATAATCCTTTTGTCTAGGTCTGTGGTTAACACAAGCTTAAGAGACATTAACTTTATGTTATACAGCATGAAATATGACTATAAATACCCCGCTCGTAAATTTTGAAGCTTTAAGTGTCTTCAAAAAGGTGGCTGTTGACAAGTGGCTAATGAGACTGCTTAACATCATCACGCCAAACACAGCTTTACAGCCTTTAGGTTTGTGGTAACATTATGTGATGTGACCATGGTGTAGTTTGTTTATAGCCTCAAGTTAGCTTTTTACTTCTGGCGATTTACTTCAAAAATCATAAAGGCAGGTCATGGAAAATCTGGAAAAGTTATGGAATTTCACAATCACATTTTCAAGGCCTGAAAAAAATCATACAACTATGTCATGGCATTTTTTTAGAATGGTATTTTTTATGTATACTGATTTGTAACAATTACCTTCCATGTAATGTGACATAATGGCAAATTTTCTGTAGCTGTCGGCGTTAAGTAGCACTAATGTGTGGATGTGTGACATTCTGTTTACCATCATATATGTTTCTCCATTTCCTCCCTGCGCTCTGTCTCGCCCTTCATGAGTGTTTGCTAGCTGAAATTATGTTTGAATGGAATATGAATCTGATGTGTTTAAAAAGTGCCGGGTAAATGGGGAAATAAAAAAGATGTTATTATAGGTCATTGGCAAGTCATGGTTAAAAATTCCAAATTTGGTCCAGGAACATGTGTAAAACATGGAAGTATCATGAATGTTTGTTTGACACAAATCTTATTTTTCCAACAATCCAAAAGCCAATGGGAATATGCCATTAGCTTTTTGTCTAGGTAACCAGGGCGACACTAACTTCTACGTTAGCCTACAGAAAAAATGTCATTCCTAATGCACTCTACTACTGGACGGGTCTGCCAGGTCCATGCAAAAAAAAACAAGACCTAAACAAAGAAAAACGAAGGAATAGCCTATGCTTTGCTTAGGAGATTGAAGAAAGAACCCATCAAGATATATTTTATGTGAGTGTCTCTATTCGCTCCGTTAATCTATATGACTTTAGATGGGATGGGTGCTCTGCAATGTGGACCCTTGAACTCTGTGGGGAGAAACAACAGCATGTTATACCTGTCCTCCCACGGGGGGGCTTTACTGAGCCCAGGCCCAGGGGACCATTGTGTCATAATCCGCCTGTGCCTCTACGATCTATCTGCTGCCCATAGACTGTGCCACGGTTAAAATGGAAAACCTTTTCATAATATACCTGAATAAGCACACAACCAACCTTTCTGCTACACACCTGTGTGCGTCAATGGCAGTGTTTGCACCTAGCTGGTGTCTCCTGTTCACTTGTCCACAATAAGCAGCAGGTGCTGGGCTTGGCAAAACTCCCCTCCGAGCCTCGCAAACGCCATACATGTGCAGCCTGAGAGAGCAGGAGTAAAGCATTTCAAGTGTTAGCAACTAATATATGCACAGTATTAAAAGATGGGACTATGTTGCAGTGACTCGTGGTCAAATACTCACTGTGATGAGAGCTGAGAAGATGGTTCATTGAGCGGACACAGGAAAATGTGACGGCTCCGGGATGTAGACACACCATTGATGATGATGATGCTTTTCTGGGTCCTGGCTGACAACGGCCCGCTAGCTTGTTGCTAACCTGCTGCGTAAAGGAAAACATGTTAATATTGCTCTGTTAACGTTGGCTCGCTTTCTGTAACGTCAACCTCCCTGTCCACACGTGACCACTGGCTAATGTGTCCATATAGAGATAAGGCCTGATAAAAAAAAATTCACCAAGCAGCTTGGGATATTCTACCTGATTTCACATCGAGTTTGTCGTGACATTGTTAAGGTTATGCACATGAAAACAACTGAGCATTTCAAAGCTAATGTACAATGTTCAGTTAGCTGAGGACTGCTTTTGCACCTGCGAGCTGCTGACCGTAATAAATCAACAATTAACAGTGCAGTAAAGCGTGGAGACGGTTAGAAGCATAATATCTAGTCACGGCTAGCGAACAGTAACATTGTTTGCCTTTTCAGAAACATCCCACTTGGTTAACGTTAGCTAGGTCGTTGTTCTAACGTTAAATTACAGCTAACATTCGCTATCTTGATGTTACTGGCGGCTGCTTTTCAACACTCATCCATTAACGTTACTGTACATACTATAAATGTTACAACATATCCAGTCTAGGACACAATGATTTAGAAACTACCTCACTAGACTTATCAGCAACGCCATCTGTCATTAGAGGCTCCGCCGCCAGCCAGGTCATGTAAAACCAGGTCAACAACCATGTTCCGTTAATAAACAGAAAGCTAACACTTCCAGGCTAAAGCGGTCGCCAGTTTTCAATAACAGCCAAATGACAGCGGATACAGCGGCCTTGCTAACACAGCTAACCTTAGCTACACATTAGGAACACCTGCTTACGTCGACGGTAAAAACAAACGACTGTCACGGCTACTTACAAAACACAGTAGTTTCACGAAAAATCCAGACGCTTCTAGTGAAAGAGAAGAGTCTGCGAAGGAGACATGTTGAACAGAAATGTCGAGTTAGCCGCAATGAACAACGCCACTTCCGGCTGCAAGCTTTCAACAATAAAATACTTTTAAAAAATACCCTGCCCTGTTTCCTAAAATCACGACCTTTTAATTTGTAAGTACGCTTCCGGTACTATTCAGCCTGTCTCCTGCTAACTTGATGAATTAAGAAAATTACTAGTGCTTAAAAATTACTCTGCTGAAATCTCACTTCACATTATGTTGCTTTATTCTTTTAAAAAGCGCCACTTAATGCTTTTGCAGCATAGTGAGCGAGCTTAGTCGGGAATGCAGCTGTCATATTAATTGATTCGTGTTGATGTCTCTACATGTCACATTTTATTAATCCAGGCATAACTGAAAATTCTAACAGTCTCAACAACGTTTACTTAATAAACTGTAAGAAATCATAAGGCTGCAAGCAGGCAAACTGGAACTGTCAGACTGATACTGAAGGCACTGCTACCATCTACTGTTTGCACAAGTAAATCTACCTAGCCATATACAGTACAGCAGGGATCCTCAACTTGCTCTGCCTGGGGGCCACTTTTACAAAATGAAATACCAGGGGCCAGTTTTGGCAGTATTGGTAATGTCCTCTCCGAGTAAAGCCTTCTGTGATTTACAACTTGACCTCTGTCCTGCTGTTATTACAACATTTCTAAGGTGTTTTAATTAAACAATGTGGACAGAACACGTATGTAAGTAAGGTTTATTTAACATAGCTCGTTTTACAAAGCAAGGTCACAAAGTGCTTCAAATGAGTAAAATTATTAACAATAAGACCATAACAACAAAAGGAAACATACGCCACTAAAACATAAACAATTTGGCCCAAAAACAAACAAAAAAAAAAAAACACAACAGGGGAGAGCAGGGTCAGTTGGGACAGTGAGAAAGCTGGGACGGTGCCTTTCTAACCATTTAGAAAGCAACTGTGCCTGTAGTGTACCAGTTGAAAAAACAGAAGCCTGGACTGATGGTCTAATGCAGTTTAATTTGTTCCTTATTAACTCCATCAACCAACATCCGAGCTAAACAGAAATCAGAAAAACAGACTGCAAAATGAAACATAAAATTTTGACAGCACCAGAAAGCTGGAAAATACACAAAAAACTCAGATTATTCGACAATTAAATTGTTGCCCTCTTCACTGGTACATTTTACATCTGAGACATTTTATCTGTTTGCCCAGGTGTGTAAGTAATTTTTTGTCTGTTTTGTTATTTCTCCTCTATCATACTGTTTTTAGTTATGCCACATACAAAAAACACATTGTCAGAAGGCTGATTTTCTGGCCTTTAGTTGATGCCAGTGTGGAAACTGGGGGTTAGCTGTCTGAATTATTATTGGTAGCTCGCACAGGAGTCCAAAATGTGTCTGTTCTCACTGGGATGGTTCAAACAGTTAGCAGAGAGCGGTCAGGACAATATTGTTTATAGTTCTTATTTTGCTGCAAATCACCAAAAAGTAGACAAAAACATAAAAATGTTTTTCTTAATTGAATAAGACAAGCTGTGAAGTCATTGGGTGAATGTTGAATCTAATGAGAGATTTAGACTGCTGAGTTTAAAGGCCATGTAAAAAAAAAAAAAAAAAAAAAGCACAAACTTTACATAAATCTACATTTCAACCCTTGAACATATTGCCAATGTGCAGAGTTCAACTTTTTTTTAACTCTCAATTACATTATTGACTTACTGACAGTCAAAATTTTATATCTGAGTAATTTATGAGAACATAAAAACAGGTGCTCCCTTTTTAAAGAAACATGTGACCAAATGACATTGTAGATAAAAGATCTTCAGTTACACTGCTTTTTGTCTCATTCAAATGATATTGTTAGCCCAGAACAAGGTATCCCAACCCTCAGCACTCTTTGTACATTCAATAAAATTGTGCTTTTCATCTTTGGGTTGGGCTCTGAAAAACTTAATAAAATGTTAGCAGACACCTGTATCTGTTCAGGGACATTAACACCAGACAGCACGGGACAAGAGAAAGGTACATTTAAATAAATGAGTCTTCAGCTGCTTTGTAAAGACAACACAGAGACGGCACATCATATGTCATGGCAGCATTCCACAGTGTTGGAGCCACCGCTTCAAACACACTGTCACCTTTTGTTTTCAGTTGAGCATAAAGGACAACCAATAAGCTCTGGTCAGGAGATCAGATATGTATAGTGTTATGTGACCATGCAGGGCTCTGTAAAATAAAAACCTTAAAATAAATCCTTCACTTGATGGGAAGCCAGTGTACAGAAGACAGTGAGTCATCCTGCTGGTCCTGGTTAACAAGGCGGGGGCTTGCCTAAGGCACCAAATACGTACTATAGCATTTATTCTAGTTTATTCGCCGCTGTTACTCTCTTTCAAATAAACTGGCAATACGTGAGTTCACTCTGTCAGTCTGTTGCCATGTAAACACACTGCTCACTGTTAAAACACATTTGCATTACTCCCACAGGCATCTTGGGAGTTAACAACATAAAGGGTGTGGCATCTCTCCATTTCTTACTCTCTTTTTCCTACACACATACACACACCCACTAACACATACACACACACATTCTGGCTGGCAAGGATGGATGTTTTGTCAGCCTGCGCAATAAAGCATATGTGTCTGTTTCTTTACCTATTGATGAGGTGTTAGGTTACATGGCTCAGAGGGAGTGGAGTCTCCCTGTATCCCACACACTGACAAGACAGAGCATGTTAAGTTTGTGTGTGTGTGTGTGTGTGTGTGTGTGCGTGTGTGTGTGTGACGTAGCAGCTGCTGAATCTGGTTTGGCAGGATTTCTGAGGGAAGGGCAAGAGAGCGGAGACAGACAGAGAGAGAAAAGTCTGTGGAATAGTTTTGATCAGTTTTTACTTCCCTATATTGAACTTTACTTTTGTATAGCTGTGATTCTTCTCCTGCTGGTGACGACTCAGTGGGTTTGGGGATTTGGTTTCAGCACTAGGTAAGGTTATTTTTGTTGGAATATCATTAATTTTGTATCATGTGTTAAAAGTCAGGACTGAACGGTAAACAAAAGACTGTAGCCAGCAGTGTTTAAATGAAACACAGACTGTTACAGAAATGATGTTACCTTATTTACCCTAAAACAAGACGGTACAAGTTGCTTTTTATGCCTACATATGCGGAAAACCTTTAATACAGACACAATGGGAGATTCACTTCCTTTTCCTGTGATTAAGACACAAAGTACAGCAAGATGTTGAGCAGTCAGTATAAAGAAAATGTGTTTTCCCCTAAAGCCTAAAACTGTAGATCAGCACACAGGGAAAGACACTGTGGAATGTAGCCCTCTTTAAGTTAAACATTTCCACACACACAGCGATGTACTGTATATCAAGTAATACTTAAATACCACGCGACTGATGTTTTCTTGGAGGAAATGCCTGACTTAATGGTTTCCTGAAATGAAAACAGTTTTCTGAACATGACTCTATACTATATATTCGATTTCCACACTTAAATTTGTGACTATATTCTTTCACATAAACAACTCAGGTCATTTTAATGCACATATTATGAACCAGCATTTGGTATTTTTGAAGTAATTGCCTGTTGGAGGTTTAAAATATACAAATATTAATGTAGAACCTGGTCTCATCATAATCGGAGCAGGATAGTATGTGGCATTAATTGGACCAGATGTGATGTTTCATAAAAGGTCAGTATCAGAGTGTTACTACCACAAGCCTCAAAAATGTATTTTATTTAGCCTTAGCTAAATGGCAATGCAGTTAATCCTGAATTCAAAGTGTTAACACTGAAAAGTCCTCAGTGTTGAGCCACTCCTGTTTAGTGAAATCTAAATATTTTACTTGCTTCTAAACACTGCGTGATCCCGAACTACTCCAGAAACCAGTGGTGTAGTGGTGGTTGATGAGGTGGATGTACTTCTAGGTAGATGAGTACATTTCTGAGAAGGGAGTGGATATACTCTCCTGTATGTCCAATGGTTTTTTTTAGCTATTAGGTGGGTATACTGTAAATGACCAGTAAAAGAGGTGGGTATACCTCATACACCTGCGTTTACCTTTCACTACACCACTGCCAGAAACCATAGGTGGTGTTAAAGTGAAATAATTTATTCATCCCACAGTGGGGAAATTTGCAACACTAGCAGCAAAGGAATAGTGCAAACAGGAAGCATCTGTAGAAAAAACAAACAAAATACAAATCAATATGAATATGTAAAGTATGTAAGCTGTACAAAAACAAAGAGCTGTACAATAAGCAAACACTATAAAAATACAAAAGCAATTTAACAAGGAATTATAAATCTTATTTCTCCTCCTGACCAGTAATGTAGTGAGACTTCAAGCATGATCGCTGTGGAAAAAACAAAGAGCAAAATATTCTAAAAAATATTTTTTTAAAATCGTCAAAGAAGCATACATTTTTGTGGTTAATGTTTTCTGTCCTTAAAGGGACCAAAATCAAAAATCATATTTTACCTTTTACCTGCACTATTGTTTATCAGTCTAGATTGTTTTGGTGTGGGTTGCTGATTGTTGGAGATATCAGCTGCAGAGATGTCTGCCTTCTCTCCAGTATAATGAAACTAGATGACACTCAGCTTGTGGTGCTCAAAGTGCCAAAAAATATTTGAAAAACTCAACAACAATGTCTCTTTCCAGAAATCATGACCCAGTTACTCAAGATAATCCACAGACCTTGTTGTGAGCAGTTTCATGTAGGAACCATTTTCTTTCACCCAAACTACACATCTTGTTACAGTGCGATATGTAAACAGTAATGGTGTCCTCCTTGGCTGAGCTTTAGCGTTATCTAGCCCAGTGATGCTAGGTAACTAGCAGTAGATGCATGCCTCTCTGGGCTGGCGGGTATAAGAGAAGAAAATAGTTCCTACATAAAACTGCTCACAACAAGTGTTGTGGATTATCTTGAGATTTCTGGATAGAGACATTGCTGCTGAGTTTTTCCAAATGTATTTTTTGTCACTTTGAGCACCACAAGCTGAGTGCCATTTAGCTCCATCATACTGCAGAGAATACAGACACCTCTATGGTCGATATTGCCAGCATTCTGCAACTCACACTAAAATTCTCGACTGATAACTAGCACTACAGGTAAGAGGAAAATATGTGGATTTGGTTTTGGGATGAGCTGTCCCTTTAAATAAAACAGTTTCAGTGGTTAATGTTTCTGCCTTTAAGCACAGATTTGTTATTTGATCACAGCAAACAGGAACACGCTGAACTAGACACTCATTTTAATAACCTCATGACTACTGCGTTTAACACCAACTGAAATAAAAATTAGTATATTCCAAATTTTAAAAAGAAAATGCAGGCCCCGTGTACCTATGGAAACCATGAGAGTTAGAATTTGTTAGCCAGGACAAAGACAGATTTGTTTAACACGCACACTGCCCAGTATCTAGGTAACCTAAACTCAGAAACACATGTGCCAGGAGCTTTATGATTGAAGTTGTATTTATACTGGACTAATGACACGAGGCTGTTTCATTCATGGAGTTCATTTCCTTGGCACACATGCTATTGTTCCCACAGTGTTCATTCAGCAGCAGCAGACAGAGACAAGAGCAGCAGCGATGCTTGCTGTTACAACACACGCGGCAGCTGTGTGGACAGAATTAACAGTGTCTAGGATGGAGTATTAAGATAAATAAAGATTGTTTGGTTTCAGAAAAACACACAGCACACAAACATGTGGCCAGATGTAGCTTCAAATTAGGGTGGAATTAAAGTTGTGTTGACTTTAAGTGACAAATGCTGCACTTCAATACAGCATGTGCAAGCCCTGTGGCCATTTTGACTTGTAATAGTAGTATCCCTTTGTCACAGGAAAAGCTGTAACTATGGTCTTAATTCTTTATATACAGTCTATGGATTAAAGAAAGGCAAGTACTCCATGCAAAGCAGCACCTTTAGTTTCCTGTAAAGAAATGTTTTCTTGCTGAGATATAGATGAGCAGATTGATAACACTCTCATTTATGTATGTGGCTGCTGGTTAGCCTGTATTAGCATGACGTCTTCATTAAAGGTGGACACAGCTAGCTTCAAACTGAAGTGCAGAATGTAAATTAGCTGTTTGCAGTTTATGTGCCTGATTACTTCTTGGTTGGGAGTAGTTGCAAGGTAACCAGCGGACACTCCAGGAAGTTAGTGGTCCTGGCCGGAAATTTTCTGGGAAATAGAGTTGTGCAGGAAATGAGTCCTAAAAACCAGGAAATGAATTTGAAGTTTAGCTCTTAAAACTCACAGTCAGTGTTTTTTTAATAGGATTTAGATGCTTGAAATAAGGTCTGTGGTTACACAAGCTGAGGGAACTTTCATGTTATGTTCAACAACATAAAATACTTAAGTAAATACCCCACTCGTCAATTCTGAAGCTTTAAGTTGTCTTAAAAAAAAAGGCAGTCGCTATCGAGTGGCTAAATGAGACTGCAGAACATCATCGTGCAGAACATAGCTTTACAGCCTTGTTGTGGTGGCACCATTAGGTCATGCAACTGTGCGTAGTATGTTAAAAGCCTAATGTTAGCTTTTTACATCTGGTGATTTAATTTACAGGTCAAAAATGATATGAGTGGCGTTCATTTGTGAGGATTATCTTGCTGAGCAAAGCGTGTAAGTGTTATTATTAATGTTTGTTTGCCACAGAGCTTATTTTCTGCAATAATCAAAAATCCAATGAAAAAATCCCATTAGCTTTTTAAATGAGTGAACCAAGGTGATGCTAACTTCAGCATTGGCTTACAAAAATGCCATACTTGAAGCACTCTATTATGGTCATGGCGAGAGAGTAACCCAGATTAGGGAAATTCTCGTGAGCCACTTCAAGATGTTCTTGTCTCACTGTTTTATGATGTGGTTTATGGCGTGGTAGCAGCCTGTTTAGGTTTAGGTACAAAAAGCACTTGGTAAAGTTTAGAGAAAGATCATCGTTTGGGCGATCACTTGGAACATGGAACATGACATCTCGTGGGAGTTTTCACAAATCTGAGATTACCATCTGACCAAAACAGGATATTATCCCCCACGAAATAGCAACTTTTTGTTTTCATTTTTCAAGAACCTGTCTACCTGTGCATGGGCAGATAATAAGACAATGAGCCCCTGGGCATAGATATGCAAAGGGCCCCACCACCTTCCCCTACACAGGAGCCACATAGACATTGTCATTATTTTGTGTTTTTTTTTGTCTCATTTTAGTTGCTTTGTGTCTCTTTGTGGTTGTTTTGTGTCTCATTGTAGTTTTTGTTTTGAGTCTGTATGTAGTGGTTGTTTTGTGTGTCTTTGTGGAGTTTTTTTGTGTCTCTGTGGTTGTTTTGTGTCTTTTGTAGTTGATTGGCCTCTGATGTAATTTTGTGTGTTAGTGAGGTAATTTTGTGTCTTTTTTTTTGGTTGTTTTCTGTCTCTCTGTAAACATTTTGTCTCTCTTTGTGGTTGTTTTGACTGTTTTGGTGGTTACTTTTTTACCTTTTTGCAATTACTTGACGTGTTTTTGTAGTCTGGTCATTTTGATTCTCTTCCTGGTTGGTAGGTTTTTACAGTATTAGACAGACTTCAAAGATTCTGGTTGTACACGTTATATATCTGAAGATAAAAGCAGTATCTTGTCCACATTTTTATATATAAAAAAAATCATCTTTAAAATTATCTTTAAAAAAAGATAACAATACATGCTGATTTATCCAGCAAAGACTGCAGCCAACTTACAAAGACATTTATTTTCCACCTGCTCTGGCCTGTGTTCATCTTGTTATATACTGAAGCACGGACTCTCTGTAGTGTTGGGCCTCATGATAACAACCCAACAATTTATGAAGGATTAAAAAAGTCAGGAGGCTTTCAACTGAATTTTCTGTTTGCAACAGTAAAATGAAAAAAAAACAACCACAGACACTAGATAGACTCTGTTTCGAAATGTCACCTCCCTCTCCTGGCTGATCTGATCAGATCGGATTGTATGAATGATTTCATGCAAGCCCAGGCAAGCTCTGTGCCAGACACACCTTGTTGACTTAATGTAACCTTCTCTGTTGGATTGGGCAAGTTGTGGCTAATCCTTAACAAAGCAAACCTAGCTTTGACCTCACTATTGTAGAAAGCAAAGCCAATTAGCGACGGTCTGTAAAATAATATGTAATTCAGCTATGATCTCTTCTTCTTCTTCTTCTTCCTTTCTTCAGAAGGATGTGGAAAAATAACCCACGTTTCTGTCTTCCTCTCTTTTGCAGGGTGCCCTTGTGTTTATTGCCCAGGCCAGTGCAGCAGCAGTGATGAACTGGTCGGGACTGGAGAGTCTGTTGAGTGGAGTCAATAAATACTCCACTGCGTTCGGGAGGATTTGGCTGTCCATGGTCTTTGTGTTCCGTGTCTTGGTGTTTGTGGTGGCAGCGCAGAGGGTTTGGGGTGACGAAAGCAAAGACTTTGTTTGTAATACTCGACAGGTAAGATCAACACAGGAAAAACACTGGGGTTTTTTCTGTACTACATGTTACACAGTTAACTGGAGAAATCAGTTTCCCAAAGGGACACAGCACATGAACATCATGCCAGTTTTAATGATGAAATCCAGTCCTGTAAATAAGCTCCGTGCTACATTTCAAACCACAAATATAGCAGCAAATGACTATTTGCTCTGTAAAGATATGGTGGAGTAATGGTGTTCTGAGCAGGAAATGAAACTAAACTCACCCTGTCTGTGTTGTAATCCAAGCTTTTTAGTTCTTAGTTGTGGCAGACGGTCCAGCTGCACCTGCGTGTTTGCATATGTCCCACTGGCTAGCCTATTGCCGCTGCTTTACAGTGCACTTATATGGCAGCTACTGCTGATATTGAGACTGATTCATCACAGAAACATTGTGCGCACCCTCCAGTCAACCCCCTATCCCCATCCCCTGTTAACAATGTTAGCTCTGTCAGCGCTGTTACCATTGTTAGCACTGTTTGCGCTGTTAGCACTCTTTCCATGGTTCGGCTTTGACACCTTCAATTCACCTGTGGGCTTTTGCTGCTTTTAGTGTTGTGTCGTTCGCAAATGAATCATTCAAAAGAACGAATCTGTTGAGTGAACGTACTGAACTGAATCAGTCTGTGCGAACGATGAATCACTCGCGAGGCAGCCAGGGTGCCGTGAACGACGTAACCCTGATCCCTGAGTGATTCAAATCATTTCCTCTCAGCGATACACTTTCATAGGGGACGTTTTTTCCAAGCTAACAGCTAATGTAGCCAGGAGTCAAGCCACATGAACACAATCACACACCTTCCCATTGTTTTAACAGACTTAGTTTCCAGATAAACAAACTTAAAACATTTGGCTGGCCAGTAATGAGACTCACCAGTGCAGGGCAGAAACAGCAGCAGATCAGCCGTGTACCAGTTCAGTGAGGGTCAGGGCTCCTCCCGCCAAGCACTGAACGACTCAGTATACAAATCTTTTGAACGAATCTTTTTAATGAACTGATTCTAGTGATTCAGTAACATCTAAAGAACTGCTTTGCCCATCACTTGCTGCTTTCCATTTACCTCAAAAATATGAGGTCGAAGCAGGGAATGACATCACACCCAAGTTGACCGTATTATGCAGCAGATATGTTGAAACTTTATGTTTCTTTACAATGCTGTCGTTAAAGGCAAATTTATACTTGTGTGTCAGCTCTACGCAGAGCCTACAGTGTAGCCTATGCACGTAGCTTACACTGTTGTGAGGATTTATACCTGTGTCACTTTGCAGTTAGACTTCCAAAACACCAGTCAGGTTAGTGGGTAGTGGGGTTCGTGTGAAGTGCTGTAAAGCTGATTCAAAACTTGGCACTATCCTGGCAGGAAATGCAGCAATGTCTCTATAAAAATAACTATAACAGGATCAAACACAGGGATGTCTCGGTAAAAAACAACTACTTTTTGTGCCACTCTCTCTAGTCCGGTGGATAAACAGTGACAGGTCACTATAAAACACCTACACTTTAGAAATGTTGATTTGATACATATGAAACCTAGAGATGTAAAGTATTCATGGTTTGCAGAAGCCTACGATGCAAACACTTTTTTCCTGCCAACAGAAGATAACCAAGAGGTGATCATCATTATTAAACAGCCTTTTTATTAGCTCTCTTTTACACAGTAGCTTGTAAAGCTAATAGAAATGAACTGCAGCATGCTGACTACATAATTGTAAGTCTTGCATGGAAAAGTACTGCTGTTGGTAATGTTCCTGCTTTTCTGTCAAGATTTATGTCTATTTCACAGATCCAATAAAAGGGCTGCAGATTTAGATATATTGTAGTTTTTTACCTGTATAGAGGCATTATAACCTCCATCACACACCTCAGGTGATCTTTAATTATGGCAGCAGTGGTGTTGTTTGTATTTATCATGACAGCTGCATAAGCTATGGTAAAAAATGAAAGAATTGCCTCTTTAAACCTCCGAGGTGCCTTGTTCTTACCTCTGGCACAAACACAGCAACCTGTTCTATCACTCATTTTACCCACCTGAGACACTAAAGAAAAGGCTATTGCAGTTACATTTTTTAAAAAGTTCATTTACTTTGTTTCCAGCCTGGCTGCACCAACATCTGCTATGACCACATCTTCCCCATCTCCCACATCCGTCTGTGGGCGCTGCAGCTGATTTTTGTCACCTGCCCGTCTCTGATGGTGATGGCTCATGTCAAGTACCGTGAAGGAAAGGACAGGAAATACGTGGAGCTGCACCACGGCTCTCACCTGTACGCCAACCCTGGAAAGAAGAGAGGGGGCCTGTGGTGGACCTACCTGCTGAGTTTGGTCTTCAAAGCTGGATTCGACACATCATTTCTTTACATCCTGTATCGGATATATCATGGATATGACCTGCCGAGGTAATGCTCATACCATTACTTTCATCATCACAGCAAAACATGAAAATTGAAGAGAATGGCCAAACTGAATATGCACTGAAATTACATTTTTTCCTGCCTTCCTGCCTTCTCTTTTCTTTTAGGTTATCTAAGTGTTCACTGGAGCCCTGCCCCAACACCGTGGACTGCTTCATCAGTCGTCCAACAGAGAAAAAGATCTTCATGTTGTTCATGGTCATATCCAGCGCGCTGTGCATCTTCATGTGTATCTGCGAGATGTTTTATCTCATCGGTAAGCGCATTGCCAAGTTGTTGAGGGTCCGCCAAGACAACGAGAGGCTCCTATTTGCCGAGCAGCATGAGCTCACCAACATGGCCCCGCCCAGATCCCAGTATCGTAAGACTGATCCAACACTGTCAGACAGGCAGCTGAGTTTGAACAAGAGGGAGAAGATCAGAGAAGGTGGCATAACTACGACCTTGTAGGACTCAGGGGTCACCAAACTGGGCATTTGTTTCTTACGGGTGGCCACACAACAGGACCAAAAGTTACCTGATAAAGTTATGAGACCAAAAGACTGATAAAAGGGTTCATCCTGTGTATCGTGATCCTGTGACCCAGCTCACCATGAAACATTTATGACTCTACGTTCGAAGGCTCTCTAACTCCGGCTGGTTGTATGTTGCAGAACACTGTTAAAGAAAAGGACTTCTAGTGTTACTATGGATATCACATTTCTATCTTTGTGCCAACTTATGGCTGACTATACAAGGACAAACATCCAGGAGCTGGCTTTCATATGTCATGATATTGTGATGGTGTGTTTCAGGGCATTGTTGATTATGAACCAACATCAATATGTTACGTATGTCATGTTTCATGTCACACCTTGGTGTAAGTAAATTTCAGCACTTGTCTTGGTGTCTTCAACACTGTTAATAGCTTTATCAATTGCGTGAATGAGAGGACGCTTCGGGTTCTCTGTGCGTTCATATCTTTTTCTACTAAAGGCACCAAAATGTCACTGGGAATTAGATGAGCTGATGCCTGACATAAGTGTTGTTATCCAACAAGATTTAAGGTCTCATGTCCATCAAAGCGTTTTTTTGTCCCAGCTGAAGATGCCAGGCACTCCTCAGGAAAGTGCTTGTGCAGCGTATGTTCAGCTGAGACGCTTTGGTTATGTCTAGTTGCTATAATACGGAATATCCACCGAAGTAAAAACTTCAGTGCAAGGTGGAGCACCTGCTCTGGATAAAGAGGAGGCTAAAGCACGTGGGGAGAGGACAGACCCACCAGTTGTTGATCAGCGCTTGTTCATGTAAGATGTCGCGGTTGATCTTGGTGGTATTCATCCCTCCTCCACTGCGATCGGACGGCTGAGTGAAAAGTGATAGTAATGAGTGCAGCATTTGACCCAAAGTTAAACATTGTTCAACTCAAAACACCAAAAGTGCAGAAAAGATGCTCTTTGCCTTGTCACACTGCTGGCGTCTCTGACATAGCCTAATTACATGGCGCTGCCATTACGAATAATTGGACAAATACACTGGCCTCAGGAAAATCGTTTTGGGGGACACAGCCCCTAACTCTTTGTCCCTAAAGTCCTGAAAGATACAATTTTTTTTATGTTGTAAAAATAGATTAAAAAACAAAAAAGATCACTTTTGGCACTTTCTAGGCTCGGTATGAAATGGACTAAGTCTTTTTCTGGATAGTTGCTAGGAGGATATTTCTAACTGGCTGGACACGAGCTGAGCTGGCAGAGTGATGTTACAGGACAAGGTCATTTTTACTTTCATCATTGGTTAAATCCTCAGAGACAGCAGGGTCAGCAGACCACTTTTGCTCTGATTGAGAGTCAACTGGAATGTCATAATGTGGTCCAATAGTTTCTTTTCAGACTTGCTTTTATTGACCCATACAATGCTATAGCTTATTTAATTGTCTGTAAAATAAAATGCTGACAGAGCTATGTGTCTAGACAATGTTTCTTTGCAGAAAGGTCTGTATTATGTTTCCCCACAGATATGCAGGGTATGTGTACAGTACGATGCAGCTCTTAATATCAAGGAGAAGGTCACTAGAGAAACGGAGGACTTCAAAAAAAGTCTAACTTAGCAGAGTTGTCAATAAACCCAAGGACCTCACCTTACATTGAAATACCTGACAGTGTAGTTATTGCAATGTAAGGTGATTGAATTCAAGTGTAAGAGCAGCACTGTCCAGTGGAGTAGTGTCCCTCTTCTTAATGCTGCCACCCCAGCACACCACAGCATAGAAGAGAACGCTGGCACATCGACCAATGATCCCCTCGATGGAGACCAGTTGCAGATGCGGTCTGGTCCTCCAAAAGTCCACCTCCATCTATGAGGTGTTCAGCTGTAGATGGTTTGACCGCCACCATTTTCACGAAGTCCTCCACCAGTCTCCTGTACACGCCCTCTTATC
The DNA here is from genome assembly GCA_035609425.1 of Epinephelus awoara. NCBI lineage: Eukaryota > Metazoa > Chordata > Actinopteri > Perciformes > Serranidae > Epinephelus > Epinephelus awoara. The sequence goes on from CM069309.1 coordinate 31,664,192, forward strand.
CACTTCTAATACACCCCACAATTGCAGTGCCATCTGAGGACTTATGCATGTGGCACGACTCAGAGTTGTACTTGAAATCAGAAATGTACATGGGGAACAAGACAAGGGAGAGCACAGTCGTCTGCGGTGTGCCAGTGTTGCTGATCGCAGTCTCAGAGCAGCAGTCGCTCACCCTGACACACTGTGGTCTTCCTGTGAGGTAGTCTGTGATCTAGGTCAACAGGTGTGAGTCCACCCCCGCTGCTGGCAGCTTGTCTCTCAGTGGGAAGGGTTACTAATAACATGAGCAATGACAGTGATTCAGCATGCATGACATCAAGACATGACACTGAAGCAGCTAAACAAAAACAGCCATCATGAGGTTTGTAACCTACTTTTCCATTAAATTGGTTATTGTGCAAATGGATACCTTCCTCTTGCCTTTATTTTGATTTACTTTTTATGTCCTGTTACCACTAGATGGCAGCATTTACCAGGTTAAGTAAACCTAATTTTATCTACAGTATCGATTTATCTACAGACATTTTGGGGATTCTGTCCAAGTATAAAATGAACATTTTGCAAGGCACTTAGGGTAAAAGAGGCAGCACAGTGAACACTTACTGATCAGTCACCAAGGTAAGACTATAGGTTACACACCACTACCCGACCACCACTTAGGTAGACCAACAATACAGACACGAAGCACACGAACCTTTGCTGCCTTCAAGGGCTTCCTAAAAATCCCTAAATATGGCTTTTCTGCCGTTTCCCAGTGTTTTAAACACAAACAGAAACTGCTTTCTTAACAACACAAAACTCCTTTCTTAACAGTAATGTAATACTAGGATTGTTAGATAGACTTACCATAATCTGTTTCATTAGCACTATTATATTTGATACCACGAAAATGTCCGACGAGGATGGGATTCGAACCCACGCGTGCAGAGCACAATGGATTAGCAGTCCATCGCCTTAACCACTCGGCCACCTCGTCTGCGCATGCTCTGTCTAACCTATCTAGATATGAATAGCAGCTACCTGGGTTGTGCTGTTGATTCTGTGCTTGTGTGAAATCACTCACCTCTCATTATATAGTTCAGCATATAGGGAGGATGAGTGAAAAATGGTAGGACGTAGTTATTGAGAATTATTTCGGACACAGCTTATATCTATGGTTGTTATGTGGTGTACTATGTTTATATTGTTTTCGCCAGAGCCCGTGGTAAGTGACGCAGGGAATTCTTTTTGACTAGCAAGCGAAGCTCAGCTGTTCTCCAGTGTTTTGGGAGGAAATTGAATAATGAAAATATAGTAAATGGGCATAATTTGGGGAGACTATTATATTCATTCTTTCTCTCTTTTTTCATTTTGGTCAAATTCCCTTCTCAGTGTTGATGTTGAATGTCAGATGTATGGTAGTTAAACCACTAGAGAGCACCACAGTTTACCATGAGACAGACTGCACTCCACCTGGCTCACCCAGGGTGCTGCATGTAGCAGGATTAGAGAGCCTGAAAGCTGTGAACATGATGAAGCAGCTCTAAACTGATGGCGACTGATTTCAAATCAATGCAGACAAAACTTGAATATCAAGTGCAGGAATATGTTTTGTGCTCTTCTGTATGAATAAGCCGAGGAGGCTCACTGTCATTGTCACTGTTATTTCAAGGTGAACCCAACACCTCGGCCGGCAGGAAGGGAAGACGTCATGAGGATGTGTCATATCAGTTGGCACTACTTGCTGGTTTATAGAGGTAAAAGCTGAGTGTGAAAACTGAACACAGACCAGGAGGGATTTATGTGACACAGTGAATGATGTGAGGTTCTGTCATTCTTATGGTCATTATGAATTAAAACAAGAATATGAGCAGTGAAGCAAGACATTTTGTTCACTGCTGTATTAAAGTAACTTGTTATTCAACATTTCAGATTTCATTCATGTGGAAGAATCAGTGCACTTTGTATGAAAACAAATAGACATAATGAATATAACTGAAGTGGAAAAATCTTAAGTTACTGCTGAAATGGTCATGGAGGTCGACACACACCTTTTTGCTCCATTTGAGCTCAGTCCAGTCCCAGATAGAGCATCAAGCTATGATGTACTGACAGCTTCCCTGTGGGCCCAGCGCTTCAAGCTTCATGTGATCAAAGAAATGACCCAGAATATGTTGACACACTGTGTTCTCTTCTCACTTCTGAGATTTGATTGCTTATTTTCTGCATGATCCGTTCCATAAATCTACCAACAAAGTGGGATATTGATGATGTGACAGTGATATACCAAATACATAAATTCCAAAGATGCCACATAGAAAGGGTAGACCACATCTAACAGAAAGAGACAGCCAAGAGAGTCAAACTGCAGATCCTAACCCCTGGGCTGTGAGCCAGTGGAGAAAGGGTCTCTAGGTTTAAGGTGCATCACTTCCTTTTCTGTTGCAAAAGCAAGAAAGTGAAACAGGTTTTTCTTTTAATGCACATTTCCCAATGATTCAAATCACTTTTGGATGGAAACATAGCTACTGTTGTCGTTGTTTAACACTGTTTATGGAGTTATCACCGTTACCTGCTGGCTGCCACCACAGCCACCTCTATGTTGAGAACATACAACTCTGCTCTGAATTTTGCATAGAGCTCCTTTAACTCCTTTACATTCTGTTTAAGACAATAGTAGCATCAAAACATCAGTGAAGAGAATCTACTTCTAGAGGGAAAAGAACAATATCAGAAATACACACAGAAGGTGGAATATTCAGTAAAGAATATTAGGTAGTTAACATGCCATCAAACACTGATGCAACTTGACTTTACTTCCTCATCGTGAGTTGGTGCAACTCAATCAGCAGCCTCCAGTACTGAAAAATGAAGCCAATGTGGTAGTGCCAGAGACTGCAGTTACTTGAGGCTGGCTCCAAAGTCAATGCCCACAGAGCCCAGTGATAAAATCCCCAGCTTTACAGCAAAAATAAACATGCTTAAAGCCTGGTACACAAAGTAGTTTTGGTTTGTAGAGTTAATTTCAACATGCATGACAACTGTGGGCAGGGTGAATTTTTTATTACTCAGTCATTTAAATTAAGGCTTAAGTTGGGAATCTACTTGCTTCTGGAGCCAGCCTCAAGTGGCCATTCAAGGAACTGCAGTTTTTGGCACCTGAGTATTAGCTTAATATTTCAGCCACTAAGGTTGACGCTGACGTAACAGGCTCTCATTGCAATACATCACCACAGTATATGAGTCAGATCCATCCCTCGCTTCTCCCCCACTCTACTCTCTTATCCAAATATGGTCACTTCTGGCTTCAAAAATCAAAAATGGCGACGGCCAAAATGATGGACTAAAGTCTTTTAAAGGGAGTCCACAAACCAATGAGTGGGGTCATGGTGGCTACATCCTTTATTTTTATACAGGCTATGTTAATTATGCATGACTTTAAGCCTTAATGACATTAACAGGTGGGTTATGTTCACCTGCCATTGCAATTAGCTGGAGAGACCAAAATCTTTTCATATAAGAGGCTGTAAACATGTTTAATTCTGCTGTAAAGTTGCTGTAAAACTGTAACCTCTGCCATGACGTCTTTGTTCTAACCACCTCCAACCTCGACTTACCAATCACAGCCCGAGTCACAGCATGGTAGGGTGGAACTAGGCAAAACACTTGGCTTGGTGGGTACATTGGCTTTCCCTATTTAAAACGAGCGCCCACAAACCAGTGATTGACGTCATGGTGGCTACGTCCATTTCTTTCAAACAGTCCAACTATATTCCACATAGTATAAATCAAACTACAACACAACAGTGTATTTCTTTTCAAGGTTATATCTGACCACACAAATCCCCCAGATAGTTTTATAGAACAGAATATTATGAAACTAGGCACTCCAATACAACTGTATGTAATTGTTGAGAAAGGTTTCAGCATGAAACTTGCCTGGGGATCTATTGTCTAAGTGAATTGTTTAGCCTTCTGGTTTTCAGTTTAGATTGCTGAGAGAATATCACATCTGGACCCATTAAGTAATGAACAAGCATTTATTGTTTGTGGAACTACAGGCTCAATTTAAACCATATCTGCTGCAGGCTGGGTAGATTTTTAACAAGCACACTGAAACCAGACAGGACATGATGTGTGAGTTTACAAATACCTCATTTAGTTTAATGTCTGTAAGGAATAGGTCACCCATTTTACATGTGGTTTGTAGAACAGAAGCATTGAGACAGCGCAATATGACTTCTGGTCACTGAGCTCCACTAAAACAAATGACTCAACATGAAAAATCAATAAACACACTATAAACAAACACCCTGCAATGCCCGAGAGTGCAGTCACAGATGTTATTTTTATGCTCATTTTCTTCTGAGACATGAACCTGTGCTGTACTGTATTCAGCAAGACCATGATCTATGGTTTGCGCGTATCATTAATTACCCCTTTCATTCATTCATTCATCTTCTAACCGCTTCATCCTCTTGAGGGTCGCGGGGGGGCTGGAGCGTATCCCAGCTGACATCGGGCGAGAGGCAGGGTACACCCTGGACAGGTCGCCAGCCTATCGCAGGGCTGACACATAGAGACAAACAACCATTCACGCTCACATTCACACCTACGGACAATTTAGAGTTATCAATTAACCTAGTCCCCAAACTGCATGTCTTTGGACTGTGGGAGGAAGCCGGAGTGCCCGGAGAGAACCCACGCTGACATGGGGAGAACATGCAAATCTTCACTGAATGACTATTTAGTTTTACTGGTTTGTGATTTCAATATCAAAAAGTGTTGTTTTTATGCATGAAGTTAATGCACAACTCAGTCGTTAAAATTTCATTTAAAAATTGCCCACAAATATTGGGGTTGGTATGACCTAAAATGCATACAAATATTTGATTCAATACTTAGTTCTGAGGCATTTTAAAGCTAATCAATATTTTTATATTAAGAATGGTTATTTGATGTGAAAGGGGTCGCCTGCTGATGTATTTATGTCATAAAACAAAACGTGAATGTCTCCTAAGCTTGTGTTAACCACAGACCTTATACCTTACTTCAGGCATCTAACCAAAAACCCATTTAAAAAACAAAAAACAAACAAACAAAAAAAACCACTGAACTGGAAGTGTGAAAATGTTAACTAATTTCCAGGTTTTAGAACTCCTGGGGTGCTCTATCCACCTTATACCTGAGGGCACTACTGTAGAAATGATTAAATGCGCGACTTCCAGTGAGATAGCAGAAGTAGCAGTGAGCTAGTTAGTCCCATAGACTGTCTGTGGTTAGTCCCAGTGGCTACTCATGACTAACTGCCAGTGCTGGTTCTTTTCAAAAGTAATTTGCCTTCAGTTTAGCAAATACTGATGTAAAGTCCGTGTAAAGCAGCAAAAAATGTCTGTTATAAGTTTGTCACATCACAAAAATATGTGTCATTAATCACTGAGCCAAATTTGGAAGATTAAAAAAAACGCTAAGTATATAAAATTAGCTCTCAAAATAATGGAAAAACAAGCACCTCTCTCTGCTGTGAAACGCTGGGGGCGTGTCCGGAGGGGATGTCTGCAGCCTCTCTTGTCTCCTGACTCCAGGCTGCAGCCATTCAGTCCACGCCCACTCGCGGGAGGGAAGCCGCCTCCGTGTACTGTACATAGACGTAACCCCGCACCTGCAGCCGGCGGAACGGGAGGATGTAATCCAGGGAGGGAGAGTGTCGGTTCGGCTCCACTGACTGAAAATATTTTTTCCAGCGGATGTCTTAGTTACAACATGATTGAGCTAACTGGAATAGTTTCATGTCGTATCCGACAACGGGAGGCTTTTAACAGATGACGTCCTGATGTTAGCTTTGCTGCTGCTGTTAGCTGTCCCTGTCAGCTGCAGTCACTGATGCTTTCTAGACATCGTGATTTCCCAAAACTGAATAAATACCACACATAGCAACACAAAACTGCTTTGCTAGCTCAATCATGTTGTAACTAACGCTGGAAAAAAAAAATTTCACGGACCATTTTTTGAGTTATTACAGACACCGCTAACGGCTAACAGCTAACAGCTAACGGTTAGCCCAGCTAATCTATAATAACCATGTTAATTACAAAACGTGCACACAGAAATAGTAATGTTTGTTCAATCATTGTGTTTATAGACTTTACAAACATCAGATTAGTCTAAACGATGATAGAGACATGAAAAATGTGATATATATATACATATATATATATATATGTATATATATATATATAGTTAAACTCTGCTGGTTTTCTACCCGAAAGTATTTCTAAACAATGAGGCGATTCCCTTAATTTATACTACTGCTTCTTCTTCTTCTCTCAACTTATTGGCGAATCGCAAACAACTTCCAGGTGCATACCGCCACCTACAGTACAAGAGTGTGTATTTATACTGCTACAGCCTCAGGGGGCTTGTTTGTAGCAGGGATAGCTCTGTTAGGTAACACAGCTATGATTTAAGGCCCGCCCACTAAATCCAGAACACAGAAACCTAGAAACAGTTGTAAATGGTTGAAAGGCTTTTTTACACATTTTGATGAGTACTTTTATGACTTATTTAATTTGTTTAGAAGAAAATAGCAGAATTTGCTTTACATGGACTTTAACAAATATTTAACTAATTTTAACTTAGCATTTTCTAAAATGTCTTTGCGGAGCTCTGGTACCAGTCTAAGCTAAATTTTTGTCTTCAGCAACTGTGTCAAACATGTACCTAGAACAAAAAGGGATTGCTCCTGTTGCCAGAGGAACCATTAATATGAGAAATAAAACCACACGAGTTTCACGAGACATGGCAAAAAAGTATTAATCAGAATTTTCAGAAGAGAATGACAGACAGATCGGTCACTCAACATCAGTACATGATATCCCTGTCTTTCCCCGTCTGACTTCATTCTCAACCTACAGATGAAAATTGCTCGTTATATAATAAACTCAGCAATATACCTTGAAATATTCATTTAGTCATTACGACTGAGAATACTTCCTTTATATCATATAAAAAAATGAATGCAAAAAGTAGTTTCTTTTATCACTACTTTATATTACTATTACTGAAGTCTGCTGCTAAATTCAGCATCACATTTCGCTCAGAACAGTTGTTAATAAATCAGAAGTGAAAAAAAGATGTGTAAACTGCGTTGTTAACACAGACGAGCGGAGGATTAGCTGAGCTACATGTAATACTGAATTATGTTAAATGTTTGCCATATTTCAGTTAACAATATTTTAACAGAGCAAGGCAAGCTAATTGCTAGCATGCTCTGTTGAAAAGCAAAAAAACAACAACAATGCTTTGCGATTGCTTTCAGAGATGGCAGAGGTATGATCACATAATCCCGTTTGAGCTGTAACAGGTGGTGTGTTCCACGTTTTATTTTCCACTTGCTCTTGGAAAGAAGAATAGAGCACTGTAAACAAACTGTTACCATTGGAAATCAACGGTTTCAGTACAATGCAGGAAGTCATGCACATAATTCGTGCAAGGGATCATGGGAGCCAGGAATAAAGTGGATAATGGAACATTAAGCCACAAGAGACTCAGGCCCCACATGCATCCAATGGGATGGTTTTCACATTCAGCTTTGGGTTATTATAGAAAATAAGTTCTGTGGCTAAGTAGGCTAATGTCAGGCTACAGACAAACTACACTACAGTAGTATGACTAAATGTCACCACAACAACAAAACCTGTGTTAGGTGTGATGATGTTCTGTAGTCTAATTTTGCAACTTGTTAGCAATCACCTGTTTAAAGACATTGAAAGGTTTCAGAATAAATGAGCCTTTTATGTAGTTGAACAAAACGAAAAGTCTCCTAAACTTGTGTTAACCACAGACCTTATTTCAGGCATCTAAGAGTGAAAATTGCATGAAGTGACCAGAAACACAACTTGAATAAATGTTGCTCTGTGTCTGTTGGATGTGTAAATAAACAGCTGTTTCTTAAGACGTTCACCATTTACAACAAATAGCCTACCCAGTTTGAGGGTCACAGTTAAGACTGGAATTGTCTCGCCAAAAAACAACCACTTTTATTAGGGGCCGGGCAGCCTAAGCTGCCAGGACCCTATTGTTATCCTGCATCTTGTTCTTCTTCTTCTTCTTGTTGTTGTTGTTCTTCTTCTGAGGAAATACTACTTCCCATGTGCGAAAAATCACCAAACTTTGCACAAAGGTCCAGTCCCATGCCAGATTGCCTCAGTCGCAACAACAAGCCAATAGTCCTGATGGTGGCGCTACAGCAAGCCTCTGAAGTTCAAAAATGAGAAAATTCACAACAAATCAACCATATGTGCTACAGCTTTGCAACTTTCACCAAAATGTAGCCCCAATACTGAAGAAACGTTTGTACATTTAAACCTATTGCAAATTATATAGTCTGTCACTCTGTTTTTTTCAAAAACTGTAAAACTTATTAAACCTATCTTCTCCCACAATTTTTGCTCAATTGACACCAAACTTCCTACAGAGCATCGTCAGACTGTCCTACACAAACGATCCACACAGATTTTTGATTTATCAAAAATTGAGCCTATAGTGCATCAAAATGTTTGACTGTAAACGTTATAGTAAACATATACTTGCAAATTCTTTTAAATACATTTTCAATGTTCATTAAAAAAATGACAAAATTTTGGAGTCATGGTAGATGATGTTTGGAAAATATCAGAATTTTATCTCAAAAACTGAATTTTTTTTACAGCATTTTGAATTTCGCTCTCATGCCAACAATTGGAGTCAATGCAAAAATGGTATTTTTAAACATCAGTTTTTCACTTATGGTGTCAATAAATCATTGTTAAAAACAAATCACCAACATCTCCATGCTGTCCAGGTGCAATCTGTGTATTTTCAGATTTTTGTCTTAATAACTGAATTTTTGACAGCCGTTTGAAATCTGCCTTTACAGACTAACAGCTGCTGTCTTGCACACAGGTGACTGGCTTAGTCAATTTGTGAAGCTACATGTGATGTTTCTGTTTGCCAGTTAGCTCAGTGAGATAGAGGATGGTTCTTGGTGTTGAAGACTGTGAGTTCAAGCCTCAGCTCGTGCAACATTTCCATATAAGAAATCTAGCCAAACTTTTCATAAAGGTCCAGTCCCATGCCAGATGTCCTCAACTGGAAACACAAGACAATAGTCCTGATGGTGGCGCTACAGCAAGCCTCTAAATTTCAAAACTTTGAAAATTCATAACAAATCAACCATATGTGCTACAGCTTTGGAACTTTCACTTTGAAATTTGCTTTTCTATGGCATGGATGGCTACTGTCTGGCACCCTGATGCTAATCTAATCTTGAAAAATCTAGTACCACCCACCTTCCCCTTCACCTCCTGATGACGAAGTCAGCTCAACTACGTCACTTTAGAAAATATGATACGCATAAAACGTACAAGCGTAACATATTCCTGGTTTGCAGAAAGGTACAATGCCAACATTTTCCTCTGGCAACTGGGCTGGTTTTTATCTTCTGTTTCACCCAGCAAGACAAGTATTATTTCGTTGCAAGCATCACACACATCCACCCACCATACTGTACATGTCACTATGACCCTAGGCTACTCAGTCTGAATTTTTTCAGCACTGCCCATTATCTGCAAATTTTTAAAACAGCAGTCATGATTCTTTGGAATGATTTGACCAGGAGACAAATTTGGAGGTGCTTCACTCTGATAAAAGCCCCAGTCGGCATTACGTAACATGTCTTTAAAGTCCCAGTCCGCAATCTGCCAGGTTTCTGCAGGGAGGGAAACACGCGCTGTACACACACACACACACACACACACACACAGACACACACACACATGCTTTACATGCACACACACACACACACACACACACACACACACACACACACACACACAAGCATAGTTTCTGAGATGGCCAACATATCAGCCCACACTGCTTCTTTCTCTGAGCTCAAGCCCAGGTTTAAAATAGCTCCCGCTCCCTCTCAGGTCTTTACCATGATATTTGTGATGGTCTTATATAATCGGCACCCCCTGATCTTTTCCTCCTCTTCATCCTAGTGCTTGTATCCCATTCTGCCTGCCTATATCTGTTTCTCTCTCTCACTCTTTCTTCAGTCGTTTTGACAGAGAATAAAGGGGGGGAAAAAACTGTCAGAGTCATTTTTTATGGCAAAGGTAGCCGGTCTGCTCCAGCACAGACAGACCGGCAAACATTAAAATCCTCCTATCCTCCCATGTCACGTGGTAAATGAGGAATGAAATTTAAAGGATGTCCATGTGCTAATGATTCTGAATTTTATTCATGCTACCAAAGAGCCTGTTTATTTTGTGACAATCTCTCGCAATCCCCGACCAGCTGCTAACCAGTTTCCTGCATGCTGCAGAGCTGTCTCATTACAGTCTGAAAATATTTTTCCACTAAATTATGTCACATAAAAAAAGTTAGTTTGGTCCATCACAGCTGCTCCAGGAAAGATTTAGCCGTGAAATTACACCTTTCTGACTGGATTTTGTGTGACAAACTGAAAACATTAGACACCTAAAAGCACTCAGTGCTCCATGGATGGATGTTATCAGTCTATTTTAAAATTAATGTTGGACTAACATTCATGAGGTGAACACATTCTTACTTCCAATTCCTCAAGTACCAACACTTGGTCAGTGGGCCTACATGTCAAGCTATAACCCTCTGGTACCCCTCCAGCATCAGAAGCTCAAGGATGGCATGTCAATTTATGCTTGTTACATGCATTGTGTCTTTTCAAAAATAAACTTCCTTTTTCAAAGGAAATGTACAGTTTCCACCCATCAATTTCATACAGTCTCTCTTCAAATTAAACTTAGAACTAGTCCATACCCATTGTTAGCTTTGTCACCTTCTACCTATGCCAATCCTCAATGCCTATGTGCAGTTTCACATAGATTGACCACGTCAGTGAGTAGAAAAACGTGGGACAGACAGAATGACTGACTGACAGAATGACACACTGACAGTTTCCGTGATTATGTACAGCATACCATACCATGACTTAGTCATACCAAAAATTAGAATAAAAAAACCAACAACATTCAGCCACAGGGGGAGCCACAGCGATCGGTCGCATTTTGGGCTCTGGGCTTCCAAAAAAATTTAAAAGTATGTTATGTTTCTTTTTCCCTCCCTACTTCCTGGCAACTGCAGGCTAATATTTCATCATATGCGTTAACAAAAGAAATATTATCAACTCAATAGCCAGAATAAATGGTGACTGTCTTGACTGTTGTTTAAGGATTTAGCAGCAAATGGACAGTGCTGGACGTATCCAGACTAAATTACCCAGGGTCATGGTGGGGGGATGTGCTTGATGCTGATTATAAGGAGGAAACAGATGGCAAATATCAGCCTAGTCGTCAGAAGAAAACGTTGGCATTTTACATTTCTTAACACAACAGATCTGTGACATTTGAACGTTTCAGCGGATATTTTCATGCTGTGTTCATCAAACCAGAACAGAACAACGTGTAGCTTTACACCAGGTGCTTGTGAGCAGCGGGGTGGCTGCTCTACACTGGCTGATTATCCAGGGTTTGCTGAACATTTATAAAGACTATTTATAAAGATGCACACCATGACAGCTCCCCAAAAGTGAAGCCAAAACTTCTGGATTGCCTCTTGGTGGCTGGCTGCACTATAGATCATAAATCGCTCCTCCTCCATGTTAGCGGATGCAACATAGGCCAAACTAAAAACCCAAAGTACATGTCAAATACATTTTTCCTAAAGATGATTTCTGTCAGTTGAGGTAGCTCTTATCGTGCTTATGGATGCTCAAGCATTCATTTTTCTGATAAGTTTGGTTTTAATGAGTTATTTGATGCTATAAAAATGGAATTTGATGAAATGATTGACAGCTGTGTGTGCCAATTGTTGTGCTTGTCTCCAGTGGTGCTGCTTGCAGTTGGTCGGATGGGGGGTGGGAACTTGATACAGCTGTGATTGCTACTGTGCAGACTCTGGCTCCAAATGACATCACCAGCACAAGATGGCAGCAGCCTTATCCGGGATAGTTTGGCTTCCTTTTTTTTTTTTTTTTTGGAGTAAGTGGAGACAAGTCGTCCATCTTTATATATAGTCTGTGGTTGAAAGTTTACCTTTCTTTACATTTCAATTTTCATTTTTACATTGTTACTACATTATTGTTAACGAATTAGGTTTGGGGACTAAAAGACTTTGTTTTAAGGTTAGAAAAATACCATGTTTTGACTTAAAATACCTGGTTGGATCGCTACAAACATGACTGGTAATGTTCCAAACTTTCATTAAAAAACACCTGCTTTTGTTGGTCTTGAACAGTGGTCTGCTGCTGTCACCAAGGTGTCACACCTTCCACCAACCCCTCTTCATCCTGATGAGAAAGTCAGCTCACATACGTGAAATCTGAACTACATCACACATATGAAATATAACATCTTTGCAGAAAGGTACAATGCCAACAACGACGGCACAAGTAGATGCCAATAAATACTTCTATTATTATTATTATTATTATTATTATTAGGGGGTGTTGTTGCTGAAAGTGATAAGAAACCCAGACTATAAGCCTACAGTATGTATGGTTTTTTATTATGCAGCCTGAGATACAACCTTGAATCCTGATGCCTTCCACTTTATATTCTTGAATGCTTGTGTTTTTGTCTCTGTGTGTGTCTGTGTGTGTGTTAGATTCTGGTGAGATTCAGCAGCTCCTTTCGTCCTCCTCTCTTCACACACGCAGTGCATACAAACAGCTAGCACCCACACAGAACAACACACAACAAAAAAATCCAGCAGCCACCCACACACATACACACACGCCCACACAGTAAAACACACAACAATGTGAAGGAAAGACGCCTAATGCAGAGAGAGGCAGAGAGATCACTGATGGCCAGTTACACGTTCTGCCCTCCTGATAACATGAATACTGTATTCATGATAATCACTGAAAGAATGAAGACACAGTTGAAAGAGCAGCCATGAGATAAAGTCCGTTATTTGCAGGGTTTCCCTGCAGTAGGCGAGTTTAAATGTGTTCTAATGGTCGCTGCAGATACAGAGAGCTATCAACATCTTGTCAGTGGGAAGATAAAGAACAGTGTTTCTATGACACTGCATGGTGGTGCTGTGGCATTTTCACTTGGCACAGGTTTTATTCTTGTCTTTTCCCATTTGATATTTTGATAAATCACCGTGAACATGACTGCATGTGAACATAAAACAAGCACCTTAATGTTCAGCAAACCCTGGATAATCAGCCAGTGTAGTGCAGCCACCCACCTGCTCAGAAGCACCTGGTGTAAAGCTACATGTTGTTCAGTTCTGGTTTGATGAGCACAACATGAACAGATCCTCTCACCAGCCACTGCAGTGACACAATCCTCTCCAGAATAACTACAGCATCAGCCATTTAATTACAACCTTTTGAGGCCATGCAAATGACCATTGTCTCAAAGAGGTAAATGTAGTGGGAAGGAGCATGATAATTCTAAAAGGTTGCAAAACCTAATAGGAAAGACTTTGTCTTTGTTTGTTTTTTTTTAAACCCACATTGAGGATCTTTCCCTAACTTTCGCCAAGTGGTTTCACCAAAGGCCTAATGTTCACTGGCATAGTAAGCTTATAAGCTGACAGTGTTGCAGTAAGTGCTTTACAGATTCTTTTGTTGTGGGTCTCAGCTCTCAGCCTATAGAGGCTGGCCTTGACTATTGGTCAAGGTTGTTGGGGCTGTAGGCTGCTGAATGGAATGGCTGTTTTTTTAAGTAATATTTTCATTTTTCAAGTTAATATTCTCTAAATACACTTTAATTCCATGTCACTGTAAAGACAGTTAAATAGAAAAAAGTGTAGTGTTTGTTGTAGTAAAGATAGTCTTGCATAAGCAGACCTATCTTGTGCTGTAATGGCGCTGAAGGAAGAGAGTTCTGGGCTGTTTGTATTTGTTTGTACTCTGCAATAGAAGTGCTCCACCTTTGCCAACACTGGTTGATTATTGTGATGTTGTTTCTTGGAGTATCTTCAAATGCTTCATGTCCCTAAAATCTGTACAACCTATGCTAACAGGTTATGTCAGTTAATAAACCATAATAAGTGGTATATGTATTGAAACTGTTTCAAATAGGACTTTTTTTTTTGTCAGTCCTTCATTTACAATAAATGCTTATCCTGTTAGGGGGAGCAGGGGGGCTGGAGCCTATCCCAGCTGACATTGAGTGAGAGGCGGGGTCCACCCTGGACAGGTCGCCAGACTATCACAGGGCTGACACATAGAGACAGACAACAATTCACACTCACACCTGTGGGTGAGTTTAGAGTCACCAATTAACCTGCATGTCTTTGGACTAGACTTGCACCGATTACAGTTGTTTGGGCCGATTTCCGATTTGCAGTGTTTGGACAGCTGATTCCGTCAGTTTCAAGCGGCACAGTGCAGCAGTGAGAGCTCCGCAGAAAGGTTTAACACAGACAATTAACAACTGTCTCCTTATCTCTTTTGATGTGTGCGTGAATGATTAAGGTGAGACGCCACCCATGTTTCACTTCCTCACATCGCCCAAGCCATGAGTTGCACATGTGCGTGTGTGTGCGCTGCTGATGTTAGTAAATACTGGATAAAAAGCTGGATAGTAATACTGGATAGTTTTTACAGCAGTTTTTTGTTTCTTATTTATTTTGTTTTATGTGTTTTATTTGTTTTTCATACGGTTGTGCAGCACGCGTTACAAAGTTCAGTGATGTCATTATGAGCGTAAAATGTGATGACAGAAGGAAGACAGAAGCCTTAGCTTTCTGCTGCCAAAAGAATGAATATTCTAGCTATTATGGTTTTTGTTTCAGATCTATATATATCCAGGATTATGCAAGATCTCCTGCAGTCTTTACCAGGAAAGTTAAGGTAACATAAGGTGAGACAGAAGTCTTAGCTTGCAGCTGCATAAAGAAATTATATTCTAGCTATTATGCTTTTTATTTCAAATGAATATATATCCAGGATTACACAAACAACGACCTCCTGCAGCCATCATGGGGAAATACTGGCATAACTACAGTGAAATTTCATGTTTGCATGACACGTAAGGTAGGACAGTGTCAGGTTGTGACATGATGATGGGGGATACAGTAGCCTTAGCTTTCTGCTGCAAAAAGAATGAATGCTGTAGCTATCATGGTTCTTATTTTAGATCCATTTCAACAGCACTGTGCAAACTGATCTCCCACGGCTGCCTGCGGGAGGTCCGTTTTCAAAGGGTTAAATCAATCATAATCATCATGGGTGGCACTAAGCCCAGGATGCAGCGACAGTGCCCCAGTGTCAGGAGGGAACTTGTTTTGGTAGAGAGGTGAGTGCGAGCAATGAAATGGCTCAGTCCCTGCAAAAGAAAACACCACATAAAACATTAAAGATCTAGTGTATAGGATTTAAGATCATTATAATAACCTGAATATAAGTATTATTGTGTTTCTGTTACCTTAGAATTAGCCATATTTCTACATAGGGGAGTGGGTCTTCGATTTTAGCCATGTTTCTACAGTCGCCAAAAAAAATCAAACACTTGTTCTAGATAGGGCCATTTGCCTCATTCTTTATTTGCATCAGCCACCATAAGTACAAACCCATTTGCAATGAGAAGCATTTAATTTAAATCAGTAGTCCATTTGTTTTGGAGAGGGAGAGACCTCTGTGGATAATATGGCTCACAGTAAAAACCTCTTAGGTGAGCATATGTTAGCATGTGGTGAGTATGACAAACAGCATCAGAGAAACACTGATTTCTAACATGAAACTGCGTTATTCAGTGCGTTTACCAATTTTACCCAATTGCCTGGTCTGTTTGTTTTGGAGAGGAAGGAACTTTTGTGGATAATTCAGCCACCGCTAAAAACCTCCTGAAGAATAAACAATAAGGGAATTTTAACCGGCAGAAGTTTCAGCTGGTTGCACTCTGCAATCCTCACAGTTAAAAGCCACTAAAACCCCCTAAATCTTACACACTGAATCTTAAATAAAAGGTTTTAGCGTGTTGGGCGCTAGCTCGGCAGTCGTCGTTGTTGTTGTTTGACACACAGCACTAAACAAGCTCTTCTCACAAACTGTTCATACGTTTTCCCAGGGAAAAAAATGCACCCAAATTCGTACATATCCCATGTTATCATGAGCCAGTAATTTGTGTATAACCCACATATTTTGGAAGGTTGCAATCATGTGATCAATGCGCTAATGGAAGTGAACAAGGAAGCAGTCCTGAGCAGTCTGAAGGGAGGCAGGTTGGGTTGCTGGATGGGTCACAAAACACAGGACTTTCCCCAAGAGACTAGCGTTTGGATTCCTGTGAACTCGGAGTCAGTTTAAGGTATGTCCTCACAATGTTTTTTCCGAAACAGAAACCACAGTACCAACACTTGCATCATTCATGGGGTGCTAACTCGTAGGATATCATACGCACTGTTCTGTGTGCATTTTTTTGCAGCGTATATGAATTGTTCCATGGGGATATGTTGCGCTAAAACAAAGTGTGGAGATAGGTCTAGCTATGCAAGAGCAGTTTAAGGAGGCAGCGGGGAGATGGGCGTTAATGACAGGCTTATACCCAGTCTGTGAGCCAGACTATAAGAAAGATGCAAATAAAACATTATATATCAGAAAGTATATCTATAATTTTTTTCAGTAATACTATCATTATTAATGTGGATAAAATGAAACGCGCCACTGACCAATTTTATCATAATTTTTTGTACACACACACACACACACACTCACAAATTGTTATATATGTGGTACTCACTGAAACAACCCAGTCATCTGAATAAATTATGGCATTTTAGGTTCTCCAAACCACAGATATGTTACATTTGTATGTTTTGTTTATAGCAGATATGTTGAAGCTTTATGATCTTCATTTCAATCATCTATTTTATGTTGTGACAGTGTACAAAGCCACTTGGGTATGGTGAGGAAAAGATTATGTTTTTGCCTAAAATACGTGGTTTAGTCGCTACACACAGCTGGAAATGTCATGATGTGTCATTAAAAATACCCACTCCTGTTGTTTGTTGGACTGGAACAGTCGTCTGCTGCTGTCTGTTGCTTGGCAGCTGTCTTGCCAGACTTTCACACCATCTACCATCCCCGCCTCCTCCTGATGAGAAACTCAGCCCATACACAGTACATGTAATTTAAACAAAAAACGTTGATAAGAATGAAACATAGAAATGCTATATCTCAGTGGTTTGCAGAAACATACAATGCCAACATGTAATTCTGGTGACTGAGCTGTCTGAAACCAAACCTAAAATAAAAATTCTCAACATAAAGTCCAACTTTTCCTTAAGCTTCAGCCACATCTTGTGACCTTCCTCAGTGGATGCTCAGTTTCCATGGAGATAGCTTAGGAGATCGCATGCATAGCTATAACTTTTAACAAGCTCCACAAAACCAGGAATATTACATGTGGTCAAAAGTCCATGCAGAATAAAGAGGAACTGGGAATAAGATAGCAGTCTGCAGACACTTGTTCCATTTCGTTTGAATGGCTGAGGAGATAGCTCAGTTGCCATCATGTGTGTACACATGTGACTGTGGTCTCAGAATGTAATTGTGGGCTATAGAAATAAACTTCAATTGAAGGTCAACTTAAGCAATTTTATTCATAAAGGTCAGTTTACTCGTTATGGGGAGTCTGTGAAAACAGTTGTGGCTCGGGAGGGAGCTTGACAAAAAGAGTGTGACACAAAACAGCCCCAAAGATTTCATCAAGAGCTCAGAGACTGCAAATTTAGAACACAGAGCTTCAGTTACGAATTAGAGATGCCAGTTTGAAAGACATGGACATTTACCAGGCAGAGACGGGCTAATGAAGAGCGGCTATCAAGTTGGGGAGCGTAGAATCTGGCATCCTTTGCAGCTTGACTCATAATGGGGATTAAAAGTCAGGCATCTTGGCCGCTGCTAGGGTTTTTATCTTTATTGTAGAAATAAATCAATTTTGATTTTTGTTTGTCCCACAAATACATTGCTGGCACACACATTTAACTTTAAGTAAGAATCATGATTTTTAGAAATATTCCAATGGTTGCATAATTTTAGAGGTCAGGAACTGGCTGCTGGCAGCCACATCATGCAGTTCTTCAATGGTTTTGGCTCTTACGGTTAATTTACTGTTTTTTACATCAGACAGAGGTTGTGCCAGGATCAGAGCAGCATGGTAATTACATGCTTTATCCTCCTCCAGGGTGTCATATTAATTTTTAGTGATTTTGCACCTCCTGCGCATGGATACACTTTAGTGTAAGTCTGCAGTCAAATGAAGCTTATGTGATTGATCCGGTCCACGTTGTTCTTTACATCACGGACCTGTCAGATTGCTGTGACACTGAGCACCCTGCTGCTGGCAAAGGAAATAAAAAGAGGTGATCTGATTAGTCATTAGTGACAACAGCTCCCATCACAGCTGTTGGTGATATGTTCCATTACACTTACCCTTGTTTCCAGTTGTGCTATAGTTGTTCTGCACACCTCTCAGGCCACTGAGACACAATTGTATCGCACATCAGTCACACTCACACAGTGGGGTTTAGGACTTTATTAGAATCCTCATTAGCTGATACAGAGAATCAGCTACTCTTCCTGGGGTCCACAAAGAAATACAAATAAATAGCCTATATACATTTATATATATATACATATATATATATATGTATATATATATATGTATGTATGTACCAGTGGTGATTTTTAAGTTTCATTCCGTTGCTCCGAGTTGGTTTGGAGACTTTTCCAATCCTCATAGTGACTTTTTCTTTGTTAAAAAAGACTAGTGACAAATCTAGCATCTTTTTCTGGTGTTATTGGAGACTGTACTCGTGTTTGGAGACTCTGACTTCTGTCGCTCTGCAGTTACTGTCCCCAACGAGCAGCGGGTGCTGCTATGAGCCCCTCCACCGTCCCAAAGCACTCACAGGCGGTCACACTAGCCTCGCGCAGCAGCCCCAGCTAGCGAGCGAGCTAGCAAGCTGCACATAATGGCAGACAATTACAATACTGTCGACCGGATATTGGCAGAGCCAAACAGCAGGGCAGATCAACACCTCAGATTGATTTGGTGCAAAGGGTGGGGAAACGTAACAGTTCTTTTCACCCATCTGAAAATCTTTGAGGTGTGTTTTGCTGTGGTTCTATGGCATGAGTGTGGTGGGAAAACAGCTTCAATTAAATGTTTCTTTTATAAGTTACTGCCTCGCTACAATATGACAACTTTTATGATATAAACTTAAAGTGAGCTTCCCCTGTTTGAAAGACCAGCAACCGCCACTGATATATACATATCAGTACATATATTACAGTATATTGCAAAGATACGTGACAGAGTCCATTGGCCTTCCAAACTGGGAGTACATGCTATACTCCGAGGGTTGTCCCGGTGTGAAAAATTCAACGAAAAGCTGGGGGACACTTTATTTTTTTCTCAACAAGGAGGAAACAAAAAGAAGAATACAGTACATAACCACACTGTGCAGGAAAACAAGAAATATGGTGAGAGAAAAACTGTATGGAAGAACTGTGACCTGAACGTTAGCAAACACGTTGCAATGGACTTCACATGATTTCAAAGTCTGGATTAATATTTTTATGTAAACCCCTTTTCATTCTTTTGATCGATGGGACCTTCTGGACTAAAGGGATATAAATAAATCGAGGAATGGTGGGACAGTGCTCATGGTTATTGTGGTCCATGATCCATAGATCATGTTTAAACATTTAAAATTATATTTTGATGCCCAGTGATAAGCTGCTTAGCACTACGTTAGCTCAAGCGGGTCGCATGTGGCTCTGTCTGGGTTTTGGTGCCTTTCTCTTTAAGCCACCCGCCCTAAAAAGCCCAGTCTGCTCTGATTGGTCAATTTTCCCATATTTCGGCATCTCTGCACCATCATTTTAGCCGAGGAATGACCATAACCAAGTATAGCTGCACTTTCTAAACATGGCCAGACATATTTCAGCAGGAATATGATCTGAAATCAGGGAGAAATTACCAACATCAGCAACAAAGATTACATATTTTCCTGATGTTAGCATGTAGCTACATGTAGCAGTGTATGTAATGTAAACACTTGTGATAACGTGTGGAGCAGATGACCACAATAAAAAATCTGTCAGAAGCTGACGTCAGCTCATAGCCAGAGTAGAATAAACATGGGAAATGGAGTTGGAAGACTTTTTTGTCTCTCTTTTATACTTAATTATTCCCTGAGGGGAAATCAGTTTTTTTTCATTCTGTTGTCATGTACACACAGGCTCGAAATACACACACACATGCACAAACAAGACCTATACATGCATTAAATGGAGAGATGTCAAAGCAAGGGGGCTGTCCATGCGCCCCAAGCAGTTGGGGTTTGATGCTTTGCTCAGGGGCACCTCAGCAGTGCTCAGGAGTTGACCTGGCACCTCTCCAGCAACAAGTCCACACTCCATATTTGATCCGGACAGGCAACCAGCCGGTTCCCAACCCAACTACTATGGACGGAGCTACTGCCCCCCCTCAGGGATTACTTTGACATATGTTTACCTCATTATTTGAAACTTTAGTCATGTTTAATATGAGCATCCGACACTGTAATATTAGAAAGTAAAGGACAAGCATTATAGGTCCCCTTTCATGATTTCTTTTACATTGTTTTAATTTAACACCTCCCACTGGTGGCAGCACTAAATACAATAAAATGGAGCAGCAGGGTGAGTGTGAGGAAACGTTATGCTCCATTTTGATTTTCCCTATGGCTCCTCTCAATGTTAAGAATTTTACCAGCACATCATCTTTTTAAGTTGTTATAGACAAGTATAGCTTTCATAACTGTGTTTGATTTTTTACAAACTAATTGAGTCCAATTCATAAAAGTCACTGCTTTGTGTCTGTTGGAGGCGATGGAGCTGAGGTTCAGTATATAATGGTAGAAAAAGCATCCTCACTCTCCAGTCTGTGGGAAGTCATATATTTCTAAACGAGTAAATATTGCACAGATGGCAGTGTGCAGAGGCTTTAGTCTGATAACACATTTGTTGAGCTTTAGTGACTTTAATGTGCTTCCAAAAAGACAGCATCAGTACCTGACTCCTTTACACAGTATGGAGAAACTGTGACTGACAACAGAGCCCTGAGAGTTTCACATGGAAAGATACCTGATGGACTCAGTAAGGCTTGTCAGCGTGTGCAAAGTGCATCATGTCTCTGCTTATTTTATGGATTAGTGCCAGTAAATCAATCTGATACAATGCTGGAGTGGCACTAGGTTAACTGCTGAAGGAGCAGCGCGCATCAAGATGGTTATCATTATTATTAGAGAACACATCGGTGTGATTCAGCCATACATGTCTGAGCCACAGTCAGACCCAGACGAGGAGTCTGTTGTGCACCAGAATCAGCAACTACAAAATATGTCAGAATGGTAAGTGCTGTTAGCATCTTTTATTTGTTTACGTTGTTTGTTAGCTTGTTGACTAACTGGCAGTGGCTGACATTACATTTCGTCACTGTCTGATGAAAAACACGTATCTCCACTTTTGATGATTTTGACTTCTGACACCCAATGGTGATACGTGATGAATAGATGATGTAAAAAAACGTCTTTCCATTGGCCATTTGGATACCCAATGCTAACGGTTGCTAGGGGATATTATGGACACTCCATGCACTGTAGAAAGTCAAATCATCAAAAGTGGAGATACGTGTTTTTCATTGGACAGCAACGATTTGTGGTTGTTAAACATAAAATAATATCTGCTATAATAGGAATTTGGTAGAATTTTTTGCAATAACTTTGTTTGTTTGTTTGTTTGTCTTGGGTTATTTTTTTCTGAGTCACGTGGGGGGCAGTGGAAACAAGTTTTAGACACAATGATGTATCATAGTTTTTTAAGTTGACATGGCAAACCTATCAAACAGTTGATTATTTATACATCCAGAAGTTGCAGTGCAACATTTGCATTTAAAGTTGTGTTATTGTCCACCTTGAGAATGTAATTTCCACTCTCTCTCTCTTTTAACTCTGTTTTTGGTCTCTACCAACTCCTGAGGGTCATATTTGGCTCTTTAGCTGCTAAATGCTCCACTGTGTTCACTAGCCTGCCTATAACACCATGACGTTATTGAGACCAGTGGTGTGGTGGCAGTTGGTGAGGTTGGTGTGCTACCAGGTAGATAGGTAGGTTCTGAAAAGGGAGTGGGTTCACTCTCCTATATATTCCAATGGCTTTTGACTGATAGGTGGGTATACTGTAAACAACCAGGAGAAAAGGTGGATATACCCTGTGTACCCAACTAAGTAGACATGTAATCTGATTAAAACAGGGGTCTTAAACGTTTTTCAGGCCAAGGACCCTTTGGCTCAAACAGAGACATATATGGACATATATGGATTATTAAAATATATCATCCAATTAGTGGTATTATTTTACCAAATGTATGTCTACAGTGGATTGTTTTATAACTTTTTGATCAAGAGACTCTGAAACACACCTAGCCATGCTACAACTGCTGCTGACTTAGCAGCAACAGGCAAGCGCAAATGAGAGAAGACCAAAACATATTCAGCGAATTATCTCAAGTGCTACTAAATGTTGAATGCTAAATGTCATTCAGTATATGTAGTAGGGTCTCCCTGCTCTGTCTCTCTGTGAGCCAAGCAGTCATTGGCCTGAAAAACATTGAAAATTTTTCAAAAAGCTTGTTCATATTTTCCATACACATCATGGTACTTTATGGCAGACATGATGAGAAAACTAATGACCTCCAACCACAGCTGCCATAGATCAACAACCACATCGGGCCCTGCAGACATATTATGGTCGTTGTGATATTTATCGCTGCCTCAGTGTGAGGAGAGTGATAAATAACAACAGCATAAAAGAACAGCCTGTACATTTATATTTAACCAGGGACATTCTTTAAGCTCAGTCTCCCATCTTTCTCAGAGTGCACTGATCCTGAAAAGTTTGTTCAAATTAGTTCAAGAATTACAGTAAATCTGGTCGCATATTTTTACAGACTGTGTGACAAACAGACTGTGTCATCTGGCCCAATAAATCACCACAGTCCCTGTGGTGGCTGAGGAACTGGCACATAGATTAACTATTCATAATGGTGGTCTCTCTCTCTGCCTCCCTCTTCCTCTCTGGCCTTATTCAAAGTGCTCTAATTAATCAGCCTTAAATAGATGGACAGACCTACATTACTGACACAACTCTTCATACACCATGTACTATTTAATACACAGATGGCACCGCAGGCTGTGCGTGTGTGTCGGTGTGTGCATGTGTGTGTGTTATAAATATACTATTGTGTATCGCTGATGCACTACAGTGAAGATTTTCCCAGTAATGAGTGATTATAGCAGTAAAATCACAGTTTTAAAAAGAAAAAACTTTTTTTTTTTCGATAGTTAACACAGCAAATGGAGTTTAATTTTCTGAATGAAAAGCAGGTTTTGGGTTCATCATTAATCTTGGATAGCAAGGGTTACTCCAGTTTATTAAAGCTTGGGTTTTACAATACGTTTTTTGCCATCATTTCTATTGATTTTGATAACATTATACTCACATAAGCAATTGCTGAGATCTAGGAATATTGTGACATCGCTACAACAAAGTCCAACGGGGCAAAGAACATGAGCAGTCAGAAAGGCTGTAAAAAAAAAAAAGAAAACAGTTTGACTAGATTATCGAGTCAATTTTATCTGGAGATAAAACTGAAAGTGAATGTACCCAAAATGTTGCTAATATTCCCTCATTGGAGAAAAATGTTGTATGCTCATCTACTGGAGCTACAGTAGGTCTAAGTTAAATCAAGTCCAGCAGGGTGTTCTTTAAAACTTGGTGTTTTTAGACCTGCCTTCTCATCGCATTATGTCATTATAATCAGTAGGAGCCAAGTTGTAATGAAATATCCTGTAATATTTAAAATGTGTTGCTATTTTAAGATTAAAGCTGCATTGACTGCTTTTTCTCCACTTGGGGTCAGCAGAACAATCTGTTAACACATTAATGCCAAAACACACCAAGAAGTGACAGACTGCAGCTCGCTGCAATAACTACTTTTCTTGGGAGTTATGTTTATGGGTTTCATGAGGGAAGATGTTCTTTGTGACATAGGTCAACATGTCACAGGAGTCACAGGACTCCGGTCCTCCTGACATTTTTCTGAGTTCATATGAGAAATCAGCTTTAGCTCTCTGGGTTTCTGAGCACTAGAAAATCCTTTTACATTATAAATAGGCAACCTGTTCACATCCCGACATGTTGAATTATGCTTTTTAAATGCATTGTGTCTTTTCCAAATAAAAATAAATATACAGTTTCTGCTTGTTACATGCATGAAATCTTTTTTAAAATAAACTTATGATGTAGTAATGTATGTAATGCTATGTCATGTAGCATATGCCATGTGACATAAATCACAAGCATGCTAGACTTATAGCGCACTACGTTGTTATTTAATTCAAATGACTTTTGGTTGCATACAGTATATAAACAGCGGGCTCCTGGGGAAAAGTCTAGAGTTCTTCTTAAATACGGATTCTCCCGCTTTTTTACTACAGTAGTTGCTGGCGGCATCACAAACCGCTGCCGCCCAGTGCGTATCATGCCGCTGCAAAAGGTGGGTATTTATGTGTCGGTGTCTGACGCCAACATCTACAGATGAAGTGCTGGTATTTGACGAATTGGGTTGCGGCCCAACTGATGCGAAAGGGGCTTCTTTTTAAATCATTTATATTGGTTAAAGTGGTGTACAGTATACAGTAGCCTATAGTGTCATGTCATCCAAGCACTGAACTTCCCTGAGTAACATACCCAGTGTAGAACAGGGTTAAGACAGCTGAGACAGACATCAAACAGGCCAGACTGAGTCACATTCCACCATCAAGTTTAGTCTTTATTTGTACATTAATGCATTTTAACAAGGCTTGGGAATACGGCACACAATAAGATTTCACATAAATCATCTTTATCCACTAAGAAGTCCTCTCAGGTCTTAGTTTTTAATCACCAGTAAGTTTTAACAGTGATCAGCATTTACATGAACAGCAAAGTATTACGCGTATGGCCTGATGTTACTGAATTTTACAAAAGTCAGTGAAAGTGTAAAGTAATTTATCCTTAATATATCACAGTGAAACTAGATGCTTTGCCACAGTTTAATGCGAGCGAAAATCAACAATTATTTCATTGATAAAAAATAGTACATACAACTGTCTAGCTCATCCCTTCATTTGGTCCACTGTGTGAGCTTTAAAGTTAAGTTACTAAGACAAACATTCCTTCCGGCAGACATGTAAAGCAGCAGGGTTAGGAAAAATATCATCATTCCAATGGAAACCAGGTTTTCAGATGCTACACAGCATAGTGCCAATTGATAAATATAATAGAGAAAATCCCCCACAGGTTACATTGAATGAACAGTGTCATGTAAACAGCCATTTTAGAATGAGAACATAGTAATAGGCAGTGTGGACCAGGTAGTTTTATAAATGCCATGGCCGTGTCACATTTCTACAACAAGAAGCAGTCAGCTTCAAATAAACAGCACAGCTCTCCATTAATGATCACATGGAGATTCCAGAGCTGGCAGAGGACCACCGAGAAACTGCCTGGAGCCTAACTTTGGAGCTGCAGGGAAAAACTGACTCTTCTAAACTTGATCTACGGCCATTTTCCAATGCAATCTTTCATATAGAATAAAAAGGAGGAGCTATGAGATTGCATCAGTAAAATAATGTTCCACATAACACATACACTCCCACCATATCTTTATATTGCTCATTTGCGTAATGTGAGGGGAATTTGTCTAAATATCACAATGTGAGCCTGGCCACCTCCAAATAAGAGCTAATTCTCTTTCTAAAGGGTACACTCCCTGATTTTAGCATTGCACTCACAGATCCCACAGTGCAAGGCTGGATTACAAGCAAAGCTAGAACATGACCAGGGCCCCCGCAGTTCCAGGTTCACAGTATGTCAGAGGTCTTTGGTAATTTGATTAATTGTAGATTTGTTGGCATCTCTTAAGTGGAATATCAAATAAGGCAGGTCTGTGTTTGTGATCTTACTTTGGGACTACAAATCTATTTTTAATGTATTATTTTAGTTTATACCATGGCCACTGGGAATTGTCACTGCTGAGTGGCAGGTGTGGATTAATTTTTAGTAACCGTACAGTAAAACTGGACACGCAGGTGTTTGATGTCATCCTAAATGAGTGCATCTGTGTATAAGTCTTGGAGCTAGTATTGTTTCTTTAACAGTAAAAAAAACACTAGATAAATAACCCAGCAGACTGAATTTTAAATGTGTTGGATTTTTGCATGAATCTGGAATACCAGATCAACTAATGGTACTGTAGGTGGAGGAAAGAGAGGACTTTAAAAATGAACAGTGGTGAAGCTGGTAGCCTGTTGCTCAGAGAGACAGGTGCAGGGTGAAAGAGAAAGGAAATATAACCAAAAGTGCAAAAAAAAAAAAAGAGAGAGAAGAGATGTGGAGAAACAGAAGTGATAGTGAGCAAACATGTGTGTGTTCATGTGTGTGTCTAAAACAGAGGGAGGGGGAGGGAAAAGAAACCAGTGTGAGGAACAGAGAGGTGCCATGCCATTGTTTCAACGGCCTATTATTACAGAACCCCAGTGGTCTGAAAAATGTCCCACTGGACCAAAAGCCCATTTGTCCGAAAGCCTGCTATTCTGAAAACAGAAACCCATTGCACCAGGGCCTGTTGCCCCAAAAATACTCACTCTTTCTGCAGTAAGAAAGATTCATGGCCTGCAATCAATCAGCCCTGCCTCCTCTTTCACACCCACTTTCCCCTGGTTGATTGGAAGCATCTGTGTATTTATATCCCTGTCGCAACTGATGTCCGGTAACTTGGCTGCTCCAAACATCAGACTACTGGTCTAACAATCACCCATGTGCATCCATGGAGAAAATGTGAGTAGCTTGTTCCTCTTAGGGGATTAAGCCCTCACTACCATTGTAATATCACTGCTGCATAAAAATAAAGTTACATAATACCAATCAGGAAAAAAAGGACTGTTAGATTAAAAATTCGACCGTGATGTAGCCTACCTTCCATGATTTTTATTTCCCTACTATGATAAGGGCATGAGTCACCCTACTCTGCCTCTGATTAGCTTACTCTGATATTCCTACCCTAACCCTTACCAATCTCACTCCACAGGCTAAATTCCAACCAACCCAACCAAAGAAAGCAATGAGTACAAGTCACTCAGACGCAGTGTAGGGGGGCTCATAGTTTTGTCATAGTAGGAAGGTCCAACATCATAAATTTGCATTTTCTGCCATTTTGTATTTTTTGAAAAACACTTAAAATTGATCTCTTCCTAGGAAGTTTGACCGATCTGCATGAAACTGGGTGAACATAATCTAGTGACCAATATCTAAAGTTCCCTCTTGGCAAAAGTTGGAAAACTTATTAACACTGAGCTTCTATAAGGCAATGAATATTGTGGAGGGCGTGGCTCATCACATAAAGGTATATAACATCTCAAGGGTTTCACTGATCACCACACAACTTTGTAGGCATATGACCACACATAATCTGAGGGGACCCCTCCATTATTGACCCCATCAAACAAAATGGGGGTGCTAGAGAGCTAATTTCTTATCTAGCCCTAACCGCCATATCGATTTTTACTAAACTTGGTAGATATGTAGAACAGGACGCCTCAAGGTGACTGGAGAAATTTAACTTTAATTGACAACTGGGTGGCGCTATAACAACGGAAAAATGCTTAAAAATGGCTAAAATGCGACGGATTGCTGTGGCTCCCCCTGTGGCCCAGTGTTTGTTTTCCTTTTTGTTCTTTTTTTGGTATGACTAAGTCATGGTATGGTATGCTGTACATGTCAGTGTCAGTGGATCATTCTGTCTGTCAGTCATTCTGTCTGTCCCACGCTTTTCTACTCGCTGACGTGGTCAATCTATGTGAAACTGTACTTGGGCAACTGTGCACTCAATTGGTATGGACTAGTTATTTGAGTTAATGAACAACTGAAGTACGCCAGGCTTTGAAGCCAATTTTTGAAGTTGCCAAACAGTCTGAGCCCGTCATGTGATGCCATGGGCCCAAAAAAACTTCTTCTCTTAGACTTACATTGTGAAAGAGATGTGTGTAAATCAGTGGATTTGTTTCCTTGAGCGTCACAACATCCACAAAATGATTTGTTTTATTATCAGAAATTGAAGTACTTGGTCTGATAACATTTCAAAGGACCACATGATTGAATCATTTTAACCCCGATCAAATGAGCAAAGCGCTATACTGGAAGTAGCTGACTCAGCTGGTGTTAGTCTCTGGTGCACTTGCTCTGTGGGTCCTATGATGCAGAAGCAGTGCTGATCATGCAGGTAATTTTATACATGGCAGTTGAACGTTTTTGGCGTCATGCACCACTGAGCAGCTTTCATAATGAATGGGGTCTCGCCTCCAGTGCTGTATCCAATACTCTTTGTACATCTATGGTTATATCAGTTTGGTAGCCCGGATGTGCGAGCTTGGCGCAGGAGCTTGAGGTGTGGGGAAGTTGTTAGCCTGTACCAAAAGAGGAGAAATACGATTCCCAGTAGTTACTAACTTTGTCTTATTTACATGATGTACTTTCTTAGCTGCCTTGCTAACATTAGCTACAGGTACACCTACATTCAGAAATCACCTTATTTTGTGTTGAGTTAAAGGGTGTGTGAACCATGCAGTCAAGGTTGGGACTTAACTTGGCCGCTGTATGCAGTCACTAAGGCTAAGCTAGTGGTTGGATGGTCAGTAAGTCCCTCCGAATAGTAGGCCTGCCGGAATGTTAAACCAAAATGTCTCCTTCTTTTCCACATGTGTTAAATACAAAAGATGCAACATGGTTGTGGAGGATTTGAAGTTGTTTAAAGGCACCTTGGACTGAGCTGGGCAGAGAAACAAAAATAAAACAGAGACCAATGCAACTTATTACTTTTGTTGCTGAGTAATTAGTAAAGTCATGCAGTTACTATTTTAGTGAGTAATGACTAATTGATTGCAGTTTTCAAGTAACTTGCCCGACGTTGCAAGTTGTACTTAACAAACATTGTGTTTATATGATACATATTCCTGCATAAATTTGTGTTTAATCAAATTACCACAGACTGAGACAAACAAGCACAGGTGTACTGGTGTAGTTTTCCTGCCATAAGAGGTTAACAGGGGCCCAACAACATATTTGTGGCCAAGGGGCCTGCTTACAATGTAAGCTGGCCATGCCAAAATGACCTCTCAGCTCACTTTTCATGATTTTAAATGCTGACTTTCAACGGGGATTTGGAGTGCTATTTGGTGTTGTAACAATATCAACAGATGTACATTCAATTCATTTGTACATGGCTAAGAAAATTACAAGAAGTCAGAGGCTGTGATCATTATAAACCATCAGTCATTAGTTCAGTCCTGGTTAACATTCATTTCTCAAGATATGCTGACAATTTTGTAGCTTTTAAAGAAAAAGATGCATGCCAGCGAAACACATAATTTCTTCAGGGGTGTGCTTGTAAATCAGTGCTTGAAAGCACCAGAAAATATAAAATCAAAACTAATAATAAATCCATCACTAAACCAGACAGATGCATTTAGGGCCCTACCAAATCATGTTGGTTACAGAGCATCATCAAGTATAAGGACTGGCGGAGCATTTCAGTGTTCATAATGGCAGTAAAAGCTGCACAAGGCAACAGTCCTGATCCCACGTAAAAATCTAATCAAAAACCCTCTCATTTTACCCCATTAATCGCAATCAAGAAATATGGCTGCAGCATCCCCACAATAG
The DNA here is from genome assembly GCA_035609425.1 of Epinephelus awoara. NCBI lineage: Eukaryota > Metazoa > Chordata > Actinopteri > Perciformes > Serranidae > Epinephelus > Epinephelus awoara. Next base: position 31,694,022 of record CM069309.1, read on the forward strand.
ATTCACCCTCCAAATTCTAGTGCCATCACCTTCACCCTCAACATTAAACACACACTAAGACACATTTACGTGGCTTGGAATTAGTCATAATTCAAACAGTTACCTCTCTCCCTGCCCAATTTGAAATTCAAGTGTATATTTAAAATAGCACAACTACACCTGCTTGCAAAGCAAATTGCCTGCCAGGCCATAACTTCCCACACAGCCTTTCATAACCACATCACATTGTAACAAAATTATTATTGTGTAACTGACAAAAAATTGTCAACCTGCCACATTCCTTTTGTCACATATGTAATAGGATAATAAATCTGATAGCACTGTACTCTCATTTAAAGGTGCTACATGTGTCATTTTTAACATCAATAAAATGATTACCATACCTTCATTTTGAGACATTAGTATAATTACTAAACAACAAAACCACTGCTGGGGTGATTGGCAGCTCTACCAGCCTCCACACTGCATTTTACATTGTGTGCCACCGACATGGATTTGGAGGAAAATCTTATGGATTGATTCACTTTTATCGCAAACAGAGCTAAAAATGTCAAATTTTCTCACTGTGACAAATGGTGAAGGGGAGTGCGAAGCAAATGGGAAAAAAATCATCTCCAACAAGTTTATCCTTGCCAGTAAAGCCAAAGATGCCACAAAGGCGAGGAGAGACAGGAAGCAAAGGGGGATTATGGGAGATGAAGTCACTAGCACTAAAAAGTTCAGAATGGCAGTGGAAGCTGCTGACTGGTGTGAGACAAAGGCTGTCAATCATCTCAGCCATGGTCTCATTCTTTCTGGCAATTATACCACGCTACCTGATGCTAAATTGATGTCTAAAAATGTTACACATAGAACCTCAAATGAGCTCAAGACTGCATTAACAATTAATATTTGGCTGTATAAATAAAATTAAACTCAGCCATTATTATACACATCACTCAGGCAACACTTTCCACATATGAAACATAGAATATAGCATGAATCTCTAAGCATATTGCTCAATTATTACATTCACAATTTCAGTTTAAGTGATAAATAAAACATTTAAATTAAATGTCATTTCTAAATCCTTCCATTATTTGTTCATGTTTGCACATTCATCATCAATACATATATATATATATATATATATACATATATATATATATATATATATATATCGCTCTATAGTTATCTTAATGTTTCAAAATATATCATTGACACACTGTTAAATACACTGTAAAGTTGGATGTGATTATAAAATACATTGTACACTGTAAGTTCGACCTGTCAGTTTTTAAAAGTCAATTTTTAAAGTACAGTATATTTATATCTGAAGTAGTAAGAGCAGGAGTTAAAGTGAGGCATTGCATGGGGAAGGAAGTGTAATTTGATATAAGGCCTGAGACACATTAACATTGTTAGATCTTTATCAATGGATAACATAATTATAGAGCCCAACAGATTGTTTTCTCCAACTGTAACCATTTGTTTGTGTTATTGTATCTGAATTTGAAACATTGCAGTAACTTTTAAAACAGGTGACCAAGCCAAATCATTGAGAATGCCTCATATGTGAATATGTTTATGGTGGATTTACCTTGTAGTTGTCTTTATCCTGTACAGTACATTCAGTAGAATAAAAAACCCATGGAACTATTCATGTTTCTTATTTAGAGAAAGAATAATGTGAAACTGTAACGAATAAATCAACCCTGTGTTTCAAAATCTGACTATTGATAAAACCCATTAGGAATGACACTGTATACATCTTACCTAAGAGTTCTATCAGTGGCCGTATTTCCACATAATCTCAACCTGAAGGTTTCTGTATAGCCTGAGTCTCACCCTGTCTCAAATTTAAAATGATTATACATATATGGAATTGTGAAGGCTAGTCTAAGAAAATGCAACAATTAACTAGTCTTTTATGCAGCCTTTAGAAGGTCATAAGAAGGCAATGGCAGCAGCTAGATGCGAAATTCAAAATTTACAGGCAAAAAATCGGCACTTGTTCCAGCCGTGAGTATCTACAGAACAAGTTGAAGATCTTTTCTACCTTTTGGCAATGAACTTCAGAGGCAATTAGAACTTCTTCCAATACCATTACCTCCACAAATCAACCAGAAGACGATGAGGATGGTGACGATGATGACGAAGATGAAGATGAAGGGGAGGGTCTATAGGTCTCGCCTCCTCCCAGTTCCATGAAGCTTACCGATGATGATGATGCCAATTCCCTCTCCCTCTCCTTCTCCTTTCTGCTTCCCGTGCAGACTGACCTCTGGGCTGGTTTAAACTGCCACGTCACCCTCTTGGATGTTGACGATGGGTCTACTGTTGTTGAACGTTGCACTGGCGTTGTGACAGGCTGAGTCGCCATGGGAATGGCTGATGTATCTGCCAGGCTGGTGGAGACCCCAGAAACCTTCCTCGCTTTGCCATTGTGGTTTTTATCCTGTTCTGTGAAGAGCTCACTCAGCACTTCAGGCTCGGTGGTTTCTCCAAACAAGTCCCAGCCCGGTTCAGCAGGCATCCGCTTAGCCCGTGATGCGCCAGAAGATTTGCTACCAGCAGCAGAGATTCTGGAGGAGCGACTGGGATCAGAGTCTGATAGGTCTGAATCCCAGTCACTGTCCCCTGCCACAGAGTCACAGCCCAGTACCGAAAGATCAACAGGGCCTGATCCTGAACTCTCTGAGTCCGACTCCCTGGAAAAACACAGAAGATAGAATTTGAGTAAAATAGTGAACTTCAACAAGATTGAATTCTAGTGACCAAAGATATCACTTCTTTATCCAGCCAATCACCAATCTTTAATTAAAACAATTCAAAATATAGCATCTTCTTCTTTATATGTATTTAAATGGTACTAAAGCACTTATTTTAAACATGTGGCAGAAATCTGAACTCTGACACAAGCAATCTTTATCTAATTCAAACTGACAAAGCATTATTTTCAGTGGTGAAAAAGAAGGGGGAACACACATTTGCACTAAAATATTCCATGAGTTTATAATGGAAATGAAATGAATGATGGTTAAGAACCAAAGCGTGCTTTTGTATGGAAATGGAATGCAGTAGGTCAGCAGTTGGGCTTCCTGGTTTAAAACAGCCTGGGCTAAGCCACATCTGCCCTTCCTGAAATGTCTGAAAGTTTGCCAGGACCCTCACCTCCCCGGCTGAGCTTGATGGTCTGTTCTATCTACATTCCAACCTCACCTATAGTCAAGAGCTTTGGGTAATGACAAAACAAAGCCAATAATCTCATTATCAAAGGGTAGTGGTAGATGGTGTGAGGACACTAGGAAGGAGTTGGACTGCTGTTCCATTTTGTGGAAAGAAGCCAGTTGAGGTCATTTAGGCATCTTATTGGGATACTTCCTGTAAAGGTTTTCTATGCAAATTCAGCTTTGAGGAGACCTTGTTAAAGACCTATAACACATTGGAGGGATCATGGATATTTCAAATGGAACCTTCTCAGTATCCTTCAGGGAGAGCTGGCGACATGGAGAAAGACATTTGGGGAAGCTTGCTTAGCTGAGTGGTACTGCGACCAGGACCATGGCAATCGGAGCAGAAAATGGATGAATGGATTTATTGCAAATTAATGAAATGTCTTTGAAATGCTGTTTTAGTTATTTCTCTGACCCCTCACTGAATAACATGCACTAGAGTGAACACACTTACACACAAGAACACGTACCTTCCACTGTAGGGTGCACTTCCTGCAGGGCCCAATAGGAGGCAGGCTGGAGCAGCCAGGTAGACAAAGCTGTCAGTGCAAAGAAAGTCTCCTTCCTCTGGTTTTTGTGGGGCAAGATGAGTCAGCTTGGCGGTCTGTTCTGTATTGGATTTGTCCAAGTGTGTTTTCAAGCTATCCAAATGTTGTGGTACACTGACTTGTTTTAGACCAGGGGTGGGAACTTCTGTCAATGAGGTGACTTCACCCTGGGAGCCAGGTCTTGCAGACACGGCAAGGTAAACAAAGCTGTCCGATTGGACAAAGGGATCTATATCACCACAGTCCAGTCCTGAGGTTCTGATTGGCTTCTGATTAGGATCTAGGAGGTGTTTGATTGGTTGTTTTGAGGGAGACAGAGGAAGAGGGATGTCACCTCCCATGAGGGTCACTTTTTTCCTGGGTGGTAACTCTTCACTTTGTGGGGCATTAAAAGTTGTGGAGCTGTCAATAGGTGTATGGTTGAATTGGGTCTTTATGACTGAGACTGTACCTATCTTACCAACCCTTCTCTCACTCTCATCTTTGCCTCTCACTTCATCTCTCTCCATCTTTCCATACCCTGCTTCCTCTCTTCCACTATCTCCTTCTATATCTTCATTCATAGAGGTGTTAAGGAGTGAAGGGTAGCACCACTGGAGCTCTGCACTCTCCTCCCTCCCCCATTCCTTTAACCCTCCATCGTCCCCGTCTTTCTCCAGTGACGTGCTGCTGCTGCCTAGGTCAGAGCCACTGACTGGCTGGTCGCTGTCAGAGCTGGCCTCCTCCTGGCTCTGATTGGATAAGGAGAGGAAGACGCCACTGGAGTCGGACTCCAGCGTAAGGTTGGAGTCTGGAGAGCTGTCCTCCTTAGTGGAGCTAGAAAAAAGAGAAGGCTGTCAAATGACTGCTACATCCTCATGTGCCTCCTGTGACTTATATTATTCTCTCTCTACCACTGGTTACACAGATGCCATCAAATTTGTTAAAACCTACTTTTTCAGATGAAGGCCATTGATTTGTTTTTGTCTCTTAGCCTTACAGAGCACTTTTGATTTTTTTTATGCCTCTCATTTAAATGCCTGCCCAGATGTCTTGGTTGATGGACACAAAATTATGAATACATTAGCTCTTTAAATTGGCTGAGGACGTAGCATGGTTTAGTCTATGTCCTCACTAGCCAGGAACAACAAAAAATAATAATGATGAGTTAATTGTTATAATGATCTGCTAAAGCCAGATTCAGAAAAGGGCACTTTGATAGTGTTTCTTTCACACCTACTACATTTGGTGCAAATCAAATCAAATGACTTTTACAGTTCATTCTGACAGGTGAGATATGCTGTCTAATTTGCACCTGTATTCATTTCATAAGAATCCCTTTTATAATGGTCCAGAGTTTTAAAATGATCCAGATCACAAACGTTACCCAGAGTAATTACAACCACCGCAGGGTATTAAATACTGCAAAAAGAAGGAAGAAATTTGAAAAGTAAGCTTTCCCTTTTAATGAGGTAATTAGGTAAACAGATATTAAGCTTATTACAGCCATACTGCATTATCAATCCTGCCAGTAAAACCCCCCAAATTGTGGTGCAGCACCATTTGAACCTCTCAAGTCCACATAGTTCACATACTAAAACTAGCCAATGTTGTAAAGTCAAATCAGTCCGTATTTGGATGTGAACTGTGTGGACTTAGTCAGGAAGCAGTTTGGGGCTATCCTAAATGTAACAGATTCGATGAATTCATTGGAATTACAGTGACAGCCAGACTTTCATGGCTTTAATGCCTTTCATGGCCAATAAACAGGACTAATCCAGTGGGTTTTTTTATCCTGAAACAACACAAATTTGGATTTTGTCTCCTTTTTCTATTCAGCTCATTAACACGGTGCTGCTCACATCTACTGAATGTGCCTGTTCTCATCTCAAACTATGGACACACACTCTGTTCTGAGATGTTCATTATAATGACAGATGAAAAGCAATGAAATAGCAACACAATGCATTTGGTAGTCCATTATAACAAATGTATGAATGTTCTCCCACCACATTACTCACAAGTACACATAAATGACTCAGATTGCAGTGTTTAAATTGTTGCAGTGAGAAGTCAGCTGGACTAAACAACAATAATAGCTCTGAATCTAGGAGATTACTGAATGCCGAAGGAAACTGGAGAGAATGTACAAATTCTGGAATTGACTTTAGGAATCTTTTACTACTGTTTATGCTGTTTTATTTTAAGATTTAGGAATCTATCTGAACTCCAGGGCTTACCAAGATTGTTTATCACCTTCTCGAATTCATTCACTGTTACTGTTCTGATTCACTGATTACACATGGTGTACCTCAAGGCTCAAGTGTTGGACCACTACCATTTTGTTTATCTCTATCACTCATGGCTCAGCCCCAAGACGTTTTGTTCATTTCTTTTGCATTTATTTCCATGAAGAATCCAAACACTGCCTATTTTAAACAGTAAGAAATCTTGACACTACACTGCACAGTATGCAGCTGCAAGTCAGATTTGGATTCTGATATACATGATTGCTCTGTTACTATATATAAAAATGTTAGAAAATGAGAAGGTAAAAAAAGGCAACCAAACAGATTTTTTTGGTTTAAATCAGCTTTGAAATTCTCAGGAACATAAAGTGTTACATGTGCCATGATCCATGTCAATATGATGACTCTGGCACCCAAATAATTGATTTTTAAAAATATCCGAATATCCTTATAAAAGTATTACATCTGTTAAATTGCCCCAAAAAGCCAGTAATTATGAATAATTAGCATATGCATTGGAAGACAATTTGAACTGGTAATGCTACCATCAAATACCAAGTTGCAACACTTTATTCACTTTACTCTGTATGGTACAAAATTATGGCTTATATTTTTATTCTTGCACCTGCATTGATATTTTAGATTTGCTTTTGTTATATTTGCATTTGCTCTGCAATAGTCTGGAGATCTGTCCAGGGTGTAACCCGCCTCCCGTCCAATGTCAGCTGGGATAGGCTACAGCCCCCCGCAACCCCTAACAGGATAAGCAGTAATGGAAAATGAATGAATTAATATTTTCACCCTTTCATATTTTGCACTGCAAAGTGCTGTTCAACAATTTCCCTTAGGATAAATACAATTCTTGCCTATATTATCTTTGAACTAATGTTACAGTGGCATTGTTGCCTAGGGCATTTATAACCCTGCCTAACCATTCAGTATGTATTGGTTGCATTAAAACCTGCATTTTGTTTTGGCCTGTGTGATGAACATTCAGTCCCGAGATGTATGTCAAAGTATGGTGAAAAATAGTTCAGGGACTGTGCTGACAATAACCATTTTTGTGGCATTACCTTGTGCCAACATTGGAAGTCCCAGCCGATTTGTTTGACCAGTCAGCAGGATGTCTGTCTGTGTCTGTAGCTGGGGAGGCCATAGCACTGAGCTCCAAACTGACCTGGGATCTGCTCCCCACTCCTGGAAAAATTCAAAACAGATTCAACACAATTAAACATGAAAATTGGGAGATATAATCAAAACATTACACCATTCATCCCCCTTCTTGTCAAGCATTTGGATATTTGAACACAGCCAGTTTTTCAGTCCTTATACCATCTGCTGGCTGTTTCAACATTTGTTCTTTCTTTTTAGCTGAGGCCTTCCTGCAGAATTGGAAAATGATGCACACATTTGTCTTTGAAGGCGTAGTTTTATCAGTTACAGTACCAAAGCCAACAAATCCAAGTCTAGGTAATCCATCACACCTCAGATGCTTGGCAGTCAAGCAACCAAGCCAAAGTCCAAACCTCTTTAGATAGCCCCTTAATGTTACACTGAAACTCCCGTCCCCTCTCCCTGCTATGCTGAGCTCAGTATTTGTATGTGGGGAGTGACGAGGTCAGAGCCTTGAAGCCAGACAGCAATGCTGTACAGATACTACATTCACATGATAATCAATTCCACATCAGCCGGCTGACTTGCCTGAAATCAGACAGAACTGTCAGCTCATTACACTTTGTTTCCATCTTCAGTCTGACATTGTGTCTACCCTAACTGATTTCCACGAGGGAGGGGGATTCGATTTTCCCTAAGCAGTCACGAGAGACCAACATATCTGCCTGAATCAAACATCATTTTAAGTTCACACTGATGTGTAGCCATGCCAACATGTCTGTTTTGCTGGGGTTTTAAGAGTGGAGCAAAGTCAAAACAAACTATGATGTCAGGGAATACTGAGAAGTGATGGCAATTTAGAACAGCCTCAATAGCAGCATCTATCTTGTCTATCAACGCTGTACCTACAGCACAGACTCTGTGAAGACGCGTACCCTATGCTGTATCCTATGCTGTAGCCTGATGTGCACCTCTCCAGAAATGTAACTACATGTCGCAGCAACACAGACCTCCTACTTTTGTTGATAATCTGAAAACCATTTCCATCAGTCGAAACAAAACTTTTATTTACTTTTATTTCACAGATAAGAAACTAGGGATGAGTGAGTACACCATTATCTGTATCTGTTCAACCTACTAATATATCCATCTCTGTACTCGGGTGGAGTTTAAAAAAAAGATGTGGATGTGACCCAAAGTGAACAAATGGATGGGGTCCTAATCAAACGTTGTTATTTTAAACCTGAAATTAATATGGATTGATCAGAAGTTGCTAGACATATTATTTATTAAGTAACTATTTACAGAACAATCTCAGAATTAAGCTTCCGATCCCGTTAAATCACAAGACTGAGTGACTGGACACAAAGACGTGCTGTGTTTACATGGCAACTCACGCGAGACTAGCTGATGGCTGGTGGTGGTGCTAGTTATCGAGTCTCGCGAGAGTTGCCATGTACATCACGCCCGCAGGGCAGGCTAACTGACCACGGTGAGAAATGATGCTATAAAAGTGGAGTAAATTACGTCTTTTCTTTTCAAGTCAATTTTGCTTGCCGCGGCTTCAGGGAACTTGGATTACGACGGAGGAGCCGTTCTGACATTTTTGAAATGCTTTAGCTGAGTTTTATTACATTTTCAAAATGTGGGTTCCATGCACTTCAAGTGTAGCTGTTATTCTGGCTGGCTGTTATCCTCCAATACCCCGAACGAGTTTTGTGGATTAAAAAACTACACTGGACTTCTTGTCGGCATGAGGGTCAGAAAGTACTGTCTGTATTTGCATTCTAAAGTGGCCATTTCCTTTAATGTGAAGAGAAACTGCTGTTTATCACAATGCCAGATGAATCAGTAAACTCAAATTGATTCAGAGGTCTGGACCCAGGCAACAGACTGACTGTTATATTTACCACACTACAAACAATTTAACTCAACCTTTGCACCTGGTAAAGACCTTTGACAGATACTGTAGGTCTCAGTTCAGAATGTGAGCCATGAGCAGGTGAACTACTGTAGCAAACTGGCCAGAGTGTTGGCCTTGGCCTTACTGAAAAGTATCTTAAGGCTGAGTTGATCTATAAACTATCTGAGAAAGCCAAGGTGTTATTGAAAAGTATTTTAATACACCCATTTAATTTTATGGAATTCATATATCAAAGGTATTGTATCTTTATTAGACTCATATTTTTCTTTTGTGATCCCTGTATAAAATTATGTGCATAGTGAGATTGAGCTGTGTGTCCAGGGAAACGAGACCACTGAAATATGCCATTATATTTAGAAAGGCTTCTAAGGGAAACAGGAGAGGCGAGACAGACTAAAAACTGGATTGCAATGATGAGACACAATGCACTTGCAAGTTACAGCTTTTTTTCATGTTCCGAAGTCAAGCTTGTATTGTTGTTTCTAAATGGACAAAACAGTAATAGCACACTATATTTATCAAGTTTTAGAGATTCAGGTTTCTGTGATCCTGTCAGAGATTTTTCATGACCGGCCTCAGTATTCCTCAAGTCATATTATGGCACTGTAATGATATCAGTGAGGAGAAAATACCGGAAAACAATGTCTTCGCCTGGCAGCTGGTTAATACATAAGTTCAGAACAATTGACAGTTGCACTTTGCTGGCACTAATACACCACTTGTTATTTTGGTCCATGTTTAAATGAAGTGATTCACAGCCAGCATCAAAGCCAAACTCCCAGACAAACAATACAGAGCAACTGCTGAAATCAGGAAACTGTTCAGTGGATACACTATAACAAAACTGCTGTTTGGACTGATGACTGATGGGGGCTCACGTGTCATGTTACAGCACTGGTCAAGCTCTAAAAATCACAGATCCCTACATGTTCTGTAATGAAATCAATAGCATCTTTTCTCAGGCCTTCCTCGCATGGTAAAGGCACACTGCTTTCGAACGCCATGCTTTTAGTGTGTGGGGCAAGCTCTCTGTTTCTAAATTTGAAGTCTCAAAGTGAAGCCAAGAAAACCCTGATGACATCACTATGACATAATCAGGACAAAGCTTTTCCAATACAGTAGTTTCCATGTCAAATAAAGTGAACTTTGAAGGTAAGATTAATAGAGTTTTCCATTAACCTAAATGAAATACTGCGAGAAGAATGAAAACAAAAATATACAAAATCCAAATAATGTCTACCTGTCATGACTGCAGCTTTCTCTCTCTGTGGCCCAGGGTGTGTTTGGTACATGTCTGCTCGTTCCCTCTGCGGCTCCAGCAGTGATTGGTATACATCCTGGGTGTCCCTGTGGGGCTGAGACAGGTCTAGATGCTCCAGGTCAGAGTCCAGCTCCCTGGCTCTCCTTTCCAGCTCTGTCAGGCTGAGCTCTGAGGCTGCCGAGGAGGGTGGGTGTGAGCCCCCAAAGCCAACTGGGGGCCGGAGAAGAGGCCAACGTTGCAGGGAGCCCGAGAGGGAATCGGTATCACCACCTCCTCCTGCTCCCCCTTTCTCCCAGCCATCCTCCCACAACGTGTTGACCATGTCAAGGACAGCATCCCAACTCTCTATCCCGCATTCCTCTCCAAATGTGCCCCCTTCTCCTCCCTCCACTTCATCTTCTTCTTTCTTTGATTTAGCCACCACCTCCTCCATCTCTTGTCCATGCTGCTCCTGTATTCCATCCTTTATCTTCATTCTTCTATCCTCTAGTTGTTCACAGATTATTTCTACACTCCTTTCCTTTTTCACATCTTCCTTTGTGTTTCCATCCTCTTGGGTTTTCCCTTCAACCCTCCTCTCTGACTTTTCTCGTTTGGTTTCCTCTACCAGACCCTCACTGACAATAACTCTCTCATTCTCCTTAATCACATTCTCCTCTCTTTTGTCTTTCTCTTCTCTACGCACTTTATCTCGCTTCTCTTCCTTCCCCTTCTTCTCCTCCGTCTTCTCCTTACTCTGCTCTCCTTGTTTCTCCTTGCTCCTGGATCTCCTGGGTTCCTCCTGCTCTCTGCAGACTCTCCAGTGCTCCAAGTTTTGCTCCTTCAGGGAAGCCCTGCCCACCAAACCGGTCCCCAGTCCTGGATCTGCATGGGAGGGCTCTTTAAGTGAGCATCGTCCCACAATACTTGCAGAATTCATAATGGTTGTTAGCGGGTTCTCTGAGTAGTGGCCTTGACGGGGGTGGAGGTGGGCATGTGGGCGCCTCTTTTCCAATGCTGAGAGGACAGAGGGGAGTGGGGGGAGAATAGGGAGGTTGTGGAGTGCCCCACCCTGTCGAACAGTCCTCTTCCTAACAATGATTCGGCGAGGCCAGGTGGACTCAATGCCCTCAGCGGGGCCTGTTGACTCAAGGTCTCCAAGTCCTCTGCTAAGTCGAGGACTGACCACACCTGGTCTGAGCCCTGTGGCCGTGCCAGGTCGAGTCCTGGAACTGGACTTGGATGATTTGGACTTGTGGGACCTGGAACTTTTCTCTACATGGCTGAATACAATTTTATCGATGTCTAAAGGCTTTTTATCAGCCTGATCTGCAGGGGCAGTATCAGTTTTATCCCCAGCCACAACACTTACCTGAGCTTTATCTGTAGTGTTGTTGCTGTTCTGGGTTTCACTGACAACCCCAGTCTCAGTGTTAATTTTAGTCACTGTCTCATTACTAACCTCAGCCTCTAGTACTGGCTCAGGCTCAGATGTAGGTGCAATCTTAACTTCTGTCTCAACTTTAGCTTCTACTCTGGACTCTTCTACCAAGCAAACCTCATTGTTAAATGTAGCTCCATCTCCAGCTTCTGTTACAGTCTTGTTTTCCACCTGCTTTGAACTAGATTTCGCCTCAATCCCTGCCTCAATCTCTGGCTTCATTTCTGGAGGAGGTCCACCTCCAATCTCAACTTTATCCTCAAGCCCAACCCTGTTCTCATTGTCAGTCACAGTCGAAGTTATAGTCTCAGTAATAGGTTCTGGTTTAGCCCTTCCACTTTTTTCTCCACCTCTTGACCCTCCCCTGTGTCCCTCCTTGTTCACAGTTGGAGCCATATGTTCTATCTCCACCCCAGACTGCACTTTCCCTTCTAGATCCCGTCCCCCTGGTCGTGTTTTCACCTGAGAGCCCATTCTTGTTTCAGACCCATTTTTAATGTTAGCCCTGGATCCGTTGTGATATTTGTTCCAACTTTCAGCTCTGTGGAGTTCTTGTATTCCAGCCCTGATTTCAGCCTCAGACATGTTTCCAACTTCACCTACAAAAGTTGGCCCACACCCAGTTTTGCTGTCAACTAACACCAATCCCACACCTCCATTGTCAAACTTTGAAACCATACCCCCACCTACACCTTCGGGGCCAACCTTTGACCCAGCTCTATTCCTACCCACAGCACCTGTGCCCATCCTGGGGGCAGCACTGGGGGAGGGTGAAGGTGAGGGCTGAGGGAGCAACAGGGGTGTGGTGTCTAGAACATGGTCAGATTCTAAAAACACTGAGTCTCTGTCTGAACGCAGAGGAACTGGTCGACCATACCCAAAGGTTCCAAAAGTTGATGTTTCCCTCCTCTCCCTCTCTCTCGCCCTCTCCCTCTCCAACCTCCCTCTCTCCCTCTCTCTTTCCCACTCTCGCTGGGCCCACCCTCGCTCCATCTCCCTTTCTCTCTCCCTCTCCCACTCCCTTTCTCGCTCACTCCGGCCCCATCCTCCTCCTCGATCCCTCATGTCCTGCTCGAGGTCATGAGCGGACAGTTGGACCAGTGGGGCACGGTAGGGGGATCGTCTAAGCTCGTGAGGTGGTGACATCCTGAGGCTCTGGGTTTGGGAGTAATGCCTCGGCTGGATGACGTGGGGAGGGGAACAACGCAGACTCTGAGACTGACTGGGGCGAGGTTTGGCAGGGGAGAAAAATACCGGAGTATGGTAGCCCGAGGAGAGAGGTGAGCCAGAGAAGGGGGAAATGAGAGGAGAGGTAAGGGAGGAGGACTGACCTCCCTGGGGAGGGTAGTGCCCAGGGTTAAGATACCCCCCTCCTCTGTCCATCATTTCGGTTGTAGTAAGCTCCAAACACTCCAGGTGTTTTGGAGGTGTCAAGACTTTCCAGGAATGTCGGCCATCTCTGCTCTTTGTACTGTCTCCATGGTGATGGTGTGGGTGATGGTGATGTTTCTTGGATGAGGAGGAGGACACTCCTGGTGCTGAGAATGATGACACGGAGGGAGAAACTGATCGATTAAAACATCCTGGGGAATGGCAGCCGCTACCATCACCATCCTGACCCCCAAGCTTCAACGAATCATAGATGGCTCTTTCATCCAGTCGCCGAACAAACGAGGGGTTCGGAGTTAGAGAGCGGGGCTGCGAATCAAACATGTCAGCTGGAGACCTGCTAACCCTCAGGGAGCCGCTTGCAGAGTAGCTAAAACTCCCTTCACCTCCACCGTCTCGCCTTATGGACCCTCCAGGGTGATGGTGATGACTGTCAATCTGTTGATTGATGCACATGGTATCGTAGATGGATCGCTGGGGTACGTAGCCGTCTCCGTATCCCCCATCCACTCCCCCACCTCGTCCTCCCATTCCCCCATCCCCAGCTCCATGCTTCTCCAGGCAGCAGGAGCTCTTCCTGAAACACCCGGGACGGCTAAGAGGCTTGCCCATGATTGGTCGGATGGCTGACGGTGGGAGGGGTTGGGAGGAGGCACGTTTGAAGCTTGAAGGGTGAATTGTGAATTTGTTTATTAAACTAACTCTGAAAAATTTTGCTTGCAAAATCAATTTCAGAATGTGCAAAATGCATGGCAGCTGGCTTTGAGAAGGCCATGGTGAAATAAAAGAAACAAAAAAATGGCAAATTCAACATTTTTGCTTCTTCTTTTATGATAAAATACTGAAGCATATTCCCTCCGTTTCAATGGCAGGTCAGAGTAATCTTGTCATCAAAGTATGGCATTGCTGCAAAAAAAAAATCAGCTTGTCAAAAGCTCCATGATATGAAAACAATGTGAACAAGATAACGTCCAAATGAAATTGCTGATAGAATCCTACTTCGTGAAATATTCCAACGAGACTTTGAAGAAAAATATTAGAATACAAGACAAAATATGTCCAGTTTTTTTGTCCACAGGTGCACTGATCTTAGCTCATCTTCTCTCCTCTTCTCTTCCCAACATGTCCACATTTGTCTTCATTCCCGTTGTTTATTGTTCTGGTTGTCTGTTCAGAGTCAATTAAGTCTTTATCCGGTGGAGCGTTAGTCAGGTAGACACAAAGCGACAGAAAGGCCAAGCACAGCAGATGCAGGACTGAATCCAGTCGGAACTTCTTTCATTTTGGCTGTGTTTGCTGATTATCATCGTCTGTCTGTAGAAAACAAAGCAAACAACAAAAGATTTTAACAGAAAACAGCTTGAAAAAATTCTCCTCATCAATATCAAAGTGAGTGGATATTAGCATATTAAGATATTAGTTAACAATCATGATTTTCTTGCATGTCGAATTAAAGGGGCACTCCGCCAACTTAATGAGTGAAAACAATGTACAGCCAAAACAACCATTGATAAAAACCTCAAATTTACTTTATGTAGAACTTTTTCTCCTCAGAATGAGCTAAATACTGACGTCAATTTTGTAGGCGTTATATCTAAGAACATTAGACCAACATACCAACAGTTCTGACAACCAAAAGGATAAAAAAAAAATGTACATAGCCAACAAAGTAAAAGATAAAAACCTCAAACAACTCAGCGAGCATTTTGAAGTTGCAGAGATGTTAATGCGACAGCCTGCGCCAAGAAGCCTTAAAGCCCCGTGCAAATTTGGTGCCAAAAATAAAGTCAAGATGACGTCAACATTCCTTCAAAGCTGTTCCCTCTATCAATATGAGAAATCAGAAGCTCAGTTTTTCAACATGTCATCGGGAACATTTTTTGATTTGATGTTGCTGCTTTGAACTGGTTCATCTCCAGCAGCTAGCCCGCTAGCTCCAGCTTTGTCAGAAAAAACAACAGCATGATTATTAGCTTACAGGAAGTCATCAACATCTCAAGAAAAAGGCATTTAAAACTAATTATGACCACAGAGGCATGGCATCCACCACTCATACTGAAAGATCTGGTAACCTCAGGACGACAACGATTAATTTCATCCCACTTGAACCAGTTCAGAGGGATATAAAAGTTAAAAGAGGAATGAATAATCATTAAGTGGCTCCAAAACTCCATTCACATATCCAAAAACATCTTAAAAAGCTTCCCACACCAAAATTCAAGAAAAACGTAATATTAAAGAGTCAGAACTGTCTAATTTTCATGTATTAGTGATGCCTTCCGCACAAATTAGTTAAGCTCTATCAAAGGAGCCTATTGATACTTGAGAATCGTCTCTCTATCTCTACCCCTGTCTTTTCAGCGTGCCTTCGTTCTTAAGCATCCTCTCTCCCTCTCTCTCTTTCATCACTGCTGCTGCCACCTGCTCTATTTTCCCCCGATCAATAGAAAAGCCAGAACCTTATCAACATGGTCACAGCCATTAAAAGGCATCAGTCAATCCAGTCCGTCGATCTCAGTCCCATCCTGCTAATGTCTTGTCATTCTGCCTCAAATCAGCATCCTCTTTTGTTTTTCTTACCGGCATCTCTGCCCCTGTCGTTTCTCTCTCTATCTCTGCCGTTTTTCGCTTTTTCTGATGCTTGTCTCCCTCTCTCTCCCTCTCTCTCTCCCCCTCTTTCTCTCCCTCTCCCTCCGCTGTGAATCATGCCTTCTGTCAGAGGAAGGTTTTTTTGACAAGCGCTCTCTCTGCCAACCAACACACCAACGCAAACCCTCCTCCTCCTCTTCTCCCTTTCACTCTCTCTCCCTTCTAGCTTTTCTTCTCCTCAATTCAGCCTCCCTCTACCTCTTGCTCTCTCCTTCTCTACCTCCATCTTTCTATCTATCTCTCTCTCTCCCCTCCCATTTACACTCCACACAGCTTCGGGGCTTTAAGAGCTTTGGTGCTGCAAAGAGACCAACTTCTCCTCTCCAGCTGCTTCTCTTTTCTCTCTTCCTCCATCCCATCTCTCTCTTTCTCATCTCTCACTCATCATCTCTCTGTAATGCTATCTTTCCATCTTTCTCTCTTCTCCCTCTCTCATTCCCTTCTAGATTTAGTTTGACCTGAGTAGGTTACCCTTGGGAAATCATCACCATCAGACATTTTAGAAATGAGGTAACGAAGGAGAAGAGGAATGAGGGGTCTATCTATCTATCTATCTATCTATCTATCTATCTATCTATCTATCTATCTATCTATCTATCTATCATATCCATGTTTCAGTCTCCCACACACTCTTTTCTTCTCTGGCTCTCTCCATCCCTCTTGTAGCCCTCTCAGTTTGCCCTCTACCTCCCACTCTTCACCTCAGCGTTAATGCAACACGCATCACTGTGGAGGCGGCAGGCAGAGTGAGAGAGACAGAGAAAGAAAGAGCAACAATGGATACTCACATACTGTACAGTGCAATTTAAAAGCGTCGTCATCGCAACATCATTTGGCCATACACAGCTGTGTGGAAAAACAAGCTCTATTTTTTGTCATTAAGCGGTGTTCATGTCATGATCAGTGCTATCACAATGTACCTTTTTCAAGCGTTCCTCTCTGAATGATATAACAGCTAGCTTTTACATTTGCTGTTGCAAACGCTCCTTGAATGGAATCCTCTGGTGCACAGACAGGGATGTTTCTTTGTTTCCATTTGGTGTTGAATAAACAGAAAAGGAAGAACAGAGTGATGAGCTTGTGCTGCAGCCACCATGTTTGGGCGAAAAGAAAAAAAAAAAGAGTGCCACCTACAGAAACACAAACTTCATCCAAATAAAAAAAAATAAGGAAGATGGTGTCACCATGCTGCCCACATTGTTTGATTGACACACTGAGAGATTGATCTCTTGGGAATCCAGTGATACATAGCAACAAACACTGCAAACATAGCAGTAAACACTGCATAAGAGACTGCATACTTCTGCCAAGGCTGCACAATGTAAGCCCAGACACCAGATGAAAATGTTGGCTGTGTATATTTCTGTAAAGCACTTACGTTACATTTGTATGTTTTATATGTATTATGATGGTGGACAGCATGTCACATAGGCAAGATGCCTGCCAAGCTGTAGATCACTGTGCGAGACCAGCAACCAACAAAACTGGTTGTGATTTAGCGAGTCATTGCTGTCTTTCCATAGGCTTTTAGGCACCAAATGTGGGTGTTAACTGGGGACTCATCGCCGTTTTTCCAACAAGGCAAGTGCCATGAAAAGCGGTTGTTTTTTACCGATACTTAGTATGTTTCCCCCTGTGATAGTGCCACAAAAAGCAGTTGTTCTTACCAAGACAAGGCATTTCCAGCTGAGATAGTGACATGAAAAACAGTTGTTTGTTATCGAGACATCGCTGCGTTTTCTGCCAGGATGGTGGCACGAGAAGCGATTGTTTTTTATCAGGACATTGCTGCCTTACTGGCAGAGATAGTGGCATGAATGGTAGTTGTAAAAGCGGGTACTGTTCCCCTAAAATATTTTATTTTAATTTGATCTCTTAAATTTGGTTTTCTAAAGAGATGTGACCAAGATATGTTGTAGGCAGGACATTATGGTGGAAAAATTGTTAATGCTCTCAGGTGGACAAATATAATGGAGACACTGTTTGGAAATTCCTTCACCTACAGTTCAAGTTGATTTACTTCATTGAACATTCACATTTACATGACAACTGGGAAGCTCAATCTGCAGATTAGTCACCCGCTTAAAATACTATCAGTGGACTGAATGGGCTTTATCAGTAGTTAACAGTTAGATGGGGCCTGCTACACCTACTAGTAGGTTCAGAAAGCCATTCCCAGCCCATTAAATGTCGGTAGGAGACCTCTAGTGGCCATATTATTATGACAGAAGCAAAGGAGGAAGTCAAGTGATATAGTATAAAGAGCAACAAAGTCGGCATAGGGAGGAAGCCAGCAACCCAATCACCAGAAAAAATGTTGGCATGTTGGTTGTTTCTTTGGTCTTGAACAGTGGTCTGCAGTGGTCTCAGCTTGGCAGGCATCATGCCAAGGTGTAACGCCATCCACCATCCCCTATGCCATCCAGATGGCAACTATACCTCTTTAGAAACACTGATATGATATGTATGAAACGTGTAAATGTGACATATCTGTGGCTTACAGAAAACTATAATGCCAACATTTTTCTTTGGTAAATGGGCTGAAGTCGGAGTGGTTGATGGGTTAAATGGGACTTTTACCCAGGATATTACTGTTCTTGTCCCATGTGGAACCAAAAGTCAACTTTGACTTATTTAGATTGATGTACATAAGCTCATAATCTTACATCACATTACATAATAAACATCCTTATTTCAATCCAAACCATGATCTTTTTTCTAAACCTAACAAGGTAGCTTTGGCGCCTATACCTAATGCACTAGCCTAAACCTACTAATAGGTGTAGCAGGATACCCATGAATAACACCCATTCAGTTGAGTGAAAACCCTTAAAGAGTTAGTCAGGATCACTGTTTTACAACCATTCATCATATTGTGGTTACTTGCCTATAGGAAGACATTTGATTGTGCAGAATTGCTCATAGTTGATATGAGCACGTGTTTTCTAAATTTGGGCACTGTTATTCCATTTGATCAAGAGTTACAACAGTTTATTTGAAATAGGCCTCTTCTACAAGAATTGGACAGCATTTGGACTTTGAAAATACTAACTTTTTTTTCCCAGGATCATCCAAATATGGATCACCCAGGATATGTGGCAGGCGATCTAGAATATCACAGGCTACAAAAGCAGGGGCGCCCCCGTTATGTGTGACACCATGTTGCCAGATGAGCTTAAAACCTTATATGCTCACTTTGATCTCCTTGACAGAGACTCAGCTGCCAAGTCTGTCCTGCCTCCAGAGGAATGGTCACTGTCAGTATCCACAGCGGATGTAAGAGAAACCCTGATGAGAGTGAATATGAGTAAAGCTGCTGGGCCTGAGCCCTGGCCGTGTACTAAGAACATGTGCCAACTAGCTAGTTAATGTCCTCACTGACATTTCTAAAGAGGACTTATTATGCTTTTCTGTATTTTGTGTCGATATGTACTGTTACAATGAAGGATGTTCATATCAAACATGGCAAAAGTTTCAAACAATGAGGTAAACGTACATGAAAGTAATCCCTGCGAGCAAAATTCTCAATATTCTAAATACTCTTTTTCCTGCTCTGGCTACAGTATGAAGTCATAGTGTAACAGATTTCTTTGTATGTTCATCTCCTCCAGGCATGCTACTGCAAGTGTTTGCATCATGTAGCCTACACTGCCACATGAAGCTACATGCTAACACCAGGAAAACACGTAATCTTGGCTGTCAATGTTGGAAATCTCTCCCAAATTTCATTTCATATTCCTGCTGGAACATGTCTGGATGAGTTTTTATTGGTGATTTTTCACTTTACAAAGTGCAACTGTTTCTGTTAGAGTCATTCTACAACTACAAGCACACTGGAAACAAACATGTAACTACATGCTATCATCAGACACATGTAAACTTGGCTGCTGATGTTGCACATTTCTCCCAGGTTTTGGGTCATTTTCCCACTGAAACATGTCTAGTTGTTTTTACTTTTGTTGGTGATTTTTAATAGTAGAAAGAGCAGCCCTTCTCCATAACATTCACTCAGGCTGCAATGAAAGAGACCCTGAGACTTGAAAGACCCGGGAATGCTGACCAATCAGAGCAGGGCCTTTTTGGGAGGGGGGCTTAAAGAGATGAGTACTAAAATGGAATGTCTCAGACAAAGGGTGAATACAGTTGTTACAGCACAGACAGTGTTTTTTGACCATTAAAGCATGTAAACATGTTGTACTGGAAACCTTAAATATAAGTATGAACTTAAAAATAAGCTTAACAGATCCTCTTTTCATATCATTGTCACAGGGGAGTGTTCCCACCTGCTTTAAAACAGCTACCATCGCCACTGCACCTAAAAAGTCTTCAGTGTCTCCTCTAAATGACTCCGCCCTTTGGCACTCACCACCATTCTGATGAGGTGCATTGTGAAAGTGGTTCTCCAGCACATCCAAAACAACATTACAGCAAACCTGGATCCTCCCCAGTTTGCATGAAGAGCCAACAGATCCACAGAGGATGCCATCTCCACTGCCCTCCACTCAGCCCTCACACATCTTGAAAATAACAACACCTACATCAGAATGCTGTTTGTTGATTTCAATTCAGCATTCAACACAATCTCCCCCAAGAAGCTGTTTGAAAAACTTACCACTCTGGGCTTGAGTACTACTCTCTGCAACTGCATATTGGATTACCTCACAAATAGACCCTAGTCAGTTTTGATTGGTGGTCAGACCTCCTCCACTCTAGTGCTAAACATCGGAGCCCCCGGGGCTGTGTGTTCAGCCCCCTCCTGTTCACACTGTACTCCTACAACTTCAACCCCCGACATGGAGAGAACTCTATTGTGGAGTTTTCGGATGACACCACCATCACTGGCCAGATTACAAATAATGAGACTTCATAAATCAGAGTGGTGCACAGACAACAACCTACTGCTCACCTTCAGCAAAACCAAGGAGCTCGTCATTGCTTAGAAAAAAGGGAAGCAGGAAAGAAGACACACTCTGTCTATATCAGTGGAGCTGAGGTGGGGCAAGTGAACAGTTTTAGGGAATCAGCATCACAGACAACCTGTCATGGTCATCACACATCTCCATCCTGGTGAAAAAAGCTCAAAAACAGCTGTATTTCTTAAGGAAACATAAAAAAAGCCAAGTTCTTGACAGATTTTACAGAAGAGCAACAGAAAGCATCCTGACTGGAAACATTACAAAGTGGCATGGGATGTGCATGGCCCAGTACAGGAGGACTCTGAGGCAGGTGATTAAAACTACCCAGAAACTCACTGGTACCCATCTACAGAGCATCAGTAATATGAGGTTATGTGCCTGCCCAGAGCCCTAATGATACTGAAAGACAATACCCGGCCCAGCCACAGCCTGTTCACCCTGCTCCCACCCATTTGACTGGAGTAATGGTGGCAGTGTTTGCCAGATGTGGTTGTAGCCAGAGTCTCTTCTTTTCAAAGTCTCTTTCTTTCAAAGTTGGCTGGATGCCGGCCTTCAGCACATTTGGTGCGGCTTGGGGATTCAGCATAGTTCCCATAGGCCAGGGGTCATCAACTACATTTGTCCAAGGGCCAGAACCTTTTTAAAGCACTTAAAAGCAGTTAATGAACAGTGACACAGTGTGACTGTGTCACTGTTGATTAACTATTTAATAATTGTTTCATAATCTAATACAAATATTGTAATAATAACAAAAAATATTAAAATGAAATGTTAATAAAGAGGGTATGGGAGAAAAAAATAAATAAATGTGAGCTATGAGTTTGTCCCCATTCCCCCATGGCGATTTTTACTGGGTCCAGACCTTTGAATCCATCCTCTCCGCTGAGTTGCATTGGACTGAGCGTGGTGGCCCATATATGAGTTTCAAAGATAGACTGACGGAGAGGTGGAAGGTGGACTATTGCAAAAAAGTTATGCTATTAATTTTTTTTTTTTTTTTCTTTCCTACTTGTCTGCATTGGTCTTCATAGCTTAGCGCCACAAAAGGGTGCAAGCTTCTTGTGAAGATTGATGCACTGTTAATCTTGCAGTCAAGTATTTTATACCCACAATGCGTGGTTGTATGCTATTAATAACATACTCCGCATGCTGCTTTGTCAGTCTTTGACACATCACTACAAGGTGATGCATCAGGTGGAATGCGCATAAATGTGCCTGGTAAATCATTCCTAATAAAACTATTTCCATCTCACTTGTTTTTGGGGTTGCTTCAATATAGGAAGAAAAAAATGCTAAATATCCTCAATACCAGACACATTTTTTTTCTCCTTACATTTTCTGAATTGATTAATATTCTGTGGGCTGGATGGAAGGTTTGGCGGGCCATATGTAGCCCACAGGCCACCAGTTGACAATCGCTGCCATAGGCAATGGGTCAGTAGAGTTGCAGGCAGATAAAAGAGTAGCAAGAGCAAGAAGCAACAAGAGCAGTGATTCATGGGCTTCCTCTTGTTTTATAGTCTGCTGTCCAGAGGGTGTGAGGATGGATGTCAGAGGGTGCAAACTTTGAGCCCATCCCATCATTAAGAAGCATTTATCTCACCTAACTCATTTTTCCATATTTGCCAGTTGGGCCTCCTAAGTTGCTGAACAATACCAAACGCCTGATATCACCTGAATAAAACCTGTTAAAATTAAATAAAATTAGTTAAACAGGCTCATAGATGACAATCATGTTGTGACATTGTTATTATGATGTGAGGTTTGGATAACAAGGTCTAACAAGTAAAGCCAATGCGGAAGTGCCCTTAACAAGTATTCTTTCTATTGGCCAGCAGAGGGCAACTCCACTGGTGTAAAACATAGTCTGTATATAAAGGCAGACATGTCTCTTCTTACCCCTACTGTGCAAAAATGAAGCCAAAATATCCTGGATATTCCTGCTGCCAACGTTATTTAGAGCCAGAGTCTGCGCAGTTGCGATATCTGAAGCATCGAGTTCCCACTGTCCAACCCAATCACAAGCAGCACTATCGATCGCGAGCACACTGACTGACACACACAGCTGTCAATCATGACATCCAACCCCCCTTTTATGGTATCAAATAGCTAATTAAAACCAAAATTATAAGAAAATCATACACTTGAGCATACATCAGCATAAGAACGTCCTAAAATGACAGAAATGTCTGGTTGTATCCTTTCCTGTCATACAGTCTACAGTATAAATGCAGGGAAACACCATAAAAATTGTAGATTTCTGAAACTGCAGTGTTTGAATTGCAAGCTGTACCTGGGTCTTGTTAAAAATGGGCCAGTCGTTTCCATGATGTTTTGTGTGATTGACAGAGACAGAGACTGACTCACACTTCCCTTTATTATGCTTGTTCGCTATGTGAGCTCAAGTGGTGTTGACTCTGTGAGCGTGTGTGTGTTGGAGAGAAAGACAGACAGGAGATAGAGAGAGGCAAGTAGAGACAGGGAGGAAGATCTCAGTCAACACCGTGAAAAATACATTTTCTGAAAGAAAAACAGTGAGTCGATCTGAAAATCTGTGGCTGGATTTTTTTAGACTGCACAGCCTGGCGTGTCTACACTGGACAGCTGAGCATGTTATATTTCATAAGACCAACAGCTGTGAGAACATGAAGCCTGACAGTAATTAAGTTTAAGCTCATGTTTATGTTTCTTTTTCCGGTTTTCTGAGGTCTTATTTGCCATTGTTTGACCATTGTAAATGTTTGATCTTATTCAAAGGTGAGCAGCTTTGGGTTGTCCCTTAAACCTAACAAAGATCCTTTAATAAAGGTCATTTAAATCATGGACTTTCCAGATCCACATAAGATGTGCAAAATACCCTAGGTGCCTTGGTTGTATTGGCACTGTGTTCAAAATACATTTACGTTTTCACAGCAAATGTACAGTTTGCATACAGTCTCTTTCAAAATAATCGCACTACATCAGTACAACAATGCAAATTGACGTCTTTTTCAACAACAAATGTACATGGCTACATTTAGCCAACACACCACATGGTTGGGTTTAGGCAACAAAAGCATATGGTTAGATTTAGGAAAAAAAGAACAGGGTTTGGCTTTACAAACTTACATGAAGCATCAGCCACCCGGATCAAAGCTGGTGATTGTTCGACCCTTCCACCAACCCTCCAGCCCAAGTACACGGACTTTCACCCCCTTAAATGTAGTTTTTGTCCTGTCACATTTCCCCCTGACATCGCCGGGCACCATTAAACAATAACAGCGACCAGAAGCCAGTATAGGATTTTTGCCTTTAATGGACAGGACAGGTAAGTGTGAAGGGGAGAGAAAGAGAGAGGGGGGATGACATGCCAAAGGCTGGATTTGAACCCGGGCCGCTGCGGCAGCAGCCTTATACATGGGGTGCCTGCTCTACCCACTAAGACACCGAGGCCCACAGCTGATATATTTTTAGAGTACTTGTCAAATTTGCTTAAGGGTTTATTTGTTTGAAAAACAGTTGAAATTAGGCAGGTCTGTCCTCTAATTATCGAGTTACCAACTTGCTGTTTTATATTTCCTATTTTGGGCTTATCTGTTTTGATTGGTTTTATGAAATGAAAGGGGATGATTAAGTTTAGAATGAGGTTGACTGGCATCTATATACGAGCAACTCAAGCTTGAGTTAAGGAAACTTAAACAGACCTACATATGATTCCTATGGTGTGGAGGGGTAGTCCAAACATGTTCACGTAGGACAGGTTTGTAATTTCCAAGTTATTTCCACTTCACAGTTTTAATATAGATCTTACTGTTAGTGTATATGTGCAACTGCCAAAAGTAAACTTGTTTGGTTTACATGGTGTAGGCTATAGGGGCATCTTTTGGCAGAAGTGGTAAATAATACTCATAACTGTGTTTTCAGTAGTATACAGTCACCTGAAAATATGAATTGTCATGTTTTCGTTACTTTAGTATTAGCCGTTTATATCTACATACGGAGCAAGTCCTCTTCCATGGAGTCTCAAAAGTCAAGTCAAGCTCAATTTGTGTTTAGTGTTTTCGTGTCGGCCACCGTGGGTCTCCTACAGGCTTGAGACATAGGAGAAATTTCAGCCCTGCAGCCTCAGCTAGATGCCACTAAATTCTACATACTTGACCACTCAGGATTTCTTCACAGCAGTTCTCAACAGTTCTGCTGCAGTTCTTAGAACTGCAGGGGGGCAAAACAAAATGGCAAAGGTGAAAAAGGCCATAAGCATGATAAGGTTTTGGGAGCATAAGCTTTTTTATAGGAGTCTCATTTTCTATGAGCATCAAATTCATCAGGTGCCAGAGGAATAATTGTATTGCTTCATAAATCTGTCCCCCGTGCAGATATAGGATGTGGTTCAGGACTCAGCTGATAAGTCTGATAAATGTATGTGATCCCACTGGAGATGACCCAGCAATATCTTCCTGAGAATCTTAACATTTTCTGGCAAACACATTATGGGGAGTGACTTTAACTGCACCCTTGACCCAGTAAAGACATCTTCTGGTTTAGATGTTACTCGTGAAATTGAGAAAAACAATACAGTGCTTCATCCAAGAAATTAACCTAATAGGATTATGGTGGCCTCTAAATCCAAAGGCGAGAGAATACTCTCGTTGCTCCAGCACACACCAAACCTATTCAAGGACAGACTAATTTTTAATCTCTGCTGAACTTCTTTCAAAAACTGAAGGATGTCTTTATAATAACATATCCCTCTCAAACCATGAGGTTGTCATTGTTTTTTATGTTTTGAGATTAACACTATTCAAACTTCTGCATGTATTAGATGGGATGCATTCAAATCATATATTAGATGACAAATCCTGTTTTACAAGCAAAAAGTCTAAACAAGCTTGATTAAAAAATTGGAGAGACAATACTTCAGCCAGGATTGAATATAACAGATGTAAACAGGGAACTTCTGGCTCTTCGTTCTGAGAATAATAGGCTATCTGCTGAAAATCAAACAACTCTAGGCTACTGTGATCAAATAGAAAAACCTGGTAAACTTCTTGCTTGGCAAATTAAACAGCAACAAGCAGAGAGAATGCTGAAGAAAAGAAATATAG
The DNA here is from genome assembly GCA_035609425.1 of Epinephelus awoara. NCBI lineage: Eukaryota > Metazoa > Chordata > Actinopteri > Perciformes > Serranidae > Epinephelus > Epinephelus awoara. The sequence goes on from CM069309.1 coordinate 31,719,769, forward strand.
TGGAACCAATGAAATTAATGGAGCATATTATGAAAAGCTTTATTGCTCAAACTAACAATCCAAAGATGCAATCTGACCTTTTCCTTATGTCTCAGAGGCAACAAATGACTCTTTACAAGGAGATATACCCATATTAGAGGGCAGGAGGTTGGCATCAGCAGACCAAAGAGTGCGGGAAAGAGTGTGCCAGTGGAGGAGCTCAGGCAGGTAGGATGGAGCCAGGTTGTGGAGAGCTTTGAAACTGATGAGGAGGAGGTTGAAGTGGATACGCTGGGGGATAGGGAGCCAGTGGAGGTTATGAAGGATGGGGGTGATGTGGTCACGGGTGTGGGAGTGTGTGAGAAGACGAGCAGCTGAGTTCTGGATATACTGTAGTTTCTTTATACATGAACGACAAGGCTTCCACGTTATTAGACAGAAACTGAGGGGAACCAGACACAGCACTTCTTTCAACTGATGCAGAGAAACCCTTTGACAGAATCTAATGGCCATATCTGTCTGACGTCATCACCAATTTTGGGTCTGGAGAGAAATTTTGCAATTTGACTAAGATATTACATGAACAACTGTCAACAAAGGTGCTAACTAACAAATTGGAATCCATGACTAAATTGCCCAAACCTCTAATGGCATTTCTTGGCATCACAGCTGAGAATATTGTTTTACTTTTCAACAGATTCCCCAGTGTGGGTGGATACAGAATCAAGCTCTGTCAATTATTATTTATTTATTATTAATTGGCTTGAATTGGGTGCTACTGTGACCCCAGACTCAACGCTTGAGGCATGAAATGAGGATCTAAATGTAGAAATAGCAACTGACTAAAGGGGTGAGGCCTGTGTAAAAGCACAAGTACAGACAGGCTGAAACATTTTCAGTACAGCGCTGGTAGATACGCACTTACTTGACACTTGTGAAATTCACAGATTTAATGATAATATTCTAGCGTTTTTTTTTAGGTGTGGCCTTCTACAAGGAACATTTGTACACTGTAAATAGAAATTTAAAAAGATAAGAACACTGTGGGTTGAGGCAATTTGTAGGATTGATAAAATCAGCGCCATAGCTACGGCATAGGCTCTGCATTAACATGGAGTCTAAGCCATAACTTACGCTGTGGCCTGAAGTGCACCTCCCCAGAGATGTAACGACACATTGTGGTGACACAGACCTCCTGTCTATTTTTTGTAAACTGAAACCATTTCCGTCAGTGGAAACAATGCTTTTATTTACTTTGTAAAATGCCATATGCTTGTGCTAATAATGTTAGCATGTTGTATTTGTTTGTTTTGTTTGAGCCAGAGCCGAGCAGCCCGACCAGCTTGTAAGGGGCTGGAGATCAACAGAGAGAGGGTGTGTGAGGTCATGCTATACGAAATTACACCTCTAGTTCTTAACGTAGCAATTTTTTAATTCCTTCAATCGAAAAATGATTGATTTCGCCCCTTTAAATGTTGCTGTTGTCCCTGGTCTTATATGAGAAGAGGAAAAGATCGCTAGCTGCTAGGCTAATTTATGTAAAATGCCACAGGCTTGTGCTAATAACGTCAGCATGTTGTATTTGTAGGCAAAATGTGTACAGCAAAAGACAAGTGCTTTAAATGTGAATGCTGCGAGTTATAGTGAAGCTGATTTGTGTACTTGTGTTTGAAACTGTCTCTATTAAGCCATGTTTAATGTGTGTTTTGGGTGTGTTTTGAAGCAATTAAACTTTACAGCACTTCACAGAAACCCCCGCTGCCGACTAGTGTTTTGGAGGTGTAACTGCAGAGTGAAAAACAAAAACACCTGGGGGCTTGGATAAGACTATGGCTCAATATGTGTTGATGATAAATTACATATATACTGGGTAAATTAAATTTGTATGAAAAGATTTGGGGACCTTTTATTTATTTGTGGAACATGATGACTTTGGGAATGTACTGGTACAAGGAGACCACTTGGATGATCTATGATAAACTGTAAAGTTTGTCAGACCTTTAGGATTTATTTGGTTAGTTAATTGTTTTGTTTTTTTATTTTAAAGTATATGTATATTTAATTTCTTTGCACAGATTTGTTTCCTTTTGCGTTTTGCTAATGTACTTGTTACAAGCAAAGAGGTCGGGGAGGGGAAAGACTGGAGGGTTTAAGGGAAGGTTACATGCTACTTTCGATGCAGTGCACTTCTTGTATGCATTAAATGTGAAAACAAACACTGTTTTAATAATATATGTTAAATATGTGTATGTGGATGGCACTGTATATGGCCTCAGCATTATTATCTTCATTGGCCGTGTCTCCATCAGGAAAAAAAACCTTCATGTTGTATGAACAGACAGCTGCCCTACGCATTCGCTGCTTCTCATTTGTTATCATCAGCAAGGAATTTTGAAAGACAGTCAAATCCTGCGGCCTGCTCCTGGTAAACAAATGAATCACCTAACCCAAATGCTCAGTGTGTATTTCAGCTGAAACAGAGAAGAGTGGCTGTGTTCAGAAAGCGGATAAAAGACAAAGTACTGGCTAGGAGGCACCACAGTAGGCTTCTGGCACAGCATATGGTGGCCAGTAACTGACACAAATACCACAAATCACATTTTCACAGTAAGTGCAGCGAGCTTGCCAAGTAGAGCGGCAATCTAACAGAAATGTCTGGTAAGTATCTAACATTTGCCATACATTTTAACAGAACAATAATGAAGCTTCTCTGGACTATTTTGTCTTTTTACCTGCTATTTTTCAATTAACAAACCTCCTGCACTGGCTGATAAAACATGCTCATGTTGTCCTACAGTAGGCTATGTAGTAGCTTATATCTTTAAAGTTGCACTATCAATATTTTTATATTAAAGACAGATCAACTAACCAACTATAACGTTCCTCGTAATGATGAACCCGCAGAGAATTATACTGCAATTAACTTTTCCCTCAGTTCTAGACAGCTTTTTAGTGTCTTTAAACTCATTGTTTTGGTTTTGAACGTGCAAACTCAGCTCTCATTTCTCAGATTTCCAGCAGTTTTCAGCCAAAAAAGCCCCAAACTGAAGTCAAACAAATTAAAGACTAGGTGGTATAACAGTGCAGCTCCCAGCTAAAGGCTGGTTTATAGTTGTACGTGGGCTCTACACAAAGCACGCCATGGCCTGTGTGCACAAGTGGCCCAACTGTTATGAGCATTTATACTTGTTTGATGGTGCGTCTGCGTCGCTTCAAAACACTATTTGGCGGTGGGGTTTCTATGCTAGCCTACTGGGTTGAGTTTCTGTCAAGTGCAGAAAAGTATAATTTTTCAATTTGATTCCATTATAACTCACAAAGTTCACAGACAAAACTGTCCTTTGAACGACACTTTTTCCTCACAAATACAACATGCTAATTCTATTAGCATAAGCCTATGACATTTTACATTGTATAAATTAGCCTAGTGACTTGCTAAGTTTTCCTCTACATGAAGCTGGAAACAACAGCAACATTTGACAAAGGAAATGCTAAAAAAAATCGGTTCATAGATTAAACTGTCATTTGCCAGATACATTTTCCCCACAAACACAACATGCTAGTGTTATCTGCATTAGCCTGTGACATTTTTCATTTGCATGAAGCCAGTGTCTAGCTAACTTTTTTCTCTACTCATATGAAGGAGAAACAAGAACATTTAATAAAGGCAACATTACAAAATTTGGCTCCATTAAATCTCTCAATGGTTCACCAACAAAACTTATTATTCTCGGACAGGTTTTCCCCACAACCTGCTAATGTTTTTAGCATAAGTGTTCAACATTTCCTGTTGCATAAATTAGCCTAGCAACTAGCTAACTTTTCCTTTATTCATATGAAGCTGAGATGAATCACATACATGACTTCTAATGCTGTATTGTGGGAGCTTTATTGTCCTTACAATTCATTATTTGCTATCTGTAAAATATAAGTCAATAAAAGCTTTTCAGTGTGCAAAAACAAACAGGAAGCGTCACAACGACGTGTTGTTATATTTCTGGCAAGGTGCACATCAGGCTACAGCATAGGGTAAGTGTCTACGCAGAGCCTATGCCATAGATATGGTGTTGATTCAACACAGAAGAATAAACCCTGCTTAAAGAAGCATGTTTTCCTGACTAAAACAAAGCTAAAGGGAGAGTAAATATTGGCCTTCTATTCAGCACGTGAACACAAGCACAACTTGAATGCAAATATGCAACTGTATGCTAACACGTTCACGATAAGAACTTCATAATATGATAGAATTGTCAGTATTGTCACAATGATTGGTTAAGAAAAACAACTATTGCAGCTTTAAAGCTGAACTGATAAATATTTTCAAATATCTTTTACCAAAACATGTTCATAAGGTGAAAATATTCATCAGTGTTTGTGTTTTCAGCTGGCTTCCCTGTCCCCTCGTGTCAAAGACAATCACTTCACTAATACACGTTAAATCATTTAAGACAGGCTGTGGTTGGGTCAGATTTGTTTTGGCTGCACCATTATAGCCTACACTGACACTATGAGGTAGTCTAGATGAGCATTTCTGTAAACAGTTGTGACCACAGTGATACTTTAATGAGTTCCCTCCTGATGGCACAGTTTGTGATCAGACAGTGGCTAAATCAAGCACTTACCATGTTTCATGGTGTGTAATAGGCTTTGTTCTATAAGGAAATCCACTATCATGGCAACTACTAGTGTAACTATGGTGTGTTATGGTCTGTACCATAGCTCCCTCCAATGGTTGCTCACTGCTGGTGAAAACAAATCAGTTAAGTAGAGCTTGCAGAAAGCATGTACTGTATGACCACCTCTGTTTGCACAGGAAGCAGCTGCACAGTCATCACACTTGGCTGCACTGCAAATACATGGTTGTTTATATGTGGGTTTTTGACCACGTCTGCATGTCCACACACTTTCACATCTGTGGGTTTTACATTATATGCAAATGTAAATGAACTGAAGGGTGACCTTAGACCATACCTTTGTAAACTGTTTAACAGTTTTGTGGTAGTATGTAGGTTTTGGCATTTTTACACCTGCAAAGTATTTGGTCTTTCCTCCTAACACTTAATCTCATCGGGGAAGAAAATTGGAAGCTGTACACCAACATGTCAGTCCAACCCCCAAAGTGATCTACACAGAGCGAGACAAAAAAGTGAGAAGGTTTAAAAAGATTATAAATGAGAGGAGGTGGAAAGACAACTAAAATCAGTGAGTTTTAATTGTGAACGTTAAAAAGGGGGAGGTGAGAGGAGGCAGAGAGAGGAGAAGAGGAGGGGGGGCTCAAAAAAGAATGAAGCTTGCGGGAAACATGAAGTTGTAGCAACATTCCACAGCGTGAACGGGGGAGCATCTGGAAATCTTTAACGGAGAGGGGAGGGGACAAGGAAGGAGAGGAGGAGGCTAACAGAGAGTCTGCTGAATATTTAGGCCACATATACAGAATTTGAGCAGGATTGTTTTAAGATTTAAAGGTGTGTGTAATCCTGTTTGAATTAGCAAAAATGAGCAAAGATGAGAAGAACCGATCAAAAAAGGTCCTCAATGAAAGAGTAACAATACCAGACCGTCAACAGTAGAAGCAGAGAGCATGACTGCATGAGAGAGGAGTTGTGAGAATGTTAGTCATGGACAAAAAAAGACAGAGAGTGCAGGGGAAGTCTGACCAAAGTGCTCGGTCTCTTCCTGCCTGATGATCAGCTCAGGAAGTCGAAGTAGAAACAGAGGGCAGGGCTGACAGAGAAACATATTTTCCCCTTGCCTTTTACTTTTTCCTTTTTCAGTCCTGCTCGGATCCACAGGAGGAAGAAGAAAGGGGGGCAGAGAAGAGGCGGGGTTTTTCGATGGAGCTGAGAGAGAGACAGAGTGACAGAGAGCAGTCGAACACTCAATCTGTGGAAATATGATGGAAGCCAGCGTTGTTACCAAGGACGCAGGGTGAGTGTATGAGGGGTTAGGTGATAATGTAGCTGGGTGAAAATGCAGTGCAGGAACTGTACTCTGTTGAGACAAGGGGGGTTTGTAACTGTCGTTGAGGGGAGAGGGAGTTGGGGGTCGAAAGTTAGACGACCAGAGCAGGAAAAACAGATGTGATGACTCACCGACTAATATTTAGGTCAGTAGCTTGTCAGAGTTTTTGAAATTCCAGATCCTGTTTTCATGGAGTCTTATCAAATCAGATTTCTAACACATGAGTTGCACCAAGAGAGTGGTAACCATTTAGTTAGAGAAGTGCTGACATTTGGAGTTTGTCTCATACCACTCGTATGAGTGGTTGAAAGTTGCCACTGACCACTTAAAAAAGGCAGATCAGACCGTTATTAGGCGTGTGGGAATAAGTAAGCACGTTTGACTTTAAATGTACACAGTCAAAAGTTTGAATGTCCCTCTTTACAGCATAAGTACCTTAACTTTAAACTTCAGGCTGTGTTTTGGTGTTTATGTGATTTAGGATCTTTTTACCAGAGTCATACATGTTGGACTTTGTGTCAGTTAACATGTTGAGGCTGGTCGAGGCTGCTGCTTTTGTTGAGTCTTTGTTGACTAAGGTTATAAACAAAATAATAATAGATTATGATGACTTCTTATTTTGTAATAGAGCTAGTGCCAGGATTGTGTTGCTTTTTTCCTCTACTTTCAAAAGTATGTGATTATCCTTAAGGTCATGTTAGGTCAAGGGTGGATGAGATATTCAGACGCCTTACTTAAAGGCACACATTACCCCCAAAATTACCATTTGTACACCAGTTACTCACCCCATGTTAGCTTGAATTCATAAAGACAACTTTGTTTTTATCACATGCCTCCATGGTGAACAAAGAATCCAAAAATGGAGAAAATTCTTGATGATCTGAAGTAAACTGGGACCACGTTTAACAACAGCTGAACTATATCAAACCATTTGTTTACACACAACTTGTGCAGTATAATGCAAGTCTCTATCCAGATATACGCAGTACTCCCAAATCACATGCATTTTCACTTTAATATTATTTTTCACATAAACAGTCTGCTTATGAAATTAACAAGTTAAAACGCACACACACTTGCCCGTGCATGTTGCTCACAGGCCAAAGTGTTTAAATAGTGAGGCTTTTGTGAAAGTACATGTGTCTGGGAAGTACTGAGCATCCAACTGGATAAATGAGACTTGAATTCTACTGCAAGAGTTTGTAAATGGATGTTTTCATGCAGTTTTGCCATTGTTAAACATGGACCCCATTTACGTCAATTCATGAAAAATGTTCTATTGTTTTAAATTCTTCGTTCAACATGAAGGCATGTGAAAAAAACAAAGTTTTCTCAAAGAACTCAAACTAAAACAAGGTAAGTTATTAATATACCATTGGTTATTTTGTGGTTGAAGTATTCCTTTAAGTTAAAGTATTAACACTGCAATATAAAAAATACTCCATTACATTATCCTGCACTGATAATGTCACTTAAGTAAAAGTACTCAAGTATTATCAGTAAAATGTACCCAAATTATTAAAAAGTAATGCAGAAACATGGCCCCTTTGAGTGTTACACAACTTAAGCGTTTCATAGCTGAATTATTATTAATGATCCATTGATGTAGAAGTAGCATTTTATTGTTATTGGTGCTCGAGATGGAGCTTATTTTTTTTTAATTATATTCTGTCAGATAGATTAATCTATCACAAACATTTCTTGTAGTTCAATTCTGAAAGTAAGAAGCAAAGCTGCCAAATAAATTAGGTGGAGTAAATACAATATTTGTCCTTGAATTGTACTGGAGTAGAAGTATAACATGGAATGGAAGTACTCAATTAAAATACAACAATATCTAAAATTTTAACTCAAGTTCAGCACTTGATTAAATGTACTTAGTTACTTTCCACCAGTCAATAAAGTCATGGTGTGCTATCTCAAGGACTGCAAAGAGAGTTTACATCACACATTTAAAACAACTGCTCTTTATCCTTACGAAAAAAAGGAATCTATTGTGTCTAACATCCCTGACTATGATCATATGTTGTGAATATGATCATATGATGTTACCAGATGGGAATAAAAATCAAATCAAATGCAGTTTGTTCCAGAGTGACTGTGCTGAGTATTTTACTGACAACTGCAGAGCTGCTTTCCCAGAGATTTCGCTGACCTCACGGTTATTTCACCCTTTTCCTGTGAGTGTGAATGACATGTGAGCGAGTATGACGTGTGTGTGGTACAAACAGGATTTTGGGGGTTTGTTCTGTCGACGTGATTTCCTCAATTACTCAGGATTTTTTTTGTTTTTCAAATTCAAGGAAGGGTGATCTCACTCTAACTCAGGCTCTATGTGGCTTTAAAAGATAAAAGATATGTCAGCGGTTCAGGTAAAAAGTATAAACGAGGCAGATTTTAAACATGATGCTTACTCATATATCTGTTCTTTAAATGAAAATTTTCAGGGGTTGGTTTCACCGAAATTACAGAAAAACATATTTTGCTTTTATTTATCCATGCAGTTAGTTTCAGTTTCATTTGTTTAGGAGAACTGATGAGACAACTCTTCCAAGAAACAGTGTCCATGTTACTATGAATTATCTGGAGACCTCAGTTTTGAAATGAACTACTTCTTTGGTAGAAAATAGTTCCAATGAAAGCTGTAGACGGTGAAGTGGCTGGATTATCCACAGAAAAGAGACATGGGGTGAAGACAGAAATCTAATAGATGGATACTTCTAGGCTGGAGCAATAAAAACTACATGAATAATTCCTTTCAAACTGAGAATTTTTCTTTTTTTCTTAACTAACTGGAACCGACTTCACCCACTGTCTGAGATGCTAGGATATAACATGTCTCTTTAAGGCCTTCCTCCTGAAAAAGCCCAGTCTGCTCTGACTGGCATATCTGCTCCGTCATTACACCAGGAAAATGACTGTAACTGAGAATAGTGGCACTTACTGCCATGAAAAAGCCATAGATGTATTATAATAATCACTTGATACTGGAAGCCAAAATGATGCCTATTAATTCCAATGGAGTTGCTTGCCTAGTGCATACGCTTCTGGCGTTCTGGATCAGCTCATAGGCCTCCATGGTTAAAAAAATTCATAAAAGAAAGAGTCATAATTGACCTTGTTTCCAGTTTGAGGTGTCTTGTCAACAGTTTAACAGACACGACTTTTAAAATAGTGGCCTATGGCAAGAATGCTTTTTGGGCCACAGGGGATTTTTTGCTGCAATACCACGAGTGGCCACTGGGGGAAAAAATCAAAGCAAGGCTGAGCAGTGTTCCTGGGGGCCTGGAAAAATCACCAATAAAAGTTTCTGAACATGACCAGACATGTTCCAGCAGGAATATGATCCAAAATCTGGGAGGAATTAACAACATCAGCAACATTAGCAGGTGGCTACATGTAGCAGTGTACTTGCAGCCGGGGAATGACTGCAACAGAGATAGTTGCACCTCGTGTTGTTTAAAATCACAGATAAAAGCTTCTTAACACAATGTTGTAGCAGGAACCTGATCTGGAATTGCAAAGAATCATCTGCGACCAAGATTACATTACCCTAATGTTAGCATGTAGCTATATGTAGCATTGTATGTAATGTAAACACTTGCAGTAATGTGCCTGAGGCAGACAGCCATATAAAGAAATCCATTACAAGTTGATGTTAGCTTGTCTCGAAAGCAGAAAATACCTTGGAAACAGAGTGCTCAGAAAAGTCTAAAGAGGCCGGAGGTTTTTGCTCACAAGGATTACTTTTACCTGTGTTCACCCTATTATTTAAAACTTTGGCCACATTTAATATACACATACACGAAAAAGATAATAATTCCCCTTTAAATCCAAATTTAGTGTATATACTTCACTGTTTCGTACAAATGATTTGCTGCTGGCTATCAGGGCCTGAAATGAATCATGGGATTTCTCCTGCCCAAACACAGGGCTTAGTTTAAATTATAAACAGAGATACAGCAGAGGCTCAAAGGGCACAAGCAGCGCATTGCATCATTCTGCTTATGATGATCTACTGTGATTGTGTTAGCTAGCTGACCTAAACTTACAAAAGTGGAAGTAAACAGACTGAGCAGCACGGGAAGCCACTGAATAAAATCTAAAGTTGGACTGATGTGGTCACACTGTCTTCTCAATAAAAGCCCGTACTTCGTCTTAACTGCAACCAGCATCTCAACTGACACTTTATTAAACTGAATACCAACAAGCTGTAATGTTGACTGCAGTGCCGGCTGCATGTAACTGGCTCAGAGTTGAAACAAATATAGAATATCTCTGAGCTATAAAGTATAACCATCAGATTACCATTAGCATGACTGGTGTCTTGCTGTCTGCAGCAAGAGGTAGGATATGCTGTAGCCTGTTTTGTGATAGGCTATTTAACATTTTAAACACCAGTATGACATATTAATGTCAAACTACTGTTACTGTAGCATCTTTCTCCTGCTGATAATGACATTGTTTAAAGTTATGACTACCTTTTCCTGTTCGCACATAACCACTGCTTCCTCTTATTAAGACAATGCTGCACTTGACCCTTGTCTCCATCCATGTTACACAATTGTTTTGAAGAGCAAAAATTAGAACAAAAGACAAAAGCCAAGCTAGGCTAACTAGCATTCTGACCAGTTAAAGGATAATCATATGGATAATGTGTATCTCCTGATATATCTCATTCCTCTGTCCCAGTGAGCCACATTGTTGCACTGGGTGACATGTTCCTTCATTGCCACTAACACACACTGTAGTTTATTTTGACTCAGCCACACACACACCATCCGCTGCCACGAAGACTCAGGAACAAACCAAATGTGGATTAGTCTGAACAACAAAGGCGCTGTTTCCTCCTGTCTAATGTTAACAGTGCAGCCTGTTTTAGGAAGTTATGTAGCCTTTAAAAAAATGACATTATATAACTATGACTCATTTCTAAAGCTGTATTCATCAATATTTTTTATATTAACAAGCCCTCAATTATGTGTTATTTGTCACTTGTAGTGACAAAGTCAGAGAATTATCACCAAATGCAGAGTGAGAGCGAGAGAGGGAGTGTGTGAGTAAGGACTGAAGTGTAGACGTGATACAGAACTTTCTTTGCTCATGAAGACCATTGTTACCCTACAATTATCTGGGTTATCAGTTTAGCGTAGGATTCGCGACTAATAATGATAAACATAGCGACGGCTGAATCATACGAACGGGTTCAACGCAGAATGGATGTGCAATTTGAGAGCTGCATTATACATCTCATGTATGACATGGCAATATCCTCACTATGCTGCATTTTCCATAAACTATGATAATCTGGTCATGGGTCACATCTGTCGCCTGCATCCAGACGTCTTCTCATTCCCTCTTCCTCTCCTCACAGTGCTCAGCAAAACATTACCAGCTGAAGACATGCTGGAGACATGATTTTTCAGCTGAGTTGCTGGAAAAATTTGGCATTGTACATTTCTGCAAACCACAGACATTTTACATTTGTTTGTTTAATTCATATCATATCAACATTTTCAGTCACGCTGTTCTGATTAGGATGGGAGGTGGAGTGGACGGTGGCTGGCGTGACCACTGTTTAAGACCAACCAAAAAAAAAAAAAAAAAAGTGTTTTATAAGCAACACATTGCCACGTTTCCAGCGGCTACTGTGGCACAACAACTGGGTAACTTAAGCCAAAAAATGATCTTTTCTGAACCATAACTAAGTGGTTTTTGTGCATAAACATAACCACGTAATAACCACAGCATTGCTGAACATTACTAAATGTAAAGTTTCAACACATCAGCTAAATGTTAACTTACAAAGGTTCCACATTAGTTTACCAAGTAAATTAGAGATGCATTATTGATTCACCTCGCACACAAACAAGCACACGTTGTTACCCCACAAAACGCATCACGAAGTTGTATTACATGCGTGCTATTGCGGTAATTTCTTTTATTGCGTAGACTGATGTATTTTTCTCAGGGGTTGGTGGAAACCTGTGGAGCCCCTGAAGTCCAAAAAGGTTACAGTAGTTACAGTAATTATCTTGTTGGAACAGTTATCTTATCTTGTGTGCATAATAAAAGACTAACTTGTGCGAACAACAATATAAACTAGAGCACTCAGAGAGCGCAGACCTCCGCCAAGCAGCTTGGACTTCCCGCCATTTTATTATTTTATCCACTTGGCTTCAACCGATCACCACCAAAATTTTATCATCTGTTCCTTGTCCCATTATCAACCTTTCCTGATTTCATCAATAACCCTTCAGAACTATTCGACAGACAAAGAGACCAACGCCGGCGAAAACATAACCTCCTTGGCAGAGGTAAAAATACAACAATTTATAACATTAGGGGGTCCGTAGAAACCAAAACAGAGCCAAAAAAAAGTGAAAATTGGCCTCATATTCATTAGATGGGCAGAAACACGCTTGTCATGACAACTTTGCATGGTGATAGCATGTCAGTGTTGTGTTTTATGCTTGTTCTGCTGCTCTCAAATGGCCCACAAAAAAAACATGATATACATCTTATGTCTTGAGTAGTAACCGACAGGCTCAGGGCGGAGTGCCACAGACAGGGTGGGAACACTGTGAAGTATTGAGAAATGGGCTTGGGTTTTGGGTTTGGTCTTTTCGTGGAAATAGAAAACAACAAAAATACACATTAATGAACACCAACTTTACCCGCTAAGCTTATATCAAACTGAGACTGTGCTGTGCAAAAACAGACCATCTCTTCTGTTATGTTCTGGGCTAACAACACCAAGACATCATGTGTCACAGAAGTGCATGTCAGTGTTTCTGCGGTCACTAAGAGTGACTCAAGTCCTGGTGACCAGATGCTTGTGTCTGGAGGCAAACTGAAGCAGAGACAAGATACAAACAAATCCCCAGCATGTTATTTCTGTTTCTGACCTTTTGCCTTTTTTCCTTTACAGACACACAAGCCCTCTAAAAGGATCACTAGACACTCCATCCATCCCCTCTTCTGCCTCCATCCCTCCATGTGCTCCCCTCTCTCCACCTTCCCTGCCCTCCTCTAACCCTCCAGTCCGGCCATGTCGACCCAAACCACCACCTCCTGCAGTGAAGTCCTCCCAGCTCCCCTCTTGTCCTCCTCTACCTCCATCCACTCCTCCAACCCTCCCTCCCACTCTCCCTCCTGTCACCAAACCTCCTCCCCCTCACCCTCCTATCTCCAAACCCCCTCCCCCCCTCTCCTCCAATCCTCCTCCCCCCTCTGTTCCTCCCCCTCTTTCCTCCAACCCTCCTCCCCCATCTCTTCCTCCTCCTCTCTCCCCTACTCCGGTCTCTCCACCTCCCCTGCTTTCTCTCCAGCCAACGGTCTCCTCTGATCTTACTCCCTCTTTTACTCCTCCTCCTCTTCCTGCTCCATTATCACCAACAATCTCTTCCTTATCATCATCTCCTCCCCCACCTCCCCCTGTTATCCCACCGTCCTCTCCAACTCCTCCATTGCTGAGTCCTATAGATCGGCTGGTTGGGAGCGTCTCGGTATGGCAGCCCAAAGAACTCAGCCAAGACCAAACTACTAGTATAATGGAGAAAGAGACAGCTGGGGTGAGACACACACACACACACACACACACACACACACACACACACACACACACACACACACACACACACACACACACATTTACACACTGATTTTGCCTTAGATCTTTGAGCTGGAGTTTGAATTGATACCTCTCTAAAAAAAGCTGAGTTTGGATGTCTTATGACATTTAACTGGAAAGTTTTAGATTGTTGTACAGCAACGTCAGTAATAGCAACAGTAGTGGTCACTTAATGTACTATGTTGCTCTATGTTTTCTTTGATTATTTTTCCATACAACTACGCCGCAAAACAGAAATTTCCAACATATTTTACAGTTTCATAATTTCCTAATAATGTCTGCAGAAGTTTGATTATAGGAGAAATGCAGACAAAGCTCTGAAACTTTAGTCAGTTGTGTTAAGTATATAAGCAGTGGTTGATTGATTGACTTAACAGAACACTCTAAAATGCATTAAATTGAAGAAAATAGACTTAAAGTGAAAAGCATGCTTTAGGTTGCAGTAATGTGCATTTATCGCTAAACACCCGAGACCTGGCTAGTCTATCGCCACTACTTTGCACATTGCTTGTACAGTAGTCATCACTGACATTGGGGCAGCAGTGGTGTGGAAGCAGCATAGTGCCCACCCTGCGGTTCCCCCCTGGTTAACACCATTAGCTCTGTCAGCACTGTTGTTAGCACTGTTCACTTGTGTTTGTTTTGGCAGCTATTTTAGATTTAGTCTTAGTTTTTAGACAAAATGCATATTCGTCACAGTTTAGTTAGTTTTAGTCGACAAAAACACAAAAGGTTTAAGTTGACAAAAAGTCAGCTTTTAGTCATTAGTTCATCATGTCAAAATGACATGATTCTGTGAGTCAACTACCTGCCCCTCAAACAGTACTTAAACCATAAACCTTCTATAGAGAGTCCATCAAATCCATTCAACAGCTCCACCATCCACAGTCAAGCCCTTTTTAAACAGGAATTGTGCAAATTTGCGGAAAATTGGGCACCTTGGATCAACTCGCCAATCCGACTCTGTGTGTCTCAACACTCGCAGCTTGCCGGCAAAACGGCCCAACATTCGCGGAAAGTCTGGCAGTGTAAAAGGGGCTTCAGACACATGACATGCTTATTTACTGCTGAATTACAGCTCACACCTTGCACCAATTGCAGACGCTTCTCCGGTGTGAGCATTTTGCACATTAGCAAAACATCTTGGTGCTGACTATGGAGTTTACAGCGAGTCATTGCTCCGATCTTATGGTATTAGACAATAATTGGACGCAGGGCCTTAGTTTAGCACAAACACTGGAAGCAGGGGAAAACAGGTAGCTTTCTTCCCACCACTAAAGTTCAGTAATTGACCCATTGTATCTCTTTTTTTTTTATTTGTACGCAAACAGAAAAGTAAAAACAATAATTTGTGGTTTTAGTTTTATTGCTGGGTGGACTAATAGACTTCTGTCCATCAAGATTAAGTTCCAGTATGTAGCTAACTCCCTCTAAAACCACAAATTGCTTTTTTTTTTTCTTTTTTGTTTACAGATTAAACAAACAAGATACAACATGTGATAACAACAGTGAGCTTTAGGGACGTTGGTAGGCGTACTTTAAGTTAGGACAGAGCTAGACTAGCTATTGTTGCCTGTCTTTTATGTCTTTAAGCTAAGCTAATCGCCTCCTGGCTGTACTCTGGCTCTATAACTGAGCAACACATTAACCCTCTGACATCCAAGGTACCCTGGTTGTTGATGTTCTTGGACGCCATGTCATCTTCAACCTGTTACATGCATTGTCTGTTTTCAAAATACACTTCCGTTTTCACAGGAAATGTACAGTTTGCATACAGCCTCTTTCAAAATAAATGTACTGCGTTGGTAAAACACTGCAAATTGGCCTTTTTTTTTCTTCAACAAAAAATGCACATGGTTATGTTTTGCCAACACATGCGCATGGTTGGATTTAGGAAAAAAGAATATGTTTACAGTCGTACAGGAAGCAAACACTGGCCTTCCAGGTGAAAGTTGGTGGCTGTTGGACCAATCCATCACCCTTCCCGCCCCCTTAACATATGTTGTTGTCCCGCCACATTTCCTCCCTGACACTGCCTGGCGCTGTCATACAACAATGGCGACCGGCCGTGTATCATGCCAACATGAATGGCATGAATGAACATGATGGCTTTTTCTGTCCATGTCTGACGCTAGAAGTCACTGACCAAGTGCTGGTTTTCAACAGCTTTGGAGTGACACTGTGTTATTCTGAGATTTACATCAATCCTCTCATCTTACTCTTGGAAAGAAAGAAAATAAAGTTATCCTTTAATGTCGAACTATTCCTTTGAGCCCAAGAAAATATTAATATTATATCAATTCATTATCATCTAATTTCTGAATCTCTCATTCCCATGTTCAAATACTGAATCACATGCTTCACTGTAGACAAACTTTAGGCTATATTTTGTATGACCTGCTGTGCACCGACCTAAAGACTTTCTAGATTACAGAAAAAAATGAATTGGAAGTCTGCCAAGTGAACAGTGTCCCACTTTACCCTAATGACAAAGTCCTTTTCAGGACTCTTCCTATAATTTTCTTTCTCAGAAATCATAGGAAACTATGAGACCTACAAAAAAAATAGCATACTGGTTGAACATTAACACAGGCTGTAATGGTCAGTGTGTTGTTTTTCCTGTTGCTCAAGCTGTGGTGTGTGAAATTTTGATACAAAATATTTAAAACTGTTGTAACAAAGTAATGGATTCCTGTTTGTGGTGTTGGGTTCTGTATTTCTAAGACTTGACAACATTTCACTCGACATGTTCACAGTTCTGACCTGAGAGTAGTAACCACATGTTGACATTTGCAGGCATTCCTGGTTCACAGCACAGAGGACAAGGCCATGACACTGTCAGTACGCCTGCCTGATGAACAGGGGGCACCGCTCGTACACAACCTGATGGTCAAACAACACAAGACATGTGCGTGTTACACACTGATGCAGCTTGTGCCTCAGAGAGCAATTGTAAAAGCTTCAGATAGTAGAAACAGAAAATGCAACATTTGCACGGCAGATAGCAGAGCAGTTACTGATTCAATCTTGAATTTTCTGTCCCAGTTCTTCACTTAGAGGATTCCTCTCTGGTTTTTGATGACATCTTCAAATTGATCTCCTTCTACTGTGCCAGCAGGTAACACATATACACTGCACATACTGTATATGTGCACATACATGCAGTATGCACATACACAAAATAACAGAATTTGTAGACTAATAAAAAACATGACTTTCGTGGATATACATCTCAAACAAATGCATATAAGTACTCAAGCCACACATAAACATACATATATGTACAATAAACACACACACACACACACACACACACACACACACACACACAGTCACACGTAGTCACAAACACAGTAATATTGTGCTATACTATGTCAGATAATTAAAACTGCTTTTTATTATAAAATCCATCAAACAGGGACATTCTGGCTATTCCATTGAGGTTACCCCGGGCTATTACCACGGCAACTAAGAAAGAAGAGCTGGAGGTCATCTCTGCTATGGGTGCAGGTAGATAAATCTACATCATTAGTGAACTGAAGTTGGGTCATTGCTGTAACAAACAGCAAGATACTGCAATGAAAGATGAGGATGAGACATCAATTCTTCTACTTAGCAGAAATGTTTAAATGAAATATATATTTATGACAGCATGCATGAAAATACACAGACAAAGACAGAATGTAAAAAAGACAGCATATTTCTGGCTGTAATGTATGCATTATATTATATTTACCTATCATCTTTAGCATAGAAAGGTTCTTTGGTGCGCTGTTAAGGATTTAATATGTGTCCCCTTACACTTTTTTTTTTTTTAATTTTAACTTAGTAGACACAATATGAAAAAAATAATTCAACATTTTGGAAATATGTTATTCATATTTTAGCCAAAGCTAGGGTACTACCTTACTAAGATCTATACCTTTCCAATTTCTGTCAAATATGGAGGAGGTGATTAGCTTAGCTTAGCATAAAGACTCACAGCAGGGGGAAAAGCTATCCTGGCTTGATTCAAAGGTAACAAAATTTACCTACCAGCACATGTAATCACTCACCATTAACAAGTTATATTTTGTTTATTTAATCAGTACAAAAAACAAAGTCTAATTATTTATGAGCAGGACTATTTCTTGCCTGGCTGCAGTGACTTCCCTCAGTCTCCATCAGTATCATAGTAACAACGAGACTCCAGGAAGTCAATGCACTGGGTCAAAACCCCCAGGAACAGAGCTGTGGGGTGTTGCAATTTTGGCATAGTGGCCGCACAGGGTGTTGCAACTTCAGCGTTCATCATGTTGCACACAATGACCTAACCAGCATTCTTCCAATATGCACTCACTGGAAAAGACACAAATGTAAAACAATGATGATTTTATTGTTGGAATTTGATCCAATTGCTTCCGTAACATTTGCGGGGAGTGAACAGGAAGTTATATCAGGCATATCTGATACCAGATCCTAAGATTAGACCTATCCAGTCCAGCCAGAATTACTCACCTGGTGCATATGCCGAATAAGTTTCTAGCTTCCGGGTTTACCTCTGTCTGTCGCCTAGTTTTGGCACCTGATTCAGCATGTTGAATTGGTGTCAGAGATGGCAAAGCATGTCTGTGTGACTCTTTGACCGAGACACATGTGACGTGAGGCAAGGCCACTACTTCTTTGATGTTGGTTTGATATGTCTGGGCCTGTGAACTTTAAATTGTGACGACATCACAGTTTTTTAACTCACTTTTCTTGGCTCAAGGACAGTTTAACAAAAGCTGCATCAACAATTCGTAATATAAACAGCCATGATTTATCTTGTTTGCAGTTCAAGGTGTCGTGTCAACAGTTTTACAGACGTCTCTTTTATCATGTTGGTCTATGAGAAAAAAGCCTTTAGGGGCATGAGGGATATTTGTTCTGCAATACCATGAGTGGCCACTGGGAAAAATTGAAAGCAAGGATGAATGGCATTCCAGGGGGCCTTGTGCTCAACCGGTTTGGCTGAGGGAAGAATAGTGCACATACTGACAGCCCACAAATGCAGAAGTGTTAGAAGGCCCGCAGAGGCTTTTCCCTTGTATGTGCTGAATGAGCAACTTTCGTATGAATGAATGAAGACTCTGAAAATTTCCACTGAGTAAACCTTGTGCTAGTAACTTTCCCAATGTCAATAATAAACTATTGAGCAAACTTTTCATAAAATCATACAACGTGAGACAATGATAAGAGAGAAACAAAAAATAAATTATCCAGATAAGGAAAGTAAATGAGTGACAAATCAGTGCAAAGCAATAACAGCGACTGCATGTGTTGCAGATTTCTGGACATCTGATCTGAACCAGCAGGCAGAGGACCAGGACCTGGTTTTGGATCAGAGCCACAGCAGACTGTTCTTGTATGTCAACCCAGTCCCAGTGGAGGAGAGCCCTAACAAAGACCTGAACCCCTCCTCTATCTCCAAACTTGATATCATCACCAATCAAAACATCACCTCCTCCCTACAGAATGGAGAAGCCCCACAGAAGATCAGCACAGAGGTTAAAGGTCAGACTAAAACTACAGCCAACCAGGAGATTAAATACAAGCGCCCCCCACCCCGACCCCCCAGCCTTGGCTCAGGGATGGGCCTCCTCTTCTCCTCTCCCCCCTTGCTTCACTCTTCATCCTCTGTACCTCCAGCAGCTGAGAGAAAAGAGGAAGGAAAGGGAGGAGTGGGGGAGAGAGAAGAGAGGAAGTCAATGTCGACATCACTTACTCCTTCAAGGCCTCCTGTCCCCATGCAGAGCCGAGCCGCTCCCCCACTGCCTCCTGCTCCTCTCCGTCGCACCTCCTCCAGGAAAAGCACTGACCGAGAGGTAGGAGAGGGGACGGAGAGAGAGAAGGGACAAAATCCTGCAAAGAAAACTGAGAGAGAGGGGGGAGGAGAGAGAGGAGAGGAGAAAACAGGAAGTAAATCAGGTCAGCTGGGTGAGGGGGGTGAACAAGAGAACAGCAGCCAGCATCAGGAGGAGGAGGTAAAAAAGGACAAGGAAAAGGCTGAGAAAGAGGATGAGAAGGAGGAAAAAGAAGTGAAAACAGATAAAGAGGAGGACAAACCAAAATCCAGCTCCCCCTGTCCACCATCAGTGAAAAAACCGTCCCGTCCAGTCCCTCCGCCAAGGAGGAAACCCGCTTCCCCTGATGCACCTGTGTGCCCCAACCAGGCTGGAGGAGGATTAGCCAATCAGAATGCTGGGATGAGAGTGCCCCCTCCCTCCCCAGCACGGCGGCCTGATGTGTCACTGTACTCGCCACAGGGGGGTGCTGTGCTGGGAACTGACCCTGACTCTTGCTCTACTAGCAGCACAGAGGAAGAAGGAGAACTGAACCAGGAACAGGAGCAAAATCACAAGTAGGTCTGGCCCCACCTCCCTTAGTTACTGTTGCCATGCCTGTCAAGCTGTCCATCCTACATGGCATATATTTTAAGTTTACAATAGCCAGATTTCTGTTTCAATGTATCACGAAGTTCAAAAAATCAGTAAAAGAAAATGCCAATTAATTTCCATTTCAAGGCTCCCAGTAGCTCAGTGGGTCGAGCAGACACCCCAAAGGCAATGACCTTGCCGCAGGTTTGATTCTCACTTGCGGCCCTTTGCTACATGTCATCCCCTCTCTTACACACTTAACCTGTCCTAAATAATAATGAATGCCTGTTTCCACCCACTACTGATATATTAATATCAGGAGTTGGGTTCTTAAATTTAGACACAGCAAAGCTGTTTCTCATGTCTATAGGCAGAGCAGGAGGGTAGCTTCAGGAGCTTAAGCCCAAATATTTTCTCAGAAGCCCCTGAATCTATTCTGTCCTCTAACGAAATCTAATATAACTGAGTATATGTTCTGATGTTAACCTGATATTCAGTTCAGGTTATTGAAGACCACCTTTAATCTGTATTGTTGGGGGTCCTTGATTTGCAGTTAGAGCAGCCCAGATTGTTATGGTATGGATGCAGATGTAGGAGATTTATTCTGGCAGTGTATGACAAAAATAAGTTTCAGGATTAGTTATGCTGTTTACACTAAATTCCTACCCTGTCTTTGTTTTGTAACTTGAAAATAGTGACATCAGCTAATTTTTGCCCCTTTTTGGTAGCAGGAGTGAAAATCGTTCATCTTCAACATTTGTCGTGTCCTGGTTTCAGAATGATGAAGACAGTTGGAGAACAATTAAATACAAAATAAGATGTAGGCACTACAATTTTTGTCTTGTCAACTATCATGTTTTCCCCAAATGATGTACAGATGTTTTAACATTTTTAATTCTATTTTTCTATTATCTCAAATGGCTGAAAAAAGTAGCTCATATAGCTGCTGTAGATAGGGTTGAACCCTGAATGTTTACTGCATTTGGCTCCACTAATGATTTCTACAGGCTCAACCATGGTTTTTACCAGCTAGAATTAATACTGTCACTGGTCATTTTAGTAGCTGTAGCTAGCTAGTTAACTGGTCAGTCGTAGTATTGCAAGTATGATAAGGAAAAATGTAAGATCAGAGCCTCTAGTTTTATTTAACCTGTAACTACACAAACTAATGCTTCTCAAAAAGGGTTCCTACTGTGGGTACCGCGATGATCAGCCATACACAATTGCAGTTGGTGTTACACTGTAAAATCTGACAAATTTATCTGACTTTTAAAAAAATCACAGATTGCCTTGAAAAAGGTAAGTACATAGAATGATTAGCCTGACGTTATGTTTACTTTATAATGACTAGTCTTGTGTTTATAAGTAAAATATAACTTGAGACTATCAAGGTAATTGGGTTCCTAGATTTTTAAAGTAAGATCAACTTGTCAGAGTTCACAGTGGAGCAGATAAACACACCGTCTAATACATTCCTTTCTCTTTTACTCCTGCATTTTTGGTTTCCAAATGCTAAAAACAGACACCAATATATATTTCAAATGCTAATGTGGACTAGCTACTTGGCGTAAAAATGCATGTATGCTTGTAAGTCTTACCACTTCATAGCATTGCCATGAAGTCATGTTTTTATAAATGATGTGACTGAGTAGATGCACATACAGTATATTAAGAGGAGGAAGGTTTCCAGAGCAGATCTCCTAGATAAGATGTGAGTCCCCTGTGTGCACTGTTTCTCTTTTGATGAACTGTGTAAAATGTTAATGTCAAGATCAGGTTACCTATATCCATGGGCAGAAATCAGGGGGGCGGGGGTCTGGAACACTATCCCTGGGAAAAACAGTTGTACCCCATTACATACCATTGTAAACATGACTCTAAAATTAAAAAGTAGTAATATCCTGCCTAACAGTATATAAGAATATGATAATGATTTTCCTTTGGGAGTTCACTTATATGTAAAGTTAAATTAAAAGATTCCACTACATGCAAGGATGGAAGGGCAGCTACATTCTCAGGCCAAAAACTACAAATACACAGTTTAGTACATGTAGATTAGACATGGAGAATATACCAGGATGTTCAAGGTTGCTTGTTGTTCAGTAACACAAGCACAAAGTCGTCTCTATTCATCTCTATATGACACATCCCTGTACAGAGGGTCTCAGACGAGCAGTGACTAGGCCTCATAATCAATTGGTACCACTGTGTTGGTCAGAGGAATCAAAGTCACGAGTCATGCTTTGCAGAAAGTTTCTATATTTGAATATCTCTCAAAGAGTGTCATCTGTCACAAGGATTATCAACACTGCTGGAGAGGATTTTTAGTCCATGTAAGATGAAGAAACACTTAAGAAAAGGACTTACTGTATATCTCTTTCCAGTCGCCCTGCAGGGAGCCGCAGCCCCAAGGCAGCAGTAAGAAGAACTCCCACCACTGTTATGTTGGACCGAGCCCGCTACCGCCTGTCCACCGTCCTCACCGGCCTCATCAGCCATGACCGCCGCCTCACACAGCGCATTGTAGAGCTCGCCAGGGACCCTCTGAGCTACTTTGGTAACCTAGTGAGTACACAGGGTTTCTGAATTTGACAATTTGATTTGACAGTCACCTTATATCTTTGGATTTCTCAGGATAACAACATCAACCAAAAGTCTAAAGCACAAATGGAATCGAGTTAAGTTTTCATATTTTCTATTTAGGTAAAAGAACACCGTGCATTCACCTTGGAGACCATGTCCAAACACCCTTCCTCCACTGAGCTGTTACAGGAAATCAGACAGATGATGACTCAACTGAAGAGTTACCTGCTGCAGAGTACAGAGCTGCAAGCTATGCTGGAACATCAGTATACACAAGAAAAACTGGGTAACTGTAAAACTTGTTTTATTTATAATGTTTTTATTATTAGTATTCAATGGAATTCTTAAAATCTTATGTAGGAGTTACCGTGTGGGGAATTTGCAAAACTGCTATGTCCTTTGTATATGTTACCTATTTATATTGTACTACTCAGCCTGTGAAAACAGTTGCGTAATGTCTTCTGTCTTTGTACAGTGTGAAATCTGAAAAATGATGATGTCATACGGGGTAATCTCTGGGTTTGTAAAGTACACATTAATGACAGTAAGCCTGCGTAAGGAACTGGAAATGTAGGATGCTGCATTTTAGGAGCTTGATCTCAATTTAGGATATCTCAACCTCTGCTGCTTCAATTTTGACCTTTTTTCTAAAAAATCTGTCACTCTTGAGTAACACTACTTTATGGTAGTGCAATATTATAATTACTGAAGTGCCACTTTCAACAGCATTTAAATACCTTAAATGAACAGTTCACCCCAAAATCAAGAATACAAATTTTCCCTCTTACCTGTAGAGCTACTTATCAGCCAAGATAATTTTGGTGTGAGTTGCAGAGTGTTGGAGATATCAGTCGTAGAGATGTCTGTCTTCTCTCCAGTGTAATAGGATGAGAGGGCACTCGAGTTGTGGTGCTCAATGAGGCTGGTTTTTGGGGACATTTTTGGAACATAATGTTTTCCACCCATGATGAGGTGAATGAGGATGCAATTTCTTACTTTAAAAGTGTTTAATATTGTCATAAGTAGTAAATTTTGGATTTATTGTTACACCTGTACAGTCTAATAGAATCCAATAGATCAAACCCACAGTAGTTTGTAGTTTGACGGCCCATACAATATTGCCAACTTTTTGCTAAGACTGAGTTATAGAGGTGTTGGTTGAACCATACAGTCCATTTGTTTTAAAGGTGTAGTTAGCAGGGTTATTGTCCATTGTTGTCCATTTAACAAGACAGAAATTTAGAAACATATTGAATTAATTGTACGTGTGTGTGTCCATGCAGAGAACATAGTCGAAGCTGCTCTGTGTAAGAGTGTACTGAAGCCACTGAGGGAGCCGATTTACCAGAGTCTGGAGAAACTGCGCACCAACGACAACAGCCTGAAACAGCTGGCACAGAACCAGGTAGGACTGGACATGAGCACTGCTGCAGTGCCACAGCTTCAAGAGACTACACACAGCGCTGTGTGGCACACTTGTATTCAGACAAGTAGAGGTCGCAGTAGCAGTTGTGATGCTGATGGTGTGTGTGTTGTTGTGTGTGTCAGTCTGTTGTCCTAGGCAGCACCACCACAGCATTAGGAATAACCACAGCCGTCCCCGAGGCCTCTGCTATGGAGAAGATCAGCATCAAACTAAACAATCTCCATTTGGAGTATTCTCCCCAGAAGAAGATTGAGCATATGCTGAAGGCCTGCAAGATCATCTATGACTCCATGTCTGTCAGCTGTCCAGGTCAGAACAGTCCTCAAACCCCTCATGTTTTTCTAATGTCGCTTTTGTTTTTTGTAAAACAAGAAGTAAACTCACCAGGAAACATGTTTGTTGCTTCTTGCTTGTGTTCAATTAATGTACTACTTAAAAATACCACAAAAAGAGATGCAAAGGCACTGCAAAGAGACACAAAATAACTGCAAAAAGGGATAATAAACAAAAACAAAAACAAAAACAGAGACACAAAACAACAAAAAAAGGAGCAAAAGCACCACAAAGTCTGTGTAACTTGCTCCTATGTAAAAGGAGTGGTGGGGTCTCTTTCATTTCTGTGCCCAGGGGCCCTTTATCTCATAATCAACCTATGCTCGAGGTGTCTGAGTGTTTGGCCCTATAGCGAGCATTAGCTTTTGAGTCCTTCTCTGGCTGAAACACTCTCTCTCTGCCTACTAGACTAATTTAAGAAAAATGTATTCATCATACTAAAGCTGTTTCTGTCATTATGATTATCTATGGAAAATGGGATTTTTGGACCAGTGGGCATCATGTAAGCCTGCCAAAAGAAAATGTTTGTCCGTACAAGTTTCTACACAGACACATTACATTTGTACGTTTCTCACATATCTCATATCAAGATTTCTAAAAAGATGTAGTTCAGATTACATGCATAGTTTCTCACCAGGAGGAGTTTCAACCATAGACTGTACTTAAAGATGAATGACATGACAGCTCCCCAAAAGTGAAGCTGAAACATTTCGGTCGCCCCCTGGTGGCTGGCTGCAGGATAGCTCACAAAGCCCTCCCTCTCCAGGTGGATGGAACACAGGCCAAACTAAAATCTCAAAGCGTCACATGTCAAGTACATATTTCCTAAAGATAGTTTCTGTCATTTGAGGTAGTTTTTATCACGCTGCTGTATGTTCAAGGGTTTGTTTCTCTGATAAGTTTGGTTTTAATTTGTTTTTTAATGCCATAAAACAGGGATTTTGCAAAATGATTGACACCAGTGTTAGACAATCTGTGGGCTTGCATTCAATGGTGCTGCTCGTGATTGGTCGCACAGGTGTATGGGCAGGAAACTTGATATCGCGGAGATCACTTTCATGCAGACTCTGGCTCTGAATGATGTCATCAGAGCAAGATGGCAGCGGCCATATCTGTGATATTTTAGCCTCACTTCTGTACAGTAGGGGTAAGTGGAGATGTGTCGTCCATATTAATATACAGTCTATGGAGTCAACATATCTCATACACATGAAACGTACAAATTAAACATATCCCTGGTTTGCTGAAATGTACACTGCCAACATTTATTCTGGCTATCAGGATGCATAAACTGCAATTCCAACTGTGGCCACTATGCTAAAGTCATCTCAATGTCCACTGCTGTTCCTCTGAGCTTTTGTGGGTCTCAACAGACTCAAGAGAATCTTAAAAAATGAAGGAAAATTCAGTGTGCACATGGCATACTACAAAAACTGCACATCGCCGATCTGCTGTTTTTAGACTAACATGAAGAAGTATTTAAACCTCTCCACCTCAAATTAAAAATTGTTTCCCCTCTGGAGTCAAAGTATTTATGTGTGTGTGTGTGTATGTGTGTGTGTGTGTGTGTGTGTGTTTAGGGCGGGCCCATGGAGCTGATGACTTCCTGCCAGTAATGATGTACGTCCTGGCTAGATCCAATCTATCCGCCCTGCAGCTGGATGTTGAATACATGATGGAATTGATGGACCCATCATTATCACTAGGAGAAGGTACCCAGTAAATATTTGAGCAGTTTTTCCTGTTGAAGTGTCTATGTGTTTGTAACAATATTGATCATGCCTGTGTATATGTGTGTGTAGGTTCCTATTATCTGACCACCACCTACGGCGCTTTGGAGCACATTAAGACTTTTGACCAGCAGAGGTCAGCAACACGGCAGCTCAGCAGAGAGGTTCAGGACTCCATCCACCGCTGGGAGAGACGACGCACGCTCAACCAGGAACGCATGGCCCAAGGATCTGTTCGGGTATACACACCCACACACACACACACACACACACACACACACACACACAGAAGACATAATCAACAATGGCACAGCGTGTGACCTGACATGTCTCGGTGGCTCACACGCAGAAAGAGACAATGAGGAACGATGCTGCCAGTCTTAGTACGGCTCAAAGCACAATATGAGATATCATTAACTAATATTTACAAATGACCACATAAGAACAAACACATATATGCATGATGTATTGTACTTACATTTGGGGGAAAATGAAAACAATAAAGCAAAGAAGTATCCAAACTTTGTGACCCTCACACAGACTCACATAGAGAAACAAGCCGACATGTGTCCATACATGTATCTGAGTGTAACTTTTTGTGTATTTCTATGGCACAGGACTTTCTGACAGTGTGTTGTCCAGAGATTGGAGCCAACCCAAAGACTCTTGGTGTCCTCCCCACTACGACAATGCAACAGCTGGCTGAGCAGTGTGCTGCAAGATTTGAGCAAGGTCTGAAAGACACCGTCACATTACATTTGTTTTATTCACCACAGTTCAGTTCCTGACGCCCAATTAAAGGGGCAGTCGTGCATTTTAATAATACACTTAAAATTGGGGCACTTGCGAGAAACAGATTTTTAAAAAGACTGATCAACACTGATCCAGTAGAGAATGAGATATCCCGACTTTTAGTCCTTGGTATGGGTCAAGCCCCAAAACAGAAGGAGCCTACACTTCCCATAATGCAACTCAATACAGTAAATCATCAGGATTACATTATAAACGTGGTCATGAGCCAAAGAAGACATTGTACAGCTGTTTTTTACAGACTGAATAGCACAACCCATGACGGGTAAACTGAAGAAGAAGAAAACAAGCACAACTGATAGCAAGAGCAATGAATGAAAGCTTCAGTGATGATACCGTGGGTCAGTACAGCGTTGTCAGTGGTATCCGCTGCATCAGCATGGTACAGAGAAACAGCAATTAGCTAGCCAGTGGGACACACACACACACAAGAAGTAACATCTTCAACATGTGTGCTGACCGGCATCTACCAGGGGGCTTTATTCTCTGGTCAGGATGCCATTACTCCATGTATCTTTACATAGTTAACAATTGTTTGTTGCTATTTTTCTGCTCAGAATGTCGTATACAGAACCTTTAAGTTTTCCTGTGTCAAGAATTTGTTCTTGACTATTAAATCATCATTTTATATTAGTATTCTGCTGGTAACATCATGCCTCCTTGTTTCTTTCCCACAGAATCCTACATGCTCAGTGTATATAAGGATGGTGTTAACCAGCTTCTGGCTCCTTCAGAGCTGGCCCTCAGTGTCAAGAACAACTCCCAACCTGGAGCCTACTGCTTTGTCTATCATCCTATTGACCAACCCATCATCCAGCCCGGCCGCAGGTGCCCCACTGACCCGCCTCCAGCTCCACCTGCAGAAAGTATTCTCCCTGGTGACTTTACAGCTGTTGACACTGTGGAGGCAGAGCCAGAAGAGGAGAGTCTGATTAGCTTGTAACTGCTCCAGCATCACAGTGGCAGCTGCTGTATCGCTATGGTAACTACATCACTGTGGTGGCAGTGTTACTGTGGTGACTGCATCAACAAACAGAATTTAGGACAGTGTGTTAATCTCAGGTCTCACTCAAAATGTTGATGTAATTAAAACCTAAATGAAACAAATATAACTGATGTAGATATGAGTTCAATTCTCTTCTTTTGAATTGTTTTTTTTTTTCACCAAAGAGCAGCGACCAACTAAAATGAAACACCAAAGAAAAAATGACTGATTTTGTATCTCAACATGGGGTCTGGAACCCCAGTGAGTGCACGAGAAGATGGTTTTAAAGAATGTAAAAACACATGATATATTAACATGCACTTATATGATCATGTTTATACTGTTTATATATGTTTACTCTTTTATACTCAAGACATCTGCTTCAAATTGGAGTAGACTGTAAGTTAATGATTACTGGTTCAGGATTATATTAACAGGATGAATCTGCAATGGCTTTATCCACCTCACCTAGAAGATCACAGCATTTAGATCAATATTTCTTTGAGAAAAATAGCTGCTAAATCACTTGTTTAAAGGGAGGAATGGACTTTGCAGCATTTTTTATTCAAAGAACAGGTATAGTAGCAACTATATGGACAAAGCCTTTAATTTTTATTCCAGAATATTCAGTAAACATCAAAAACTTTCATTCCACATTTGTCTATATACTGATATACTGATTGTATTGTAAATAAACTGGCTTTTACAATTTGCAAATGCTGTTTCTTGTTTAAGTTGCCATTTCTAAAGTAAGGAGTTGCAGTGCTTAACCATGTTTCTGCAGTACATACATACTGTATCTCAATAAAGGGTTCCAAAGTCAAATAATGAATAAAAATTCACAATCTCTGAATGGGGCGGCACAGTGGTGTGGTGGTTAGCCTCACAGCAAGAGGGTTGCCGGTTCGATCCCGGGTGTGGGAGTCCTTCTGTGCAGAGTTTGCATGTTCTCCCTGTGTCAGCGTGGGTTCTCTCCGGGGACTCTGGCTTCCTCCCACAGTCCAAAGACATGCAGTTTGGGGACTAGGTTAATTGATGACTCTAAATTGTCTGTAGGTGTGAATGTGAGTGTGAATGGTTGTTTGTCTCTATGTGTCAGCCCTGCGATAGTCTGGTGACCTGTCCAGGGTGTACCCTGCCTCTCACCTGATGTCAGCTGGGATAGGCTCCAGCCCCCCCGCGACCCTCAAGAGGATGAAGCGGTTAGAAGATGAATGAATGAATCTCTGAATGACCCACTCACACATTTGTCTCTGTGCAGCCTGGAGAAATATGTTTGGGCCTTAAAGGCATCGGTATGCTTCAATCAAACTGATTGACAAACTGCTTATGAAACAATACAACATTCCACTGGCTTTGAGTTTGAACAATGCTGCGCTTTAGACAATCACAATGGAGGGGGCGTGGCCGAGACGTGCAGGTGTCCCCAGGAAATGTGTACCTACAGAAACAACAAGCTCTGCGTCCATAGCGACCGCTCTCACCCAACGCCGTCTCATCAACGTGGATTTTTTTTTTTTTTTTTCAGCGGTTTTCTGAGTTACAACATGATTGAGCAAACTGGAGTAGTTTTATGTCGTAACCGACAACGGGAGGCTTTTAACAGATGACGTCCTGATGTTAGCTTTGCTAACTGTCCCTGTCAGCTGCAGCCACTAATGCTTTCTAAACATCGTGATTTCCCATAACTGAATAAATACCATACATAGCAACACAAAACTGCCTTGCTAGCTCAATCATGTTGTAACTAAGATATCCGCTGGAAAAAATATTTTATTCACGGACCGTTTATTGAGTTATTACAGACACCGCTAACGGCTAACGTTAACAGCTAACAGTTAGCCCAGCTAATCTACGATAACCATGTTAATTACAAACCTTGCACACACAAGTTTTTACGAATGGATTTCTAGATTGGTCCATCCTTGACTCAAAGTGGATGTTCGTGCCAAATGTGAAGAAATTTCCTCAAGGTGACCTTTAGATATTGGACTCACGAGAATGAGACATGCAAGGTCAGTGACCTTGACCTTTGACTTTTGACTGCCAGAATCTAGTCAGTCTTCTTGAATCCAAGTGGACATTTTTCTCAAATTTTGAAAAAAAAAATATTAAAAAAAACAACAAAAAAAACTCAGCGTGTTCTTGAGATATTGCCTTCATGAGAATGAGACAGATGAGGTCACAGTGACCTTGACTTATGACCTTTGACCACCAAAGACAAATCAGTTCATTCTGAGTTCAGGTGGATGTTTGTGCCAAATTTGAAGAAACTCCCTTTGGGCATTCTTGAGACATCGTGTTCACAAGAATGGAACTGACGGTCAACCTGAAAACATAATACCTCTTGCTGCAGCTATCGCCGGCACAGAGGCATAAAAATCTTAAAAGTACAACACAGTGCAACACCACTGAATACCTGCAAGGATCGACTTCACAAAAGAGTGCACCCTCAAGCTCATTTGTATAACTCTCTGTCAAGGTGAGAAAGGCAAAATTCCTGGAGTGAGATGAGGAAGGTAGTGGAATGCAGTGAGAAAGGGACTATGGTGGCAAGCTTTTTACCCTGGCCTTAAGTGTTGCCTTTCAGAGCAGGTATACACAGTTTTGCCTCCAAACAGAGACAACATGCCATCCAAACTAGTGAGATTTAAGCATCCCAAACCCCTGACCACATTTTACTCAAAGTCAGAGGTGTCAACAAGCTTTGACATCAAAACTGTTGAAAAACCACAAGATACCATGATTCACTCAGTTATCTCCAGAATTTGATCATTTGTGTAACATCATTTCCAACTGATGAATACAGAAATAATTCGGTGACGATGGCACCGATGGGTGTTGACAGTGTTTCTGATGAGAATATAGGTAGTGTGAGGTGACACTACTTTGTGTCTGAAGCTTGTTATCCTCTGTTAAACCAGTGCAGCAGAGCCATTGTTAAGGCCAGCTGCTTCCGGTCTGCAGGTCATTATTTTCAGCAAGGCCTATAATGAGGTACTTAAATAGTAACTTCCTGTTTCCTGGCAAACTCTGCAGAATTTCCACCATTTCATCTTTTGTCTTGTTTCCATTTCAGTAGGAAGCCACACACAGAAAATGGCCCAGGAGCAAAACATCAAATACATATTTGTGAATGAACATATCCATTTTTATCACTTCCTGTACAGCTGATATTTGGAGATTGAGGGTTTCTCAGTACTAACATTCTAACAAGGTGTCTTTGTACAGTAGTGACACAATAAACACAAAAAGCTTTCTCAAAGGCCACAGGACATTTTTTAAACTGATATGTCCGGCAGATATTTTAACTATGCAGCACTGTCCTACTTCAGAGTATCTAATTTATGCATGGCTTTAGTCTACATGTGTTTTCTTGGAGAGAATGGTCCTCTTGTGAAAGTAAGCTGAGATGATGTACATAGACATGGTGGAATTGTTCACAGATTTCGTTTTCATTGCCTGTGTCCATTAGATATAGATGCAGTGAGGACATTTGTATGATGACCTTTAAGTCCATTTACATGTGCATTAGTTCAGAATTGCATCTCTACTTTTTGCAGATGATATGGTTCGGTTGGCTTCATCACACTGTGACCTCCAGCATGCAATGGGGCAGTTTGCAGCCAAGCGTGAGGGGGTTAGGATGAGAGTCAGCACTTCCAAAGCTGAGCCATGGTTCTCTGCTGGAAAACGGCGAATTGCCCCCTTTGGGTTGGTTACTGCCTTAAGAAAAGGACTTAAAGTATTCTGGGGTCTTGTTCATGAGTGAGGCTTAAATGCAATGTGAGATGGATAGGCTGGTTGTTGCAGCGTCCGCGGTGATGTGGGCACTGCACCTGACCGTCATGGTGAAGAGGGAGCTGAGCCAAAAGGTGAAGCTTTCGATTTACTGGTCCCAACCCTCAACTATGGTCATGAGCTTTGGTAGTAACCGAAAGAATGAGATTGCGAATTCAAGTGGCCGAAATGAGTTTCCTCTGTGGGGTTGCTGGGCTCAGCCTTGGAGATAGGGTGAGGAGCACAGGCATTTGGAGGGAGCTCAGAATAGAGCAGCTGCTCCCTCACATCGAAAGGGGTCAGCTGATGTGGTTCAGGCATCTGATTAGGAGGATGCCTCCTGGCACCACCCGTTAGAGGTGTTCCGGGCATGTCTCACTGGTGGGAGGTTCCAGGGCAGACCCAGAACACACTGGAGGGATTATATATCCCATCTGGCCTGAGAATGCCTTGGGGTCCCCCAGGAGGAGCTGGAAAACTTTGCTGGGGAGAGGGACGTCTGGGCTGCTTTGCTTGACCTGCTGCCCCAGTGACCCGGCCCCAGATAAGTGGATGAAATGGAATGGAATTAGTTATACTTTTTCATAAATATTAAGTCATAGGCTCCTAACCTAGGTATGGTGCTGTACTTAATGACTACTGTTCCCCCGGCTGAAAAAAACAACTGAGCCAATTAGACCTTTGTGGGCACAATTAAGAATGGAGACGTCCTGGAAAGCTGCAATCAAAATGGCAACAAGCATAGATATTGACTGATAATGATGGCAATGGGATGGATAATTCACTTACTAACAAAAACAAAAAAAAAACAAAGGGGTCCGGTTTGAAAAAACAAACAAAAAAACAATCCTTCCCAAACAAAAAACAACCAAGACGTCCAACCAATGGTTTCA
Organism: Epinephelus awoara; assembly: GCA_035609425.1. Taxonomy (NCBI): domain Eukaryota; kingdom Metazoa; phylum Chordata; class Actinopteri; order Perciformes; family Serranidae; genus Epinephelus; species Epinephelus awoara. Next base: position 31,752,277 of record CM069309.1, read on the forward strand.
GTTTGGATCAGTATGCTGGTCTGTTGCACTGTCACATTACAGTGTGATAATGAATCTATGCCACAAATTCTGCACGAATACGGTACTTAGCAGAACTATCATGTTATGTCAAACTCAGAGATTAGTTGGTTCTAGAGATGAAGAATGTCACCTTTGTGGTAGGGCAAGTGCAGGAGGGGGAGCAGTACCAACTACATATAGGGCTTTATACACATGGCACTGGGTCTGGAATCAAAATACTGGATAGGGGCTGGATTGGAATTTTCTGGAGCTGCCCAAAGTGAGAGGTGTTGGACAGGTGTAGGTATACTCATGAGCTCTAGGCTGAGCGCTGCTGTGTTGGAGTGCTCCAGGGAGAACCAGGGAGATAATCCACAAGGGTTGTTGGGGGTATCATAAGAGCTGAAGTGGAAGGCAAAGTTTTCGATTTACCAGTTGATCTACGTTCCAACCCCCAATGGTCATGAGCTTTGGGTATTGACTTGAAGAATAGGTTCACAAATACAAGCGGCCGTGAGAAACAGGTCGCTGACAATAAAAAGTAATCCACCAGGACTTGCTGGCACATGCCAGATGATGTTTTGCTGCAGTAAAAGTTTAGCATGGTTCAACCCCACATTTTTTGTTGTCAAAGCCGTAAATAAAAATATTACATGCATGAGTGTTGGAACAACAAAAATCACTTTTACGAGACAGGCATTTGATTAAGAAATAAAGGAATGACATTACAGTGCAAGCCTTCATCGCCTGAATAATTTGCTGTGGATGTCGGATGATAATTCGTGATATGTTAAGGATTAAAGTTAGAAGACAAAGGAACTAAAAGCCAAAACAGGCCGATAAGAAGCAGAGTAGGGCAGGTCATGCCTTCGCCATAGTCTGAAGGATGGATGACATCATTCGGCACAATCATCAATCACGAGCTTCTGTCTGTTTCATTGTTTCCAATCGTCTTTTGGACAATGGGTGTTTGTTTTCAGGATAATGGACTTTGGGTCCAATTAAACATTTTTCAGACTATTAGGGCTTCTATATTATGGACTGTCCAAACACTGGGTAGTCTCCAGCAGGGTATGGCAGCCCTTCGTTGTTTCACCTGACCAGTCTGACACTAAATGTGCGTTATCTGCTCCTGAGCAGTAAGGTATGATGATGGATCTATGGACCTATCTAACACAAATGACTCCAATATGACTGTTCTCATAGCAGTCGCATGGCCAGTGATCAGATATATACTGGATTTAGGACCACGTATGATAAGGATAAAATTGGATTTCTATGTCCACACTACTCTAAAAAAATCAGATCTGTGTCACGTGAGAAATGAGACAAAAAAAAAACAAACCGATTTGGGCCAGATTTTGAGCATTTAGCAAAGCTAGATATTTCCCTCAGGAGTTGATAAAGAGCAAAAGAGAGACAAAAGAAGAGTGAATATTGGACTTTGGTTTATCAGGTGGACAAAAACATTACTTGAAATGTGTATGCCAACACGTTTGCCATATTAAGTTGAAAGGTAATAATATATCAGTGCTGTGTTTGCAACTTGTTTCCTCAAGCTGTCCTCATGTCAGTTATTGAAGGTTACTTATTCTTTTACATGATTTTGTTTTGTCTCATATGAAATACTCTGTAATGGATATCACGTAAGATTTTTTTCCAGAGTCTGTATAAATATCTTTGTTTCCTTGTCTTTTTTTCTCTGGACATAGTGAGACAGTAAGGTTTATTTCTTCGAGAGAAACATCCATTGTTCCCTTAACCTGCCTCAGGGTATGAATGAACACATATACACACACACACACAAGCACTATAATGATTTCCAGTAATAAGATGGTGGGCTCTCCACAACAGCACCATGACTGAGACTCTTTGAAACAGGACACTAACAAGCTAACAGGACTTCCACTAGGCCTGTCCTCTTGTATGCTGAACTCAAAGTTGGTTTGATCTGGTGAAGGGTGTGTATGCTTGCGTATATGTGTGGGTGGGTTAGGGGGATGGGGGGTTAAAACACTCCAGTCCAGGGTATATAAGTAGCTATGTACGTCAAGAAACCAATATTTTTCAACCACCGTAGACCTGCACACAGCTACTACAGAAGCAATTGGCAGTCCATACACAAAAAAGCACAAGCGGAAGTCAAGGTTTTTCTTATTTCTCCTTCAAGAAGACGGGAGAAGAAATAAGTGGTAGATAGGAAGCAGCAACCAACAAAGTATCTGACTGCACATACAGTAGCCATTTTTGTTGCTGTGACTGGTGGTTCACCTGGAGCATCTCTGCCTGTGTGACACCTCACCTTTAACCTCTGAGGTCCAGCCTTGAGAGGGTCCTTGCTGGTACCAACTTTTAACAGACAGATAGACGAACACGCCCTTCCTGAGAAGCAGGTAAGAAATCAGCCAACTACTGGCTTACTAACAACTTTAACAAACCCTGTAACCAACAGCTTTGCATGTAGCCAATTCTACTTTCAGCTGTGCTACATGTTAGTCTATTCATTTTTTTTACCCCAAGCAGCTTTAGAATTTATTTGCACAAATTCTATTTGTATTTGAAGAAACAAATTCTGTCTCGATTGTCACCATGTTGAGAGAATTTGGTTCCAGCTGAGCGTATAACAAACCTTAAAAAACAAAAGAGGATTTTCAAAGGCTGTTGGGCTTTATTGTTTATTTCGTACTGAAGCAGATTTGATATGCTGTTTCTGTGGTGTGACATTTCACACTGAAATATCTAAAAAAAAATCAATAAAAAAATCCCAAATGTTAAATAACACATGTCGGCTGTGTCAAACACACACACACACACACACACACACACACACACACACACACACACACACACACACACACACACACACACACACACACACACACAGTCTGAATCATTTCTGGCTCAATTTAGGCTCCAAAATTCTCATAAAACCAGCAAGTTCTGAGTGGTTAGGTGAATTTCAGTAAATTTTTCCTCTCTGTTTTTGAGACCTCCAAGTGCATTACATAGAAATGGTAAAATATTGTAAGCCAATTTTATTTTATTTCAAAAATACTGTGCACTGAGTCTTAGAAAATTAATGACACCAACCCCAAGGTTGAGAAAGTGTCATTTCTGGTATTATACAGAACCTTGTGGAAAGTGCTGTAATGTAATATCTTAATACAAAAGATAGCAATGAGGTAGCTGTGAAGTGTGAGATATTTTGATTTTTTTTTAGTTGTACCAACACACTGATATTTATCAACAATGATGAAAATAGTTTCTGTTTTTATCATTTTGTTTTATTTTGTCAATAAATAGTTTAAAGATCATAAATACACAACCCAGTTAACATGTAATTATTATTGTCATGAAAGCCTTTTTTCCCCTTTTTATCGTTTCATTTTTTTAGGATGTCTGAGCTGTCTGCTTTCCCCCGAATGTCCTTCCTGTTGCTTTGCATTCTGGGTATGACCTTGGTGACATCTGGCTTCCCTCAGCCTGGACTACCTCTCAGGTGGTTACTCACTAAATCTTATATCTCATATGGCTGTTATGTTTGAATTGAATGAGCTATCCAGTACCTCAGATACCTCACTTTATTTTCCCTGTTAATAAGTTGTTCCGTTTTGATAACCTACATAATTCAATCAAATGTGTTTCTCCAGGTATCATTAAGTTTAATATGATGATTCTGATTCCAGAAATGCTGATGATTCAGAGGAACCTAAACTACATGACTGGGATGTTCTCTTACCCTCCATCTCTCTCCGTAATTGGAGCATTCAAATGATGTCAGCGCCCAGCCTCAGAGCTCCAGCCGACAGCAAGGCAAGACTGATGAGGGAGGCGTGGCTCTTTGCCCCTGAGAAAGCCGAGGCCAGGTAACTGCATAGTGAGAGAAAATATTTAAGACGGTTAACATCCTAGGGTGAAAACTGTGGTTGCCAAGAAGTGGGGAAGTTTTTGTGGACCATCCAACCAACCGACAGTGAGACATAGAGCTGTTGGTCGCAGATAAAAAGCACATTGTTAAAATCAGTGACACAGAGGTGTTCTAACATGTCCCTCATTGACCTATGCAATAACAAACTCTTTATGTATGGGGTTGGCGGCAAGTTAAGCTGTCTATTCCTGTCATTTCCTTGTTTGTGCTAACATCTCTTACAAGGCCTAATTTCATATCCCCTGGGAGAACCTTTGATTTTATTTACTTAGTTAATATTTCATTTAACAGGCTGAAAAAAAAAACCTAGCTTCACTTTGTCCAAAGGTTACAAAACCAACCGAGTTTAAAAATTGACACATTTGATCTTAATCAGGGTATGGCCAACCAAAATAACCCTGTACCAAGTAGTAACGAAACATCTCCTGCCAACCAATACCTTCATTTAATCCTTTCTGCTCCATGAGTCTCATCTCGGACCGTCTTCTCTCTCCACTGGATCAGCAAACTTTCTCTTGCTGCTGTCAACACCTGCTCAGCACAAGTTAACACAGCAGCAGCAAGTAACATCCAACACAGAGCCATTACACAGTCCCAACAAACACACCTATAGCATGCCAAAACGGCTCAACATTGTTGTCAAACCAGTATATAACCATTAGGGAACGTTGGTTGTGTGATGCTAACAGTTAGCCCTGTCACAGTGTGTGCGGCCGGGTGACTTCTCACTACTGTCCTTGACATGAAGCTCACAGTCCCACAGCAGTGGCTACAACTCATACAGTGGTGTAGTTGAGCACAGTGAATTTATGAAGCTGGCAGTTCATTGTGCCAAGATGGCACAAAATAATCCAAAGTGTGGCTATACTATGCGCCAATTCATTCAAACTGTGGGTAACAAAGGAAGTACTCTATTGGTAACAGTGTCAATTTAAGTGTTTTGGTACTGGTATTGTAATTTTTAACACGTATGCAGCCCTAATTTAGGGTGACCATAACTTCAAACCCCTAAACTGGGACTCTCAAGTATACCACACGTTCATGCACATGGAGGTGCTTATGCACGCACTATAGACATTTTCATCAGGATGGGGGCCAATTACTTCAACACTCTGCACGCCTAAAGCCTCAGCAGAAAAAAAAAAAGTTTCGTTTCTCAGAGGAAATTTAAGGCTTTGCGGTGTTGTTGGGAGCTACATCAAAATCAAGCAGTGCATCTTAAAGTACAGGCCACAAGTTCTGTCAACTTAAGTTTAAATGAACAACACAGCAGTAAAGTAATATTGTTTAAGTGCCTGGTACCTGGATTGTTATCTATTCACTGATCTTGAAGTCTTGGTCTGTGTTTCTTTAGTGTGGAGAGGGCGTGGCCTGCAGAATGGTCATCTCAGGGTGCCAGCATGATGAAGAGGAACATGGTGGTGGCTGATGATGCTGCCTTCAGAGAGAAGAGTAAACTCCTCACCTCCATGGAAAGACAGAAGTGGCTCAACTCCTACATGCAGAAGCTACTGGTGGTTAATTCTTCATGATAATTAAGTCTTTACAACAGAAAATCAAACCACCTCTGGACCCTGCATTGGCAAAAAGCTTTTTAAAAGGGATACACCAAGTCTCTGGGTTACTGTCAGTCCGTCAACTTCTGAGACAAGAAAATATTGTAGACGTCAAAAGTCATTAACACTTGCTGTATTATAAGTGCTCAAGTCTAGCATCTTAAAATTCTATTCCCAGTTTTTGTAGCATTTTCACTGTATTATGATGCTGAAATTGAATGTTTTTCAATTTGATTAAAAAAATAAAAATAAATTTGTTTTTGATGACTGAAGCTTGTGCTTGACTTCAAACCAGCGGTGGGACCAAGTCACTATTTTGTAAGTTACAAGTTAGTCTCAAGGCCCAAGTCCTTAACTTTGAGTGTGAGTCCCATTGAGCTCTTCACCAACTGTAAAGCCATTTTAACAACAGAGTAATAAAACATTACATTTACCAAATCATGAGTGCTTTTAAAAATTTGTGTTTGTTAAAATATGTTTGCTGAAAACTGAGACTTAACTTGATCATAAAAAAATGTTGTGCTGCCATTGCACTTTTATAGCACCAGTACCACAACAGAATGAACTGTGTATGTTTCTGTTCTCTCTTGTTGTATTTTACTCATCTCATATTGGAATATTTCTAGCCTAGCTTAGCATGAAGTCTTCAAACAGGAGGAATATCTCCTTTTAAAGCTAAAAAAAAATCCACCATCCAACATTCTTAAAGCACGATTATTAGCAATACTGTAGTAGACCTTGGCAGCTGAATACAAAACATATGTTTGAAAAAAAACTTCTGACATAGCCAGGCTAGCAGCCTCCTCCTGCTTCCAGTCTTTGTGCTAAGCTAGGCTAAATACTTACTGACCAAAATGTCTTACAGTCCAGGTTTTCAACTCTCATCCACATTCTGAGAGGACAGGTTTCATTTTATTCTGTTAGAACATTGCAAGTCATTTTGTGAATAAGACAAATGTCTAAAATGTATATTTTACCTGTAAACATACAGTACAGCTTGCATATATAAGTAATTTTATATTTTCTTCATGTTAATGTTTAGTTATTTCCAAAAGATCTAGTGTTTCTGCCATTTGTTAAGCACTTAGTAACTGTTAAGAAATGTCATATAAAAGGTCAATATTGGGGATTAGGGGTACATCATTATCTGTATCTGCACTCAAGAAGTGGTGGATCTTAAACTGGAAATTGGTGGAACCTAACCAGCTCCGACTCTTCTGTGGAGCCATCTTCCAGTTTCAGTCTGGGAGGCATACACTTGCTTCACCGTTAAAAGCAGACTTCAGACCTTCCTCATTAATAAAGCATATAATTAGGGCTGGCTCAGGCTTGCCTTGGAGAAGATAGGCTTGCTTATCAGATGATACTGTATATTTCTTATTCATTACAAACTATTTACAGAAATCTCAGGATTGAGCTTCATCTCATTAAGTATTCAGCTCAGCCCTAGTTAATATCATGTTCATTTACAACAAACTTCAGGTGATGAAAGTCTATTCCCTTGTCAAATGGGAAAAGATCTGGGGCCGTATTCACAGACATTCTGAGAATGCTCTCTCCTAACTTAGCCTAAAAACTTTTAGTAAGGAGTCTTAGTTTAGAATTGATATAGGAAAGTTCTCAGAGCAATTCTGAGCAAGGAAGGGACAGAAACTTTTACCTTGCTTTTACCTGAGTAGGTGTGGTTGTCCCAGTTGCTGGGTATGATGCATTCTTTAAACAGATATGACTTGTTGTCATAGACACTCCCTTTTGTGAGCCTGCAAGGTGTGGACACTCAGTGGACATGAAATGAACTGCGTGACGACATGAGACTGTGAGAGTGTTTTCATTGTTAGTGTGATCGCTCTAATCTGCAGCATTTCATCTACTCACTGTCATCCAGCGTTTGGAGAATATCCATTCATTGAATCTTTGGCAAACTAGAAAATGAAAATCCATATTCTGTTTATTCTGAATTTATATGTCAGAAGTTTGAGGATCAAAAAAAGTCTATGGTGGTATCAACACCAGTTCGTCCAGCCTGCCAATCATCTCCTGCAGCTGCATCCTATTGGCCAGTCTCTGCCGGTCCCTCCTCTCCAGCAGCAGAGCCTCCGTCTGAAGAAGCAGCTGCATAGCCTGGGGTGCTGGGCAATCGTCTGGAGTCTTGGCCCTGCCGCAGGGTCCTTCTGCTGGGTGGCTGCTGTGTCTGACTGGCCTCTCAGTCTGGAGCCTGGCTCGGTAGACTTCGGGGCAGGAGGGTAGGCAGGGAAGAGCGGAGGGAAGAGGAGGGAGGCAGGAGGTGTCCCATCCACCCTGCAACCTGTCTTCTCGTTCTCCTCTGTCCTCAGCATCCTCTCTGCCTCTCCTCTGTCCTTTCTGGGGCATGATGAAAAGACGACATAGAATAAGATATACAGTACAGCAGAGTAAGTTAATGTTACTATGCTAGGGATGGTAGCCAACTGCACACCAAAACCCATCTTGGTTTGTCTGTCCACTGTTCAAACAATCACCAACTCTAGACGTGCAGGAGGCGTGCTCAAACGCCAAAGCAACACTGTCATGGCGCTCACACGTTCCCTAGCGTCTACTATTTTTCAGGGCAGAATGGCTGTAAACTGAGATAAGTACTGTAGAGTTCAACTTGTAGAATGTTATGTGACATGGACCAACCAATCACAGCCGACGGATATCTTGTCCCTTCTGCAATAAATATCAGTCCGTGATAAATATGAAAAAGTTGTTGATCATTTTAGTGCAGGGCTGCTAGAGCGTGAAAAACAGGCCTAGGCCAGGTAAATGGGCTTGGATACAGTTGTTAAGATTGCTTAGCAACCTCAGACGCTACCTGCCAACGCGCTCTTGAAAGCAGTCACAGAATAAGGAACTAGAATAGCACCCAGCACCCAACCTCGCTTTTTCCAGGCAGTTAGAGATGCAGCATCTGTCCGGCCCCTTATTCACTCTGTTAGATGTAAAAATATGCTGGATCTCTACGCACTCAAATTACTGTTACAGTTAATTGCAGTCAGGCTGGTTTGGAGATAGTGACTTTGGGGCTCTTTCTGTGTAAACAAAGGGACCTTACTCTTTAACAAAAAGGTCTCTCTAGGGATCATTTCCATAATGCTGTCACTTACAATAAAAATCTGAGTGACAACCTTATGTTTCACAATCCTCAGTCTTCGAGCTCAGTTAGTTTGACTGACATACACCAAACTGATGGGACATTTCATTATATAAATAACATTAGTGTTACTGCACTAAATATACCACAAGATGTGGAATGATTTCCTCGTGCATGGATGCACAGCACACACACTGATAAAAGACAGTAGGGGGAGATGGTATTGAGGTGGACAGCAGTTGTTTGGTAAGATATAAGCAGACAAGATGGTCTTCTAAGCTGTATGCTTGTCTGAATTACATCAATAGGAGTTTGGAAAAGAAGGATCGCTTTTAGGATGTGCCAGTGTTTAAGTATTGTTTGTGAACAGCTGGAATCAAACTCTTGAGGATGTTTGGCATTTGGCCTCTCTGTCCTCTAGGGAATGTCTATCTGTGCACACTGCTCTCTGATAGGCTCAATCTTTATCTGTAACAGAGGATCCCCTGGCCTTGAGGCGTTCTATAGTTTGGTAGCTTTTGACCAGAGATATAACATAACCTGAGAAATTGCCCTGTAAAGATGTTTTCTTGAGTGATTTACTGTTCACTCTGAGGAGTGTGTTTGTGCTGATTGCTATAACCACAGATGCTGCTCAAAAGTGTTGGGTGGATAAAATGCTGTTAGTCTAGATATTGTTTCAGCACTTAACTCCCCCACTTTCAATTTCAACAACTTCAGCAACTACATTTCTCCAAAACGACCGTAACAACCATTAGGCAACGGCCTCTGTATGTGTGTGTGTGTATGTTGCACACCTGGCCTGTAGGCAGTCTTAACAGCATCTCCTCCAATTTCTCGAGCCCCTGGTTTCCATGGTGACACACTCTTACGCTCCCCTTGGGTGCATGTGTAGGCTTCTTGACACCAGGATCTGTCACATGGCAATCCATCACACTGTCCTACACACACACACACACTTCGCATCACATTTCCTGGCACACGTGGCTGCTGCCATCTTTAAGGACACTGAGAGGAAAAATTAGCAAATCTGTTGGCTGTAAATAATAATATAACTGGGTCAAAGAAAAAGAATATATGTCAGAGTCTGCAGCCAGTCACACATGCTCTTAGATATGAATTTTCTTTTTCAAAAATTGACAAATTGACACAATTTTCTTATGACAAGAGGCCATATGCCAAATTAAGGAATCTGCACCTTTTTTTTTTTTTTATCAAATATTTATAAAAATCGTGAATCTCAATGTTGAAGATCAACTCTGTGTTGAATTGTGTGGCTGTTTTCCTGTATTCATGTGTCTAACTCACCATCCAGGTCCAGAAGACTTTTTCCACCTGTTTCCAGCTCAGATAAGCTTCTAGAAGGTCACACAGCTGCCGCATACAAACACAGTCCTACAACACACATACACACTTCACATTATAGCTTTGAAGACATCCCTAGGCATACTGTATTGACACAGTGTATAGATGTACTCTTAGATGGAACATTAACACTGCATTTTATAAGATAAAGACATTCCGCAAACAATAATAGAGACTTGCAACAACAGAGCAACTATAACTTTTTTGCATGAAAAATTCTCAGGTGCTCAGTGCTCACTTCTAATCTATTGGAGGTACTGGTTTTTATGGCTCTGCGCTGGCAACAGCAGTGGCTGGAGGCACTTACAATTACCTCTGTCCCATCCTTGTGAACATGATATCTCAAAGAAGGCCTCTAGGGAATTTCTTCAAATTTGGCACAAATGTCCACTTGGATTCATTGATGAACTTTTTGTGGTCATAGTCAAAGGTCAATGTCACTGTGACCATGTCCATCTCATTTTTGTGAATGCAATATCTCAAGAACGTCGTGAGGGAACTTCTTCAAATTTGGCACAACTGTTCACTTGGACTTAGCAATGAATTGATTGGATTTTGATGGTCAAAGGTCAAGGTCAGTGTGATCTTGCATCTGTCTCATTCTCGTGAATGCAATGTCTCAAGAACACCTTAAAGGAATTTCTTTAAATTTGTCACAAACGACCAGGTGGACTGAAAAATGAACTGAGTGGTCAAAGGTGAAAGGTGACCTCACAAAATATATTTTTGGCTATTACTCAAGAATTCATATCCTACTTATGGAAAACACAAGTTCTAATAGGATAAAATAATGAAGTAATGATAGTTTATATCCAAAAGGTCAAAGGTCAACTTCACTGTGACATCATAATCTCTTATTTATTGTCATATCTCAGGAACAGAAAGGGGAAATATTTGGTCAGAGACTTAATTGGTGACACTAATCTTGGGTGCCCACCTTGAAACTGTGCTAATTGTATAGATCTTCTGTGCTGTCGGGGGGAGGATGTGTGAGGCATCCACATTTTCACAGACATGGATGTAAACTGGAAGTTGACTTGACTGGTGCACAGAGGCATACAACCACAGGGCGATAATTCTAGTTTTTACTTGGTTTTTAACATTACTTTTTATAAATGTGGCCAACATCAGATTCCAGTGTGAACTGGTCATGATCCTGAACTGACCTGCATACTCAAAAGAACAATAACAAAGACTTTATGTGCAGCATGCTGTTGTATACAAGTGGAGGCTGCTGAAGTCAGTGTTCATGGTTTAATTTATTAGTTGGTGTGCAGTGGATGCCAGTGAATTTGCGATAAAATGATAACAAGGATGAGGATGAGGACGGGGGGGGTTGGCTTTTTGTGGAGCAGCTGCTACTTCTGTACGAGGTGTGTGTGGATGCGGAGTAAGAGCCCAGTGGTAAGTGGTGAGTTTTGGGATTCTGATGTGACTGGCTTCAAGCTAAAACAGGCAGGTGATCCAACCACAACTGCTTTATACTAATACTTGTGAGATCTAACACATCACTGTCCCTCCACTGAATACCTCCATCACAGCTGTCTTCCATGTGTGTACTCAGTGAGTGACTCCCGCCAGCACAGAATTGTGACAAATGTCAATCTAGAGTGATGCAAAAGTTGTTTTGTTATATACAGTAACTCTGGCTCTATCTATAGGCAGATCATGTTTATAACTCATTTTAATAACAGCACAAACACTCTTACCTTCCTTAGCACGGTGGAGCTTTGACCAGAGGAGGGGGAGGATACAGAGGAGGGAAGGCTGGCAGATAAAACCTGAGAACATTTTTGTTGGAGACTTGAATATAACTTATTCCAGTAAATATGAAAGAAAATCTGATTTTATGCAGACAAATACTTCACAGTAATAAAAGAGATGTTTAACAGTGAGTATGCATTAATGGGCCTTTTCTGTCTTTTTAGGGAAGAAAAGGTCTTGTTCACTTTGGCTCCAGTTTGGAGTGGAGGATTGTGTCACGTGCAGTCATCTTGCACATACGCTCCCAAACTTCTAATAATATGCTGAGCTTTGAGAAATGTTTTCCATTGCAGTGACAGACAAATGCAGAATGGCAGCATGTGAAAAAAGTTAGAAAAAAGGGGATTTTCTCACAGCGTGGAGTAGGCGAGTTCGCTCTTCTTGCATGGACAACAAGGTCCGCCCCTGGTGTCTCAGACAACCAACAAGCCACTGAAGTTTCCTCAGACATGCCGGGTCTAACTGGAGCTCACTGGAACGCTTAAGGTTCACCTAACAGACAGAAAGAGAGACATTACAGATAAAAAATTATACAAATTCATATACAGAACTAGGTTTACCAGTATAATGTGGTGGTGTACCAGCAGTATTTACAGGTGTAGGTGAGAGGAGTGTTTTGTCCAGTTGCAGTACTCTCTTTGACAGCAGTTTCTCCAGTTGTCCTGTAGCGAGCAGCCAGCCCAGCGCCAGAAGGAGGTCTCTGCTTGAGAATCTCCCTCCCTCCCCTCCTTCTCCTTCCTCCCTCCCATACATCCAGTCAGCATGGTAGCCAGTCTGCCAGAGGCCGGCAGCCACCAGCTTCCTGCACTCTGTGGCTGCACAGAGACAGAGCAAACACATTCAGTCACTCAGCAAGTTCACTTAATTATTTTCTTGTTGTTAAGCACTACAAAGTGCCAACAGTAAATTTGTTTGCTGTGGTCCGAAAAGTCACAACATGAAGTAAATGCTGAGAAAAATGTTTTATAAGTGACATTTGACTAATCAGTTCATCCTTGAGTCAAAGTCAACCTTTGTGCCAAATTTGAAGAAATGCCCTCAAGGCGTTCTTGAGATATTGTGTTCGCAAGGATGGACGTATGTAGGTACATGGGTGTACAATCAAAAAACATAATGCCTCCGGCCGTGACTATCACTAGCAGGGAGGCATAAAAAAAGCATCTTAGTGGAAATCAGTAAAGTCCTGGACAAATAGCATGAAAAACCTTACACAAATAAACAATGTTACTTACCTCCTTCTAACTGTGTACTAGCCTCAAAGGAAACAATGCCAGATACCTTAAGGATGTTGGCAAGGAGCTGCCAAAACTGATCCTCCTGGGAAACAATAGCAAGCAGAAAGATGGTCTGTATGGTATGTCAGTATGTACAGTACAGTACACTAAGTCTGATAGGAAGAGCTCTGCCACTGAAAGCGCAGGATAACAATGCATACTTTTTAAAAAATGGAAGAGTCAGACCTTTGCTACCTCTTTATAAGATGACACACTGTTGATTTTCAGGGGTGTTGTGAAGGGGGTAAAAGTGGGACTGACTGATCCTCACCCCTTACAAATGGCACAAAATGGTTACGTCTGCCCTGTACTAGGATTTATGTCTTAACACAGCTAGAGCAGAGCGAGCGACCTCTCATCATAATATATCAGTGTAAATATGGTATATTATGAGAGCTTTTATCAATCCTGTGGGCACAATCTGCTAACACTGTGTAAGAATATTTTAAACTAATATTTGTATGTTGGTTAGGTTGGAGGCAGTCAGATTTTGGCATAATACACTAATCAGTATTAGGGATGCTCGACATGCTGATACATAGTAACTTATTAGGCTGATAACCAATACCGATATCGATATATTCACATTTTACCGCACCTAATTTTAGTGATTATCAAGTCTCTTCTGTGGTGGAATATCATATCATATCTATGCATGCTCTTATTGTGAAGGCTCACCAGCAGATGGGGACATTAAAATATAATGCTATTAAACATAGTAATATTCACTCATTGTACAAAATCAAAAAAAGCATGTTGGCCGATTCTGTTCATTTAGGCTCAACTTTTTGTATCCTTGACACTTGTTATCCCATTTTTTGTGTGTAAAATCAAGTAACTGCAAACTAATCAAATAACTATAACAGAGTAAAACGTACAAGTGTCTCAAAATAGTAGTAAAGGAAATAAAAGTTTTTTCAAGAATATGTAATTACATTCCACCCCTCACAGTGACAACAAATGATGGACGTACCACCTCGGGTCCACCGCCGAATTTAGCCCGTCTGAAGTTCTCCGGTGCGGGCACAGACTCCAGGCCGGTGGCCGCCAACAGTCTGCACAGCGCTCCGATCACATGCTTCACTTCCACACTCACAGCCACTTTACTGCGCTGCATGACAGCCTCCCCACACTGCGCACATATGACCAAACGTTATATACACCCAGCTGTCACGCTTCAGTCCTAAACACACTATTATCTCAACACATTTTCAACATTTCTACCGCTTTCGAGTTGAGCTGTTGATATTTCGCGGCGAAGACAACTTCCGGGTACGAGGCCGTTGCCAGGGAAGCGAATGGATGAAGTTGTGATTGACATCTACTCTGGCCAATCATAAATGTGATTCTGAAAGAGGTGGGTTGTACTTACTTTTCACTGGTGCGTTATCTGTTTGTCTAACTCTGACGTATTTTTACTTATTTCTTTACTTTCAGTTTAACAGGAGCGGCAAAAAGGAAGGTCATATGTCATGTAAATACAGGTTCCAGTATTATCATAACTGAGCTAACTGTAAAGCAGAAATAAATAACAATGAAGGAAAAAATTAAAATAAAAACAAACTAAATATAAGTGGTCATTCAGGAATTAAGGTACACACATATTCATACAGACATAGGGCAGTTCCAATTTTACAGCATTTCACACATGATCTAATTTAGAAATGCTGGAAAAATTGGGATAGTTTTGAAAAAAATATGAATTAAATATTTTGCCAAAATAACTACATTATCAATCCCAAACCCTGGTTTGTGTCCTTAGTTGGATACTAATCTTTATATTTTCATAATTTAGAGTCATATTATTTTGATCATTTTAAGCCAACCAATATTGGAAAAAGTTCCAGAAGCTCCTGGTTAAATTACAAGAGAAGAAAGGATGTTCTAAATTTTCAATGTCTGAGTTACCAAAAGCACAAATATTCAAATCCAAATTATACCTTTGGTGTAAGAATCCATTACGTGTGTAAATCTCATTCATTATTTGAACTTCTTCAGCCTTGGGTGAAATTGGAAAAGAGCGGTATCTGGTTGTTATTTTAACTGTCAAATTACTGCTGCATCCTTGGAACATATGTCTTCGCTTCACAGGTGATGGAAAAAACTACATCCATCTATAGCTACTGAAGGCTCTTGTGGAATAAGTGTAGAATAAATCAGGATGCCTCTAACTGAATCATTACTGTGTTATATTGCCTGTCAGTACAAACAAGATTGTATTTCCCCCTAAAAGTATTATGTTAAACTGTTACCATGATTATCTAATGAATAAATAGCAGACCAGATACCCTTCTCCATTCACTCTTTTTAACAACAGGATTTTCTCTTAAATAAAATTCCAAATAGGGACTGTGTGTGGGGTAAAGTTATGCTTTTACATCAATTTCCAATAATGGAGGACTTGTTGATGAAAGACAGATAGCTTAATCAGTAGGTTAGATATATCAGAGTCACATGTCACTAAGAAATGTTTACCACCAAAGACCCTGAAGGAGGAGCAACTAGTGGGAAAAATACGCCAATCATAAAAGTAACCTCTTGGTTTGAATTTAAAAAAAACAGGTTACTCCTGCTTGTATTGATTAGTCCAACTCTTAAATTATTTATAATACATTGTCATATACTTCCAAGGTTAATGTTATATTCCAAGTGACAAGGTCCAACAGATATATTTTAATAGTATTTATTTAAAATATCAAAATAATTTAAAAAACAAAAAAAAACAAAAAACACAAGTACCTCAATTGTAGGTACAAACATGCCTAAAATAATTTAAAACATAAAATCATTTTTACACAGAAAATATGACGTCATCAAAGAGGACATACTACTGTACATGCATTAACCTTGGTATCACATCTTCAAGAACAAGAACAATGTGGAATCTATAGATCCAAAATGAACCTAAAACTGACAGTAAAATACAGTAGATTAGTTTGTGCTTTTTAAAAAAGTTCAAAAAGTTTAGATATTCTATTACATGAAACACAGTGTCAGACCGAGCTGTGGATGTATTCTGGTCATGTAAGTTTTCACTCTCAGCTCTGTTAACTCCTCATTCCTGCCCAAAGGCTGCTGTGGTGTAGCTGGAGATAGACATGGTCCCTTCATGTTTCGTATTAAGGATAGGAAATACTAACTTCCTCCTTTTACAATGCTACTACTGCTTACTACCTGAGAAGTCAGAGTATGGTGATAGACCCTGATTTCAACATATTCCTAAATGTTGATAACAACTAGGAAGAATGGTGTGCTGTCTAAGTACCATGGCAGGATGCAACTGCTGGATTTTTCATTTGTGATTGACTCTAACATGTATCAGTCCAAGCAACATTTTCTAACCATTAACTGTTTCACAATGTAATGTAAATGAAACATAATCAGGCTAATATTTAGCTCTACTTGGCCGTGTCTCCATGGTGAGGATAGTGGGGGAGGACAGTGTTATTTACAGCTGACTCCTATTAGGTTAGAAAAGGTCCAGCAGCATGAAGGTAATTGTATCATTTGATCAACATCTGGTCCACACAAATGCCTCTGCTCACTAGTTCTTGAAGCATAAAGAGGCATATAAATTTAGAAAACACCTGGTAAATTTGTAAGTGTTTTTGCCCACAAATAGTACTATACCACCAGTTCCCACAGTTACAATTCAGTTAATAAGAACAATAATATTAGTATCAATATCCTTCATAGTTTGACAGTAAAAAATCAGAATGCTGCAGCATTAGGAAATGTGTTTATCATCCATTTCTACTTATGAGGTCTCATCAAAACCGCCTCTGGTCCCGAGCCCACAAGGCCTCCAGTGTTGACAATTTAACAGACTTTTCTAATTTTAAAATATACACATCTGTGTATCATGTGCTTGTCCATCTACAGCAAAGTCCATGCTGTTGTAAAATTCACTGTATATAAAGAAAGCCCCATGACAAACCATACAAAACTTAAAAAAGGGAAGACTCTTAGAAGCGGATTGTAGTATTACAGATAGCTATGCGTCTCAGCTCTCTCCATCTCCTTCATCCTCTTCCTGTTTGATGACTGGGGTCCCTGGAAACAACAGAAAAAGAGATCTCCAATCATATCTTCAGAGAAGCAACTTTTTTTATGTTTTCTCCTTTTCACTTCACAGACCTTCAAGTGCTTTTTGTAACATTCATGGGTCTGTAATTTAGTGATAGTCCTCCTTATTAGTTGCACAGGAGTTTCTTGCCAAGTTAGTATCTCACTTATTAGTTTTCTGGGAAGAAATATGTAATCTGGTACTAATAGCAGAGAAAACTGGAATTTCCTTGAAAGAAACAGCTCTGTTTAAACCAAAGTAAATATTTACTCATTATTATTTCCTGATTTTTTTTTTCCAACATACACTGGAATCTCAGGTTTTCTCATTGTTTTAAACCCAGTAGTGTTTTTACTGTGAAGTGATGACAATAGGACTATAGAACATCGGTAGTAGTTCTTACACACATTGCTGCTGAAAAACTCTTACCATCTAATTTCTTCAGATTGGGTAGTCTTTTACAGGCTTCATCCATCCAGGTTCCCTCAGCTGAGTGCTTCTCCTCCAGAGGATTCCCAACAAACACCAGGTCTACGAGGCATGGCAGATCAGCTAGCCTCACAAACTCTCCTACACAGCACAGACAACACATCATATTCCAAATTAAAAGTTAAATTAAAAGAGTGAAACATTTAGGATTGCAATACCAACAAAACATCTGCACATTAAAGGAATACATCTCCCCAGAAACAAGCATCTTTATATCTGTTACTCAACCTCTGTGAACAAGAAATCCAAAAACTGGGAAATTTTTTGATGAACTGAAGTAAAGGGGGACTGCTTTTAACAACTGCAAAACTATATCAGACCATCACTTTACAAGCTCTCACACTACTTTTGCAGCATATCAACGTCTCATTTGTCCAGTCATATGTTCAGTACTTCCCACGCCCTTTTCGACAGGGAACTGAACGCAAAGTGAAACGTACCTCTGCTCTCTTCAGAGCCAGACTCCATTGACAAAAACACTCATTTTACCTCACTGAACACAGGAGTTGCTGGTCTTCGCAGCTTTGATCAGTTAGGTTGTTTGTGTTATTGTGCGACTTTGGTGTTTTAAAGGGTTAGCTTCCATTCAGCAAAGTCACGCGATAAAACAAACAAACTACCAACAGAGGCTGTGATAGACCAGCAGCTCCTGTGTTCGGTGAGGTAAAATTACTGTTATTGTCAATGGAGTCTGGCTTTGAAGAGAGAATAAATAAGTTTCACTTTTAGCTTAGTGCCCCGTTGGAAAGGGCTGTCTGTTTGGGAAGTCCTGAGCATATGACTGGATAAATAGGACTTATTATACTGCACGTTATGTGAAAGTTTGTAAACAGATGTATTTATATTGTTTTACTGTTGTCAAACAGGGACCCCTTTACTTCAATTAATCAAGAATTTTCTCAATTTTTGAAATCTTTGTTCATTGTGGAGGCATGTGAGAAAAAGAATGCTTTCTTCATGAATTCAATGCAACATGGAGTGAGTAACTGATATACACTGGTCATTTGGGGGATGAAGTATTCCTTTAACTTTAAAAAACATGAATTGTTATTATTCTTTTATCATCAATTAAGACCAGTGGCTTCAAGACATAATGTACTGCCTAAAATTATAGATGCTACACTTCTTTGCCAGTGGTTCAGAGAAAAAAAAATATAAAACTTGGTGACCCTTTCTTTCTCATTTTCATAACACCCAAACATCAGCTCTCAATGTGCTTTAACTCAGCCCTTGACATAAATGACATGACATGACTCTATGGATGTTGAGTGTTGTAATTGTAATCGCCTCACGATCATGTCTACTTTTGTTTGGTCTGCACACTAATGTATACTGTGTGGCGCTGTGGAATCTGTCTGCCCCACCCTGGCGTTTCTTTTTTTCTTGTTTGGTTTTGTTTGTTTTTTTCCTTTTTGAAACCCTAATAAAAAATATTTTGAAATAAAAAATATGAATTATTAGAAAGACCTTTGCTTAAAAGTTCTAAATGTTTACCATACTTAAGCTTTTACCATTGTGTGACTAATTAAGAATTGATGACAATGTTCCTCCCCACCAGATGTGAAGAGCTGATTTAAAAAACACTGCCAACATATTTATCCTCTTAAATGAAACAAAATATGCCAGGCACAAGGAGTTTTCAGTTTTTGAAACAGGTTACTTAGCCTCATAAAGATTCATGGAACCACAAATAAACACAAAATAGTAACTATGTTTATTTCAATTACAGCATGTATTGATGAATGTAGCCTACCCCATTCTTTGACCAGGTTGTTGGACATATAGAGGACTCTCAAGTTCTTCATGGACTGAATTCCCTTCAGTTTCTCAATTAAGTTATAGGAGATCCACAGCTCTTCTAATGTGTCCCCTACTGCCTCCTAAAAACACACATATACACACACACACGCAGATGATGCAAAATAATGTACCTTCAGAGTATGTATTTAGCATGTGTAACGACTTCTGAACTTTCTGTAAGTTAGAAAGTTATAATGACTGTAGAAAAAGAAAGAAAGGACTAAAAATAAAAAGGAAGGACAAAAGGAAGATAATAAAACATTAGTTAATGGTAATCCTGTTTAATATATGACTTACCAGCCCATTGAGGGCCTTTATATTATTCCTCCCTAATGACAAGATCCTCAAGTTCTCTGGAAGAACACAAAGACAACATCACGTTACAACAGCACAGTTCTATCCGTGAACAGTGTGGGTTTGTGTGAGGTTTTGTGTATGTATACTCACTCAGGCCATTGAGATTGGTTATTTTTTCAATGCAGTTTGTGGACAGAGACAGTTTCCTGTGAAGGACACAGAAAAATAACATATGAGGTAAAACACTGGTGACAAAATACAATAACTGCATTACCTGCTCAGTTAGCAACTTTTGGCTGATCTGCAATTGAATATGCTGTTCATGCCCTGAGGAGCCAGTGACCTGTTTGGAGTTATATCTCAACTGCAGATTTATATATTTTTTTGGAAACATCAACATATTTTATCTATTAAAGTATTAGCCAATAATTCATATAATTAACTGGTGTTTATAAGCAGCTATGCAAATTACAGGCAGTGTCCTGAATTATAACTTATCATTACATTGGACTGTTATCTGATTTGTATCAAGTTGTTTTGGTTTATTTAGTTTCAATCATTAAAGCTGTAGTTGGGAATTTTTATGACAGTAACTTTCTGTCATATTTGCTATAACTGTCACTGCATCCACATAGTATCCACAGTCTCATCCACATGAGACGGATAGTCTTAAAAAAATTCCTCCTCCTCCTGATTTTTGATAAAAGTATACTACAGCTTCAAATATGTGGATTTATTCTGTTGATTATGCTGTTGCTAACTGTGTGAATTTCTGTCAAGTAAAAGTACAGATGTTTTATCATGTATACAGTCTATCGTTGAAACTAAAGAAAACATAATAAAGGGATATTTCTGGGGAATATACTCAGAGTTAGAAAACATAATGAAAGTGCAGTCTAAAGATAAACTACACAGAGACCTTTCAGCCTTAGCTCCATTGTTCATATCTCCTTTTAGAAGCAGGAAAACAGCCTCTTCTCCAGTGCTGAGAGGTTAGTGCTTCGTGTACTGCCTTATAAATGTTCTTAACAAACACTTTCACAAATTTGAACCAAATCCTAACAATTACAAAGCAGTTTGTGACTATTTATTATGCATATTTGTACTTTTAGTATCCACAGGAGTTTCTTGCAAAGATATGGTTTCTCCTCAGGCTACACTTCCCTACTCCTTAACATAACTTGTTGGGGACTGTACTAAGGTTATCAAAAGTAATGACACTTAAATACTTTTCAACAGCGCATGTTAAAAACAATATGGTCTCTGTTAATTACACATTCAATAGTATCCAAAGTAATGAAGCTTTAAAAGAAATTCTGCACTCAGATTTTCATCCCAAAGTTGCACAGATGAAACAAGAGGAAAGAAAATCATCTGTTCCTCATGGCTGTTACGGCACTCCCTCGGGCAACGAAGACACCACATAACAAGAGCAAAAGTGTACACAAGAGAAAGGCTGATGGACATGACCAACACTCAGTTAATACTTTTAAAATTGACCTAATAATTCCAAACATTTTGCACCAAAATATAATGCAAATAGTTATCTGTAACAGCTAGCATACCACCATACTGTTCCTACTGCATGTTGGAAGATTCCTACTGTAGATTTTGCTTAGGCTAAATTGCTCCAAGTTTGTAGCTTTACAAGATGGTGCTTCATAGCTTTATAGTGGATCAAAGAGCATGTGCAGAGTCTAATTAAGACACCCATGTGTCCGTTATAATAATATATTTATCAGTGGAAACATACGAACCTCTAAACAGGGCAGCTACTTGAGCCCAAAGACATCTAATAAACGAGCTAAAATAATCTCAAGTTTTAACATGCCTTCAAATAGATGCAGTTACATTAAAAAAGGCTTCTATGAGTTTATCTCACTCTTAGTGGGAATGGAAACTGCATAAAAAGGAAAGACGGGGGGAAAAAAGATGAAAGAAAGAGATCCTTCAAAGAGCTAGTACCTAACTGTAGAGCAAAATATATCAGCCTCATGAGCCTATGTATTCTCTGTTGGAATAAGCAATGGTTACAGGACTCACTCGCAGTTGGTGAGCGTAGAGAGAGAGGCATCCATCTTCTCTATGGGAGGAACCTGACCATACAGTTTTATGGCTTTAGTCTCGCTCACTTTCTCCCCTGACTTCTCCTCCTGTACACACACACACACACACACACACACACACATACATACAAACACACACACACACACAGATACAAGACAATCCAGTAACTATGCTACAATCATCCAACTATACAATGACTTTCAATCACAAAGTCTACATACTTGAATGAACACAAACAAATCATGCTGTTACACAGGATTAAGTGATATGGGACAGGGGAGAGGTGTGACTAGGGTGTGACTTTGTTTTGGGGTTTTTTTACCCTCCCCGAAACTACATATTTTTTTCCTGGAGCCTCCCTGAGTGACTGGCAGAGAATACATAACCCTCCATCATAAATTAGATTTTTAAAAATGTACCCTTTGATTAAAAGTTAAGGCCAAAATCCTGGAGTTGAAAAAAGCCTTGGTGTTTTTTTTACTTTTGTTGTGTATGCTGGGTAGTTATTGTAAATGGTTCATATCAAATTAGACATAGAATAAAGTGGTTTTGATGAAATATCGGAAATTTGAAAATCCAAAACTGTCTGTTTTTACAGTTTGTCGCAATACTTTTTTTTTAAGAATAGATGAAAAATCTGCAATAAGATGAATACAAAACACAAAATACAACCATTGCAATTTGTATGCCCCTGCTGGTGGTTTTCAGCTGTGTGTGTATGCCACTCACCCATTTGGCCAGTGCTTCTTTCACAGTCGTTGCTTTGGCCTGGAGACATTACATGATAATCAATCAGACAGGGAGAGATTACACTGTGATGACAAAATAGCAGACACAGCAGATTACTGCAGACAAGCTATCAACAGTTCTACATGACAGGGAACACACTTCTTACTAAGCTGTTGGCACTGAATAAGCATTGTCTTTATTTTAATTTTCATTTTGGGGTTTTGATAGCTGGACAGTTCATTCTGAGTGAGCAGCCATTCGAACTAGTCCCAGAAACAAACCTGCAGACGGGTCAGAGTTGCTGTTAGCCAGCTCTTTAACGCGAGGTTAATTGGCATGTCGGGTTAGCGTTAGCTAACTAGCTAATTAAAGTTAGCCCATATTAGCCAGCAGCGACAACAATGTTGCTTGTAAGGTCAACTACTGGCTCTCAGACACGACTGCACTGCATGTTCGGAAAGGTTGTAACAGCTAGAGCCGTAAAATGTCGCTGCAGAAAGATGAAATAGTAACCAAAAAATGAAGCGAGGACAAACACTCACCATGTTGATGGTTGATGTCTGCTCTGGTTGCTATGGCACTGACAGGCAGCCTACAAGCTGCGCCTGCGCAGTGTACTGTAACTGGGCTTGACCTAGTTTAGAAAACAAAATTTCACTGCAGACATCAGCTGGATACTTGTGACACCTAAGAGACTGGATGATATACAAGCTGACTTGGCACATGCTACAGAATATGGATGTTATGCAAGGAAAAGATGATGAAAAAGGCAAAAATATTAGGATGGCTCTTCAGATGCAAAAAGTAGTCTGCCTGTGTCTGTGTCTGCCTATGAAAGCACACAGAAACATAATGTAGCTGTGGTTGTTCTGAGGTATTGTTATGTTGTTTTACACTGCTGAGAACTGTGCCTCCTCACAACTTGCAGATCTTTTCCTGCGAACTTGTCAACTTTAAAGCAAAGGAAAGGTCTCTGAGATACTGACCTTAACCCTCTGTACCTGCAAACTGAATATGGCACCTAATTTACACCTTAACACAATGTAAACCAATGCTGATCCAGTTTTGCTGTACACAGAGACAAGAATTTGGGGTGTGTATGCTTACTGCAGCTAATACTCTGTACAGCATTGCAATACCGCCCTCCAGTGACATAGCCTTGGTATTGCATCAAAATCTGTTCTCAGGCCTTGGTACTCCTTGACGTTAACCTTGAATCAACTCTGGAGATTCCATTCATTTTTTAACTGGTATTCCAATATCACCTTGATGTATGATGATGTGAATGTGGCAATACTGTAATCAACTGTATAAAAAGTGTCAAGGGCGTCGGTGGCTTAGTGGTGGAGCAGGTGCCCCATGCACAAGGCTGTTGCTGCAGCAGCCCAGGTTCAACTCCAGCCTGTGGCTCTTTGCTGCATGTCACTCCCTCTCTCTCCCCCTTTCACACTTGTCTGTCCTATACATTAAAGGCTAAAAATGCCCCAAAAAAATCTTTTAAAAAAAGTGTCTATACAGGATGTGTAGCCTAACGGTGGCAGTAATTTACAGTAATAATAATAAATCATGTAACTTAGACACAGATTTTCTTTTAGTACCAGCATTTTAACATATTATGAGGAACAGGCACCAACAGTACCAAATGTTCATGAATGGAGGAAGACACTTAATAACACATCAGAGCTGTTTAAAGTTAGGCAAGACAAGGTCAAATGTGGAAAAGTCGTGAAGCTAGCAGCGTCACAAACCATTCTCATGTGAACACCAGTGTTGCATAGTGCAATACAAGACAACAATCCAAATAATAAGTGGTATACTTCACTGTTGTGCTGGATTGCGTGATTTCATAAGGCGTACATATGTCTATGTTCAGGAACATTACACAACTGAATGAGATTAAGCTGTTCTGTCGCTGTCGTTAAACATTTGCTTAGTTGTGGCTTTTGAAAATAACCATAATGCATCAATGATTATCAGTGAAATCAATAATTCTTGAGTCTACCATGCTTTCTGAAATTCTTTTCCAACTTTTCTTCCCCTTTGATAATATCAAAGAAGACACCTCCATTCACTGTCCTGACCCTTGTTTTTTGTTGATACCTTCCTAATACCACACACTATGTAGCTTACTCCATGCTTGTGTCCAAATGACATTCTGTGCTAAAGTCATTACATCCTGATGATAGCCTATTAAGAATGACCTTTTAAACTATAATGTAAATTCAACAGTAACCAATGTTCCAATAATATTTTGACAATGGACTCCATTGAAGCAATAATTCTGGACTATTGTGTCCACAAATATCTTACTAGGAAATCAACTCTGATGATATTTTTTACCAAATACCTCAATATTGATATTGAGGTAAAAGCTCAATGGCTAAAGAAAAGTCATCTTTCTTTGTGTAACAAGTTTGCTTTGGTCTAACTCTCTCTTGACTTTAGCTGTTTGGTTACTTTCTCACTTGCGTTGCTCTTCTGCAGCGCTAACCTGAACTGCCAATCAGAGTGATTTCATTCACTGATGAGCTCCACTGTTGCTGGAAAAAAAGTCAATGGGGGCTGCTGAGGGGCAACGGTGTGGGACACACCACACCATTTAGGGCAATGGCTGCTCACAGTCGGCCCAACAGGCCAACATTCACCAAGGGCCCACCATCAGCTGTGTCCGGACCATAAGTGGGCAAAGGCAAATAGAACTAACCTTTGAAACCAGGAGAAGACAACAGCTACGATAGTGCAATATCCAAATCATAAGACGATATCTAGTCCAGTATCACAGTATTGATCTACTATCTACTATTTACTTAGATAGATTTACTATCTACCGTTTTGTTACCAGTGTTCCCAATACTGTTACCAGAAATGCAACTGATTGCAAATGAGCTAGCTACTTGCTAGCTTGAGCAGTATGACTTTTCAGCTTCCAAAGGGGTCAAGACATAAAAGTCTGAGAACGAGTGGTCTAAAATATGAGTTTAATCTGAACATATCACTGTGATCTGATATTTATATGGTAGCAGTAGCAGGGTAATATATTGACTGTAATGAACAGTTTAAGTTATGCTTATAATGCTGTGTCAAAACTTTCTTTCTTTCGATGGCAAATTTGGTAAGGAAGCAATGATTCTTCTTCTTCCTCTTCTTTTTCTTGTTATTCTTCTTCTTCTCAGTACTGGTATTAACATTATTATTATTATTATTATTATTATTATTATCATGATTACAACTTTGGGCATTAAAATCCACAACTCTGGCTAGCAAAATATGTCACCTTCCTTTGAAAAGAGAATTTTGAACCCCCGTCCTGTCACCCACTATACACATCCCTAACTGGCTGTCAGTGGAAGAAGTGAGCTCACCATGGTCGGTCCGTGCAGGCGGTGTACAGTGTCACAGACCAAAACACACAGCTCATAATACATCCACTGCAACTCTAGAGCTGACGCCTGTCTCAGACACATTGTTGTATGCAGCGTCAACATGTTTGGTGACGTACACGTCTAAACAAACTGACAGGAGAGATATTATCGCCACTGACTGGCAGTCATCTTGGGTGTGCAGGGTATGTCAGAACATTGACAATCATGTATTACCACCTAACATTTGGTAGATTCTGGCTAAATCGGAGACATTCTGAGGTGTGTCTTCAAAACTATATTTGAGCTTTTTTTCCACTCATCCCAATGAATGTATGCTGCAACTGAAGTGCACAGTGTCTGTGACAGCTGCTAAATAATCCCTTCCCCCCCTTTCCCCATTTGAGCAGTGCTTTAATTAAATGACCAGGAAGTGGATTTAGATGGAGTCACCGAGGAGCTCTTAAGAACGTGACTTGAAACTGAAACCTCAGGCTTAGGTTTGCAGTACACACCAGTCATTTCCTGCTGTGACGATATTGTCCTATATATCCACAGTGCCAGATCAGATACCTGAAGTAGTGAATATTTTACAGAAGGCTTCATTTTGGATACATGTTTGGAAGACTGTTGGGCCAGTCCTGTCAAGTCAAATCAGTTTTATTTATATAAACCAATATTACAAATTTGCATCAAGGGGCTGCACAATCTACAGTATGACACCATTTTTAACTGGGTATAAATGAAAGAAGCCTCAGGAAGAGCAATGATAGAGGGATCCCTCTCTCAGGATGAACGGGTATGCAATACATGTGCTACAGAACAAATCAACATGTGAAAATAACAGTGGACAGTTTGTGTATGCAGGTGCTGAGGATGCTCTTGATGGTGCAGTGATAGAAGTTCACCAAAATCTAAGTAGACAGATGGACTTTTTTCAGTCTCTTTAGGGAGACAAAAAGCTGATGAGCCTTCAAGAGAGGTCCTGGGAGATATGGACACCCAGGAATATAAAGCTGGACATGCACAACCTCCATCCTGTTGGTACAAATAGGAGTGTGTGTGTGCCACGTTTGGTCTTCCTTATGTCCACAATGAGCTCCTTGGTCTATTTTGCGTTGACAGACAGGTTATTGTTGGCACACCACTCTGCCAGGTTGTGAATGGGTCTAAAAACCACTGATTTGCACCCAGGAGACTGTTGTTCATTCAGTCATTTATTCATTCATTTTCCGTAACAGTTTACTCCCTCACCCTGGGTTCACTTGCTGTAAAATTATAAAGCCAAACCCTGTTCTTTATTCTAATCCTAAGCACGTGCTTTTGTTGCCTAAACCCACCCACATGTGTGTATCAACAAAATACACCCATGTATGTTTGTTGTTGAAGGGAGAAAAAAAGTCAATTCACGGTGTTGTACCAACGTAGTGCATTTATTTTGAAAGAGACTGTATGCAAACTGTACATTTCCTGTGGAAACTAAAGCGTATTTTGAAAACAGTCAATGCGTGTAACAGGCAGAAGTTGACACATGCACAGAACATCAACACCAAATGCATGCAGTGTACCTTGCACATCATATCTGGACGTGGAGAGTGCATGACCAAATGTCGATATGTGACAAGGTCGGAGTGAGGATTTGTTGGGCATGCAGTTGTAGGTGCAGAGGGAGCAGGGCAGAGGACTCAGCACACAGCCCTGTGGGATATCAGGGCTCAGGGTGAGAGTTGAGGAGGTGTAGTTGTCTAACCTAACAGACTGGGGTCTGTTGATTAGGCAGTCCACTATCCAATTGCAGACAGAGGTGTTTATGCCCAGTTCACTGAGTTTGGTGATCAGTTTGGAGAGGATGATGGTGTTGAATGCTGAGCTGAAGTCGATGAACAGTATGTTGTTGTCCGGGTGAGAGAGAGTGGAGTGTTGTGCTGTCGAAGTTGTGTCATCTGTGTCCTGGTGTTAGGACCTCCGTCAGCTCCCCAGCAGAGAGTTGTTGTTGGTGTTGCAGTGCTCCTCAATCCTTAGCTTGTGGCTGTGCTATGCCCTCTTGATGCCCCACTTCAGGTTAGCTCTGGATGAACTGTTGGCCTGAGCGTCACCTGATCTGAAAGAGGTGTCACATGCCTGTAGGTTTCACACGTTTTCGTGAGTGGTGTGTACTTAGGGAGTAGAAACAATGTACTTGGGGAGTAGGTACAAAGGTAATGCCAATGTTCTGGAAATTTGATTCAAATTTGCACAAAATTTATATGGAAACTTATCGTCTGACACAAGATCAACACTCAGCACTAACACACAGAAATGAAATTGATATCAATATTGTCATCTCACTCTTGGAGAGAAAGCTCATTAGCATATTTCCCAAAATGAGCTGCCCCTTTAAGTGGTGAAGTTATTTGAAAATCACAAGTTAATTCGTGTGATTTCACAGCAGAGGAGATGTGATCAGATAGGCAAGGAGATGGCACCCTGACCCTCCCCCGCTGGCAGTGAATTGAAGTCGTCTTACAGTCAAAGATCAACCTTTCCATAGACATCACCAATTTACACTGACATGAAGAACTCTAGAATGGTTCTCTATGTGTGATTGTGTGTTGTTGATGCATCAACTGTGAAAGAGTTTGGGTCCTTACAGGTTACCAATAAAGGGTAATGTTACAGATCAAGTGACTGCTCAGAGTTCTGTTGGTGTGTGTGTTAATGCGTGTGTGTGTGTGTGTGTGTGTGTGTGTGTGTGTGTGTGTGTGTGTGTGTGTGTGTGTGTGTGTGGAGTAGGCGGGGTCTTGAAAGGATAAGCAGTATAAAGAAAGGCTGAAAGTCAAGTGGGTCCACGTGCGTCAAAGATGGATCAGTTTTCCTGACAGAGGATGCAACAAGCAGTTGAAACCATGAAAAGTTCACACTCAGTTGCTTATAACAAGCAGGATGGGTCAGACTTAAACTGCAGCAGAAGATCCAGCCGAGGGGGATTGAATATTACTGAAAGGAGAAGTCGAATTATGGAGACAAGCGTCCAAAAGTTGGATTTACCAATTTCTGCAGACATTAAAAGACGATCATCTATTCATCTCCAAGGAGCTGCAAAAT
Organism: Epinephelus awoara; assembly: GCA_035609425.1. Taxonomy (NCBI): domain Eukaryota; kingdom Metazoa; phylum Chordata; class Actinopteri; order Perciformes; family Serranidae; genus Epinephelus; species Epinephelus awoara. The sequence continues at coordinate 31,781,167 of CM069309.1, forward strand.
TTGCAGACACTGCACTCGTCCTGACCAGGTCAAAACGTCTCATGGGTCTGTCGAAACCAAAACAATCGACAAACATCCCTCTACCACCTATCAGCCGATCAAGAACCATCTCAAGCAAAGTGGAACGCACTGATCCTCTACCAGCACTCAGAAAGAAGTCAGCCAGACCAAAAGGATATCGCAATAATTTACCAACTGGTGACCTGATGACGAAAAATACAGTGTTTCATGTGTTGGTTTCACAATGTGGGAAAGTAAATCAGGAGTCTAATAAATGTAGTAAAATCAGTGTTTCTCTTGCAGCGTGCAACAAAGCAGGCATCCAGGATTCAGAGACTAGCAGCAGACTGATTAAACAGACCTTTGATGGTCAGCCAGCTGCAACATTGACTCCAGCACCAGCGAACCCTCCGCTACGACAAAAGCAGAATGGTGCTAGTGATCCTGGTGCCAATGACAGCAGTATGATGATGCCAGTCAGGGTTAAACATGATGCCAGTCTCGGCAAAGCAAGGCAACAAAGAGATTTCTGCTCCGATGACTCAGCTATTGAAACAGAATCTGAGGGCTCTGAAGACAAAGGTCGTCCGGAGAGGCTAAAAGAGGACAGTGATGATGAATACTACACTAACCAGAGGATTACAGAGTGGGTCCTTAAAGTCAACTCCAGCCTCTTCTCAGTGGGAGATGATGAACTGAAAAGCTCAAAACCTTCAGAGGAACAAGATGTGGCGACTATAAAGATAATCTACAGTGGAGACTGATAGCATTATTTTTGTTCCACTGAGTAGCTTTTCTTTCATTTTCCAACTGCATTACCACTGTCTTCCATCACGTGATCATCATGTACTCTACTGTATATCTGGGGAAAAAATTATTAAGTGGACCTTGAGTTGTTTGTCAAACTACCATTACCAAGAAAGAATAGTTATGCTGAAGTTTAATTATTGCTATTGACCTTCCACTGATACACAGTTGCAATACCACTGTACAAACACGTCTTTTGAATAAACTGTGTAAACTTATTGTCCTATTAGCAACTAAGCTCGAGCTTTTATCTCCCTTCAGTTATTGCATAAATGGTGTACAAGCCTGAGAACTAAATACCACAGGGAAACAAAATGGTTCTGCCTGTTACATGCATTGTCTTCTTTCAAAATACACTTTGCCTTTTACAGGAAATTTTCCGTTTGCATACAGTCTCTTTCAAAATAAATGCACTACATCAGTACAACACCCCAAATTGACGGGTTTTTTTGCCTTCAACAGCTAATGCATGTGGTTGGATTTGGCAACAAAACATGAAGTTGGGTTACAGCAACAAAGGTATGTGGTTTAGGTTTGGCTTTATGGTCTTATGGGACGTTAGCACTGCTCTCCCGGGTGAAAGTTGGTGTTTGTTGGGCCCACCCACTTTGCTTGGACTTTTGCCGCCTTAACTTTCGTTTTTGTCCTGCTGCTTTTTTCAACACCACCAGCCACCATTAAACTATAACAGCGACCAGCTGATTATCATGCCGATGTTCAAGGATGGCTTTTTCATTGGTGCCTGATGCTGGAAGTCACTGCCCAAGCACCAGATTTCGATGACTTCAGAGTGAGTCCAGGTTGAATCACCATAACATTTTCGTTGACCTCCATGCTGTTTTCCACTGTGTACTTAGCCTGCTTTACCACATGTTCATGACTTTAATGTAACACCAGATAAAGCAGATAGACATATTCATCTACTGGCAGTAGGAAAAAAGTCTATTGCCTGTTTTTAGCAGCTTTCATTCATTTAAAAAACTTGCATATATGTGTTTATTTTGGTGGAAAAGGGGTATTGGGGAACATTTATGACTGACTTCTCTCAGCTGGCCCCAACCATTTTGCAGGAACCAGGTCATCAAGCTACTCAAACCCCATATTTCACAGATTCATTTTGCTGTGCCAGTTTCCTCTGTTACTGGTCCATTAGAATTAAATGGCTTCTAAATTCACTGGGATTAATTTCATTGTAAAAAAAAATGTTACATTGCTATCATTCTCTTTTTGGTCAATTTCATTAAAACAAAAAACAAACCTTTTTCAACTTGTGGTTCTTCCAGAATTTTGAGTTTGTTTCTTATCTGATCCCATCGGCACTAATGGGCATACAGTACAGTAGTATTCTTACATAAAGACTGAGCAGTCCAAGCTCCCACTGCCTTCACTATTATTCCAGTGTTGCTGTTACTCTGTTGTGGATCTTATGAGTGCGAGAAAAATAAAAAAAGGGCAATAGAGTCAGGTCACACAGCTTTCGGTGGACTGTCTCTCCTCAGTAATATGAGAGCTGGATCTTTGCATCTTTTTGTCAGGCATAATTTTGTCTCCATCATAATAGAATACAACGCCTTTAAATTTGTGTTGATGTTGTCTTTCCAATAACTGACACTGACGGCACTTTTGGATTCCACATGGGAAGTCCTTCTCCCTCCTCGTAAAGTATTATAAGTGCATGATAGTTGTTCATTTTTACAGTTGAGAACAGACAAAAATTTGAACTTGTTGAATATTTTTTTACATACTATTGTGTACAGTAATGACAAGAATTAGTTAGACCTTGGCCATTATCTCTATTCACTGAGGTCAGCATATCATAAATCCATTGGTTGTAACAGACGTTTTCCATACACTGGTATGAGTCATCTTGCCAAAAATGATTGCGATAATCAGTGGTATTCCACACCCTGGGATATCATATGAAAGTTTGATAGATGAGCACAATTTGTCTTTTTAATTAAGTTTGTTATGGCAAACTTGTCCTGCATTATGACTGGAACTCATAATAAGATTATGGAATGTAATAATTGTGTGAGAACTGTTGTGAGTTTATTTCTAGACCTTGCTAATTAACTCAGTTTCTATGCGCAGGTGATGAAGGTGTATATAAGGTGGATGGAGAGGGCCAAGTGTGAGTTGCAGCCACCATAGTGTCTCCAGTGATCGCACAGTTGCATTTACTGCAGCGATTTTACACACAAAAACAACATGACAACTAAAATTGTACTTTATGATATATGCACAGTATTAGAAGATATTATTGAAAATTATTGACACTCCATTCTGCAATTTTTAAATGCTATTTGACGTGTATTTCAACAGCTGCTGTGTCTGACCCTATCTTTAGCGCTCCAGGGGCGGGAAAGTGAGACAGCACTGATGAAATAATGAGCCGAATTGGATTTTAAAATGTTTGTACGCATGGGTCAGAGCTCCCATAGAGGTGCAGCCATTCTCCTATCAAGTTTGTTTTTACAGATCACTTTATTACCATAATTGTTTGACAGCCAATAATGACTTACTGAAATGTTACAAACAGCATATTTTAAAGAGATCAAAGACTTGGATACATTATTTTAGTTCCACATGAATTGAAATGTTAAGCAAAAAAAAAAAATCCATGATAACCATAACATCATTTTTGTCAGTATCACCACAGCAGGCTCAAGGACGTAGGGCTTCACAAGTACCTATAGGCCAGAAGAGGACTGGAGCCAGTGTTCTTGGGTTTGCTGCCCTGTGGTAACTATGCATGGCCCACTGAAGGTGATGGCTGTCAGTTCATCAACCAAAATGTTGTACACTGCTGCCTCCTCCTGGACAGCCATCAAGCCTATGACACTGAACTGCTGGGGACCAGACTGGCTTCTTGATAAAATATTCAAACATTGTACTTGCAAGTTATGTAGTGATCAATGGATGTTTGAAGGATCAGTTTTGGCATGTTGGCAAAGTGAATAAAAGGGGTGAGATCTGCAGGCATAAGAAAAAATTCTGGGCTTCTGGAGCAGCAATGCCACTGTATGGCTACAAAAAGGCTATGAGTATGCAACACTAGGGTGTCGGATAAGTTCTACGGTCTGCTATTAACAATATCACTTAGTGACCTGTTGTGCAAATCACTGCATAATTTAATCAACTGTATAACCCATAGCCAGCCCATAACCCATTTAAATACAGAAGCAGATGCTGATGAAGAATTAATTTTTATAGATTTATATGAATGTTTCCTTTCATTACTATGGCAGTTATCACAATTATTGATATTATCATATATTTAAAAACTTTTATGCTGTTGCCTGTTTGTGCCCACTCACCGACCTCTGTGCATCAGTTTAATGCACAATTGTGTGTACATGTACACATGTGGGTTTGTGTGTCAGCATGTCTTTGTCTGATTCAGACATCCATCTGTATGTTCAGTTTGCACAGCGTTCAAATAAACACAAGAAGTTTGTGCTCTAGGATCAGCACTCAATGAATAACCTCCTAAGCCCTATGATAAGCTATTATTATAACTAACATGTCTTTGGGGTCATCGGGTGGGAACCTCCTTTCATCAGTGTTTCGTCTAGTTGGTCCCACGACACCTCCAGGAGGCTAGACAGTGATCTCTGGCGTCCCAGAGACACTCCCCTAATGCCAGGTCTCACTGCAATAACCTCCTTTACCTAACTTACACATGGCTTTCTCAGCCCAAACACTACTGCCACCTTCAACCAAACCCAGGCTCCATACATGCGAGCTCCAGGTAGAAACAGTGCTGATACTACCTTTCCTAGCACATTCACCATACTCTGTTTGACACGCTACATAGCATAACTCCAATATAAGCTGAAGTTAAAGGAGATAGAGAAGATAAACTCACTCTGCTGCACCACTTTTAATCTCAGGATAAATAAAGTTCAATTTAATCTCATCTTTATTTATTGTATCTTAATTTAACCATATGATTTTCATTTACAGATCGGTAGGCTGTGGGCTGGCCCAGGACATCTGGGGGCTCTAAGCAGGATAAGGTCCTACTTTGCCATAAATAGACAGTCAAGGATACACAAAACAAGATACCGTATGTAATTATAAACCTTATGCATAAAATTTTTTACGTCAATCAACATGATGGGCAATAATTTACTGCTAACTGAGCACACTCACTGAAACACAGAGCTAACTAACTTCATTTACCTTGTTTACCTTTACTATCTGTCTGAATGCTGCTAAGTGTTGAAAATTTTAAAATGGCATTAAATCTGCTTGACCACCAGACGACTCCAAACCTTAAGTACTACATAAAATATCTAATGCCCATCTAATGGAAAAAAAGAAATGCAACAAAAGTTTATAGTAAGATTTCACATTTATTCTCTAAATTATAATTTGTAACAAGCCATGGAAGGGGGGAAGGAACTTAAATGCTGAAAAGAATCCTTCAGACAAAACTTCAAACTATTCTTACCAGTAACAAATAAATAGGACTAATATACACATTAACATTTTTTTTTTTAATTTTGGAGTCTATTACTTTATATCAGTATCTTAATCATTATATCTTAAAATCATAATCATATATCATAAATCGTAATAACATCCATGAATAAGAAGACTGCACAGTGAACTATAATTTTCACTTACCACTTTCATTCTCTCTAGTTCCACCACCACCAAAATATTCAAGTATTCTCTTTCTGAAAAAGTGATATGTTAATTATTTCACTTATCTATTTCAATAACAATTAATTAAATCAATTAATTAAAGCTAAAAGAAAATTTTACTCACCAATACAGCTTTAGTTTATAAAAGATGATTTATCTAATGCTTTAGTGCTGTTGATATTCTGACCTTCACAGTATGGAGCAGGTAGTTTTTGAACCTTAATTATTAGACACTATCAAGAAATATGAACCACAAATAAGTTGTGCATCGCTGCTATTAATTTTTTCCATGAATTATACTGAAAGGGAAGGATGTAACAACCTTGCTGAATGATAAGTTTGACCATAAACATTTGAAACTCTACACTATGTGAATGCATAGTCAAATAACAAAACAACAAACTGGTCTGTAAATTTCAAACAGACACTACAAAAAATGTATTGCACATACTAACCTAATCACCCATTCTGGTAAGTGATAAACGTTGCTTTATTTGACTTTACCTTGCGCTTGTTTGTTTGCCTCTTTGACCTTTTTTTCTTCCTCTTCTCTGCTCCTGAGGGATATGCCCACTTCGACATCTTCATAGACGGTACTCAGCATGCTCCGTTCAGTGAACGATACCTGCCCCCTGGTCCATAGGGTCCCCGCCCTGCTACAGGTCACGTTATGTATGTTGACCATTGATGATGACTCAATAGACATCGTTGCCAGTTTTTTGGATCAAACAAACATGAAGATCATCACATGCCGCCCTATGAACAAGTAGGCTGCAGTTCATTGTAAATAACGGGGTTGCCAGGTCTGTGCAGAGGTGTGACAGTCAGGCGTAGTCCGCACGGACCCGTGTACTTCTGAAACCTAAGTTTTTCGGACTCCAGTTTCCAAAACAAATTCGTCCACACAAGTGGTGTGATAATACACACCATGAAAAAAATACCCCTATGGCAATTTCTTCTAAAGTGGCCAATAACAGCATATGTGTCTTGATCAGTGTGAAATGATGCATTTGTGGCCCTTGACAGAACTTGGTGTAAGAATATAATCTAAACATGAAATTTGATTGCATTCTCCTGATACACTGAGCATACCACAAATAATACCAGTAGGCCATTAGTAATTTAGCTCTATGTTTATGTAATCGATTAACCAGCCTGGCTATGGTGGTAGGGCTAAGTTAGCGAAGGATAGCTGTGATATTATCTTTGGGCACATCGCATAAACTTCCGGCACATCAGCAACAATGGACATGAATTGTCATTTGAAACCATAGATCATATCCCAACAACAGAACAGATGAGAGAAAATGATACATTCAATGTTATGTTGCCCTGTATTGTCAATAAAGATAGAAACAAAAACGTAATTTACGGTGGTACTTGTCCTAACACTACCTCAATGTATTTATTTTTGCATATGCAATGGTCCAAAAAATGGCTTATCACTTTCAAGCTGCATCTGCTGTTAAGAAATGGTACGTGCCGGTAGACACTCGCCGAACAGCTGATCAAATACGAATCAAAATTCTGTCACTGCATTGCCTATTTCTCACCTCAAATGTGTTCAGAAACATTTTTTAATGTACTATTTAGCTGTATAATGAGAAAGTGACTCGGCCGCCATGTTGGAGACAGTCGACCAGAAGTAACCAAGCACCACCCACCAGCTGGACCAACTATGTCAAGTAACAGCTAAACAGTACACTGAAGTATATTTCTGAAAACATTTGAGGTTAGAAATAGGCAATGCGGTCACAGAATCCTGAATCATATTTAATCAACACTGCTTAGTTTGATAGTTTGACCACAGTGTACGAGCACTGACATTAGGCCATTAGAGGGGCTACGAGGCAAAGGAGTGGGCAGAATATGATTCTGTTCTATGATTATCTGTCCCATTTAGTGATGTGTGAATATAATGATTGCAAATATGAAAGTTATTTCTAATGAAAGTTACCAACCACAGCGTGAATTGCATTGGATGTGACATTTCTTTTCTATATTTTAGTGCACGTGTATTTCATAATATATTGTTTAATTGTTTTTTGTAAGCTGCAGAGGAGTGTGATCCAGTTTGTACTCAAGCACTGCTGGAGAACCTGTCACAACTCCCATCATCTCAAAGCTCTGGACACTTCTTTTACTTTTCACGAGTTGAGGCAGCTGCTCAGATGGCGTCTGGATGTTCCCCAGGGATGGACAGACTGCCAGCAGAATTTAATAAAAGTTTCTGGTCGATCTTGGAGTGCCTTCAAGTAGGAGAGCTGCCACTCAGCCGTTGTAGGGTGGTCCTGACACCACTACTTAAGACAGGGGATTTAAGTGACCTGAAAAACTGGCAGCCAGTTGCATTGCTTTGTGTTGACTATTTTCCAAGAGTCTGGCCAATTGGCTGAAGGGAGATTATACATTATAACAATGGCAGGTTTCAGGTGGAGGGTACTGTACCAAAGAGCTCAGGAGAGCTTCGGTCTTGTTTTCTTCTTCCTCCTCTTTGTTGTCTTCTACTTGTTCTCCTTTTGCTCCTTGTTCTTCTTCTTCCACCTCTTGTTTTGTTGCCGGTTTTCATCCATCGCCTCTTCTTCTGTGGGAGGTGGTGAAGGAGTGCTCTTAGATGGGACTGTTAACTGCTTCATGTCGCCATGCAGTCCTCTCACCTCTGCCAAAAAAGGGAAATTTGGAAAATTTGAAAATCTTCTAAAGAACTGAGACCAGTGGCTCTGCTGTGTGTGGACTATAAACTCCTATCCAAAGTACTTTCAGACAGGCTGAAAAACTTTATGGATTTATTAATTCACAGGGACCAGTCATATTGTGTAGTGGGCAGATCCATCATGGACCTCACGAGGGACTCATGCTCTATAAGGACACCTTTTGTTTGCTGAAGATGGGTGGTGGGCTGAGCTTTCCAGTACAGGTTCAGAGAGGCATGAGGCAGAGGTGTCCTGGCTCTGGAGGAGAGTTGAGAACTAGACTGTCAGGTGTTATGCTCCCGTGTTGTCTCTTGTTAATCCAACAAAGAGAGTTATCATTTCTAACATGCCCCCATTCATCAGAAACAAGTTGTTAGAAAAGGAACTGGCCCAATATGGTCTCCTCATCTGAAGCATGTCATGTCTTTCAGGAGACAGGTTTATATGGTGTTCAAAAAGAATGAGGAAAAACTTAACCTGGTCTTTAAGTTCAGAGTTAATTATTTTGACCATACTGTTGATGTTACTTCTGAGACGATGAAATGTTTTGGATGTGGAACTGAAAGTCATTTGATTCGTTCGAGAGCAGCTGAGCGCCAGTCGGCTGTGGCTGACGCGGAGCCACCGCCTGTGGTGGTGAATGCTGCAGCAGCGTCACTGACATAGCTCGATTCACAGGGAGACACGCAGGGCACGCAGGAAGAAAACGGAATTCAAAGTGAACCAAACTAACAACAAAATGCACATTAAAAAACACACCACAGAGTGAGGATGATGATGGTTTTTTGAGTCAGCAGGGAGAGCAGGGAGATCAGACCACAGTCAAGGAACAGACTGGGCAGACAGCCACCAGTGTTTTAGATGATGATGATGATGATGATATAGTGATTGATGATGATGTTCAAAAAGTCACGACTCTTCTGCTTAAGGGGCTCTGGTCAGATCTAGGTTTCAGAATATCTCTCAGATGGATGCTCCCTCTCACTTTTTCCTTGGGCTGGAATGAAAGAATGGGCAGAGGAAAGTGATGCACTCCCTACGGTCTAACACTGGGCAGCTGCTGCAGGAGTCTGCTGGGTAAGGTCAGTGTGCAGTTGGTTTTTATCAGAAGCTGTTCAGAAGTGAGTTTCTGGAAAATCTAGGGGTGTTACAGTCCCTCAGTGAAGGTCTACCAAAGATCTCTGTGGAGGCCAATGCAGAGCTGAAGGCTGAGATCTCTACTGAGGAGCTGCATGAGGTGCTGCAGAGCCTGGAGAGTGGGAAGGCCCCTGGCATAGATGGACTGCCAGCAGACTTCTATAAGGCTTTCTGACCTGTCATTGGTGGGGACTTGTTGAGTGTTCTTAGAGACAGTCTGAGTAGGGGGCAGCTGCCGTCTTCACCCTTCTTTGCATGAATTACAAGATCCTGTCCAAGGTGTTGGCCACCAGGATGAGAAAAGTGATGGAGCAAGTCATTCATGTTGACCTGGCAGGCTGATATCTGACAATATTATATTGCTTTACTTTGCTGGTTCTGTTCTTTTTTCCTTTTTTTGTGAAAACTGAGTTGCTTGATTCTTTATGAAGTACAGAAAAAGGTCTTTGTACCCTGAGGTCAGCGCAGAAGTGGTGAGTCTCAAAGTGTTTACAGAACATTTGAGATGCCTTGTTAGGAGTCCAGTTCTGTCTTCTCAGGTTGAGTATCCAAGGATCCAGCCTGTCTGCATCACCTAGAGAAAAACTTAACACAGACAAATAAATATGTAAAGGAATATATGTGTCAGGTTACCTCCCTCACAGACTTATTTTCTTTATGAAAATATTAAAACTTAAATTTCTTAATGTCACCTTTTTTACACTTATTTTTCATATGTGACAGTCAAATGTAGTTTTGTCATACCCTAATCACTCATGTAACGCACGATGAAGTTCAGTAAGTGTTAAAGACCATAAAAAAAACCTGATTGCAGCAGATAAGCTGCAAATGATATGTGTTGACATTTCAGCCTCCAGCCGACTACAATCAGTCGCCTGTTTTAGCCATAATATTAAGAAGAATACCAAAGTTTGAGTTTGTCAACTGCCAAATTTTATGTGAAACTGCAGTATAGCCTCAATGACCAACTCCGGCTTCAGTGAAAATGCAGCCTCTAGCTAGAATAACGTTACATCTGGAACCATGTTGAAACGTGACATTATTATTTAAGTTACACACATAAACCTGTAATTGCACACAAGTCTGCAACTTTTTAACCTGACATAACTGTTACCTACCCAAGTCTAACATTAATGTTAACTTAACGTTAGATTGCCCCAATGGCAAGTGCATAATTACCATAGCATAACTTTAGTTAATTAAGCAATATCAAACGAGAGGGAGTGATGTTGTACTGTATATCATCACAGCTGTGATTCGGTCATAGGCACGAGGCCGCAGGCCGTGTGCAGAAGACAATTACAGCTGTGATGATATACAGTACAACATCACGGCCTCGAGTGTGATATTGCTTTTATACAACAGTTCAACAATAGCTTAAACAGCAATGCTGAGTAAGGTAATGTTAACGTGAGAAATTTAAATATGTTACGTAGCTCCGTGAAAAAAAAAGTTCCCCCAGTCTGTTGCCAGGAAACGCAGCACACACGCCAGGAACTCACAAGCTACTTTGTATTTACATTGATCTGCAACTGTGTAGCTTAGGCCCTTCAGCTGATGAAACGTTGATTAATTCAAATGTAATTTTGGGGAAAATATCCATCTTCTTTGTGTAACGCTATAGTGTCAGTTTGCATCAACATAGCAAGTGTGACAGTTTGTATTTAAGCAATATCACATGAGATGGAGTGATGTTATACTTGTATATTGTCACGGCTGTGATTCGGTCACAGGCACGAGGCCTCAGGTTTGCTTTTATCCTAACCTAACCTTATCCCCCTCTGTTTTAACCTAATACTTCACTGCTAGCGCATAGCTAACTAAACATTTTCATCTGAAATTCCTCTTTGCAGGTCAAAGGGGGCTGATTGTGGACTGATGTGTAGGTATGGTGTGCAAGTTATGTATCTAGTGGGTGGGTCACGTAGCTGCTGCAGTTGCAGTTATACCTTCTCGCGTGATTTCGGCTGCCATAGAGTGCTCTGGGTATAACGTGTTTCTGGCCTGACATGGAAGTTAGCTTTGCCCTGGTTTCCTCGGGTCCATGTCATCAGTCCGACAGCCCATTGGTCCAACATCCCATTAGTCTGACGGTCCACGGTGCTGAACGGCTCCCAGCGGGTGTAACCCGCGACCGGCTCTGGGTCAGCTGGGAAAGGCTTGAGGCGAAGCAGGCTCAAGGCTTATGTGTTTGTCACTTTCTTTTTCATTTTAACCCACACCATGATCTTTTCCTGACCCTAACCAAGTGGTTTTTATGCCTAAACCTAACCAGACCTTAACCACAGGGCATCATGATGATTTCGGAACAACAGGATGTCTGGTACATGTGGAGAAATTGACAATAAAGCTGACTTTGACTTTGACTTATGTCATACAACAAAACGTGAAAGTCTCTTGAGGCCTTTTCACACCCAGGACGTTTGGTCCGGACTTTTGGACTTTCCAGTTTGGTCCACAGGTGTGAAAACTACCGAGGTCCAGACCAAACAGCTGAAATTTGGTCCGGCCAAAAGAGGTAGTCTGGTCTGTTACTAGAGTGAAAGCATTTTTTTGGATGGTTCCGACTTTCGGACCATTGAAAGGAAATTCTGGTGCGCCGGTTGTTCATTTCCGCCAGAGGAGAAGTCAAGTCCGCCATCAAAAATTAGCCATCTATGGTCACTCACCTTGACACTGGTTGCTCCCGAGTTGGCAGGGCTCTCAGCATTGGTAACATTGCTTGCTGTGTCCTCCTTCTCCTTTTGATTACGATGACATCTTCGCACAAGGTGTAGATTTATATTTCGTTTTTGTACGAGCTGCGAGTATTGTGCTCCACGTTGGTGCTGCAACTGATACCAATGCCATAATAGTATGAGTAGCGTGGTGATTATTAGAATTGGTTCGTCCATTTTCATGAGGTAATATTTGTAAACACTGAGGGGATTTCTACCCACCTACTTGACAACATGCTGACGTCAGACCCCCGCCCATTTATAAACCAATCAATGTCAAATGTAAGGTGATGCAACCCTAGATGAATGTAACTATGTCATGTAAAGTTATTTAGTCCATTCACAGAATTGCAATGTGAATGCAAAACCAAGAGACCTGGTCTGGACTTTTAGGTCTGAAAACGCCCTTAAGCTTGTGTGAACCACAGATTTTATTTCAGGCATTTATTTAAAAAAAAACAACCTTGACTTTGAGACACAAGAACCAAGTGTAATGCCCTCTGTACACTGTGCGATTTTAGCAGTCTTATAAGACTATTGTATGACACACTATGAGACGTGGATCCAATAAACTTTGGTACGACGTCAAGTTTGATGTGTGCGGACTGCACAATGGCCGTTTACTACTGAATTGCAGTTCACAAAGTATGTCAATATGCAACGTCATCAGCGTACGTCATCCATTTGTGCCACCATAGGTAGCTTGCTCACCTGGAAGTTGCAGTTCCTCCGCAATTTCCTTCCATGCAGCATCTTTTTTCTCACGGTCACGATCACTGCTGGAGGAGACATCAAATAAACACGGCTTCTGCTGCCACAGCTCCACCAAACTTTCCTCTTTCTGGGAGTTCCACAAACATCTTTTTGTTCGTTTTACCTCCATGGCAAGCGATCATTTGTTTGGGTTTAGTGCCTTACACCATTAGAATTTTATCTCAGGTTATCTTTGGTCGCAAGACATTGACAACGGCCGTCCTTGAACCTGTCTCACAGTGCGACGCAAGACCACCGTTTTAGAGCCACAACCAAAGATATCGCCACGTTTCTCCCACAATGGCCATCTTTTGTGTGGGACAGCCCAAAATTGCGCAGTGTATACCGGCCATAAGATGCTAACTCATTCCTGGGTTTTAGGACTCATACTTGGGGCACTTTATTCCACACTGCAGTGATGGATACCTAACTTCGGTTGTCAGACATGATAGATTATCGTCTGATGCTGGTGCCCCTCCACATGCAGCTGGTGTCCTTTATTTCTTTGTCCTTGCCCCTCAGACAGCCTTAGTCCGCCACTGCATATCCTCTTCACTGCATGTGTGGCTAAGGGGCCCAAATGTACACTTAAATTTAACTAGACTTTAAAAATGTTCTATTTTACAGTGATTAAGATTTTATTGCTGGGGATGTGACACTTTTTGCACCGACAGTTTGCCACCTCAACCTACCAAAATAGACTAAATCTGGTACAAAATGGAGCTCTGACTGATGACTGACCAGACACTACCGAGCCAATGTAAGATATTTCATACATAGGTCACCTTACTCTTATTTGGGGGTTTCACAAAGTACCAGTCTTGCTATTCTATTTTTCCCAGTGTTTTCTGAGGCAGCCCGAAATCTTCACTTAGTAGTTGGAGGACACTTACACCAAAGGACACGCACGCTCACACACATACAGAGTCGTCCTCCAGAGGTGCAGCAGCAGCCCGCACACCACCACACTGTTTCTATGTATGTGCCGGCTCAGTGCAGACAGAGGTTGTAAACATGGCGGCGGACGGGATGGTGCTCACCAACCACGACCATCAGACCCGAGTAGGGATTCTGACGGGTAAGAAGACTGTGTGATAAAATGCGACAAAATGCTTCTCAATTGTGCACCTGTGTGGCGTTTTGCCGTCGGTTGCCTGTGCACGTCTGTGTCACGATACGAGCTGTCTTCGCTGCCGAGCTAGCTACCGTTAGCCAGTATGCTAAGCTAACCGGTTTGGTTGACTGTCATTGCTCCAGCGTTAGCTGCCTGCATTTTGACAGGTCGGACAGATGCGGGATTTGCTTTGTAACGACGCTATTTGCGACTCTATATTGAAGTTTGTAACGTTAATATTATCATGTGAGGGCTTGCTATCATATTCAGTGTTGTACTAGTTAGCTACACGACATTGTAGTGAGATATTTTAATCAGCGTCAAGTGAGACAGTAGGAGCAAGAACGCCCAGCAAAGACTTTCAAAATTAGGGGTCTATTCCTTGGCGACTAAGGCTGCAATGAGTTTTTAACTGAGATTGGCGCTTTTATTTTGAAAGCAAAAGCACCTTTCTTCCGATGTGGCGGTGCTGCATGTTGCCACCTTGACGCAAGTGAACGTTATATTTTGTAGCAATGTAGCGATACCGAGCCTACATCAGCTGCATTATTCATGTCCCTTTGCAGATCCGATATGTTGGCCGCTATTGAGTGTGCTTTTCATGAACATTTCTTTAATGGTTCCTTTGACGGCCATTTATTTTGGGCTCTGTCTCTGATTTTTAAAATTGAACTCAGAAATCTACATTTATTAATCATAAATCGTACGTTTGGTGGCTATTAAAAGCTACTTAGAAGGCAAGGCGCATTACCAAAGCGAAATGAATTCTGTTGTGCAGGTTGTTTTAGCAGCTTCTCTAATGAGCTCAGCTGATGTTCGCCTCTGAGTCGTGCAGAGAAGGACTGGGACCAGTATACAGTCGTGTGACAGCCACCAGTCACCAGTAGCCCTACTGCCTCCTTGCCAAGGCAGGGGGAGACGTGAGAATAATGCTAAGAGGATGCGCCCCAGCAGCTGGCTGGGAAGTCTGTCGTGGTTTTGATGAGCTAGCATCTGGGCTAAAAGCAGCTAACCCTGCTGTCCATACAGCTGACAACCACAACCTCCTGTCACATGTTAACATACGTTCCCAACCCATTCATGTGGTGTGTATGTTGGATTATGTGTTTTGTCTGGTTTACACATCAAGCCTACTATGGGGTAGACATTTTAACTGAGGAGTTAGGTCAAGTTTAGGGTCAAATATGAGGTTTAGAAATTTTGCCTTAAGGTTACATATGTGCAGCAAAGGTTGAAAATATGAGTTAATATTGGTAATGAACACATGGGGGACTGTTCTTTACTAATCAGAGGAGGGGGGTGACTGGGATGTGACTTCTTTTTTTTTTACCCTCCCTGAAGCTATTGACAATTTTCCTTGAGCCTTCCCGAGTAACTTGGGGAAAATACATCACCTTCCCTCTACCATCAATAAGTTAGATTTTTAAAACTTCCCCTTTGATGTTTGAAAGTTAAAAGTTGAAGACAAAATCCTTGAGTTTTTCACTTTTCTCATGCTGCTGGTTAGTTTGTGCAAATGGTTTATTGTTGGCCAAATTTTAAAGGAGACAGAATAAATTTGGATGAAATATCACTAAATGAAATATTTTGCATATATTTATAGTTTTTCTTCTGATGGACGCGTGTGTTGCACATGATGTGTCCACAGGCGATCAAAAAAATTTGGATAGTTTTTTGGATATGATAAATGGTGTAATTTTGGCGATTTTTAAAGAAAACATGCCTTCGAAGCCTGTCCACAAAATAAATACAAAGTACAACCATCTAAATTTGTATGCCCCTCCCCTGAGCCAAAATAAAAAAACATAAGTCCCTTATCAGTGCTTAAAGAATTACCTGACATGCCTCTCTCTTTTTGCACCACCCCCTCTCCTCTCATAAATAACAAACAGTCCCTAAGAACTGTTTGTTCTACCAGGCAGCGTCTCGTAGACTGATTGTCAAATTAGCATTAGGGAAACCAAAGTGATGAGGTTTTCCCTCTGTGATTACTGGGCAGAAGGAGCAGATAAATGCTATACACTGTACAAGGTGTGCTAAATTTCGGCGGCAACAGCTTTGGACATGGGGCGCCTGCTCTACCACTAAGCCACCGGCATCTCTTTTAAGAAACATTAAAGCTGGAGAAATGCAATATTTTTGTATTGTCAACAAATTCCATGAAAAGACCTAAACCAACATTGAATTGATTGTACTAACAAGCAGTGTGTATGTATCCAAATTCTGATATACCATACTCTTCGAAACACATACACTAGACCCCCAGAAACACCGCTTCACCTTGCTTCAAATTTTTGCCAGTGGCCACTTGCAGTATTGCGGCCTAAAAAGCATTTTCCCTATTGGCCAAAAGAGATGTCTGTGAAACAGTTGACAGGACACCTCAAACTTCAAACAAGGTCAATTATGACTCCCTCTGTTATTGTAAGTTTATAAAACTTTTCTTGTATGGAGAAAAGCCATTTTACAATCTCTCCTTCATTATTATAATCTGAGGACTATGAGCCAAGTGAGGAGTCATGGGTGGGGCCACCAGGAGAAACACTACAACACATCGGTGGGTGACTTACCCCAGAAGTAAACCCGGGCGCTAAATTTTTTTTTAGTTTTAAGCGCCAGGGGAGAGATTGCATTGGACTGCAAAGGTGCCTTCTTGGGGTCCAGTATCTAGTTTCGATTGTGTATTATTAGACTTGCACCATTCTGACACATCCACTTTCCTCCTTCCATAACTCATGAACCTGTTATCGCAGGGAGGCATCATTGGACTAGTTGCAAGTGTTTGTGAGGTTGTGTGTGTGCAAAACGTGTGGATGCATGCATGTGGTTGCGGCTATAGTGAATGCACGCTTGTCTTGACTCAATCCCACATACACCTTCCTGTTGCTGAAAATACTCACTAAAGCACCACAGTCATTAATCCGCAGCCAAAAATAGTCCCCAACAACATTTCTCCCTGTCCGAGTAGCATTTGTGAAAAACCACAGTGCTCAGATGTTTCAGGACATTATATATATTTACATCTTCAGTAGGGACAAATTAGTTCTAACTAGCACCAGTTTGTGCCTTTAATATACGACAGTTTATATTTACATTTGAATCACAGATGAACATTAGTTGTTGTTGGGGTTTTTTTTTTTTAATTATATACTTGGCAATCTTTATACCTCCTTGCTTGTTTTGCATGACACTAGGGAAATATAAATGCATTATTTTGTTTGAAAATTTGATAGAAATTCACAACATATAGACTAATAAATTGTTTTAATCTTGGTATGTGTTGTACAAATTGAACAAGGACATATGACTTTGTTTAGTTCACGAATTAACAGTTGAAATTGTGTCAAGGGTTACCACATTTTTTTTGTTATGCAGCAGAACAAATACTTTTTATCCAGAGGTTAGAGGAGTCTTTGAGGAGTCTGAAAATAACTTCAGAACAGCATTCATTTTTGTTAAACAGTCTTCTGGGTATTTCAAAGATCAAGGGATATATACTTTTTCTGAAAAACAGATACCTGTAAGCTTGAAGTAATGGTCATTTGTGAGAGGCAAAAACTAGAGCTGGACATTGGAAAGTACTTCATGAAGGACTAAAACATTGTTGGTGTTGGTCTTTTCATGTTGACAATGAAAAAATATTGAACTAGAGACTATATTGCGATTGGGTCACTCCAGCCACAATGTAGCAATCTATAACTTAAAAAGAATGTTGGCTAGGAGCATAAAGTGGGGAGGCGTACAGCCCCTTCCCTCCTTCCTACCACTCCTGCTGATGCCCTCACCTGGAACACGCCCATATAACATTTTAAATTAAATGCGTAGGGATGTCAATCAACTGGTTAATTTCTCAGAAAAAATAAATAAAAAAGAAAACGAAAATTGACATGACATACAAGAGGCCTTTCCTTTAAAGTCTGCCGCTCCGTTGACTCACTGAGCTTCAGTTCTGCATTTCAAAGCACTATCCATTTACAGAGGGTGAAATTTTAATGTTTTTAAAAGTTGTCCAGGTTTGGTTTAGGTGGATTCCTCTATTCACTCTCCCTGCCAAGTGACCACATTGACTCTATTTTTATCTACGTGTCGATACTGAAAATTTCCAATGCCTGTTCTGATCCTCTCCTACCTTCTTGGAGAACATCCAGAGCTACTTTATCAGCATGTTTATGCTGTGGTACTTTTGATATTATTTGAAACAGAGGTATGTGACTATAAAACAATGTAAACATTAGGATTTATAGCTATATATTTAAGTTAAATTGCAGTTTATCTGCATAGCCCCCAATGAAAATATATGTAGTAAGACAAGCTTATGAAACTATAAAGATTAGGGTCCCCATTTCATGGTGTCTCTGGTTTCAATTTGAAATAGAGGAAAATGAGACGCTTGAGAACATACTCACTTTCACCTAAATACCAAAGTTGATAGCCTGGATGATCTCTATTTGTGCCCTTGAACCAAAGTTTACCAAGGTTTCACAATCAGCTTTTTTTTCCTGTTCATGTGTCAAGGGACTGTAATGACAGGCAGCAAAATGTCTGCTGTTGCTACAAAAGTCCTGAAATGTAATCAAGTGTAATATCTAGCTCTGAACTAATTCTAATACTTATGTGTTTAATGTTGACTTTTAGACAGCTTGGGTTTTCTGGCCAGAAGTTAGCTCAGTCACTTAGATTCATGTTCAGCAAAATGTGGCTAGCTTTTCAAAATTTCATGTCAATATTGATTAAAATAAGAAATTATACATATAAAAATTCCCCCATTGTGTCGATCAACACAATGTCCGGTTTGTTAGCCATCCACACTTTGCCAGTTTTGATCTGGAAGTCCCGCAGGATCTTAGCTCGGTCATTCTCGACCACTTTAGGGGATGTCTTCCATTCTGATCTTCCAGCCCATATTCAGTGCAGATGTTCCTGTACACTATGCAAGCCACTCCATGGACGCTGTTCCTGCCTGCATCTTACACCCTGCTATTATGTGCTGAACTGTCACAGGACCATCTTTGCACAGCCTGCACCTGGGGTCCTGTCTGACATGGTAGACCCCTGCTTCTATTGATCTTGTACTAAATGCCTGTTCCTGTGCTGCCATGATTAGTGCTTCTGTGCTGTCTTTCAGTCCAGCCTTTTCCAGCCAGTGGTAGGATTTCTTGATGTCGGCCACTTCTTTGATCTGTCGGTGGTACATGCTGTGCAGGGGCTTGTCCTTCAATGATAGTTCATCCTTCTCTTCTGCATTCTCAGGTTTCTGCTGCCTGAGGTATTCACTTGGCAGCTCATCTTTGAGGGCCATCTTCCTGATGTACTCCTGGATCTTGATTGTTTTGTCCTAGACAGTGGCTCTGACACTCACCAGCCCCCCTTGCTACGCTTAGTGTAGTGTACAGTCTCAGGGTGCCTGACTTGGGATGAAACCCTCCATGCATTGTGAGAAGCTTCCTTGTCTTGATATCAGTGGCCTCTATCACCTCCTTTGGCCAACTTATTATACCAGCAGAGTGTTTTGTGACTGGCAAAGCATATCTGTTGATGGTTCGGACATTGTTCTTTCCGTTCAGCCTCCTCAAGGTTCCCGTTTGCCTGCAGGACCCCAAGGTATTTGTAGCTGTCCTGAACATCTTCAGCTGCCTCCTAGTAGTTAAACCCCCTTGGTTCGGATCATCTTCCCTCTCTTTGACATCGACAGCACTTGTCTAGTCTGAATGACATTCCGATGTCATTGCTGTCTCGCTCACTCCCGGCATGCAGCTTGATGTCATCCATGTATAGGAGATGACTGATGGTTGCTCCACTTTGGAACCGGTATCTGTAGTTACTCTTTCTGTTGAGTTGGCTGAGGGGGTTCAGGCCTATGCAGAACAGTAGCGGGGACAGTGTATCACTTTTTTATTTATTTTTTTATTTTATTTACTTTATTAAATTCCATTTTTTCACTCTTTTTTGTCATTAACACACAGTTCCGAAAGACACACACATGCACAAACAGGACCTATACATGCACAAAGTGGAGCGATGTCAGAGTGAGGGGGCTGCCGTGGTCAGGCGTCCCGAACAGTTGGGGGGTTCGGTGCCTTGCTCAAGGGCACCTAGGCAGTGCCCAGGAGGTGAACTGGCACCTCTCCAGCCACCAGTCCACGCTCCATATTTGGTCCGGACAGGGACTTGAATCAGCGACCCTCCGGTTCCCAACCCAAGTCCCTATGACTTGCGACTCCCTACGACTGAGCTACTGCCACCCCCACCTTGGTATATGCAGCACTTGAACGTAACTTGCAATTGGCTTTGAGTTAGCGTCCAGAGTCGTTTCCCACAGCCCCATTGAGTTCCTGAACTACGGGAGCCCAGCGCGATGCGTCAGTGGCGGATGTTAAAGAGAAACCAGCCCTAATAGAACTGTGTAAAAAAAAATTGGTATAATGTGTTATGTGTAATGTGTTAAGTGAATGAAATGAATACATTGTTATATCAGAGGCAATGCGACACAGCAGAACAAAGTTGCGTGTGTTTTTGCATAAAATCAATCAATCAAATCAATGCATTCTGGTGTTAAAACGATCAAGTTAATTAATCAGTAGTGTCAGTTAATATGGCCTGCCCAATCCCACATAATCAACTGTATTATCACTTAGCAAAACTAAGACAGTAGATAGTAGGTAAAAAATAAAAACCTGCTCAGATTCCGCCTATGTGATGCATAGCATCTGTGCCCCATGTATTTCAGCTGTCCGTCTTTGCCGTCATTGGCATAGTAGCCTTCAGTGTTGATAGTCTATTACTCATGATGTGTAACCAATCAGATAGGGCTGTGGGTGGGACATTGAGTGAGGCTACAGAATGGTGACAGCAGACAGAGGGGCTGCACTAGAGCCAGAGTTGCACATTTTTAAATGACTGTATCATATCGATTCAAAAAACCCCAAAACCCAAAAAAACCATGATGACCTCATTACCATGGTTGCGTCACATTACCATGTTATTACAGTGATGCTTTTATCGTCAAAGGCCCCAGTGGTAAGCTCCATCCGCATAGGACTGGTATTGCGGGTAGGCTTGTCACAATACCAGAATTTAGTAGTCGATACCAATACCAGTGAATTTCCACAATTCTCTTTCGATACCACGATTTAAAAAAAAAAAAAAAAAAAAAAATTGAAACCCACTCACCTTGAATTCTTTATACAAGTCAGAGTGTCTGTCTTTTAAGTGTTTAGCCAGGTTTGAAGTGTTTCCTCCTTTGGTCTGGTAACTTTGGAGGCACTGTTTTGCACACTGGTTTTTGGGAGTTTAGAATTACTCCGATTTCATCTGCCTCAAATGCAAAATATCTCCATACACGACTCCTACTACCTGATTTTTCGACAAGCTGAGGTGTTGTGGCTCCAGCAGCACTTGTTAGAGCTTAGATTCTCTGCCCGAGCAGGACCACGTTTGTATCCTTAAAAAAGATGTCGAGCTTAAACTGGGCTCGGGCTCATTATTACAGTTAAAAATACTGGCCAAGCTGGGCTTGGAAAGAACATGCACAGGCTCGGGTGGGGTTGGGCTGGATTTTTTGGGCCCGATCTAAGCTCAGTACTTGTAGAGGCCATTGTTTCTAGCAAAGACGATAGAGAACAGGTGTCTTCTTTGGCACTCGTCCTTGGCACAGACTGACACGCGTATACTGCCCCCTTCAATTCCGACAGGAATCGACACAGCCCATTGAGGGCAAAGTTGTATTCGGTACTTACGGTACCGAAAAAAAACAAGTACCGACGTATTTTTTGCGTATTGGCATCGACTTGGTACCGAAATATTGGTTCTCATGACAACCCTAATTGTGGGGGTTGTCTGTGATGTTAATCCACTGCGATTCTGCCATGTCCTTAATTTGTCAAATAAAAATCCTACCATAAAATTACCTACCATATGAATATAGTAGTGACGATAGTATTAGTCCCATGCAAATTGGCATCTTGGTGTTTTGGAGTTGTATTTAAGTTATTTGTTTTCTTTCTTTCCTGATTAAGAGTTATGGAGGCTGCATTGGTGATAACAAATTAAAGATTTGTAACCATTTTGGGTGCAGGAGGCTCATCTCACTACACAATATAGAGACCTGTTCACAAAAGGAGCAAGCTTAAATCCACCAGAAGAATGACATCTTGAGAGATTATGAGATGAGGTTAATGCCGTAGATCACAGGTAGTAGTGCTGTGTCCTGTTTCTGTGTTGTGTTGAGTGGGGTTACAAATGACTGCGCATACCTGGGGGATGTCAGTAAATGTGATTAAAATACAGACTTTGCTCATCAGGTGCAAATGTTCAGCTTAAAACACAGACATGGGGGGTTAATTTCTCAATCACGAGAATCAGTCTACACATTTCCTCTAAATGAATCCAGACAATTTCAAGTTTTTACTATAGCAATTCATAATTTTAAAAATGATTTTAAAAATAAATATATCAACCATTGATGAGTATGGATCCGCTGTTTGTAGACTTTCCGATTTTCTTTGGAAAACTGACACAATCACGTTCCTGGCCATTGAAATGGTAATAAGTCACTGAGTTGCAAACATCTCCAGTTAAAATTCTGGGCAATGACATTAATTAGGCGTACATGTGTGAACTTCCATCAAAATTTCTAATTAGTAACAACTGAGGTTCCACTCTTATAGTGGACAAGCAATGTATCGGTGATTGGTTTAATTTGATTCATCCTGTCAGAGGTGTTCTGTCCTTTAACCTGAACTTGTCTCTACTTCAGTCAGTGACAGCTGTTTCAAGAACTTGGCTGAGGACAGGAGTGGAGTCAATCTGAAGGACCTGGTCCATGATCCCTCACTGTGAGTCTACACACATAGTCTGCACTGCACACACACATGCATGCACACTGACATTCCACTTAATCTATCTTTGTCACCTCCTGCAGGCTAGGAGGATCCATAGCAGCTTACAAGATTGTTCCAGATGAGATTGATGAAATCAAGGTATGTGTCTCAACAGCAATCACATCACTCACAGTTTATGAGACACAGTCTGACACACTCACCCACTGACGCTCAAAAGTGTTTCAATGTGTCATAGAAGACACTTGATAACGGAAATATCAATTCAGCTGCTGCAACACTGAATGACTACGTCAACATGCACAAAATATTCGTTTTTTTGCCCTTATTCTGAAAAAGACAATATTCTGACAAAGTTGCTTACATAGCTTTTAAAAATTAATATTCCATCAATATTTACACTTAGATTCAGCCATACATACCTTCACTTAAAGTGTTCTTACATGTCCTTTATTACATCACAATATAGAACAGTAGTGCAGCCAAAGCTGCTCGTGTCATTTTGCTTCTTTGCATCAAAATAAGGTTTTTTCAAAGTTTTCCCACAAAGGTTGGTGCTACAATATTTGTGCATATCCAAAAATCTGTCTTTCCTCATGTTTAAAAGTAGGTGTGTTTCTCCTTCTGACCAGAAATGTGGGATTTTCTACCCCAGCTTTGCAAACCTTTGGCTAGTTGGTGTGTGTACCACACATCCATGACAACGCACAGTGCTGACCATAAACAGGCAAGAGGCTGTGTGTTGTAAGCTGTGGTAGAAACTCTAATTGAGATGCATTTCCTGAGATTGTATGTATACATGTTCAAAGAATGCTCCCGAAGCCTGAATAATAGGAGCATACCCTACGTTTTCATCAGAAAATGTACATTTGGAAAAAAGGCAGAATTTGGAATAAAAAGGGAATATGCTGTTTACATTACTCGTAACAAATTCAGATTATCAACCTATTCGGAATAATAGTGTAATATTAGCATGCATGTAGATGTTTGTAAAAACAGTGATAAATATAGCGTTACATACTTCCTGAATCATTGCTTGTTTGGCTTATAAGTCATATTAGCAGTTGCAATGACCAGCAATCTATCATCCTCACCTAACGCTTTTTTAGCCACTGAATGCAGCAAGAATATGATCCTGTGTTGATTTCTGTGGTGAAGTTCTCTCTTGAGGCACTGAGTAGCACCTAAGAGCTGGTAGGGATCGTCTTGTTTAAGGGCACTTGAGCAGGGCGGATGTTTGTCACCACTGGAGTTTGATCCCAGGTGTTTCTGTAAAGAAAATTGTCTTTATCCATTGCAGCTGCCTTTTGGGCCAGTAGTATTTAATTGGATGCAGAGTGTAGTTGTGAACTATGTATGTATGTGTGTGTGTGTGTATGTGTGTGTGTGTGTGTGTGTGTGTGTGTGTGTGTGTGTGTGTGTGTGTGTGTGTTTTCATGTATACAGGACACTCTGTTGGAGTGGTGCGATGAACAGCAGCTGAATCTCATTCTCACCACCGGAGGAACTGGCTTTGCACCACGAGATGTTACACCTGAGGTACAAACACAGAGAGCCAGAGACTGCAAAACTTAATCAAAAGTTAAAATTAGAATGAATAAATAAGTACTTACAACCATGTTATAAAATTGGATAATTAGAGACTAAACTAGCAGGCCAGTCTAAGAAATTAACTGGATGTATGTGAAAGTGTAATCCATATTTTGATCAATATTCAAGTACTTGAAATGTCTTAACTAACTCAGGCTTGCTGTTTGTGTTGTAGGCCACCAGAGAGGTGATAGAGCGAGAGGCTCCGGGTATGGCTCTCGCCATGCTGATGGGATCACTCAATGTTACACCACTCGGCATGCTGTCCAGGTGAGGACTTGATATTTTCATGACTGTGTTCACTGTTAGGTGGGATTTATACTTCTGTGTCAAATTGATGCCATACCTACGGCGTAGGCTACGAGTCTACGCCGAGCCTACCATGCCTGACATGCACCACCTCAATCTAACTACACATTGTGGTGATGCAGACCTCCTGTTTATTTGTAAACTGAAAAACCAAGCTTTTATTTACATTTATGTCACAGATAAGAAACAACTGTAAAAACCACACAATGGTATTTTAAGTCCTGTGTGTGATTTATCCTGGCTCCATATGAGTAGAAGAAACTCCACTGGCCACCAGGCTATTTAATGCAAAATAATATGTCATTGGCTCTTACTAATAATGTTAGCATGATGTATTGGTGGGAAAAAACATGTCTTGTATAACACAGTTGTTTTGTCTGTGAATCTTGTGAATTACATTGGAGCTGAATTTTTGTTAAGTGTTGCTGTTGTTCCTGGCGTCTTATGGGTGGAGGAAATCTCTGCTAGCCACTAGGCTAATTTACACAATGTAAAATGTCATAGGCTTGGTCCTGACAATGTTAGCATGTTGTATCTGTGGGCAAAATATGCCTGGCAAAGCACAACTGTTTTGACTGTGAATCTTGCGAGTTATAATAATAATAACTTTACAGAAACCCCACAGCTGATTCGTTTTTTGAGGTGTAACTGTAGAGTGACAAAGACATACCACTGCACAAGTATAGATGGTCACTACGGCATGGGTCTGCGTAGAGCCAACCCACAACTTTTAAATTTAGTCAGTTAAACTTTTTGTCTAGACCAGGATGACCAGTAGTAACCTATTTATTCTAACCAGATTAGTGTGTGTGTGTGTGGTATTTACCCCTGCTCTAATCCACTGTTCACTGCATTGTCTCCAGGCCAGTCTGTGGTATCCGTGGTAAAACCCTGATCATCAACCTGCCAGGGAGCAAGAAGGGCTCTCAGGTGAGATTCTTTGACTTAATTCAACTGTGCTATCTCTGCACTCTGCTAGAATGGTATACATCCTTAATTATGTAATGCATGTCCATACACTGGTTATTATGAGAATCTATAGCCCTTTATGACTTATATGAGTCACGCATGTGATATGTTTTGACTGGAATTGAAACAAGAATAATAAAGGCAATAAATATTGCTTTACATTAACTATGAAATGTTATTTGTCAAGTGTATGTAGTTGAAAATGGCATTTAATTTGGTGAAGAACTCAAAATGACTTTTTGAGGATTTGAATCTCAAAGCTTAGGACTTGGACTTGAAACTTAGAGGCTGTTTATACTTGTTATTAACATGCTTTTCAGTGATCTAAACACAAGTGAACAGCTGAGACACATCTATATTCACGCATGTATCTGTCATGCATCTCCAGCTGACCACACTCTCCACACTCTCCATAGCTGCTCACTAGCATGCTTACTAGTCAGTAAAGCTCCTTCCACAGGGCAAATTCATTCATTCATTCTCCCTTTTCTTACATTACACTCAGTGTCTTGGGTAATACAAGTTAAACATTGACATGATGTAATGATTAAATGGCTCTGAAGTTATGCATCTCAGCACAGTGTTTCAAAACCTTTATGGACGCTGCACATACAGGGTAAAGAAGGGTTAGTTCCTGACTAGTGGGACAGCAGCATTCACAGATGACCAGTTCCAAACATACTGTTGATGCCAACTCTTTGGTTTCTGTTTCAAAGTACTCAAGAGTTAAACTGCTGCATTGTATCGTTTTGTCCAGGAGTGTTTTCAGTTCATCCTGCCCGCTCTGCCCCACGCCATCGACCTGCTGCGTGAAGCCACAGTCAGGGTTAAATCCACACACACCGCCCTGGAGCAGCTGCCCTCCCCTTCTCCTCTGTTGGCCAACACGCACATCAACACGCACACCAACACGCACACCATGGAGCGTGGCACCCAGTGCGAGGAAGAGGAGGACGAGGAGGAGGACAGGAGGAGAGGTCGGCATGTGCACAACCACCACCATCACCAGCACGGCTCCTCCCACATCACCGCAGCTGCTATCGCTGCCAAGGTAACCAGTCGACAGGACACACCACGACCACTGCTGCTGGAAACCTGATAGACGAAACTTTAATGATCCCTGTGGGGAAATTGGGTCATTGCAGTAGCAGGGTACTGTACCACAGACAACTGCTGCTCAAATGCTATAGGCTGCTGCAGGGCTACCAAAAAATTCACTTATTAGTTGTTAAAAACGCAAACAAAAAAAGCAAAGATAGGATAGGCAGCAGGACATTCCAGAAAATGTTCACAAACTTTCCTTTTTTTTTTGTTACTTTTCAGAAAAAAGTCTAGTCTAGGCCAGCTAAGGAAATTTGCTGATGAATAAAATATTGCTTGAAATTTTTTATAAAATTTCTCAGGAACCTTGATGGGAAACTAATTCCATTTGTATAATAACATGTTACTTTGAAGCCCAAACGTGAGACATTGAGATCCCAGTCACAGCTGCTAAAAAATCTGTATCTGAGTACCTTATCTGGGTGACACAAAACTCACTGTGATCGGATTACCACTTTTGGAAGTGGTCTGGCTCACATTATTATTGCAGTTGCAATCCTTACAGTGTAACCACATTCTTATCCTAGGCAAAGGAAAAATGATACAAAAGAACAAAGTCCCCTGCGTATATTTTGACCTCTAGTAGAGCTAAGAGGCTGTGCACCAGGATGCACACAGGTGATACAGTACACACTTCTGCCAATCGTGTCACACTTTTTTACTTGCGTACAGGTGGAGGTAACAAGCCAAGGTATGCAGCAATGCACCAGCAAAAACAGAAGACTGTAAGCTAGTAAACATGGATTTAAACAATACAGTATTAAAAATATGTAGAAAAAAATCATCTACACACAGAAGCTATGTTCAAATCTCACATCAGGTCTTAACCCGTGTTAAGTTTGAGTCAGAGTGGACTTGCGGTGCAGCAGTAAATCTGGACTTAACAATGAAATGATTAGATTTTGGTGGTCAAAGGTCAAGGTCACCATGACCTTGCATCCGTCTCATTCTTGTGAAGGCTATATCTCAAGAAAGCCGTGAGGGAATTTCCTCAAATTTGGCACAAACATTCACTTGGACTCAAGAATGAACTTATAACAGTTTTGTAGTCGAAGGTCAAAGGTCAAGTTTGCTGTGACCTCACAAATCATGTTTTTGGCCATAACTTAAGAATACAAATGTAATTATGAAAAAAATGTCACACAGATCTCTAATATGATAAAAGAATGAAGTGATGAAATTTTATATCCAAAAGGTCAAAGGTCATCTTCACTGTGACATTATAATATCCTGTAAAATCACTTCTCTGGCACTTATTCAACACGCTACCTCAGGAACAGAAGGGGAGACATTTGGTCAGATGCTGAATTGGTGACACTCATCTTGAAACTGTGCTGATTGTGTAGATCCACTGTTCTGCTGGGGGAAAGTTGCCTGTTGTGCATCCATGTTTTTACAGACATTGATGTAAACTGTAAGAGCAGCTTGAGGTGGTAATACTAGTAAAATGTACTCACTGCTGCAGTAGGCTGCAGGTGTAAATGGGCCTATGTATGGATGTCATTATCCAGATAATAATACAGATGGCCTCCTGTCACAAGCCAATTCCAAATACGTGATTGGATTTTAAAGCCATGTAAGAGAAAACAGGTAGCAATCATTAGGATCCAGATTATTGGTTAATATTTATAAGTGGTCCAGCTACATGAAAATGTCAACTTTTTGTGACTTCATTCATTAACCAGGTTGAAGCATCCATTTCATCTCATTCACCTGTCTTCCATGGGGATATGTGTCTGTTTGTCTGTGGGGTTGTGTGTGTCCGCATGCATGCATGTGTGTGTGTGTCCATCAGACAAGCCATGCTGTGGTCATGGCTAAGGGGGGTCCCTACCTGCCTGGCAACACACCCGACCCGCCCACTCATTTCACCTGCTCCTGTACCCATGATCAGCAGGTGAGACATTCACACACACACCCCTCCTCTCCTGTCATTGGTCAGTTCATCACGTCCGTCAGTCACACACTGCAGGGCCCTGTTCTTCATAAATGGATCATACGAATAATCTGCCTTTTCCTAAAATGCTTAAAATTCAGAGCGTCAGCGAAAAAGCTCTAATAAACCCACTGTACACTATCTGCCTACCACCAAACAGCAGACAAACAAAAGCTAGCGTCCAGGGTCTGTGTACGTCGCGGCCATCCGTTTTCTGTTTTGAAATGACAAGATAAAAATAGAAAAATAACCCGTTTCCCATTTCTGTGTTTTATAATGAAAAACAAAAAACGGAAAACGAATCGTTTCCCGTTTTTGTGTTTTATAATGAAAAACGAAAAACGGAAAACGGATCGTTATCCATTATCCATTATCCGTTATCCGATTTAATTTGATGTGTTTATAAATCGAAATTGGGAATTAAAATCACGAGGGAAAACGGTTTCTGCACTGTGATAATGTGACACGGCTCCAAAATTCTCTCCGTGACCCGGAAGTTGTAGGTCTGTTTAACTGTACCGCATTACAACACCAGAAGAAGACGAGGGCACATGTGGTTGCTGACGTTAGAGGGCGCCAATTTGCTAACGTTAGCTTCAGAAAGATGGACAGTACTACGGTTGTACTATAGACTATGGGTTGTACTCTATCGAGCAGTGGAGAAGATTGCAGAATTTTTCAGGTAAGTCATCAACTATGCTTAGCTTTTTTCTGCTATTCCATCTGTTTTTGTTGCCATCAAACTGTTTTCTGTTCAGATATCTGATTATTACTGTCAGTTTTCTCCGTTAGTCGTCTATTTACTTTTCTGTTGGCGTTAGCGTTGTCACGGCAACGACCGCATTTCAAAATAAAAGTCTCTAAATTAAAACGACCACTAAACACTGAACACAAAAACAGACAGAAAATAGAGTTAAGCTAATTAAAAGTAACAGCACCTATCTGTAAATCTTCCATCTGCCAGCAGAAAAGTAAACAGACGACTAACGGAGAAAACTGACAGTAATAATCTGATATCTGAACAGAAAACAGTTTGATGGCAACAAAAACGGATGGAATAGCAGAAACAAGCTAAGCATAGTTGATGACTTACCTGAAAAATTCTGCAATCTTCTCCACTGCTCGATAGAGTACAACCCATAGTCTATAGTACAACCGTAGTACTGTCCATCTTTCTGAAGCTAACGTTAGCAAATTGGCGCCCTCTAACGTTAGCAACCACATGTGCCATCGTCTTCTTCTGGTGTTGTAATGCGGTACAGTTAAACAGACCTACAACTTCCGGGTCACGGAGAGAATTTTGGAGCCTGTCACATTATCACAGTGCAGAAACTGTTTTCCCTCGTGATTTTAATTCCCAATTTCGATTTATAAACACATCAAATTAAATCGGATAATGGATAACGATCCGTTTTCCGTTTTTCGTTTTTCATTATAAAACACAAAAACGGGAAACGGGTTATTTTTCTATTTTTATCTTGTCATTTCAAAACAGAAAACGGATGGCCGCGACATACACGGACCATCCAGCCAGATAGTTCTCTCAGGAGTTGAATGAGATTGAAAACCGATGACAAGAAGAGTGAAAATTGTTTAGATGATTCTCTAGGTGTACACAAACATAATTTTAAATTAATGACCTTCCACTGTACAAAAATGATGACAAAATATCTCCTATACAGCTGCTGGCATCTGCCATCCGACCAATTGTGAGCAGTGCCATCGATCACGGCATCGATTGGCCTACACAGCTGTCAATCATCAAGTCAAACCCCCTTGTTTAAGCATTAAATAGCTAATTGAAACCAAACGTTTAAGAAACATAAACACTGAAACATGCATCAGCATGTTAAGAAACTAACTTTCAGAAAAAATTACTTTGACGTGTGTACTTCGATCTCTGAGATAGGCATGTTCCATTCATTAACATGGAGGGGGCAGAGTTTATGACCTGTATTGCAGCCAGCCACCAGGGGGCAATGGAGATGTTTTGGCTTCACTTTTGGAGAGCTGTAATGAGAGCCGTCCCTTTTTGTTATACAGTCTGTGCTTCAAAATGCTGGATGTGTAAATAGACAGCCGGTCGCGAACATATTCGTCATTTTGTTGTCACAGCTTTTTAAGGTGATAAAATGTCAGTGTTATATTAACAGCATGTTTCTGCTGCCCCAAAAAAGTTACTGCAGCTTATAAAAAGAACCAGTGCATTTTTAGGTGATACTGTTGGTTATCAAACTTATTAAGTCTGTAAATATGCAATTTAATAAGGACGATATGAGTCAGATTTGTCATTATATACAAAAGAGTATAAAATGTACTTGCATCATAAAGAAAAAATTTAAATGTAAGATACAGAGGATTCCAAAGTTTTGAATTAACTGCAGTTAAGCAGCTAGCTATAGTGCCATGGCAGTCTGTCATGAGCGCAATCACATGATTAGCTCACAACCAATCATATGAGTGCTCATCATGGTTTTGACTCTGCCTTTATGTCAAAGAGTGCACAATCATCCAAGAAATGACAATGCGTCTCCCAACTGCTGTTGAAAAACCCAGGTAGCTAGATAGGAATAAGTATGATCATATTAGCTGACTGATACCATGTTGGATTAGCTTGGATTAGTTAAACTGTGTGTGTGTGAGAAATGTGTCCCTTAAAGGTGCAGTCAGTGCTTCATTTTGTCAAATTCAGTGAATATCT
The DNA here is from genome assembly GCA_035609425.1 of Epinephelus awoara. Taxonomy (NCBI): domain Eukaryota; kingdom Metazoa; phylum Chordata; class Actinopteri; order Perciformes; family Serranidae; genus Epinephelus; species Epinephelus awoara. The sequence continues at coordinate 31,812,484 of CM069309.1, forward strand.
CCTCACTGTTTTGTGAGCTAGCTGTCTGTTCTGTGTGTGCACTGTTTGTACTCTCCCTCCTCCACATCCTCACCCACAAAGAGTGGAGCTACACCATAAGTGCGTTTACATGGACATGAATAACCCATTTTACAGGTTATTGGAGTATCCTGCTTGTGTGTTTGAGCATGTAAACACCATGTCCCGAGATAAGACGTTATCCTGTTTATGAGAAACCCAAATATGCAAGGTGGAGTACTCCAAAAGAAATGGGCATAATGTGGCATGTATACACCTTATCCCGGTTATTGAGGGCTGCTGACTGTCTACAAAGGTGTGGCTATTTCATATACAGGGAATAAGAATAACCGGACTTCTCTGTGCTCATGTAAACCCTGTGTCCCTAATGCGAACATAACAGGGATATGCCTCATAAAGGGGTTATTCACGTATATGTAAACGTACTGTATGATATTAATGAAACGTAAACAACATTTGGGATATCACTGGAGTTTCGGAGGGAGCACTTACAGCAGGGGTGTATTTGTTTGGGTGTTGAGTTCAAATATCAGCACAATCTTCAGAATCACTGACTCCACCTTTAACTGTGGTAAATCTAAGGTGATGTTGGTGGTTGAAAGCAGCAGTTTGTAGGTGTGATGGCTATTTACTTTACTGCTAAACAACCTGGGAAAAAACTTTAATGTATCTTTAGAATAATTAGACAAATATTGTGTCTATTTTTGTGGTCAACTTGGCAATGCAGTGATGAGAACATAGACAGTAAAAGCGTCCATATATCCCTGATACATCTTTTATTTGACTTAAATACGCCGCATTTATACATAATACATACATAACCAGATTGATTTCCATTTTCTCTTGTGTGACCACTGTCCAAACCAGATTTAGTTCCTTAACAAATAAACCTGTGTAAATCAGTTGAAATTCTTATTAATTGTTAATCTTTTCTTCTCAAAAGTGTTTTTTCCACTTCATTACCACACAGGTCAGCATTGTATTAGTGTTGACAATTTGCCAAAGCGTTGCATGTATTTTTGGAATATTTTTTTTACCTTCCAGGTATCCATTGGTTTCACTTAATTCTAGTGCAAAATCAGTCTGCAGAGACCTGAAACTTACTGCAGATAGCTGTAGATACCACAGTGAACATTTAAGCCCTGTTCACCTGGGACGTCTTCTTCCCTGGTGTCCTCACATGATTATAATTACTGCGGAGGTTTCTGTTTGTTCTTAATCCACCATAAATGTTTACAATGAATGCAATGTATCTCTTATTCCAGTTTAAATGACCTACTACTTCTTTCCAGACACTGGTTTAAATTTCGGCTTTTTTTTTCTCGTCTGAATAATGGAAGTTACAGTAAAATCTATTAATGAGAGCCTTCATTGTATTTTGGATGCCACTGAAGACCCACTAAAAGAAAGAGGTATCTGGAGATAATCTTTTGGTCAGCAATTTGCTTGGTAAATTGATGTAAAACACAGACCTTTGTTTATCCCATGTGAATGTGCCACACATTTTTGCGGGGCTGAATTCCTTAAATCACATGAAGTCCCCGGTTCCCTGGTTGCTGACCCTGAGCAAAGGATTGTCAATAGTGGGTATACACCTCTGTGCCTCCACAACTCCTAATACACTGAACAAAAATTTTAAGGCAACACTTTTGTTTTTGCCTCCATTTTTCCACAGGTTTATGTTAAAGATATAAGATTATTATATTTCTCTCAAATTTTGGTCACCAGTTTGTTAAAATCCGTGTTGATGAGCACTACTCCTTTTCCAAGATAATCCATCCACCTGACAGGTGTGGCATGTAAAGATGATGATGCTGATTAAACAGCATCATTACTACACAGATGTTCCTTGGGATTGTCACATAAAAAGGACACTCTATAATGAACACAGTGACACAGATGTCCAAAATTTTGCCAATGGGCATGCTGACTGCAGAAATGTAACTTCCACATTTTTCTTAGGCTGGTTGGATATACTGCCAAATTAACAGGAATGACATCAGGGATGTCTTATGTCAGTAAATAAATATTTAGGTCACAGGGAGCAGCTCTGGTGGGCATTCCTACAGTCAACATACCAATGGCATGTTCCCTCAAAACTTTACATCTGTGGCATTGTGTTGTGTGATCACACTGCACGTTAAAGAGTCCTTTTAATGTGACCATCCCAAGCCACACCTAAACATGCTGTTTAATCAGCATCTTGATATGCCACACTTGATATTGCCATCACAGTTACTGTGTTTCTTCTTCAAGATGCTGAAGTGTAGCTGAAGCATCGAGCCAGTGATCTTGTAAGGAGTCGGACACATGGATGATTTTGCTGTGTATGTTCTCGTAACTTGTGGTGAAAGTTCACCAAGTCGAATGCAACACAAGGAAAAAAATCTAACATAAATGAAAAGGAAAAATAGGGCACTCCCCTATTTGTTTCAGTTATGTGCAGTAATATGAGTTTGTTGCTTCACCAGATTAGAGCTTTAGTAGTTTTCATATCATAAATCCATGTGTCATGCAGACACAGCTTTAGTTGACAGAAAAACAACTGAAGAAAATTCCTTGACTAGCATTAAGTGTGTGTGTATGTGTGTGTGTTTGTGTGCGTGTGTGTGTGTGTGTGTGTGTGTAGATCCCGGACTCTATCATTTCTCGAGGCGTTCAGGTGCTTCCTCGAGATTCAGCCTCTTTAAGCTCCACCCCTTCCGAGTCACCACGGGCAACACAGGCGACCTCCCGCCTTTCCACCGCCTCATGCCCGACACCCAAGGTACACACCAACTTTCATACATGCATACACACAAACACACACGAGCACTAAGAAATAAGGATCTGAAAATTAAAATCTTTCAACCATAAAAACAGATATGAAAACGTGGCACTTTGCATGAAATTAAAAGCTCCTTATATATGCTTTGCAAGATTCATAACGCATGCAAAGAATAAATGCATCATTACTGCTGATAGTGGAAAGCTGTCTCAGCATTTCCTGATAGAAAAAAACAAAGGACAGTTCCTGCATGATTAGAGTTTTTTGCTTATTTCCTGGATTCCCCAACTGTTTTGGTCACTGTAGGTTTATTTCTGATGGTAATATCACTAATTATAACAAACTCCCATAGAAGAAGAGGTTGCCAATTCGGTCCCAATGTAACCATTGAGATCACTAACTACAGTATGGATTGGCATACTAAATGTGACTCCCAATCCTGTCTCAGTTTGACCTACAAATTGGTGTATTAATGAGACCAAATGTAAAAGTTAGTCGGACGTGACTGTCGGCCTCTCGCTCACAGTGATGGATTACCCTCAGGTTAGAAGTCTCGGGACTTGTGTGCTGTTTGGAATTGAATGGGAGTGAATGAGACTGTGAGGTTTGGCAAAAACTGAAATATAAATATCTTCAGTTGTGGTACATTCATGTAAAATTTGTCCCAATTGATATTGCAGGATTGGCAATGGAAATCGAAAAAACTCAAATTTTGTTGGAATTGTCTCAAAGGTCATGTGTAAGTAGTGGCCTTTATTTACCTCAAAAGCAAAGAGATCCAGGCCTTAATTTATATAACCAGTTTTTAGGCCTTTATTCCTATTTAAATGCTGTCATATTTTAGCAACAAACCTCTGTTTTTTAATGCTTGCATTTTAATTTTCTATAATGTAAACTCAAAACGTTCCACAGCACTAATTTCATCAATACAACAACAGAATCATGTCTCACTCGCCACTCTGCTGCTCTGAATTAGTCTCCTGTCCTAGAAATAAATGAATAAATAATGGTGATAATAAGGACGTAATGATTCGACATTTTGACCAACAAGGTCCTGATCAGGCAAATCTGATGAAATGTCGATATGTTGAATTATGTCATTACATTGTAGGGGGCTTGCATGATTCAGTGTATGAACTATGCTTTTCTTTCAGTTTGAAATGTGCAGGACGTGTTGACTTTCATTGACAATAACTTCAAGGGTAACTTTGGTATTTTTCAAGGTGGACCCTATTTTCCCATGTTTTGTGTCTAAGTGACTAATGGTAGCAACAACTTTTGAAAACTGGTCCAGTATTAAGAAAAATACTGCAGCCGCAGTGGTGAAACAGGCTGCAGTCTAATCTTCGGAGCAAGAGCACACCATCAATGTACGTCCGTACGTTTGGTTTTTTTTTTATATATTGGATGCTATTTTCCCATGTTTTTGTATCTAAGTGACTAATGGAGACAACAATTTTTGAAATTGGGAGAGAGCACTATAGCTGGAAGTGCATCGTCAATGCATGTCCTCTAAAAGTGCTTGTTTTTGCCACTGACAGACTCTGATTGTGTCAGACAACAAGGAAAGGATCCCTACAGAGAAATTAAACATTTTTCTTCACATTTTGCTTGATTTGATCTGATTGTTAGTGTGTGTGTTTGTGTGAACAAGTCTTGCTTAAGTCTTGTTCAAAAATGTGGCGAAAGGTGACTTTTTGGAGGAATACAACAGTGGAAAACTTAGTGCTTTTTAAAAGATTTTTGATGTCACAGCTTAATATGGAGCTGCTTTTAACAATGTGGGGAAAGTCCATGAGATTTCAGAATGACACCAGAACGAGACTTGGTTAAACACAGCAATAACCAACAGAGTGGATCAAGTGAAAGGTAAAGAAAACATTTTTTTCTTGTAGGGATCCTTTCCATAATTTTAGCCATTTTAATAACATTCTGAGCCTGTCAGTGGCAAAAAAAACCCCAATAACTTTTAGCTGGTGCTGGACCAATTTCAAAAATAGTTGTTTGCATTAGTCACTTAGACACAAATACATGGGAAAATAGGGTCCAGGATAAAAAGCACTGAAGTTTCTCTGCAGCATTGATCAAAAAAGCAGGGAGATTGGAATAATGAGTAAATGAAAATAGTATTTCTATTAAAATAGTGAGAGCAGCACAGTGGTGAGCAGGACACGCTTTGTTGGCTTTAGTGCTTTTGAAATGTTTTTGATGTTGAATGTACCATTTTAGTCATAAGATTATAGGAATTTCCAAAACTCCTCAATGTTTTTTTAATTGCCCTTTATTGTTGACCTTTATTTTTTTGCACCGGACATGGCTTTTATTTGAATACTGACTTCATTAAAGAATTTAAGGAATTCAATTTGTATTCAGTGTCAAGCACAGCTTTCACATTAAAATCAAGACAGAGACAACTTGAGAGAAAGATGCTACATCTGTCAGAGCATAGTATTAAAAATAACAATGAATACAAATATGGTATATGGAGAAAGTAAAATGTCATCACAGGTTTTACAAACTGTTTTGATAAAGCTGTGTTAGGAGAACTTCCAGCACACCAGCTGATATCTGATATGTGATTAAGGAACAGAATTGGACTGATATATTCATCAGACTCCATACTGATTCCTGTTTTAATTTTTAATAATCCTGTGTTGTTCTGTGCAATCACGGAATTAGACACACAGCTGCTGGTGTGCTGGTTTTGAACCTCACAGCGAGAATTCCTGTTATGTATGTTTCCATGTCCTGTGTATTAGACATTATTAATAGATAAATCAACATAAAAGCCTTTGCCAGACTGCCCTGCTATGAAGGAGAGGTATTTAAATCATCCCTTCCATATATATGCATCAAACAATGACCAAATATAGAATATCTGTCTGTCTCTCTGCAGGTTCAGTCACGATGTGGCAGTAATGAGAACATTCTGAGAGCCAGTAAGTTCAGAGAGTCTGTGTCTGTGTGTCTGTGTGTGTGTCATTAACATGCCAGCCTTGCAACACAAACTTGCTTCACTGTGGAAAATTTTAAAACATTATGTTATTGTTTATTGTGACATGTTCACTACTTACTCACACCCATTCTCTTTAATTGTGTGTGTGTGTGTGTGTGTGTGTCCGTGCGTGTGTGCACACGTGCAGGCCACAGTGCGGTGGACATCAGTAAAGTGGCACGTCGTCATCGCATGTCTCCTTTTCCATTGACGTCAATGGACAAAGCCTTCATCACTGTTCTAGAGATGACACCTATTCTGGGAATTGAAGTCATTAACTACAGAGGTGAGTCTCCAGAACTCTGTGCGTGTGCGTGTGTGTGTGTACTGTAGGTATTTGTCTGTGCACAGGCATATAGGCATATTATCATTGGGCCTCATGCAGCAGCATTTTCTTTAATGTCTCTTTCTGTTAAGAGGGAAAAATAATTAGGAGAAATCAACTCCAGATGGACCAAATGTTCGTAACTGTCCAAATCTGCTCTTACCCAGGTGTGCTGAGTGACGAATCCCACTTGTTCACATGTAACCTATTAGAATACGTAACACCCCCCTAAACACTATGTAAGGGCTGGTGTTGTGCCGTGTGCAAAGACTCTGGCATGTGCCCAAGGATGGAGAGATGATACCAAAAAAGGCTGCAAGAAGGAAAACTTCTGCAGTAATGAAATCAATGTACTGTTAAACAAGCTTAAACAAATTACAAGTTAATTTATGAATGTCTGGTGTTACAGGAAGATCAGAAATGTAGCAATGATCAAACATTTGTGATGCTGTAAATGCTATTTCAGCAGCAGTGATAAGTCCGTATTCAGATCCTTTACTTCAAAGGATACTTTGCTGATTTTCAACCAGCTCTGTATCACAACAATGTGAGTAGTTTGTGTAAATGAATTGCGGTACACTTCCCTTCATGTAACCAGAACCTAGATCTCTCTGCACTGCTCTCAGCAAAACTCCACCGGGTGATGCGGATGATGCAAAATAGGTCATCTGGCAGAGTTTCGCTGTCCTCCCAGGCTGTTGCTTGAAGTATAGGCCGTACTTCTGCATTTCAGGAATACCCGCCACCCATGCTGACACAAGACACAGACCTGCCTTTCGCTCTCTCAAACTCCAAACTCCAATCAAACTGTAATACTAGAAGGTGCCGATCGAGATTTTGCAACTGCACTTAAGCTAAAATGTTTCTCTGTACAATTTCATATTTTAGTGCACTGTTTAGCTGTAATAGTGACACTTTGTGAACAGGAAGTGGGCGCCATACTATTTCCTGCACAATAAAAACAAAGGCTGAAAAAAAATGAGATCAAACAGTAAAACTAAACCAAGATCCTGTAAGTGCGCTCACTAGTTCTTGTCTCCATTTAACTATAATTTGAGATTTTTTGTTCCCAGTCAGCTATCATTGTGTTAAATGGCCAAATTCGCATTACATCTGCAACCAGCCAGAGTGTTATTGGTCCAGTGCAGAGCAGAGCATTCTAGTACTTGTAGGTTTTCTACCTCTTGAGTAAAAGCAAATGCCAGTGTCTCTTTTTCTCTGTTTTCTCTGATCATGTAGTTAATTTCAAAAGTATTTGCATCCTTCTACATCTTAGACAGCCTGGTTTAATGAAAAGACCATCTTTTTGGCAGTGAAAATATATATAAGTAAAACTACTAATACCACACTTTCAAAAATCTACTCTAGTAAAAATCCTGCATTGCAAATGTTACTTAAGGAAAACATTCTAAGTACAATTAGGAAAATGGATTAAGTATTAAAAGTAAAAGTGCTAAGTGCAGTGTTAGTCTGAAACAGCTCAGCAGCCATTCATTCATCTCATCAAACCAATCTGTGCGATCTCTAAGAAGTGCTCTCTGTGTCAGGCCTGTATGGCCAGTATGGAAGCCATTCAGAAACTGAACACAGTATCATCCAAGGCTTTTCATAGTCTTCTTTGTGATCAGTGGACCAGTAGTCTTTTAGTTCAATCATGGTTATTTCTCTAAAAGAAATATATATAAATGTGATTGTGGTATTCATGCACTTTTTTATGTTCTTCAAATTTAGAAATATTGTTTCACATTGGACAAATAGTTTGTGGACTGTGAAAACAAGATGTTTTTTTTCTCATCTTGGTTAAAGTGATGTCATCGGCTCGTACAATTTTCTCGTACCTTAGAGAAGAGCAAAAATAAGAAAAAATCAGTGAATCCCAGAAATCAGTTGGTACAAAGAAAATAAGAGCAAATCATGAATATGGACAAAAATAAGAGGAAATGTGTTTGGGTATCACTTAGGATGCATGTAGTGTTTGCTGTTACTGACTCAGCTTGGGCTCACTCTTTTAGACGGTTTGGGTCGAGTGCTCGCTCAGGACATCTATGCCAAAGACAACCTTCCTCCATTCCCTGCTTCCGTTAAAGATGGCTACGCTGTACGAGGTGAGACCACTAATACTATCCGTTACTATACAGCGTAAGATTAACATTACATAAGGGGTATAAATGTAAACCAGGATCTGTCAAAATGACATCTACACTCATCTGTGGATTTACATTTATTCACTGGTTGGCATTGAATGAATTAAAAAGCGACTCACACAGTATTCTCTATGTAGACTGTCCTTTTGGCTGCCACTTGAGTTTAAAAATTAATAGTCATGGTCTAATTGAAATAATTAAACTAATCAATAACACTGTCATTGACCTGTAGCTGCTGACGGCCCGGGAGATCGCTTCATCATGGGAGAATCACAGGCCGGACAACAGGTCAGCTCTAATACACTAACACTTATGTTATAGTAATAAATAATACAACCTAGTACTATAGGTATTACAGCACAGGAGCTAGCACTGCTAACAACACAACTATTAGCACGTCTACTAATCCCATCCCATCTATATCAAGCATTAAGTCACACTGCTAAATAAATACACTACCTTCACTAGAAGTACTAGTACAATATAAAATACATCAGTAAATACCCCGATCGTGAATTTTGAAGCTTTGATATATCTTAAAAAGGTTGTTGCTAACAAGTGGCTGAATGAGACTACAGAACGTCATCATGCCAAACATGGTTTTACAGCCTCCTTGTTGTGGTGAGGAATGAAGTCATGCAACTTTGGTGTAGCTCATTTATAACCTAATGACAGCTTTCTCTTCTTTTGTGAAAATGATCTTGCTAAAAAATGTTTAAGTATCACCCCTACGTATAAATGTCCACAGAGAGAGCTTCTGCAGGAAATCATATAGACATCTGGTTGCTGCAGAGCTGCATGACGTGAACACAGAGTACCGACAAATCAAAACTTAGAGACAGATGGTGTGTTTTACGACTCAGTTTACTTCTGTGGAGACATTAAAAGTCTGATCATGTCATTCCACTAATGTTGCTAGTTATCTTGAGGTAATAAATTTGCATCAGCATCAATAAGCTGTGTGTGTGTGTGTGTGTTTGTGTGCAGCCCACCCATACAGTGATGCCAGGTCAGGTGATGAGGGTGACAACTGGGGCTCCGATTCCTTGTGGAGCCGACGCTGTGGTCCAGGTGGAAGATACAGAGCTTCTGAGGGAGTCTGAGGATGTAAGTCACCGTTATTCTGTCTAGTTTGAGTTTTTGTGCTTGCCAGTGGGCTCGGTGGTGGCATTTCTTCACCACTGTTTCTGGACAGGTTGTGTTTTGTTAGCAGGTATGGTGATACTGACAGGCCTGTTTATTTCAGGGCACTGAGGAGCTGGAGGTGAGGATTATGGTCCAGGCCCGTCCCGGACAGGACATCAGGTAAAAACAAACCACATTCTGCTAAAGGAAATAAGTGGAGGCTAATATTTATCAGAGCTGCTGGCTAATTCTGATTGTAACGTTTATGTATGTCTGTACAGGCCAATAGGTCATGACATCAGGCGAGGGGAGTGTGTGTTGGCTAAAGGGACACATATGGGCCCGTCAGAGATCGGCCTGCTGGCTACAGTGGGAGTGACTGAGGTCAGCGTGCACAAGTTCCCTGTGGTGGCCGTCATGTCCACTGGAAACGAGGTACATACACACCAACAGATGGAAGTACACACAGACTTTTCTTTTGATCTTTGCATTTAGATTTTTGTGTCTCTACTCAAGATACCATTTGAGCTCCTCTGTGTTTGTGTGTGTGTGTAGCTGTTGAATCCAGAGGATGACCTCCACCCAGGGAAAATCCGAGACTCCAACCGCTCAACTCTGCTGTCCACTATCCAGGAACACGGATATCCCACCATCAACTTGGGCATCGTTGGAGACAAGTAGGAGCATTTTAGGCTTATACAATTCGAAGAAGTTCATGCCCTGTCCCTGGCACAGGCACACTGGGAAATGTTGGAAACTGCTTACTGCAGCAAATTGATGTAGATAAAGCCTGTTACAAAGAAAAGGGCTACAAGAACAAACATTTTATACAAAATAACTAATAAGCATATCCAAGAGTGGGAGTTTAACAACAGCAAAACCGTGTTCAGACATCTGTTACAAACTCTTACACAACTCATGCAGTAAAATCCAAGTTTCATTTATGCTCAGAGCTCTCCAGTGTTTGAAAATACTTAAATAAGATTAAATTGAATTGAATTGTGTGACAGTTTTTAAACAGATGTTTTGATATAGTTTTGCTTTTGTTATAACATGGACCCTGTTTACTTAAATTCATCAAGAATTTTCTCTGGTTTTTGATTCTTCATTCACCGTGGAGGCATGTGAGAAAAACTGCATTTACTTCACAAATTCAACATAACACAGGGTGATGTGTTACTGTGATTGATATATATATATATATATGGTCGTGTTGTGGATGAAGCATTATTTTAAAGCCCAACCCAATATAATCCCGTTAACATCACTGTGACATCAACAAGGTTATTTTCTCAGACTTTACGAAATGTATATACTTCACAGCCACAGAAGGCTGAGTAACACAACTTGGTAAAGTTTAATGCTTCATACTTGTGTTTGCAGCCCTGATGACTTGCTGTCAGCTCTCCATGAGGGAATCAGTCGCGCCGATGTCATCATCACCTCAGGGGGTGTGTCCATGGGAGAGAAGGTAACCTCTCGCCTAAGATCAAGCTCCTCTCATTGACTGACATGCTGAGTAGATATTCTGATTTTTCATAAGGAAGAAGCCAAATTCTTTCCAGACTTTTTTCACAGTATATTTGTTTGCGTACTGTTTATCCTCCAGGTTTGTTTTCTGCTCTAACAACATATATAAAACAGTACAGTCTCACAGTTTGTTACTCTCCATCTGTCTGTTTGTGTGTCTTATCAGGACTACCTAAAGCAGGTGCTGGATATTGACCTTCATGCTCAGATCCACTTTGGACGAGTCTTCATGAAGCCAGGGTGAGATTGGGGATGGGGGTAATGTGTAATGGGGGAACGTTTTTTATCTATATGCAAACTTGCTTTCTTATTGATACCTGGTGATAAATAACACAAACTCATTCATATATTTTCGTACTGATGCTGCTGCACTTTCTACTGCCACTACTACCGCAACTGATGCTAGCACTGCTTCTTGTACTATTATGAAGTCTGGAGGAAAACTAACGGCCTGTGGGTTTCTGTTCCTCAGTCTTCCTACTACCTTTGCCACAGTTGACATTGATGGAGCACGGAAACTCATCTTTGCTCTGCCAGGTAATATATTTATGTCTCAAGTAATTGGTCGTGTGTTGTTTGGGTGTCAGTAAGTGTTTATCTCCTTGTTGTCCAATCCCCTGGACCATTTTTGACACCCCACTGCTTTGCCCTGGTGGTCTATTTATTGGTTCTTTGGCTCAAGGCCGATCAAGATTATTCATCTGACGCCATGTCCCATTTGCTTTGTGTCACCTGGCCCTTTGCACTAGTAGGCACACTGTAAAAGGAGTTAAGTGCAGTTTGTCAGTACGTCACACTACATGGAGGATTTCTTTGGGGTTACGTACTAAATTGACACTAGCATGTGTAACTCAGCAGCACTCAGATAGTAGGCACACCCATGATGGTTACAGATGCAGCTTAAGTTTTACTGGCCACAGTAACACTATCATAAAGACATCTTGCAAATATTGACACGGATGTGACTCATTCAAGCCAGCACTGTGGCAGCTAAACCTCCAGGGAGTGTATTCTGACCATCTGACCTGCTTAAGACTTGAGTCAGTCCACACGGTAAATGGGTGCTCTGACTTTCCCACTGGTTCGCTCATATGTTAGCATTCCGACTTGCCAGTGAAGTCAACATTGGCCATTCCTATTGTTTTTTCTCCAGCCCTGTACCCACATGTAGCATCAACCCCAGTCATATATGTCTGTACTCTGGCTGTCCTCATCCATGATGTGTATTGTTTGTTTATGGTGCGGCTTGACTGATGTATTGTTCATATACCAGGGTCATAATTAGTAAAACCAATTTCTGATCCCTCAGAAGCTTTCACATCCAATAACAAGAAGGTTCCTATTATTTAAAAAAAAAAAAAAATTAAAAAACATTAATGTTTTTAACATATTATGACATAAGGAGCCAGTGTACCTCTGTGCTGTGTGGTGACATTTGACATTCATAGCACACACTCAATGAGCTTTACAGCTGGGTTCGGCGATATGACAGTATATACTGTGTGAGGGTAGAGATGTCCCCGTAGAGATATGGCAGGACTGTTTTTTTATGGTGGGAGCTATATGGGACAGGCAAAGCAAATCAGGGAGGTATTCTTGCGTAATCTTGCAAATCCATCTCCCGCGAGGTAATGTGATCTGGGCAGGCATTGAGAAGGAGAGTTAGGAAACCTGTAATATTTGGAATCGTTGCTCTTGGGAACCTTTAAGCTTCCATTTTTAAGGAATTTAGTTCTTTTGTTTAGACTCTTTTGTTTTTAACTTAACATGATAGTCATCATGTTTTCGGGTTGTCCAACTGTACGTCCATACATTTGTACATCCATCCCATTCTTGTGAACAAAATATCTCAAGAACGCCATGAGTGAATTTCTTCAAATTTGACACAGGCATCCACTTAGAGTCAACGATGACCTGATTAGAATTTGGTGGTCAAAGGTCAAAGATCACTGTGACCACACAAAATATGTTTTAACTCAAGAATTCATACCCTAATTATGATAACATTTTGACTCAAATATCTAATAGAATATAATGAAGTGAAGACATTTTATATCCCGTAGGTCAAAGGTAAGCTTCACTGTGACATCATAATGTTCTATGAAAAACACTTTTCTGGCCATTCTTTAGTGTCATATCTCATGAACAGAAGGGGAGACATCTGGTCAGATACTGGATTGGTGACACAAATCTTGGGTGTCACCTTTAAACTGTGCTGATTGTATAGATCTTCTGTGTATGTTGCTCTTTACTCTGTGTTGGAGCTGCATGCAGCATTTTGAGTGAAACTTGGATAGCTCTGTCGCATGTCTAAAACAAAGACACTTCAGGGTTTGCATTTGTATTAAATTTTTAACCTTACCTTGTGAATGTTTTCCAAAGTGTTATGGGCTTTTACTACCTTTTTGTAATTCAGTGTAGCTTGTTACTCCAACAAGTTCCTTGCAAGTTACTCCAAGTACAAGTACAAGTAAATGTCACCACATGCAGTCTCTCCCTCTGCACTTCACAGTTTAAAGACTTCAGCTGTTTAGTGAAGCAACTGACATTGTTTTTGTTTGGATCTACTGATACAGTGGAAAACAATAAAAAGATTAAAAAGTGTTAGCAATGGGCAGAGCTGTCCTTTTGAAGAGTTGCCAACAACAAGGTTTTGAATATCTGCATAATATATTGGCTTACAAAGCCCATATAGAACCACCAGTCTCTCTCTGACTATAGCACAGCAGTCCTTTACTGCTGTGCTGTTTAAAACTTTGTTTCAGTTGCACTGTTGTTTTCAGTGCTGGATGTCAGTATGTTGCCATAGTAATGTAAAGGAATCCTACAGTATAGTGTGTCCTGTGGCCGCAGTTGGACCCCTGTGATTTGGAGTGTGTTGGTCTTTGCTCCAGTCTGGCACTGTATATGTGCTGCTATTGTTATTAAAGAAAACTTTAACCGGGCCCTTCCTGCTGGAGGTTGTTGCCACGAATACGAGCCAGGCAAGACAAGTGTTAACCCCTGTGCCTAGAGGAAGTAGGTCCTTAAACTCAACCAGCAGTTACCCATAAATGACCTCTAAGTGCACAGACCCCACTTTCACCCTGCTGGGAAGAAAGATGTCCTTATATCTTCTAAATGACCTTTTACACCAAACAGCGTGAGATATTATGGCTAAAACATTCTAATACAAGATGTCATGGGTATTGCAGTGAACGTAAGTTGTGAACCAAAAATGACCCCCAATGACATCGGTTTTGTGTAACACGCTGTAGTAAAACACAATAAATAAGTGATCACAGGCAGTTAATGGTCACACCAGTATGAACTATTAGGATCTAACCCTGAACCCCAAGCTTTGGTACAAGGTCTCCCGTGTTGTTATGACTATTACAGCAAGATATATTTAAAGTGATATTGTACATTTACTTGAATGTGTCTGGGTTACACTGGTGTGAAGAAACATCAACAGCTAACACACACACACACACACACAGGAATAATATGTTTAATGCAAATGGAGACAGTGCTAAATTGTAGTGTATGCATATAGTAGATGCTGTGTATGCACTACTTTATTCATTCATTCATCTTCTAACCGCTTCATCCTCTTGGGGGTTGTGGGGGGGCTGGAGCCTATCCCAGCTGACATCGGGCGAGAGGCAGGGTACACCCTGGACAGTTTGCCAGACCATCGCAGGGCTGACACATAGAGACAGACAACCATTCACACTCACATTCACACCTATGGACAATTTAGAGTAATCAATTAACCTAGTCCCCAAATTGCATGTCTTTGGACTGTGGGAGGAAGCCAGAGTACCCGGAGAGAACCCATTCTTCTGTACAGTTTCCTTACTGACCCAGAATTGTGTTATTTTCCAGGTAACCCAGTGTCTGCAGTGGTGACATGTAACCTGTTTGTGATTCCTGCTCTGAGGAAGATGCAAGGCATACTGGACCCTAGACCTACAATTATTAAAGCTAGGGTAACACATACGCGCACACACACACACACACACACACACACACACACACACACACACACACACACACACACACACACACATAGAATATCACCAACCCAAGCTGATAAGTAACCTATCAGTACACAGAACTCCTACAAGTTCCGACTGACCTTTGCCCTCACTGTGGAGAAGCCACGATAAAGCAGAACATCCGTATGGGTGATTGATAATGTATCATCTTATTGTGTTACATTAAGTAACTGACAACCATTTATCCCAAATGAAAAATCCACTGTTTAGAAAATGTATCTAAGAGCCCAACATTGCCTGTTTCAACTCGTCTCATAGCCAATCCTTGATCTGAACTGGGCATTAAGCTCACTGATTGTCTCTAGTTCTTCTCATCATTGTTTTAAAGTATATTGATAATTATTGAATTACATTTTGTCAAAGCTAATTCTGAGGTACTTATTGAACAGCATCCACAAGTTTTTAGACAAATGAAATTTAAATATTTCAGCAACATTTCATGTGTTTATGTGTATTTCAGCTTTCCTGTGACGTGAAGCTGGATCCCAGACCAGAGTACCACCGCTGTATTCTTACCTGGCATCACCAGGAGCCACTGCCCTGGGCACAAAGCACAGGTAAGCACCAGACATGCATACACACACACACACACACACACACACACACACACACACACTTACATTCTTAAAAAGGGCTGTGTTTCCACTACATTTGTAGTGTACTAGCGCAGTAATATCACAGCCACCACAGAAAATAAATGTATCACATTAAAGGGACAGTTCACCCTAAAATCACAAAAATTGAGATAAAGACCATTAAGATCTCTGCCTTCTTTCCAGTATAATCAAACTAGATGACACTCAGCTTGTGGTGCTCAAAGTGCTAAAAAAAATACATTTGATAAACTCAACAGCAATGTCTCTTTCCAAAAATCATGACCTGGTTACTCAAGATAATCCACTGACCTTGTTGTGAGCAGTTTCATGTGGGAACTATTTTCTTTCTACTGAAGTACATCTGCGAGCTGCAGTCTAGAGATCACTAAGAGCAAATTTGTCTTTGACAGTTTATTGCAATAGTTATGTTAATGTTTTTGCAGATGGAACCCAAAGCTGGTCAGCCAAGAGATAGAGAAAAGACGTTCCATCACCAGTACTTGTACAGGCAGTCATGAGTCACAACATCCTTAGTTCTTACCCTTAGCAGGTGTCTTTTCATAAACACACAGTATTTTGTCTGTACCTCCAGACATGTTTACTGTCCATGTTCACTGGGAACTGAGAGTGAAAGGCTGAATACCACAACTTGGTCTTAATAACATGTTTTTGTGTTCGACGACCTGATTCTTTCACACAGAAACCGAGACACATGCAGCTCCTTTGGCTGCCTGAGATGTTGAGGCCAAAAAGGGCAACAAGCGGCAATACACCACGTAGAAGGAAGCGTGCACCACTGAGCTAGCTAACATTACAGCTCAGCCAAAAAGGATGCCATTAATGTTTACATCTCATGTTGCCATGAGCACAAGTCTCTCGTCCATGAGTAGATGCACTCTTCCTTCTGCATAGTGATATGGCTGGCAGGTGTAGTACTGTAGAAAATAGTTCCTACATGACACTGCTCACAACAAGGCCAGTGGATTATCTTGAGCAACCAGGTTTTGATTTCTGGAAAGAGACATTGCTGTTGAGTTTTTCTAATGTATTTTTTTGTCTTTGAGCACTACAAGCTAAGTGCCATCTAGTTCCATTATACTGGAGAGAAGGCAGACATCTCTACGACTGGTATCTCCAACACTTACACCAAAACAATCTAGATTGATAAATGGCCCTACAGATAACAGGGGAAATATGTATTTTTGATGTTAGTGTGAACTGTCCCTTTAATTATTGGTGGACCGACCAGTAATTAATAAGTCGTTGGTGTAATTAATAGGAGGGGACATTACACATGTGAGCGCTGATTGAAACAAAAATTATGTTGCGTGTTAAATGTTAGAATCAAAGTTATATTCAGTATATATTCATTTTTAAAACGGGGTAATAACACAGGCTCACACATAAACACTCTGTCCCTCTGTCTCCAGGCAACCAGGTATCCAGCAGGCTAATGTCAATGCGTAGCGCCAACGGTCTGCTGATGTTGCCTCCGAAAACAGAGCAGTACGTGGAGCTGCATAAGGGAGAGGTTGTGGACGTCATGGTCATCGGACGGCTATGATGCAGGTACCTTACATTCTCATCAAGTTTATCCAAGTCACCTCCAGTCTCACAGGTCACATATTTTACACACACCTAACTTTAACACCAAAATATTTCCTCCCCAGACTTCAATGTCACTCGCTACCGATTACCATGGCAGTGCCAGGACTTCCTGTCTGGACAGGAAACGGGCGGGGGCAGGAAGTGATGCATGTCTACCTGGTCGCCATTAGCTGTGATGTCATATGCAACAGCCAATCGGAGCCAGCGGAGGCTGAAACCTCATTGGTCTGCTCTGAGGAGATCACTGTATTTCAATGGAGAAAAAATGTGAAAAAAAATATAAAATATGAGATTTATTCTGTAATATTATTATTATTATCCTGATGATAATGATTATTAATATTCTTAATTAATATTCTATTTATTATTATTATCATGGTTCTGATTGAATATTATCATCTTAGTAGTAATCATGCCCTCTTCTCTCCTGTTCATTTGCTTTGTGCGTTCGACATTTTTCCCTGGTAGATATAGAGATATAGAGACTTTGTCCTCCTTCCTCCACTCCTCCTGACCTTTTTTCCTTTTCTCTCCCCCTTCTTTCTCTCTTCTTCCTCTTTTCTGCTCTGGCATCCTCTACCCAAATATAGAAACTCCTTGATACCCCCTCCCTGCAGTATCACTACATCTTTTCCTGAAACGCACTGACCCTAACATCAGTATTGACAGAAAATGAACTAAAGACTTATAAAAACATCTTTTGATTGAAGCTGCTGATATAGTTTGTGCCAGTACAGTAAAAAATGACCTTTTTGCCAAAAAAAAAGAAAAAAAATACAAGGATATTTGTTTTTATTTTTTTCTCTAGGTATAACATTTTCAAACCATACTAAGACACTAAAACTCATCATGATTCTCAATGAAAGCCATGAAACTCTCTTAGGTGGGTCAGTGGCTTGGCTTTAAGGCAGGGTGAGGCACGACTCATTGACTGAAATCCTCACTACACTGGGATGATTTCTGTGGTCTGACATCAGATATAATCATAATTGTTATAATAAAATACATAATGATTTCTGAGATCTGTAGTCAGGGAGGAACTTCCATCCCAGGTGGGCCACATAAACACTATCGGTATACCCCCAACCCTGCACTCAAGTGGTGTTTGATTTACACGAGTGTATAGTTTACACCATAAAACATACAGTACAGAATTGAAATAGTCTTTGATAAATGCGGTATTTGCATTTTTACAGCTATTAGAGGATATTGCGATATTTTATGTTTTTCTTTTTATCAACAAATCCCATAAAATGACCAATAATAATATCTCTTTTAACTAAATCTGCCTACCAACACAGATTGGCATTTTTATACCTACATTTTTTAACAAATTAGACAGCCAATATAAAGTCCCTCCCTCACTGGACAAAAAAACATTAGCATTTGGCTTTTGTCTTTAGTGGGAAAGGTTACAAAATGCCTTTATTCACGTGACAAACTACTCTGCAGTAGTCATGGGAATTTATCAGCTTGTACAGGCAACGATGGATATACGGGTGAACATGCTCATTTTTGCCCCTTTTGCGGAGCGATGCAACGATGAGCTGCCACAAATTTCGTCCATTTCTGTCCAAGCATTGCTCGAACATCTTTTTAGATTTGTTCACTACCAAGTTTGAAAGAGACTTAATAAGTAACAGAAACAACAAAAAAAAAGCAAGCGCTGTAATATTTACTGGCCTCCATGCTGCTTTCTACTGTGTGTGAACCTGTTTTTTGGTGCATCTGTGAGGTTGAACCTAACACACAAAAAAAGGCATACTCGTCTGCTGGCTCTGGTCTACTGGCAATGGCAAAGGAGTCTTAGCCTATTTTAGCAGGTTTTCCCACATTTAACAAAACTTGCATACACACTAATTTTGATGGGTAAAGGGTATTCGTGAGCTTTAGAGACGCTGGATTGTGTTGCCTTCAGACAGAGCCACGCAAGCTGTTTCCTCTTGTTTCCAGTCCTAATGCTAAGCTAAGATAACCAGCTGCCGGCTTCAGCTTCATATTTAGTGACAGATGTGATAGTGGTAGAAAGAGCTTCATGTTAAAAGATCTGTCTTTTTTTTTAATCTAACTTTGATAAGATTCTTTACCAAAAAGTCAAACTTTTCCTTAAAAAAGCTCCAAGTAAAAAAAAAAAGGCTGAGTAATCTCATAAAACAGCTGGGCCTTATATTTTTAGCAAGCACTGCATAGTTGTGGGGAACTATTTTTAGCCACGGATTATTATACATATGGTGCGTATTTGAGTATTTGGAGTAGCAGAAGGTATATGTCAGACCTGGAAGTTTAAATTAAATGCCCGAAAAGGCTTTCAGGTCAAATGGATTGCACTGTACTGATAGAAAATGATGAATACTATCATAAATATCCTTAAAGCGTTGAACAATTTGATGTCTGAATGGTAAATCATTAAGTTTACATAACTAAAATACTAGTACAGCAGAACAAGTTTATTTGTGTGGAATCATTACGAAATTACCTCAACTTGTCTTCTTCAACTGAGTCAACCTAAAATTTTACAGCAGCCTCGATACTAACTTTGTATGTGGGATTTAGTCCAGATCAACAACAGTGTGTGTGTGTGTGTGTGTGTGTGTGTGTGTGTTTACGGTAATGGAGGAACTTGTCATCCAGTGCAACAGTGTGGCTCTTTGTGTTTTCAATAGCTTTTGGACAACAATTGCACTCTGTGGCACAGAGGAAGAAGCTTTGATACACACACAGCACTTATTCGAATGATCAGATCACCGGGTCTTTTTGTGTGATTTGTTGACAGTAAGAAAAATCAAGAATATCATCAGATTATCCTTTAAGTAGCCAAAGATGAATAACTATACCTAACCGACAGCTAGTTTCAAAGGCTGGCTTCTGTTTGGCCAATCAGCCGCCCCCATTTCTTTTCATACCACACAAACATGAACGAAAGAGTCGCTTGAGTGAGTTGTGACATACTGTTTTCCCAACTCAGAGAAAACTCCGACCCGACATCACTTGAAAGCAGGGTGTCGCGTTCAGGTGCTCGTAAACTACACAACTGGTGTATTTCTACCATGACAGTGTTAAGGTGCTTGTTAAAGTCAAAAGAATCAACACAGTTCAAGGCTGTAAAATAAATGACATCATTTGACTGCTTTTCTCTCAATGTACTGTACATAGTCTGAGCAACACTGAGAAATAAAGAAGACCTTGTTTGATAGTTAGCCCACAAAGAAAAAAAAAAGAAGCTTAGTTTATTATTAGCATTAACAAGGTAGTAGGCTGGTTGGCTGCTGTATCCTGCTGATTCAACACTGAAACTTAAATTGTTTACCAATTAACAAGGACCGTCCAAATGCATCATATGCAATCTGTGAGTCCCAAGCATTCACCAATGCACCATACCTTAACTCCTCTAGTTCCTCATATTCTTCCTATCAGTGTAATCAGTGCCAAACAAACCCACTCGGTCAAAGGTGGAATGCTGCATTCAGGTCATATTGGAATAATGGTACAAAACTCTGGTACTTATTTGAATTTATTGGTACTTAAGATGACATCATTGGTGTTTTTCCTTGCTGCTGATAGTCTTCACGCTTCAGTTAACCCCACAGATGTCAAGTGTTAACTTCCAGATCCGAAGCTCATGTCTACTATCTTTCCTCTTTGACCTTAATGCAGCACCAGTCACAACTTCTGAGCTTTGACCCCTCTCCTGATAGGCTGATGCAGTCTTCCTCCACCCCTCCCCTCGTTCCTCCCTCTCTTCTTCATCTTCCTTTTTTCCTCCCCTCCCTCTCCACACTTGCATGCCCATAAAAGGGGGCGTGTCATTCTCTTTGGGCAGGTTTCATTCCAGGCATGAGACGAGGGGTGCAGCACCTGGGCGGGACTTCTGATCTGACTAAATGTTACATTCATGGCAGTTCTCGATGCGATTTTTGGCACGTGAGAGGAGTTTTCAAAGTCCAAGCTTTGGTACCAACACTGTCTTCTCATATATTCCTCTAGCTCAGATGTCAGAAACTTCCCAGTTACCTCAAATGCACCATATATCTATCAATGGCTCATGCTGGGTTCATGTCATGTTAGACAAAGTGGAAGAACAGGGTGACTTTATTGTAATAGTTTTAAGGCAGACATTTATTCGCTATAAGGACCACATCCAAATTATTATTATTATTGTTATTTTAAAAAGTACTCAATTTAAATGCTTCACACATTTTTTTTTAGGCGGGCCATATTTACGCTAAACCCATTATGACATGAACACAGCATCAGAGCAGTCCTGGCACCTGCCCAAGGAGGACCAATCAAACCCAGATAGATCCATTTGAGTAAGAAGAAGCAGGTTATTGTTAAACTGCCTTTGTACTGAGTGATTCGTAACACTGGACTGAACTCAGTGTCACACTGCACACACTATAAACTATGACCAGCACTTGTAATGAAGCAATGACACAGCATTCTACTACTACTGTATAAATATAATGAAGAGGATGTTTTTTTCTGTAATGATATTATTGAAACTGAAGATGAATTAATAAAAATAATCCTGATTATTCTGTACCTTCTGTTTGGGCAAGTCACTTTATTTTTCTAATTATCTGTAACATAATGACAGAAAATGTGGAATATTTAATCATTATGCTAGTTTCAGTCATGAGGAAAGATGATACAAGGTGTGCAAAGCTGGAAATACTACTCATGGAGTTATTTTAGATCCACAGGCATTTTGTTTTCATAATTTAAGAGACCTAGGATACAACTTCCCTAACAGACGAACTGTGAAAAATGTCTAAATATATTATTCCATATACAAATACAGCTAAACACAACTTTTCAGTTAGTAATATGTATAAATCAGATTTTCCTGCTTCATAATTTTGCATTAGTTGTTTAAGTTTACTTTCCACCGTGATATAAAAATACTCAGATACTTTGGCCAAACACGCCAAATAAAAGTTTCATAAACTAATTCCCTAATAAAAAATGTGAGAATGGCCAAGTTCCATCAATTTTATCTTTAACAGATTTGGCAGAATATTGAAATTTGTTTTTATCATTTTTGTACTCACAGGGAATGCAAATTACCCTTTTTGGTTTTCTTTTGTGTTGTTTTAGAAAGACAAATGCCATTCGGCCTGTGATGTTGTGAATGACAATGAAAATGGAATTGTTCCTGGAATTCAAACTCAATTTATATCACTTCCCAAATCTACAAACAAACCAGTTTTTTACCCTGATGAGGCTACACCTGTTCTCCTGAAAAACTGGTTTTGTCTTCATTATGACCCTATTTGTACTTAACACTGTTACTTGTTACTTTGTTTTGTGCAATGACAATGCAGTTAATTCCAATCTAATCTAACTCAGAGTACACAATGGAATTCAGATTAGCATCTAACCAGAAGTACAAATAGCAGACTATAATCAGAAAGAAGAGTAATATTTATGAATAAATATATATGTATATATATATTTATAGAATGTGCAAATACAAGCTAAGGGGAATTAATGAATAAGATACAATATAGGTATAAAGTATAAACAGCAATGCAGGTAAAAGTATGAGTAAAACTAGAGACATCTTACAATGGGATCCATTACATTGAATAAATGTGGGCCAGGAATATAAACCTTAAGCCCCTTCACTACTTCCTAGCCCCCTACTTTCAACGCCCATGCTTAGACCACACCCATCTTTAAAGCTGGCCTTTATTTTAATCTCAACTAAACATCTGTAAAAATATTCATGAGCCAG
Source organism: Epinephelus awoara (assembly GCA_035609425.1). Classification (NCBI taxonomy): domain Eukaryota; kingdom Metazoa; phylum Chordata; class Actinopteri; order Perciformes; family Serranidae; genus Epinephelus; species Epinephelus awoara. The sequence goes on from CM069309.1 coordinate 31,835,369, forward strand.
GGGTGTAACAGTTGTGTTGATTAACTGCCCCTTCCCTACATCTCCCCCTCTACCTAAGGCCTCTCTGTAGGTTGGCCTTCATTTTGATCTCTACACCACACTATTGTGGTGTCAAAATCTGTCCATGGACAGGGAGACAGACAGATGGACAGACATATAAACACCTGGGAAAATACACCAAATAGCTTCTGTGGTAGTTCCCAGTACAGTAGGTGTCTCCAGGACCACATTTTACCATGGGAACACACACAGAGATTCACAAGATGATATATATATATATATATATATATATATATATATATATATATATATAGCCCGGGTTAAGTTTTTCATTATCTTTATGTATTTATATGTAGCTCAGTATTTTGGGTTGGCTCGACCTTGTTATTTGATCCCAGCATGGCCATGGGATCCAGTAAAGTACTGACATGATGAAAATATATATCAATGCCAGTATTAAAAGTACATTTTTGTTTATAATAAATGCTGTTGAAACACTTTTTTCTTTCTCATTCCAGTATCAAGTGTAGCCCTCACAGGTACAGAGAACTGAACAGCAGGTTAGCAAATATTCATTTAAATATTCAAAAAGATTTCTAATTTATATCAGAATATTATCTTCAATAAATGTCAGGAAAAAATGTCTGAAAGATTAAATGAGCTAAAGATTTACAGATGCATATTTGTTGGTTGTGCTCATATTTATGATTAAGTTTGATTTCTTTGATACTAATTCATCAATAGTAATAATTCCACTGTATTGTTCACGTGCTGCATTCCACGGATGTAGCAACGTGTTTGATTGGCTTAAACCAGATTCCTTTCATCGCTGTATCCAATCAGCATCATTGTTTTATCTAGTGTGTGGTATGTTGTCTCCTCCCCCTGTCTGGAGTTGACAGTCTGTGAGGAGGAGACGGAGGAGAGAGGGAGGTCTGTGCTGCTGTGCTCGATAAACGAGCAACAAGTCTGTTAGAGTGAAACTGTGAATTAAAAAAATAAATCGCGAACTACGACTGGTTGGATTAAAAAGAACTTTTAATTACGAGTTCCTACTTGGATTTAGCAGCTAGAGGAGTTGGCGGACGGCTCAGGAGCAGAGTGAGTATTCCAGTGTTTTCTGAAGCGGCTTTGTTATCAACAGGTGCTGCAGGAAGCAGCAAGCTAACTAGTTAGCTGCCAGCATTAGCCTGATAACGTGAAGTGAAACGAACCCACACCTTTTGGATAAAATAAGTTTTTGTGAGGGTTGTTAGTCGCCAAGTAGATGTGAAAGGTTTACAGCAACTGAAGGAACTTTATTTCTACTAAAAATGAAGCTAATTAGCCTAAAGCTGAGCTACTTCTGGGTTACTGTGATAGTGGAACTGGCTAACCAAAACAGTCATTTCTCTGAGCTAACGTTAGTCCCTTAGCTAGCTGTCACACCGCCCTGTCACATTCAAAAAGAAACTACCACGTTGGATAAAATGACACGCTGACGTCCTGTAATTGTCTGTGTGTTTACAACAGAGGACTGGGTTTAGTTTGCGTTTTGTCGTCTATGGTTAGCGCACAGTTTTCATCCCGTAGCGTTGGCTGCTAGAGTATGATTTGGAATAATGTACCTTTCACGGAACACTCACAAGGGTCCTACGAAAGTTACATTGCTATCATGAAGGTTGGTAATTTTGTTAATAACAACTAGTTACTGCCTGCTATACAAAGTCGTTGTCAACACTACCAGACGCTGAACTCCACTCATATTAAAAGTTTAAGATGGTTTTGGGTTATGAGAACAGGCATACACACCCTGAAATAAGTAATTGAGACTGTCTGTGTCTGGTCAGACAGTCTCAGACTGGTCAATCCCTAATTCAGTATAAATAAGAGCTGATATCAGTACCTTTGGGATTCAAGAAAGGATGCCTTTAGCTGCTGTGTACCTAACTTACAGTGCGAGAACAAGACCTGGCAGCCATATTTTTCAAATGATGTAATGTTAACCTTGATTCTTATTATTGGAGAATGGTATGGGCTGTGCCAACATAAAAATAGACCAATACTACTAAAAGCAGCAATAATAGTTGCCATATTGTGTGCATTTTTTTTCTTTAAAGTTTCCTGTGTGTGTGTGTTTTTCTTAATCTTTCAAAATTTTCAAAAATTTCCAATGTACAGATGAGTCAGGATTGTGAATGTCAATGACTCAAGTGACACTGTTTAGCCAAATGTTACCGTATCACAAGGCTGGAGGCTGTTTTCTATGTATGGTGAAGTGTGAAAGATATCGGGGGGGATTTGGTGGTGTCTGGCGGTGAATTGCAGATTACAGCCAGCTCAGATTTCTCCCAGTTGGAATTCTTACTGTGTTTATTGTGCAGGAGGTTTTTACTGTGAGCCGAATTATCCGCAGAGATCTCCTCCTCTCAAAAACAACAGATAAGGTGTTTAAAACCAGTAAAAACACTGAATAATAGGGATGCACGATAATATCGGCACATCATCAGTATCGGTTGATATTGGCTTGAAAATTAAATATTGGAATCAATCACCATGCAGATGATATCGGTACGTCATTGGTTTAGGCCAGTATTGGCTTTGTATTGATATCGGTCAAATGAATTGTTACATGATATTGGTTTTCCTGCCGATATCTGATATGCCTATATCTCCATAAACAAGGCCTGCTCCCTATGTAGATATAAATGGCTTATTCTAAGGTAACGAAAACACAATGATTCATATTCTCAGGTGATTATACACTAAGGAAAACATACTTATTCAAAATATTACATTTCTGCCAATATATCCCGTCTAAATCCTACACACTTAACCTTTAAGTAATTCCATGATTCAGGGGGGGAAGCCCATGTTGTGTTTCTTGGATACAGAAAAGTTTGGCTGGATAAGTTTGAATGAAATCCAGACACAAAGATGAAAAGACGGAGGAGGAGTAAGACAAACATGTAACCTAATGACTGTAGTCACAAAGCGCTGTCTTGAACAGCACTGATACTGAAAGCACCTAATGTCAGTGAATGATTCTCCATTTGCAGTGTGTCATGCTGGGTGCCTGAGGCTGTCAGCATGGATTTAATGATCTATGCTGCTTTGGCAGTTAGCCTGACACATTGCCTTGGTGTAGCTGCTCATGTAGCCAGGTGGCGTGGTGTGTTTGGGGCAAGCTTACACTCACTTCTCCTTAAACAAACATTGTTGTGGTGCCCTTGGGCAAGAAACCAATTAATCTTTAGTATCTCAGTTTCACTGACTGAGATACCTGAAAGTCTTGTCCTCTTAAACAAAGGCAAGAAAAAGAATCTCGGAGTAAAACCATAATATTTCATAATGCTGTGGCTCATCGCATGTTACTACCTGCTAACAGGATAGGAAACTGACAGATTGGATCTATATATTTATGGATGTTGGTTCAAACTATGGAGAAGACAGTGTCTTTTAAATTGATGTCTTAATGTGTTTTTGTGTTTTGGTTCCAGTATAAGCATTTGTATGTTGCGTCTGTAGCCGTAGCTTGAGAGCCCTATCCGTGTAGAGTTTAATCTGACAGAAAAATACTGACATACAGAGGGAGATCCAATTTGGTATTTCCTTTTGCTTTTATCAGCAGCTGAGAAGGCTTTTCCATGTATCATATTCCCCAAGCTATTACAGTGAAAACTTATGACGTACATAGTGCTACAAAATGGTGAATAGGTTTTTGTTGGATAGTTGGACTTGGGTTTTCACTACATGGTAGGAATAATGGCTAGCTATTTGAGAGTAGTTGTAGGTTGCTAGCTTAGCTGCTGAACTGCAGGTGCATGTGGTTTATGGTCTGCAGTTGTGCGGTCCACTGTACAGGACAGTTTATGAACACCGAGGTACTCTGAACTGACCTTAAGATAGGCTTTACTGCAGGTATATGGCCACATCGCTATGGTGACAGGGTCAAAGCAGACTTTTACGGACACACATGTCCACACACTGCGAGCAAGTGAAGCAGAGAGGTGAGGACAGGCACATTGGGCTTCAGGCCAGCAAAATACAGAAGTCCTCTGTTCTCTGGAATGCTCTCTCCATCACTCTCTCACTCTCATTCTCACTCTGCTTCTCTGACCTGATTGGGACCCAAAGTTGGCTGCTGCCAAATCAAAATGTGTCACCACATCAGGGGTAGACTTACACTGGAGCTGCTATTGTCACCTGGTCAGTGTCCTCCACCTCGGATATGATGAAGGTTCATTCCTGGCCGCGGTTAGTCAGTGTGTTCAATTTGAGTGAGCTGTTTGGGGCACTTGTTGGCAGTTGGCAGTTTCATGCTGTCAGTCAGCTGAAACAATGAGTTGGGTGATCATGCCATCTTAAGGGGCCACCTAGCCTGACTTTTAGTAGAGTTAAAGTACTGTAAAAATGCTGTCTCCGAGGTTATTCCACCATTTAAAAAACAACATTATTTATGTTGTCATTTTGTCATATAGGCTACAGCCAAATTAGAGCAGGCATTTACCCTGATATTTCTAAAGGGTGTAGTAAACTTTGCAAATATCTGACACTGATAATTCCACAAATATGTTTCCATTACTGTTTATTGCATTATTACGCCATAGTTGAAATTGTTCCCACTTCAAATATGTAAAAGCTTTTCAGGACACTGACTAAAGGTTATTAGTCATCTATATTCTTCCTTTCTAATTCAGTACATCGTAAATTAAAATATTTTAAAAGAAACCCAGCTTATGTCTGTATTTCCCCTCTCTCCCTCATTTGGGCTCCTTTTTTCTTTGTCTGGTACAGGGTGGTACAGCCCTTTTTAAGAATGTAAGTGTGTGTGTGTGTGTGTGTGTGTGTGTGTGTGTACACTGTTAAGCATAAGATAAGAGGCTGCTCTGCTTCTGCTCCCAATGACATTCACGGTACACTCATGCGCACACGCACAAACACGCACACACACACACTCTCTCTCTCTCTCTCTCTCTCTCTTTGTGTCACATAATGTTCGTTGGTTTAAGAGTTTTTTAAGGAATACTGTGCCTTGTACTATACATACTTTCTGGGCGTACAGTGTACAGATTAAGCCAGATTTTAATCCAGAATTGGTTGCCCAATCAGGCCAGATTTCTGCCAGAATTGTTGTCGTTTGACGTGCAGATTGAGGGGGGTCATGACATCTGATTCATTATCTGAATGATTAACAATCTTAATGATCTCCAACTTATTGGAGTAACATTTTACATGTTGTAGCTATAACTGTGGTCTTTACTTTGACTTTGCTATGACAAATGAAACAACAACTTTCTTGAAGAATAGAGGAACCATATTGTTTACACGTCTCCATGTTTTTTGTCTTTTTCTTCTTGCTTTGTGTTCATGGTAGAATTTGACAAAGTAATGCTGGTTTTCTCTTTTTTCTAAACATAATTCGGGATGTTTGACAAAATTTTTTAGGAATTGTCAATGGACACAATTAATAGGGCATTTACGTTTAAAGTGAACGCCCATGTTGGGCCTGGTCCATTGATCCATGAGTGTAAGCATGTTAGTTGTACATTTTGACTTTTGAGCGAAACATATGTACCAACAAGTGAATATCACTTTTGCACCTAGTTTTCATCAGAATTCAGTGTTTTCACTAAACTTAAATTTCTAAACTTGATACCTTGACTAATATTGATATTCTATACCATTTTCAATACAGAGGGGAAGAATTGACATTGAACGCAAACAAGGCTATAACATGAGATAATGACTTTTCTTTTCTTGGTTAGTAGCAGAGAATAGCAGAATGACTGTTGTAAAGATTGGTTTTGGGTACCAAACTTGGTATTTTTAAGGGTACTGATCGAACTGCATCGGTACTACAGAGTACAGATTCATGTTAAATCCATCTGTGCCAAATGTTGGTATCTGAGAGCGAATCTAGGTAAGAACACTGGGTTTAGGTAAGGGGCAGAAGTGCCACGAAGTGCCCCAAAGCCAAAAAGCCCGCTGCTTTTTTATAAGTGGGGGAAGATGGTCGCAGAGGGCCGGAGCCACTACTACAAAAGCGTATAGCACTCTTTTGTTAAAGCCTTGATTTCAGGACAGCCAGAAAGCCTTGGTCAGAAAACTTCAGTGATCTTGCTCTGGCTAGGCTAGGGAACACAGTAATTCAGAAATACACAGTGGGGCCAGCCTGCATCGTGCTTTATAGGTTATTAAAATAATTAAAATCAATTCTGCACTCTATGCATAGCCAGTGAAGACTGGCCAACACTAGTGAAATGTGTGACCTGTGTGGTGTATCAGAAGTCTAGTGGCTGCATATTGGACCAACCAATCGTAACCAACTGAGACACGGAAGAACAACTCAGGGTGGTGAATTACAATAATAAAGATGAGAGGAGACAAAAACATAAATGATTTTCTCCAGATTCTGAAAGTGTAATACAGCTTTGATTTTTGCTTCTGAGTTGAAGGAAACAGGATTGGACTAGTTTTTCTACATGTAACTTGAAATTAATTTGTTGATCAATGCAGACTCCCTCGTTTTTTGAGGCATGCTTTACACTTGCTGCCAGAGGACCCATAAACTGCTTTGTTTTTCCTGAACTGCTGTCAGGACCTATGATGGGGATTTCTGTTTTGGCTGGATTAAGCTTGAGGAAATTGCTTGACATCCACTATTTGATGGCACTTAAACAGTCATGCAGGACAGAGAGCTTACTTCTGTCATCTGGTTTAAAGGAGAGGTACAGCTGCTTATCGTCTGCATAACAGTGTTCAGAAATGTATTATTGAAAAAGAGCAGAGGAGCAGATTTGCGTTTTAGTCTACTATGTCACCCTGCAGCTTGTTCAAAAATTGCATTTTTGTTATTAGAGAAAGTAAAGTACTGAAATGGGTACCCATACTGAATTGCAGATACCAGAACGAGATCTAGTATAGGATCAATGTGAACGGTACCCAACCCTGGTAAACAAAGGCAATAAGAGAGAACGAGAAGGCGTAGTTAGGACCAGTGCATCAGTACTGTGAAATTTAGTATTGAAACTGTTTCAAATATTCAGAATTGATATGTATTGATAAATTAATATTTTTGACAACACCATCGAAACTGTGGCTCAAAATGCTGTCATGATCATGCTAATAATCAGTTCATTTTGTGATTTTTGCAGTGTTTTAAGCATTGATCAGCAGTAGAATGTAACCCAATCATAGAATTAACAATGCTGTTGCCATTGCTACACTTTTGCCAGGACAAAGAATAATGCATTGCACTGGCTCGGGGAGTGGGATGCCAAGTTTCATTGTCTTGTGTCAATCACCTGAAATCCACAGGAGGTTTCCTAATTCTAGTTTTCTAAAGCAGTCATTGAAAAATGTTTTGAAATACGGACATCAAGTTTTTTGCCCCCAATCCCAATATGAATCATTTGAGCCCCAGTCCAACTTCTATTTTCCTAGATAATACAGCTGCACAGTGCACCCTTCGAGTACTTTAAAGATATTAAAGTCAATCTAGTGTAAATGCATTATAATTGAAAAGCTCTGCAATGCACTAAGAAAAGAAATCCCTGCATCCAAGCTGTTCCCCAAGGTGCTACGTTGTGTCTGGCTCTCTGCTGCTGTTTGTCTAAGACTGTCACACTGAGCTGAAATGAGTGCTTACAACTTAGGTTAATAGCATAAATCAACAGTCTGATACAACTTTTGCTGTGTATGGCGTGTGGCGTTTTGTGGCGTTTTGTGGCGGGTGTTGGAGGAGAGACAGAGAATTGGAGAGGGAACTGTAACTCAATATAGCCAATTCTGATGTGTTAAAAAATGCTTTGATCAGCCCTGATACTGATCTTTGTTATACAAAATGTAGAAATAAAGGAAGTATTAATGGTATTTTAACTCTGACATTGATGATGCTTGTGTTGCCCTGTACTCTAGTTTACATCCACCCTCTAGTTCACACATAGGGATTCGAAGTGGCAGAAAGACTTAGCGTTGAGCTAGTAATTGACATTCACAGCTTTGACTGGGCAATTATTTTCTGCAATCTCACTATACGGGCATGCGAGAAAGCAGTTAATACAAGTAATGTGTTACCACACATTGTTGTCTTATAGCTTGTTAGATATCTTAGAGAAGCTGCTGACCACAATGATCAGCTGTCGCTCTATTTTGTTTGACTACTTCTATGTAGTTGAGCAGAGCAGAAAACAACTCTGAACTTCTGTTTGCCAAAGGAATCAAGCAAACACAATTGACCCTTTGCTATATCCCACCCCTTTAACACAGAGTGGCCAATCATAGCGTAGCATCAGCCAGCTCCAACAACTACACAGTTGTGCTCAGTAGGCTCTCATGCAATCATTTCAGATTTTTTTCATTTTCACACTGGTTTTGTGGATTTTAAGCTAATTTTTGTGCCTTGGGAATTAGTAGTAGTGATACCTGTTATCCTGAGAGGTGGGAGGAGATATGTGTGTCTTCTACAATCCAAAACCAAAATCCCAAGTAGGGCTAGCTAGGTGATGTGGTGGTTCACTCTGTGATCCACAGCCTATGGTTAAGCTTTAGCTTCAAACTAGTCTGGGGCTGTTAGTGGCCGTTTTGGTAAGGAACCAGAACCAGGGCGAGTGAGACAGGATCCGGAATTCGATGGATGCGCCTTTCCGTCAAAATTAAAGCACCAAGCTAATAAAAATGCGGTGAAACTTTTTAATTTAAAGAATATAATTTACAAGAAAAGCCCCAAGCCATTAAGTTAGTCAATTTTCTTACACCCCTCATCACCCCAAATCGATGGTGCGCCAGAATTTAAAGTTTTACTTTGGTGAACACTTTTACTTTGGTGAATTTGGTGAATTCCGCATCCGCTCTCTAGACCGGAACCAGAATCCAGACAAAATTCAGAGTGAATAAAAAACCAGGCTCTTCGCCTTACGTGAAGAGCCTGGTGATGCGAGGCTAGCTTCAAACTGTCTTTATCTTTTTGTTTTTGCTGCTGAGTGAATTTGACATCCTGGATGTATCCTTCAAACACACATTGTAGACCCATCTGTCTACTTTTTCTGAAAAAAAAATTTTTTTCCACCATAAATTAGATTGTTCTTTAACTTTTACGGTTAGAGACACTGAAATACCGTCCACCTCAGAAATCACTGGCAAAAGTGCAGATGTTGAGGCTAGCACGTCTGGCCATGCAACAACCAATGCTGACTTAGCAGCTACAGGCAAGCACAAACGAGAGGAGACCCAGAAATATTCAGAGAATTGTCTCAAATGCAACTCAATTTTATACAATGTAGTGGTTCCTGGTCCATCTCTCTGTGAGCTAAATGGTCCTTGGCCTGAAATAATGTTGGAGACCCCTGCCCTAGATTATATTGCTGGGTGACCTTCAACACCGAGTCAAACCGCTGTGGTTGAGTTGTGTATTTTGTATATTTTTCCATCACTCTTCCACACACTTCCATCACAATTAAGAGCTGTTGGAGATTATTTCAATAACATGTTGTAAAGAAACGCAAATAAATTTTAATGTTAAAAAGTCCTGAATATTATCTATTATATATTCTTCAATGGTATAGTCGCTATTACATGTTGATTAGAGCCTGTAGCTTAAAGGAGTAAAAACCTAATCAGTGAAGATTTTGCAGTGTTCCCAATCCCTCCTTGGAAGAGCTCTTTGTTTCCCATAGTTTTGCCTTGAACTGTTGCCTCAGCAAGACACACATGCATACACACATTCATACATGCACTCCAGGGGGTAAGCTGTGGTAGCAGATGGTGTTGTGTGTGGTGGTGATGTGTGTGTGTGTGTGTGTGTGTGTGTGTGTGTGTGTGTGTGTGTGTGTGTGTGTGGGGAGGGGGTCGGCATGTAAGGTTATAGCTTATCAACACTGTATGTTTGCTCAGCAGTGTGTAGTCCAACAGGTCTTAGATAAAGTCTTATTTAACTAGTCACTGGTCTTAGGGCAGCGATCCAGTAGGAAACAGCTGCAGGTCTTCATCAGCTATAATACAGGCTTTTCCAGTCAAACTGGGTGTCAAAACCAAACCCCGCCTCATCCTCTCTCCCGCATCTACAGCACATTCAGCCCAAAACACTGATCTTCACACTACTTACGGTCCCAGTGTATGGATCACTACTCAAAGTAGGTCATGGATCTGTTTCCACTAGCTTCCCACTTCATGAGATTAATAGTATTTTAATGAGCCTGTCTCTAAGTTTAAGAAAATACATTTATTCAGTTTAGGCACCTGCATGCCAGCTTTATCAATACACGTCTTACAAAAGGCATTCAACTTATTATCAGTAGGGATGCACCGATTTATCGGCTGAACATCGGTATCGGTTGATATTTTCATTGTTGACTCCCATAAGCCTGAAGACAAACAAGATGACATCCACCAGTGGCACTGGGCGAAGTTTTTCTGTTTTGTCACATCAGGTTTTTTGCAGGCTATAGAACATGGCTCGAGACTGGTGGCTGCAAAATTAAATTAATGATTGAGCAGGTAAAAGAAGAATACAAAGAAAAGAAAGAAGGCAAATGGACTCTGTGACCTCACTGTTTTCTGATGAGATGGCAAGTAGCACTAGCGTCCAGTCCTCCTGGGGACAATAGAAAATGTTTTAGGGATGAAGAGAGATCTTCCCCAAAAGGATGCAGTAAACTTACTATCTTGGCGTCAGGGGACGCACCCTTTTGTTTCCCTGATAATGCTGCATTGTGAAAAACGAATCCTTGTTAAAAGCAGCTAGTTCATATTAGCTCTATGCAGCCGGTGGCCACAATTCAGTCACAACTCAGTTGGAGGCATTATATTAGGATTGGTTTAAGCTCTATTCAGTAAAACTGAGTATTGGGCAAAGGAAAATTATAACATTCTCATGACATGTTTAGTGTAATCTTTTAAAAAGTAGATTTTGGCGAGAAACTGGAAAAATACAGCTGTCTGAGTGCCGATTTCTTTGTTTCCCTGGCACAAAAGGTGCAACAGATTAATAATAATAATAAAAATAAAAAAAAAATTATATAAAACCATTGGTATTGGCTGTCGACCAAATTTTTCTCTGAAACATCAGTAGCCGTATCAGCTCAGAATTTCAAAATCGGTGCATCCTCAATTATTCAGTATTCTTTTGTCTATAAACACACATACTGTGTATTGAAACTTAAACATGCAGTTAAAAAGGCAACGTTAGACAGTTCGATCATCACTGATTAATCCTTCTACATTTTGATGTTGTCTCTTAATGTAAGGAAGTGTAACATAGCCAATCATATGCCTTTCTTACCACCGTTCTTTAATGGGATTTTGTCTCATTCAGAGTGAGTGTAAGGTGGACAGCAGACACAGATCAAAGGCTGTATATAACTTAACCATGTCATTTGTAATGTTAATATAATTTGTGTTAATTTCAGGCCATGAGCCGGTTACTCAGGTAACAGCTCATGTCAACATCATGACTAAGATAGAATGACCTGGAAACCTCATATTCAAATAAGGTTCCAGCTCTCTACCTGTTAAACAGGGTACTGTGGTATAGAAACAGTTCCCCACCATGTGAACAGTATTATGGGTACATTTAAATGCCAACCTAGAAAAAGAATTTGCCTTTGCTCATTAAGGATTTTTTTTCCCTTTCGCGGAATCTTGGGTTCTTGAAAAAGTGAAGTGAAGTAAATGATAAAGGTTTTAAGGCTCTACCTGCCCAAACAAATGTTTTCAATTACTCCAGCTGATGAGAGCTCTTTTTTTTTGCTGGAAGTCAGGTAGGACTTTGCTGATGTCACCAAACTCATATTCTGTGTCAAATTCCCATATTACATTTTAATTCTAAGCAGGTTTTGAGTTGTAGTGTGTTTCAACTGGAAAAGTGACAAAATGAAAGGTGCTTTTTGGAATTTTCATTTAAACACAAACTCATTCAAATTCATTCAGTATCACACGACCTGATAAACATGTTGAACACATTTACTTCCTTAAAACTGTTTTTTTTAATGTTTTAATGTTTCTTTGGATGTTACCGCTGCCAACTGCACACTGACTCATCTAAATGGAATGGAGCCATCATTATTGATATTGATTACACCTGTGCTTTTCCTAGTATGACATGTTAAAATGTCTGCTGAGAAAATAGCATATTGGTGCATTCTGGATACAGTTAGTAGTATATAGTATAGAATTGGGACACAGGAGCAGTTTGATTTCTGATGGTGCATATGTTGTGTCCTTTGCTGTTATGATAAAACACTAAAATATGTTTAACTTGCAACTGTAAATAAAAGTACACTGTAAAAGTAAGTATTTAGTACTCACCTGATAGTAGTATGGAATTAGGACATAGCAGTAATGTTGTAAAATAAAAAAAGGTACAACACTAATATGTAAGGGTGAGAGTGAGGGTGATGTTCTTACTTTGCACACGCAGTAAGTAAGCATACGAAATTACTCTTGTATTCAGGACTTGTGCGTGTGTGTACCGAGTGTTTGTTTGTGAATCACAAGAAACATTCTGAAGTGATGTACATGCCCGCTAGTTGCAGTAAGCATACTGCCATGCCTCTGTTTCTCTAAATAAGGAAATGTGTCACTGTCCCAGTGTACTGCTGTTTCTCTCTGAACTGTCCCTGTAGCCAGGTAACTGGTGGTGGACTGGACTTGAACCTGAGAAGGTATCAGGTGAGAGTGGTGTGTCCAATGACTTAGATGGGAATTGCATAGCTGCGACAAACTTGTCCTGGCAGTCAGAAACAGCTGATAAGCCACTTGTCATTTTCTTCAAACATGTGATGTCGGTCTCTGAAGACACACTTGCTGAAAAATCTGCAATCTTTTTCATCAGTGTTTACATTTTCTAAGACAGCTGTGCCTTCATCATTTGTGCGACAGGCAACTTTTAATAGATGCACGAGAAGCATTAAAGTTTCTTAAGCTGAGCTTTCTTGGACCTGACACTACCCAGTTCCTTCCATAATGTTAGGGCTTAATGTGTTTACTTGTTCATTTCTGTCAGTAGAGGCTCTAATGGTGGATTCAAATAAACTAGATGCTAACCAGCTCCTTACCCACAGTCATGGTCCATGTACATGTCTCCAGTGGTGACCATCACATGCTTATCCCAGGCTGTTTGTATCTTTTTTGAGCAACTAATCCATCAGGATGATTTCCAGTCATTTGTTTTCCCTTCTTGAGGCCTCTGCATGAGTTTCGGTAGCCTCGTTTTTATCCCTACCGAGTTTTGAATCCCTCATGGTGATGTCAGCAGTTTAATGTTTGTTGTTATAGGAGGAAGGCTAGCCCTCAAGAGGAGCTGCTTAAATCCTCCTGCACTTACCTCTGCTCAATGATGTCTGAGCCTCAGACACAGACTACTCAGGCCCTGAGCACTGTTTTATGGCTCCTCTCCCTCTCAGACAGAAAGGTAATTCAACAATTTATTATTGTCATGGATTGCACAATAAGATGTAGTTGTAGCACGGTACACACACAGAAAATATATATTTATTTATGGATTCAAAATATTTTAATTAGAATAGAATAAAACCATAAAATAGTAGAACAAACCATTTAATAGTAGCACTAAAGGAAGAAATAAAAAGGAAAACTAAATTTTACTTATAGGAATACATACAGTTGTAACTGTCGATATACACATACAAAAATATGTAAACTTGTGTGTAATATAATATATATAATTATATATATATATAATTATTATGTTATTCTAAACTTTTGGCCATAGTCAGAATAAGGGTAGTGTATGGGTAGTGCTCTGGTAATGTACGTATAAGACCAGCATAACAGAAAGTTCCATGTCATTTATATATATTGTAGAACGCAGAGGATGAGGTTGCCTGCTTGCTTTGCTTCCCTTCACCTGCTGCTGAGTCTTGTGTCTGCATTTTCATTTTTGCTTGGTCAAACCTTTTTGGGTGACTCAAGCTTGAAGACATTTATCTTTTGACTTCATTTAAACTGAAAATGTTCAGACAGAGAAGAAAGCATTCAAGGAGAGAGAGACTTGATTTATTTTACATTTTGGACATTGTTTGCCCAAAATGTTTGACGTAATCTGGATTTGTTTGGGTTTTGTTTTTTGTTAATTTGTTTGTTTGCTTTTTTTTTCATTATTAAAAATCCTTTTGGATTGGAAAGTTGGATTACAGAAAAATAAACTTCAAGTCAAGATATAAATAAGCTTTTAAAAAAAGAGTAAGGGCTTTCCATGGTGTAGCACTGATAATTGATCATGCACAGAGATAATCAGAGAAACTGTATGCTCAGCAAAAGAGAAGTGAATGCACTGAACTAAGTCCCATTTTTAATAAAAGGCCAATATTCCAGCCTTTGTGCTGAAAGCAATATAAAAGTAAAATGACTCTAACATGAATTTCCGGAGGATTGTTCAGTGATTTAGGATACGCATATTTGTCTGCTGGAACAGAGGCATCTAGAGGAAGCTTCCACACCAGAAAACAAGGATGTGGATTAACTTGTTGTTTGTACTGGTGTTTGACACTGTTGATTTATGCTTATAATGGAAAGGATGAAAATGGCAAATGGCAGGCGGATAACACTTTAACGTGCCGAACCCTTGCTTATTTTTTTCACTGGCATTCTAAGGCCCTATATGCTGTGCGATAACACCAATCTGTCAAGTTCAGTACAAGTCATGCTGTCCGAGATGTATCTGATAAAATCATGGTTGCAGTACATTATCAAGTTTGAGGCTTTTGTGTAAAGTAAACATCTGCTAAGTCAGAGCTCTTTGATGTAAAAAGAGAAAAAAAAGCAAAATGTTTCACATGGAAAATTAAATGATTGATATTTTTTAAAAATATGCAAAAATACTGAAATATCTTTTTTGTAACTATTGCACTGATTAATTCAAAAACAACACAACACATGCAGTCACATGTCAGAATTTGGCTTCAAGGTGATCAGAACAGAGATCTTGAGAATGTAAGTGTAGTGAGTTTTGATGTCTCAGTCTGACCAGTAGGTGTATATCATGGATGAATTATTTAGAACTGGACACTGGACCCAAAGACGGTGCCTTTCCAGTCTAATGAGAATTGCTCACCTGGCACATACACTAAACAAGTTTCTAACCTCTGGGTTACCTCTGGGGTTTAGTGGTCTGCTGAATATGCACAGTAGTGTTAATCCCATCATGCCTGTGACCCAGACGGACCATGTGAATGAGCGAACCACTTTCCATATCGCACAGATCACATAATATATTCCATAAAAGTTAAATGACGTACCAAATTAAAGTATCTGGAAGGAAAGTGAAAAATCATAACCATGGAACAAGATCACCCTCAGTGTTTAATCAGCGAATCCAGTCATTACGTGGCTAATATATCGATAAACAAAACAATTAAGTTCCATAACAAAGGTTAACACATGACCAGTAAATTTAACATGGTCATACACAGCACAGCCTCATTCACAAAAATAATTACTTTTCTGGGCTTTGGACAAGTTTTACAAAGATTAAACTGCCACACCTCTTAAACATTCAACACAACAAGTAATAATTAACCATGTTTACAGCTGGAAGCGTCCTGTCAACAGTTTCACAGACGTCTCTTTTACAGTGGTGGTCTATGGAGAAAATGCTATTTGGGCCGCTGAGAATTTTTAGTTACACTACTGCAAGTGGCCACTGGAGAAAATTGGAAGTACGGCTGAGCTGCGGCACCATATCCAGTTCTGTAATACATCCATGGCATATATACACACACTCCCCTCCCCCATCAGTGGTATTTTGTTCCCAGGGCTGCCTGGCATTCCTCACTGCTGCATCATGGGACCGCTGTGTGTATGTGTGTGTGTGTGTGTGTGTGTGTACAGTCCTGCTGGTAAGAGATAGCATATCAACATGCTGTTGTTATTGTGGCACTGAAAGATAAGGCATCCATCCATCTCACCTGTTTATTTTTGCCTCTCGCTCTTTCTCTCTCTCTCTCTCTCTCTCTCTCTCTCTCTCTCTCTCTCTCTCTCTCTCTCTCTCTCTCTCTCTCTCTCTCTCTCTCTCCCTCTCTCTCCCTCCCTTCATCTAATAATGTCTACCTTGCTCACCCTCTCTTGTCCCTCTTTCTGTTTTCTCATCCATCCAATCTTCCCTCCCACCATCTCCCTACATAGTACTCAGTTCCTTTAGTGTGTGTGTGTAGGTTTGTGTGGCGGGGGGGACCACCCGGCTGCTGACAAAGCCGTTGTCATGGTTATGTGTGGAGAGTGGGGGGTTGTAATGACGTTGTTGTCTCTGAACTACTTAAGAGAAAGAGGTAGGAATGACTAAGATGCAGAGAGAGAGAGAGAGAGAGAGAGAAACTGGCTGTGTCATAAACTGTGTTAAACTAGTCTGTTAGTCAGTGTACCAGTTTATCAGTTAGTCAGCCTAACACAGCCCATCATATTCCACAATGTACTGTCAGCTGGTAAACCAGTTGTTCATTTAGCACTAAGTCAGGCTGTGAACCAGCAGTCAGCCAGTCAGCTCATAAAGCAGCAGGTAAACCAGTTAGGACACTCAGTAAATCAGTCACTTGCTCGATCAATAAACTAGTAAGGTATCAGTCCACCTGTTTGGCAGTCATTAAAGGATATTTCTGGTTCATTACAACTTGGACATTATTTTTATAGTTTTGGCCATATTATGGGCCTTTTTCACTGTCACTTTTGGCCATGCCAAGTCAAGCCATGCCACGCCGGTTTGCATTTCCATTATTAGTTCATGGACCTTCTCCGATGTAGGTCCAAAAACCGGGTTGCCCACCCTCAAGCGGCCAAAGTTAGAACTATTTTTACATGAGCAAAATTCTGTAGGACTATTTACTGTTTAATATATTTTTCTGTTTGCTCTCCTGATAGATAGGTGGGGCTGTGTTTGAAAAAAGAGAGAGATGTCTGTTTTTACCCGATCTGCATTAGAAACCCAATTTGTCCAGGTCTTATCACCTGACCAGTGGGCTCTTGAACTCTTGAATTACAATGTGATGACACCTGTGTGGTTTGTTTACTTCTGTTTCCAAGCCACTGCCAGTCAGATCTGATCAAACCACAGCAACACAGTCCTGATCCTGATAGCAGATTAGCAGTGTGTCACTGTTTCTGTCCAAACTTAAACTTCGTTTGTTGTTTATCTCGTCAAAAATATTTAATAGTTCAGAGAAACACTTTTTTAAAAAAACAACAAGTTTTTAGGTGCTATAATCCTCCTTTTGACATGGCATAGTAGAAAAGCAGGTGTAAGTAAAATAAATAAATAAACGAATGGCCAAATTCCATTTGATACTGTATAGCTGGCTCACTGTTATGGTTTACTAGGACACTTGATTGTTTATGTTAGTAGTAACGCCTGTGCTTTTACTACTATGACAAGTCCAAATGTTTGCTGTAAAAAAGGCCTTCTTTCAGCTGGTTCTGCCAACTTTATGTCATTTTGTATTTTTCCTGTTGGCAATAACAAGGTTATATTCACAAAGGTAAGTGCTGAGAAAGTTTTACCTCCAAATAAAGTGGTTTAAATCATCAGGCTTAACTGTCATCTTGTTTACAACCTGTCTGATCATTGAATGTGACCAAATCTTGCCAATTATTTTATTGGGTTCATTGTTATCATAATTACAGAAACAATGGCCAGAATTACAAAATTAAGACCCAAAATTTAATAGACAGGAATTCTTATTTAAGTCTTCCTATCAGTAACCAGTTAGTAAGTTGTGGTACAGTAGTTACGTAGCATGAAGAGATTGGTCAGTCCCCCAGTCAGTTGTGTGGTCCGGCACTAGTGTTGATCATGATGTGTTAAAGCCACAAACCTTATTTGTTGTGGCACACTGAACACTTATTCATCCTGTGTTTGACCAGTCATACCTGACTGTTGATCACAGGTAAAAAGATACCTGATAGTCACTATTCATGAGACCTGGGTCTGATATTGTCAGCTTCAATGCTGAATGGTGTAAGGACACCACCTCTTGTTATCCAAATCCATGTTGGCGGAATGTTGGGATGCAGAATGTCGCCAACTTAATTAATGACATCGTCTTTCTGTTTTCTCCTCAGGTGAAGTTGTCATGGCCGGCATGTTTACTGAGCTGCCCTCCTAGACTTGCTTTATATATACACGTACCCTAAAATCTCTGCAACTCACACAAACACACCCACTTTGACTCGTGGTGTGTGTGTGTGTGAGGGATGACAACCTCCCATCTGAACGGCCATGTTGCTGGGGAGGGAGGAGGAGGAGGAGATGAAGAGGTGAGGGGAGGACAGCAGCACAGAGAAATGGCTGTGGACTGTCCGGGAGACCTGGGGAGTCGAACGCTACCGGTCCGACGATCTGCACAGCTGGAGAGGATACGACAGCACCAGGTATGTACACACATACAAACAAACACACTTGTTACTTGTGCTTATTTTACTCAACACTAAAACTACAACAAAAATGCAAGTCACATTTATCTGTAAAGTGAATTTAATAACAACCAAAGCTGATTAAAGTGTTGTAGTAAGTATAAAACTAAGTGAAAACAGAGAACAAATAAAAGACCAGTGTGCTATGTCACAGTCACTACCCAGCACCGGGATAGTCTGCATATCTTTGCACCAGCCGACTCCACAAGAGCTAACAGAAGTGGTGGATTGTAACCAAATACATTTACTCAGGTGCTATACTCAAGTGAAACTGTAGGTGTAAGTACTTAAGTATTTGCATTTAATGCTATTTTAAACTTCCAGTGTGCTAGATTTCAGAGTAAAATACGTTATCTTTGTTACTTTGCAGGAATCTTTGTTACTTTAGGAATTTAGAAGACATATGATAAGTGCATGATAAACTGTATATAATTTAAATTAGCTCCACCTTGACCACCGTTCTATGACGCTGAGCAATAGAGACACAAAGAGCCATGTTTCCATGAAGAACTGTAAACATGGCAAAGAGAAAGAGCAATTTCGTATTACACTTCCATGAAGTTGGGAGACTCACATTTTTAGAACAAACAATGGTCAGAATCATAGCCGTAGAGCCTTTTAGTTCCTGATATAGGACAAACTGGATCCTATATTTCCCCTCATCAAAACACAGCAGCGTCTTTGTGCCCACACCAGCCTCCTAAATGCCTATTTCTTTGAAATACCAATTATACTACATTAGTCTCACTTTAGGTTCCGATCACATGAGAAGTGTCGCTACGTGCACAACTGCTTCAAAGCGCATCAGGCTTAACAGTGTGATGAGCTGTCACAGTCCAATGGCTAACTACCTAGCTAGTCTGTTTATAAGCATAGTAAACTGCATTATCCTTACCAGAAAGATCCACCTGGCTGTTTACACAACTCCATGCATGTGTTCGCCAATTATTATTTAAAAAATGTGGTGACCATCATGGTTATTAAACATCGCTAATATTAACCCTTCATCTGCATTTGCCTGTGTCCCACTGTTCCTGCCAGAACTTCTGGTATTAAATCAGTAGTGATTTCCAGCTTCTTCGTTGATTTGATTGGCTGTCTGGGCCAGATGCGACATTGACAAGCACAAACTCAGTTGAGAATATTTGAATTTGTCTGTATGTCTGAAAACTCTCCACTTTGTAGTGACTGTGGATGGTTCCATGGTTCCACATATGCAAACATTGCAGTCAGATGGTGAAAACACCTGTGAAATCATCCTTGGTAACTTACCCCTGTTCATGAAAGAAGGCAAACTATCATTGGTCAGGTGCATGTAGTGTGTAAGGATGCACCAATTTTGAAATTCTGGGCTGATACTGACACTGATACTGATGTTTAAAATAACAATAGCCGATGTTTTTGTATTGTTGTTTATTTTGTTTTGTTTTTGTTGTTATTCATACCCCCTTTTGTGCCAGGGAAACACAGACATCTGCACTAATTCAGTCATACAGATTTATAAAACAACCTTTAATATAGCCTTTCACTTAAACACCATCTTTTAAAAAACTGCTTAAAAACCTTTTTACAGTATATATCATAATTATCACTGTAATATCTGTTTTAAATTGCTTTGAAAACATTGGCAAATTTCTCCTTCAAACAGCTGTATATATTAAAGTTTCTTGCTATAAACTGCATTTTACAGGATTACATTGAATACATCATGAAAGCATAATTTACTTTTGCCTAATACTCATTGTTACTGAATAGAGCTTTAACGCATCATAATGTCACTCAGAGCAACCTCTGTGAGCTGTTAGTTGTGGCTACCTGCTACTTAAAGCTAACGTTAACCAGCTCTCCTCTGGCTGATTTTAACGCAGATTCGCTGTTCACCATGAAGCATTATCAGGGAAACAATAGGGAGCATCCTCTGACGCAACAGTGAGTTTACTGCGTCCTTTTGTCCCAAAGTCGTCCTGGGGAAGATCTGTGTTTGTCCCAAACACGTTTTCTATTGTACCCAGGATGAGGGGACGCCAGCAGCTACTCACCATCTCATGACACAACAGTGAGATCACAGAGCCCATTTACCAAACAGTCATTGTATTCTTCAGGTGGACAGATGGTATATTTACGAAAAGACTGTTCACTCTGTTAGACTTTTATGAACAGTAAAAAGACACAGCCAATTCTGTTTCATCAACAACCATACAAATAACTGTTGTTTGCCAGGGTCAAAGATGGTTTGTGGGCGATCTGGATTCTTCATTTACCACCAGCTAGATGTGACAAATTATTAAACTAATCACATGTTAATAAGTACAGATCCAGAGTCAGCCTATTTTTGAGTGGATACGTTGAAACTACTCCTTTCCATGAAAAACTTACTGTACGTGTTCATATCATGCAGAGTCATCCGAGTTTTTGTTTCTGAATAGTCAAATGGTCCATTCATTAGTTCAGTTGTGTTTCTATCTATGATATATTTATTTGTTCGTATGTGTGTCAGGAGGATCTTCGGCGTCGTAGAGAGGAGGAGGGTCGGCAGCTGGACCTGAACGCCTCGCTCAGACTCAGGAAGCTCTCCCAGCATCCCCACGTCGGCATCGACAACCCCACATTCCTGCAAGACTCATACACACCGCAGCAGCCAGCACTCAGCAGCCAGCACACACATCCGCTGCTGGGTAAGACACACACACACACACACACACACACACAGATGAGAGTAGAATTACTGATCATTGATGCAGTAAAGCTCTCAGAGGGAAAGGAAAGAATAAAAAGATGGAGGTGAAAGGGACATAAAAACTTTAAAGATCATTTAAATTTGCAAAAAATGAAGGGATGAAGAAGAGGAAAAAGGAGTAAAGAGATGGAGATAGTGAGAGAAAGCTGGCTTGGAGGGAAAGGAATGTAAGGAAAGACATGTCTGCCGTTAGGGAGGGAATTCCTCAGGGAGGGAGAGAGGGACCGGAGAGAGGCTCTTGAGGGTGACTTAATTAAAACTTTGTTATGGGTGGTAATGTTGACACACAAACAGGTACACACAATGTGGAACTGAAGTCTTGAGTAATAAATGAGATGCAGTCTGTCACATACACATTAATCTGAAGCCAGGTCAAGCAGACTGTCTTCTGCCATCATCATAAAGTAATCTCTGATTTGGAGCAGTTTTGCCGTCTTTTCTCTTGTGTAGGTACGGATGTCAGAGTCAGGAGTTCTTAATGTGAGTGCCTGTGTTTTTCTTGCAGAGTTAGAGGAGCTGCTGCTGTCACTGAAGCAGGTCCGGAGCTGCCTGTCTGACCAGCAGAGTCAGAATGACATAGAGCTGGTTCTTGCACTACTAAACAAGGTAAAACAAAGGGAATATGTGTAATTGTGGTATTTTTCAAGACTTTCTGGCCTCCCACGTAGAAGGGATTTACAAAGACAGAGCAGAGTTGTCACCGCTGTCTGAGCTGGAGCATCCATGACAACATGGGCCTCACAACATTCCTGCAGTTGGAATGAAGGCCTCAGTAAAAGGAGGGGAGGCTGGTGGATACAGAAAGATATTTTTTATCTTTAGATATGAACTCTTGTGCCAGTATTAAACATTCTTAAGTTGGATATTTTTATGCCCACAGCTAACTAATAATTCAGTGTTTCTCCTGGAATGTTTTGCCGTTTGTTAGGATCAAAAAGCCATGAATGGCCCTTTATCGCTTTTCGGGAAAGCTCTCCAGGTGACTGTGTAGGGGTACACTTAAGCAGCCACCTTTATGTCACCTGCCATCGTCTGCGTAATGACTCATGTTAAATTACATTTTAATAGAGCTGCAATCAATAGTCGCGTTAACGTTTATTCAATCTCAAAAACAAGAGTTAGGAACTATTTTAATACTTGATTAATATTTTTTCAAGCAAAGTTGCTAAACATTTTCTGATTTCTCTGTCATATATGACATTAAATTGAATGTCTTTTAGTTTGAATGTCTTTTAGTACTTTTGGTTGGACAAGCAACAAGCTATCTGAAGAAGTCACCTCGGGCTCTGCCTGTGACATTATTGTTCACTGACACTGATTAATTGTAAATGTTAGACTAATGGATTATGACGATAGTTGTTAGCTGCAGCCATATATCGTAGCTGATGACACACTACAGCTGTTTTCATGAACCCATATTTGAGTTTGTCAGACAACTTTGTGAATGTGAAACAGCAACATCTCAGTGCAGCTGTGCAGGAATTACTGTTGGTCAACAGGTAGCATTTATCAGCTCAGATCAAATCACTGTTTACTATGTTTGTTCAGTTGTCTGACAACAGAAACTCAAAAACATGTAGCTGTTTCATGTGGCTGCATTTTACATTAATCAGAGAGAGCTAAGGTAGGGCAGCGTGGTGTGGCAGAACCTATGGCGGGAAATCTATAGAAGCGTCCAAAAGCAGCTTCTGGTGTGGATGTGCCAGATAAATATAAACTTAATGTTTAGAGGAAAAATTAGAGTAAACAAACAAACTTGAAGACAGCGCTCCTGGGGGCGGGGAGATGCAGTGAGCTCACCTCACATGCATTGACAATGTATAATTACTCTCACTGCCAGAGGGGGGAGACAAAAAGTTCAGGCTCACGCTTTAAACCATAATTCTTATAAACTCAGTCTGTTGTGTCTAGAACAGCTGTATCCATTGAATTTTCAGTTTCAGTTTGATTAGCAGTGGGGTGGGCAAAATGTCTGTTCAGTTATTGTTGGTTAGGTATCAGTGCTCATCGTAGTATCCCCGTCCTTTTGTCATTTCTCAAATAACTGTAAATGATCAAAACAAGTTTTTCCAAAAAAGCTAATGGAAAAGCTTCATGATTAGCATATAAACTGAAACATTTGTTTCATTAATCAGTGATGCACAGGAACAAAAGTATAGACATTTGCACTTTGATTTCACTTTTAAAAAGTGTAAATAAAGTCTTTGGGTTCAACATTTAATTTACAGTCAGTAAAAAAGTCTAAATGCCAAAGAAATTTCCTTGATTTCGTTTTTTTTTTACTAAAACTGATATTATAAACTATAATTTTTCTTTTTTTTTTACTTGATTGAGCTACATCTTAGTGACCCACCCTTTTTGTCTTTTTAACAGGATACCGAACAAAAACAGCCACTTATAACATATAAAAAGTAATGTTACTGTGATACAAAGAAAAGAAGCAATTCTATTTCTGTAATTCCAGAAAAATTACCTTTTTTAATATTTTTTTAATAACATTTAAAACCAATATAACGCTGGCTTTTTTATTTGTTTGTATGTATGTTTGTTTGTTTTTACAAAGCAGGAGTTATGGTCTGGCTGAAATGGGTTCAAGAGGAATTATTGTAACAGGGCTCATTACATTTAGCATGTTTGTAAAGCCTGTACATTTTCCACTACAGAGTAAGGTCTCATATCTGCAGCTATAAATGTTACCACAGTGATTTATTTTTCCCTGTTAGAATCAGTCAGGAGTGGCTGCCTAAATGCTGCAGGGTTAATGTTAGCTTGTAGCATGAGTCACACCTTGTTTTCACTTGGTTCCACTGATTGACACAGTGGGGTGATGTCATTGTAAATGAGTGGACATGTTTGAAGTATTCCCACTGGTGTAACCTACACTCCTACATTTCAGAGTGAAACCAAAGTGGCTCCAAACACCATACCTGTAGGTTATTAGAGGATGTTCTATTTCTGGTCTGGCAATGGTGTTACTCTACATATTACAATGAGCTAGCTTAGTGTAGCTGCCTCCCAGTGTGTCTCATTGGAGTAGAATATTTTGGTTTGGGGGTGGGTGGGGCAGACACGTTGCCTGTTATGACGTTTGGGCTGTGTTGTTGAGCACAGTAGCATTGAGATTATGTTTTACACACAATGCAACCTGTATCTTTTATTTTCCAAATGTAATAGGATAGGTCATCATATAATTTGGTTTGTAATGCGTACCTCGCACCAAATGTTTCAACATGAATGTGTGTATTGTATCACCCCTAATGAATACAGGCATAGTGATGTGGAAGGGGTTCATGTATGTATGTATTGAATGTGTGAGCTCCAGTTGAAAGGAATCTGACAAAACATGCTGGTGTCTGTTTTCTCCTTTAGTCTGACTTCCAGTCAGCGCTGAAGATCCATAATGCCGTGGCCAACAGCATGCACCGACCCTCTCCTCCATACCCGCACACAAACCAGGCACTTCAGCTGGCCATGGAGGTATATCCACATTAATTTTATTTCAAAATGTCTTTTGTTTAATGCCTTGACTATTCTCTCATCTGACAGAAGGCTAACACACACACAGACACACAGTGATGGTGTAGGTCAGCGAGTGTGTACCCTAATAACGAGCTTGGAGACAGAGCAGCTCTGTTCAGCATCAATTAGAGCTGAAACATGAGTGCTTACAGTATGTGCATGTAAACACATACACACATTCCTTACAGCCAACTCTTCTATTTTGTAATCATATTTTTGAACAATGGCCTGTTTCATTAATGATGATCATTTTTTAGTTTTAGCTCAAATATGAGTTCATTCAGCAAAAAGGAAAAGCCACATCTGCTGGACACCCTGAAATGTTGTAAAACAAAGCAGAGACTCTAACTCTGTAAAGTTAGATTATTTATGGGTGACTATCAGGTGACACCAGGTTGACTGTAACCATTTCAAGTAAAGCCAGCATTCAGGATGCGAGTACAATCAGTGCTGCTATTATTTTTCTGCCACAGTGTTGAGTTGGCTAGCTGTAAGAGCTATTCATGGCTCATTTCAGTGGAATCTCATTAAAGAGCAGCACATTATTTCTGCTCCATGTTGGCATCTCCGCCCCCTGCCCTGCATTTGGCTTTAAAGCAGAAAAGCTTTCAGCTTTCATACTGCACTCCCAGAAACACGTTCCTTTGTCATTGATAATGAAGTGGAAAAGAAATGATAAAAATAAAAACAGTCACAGTGGGCAGCACGATTTTAGGAACTCAGAATACCTTACTGTAGTTCATGCCCAGCTTGTACCCTCTCTCCTCTTAGCTGCAGACTGAAACTATTTTAAATCCTGACCAATTCTGAAATTAAGGACAACTTTCACAAATCTTTTTGTCTTTTCATTCTCATATGACAATACTAGTATATAGCAGAAGATATATAATGTAGAGAATAGATGGTTCCTGCCACACTTTAACAAACTTTTGTTCCATCAAACCTAAAACATAACACTGTTATTCCAACATGTTATCTTCATGTGACTTTGGGCCTCATTACAAAAAATATTCCTACTGCTTGTCCTATCCTCCTATTACAGAAGCAGTACCACATTACCTTGCTGTGTCCTATCCTGTCTCAGACTTCCTCTCTTATATTAAAGCAACACTTACCTTTCTGGAAATTTTACGCTTTTCTTTGTTTAGGTTAAAATGCTATTAATAAGCTGCTTGCACACTAAAATGTAAGTGAATTCCATCAGAGATAAAAACTCATAATTTTACCATTCTCATATGGTTCCAAGAAAAATCTGGCCAATCATTGCATTCGGA
Source organism: Epinephelus awoara (assembly GCA_035609425.1). Classification (NCBI taxonomy): domain Eukaryota; kingdom Metazoa; phylum Chordata; class Actinopteri; order Perciformes; family Serranidae; genus Epinephelus; species Epinephelus awoara. Next base: position 31,861,298 of record CM069309.1, read on the forward strand.
CCAAATGCAAGTATAGGCCGAGTGTCCTGTCTGACGTAACCACTCGCATATTATCTCTTCCTCCCGTTTACATTATATTATAAAACTCATCAGTCATCATTGACTCTGGATAAGTTTCAAAACTTGCATTTGATTGTGCAGGACAGGTAACATTATATTTAGTTTGCTTCGAATATAACATATAATGTTGTATGACAACACAGCATCCAGTTGCTAATGGCTAATGTTAGCCTACTGTAGCGTAGCCTCTGAAACATTAACTTTACCTTCTCTATATACTATACTATACTTTACTATACTATTCTCTTGGCGTGTTGCACTTGCTCTCCTCTTCTGTGTATCTAACATTACCTTGCCAATGTCTATCATAGACGTAATGAGGACGTAATGGAGGAGGGGGGAGTAGGCCTTTGGAGGGAGGTGGAGTTGCAGGAGGAGGGGGATGGGACTTTGGAGGGAGGCAGGAGTTGTGGATGTTCACATTGTTTCTAAGTGCTGTGTGAAATACAAGAAAGGTAAGAGTAGCTTTAACTTAAAAAAATAAAATCCCAATGATAAATGTAAATTCAATTCTTAAATCAGCACTTGCGATGCCTGTATCTATGTTTAGAATGCGCAAGAGGCTGCTTGTGTCTTTGGTTAAAATGTACCAGTAGGCTACTCGAGATTGGCAGGCCATAATATTAACGATTCTTACGTTTCATTCAATTAGTTTATATGACATTAGAGAAAATTGATTTATTGTGTTAGTCTTACTTAAACTACATTTGAGATGTTAGTCCGACTGAAATTGTAATAAATCGAAAGTCGGACTAACACACCCAGATTATGCAATTGGGAGTCAGATTACAGTCAATCGAACCCAAATTGGCCTAGACACTCTGTGCATGCTCCACAGTTTCTGCCCCAGGTTTTGACCCGGAAGTCGAATAACGTTAAATGAATCATAGCAGAAGAAGAAGCTGGTAACAACATGGTGAAATCTACATTTAGAGACTTGCATTTTTGGACAGACGAGGAGACACAGTTCATGCTGTGTCAGCTGAAAGAGTTAAATACTTTCAAGTATATGGACGGGAGGAAAACACAGAATGGCGAACAGTTGGAAACCCCACCTTTTAGGGAAGTTTAGTTTGTTTTTTTTTTCTTTTTAAACGTCATCATATATTTTGAGTAAACTTTCAGTCATTATATTTCGCCACTTTTGGGCAGTTCTTTGGAATTTAGGAGAGGTTCTATGCCATCCTCATGTGGGATCCGTTACTTGGAAATTGCTTCTTTGCATGTGATGTTATACATCAGTGTGCTATCCAGATGGAGGGCGAGCAACTGGAGGCAAAGACTACCAACACTGCACAAATGCCTATGATTTGCACTGTTTACGGCTGCTTCAGTTTAATAGGGAAAAAACAAAGGTCACTTTTAGTCCGGAAAATTACAGGACATAAAGGGGAGAAGTAAGAAAAAAAGTGTTGCTGAGAAACAGCAGTAGATCTAGATCAAAAAGTCTGCAGTAGCGGAGTAAACTGATGTCAAACTTGGAGTTGGATGCAACTACAATTAGTCACGACCCAGATTTTTAAAAGCATTTCACTGGACCTCTGGGAACACTTGACCCAGTAGGTAGAACATAGTAGCTAAAGTTAGCTAACATTAGCTTGTAATGTTGTAACCTGACAGCATCTGTGTAACATTATAGAGTTGTAATATAAAAGACCGTTATAAGTACAATTACTCACCCGGCCAAAAACAAGACAAATTTGTAACAGAGATTGGCGATTGCCATCAGTCAAGTTGTGGGGAAAAATCACTTTTCTTTGTCTAGTATGGATCACATGCAACATGAACTCACATTTTCTGATGATACCTGCTGCCTGCAGGTTCATCAAACTTATTTTTGTAGTCACTTTCCTCTATATCCAACTCACTTCCTGCCCTCCATCTGAATCATGTCATTATAGTCACATGATTGCAAACTATTCCCTAAATTAGGAACGGACTGTAATAACTAAATTCCTTTCCTAAGATAAGATAAATGCAGTCAGGAGACACGTTTCTGTAATGCCAACAATCCTAAATGTCATCCTAAACTGAGGTGAGATAGGATTTCAAATTTAGGACGTTTCCGTAAAGAGGCCCCAGATTATTCCTTCCACTGTAATGAAAAGGAAACTCAGTTCCGTGGAACCTGAGCCCAGCTTTAGATGAGCCCATAATTATTTTGTAGGAATTTTGCTTTGGGGCAGTGCTATATAATGAGGCATATAATAACTTATTGCAAAATTACTGCTCTATGTTCAGAAATATCTGCAGTTGCTACGGTGATGATATACTATTGCTATGCTAATACTTCTGGTGATGATGCCAATGATGTCTTATGTTGCCATGGATCCAGGCCAGGAATCTCATCCAGTCAAGTCAGAACAAAGAGGGACTCGAACTCTACAGCCTACTGTCAGACACACACATCCAGGTAGACACACACACACACACACACACAAAGATGTATTAGCAAATGAACAAAAGAATCCTGTAGTGATTGTCATTGCTCCAGTCGTTTTGCTGAGTTGTGTGTGTGTCTGTGTGTCTGTGCATGCGTGTGTATGTGTGTTTTGCAGTCACTGCTCCTGGCCCATGACAGCATAGCAGAGATGGAAATGCAGCCTGAGCCGCTGCCCGCCCAAGGAGAAACACTGACCCAGTGGGGAGGAGAGACTGTCAAGATAGTTCGCATAGAGAAAGCCCAAGACATACCACTGGTAAGACTGATGTTCACTCAAAATCAATGAGAAAGCTCTTGTACAGAGCGCTGACATCCTGCTACATACTCAGTTTAGCTTTTATTCCGCTAGATTTATTCACTCAGTGTAATTACTGACAGAGGGATGAGTGGGGGGGTTCTCTCTGTGGGAACTGCATGTCTTCCCACTGCCTACTTGTTTTTCCTCCCACACTCAAGTTAGGACCAAGGACTCTAAATTACCTTTACTGTACGTGTGAATGTGTGAATGGTAATATGTCCATATATAGCAGTCCTGGGATGTCCAGTTTGAGCTGGAATCAGCTCTGGCCCCTCTGTTACCCTGCACTGGATAAATTGGTATAGATTATGGAGAGATTAATAAACAACACCCTCCATTAATCCACTGTGAGTCTGTTCATATTTCTAAATGGGCATCTACTACTGGCTAGCAGAATGGGAACACCTTGTTATTTTAACAAAAGGTAAAACACCAATTACTTAGTTAACATTACAAAAGCAATATTTTAATTTACTTCACCTTTAAAGTGAATCCAGTGAAAAGAAATTGCTGGTACAGATAAAGGCCCTGTCAATCAAGTGGGTACCATTTGGCTTCAGTTAACATGATACAGCACAAAATAAAGCCAAATGTAAATACTGTCGGAAAAGAGTTGTAGCTTCAAAGGAAAGTACATGTACATGTAAAACATATAGTGTAATTTGTCCTTACTGAATTGTGATATGGATTACAGAGGTCACATTGCTCCTGGTGTTATCAACACTTATGGCTTCCTGTAAGGCTGTGAAGCTTTAGCGCCTAAGTGGCTGAGACTCACAGGATGTGGAAATGTCAACAGTAGTCTAACTCAGACAAATACATACATAAATATAACATGCTTTTTTCTTTGCTCTCTGTAAAGCATTGTAAGCTTTCCTTCAGGATAAGTGCTTTGTAATGAATGTGTCTGTAGATAATTTTTTTATTAGAATCTCTGTTTATCTCCAGTAAATGACCAGCTCTTTCTTCCCTGGGGCCAATATACTGTATATAACGCACTGTAAGTAACACAGGTCTGCAGTCATGTCCATGTATGTCCATTATTCCACTGTGTGTGTGTTCCGTAGGGGGCAACTGTCAGAAATGAAATGGACAGTGTTATCATCAGTCGTATTGTTCGGGGTGGAGCAGCTGAAAGGAGTGGACTTTTATCAGAAGGAGATGAAATACTGGAGATAAATGGCATAGAGATCAGAGGGAAAGATGTCAACCAAGTCTTTGATATTCTTGTGAGTATATCCACATGCACACAGTAAACACATTTCTTTACTTTTCTGAGAGACACAATCACTTAGGGGTGTAACTGCACACAGGAGTCACGGTACGGTGCAAGTTCTGGACAGAGGGAAAAACAAATGCATAGGGATACATCCATTTGTTTTCATTTATTTTAAAGAGACTGTAATGCATATGTCAAAGACATAAGCAATCCTCCTGCTGGGGACTGAGGTAACATTTTGCCCACTGGTAACGTTGATAAACTATTTTCATTCTAAAAATAAGGAACATTTCAAACACCTCTGTATAAGAGCTCTGATCGGGCCCAAAAACTCAGACCCTGACCCTGCGTGAACCCGCACACTTTCTGTCCAAGCCCGACCCGAGCCTGAACCACGGCAGCAGTTTTGGGCCCAAGGATAATTGAAAACCCAAATTTCTGCTGTAAAAATATATATGTGCTGTATTATATTATAAAAAAAATATATATCATTTTATGTATTATACTATATATTTTTATATTAAAACATTTATTACAAGCTAAGGGCTGACACGCTACCTTGCACCACTTCTCCCTCTTTTCCTCATTTCAATCATCTGTCGTCTTGTGCACGACATTTTGCGTCTAGTGCACACGGTGGTCCATGGTGATGCAGTGTGTAAGTGATGCTCTGCTTTTTGCTGCATGTTACACACATCTCTGCCACTGCTAGAGAGGCAGAAGCAAACACCAACCAAGTGACCTTGCACAAATCCAGCGGTCAGGTCGGGCCCAGTCAAGCTCAGGCAGAGATTCAGAGCTCTACTCTGTATAACACTGCATGAACACTTTACCAAAAGGCAAAGGGTCACAACAGGCTATAAAACAGAAAAGCATCTCTTATGCTATGAAACTGAAAATATAAAACAAATGAAATAATGATAAAGAGAACTTATAATTGTTTTGTTCTTTCCTGCTTTTGCGTCAAAAGTTAGCTTTAAAGCAGCAGTGAGAGGGAGTTGGGATCCAGTTTGTTTGTTTGTTTTTAACTCTTCCCGGTGATTGGCGCATCTGGGTGATCCCGCTGAATGTGTATTAGCATGCTTGATGTGTTTACATTCACATCGCCTACAGCGGTGGAGCAAAGCTGACACACCGTCATCGTCTTTTACACCTCTCTCTCTCCGGTGCAGTTGAAGTTGACCGGAAACTTGCCGTTTCTTTTGACTCACACACTAATCAGCTTGTTTCTCTAACCACCTGTTGCCATTGGCATACAGGCAGAACTGTTTTGGAGACTCCACATTATGTGCATCAATCTGCATACTGTGTATGCTGCGTGCACTGGATCGTGACCATACTGTGACAGTTCAGCACAAATACACAAACGTTACAGCCCTACCATCACTGGTAACAGAGAGTGATTAATGTAATAAATAAGAATTTTAGTTTTAGTAATTATACTTCAGTTAACAAATCTAAATGTTCACACACATTTTTAAGCTTTCTAAATGTTATGTAGACATTTTACGCTCCAACATCCACATTGTTCTTCCATCCCACTGATTCTTGATTTGTGTCAAGACGATAATTTGTAGAACAAAAGGACAGCCTGACAAAACTGATAACACATGCTTTTCTTTTGGCCCTCTCTCTGTCAGGCGGACATGCACGGGCTCCTGACCTTTGTGCTTATTCCCAGCACTCAGAGCAAACCTCCTCCTGTCAAAGAATCTGTGGTGAGTGCTGAGTTGTTAACATCTGACAGCGTGAGGTTGAGCAAAAATTCTGTCAAACAACGGATCAAAAACTGTTGACAGAAATGAGGTTGGAAATGTTTAAATATTTGCTGTTGGAAATGTAAACTGGATCCAAACCCAGTCTCTTAAACCTGTCTGTGTCTCTCCACGCCACTGGTGTTTCTCTTCTTTCTCTCCTCCAGGTTCACGTGAAGGCACATTTTGACTATGACCCATCAGATGACCCCTATGTGCCGTGCAGAGAGCTGGGCTTGTCTTTCCAGAAAGGAGATATTCTCCACATTATCAGCCAGTCAGACCCCAACTGGTGGCAGGCCTACAGGGATGGAGATGAGGACAACCAGCCCTTAGCTGGACTGGTACCAGGTATTTCTGTCTGTGTCTTTGTGTTGAGTGTTTTTGAGAGAGCATTTAAATACTACTCAGTTGAAGTCTTAGAGGCAAATGCATACGATGGCTGGCTGTGACTCTCCTCCACATAAACTTGTGTTCACTCTATTGCATGATATGACTGCTGTTTATTTTTTTGTCATATACTCTTTTTTTCACAGGGAAGAGTTTCCAGCAGCAGAGAGAAGCAATGAAACAGACCATAGAAGAAGACAAGGAGCCTGAGAAGTCAGGTCAGTTGCTCTGCTCTCTACACTATAGCCAGTTTAAGGTTATAGTTTGAGTATAGAATACTGTGCATTGTTTATAGTATAAATAACGTGCAGTATGTAGTTTGTATTATAATTTATTTGATGTCTTAAGGGACTGCAGGAAATATCTTGTTCAGTTGAGGGAGTTTGAGTATCCAGTTTTCCATTTCCACTGTAACTGCATTTCTCATGCCAAAATAAATAATAATACATGTAGTAAAAAGACATGTTCCAATACAGTCAATGCAGTAAGCCTTGTAGGTCCAAAGTGTGTTTTAAATTGTGTTTTTGTTAACAGGGAAGCTGTGGTGCGCAAAGAAGAACAAAAGGAAGAGAAAGAAGCTGCTGTACAATGCTCACAGGAATGATGGTATGACTTCCTGTCTTTCTCTGACTCTCACCAAACTTGAATCAAATGTAACTGTGACACAACTTTCATGTGCATATAAACTTCTGCTACGTAGTCATACATTTGCATGACAGTGTATTCATGGATGAGCAACTGTGACAAAAAAAGACTGAAGAAAATAGACTGAATTAGGCATGAATGGGCATCATGTTTTTTCTTATTTTAATGGACAACATATTTCTCTGAACAAGGATGTTGACTAGTGTCAGTTCTCTTCTTTTTAGAAAATGGAGGAGAAACTGGTGGAGTTGCGGAGGGAACAAGAGTCCATATTTATATCTGTGTGTCTGATCCATCCAACCAGCACTTATTTTGAGAAAAATCTGAATTTTTGAAACGATTCGCCTCCATTCCCACAGTCTCCTCCTACCACTAAAATATTGCAACTAACCAATAGAGGATGGCGGCGAGTTGAGGTGCAAAATCCAAAATATTTATGGATTATATTGATGCTCAATTAACAAAAATACTGTTGACATATAATGCCTTTTATGTTGTGTTTCTAGAGTTATACATTTTTGCTGACATGTAAGGAATTTGTCATATTTCTCAAAGGGAGTTTGGTGTAATATTTTCCACCAGGAGTAGGATGGGAAATAATCTCAAAAGGAATCTAGCTGTAGTCTCGCAAATAGTGAAATGTCAAATAGTGACGTCTTCTCATGGTGTGTTCACACCGAACACGATACAAGTGTTTCTTGCAGTGAGATTACATTGTAAGTTGATGTAAAGATGCAAATGGACACTAATTTGTGGTATTTGCATCTGTACCGCCTGCCAATGTAATAATGTCCACAAAGGTAATAAACCACAAACATAATAAAGATCTGCAACATTTAATGTAATAAACCCACAAATTTAATAAATATTCCACAGACGTAATAGCCGCTGCCTACTACAAGCGTAACATGCGATTTCCCACAAATGTAATAACTATTACATTTGCAGGGATTTATTACATTTGTGGGGAAGTATATATGACATCCCAAAAGCTTGAAACTCAAACATTCAAGTGTAGGAACAATATGAAAAACACATTTTTGAGTGGAGGGGGAAAATCAATAGACTTGGCAGGTAGTGATGTGTGGGTCAGGGCTTCTTTGGTTCAGCACCGCGGACAGCGGTTGTGTGATAGCGAAGCAGAGAGTCAGCAGCTGGATTTTGCACCCACGGTCACGGTCATAATTCATTGTATTATTATATTTGTGGGAAGTTATTACACTTTTTCACTTGTAAGCTGTTTTGTTGAGTTGCCTCTAGGGCTGCCACGATTAGTTGATTAATCGATGACTAATCGACTATCAAAATAATCGGTGACTATTTTAGTAGTCGACTAATCGGTTTGAGTCATTTTTCATAGAATAGTACTATAAAATTACCCTAAAATACTCCTATTGCAGCTTCTTATGTTCAAATATTGGCAGCTTCACACACTCTCCCATGACGGTGTACTAAAACCCTTTGGCGTGAGTATGAAACAAGACATAATTTTTGGGTTTGGGAGAGACAGACCGACATTTTTCAACCTTTTAACACATTTTTCCATAAAATGATTAGTTGACTAATCAATGAAGTAATCGACAGTTTAGTCGACAATGAAAATAATCGTTAGCTGCAGCCCTAGTTGCCTCTTAGCAAAATGCTCTCAATAATGTAAGTTGGTCTTTCATTGGGGAAAGTAAACAATGTTGATAAACTAATGTGACATTATAAAAAATAATTAAGTGTGTTGCTGTCTTTGTTCACACGGTTTCAGAGCACTGAGCCTCTGTGTTTACATCATTTGATTCCATCTATTGATTGTACTTTACTGCAAACCGAGTTAGCTGCTTTCCCCAGTGCATTAATACAAGCATTAGCACAGCTGAATAATCCCTAGCCGCAAAATACTCCACAAACTCTCCAGCATTCATATATACTTGAGTAACGCAACGCAAAAATTTGATCCGCTCTCGGTGTGAACACACTATTACAGATTATCTTTTGGGCCGTGGTTGATTTGGTTGTTTCTTTCCATTTGCCCAGATATTGATAATGAGGAGATTCTCACCTATGAGGAGATGGCTCTGTACCACCAACCAGCCAATAGGAAGCGGCCGATTGCTCTGATTGGTCCAACCAGCTGTGGGCAGGCGGAGCTTCGACAGAGACTGCTCAACAGTCAACAAGAACGGTTTGCTGGAGCTGTACCCCGTAAGACTCGCACACACACACACACACACACACACACACACACACACACACACACTGTACACATGCTTTATGTGTTTGTGGATCTACTAACATGTGTGTGTGCCTTTGCATGTTGTAGACACCACGCGGAGCCGTCGAGATGGCGAGCTGAGTGGTCGAGATTATCACTTTGTGTCTCGTCAGACCTTTGAGGCAGAATTGGCAGCAGGTAAGGTTTCATGTTAGTGAATATTCTGACATATAGAAATGGATCAATCGACATGACATTCTTCACTCATTGTCACACTTTGCTTGTTCTTTGTCGCTGATGTAGCAGAATGCTTGTAGAAGATTTGACAATTAATCTGCTGTTAATATCAAAATATGCAACAATAACTGATAACTCAAAATAATGTATCAAAAACACATATAATAGTACCAAAGATGCAGAGGCACTCAACCTCAGCTATCATTAGTTTATATTAAATAACAGATTTTATTCTTTAGTTGATTTGAAACTATTCGCCTCTCATTCCCACGGTGCCACCCAATGCTGGAAAAACAGGGAAAACTTCAAGATTAATGAAATGAGTCTCATTATCTCAGGGCTGCTATGGAGTAGTTTCTTGACCTTGTGTACAGTGACTCAATATTTACACACACAAAACACAGGATCAAGTTTCTTTACAAATTAAATGTTTATTAAATTAACACTAAATAATTTTACTAGACAGACAAGTAAATGAAAGGGGACAATTTTGCCCCAAATGTTCGCATATTACCTCATTTAAGTAGCAGCAAATAGCAGATGAGACACAGAGACACTATTGGCTTGGCAGAGCAGATATTGGTGCATTTCACTATCCTTTGTTTTTCCCACATTGGGGAAATTTGCAGCATTACAGCAGGAAAGGGATACTGCAGACAGTAGAAAAACACACAAAGCAATATAAAAGTATGTATGGGTAAAAAGAAACAGATCAGTATATTAAGTAAACTGTACAGAGGGCAAAAAAGTAATGACAGTATAAAAACACCAAGTAATATAATCAGGGAGCAGCAAAAGGAAGCAGAATATAATAAAGAGACAGACTGAAAGACTGATTCTTTTGATAAACAATTTCAAGCCTGGAAAAAACAATAATGGTGTGTCTTTCTAAGACATGTAGTGACAGTATCATAAGCCTGTAACCACATTGAGTGAGAGAAACAGCCAAGGTTCAAAGGTTTAGGTGTAATTTTCAGACGGGAAGGAGAAATCAAATGTCACAACAAGTAATTACTAACACACCCAATGCTGTAAATGTTGTATAACATTGTAAAGGAATACTTGGATGTCTTGGATCTGCACTTGTCATAGTCTGATGAAATTATTCTATATCAACACCTCCCTGTGTGTTTTTCCCAGGAAAGCTGATCGAGTCTGGCGAGTTTGAGAAGAACCTGTACGGGACAAGTACAGACTCAGTGAGACAGGTCATCAACACTGGAAAAATCTGTGTGCTTTGTCTGCACACACAGGTTGGTACTCTCTCTCACTCACACACACACACACACACACACACACACACACACACACACTGACTGAGCAGAATGTTGGTTAAGGTTATGTTGAATCCTTATGTATTTTGTGTGTGTGTGTCCAAAGGCTCTAAAGGTGCTGAGGAGTTCAGACTTAAAGCCTTACATCATCTTCATAGCTCCGCCCTCCCAGGAAAGACTCCGAGCCCTGTTGGCTAAAGACAACAAGAACCCCAAGGTTCCTGTCTTACTGTCTACACTGTCTGTTTACACTTGGTCAAAGATAAATATCAGTGGTGTTAACATCTTTATGTTTGCCTCAGTAATATCTGTGTGTGTGTGTGTGTGTGTATCTGTGTTGCATAGCCCGAGGAGCTGCGGGACATCATTGAGAAAGCGCGGGAGATGGAACAGAGCTGCGGTCACCTGTTCGACGCTGTCATCGTCAACACGGACCAGGACAAAGCCTACAACGAGCTGCTACGACTCATCAACAAACTGGACACTGAACCCCAGTGGGTGCCCTGCTCCTGGCTGCGCTGAACACACACACATTCACACACCAATCATAGAGCGACAGTGGAGTACACATCTTTAGAGACTCAACCAACTGGAACCTGAAATAACTGTGCGAGAGTTACAACGAACTATTAGGGTTATTGTTTGGAGAAAACCTACATGAGATTTTGAGAGTTGCAATGTTGTGATATAAAGCTGACTTTTTATGGGAGAACATCACAATATTAAAGGTACACTATGCAGGATTTTCCTCAAAACAATAGAGATTCAAACAAAAGTAATCGTCTGTATTTGGAGCTGGACAGTTCATTAGGTGTGCTGTTGGAATATATATATATATAGCCTACCATTCAGTTATTCATTACGCCACACTCACAGAGCAGAGCTTGGGCACAGATGTAGCAGCAGAACACAAGCGCAGTGAAAGTGAAACTTAACCATTGTGCAGGGTCTAGAGATTTGCTTTCACTTATAAGCAACTGCTCCTCTTATCTATTGATCTGATCTGATCTGATCAGTGTGTCCTGGCGGTCCTAATTTATCTGTCTCTTTCCTATGAGAGGCATCAGCATTAAGTTTAGTCATGAGCAGAACATTAATCTTCACTCAGTACACACCACACTACTCTGACAGTTGATTGTGTCTGCCTTTCATCACAAAGACTACTGGACTATATTCTTCTCTGATGCTGAGAACACTTCGGCGTAGCTGTCTGGAGGAAGAGGCCCAACTGTCCTCCAGCAGCTTTCATGACGTACACTTCATGTAACTGGTTTCAGTTCATTTCAATATCACTGCAAGCTGTGATATTAATGTGCTTACTGGTGAAACCTGTAACTTCAGGTCATCATATTCCCTCATTTGACACATGAAAGACTGCCCTCATCTGTTTGCTGTGGCTGACTATGAAAACAAGATCTTGTAATTTTACAACTTCAGTCCTAAAATATTAGATTTAGTTCTGAAATTACAATATTATCCCATAATATTAGGACATTTTCAAAAATAGTTCTCCAAAATAACCTTTTCCTCTTAATATTGAACTCTCAAAATATGACTGTATTTCTAGTACAGTTAGGACTATATCGCAGAAAAGCACGACTCTGTCCTTACAACTTTATTCTTGTCATTTTATGACTCTTTTCTGTAAAATCTGGATTTTTTGAATTATGACTTTTTTGTAATTCTACAACTTTAATTAGAATATACAACGTTGTATTTTATTCGTTAAAATTGTGACTTTATATCTGTTAGATTTTTCCAGTAAAATCACAAATTTATTGTTGAAACATTCCAACTTCTTGTAATTATAACTTTATTCTCATAACATTGTGACTTTTTTCTCAGAATCTCAGGTTAGTGTTTTTCTTAACATTGACCCTAATGCTCTGTTGTACTGCAGAAACTAGATACTCAGCATCTTTTAGAATGTATTCACCTGTTGGCACTGGTAATGACACACACATGCAATGTAAACGTTTGTGTATTGCATGTTCTTAAAGGGAGAAAACCCTCAACTAAGTGATCTTACATCGTGCCTAACTGGTCCGTAGTGTTTGTATCAAGCAGTGACACTTATACAACACTGATCTTTTTTTATCATCACAATTCTTAGTGAGACCAAAATATGGACCTGGAAAATACTTTTTTTTTCTTTCTTTTTTTCATTTTGTGTGTTTTATTGTAAGAGTTGTTCTGTCTCAGAAAAGCGGGGCCTCATTCACGATGCATCGTCTGCCTTTATCCTGTGATCATTTCAACCAGTCTGACTAAAACTGTTTCAGTTATGACAGTCAAATTACCTTAACTTTTTGCAGTGCCGAGAATCCATGTAAACATTTGATTTATATGTATTCAAGCTTCTAAGTGTTTTTTATTAAATGACTCAGGCTTGGTGTAGAGATGAGGCCCCTGGTGAGGAGTAAATGTGAAAATCACACACACAGACACTAAGTACTCATTTAAATCCACACTGAGCCACAGCATCTACTGCTATGAAGAACCCTCACTAACACACAGACACAGTCCTGTATGTACACATCACAACAGTGCATTAGATGCTGACTTTCCTCTGGACTGGAAGTCTGCTCATGTATGGCCTGAAGCTGCAGTCTTCTGACTGACTGACTGACTGACTGACTAGTTTTTGACCGGCTCTCTTGTTAAAATGCACACTATTACAATAAACACTAAAATAATGAACACAGCACTTGATACTTCCTGTTTTATTCACTCTGTTTTTTTCTGACCGACCTCTGACTGTCTCGTCAGCCGACTCTTTCTGTCCTGTCTGATCACATTTGAGTAGAATCGACCTCTGAGTCCTGAGGGCTGAGCAGGTAAACAAACGTGAAAGTTGTAGTTTTTAGTCGTGTTCCTGATCGGCACATGATGCTGAATTTATTATATATTTAGTGTGTGTGTGGTTGTGTGAGAATGAATGTGTACGAGTGTGTGTGAGCGCCTGTCTTTGAAGACAGTTAAGTATTATTATAATGACCTGAAGTAGACCTGACAAAATATACTGTTATCACTGGGTAGAGCATTTATATATTTGATATATTGAAAATAGATTTATGAAGTCCAGAATGCACCAATAGGATTACAGGTTTCACCTTTCGCCTCAACTGCCATTGGTCCAGGAGTGGGGGTGGGGCTAAGTGGAATTAACTGTATTGAATGTAAAGTTAATTGACACCACTTGTTGTTTATCAGACATCACTTCTTCCTGAGTAAATCTGCTTTTTGTATGAATATTCACAATGAATAAATAAAGAAATAGATGATTGATAGAAAATGTCTGACATTGTGTTTTTTGTTTAAAGGAATACTTTGGCCCCCAAATTTGTATATCAGTTACTCACAATGTGTTACGTTGAGTCTGTGATGAAAACGTGTTTGTTGTTTTTCTAGCATGCCTTCGCAGTTTAGTACACACTCATTTTGTTTAAAAATTCTGGGGGTCCTCTCCCAGGAACTTTTGAGCCTCAAACACTACATGTCCAGTGGTGATGGAAATGTATTTATTTATGTAAAGGAAAACAAAATTCAGGTGGCATGTGACAAAACAAAATAAAATATAATGCAATGAGACTCTCAGGCATTCTGTCCCGAAGGAAATGAAGGACTGTGAAGTTTAGTTAAAGTTTAGTTTAAGCTACAAACATGGTTCTTGTCTTCAGGTCTTGAATGCAAGCTTTATTTTAAATTTTCTTTTGTTGTCACTTTCCCATCAAAACCCTTTAATTTAACCTGCGATCCAGCTGAATGCTTTATTTCTTCTTGGTTCAGAAATAAAAATAAATTCATGTTTTTTTAAATACAGCCGAAGAATTTATAGACAATAAAGTCTGTATACAGGAAAACCACTGTGATTTCATCAGTCAGATACTAATACTTAAAAGTATCCTCTAAATAAGATTTCAATATTCTGAAAGAATCCCAGAGAAGTGAAACCTGCAGCAACAGATTTCAACCCAGGACCTTTCTGAAGGGCTAACACGCTCTGTGGGTAACTTTTATCTTTATCAGGACGTAGTCTTACCTTTCAGCCAAAATTCTTAGATAACGTTATAATTCCATGAATTTTCTTAGAATTTTGTCAGTTGGAGCAACTCTTCGTACGAGGAAGCTTTGTGAAAACAGCCCCTAAAAATGTAATGGAATTTGGCCCAACATTGTCTGCATGCAAGGAGCAACAGTTGTCAGCTGAGGTTGAAGGTGAATTCTTATGTGACAAAGATGATTTTAAACATTCACTTAATAGCCTCTCTAGCACTCCCAGTTGCATCTCATGGTTTTCATTCAGGCTTAGATGTCATCACATGACTTCAGTGAGGAACATCAAACAAAAAACAGTTGTCATGTGACTGATGTTCCACAGTTAGGTCATATTTGCAATTCAATTTTATTTTTAAAGCCCAATATCACAAATCACAATTTGCCTAAGAGGTCTTTACAACATCTCTCCACCCTTTGATTCTCACAGCAGATAAAGGAGATCTCCCCCCAAAAAGCCTTTAGCAGGAAAAAAAAGTCAATTCCAAACCCTTTTGAAGACCATGAGATGTGGTTGAAAGCACTAAAAAGCTGGTAAGTGAGCCATTGAGTTTAAATATTTTGTCTGTCCTGTCCACAAGGACAAGAATAAACTTCTGCAGCAGTGGGTTGCTGAGCTTCCATGTTGGACTCCAGCCTGCTACTCCAAAATGGGGATGTACCGACTGACGTCTACTGTATGTAATATACTGTCAATGGATACGTACCCCATATAACCCCACTTCAAAAAAATTGGAACTATCCCTTTAATGTTTCCATCCCACACTGTAATAAGCATTAGTCCGTCATCCATGAGTAGATGCACACTTCCTTCTACGCGGTGATATAGTTGATGGGTGTGGGTAGAAAGAAAATACTTCCTGCTCACAACAAGGTCTGTGGATAATCTTGAGTAAGCGGGTCATGATTTCTGGGAGGAGACATTGTTGCAGAGTGTTTCAAATATATCTTTGATTGCCACAAGCCGAGTGCCATTTAGTTCCATTATATTGGAGAGAAAGCAGACATTTCTATGGCCAAAATCTCCGGTACTCAGCAACTCATACCAAAAAAATCTAGATTGATAAATAGCACTACAGGTAAGAGGGAAAATGTGTGTTTTGGATTTGGGGGTGAACTGTCCCTTTAAGTTTTAAACCCAGAATACAGTTAAATGAAATCCTAAACATTACAGTCAGAAATATGTTACAGGTTAAATATTACAAAGTATTACTACTACTATTGCTACAATTATTATTTTTTCTATATTTCTATTATTTGTGAAACAACTAGTAGCTTTGAAACACTCATGCAGGACACACCTACTGACAGACCGGTTTCTTGCAGGATGTGTAGTAACATAAAGAAGCCACAGAGGGGCGCTGCTCTACAGATTATTCTTGCCGTGGGTGATAATCAAAGATCCACCACTACACTCACAAAAGAGCTTTGTTTCCAGAAACACTCCTTTGTCTGGTGAAAGGAAACAGAGCTGTGCCTTTTATTTTGAAACTCGTGTTGGCTACATGTTTGGTCTGGTTCTGGACATGAAGCTGGTGAACTTGCCTCTCTCCTGTCTGATCATGCCAAGTGAAAAGCACTCTGGATTTGAGTGTAATCTTCCAGAGAAATGACTCGGGTGGATTTCTACATGTTTAATCCACCCTTCACTCCTCCACATGTAACCCTGTCAGACTGCACTGAGATCAGCATCTAAACATCTCACCCCACTTTCACATTAAATTCCTCTGTAAAGGTCAGTGAGCACAGACTGGGCCTGAGGAACAAGTTTACTACATGTTTCACTTTACAACTAGTAGCCTTTGTGAAAACTTTAAGACTTTGTATAAAGTATGTGACAACCCCTCCGCTACACTACTGGCTGCAGCCTAACAGCCGGGTTGTAACAAGTACAAGTGTCACACTGAATTTTACAGTCATCAGTTTCTGCTCCTTTGCACGTGGCCTCTGTGTCCTTTTGATCTGAGCTGATCTTTGGTTTCCTTTTTAACCTGTTTGAGGAGAAGTCAGAGATTATCAACGCACAGCAAGAGGTTCACCCCCAACCTTTGTCTCTGTTAGTTTGAAGGAAAAACTCACCTTGAATATACAGTGTTACAGTTTACTGGGAGTCTACAGCCTATTTACAACGGGTGGGTTGGTTGTGTTCAATATGTTGGAATTTTTTCAGTGCTATTATTCACTTTTTTGTCTTTTTGTGTGTGTTTGTTTTGTCAAAGCCAGTCACAGACATCACAGACTCCTGTAATGTTGGTATGACATACAACGCCATGTAAATTGCTATCTGATCGACAGTCAGATTCCATCTTATCTCATCCACAAGCAACACGGAGAAAAGTCTCTCATATATTATAGATAAATCCATATCTTAATTGTGAATCCCCCATTCCTCTTACCCCAAGATAAGTAAGGAAAGCATCCATACCATGGACAGGGTGTAAAGTTCGTGTATTTGGGCCAGGTAGCTGGGGATACTTTGATGTTTGGTCATTTATCTCTTTATTTTTTCACACTCATATGGTCAAATATTTTGATATTTATCAAAGCAATTATGATGTTGGATAACAAAAATCTGACAGCTACATATAAACATTCATTTTGTCGTCAGTTCTTATCATAGACAAAAGTAAATGTGAAGGTTTTCTAAATTATCCTGTGCAAAACTTTTTCTTTAAGTTTGACTTTCTTGCCACTAAAATGGTACAGACAGAGTTTTTCACAGCAGAAGAAAAGCACAGGTGCAACATGTTTTTCAAAATGAAGGCTGCATTCCATTTAGATGTCTGAGTTCTAGGGCCCTGCTGTGGGCATGTGGGCATGTTGGCTTACTGGGACACTTAAATTAAACATATTAATGTTTTGTTATGCCTATGATTTTAATGTCATAACAAACGTCTACTGTGAAAAGGCTTTGTTGTGCATGACTGAGCACAATGAGTATAATTAATTAAATATGTTGACATTTATGTGATAGTAGCACATTGGTTATGGAACAAACCACATATCAGGTAAGCTAACTGTTGCTGTGTTTTGTCAGTTCCGTCAGAATCAGCTTTATCGGCCAAGTTCGTGTGTAAATATAAGGAATCTGACTTCGGTAGACTTTGCTCTCCATGTACCAGTATTGACATATACTCAAAAATTAGACAAGAAAGTGGAATATACAAAAAAATATACAAATATACAAAAGATATACAAATTATAAGTCTGTGATGTAAGGAAAAGCAACAATAGATGGTAAAATAGTTGCTTTAGGGACAGTTTGTTATCTATGGGAGGGGAGGGGTGGTGCAAAACGGGGAGACGTTTATATTGAAGCACTGGCGAGGGACTTGTGTTTTTTATTTTGGCTTCTGGGATGGGTGTAAAACTATCAATGGCTGTTTTTTTGTATTTATTTCATTTTTGAATTTAGAAGGCACATTTTCTTTAACAATAACACCATTTATCATAGCCAGAAACTGGCATTTGACTTTCAAATTTCCGACGGTCATCAAACACATTATGTGGGTCAAACACTTACCTCAGGAAAAACAAACAAACCAAAAAAACAAATCTGGGCTTCAAATTGAAATATTTTATCAAAATCACCTTATTCTACGTCATTTAAAATCTTGTCAAAATAAATTATTTGCATCGACTAACCAGCAGCACGACAAGAGTGAAAAACCAAGGCTTTTTTCAACTCCAGGAATATCATCTTCAACTTTTAATTTGAACTTTTAAACATCAAAGGCCACGTTTTTAAAGTCTAATAATTAATCAGTGGTGGAGGAAGGCTCATGCATTTTCCCTAAGTCACTCAGGGAGGCTCAAGAAAAAAATATTTGTAGCTTCGGACAGGGTGAAAAAAATAATTTAAGTTCCACGCCAGTCACCCCCTTCCTCTGATAAGTAAAGAACAGTCCCTTACAAGATAAAACTGCAATTTTGCTACCTAGCTAACACAGGAAAAGAACTAACAAGGGATAAGCAGCTATCAATATGGTATTACATTAAGTCAGAGTACATTCTCATCCAATATGCTGTCACTAATATCATACATACAGCAATGGTTTGTTATTGTTATCTACTGTAATATGCTTTGAGAAACAGTTCTATCAAGACTACGCAAAAATAATTATTATTATAACAACACTTACTCACACTCACTACTTGTACCTAACTTATAAAACCCTACTAATTCAAGAAGTACCTAAAAAGGTATTTTTTAGTGTTATTTATGAAACAACTCTCGGACGTTCACTATCTTGTTCCATCTTTGGTCTTTGACTGGCTGACGGTGACGTCAGACTCAGAGCAAATGCTGCCAAATTACTGCACTGTAATTGGCTGATTTATCGCAAAGGGCGGGGAGCACGCTCCTTGCAGTAGCGGATTGGTCGCTGCTGCTGTCAGTCAATCCTCCCCTGACTCAGTGGTCGCCGCGCAGTCAGGTTGATGGAGAGAAGAAGAGGAGAGAGACGTGGTGGAGATGTAACAAACCACGGAAACAACTATTTTAATGTTCTTAGTTTCCCTCCATCGTGCACTTGACTTTTCTCTACTTTGTTTACTTTTCGTTCTTATTTCACGGCGGTTTTGCCGCTTTACGGTCAGAGTCGTGTATCCTTGGCAACGCGAACAACTGTCCTGCGAAGTTTGGATCAAGTGTTCACCTTCAGCCGGAAAACAAACTGGATGTTTACCCGCTAAACTAACGGAGCCGACTCCGGGCTGCACGAGCGCCTTTGTGGAAGTGTTTCTAACAGTTTAATTCATATTTAACGGTTTCCATTGGAAACCCACTGTTTAGGGAAACGGGGCAGCGCGAGACAATAGTGGTGTGAGAGAGAGCTCGTGCAGGGGGGGGGATCGATGCCTCGCGGGGGCTTTGTTCTGTCCTGTGTGGTGACCCACCGCGAGCCTGCTGCCGATATCGACTGATTGACCGGTGGATTTATGATCGATTGGTGACTGATAAACAGACTCGGGACCATGGACGTGACTCTGTCCGAGTTACTGGCCACTTTCATGGAGTCACCGCTGGTGCTGTGGGTGAGTGGGAGCAGCACGCGCGCACACGGCGGCTGTGCGGTGATGCACACGAGTTGCTGACCTGTCTCTGTTTGACTTTCCCTGTTTCTCTCACTTTGGATACATTTGTTTGTGAGATCTACCAGACCAACCAGTTTAAACTGTCTAAACAAACAACATTGACCTCTAAAGCACCATCTGCAATACTTTGTTCTCTTGCACTTTTAACCCATTTATTGACACAGTTCAGACTGTTACAGTACAGCGACAGGGTGAAGAGTGTCACTGTAAAAGCCTCTGACTGAGGGACTGTTCTCTATGTATCAGATGAGGGGGGTGTCTGGGGTATGACTTCATTTTATTTTATTTTTTATTTTTCCGAAGCTACAAAATTTTTTCTTGAGTCTCCCTGAGTGAAAACGCATGATCCTCCACCAACCATTAATTAGTTATGAGATTTTAGAAACGTATCATTTGATGTTTAAAAGTTAAAAGAAAAAAATTATATTTTTTCACTCTTGTGGTGCGTGCTGGTTACTTCATGCAGATGGGCTGCTTTTGGCAAAATTTGAATGAGAAATGTGGAATAAAGTGATTTTGTTAAAATATATCGCTAATTTAAGCTCAGATTTGGAAAAAAATCCAACGATTATTTCTGTTTTTACAGTTTCTGGCTATTTTAAAAGGTGTAATTTGGCAAGTTTTAAAGAAAACATGCCTTCCAAACCCGCTGTGTTTTCTTTAAAAATCAGTGGTAACAGAAATACAGATTACAACCATTTCCAGTTGCATTCTCCTCTAAGTCAAAATAAAAAAAACACAAGTCCCCCCTCGAGCTTAAAAAGTTATTTGACATGGCTCCCTCTTTTTTCACCACCCTCTTCCCCTCACATAAGTGACAAACACTCCCTAAATCATTCATTGAGAGACATTGGCTGGTATCTCTGGGGCTTTCCAAGTTTAGATCTCATTTTAACTGTCAGAGAGAAAAAGTGAATTCTCAGTTTCCTCTGCTTCACTGGTTGCAGCTGCTGTTCCTCAGTTAGTGCTGTTTCTTTACCTCTTCATCGACTTTTGCCATTTTTAATTTACTGATGTACAAAAGAATTTCCCCTTGTCAACCCAAACATTCTCTCTGTTTGAGTGGGTTTAGCTGTTTTGTATGTCCAAAAGAGTCACTATCTGCAATGGAGCAAAAAGCACTGCAGCTGATTTCACTCATCTAACAAAGCTTTAAGCAGAGACTGAGCAAATGAATGGTTAAAAGTAATGGAAACTAAATCCAGAATAAAGAAACATTTTTTTACCCAACTGCAGACATCAGAACTATAGGGTTTGCACTCCTTATTTTTTTGCGAATTTACGGGCAGACTTAACGATAACAAAAATACATTTAGTTCGTAGCACTTTTTTGTGTATAAAAGGTTCTGAACAACATTAAAAGAAAGCAAAAAATGGAAAACATTTACATTAGATACTTTAATTCCTCCCTTAGATTTTGTTATAGATATCAGTGTGTTAAAAGTTTGTTTGGGACCCACTTTAATCTTCCTGCTGGCCAATATCGGCTTCCAGCCCAGACTATGACAATCCACAAAGCAGTCAACAGGTTATTACCTCTGCGGTACTTCCTGTTTGGCTGTGACCCCATCCTGTTGACCTGGCCACTCAACCAACAGTTTTTCTCATGTATGCCAGACACAGACAAACACATTTAACACAGCCACGCTGCAGAAGCTGACGCATGGAAAGTCACAAGCTGTTTCTCATTCTCTTTTTTTCCTTTATTTGCACATCCAAGGTTAGAGAAATGGGGTTCGTGACCAGAATGTTGCCGATAGGATATCTGAAACCTGATTTTAGGGTATGTCTGGGTGGAGAAAATGAAAGAGTAGCCCTCACATTTAGCAAGGCCCTTAATCCCCAACTGCTCCAGTGGAGTTGCTCAGTGGCCAGGAGCAGATCAGACTGTGGTTATACTGGGCAGCTTCCAGCTGTGTCACTGTGTGAGCAGGGCGTTCCTCAAAAAGAGAGCGAAACCCCCCTAAATAAAGAAAGGTTAAAGAAATATTAAATGTGCTCGATATAACTTTTAAAGAAAGGTTTACATTGTTTTCAAATCTATCTTTAAATGTAGCTGATATACCCATGTGTACATTGAAAGGTTACTGGTAACAGTAATTGTTCCTGCTGCCCACACTGGCCACAAGGACACCCCCTCTTTCATTTAAAGTGATGGGGGCAGATTCCAAAGTTATTATTCTGTGCAGAGATGCATTCAAATGTTTAGCTGAAGCTAATATGAAGCTATGGCTGCAGTCATTTTAATGCCAAATGTCCTTGTGTCATCATGCCTCTGCTGCATCTAAGCAGGGAAACGCAGTCCATGGAGGCATATGGAGGAAATTTCATACTAAAAAAAGCCTAACATGTGGAAGATACCCAGTTGATTCTACCTGTTTCAACAGAATGCCAACCAGCATATTAAGCTGAAAGAAAAAACATCAAGAGTGTTAAGTTTATATTTCTAGGTGTGATGTGGCTGATGTTTCTTTCTGTCTCTAGGTGCGCACGTTGGGTCCTTTGGGTTCATGTGACGACGTAGGCTCAGAGGAGGGGGTCAACATGTTTATGGAGCTGGTGGACGGCGTCTTCCTGCACAAGATCATGACACACATGTAGGTGACACCAAACAGAGTGAGAGTTTTATTTGCATGATTCAGTGAACAAAGTTCTTTGGTGTGTATTTTTGTGCGTCTGGACTGGGTGTATGAACGGTGAGTGAGTTAATCCAGTGTTTCCTGTGTAAGTGTGTTGTGTGCGACCACATCCTGACGCGCTGGTTTCATGTTGTAAACGTCACAGCCAGATGTGCAGCTAAAGTCTGCATCAAGATATACAGTGGAGTTTGAGAGTGAGCACAAATCAGATCATTAACAGTCCCTTTAATACTGAGGTGTGAACAATTATAAAATTGTTAAGCAGTAACTCTCAGCAGATTCAGGTGATGGATATTACCACCTATATCTCCACATAGAAGAAAAAAGGCTGGCAATGCACAGAGGGAATCAATCACTATTGTGAAGGTCATGCAACACAGCATGGTTTGATAAGGCTTTTCTAAGAATGATACCTCTTATACTATGAGTATGTTGTGACAGTATACAGTTTTTTGTAAATGACAGTTTGTATGACAACAAAACATGCACAACTAGCGATAATTATTAAACCTGTCACCCACTACAACGGTGTGGCTCACTGACATGCATTCAGTTTTGGACAACTGTGGAGCTCTATAGCACAGAGGTAGAAGATATAGCAGGTCCTGGATACACACCATAGACTGTATGAAAGTAATGGATGTAGCCAGCGTGACATCACCCATTGGTTTGTGGACTCCCATTTCGAAGCGTCAAGTTTAACCTTTAGACTGTCGCAATCTTGGAGTTTTGGAACCAAAGTAATTAAAAGTGATGATATTTTGACAAGAGAGTGGAGCTAACCCTAACGCTAGCTGCAGCTGTGTTCCCACAGTCATGGAAAACCTGAAAAAGTCGTGGAATTTCACAATCAAATTTTCTAGACCCTTGCTGTGTGTAATGAAACCGTCAGAGTAATTCTCCTGAAATTAACCTTCCAAGTAATGTAACAATGACAGACACTGGGTAGCTGTCCATGTAACAGAGCTCTGATTTAAGTTGATACATGATAACGTTTTGTTTATCATCACTCATTCTTCATTTTCTCCCCACGTCCTGCCTCTCCCCTCATGTATGCCCACTAGCTGAACTAATTTACTAGACCTGTAACGTTATCCCCACCACTTGAAGTCACTATCTTTCTAAATCTGCTGCCATTTCCACCAGAAGAGATTGACCTCTGGTGGCACGTGCAGTGTACTACATCACCTCAATACAGCAGCCTCATATCAGTTTAAGGGAAAGAGGAGTGTCATTCTGTTGGGATGTCAAAACACCCTGGTATACTGTAACATCATGATACTGCCTGAGCAGCCTTTTAGCACTGTGCATTTACAGCTACGGCGAACTGTGATGATACAAATTTTTGCTAGTGAAAAATGGGCTTAAAACCATAAAATCAACATGTACGTACCAGAAAAACTCAACATCCAACTCCTTTGAGGGTCTTTCAGTACAACCAAATACTGAAGAAGAGTTTTTTTTGGTGACCAAAATGTTAACTTTCACGAGCTCAAAACATTCTGGTAAAAAAAAAATGATAGCTATAGCAACTCCTTTACTCTGTGAATCTGTGGTTACGCCATGGTTACATTACCTAACCAACACTGGCAACAACCTGTCACTCAAAGCGGCCATGCCCTTAATAATGCATAAGTGTAAGCCTTAATAACATTGCAGTCGTTGAGTTATATATAATTTCACCCCCATATTGTTCGAAAGTTTTTTTCCTAGGATGTAGAAGACCTGCCCCGTCCTAGTCTGTCTTACTCTGCCTCTGATTGGCTTACTCTGATATTTACACTAACCCTAACCAGTCTCTCTCTCCTCTTGCTTAACCCTAAACAACCAAAGCATCAAAGGCAACGAGTACTAGTCAGTCAGGGAGAGAGAGTAAGACAAAGTACAGCGATTCATGCTTTCGCCATCCTAGGCAAATAAATTTGCCTAGAGTTTTCATGAATGGGGAAATGAGCTTAAGAGAACCAAAACCATTTTGTTCCTGGCTGTAAACATGTTTATTTTGGCTTTGAAGTTTTAACAAAAGGGCCTGTGACGATTGACTTACTGGAACTGGAACCAGCCTCAAGTGGCCATTAAAGGAACTGTCATTGATGGTTTTTGGTCTTTTCATTGGACTTCATGACAATAAAAGATAAAGAATATTGTAAGGCTTATCCTTTAATTCTTTGTGGATTGGACAGACAGCATGTGGACTACAGGACACTAATACTGTTCATAATGATGAAAATGAAACATACATACTTGTGTGGAATCTAAATCCTCCTGTCCAGACGGCCCAGTGTCCCCAATCAGACCACATGTTCATATGTTAGTTATTGTCTTCAGAAACAATGGTAATCATGCTATTGTTCTCTAAACACTAAATGTAGGCTGGGCTAACTGGGGGGTGATTAGGACTTGGTAGGGGTTTATGGGAAAGTGGGTTACAGAGGAGGAGGCCAGGATGGAGGAGCCATAGGGATTATTACAGGAAAGCCACTCGCAGACTGTTGGTAAATCAGTGAGTCAAAGAACCAGTCAGTTGTTACATCAGTCAGTCTATTCTGTCTGACCTTTGAAAAATTAATTATGAGCTGGGCAAAATTTTCAATGAAATTGCCATTTAATATAGCCATCTTTATTTGGCTGTGATGATTGACTTGTTGACTGGAATTAAACTAGATAGACATTTCTTGAAGAACACTTAGCAGGCTTGTTGCTAACTATTTGCTGTTGAAACATTAAAAAAAGTTGACACATTGAAATAGGCTCAAGTTGGTCAAAATATAGTTACTGAGAGGAGTTGAGTGACATTTAAAATGGACGTGCTGGAAGAACTATCAGTTGGAGTTGAGGGGCTGACAGGAGTTTCAATTATTAAAGTGTAAGTGATAAATTGAGATGGAAGGAAATCATAAAAGAAATCAGTACCACTTGAAGTGTACTGAAAAAAGATGTCAGTTGAAGTTTTGGCTGAAGTGAAAGCACTGAAGGATATTGGAGTACATTATTTATGATAGTATGTGTAAAACGGGAAGTTAAAAGAGTTGACGAAGTTTTTTTTCTCTCAACTCAACTTGAATGTAAGTTCAGAGTGAAGTTGAAGTTAAATGAATGATGAAAGAAATTAGAAGATGTCAGTTGTAATCGCTGAAGTTTCAGCAATTCACTTTGGTGTCAGCTTTTCCAAAAAACCTACACGATCCCTCATCTTTCATGCATTATAAGTATTATTCAACTTTTCAGTGACATCCATATTAGCTCTTTTCATACAAAGATTGCGCGACAGAGCTGCTATGACGTCCCGTCTTTGTGATACCTTTGCATTTTTACATAGAACCAAACAACAGTGGGGTCATGCCACTCCAGGGTTTTATAAACATTAACAATTGCAGAACATGGCAATACCAGTCATTTTCAGTGTCTGATACATGGCGGCTAATCTCATCCTCACCTCAGAGGGTAAAGACCTCGTTGCTTTCCAATTTGCGGACATTTTTGGCTGCTGTTCTTCTTCTTTGAATTAGCTGCTAACTGCTATTAGCTACTTTTTAAATCTCCCTCGATGGGTCGCAGACATAACACATTGTCAAAACATCACACCCATGTTACCCATGATCCTGTTCTGCTGGCTGTCCCTTTTATTTAGAGGACCTTTCAGTGCTGTTATGACCTCTGTTCCTGGCTCAGACATCTCTGTCTCCCCATGCTGCCATCGTACCTTTTGTACAGAACCACAAGGTGGTTTTAATTGTACAACAGCTTTTCAACATCCAGCATTCACACAGCAGTTTCTTAAGAAATTGCTTTCCCTAGTGTTATTGATGTTGTACTACTTGTAGAATTAGATTCCATATCCGTTCCGAATGTGTCCGTTTCCAAGTCCTGATCCAACCTTGCCAATAACTCCAGAGTGTTGCAGAGTCCAAAAGTCAAAATTTATTAAAATCATTTACAAAATTCACTACAGGTTTTTAATCTAATTAAATATTCTGCTAGGGCAGGTTAGCAGGTTACAGCCTAGTTCTTAACTCGTTTGAGTGTCAGTGAACGTCTGCACCAGACTGTTCAGATTTTGAGTAAAATAAAAATGCAGATGCTTTAGTTTGAAATGTTCTGATTTATTTTGTTGCCATATCTGTTGTAGGAGAATGTAGCTGTAAGCCTAAAAGTGCAATGAATCACTTAATTATATATTGGGAATTTGTCCAAGGATTTACACTTTTTTTTTTTAGGTTGATGACATCATAAAATATGATGTCAGACATTTGAAGCTTCATTTGAAAATCTCAATAGACGCTTTGACATTTGGTACAGCCAAATTAGAGAGAAAGAGAGGAAATCAGGTGCAGTCTCCGTCTGTTATTCTTCAGACCTGTCTCAACATAAACTCTTAGCAGGGGCCAAAATTTGTAGTAATATTGGGATTTCTGTAATTGACTTGTTAATCAGGAGCTTTGATGGTAAAGATCCCATCTCAGTGCTAGGCCAAGCAAAGTGACAGTCTGTTTTCTAGCCTCTGTATGTTGAGAATAGATTCCATTAGGCATCAAACTGACGTCATGACAGCCATAGTAGGTCAGCCAGACAGCGTTACACACCCTCTGTTCACATGCAGATCAGTCTGGCACAGGCTGCTGTGTGTTGATGTGAGCATAAATCTCTCTCCAGCACAATAGTGACCCTGCACTTGGGATGTGTGTGTGAGTCTCTTGGTGTAATAAGATCTTTGTCTTAAGTACCAACAAGTAACGTCAATCTAAGCGCTCCTTTGCTGTGTGTGTGTGTCTCCATAGTGACCCCAGCCCAACCAATCAAAGGCTGAACAAGAATGTGAACAATGATGTGTCGCTTCGCCTTCACAACCTGAACGTTCTCACCAGACACATCAGGACGTACTACCAGGTAATTATCACACACGCTGCTGGTGGTGTGCTAGGGCAACATGCAGGCTCAAACTGCAGTACAGCAGACAAGCAGCACTCCACATTGTCTTTTTTTTTGCCCATGCAAAAAAATCTTAACAAAGTGGAATTAATATATTAGCTCCATATTCTGCCATTTGTAGATGATGTATTATGTTTTTTTAAATTTGTTTTAATTGAACTGATATTACTGAAGTACTGCTCAGTTTGAGGCTCTGTCTTTCTGTTCGGAGGTACAGCCATTACTGTATCCTCGGTTGATTTACTTTGCCCGGGGGCTACCAGTGTATATGTGTTCACTGTGTGTTTAGCTTGTCTTTCAGACATTTGATTGTCATGTGTGTCTTCTGATGTGTGTATTTCAGCTTGGGTGTTAAGAATAGGAACAGGCCCTGCAGACACAAACAACACACGTGTGTGTCACTTACGTGCCGTACTGATGATAGTTTCCAGCAGTGTAGATCAACTTTGAACTTGCTGGGCGATCATTCTGTAGTTTTCTTGCATGGCAACCAATAATCTGCAGCAGTCAATACTAGCAGGAAGTTACAAAGTATGATGAGATCATTGGGAACAAGTGTCGTGCTCAGTGTGAGGCATTTAATTACTTTGGTAGAAGATATTTTTTCTTTTCTTTTTTCGTAGATGTTTGAGTCATTTGAAAACAGTTTTCTTTTTTCAGTTTTCAGTTGGGTTTTCTGTAAAACACAGTAACTGATTCCTGGTGGTTTTGAGTCACACATCACATTTTTTTCCCCTCTAAGTTGGTGGCTTGCTCCTTTTATAAAGGAACGCTTAGATTCACAACAGTTACACTACAATTAATGCTGATACTGGTTGTTTTTACAGTGGGAAAAAAGTATCCTCAGAAACTTCCAGCAGCATAATGATAAGCATAATGTCTGAGTCACATTT
Source organism: Epinephelus awoara (assembly GCA_035609425.1). Lineage (NCBI taxonomy): Eukaryota > Metazoa > Chordata > Actinopteri > Perciformes > Serranidae > Epinephelus > Epinephelus awoara. The sequence goes on from CM069309.1 coordinate 31,889,435, forward strand.
TGGCCAAACATTTTGCAGCTACAGCTAGGGCAGAGTGTCAGTACCCAGTATCTGAAATAACTCTGTACTAAGTAGTATCTACACATCTCCAGTCAAATGATACCTGCATTGATCCTTTTTGCCCCCGCGGTCTGATGTCATACAATACCATTTCCCCATCAGACCAGCAGACTTTCTGTTACAGCCACCTCCAGAGCTGCTATCATCCAGTTGAACAGGCAGTTCAGTGTCTGTCCATTAAGCACAAACTACACTGCCGCAGCAGCACAGTTAACGTCCAACACTGAGACGTTGAACTGTCCCAACAAACTCACACTGACAACGACTCTGTCGTTAAACCTGTGTGATGCTAACAGTTTGCCCCATCACTGTATGTATGTGGCTGGGTGTACTCTCACAACTTTCCCTGAAGTGAAGCTCACACCTAGCAGCAGGAGCAACAGCAGCTTAATTTCTTTTGTAACCAGACGCCATCACCTAAATTCAACAAAAACATTAATGTCTAACAATGTTGGTGGCAGGCTAGGTTTATTTTTCTTAGATGATTAAGAGAAGTGTTGTGTCAGTATACCGGGTGACTTTATCCTCACGTGCCATAAAATGAGGGTTGCTCTCTCTTTCTCTTAAAAGAAGATTTGGGGGAAGTGTAACCAAACCGTCAACCTGTAATTTCCCCACATCAGCAGATGGAGCACTGAATGGCTTACATGTCTGACTAAAGGCCTGTACACACTAGGGCATGATGAATAAATGCACAAAAATAAATGCAAAATACTCACCTGTGAATATTTTTTATCGAAACTATTTGTACCGGCAGCAATGCAAGTTTGTGACAGTTGCAACAGTTCAGTAAAAGGTTAGAAAAAGGGATGGATTCAACACCATGCGGTTATGATGACATTGTCCTCCTGCTCTTCACTGGGCAACAGAGGAGAACATTTTAGGTACATCCTATTTTACAAGGTAGAGAACGAGATTTCCACTGTCTAATACGGAAGCTGAAGCACTAAAACAGCCAGATCTGGACATATTTTAGGATGTCATATAATTTGTAATAATAATTCAATTTGTTATATAATCCAGGGTGCTGAGAAAAACAATCAGCAAGGTCCACCAGTGTCATGACGAAGTGACATGACATCCATTCTGCACAGCATGATTGGTCAATGCCTTTATTCGTGGTATGAAAGCTCAGAAAAATCAGCATCATTCTGGAGGAAAAATCACATAGCTTTTTGGCTCTGTAATATTAGCAGACTAGAAAAGAAAGAGGGATTTCCTAGATGGCAGCAAAAGTGTGTTTAATCCAGAAAGGGTTTCAGTATTAAAGTAGCTTACTACATGCAAGCAATACACTCACATCACTGTGTGGGGTTAGAGCTCAGAGGAAGTGTGTGTGTGTGTGTGTGTGTCAGCAGGATATGACTGCAGCTCAGCCAAATCAACTGCATCTGAGCTCCTTATCTCTGATTTATAAAAAAGACATACTGTGTTTGTGCACACACGCATGCACCAAAGATTTATGCCTCTAAACAAGGAGCTGTGATTAGCTTTGAGAGGATGGTCACATTACATCATGTGCCTGGCATCAGTACACATGGCACAAACATAAAGACAGTACACACACACACACACACACACACACCAATTGCCAACCAGGGTTCAACATTAACCATGGCTCAATAACTCGTGGCCACAAAAAGTTACTCTGTGTCCACCAAACATCCCTGTAAGTGGCCCCCTGCGGCCACCAAGTTTTATCAGGCCTCCCTTGAGAATGAGACCGTGTGTCTCAATTGTCTGCCTAAGTAAAGGTTAAATAAATTGAAAAAAACATCCACAAACAGCTTGATTCAGTCACACTTTGTACTACAAAAACAACAAATAGCACTTGTAGCCGGTGTTTCGGTTTAAAATTGACTGTGTTGAGTGGTGACTCTCAGACAAATGCATTATGGTCGCTTGTAGTGATGGCAGCTGTTTAAAACAGAACATGCAGGTGTCCTTGTAAAAGCTTTAAATTTTTCTTCCATAAATTTTACATAACACTCATCTGCGCTAGTATCTACACCAACCATAAATGCTGCTACAACAACAGAGGCATTTGGCTGAAGTTCAACAGTTAACACTGTCAGTTGTTAAACTGAAACACCTGCTAGCTCCCAATATGTTTGGACAACTGAAGTATGCATTCATGGTGCCTAATCCAACTGTCACCGTAATCTTTACAGAAGAACAAGACATACAGAAGGCGGACTTTAAAAAAGACAAATCTGCATTGAAACAGTTGAAAGTATGTATTTATGTAAAAAAGATAAAGTGTGAACTAAGAGACTGCAAGAAAATACAAATAAACCAAATGTTTGCGAAGAACTCGAGTCTTCGTTTAAATAAGTTGTTACAGTTGGTATTATCATTCTGTTGATGCCTTGTCATGTAATAATGTGTCACAGTCAAGGAAGGCTTTGTTAAGTTGTGTTAAATTGACTTTCCTTTTTACACATTTAACATTGGGCCATCAGAAATGTACTTTGGTCACCAAATGTAGGGACTTGGTGGCCTGTGGGGCCAGTGCTTAAAAATATTGCCATCTGTCCCTGCCAACACTTCTCTTTTATGAAGACAATTTCATTGCAATCTCTGTAATACAACATGTGGAGTACACAGTATTGTTTTATTACATCTGGCTGCTCAAATTTCTTAAGTCTGTAAAGGCTGATGCACACCATGAAAAACTTTTGTGGACAGGTGCATGGGAGCATAGTCCAGACAAAAAGAAAAAAGGTGCTCGCGCACTGTCCTATAACTTGCAAAGTACTTTATTATAAAGTACTTTGCAAGTATGCGAGCCCTTTTTTTCTTTTTGCTCTAATTTCTTACCCATCTAAAGTGCATGACTAGGGTTGCAGTGGCATGAGATTTTCACATTACAATAACCGTCTCAACCGGTATATCGCTGCAACCCTCTGTACAATAGTACAATACAACTGTCAGTACACAATCTAGAAGTAATCCAGTTATGAAAAGTAGCTGCACTCAGTTAGCCAAGTGTTTTAAGTGTTACATCACCTTTGATCTATCTTTTAAGACAGATCTACCTTTAATAACATAATCATTAAAGTGTAACACTAATTGTCCTTTCACACTTAAGACCTTGGCACCTTATCTTTAAATGGAAACATGCTTTACCGTTTCAATTTAAAGGATGGATTGAGGAAGTATTGAGTTATGATAAGCTTAGGAAAACTAAATACTAATATAGAGCTTTCTAGACACCTTTGATACAATATGGAAAGCTTTTCTGGATTATATAAACTTAAGCCTAAAGTCTGAAACAACATTTAGTTGTTGGTGTTTTGATACCTAGGATAATAATTGGATAGTGTGGCCCTGTACACTGTGTGTGTGTGTGTTACTCATGTTTGAGGGAGTTAATATTGTAAATATCAAGCTGCACATCATAGCACTGTAGGGGATTTTTATCTGTCCATGTAGAAATTGAGATAAGTTTGTAATTGTGCTTGATAGACGTTGGACAGTGTGTTGTCCACTGGAAAACAATTTCAATCTAACCTGCTTTCATAATATTAGTCAGAAACATCCCATTTAATCATAATCCTTCAGCACAACCAAAACAAAGATGCTCATTACCTGATACATTGTGTAACCAAATGCAGTGTGTCAGTCTCAGATAATACAGAATACTTGAGCATAACACAGATCATGTGAAGGTCATGCAGATCAGACACAACAAAGACCACATCTGCTGCTAACTGTGTGTGTGTGTGTGTGTGTGTGTGTGTGTGTGTGTGTGTGTGTGTGTGTGTGTGTGTGTATACTCGGGGATGTGGGTCATTCTGGGTAGTATGGGGTTAATCTGTCCATGATGGTTAATCTCTAACCACAGTCAAATACTCTGGCCTTAACACACACTGAGCCACACACGTGCTCAAGCACACACCTCATAGTATAACCTCAAGTCAGTGAGTTATGAGCCTCCGATTGGATCAGCTGCAAGAACAAAATACACACACACATATACTATGTCCAGCTGTTCATAAGGGGTTAGGCGTTGGCTCTCTGCTAATTAGATGATGTCTCAGCAGACACACAGGCTGGTCCACTGACTCCTCCCACTCTCCCTGATGACAAAGCATGAAACATTAGTGTGTGTAAGTGTGAGTGTGAGGAGGGGGTGTCTGTCACCTCCTTTCTCTTCTCTCACTAGTGTAGAAAACATAGTAACCTGATATCACAGGCTCAGAATACTAAGCTATTTACTGTTTTCCAACCCTATGCTATGTAATTTGTAGTTAAACAATGGTAATAAAGCACAATGTATTGCAATATATGTTAAAGCAGTACTCGACATATCGCAGAACATTAAAAATTGCAATAATATTGTATCATGACTAAAGTATCTTGATGTATCCTTGGGCCTTTTGTGATTCCCACCCCTAATATGTGGTGGCAGTGCCGATATTGTGGCAGGTCGCCACAAACGAATGTGTGGGAAACCCTGTGGGATACACATGGCAGTTTCTATAGAATGAGAATGAATAACAAGCAGTGGATACATTTGGTCATATTATTAGTTCAGAAACTGAAACAGACAGTGCTACAGTGACAGAACCATATCAAAAAGAAATAAATTGTTGGATAAAAACAGATACTAGTTTATCCATAGCAGGCTGTCAGTGGCAAGCAATACAAGCTTCTTTTATCACAGAATGAAATTTGAATCAGCATGAGGAATTTTTGAGATTGTATTTATTGTAGATCTGACACAAGTAGCTCTATTGTGGGTGTAAAAAGGGGAAAATCACAATGCAGACATCACTGCGTCAGTGACTAGCTGATAAGGCAAACCAGAAAGGACATTGTTGGGTTCCAAACTTTTATTCACTCTTTCTCTTTGACCACAGGGTGAGTGTGTGTAATAGTTTGACCGTGTCTGAGTGTGACAGCTCCTGCATGTAGAATTGTGAAACTCTGGCTCCTGTGAGAAAGATTTTATTGTTGTGTAGTAACTTAAGCAGAACTCTCTCCTGCTCTCTTTCTCGCCCCCCTCTTCCCCTTTACTTTACTTTTCCTTGGTTACCGTGGGAACTGCAGAACAAAGCCCTGAGCCTACATGGGATGTTTTGAACTCCATATCCTCTGCCCTACTTTGTACACACTCACACACACACTTACATGTTCACCCTGGCCTGGGTGGATCGTAACATTCAGTGTGTGTGAATTAGTGCATGTGTATGACCATGTGTATGTGTGTGTGTGTGTGTGTGTGTGTGCTGACCCTGGTCAAACTCATCAACAAAGTTTTCTTCTGTTTAGGTCCCCTACAATGTCTGACCTGACTTAATGGACTTGTGTCTGTGCAGAGTTTGTCACTAGAGATTTCACATACTTCCACTGAAGCGGCCTATGTTTGCACTTTCCTAAAATCTTAGATCCAAATGTACAGTGGGCAAGCTGGATTAAGTACGTCACTAATACGAAAGCATTGCTGTTTTTTATGAGAAACAAACATTGACATGGGAACAGTCTATGACACAACACCGAGAAAGAAAGCTGAAACCTCCAGCGCAGAGTGACTTGTCATTAGAGTTAGCATTGGTGTCGTCAAAAGTTTAGACAACAAATGTGGTAGAATGTGTAGTATTTGGAAAGAAACGAGACCCTGGAGCTTCCTCTCCCTATCTAGCAAATACCCCATCGTAGCAGATGTATTTGTATGTTTCACAACAACTAAAGCTGTACCAGCCGCTGCCAGTTAGCACACATGCTAACAAGCTAACAAACAGCATAAACAAATAAGGGATGATAACTACACTTTCTGAAAGAGTTTTACTTCAGATTTGGTGTGTAACATATTTGTCCTTGATCATATGAACAGATTTTAATTTTTCATTTTTCCAATTGAAATGGTCATAAATCAATCTGATATGTCTACTAGTTGCCAATTTTGGTGCACAACAGACAGGTCACCCCAGTTTGGGTCTCATTGAGGCTCAAACATGTATATCTCAGTCTCACCGATGTATCCTCTAACGCTAATGCAATCTTAATGCGCACTGCTCTTGCACTGGTCAGCCTAGCGCTAGTCCCGTATAGCCAGAGCTATCTCCACACTTCGTTATAGCGCTATGTCAGTGCTCGAGAAAGCGGAGTAGATACAGCAATGGCAGGCATCGGTGCTGGGTGGGGCAGAGGCCAGATTCAGAATTTCTCAATGAGAGCGAGGAAGAGTAGATCTGCTTCCTGAACCTTTGGAGATTTTTTTTTCTTACTTTTAATGTTGGAAAACCATGTTCCTCAAAATATTACTTAAAGCAGAGTCATTTTACAGTCTTTGAAACAGGGACCTTAATGTACCCTGTGTGAGAGTGTGTTTATGTGGTCAGCTCCAGACTTTTTTACTGGAGGGGAACAAGTGGGGGCTCAGAGACAGAGTGCTAACGTTCCCTTTGTCAACAAAGAAGAAAGGAAAGAAGAGGAGTTACTATGGAGGAAGGAATGAGCCTTCACTTGTTTCTGTCATCTGGTCTTTGCAAACTCCAACTCTGTCCGCCCTGTAAACAGTTTGCTGTTTACCAGCAGATCTGTACACTGTAACTTCATGATTCTCTAGCAACTGTCTATATCAGCATGTAGAGCAAATGCTGCCAGCTGTGTTCCCCTACATATCCGGCAAACTTTTGGAATATTGTTTACGTCAACTGAGCTGAAAAGCAAATTAACTAGTTTCTGAATAAACATTAAAAAAACATGAATAACCTAGTATTTTAAGAGCAAATTAGTGCAAGTTTTTGTTTTTCAGACAGTGGGACGTCATGTAACATATTACAGGAGAGTCTTGTCCAGTGCTACTTGTAATCTATTGTGCAGTGATGTTCAGCCTAAATGTTACTGTTTTGACTGCTGCCAAGGATTTAATATTTTTGGTCCTTTTGTCATCCAGTGAATAGAATATCTTCAGACCTACATGGAAGATTTCACTTAAATTACATGGAACATAAGGCCATGGTTATGAAATAGAGGACTAGTTTTTCTTGCATCCTTGCAGATAAGGCCACTGAGGGAGTATTTATAGGACCATTTGTATTTATAGGACCATTTGTAGAATAGTTTATGTTTTTCCTCATAACTCCTAAACTGCCAGGATGAGATGCATACTTTTTCTTTGTGTCCAGATTTGGGGAGGAATGTACGTATTTGTCCTTGATCTTATGAATAGGTTTTTTTTCCAGTGGAAATGGTCATAAATTGGACACAAATACAATATTCTCTGAAAATTCAGCATTTTTATTGCTGGGTCATCACTATGGATCAGAGCCTCTCAGGAGGCGGCGAATGGGTTTTGATTCGGATTTTAAAGTGGTGAGAAAGTTGTGAAACACGGAAGCTGGTAGCTCAGTTAAAGTCAGATCTGGGGTTAGCTGTCACCATTTTATTGATCTGGGATTAGAAATGTGAGCCCAGTGTGTTAGTGGGCCATGGATTTAGGCCTTGTGTGTATGCGTGCATCTAAATGGGTCATGTAGCAGGCTGTATTGATCCCTTGTCAGTTTTAAGTGTGAGATCCTGCTGGTGATGTTGCTGCAGGAGAATAACTATAGATCAGAGCTATCACCACACACACACACTCACACAGTCCACACACACGTTTAAAGTCAAACAGAGTGCGTTTTGAATAGACACCGACTCCACCTTTTTCACACAGTTTTAGTATTTAAATAAAACATGAAATATTAGTATACGTTACATTTCTATATAGCGTAGGTGCGGGTGGTATTAGAGAGTGTAAGTCTATCTGTCTCATTTATAATAAACAACCAGCTAGTTAGCGCTGACCTTAGTCTTAGCATTAATGCCATAATCTTTTTTCCGAAAGGAAACACCGACTTTAACAAACCACAGAGCCTGAAACCACTAGAACTGTTCTCTCTTTCCTCTTGATATGAAATCTTCATACTACAATTATTGTGGACAGAGACACGATCATCAAACCATCCTAAAGTACTACTATTAGTACTTATATTATACTTAAATATAGTATAGTTACTTAACATCATGATTGCTTCAGAGTTATCCAAACCTAATAGACTGGGAACTCCTTGAACTTGTACTCAATGTGTTTATGACTTTTCAATTCTTTGAGGTCAGACAAAGCACATCTGAGCCTAAGCAGGTAATGTTGTATTCAGTGTATCTTAGACTGACAGAAGTTCGGCCAAGTCTAAAAATGTTGAGTTGAGCCTGACAAGCTGAGTCTGACATGGCCTAAAATGAGTAAACCCTTTGATTCTTTAAATAACAGAATGGCTTTTCCCCTGGTATCACCAGTGTATTATTCGGGCCACACATTAGATTTTGTCCCATTAGTGTTAAGAATCTAAGAAGAGCAAAGCTGTATTTCTGTTTTTCATTCAATTTTGTTTTCTGGTTCAGAAAGTATTTTTAAGCCAACCAAAAGTAGTCAAGGATGGACTGGAAAACCAAACACATCTCATGCAAAATCCAGTCTTACTTGTTTTTTAGAGTATATTTAGTGTTTAGGTTATGGTTGTCGTTGACTTAATCTGCAGTGCACTGTGAAACAAACAAAAACTTGTTGGTAAAGCTTCCAGACTGACGGTGTGTTTTAACTGAATTCCTGCTGTGACTTAAAGACATCTGGTAGCCAGCTTACATGTTTTATTCACACAGTGCAGTGTGTGTGTGTGTGTGTGTGTGTGTGTGTGTATAAAACAGAGAGAGACTGGTTGGGTCTCTCATTACCTCCCAGTGAATAGGCAAGTGTAACAGTATCTGTGGGTATAGCAGTACCTCTACACTCCCTACCTGTCCCTGCAGCTCAGCTGTAACAGTGGAGTAAGCTGATAGTGCATTTAATTGCCTGGTTAGCAGATGACACTCTACTCCTAAGCCCTATATCTCATCAAGTTGTGTTTCAAGTGGTCAAATGTACACTAGCACATTAAAGTTATAGTTCACCCCCAAATCACAAATACATATTTTTCCTCCTACCTGTAGTGCTGTTTATCAATTTAGATGGTTTTAATTTGAGTTTCAGAGTGCTGGAGATATTGGATGTAAAGATGCCTGCCTTTTCTTCAATATAATGGAACTAGATGGCACTCGTGCTTAACGTGCTAAACAAATACAAAGTCAATAGTAATGTCTCTTTATAGAAATCATGACGTGGTCACTCAAGATAAAACACAGACCTTGAGTGAGCAGTTTCATGTAGGAAGTATTTTCTTGCTACTGAACTACACTTAACAACCATATCCCAACACGAGAGGAAGCATGCATCTACTGCTAGCTCACCTAGCGTCCATGAGTAGATGCATTGTTCCATCTGCGCAGTCATACAACTGGCAGGTGTACTTCAGTAGAAAGAAAGTAGTTCTTACATGAAACTGTTAAATAGTACTACAGCTAAGAGGAAAAATATGTTTGTTTGGTCTTTGGGTGAACTGTCCCTTTAAGAAATGTGAACGTACCATGGACACCACACTAACACACATGTGAATTTTGATAGCTTTTCCTATTGTGAGGAGGTGCGTGTGAGACTGTTTGCAGGTGTGTGCTGTGTGCTTTGGAGTGCATTATTCCAACCAGCCCTTCCTTGCTGACAGTCACTTCCCTCATCCTAATACACACACACACACACACACACTTCCCTTCTCTCTTAGCCAGAGGTTATATGCATGTCTCCTCCCATGTGTCCTTTCTCTAAACCTAATGTCTTCCTATGTGACCTTATTCCCCTGTCATGTTTACTCATCTCCAAACAGCTTGCTTTGGCAAGCTGGGCATGGCAAAACACAAGGTAACGCTTCATATCTTTGTTGTTTCAACTTTAAATGAGAAGTCCTTCCATCAGATTAAAAATCACATTATGTTATGTTGACTGACCTTTTTTTTATCTAAATGTGGGTGTTTGTTGTACCAATACAACATTTGAACTCTGTAACTGACACTTGTTACATATACTTCACTACATTCAATTAAGTGAAAAGATATTATATGTATTCTATAATGAAATACTGATTTATGAAAAAAAAATCATTCAAACTTCAAAGGTAACGTTCATCATTTATGTAATGCTTCTTATTGTTAGTGGGGGGATTTTAGGTTGTGTGTTAGACAATGTATGTTATCTGAGTGAGAATCGTTGCTTTTGTTATGGTGGAACAAGCTTATTTTGAGACATGTATCAAGTGTTTTGGTGGTTTGAGTGAGTTCTGAAGGTGAGATTAACTGTTTGGTAGAAATGTATGTTGTTATTACAGACTGTATGAAGAGTTTTTAGAAAGTAGAGATGAAAAAAAAACTGTAATTAGAGTTGATAAGAAAATATTAAAAGTGTTTTTATTTGTCTCGAATTTTCTCTGCCTGTCTGGACAACCAGGTGTGTTGTGGGAGACAGTAGAGGATATGCTGGAATGGAAAGCATTCCCTCCTAGTGGGCTGTTTCTTTCCTGACTCTCTCTCTCACACACACACACACACACACACACACACACACACACACACACACACACACACACACACACACACACAGTCTCTTTATCGACAGCAGGGTGTTTCCTCTTGGCTGCTCGCCTATGCACACATACACACACACACAAACATGTAGGTGCATAAGTCTGGGTCAGTTGGTGGTGGACTTTGATTCATTTCTACAAAATGTGTTCAGATCAGAGCTGAGTAGCTCTTGTAACAGCAGCTCAGCTCCCACACCCACACTGTTTATGTCAGCATACAGCACAGTAAAGCTGTTAGAGGAGCAACTACTAGTTAACATACTCAACATTACATATATATATATATATATATATATATATATATATATATATATATATGTCTTCTAATGTGCTCATTAGTTTGCTGGGGATGATTTGACACTGTGCTGTCCACATGTCACTTATCAGGCAAACAGTTGGGAATTTCCTGTGAATGATCTACCTGCCTTCAAGTTGATGCTTAAAATAATATAGAAATTGTTATAGACAAATGTCCAGGACACTTTTTAGTCCTGATTTCATATAATATTTACCTTTTTGTAAAAACAAAACAAAACTGACCAGTACTATTTGTGATTTTAGTTTATCACTGATGTTTAGGCATATACATTTGCCTACAAACTGCATGAACATCGCAATACAGAAATACCAGTGACAAAGTGGCTCAGAAATTATTGGATTTTGCCACTGGAGAACCCACCTCCATGCTTTTGTTGCCCCCTTTTGGTTTCTAATGGACAGTTGTTAGTGCTTGTCAGTAACACAGCCTTTTGCACAGTTATCATTATGACCATAAAATTGAAAATGTATTTGATCTTTTTCTCTATACCTCACTCCTCCCCACTACCCCCATCTTCTCTGCTACAGGAGAGCTTACAGCAGTTGATAGTCATGCCCCTTCCTAACATCCTCTGCATCGCCAAGGATCCGCTGTCAGGTAACACACACTCCCACACATCCTACACCCTGTCACTCATCAAGTCCTGCATATTTGCACTACCTCCTTGTGTGTGCTTTCATAGAAATGTATTTACACACATGTATGGTGACTGCTACATGTGTGCTGACTGCAGTCACGATTATTTATCATGATTATTCATTGTTTTTAGAGACAAGTATTTTTAGTGCACCTTCACTTTTAAATTAACAGAGTACTGCTGTCACTTCTGTGTTGTGCTGCATTCCTTCTAATGTACAAAGTATCAAAATAACACACTCCTAAAGCAGATTAGCCAAAATAAAATTAGACATTAGACAAAACCTTTCACCCAAAGTCAAATCAACAGTGCACTATTTTTACTTTTGTGTCATGCTATATTCCTGATAATTAACAAATCTTTGCATCAAAATAAAACTTGTGACCAGAGTATAGTTTAACTAAAATAAATAGGCCATTACAGAACACAACTGAATGAAAATATTAGTTGGGTGCATATTTTTGGCCAAATTGCATCCAACTGCATTGATTATTTCAGTCTGTCTTTGGAAGTGGATGGATATATGTCAACCACTTTTTTTACCAGTTATGGTATCATGACAGTGCAGTATAGTAACAGTACAGTGGGACTGTTATGGATGTATGTGTTGATGACGGTCAAGGACAGGGATTCAGTGAGGTAACGTTAGCATCGTTGTTCTTCTTGACTTTCATGCATTCATCATCCTGCTTATTGTGCTGTTTTTCAAGTGGTTAGTTGTGTTGCTTTGCTGTGCAGACGCCAAGTCTCATGTACTCCTCGCACATGATCTGTTCTCTCCTAAATCCCAAAAAGTCCAAACGTTGAACGTGGTGGTTGATGAAAGGATAATTTTTGTTTTGCCCATCTGCAGATGCAACTTTCAGTAAAAGTTTTTCAGAGGCTGCTGCTGCAGGGTGCAGGCACAGCAGCATGACAGCTCTTCAAAAGTGGAGGCTGGCTATTAGTTTAGGGAGCAATTGATTTTATATGCAGTGGAGTTTTTTATGAATGAAGCATACATTTTATAAGTCTGTATCGCAGCTGATTATTAAATTGTGGGAAGCCAAAATCTTGGACATGGTTAATATTCGATTTATTGTGGCCCTAACTCATCTGCAAAGCATACGTTTTTAACTTCAGTGAGGTTTTCCTGTTTAAATAAAGGTGAACAAAAGAAATGTCTGATGTAGGCTGTTGGCAGCAACAGAAACATGATAATCTGAGTGAGCAATCTGCTCTGTTAAACGATGCAAACTAAGGTGCAAGGTAGTTGCATTTAGTTCCTTAATTAATTATAGGTGTTTTTGGGCGTAACGTGAATTCAACCAATCAGTGTTCTCTCCTCTTCTCTTTAAAAGCCAGTTCAGCAGTAGTAGTGCACAGATCCTGTTGATATTGACTGCATCTTTGCTGAGTTCCAAACTGTGCTGTTGTAGGGCTGAGCGATTTAACGACTATGCACAATATATCGATATAATTTCAAGCAATATATATAGATGTAGACATTACCGTTTATATCAATATAAGGTCAACTTGCGTTAAGTAACGTATGCCAGTGTGCATCTCTGCTCTCTCACACTCCCTGCACAGCTCCACTCCACTCACTCACAAGTTCTCCAGCAACACTCAGAGACACACAGAGCTGCTTTTGTGTTTAATCTGTCTGTTAGTGAGTCTACAGTGTCACATTGGTCTGTATGTTGCACATGCTACGCAGTCTGTGAGATGAATGTAATGACCACAGTAGCACACATGCAATACAGCGCTGTGCTGCATGTGTGGGCGACAGAGCTGCTTGATTGTGTCAGGTGAGCGTTTGTTTGCTAGTTTGTATGTGAGATGGATTATAGTGCATCGCTGTTCTTCTTGGTAGTTGTAGTCTAATGTGTAACATTGAGACAGTGATTGGATGCAGACAGTAGGTAGGTATTAAAAAAAATGCAGCCAACAACATTTCATATACAATTCCTACATAACACGGACAGTGTCCCTCGCTCCTTGGGCCTCTCTGTTGATGCTATCTGCACTAGTTTCATTAGAACGGCCATGGAAAACAACTTTTCAACTCCCCCTACAAAGGTTTTGAATTGTGTCAAACTACAGTGGATTTAGGCCAACTGGATAATTACAAACTCCTGTTAAAGTTAATGTACAGCCCTGTTATTCATTGTATATCATTTTTTATTTACTCTTGTGCAGCTGTATATTTTCAAACAGGGAAAAAAAATCCCCGTCTTTGCATTTATTTTGATCAAAGTCTGTGGCTTTGACTTGCAAATGAACATGTGGCCCATTTCGTAGAAAATACAGTGATATAAATTTTTGTCCGTATCACCCAGCCTGACGCTGTTGGTGTTATATTGAATAACAACAGAGTGTGTGTAGTGAATAGTGTGAGCTTGGCTGCAGCATAGTAAACTGTAACACTGCCTGAGGTGAAGAACAGCATTCAGAGACATGCTGTTTGACTTTTACTTAACTTTTCTCTTAAAGTGAGCTTTGATATGTATGATAGTTGTTTTGATTTGGAGCACTTTGCACTCTGTACTCTTCTCCACAAAGTATTCAATGTTAGTGCATATCCTGACATACAGTGTGTCTCTGTGTTGTTTTTTTCAGCAAAGAGCATGGAGGAGCTGAAAAGACTTTTGTTGCTGATATTAGGCTGTGCTGTCCAGGTAACAACACACACACACACTCGAGCCCAAACACAGCAGCTCTACTGTACCACCCAGTCTCTCAGCAGGAAGTGTATTTGTGTCTGTTTAGTTTTGCATGTCTGAGCACAGCCGCTCATTGTGCCTGCTGATAAGCTGCAGGGTGGGACTGCAGGATCCAAATGCACATGGAGTTACATCAGTGCTTTGTATACAGCAATAACCATTATGGTTCTATATAATGAACATGTTAGGTATTGGTCAGCACAGTTTGAAGGTTTAAGAGCCTTGCTTGAGGGCACTGTAATTATACAGATGTTTTTGTATGCATGAGTAAATATTTGTGTAAGTTATTAAGTGAACAAGTTTGGAAGTGTGAAGCAGCAATTTTTAAAATCTGTTTTAAGATCTATTCTTTTCAAATTCATTCAGTTTAAGAATCAGCCAGATATGGCGAGGAAAGAGTTAATTGGGTTACCTGTGATTAAAGAGGAGGGGCTATTCATGTGGGAGGTGGGGGCGCAGGTGCTTTCTCTGTCTGTGTGTTTGTTTGTTCAGGTCTTTGTTGTCTCTCGTTTCCACCTCTCCCTGTGGCTCTGAACCCCACGGCTCTTTTTTTTTTTCATCAGACCATTTTCTTATTTTTGCAAGTGGCTGTTTTGTTTCTTCCTTCATCACTCTCTTCTTCCTAATTTCCCTCCCTTCCTTTCAGCCTTCCCTCCTTTTGTGTCCCTCCCTACCTGTACTGGTTCTACTGGTTTCAGGAAAAGGCACAGGAGGGAGCGATGAATGGAGAGATAGAGGGAGGGGTGGATAAAGCCACATGAAAAACACTCTTCCACCCAGCAGGGGTCAAATAAACATTTGCCAAACAAACTCGCATTCTTCATCATACTACATTTCCCATGGTTCTGTTCTGCTTGACACCAGTATAACAGCAGCATTGGCCCTTCTTACACAGAAGACCGTTACAGAGTCCCGTCTTTATGCCGCTTTTGCATTTTTTCACAGAACCAAATCATGAGGACATCACGCCGCCTCAGTGTGTGATTTAGATAGCGTCAGCCACTAGTGTGACATATGAAATACGCATCAGTAGCACTTTATAAACAACAACAATGGTATTAAAATGGCAATAACAAGTATTTACTGATCTCATCCTCTGCTCGGAGGTTAAGGTGCTCCTGAACCTCCTTGCTTTCCCAATTTCCAGACATTTCCGGCTGCTGTTTTTCCTCTTTAAGTTAGCTAGTAACTGCCGCTAGCTGCTTTTTAAATGTTTCACTTTGGGTCGCACCCACAGTATTCTGTCACGCTGATGATCCCGTCCTGCCAGCGGTCCCTTTTACACAGACATTGTTTCTGTACTGTTACAACTTTCCTGCCAGCTTAAAGGCAAGACAACTCTGTCCCCCTACTCTGGGATTGTGCCTTTTACACAGAACACAGAGGTAGCATAATGGCGGCGTATTCCCGCCTTGAAACAGGGCGTGTAAAGGGGGCTATGGAGAAACATTAACAACCACAATTTTATTCAAATTTGTGTGTGTGTGTGTGTGTGTGTGTGTGTGTGTGTGTGTGTGTGTGTGTGTGTCTCAGTGTGAGCGTAAAGAAGAGATGATAGAGAAGATCAAGCTGCTGGACATTGAGACCCAAGCTGCCATCGTCTCTCACATTCAGGAGGTCAGTAGAGCACAGTTCTTTGATTGGAACATGACAGTGATAAACGTAGATCACAAGTTCAGAAATTTGTTGTGGTGTTCTTGGAACCTATCTGAAATCATCGCTAAACATGAATCATGATGACTAGCAGAAAATTGACAACAGCTATAGTCTCAACTAAAGGTCCACATGACTTCCTCTGGGGCTTTGACCACATTTCACAGTCTTCATTACTATATGGAGCTGGCTCAGTTGTCAATATTTGACATAAATACCCACAATACTTGGAAGTAGTCACATGGTAATAGTTGGTTATGTACTGGGGAGACCGGTGTATCTGTTCAGAGATGGTCTGTGATGTCCTTTTTTAGCTTTTTCTAAACATTTACTGACGAGGGGGGCAGGAGCATAAAACTGTAGAATCATGACACAATGACCGAAGTATGCATATGCATTTTTCTTTTCATTAGAAATATGAAGCATTGTGCACGCATGTATCTGTTTTATAAATCTCAATCATTGTGGAGCTGTGCACACTTGCACAAGCCTTATTTCTACTCCAACAGGGAGCTGTAAGTGATGTAGACACACCCTTTAATCATCTTGTCCACATCAATACTTGTGCCTGCTCCACTTATGTTAAAGGAATGGTTCAGATGTTTTGAAGTGGGGTTTTATGAGGTACTTATCTATAGTCAGTGTTATCCATTGCACTGCCTGCTTGGAGAAGCAGGCAGGAGCACTGCCGCGGAAGCTAGACAATGTACTGCTGTGGACGAGGGCAGCAGCAAAACAAATGTTAGCCACCTAAAAACATCAGTATTGGTTCGAGTGTATCCTATATTTGAATTATTTTTCCTGCTTTACCTTGCTGTCAGACAGCAGTTTCCAACGAGGAACTGAAGTTGTTATTCCACTCTTTTCAAAGCCAGAGTACATTCTAGTGTTGTCACGGTACCAAATTTGGGACCCACGGTACGATACCAGTGAAAGTATCACGGTTCTGAGTAGTATCACGATACCACAGCAAAAATGAGGCAGATGTGCCTTTTGTCATTTATAAAAAGATACATCACTTTTCTATAATACATCAATGATATTTCAGTGGAATAAATTACTTATTGGCTTATTCATACTTCAAAAACAGCATCAATAAGTTATTAACATAGGGGGGGATCAAAATAAAATAAATAAATGAAATAAAAATCAACCAGCCACCCTCCTCCCCTGACAAGTAAAGAACAGTCCCTAAAGGGCGGTGAGGTTTGTGGGCCGTTACGTGACACAAAAAGAGAAATGTGAACAGCTCGTTTCTCCTCTGACACGTCACATACCTGTGTGCCGCCACGGCTCGGCTGTTCAGGTATTTCTGGGCAGTCATGACTTATTGGACCTGGAGCCGGGCTCCTCAGTCGTCGGTAAGCCGTTATCTTGCGCCGCGAAGCACTATGGCTGCCGTATTTGACAGGAATACATATTCCTGTCTGTGTCTGTGACCCCTGTTCAACCCACAACTGGCAGGATTTGCGTTTCGTTTCTGCTGCTGGTTGAAATCTGTACTGGTACAGCGTGCTCCTGAATGATTTCTTTTGCTCGCATAAAACTATTTTTAGTCGCAAATGCGAGTAAAGTGCTCACACCGTAGAGCTCTGAAAAACAAATCAACAAATCTAGCCTACAAGTTAAAACTGCTCAAAGATACTCAATAACTCAGCTAATACCTGACATGTCACTGGAAAAGAGACCACTGCAGCAGCATATTGAGTGCCAGGTGGCCAGTGCACGCCGTTATTGGCCAGCGCGCACCGTTATTGGACAGCGCATGGACACTCACCCTCTGTGATTGGTCTTTGAACTTATCCCACAGTAGTGGTTCCGTGAGGTACTATAGTACTATGGTACTCCAACATTATGGTATCATATGTACAGTGGTGTTTTAGTACCGCAATCTACTGTTGGTACCAGTATACCGTGCAGCACTAGTACATTAACAAAAACAGTAATTTTATCTCACAGAACACAGAAGGTCTGCCACTGCCTTGATCGGTTTGGTTGTGTTATTGTGTGAGTGAAGAGTGTAGTGTTTTAAAGGGTTACTTTCGATTCACTAAAGTCACACGACAACACAAACTAACTAACTGAACGAGGCAGTGGTAGACCAGCAGCGTCTGTGCTCAGCAAGCTAAAATTTCTGTTCTGGTCTGTGGAGTCTGGTAGCTTTGAAGAGAGAAGCCTGGGCTAATGGAAATTGTGACAAGCATTTTAACTATTTTTTGACATTTTATGGACTAAATAATTAATAATAATCAATTATTTAAGAAAATAGAGAGATTAAATGAAAATTAAAATAATTGTTAGCTGTTGCCCTAAAATGGTGAGCATTGTATTATCTCCATGCAGCATGAAACATGTCCAACATCAGCTGACATCACAGAACAACAACTGCTAGGTCAGCAGTAATCAATTTAAAGACTCTGTCCATTTTGTCATTAATTTTATGAATGTGATGTTCATTATAGCTCTGTTCTATTTTCAGACTGTTTGCTCAGTTACTTCATATATTTGTTTGTTCACTTGTATGATGGTGTCATGCTAATGTTGTTACCATGCTAGTTAACCTCTCCAGCCCAAGGGACACTTTGCAGAGTTGTCATTACTTGCTGTGTGGACAAGCATTGTTCAAGTTGTTTTAAAGTCCTGTTGAAATACTGAGGTTGAGGAGTGAAGCCAAATTATAGCAGTAAGAAGTGTGAAAAAACGTCAAGTTCTATGTAAAAATTCTTAACAGTACATATAATAAAGCTCTAGAATGAGTGCTCAGTGTTTTGTATGTGCGAGGAGGAAGCCACTATACACTGTACTACTGTATCCAGTAACATTATTTTGTGTGTTGCAGGTGACCCATAACCAGCTGAATGTTCTTGACCTGTCCTGGATGGAGGAAGGATCAGAGCTCCCACACGAAGATCTGGAACCGCTGTCCCGCAACATGGCTGCATCGCTACAGCAACTAATTGACCAGAGAGACAAAGCCAGTGAGGTACTGATACACACAAGCACACACACACACACACACACACACACACACACACACACACACGAACCACTGCCAGGCTGACAGGGTCCAAAACTAACACTCGCCAATTACGGGTAGATTTTGTCTCTGGCTGGTAAATTTTTAAGACCACTCGCCACTCTGGCGAGTTATGTTTTTTACCAGCGAAAAATGCATTTTTTGTTACTGGAGAACGATGCTGGTATCAGCTGGTTTCCTGGCAGAGTAATGTGTATTTCAGGCAGAGACGATCTTTGGTCACGTAAGTGCGTCAGTCATGACGTTAACACAGCGCGCTGAGGCTCAGCTGTAAGGCTAGCGGACCGGAGGGAAGCATAGTCAGTTACCCTCTACTAGCTTCCCAGCTAGCCCTGGCTCTCCGTTTGGATCCAACCAGAGCATCGAGTCCCGGTTTGTCATTCAGGTTAAAGTGGGAAGAAGCTGCACAGATAGGAAACCCCTCGGTTGACAGGATGTGTCACTCTCTCACTCCGCTACTTTGTTAATAGGCTCGTTCGAGATGAACTGCACCTCGCCTGAAAAGTAGACGAGAGCAGGCGGCCGCAGCGGGGGGCGGTGACAAAAAGCCGCGGTCAAGTCGGACAGTTTCCCGACAATTTCCAGCAGCCTTCAGTCCGTACAGGAAGTCACAGACACACTAACATCCTGTCTGGAATTATGTCAGTTTATTAAAAAAGTGATCAGACCCATATATCAGTTTGTTTCAGTCTCCAGTTGTTTTAATTATGATAGATTAATTTATTAAAATTTTTTACAGGTGATCTGTAGTTTATGTTCATGGTTTATCCTCCATTTGATATGAATTCTCCTGTAAATCAGCATCATATCAGTTTGACCTGTCCCCTCAGCTACACAGGCTAAATAAACAGGGCTTGACTATAAGGTTAATATTTTCAGAGGAAAAAAAATACAAGACAACAGCTTTCATTAAGGCTCAGTCAGATACAGTCAGGGCTTCACATCTGTACAGATGTTAGTTTAAGAATCCTCACATCCCACTGACCACAAGTCTCTGTGTTGCTAAATACTTCAGTAATTAAGAAAGTCCAATATTAATACACAGTAGACTCTGTATAGTTTATGATGAATGTAGGCCTACTTAGTCTCTGACAACTAAACTTCACCATCAGTCACACAACATGTTTTCTGTTCACAGAATAAACCTTCAAATCAGACA
Organism: Epinephelus awoara; assembly: GCA_035609425.1. NCBI lineage: Eukaryota > Metazoa > Chordata > Actinopteri > Perciformes > Serranidae > Epinephelus > Epinephelus awoara. Next base: position 31,909,504 of record CM069309.1, read on the forward strand.
AATACAATCTTAATCTCTAAAATTCAACAAAAATGAAAAGTTTATCTAAAACGTCATATTGTTGAGTCAACATCTGAACCAATCAGCTGTTAGATCAGGTGAGAGCCAGACGGTGCAGTCAGTGGAGAGCAACTGCAGCGCCTGGCTCTAAAAACTGCGGCCGCCTCGCTCTCGCGGTTTTATCGCTGTCCACTTTTGTAATACGTCAGAGCAAGTCAGGATGAAGTCAGACACAAAAATAACGGGCATGCATTGTGCACCGATTGCCAGTGACCGAATCTGCGCAGGCCTGGCTAATCTTGAACGAACCTATTGTTAATGTACCTCCATGCTCTGAACCCCCGTAGAAGAAGAAGTAAGAAAAAATATCATGTGGTGATGCTGGTCAAGTGTTGCGGAGCCTCCCGCAAAAAAAAAAAAAAAAAAACTAAAGCAAAAGAACCTGCTGAGGCTGAGATTTTACCGACCGACGACCAAGAAACGAAGGTTAATGTTGCTGCTGCTGCTGCTCCCGCCGCCACCACTCCCCAGTCATTTGTTACAGATTTGGGTCTAAATTTAAGCATTTTTTGAACATTGCAGAATTGGGGAAAAAAGGCCAAAAATCCCTCAAAAATACCCTCGGAACTCCACAGAAAAATCCATGATCTGATTTGGTATCCACAACTTATGACATGAAGAGATTTCTGTAAGAATTGCATTTTTTGCCGACTGGATGACAAGCTCCTCTGTTCTGGAAACTGCTGAGAAACATCATTATTGTCAGTGTACCTATGAAAGCCAAACATCCTCTGAATGCCCGAGGTCTCTAGTTTTGTGCTTGAAGTTTCATGAAGCTGTGATTATCCTAGAGGTCAACCAGAGGTTTAGAACAGGCAAAAATAACAGATTTATACTGCATGCAAAAAGCTGCTTGGTTTTTGCCAAAAACTGCATGGGACTAGCAAAAAGAGGGCATTTCTGAAGAGGGGAGACTCAGTAGTACCCATAGAACCCATTTTAATTCATCTGAGGTGAGAATTCAAGGGACCCCTTTGAAAATGGCCATTCCACTTTTTTGACTTGCCAAACTTTTGCCCAAAATTAGAGCTTTATATGGCCCCTTTCCCAACAAGATAGCATGACATATTTGGTACCAATGGGTACCTTAGGTTGTCTCAATTTCACTACGTTCATGTAGCCTCTTCAAGACAGTGATGTTGGCTGGGATCGCCAGCGCTCTTGCAGCTCTCAGAGGTTTTAATATCAAAGACCAGTCATTGTCGTCTACTTCTTTTGAGATAGATATGATGCAGTTAGTTTGGTTATTGTGATTTAAGTCCACTTTGCAGTGTTAAATGGTGTAATGCTGTTGTAGCGCAGTGGTTCCCTACTGGTCCAGCCACAGGGTCCAGATTCTATCTTAGTCACTGGTTCAAGGTCCACACAGTTAAACATATTCAGAATCATACTTGCATTTGGCCATGTCGTCAAGCTAGCTTGCTGTCTCTGACAAGTAGCTGTCTGTTCTCTCACTCATTTTATGCAGGAAACAACACTTCAAAATAAGAGCTTTGTTCCAGAAATTCACCATACCAAAATAAAATGTCCTTTTTTACAAACTTGACACATTCGCGAGTCACTTGTGGTCCCTTCAGAATGGGCAACCCACTTTTGGACCGTGACCCTGGTTGGGAACCACTGTTTTAGAGGATTTTCCACTTCAGCACACTATTGAATACTTTTAGGTTGGGAAATGGGTCACTTTTAAAGAAGACAATGGGTAGAGGTCTGCTTGTAGCACTATTTCAGTGGGAATTTAGCAAAAACACTTCTGTCTTCCAGGTGATTGTTGATCTGACCCAGGAGAGGGACTACCTGTCCAGTCAACAGCCGCAGGAGGGGTGCAGGAACCTGGGCCTGAGCAGCCCTGAGCGTGGGCAGAGTGCTGGAGGTGTTGGAGTGAATAACGGTGGATCGGCTGTGACGGTGTCTGGACTGACCAAAGAGGAGAAGCAGCATCTGTCCGTGGAGCTCGCTGATACCAAGGCTAAGCTCCGCAGATACAGACAGGAACTGTGAGTCTCAGTCACACAAGAAACTCAGTTACTACATATTGATAACCTAAACACAAACTGTTATGTCATTTCAAGCCGCTGTAATAATTTTATATTAACACTGGTTCACATGACTACTTGTAATGTGAAAGGTGTCACTCACAGTGACAAGCCACAGAAACAAATCTTAATGCTCACTGCACACTGTTAGACGCCAGAGTCCAAACGGTTTCTGTGGGTATCACTGGTTGTATGCTAAACTGTGGTGAAACAAGCAGCAGCTGGAAGTCATTATATATCTAACAGAGCTTATTATGCTGTCTAGTTCTGATAGATATACAATGTAATCACATACAGAATCCATCTATTTACAGATAAACTATACACTCCCACTTTACACACGGCAACTGAAGTTGTTTTGCAGAATATACTGTCTGGATGCTTTTACTGGCCTATATTAAAGACTTACAGTGAGACAAGTCTGCTGTGTGTTTCTCGAGGGGCGTTACTGTCAGCTGTCAAACTCTTTAATTACTATCAACTATCCAGACATTACCAGGGTGTGGGGCTGAGTATACAACTTCATGGATTTTAAAAAAATAAATGTCATGGATGCAAAATTTTTATTTTTGCATGCGTGTGTGTGTGTGTCTTTGCAGGGAGGAGAAGACAGAGCAGCTGATGGATTCCAAACATGAAGTAGAGCGACTGGATCAGGAGTTACAGAAACAGAAACAAGAGGTCAGGACCTGTTTGTAATCAGTAGTGTCACATCTGTATGACTAGAGGAAAATTGTGGGGTCAGATATAGGGGGGGGGGGGTTGTTTGTTTTTTGTGATCCAATTTTTATTTTTGTTTCGACCACTGACAAGACAATACACATAGAACCAGTGTATAAAACAATAACATATTCTGAAGGCTTTATAACATCATGGGAAAAACTGCTACTGCTCATGTACATGCAACCACTTGGTGGTAGTGTCATCACAGTAAACAGTAACTGCCTGCCAGTTGTGATATGAATTAGGTACAGAATGTCAACAAAACTTGCAATTTGAATACTGTTAAAGTGCAATTTAAATAACAATCAACACTGTTGTGACATTGTGGTTGCCTAAAACAAGTCTTGTCCAGCATTTGGTTGTACTAAAAAACCCTCTAAGGACTTGGATATTCAATTTTCCCAGTCAATACATTTTGTTTTAATGGTTGTAAGCCTATTATTTGCAAGCGAAAATTATCATTAGCATTATCACTGTTAACCATAGCCTTTAATGCAGCATGCTAACCAAGCTAGCAGCTAATGTTAGGGTTAGCTCGACCCTCCAATCCAACACAGTCCAACACAGTCACATCCAAAATGCCTTGAGGCTTCAAAACGTGAGTTAACAAACCAGTGGGTGACATCATCCATTGATCACCATGACATCACAGTTGCTAATACGTGTGATGTCCACTATTTTATACAGTCTGTTGTGTATGAGCAGGTTGCAGTATTTTTTCTGTCATGTCATGTCGCCTCCAGAATAATATCTCTTTTTTAAAACAGCCTTTGTTTCCATTTAAGGCAAAGCATATCTGCTTACCTCACTTGCTGAATTGCACTGCCAGTGTTATTATCTCCAAGTTAAACAGCTGGCTGCTGTTTATTTTTTTGTCAGTACAGCCCTGACAGGCAACAGGCCTCAGCACAGCAAGTAACAGTACACAAACATCAGAAATAGAATGTAGTTAATACAATTAATGCTGATCTATTTATATGACTTTATCATACCTGTTACAATCCTGTTGATTTGCTTCAAACAGTTTGGTTCTTATTGTATCACAGTGGCCTGTTACCTTTTACTAAAGAGAGTGTAGTAATAATAGTTTTATTGGTTGGTAGAATAAACAAGTGTTAACACAGGTCTTTTTTTTTATCTAAGCTAAAAAGATGAAATTGTTTTGTAGAAGTTTAATTCAACTATATTATCATTTTTGTATTTTATTTGTGTAAATCAGCCAAATCCCTTTCCTGCCTAAGTTCGAGACATGTGTAATGGTTACACAAAATTATTTAAACAAATTAAAGTTAATGTAAATTCATATTAATGTGTGTGTATGGTTCAGAACCAGTCGCTGTCTTGTGAGGCTCGTTCGGTAAGAGTGTACCGGGACGAGGTGGACTCACTGAGGGAAAAAGCAGCACGGGTCGACCGACTGGAGACTGAACTGACCAGATGCAAAGAAAAACTCAATGATGTTCACTTCTACAAGACCAGAGTGGAGGTACCAACACAGCTTCACTCAACACATCAGTACATCATCAGATTCACCTCCTCTGTCTGTAGATACTATGAGACATTATGGCCCTATATTGGATCTGTGAAGGTTCATTGGATACATACTTATTTTCATGTTGCACTGCTTTTCATAGTTTTAGTATATTTTCATACTGTCATACACTGTCATAATTGTCAGTGACGATATGTTGTACTTCATGCTGTACTTAATGTCTTGTTATAAATATTTTGACCTAATATGTTCTTCTGTTAAATGTTCTGTTTAATATTCATTTACTGCTGTAGTTGATATACCAGGTTGACTTAAAACTGTATGATGTACATGGACACTTCATACAGAATCCTAATCTCTAATTTCCATGGATATGATTAGTGTTATTGAAATGCATAAACCTTTCAGCAGACAGAGAAGACATGAACACACAATGCAGCCAGACTTAGCAGCTGGCACTGGCAGCCCTCTCACTATGTGTGCGTGTATGTTTGTGTGTGGGGGGTCATTCAGGAGCTTCGTGAGGACAACCTGACTCTCATGGAAACAAAGGTGCTGTTGGAGGAGCAGCTCTCAGCCTCCAGGGGGCGCTGTGATAAACTACACACATTGGAGAAAGACAACCTGTTACTTCGAGCTAAAATACACGACCTGGAAATGGTATTACACTACACCATCATCAAGAGTTTATCAGTCTAAATGCCATGCATCAGATATTTTAAAGGGTTTTTACACACAAAATTGAAACAGCATTCTTTTTTGGGGGGGCATAAACATATTTAGAAGTGTCTGTTTTTTTAAACCCATTTTGGTCAGCACAAATGATTACCTATTATCACCCTTATTTAAAAAATACTAAACGGTTTGTGGAAGTACTTACACGTTGCTGTTAGGTTTGCTGGTTTGCTAATCGTGTGTGTGTTGTGCAGGAGAGGGACAATGAGCGTCGGAGGTTGGAGGAGCTGGTGGAGGAGAACATGCTGCTGGAGATTGGACAAAAACAGAGTATGAACGAGTCAGCTCATCTGGGCTGGGAGCTGGAACAGCTGACCAAGAACCATGACAACACTAACACAGAGAGTAAGACATGCACTTTGTTTTCTCTTATGTTATACCCTTTTCTATGTCTGAATCCAGAAATTTCGGTCTCTATATTTGTCCAAGCTGAAGTATTTTTCTGTGTTGCAGCTCGTAAGTCGTTAGTCCATGAGCTGAACGAATGTGTTTCCAGTCGGGTGTTGAAGCTAGAGAAGGAGAACCGGGAGCTTCAGGCCTCTATAGAGAGACTGAAAGAGGAGAACCACCTCATGCAGGAGCAGCAGCTCCACACCCAGGAGCTGGACAGGGAGAACCAAAGCCTCAGCAAGAAGGTAGGAGGCCTGAGTATAACAGGGAAGAACAGATCATGTTCTATGACCTGTTACTCATTTGTACGGTACTAATAACGTGTTTGTTTGTTAGTTGGACCGGCTCCAGGGATTATTGGACCAGGAGAGACTGACCAATCAGGACATGGAGTCGCTGGGAGAAGAAATATTGAAGGAAAAGCAGAGTCTGGAGAGAGAACTGCACACTCTTAAGGCTGAGAAAGACAGACAGGTAGTTAAATGTACAATGTGTTATTTTCTGCTATTTTTTCTGAGTTAAGAGAGCAATAGAACAACAGACTCTTTCATTCCTTTCTTGAGAGCTCGATATAATGGAAGCAAACATGACCCGCTTGTTTAGTTTAATCCAGTTTTACTTTGTTTTGGGTTTGAGACACTAGGAGATACTCTTGTCTTTAAGTCATATAGATGGTGTTATCATTAGTTTGTTGACTTTACGCAGGCACCGGTCACTTGCAGGTGCCAGGTGGGAGCTTCTTGCGAGATTTTGAAGTATATCGTCTCCTCGTTCAGGAAAAAAAATTACCACAAAAAACAGAAGGAAAAGAATACCCTGAAAACAGGGGAAAAAATACTCAGAAAAACAGAAAAAAATACTCAGAAAAACAGGGTTTTTTTTTATTTGTCAAGTGAATGCAATACACTTCCGTACATTTCAGATAGCAGATTGGATCAAATCTTGAATATGGGTTGTTGAAAAGGAACAAAGGATTCTGAAATTATATTAGCTCATGTAATCCAATGTTCAAGTTTTCAGTTTGTGTTGTTCAAAACCTTTTGGTATGATTGGAATACCTTTGATCCAAAAAATCAGGATTATCCTGATCCCAGCTGAAAGATGGATTCAGGGTGAATTTCAGGAAGAAATTGGAATAAAAGTTTTAAATTGTTGAAATATATATATATACATTTATCTATATTTTGCACTTGATCTGTTTGACAGTTACTGTGATAAAATAGATAAAATGGATATCAAGCTACCTATTAAGATTCTCAGTACAGTGAAGTTAAAAAAAGGATATTGTCCCCATAAAATGCCAATAACAAACAAAAATTATATAAAGTTATTATCTCAAAGATCTCTGTTTCATTTCCTTTGTAGAACCTATATCGATAAGTGGTAATTGCAGCGTGTTTGCTGGCAGACTTCCTACATTGTCATATGTAGTCCCATTTAGAGCTCTGGTTATCCAGATTTGCCAATTTTAAAACATTTTTATCTGGATCAGGTTTATCCAGTCCAGTCTTTCTTTAAAAACGCAGCACAAAAGATGGATTTTTTTTAATCCTGGACAGCAAAACATGGGGTTTCCAAGTCTGGATCATTTTGATCCAGATAAAAAAAAATTAACAACTGGGCCCATGGTGATTAACGGCAGTAAAAAATAATAATAAAGCAGTCTCGCAGTTTTTTAAAGCGGTTTTTCAGTGGAGCCTCTTGCCCAGCACCTGCTAATGTGTGCTCACATTTTTTCTCGGATAACTCCTCCTCTCCAAAGCAAACACACCCAGTGACTTAGGCCAGTTAAAACACTCAATAAAGCACTTGTAAAGCAGTAAAAAAAATCAGTGTTTCTCCAATGCTTTTCAGCACAGCAGGGGTTGGAGACAAGCTACTGCTAACATTAGCTCAGCATGTTTCTCTAATAACTTAGGATCCAGATGTCTAAGACTAAAATCCTTCACTCAGTAAAACGTATAGTTAAAAAATGACCAAAGCCTTAAAAGTGTATAGCAGGGCTATTCAACTATAATCTCAAGTAGGCCAGATTTTAAAACCAGAAAATGTTGTTTGGCCAGACATTTTCAGCAGCGAGCAACCCCACTGACATTTAAAAAAAAAAAAATGTTTTAAACTTTTTGTAAAAAAATTTTTTAGATTTTTTTTTGAGCAAATTTTTAACAAATGCAAATTGACATAGTAAAAGTAGCAATGTTTATTGTTTCACATTTGAAAAAAAAATTGTTGGATATCTGACCAAGGAACATCAGTATTGCACAAACAGAATAAAAACAGCATTGAATGAGAGACTGTGGACAGAGCAGATTGAAAGAATGCTATCCATTTGCTGAACATTGATAAAGTAGTCTATCAGCTCTTTATTGGTGAAGGTTTTATTGCACTTATCTACAGTAACAAGCGTAGTTGTTGTAAACTAGAGTAATCTTTATGTTATATTCCGTTCATCTCTACTGCAGCCTCTCAACTGTTCTCTGAAGTCACCCCCGACATGCTGACGGCAAGAGAGAGGCTGCAGCACGATGATACATGAAACCAAAACTTTGAAATGTAACGATAAAGAGTCGATAACGTTGGAGCTTATTAATACTATGGTCTCAATTCATTTTGCCCCGGACAATTTAATACCAGGTTTCAGTACTCATTCCTAGCCGGACCACTTGGAGGCTGCTTCTGGGCCAGATGTGCACAAAGGAACACCACTGACAGGCGATGGCGACCAGATCACCAGACCACAAACAATGTCCTGGATTAAAATGACAGATTCCCCTGGGTTTTAACATTGTTGGAAACATTTGGGATAATGCAGAGCACACAACCCAACAATATATACAACACTGGTCTCGTTGTTGTTAGATATTTAAGGCAAAAAAGTTACATATTATATCTTTGACACACACACTTGGGTAAGCCATTGTTAATGTTCATTATAAGACAAAGAAAAATGCATCCTTTGTTCACACTGTATCCGGCTCATCCTGTCCAACAGATCTCAGAGCTGGAGAGCGAGAAGCAGCACCTCTCTGATGCTGTGGCGTCCCTACAAGAGCGCGCTCAGTCAAACAGCGAGGCAAGGGTCCGTGAGGTGGAAACAGAGAACCGTCTGCTGCACCAGAACATCACTGACACCAGCTCTCGATTGGCCAGCTTAGAGACACAACTCAAACTAGCCAGTGAGGATGCAGAGAGGCTGAGGGAAAGGGCAGGGCGGTGTGAAGAGGTGGAGCGAGAGGTGGCGAGGCTGGAGAGGAGCAGGGATGCTCTGAACAGAGAGGTAATGATAATAACAACAGTATACTAAATATAGACCTTATGTAGAATGTATCCTTAAAAGCTAAATGAATTGATACAGAAATCATGGGACCAACATCTGTATTTTGCTTCTAGGTGGCCTCTCTGCGAGCATGCAGCGAGCGGTCAGAGACTCTAGAAAAGCAGGTGTCCTCCCTGGAGCAGGAGGTGCACAGGCTGAAAAGGGAGGCAGAGGAGGCCCAGCGGGAGCAGCAGCGACTGGAAAAGTATGAGGCAGAAAACAGCCTAATGTCAAAGGAGAACCTGGACCTGCGCTGCTCCCTGGAAAACCTGCGCTCCTCATCCGCCCGCCTGGCCACCCTCCAGGAGGAGCACAAGGAGGCACAGAGAGAGACACAGGATCTGCAGAGGACGCTGGAAGAGGCCAGGGAGGAGGCACAAGGAGAGAGGAAGAAGGCAGAGAGGCTGGAGCTGAACCTGGCAGCTTTGAACCAGGAGAAGCATCGCTTAGAGGAGGAAATACAGAAGAGCAAAGAGGAGAGGGAGGAGGAAGAGAGAGAGAAGCAGGAGACTCAGGCCAGAGAGGAGGAGCTGAGAAGAGAAGTGGAAGAACTGAAGGAGGAGCGGAAAAGGAGAGAGGAAGTTGAGGAGGAGAGGAGGAGGCTCCAGCTGGACTTGGAGCAGTCAGAGAAGGGCAGGAAACACCTGGAGAAGGAGAGCTGGAGGATCAGAACCCAGCTGGAGGGCAAAGAGACAGAACTGGAGGAGAAAGCCAGGCGATTGGCCACAGTGCAGAAAGAAGGCGTGGCTCTGAGTAAGGAAGTTGATAGGCTGAAGGAAGTGTCTGTCAAAGCCAAGGAGTTGGAGAGGGAGAACAAGGAGCTGCAGAAACAGGCAACGATTGACAAGAGGACTCTGGCCACTCTGAGAGAGGTGAGAGGAAAAATGGTGTTTGAATTTGAATTTAGCAAATTCCATTTCATGAGGATGCTCATATGATCCAAACCTCCAGGGCAGTGAAAAAGTGCAGAATGAGCTAACAAACAACATTAAATAGTACTGATCCATATGCCCTATGTCAGGTTTTCAATACAAGACTAATATTGGCCCAACACCTACTGTTTGCATTGTTCATATCTGTATTAACAGGTTTTGCACCCGCAGGCAAGGTGACAAGATTTTGTTATCAGAATTAGCAGTATTGACCGAACATTACAGGTATTACAGGATTATTATTATTATTATCAATTAGAATGATCCTTAAAAGTGTCATTTATGGTCGAATAAAGGTTTATAACTATAAGTGACGCTTGAAATCAGGTACAGCCCCAGAGGAGCCAACACAGGAGTCTTGGCCTGGATATCAGCTCAATACACTGGAACTCCCAAAATATCAGCCGTTCCCTCAAGAGGCTTATCTTCATTAGATCAGTAGCTGATGGGTTCCAAGATTGGCATTGATCTGAACCCTGACATGCATTATATCATCTGCATGAAATGTTGATGTATATGAGCTTCATGGCTGTGTGTCATGTATCTTTATGTGTGCAGGAGCTGGTGTCAGAGAAGCTGAGTGTTCAGCAGCAGATTGTTGAGTTAGAGAGACTCAATGAAGAACTGGAGAAAATCGGACTGAACAGAGAAAAACTACTACAGCAAGAACACACACTGGAGGACAGGTAGTTTTGATAAGCTGCTGTTAAGTCTCATTCCAGGGTGACTAATCAGATTGAAATGATATCGTACGTGGAGAAATCAGTGCTGTCAAACAATGAATCGTATTAATGATTAATTGCTTTTTTAGATTGCATGTTTAAAATTCCTTTTTTTTTTTTTTGCATTTCAAAACAGTTTCAAAGAATTACATATTAACAATGTAATTCCATTCTTCCTAGTGTCTTGATTGGAAATCAAATTAATGCAAGGTTTGATGCTTTTTAAATGAAGTGGGGTACTCATCAGTTTCATGTCTGGGAAATTATTATGAAATAGAAAATAATTATGACAAACCACAGGCCAGGGTTGTTTCCTGACAACCCTTCACAGTTTAGTCCCAGTCCAGTTTTTAACCACAAAAAGAAATACAGCTCAAAAGTCAACACAACTCTGGGTTTTACCATGGATCCCCACAAAACAAGAGACAATAATGTTTTTGTCTCTGCAGGTGCATATTGCTGTTCACTTGTCAACTGAAGCGTCTGGTAGTTTTTTAAAGTGAAAATGAGCCATTTAAAAGCGCAGTGGTGTCTTATTTTCCATCACTGCAGCAGCAGGAGACAGAGAGCCGCTGTGGCTGTTTGAGAGTGTGTTGAAGAGACAAAAATAGCAGCACACAATACATGCGATTAAAAAAACAAACAAACAAAAAAAATGGTATCATATGACCTTAATCACATCACGATGTATGTGTTAACGCCAACAGCCTTAGTAGAGATGAAGCTCAGATGAATAATCGATCGATTGATTGATTTCTTTGGTGTGCATGTCATGTCAGCAGGTACAGGCTGCTGGAGTCTCGGCTTGAGGAAACTGTCCAACAGACGATGAAGATTAAAGAGGAGAAAATCTCCTGTCTAGAAAAGAAACTCGAAGAGAGCAAGACACTCAACACTAAACTACGTGCTGAGCTAGCCACTGTAAGGACATGCATACAAATTCTTACCAAAAATCCTTCCCCATTATGAGATGTTGTATGTTGACAATATTTTTTTTCCCAGGGGGAAGAAAACCACAACTCCCAGCACCACTCAGGAAGTGACAGGGGTCAAGGGTCAGCTACTGCTGAGCTTCTACGAATGAAAGATCATCTCATTGATGTGGAAAAGAATGTAAGATTTTACTTGTTTAATTCCTGAATAAAAACCTCACAGTACATTTTATCATTCTGTTTGCATATTTAATGCTCATTTATGTTTATTTTCCTATTATTTATTTTTTTATAATTCACATTTTTTACACAATGTGCACTACATATTCGTATGTATTTTGTATATTAAAGGAATCCTCCCCCTCCCTCTTGTTTAATCAAGAACATAAAGAAGTTTCACTTTCCGTTCAGTTCCCTATCAGAGAGGGCTGTCTGTTTGGGAAGTACTTAGCATGCGACTGGATAAATGAGACTTGGATTAAACTTGACAGGTTTTGTGAGAGTATGTTTTGATATAGTTTTTTCAAACCCTATGACTTAAGTTCATCAAGACCTTTCTCAGTTTTGGGATTATTTGTTCACTGTGGAGGCATGTGAGAAAACCAGTTTTCGTTATAAATTCAATGTAACATGGGAGTGAGTAATTGTATTAATTGACCATCATTGTCAGAAGAATTCATTGATGTGTTCTTATTTACCACTTGGAATTTTTTTTGTTGAGTTAGCAATTGTTTTGGTGTCATTGTTTTCTCTAGAATGCCTCCCTGCAGACAGAGAGCAGTCTGTTGAAGGGGCAGCTCAAACAGCTGGAGAACCAGAACTCATCTCTTAACAACCAGATGTTGGCATTGCAGCGACACATCACCACTCTGCAGGAACAGAATTCAGGCTTACACACACAGACAGCAAAAATACAGGTGAACAACGTCCAGTTTAGTCACACAGTATTTCTGTAAAACTGAGCTAATAAGTAACATTTTCAGCACTATACTTCTACAGATAGTTTTTAGCACTGATTTCTAATGGCTTCTACTATATCTTAGGTGGAGAACTCCACACTGTCTTCCCAAAGTGCATCTCTCATGGCCCAGAATGCCGTGCTGCAGGGCCAAGTTACCGCTTTGGAGTCGGAGGTAGAGTCGTGGCAGAGGCAGCGTGAGGAGGCGTGGCGCGGCAGAGAAAGCGTGCTCAGCGACCATGAACGCCTGCTGAGCGTTCATGAGAGGCAAGCGCATGAGTACGAGCAGCTGATCAGTCAGCACGCTGCACTGAAAGGCAAACAGAGAACGCTAGAGAGCGAACACAGGACGCTGCACAGCAAGTAAGTGAACAACATACAAACCTTACTAACAATATAGAGATAGAAGGTCTTTGGTAATCTTTAGTTTGCAGAAAGAACACTGTGAGGTGAACACATGACCGGAAAACTATCACTGAGGACAGTTTTGTAGATAATAAGCTCATGAATTTAATGGAAGAAGCTCAGGTGATTTTAGTCCTGCATTAAAGTCACAGTGAAATGGCGATTAGAGCATCTTAAGCTTCTCTAATGTGATGTAGTGAAACAGAATAAGTGGGCGGGGTTTATTTACAAGAGGGATTTAAATCAAATCCTTGAAATTGGATTGGATTGTAAAAAAGGGGCTTCGTGAATACGCTGAGCAAATTAGAGCACAATATACAGAGCTGTAGAAAGATATGAAGCTGTAGGACTGTTCTCCCCCTTCTGCAGTGTTGGATCAGGACAAGGAGGATAAAGGTCAACTGATTGATTTAGACGTGCACCACATTCTTTGGAAATGTAAAACAAGTTTTTGCCAGCTGAAATCTAAACACACACTTCCTGCTGTGATGTAACAGGGTTGACCTGAGTCTTCAGAAATAATTTTATATTTGACAGGAAGAGGAAAGAGAGGGGTTTTGAGATAAAACATACTCCAAAATGTTTTTTTAACACATATTTAGCATGCAACAGGAAATAAATGAACAATTGATGAGGGAATAGAGCTTGCAAAATATTTCGTTTCACTGTCTTGAATGATGATGCTGTGGCGCTACTTGAACATGTTTAAAAAAAAAAGGAGGTATATAAGCTTGCAGAAAAATGTAAAGTACATTAACCTATATGTAACATTGTTTCTTAGTAGTTCCAAACAACGTAGCTTGAAGATGGTGGAGTAGATTTGAATCTATATTTAGGTCATAACTAAAGTTGGCTGTGTTGTAGCTACACTATGATTCTTATTATAGAAACAAGTAACAAAAATGCATTGCATTGTTATACTGCACAGTAGAACTTAACTTGAATTCTATATACAGTATGTAAACAGATGCATAGAGTCACATGCATCGTACATATGGACACACACATACAGTGTTCTCAGTCAAACTTAGTTTGTTGATTATTGGCCGCCTGTGCATATTGTGTTTTACCACCACCAGTGGCTGTAGGTCATAATATTATTGATTAGTGATGGAGACATCACTCAACACATTGTGACTAAGAATAAACACAGCTCAACCCTCCTCATGTCATACATTTCCTCTAGTTGTTAGTTCCATTTTGCTTCAAGGTTTTTTTTTTCCCTTTCTGCACAATCATCTGTAACCCAATTCAGGGTTTTGGCCTTGATTAACGTTCTTGAGTCCTTTAATATTGCATATCTTAAACACAAGATCAGATCCCTAACTCGCCCGAAATTTCTGAAGCTACATGATTCAAATACCAGAGGTGTGGACTCAAGTCACATGACTTGAACTAGAGTCAGACTCTAGTCACAGATTTGTGGACTTAAGGGTGCTGTCACGCCTGTAGTTTTGTTCATATGGTCCGCACCAGAGAAAAAATGATACACTGTTGCATTGTAGTTTTGGTTTGGTTCCCATTCACATGGAGTACACATGAAGTTCTACTGGCTCGTAGGTAACTTGTTGATTGGATAGTTTTGGTGTTTGTCATCCTGCATCATCAGTGCATCATCAGGACCCATGTGGGGAAACCACATGGTGACTGACAGAAGTTTCTGCAGGACCACTGTAATGCTTCTGAAGTGTTTATATGTATGGTCTTTGGTTTCACAAAGAGCACATAGAGAAATAACTGATTGTAAGCATTATTAGTAGACTGACTGCAAATCAATGGCATGTTATGAATAATGACAGGATATAACGACGACGTCTTGATGCAGGGCTTGATACTATGAGATCACTGTCACACAATTTTTTAGATAAACAAAGTACAGAGTCAGAGACAATGATGGCAGTTTTAACAGCTTTTCAGGGAAAATAGCCTCACTGACATGCATATGTGTTACCATGGTTACGTGCATGCATTATCATAAATAGGTTATGGGATATACCTGGCCTTTGTCAGGATCAATCATTAAATTGCAGACAGATTTCACAATAAGCAGATGGATTTATCATTCGTATAGCTGTTGGAATCATGCTAAAATCACATATCTGCTGTCATAAAATCCTGTGATTGGTTTGTTTTCTCTCACACCACAAATGAACCGCACCAGAGTCCATTTGGAAGTGGGCCGAGACCCACCTTTTTGAGTGGTCTTGGTTCGGTAGTTTGGTCTGCACAAGGGTTCAACTGACAGCTTTCACACCAGCCCAAACAAACTGTATTGAGTGTGCAAATGGACCTGAGTTTTTTTTAACCAAACCAAACAGGTTAATAGTAAAAGCACCCTTAAACTCAATTTGAGAGAATCAAAGAAGACTTGTAACCTATCTTGGATTTCAACACCAGTGAGTTGTGTCTTCACTTGACTTGAGCCTTTTGTCATTAAAATACTTGATACCTTCCCACAAACCCAAAGATTTAAATGTGTGTTATTTAATAAGTTAATAATAATAAATAATTAATTAACCTTCATTTTCTGAATCAAGTAATGTTAACACCATTCTTTCCCAACAAGTCCACACTTGATTCCACAGATGATCCAATTTGTTTGAACCACAGCATCCAATCAAGATGCAGGAGAGAACCATGAAGAACTGGTGTTAGAAAAAATGATACCAAAGATAATTTTGTAATTTTGCATACAAAAACTACATGATGATCGACAAAAAGAAAAAAAAAAGAATACCAGTATGCAAGACATTTGGGGCAACAATTACAGATGGAAACGCAAATAGGATACACATAGGATGGGAAGTCAAGGCGAATATTAATGTAGTCAAGGAGCTAATGCTTAGCTAACATTAGCAGCTAATGGCTAAGTCATTTTTAAAAACAACTTGTTCTAACAAATGAATACAAATTTTAAAGAACATCAAAGTTGTATTTGAATTTCATATATTATTACTCTGTTATTAAAATGGTATAACATTTGATGAAGAACGTATTATGACTGGTCAAGGACTCGATAGTCAACATTAAGGACTTGAGACTTTATTGTGATTTGCAAGACATTGACTTGGTCCCCCCTCTGCCACATACTGAAGGCCCTAGTTCAAGACATCTAACTCTGTTGGAGTTGTTGGGACTGCAAAAATATTGGACAAAACATGGTAGAGTGCAGGAAAGAAAGGATCAGGTTTTGATCAGCTTTATTTTCTGCAATACTAATCCATTACAGTATGCTGGATTAGCCCTGATATTGATACTTAGAATCAGCTCGGGACATCTCCACATCAAACAGTATGGAACAAGTACAGAAGTCAGAGCTTTTGCTCAGAATGAACCTTCCACTTTAATTTTGTTAACCATCTAGATGTGTTTGTAGATATCTATTATTTGCTGTTACACTTCCTTGACTACACTATGTGTTAACATGAGTCGACTCTGAACTTGTTTAATCCCCAAGGCCCCCACAATGGAAACATGACTGCTAATGTTTAACCAGTCACAGAAATGGAAACTTTTTTCGTTTGGTGATCTCCTCAGGCTGACTCAGTCTTGGTTGACACGTCCTCAGTAACTGATCTTTAACCATCATCCTCATACTGCCAGCCTGACTCATGTGTTACATCACAGTTTATGGAATTCATCTGATGTTCTTATTCCAAGAAACATAATATTTATGCATCCCTGCTCACCTTTTCACACTTTAATACTGTATTTGTATTAAAGCAAAAACTGTAGGCGCCATACTCTACATGGTATCAAATGTGTGTAACAGTGTAAATAAACATGACCATGAGGCTCGCTCAAGTTGTAATCACAGACACTATCAAGTAGAAATAACTCCTTGGCTATGTTTGTCTGTCTGTCTGCAGGTATTGTAATTTGCTGCAGCAGAAGGAGAAATGGGAGGAGCAGGAGGGGCATGGTCGAAAAGAGAAGGAGCAACTAAACCAGGAGATCCAGAAGAGTCGGCTACTACAGCAAGAGAATCTACAGCTGAAAACGGAAGTGGACAGGTACTGTATCTGTACACACAGTCACACCGTCAGACATCGACAAAAAGGTTGTGGTAGATAGTTTTGCTCTGGAAAAATGGTAAACTGACATCCCAGAGAGACATGGCAGACGGCATGTAAGACAGTCAGATATCATCCAGTCTGATCCCGGTGTTACTGCTTGTTAGAACAGGTATGACAAAAGAATATTAGTTCAGTATCAGATAAACATTGGAATGGTTAAGATCAGGTACAGTGGAGCCACAGTGTGGTTAAGGTCAGAGGCAGAACCTGGAGGCACAGTCAGCTCCAGATTTTAAAACTACCTGAGTTGATGACTTGACTTTCCTCATGTTGGCGCTTTCTCTATCCTGTCTTACCTCTTATGTCTCCCCCTTTAGATTAACAGAGAGCCAATCACAGCAATCAGAGCAGAGTGAGGGGCTGCAGCAGCGTTTTAATGAACTCAAGAGCTCATTAAGCACAGCCCAGTTGGAACAGAGCCGATGGATGGCACGATATGATTCACTAATGGAGCAACACCAGGGCCTGGATCTAACTATGACCAAACTAGACAACCACTGCGAGGTAAACTTGTCCTTTTGTTTTGCCATGAGGTAGTGTTTGACTTTAAAACTCTTCAACTTTCCTTATCTAACACAAGTCTTGCTCACCTTTTCTTTGTTCCTTTCCTGAACTTACTCATGCGTGTGTGCACATGTGTGTTTAGCTGTTGAGTCGACTGAAAGGGAACCTGGAAGAGGAGAATCACCACCTCCTGAGTCAGATCAACCTGCTGAGTCAGCAGAACCACACACTGCTAGAGAGGAGCATGGAGAGCAAAGAGCTGTATCACCAGGAGCAGAAACTCTACATGTAAGTGCACACAACACCTACAACACAGACAACAAACTGTACATCATATAACACCAGGACTTATGTAGTAGGGGTGTCCCCGACTAAGAATTTTCATAGTCGAATCTGATTTGACAGATTTTTCCTTTAGCCGACTAATCGTCGAATCATGTTGTTTTCTCCCTCATTAATTAATGAGCTCATTTGCGTCAGTTTCCGCTCCAGAGAAAAGAGCTAAAACACCCAAATAAACAAATTTAATTCTTCAGTTGGCATAATAAGATAATAGTAAAAAAAGTAAAAGGGTTTATAATTTTATCTTTATCTTTATTCCTTTCACTTCATCAAGGTATGATGCTCTGAGCGCAGAGCGCTGCAGCCTCATCCATGCCTTTAACAGGAGTTGTTTCTGACTCGTCAGAACTTGCCATTTCATTCACAATAAACATCCAAAAACATCATCACAAGGTTTAGAAAAAGTTTTCCTTCTTCCCGACTTCAAGTTACTTCATTAATCAACTCAGGTTCATACAAGTTCATCCACACGGACCGTGCGTCACCGCTCTCAATTGTTTTGCCACGTCGGACAAAAAAAAAACCAAATAAATAACCAGAGTCTATCAAGAAAACAATCAGCGGTGAAATTTGTTTCAAGACACTTCAGGTAAACGAATAATCCTTCTCCAAAGTGTGTGTTTATGCGCTCCGCCACCGTAAATCACCGCGGCACCGCTGCTGGGCACCGCTCCCTCAGGGAATGGGTCAAATGCGGAGAACAAATTTCACACTCAGGTGTGTGACAATCAGGTGGACTTTAACTTTAACTTTAAATCACCGTAGGCCTCGATGCTGCTCTGATGGTCCTGCAGCGCACTCACTCACCTCAGCTATTTTTGGATCGAGCAACTGGGTCACTTATTCATGCGTAGTAATGATTATGCCTACTGATTAAACGCACGTGTCATTTTCAGTTTTTTTATTAACAGAAATTAGGCTGATGTTTGTATCAAAATAGGCTATATATCACGAATTACTAGAAAACAAATACATTCTATGTCAAATCAAGATGTTCAGCAGCAGTGAGCACCCCCATATAGTCAGAATGGCACGGTCTTGTTTCATAACCACATTTTGCGACGATTCGACGGCAAGACTGGCCGTCGAATCAGACTTCTCCGAATCGAATCATCGAATTATCGACTATTCGGGGTCACCCCTATTATGTAGTGTACAAGATTATTGAGTAGGGATGAACTGATTGTAATAGCTGCGGAAAATCTGCAGGCGCAGATTCTGTATGGGCTTTATTATCAGAGAAACAAAAGGGTGCATCCTCTGACGTGTTGATGGTGAATTTACTGCGTCCTTTCCACCCAAAGGTGTTCCGGAGAAGAACTCTGCTTGTCCCAGACATGTTTTCTATTGTCCGCGCGACAACGGGATGCCATTAGTCTCAAGCCCTACTTTTTAAGCCTGTGTAAAATTGACGTAAGACAATAGGAAAACATCAGCCACTGCCATCTGTGAATGTCATCTTATTTGCCGCAAGGCCAATGGCAGTCAACAAGGACAATATCGGCTAATACTAAACTGAACTGAACCTGAGGAGTAACAGAAACTGTACATGTAACTATAGAGTAGACACCACCATTATGTCCTTATCCAGAACTGCTTCTAAAAAAATGACACATATATACTGATATGTTAAAACTCTGATGATAAGTAACTTCCACTGTGTTTCTGTGTTTCTTTCCGTCTCTGTCTTTCCTCATCTAGTGATAAGCTGAACGCTCTTCGTCGTCAGAAAGAGAAACTAGAGGAGAAGATCATGGACCAGTACAAGTTCTACGACCCCACGCCGAAAAAGTAATCTTTTTATCAACGCATATCATTTTCTTTTTACCGAAAATATGGAATAACTGAGTGTAGTGCTGCAATTGTCTGCAGTATCAGCCCCATATAACTTGTTGCTATCATGGTGTCCCGTCAGGAGGAGTCAGTGGTCTGGAGCCAAAGCTTTAGCCAAACTGATCAAACCCCGAAAGGAGAGCAGCAGGGAGAGAGGAGCGGACCGAGACAAGGAAGGAGCCAAAGACAGGGAACGAGCAAAGAGCGCCCCAGACATCCCACTGCCTTCCCCACCTCCCCTCCTCCCCCCTGAAACCCCACCACCGCTTCCCCAGCGCACAGGAAGTGACACACAGGATAGTGGCCATAGCCACAGTAACCATAACAACCACACCACCAGCACCAGCCTGGGACCCCAGAGTCCAGCCCTGACGCCCATCAGCCGAGGTAAACACACTGTTACACACAGAGACATGCATCTAAAAATAACAAAACCCCTCTTTATACAGCATTAATTACCAGGAGCGTCTGCTGCTGAGTCATATTCATCTCAGGATGCTGAGAATTTCACACATTTACGTTAAGTTTGCTTCACTTGTGTTTGACATAGGAGGAGTAATTAATGTCTAAATTATCCTGTTTATGGAATATGATAGATAGGAACACTGTATCAAGTCATTCATTATAAAATGCATATACAGCATGAATCAAGTATTCTTTTGTTAATATTTTGGTTCCAAAACCACAAAGCTGAACATGGGACCTCTGATCAGGTGCACCTCCCTATCCACTCCTATAGAGGGCGCCGTGGACCACCACATAACTGACTTTACACCTCAGTTTCTTATATCTAATAACCTCTATTGTATCTGTTCTCCACTGTTTCCATATGAACAAGACTCTGCTCCTGCACATGAAATACTGAAAGTACATTGAGGTATTAGTGAATGATTTAAAGTAGGTTTCTACTGCATGCAGAATGTGCGCAATCTACAGTTATATTTTACACTTTGAGGTGTTTCCTGACACTTTGTAAATGACAGTTTTCAAATCGCATTTTGTAAAATCCAACTCAAAAAAGAGAGAGAAAATTAAAAGTAAAGGACAATTTTAAATGTGTGACACAGTAAGCTTAAATCAGTGTGTTGACTGCTTTTTCAAACCAAATCCTACTTAAATATTTAGCCGTTTTTTCTTAATGTTCATCAGCTACTTTTCGAAATCCACTTGAACCAATCTTATCTTGTCAGAAATTAGATCCACACAGCACTTATTTAAAAATATGCTAGGCAGGGTATTCCGAAAAAACAGTGTATAGATTCATACAGAAGTAACCCCTCGCAATCTTCACTCACCACAGATTTTTTAATTGTTTTCAACGGTGATCCAAAATGAAATGAAAATCAACAAAATGTGGGACACATGGCCATTAAAATAGAAGGTTCAATATGGAGAGAGAACAATAATTAATTTAATCTGTTAACAGTAATCTTATTTTTGACATTTCTTGTCACTACACCACTAACTTTAATTTGAATGCTAACTAAACACACGATTGTCACACACATCCACAAGGAGGTGGGTGAGACAGTGAC
Organism: Epinephelus awoara; assembly: GCA_035609425.1. Taxonomy (NCBI): domain Eukaryota; kingdom Metazoa; phylum Chordata; class Actinopteri; order Perciformes; family Serranidae; genus Epinephelus; species Epinephelus awoara. The sequence continues at coordinate 31,930,495 of CM069309.1, forward strand.
AACATCCTGAGATTTACAAGCACCATCTGTATTCCTAAAATCTGCAGAAAATACACGGTGTTCTGTGGGTGCAGATTCTGTGTGGGTCTGCTTATGACGCACTCTCAGTGTGTGGAGGTGTATTTATCTGCAGAGACTGTGCCCTTTGGCTGGATTTTCTTATGTTCTTATTTTTATGTGTTTGGGACTTCTATGGGTGTGTACCCCCACAGAGCTCAGATGATGGCCGGACTTAATGATACGGTAGTGACTTGGTGCCAGACTGTAAGCAGACAATGTGAAAAGAATGCAATGACCCCTTCCCTACTTTTTACCCCTCTAATTCCGGCACCCTTGCTCGGACCTCACGCATCCTCAAATTCGGCCTTCATTTTGATCTTAACTACACACTTGTAAAGGTTTTTGACTGCATCTTGCACAGCAGCAATGCTATCACAATGACAAAATCTGTCCGCAGACGGACATATAAACACCTGGCTTAATACTCAAAACAGCCTCTTGTTACAATAGGTGCCACCAGGACACATGATGACGCACACACTCACACACACAGTCACAAGGTGAAAACAGCACTACCTGTCATGACATTGTGGCTGGTAATTACAGCAGGAAACCCTCTGAAAGCCCACTGAAATGACTGTCGTCATACTCATGACGGGAAAAGAAATTTTTGGTTGTGTAAATAGGAAAACAGGTTTATCACCACATCTTTAATCCAGGTTGTGACAAGGGGTCACAAGGAGACATGCCTTGCCTTAGACATACAAAGAAGACACAGAAGCACTTTATTCTGCAGTCACCTGATGCAAACTTTTCATCATTCTGTCCAAACAATAGAACTGGGTTGTAATGCATGGTCCAAACTGTGTTTATGGTTTTATTTCCATGGGTTTTCTTTTTAGTGCCCTACTCTTAAATGGAATTCTACTCATGGCTGAGCTCAATTCACGAAGTGGGTTTTAAATTGAATTCCACTGGCATATGGAAGTTATAATAGTCAGCTTATTGAAGATAAGTTGAACAATAAACAATAAATCTTGCCAGTTGCTCTACTATTCTGTCTTGCTGCTCTGCATAAATGACTCCCCAGCAGTGGAGAGAGTTTTGCCTACAGTGTCTTTCATTTCCTGTTAACTACGTTTTGCACCAGTAGTCACACTTTGATTGTATTCAGAGTGAGTTGAGCTCAGTCTTTTCTCTAATGCATGACTCTATTCGACAATGGATTTCTGTATTCTGGTTCTATTTTAATGGATTTTCTTGCATGATATCTGTTATTTTGCATTCTGTCAATCACAAACTTAATACTTAATCATCTGTTTTCTTTATTCTACTCACTGTCATTATTTCATCATTTTCTTTACATTTCTCCACATCTCCCTCCTATCTCTCTCCATTCTCTCCATCTCAGCTCCCCCCACCCCAAAACGCTTCACTTTCCTCCGCAGTAAAAGTCAAGACAAACTCCTCCCCTCCTCCTCCTCCTCATCCTCTTCTTCATCCTCCTCCTCCTCCCGTCCCTCCCTCTCTCTCACCAGAAGACTGCGATTTTGGTCTTCCACTGACATCACAGCTGACGTCCTCAGTAGCCAGCCAATCTCAGCCAACGGAGTATTCTAAAATCCTCCTCATCACCCTTTTTAGCCACACACATCATCATCATCATAATCATCATCATCTTCACTGCCACCTCCACATCTGACTGTCCAACAACACTCCTCATTGTGACTCTCAGTACTTCATACAGAAACGCACATATCATGCATGCATGCACTTCATAAACACTAATGCAAGTTGCACACTCCTCCAGTATACAGATGAACACACACAGACAGGTGCATGTAGCAGTTGAGAGCCAGCCAGTAATACTAGTAAGTAGTGTGTGTAGAAATGGTTTGTGTGTGTGTGAGAGAGTGTGTGCGCGCACATGCAGCTGTTTCCAAGCAAGCCAGTCATGCCTGCATATATCTGCGTGTCCTTTAACAGTTGTTTATTTTTGATTGGTATCTGTATAAATAATAATTTTGTGTTTGTGTGCTGTCACCTCACCTAATGTCTTTAATCTGGCGAGTGTCTCGGTGGGGTTGGATCTATGTGTTAAGAGCAGATCTCAGTCTGTTCTGAGCTGAGTTGCTTGAAGATAGATCTGTTGCTTCACAAAGCTTTGCTACAGAGTTTTCACTTAAAGGGACAGTTCATTCCAAAATCAAAAATACATTCCTCTTACCTGTAGTGCTATTTATCAATCTAGACTGTTTTGGTGTGAGTTGCAGAGTGTTGGATGTATTGGTTTAGAGATACCAGCTATCTCTCCAATTTAATGGAACTAGATGACGTTCAGTGCCAAATGGCCAAAAAAAAAAAAAAAATTTGAAAAACTCAACAGCAGTGCCTTTTTCCAGAAATCATGACCCGGTTACTTAAGATAATCCTCAGCCCTTGTTGTGAGCAGTTTCATGTAGGAAATAATTTTCTTTCTACCGAACTTCACCCGCCAGTTGATCACTGTGCAGAAGGAAACGTTTGAGCACCGCAAGCCGAGTGCCATGTAGTTCCATCAAATGAAGAAAAGGCAGACATCTCTATGGCCAATATCTCCAGCAATCGGCAACTCCAAAACAATCTTAACAGATAAATAAAAATAGCAAGATAAGTATTTTGATTTTGGGGTGAACTGTGCCTTCAATTCACTCAACAGTCACAGGTCACTACAGCAACCCTAGCGCCTCTCTTTCAGCTTCTCCTGTACGTGTACTTACTCAAACCCTCTGTCTGTCCATCCTCTGTCTGAAATTAGCTTTTTAATCGCCAAAGCCTGTATGGCTTTTTAACCACAAGTGTTTTACGCTAATGTCAGCATCTTTAAAGCTGCGCTAGCTAAGATGAAAATCAAGACACTGCATCAACTTAGAGAGAATTTATCACGTTAAAAAGAAGAAATTATGTCTTTTTTCTACAGATGAAAAGTTTAATTGATAAGCATTAAAAAGTACACACAGGCAAAATTCAATACAATTACACAGGGGCTTTGTCTCTACAGACACTTGGTCAGGTATGACCAGTAGCATAAGGTGGCTAACACTAGCTATTGTTTTTCACTTAAATTTAGCAGTGTCACTGACATTACTCAAGTCAGTTCACTGACTTTATGACTCTTCCCTAAGTTGTTACTCTACATTTCAGCATGTCCCAGATAAACATTTCATCAACTTTATCTCAAATGTAAAACAAGAAGTCAACATATTGAGGCATGTTTGTCATCACCTGCTTATGCTCTCATCCCATTAGATTTCTGATAGGCTGCCTCACAACATGTGGTAAAAAAAGGAATTTTAAATGTGCTATTATGCTGTCATTTCCACCTGGGGCCACAGTGATGGTTGTTCAGCAAAAGTTACATAGTCTCACTTTAATAAATCAGAAAAGAGTTTCCCCACCTTCCCAAAATTACCATTTTGATGTTGTTACTGTCAAAGAACCAAAGATCGACCAAAAGAACTATTGGCTCAAAATGCCAGACTGTCTCTTAACAGAGAGTTATATTTGCTATATCCAGCGACATTTGGACTCCAGAGGAATTGTCGATTGTTATAGTGTCTGAGGTCATAAATACTGCTCAATAGAAGTCTGAAAAATTCATCTTTCGTACCTTTTGTTGCCATTTGCGGAAATTTGTGGTAAAATTGGATAGTTTAGCTCTTACTTTGAACCTTTAATGCCAAAAGAGATTTACAGAGATTAAGTGTTTGGCTCAGATGTTTTTTTTCCTGGGTTCTCTGGATAAACATTTGGACAGTCACTGGGATTTAAAAACTCTGTCTTCATGATGGCACATGGCAGGACTTTGCATTAATAAAGCTGCATTTTATTGGGTGCATCCATGTTCACACTTTTAGTGGCTTGGTATTTGGATGACTCACTGTGATTTACAGAGAAGTCATTGACCCCAGTCCCTTGACATTGATGAGAAATATCAAGTCATAATAGAATGATACATTCACAGCCCATGGTGATTTGTAAGCTTACCTTGCACCTGAATCAATGAATGGATTCCTGATGTCTTGCTTGGCTTTCTTGCTACTTTATGTTACACACACAACACACGTCTTATGGTCATATTTGGTATACAGGTCTAGAATGGTTTCTTACAACATTCTGATTGGTCTGCAGGTATGACTGACAGGGGCCGGGGGGTTTATCGTAGCAGTACTCCAGGAGGCAGCAATGAGAGTGTCAATGGAGAGGATGGCCATGGACAAGGTAATGAACCTATTTATAGTTAATGACCAGAACATTCAATGAAAATGTTGTGAATCCACCAGGAACACTGAGCAACTTGATAAAGATGGAAGTTAAATTGAGGTTTAGGGTGTTATCATTTTTACAGACATCAGCAACTGGAATCATTCATTTTTTTTATTTTGTCCACAAATTTCAACCTGTTACCTAATCAGGCCTTGTTCAAATTTGGTGTTGATAGTGGCTGTTTGGTCTTACATTTGTTGCTTGAAAACCTACATTGAGGCACCGGAAAGGAAAGGGAAGAAAATTAAGCAATATGCATTTTGTCAAAGTAAAGACCAATTTCCCTTGTCCTGTTCCACTTCCTTCCTTGATCAAGAAAGCAAAGATGTATTATATTATAAAAGGTGAAAGGTAGCCTGTTGTTCAGTATATAAATGAATTATTCTGCGATAAGACTTTGGTTTGCTCTTAGCAGACTAACCTCTTTGAGTTTCCTGCCCCCAGGTCAGAGCCATAAAGCTCTGAGTTCCACTCCAAGCCATCCGTCATCCTCTTTGGGCCTAATTAACAACTCCAGCTCCAGAATGGGACAAGGCCCTGGCCGCAGGCAAAGAGGTATGTTCAGTTATTAACATAAAACATCTTATTTCAAATTCAGCAGGAGCATGAGTGTGTTTATAATGGTGCGTAAAACATTTCAGGTCCGTTATTTGATGAAGACTCCCGCCACAACACCTCTGACTCTGTTTTTGGTCAACATGGCAACGCGGGAGGTCGCCCAGGGTCGGCAGACTTCAGCCACAACACTTCCAGCTCCAACTCACCTGTCAACTGCAGAGGTACACGCACATTTCAACTATTAATTCTGCTTGAAGCAATACTTAGCAGAATATTTTGTAGAAATAGATACAAATTTTGCTATTACCTGTTACTGATAATAGATATAAGTTAGATAATAGACTGAAATGAGCAAATCTAAATACAGTTCATACAGACTTTACACACAGTATTATGTCACAAAACATATTTATTATTGTTAATATTTCTGACCATCTTAGACACGTCAGAACGTCAAATTCGCTCAGCCAGCCTCTCCAGTGATGACGTCATGGGTCTCAGCCAATCACAACAGACTCTGTCACGTAGTTCCACCCTTCCATATGACCACACACCCCAAAGAGCCCAACCACAGCGTGGAGGTGCGGTTAGGACTAAGACCCGTCCATCTTCTCCCGGAAGTGAGATGGTGACACTGGAAGAGTTTTTACAAGAGAGCAACCTACAGTCACCACCTATGGTAAGAAATATGCATATATTGTAAAAGAGTGTACTTCATTGGTAATATATATGTACACACATAAGAAATAAAGTCAGCTGATGAGGTAATAAATAGAAACATCCATCCATGCATCCATTTTCTTCTGCATTCCTGGGGCTGGGTCACGAGGACCCCAAGGTTTTCCCCAGGCCAGATGAGATAAATAAACCCTTAAGCGTCTTCTGGGTCTACCCTGGAGTTTCATTCCAGTTTGACATGCCCATAAAACCTCTAAAGGGAAGCATCCAGGAGGAGTCTTGACTTTGTTGAAATTTCAGGAAACCCTCCGGTCCAGTTTATTAAAAATGAAAACCACTACCCCAGTCTGCCACTCTACAGGCACTGTGACTTTCACAAGACACTGAAGAGGTGTCAGCCAAGACAGCCCAACATTGTCCAGAGTCTTCAGCATCTCACAGCTAAATCTCATCCACACTACTGAAGAGCTTTTTGACTACCTCAGCAACCTCTGCCAAGTATATGGGTGAGGCTTCCCCTAGGTCTTCAAACTGTGTCTCCTCCACAGAATATGATGATCAGATGATCAGGTGTTACTTAAAATTCCCCTTTGCATCACTCGACAATATTCCCACTCCAGCTCACAAGTTTTGTATTCCCTTCCTGAGTTGTTGAACAGTTTGCCAGATCTTCCTTAAGGCCAAGTACCATCTAAATCACCCTATGCTCAAACATGGTGTGTGTAATGGCCGATCCAAAATCCAATAACAAAACATCACTCTGGTACAGATCAGGCAGGCTGTTCCACACAGGCATCCCACTCCAGGTTTCTTCATTGTTACCCAAGTGAGCAGTTAAGTCCCCAAGCATGTATAGTGCCAGTCTCCAGATGGTATCCTTTCCAGGACACCACCTAGATATTCCAAGCAGGCTGGGTACTCTGAGCTGCTGTTTGGTGCATAACCACAAACAATCAGAGGCTTCCTGTCAGTAAGTTTCAGTCGCACAGAGGCGACCCTCTTATTCCCCAGGGATAACCCTTATACAGTGGCATGGGTATCTCCACACCAGCCCTGTGCCTTTCACTCTGATCAACTCAGCAAAAAACAAAAGTCCAGCATCTCTCCAGGAGTTTGGGCTCCAAACTGGTGCTATACTGTGAGCCCAACTATATCTAGTTGGTAGCACTCCACCGCCTAAACAATCTCCAGTTCCTTCCAGCAGAGAGGTGACATTCTACATCCCTACAGCCAGTCTGTTATGACAGTGTCCAGCACTCTTAGGTCCCTGCCCCTTCTTGCCATCCAGCTCAATGCACCCAAAACCAATTCAAGTGGTTGGCCCACAGGGCGGCGCTTCCACGTCATTCTTTTGGCCTGTGCTCAGCGTAGCCCCATCTGACTAGGCACACCCACCCAATAGTCACATGGAAATATACTTGTACTGGAATAACACTTGGTATCCACTTAAATATGTTAATACAACAGTTAGTTCCAACCGAGTAATTTGATTGGACGAGAGGCATTCTGTGAGTGATGATATAGAGTATAACATCACTGGGACTTTTAACAGTAAAATCACTCTGCTCACAGGTGTTATAAATATAAATACAACCGTTAATTAACCAGCTGTCACACTTACTACATTGATGCAAACGGGCACTATAGCGTTACACCAAGAAGATGGATATTTTACCCAAAATTACATTTGAATTAAATTATGAGTGGTCGTCAGGAGAGGACGAGGAAAAGGAAAGCCAGGACTCTTCTGTGCAGACCTCCAGGTGTGTTTGTGTAACATCAGCCGACCTTGACAAACTGGAGAGGAGCAAAAATTAAGCGAACACGGTCAGGAATTATCAATGATCATCTGATGAGGTACTGATGAGGATGAGGGAGAGTGGAAGCTGAATCCGGCCGTGCCAACATCCAGGTTTGCCAAATGTTTCATCGGCCGAACTGGACAAAGTTACACAGTTGTAGATCAAAGTAAATACGAAGTAAGCTAGCTTGTGAGTTCCTGGCGTGTGTGCTGCGTTGCCTGGCAACAGACTGGGGAACTGTTTTTATTTTTTGTTGTTGTTTTTTTGCAGAGCTACATAACATACTTAAATAATTTATTTCATCACCTTTTGTTAACATTTCCTTACTCAGCATTGCTGTTTAAGCTGTTGTTGAACTGTTGTATAAAACGGCTGTAATTGTCTTCGGCACTTGGCCTGCGGCCTCTTGCCTTCGACTGAATCACTCAACATCATTCCCTCTCGTGTGATATTGCTTAAACGCCTCCCTGTTTACACATCTAATTCCTTGAGATAGTGAGTTGCCTACAAAGAAAACATAAAATACAGACAGAGTCCTGCTCTGTTGTGGCTTTTTAGAGACATTAATCTGATGGGTTTAACTTAGCAAAAGGTGATAAAGACAACTGCCTCACAGTAAGCAACAAACCCTCATCAGTGAGACAAGAGAAGTCACTATTACAGAACTCCTATGTCTCATTGAATTGCAACAGAAAAGTATCTGTAAAGGTCATGTGGGGGAATATAATAAATGATCTCGGAGAGTCTGAGGAAATATTAAAAAAAATACAGCTGAGTCACTTTAAAAGAAAATAGAATGTGTTTGTTTTTTATATGAATCACAAATTAATTGCTTTTGATGGTGGTTTTTAGTCCAGCTGGAATCAATTTTGGACCAGACATCCACTAAGAAAGAGAAAAAACAAACCAGAAGAGATTTCATTTTTAGATCATGGAATCATTCTGAATCAGCCTTAAACACATCAACATTTAAATCAGCTGGTAGAAACTCACACAGTAATAACATTCTTTGAATAATATCTGCATAAAAAACTGCATGTATCTGAAAATGTTATCAAGGTTTCTTTCATGCCATCAAAAATTATTAGTCTTAATTTCTTTTCATGAAGATAATGGCTGATGGATTTAATGTTCAGATTCAAGACAGATGATAAAACCAGCTGCTGTTGATCATTTATCTTACTGCTCTGAAACTCTTCTCTGTCAAGCAGTTGGAGTAAATATGAGTTTTTTGATTGATCATTTGGCCTGCAGACTGAAGGCAGTAACTTCAGAAATGTGATAGGTGCAAGCTTTTGTTTACTTCTCATTGGAGCCTCGAGCCCCTGAAATCCACTACTGTTTGGCTCTGCAGGGCATTCATCAAACATAAAGACTATCTGTACAACCAAAACAACAAACCTGAAATTAATGCAATTTCCTTTGATTAACCTTTGTTCTGCATGTTCATGTGTTAACAGTAATGAAAACTGAAATGACAGCATTGTGCAAATCATAAAGTTAATCTCAAGACAGATGGCAGAGACAGCCATTTTTCTTTATTTGCTCACAAGAGCCAGTGAAGCTTTTTTTTTTTTTTTTTTTTTTTTTGAGACTAGACATCTGCAGGTCTGGCTGTGGAGACCTTTCAAGGACAGACTATTTGACTATTGTCAATATAGATAACAAAAGAGACAGTGCAGCTTTTATCATGTTAGTTCACCATAGATGTATGATAATAACTAGAAACTGGACCCCAAGATGGCGCCTACTCAGTCCAATGGAATTGCTTGCCTGCCACATATGCCAAAAAAAGTTTCTAGCGTCTGGGTTTGCTTTCAGGTTATGTGGCTCACTGAATATGTGCAGTTGTTGTCACAACTAGTGCAGAAGAACCCAGAGGCAGACAATGGCAGGTTAACAGTCTTTATTACAGAAGTTCATCAGGAATGAATGGAGGGAATGGTGTGGAAGCTAGGTGATGCGGATGAATGGTTTCAGATAGGAGGGCTGCTGGCGGGTTGTGGTTCGAATGTCCGGTAGGGCTGGCAGGTTGGCTTTCTAGCAGACAGAAGAAAAAAGTCAAAACAAGTTTAAAAAAACTCTGAAGGAGCAAAAATCTTTGCTTAAAGCTGGCTGGTGTCACGATACACAAACCGTGTGTTGAAGACAATCTGGCAGGGACTGCAGGTCAGAGTCAGCTCTTATAGTGGCTGGGTGATGATGAGGTGAGGATCAGGTGTGTGAGGCAGCAGAGGCAGGAATAGGTGTAGATGATTGCTGGGCTGGCAGAGTGCAGGGGGGGGGGGGGGGGGGGGGCACAAACAACCTGGCTGACAGCCATAATCCAGGAGACACTGTGACAGTAGTGCTTCTCGTGCTGACCCTGCCTGCAACTTCCGGCTTGGCTTATAGAGTTTACATTGTGATGACTTTCTCGGCTCAAGCTAAGTTTTACAAATATGAAACCTCCATGGATCAAAAACTCATAATGGAAAGAGCCATAACTTACATCGTTTGCAGTTTGAGATGTTCCGTCAACAGTTTTACAGACCTCTCTTTACAGTGGTGGTCTATACGGAAATGGCTTTTAGGCCACTGGGAAAAGTTGGAAGCAAGGTTGAGCGGTGTTCCTGGGGGCTTGTACTTCACAGCTTGAGACTGTGTAGGAGAAACTGATTGAAAATCAGGAGCTATGTATTTACTCTATGAACTTCAGTGCATGTATTTAAAAATGTTCTGTAACAATCCTTCCTTCAGTGTTAATGTCTGTTATCAGTTTTCAATTTAATACACTGTGTAATCTGAGTTAGAATGCTATAGTGTGACTGAGTTTTGGTATAAACTTTTCTGACTGAGAGGGGCCTTTTTGGACTGCCCAACAAAATATAGGTGTCCCCTGTGTGGTTAATTTAAGTCTGAAAAGCACCCAAATTATGTTACAATGCTGCCTCTAATTTCAAGGAAATGATGTTACGTTCTCTGAACCCGCTGAGGAATTTTGCAACCTACATGTAGCAAAACAAAGAAACCTTGACACATATTCTGTTAGAGAGTGTGTCTTATCTCATCATAGAGGTATGCCGGCCATTGGTCGTTATTTATAAATGCAGTTTCATCTGTCAATGATCACACAGCTGGCTCATGATGTGACATATCTGACTTAGCAAGAGTCATTATTAGTCATTGTTTAAATTAATGAAAGTACTTCTTTTCACCTCTAATCTAAGTGTTTTGAGGCAGACTCCTGCCTGCAAATCAGATGTTTCATTTCAGTCTGTCATCTGCATATGCACAGACTCAGCCAAACATGTGAGATCGGTGTGAGAATATTACTGTAAGTCAGTAAAGATCTCATTTGTAATCCATCTGTTCAGTACATACAGTTTTCCTGTTTCACAAAAAGAACTGAACACCCATAATAATTCTTATTCTCCCACAGAGAGGGAACGGGCTTCACGGCTGCTTCTAAACAACACACATTCCTATGACAAAACAACATTAAATCCAGGATGACTCCAATAATGACACCAAGTTTAAATCATTATAATATATGAATATGATAAACACCAATTCCCACCCCTACATCAAAGTTTTCACAATATTCAACCAACATCAGACATATTAATCTAGGCTGGCCCCATGCAAATTCATTCTTTCTATCAGAAATGATTGTTTTTACAGCAACAAGTCCATAGACAGAGAGAATTGTATTCCACTCTGGCTGTAGTAGCATATTGTAATTCTTAGTGTTTTGCTACTGTTGACTAATAAACACTAATAAACACCATGTTGCTTGTGTTTAATCGGCAGATACCACTCCCCATAGGCATATGCTAAAGCCCCATTTCCACCAAGCAGTTCAGTACACATTTTTTCTGTTTCCACAGTGAAAAGTTGTGGAATTGTTCCAATGGAACCCATTTTTGGTCAAGTTTTACATATATTAGTAAACTTTTAGTAATGAGTGGATCTTCAAGTGTTTAAAAATATACATTAATTTTGACTGGATTACAAGTGTTAGGTGGAAACGGGGCTTATGTCTCACTGGCATATGCCATTGTTGTGGTGACACTTTGCTGTATAGCCTAACATACAGTGCTAACACCAACACATACCACTAACAGATACCACTTCTTACTGGCTCCAGACCAATAAACACTGGTGGGTGCAAACTGGTCCATTTCACACAATGGCAGCCATCTGCTAACAAACACAGTAAGCTAAAATATGTTCCTGATACATTTTAGGTGATAAATAGGCAATGCAGTAACAGCATCTTGGTTTATGTTTGGTCAGCGTTTAATCTCAGTTTTTCGGCCTACTTTTTCAATATGCAGGAAGCAGTATGGCACCCACTTCCTGTTCAGAAAGTCCTGCTGTTACAGCAGAACAGAGCACTGAAATACATTTCTGATGTAGGCATTGTGGTAACAGAATCTTGGTTTTTATTAGATGAGCACTGCCTCGTTTTACCATTTCATCTAAGTTTGAGAGAGAGAGAGAGAGAGAGAGAGACCATCTTTTCATCCACCTCTATACTCTTTGTATCCGTGGGACGGTATGGGTGGCAGGCAATACCAAAAGGTGGATTTACAACCTGTAGTTGGAGCAACAGCCCAAGAGCCAGCAAAACTCCAGGTAGCAAGTAGATCTAGACACTGTTTAGTTATCCAGCAAACATGTAACGGTCTCTGGGAACCTGCAGGTGACAAGATATACACACTTCACAAAGAATAGGAAGTGGGTTAGTGGTTCAGATGGGGCCCAACAGCAAATGTTTGACCCAAGACCCTCAAACAAGTTGATTCAGTCATGGTGTTACATGGTACTTGCCAATGGCACATGTCAGTGGCACATAAGTAGCATACCATATGTATGTGAATCAGTCAGATCAATCAGTATATGCTGGTGGGGAGTAAAATGTGTGTGCCACATACCACTAAAACAGCAGTGTTACTCCATCAGCCACTTTCCAGGCTCAGTCAGTTGGAAAATTATTGTTAGCTAAACCCCTAAAAAATAAAATTTTCCCTATTTATTCTGTTTTTGTTTGCTTGTTTTTCTTTTCTCTAGGTGTCCACGGGAAGCAGGGAGGACTTGATGACCGACTATTTCACCAGAAGTCCCGCCCCCTCAGCTCCTGCTGGCAGAGATCAGGTGACTCCCACCAGCTATGTCACACCAACTGTACAGTCATCCAACCAGAGGCCGGGCCAGAGTGTCAAGCCATCACCTCGCCAGCCTGTAGGTCAGTCCCCAGCCTCAGGTCAGCCTGTCACCCAGAGAAGCAGCCAGTCACTGAGCAGAGCTTTCAGCCTAGCCTCAGCTGATTTGCTGCGCTCCAACGGACCAGACAGTTTCCGTGGAAATGAAGGCCAATCAGATGCAGTCGTTAGGAGACAAGGAGGAGGGGCCAGTGGGAGAGAACGGCCGCTGTCAGCTCGGCTGGCGGGTCCGACCAATCAGCATGGAGATAGCAGCTTTCTAAATCCACCTATTCACCATTCGTCCTCTCTCAATCTGCAAACAGAGAGATACGCAGAGAGAGAAAGAGACAGAGGGAGGACTCCCGTCTCTCGGAACGGCCCCACTGCTTCCTCCTCCTACCACCACCGTGGGGAGGTCGCCATGGTAACCCCTGTCAGGGCCGTGCCTGCCCCACGGCCTGATGAAGCCTCAGAGCATGGGGAAGTGTTAAGGGAGGGGCGGTCAGGTGACTCCTCCCACTTAAAGAAAGAAAGTGACAGAGCGAGGTGTGGCTCTGTGGAACGCCCGAAAAGCACTCCTGCTTCCCCTGACCCCAACAACGACCCTCAGACTGTGTGGTATGAGTACGGCTGTGTCTAAACACTGACACTAATGAACGTCTATGGGTGTGGCTGTGACTAAAGACGGGAATACTGGAGCTTTACGGGCTGAGTCCAAGCCCTCAGACACAAGTAACCAGTCTCTGGACTGTGGTCTTTGTACTGTGGATAAATGTTATGACTCTTGAAGTGTACGGTTAAGCTTTGCTCATACACAACATCAACTGGAAACAAGACTAAATCCTGGAAAGCAAAGCCACATTTTAAACAAATCTCTACATGAAAGAGTTCAGTTTGTCTTTTTGGGAACAAACTTTTTTTAGACAAGTAACCAAACCTGATACCATACACGTCATCTGCCAATACAGCTGATTGAAACAGTCTATCAGGAAGCTTCCTAAAGTGAAACAGCTGCACACAAACAATCACATCACACCTTAAGTACTGGATCTACAGAGTCAATTTCCTTTTGACATTTTTCATCTCAAGCTGAATCTCTCTGAAGAGGATGGGATATAGATTTGAGCTCAATCATTGATTGCTTTTTTTAAGGATTTAGAAGTGTACATCACAACACTATATATGGTCTCTAAGAATGCTGGAAATTATTGGTCTCTGCTGTTTTATTATCACTGTGTTTCCTCTGATCCAGCAAAAAGCCAGGGCCCACAGGATGTTTTTTTTTGTTCTGGGGCAAAGGAGCCACCAAAAAAGATTTTTTTAAAAGGTGTTGTAATTACTGGCTGTTTTAAAAATTAACTGGATATTTTAATCAGATGGTGATCCAGATATTCTTTTAAGAGTGCTAATTTTAACAAATACAGAAATGGAGATGGGAGCTGAGATGTCTAAAGATCGAGAATCCATAACACTTAAAGCCTGCAGGAACAGAGTACAAGTGCTACATGCATAGTTGTGGACCGAAATACTAAGAATGGGCTTAGTCTATGAGCTGGAACTCTTTGACTGCTGACCGACACGCTGTTCGGTCCTGCTAATGTTTACCTGGATGCCACCAACTCAGCAGAACTGTGCGCCAGGAATTAGCCAGCACCAAGATGAGTGATTGAACTAAATTGAAGGCAACCAGAAGCACCAGAGCGACTGAATGTATCAGATTTCTCCCCCTTTTTTGTCCTCTTCCTTTTCCTTCATTATCTAGATCAAACACTGGGAAAGACCATTGAGAGAAGGGAAGGAAATGGAGGAATGTAAGCAAAGAGAGTTGAGGCAATTGAAGGAGAAATGAGGTAAAGAGATAGAGGGTGAGAGTAAATTGAGGGATGCTGGGATAGAGAGCGGTGGACAGATATAGAGATGGACGGAGTGACGGGAGGACGCATAGATAAACAGGACAGAGATGGTGGTGCTCCTCCCAGTTAAATTACAGTCTTTCTCCCTCCATCTTTAGATTCTGTCCCAGCATGCAACACTCTGACACTTTACTGGAAATGTTGCTCGGCCTGAGCCAACACTAGTTTCACAAACACACACCCATACGCATTTGTACACACACATAATGATATATACAGACACAGAGGAATTGTCCTTGAGGGGTTGGTTGTGGCTTCGCTGACCATTGAGCTGGACGTAATTCACACACACATGCACACACACACACCACTGGGTAAACCACTGTGTTTTGGTTGGGTGTACTGCTGCACGCTAAGTTAGCGAGACAGTTGTAAGCACTGCACAACAGAGAGGAAGAGAGAGGGAGAGAGAGATTCAGGCTGAATCCAGACCCACTGTAATCTGGATGGTAGAATATGTATGTCATGAGTCAGCTTTGTTTTATAATGCGCAAATGCACCAAGTGTTTGACAATTTCCTCTGTTGGTAAAGATGACTTAGTTCTCATTACACAATGGGTCCAAGTAGCTCTGGTGAATCTCTGACTTTGGTGCACCATGCTCACATTTTACACCAGCATACACACCGTTATGTTGGTCAACAGGTCATGGATCATTTGTTCTATTCATATTCAACAGAGTATCCGAAATCAGAAAAATGAAAAACAATGTTATTTCCTTATTCATTCATAAATCCAATTTTTTGTGTCTTGTACTTGATAAACATGTAGCAAATAGAAAACGGGTTAAAGTTGCTGCCTACAGTCTAACTTGCTGTATCCATGGTGATGTTATACGTCCTGCTGCTATTAACGTGACATTTTCCAAAATACTTTGTCGACTTGTGTCGAAAATAATTTTCAAAGTCGGAATAAAATCGCGAGTTTTACCTCAGTTGGTGTGCACTCCCGTGGTGTCAATCGTTTGGTGTAAGGCGGTCATAAAACTCAGTCCAAGCTGTCTTAAATATATCTTTTTCTCATCTGATGTTATTGTTATTGTCAAGTCTTTAGTCTTAGGTTGTGTAAATACTGCAGTTCAATGATGTGAACATTGTCAACAACCCATAGCTGTGCTCTCTGCAGCACCAAACAAGAAGCAGCAAATGGGGTCAACAGTAATCATGGAGGGGGCTCTGAGGAGGCGCAAGAACGCAAACAGGTCTTGGTTCTCTTGTTCTGTGTTGAGTAAACAACAGTCATTGTTAAATCTGCATGTATCTGATCCACCAACCAGCACTTACTTAAGTGAGAACTCTAAATTTTTCCCCCCGCCTCCACCTACTGAAATAGCACAGCTAAGCAATAGAGACTAACTTTAGTGTTTTTATATTTGCCAAGACCTGGTCAGACATAATGGATCATAGTCAATTTATTCATTTCCTATTTTTGACTCAAGCATAAAGTCGAAATACGAAAAAAGAAGCTGTTATGAGTTTTGTTTTTGTTTTTTAATTCATTAATGACTAACATAACATTGTCTTTACATTTTCTGATTTTGGATTCCATTTTGAATATGAAAAGGAATGATAAACAGATTGGTCACACAGCAGCTTAATGTTCTCTCAGTCTGGTAACAACAGTAATCTTTTAGTGTCTGCCATTCAGTACGTTTACATGACATTAGAGCAAACCAATTTATTTTAAGTTCAACCAAAACAGGACTTTTCAAATACATGTTAGTCCAACTGAAATTGGACCAAATCGGATTTCTCTTAGCCGACTAACACACCCAGATAATACCATTGGGAGTCGAATTACTCCTGCATGTATACAGTCAATCGGACCCAAACTGGCCTAGACGCTCTGCACATGCTTCACAGTTTCGGCCTCTGGCCTTGACCCGGAAGTCAAATAGCATTAAATGCATAACAGAAGAAGAAGCCGCTAACAACATGGAGAAATCTACATCCAGAGCCGTGCGTTTTTAATATAAGAGAATTGAGTTAAGACTGAGAATCACGCATCATCTCACACTACATGACCTCAGTACTGGATTGTTTTTATATCTTATCACTTACCTTCCTGTCTGAAACTTGAAACACAAAAGGAAGAGGCACACAAAGTTGAGATTTTACTGGAGATGCACGTATGGTTTCTGTATCAGTGTCTTCATCTCTGGTGATGACTGTTGGGGGAATTTTCAAATACTTGGTGTATTATTGGAGGCCACTGAATAGAGGGAAGAGGAGGATTAAGAGGTGGGAGAAATTAATTGAAGAATGCCTTGGGGAGAGATGATGATATTAATGGGAGACAAAAAATGAATCTCATGCTGATCATGCTGATGAACAGACCTTTTGTCTGTACTGCTGTCTGTAAATACAAACCTGTCCCTCCTGCATTATTAACAACTGACAGTAAAGACATTCCTAAAAGCACTAGAATGATGATGAGGAGGAGGAAGAAGATGTAACACTGGAGTTATGAAAATGAAGATTTGACTGGAATCCATAACTAACCTTACCGCTCACCTTCTGAACAAAAAGCACATGTCAGTATGCAACGAGCTAAATTATTTTACCTGTAACATTTGTAAATGATATTAGATTTTATAAACTGGGCAGATATGAGACTGGGGATACTTTCTGTAAAATTGTCTGGAGCTTCACTTTGAAAATGTTTGATACCAAAAAACAAATCCATATTAATTCCTGTAAACTGGTAAAAAATGTAGTCCCAAGATTTGTAGATTTTTAAAAAAAAAATAAATAAAAATGCTAGTAGTGAGAAGATGTTAGCAGATGAAGTAACATGATATGATTCACTGTAGACTGCAGGCTGATGCTGTCAGTAGTGCTGCAACCTGTCTGCCTGTTGTGGGGTTGGTGTGTGTTGCCTTGTTTGTGCTGCACTTAAAGCATCTCTGTATTATTAGTTTCGAAAGCCTCTCAGGCCATTTCTGTGTGTGTGTGTGTGTGTGTGTGTGTGTGTGTGTGTGTGTGTGTGTGTGTGTGTGTGTGTGTCAGTCAGTTTCAGTTTGCTGACGTCAACCGAAAACATGAATAACAAACAAAAACAAATAACACCTTCACACACCTGTGTTGTGCATTATCAGTTATTGGCTTTGTGAAAAGTGTGTGTTCTTGTGTGTCTACTTGTCTTTGTGCCCGCTTTGCTGGCGACCAATCTGTCCACCTGTCCTACAGATCCATTATACACCAGTTTGGGTGAGATTGTTTGAATTGGTCTGCTTAACCTGCTTAAAACAACACCAAAATCCTCAGCTTGACTCTGGTGCTTCCTGCTCAGGGGACCAATAGGCTGATTTCCTGAACACTTGGTGTCCTCTGTCTGTGGGTCTCAGCACCGGACGATTAAAAAGGACACCAAATCGCTGCAGGACGTTGCAGCGCCACATGAGGGAAGTGAAAGCAGAAGATGAAACAGAGCCAACGTCACTGACATTTCCTGCTGTAACTGGAATAACTTTAGTTCACTTTATGACCATCGCTGACTGCTACGTTGTGATGTGACTACTGTAATAAAGCTACTAGTGTGATTCAGTAGAAACTGAGGTTGATATTATTTCACCCAAAAGCTTTTTGGTAATAAAGATTTATAAACTTGAATGTCATTGTGTCAGCTGGTGCATTAACTGAGTGGCTTTCTTTTAGGACAAATGTTCTTCACAGGTGGTGTGTCAGATGCTGCTTTCACAGGCTATAGGGCTTTTTCCACACAACTGTTAAAGTATGAATCATATTAGTGGTGGCGCTGACCTATTTACGTGCCCCAGTAAACCATAATGGTATGACAGTGAGCCCAGGGTGTCAGCAGTTCCTTAAAAAATCCTTAAAAAATGTATTAAATGTTATAAACATTTGGCCTTAAAGGTGATGAAATGGTCTTAAATTTAAATTAGTGAGGTCTGAATTGTCATGTATATTTAAGCTAATTTCATTTATCCATCTTTTGCTTTCTTTTTCTAAATGAGTCAAGCTTTTCTGCTTGAGTATGGAAGCATATATGAGACACAAGCATTTAAATTTTAAAAGGGACTGAATACTTCTATTGAGATTTAAATGGCACTGAATTCATAGTATTTAAATGTTTTATTTTGAAAACCATGTGTCTGAATTCATTTTTTCTGAATTCATTCTCTTTTAAATCAAAATGAAATTTCAAAAGCTGAATTTAAGTTTATTTTTTTAGTGTTCAAAAATTCAAATCCAAAACTTAAAAAAAAATCAAAAAATAAAGCAGATTCCGGTTGCTCAATTTTAAATGGTCAGATTCAGATCTAAAAATTCAAGTTGGAGTTGTTTTTTTAATGAATAAATGTAATCTTTTAATTTCAAGAAGGTGGATTCAGAACAAATAATTTTCAATACATGGTTTTCAAAGTATAATATTTCAATGCTATGAATTCAATGGAGTTTAAATTTGAATATTAAAATTCAAAAATGTATGTCCTCTCTTCGCTAATATAAAAGTCCACATTTCCAATGTTTTCAAACCTACCACTGACCCTAATACTTTGCACTTGCACTTACCTTTTGGCAAAATGTAGAGTAACCTAACTCACTCTAATACCCATAGTCCTCTATAAAACCAACCTCTACATACACATATACTACCTACCTTTATATACAGCTGCAGTGCTTGAATAGATAAAGGATGATTTGTCCAAAAATCAATCTTAACTGTGGTTAAAAACTATCAAGATGAGGTCATAAAAAGTTTAAGTGTGTAGCCATCCTGCAGTGATCCACCTTGTATAATACCAGGGCTCTGAAACTGAAGCAGCTAATTGAATTAGATTTTTTACACCTGTTCCTCGTTCCCAAAGCTGATGTAACGTCTTTTAATGCTCAAGTTAAAGGACCCGACAGGATTACATTTCACTAGCACTGTATCTGATATGATTGCATGTGACAAAAAATTGACTAATTCCAACAAAAGTGCTTGTCACTGACAGTTTAACTAAACATTTTAGCATATATTCAGCCAGCATGTTTTCACATCTTATGGTGTATACAGGGTTTATTTCCATCGAACCTGAGATGGTGATTGCTGGAACAGTGGAATGACAACAAGATGGCTTTTGTAAGTTAGATAAAGTCTGGTTGGTCTGACAGTAGCGATTTGGGGGCCGTCTCTGGTTAAATGAAAAAGATCTAAAAGGTCCATATCTGTAGAGATCTTGCCCATAGTGTTGTCAGACACTTAGAATAACAATCTGAGCCTGTCAGTGGCAAAAACAAGCACTTTTAGTGGATGTAAATTGATGGTGCACAATTGCCCTTAGAGATTACATTGCAGCCTGTTTTGCTGCTGCCAGCTGCAGCCCTCTTGCTCAGTACTGGGCCAATTTAAAAAAAAATTGCGTTTCCCATTCATTAGTTGGACACACAAACATGGGAAGTAGGGACCAGGTTTAAAAATACCAGAGGTACCCTTTAACAGTCCCAATAAATTAAACAAAAAAACTTTGCGTTTGGTTTTTAGACATAATTTTCTATTATGGGAATTTGCTTTGGGCTCATGCTTAGATTTATTTATTTATTTGTGAGATTTTGGACTAATTTGGACACCTGCTCAGAGTTTCTTTTCTGGAAGAATGGTGTTCATCTCTCCTTAGACACTTGCAGAAGGCGCATTGAAGCTGCTTTGGCAGCACACGGTGGCCCAGCGACACCTCACTAACACACTCTGTTGGTTTATCCATGAATTTGTCGCCCGTCGTAGGCTCCTCCACGTTATTAGCTACATCCATGTAGGAGGGCAGTTATTATAACCTATAACAGGCCCACGCATCTGCGGGGAATCAGAATCCACTGATATATATATTTTTTTTTTTTGCATGTTGTATAATGATATGAAAAAAAGAGAAGAAACTGACAGATTTTTAATTTGGATCATTGCTGCTGAAAACTGTAAAAAAAAAAGAAAAAAAAAAGATGTTAACAGGCTACATCACCAGGCATATAGGAATATAGAGTAGGCTGCATTTATTGTAAACAGCACGCCGTGGTTTTCATCTTGACACATATTTGGCATTTACTGAGTGTGTGTAGGCAGAGTGTGTGTGTGTTTCAGGAAGAGAGAGCACGCGCGCCTGTGTGTAAGCCACAGAGAGGCAGAGCTGGCGGTCAGTTTGATGCAGACCTTCACACCGGAGAGATACGGTAAGAAATAAGCGTCTTTATTTCATCTCTATATGTTTTAAATACCCGTCTGACAGTAGCGCTGATGTGTGTCTGCGGGACTAACTACAGAGAGTTTGTTACCAGCTCTATCAGATATGTGGTGTTTGCAGCTGAAGTGACAGCGGGTTCCTGTTGAATGCTGATCATTGTGGAGCGTTCAGTGTCAAGAGTGAAATGTAGTCAGACAGCCTGTACGGGCTCTTTAGTCCAGAGTTATTCATTATTTATCTTAACTATCAAGCTGTGTCAGTCAGTGGGCTGCTGGTGTGGACACAAACACTGTTGGACTCAGGAACATTTTCCATCACTCTGACTGGACTTCAGGTATGGTGTGAAGCTGAGGGACGAAAAGCTGCAGCTACTGCAGATTTCATATGGCAATTCTTATTTCCACAGGCGGACTGTAGAGCTTTATGTAATATTCATAGAGCAAGGCAACCATGTGTGGATCAGTGACTGGTAAAGGAGTGTTGGAGCATGTACCTCATATTAATATGTTGTGGTCCATTCCTTTCCCTCTAGTATTCAACTACACAGATATGAAATATAAAAATCAAAATATAATAGGGTAAAGTCCCCTCTGGGTTTCAATGTAATGACTCACAGGTTGACTGGCTAATGTATGGCTAAAAATGGTCCAGTAATCCATTCATTTAATCAGTCACTCAGTTACTGTTCTCGTCTCCAATCCGACAACCAAAGAGTGACAGTAGAGATGAATGAGATTTTACTCTCAGCGCTATATTCTTTTAAGTTTATTTACTTTATTAATCCCCCTGAGGGGAAATTCAATGTTTCATGATTCTCACTGTGATTGTTTTGTTTTTTTTTTTTTTGCAGACTGTTCAATTGCTTTCTATGATCGATGAGATGTGTTGAAAGCTCCAGGTGAATCTTGTAAGCTGACCTTGAGTTTAGATTTTTATTTGTCATGCTCTACCTTTACACAATGTCTTGTTCAACACTGTGGCCCCAGAAGTTTTCATAGGGGAGGTCAAATGGGGCCACTGAAAATCTTGTGTCAGACCAAAACCAAAAGTCCTGACTGCATTTCTGGAATCTGATCATGCTCTGGAAGTATAGGCTATCTGAAAACTATGACAGCATGAGGAATGAAGGAATCACATACTGTATTAATATACTTTGGCTGCTTATTTTATAGTTAATATTACCAGTTATCTGATGTGCATAGACTGCTTCAGTTCTGAGACAATCCTGTTATAAAGGTCGGGTGTGTAAGATTTGAAGAATCTATTGGCAGGCCTGGAATATAATATTCATAACTATGTTTCCGTTAGTGTATAATCACCTAAACTAAGAATGGTTGTGTTTTTGTTACCTTAAGGCTCAGACACACCAAACCGATACTAGTGGCGTATGGCATTCTGCGCCTGCGTGAGAGGCCTTACCCCTCCAGACCAGCAGGTGGCAGTGGTCTGCAATGTCATTAAAAAAGGGAAACCGGAATTCTGCTCTGACGCTCATAGCCAGTTAGCACATCAACAACACAATCCAATGCTGAAATAACAGAGCATATTTACCGTGCACTAGTGAACAATAACACAAACCATCAGCAAGCGTTTCTGCTAAAAAGCTCAGTGACGAAGAAAAACAGTCTGACCTCATGTAACAAGTTGGTTTCAACCTCACTCCCTCTTGACTTTAGCTCTTTGTGTACATTCCTTGCTTCTCTTTTCCCGCACTGAACTGATCTGCCAGTCAGAGTGATTTAATTCACCGACGGGCTCTGCTGTGCCAACACCTATTCAATATGCGGAATTGGCGGCAAAAAGGCCAACTAGCACCGATGAGAGCCAAAGGTACAGGACACTGACGAGGATGGCAGATGCTCAACAACAACCCAACTTTGACTTTGGCTAACTGTCAGCTTGGTGTGTCAGGGCCTTTAGAATGAGCCATTTATAACGACAGACGGGGCAGATTCTCCTCACTGGAGTCCGGCATGTTGTTTTTTGCGGCTCAGAACAGATTAGCCAAACACAGGCTTTAGATAGGGCCATTTATGTTTTTGTGTTTTTGAATCAGCCACCATCGTTCTCCTACACGCTTGGCACACGGGAGAAGTTTCAGTTGGTTGCCTAATGGTTAACAATGTGTCCTAAACAGAGAATGGGGGGAGTGTTAATAGTCGGATGTAATGTTATTTCATAACCATAGCAACAAGACTGCAGCTGCAGTGGTTTGGAAAACAGCCCTTTGATGAATTTACTGTTTATCCAACACATTCTCACTCTGACCTCGTCACATATTGACGTTTTGGTCATAGACTTTCCATGTCCACATGCAACGTGGAAGGTACCGTGCTTGTTGAGGTTCTGGGACACCGTGTCAAGTTCAACACTTATGTTTTCACAGGAAATTTAACCTTTACATACAGTCTCTTTCAAAATAAATGTACTACATCTGCACAACACCGCAAATTGACTTTTTTTTTCCTTCAACAACAAACACACATGGTTGGGTTTGGGCAACAAAGGAAGTGGTTAGGTTTAGGATCAAAGAACAGGGCCTGGCTTTAGAATCTTATAGGACGCAAACAGTCGTGGTTTGTTTGATCCATCCACCAACCCTACCACACGCCCTACTCGGATTCTGCCCCTTAACTTTCAGCCTTGTCCCGCTGCGTTTCCCCCTGACGCTGCCAGGCGCCTTTAAACTATAAGGGCAACTGGCTGCGTATCATGCCGACGTTAAAGGACACCTTTTTTGCTTCCGTTTCTGACACTGCGAGTCACTGCCCAAGCGCCGGATTTCGATGACTTCGGAGTGAGACCGTGCTCATTTATCAGAGGACAAATGAGACACCAACTTGCACAACGCAGCAACTCTCTCTCTCACGCTCTCTTCTTTACATCTCCTCCTGCTGCACCTGTAAGTTGTGTAGTGACCAGGCATCGGGGAGCCACATGGCCACACACCGGCTACAGTGCACCAGAGAAAGGATAGATATGTTCCTGAGGTCCGCTGTTTCCTTATAGATATTCGGACGTGCACCGTCCACCAGCATTGGCTGCTCTCGCCTCAGCTCAGCACCGCCAACGCCCCAGGCAGCACTGTGATGCATTTTATTTTTTCTAACTGGACTTTTTGACTTAAATTTTGTGCACTTCCCAGTGTCCGGACCTGTTAGAGGCCAATGCTGGTGGACGGTGCCAACTTTCAACATGTCCAAAAACTGCATTTCAGACGGTGGACCTTGGCAACACGTCTATCCTTCCTGCAGTGCGCTGTGGCCAAGAGATGGTAAAGAAGAGAGCAAGTGGGAGAGACAGTCGCTGTGTTGTGTTATCTTTACCGGTTGGATTTGCCAAATGCCTTTATTAAAATAAACAGCAAGCTAAGGTGGAGGGCAACTACACAGAGATATAATGTTTATGGTATTTATAACGGAGCATTTGCACGATCTTAGACAATGATGTATGACTTTTAGATTCTATTATAGTCATCTTCCTGTTTTAGGAACAACCCTCTACTTTTCAACTTGAGCACAAAATTAAGTTATTTGTCAAAAAATATTTGGCCAACAGGGTAGTTAAACAACAGTGTCAGGACATGACTCAGTAAAATTTGAAATATCATAATAATGCCAAAATACACTGGAGGGGGGCTTTAAGAGCTCAACTGGAATTTCAAATTAAGGTCTGTGGGTGTGAACGACTTTGAAGTGGTCAGATTGTATTTATTAATTTGCTCCAGGAAGCTCTCTGCTAGCTTACAGGTTGTTTGCAGTCTATCATGCATCACAGGGACTTGATAAAAGTTGGTCTATAGTCAGTGAAGACTTTCTACTTACTGATTAATTTGGGATTCACTCTAATTTTCCCATAACTAAACCTTGACTCTCTGCCCACAAAAACAGAGGCTCAGCCCAGCAACTCTGCTAAATTGGCCTGTACTTAGACTCATCGTCCATCACATATGGACACATTG
Organism: Epinephelus awoara; assembly: GCA_035609425.1. Classification (NCBI taxonomy): domain Eukaryota; kingdom Metazoa; phylum Chordata; class Actinopteri; order Perciformes; family Serranidae; genus Epinephelus; species Epinephelus awoara. Next base: position 31,955,081 of record CM069309.1, read on the forward strand.
TTGTCGGGATATCTTTCACTGACTGACTCAGTTCTAGTAAGCCGTATTGACATGAATGGAGGAGGAGCACTATTGCCAGAGTGCTACGGTGCACTGCAAAGCTTTCGCTCTCACTGTTTACAAAAACAGGATGAGTCACAGCAGAGAATGAATACGAGACTTTACATACTAATTAAAAAAATCAAACTATAGCCAGATAACATAAAACAGAAAGTAATCGAGTTGTAACCAGCAACACACATAAACATAAACTGTAAGTGTAATTGATTTTTCCTCATAATGAGGTTTTTCCAATCACCAGTTAGAGCACAACTCCGCAGCAGCTCACCTCCAATGACATAAATAACTGTTGATCACAGTGTAATTACTTTTGACATATGCTCTTCATTCTCAATTCAGGCACCCTTTTTAAATCTCCTTACAGTCTGCCCTTGGGTCCGGGCCCAGACATTGGGCACCAGAGGGACCAACTGCAGGGGCCCTTTGTGTACACTAACCTCATTCATCCACGAAAAGGCCATCTCAGCTCTCTGCAGACATTAGCAGAAAGGCAGAAAAAGCCAAAGCCTATTTGTAACGTCAGTGGCTTTACATACAGAATCGAGCTAAGGCGGGAGTGCTAAATGTGGTGACCAGGGACTGCCAGGGGCCTCAAGAGGAGTCCAAGAGTAGTTTTTTGACTATGCTTGGGGACCACTAGGGAGTCCAGTGGCCAAGGTAGAGGTCTCCCGGTGTCCTCAAGGGGGTTTTAGGGTCTCTAGAAGGACCCTTGATGATAAAAGTGAGTCATCAAGGGTTCTTCTAATGACTTGGAACTCCTTGGGGACCCCTGGCACCTCCACCAGGACCACAGTGGCCCTCCACCAGGCCAACAAGAACGCCCTGAATCTTGTTCAGGCTTCTATAGGCTTTTCTCAAGCCCTCACACCCCTTTCCCACCAAAATATCTCTGGTTCTGAACAGGTTACATTCAGGATTCTCAGAACCTTGGTGCTTTTTAGTGAACCAGTTTATCATGGAACCAATTTAATCAAGGATGTATTACCAACAACGGACAAACACAAACCAACTATCAATGAGACCACTGCACACTCTTTTTCCCCCATTTCTCACTTGACTTCTCCCTGTTGCCCTCTCCATCCTTTACACACTATTAAACTTCTGTTAAGCAGAGGCCTGCTGTTTTTGTTATTCCAACTTGAAATGCTCTGAATTGTTCAAAATTAAGTGTGGGAAATAGAACAGAACTGGTTCTATGTTGGTGGAAAGGGTATGAGACTACCTAGAGTATAGCCTGCCTGACCTTGAAGACTCTTCAAACTTCCTCCAGTAGCTTTTGAAGTACCTTGTGGCCCTAGCGAAGGTTTTAGGGTTTTCGGGTCCCTCTGCAAAAACTCCTTGAGACACCCTCAGACCACAGCAAGGTGCTCAAGGGGGTTCCAGGGTTTGTAGAATGAACCTTGACGAAGGAACTGGGTCTTCAAGGGACCCTCTAGGGCCTGGGAATAGTCTTGAGGACCCGTTAGACCTATACCAGGGCCAAAGTGGCTCATCCCCAGGGTCCTCAGGCAGTTTACATGGAGAGACCGGGTCATTCTAGTTATCCATTAAAGACCACTGAGACTTCCACGAGGACCATAGTGTCTCTCAACCAAAAGGAGCCCTGGGTCCTGCTAAATGCCTCCTAGGATCCTCCCAAGGCTCCCTAGAAGAATGCCAGAAATCCCTTGTATGTCCCTGAGACCTTCATCATGACCACTGGACTCCATTTAGACCCTAGTGAAGGTCTCAGGGGTTCTCGAGAGTGTTTCAGGCTCCCTGAAAGGACTTCTAACAACACAGCTCCATCATCAAGGGGGTTCCAGGGTCCTTAGAAGGACCCTTGATGGGTATTTAGGGTGCAAATAGGGACCATGAAACCTCCTGGGTTTCCCTCCACCAGGGCCAAAGTAAGGTGCAATGCCCCAGCAATGGGGCTTCAGGATCCAGCTAGCAGGGTTCAGGGCTTCTTTGCAACTGTGTTTGGATGTTATATTCAGCTCAATATTGCAGTGCTAACAGGTAATAGTGCCAATCCATCACTGTTCAATAGCAGCGTAACTCCCATATGATACCTTTGGTGAAAACTTTTGGGTAATTCTGCAATGGGCCTTGATGAAGTTCTAGGACACAGTAGGATTAAGAATGGTTTGCAAGTTATTTTTAAGATTGTTTTTCTTCTTTCTCCTCTTCCTCTCTGCCTCTTTCATTCTCCTCCTATCCGATAAGTGTTCAGAGTCTCTGGGTGAGAGGGAGCAAGCAATCAGGTCTCTGGCTAATCTCTGGAGAGTACCTTAGTTAATATTCTGTGTGTTTACTGGTAGCAGCAGTTTGGGGTCAAGCAAGGAACCAGCAGTAGATCCAAATGTAGCTCTGTTATACCTGAAGTATCCTGTTGCTTCTCTGTCACTCAGGATACTAGACTATTATGAACTGAAGTTGGCTTGTGTAAAGCTCATATCTTATTTAAACTCAGTTGCATAGGCTTTCATCCTCATTAGGAGAATACCATAGATAAGATTGTTTGGAATGCGAGGATACTGAGGCATGTGTACACCCTATCACTTTTACTGCTGCTTTTCACAGTCTACGCACAATCATGTTACAAAGTATATTTTTATTCACTTTCTGTATTTGGGGATAGTGAGAAACAGAAGAAGTATATGAATAATGTATTTAGTTTTCTATGCCCTATGATGGACACATAATAAAGCCATGCTGCACTGCATATTGTATTGCCTTATTGCTTGATTTGCCCATAGCCTATCACCTATGTGTTTTCTAATTAGCAAATGTTAGTAAGCTAACATGCTAACTAAGGTGGTAAACACTACCTGCTGACATCAGTATGTTGGCGCCGTCATTGTGAGCATGTGTGTGTGGTCCTCTTTCTCCTCATCATCATCCACCTTAGTATTACTATCTGATCTGTTGAAAGTAGGCTTTCTGAGTTATAAAATGATACTGTGAGCCTCATTCCTCTCTCTTGTTATGAATGTATGTTTCCCACAGGTTACACCAAATCTTCCAAATTTTTTAAGGCATTGAATGGATGGGGAAAAAACGCTAATAATCAAACCTTTTGCCATAAACTTAAATGATGTATAAAAGTTTCAAAGCCAGTGTGTAATTGTGATGCAACATGATGTATTTATTTTTGAACATGCAAGTTTCAGCAAAAAACCTACAGACTTGGTGTGCAAAGACCCTTAGTTTTGCTAGTATCTTTAAACATGATCACACTTTGACAGTAAGATTTAAATGTGTCATAAATGGTCTAATGCTCTTTCATAAGTATTAACTGTTGCAACTGTGATATTAAGGAAGGAAATAATACACATCCTATTCTTTTCTTACATGCAAATGTATTAAACTTAAGCATAGGGCCCACTGGCATTAGCTTTAAATGGGAAGTCCTAAAATTAGAAGATGTCTGTATTAGCTTTAAAACATATCAGCAGAAGCCAACAGGATGGAATTCAGCCCAAAAGACTGATAACACCAACAGCCATTTTTCATGCTGAATTCCACTCTAGTCAGTCTGTCAGTAGCTCGTGTCACAAAAGCACAAAACAACAGACACTGACTTTGTACAACCTTGTCTGTATCAAAGAGGCAAACTGAGTGACACATAAATCTGATTTAGAGTGACCGTTTCACCAGCCTCAGAGCCAGTCGTCTCATCTGGCTGCGATGGCCAAACATTGCTGAGTGAACATATCAAACAGAGGACCGCAGGGTATGTGTGGAGTAAGATGACAATGTATTGCACATGAAGTCATATTTTATGTCATCTTCAAGGTCTGATCTCTGTGTGCTACAGATGAAAAACCCAATTTCAGTTGATTTACCTTTACAGTAAGTCATGAGAAACATTACTTTTCATGACATAGTTGGAAGTAAATCTGATTGTACCTATCTGATCCAGATCTTACAGTTGGACTGTGATAAAGTAGCTGTCAGCGCTCTGAGGCTGGGATGGGCGGAGATGGTGTTTATTTTGGAAAGTAAATTGTTTTGGGGAAAATGTAGACATTTGTGGCTTAAATCTTTAATAGCGTGATTACGAAACTGTTGCTGATGTTGATGGGAACTGTGTCGATGCAGTGGGACAGAACAGCACAGTATTTATAGCCCATGTTACACTTGAACTGAACATGCTACTTGATTAATATGACACAGGTTGATGAACAGTATTAAGATGCACGTCACCCTGCTTTCTAGATGTGTAGACGATGAATCACATCCGTTTGTCAGCACATACCAAAGCTAATTTACAACCTGCTGGACAAAATGAAGATGATTTCCCAAGAGGAGAAGGGGGAGGAAGTGATTTTCTTACTGGTTACATTTTATTCCTTGGAAAATCACTCATGAAGGATCATGAAGTTATGAAAGACAAAATGGTGTTTAGGCAATGATCCTTCTTGAAGTCATATTTCTGCTGTAGTTAAAAATTACTCATCATTTACACATCATCTAAATAGACACTGTGCTAATCAGCTTTAGCATGTTCAACTATTCTGGGGGAGCATGATGTAGGAGATAAACGGAAACATAGGAGAGTAAGCAAGGTGCATGATGTGCCAAAATCACCATCTGGCGCCCAACTACTGATACTGGTATTTATATGTGTCTCATAGATCAAGGGGCCGCAGAGAACATCACCTTAGCATCTTAAACTAAGTTAAGGCTTTCAAACTTGTTTTATTTGTCTCTCATTTTAGAGGCATTTGCTGAGAGAGCCACAAGATGTAGCTATCTTAAAGTTCTGCTAAACGTTTACTAACTGGACATTACAAATTATTTCCAAGGTCAACAATGAACATTTAAGCCCAAATTTACACACCTTTCTAAACCAGTGACTGGAGAAAGAATCTGGACATGATGTCTTTAGCTAACCTTACAGGATAATGGATGCAGTGTACGTCAAAATTTGCTGTCAGCCTCACTTGAAGATGGAGTTTAGAGTAAACATAAGACATTAGCTTTAATACTAAACATTGCCCACACTGACATGAACAGAAATACATCAACTAACGTTACATTGAGTAACTGAATGCTAACATCAGCTAAAGTTAGTTAACATTGCAACAGTTTACTGCTGTATGTTTACTAGACGGTGACAGTTTTTTTGTCCATAATCAGCTCTGTCTTTTAAATTCAAACAAACACTGCTGGTTTGCTTTCAAGATAACAAGTAGCCTAGGGAATAGGAAAGTAGGCAGGCACGGCAAAGCAGTGGTTAGCATTGTCACCTCATAGCAAGAGGGCTCCTGGCCTCAGCCCCGGGGTAGGGGAGCCCCTCTGTGCCGAGTTTGCATGTTCTCCCCGTGTCAGCGTGGGTTTTCTCGGGGTACTCCGGCTTCCTCCCACAGTCCAAAGACATGTGGTGACTCTAAATTGCCTGTAGGTGTGAATGTGAGCTTGAATGGTTGTCTGTCTCTATGGATCAGCCCTGTGATAGTCTGGTGACCTGTCCAGTGTGTGTGACAGTGGTGATGATACTTATTACTCTGGATGGTAGATAATTCTAGTGGTGTGTGAGTTAGAGGAAAAGCTGTGGTACCAGCAGTTTCCATGAAGCAGTGACAGGACCCTCATTGGTGCCTGATTTACAATCTGCTGCTGTTGACATGGTTACCACTGTCAGGGTCACTGATCACAGAGCAGCAACGGCATTCCAGCCGCCTCAGAGAAATAAGTCAAGGTATCGATCACATGGTAATTTGTTTATTTATTGATCCTGGTGTCTGGAGGACTGATTAAGTTTAAAGTTATCAATGTTCAGTGGCTGTTTGTTTGCTGGGAGAACTGGACTTCTGCACTGGGACTGTGTACGTCACTCTGTGGGCATACGGTCATATGTACTCGCACAGCTTGGCTTACAGTATGGTGGCAGCTGTAGCTGTGCATTGCAGGTGTCCAACATGTAGGCTACTGTAGTAGGTGTGTGACATATGATAGAATGCCTGAAAAACATGTAAAACATAGTGATGCAGTGAAAGCGAAACCCATCCACACATTCTGTTTACCAAAGCCTTTGCCAGTGCATCAGACTTGGGAACTGCAGCAGCCAAGGCATCACTAACAGGAGTAGCAGGTGTTTAACTGCAGCTACAGCACTTCAGCAGCTTAGAACTAACAAAATTAATGACAGAGGCATCACATAGAAAAGTGTTTGCTGTTCTTTATTGGAGTTTGGGAGGTTTACCCAGCATACATTTTCAAATCATCAGGAACAGCTACCATGACTATCGTTCTCAGCAGTGTTTGTTAAACCCCATACCTAGGAAATATGGACATGAGGACAACATTTTCAGTAGTGGACCCCTCATCCACATCCATTGGGGGTGGGGGTTCTGTGCACATCGCCCACCTAACATATATCAGATGTACTGTACTATTTCAGATATCAGATGGCACATTGAAATGTGTTTTAATGATAACAATACATTTATTTATCATGTGAATATGTATATAAGGCAGTAAGTAAATTGCTGCACTTGATCCCATTTAGGGCTCAACCTTTCATGGGCCTGTCCCTTGGCCTTGGGCTGGGGTCATCTGTACCTTTGGATACCCCCTGCCTGTGTCCAGGTACCATACTCTGAGAGATACTCAGTGTACACAGAATGCACTGTAAATCCCAATTCGCTCACTCAACTTAAAAATTTATTGGAAACAGCTTGCACTCAAAACTTTCAGTTTAGCACAGTGCAGTAACATGAAGATTTTGAGTACACCAGACACAAAATAACTGTGTCACATGACCCTTGTCTGACTGGACTTTTATGTCAGTTCAACAGAAATTTTTTAATCACACAACAAAATAATTTGTGTTTTGTGAGCATTTATTTTTATGTTATATTAACAGGAAATATATGTTATATGACATACTTTCTTTTATGTTTATTGAGCATAAATAAAATAGTGTGTCATAACGTAGTCATTTTATGTGTAAACAACAGTTATATATTGTAATTTTAAAGTCAAATTAACAACATTTTTCATTATTCAGCTAAATCCTAATTAGCTCACTCTACCCAAATATTTATTGGAAACAGCTTGCACACTAAACTTTTCAGTACAGTAGCATGAAAGTTATGAGTACACCTAACTCAAAATAAATGTGTCACATTTCTGTCAGTTTAACATAACATTTTCAATCACTTGATGAAATAATTTGTGTTTTAAGAACTTAGAAGTTTATGTCATATTAGGTTGGAATATCTAGTATACATAACACAAAGTTATTGAGTTGTTAAATGTAAATATCAATGGTTTTTCAACACAAACACAATGATGTGACTCAACTTAATTATTTTGTGTATAGTTAACTAATACATATTACAGTCTTATAGTCAACTTAACATGAAGTTATTCATTTTTTCAACCAGTATTTTTTTAGTGCAATTTACAAAAATCTTTTAAAATACGGTGACACATTTGTAATTGTTCATTTGAACGATATATTCTCTGCTGTTTCAACCTATTAATTTTCTTTTACAAAACGTCTGTCATTGTGTGCATTAAGCATAAAATATTAGGTCATAAAACGTTATTAAACCAGTGTTCCATACATACAAAAAATGTGTCAAAATATCTACATTTGTCATACTAAATGTACTATAAAAATTAAGTTAACTTCACACATTTTTGTTATACTTAGACATTGAATCTTTTCTGCCATATCACCCATGTTTTTTTCACTTATGTTAAACAAAAACTATAAAATAGCGTTGACAGTTTTACAGTGACATTTGAACTATACACTTCCTACTTTATATACTAAATATATTTATTTTTACACCACTACTGTTAATGTGTGACAAAGACAAAAAAGATTTGTTTGGAACCTATAATCTATTTCATTAAGTGTACAATTGCTTTTATGTCAACATAACTATTCTTACTAATGTGAATATACCCAAGTTGATATGAACCAAACCCACTAAAATAAAAATGTTGGGTAGCATTAACACATTTCTCTACTAGGAATAATCAATTATGCCATGTCTCAGAACATTTTACTGTTCATACAAACTCCCATGGTGTCTCAACATTCTCACTGCTAATACAAAATACAAGGTTATGTAAGAAAAACTCTGAACATAATGGTCTAAAGTTTATCTTTTTTATTTTGCAATGGCCACAATCAGGGCCAACAGGTCAGCATCTTGAAACAACTGCAACAATTTCAACATGTATGCAAGAACTTGTCTTGTATTTACAATGGTGATCTTGACGCTTTCTTTGCTAACTACGCAACTGATTTTGCTTTGTGTAGTTTTTGATTTGTGTACAGAATAAGCAAATATGATAGAACGTGTTAATCAGGGAGCCTGTATTTTGGAACTTTGGACAGAACCAGGCCTGCGGTTTCCTCCTGCTTCCATTCTTTATGCTAAACTGAACTAATCCCCTCCTGGCTCCAGCTCTGTACTTTAAAGCAAATAAGTGAATTCCCCCAAATCACTATTCCTTTAACTGATTATGAAAACCGACAGGGTGCCATGCCATTTTAGACAGTATACAATCATGGCTAGAACAGCTCAACATCTCCATAACAACAAAACGATTTCAACATTGTCTGTACTTGTTTGTACACTACTGTAGCTTATTCTTTAAGGACAGCGTCTTGGGTTTCAGTTTCTCTCCACCCACATTTAGAAGGACTTTCTGAATGAACTCGAATGTATACGTCATGCCTTTTGGGTACTCAGCCTGGAGGACATACAGCAAGCCATACAAGTACAGGAGTGCATCAGGCCAGCACTCAGTCCCCTGCAAGACAACCTGATCCTGGAGGAAGACCTTGACTTCACGGGGATGGAATGGCACCATGTTTACATCCTCACTGTCAGCAATGATGGACACAATGGCAGCAGATGTCTCAATGGTAGGATCACCCTCCTGGAAAATATGCCAAAAAATGTACAATTACAATTTTGATTAAATACTCAGTCTGTTCCGGACACATCATTTGTTTCCTTTTTTTGTGAATTTATTATCTCACAAATCTATTACAGAATAAAAAATCTTGACACAAAGCCTCAGTACTAGAAATAGTTAGAATATTTGTCACGTTGCCAATAAGTGTGCCCAACTGAACATCTATATGTTATCTACATCATATTTTTGAGGGTTAGGTGGGAGCCAATAAGAGCACCCAGAGGAAACCAACTTGGAGATGGGGGGATCATCATGCAAACTCTTCATGTCTTAGTTTAGCATAAACTAACATTTCTCCTTGGGAAGCACACTGCAACATTATGAACATACTACAGCTCCTCAGATAATGCGGAAATTAATTAATTTCATCTTCACTCTGCGAAAGTACAGAAAAACAAGCTGCATTATGCAAATTATATATTTTAATCTATCTAAAGCCTGTACAAGACAAAACATCAACAGTAGTTTATTTTTTATCTATTATTATTATTACAGTCTTCCACTGTATTTTGGGAGGTAGTGATCAATTTTCAGGCACAGCAAGCAGAAAAAAAGATCAAATTTGATCATGTTTCTATGAGCCTAGCTCCTGCCTCACTTAAAGGGATAGTTCGGGTTTTTGGACATGAAGTTGTGTGAAACGCTGACCATCTGTAGCTCTGATGTGACTTGTCATTACTGTCAACGAGCCTCCTGCTCTGAGAAATAGCCTGTAGCTTACCGGAGTAGTTCTTAGGATATAAGGGGGACACGTAACCAAAAGGTTTTAAGCTACAAAAAAGTATGCATGTGTTTTGTTAGACTATTTCAATAATTTTAAAACATCCCAGCATTACGTCAGACCTTGCTATCAATTGGGACTATTTTCTGACCAGTATCACTCCGCCGTGCAGGCCCGCAAGACAGCACGCCAACAGAAATCAATTAGACAGTTCATCACCACACCGTATAAGTGCGCAGGATAGCAACGGCTAACGAAAACTTCATCGGCTGTTTCCAACAGAGAAACAGTAGGCTATTATTAGAGAGGAAAAAGATGTACTAGCTCCTGCTGGTCCTCAGGCCATTTTCTGCCATTTTGTTTTTTATTTTCAAGTCATTTTGGCTGTGTTGAATGAATATAGCTCAAATTTGCCAAGGGATATTCATTTTTTAAAAATTTTTCACAATTGTTATTTGAATTCCTAAATTAGTCTAAAATGGCTGAGCAACAACAAATCTGACAGGTGTGGATCTTGAAGCCGAAACCTGCCCATTGAACACCATTAAAAATGCTATTTTTGACCCCAAATTAATCCAAACATAAGGTTTGATTTTAGACTACTGGCCTTAAACTTGTAATTTTTTTATATTTGTCCACTAGGTGGCACCATTGTTTCATATTTTAAAACCAAAAGGCAACACTAACGTCCTCCTGTTGGTGGCCATTTTTTGGATCCTCTGGAAAACAGACACCACACAAAAGTAAAAATATGTATTACAATTTTTTTTTTTTTTTTTAAATATTTGCTTAATTTTACTTGTCTTCTGATGCATGATGTGTTATTTCATCAATATATTTATAAATTAACCCTTTCATGACCAGTTTTAATGATGGAGCGCAAAAATTGTAGAAAAAAAAAAAAAAGTTGAAAAATTGCAATAAATCAGCAATTACAATAATAATCTGATTTACTCCAACTATTATTGGAACAGGCATATGCCTGCCTTTGAACAGTATCCACACTGATTTGTTTGCATAAAGTTTGCTGGAGGTTTTTTTTTATTCTATATGGGCATGCGCAGTAAATTTTAGGTGGCACGTCACCAAAATGGCCTGATCAAGTCACTTTGTCAAGCTGAGCTGTTTTTGGGCACGCATCGCAAAGAGGGGATCTCGAAGATCATGACACTTTTTATTTGACCTCGATCGATCAAGGGGAAGCGGCGTAATCTAATTCTTTAGATCAGAGTTTTGGGAAAAGAAAAAAAACACCACACCAAATCTTTCAGCGGTCTCCCTCGCGTATCTTAGTGGGAAAGCGAGGCAGCATTGTCGGCCAGCACTGTGGGAGCACCCGCGAAGAGAACCGGGCTGGATCTCCCGGTCTGGAGCTCCTGTGAGTAGTTTTAGTTTTACAGCTGCTGCTTGCAAATAAAGATAATATGTCAACTCCCTTTAAGTCACACATGCACATGTCACATACACGTACCCACTCACACACACATGAACGCGCCCCGCGGGAACGCACGCCCACTGATTGCAATGCAATATTTTAGGACTAAATTAAAGGAAATTTGGTAATTTTGATCAAATGTGCAAGCTGGTGAAAATCAGACAACACAACTTCACATCTGGCTGCTGGTATATTCGAATGCACATATGAACTTTACTCTAATCATGAATTTAAGCAAATGATTTGCACACAGGACCAGTTTCATCCTCTTGTGTCTGGCCAGGTGGGGGCCAGCGGTGCATGGGGGGAGCAGCCTGTCACTGCCTGTTGTGTTGCAAAGGTGCTACAATTGTATTCCTGAAGTAATTTTCAAAAATTGCTCAGAAACCTATATTTTGACTTCCCCTGTTGTGAATTAAGCTATGAAAATAGAAAAATCATCTTTCTGGGAAAAATAACCACCAGGTAAAAATGTGTGTTTTTTGCATTTTAAAATAAAATAAAAATATATAATAAATAAAAATCAGTGGAGCTGTGTAAACATACTGGCCTTTAAAGGGTTAAAATTCCGAAAATGTCATTAATATTTGATATGTATATTTCAGGCTAAAGTACTTCTGAATGACTGACTCTTTCTCTGTTTCTCTGTCCGTCGGGATCTGTGGGCAGCTGAAGTGAGCTTGACATACGCGCAGTTGCTTCACCCTCGCCGGCTTGGTAGCAAGGTTCATCTCAATTGACACAAGCCAAAGTTGCCTACGGGTTACATCTGTAACAAGAAACTGATGGAGCTGGGAGCCGGCGATGTTTTTATTCCCACAGCTGTTCGCACCATTTTAGTATTCCTTTGTTTACCTACAGCAGCTGACGAGGGTGTGTCGTGAGCCTGAGCGGGTGTTCGCGCAGTAGTAGTAGGTACAGTATATACAGGGCTAGTACATCTTCTTCCTCACTAATAATAGCCTACTGGTTCTTTGTTGGAAACAGCCGATGGAGTTTTCGTTAGCCATTGCTATCCTGCACACTTACACGGCGTGGTGATGAGCGCTGGTGTTTTATTGACTTTATGTCTTTTTAACTGATCTACAGTTCGGCATTGCTCTCGAACTTGCTGGGCCTGATTCTGGCAGTTTAAGCCGCTGACTATCACTTAGGACTCAGGTGCACTGTGTAGCACGTTCATGCACCATTCTGCTGTGTGTGTGTGTGTGTTTCAGTTCAGTGAGTGGGACTACATCGGATCTTTAGTCAAGCACTTCACAATTTGGTGAACAAATCTTTTAAACAAATCTTTTTGTGTAAATCTTTCACATTCCTAGTGAATACTATTCAGTAAATCACAAGAAAGGTTGAATGACGCCAACTGACTTTTTCTGTCTGGAATGAATGAATGACACGACACACAATGCTGACTGACAGCGATTCCTTGTTTAGGGTGAGCCGAGATGTGTTGCAGTACTTCTTGGTGTATTAAAGGGGTAAGCAACATCCTTTCTTAGAGAATTCATTTATCAGACAGATTAATAGGACTTAAATTAGGTTTTGATAAATTACATTTTAAATTTTCAATTAAATGCCCAGCCTACTATTGCTTGCCCATGTAAAATGTATGTCAGCCCACCTTGCAAGTGTAGAACAGCTCTGAGTCATCTTCTTGCAGCAGCACTGGTAGACACCGGAGAACTGCAATCCGGTCCACATTGATGTCTTGTGTTTGCTGTCGTGAAACGTAAGGAAAAAGAACAAAATGCAAATGCTTAAATACCAACCATATATATATCCAGGGTTCCTACACATTTGGAATTTCAAAATTCCATACTTTTCCATATCCTAATTTCCAGACTTCTCTGCGTCCCCCCCATACTTTCCATACTAGCATAGGAACCCTGTATATCTGACACACTGAAATAATGCAGCTGTAGCCAACTAAAATTGACACACCTTATTTTACACATTTGTCTAGATCCAAAACTATAAAGTTCATAAGCTTAAATCATTTATAGGATATGAATTAATGTTTAACTGGGGAAATGTGACTCCTGAAATTGACGTTAAGCGATCAGCTCAAGAGAAGACCTATCAATGAGCTGGAGTTGTGGGAACTACGAAAACACACAACTGTACAGGTGTTACAGAGTGGAGCTTCTTCTGATCTTTGGCTGTGTACAAACAAACTGACCACAGAAAAGTTTGCTTTTGGCATGTTGTTTAGTAACTCACTGATATGACATGCCATTGGCAACGTTTGCCATTTTAAGTGGAGGCAGCGGCTGTCTGCGCTGGCTAAAAATGAGAGGCTATTATTTGAGTGTTCGGTATACTGCTCTTTGCTAAAAAGAAGAGAGATAACAGATTTGTTAATGATTAGTTACAATCCATGTTTTGCCAACCCGGGTGTCATAATAATTTTTCACATTCACACAATCTAATTTTCACTCAAATATACAAGCAAAATCCTCACAAGCTGCTGTAAAGAACAGCAGCATTGTAACACTAGCATGCTAAGGTGGACAAAACCAAGTAGAGCACGGTAAAGAAAAGATCATACTGATCCAATAAAATAGGTTCCGATCGGCTCCTGTACTGATCCTTCGGATCTGCTCAGGACATTCCTACAATTTACCTGAGAGTATGCCTTTAAGATGGAAGAGATCTTCTGGGCACATCGACCAGATTTTCCCTGCATTCCTCTGGCTATAGCCAGCAAACGATCTGTGTGTTGATCCAATGCAGCATACAGTTCAACTCTCAGCTGCTGGTTGGTGATGCGTTGGTATTCTGCACGAACCTGATAAAAACAAAGTGACCTCAATCACTCCCCCTTAACATCAAAAACATACCAATAATATCTCAGTCTATGTATCTCAGATGATTGCTAGCTACAACATACAACGTGACAAATATGAGAAAACACAGTGTGACAAGTACAAAAATTAACAATCAAATGAACTACATTCCATAGCTCTAAATACATACGCTTTAAGTACCTGGTGTTCCAGGAAAAGAGCTGGCCATCTTTCCTGAACATGCTCCACAGAGGGACTCGAATTTACAATCTCCAGCCTTCTTGCAGCAAAGGTCTTGCTCATGCTGGCGTCTATCACTGAGAAATCTATGCTGTCTTTATCCGTTTTCTCCATTTCCATCAACATGTTGACTCTGAACACTTCCAAAGTGTCCAGCGTTTCCCCCTGAGGAAGCTGTGGCAGATAATTGACTTCTGCACGTCGTGGCCGCTTAATGGAGGCATGTGGTGAAGCTGCATCAGGATTGGCTCTGCTCCTCCTGCCACTGTTCACTTTGACCTCTGGGCATCCAGATTTGCACAGCTTGCGTCGGTAATTGTTCATTTTGTTTGTAAGGCTGTCCTTCCAGCCATCCCAGCCATTTTTGGACCCTGTCTCCTCTAAACATGGATGTTTACACACCAAGGCCTCAGCAGCCTGAGAGATTTCTCTGCCACTTGGGTAGGCTTTGTATTGGTACATTGCACAACCCATTCCATCAAGGATCTTGCTCTTTTGTTCCTTTGTTAAAGTCAGGCGCCTTCCATGCTGTTGTTTTGCAGAATTTGCTTCTCTTAATAGAAATTCAATGTCATGTGAGAACGTGGGAACAGGAAATACTTGTGGCCATGCAGAGCTTCTTTGGGGTGTTTGGCAGCTTGAACTTTCCCCACTATCGCTAGTCCAGCTTGATGTTGAGCTAATATCGTGCTCTATCATCTTGACCAATTTAGCTGTACCCATGTTTGGAATTTCCTCAATCGTATTTAAATTTACCAGCTGGTTATTAAACTCAGGATCTTCGAATTGGATCAGGAAATTGAATGGGATCTCCAGTTTCTGACGAAGCAAAGAGGTCAGCTGAGCGACAGAATCAGGGCGGCGTTGAAGTGTCACCCTCTCAATGCCACCCTCTGGTAGGATGACACGTAGACGAAATGTCTCGGGGTCTGTCATGGTCCTACAAGTGGTGGGAGGATTATGTGGTTATCTTCAGTCCAGCCAAAAAGTAATAAAACAGTTACAATCCATTTTCTTTGCTTGAGTTGCACTTACATTTATATTCAAACTTAAACTTAATAACGTTATTTTCTAATTTCACCCATACAGGGTCTGTTGTGACTTGAAAAAACAGTCTCCATTCCATCATTTTCATTTTGTCCGCATTACTTTGATCACTTTTTAACAATAATCTATAGAAAGCTCTTATTTACAATATTCTGTTTGTTTATCACATTCTTTAACCTAATTTTAATGGCTAAATGGCATTTTGTGATTCAATGTTCACCAAGTGCAACTTGCATTTAGCTCAGAAGAATGAAGTGCTTGTTCGTAATAAGGAGTTGTCCACTTTTCGTGTATGCGGTTAAAGGGTTAACATGATGGAGTTCTGATGGCCTCTTCACATCATGTGATTCTTGTGCAGTCACCTCATAGGCACGAAGGTGTTCTCTGAACCAGGACTGGTAATTCTGGCAGTCAAATAATAACAAGTCCATGTGCAGCTAAATTGTCTGCCACAACACACAACAACGTCCCGTGAACATTTTCGCCGACACTCTCCACAAAGACACCATCACTTTCTAGGACTCTCAAATCATTCAGAAGTGGCTCAAAAACCTTTTTGTAGCCACAACTCTTCAGGTCATTTGAATTGCAGAGTAAACCCAGTTGTGTAGTGTGCAGAGCTGCGCGATGTTTGTATGGAATATTTGCGAGAGTCCAATAAACACAGCACATTTTGTGTATCTTTCTTGATGTGCCCAGTGGGTTGGCCACCTCAAAATCATCAATGTAGAGTTGAATGGCAAGTTTTAAATCCTCTGATGACAACAGCATATTGCCTTTACAGAACAGCCCGTCGCGATAGGTCTCATACTTGCCATCTTTTTGGACAGACAACTGCAATATCTGCTCTAAGACATCCCTTTTTTTGAGAAGCTCTTGCAACATGGAGAGGATGGGGACATACATAGTTGAATATTTTGCTCCGACAACACGATACTCAATTGGTTTCACCACAGGGAAATGTTGCTCATAGTATGATTTTCTTCTTTTTGATGTTGACAAAGGCCCGTCTCTGGAAGTGCAGCTTCTTAGTACATCACTGGTGACAACTGCATTAACAATTTCAGTCACAACCTCACTGCTGACATCACAATTGTGTTTTTGTAGGATTTGAGTCACAGTGTCTTCAAGTACTGGACAGGAGAGTGACCGCAACTGATCCAAGCCTTGTAACATTTCTTGAGTAGCACTCTCTGAGACATGAAGGACAGTTTGTGTTTTCAGGAGGAGAGAAGCCAAGTTGTGTTCAAGCTGTTGTTTCAGAGAATCCAAGTTTTCACTTTCTTCATTTGGTTCATCATTGCTGCCACAAACTAAGTCATTCTGAAGTGGACTGTCATTGTCATGGGACTGTGTTTGTCTTACAACAGTGTCCTTGAAATCATTTCTCCCACATGATTTATGGTTTCTTGACTTATGAGAATCAAATGTTGAGCAGACATTTGTCTGGAATGAACAGTCTTTAAATGGGCACTGAACCATTTCATTTTTCCTTAAATGCAGTCTTAAATGCGATATAATGTCTGGCCCATAAGGTTGTGTAAAAGCACAATTTGGACAGTGGAAGGCCAGATGTGGGTCACTTGCTGGCTTTGGTTGTGGCTCTGTGTGTATTCTGGTAAGATGAATTTTCAGTGCATTTTGAGAGGCGAAGGTGCACACACAGCTATCATATACACATGGCAAGGGGCTGATTCTGCTGTGCTGACTATGTACAAGATGATAATGATGGAGAAGACTGTTTTTTGTTTGACTGTGGAAATCGCAGAGCTTACATCACCTTTTGTTGCTGTAGGTCTCTCTTGATGCCGTGAAGGACTGTAGCTTTCCTTAAGAGGACAGGAAAACAGATTCGGTTTCCTGAGAAAAGTAAAGAAAAAAATTAGTGTTTGACTCCATGATATGTTACTTTATCACTGCGGTAAGAAAAAATTCATACTGTCACAGCCATAGCTGAGTGGAAAGCATGAATAGCCCCTAAAGTTATGTAGTAGGCCTATGGCTCTTATCAAATTACCACTGACATATTTTTAACAAACACTGATGATGATCAAGCACTGCTGCGGTGGGGGTGTTATCGGTGACATATGTGTGCATAATGCCACATCCATGACACATCAGAATTATGAGATATCGACTTGTAAATAGCATTCACATCAACAACAGTCACTCGAGCAGAACGAGGGTAAACAAGCCCTCCTTAAGTTAATGTGGTTCATGTTGCTTGGTTTGAAATAGTTTATAGAAGAAATTTCAAAACATACTATTTAAATTGTATGTTTTAACCTGCTAATGGTAATTGTTTAATATTACTATGGACAGTGCAATAACTGCTTTTATTTTGAAGTTAAAATCGTTAGTTTGATGTTACCTCCGGTGAAAATGTCCGTTTGTTTAACATTATCTTGTTCTTTTTAAACCTGCAACATACTGGCAGGTTAAATGTTCCGTTTGAATATTACTCGAAGCTTCCACTACACAACTCTCATTAGCCTCGAGTAACACGTTATCACTTCACCTGGTTCGCTGTCGCTTTGTGTGTGTGTGTCGGACGGTGAAACTCCGACACAGAGAGCAAACGAGAGGACAGAGGCAGCGCGACCACAAATGACAGCAAAACGTGTCTTAGCTAGTTTAGCTAACGTTAGCAGCTTCAGTTCATTAACTTATAGTGGACGCGCTCTGTTGCATGCATGCCAAGGTAGCTGTGTGGCGCCGCGTCCATATCCCATGTATTTCGTGTTCATCGTGATTTTGATTCACAAAGCACATTCTGACCTACTCACTATTCTCTGTAACACATCTGTGCACCTTACACATGGAACAGTAACATTAAAAAACAGCTTATGTCCATGCTCAGTAACTTAACGTTACTATCGCCCTTGTAAGGACATTTATCGCTCTCTCTCTCTCTCTCTCTCTCTCTCGTCTGACGTTAATGTTGACACTCAACAAGTCAGTCAGTTAATGCTGTTTGACATTATGCAATTAAGTCGTCAACAGAAGTTTATTTTCTTGCTAACATTCGTCAAGTTGGCACAAGGTCAAAGGGGCTAACGTTAACATTAGTTTGAGGTCAAGAAAGTAAGTTTAGCCATACACTGTAATCAATTTAAAACATAATTATTGTAACCTTACCGTGTGCCACGACGTGAGGGCCTCTCCGCCTCTGGCAGAATCCAAAATGCTGGCGCCGAAATGTCAACGTCCGTTAACGATCGTGTCCTGGGGCTCTGATTGGCTGGCAGCAGCAGTATCAGACCACTCGTCATCAGCCTCCTCGGTTACCTATTGGTGCTTGGCTGAAACTTGAACTTTAGAAGAATGCGCGGCTTTCCTTAGAAAAATAATCTATTTCCATGTACCTAACCTAACGTCTGGTCACCTAACATTACATTGTACGGTGACCAGACGTCCCTGATTTCCGGGGACAGCCCCGGATTTGGGTGTCCTGTCCCCGGTAAAAGCTGTCTCCGAAAATGTCCCCGATTTTGACACTGAATGGGCGAAAATCAAAATGCGTGTAGACTCAAACACCAGTTATTACGATAGTCAGTAAACGCATCGCCAGAGAAGACGTCGTATGACGTCCAGGCGTTATCAGGAAGCACGACCAGACGCAGCAGCATCAACAACAACAATCAAGAGGCAGCAAAAAGGAGAGAAGAGGAGACCAGCGGCCGCGTTAAATGGTATGTTGTGTATGAACTTATTTATTTTGTATGAGCTAGCAGTAGTTTGTAGTAGTATGCAGTAGTATGTTTCCTGTCCGTTTCCTGACTCTGGATGAGTATGGGTCCTGGATGGTGGGCAGTTTAGCACCAATGATTTTTTCTGCAGTCCTGATTGTCCGTTTCAGTCTGTTCTTGTCCTGTTTGGTGGCTGATTGTTGTTTAATATTCTTATCTCAGCCTCATGCAGCCCACTGTCAACATTAACTGTCATCATCATGTTGGCTGCTATAGACTATAAACAATTCTATGCCCTTAATTTCACACATTCTCATGTTACTACTCAGATGGTTACTGCTTTCATTCACCAAATTATTTTTGACAGTATGCTTATTACCTATTCACGGTATGTTCTTCTTACTTATATCATAATCAACACTTAGGTTGACTATCCGACATCGACATCCTCCTGGATCCATATTCTTCATGTCTGCATACTATCTATACTTTTTAATCCATGATTATCCACTGGGATTTTATGTTGGTCTAGTCTGTACATGTAACAGTCGTTATAGTTTTTGATGCTTGTTGTGTTTGTGGCAAACGTGCTAACTTGCAGCCATAGCTGAAGATTGTTTTGGTTTGTGTTATTCCATTTACTGTGTATGTATGTAAACTCCGCCCTTCCAGCACGCCCGGACACACGGACTGCGCTGTTTGAGTTTTGGAGCTCACCCAAACGCAAGCGGTGGGCGGGCGCGATCGGCGAGTTCTTGAAGATACCAAGTAGGCCAGCAGCACACACTGCCAGATGCAAAACCGACTTTCATCGTGAGTGGAATGGTATATATGCAACTTATTAGGAGAGAGACATAATGTTGACAATAGTTTGCACGGTTTAGCGTCAACCTTAGCTATTTTGCAACTTCACAACAAAGGTATTTTTCGCTCACGCATGCTAACGTTAGCCAATGTTATTAGCATAATGCATTAGCAACATTGCTACAGGTAACATTACCCCTCTTAGCGAGTATGGGCTATCTTGTAATAAAATTAAAATAAAGGGTAAAACTAGCACAGCCACATAAGGTTAACATTCACCTATCTCAAATGTTCTTTCTTCCCACATACTCTACATTTCTATTGACACAGTAGTTTAGTTAATTAAGCTAACTTGCTTTTCATTGGTAACGTTATTGTACACATGAAATTAAAAAGCATTTAAATTTTTACAGAACCTACATATTAATTACTGCTGTGTGATTACACTTTACATAGTGCAAAGCTGCATAATTAGTTGTAATCAGAGTGCATAGAGATTAAACTGGTTCGGCAGTAATGATGCTGAGTTAAAAGGAATAATTCTAGATTTTAGGGAGTATGCTTCATGTTATGTGTTGTTTTGTGAGAGATGGATTAAAAGATGGATACGACTTGTTTTAGTGTTATGGAGCTGGAGCCAGGAGATGATTAGCCTGGCTCTGTCAAGAGTTCAAAAACACAAGTTCACTAATCACCTTTGTATAATTCTAACACAAACAGAAATGTAAAACAGCACTGAATACACAGAATATATTTTGGTTAGTTGTTGACAGCATCTGAGAGGTGATGATTCCAGTGTATGGTAATATTTTAAGTTGTAGTTTGTGGAATTGTTTTATCAGATTGTATTATACTGTAATATTTTCCATTCTAAGTAGACACAATAGTAGTAACACCATTAATATTTTGTATTTGGAAAAAATGATATTGTTGTGTCAGTATTTCATCATAGGATAAAATAAATCTGAAACAAATTCATTGTTGTAGAGATATGGCAGAATATCAGAATAATAGTTTCGGGTATAATTGTGCAATATTAGTGCCCACAGACTGGAAATCATTTCTATAATGTATTTCATGTTATATATGAATCTCCATTGTCTTTTAACTTAATGTTGTAATCCTCTTTTTTTCTGCTTAGAAATGTCTTCTACCTTCAGACTACGAGTGGTGTTTGAGGATGGTGCCATTGAAAGGATGGTGCTTCCAGAACAGCCACATTCTGTCAGCCACCTCAAATTTTTAGTGATGCAGCATTTCAGTATTGATGGGCAAATTGAACTCCAGTTTCAAGACCCTCAGTCAGACATAATGCATAGTCTGACCTGTACTGATAACCTTTCAAATAAAGGCACAATCAAGATATTGAGGGTACAGCAAACCATTTCCAACTCTCAGCCATTACAGAACACTCAGCATGTAACTACCCCACATCATTCTGGATCATCAAGTGAACACTTTTGCTTGCCAACCTTTTCTCAAGCCATGGACTTAATTCTAAGGAAAGGAAATGAAGAGCATTTCAAGCATGGAAACCAGCTGATTTTAACGAGAGATCAAAGACAAGAGATTCTTGATGTTGTAGCAAGAGCATTGTATGATAGAAATGTCTGTCCAAGTGAAAGTGATTTTGAGGAAGTTGCAGAGGCCTTGATCAAACAATTCCCATGCATTGCACATCGTGGTACACCAAAAGGATGGGGGGGGTGGAAGATCGGTCTCAAATTCAAATTAGGCAAATACAGAAGTACAGCAGAGAGGGGAGGATGCACAGAGGCTGCTGAGAACAGCTGTAAAGATGTCACTGCCATTGAGCCATCTTTTAAGCGCCCTTGCATGGTTGCAGTCAGTTCTGCACAGTTTCCCCAAGGAGAGAGTGAACAAGATCTAGAAGAGCTGAGAGTCAGAATGGCTTTGGAGATGAAGAAAGTACACAAAGATCTTGCTGCAATTAACCGCTGCATGGGAAAGACTTTTGCATTAAGAAGGCACGAAATTGTAAATAGCAGCCCTGCTATAACAACTGTAGAGAACAGATGGCCGGCCATGTTTCTTCAAGCACAGGTAATTGTATTGCTTAAAGGATGAATGGTACTGAGTTATCTGTGTTGCATGTGAAGTGCTGTGACACCTGCAAATAGTACAACAGTCTTCCCAGTAATTGTACCAGGTCTGTATTATAGTTGACTACATATCTGTGTCCATGAGCCTTCTGCTGCTTCAGCTGCTCTTTAATGTTGGATAAATGGATTATGATGTATCATAAAAGCTTCTCAGTGATGTTATGTAAACATAACTTAAATCAGTTTGTCTAAACAACATTAAATATATGCATTCTTTTCAGCTTTTGTCCAATCTTACTTTGAGTTCAGTTTGTGTAAGCCTGTTATATCTCTTACTGATATTTAGATTTGTGCTGAATTTCACCGGATCACTAACCAGAACCTCCTGCGATCATTCTACGATGTACTCGACAAACACTCAGAGCGGTTGTTGAATCTGTCCCGTGAGAAGCAGCTTGGCAAGTTTGGACATCGGTTGTCAGCTATTCTGAAGATGTATGATGCCAAAGTGGTATGTAGTTTGAGTTTAAGTACAAGTCGAGTATCAATTTATGGTTAGTTAGTGGTAGTACTTGTTACTTATGGTTCACACGCTGTTTACATTAGTCTGCTTGTTTTCTCTACCCTTTCAGCAAACAAGGGATGTCAGCATGACAAGAACAGCTGCCATCCATTGTCTCCCAGCTCTACTTGGTGAGGATGACTCTGAAGTGTTCAAAGTCTGCAAGGTGAGTTATTCCCAAGGATGAAACTGGTGTTGTTACACCCTGAGTTATGTAGTAGTTAAGGATTGCGGTTTTAGCTATAACCCTATTTGTGTCAAGTGTTTTTTTGTATTTCTGCATGAAGGGTTAACGGCGTAGCTGTGAAGCCTACGCACGTAGTCACCGTACCTACGCCGTAGCTGGCGTGCCCCTCCTCAACAATGTAACTACATGTCAGGGCTACAGCAGCTACATAGATAGCACATGGAGACGGCAAAAATTGTGAACTATTAAACAAAACATATACCGATGGTATATGTTTTGTTTAATAGTTCAGCATCAGGTTTTATCATGATAGTTTTTGTTCTAACTTAAAGATTCCCTTAAAGCTATAGTCAGCGATACACTCTGTCAAATTCAGCAAATATCTCCACACAGTACACTAACTGTTCGTTCTGTGTGCACTGAAGAAAATCCAGTTTTTGTACACAGCCCAGAATCACTAACTCCACCTTTTAAGCTTAAGATTCACTAGTAGTAGTTTCAGAACCTCAAGAATGACCATATTATATGAGCTGCCAAAGAGAAAAATCTTCTGTCGTCAGTCAGAATCCTTATAAATAAATGTGACTAAATATAGTTTCAATATGCACAAATAATCACCTACCAATTTTTGAGATCATATACAGATCTTTGAGAACAGATTGGGATATCCCTAGTGATTACTGATAAACTGCATGTAAATACAGTCTTAACAGTAACTATGTTACTGCAGTGCATTCACGTTCATTTCCTGCAGTAACCTGACTTCTCTAAGTCTCGTGGTTTCTTGTGTGGATATAAAGTGCTCAGTCTAACAGAACAAGACTAGTTAGTATCCTGTTTGTTCCAAAAGAAGTGTAAAAAAGAAGGGAAAAGTACATTTATTCTGTTAAAAGTTCAGTTATGAATATGTCAATTTTTTCTTTTTCTAGAAAGCGGAACCAAGAACTTCAGACAACAGTAACAGTCCAGTCTGCATACTGTCCATTGTCCCGAATGACGAAGATGGAAATGCAGTCTTCCTGCAGCCATGTCAAGTCAACATAATCCTTGAAGGCAGAGTTGTGACATCACCCCTCCATTCGTGGCCTGATGCCCTCATTTACCTATTTGGCCTTATTTATGCTTTGCACCTAAATTATCCAAAATCTATGTCAAACACCTTTCTTTTCATTCAGCAAGTACTCTTACACATTGATGGAGATAAACTGAAACCTAAAATCTTGGCCTTGAGCAAGAAACTGTAGGATTTTTCAATCAGCCCGGGTTGGTATGCTGTGAGAAAATGCACTTCCACTACAGCCTCAAGGGGATAGCCATGTTGCTGTGGTGGTCTTGCTTGGTAGCAGGGCCGACCCGTGCTGGTCTCTTTCCCTCAGTTGTGTCCTTGGTAGCTAAACTTCCGCGTCTGTGCTGGAGACCAGACAGAAAGCTCTGTTTTTAACAGTCTGTCTGTGGTTGGGAGTTTTATTTCATTCCTGTTTTCCTGTTTGTACTTTCAGATATGAGCCTTTTTTTTACTGTTTACTGATTGCTTTCAGCTCTATTGGAGCCGTGCTAAGTTAGTGCTAATGCATACCAAACCTTTAATGCTGTTGCAGCTTGACATTAAAAGCTTTTCACTGGAGAACCAGAGGGATGCTTTTATTGTGAAGAAGTTATATGGAAAATCCCTAGGTAGGACATTTGATTCATGTTATAACATGATATGATCTCTTGAGTTATTTTATTGATACAGTGGCACAAATATTGTGATAGTGTTACTGAGCCAGAGTTGTATTCCTTTTGGTTCCTAAACTCTTTCCCTTTCCCTTTCTGGCCGCAGTTGCCTCTTGTGTCAGTTTATGCCTTTTTTATATTTGAATGATGGCATGATTTCATATGTGTGTGTGTGTTTGGTAAAAATGCTGATTCTGTTTTTGGTACACTTTTTTGATTTCAGCTGTCTGTAAAACTGAAATCTCTGTTTAATGGAATAAATAAATACAGTAAATGAATGATAGCTGCAGTTTGAGAAAGATATTTTACTTTTTATAGTGGTATCTTTTCTTATATGGTTACACACATATGGTGTATTATAGATACCCGTCAGCTGTATCATCTGTGCACTTGTGCTTTTACTGTGGGTGAAATAGTAAGTATTGTATTGTCAGCTACCCAGCAATGCCCAGTGTTCATTTTTAGTAAATTTACAACTTTGTTTTTGTAACAGTACAAGGAAAAAGTTTAAATTTGTCACCCCTTACACGTCATACTGTACATGGATGTTCCTGTAACCCCCACTATGATTCCAGAACAAGTGTTGAAGGAATAGAGAATGTGAAGGTACGTCAAGCTGATAGGGACAAGAGGTTGTGCTG
Organism: Epinephelus awoara; assembly: GCA_035609425.1. Lineage (NCBI taxonomy): Eukaryota > Metazoa > Chordata > Actinopteri > Perciformes > Serranidae > Epinephelus > Epinephelus awoara. Next base: position 31,979,966 of record CM069309.1, read on the forward strand.
TTACTTGTGCCTATTACGGTGGTCAGCCTACCTGCTTACCTTTTGTTATAATTAGTTAAAAAGTTAGTTGCATCGGTCAAACTGATGGAGAAGGGAAGAGTCAGGCAGAGGGTTTGATTTTACAGGTCAGTAATATTTGATGTTTTTCAAAAGGCAGCGGGTTCTCACAACATGGTGCATTACCACCCAAAATTTAACATTGCCTGATGTCAACTGCACATTCTCTATAGATTACGCTTAAAAGTATGATCCAAACTAAAATTAACTAAAACTTACAGCAACATAAAATACGCATGTTAATTGAAATGACAAATGCTGATCATTAAATGTATTCAGTTCATTTTTGCTAATGTTGTGTACCAAAAAGTTGTCACTCATGACAATAAAAATCTGAAATACTAATATCTTATTCTAATGGTGATATATGAAATAACACCTTAAAGATACTGAATGCTTAACATGAGTTTAGTATTTATTGCCACTATTTTTGTTACATTAATAAATCAGATTAATATAGGAATATAAGTGACAGTCAACCCATATACATTAAATGGCTTTAAAAAAAATGTTCAAGTCCAACGAACCATTAAATTGTATGCTCTGTGCACAATTTGTCTGTTATACATTATTTTGACATTAAAAATTTAGGTCATGTTGCCATAAACATCGCAACACAAGTTTGGGTATAAACAACTATTAAAATGTATACATAGTACACAATTTCTACGCTGTCCATTGAGCTCAACAATATATGCCATTTCAGAATTACATATCTGAGTTGTATTGACATAAATAGTAACACAAATGCAAGTTTTATTTCTACTCAAAGATTTTAAGTTACAAAAACAAAGAAATGGAAGTTGTACTCAACCTTTAAATTTAACATTGCTTTGACTAATTTTTACTAAATTATGTGTACTAGAAAATAATACGTTTGTAAAAACGCAGCAAATTGTGGCAGTTTTATGTTAAGACAGCAAAACATTTTTGTGTTCAGCATAACTGTGCAAGTCTTGTTGATATTACATGTTTTTGTTATGTAAAGTGAACGCACATTTTTCATTTTATTGAACAAGAGAGTGACTGCTTGTCATATGAACATAAAAACATTGAGTACATATTTTTACAACCATTTGCAAGTTCATTCAACTACTAAAATGTATATTTAGTGCACAATGTCTATGTTGTCCATTGGACTTAACAATATATGCCATTTCAACATCAAATATTTAAGTTGTATTCATATAAACAGTATGACAGAAATTTAGGTTTTGTTTCGACTCAAAGATTTTAAGTTACACAAACAAAGACATGGAAGTTGTACTCAACCTTTAAATTTAACATTGCTTTGACTAATTTTTACTAAATTATGTGTACTAGAAAATAATAAGTTGGTAAAAACACAGCAAATTGTGGCAGTTTTATGCTAAGACAGCAAAACATTTTTGTGTTCAGCATAACTGTGCAACTCTTGTTGATATTACATGTTTTTGTTATGTAAAGTGAACTCACATTTTTCATTTTATTGAACAAGAAAGTGACTGCTTGTCATATGAACATAAAAACATTGAGTACATATTTTTATAACCATTTTTTTAGTTCATTCAACTACCAAAATATATGCTAAGTGCACAAAGTATGTGTTGTTAATTGGCCTTGAAATAAATAGGTTACATCGGCTTTATAAATTTAAGTGAAATTAACTCAAAAATCAAAAATTGCTGACTTAACATAAAAAAATTATGTTGTGCTCACAAGGGTTGAGTGTTTGTGTCAAGTGAACATAAAGTTTTTATGTCATTTTGACAGCCCTGAACATTTGTGTGGACTTTACAATAAAATTTTGTGTCATGGATGGATTGGGGTTTACAGTGTGGTGTTATGTTAGAAATAAAGCTTTTATCATTATAGAACTGCCCTAAATTACTTAACTAGTTTTATCCAGCAATACTAGGTGGTGAAGTTGCTCAGTCTTCTTTGCATCATCATGATCATGCATGAAGCCATGAGATGCATATTTAAGACCCTTTGCAGATTTTTTCTTTTTTTTTTTAAAAATTAAATAAATAAAGTAGTGGAGCTGAGAAATCTTTCAACTGTGAAATTGTACATCACAACATGTGAAAGCACTTACATAGGAGCCTCTTCTGTCTGTCTGGCCCATCACACTCACCTTTGCTCTGTTATCAGTGGATCACTGATCAGCAAGTGTCCTCCTCTGCCCTGTGCTATACCACATCTCCTCTTTTTGTGCTCTTTCATATTTGTATGAGAGTATCAGTAAGAGAATCCTCTATAGTCAGGACATGGTTGTTTGTCCTCAACATAATTCACAGTTATTTCTGGGTGAGAACTGAGGCTTGGGCATGAGGAAATGTTCGGGTTTTGGTTTAAGGTTAGGCTGAAATTTTGGTAAGATTTGAGGATTGTGTGCGCAGCTTAGGGTTATTGGCAATGCTAGAGGAGACCTTATCAAAGATAGAAGAGAAAACAAATTTGAAGACGGGCTTCCATTTTGGGGACTGAAAAGCTTTGGTCGGCAGAAATGTGGAAAAGCCAAAAAAAACTACACAAACAACTAAACAAAAAAAAAGCAGAAATTGAAAACATATCCCCTCCTCCGGCACTTACCCCTCTCACCTCTCTGTCCTAAGCCCCTAACTGCAGATGAGCATATGCACGCACTTCATTAACCCAGTTTTCCCTGTACATTGATTTGTTTAATCTTATGACACTGTACCAACCCACACTCTTTCCGCCTCGCTTCCCAACGCCTTGGACTGCTTTGCCTGGAGGAGAGCAGACAGCAGCTCGGGAGCTTTTGTCAGTGGCTGTAGCAGCTTAAGTTTAGCCAGGGGAACCTCAGCTAAGGTGGTCTTAGCGGGGGGGAGTGAAGTTGAGGACACGCTGGGGCTCTAGCTAAGGCTAACTACATAAACCTGAACATGAAGCCGTAGCTGTGAGCCTGTACCTCTGGTCAGCAGACTATTTGCAATATTTTTTCTCCATCTCTGAAATACTTCGCCAACATTGACACATTTTATTTTATTTACCGGCAGACTCTCTTTTTGAGAGAAGAAGTCCTTCCTCTTTTTTTTGGCTGCTTTGCAGTGTAGGCAGTTGTTGCCAATGCTGGAATAGCCACTTCCTCTGTAGGATTCTCCACCACAGTATCAAGCTTTCAACATCTGAAGGGATGTGCAAGTGCATCTGTAGAGATCATAGACTAGATTTTCTTACGCCTGAAAATAGAGCCAAGAGCAAGATCAGAAGTCTAGTTTTATCTCAGTCCACTTAAATTACAATAGTCCTCACGTTTATTTGGGGATTTTTGCTCAATAATGCCAAAATAAAACAGCCTAATCCATCTTTAAATCTTTACAGGCTGATGAACAATGGCTCAAATTTCCATGTATAACATGGGTCACCCCTCTCATTGTATTGGTTTTACAGGCCAAAACTTTGAAATAATGGGTTTCTCACACTGCTCGTGTCAGTGTGAAAACAGAAATGTTCTGCCATTGTACCTATAAACCCACTGTGAACTACCTGTGCAACAAAGGTAGTGGAGCATTTAGCAGCTAAAGTGACTGATATTTTTCTCAGGAGATGGTGGAGATCAAAATAGAGCTACAAGGAGAGAATATTGGACTTTAATTTACCAGGTGGACAGAGACACAAAATAAATCAATGCAAATGCTGCTGTTTGTCACCTGGATGTGTAAATTGCTGTTTGCTAGCATGTTCGCTGTGTCAGCTTAGAAGAGTCTATGTCAGTCAAAAGTTGCAGCTTGTGTGAATTTGCCCAGCTATTTTCTGCTGCTGTTGTTGTTGATGGTTGGGCTTACATAATTTCCCGGTCGCAGTTCACTATATAATCACAGATACCACGTAAAACCACAGAATTCACACCAAGGAGATGTGTAAGAGCTAATTTTAGTGGTATCTAAGTTTCTTATATAATACACCTCTTTGCTAGCAGTAAACAAACACCAGTCATCTTAATCATCAGTTCTGGTGGTCAGACTCAGATGTTGTATATTTCTACAAAAGATTGGGCCAGATGTTTAAAATTTGACAACAGCATATTAATGGTCAGTTGGTTGAGTGGAGTGGGTTTCCATTTTCCTTTGTAAAACTGTTCAACAATACCCACCCACTAGTATATACATAGCACACACACACACACACACACACACACACACACACACACACACACACACACACACACACACACACACACACACACACACACACACACACACACACCCATAGACCCATAAAAGATTAAACCCATGTCTCACAGCTGTACGTGAGCCGAGTCTATGTTACAGTCTGGATGGATGCTGCTGTGGGTCAGAACCTAACACTATTAACTCTCCAGACCACTTGAAGAATGAGTTTGCTGGGAGCAGCATGAACAGCGGAAATATTTTATTACTGTAGATATAAAGTGAGTACCATTAATGCCATCTATATCATTACTCTGTCTGAGGTTTCCTCCAAAATGTCAACTAAATCAGTCTGTTTTCACTTATTTAATTATAGTGTATTCAATGTGCCATTAAAAAGCTGATGAATCTGGAGCCAGTGATCCTTCACAGGCAGAAAATCCAGACTCAAAAAAAAAAAACATGGGAGCAAAAGTCCCTTCTCACAGTAATCAAACCTACACTGAATGGGTGTAAAGCCATATTGCCAGTGCACACTATTTGTTCACAATATATCATCCAACTATACAATAATACAAGCACCATAGCTGTATAATGATGTGAATGCTTACATTTCTAAATGCAATTCTCTGTGCTATGAGCTTCACAGATGGAGTCACATTAACCTCCATTGTATTTGGGTAGAGGTAGAAATTTCCAAAAAGTCCTGCAAGGCAAATTAAATGACAAAGTTAGTTAATTAATTACTTTTATTCATGTCACATATTAGTGTTTTCTGATCTAACGCCCCGATCAGCAGGACCTCATCCTCTGTCTGTGACAATCACTGTTAAGCAATAAATCTGTCTCATGATGTGAACACTGTGGTTAAGGTTAGGTTGGGTTTAGGGAAAGATCAACGTTTGGGTTAAAATGATCTCTTCGTTTAGGTTAGGGGAGCTTCATCATCATGGTTACAATAATAACCAAGTGGCTCAGGTTATGAAGCAATTGTTGTCATGCTTTAAAAAAGTTTGTGTGAATGGTTACTGAGTAGCGGGAGGCACCTTGTATGGTGGCTGGGGCCACCAGTGTGTGACTGTCTGTGTGAATTGGTGAATGTAACATGTAGTGTAAAAACACTTTGAATGGTCTAGAAAAGCACTACACAAGTGCAGTCCATTTACTTCCACTCAAAAATATGTTTTGCTTATTGTAATTTGTATTGGATGTTAAAACTAGATTTTTATGCCTCTGTGCTGGCAACAGTCATTGCCAGAACCGTATAGGCATAGTCACTGTGACCTTGCATCCATCCCATTCCCACGAATACAATATCTTAAGAACACCTTGAGGAAAATTTGTCACAAACCTCCATCTTAAGTCATGGATGAACTGATTAGAATTTGGTGGTCAAAGGCTAATGTCACTGTGACCTTGTGTCTGTCTCATTATGGCAAACACATTATCTCAAAAAGCCCTTTCGGGAGTTTCCTCAGTTTGCACAAATGTCTTGAACTTAAGAATGAAATTATTAAAATTTAGTGATCAAAGGTCAAGGTCACTGTGACCTTCCAATACATGTTTTTGGCCATAACTCATATGCTATTTATGACACAACTTCACGCACATGTCTGATAGGATATAATGATGAAGTGATAAAATTTTACATCCAAAAGGTCAAAGGTCAGCTTCACTGTGACATCATAATGTTCTGTATAAACACTTTTCTGGCCATTTTTACATCATATCTCAGAAACAGAATGGGAGACATTTAATCAGATACTGAATTGGCGACACTAATCTTGGGTGTCTTCTGTGCTGCTGGGGCAAGATGTGTGTGAAGCATTCATTTTTTTCACAGACATGTACAGTATGTAAACTTCAAGTGCTTGACTTGAGGAGTGGTTCGCAGAGGCTTACAAACATGAGGCGGTCATTCTAGTTTAATCAGAAAGCACTATAAATAATTAGTGTAAATCAGCATAGAAGTATATGCTATTTTAAGATTTGTTTTTACAAGGTTATTAAACTTGTTTATGTCCTAAAACATGTCTGGATGGGATCTTTAAGTATAAGAAAAAGTAAGCACTGGCAGGGAATTAATGATCAGTATGGGTAGATATTCTTTGTTTAGGTATTGGAATCAGTGTTGGGAGAGAAAAAGTTACACTGATGCATTCCTACCTTTGGACATGTCGTACAACTCACTTTGCTGGATGCATACAGACTTTTCAGAGACACCGGAACGCAGTGTGCCTTTCTGTGTCCTTAGACTGCTGCACCTGCTGTGTGTAGCTCCATTGTAGACTCACCATCATTTGACGCTGTAACATCAGTCAGCAGGACAGACTGTGCAGTGTTTACGGAGGCAACAGTTCCTGGATTATGGTCATTGACCTTGCTGGCCTGAAGGGAACTCACCTTCTCAATCACATCCATACATGTGACTCGAACGAAATTTTCAGTCAAGTGTGTGCATGTGTGTGTGCCAGATAGTTGATGTAATTTTGGCGGTTATTGTGTGGTTACATATCTGTGTCTGCAACCGGCATCTGGTTTCTTTACTCTAACACACAACCACGCAGGCCACAGTGTGTGCCTATTAAGATCATGAGACACAGGTTGAATGTTGCATTATTGCAGCCACTGAACTCACAGCTGTGGGACACTTCACTTCAGTTCACTCTTCTTTGGCAGAGTAAACAGGTGCAGGTGCGCAGAGCAAATATCTTTTTTTACAAAAGAGGAAATTTCACATACGGTGTTACTGTACGTGTATAATTCGTATTTATTCTAGTCATCTGGCTGAATGAGGGTTAAAAGTATGGGTTAGCTTGACACTTGAGGAATGCACAGTATATCCAGCTGTGCCTTAATCTGTCTGTGGTTTATTTAGGAAGACCAGAGAGAGTCATAGAGAAGGACAGACTGAGTGAGAGAAAGAGAGATGATGCTTGTGGTCTAAGTGTGTGTGTTCAAGTGGCTCTAAATGGTTTTATAGTATGTTATTATGGAGCCATTCTAAAGATGCTGGGAGGCCAAAACAAAGAAATATAGTGGAGGATATACTCGGAAGCTTCACTGTCTGTTGACTTTGTGTTACACTGGAGCTCACAGAAAGGAAGCGATACTGAATTCAGATGCTATTCATAAACTCAGCTCACTGACTGACAGGTTAACACACTTTTTGGCGATGAACATGTACTGCATGTAGGTTTATTCTTGTAGACACGTGTCAGTTTACTGTAGTTGAAAAAATGTGTGCAGTCAAAACCATGCAGGCAAACAAGGTCAAAAACGTCAACAACAGTCGGGGAAAATGACTTCTAAAATATAAAGTGGAAAAGACTGGAAGCTTGCACAGAAGTGCATGTACATAACATGCAGTTAGACGGTGGGTTTCAGATGAATGTTTGTTCTAAATTTTGTCTGAGGAAGTTGTTTGCTGCATCACACTCCACCCTTAAGATTAGCGAAATGCCATAGTATAATATAATACAAGACCGACGTACTATAGAGTAAGTTCCTCTGTCTTGGTTGTGGTACTGAAGCTTCACTGATCGTAGACGGCATACCACGCTACTGTACATTTCGCACTTAACTGGACCCCTGTTTTGATTTAAAAACCAAGAAAAAAATGACTTCCACCCTATCACACATGGACCTATTTGTTCATAAGTAATCTGACAAAATGGGCAAAATAATATTAGTAATATTTCACAATAAATTTCATTATTATCACCTTAAAGGCTACAACTGTGATAAATTCAGTACTTTTACAGAAGAACACTGCTAAATCAAAGTAATACTGTACATGGAGTTGTAGGAACTGTGAGATTACCATGAAATACAGTAATTCTGTGGGCACATACTGTTTCACATAAACTGAAGTTACAGTTAGATACAGTAATGTTACAGCAACCTACTGTTAAATCACAATAATGTGGGGTTACTATTCAATATCGTAATGTCAAAGGAGCATACTGCCATATCACAGTGTGCAGGCATATCCTCTGTGAGATCACAGTATACTGTCATTGTCATTTCACAATAATTTACTGTAAAAATGATTCAGTAACAAACTGTCAAACTAATGCAGCTAGTAGCCAGTAATTTACTGGAAATATAAAGTCAAATATTTACCTTTAATAATGCTAATGTAGTCATAAAGGCCACCCGTGAGGAACAGAAAGAAGGAACAATAAGGAAGTAAATAAATAAAGGGTTTTGTCCCTATAAAATAATCCCCAAACAGCTGTCAATATCAAGCAAGAAATGCTTAATTCTAACTTTCATTCATCACTTTATATTACTTACAATGACACAGTCAAAAGTAAAATGTGGTCTTCATTAGCAGTTTTTCCACTGATTTGGTATGTCAACGGATCCATCTCGATAAGCCCATGTGATACAGTTGAAAGCTCCAGTAAGAAGCTTAAAGGTGGGCTTTGAGTTGGGATTATTTGGTCAAACATCATTTTCATTGCTCATGTATGGATGTAATGCACTGTGTATTTCATAACTCTTAGTGATTTAGATGCCTGTACAATGAAATGCAGTAGCAAACAGTAGCAAAATGCACATACTGTAAATACATATAAAAATGAATGAATGTAAAGAATTCACAACATACCAATATGAAGAATGTGTAGTACGTAGGAATGTTACTGTGGTATGTATAACATGAACAATATCCAATATACAAAATGTAAAGTGTGATCTATATATATAAGTGATATAATTTTGATGTGCAGTAGCTATGAACTGAAACAGTAAACAATACAAGCACTAAAATTAGTGCAGACGCTGTATGCTATGTACAAACTAGTGAAACAATAGGAGGGATGTAGTTTTTGCAGTGGAAAACTATGGCTGCACACTTGACAGATACACAATGACTGTTAAAGTAAAGGTCAAGGTTTCTTTATTAGTACCCAAGGGTAAAGTTGTTATCCAGATGGGACACTCAGCATTCCAAAACAAGACACCAGAGCAATGAAGATTTAAAGGACTGAAACAAGTATCATATATCAAAATAGTAAGATAAAAAAGTATAAGAACTCCTTTGAATGTCATGACAAAGTGCTTCTACATATACTCACGTCAAAGCGTGTGGTTTCAAGTGCATGATCTTGTGCTAGCTTTGTTCAGTAGTGCAGTAGCTGCTGGTACAAAAGTATTTCTATATCGTTTGGTTCTGCACCTACGGACAGCAAACAGATGGCCAGAGCGAAGAAGCTGGAATTCATTATATAAGGTATAGGAACAGTCCTCAAGCATAAAGCTGGCCTTATGCTGCAGCTGTGAAGAGTAAAGAACACATAGGTTGAGCTTATTAGCCCATTTGACAAACTGTGTTTAAGAGGTTTTTTTTTGTTTTTTGTTTTTTTTCCAGAGACAGGTTCCCAAACCATGACACCAGGGAAATTACTCAATGGCTTCAATAAAAGCCCCATAGAAGAGGGTCATCAAGGTTTTATCAATATGAAAATGAGTTTTCTGAGACCAAACAAACATTGATGGGCTTTTCACATACTGCCTCACAGTTCTTATCTAAAGGTCAGTTGACTGTCCCAAGATAATTGTAGGTTTCAACACAGTCAGCACCCTGGTTTTTCAGTGATTGTGGTGTCATAGATTGACGTATGAGTTCTGAAATCTATGATCATATCCTTTGTCTTGGAGATATTTAGCTCACAAGAAAGACTGGTCACCCCAGGTGACAAGGCATCAACAACTAGGCCATGGCTGAACTCGTCATACAGCAAACTCACAATGACTGAATTATCGCTTCGGGTTGCACTACTCGAAACTAGCTCTGTGTGGGGTTCGCCAACCTGCGAAGTGGGGTGATTGTAACAACCTTAACTTCTCTGTGTGCCCTTTTGGCAAACTGGGTCAAGTGCATGCTTGGTTACCCTCACAAGCTCTGTCTTTAAAAGCTGTTCAAAACAAAAAAAAAAGAAGCTGGCTCCAAAACAAAGTTAGTCTCATAGCCAAAATTTACAACAGAAATGAACATGTTTACAGCCTGGTGTGAAAAAATAAAAAATAAAAACAAATAAATAAATAAAAGCTGTTCAAAGACCTTCATTACAAGAGGAGTGAGGACAGCCGGCCTGAGGTCATTAAAAGCTTTAGGGCTGCCGCCTTTAGGAACAGGGATGACCAGTGCCTGCTTTCCTACATTAGCTACATGTAGTAGGTTGAGAGAGTAAATGAAAATATCACAAAAAACAGAACTTAATTGACTTGCACAGGACTTCAGTAATTTGTAATTGTCTTTAGGTTTACATCCAAGTCATACTGGTCAAATCATCATCGGCAGCATAGGCAAATTCACTCACTGACCTGAAGCTCTCCATGGTAATACTGGTTCTGTTCTTGCTCTGTTCTATGTCTGCAATTGTTTCTATGCCAGACCAAGCTGAGACGAGATTCTCCTCAGCCACTTTGCTCTCTACTTTAGTTTCATACTCTTGTTTATCCTGTAGGATCTCCACTTTTGGCTACCTCTGATTCAGAAGCTCCTCCTCATCTGAAGGACAGCTTCCTCTGTAAACTAGACTCAACTGCTTTAGAGATACACAGTTTGTAATTGGAGGAATCCTTAATCTTTCTGGTAGGAATAATCATATTCTCACAAAAGGCAACATAAGAACAGATTATATCAATGAGTTCATCCATATCCATGCAGGAGTCTTTGAACATCTCCCAGTCAGTGCAGTCAAAGCCGCCCAGCCACAAGCAGTGGATTCCTCAGACCAGATTTTTACCTCCTTGGTCTGGATTTTTTCCTCTCTTTAGGACTGTCAGTAGTTACAGAGTCGTCTGATATTATTGTTTTCTATATGTTTTAATAGCTTTGTATCAGTATGATAGTATGAGCAGATGGTAGGCTCCAGTTAGGTGAGGCTGATTAGAAAAAAAGCCAGTCACTGCTCTGTAGTAGTTTGATAGTAAGTGGCAGTTGCTGTAAAGCTACACTTTGTAGCTGTTGTTGCTTTTTCCCCCCTTAAATTTAAAGTTCATTTTGTTGACTGTTCTCTGAGTACTTCTGTACATTTTTTAAATGTACTTTGCCTACCAACCTGCTTTTCCCAATAATCCTTATACATTTTCCAGTGCCATACATTTCCTACGCTTTATATGTGTAAGTGCAAATTTACAGTAGTTTAAGGCCTTTATTTGCTCAGTAAATAGTATGCTTAGATGATGCATTTTACTGAATATATTGTTCATCTTTCACTGTGCGATATTGCTCCAGGAAGGAGCCAAATTACAATGTTAAAAGATTAGTTTATTAGTTAGTTTGTCATGCTGTAACACAAGGTCAAGCAACGTAATGTGAGTTGTAGTTCCTTTATGCTGTAAAGGGGGGAAAAAATCTCTTTTTTTTAATGATGGAGTACAGAAGATGAGTTGAGGAGTCTACAGTCTAAAGATAGAAGCTGTTTTGTAGTGGTATGACATTGGATACTTCTGTGTCATGTGCCAGACAGCAGCAGGGTGGCTATTGTCTTTTAAAATCTCTGGGCTGTGTAAAGGCACCTTAACAATAGCACTGATGCGTGGGCGGTTGTAATCTCCCACTGCAGAGCCCTCCAGTCCTGAGCTGTGCAGATCCCATGCCAGTTGGTAATGTTTCCAGTCAGGATGCTTTCTATTACTCCTCTGTAAAAGTTAATAAGACCTTTGCCTTCTTAAGTTTCCTCAAGAAATACCAGGATGGAGATGTGTATGTAAGATGTAAGAGGCAAGGTAAAAAAAAAAAAAAATACAGGCAATGTTGACCAAAGGTTTATCTCATGTGTGGGTATGTGGAGATATTATCTCCTCTGTATGAGATATGATCGCCTATGCACAGGATGTTATCTCTTACATCGGAGATAATATCATCAGTGTAGGAGCTAAACTGCTTATTAAGGCTGTTTTGAGAGTGACAAAACCGTGCAGAATGAAGGGCTTAGTGCATGTTACAAAGGGCAAGTAAAAGTTCAGCCAAATGCAGCATAAACAAAAGGTTTTAGCTTCTCAGTTTACTAACCACAGATGTCCACTGTTAAACAGAATAGAACTATGCAGTGGCGCCCGCCAGCGAGAGAACAATCAAAAAGAGAGACTGGTTCTTTTTTTATTTGTTATGCTACTGATAACCTGTTGCATGCATTTACACCACAAGTCAACAGGCCGAGTTTACACAATCATCGTTGCAGCTTTCCTACAGTAGCAACAACAATGCGATTAATAGTGGATGGGCTGCGGGTAGGTGAAATAATACATCGTTATTGAGCAACATATTAATTCCATTTTCTAAATGTGACCATAGCAGGAAGCAGAGACGCTGTGCACATTTACACATGAAGGTGTGCTTTTGAAAACAGCAACAGCACTGACAGACTGGGATATTAAATCTCTTTGTCACAGGGTGGATATTATCTCCTAATATCCCATATGTTGTAGATAAACTTTTGGCCAACACTGCCCGCAATTTTTTTTTCTTTCACCTTGTCTCTCAGGGCCTCCGTAGATGTGAGATAACCATGTCAGGTTATACCGATTGATACTGATTCCCAGGAACCTAAAACTGTTCACTTGCTCCACCTCAGCTCCATGATGTAGACAGAACTGTGTGTCTTTGCTTCCTCTTCAAGAAGGAAATTCAAAATATAAAAACTAAAAATGTATACATGCAGTGAATCTTGTGTAGGACATTAAAAATCCCGTTAAACAGCAGATCATACACATTAAATAATAAATAAATTTTCACTGCCTTTTTTTTAATGTCTGAGTGTGAACAATACATACATGATACAACAATCAGAGTATGGGAGGAGTCGGCACACATAGGCTGAATCAACATGTAGAGTGTGAGATGTGTTAGTCCTGAAATATGCAGCATGCACAGCTGTTATTACAGTGGCTGCTGCTGATGATAGCATGAATCCTGAATACAGCTCATAGACCATACCTTTTTTTCCCGTTAACTTTTGTTGGCATGTTTCTCTAGCAATGCCGTGCTTTACATCTCACTCTCACATCGTCAAAATGACTGCTCATCAGTCATCGTTTTCTCTCGGGCCATTATCAGTTTGTCATAGTTGCCATACAGGAGCAGTTGAGTGTCACTTCTTCTGATGCGGTCTGGCAGCCTGTATGAGAAGATTCTCACGTTCTTTTTTTTCAGCCGTACTGTTAAAACTGCTGTAATGTTGACACGAGCAGTGGAAGGGAAATTCTGACTTTGTGGGCCTCATTTGTTTTATAAATTGAAGCTTTTATGTTGAAGGATTTTTAGTCATTGTGTTAAGACGTGAAAAACAGAAGCCATATCACAATGGATGTCTGATTAAGGGCCATCTATATAATAATCAAGCCCCAACCTCCGGGGGAGACGAGTGAGGCCAATGCATAAGTGCCAAAAACTGCAGTTCACTGACTGTCCACTTGAGGCTGGCTCCGGAAGTGAGTCAATTCCCATAGACCCCCATGTTACATGGGGATGTACCACAGACACAGATACACGCTGCTGACAAGCTAGGTGGTGACCGCAGTGACCACAGACACCGATACCCGCTATAAATAAAATAATACTAGAATTTCCGAATTTCACTTACCAAAAAACCTGGAGCACGGACTTCTTGGACGGTCTGTTGGTATAATTAATCGATCAGCAAGCCATATTACTCCAATATTTGCCTGAAAAAATATCCAAAAGGCACAAACACGGTTGAGAGGACAGGTTCAGCCGTACTGCATAGAGATGATACACTGTTCCTAGTTGCATTGGTGTGAACCGGCAGGTGTTTGGAACACTGCAGAACAGCGCACTGTAAGTAGTTGCCTGTTTAAACTCCTCTTGTCACCAATCTGTGGTCTGAACTGGGCATTAGGGCCGGGTTATGGTAGAAAAGAAGTAGTTCCTGTCTGACTAGATTCTGATGGCATATATAGGACACTTTAGTCTTTTTAAAGATCTGAACAGCAGCTCCAAATTGGGTGTTTCTCTACCAACAATCGGCTACTTTTAGGTTGACAACAATTATTTTGGGCAAGTTTTGATCATTTGGGCTTCTTTGTGTACCATTTTGGTGCTTTCTATTTACAAAAACTTCCTCTTCCTTTCGTCTGTGTTTCACAGTGGCCATATGAAACTGGACTACCCAGTCAGAGAAGACAAGTTTGAGCCATCGCTGAGTGCTCCAACCAACATGAAGATTTATGTGTGTGTGCATGTTTGTGTGTGTTGTTCTATTATAGTTACATGTTAGTGTGAAAATGTTTGAAGAGATAACTGTGGGTGTGTGTATGTCAAAGGTGAAGTAGTGTGACTGTGAGCAGTGTGATGGTGTTAAACATGTCAGAGGAGGACACCATAAACTGCACCATCAGCCATGAAATCCACCAGTACCTCTTCTCCTGTGTGTATATACTCGTGCTGTTGGTAAGTGTGTGTTCATCTTGACTACCTGCACAAAACTGTTGTTTCCAAAATGAGGCCAGTGTGACACAGGAAACTGTCATGGCTCGAGACAGAAAAACAGTTCCTCCTCAAAGTCACAGCATTGCAGCACTGACACACAGCCTCAACTAATGCTAATAGCATAAGCTGTCTTATCTGTGTCAGCTCTGTAGTAGAAGTCAGGTTATTTCTTTTGTTATATCCAGCAGCTCGTTCCATTCATCATTTCATCATCTGTGTTTCCACAGATGTCTATTTTCTGCCTAGATTGAATAAATGTTTGCCCTGAAAACACTGTTTAAATTCAATACTTCAGCTGCTGTGCTCTGCTCGTCTCTGTTAAGTCACCCGCACAGGCCAGGGCAGTATGTGGAAATACTGAATTTAAACATTGAGTCTGCTTGGGCAAATGTTTTATCACTAGGCCCAGATAGTAGATATCTTTAGATGCACAAAATATACCTGTGTAGACACAACCTGCTGCTGGATAATGGGTTTGCATGAGAGTTAGCACCTCCAAGTCTGAAAGCATGGTTCTCTGCAGGAAAAAATAGTAGGTTGCCCCTTCCAGGTTGGGAGTGAGTTACTACCCCAAGCAAAGGAGTTCAAGTATCTCAGGGTCTTGTTCACAAGTGGGGGTAGACTGGAGCGTGGGACGGATCAGCAGTTTGGCACAGCATCTGCAGTGATGTGGGCGCTGCGCCAGACTGTTGTGGTGAAGAGGGAGCCTCTTATATCCTTTTTCAACCAAATAAGCTTTGGTTGTTGAACCAGTTCCACTCAGTATTCTTGGAACCTTGGTGATATCAGGCAAATTAGCCTCCATTTCAAGCAGTTTTGAGTAGAACCACAATGCACAATGCAAGTAACCAGTGGTAGCAAGATGGTAGATTGCACTGATTACCTGTGAGCTGTTATTTGTTACAGACATTAGTTTTCATCCAAAAAACAAGCATTAATGATAAGAAGACGTGGAAGACTACCACACGCAAGACTCCATCCTCTCTTTCCAATCTGTAGAACATGGCAGGTCAAGAAAAACCTGCTATTTTTGGTTTCAGCTTGGAGTCAACTTTTCAGATTCCGACCAATTTAATTTTGGTTGACATACACCAACCTGTTCCAATTTAGGTGCGCAAACCAGAACGGAATCCATTTTGAGTTGGTGGAAAAATCACAGACCTGTAATTATTATTTGTCTTTTTTGAAACCATCACCACATCTTTTCTCTAACCTTAATCAAGTTTTTTCTGCTTAACCCTAACCTGACATAGTTTATTTGCCATAACCATGCTCTTTCCCCAACTTTGACCATTAATTACCACCGTTAATTGTGTCTTATTGACATGACAATAACCACACCAAAGACAGCAGATGTTGTAGAAAGTGTGTGTGTGTGTGTGTGTGTGTGTGTGTGTGTGTGTGTGTGTTTTCTAAACATGTGCTTTAGTTATCAAGTAATTAAGAGGAGGGAATTGTGGAAAAATAACTGCCTGGTGTCAGACAATCAAAATGATCACAACAGATGATCTTCTTGATTCTAGGTCGGTGTTCCCTCCAACCTGTACTCTTTGTACCACGCTGCTCTGCAGCTGAAGCAGAAGAATGAACTGGGAGTTTATTTAATGAACCTTACCGTGTCTGATCTGTTATACCTGGCATCATTGCCACTGTGGCTACAGTACTTCTTTCAGGTAAAGTATAAACACTCATTTATTTTGTTGTAACAACAAAAAGATGTGATCATTATTACGAGCATAAAGTAACTACATTATGTGCTTAGCATTTTGATGTATCTTCTCCGGTGACAGGCATGGCCTGAGGCATTATGTTTTCAGAGGTCAGTGTCACTGTGACCTTGCATCTATCTCAAAAACAGCTTAAGAGAAGTTTCTTAAAATTTGGTACAGACCTCCATCTTAAGTAGTGGATTAACTGATGAGAGTTTGGTGGTCAGAGGTCAGTGTCACTGTGACCTCATCCATCTCATTCTTGTGCAGGCAATATTTCAAGAACCCACACAAAGGTCTAACAGGATAGAATGATGAAGTGATGACATTTTATATCCAAAAGGCCAAAGGTCAACATCACTGTGACATTATAATGTTCTGCAAAAACACCTTTCTGGCCACTACTTAATGCCATAAATCAGGAACAGAAGGGGATACATTTACTCAGACACTGAATTTGTGAAGCTAATCTTGGATGTTCACCTTGAAACTGTGCTGACTGTTTAGATTATGGGACTTCAATGCCTAATGAACATCTGATCAGAAAGTGTTTTTGATGATCAATTTGGATATTTCTACAATTGCTTTTATCCATGTGTCACCCACCTGTTGTCTTGTACATTTAGCTAAAGTCTTCTTTCATGTACGTGTTGTTGTTTCAGGATGATGATTGGAGTCACAGGGAGTGGCTGTGTCAGCTGTGTGGCTTCCTGCTCTATGAAAACATCTACATCAGCATTGGTTTCCTGTGCTGTATTAGTCTGGATCGCTACCTGGCTGTGGTCCACCCTTTAAGGTAATTTTGATTTGGCATGATAGAAAATGCAAGCAGTAGGTCACTGTCAGTGTTAATATTCTTCAACTTTTTTATCACAGTTCTTTTGTGCTTATGCAGTTTTGTCAATATTTTTCGAGCTTATTTTATGCTAATATAAAAATGTCATAAAAACTGTATAGTAAGTCAGTAAAAGTCATAGTGTGGGCACTTTACGTGCGTGGTCCTCAATCATATGCTGGCTCCCTAAAAAGACACTCAGTCATCAAAATGTTTAGCACTAAGGTTTCTGTTTCAAAATGCTCTAAAATGATCAGTTTAGCCATTGAGTTGGGTTGAGTTGCCTAAGGTTTACAATGAAAATGCTCCCCCTTAATGTGGCCCTAATGCTAATTACCTCTCCTTCTTTTCTGTCTGTTTATTCATCTCCAGGTTCACTTCTCTTCGCTCTATGAGCGCAGCGTGGCTTGTTACCGCCATCATCTGGCTGAAGGAGATCGCTGTGGGTGTGGTTTTCTTTCGCCATAAAGAACTGAGCAAAGACCGCAAGAACCAATCAGTGTGCTTCGAGCACTACCCCATGCGGCCGTGGGAGTATCCCATCAACTATTACCGCTTCACTATTGGCTTCATGTTCCCACTGGCTATTCTATCGGTAGGATAGCTGTTTTACAAATCTGTTTTTTAAAATCACATTATATGATAGAATATTTTATGCCTGATATCTGTGCATTAGTAATGATGTATGAAGATGGTGACAGCACACCGACGGTTCACCCACACACGTTTTCACTTACTGTGCTGTATGTTGCTTGACCTTGGACCTCTTGTCAGGACTGTGTAGATGTGTACAAACTGTACTTGAATGACATCTCTGTCTCTCTCCTGTTAGTTTTTTTGTTGCACCAGTCAGTGTGGGACAGCTTACCCTGGTTTCACTCCTATCAGTTCATTAAGTTTTGTGACATTATGTAATACCAAGCATAATACCACCAAGCTTTAAAGGGTTTGTATTTGACATTCGGTTAATTTCTATGGCAACAAACCACCATTACCTGTGTAAAGATATCGCGTAGTAATGGCATCCTGAGCAGAGAATGATGTCACACTACTTCTGTGTTAAGTAATCTGAGCTTTCTGTGGTTTGTTGTGGTGAGCTAGTCAAGCCATGTACGCTTGTAGGTGCATGTGTGTATCTCACTGTCTAGCTTATCGCTGCCGCTGTACACTGTGCTCACACAGTGGTCACCAGTGAAATCGGGCCCACCCTCCAGTTCCCTCCCTGGTTAACACTGTTAGCTCAGTCAGCACTGTTACTGTTGTTTAGTGCTGTTGATTGAGTTAGCAACATTAGCTGCTAGCAGCAGGCTCAGTAGCCTTGATGAACTTGTGCTCCCACTCTCCACTCTCTCTCATTAAGGCCCCTAATGGTGATGTCTATAAAGCTACTGACTCCAGTGAATCTTGGTAAATGAATACGTTGACAGCTATTTGGCAAACGTTTGTGCTTTACTGCACAACATCTGCCTTGACCACAGTGATCTTTGGAAAAATGATAGAACTGAAGCTGGTGTCAGTGTCTAAGCAAAGTTTTTACCTTTTTTCTGGGTAAAATTTGGTCATATACTGAAGTGGTGACACTAATCTTGGGTGCCCACCTTGAAACTGTGCTGATTGTATAGATCTTCTGTGCTGCCAGGTTGAAGGTGTGTGTGAAGCACCCATGTTTTCATAGACATGGATGCAAATTGTTAGTGCAGCTTGACCGGTTTGTGGAGAAATACAGCTACAAAGTATTAATTCTTATTGTCTGTTCAGATCAGCTACCTGTGCGTCCTTCGTGCTGTGGGTCGGAGCGCTGGGACCCAACCGGATCAGAAGACGAGAGTCAGGCAGTTAGTCAGCAGCACCATCCTCATCTTCCTCGTCTGCTTCTCTCCTTACCACGTCTTCCTGTTAGTGCGCACCCTGTTTGAGCGGGACTGTGACTTCATCACAGGTACAAAGTAATGTTCCAAAGTAATATAGTGACTAAGGATGAAAATGTTTTATCTTGACCATGTGGCCTGTATTCTTATCTTCCAGGAATATTTAACTACTACCACCTGTCGTTGTTGCTGACCACCCTAAACTGTGTGGCTGACCCTGCTCTGTACTGCTTTGTAAGTGAAAGTGCCCGCCGTGGCTTGTACAGAGCCATATTCCAGCCTATTGGCAGGATATTGTGCTGCTGCCTTCGCCGCGGCAATGCCAGCCCTGCCAAACCAGCCACCGATTCCCATGAGGTTGCAACTGATGAGAACAACGGTCATCCGACTGTGATGCTACTCACACACACCAGCACATTCAACTCAAAATCAGACACTTCCAGCAAAAAGACAGTTTTAATCACACAGACTAATGAAAAAACTATCACACCCTTAATTGTCCAGAATGATAGACACTCTGACAAATATGTGGGCAGTGATGGAAAGCCCAGCTGTGTGATAGCCATGGAAGAGCAGAGCAAAGACACAGAGAGGACTGAAGAGACTGACAAGAATTCCAGCTGAAACAGTCCGAGGAGCAAATTGCGCTAGTACAGGCCTCAGAGCAGTGGGATCAACAAAGCAAGACTGCTTGTAAAGGCACAGTCTAGCAGTGGCCCTGAGAGCCTGCTGCCCACCGAGCTATGTTTACATCATCATCATATCAGATTATATCATATCATATCATATCATATCATCATCATCATCATCATCATCATCATCATCATCATTATCATCATCCAGTGGCATTAAACTGAAAACCATTTCGTTTCTCTCACAAGTGATTTGTCTTCGCTTTATTACAACAACAGCCAATGTGTGAGAGCTCAACATAAATCTGGCGTCTGCTTTGCCACTGTAAATGCCCTGTTTACATTTGTCTGGTTTGTAGAGATAGGAGCAAATTGGAGGCGTAGTTTGAAATTGACAGAAGATTCCTACAGTATGCGTCAGGAGGTCACAGTTATTGACCCTTAAAGGAGTTTCCTTTAAAACAATTGTGTTATGCTGCTGCTTTCTAATAAGGTACCCTTTCCCAAAGGTGCTTGTAACTAATGGCATTATGAATGGTTAAAAAATTATTTATTGATGCTTTATAGGTCAGTTGTAAGAAACCATTAAAAATGTTTGGGTTGCGTGAAGTCAATGTATGGTTGGGGATAGAGAAAATAATGTCAGTCTACCTGCAAAGACAAAAATAGGCAACTATAACCATAACATTACTTGTTTAAACATGGTGTTTAACTAAAGCTACAGTAGGTAACTTTTATAAAGGGTAAGGGTTAGGGGGAAACTGTCACTGTATATGTCCACTAAATCCACACAGTAGTACAGTTTGACAGTTTCAAACAAGGCAGCACTGATTAGACATGAATCTGCATGAACTGCAATGCGTATTGCTCACCTCAGTGGTTTTCAGAAACATATTTTAGTGTACTGTTGTTGAGCTTTAAAATGGTAAAGTTTCTCTGGCTGCAGGGCAGTGCTCCACTCAACTGTTTCACAAACGTTATCATTTTACAGCTAAACAATACACTAAAGTATGTTTCTGAAAACATCTGAGGCGAGGAATAGGCAATGCAGTAACAGAATCTTGATTTATATTTGATCAGCGCTGCCCACTTTCACAGTTTGACTGCAGTTCATGAGCAGTGACTGACATGATTAACAGCTGTGTTAGAGAGTTCTTAGCTCTGATTAGTTGTTTTCCTCCAGCCATGGTAGATTCTAGCAAATTCCATTAGAGGTAATAGGTTTAGGAGCAGGGACATAATTTTTCCACAGACAATCTGTCTTACATTATACTGGATGTAGTGACAGTTTCAGCAAATATGACAACCTCAGTTAATCATAAAAGTCACCAACTGTAGCTTTAAGATGTCTGTCCATCTGTCCATCCTACAAGAGGGATCCATCCTCAGTCGCTCTTGCTGAGGTTTCTACCATTGTTTTTCCCATTAAAAGTTTTTTTTGTCTGTTCAAAGGACAGAGGGGTGTTGTATGCTGTAAAGCCCCCTTGAGAAGTGTCTGCAGGGGAAAATAGTGCAGGTCATGGTGCAGTTTTGACAACTGCGGCTGAAATAGAGCTTTTTTTTTTGTTCCCCACAGCATCGTCTTGTGACAAACTTGTGTTTCATCATTATTTAAACTTATGGCTAACAAAGCAATTACCTTGATTACTTCCACCACTGATCTGAGTAGTGTGACACTGTACTAAGTGACAGAGGAGGATCATGGACAGAACATTAAGACAGTAAACATGACAGAAAAACATTAATAACCCTATTAGTTACAACTTACAACTTTTCTGGTAAAGGGAAACTTATTAGAAAGTGGTACCAGTGTTCCCTTAAAAAATGTCAGTGAACTCTGTATTAGTGCAGCCATTTAAGTTCCATTATGCTAATTCTTCTCTCTTCCTAAAAGCAATCTATAATGTGACATTTAACTTTTGGACATATTCATCTTCTTATTGTAGAGTGAGAAGCTGAATTTGGTCTTATATTAATAACCCTTTAATATTGGAAAGAAATCAATTAATTTTCCAGCATAATCCATCCACTTCTATCTGCTCTACAACCAAGAAAAAGACTACACGATTTTCACAATAATTTGACTCGGTGAGATGAAGTAACAACACAGCGTTCAGTATCAGTACAAACATACAGCTTTACTTGAAGTGTTGCTGATAGCACATCACAACTGCATTAAGAACACATCCTGTGCTTGGTAGCTAATTGTTTTTAACAGTGCGTCAACGCTTTGCACTGAATTAAACGGTGGAATAATGATGGTGCAGCTATACAGCTACTGACTTTAATGGACTTAATGACATTGGCTGACTTTTCTGATGAGATGGCTAATGGGGCACTGGGAAAGGGCTGAATATATTAAAGTTGTACATGAATATGACAGAAATCTGTCAACCGGCCTTCTACAGTATTTTGTTCAGCATAGATACAGTTGTTTAGTCACATGTAGGGGGTGTGCTAAATGTGGAGTAGGCAAGAGGGGAAAACAATCCTATCCCTCAGCCTGTAAATGCTGGAAAATCATGGTTCTTAAACTCACATATGAGAAACTATTACGTTGACTGATTAATTAAACTCACCATAATATAAATACCCTACAGCCATTAATGCCACGATGTAATGATTTTGTGAATTCAATGGACATTACCAGACAGTATAGCAGCGCTATTACTCAGTGTGACCATGTTTTGACAATGTGCTGTAATGTTATCACCCAGGGATTTGCAACCTCAAGAACAATAGGTCCTCGGAGGATCATTTATTTTATTTTTTTACCAGTGGCTAAACTGATGCAACCTGAAAGGTTGCATTGCTTTGGCTCGACTGCTGCTCTCTCTCAATACTAGACCAATTTCAAAAAACGTTCTTCCCATCGATCACGAAAGAAAATAAAATACCCTTTAATTCTAGATTTTTTGGTTTATTTGACGCACAGAAAGCCACACAGCAACTTTTCAGCATCGTAGCAAATGCTAAATTTTCCCACTTGGTGTAAAAGGATGTGACCTTTCTTGGCCGTTTCCATGAACACCGATTGTATCTATGATGTAATGTCCATGGACTTACTAGTAGCATTGATTATCAAGTTTAGGTTCCCACGAGGTGTTAAAAATCCATGGATTTTTTTGAATGTGTTTTTGGTTAGATGCCTGAAACAACGTCTGCGTTAACACAGGCTTAACAGACTTTCATGTTTTGTTCTACAACATAAAATTCATCAGTAAATACCCCATTAATGAATTTTGAAGCTTGTGTCTTAAAAAAGGTGGTTGCTAACAAGTGGCTAAATGAGACAACAAAACGTCATCACGCAGTAGTAGTAGCAGTAGTAGTTTATAGCCCAACGGTAGCTTTTAACTTCTGGTGATTGCATTCATGCTTCAAAAATCATACAGGTGGTATTTATTTGTGAGAATTATCGCGCTGAACAAAACGTGTAAACATTTGTTTGCCACAGGGACTTTCTTCTGCAATAATACAAAATTTTCTGACCCCACAGGTTTTTTGACTAGGGAACCATGCTGACATCTGTGTTGGCCTACAGAAAATGACCATCCCTGGAGCTTTCTTGAGAAATCTTTGGCTTTAAGCAAGATTGTGTAACATTTGCTAAACAATAACTGACAAATAAAGGCTAATGGTGAATGCTAATTCATAGAGTGACAGCAGGACAAGAGTTGTCCAGTCAGCTATCTTACTCTGTCAAGTTTGTTAGCAATAGCTACCTAAAGTAAAGTAAAGTAAAGTACCCTGACATTACAGGGTAGCTAACATTACCCCCCATAAGCTCGTGGTCATACCAGACCATGTAAGGCTGTAGCAAACAAAACTCCTCAGTGTATTTAATAGTAACAGGATGTTTATTTATTTCGTTAAAAGTTACGCAGTCTTGCTTTAAACGCTAATTTCATCATTCATCATTTGACCTGACTGTCCTTCCTGTTTTGCTTATTTCACAACTTTAACCACAACTGCAATGTTTTTAATATGTTACATGTGTTTTAAAAAGTGCTACTATTTATTTTTCAGTATTTTTAAAAAGTACTTGTCATTTTAACTAATGATACCATTTTAAAAGCAAATGCTCTGGGTGACTTAAAAGTTTCATGTTGGTGTCTGATAGATGTGCAGCATGTGACAGGCTTTAAAGCAGGCAGTTTGTGGTTTTAACACCGGCATGCACCTGTGCCACGAGAGACTAAATATCAAGGGAAACAACCTCTAATGTTTACATATTGCTATTTGCATGCATGGGAATGGCCCTATATTGTTATTGTCATAATTTTATATTGTTAAGAATCTGTAAGTCCATTTGTTATTCAACTACTATACGTTCACAACTTGTGTTGTAGATCTATGACATATTGTCAAAACTTTGGTGTGAGAGTATATATAAAACTTCATCACTTAAAGAACCTCAGCAAAATCCTCCACAGTCATATGTTCAAAACTTGAGTATCTATCAAAGAATAACATTACTTTAAATGTTATAAAAATGTTAAATTATTGTCAAAGTTTTAATTGTTGTGGAAATATAACATACGGTCAAAATTTTAAAAATATGAATTAACTATGACTTAATGGTGGAAAATGTAATTCTTACAGAGATATAATATGGTCAAACCTTCAGTTGTTACAGACGTGTAACATTATGGTCAAACAATCTGTCATAGTGATAAATGTTAAAATGAGATATCTTCAAAGTGACAAATGTGAATGTTTTCGTACTAAACTGTACAATAAAAAGGGCAACCTTTAATTTTTTAATGGTATGTGTGGCCCCTGTGTAGACACATGCAGCAGCAGCACAGTGCAGTGTGTGTGTATGTGTGTGTGTGTGTGTGTGTGCGTGTGTCTGTGTGTGTGTGACTCAGTTGTCTCTGTGGTTTCAGTGTGACCTCAGCCTTCTCTCTCTGACGCTGGCAGTGTCAACAGACGGAAGTCTGCCTTGAGGTTCTGTCGAGTGCAATATTTAAGATTGAACTACAAATATTTTTGCTATCTGCAGTGCTTGCAACCTTTTACGTAATCAGTGTGTGGTAATGCAGTTAATCTCACTGCTCTCATCAACCTCATTTCCAGCAGAGGCTGTTTTCAGTGAAAGCTCACATAAACTTACTGTTCATTGTAAGTGTGCGCCAGAAGCGCAGCTCCAAGCCGAAGCCCACGGCTCACCACCAGCCTGTTCACGTCTCCAACCGCTTTTCCCCACTCAGCGACACACCCGCTGAGGACAAAACTCTGGTTATTGGCAGCTCTATTTTGCGGAACGTGAAGTTAGCAACACCAGCGGCCATAGTCAAATGTATCCCTGGGGCCAGAGCGGGCGACATCGAATCAAATTTAAAACTGCTGGCTAAAGATAAACGTAGATTCAGTAAGACTGTTATTCACGTCGGCGGCAATGACACCCGGTTACGCCAATCGGAGGTCACTAAAATTAATATTGCCTCGGTGTGTGAATACGCAAAAACGATGTCGAACTCCGTAGTTTTCTCTGGACCCCTCCCTAATCTGACCTCTGATGACATGTTTAGCCGCATGTCATCAGAGTTTATTTAATTCATTTAATCGCTGGCTGTCCAGGTGGTGTCCAGCAAACGATGTGGGTTTCGTTAATAATTGGCAAACTTTCTGGGGAAAAACTGGTCTCACTAGGAGAGACGGCATTCATCCCACTTTGGATGGAGCTACTCTCATTTCTAGGAACCTGGAAAATTTTTATTAGCAAATTAAATCCCTGACAACCCAGAGTTGAGACCAGGTCAGAGAGCTGCAGTCCTATACGCCTCTCTGAGCTTCTAGTTCACTTACCCAGCCATAGTTTCCATAGTTTTATACCAACGGTGTCTGTCCCTCGACCACCTAAATTATTTAAATCTAAAATTAAACAAAGAGGAGTTGTGCAAAACAACCTCATAGAAATTAAAACCTCTTCTGTGACAGAAAGACAAAAAAGGAGAATTTAATGCGGACTGTTAAATATCAGGTCTCTTTCGTCTAAAGCAGTGTTAGTAAACAAATTAATATCAGATAATCATATTGATTTACTCAGTCTCACTGAAACCTGGCTGTGTCAAGATGAATATGTTAGTCTAAATGAATCCACTCCTCCCAGTCATAATAATACCCACATTCCTCGAGGCAGCGGCCGAGGAGGGGGAGTTGCAGCCATTTTTAACTCCAGTCTGTTAATCAGCCCTAAACCTAAACTAGATTATAATTCTTTTGAAAGCCTCGTTCTTAGTCTTTTACATCCGACCTGGAAAACCTCGCAGCCACTTTTATTTGTTATTGTGTACCGTGCTCCTGGCCCGTATTCTGAATTTATATCTGAATTCTCAGAGTTTTTATCCAGTTTAGTTCTAAAATCAGATAAAGTTATTATTGTAGGCGACTTTAACATTCATGTCGACGTTGATAATGACTCCCTGGCTACCGCGTTTATCTCATTATTAGACTCCATTGGCTTCAGTCAGGGTGTACGTGAACCCACTCACTGTTTTAACCATACCCTCGATCTAGTTCTGACGTATGGAATTGAAATTGATAACCTAACAGTCTTTCCACAGAATCCCTCGCTATCGGATCATTATTTGATTACTTTTGATTTCTTTTTACTCGACTACACGCCACTTAGCAACAGTTACTATACCAGATGTTTATCAGATAGTGCTGTCGCAAAATTTAAGGAAATGATTACTCCGTCGTTAAATTCAATCCCAAGTCCTTTAGAAACAGAGGTTTCCCGTACCGACTTTAACCTCTCCCGAATTGATCAATTTGTTGATAGCGCCGTAAGCTCGCTGCGAACAACACTCGACTCTGTAGCTCCTCTTAAAAAGAAGTTAACAAAACAAAGGAAGTTCGCTCCTTGGTATAACTCTGAAACCCGTAAATTAAAGCAAATATCGTAAAAGTTTTAAAGGAATTGGCGATTAACCAAACTGGAAGAATCTCGTGTAATCTGGGTAGACAGTCTCAAAACTTATAAGAGGGGCCTCCGCAATGCCAGAGCAAACTATTACTCAGCTTTAATAGAAGAAAACAAAAATAACCCCAGGTTTCTTTTCAGCACTGTAGCCAGGCTGACTGAGAGTCAAAGCTCTATTGAGCCTTGTATTCCTTTATCTATCTAACCTCAAACACAGCTGTAACACCTAATATTTATTTAGATTCCTTCTCCCCAATTTCCCTTCAAGAATTGACCGCAGTGATTTCTTCATCTAAATCATCAACTTGTCTCTTAGATCCCATCCCAACTAGGCTACTCAAGGAGGTCTTACCTTTAGTTAACACCCATATATTAGATATGATCAATATATCCTTATTTACAGGCTATGTACCACAGTCTTTTAAGGTAGCTGTAATTAAACCTCTACTAAAAAAGCCCACCCTGGATCCAGAGGTGTTAGCCAACTATAGACCAATATCTAATCTTCCCTTTCTTTCAAAGATCCTTGAGAAAGTAGTCGCAGACCAGCTGTGTGATTTTCTCCATGATAATAATTTATTTGAGGAATTTCAGTCAGGATTTAGAGTGCATCATAGCACTGAGACAGCTCTAGTTAAAATTACAAATGATCTTCTGATTGCTTCAGACAAAAGACTCGTCTCTGTACTTGTTTTATTAGATCTTAGTGCAGCGTTTGACACTGTTGACCATCAAATTCTGCTACAGAGACTGGAACACTTAATTGGCCTAAAAGGTTCTGCACTAAACTGGTTTAAATCTTATTTATCTGATCGTTTTCAGTTTGTTCACGTTCATAATGAATCTTCCGTACGTACTAAAGTTTGTTTTGGAGTTCCGCAAGTTTCTGTGCTCGGACCAATCCTATTTATTCTATATATGCTTCCTTTAGGTAACATCATTAGAAATCACTCTATAAATTTCCATTGTTATGCGGATGATACACAGTTGTATTTATCTATGAAGCCAGAAGAAAGTGATCAATTAACTAAACTTCATAATTGTCTTAAAGACATAAAAACCTGGATGAGCACCAATTTCCTGATGTTAAATTCAGACAAAACTGAAGTAATTGTTCTTGGCCCCAAACAACTCAGACTCTTTATCTGATGACATAGTTTCTCTAGATGGCATTGTTCTGGCCTCTGCCACTACCGTAAGAAACCTCGGAGTAACATTTGACCAAGATTTGTCTTTTAATTCTCATTTAAAACAAACCTCACGGACTGCATTTTTTCATCTGCATAATATTGCGAAAATTAGGCCTATCCTGACCCGAAAAGATGCAGAAAAATTGGTCCACGCTTTTGTTACCTCGAGGCTGGATTACTGTAACTCTCTATTATCAGGTAGCTCTAGTAAATCATTAAAAACTCTTCAGCTAATTCAGAATGCAGCAGCACGTGTACTAACAGGAACTAAGAAACGAGATCATATTTCTCCTGTTTTAGCTTCTCTGCACTGGCTCCCTGTAAAATCCAGAATTGAATTTAAAATCCTACTATTAACTTATAAAGCTCTAAATGGTCAAGCTCCGTCATATCTTCGAGAGCTCATAGTGCCATATTATCCCACCAGAACTCTGCGCTCGGAGAACGCAGGGTTACTCGTGGTCCCTAAAGTCTTCAAAAGTAGATCAGGAGCCAGCGCCTTCAGCTATCAGGCTCCTCTCCTGTGGAATCATCTTCCTGTTGTGGTCCGGGAGGCAGACACCGTCTCCATATTTAAGACTAGACTTAAGACTTTCCTCTTTGATAAAGCTTATAGTTAGGGCTGGCTCAGGCTTGCCTTGTACCAGCCCCTAGTTAGGCTGACTTAGGCCTAGTCTACCGGAGGACCACCTATAATACACCGGGCACCTTCTCTCTCTCTCGCTCTTGCTCTCTCTCTCTCTCTCTCTCTCTCTCTCTCTCTCGTATCCTATTACTGTATCTATTTTACTCGGCCATTCTGGATGTCACTAACTCGGCTTCTTCTCTGGAGCCTTTGTGCTCCACTGTCTCTCAGGTTAACTCGTATTGCAGCGGTGCCTGGATAGTGTGACGTGTGTGGTTGTGCTGCTGCTGTGGTCCTGCCAGATGCCTCCTGCTGCTGCTGCTGCTGCCATCATTAATCATTAGTCATACTTCTACTGCTATTATAGACATTTGATATTATCACACATGTATACTGCCTGATACTAATATGTACTTTCAACATATTGTACCACAGTAGCCAGAACTATAACGACAGTATTATTACTTTCATGAATGTTGTTATAAGCTACTGTCATTACCGAGGATGTCATACAGATTACTGTATTGTGTCATACAGATTACTGTTAATTTGTTATGCTGATCTGTTCTGTACGACATCTACTGCACGTCTGTCCGTCCTGGAAGAGGGATCCCTCCTCAGTTGCTCTTCCTGAGGTTTTTACCATTTTTTTCCCCTGGTAAAGGGTTTTTTTGGGGAGTTTTTCCTTATCCGCTGTGAGGGTCTTAAGGACAGATGGATGTCGTATGCTGTAAAGCCCTGTGAGGCAAATTGTATTTGTGATATTGGGCTTTATAAATAAAATTGATTGATTGATTGATTCATTTCCTGCCCAGTACCTAACAGCAGACAGACAGATTTTTTTTTTATAACAGCCACTTTCATATGTGGTCCAAAATCAGATGCAGGTCTAATGTTTTAGAAAGTGACTTCAGTCTGTAGAGTCATATCAGAATTCCTGTGACTTTTACGTCACTCTACATTCGTCACAACTGACCCTTCGCTGTGTCCCTCCCCTGTAATAGGAACACTTGTTATCTGGTGAGGGTGAAAGGAGCTGTAAGTTTTATCCCCATCCCAAAATCAAACCCTGAAAAGTGAAGGGTTAACATAGCTACCCAGCTAGCTAGCTATGGAAGGTACAACCTGCTGAATGTATAACTTTTCATATGCTGCTTTGCTTTTTGATGATTATGACACAAAATAAAGACCTAGCCTGCTCCACAGAAACCTGTGAAGGGAAACAGGGAAACTTTGGCAAAATTCAACCAGGTGTTTGGCATCACTGTGTGTGCAGATGAATGACGTTTGGCTTCCCCTGGAGCTCACCACTCGTCTGCTGGCAGAGGTCCCTGCGCTGGGAGCAAAGCACTGTTCATCTGCACACAATGGGATGACAAATAGCGTTATAGAGTTTTCCCTTTATATTCATCGTCATCTATCTTGATGGCCAGGTGACATGGTGGTTAAGTTTTACACTGGGATCTGTTTGGCTGGAGTTAAAAGCTGTAAGTTTAACGGTGACTTTAACATCCTGTTAATCCTTCAGATGCATATCGTAGACCCCTCTGTCTGCTTCTCTCTGAGATTACTTATTCCTTTTTCCAAATATTCGATAACGTTTTCTCAGGGAGTGCAGTTAATGACAGTGTGGGCATCACCATCATTAATGAAGGGTCAGTTACACGCTGGCCGGAGTCACTTGATGAATAAAAACATGGAGGACAGCTGCACTGGAGATAGTCTGTGGAGAGACAGTGAGTTGTTAAGGCTCAGTTGTACTCAGTGTAAGATAAGTATACGGACATGGATGGATAGAGCCTTTTTGTGCATACACGTTTTCCGCCTTAGTATTTTCTGAAATCTTACAGGTTCAGATGAAATTGAGCAGTACCACCAGAAACTGTAGGGGCAGTGAAGCGTAGTTCAATCAAGACATGATCTATTTTTGTACGTAAGGAGCCCTTGGACCTCCCAGATACTGACATTTCTGTATGAGCAAAACTTAAGGGGTTGTATCATAACTGGTCTATGTTTGAAAGCATATTGAAATAAATGGCCGAACATGGTGACAAATACCATGGCTGCGGTGTCAGAGAAAAGACGAGCCTTACAGCCAAGTTTAAAGAAGCCAAAGACTCAAACCAACAAAGCGGTCATGGCTGGATCACCTGCCTGTTTTAGCTTTACGTCAGTCGCGTCACAATCCCAACACTCACCACTCACTCACTCTTCACTCCTGGCCCAAACTCTGCATCCTCACACCCCTCCATACAGAAGTGGCGGCCATTGCTTCACAAAAATTACAATAA
Source organism: Epinephelus awoara (assembly GCA_035609425.1). Classification (NCBI taxonomy): domain Eukaryota; kingdom Metazoa; phylum Chordata; class Actinopteri; order Perciformes; family Serranidae; genus Epinephelus; species Epinephelus awoara. Next base: position 32,010,687 of record CM069309.1, read on the forward strand.
AAACGACGCTCTGTTTATGCTTTTCCTTTTTATTGTCTGCTCACAAATTCGCTGGCTTCCTTTGCAATCAACTTATAAATGAAACCATACACACTGGCACCAGTGGCCTCCATTTTTACTTCCGTATAACAATGTACTAAATGATAATGGTAAATGGACCTGCATTTATGTAACGCCTTTCAACTCCACTCCGACCACTCAAAGCGTTTTTTACACTACCATACACTGGTGGCCAAGGCTAGGTACCACCCAGTTCTTAACACACTCACATACACTGATGGAAGCATCATCGGGAGCAATTTGGGGTTCAGTATCTTGCTCAAGGATACTTTGACATGCAGACTGGAGGAGCTGGGGACTCACCTACTAATGTACAGTTTTAGCCCACTAACTATCCCACTATTGGCAATGGTACTACTGTACTTTCAATAAAGCAATCGTACTATCAAATTCACAAAAACTCTGTCTGAATACATTGCTCTTCTTAATGGGTTCAGTTGACTATTTAATCTGCAATTTCCTATGACCTGTATCCCAAACACACAGCATGTGAAACTGTACGTGGGCAACTGTGCACTCAGTGGGTATGGACTAGTATGTTGATAAAATGTAAATGTTGCAATCAATAAATGCAGAACCGGAAACCACCACTTATAACACACGGTTATCAGATCAGTCTTAAGACAATCAACATGACAAAAGCTGTTTAGCAGTTTTAAACCTATTAGACTATTCAAAGACTGCATTTGTCATCAAGCTAATTGCACCAAGACTTTACAAACAGAAACACTATGACAGCTTACATATTAGTAATAATGGTTTAAACCTTCCTTAACTTATCTTTTGATGAAAAATGTAAAAATCAAACTTATGCAAGTGCAGAATAAGTTGTAGCAATTTCCTTTTGACAGATTCTGTTTTTTTTAATTAACAACAACAGTATTCTTTCTCTTTACTTGAGTAATTGGTGCAGTGATGCGATGATATGGTTGGCTGGATGTAATTTATTAGTGTTTATTGGTTTTGGAAGATTAATAAACACAGTTGTCAGGTGAATCAGGAGCTGTAAATGAAACTGCGTTTGTGTAAAAACAAAAGTGTTCTCTGTGTGTCACCGTATTTGTTTTTGTAACAGAATCCTTCCTCTGGAGGCACTTATGATGTTGGAAGTGTGTGTGTATATCTACTCAAAGTGTGTCCAGCCAGTCTCTGTTTAAGTATGTGTGTGTGTGTGTGTGCGTGTGTGTGTGTGTGTGTGAACTGGAGCCCTTGACAATTGTGGAATGTGTGTATTGAGAGCGTAGTCTCTAGATGAGTGTTTGTGTGTGTGTATGCGTGTGTGTGTGTGTGTGTGTGTGTGTGTGTGTGATGAAGGAGCCAGCATATGCATATGCATGTGAGTGTGTCTATTAATCTTGGCAGTATCAGCTGCTCCTGGCTGCTGCTGTCGTCCAGCAGGAAGTCACATTAAATTTAGGTCGTGCTGGGGTCAAAGGTCACAGTTGAAAAGGAGATGAGCGGAGATGAGGAGAACAGGAAGACAAAACTGAAGCAGAGAGGATAAGTGTGTTGAAAATGGCCCCCATTCTTTGGCTTTACATCATTAAATATTTACCAGATTCTTATCTTATCTTAATACTGCACCTTGCACGTAGCTATAAAACATGTAAAGCATAGCCAGCAGTGATTACACATTTAACTGCACATAAAGAAGAAAGATGCTTGTTCACCCTTTGTAATGTATTACATTTCTGAAATACATAGAAAGGTAAGAGCCGTTTCACACCAAGCATGGATTTCCATCTGAAAAATCTGCATGAAAATCCATAAAAACTGATTTTGTAGGTTCTTTTGAATGCTTGCAAACCCTTGCAAAACATTAGTGTGGGGTAAACATCTTTGAAAGGAACCCAGTTTCATCAGATTTCCACCTGCAGAAATATATGTTTGACCAATTAAATCCTTAATTCCAATTGATGTCATACCTCCAGATCATAGCTAGTTTGCTGCCAAAATGGGGGAATGTCTTGGGGCCCAGACACACCAAACCAACACCAAAGAACTAGTGGTGACAAAAGCCAAAAAGTTGCACTTGAACGCACAGCAAAGACCACAACCGTAGGCCAACTAGCATGTACATTCTGCGAGTGTAGAGAAGAACTAATACTTCATACAAGCAGATGGCAGTGGTCTGATTTTTTGAAACCAAAAGACAGACAGGATGGATTCAAGGCTAGTTTGCCAGTTAGCACATCAATGACACAACCCTATTTAGAAAGAACAAATGACACCATGAGCAAGGAAACAACAACACAGTTACGAACTGTTTCTGCTAAGGAGCTCAATGGCTAGAGAAATGATCTTACCTAATATAACATGCTTGTTTCAATCTCACGCCCTCTTGATTTCATCCGTTTGTTTGCCTTGTCTTCACTGCACTAAACTGAATTATCAAGCAAAGTGATTTCGCTCACCAACTCACATCCAACCCCAACATTGATTCAAAATGCTGAATTGGCTGGTTTGGCGATGTAGAGAGGTGGACACGAGGTAGAGGATCTCCCTTTACGTTTTCACCTTTAACTATTAAAACTGGAAAACTATATGTTAAACCCTCAGAGTTAACTTCTTCGTAGCTTAGACAGTGCCAAGTAAGTCTGGTGGATGGCAATATGAGTAACTCAAAGCAGAAGATTTTAACTTCACAAGCAATAACGATTAGAGCTAGCAAGCTAGAAGGTAAAGCTACACCTGCACAGCATGATGATGATGATGATGATGATGATGATGACAGCATCTCAGAAAACTTCTCCATGAGCCTGTTAATGTCGGAGCTGGCTAAACATCAAGCTAATCTTAAGGTAGGTAGATATGGCGGCACTCATCCAAAACTCTATTAAACCCCTCCAGTCCTAAGTGGATGCGCTACATGATACTGTTAATGCATTTCAGAGCTGCTTAACATCAAAAGAGGTACTGGCTGGGGAGAACTTTGAACGGCTGGTTTCTGCTGTGGCTACAATCAAAACCTTGCAGATTCAAGACGCCTCCCTTCTAGACTGACTGGAGAATTTAGAAAAAAGGGCACGCAGGTCCAATTTACATATATTACATATACCAGAAGGGCCCCACGACTTTTGTATCCAAGTTACTCAGGGACATCGTGGGCCCGGACATCTTGACATTTCCCCCTCAGTTGGACAGACCGCACTGCACTCTCAGACCTTAACCTGCAGCCGGCAACCTGCCAGGCTGTTCGTAATGTGCTTTCACCGGTACCGTGACAAAAAGCTGGTATTGAGATGGGCCAGACAATATCAGATCAACCTCTAAAGACAAGCTGCGTTTAACCCTGTTAAGGGTGCCCTCTACCAGAAAGGTGTGCAGTTTCGACTGCTTTATCCAGCTCGCCTGAAGATTATGTCTAAAGGAGACAGCCACATGTTCAACTCACCGGAGGATGCCATGGCTGGATGCCAAGCAACAAGTGGCTACCTGATGCCGCCAGCTGCTTTGCAGGTCAGGTACATGCCATGCATTTTGGTCGCCACTATAATGCCTTCATGCTGGCTTAACATACTACAGGAAATACTATAAGTAACGTGAGTAATTGATCTGTCAGGGATGGGAAGGTTCATATCTTCATTAGTTTATTTTTTGCAGAGTCTCTTTCTTTGCTTGTCATTTGGGCTGATGTTCAATCTGATAGTGTGTCAAGTGTGATGATCAGTGGAGATATTTGTCACATTACTATGCCATACAATATGGGTTGTCCCAAAAGTGTATTCAAACAAAAGAACTACATATGGGACTTATAAAGGTGCTCTCATGGAATATTTCCCATAATAATCACCCTATTAAACGTAAGAAAATAATCAGTCATTTGAAACAATTTGGACCAGATATTCCCATGATACAGGAGACCCATTTAAGCCAGGGCCGTGCCGCCCATAGGGCAGGTTAGGCAAATGCTATAGGCGCCAGCATGCCAGAGGGCGCCAGGGAGTGAGGTGTTTTTTTTGTTTTTTCCCCATTCTATTTGAAAAATTAGACAAGAACACACTACAAAACAACAACAGTACATATATCCATACATCTTTAAATAGTAATGAAATATTTCTAATTTAAATTTCTGCCTGCCTGGCATCCTTCTGCCTCTCTGGCAGGCAGCACCAATTTTGCCACGGTCCCTAACCATGAAATTCCATGAAATTTGCAATGTCATAAGAACCATCGGGAACCATAATACTATTCTTGGTGGAGATTTTAATCAGGTCACGGATGCTCATTTGGTCAGATCCGGGGACAGACAAGGGGTATGTCAAACACGTACAGCTGTTGATACAGTCACGGAAGACCTGAATTTAACAGATATACTTCACCCTTTAGGGAAAGATTTTACTTTCTCATCCACATCCAACACATTCCCAAATTGATTATAGTGTCCAAGAGCCTCATTAATCAGATCCAGAATGCCTCTATTGGTAATATTGTTCTTTCTGGTCATGCACCAGTTGACATGATAATTTAATAGCCTGGACAGTGTTTGTCCTGGACAAGCCTGGACAAACAATACGTTGGCGATTCAATAATAGAGACCTCAGTGTGGCAGTTACAGATCCATTTCATTAGGAAATGTAGATGGTAAGATACTTGCTAAAATACTGTCAAATAGACTGGATGACATACTCCCCACAATAATACATCAAGACTAAGTAGGGTTCATTAGGGGATGATCATCTGCAGACAACTTGAGAAGGCTGCTACATATACTGTGGGGAAATAGAGACAGCCCAGACCCTGTTGTGGCCTTCTCTCTAGATGCAGAAACGGCCTTCAACGGGGTCGAATGGGGCTTTTTATTTTGTTCATTAAATAAATTTGGTTTCGAGCCATCATTTGTAGCATGGGTTAAATTATTATATGTGGACCCCATGGTGTCAGTGTTGTGTAATGGTATCATATCTTCTGCATTTCATCTATACAGGCACAAAACAAGGCTGCATGCTGTCTCCCCTCATCTTTGCAATTGCCCTTGATCCTCTAGCTATTGCAATACGAAACAATGTAAATATTAAAGGGGTCGTAGCTGGCCATCTGGAACACAAATTACTTTTATACGCCAATGATATATTGCCGGTATCATGCAACCCACAAACTGCTGTCCCGATAATTGGATCAGCGATTGATAATTTCTCTCAAATATCTGGTTACAAAATTAACTGGATCAAATCAGTGTTCCCTTTCACTTGCACAACTGTCAAAAAATAACTTGCCCCCTCACAGAGCCCCTGTCTGGGTGCATATTGAAAAAGAAATACTCGATCCCTTCCGCACTGAAACTTTTGTGACACAGACGGGAGAAGAAATTATTAGAATTATTGTTGGACAGTGGAACACAACTTCACCTTCATCTTTTAAAAACTGGATCGAATTAATGACCAACATAGCAAGTTATGAACGAGTCATATCTAGACTCACAGGACACCAGGATTCATTCCTGAAAACATGGAGCCCATTCTTGGACTATATTAAAAGTGGACAATGCCCAAAGACTGAAATGAATTTCAGCTAATAAACCCTGTTGTTAAAATATGTATAGAAATAGGTTATCTATTTACCTTTTATTTATTCATTTATTTATTTCTAGCCATGGAGATATGCGGAGGGTTAGAAAATGTCTTGCAGTGTTACTGTTTTGACTAAATGTTGGACATAAAAATCAATAATAATAATAATAATGATAATAAAAAAACAAACAAACAAAAACAAAATGCTGAATTGGCCAAAAAACAGTCGACAGCAGGACACACCACAAAAACCAACACATTCTCACTCCTACCTCATCACATATCGACGTTTGGTCATTAACTTTCCATGTCGAGATATGACGTGCAAGGTACCCTAGGTCATTGGTTGCTGATATTCTGGGATGCCGTGTCAACTTCTTCCAAGCACCAGTGTTCGACAACTGGTTTGTCAACTCCTAATACTGTATGACAAACACCATGCCGACGACTTCAACAATAAAGGATAATTTATGGCTTGAGATTGCCCAGCAGCTGGGATACGATGAAGATTGTAATGTAGCTGATATAGGCTTTATAACGTTAAATGTCACAGAATGAAGCTAGCCACAATAGTTTAGTAATGAGCAGTTAATGTTAGCACCTTTAGACATTCTCTGCCTAGAAAGGGTTTTGTTTTGGGTTTTTTTTAACTCAAATTACCTCAAGGAAATCTCTTGACCTCAGTGTGGTTCACATGGTTCACTGTATTTATGCACATTTGACTGATTAAATAATTAGCATACAAGTGTGAATGTGTGTGTGAACGATAGCCTCCACATGTATGGGAGCCTATGTGACGTTTGCTGAACAGTATTGCGTCAATCATAATTTGACACATCAAATTTCCCTTCTTTTTCTGAGATAAAGATCAAGAAGATAAACAAGGTCATCCGTTCACTTCAGTAACTTTAAAAATGTTATCATTACGCAACCTGCGTGAGAACATGTAAAGTGTGACCACAAAGAGGAAACAACAAGTGTCCTCTCCTCAGGGGTTATTGTAAACATGGTGTAACAGTGGAACAAGTAGAGAAGCGTTATTAAGGCAGCAAACTGACTCTGTAATGTCTTTTACACAGATATAATTATCCAAAGTTCACTAAAATTAGCTAACATAATCCACCAGAAGCTTCTGATGGACCAATGGACCAATGCTTCACACTAGACCAAGTAAGACTGCGGCAGCAAAAACTGAGTGTACTGAATTCAACAATAGTGCATTCAACTGTTAATATATTTTTTAATTATTTGTAAAAGAAATGTATTTCTTACATAGTCTCATATTCATAAACTGCTTGAAAATAAAATATTAGAAATGTTTATTTGTCATCTTGCAAGTCTGAGCATTTAGACCTGTATGTGCCATCAAGATTGTTTTTTCAAGCCGTGAGGGAAGAATTCAAGTGTGGTTATAAACATTTATAAAGACGATAAGAATAACACATGGTCATGAGGAGCACCTTCATGAGAACTTTAATATCACATGAACAACATGCCCCCCTCACCAGAGTGCTGCAATAATAATCTGCAACTTGATAATGACTTGAGGATCCAGACATATGAAAAAAAAAATCATCCCTTGCTGTGCTATTGCTCCACATGGTGCCTAATTTTCTTCTTGTGTAAGCTGTTGAATCAAGTTGACAAAAGAGCCACATGCTGTTTTGTGGGCCAAATTTAAATGGGGTGGAAACGACACCCATAGGGCATAATCCAGCAGTGTGCAGGGCAGGACTGGGAGTGCACATACTGTCTCTCTGTTGTGGCACTGTGCTGGATTGATGACCTTGCAGGATGCCTGTCAATCTCCCAGTGTCCCCAGGAGCAATCAGCTCACTGTGAGCCCGTGTCAGTATAGCCTACTCATGAAAATACAGTGGTTGAATGAAATGTCTGGAAACTGACTGCTTTGTTTTCACTCCAGCTCCTCGGACACGACACTAAATATATTAGTTATATTTTATATTTAGCCTTCCAACCAGAATGGTTACTGTCACTGCACTTGTACACCCACAGTCCAGAAATACCATCACAAAACAGATTTAATGCTTTTGAGAAAGCAACTCTTCAAACACTGTCTGTCATTATAACAGTGGTCTGCATTCCACCTCAAGCGAAAACAGAAGCTGCCCTGTCTGATCTTTGCAGACTTTAACTTGCAGACTGGTAATCCTGATGCTACAATGAGAAGGTTATTCCTGACTTCTGTCAACACATTGACTGTGCCAAGAGGACATTAATTACTGTCTATACATCATTCAAAAATGGCCACAGAGCAGAATCACTACCAACGCTCAGAAAGAGTGATCATGCAGCCATCTTGCTGAGGTCTGTTTAGACCTGGTATTAACATGCAGTTTGGTGAGCCAAACACAAGTGAACAGCCAAGACACATCTCTGTCCACACCTGTGCCTATCATGCATCTCCAGCTGACCACATGTGCTCACATTTCATAGCAGTTCTGTAACATGTTTGCAAGTAATGGAGGTTGTTGTGCCAGTAGAGCTGGAGATCTTGCTGTCAGCAAAATTCAACAGGTCACCATGCATAGGGCAAAATGGTGGATGGTCATGCGACACTTTTTCCAACTCCACATAAATTAGATAAGTTATAGAGCGTGCTGTCACCTAAACAACTGCAATGGGGTTCTGGGTATCCCCTCAAATACTGAGGAACTAACGTCAGTGCCTGGTACGGAAACAGGACCGCAAGTCCTTGCGAAGAGTGGTTCATTCGACTGAACATACAATAGGTGTTGCTCTGCCTTGCCTAAAGGATGCATCAGGTACTGCAAGAATAAGGTCAAGAGAATCATTAAAGATCCCAGCTACCAAGAAAACCTGTTCTTCCTGTTGAGAGTGTCAAGAAGGTACTGAGAGACTCAGGAAGAGCTTCTACCCTCCGGCCATAGGGATCCTGAGGATATGCTGATGACATTGCCCAAGGCTGTCAGTTACCATTTCAACAGTTATCATTAAGATATAGTTTTAAGATAAACTTTATAAATCGTATTGTAATAGCTGACAAATGCACTTCATTAATCATTGTCTTGTTAGGAAAGCTAGTTCCCCTCCATAGCTATATCAGACGAAGGTATTTTCATTTTCATCATAAATGTACCACTTGCCAGAATCCAGCTTAACTTCTATAAAGGTGCACAAGAGATCACCATAGCTCAACACAAACACTAACAAAACCAAATACATTTATCAGACAAACTTCAGAGTAATTTTATTTAAATTCAGAGTTGGGTATAACGTGTTACAAAGTAACGCATTAGAGTACTTTGATTACTTTTTGCAGTAACAAGTAACCTAACGTGTTAGTTTGCTGTTTGAGTAATCAAATACTTAAGTACATTTTCAAACAAGACATCAGTTACTTCCGTTACTTTTAGAACGCTGGTCCTTAAGCTCCGAAACAGCAACGGCTGTCGTTTGGTTAATAACGTTAAACCTATCAGTCTGAAAGAAGCCACGGAGCTTGTGGCTCGCTACGTGGTCGGAGAAATGCTGCCGTTGTCTACGGTGGAGTCTAAATAGGTGGAGTAGGACTCGCTGACAGACATATTTCAGACTCAGGACTTGCATTATGCCTGGTACACGCTACACGCTGGTACTCACCAATTATCCGCGGTCGTCTTTCACGGCGTGTGTGATGTCATCAGGTTATTCTTGTCCTATTTTTATTACTTTGACTATTATTTGAGTCACTGTGTGTGTTCATGTGCCAGCCGACATGTTGTTGTAGTCACCTAAAAGCTTCAGCAGATGGCAGGAGCTACATTTGAAGCGCCATACGTAAACTGTCAAGCTACTGTACCTTCCACAGGAAGTTCTGACAAATGTTTCAGAATAAAAGCCTATTTAGAAAATGGAGGGATTCTCTAACCGTTATAAGGGGCTTTTAATTTGAAACAAGTGTTGAGTTTGAAATGACGGTGCGATATGTTAACTTACAAAGACAACGGAGCGGATATAAAGTAAATATATAAACACACAGAGGGATTAATAAATAACAGACTGTCTATAATGTAGTTTGTTTCAAATGAAGCTGGGAGCCTCTGCAGTTGTGGTGAGTAAAAGCTCCGCCACTATTTGTTAATGTTATTACTTTATGTCCGACCGTGAGGATGTACCATTGTTTGCTAGCTTGATGCTAATGACAGTAACGTTAACTCAGCGGGTTGACAAAGTGCCTCTGCTGTTTCACACCATCATTTCCCCCTTTTACTCTGTGTGGTAACATCCCTAGAGGAAATATTAAAAAGGCTGGGGTGTTGTTGTCATACAGTTGTCTACGGCAGCAGATGGTTCTGTGTTTCTACTGGTCAAAGTGACGGCTGTGATGGGAGAATTGGATCTCAGTGAAGGGCAAGTGGTCCATAACTTTAATTTTGGAGACAAAAAATGTAGGCTTAGCGCCCTGTGGTCCATTGCTCAATAGGAAATGTGGAATACTCAAAAGTACTTTAAAAGTGTTACTTTTCTCAGGGAGTAACGTTGGAAGTACTTTTAAAGTAATTGAGTTACTTTACTCAGGGAGTAACGCAGTGAGGTAACTGTTTAAATGACAATAGAATACATGAAAAAAAGCCTGACAATAACGTTAACATCAAAGCTTTAAGTCATTTTACAAAAATGTCCAGCACTTATTGAATGTCTGACTACATAAACATGCTCACTTTTGTAAGTGGAGTGTTGTTGAGAAGCAAATCACTTTGTTAGCTGCATCACAAGTATTATCAATCAAATCAAATTAACCATCAGTACTGTAACTTCAGAGGAGGAAGGAATGTTTATCTAATTTATACTGCTATTCATCATAGTGTGTGACACATACTGCTGTTGCTTCTTTTGGAAGAGAAAAGTTTGCTTTTAAGAACTGACACATTGCTAAGCAAGCTTTGTTCAGTGTTTCTAGTTTTAAATAATTTCTCATTTGGGAATTTTTAGGGACACTTGGCCCTTGAATTGACATAAAAACAATAAAAAAGGCCAATTTATGAGGTTTTTTCTCAGCAGTGATTACATAAACAGAGTATAGGCCATTGTGGATAAGTAGTTTTACGCTTCGTAAAATCTCCATCATTTACCAATAAACTTGCCATTGAAAATATGTGTTTATGGTGTATAATGCAGTAGACAGATGTATTTGGTTGCCTTCTGAGTAGGTGTGTAACGGTACATAAAATTCACAGTTTGGTTTGATACAATACAGTGGTGTCACAGTTCGCTACATTTTCAGTATAGTAAAAAAGTAGAAAAGCCAAGGAAATTTCCTGATTTTTACAATTTTAAATGAATAAAAACTTACAACATAATTTGTGCTTTTGTTTTTTGTACAAAGCAGTCTAGCAGCAGTCAGTTACAGTTTGGCTGTAACAGACTTGTGAAAGTCTGGGTAAAGCAAAATCAGTAATTCATTTCTTAACACATTATACATGTTAGATAATACTTGTTGAAAACGTGAAAAGACTGTGTACTATTTAAAAATTATGTTAATACAAATATTAGACAGTATAACATCAGTGTTGTTTCTTCCACTCACTGTGTCGGCCCCCACGTCCCACAAGCTTTCTGAGCTCTTTTAGTCGAATAAGTACATGAATAGACCTAAACATCTCTGTTTGATGCAACAATTATATAACCACAAGCTAAACAGCCATAACAAACATACCTTTCAACCTTACTGACCACATCAGCTGTGTTGCTCACTGCTGTGGATGTATGCTTTGTGCTAATGTTGGCTGCTGAACAAGAGGCTATAGCCTCGCAGCGGCTCTCATGCCCTGGATCAGGGGGCTTGTGCATTGTAACTATGTGTGTGCTGCTGGCTTAGCTGCCTGCAAGAGTCTGTCGCTGTGCAGCAGCTCATACTCAAGCTCGGTGGTCATCTGTGTTACTGTGCTACTGGGTTAGCTGCTGAAGAGAGTCTGTAGCTGTGCAGCAGCTCGTTCTTTGGCTTGCTGTGTTTTTATCCACCACTCTGTCTGACCATCATCCTCGTAATTCACAGTGAAACCAAAGTGGAACACCTACGCACGACCCAACTGACTCATTCAGCCGTGTTCTTATGAGAGCTTTAAAATCAGGCAGAAAGACCAATTTATGTAGTTTCTAATCTTTTCAAAGGTTATTCTAAGTGAGAGGAGCAGAGCACATGAAAGCTTTCTTTCCCAGCTCAGTCTGTGCACTAGGAACAGACAATAAACCTAACTCTTGAGATCTCAGACTATAGCTACAGTCAGATCTCTGTTCAATCAAAGTACAACTCTACAAAGGGAGTTAAACCAGTATGGCTGTATAAATGAAGAAATACCAGTGACTGAGCCTTCGAAAGGTCAAGGAAGGCCAACCAGCCCTGTAATAAAGCGTACAGTGAGGAGTGAGGGTTTTACAATTTGTAACAAATCTCAGTGCATTTCTGGTTTGGGAGGGGCAGACAGCATATTGCTGTTCTGTCCTGTGGAGCTCAGTGGCACTGAGAACATTATATAGACCATTTTACTGTTAGTAAACAGAATTACTTTTTTTGGTGGACGGGGCTTGCCTGGAGGCCAAACAATCCTCCACAGACATTAGCTAGAACCAGCAAGCAAGTTCTGTCAGCCTGTTTTAGACAATGGAGGAAGATGATGTGAGTAGTGCATTCAGTGCAACTGGACGGTTCTTAAATTTGTAACGCTGTCTGAATATACTGCTCAGTTATCCAGAGCAACGCACTCTCTGAGTGGCAGAGTGCTCTCTCGGCACTTTGTCTGGGGAGACGTAGCAGCAGAGCGCCAAGTGGAGTGAATGTGTGATTAACTTAACTGTTTGTTAATTCATGTAGAAATATAATGCTCTGTTTCTTCGGTCAACAAGACTCTCATATTAATGTAGAGCGTCAGAGTGGATTTACGACCACACCATGTCAGGTCACTCACTCTCCTGGACTGTGAGTGTTACCTGAGTGGCTAAATAGTGGATGAATGATTTGACAGGATTGCTGAAGATGGGATGGCCGGCTTTATGGTTGATTACTATGCCAATCTTACAAAGGAGGACGAGACTTGATTGGTTTTCTATGGTTTGTTTTGCTATCGAAGCTAATGTTAGTGTTAGCATTGCGGAGAAATCCAATGTTACTCTTAATACTTCCACAGTTTCTGATTAGGTGGACATGATAACTTATAATACACATACCGTTATTCATCCCTACAACAGTAAATACTTTGTCCTTCACCTTATATGAAGTGTGCGATGCACATGTGAGCATTTCCAATGATCGCCTCCAGTCCTTTCGTCTTATCGCATTTAACTGTAGTTATCTCTGTTTTTGTTGATGGGCAGTGGCGGCTGGTGTGTGTTTAATTTAACTTTTGAGCCATGACTCCTTCTATTCTGGCTCCCAATAACACAACAAGAAAACATTGTAAGACTATGCAGCCTACAGCCCTGTGTGGGCAGTAGTGTTTTTCTTCCAGCCAACAAACTGATGTTATTGTGACGTCAGTTTGTTGGCTGGAAGAAAAACAAACTGATGTTATTGTGACGTTGGGCCTAAAAGGTATTTTATTTACCAAATGTAATAGGATAGTTCAACATATCGTTAGATTCGTAATGTGTACCAAACTGACAGCCTTGTACTAAACGGTCCAATACAAATATGTGTATTGTTGCAGCCCTACCTCTGAGTATTGTTAAAACAAAACAATACAAAATATAAAGTGGTCAAGTGCTATAAGGATATAAAAAACACTAGTGAGCCTCCAGAGTCATTAGTCAGAGTGTGTTTGCATGCATAGTCTATTGTCAGATTTATTTATCTGAAGATTAAGGTCACATAATAATGTGCAGTCTAAGCTAGGATCCAACTTGTTAAACAGTCTGTGGAATGTGTTCACTTCATCTATCTCAGCATGCATCCCAAAGGACCTCCACTTCACTAGTGTATCTAAAATATGCCTTAATAATGTTAAGATGTTTTGACTCTATCCCGGAGAAACTCTTTGAAAAGCAGCCATGTGCAGGAAGTTAGCCATCTGCATTCTAATGACTGCATAAAGTGTCATGTCAAACACAAAGTCACAGCCCATTTAAGTGACAAAACATAGTGCTTGGCAAATCTGGGCTAAGGATCCCTTACATCACAGTTGTTCACACATAACCTTCTAGTTACTCTCAGTGGCAATGAAGTAAATAATTTATTCCATTACAAAGTGTAATTTAAATCATTTTAGTTCTTGGAGGCATCAAAGTAGTATCAGGGTTCAATAGGGAGGTAGCCAAAGAGCCAGACAGAGATAGGGAGAGACAAGAGCTGCTTTTACTTTGCTTTGTCACTGGTAGCCAAGGAAGAGGGCTGAAAGGTAACCAAGGCAGCATCTAAAACCACTCTCTCTCTCTCTCTCTCTCTCTCTCTCTCTCTCTCTCTCTCTCTCTCTCTCTCTCTCTCTCTCACACACACACACACACACACACACACACACACACACACACACACACACACACACACACACACACACACACACACACACACACACACACACACACACACACAGCCCTCCTTTTATTCTCTCTTTTTCTCTCACCCATTCTCCCTCTCGTTTCCTTTTGGCAACCTGACGAGAGCGGAAATAGACTTTCACCCATTGGCACATTGTCTGTTGTCTGTTCAGTGTGTTTCTCTGTCAGGGCTCTGAACTTAATGGGCAGTTGGTTGTATCAAGGTAATGTTAACACTCAGACTCACAGTAAGATAACTCACGTTTTGAGCCATGCCTCTTTTAAAAACATTGCTGAGAATCGACAAGATGAGTTGATCAAAGCTTTGGAGAGGTGGAGCCTAGAGTGACCTCCAGTAGACTGGTGATGATGTCGATGTGTGTGGAGTGAAAGGTCAAACCATCCACCTCCACGGCCAGATGAGCAGTTTTCCTGCTTCTTATCCCAAAACGCACTCGAATGGAGGGATAGACATCTCCTGGAGACAGAAGCTAGTGTGTGTGTGTGTGTAAAATACAGTCTTAGAGAAGCACCATCGTTTGTTCATTTTCTTCTACAATTTCAAATTTTCTTTCTTTGCCAGTTGGGACTTCTCATAGTTTGGTGCTGAGCAGGTAGTGAACAGGAGCTCTTTCACTCAAACCTACTGCCTGTTGCTGCCGCTACTGGAAATGAAGCTGAGTTTAAATAAATCTGACAGAGTTTTGTCAGAGATCCAAAAGAATGAGGTAAAAGAGGCTAAAGGGCTCCATAGAGCTGAGGTGAACTGCAGAGTTGGTCATAATGTTTTGCAGGTTGGTGACTCTGGGTGATACTTTTCACATTAAAAGTAATTCTTCATCCACAAAATGATTATTTGTACATCAGTTACTCGCCCCATGCTATGCTGATTTCGTGAAGAAAACTTTGTTTTTCTCGCATGCCTCCATTGTGAACGAAGAATCCAAAAACTGAAAAAGTCTGTATGAACTGAAGTAAAATTATTGGTAACACTATATTAAGGTACTGTATTAAGCGTTAATTAATGCTTAAGAAGCACCAGTTATCCAAATTATCCAATTACAATCTGTCACACAGCTCATGCAGTATAATGTCTCGGTAACACTTTACAATAAGGTACACAAAATTAGAGTTGTTACTGAGGAACTAATGAGTAGTTACTGAGGAACTAAGGTACGCAAAATTAGAGTAGTTACTGAGGAACTAATGAGGAACTAATGAGTAACTAATGAGGAACTAACTATTAGTTAATGGTCAGTTCTTCAGTAACTCATGATCAAATTTCATAGAGGGGTTAATCACGACTTAATAATTAGTCAACTAGTTACTTCATCAGTACAGAATCATTACTGTGTAACCCGTCCATTAGTTAACTTTTTATGTCCTAAAGTAAAGTGACACATAATGAGTAGTCTTTCATTACTTCATCATCTTTACAATTAGTTCCTTAACAAATGAAATCACAGACAGCAGGATTCTTGAGAAGGGTTTTATTCATTATCTTCAGACCACATACACATTAATATGATCATCCATGTTATTCTGTACGATGATGCCTTAGAAATAAATATGATAGTGTGTCACATTTTAGGTAGGCTAAGCTTAAAGAATTTATCATGGGGGCTGCGAGTGAAGTACTGTATACTGATCACACCGTTGTTCACAGTACAGTTGTTTGAGGTGCACAAAATTTAAAGTAGTTACTATGAAACAAATTTGGAATGAATGAGGAACTAACTATTAGTTAATGGTCAGTGATTCAGTAACTCCCGATCAAATTTCAGTAGTTACTGAGGAACTAATGAGGAACTAACTATTACTTAATCATTACCTACCCTTTTTGTGTACCCTAAAGTAAAGTGAGATATCAAAATGAGTAGGTAATGATTACTGAATCATTACCTGCTCATTAGTTACTCTTTTTGTGTACCCTAAAGTAAAGTGAGACATCAAAATGAGTAGGTAATGATTCAGTAATCATTAGAATTTTCTCAGTTCTTGGATTCTTCATCCACCAGGGAGGCATGTGAGAAAAACAAAGTTTTCTGCATGAATTTGGTGTAACATGAGGTGAGAAACTGATATGCACAAAACATTTTGTGGTTGAAATATTACTTAAAACATAATTGGAAATTTTTATTGCAACTTAAAGTTACAAAATATTTCAAAAGCATAGAAAAGACTGCATTATTTCTATATTAATGCTACACCTGAATTTAAAATCAGATAATATGACTTGTGTGAAATTGATTTACTTTATTTTGAAACCTTTAGATGGTTCACTAGCCAGCGTTGACCTGGCAATGATGTTATTAACAGCACAGAGAAAATGACCCAAGTAGCATATGCAAGTGTTTTTTCATGTTGCAGATGAGCTCACTGTATCCTCTACACAGACCTCCCTAGGAAGTGAGAGGGGAGTGGTGAATGAGTGAAACCAACTCATGACTTGCCCTTGATGTCTAAAATTGCGAGTTCAGGAATTGTGTTAAACAGGATACATATGTTAATGCCTAACAGTGTTGTCACAATACTAGAACTTCGATACAATACCTTCAAAAATATTGACATTCCATACCATTTTTGATACCCGGGGGAAATTTACATTGAGGGCAGACAGTTTAAATTTTTTACCCAGAGATAAGTATAACAAGGCTATATGACAATGACAGCGGGGAACAGTAGAATGACTGTAGTCTTATCTTACTATGTAATGACGAAAACTCTGTCTGTGGGTGTGTCTGTTTCACGTTTTTCTCCTCCATGTGAATCCATGTGAAATTTAGCACAGTGGTAGAGGGTCATGGGAGGATCCGAATGAATCAATATTACATCAATTGGCCAAAGGGGGGCGCTATAGCAACTGATTGAAATCAAAACTTTGAATGGGCATATCTCATGTCCCTTATGTCGTAGAGACATGAAGCTTGAAATTTGGAAATTTGCCTCAAGAACCCATACCTTCTGGTTATATAGATTTTCCGCCATTTTGAATTTTTGGAAAACACTTCAAATCGTTCTCTTCCTTGGAAGTTTGACCGATCTGCATGCGATAACTCGGTGAACATAATCTAGGGAGCAATATCTAAATTCCTTTAGAGCACATTTATGTATGTACAGTATTCATGCCTGCAGATGCAGCATAATCAGCGTTGGCATTACAGTTACTACATGTGTGTTGAAAGCATTCCTGTGTTGTGTGTATGCACCCGTAACATCAGTAGCTGCATAATCTACAGTGTTTACTTTGATGGGGGTCTTATAGCCTGTCATGTTCCTGCTGACTGCCATCACTGCTGGTATGGACTCGCAGTCATTATACAAGCTGTGCAGAGGCTCCTCTTTTCAGTTTACCCATCCACAACTCATTACCATCATCACTGAGAGATCACTACGGAGACAGAAAGGGGAAGAGGATGATGAGAAACAGACATATCCAGAATCATTTCTTGAGGAATACACAACTGTATGTTATTTTAACCGGTCTATCACAGTGGCATATGACAACTGTGATAGACCGTTGCTTGGAGCAGCCCCACTCTGACACTAAGTGCATGTATAGGTCCTGTTTGTGTATAAAGTATATATATATATATATATATATATATATATATATATATATATATATATATATATATACTGTATATATATATCTATATCTATATATACTGTATCTATATACAGTAGATATATATAGATATATCTATGATATATCTCTCTCTCTCTCTCTATATATATATATACTTAATTTTTATATATATATATATACATATATATATATATATATATATATATATATATATATATATCTGCCTAGCAATAGCAGCGGAGACTGAATCATCCCTGCATGATGACAAAGCCCATCTTGGGCGCGACTTGGCAAAGCTGCAAATAAATGCGCATGGTTTGACTTAGAGTGGACAAAAGTATCAATGAAAAAGACTTTAATGTGTAAAAGAGTTCTTGTTTAATTCAGAGTTAAACATTCTGTAAGATCTTGTAATATTCTAACATGTTCTAACCATCACCAACTCTGGTTTGGATGAAATAAACTCCCCAATTAGATGTGAAAATATGCTGGCTCCATACCTGCTTAAATTACTGTTTATTTGAATAGGGTCTAGTGTATTTCGTGATATTGTTTTTGTGTCTGTGTTTCTGATTAAAAAAAAATAAAAATGAGATTAATAATTAACTAATTCCTCTTTAACAAAAAGATCAGCCCGTAGGGATCCTTTACATAAGCTGTCAGACACAATGACATTGACACAATGACATTCTGATCCTGTCAGTGGCAAAAATAAACACTTTTAGTGGTGCTTAATTTCCCATTGGGATTACATTGCAGCATGCTGCTGGCTGCAGCCCTCCCACTTAATACTGGACCAATTTCAAAAATTACTATTTGTATTAGTCACTTAGACACAAAATGTGGAAAAATAGGGTCCAGGTTGAAAAATACTGAAATTACCCTTTAATATTATTTTAGATAATAGATATGTGAATAATTCACCAATATACTGGCTAATAATTCTGGGGTTTGTGTGCTGGTAAATTATGTGTTAAGTGTGTAAACTAAGCTCTAACTAAGGAAAAACTCAGTCTGTTTGTTGTTTGACAGGCTATAAAAATCATTTACATGGTTATTAACATTATTTGATTGATTGATTTCTTATTTGATTCCCTAAACTACAGTAATAAAAATACAGTAACAGGAATACATCAGAATGTAATGAGTGTTATTTATTAGTGGTAATTCCTGGTATATCACTGATATATGTTTTTGCCTCTCATGTTGTGGTCATTTCCATCCCCAGCATGTTTACTGTGCTCTGATGCCACAAGGTGGTTGTACTCGGTATTAAAAAGTGCATGCACAGTATTTTCACACTCATGAAGCTGAGAGACTCAGTGTTTTAAATAATGCTGATGCCATGGGAAAATTAGGGTAATTTTGAGATTTCATGGGAAGAATGGTATAGTTATTGCAGCTTTCACTGGAAGTGCACCACTTCATATACATAGGTTGGAAATATCTAATTAGATTTTTCATTACCCCCACGCAGAAAGCACACTTTACAGGAGAGGCTCCCAGATGCTGGAGATTGTGCGGGGGCTGGGATCCAAATAACTGGCATATAATTAGGGAGTGCCCTGTAACACGACAGTTTTGGTCTGAGATGCACTTTCCTTTTTAATATTTTTATTTTAGATTAAGTTGACTTTCAACCTTGACACTTTAACAAATACTTATTCGCTGTTCTGATATCTGTTGGTAAGAAAACCCTCACAAGACAATGGCTGCGTCCTGACCCCCCACAACAGCAGAATGGATAGATATAGTTCATGAAATATACATAATGGAAAAAGATTACCTTCTCACTTCATCTGCGAATGAATAGACAGTCATTGCCACATTTTTTGGTGTTGAGAAATTAATAGATCCCATAAAGGATGCCTGGAGATACGGGCCTCCAAAGCTCAGAATAGAAACTGAGGTTCAGATGTCGGTGCATATTGGTCAGTTTGGAGTGAGAGTAAAAAAACACGAAACATCAGTATGGATTTACAGAAACAAAAAATGAAAGAAATAGGATTGTCCATGACAAAATGCACATGCAAACATGGTGCAATTTTGGAGAGCTCGCCTGAATTTTTTGTACTAAAACCTCTCTAATATTGTTCTGCTTCACTTTATCAGAATCAACCTTTGCAGAGTTAATGTTCACATATTGTTAATGTTCACATATTGTACTATGATTGATAGAGGTTTAGAGCTGCAGCTGCAT
The DNA here is from genome assembly GCA_035609425.1 of Epinephelus awoara. NCBI lineage: Eukaryota > Metazoa > Chordata > Actinopteri > Perciformes > Serranidae > Epinephelus > Epinephelus awoara. The sequence continues at coordinate 32,030,536 of CM069309.1, forward strand.
CATTCCAAATCCTGAAAATGCTTTTTTTCTTTTGGGCGAACCTCAAAATATTTCATTTGTGCTTTGTGCCATCTTCATTTACTCCTCACTTATAACACATATTTACACATCTTAACAAATCTCACAAGTGTTCCCTTTACTATGACACCAAAAGTATTCAAATAGACCTCATTTCATTATGGATATGCAATTTTCGAGCAGAGGCCTATAGAATAGGCAGGGTTTATTAAGGTTTCTTTTTCCACCACTGGTTGGGGTAGTTTGAGCTGTCAGGACATCACCAGACTCACAGCTACCTCCCTGCTCCACAGTCATCAGCCAGCGTTCACCTGTGAGATCCAGTTCTGCATTGTTCCCCATGAGGTGCTTCACCTGATCTCCCTATTCTCACTTTCTGGCTAGAGTGAAGAGAAGTTATGCTCCATGGGCATGATACAAAACAGAGCCTTGGTACCAAACAAGTCACATACTGAATAATTAACTGTGTACCAATGTGTTTCAGCTGTGTAAGCTGAGCTACAGGCTGGTTAAATAAATGGGGATTAGTGTGAGAACTACTGCATGACAGTGTGTAAATATTAGGAATGTCCTGATCCGATCTCAAACATCAGTATTGGGGCATTTTTCAACTGATCAGGGCTGGCGTTATTGAGCTACATTGAGCCCAATGCTTTGTTTTACATCAACAGTCCCACAAGCGATTTTACACTTGGTTTACACAAGGTTTCATGCACAGCAATGTAACGATTGTCATCGTTGTTAAACCTCCAACTCACATCTGTCCTCCATTTGGCATCCCACGAAACATGACACACCATAAATAACAGAAAAACGCTGTATGAGATTTTAGGTTATTTGCAAGTTATGAGTCAAGTCAAGTCAAGTTTATTCCTATAGCACATTAAAAACAACCTCAGTTGACCAAAGTGCTGTGCAGGCTATGCATGTGTGTGCATATGATCACAAGTTGCAGCTCAGTGTGAGAGTCTCTTGCATTTTGCTGTTGTCTCTGGCACATGGTGTTTCACCATAGGCAGAGGAGAGAAGGACAGCAGTGGAAAGCTCGAGACAACCACACTCATGACACTACTGCAATTGCAACAAAAGGCATGCAAGCTAAAAGCAGTAAGAGTATTTTATTAATGTAATCAGCACATAGGGCAGCACGGTGGTGTGGTGGTTAGCACAGTCGCCTCACAGCAAGAGGGTTGCAGGTTCGATCCCGGGTGTGGGAGCCCTTCTGTGTGAAGTTTGCATGTTCTCTCCGGGTACTCCGGCTTCCTCCCACAGTCCAAAGACATGCGATTTGGGGACTAGGTTAATTGATTACTCTAAATTGTCCATAGGTGTGAATGTGAGTGTGAATGTTTGTCTCTATGTGTCAGCCCTGCGATGGTCTGGCGAACTGTCCAGGGTGTACCCTGCCCCTCGCCCGAGGTCAGCTGGGATAGGCTCCAGCCCCCCCGCGACCCTCACAAGGATGAAGCGGTTAGAAGATGAATGAATGACTAATCAGCACATATGTACAGACAAAGACAATAAATGCTTGATGGAATACAGTATTCAGGTAGGCCAAAAACGATGAACTGAGGCAACACTGAAAAGAGGGAGACAGGAAAAAGGTAATGTTGGCCAATTATAATTCTGATTATCAGCTGGCTCAGAGCCTCAATGCTTTTTATGTTAGATTTGATGTTCATTATTTTCGCAAAAAACACTTTGAGATCAGAAACAGACTGAAATCCTTTTTTTTAATAAACAGTGTCATCAAGTTTTTTAAAAGGTGGAAACCAAGGAAAAGCCCTGGGGCCTCATGTACAGAGGATACGTACGCACAAAAATGTGGCGTACGTCCTTTTCCACGGCAAAGTTCAGATGTATCGAGTGAAATGACTGTGAAAATGTGTAGTGCCTCACGCCAACTTCATGGCCGATGTACGAATGTTTCTACAGCTGTTGATCCTTTGGCGACACTGTGTAAATGTGAATGTGAAAACAATTAGTTCTCAGAGTGATGTGCACATCAGAGACACATGAACAGTTAACACTGATGAACAATTAACACACCCACATGTCTGCAATTAGATGAGTGGATATAAAAGAATGCGCATAGTGGTGCAGAAAATACCGTTATCAACAATGGCTGCTTTAGCAGGCACTGTGAGGTGACTAAAACAATATAGTCAGCTCTGGCAAATGTTTTTCGACGAGGAGACTTGACATTTTCTGTAAATGTTGAATCCTGTAGTCTACTGTAGTGGATTCTAGGTAGTCGTCCTATATAATGGAAAGAATGAGCCAAGATCTGTGCTTTCTCGGGCTCTCTTTAAGTCATATGTGTCAAACGTGGCTCGCCACGTCATTTTATGTGGCCCGCGAGAGCTTACAAGGTCTGATTGTGTAAAAATAAATAGGTCAAAAGCTTGATTTGACCAAAAACTAAATTTCCCGCAATGCATGCCCGCGAAGTGACGGCGTCCCGCCACTAGATGGAAGTGTTTCCACATCAATGCGATTTATCCAACAAGTGGAAACTTGTGTTTGATGTTATTTTTCTTTATTCACTTGGATAGTTTGATCCTTGATTGATGGAGTTATGTGGGTTTCATAACCTGAAAAATTAAAAGGATTTATGTTATAACAGAGCAACAACCAACATATTTTTTTCTATGCAACTGTAATATTTGTAACTTGAATAAGTAATAAATTCAGAGTTATTTAACATTAAGGAGTAGTTACATTTATTTTACATTGCATTTGGTTACATTTGGTTACAGTTAGTTACATTTATAAGTTACATCTGGCCCTTTGAGGGCAGCCATTATGCTGATGTGGCCCTTAGTGAAAATGAGTTTGACACCCCTGCTTTAAGTCATCAGACTACCATTAACCAGTTTTAGACAGTCTGGATCCTTGATTAAGTATGCCTTTATTTGTAATCTTGGTTTACCACAGTAGTCTAACAAAGAAGGTATTCAAAGTGTTTAGCATTTCCCCCATGACTGCTGCGACATGGAAAAGGCGTGGTTTGTAGTCAAATAAGCCAATCACATGCAAAATCAGCATTACTGTACACCCCATCAGATTAGAGAAATGCACCATGTGTGTTGTGAGTGTCTGACAAGGACCACTTTAATCTCGTGGAGGTAATGGGCATTCTTTCGCAGAGGCAATATCATAGTCTATGAGGTTTTACTGAGACGTGATTATTGCTGGTTGAAAACTTAACCCAATACCCCGCCGGGATGACTTGAAATATAGTCAGCTCAGGCAATTTTTGTTGGTCTCCAAGGAGACGTGCAAGTCTGTTCTAAGGTAAAATCCTGCACCCATGTCTAGCGTCCATGGTCCTAACATGGGTGAGCGTAGTCAAGTTTCTTGCTCTGTCAACCTGTCTTTATATCTTAAAGACTGTACAGTCCAAAGTGAAAAACTGCTTTTGAAATCCACAATAGTGAAGAAAGCGGTTTTTGCAGCGGGCTGGGTAAATAACTATATGCTGTAAATTTGGTCACTTTGAGGATTACCTTGCTTCTGGAGCCAGCCTCAAGTGGGCATTCAAGGAACTGCAGTTTTTGGAAGCTCAGTGTTGGCTTCACTTTTCAGCCCTGGAGAGTGCATCTTGGGATTGACCCTTGTTGGCTGGCTTGGTTTGAATTGACAAGAGAAGGCATGAACAAGGGATGGTACAGTCCTGGTCTAACTCTGGACATTGGTATGAAAGGGGTAAATGGAGGTTATCCAAATGATCTACTATTTCCCTCTCCCCCATGAATGCCATGACATGGAAAATATGAAGTTTGAAGTCAAGAAACCAGTGACATGAAACACAAATATGACTGTACACCCTGTAAGGTTGTAGTCGTCCTCTATAATGGAAAGAATGAGCCAAGATCTGTGCTTTCTCAGGCTCTCTTTAAGTCATCAGACTACCATTAACCAGTTTTAGACAGCCTGGATCCTTGATTAAGTATGCCTTTATTTGTAATCTTGGTTTACCACAGTAGTCTAACAAAGAAGGTATTCAAAGAGTTTAGCATTTCCCCCATGACTGCTGCGACATGGAAAAGGCGTGGTTTGTAGTCAAATAAGCCAATCACATGCAAAATCAGCATTACTGTACACCCCATCAGATTAGAGAAATGCACCATGTGTGCTGTGAGTGTCTGACAAGGACCACTTTAATCTCGTGGAGATAATGGGCATCCTTTCGCAGAGGCAATATCATAGTCTATGAGGTTTTGCTGAGACGTGATTATTGCTGGTTGAAAACTTAACCCAATACCCCGCCGGGATGACTTGAAAAATAGTCAGCTCAGGCAATTTTTGTTGGTCTCCAAGGAGACGTATAAGTCTGTTCTAAAGTAAAATCCTGCACCCATGTCTAGCGTCCATGGTCCTAACATGGGTGAGCGTAGTCAAGTTTCTTGCTGTGTCAACCTGTCTTTATATCTGAAAGTCTGTACAGTCCAAATTGAAGAGCTACTTTTTGAAATCCACAAAAGAGAAGAAACCGGTTTTTGCAGCAGGCTGGGTACATAACTATATGCTGTAAATTTGGTCACTTTGAGGATTACCTTGCTTCTGGAGCCAGCCTCAAGTGGCCATTCAAGGAACTGCATTTTTTCGAAGCTCAGTGTTGGCTTCACTTTTCGGCCCTGGAGAGTGCATCTTGGGATTGACCCTTGTTGGCTGGCTTGGTGTGAATTGACAAGAGAAGGCATGAACAAGGGATAGTACAGTCCTGGTCTGACTCTGGACATTGGTATGAAAGGGGTAAATGGAGGTTATCCAAATGATCTACTATTTCCCTCTCCCCCATGAATGCCATGACATGGAAAATATGAAGTTTGAAGTCAAGAAACCAGTGACATGAAACACAAATATGACTGTACACCCTGTAAGGTTGTAGTCGTCCTCTATAATGGAAAGAATGAGCCAAGATCTGTGCTTTCTCAGGCTCTCTTTAAGTCATCAGACTACCATTAACCAGTTTTAGACAGTCTGGATCCTTGATTAAGTATGCCTTTATTTGTAATCTTGGTTTACCACAGTAGTCTAACAAAGAAGGTATTCAAAGAGTTTAGCATTTCCCCCATGACTGCTACGACATGGAAAAGGCGTGGTTTGTGGTCAAATAAGCCAATCACATGCAAAATCAGCATTACTGTACACCCCATCAGATTAGAGAAATGCACCATGTGTGTTGTGAGTGTCTGACAAGGACCCCTTTAATCTCGTGGAGATAATGGGCATTCTTTCGCAGAGGCAATATCATAGTCTATGAGGTTTTACTGAGACGTGATTATTGCTGGTTGAAAACTTAACCCAATACCCCGCCGGGATGACTTGAAATATAGTCAGCTCAGGCAATTTTTGTTGGTCTCCAAGGAGACGTACAAGTCTGTTTTAAGGTAAAATCCTGCACCCATGTCTAGCGTCCATGGTCCTAACATGGGTGAGCGTAGTCAAGTTTCTTGCTGTGTCAACCTGTCTTTATATCTGAAAGTCGGTACAGTCCAAATTGAAGAACTACTTTTGAAATCCACAAAAGAGAAGAAAGTGGTTTTTGCAGCGAGCTGGGTACATAACTATATGCTGTAAATTTTCTGACTTTGAGGATTACCTTGCTTCTGGAGCCAGCCTCAAGAGGCCATTCAAGGAACTGCAGTTTTTGGAAGCTCAGTGTTGGCTTCACTTTTCAGCCCTGGAGAGTGCATCTTGGGATTGACCCTTGTTGGCTGGCTTGGTTTGAATTGACAAGAGAAGGCATGAACAAGGGATAGTACAGTCCTGGTCTGACTCTGGACATTGGTATGAAAGGGGTAAATGGAGGTTATCCAAAGGATCTACTATTTCCCTCTCCCCCATGAATGCCATGACATTAAAAATATGTAGTTTGTAGTCAAGAAACCAATGACATGCAACACAAATATGACTGTACACCCTGTAAGGTTGTAGTCGTCCTATATAATGGAAAGAATGAGCCAAGATCTGTGCTTTCTCAGGCTCTCTTTAAGTCATCAGACTACCATTAACCAGTTTTAGACAGTCTGGATCCTTGATTAAATATGCCTTTATTTGTAATCTTGGTTTACCACAGTAGTCTAACAAAGAAGGTATTCAAAGAGTTTAGCATTTCCCCCATGACTGCTACGACATGGAAAAGGCGTGGTTTGTGGTCAAATAAGCCAATCACATGCAAAATCAGCATTACTGTACACCCCATCAGATTAGAGAAATGCACCATGTGTGTTGTGAGTGTCTGACAAGGACCCTTTTAATCTCGTGGAGGTAATGGGCATTCTTTCGCAGAGGCAATTTCATAGTCTATGAGGTTTTACTGAGACGTGATTATTGCTGGTTGAAAACTTAACCCAATACCCTGCCGGGATGACTTGAAAAATAGTCAGCTCAGGCAATTTTTGTTGGTCTCCAAGGAGACGTGCAAGTCTGTTCTAAAGTAAAATCCTGCACCCATGTCTAGCGTCCATGGTCCTAACATGGGTGAGCGTAGTCAAGTTTCTTGCTGTGTCAACCTGTCTTTATATCTGAAAGTCTGGACAGTCCAAATTGAAGAACTACTTTTGAAATCCACAATAGAGAAGAAACCGGTTTTTGTAGCGGGCCGGGTACATAACTATATGCTGTAAATTTTGTGACTTTGAGGATTACCTTGCTTCTGGAGCCAGCCTCAAGTGGGCATTCAAGGAACTGCAGTTTTTGGAAGCTCAGTGTTGGCTTCACTTTTCAGGCCTGGAGAGTGCATCTTGGGATTGACCCTTGTTGGCTGGCTTGGTTTGAATTGACAAGAGAAGGCATGAACAAGGGATGGTACAGTCCTGGTCTGACTCTGGACATTGGTATGAAAGGGGTAAATGGAGGTTATCCAAAGAATCTTCTATTTCCCTCTCCCCCATGAATGCCATGACATGGAAAATATGAATCTTGTAGTCAAGAAACCAGTGACATGAAACACAAATATGACTGTACACCCTGTAAGGTTGTAGTCGTCCTCTATAATGGAAAGAATGAGCCAAGATCTGTGCTTTCTCAGGCTCTCTTTAAGTCATCAGACTACCATTAACCAGTTTTAGACAGTCTGGATCCTTGATTAAGTATGCCTTTATTTGTAATCGTGGTTTACCACAGTAGTCTAACAAAGAAGGTATTCAAAGAGTTTAGCATTTCCCCCATGACTGCTACGACATGGAAAAGGCGTGGTTTGTAGTCAAATAAGCCAATCACATGCAAAATCAGCATTACTGTACACCCCATCAGATTAGAGAAATGCACCATGTGTGTTGTGAGTGTCTGACAAGGACCCTTTTAATCTCGTGGAGGTAATGGGCATTCTTTCGCAGAGGCAATATCATAGTCTATGAGGTTTTACTGAGACGTGATTATTGCTGGTTGAAAACTTAACCCAATACCCCGCCGGGATGACTTGAAATATAGTCAGCTCAGGCAACTTTTGTTGGTCTCCAAGGAGACGTACAAGTCTGTTCTAAGGTTAAATCCTGCACCCATGGTCCTAAAATGGGTGAGCATAGTCAAGTTTCTTGCTGTGTCAACCTGTCTTTATATCTTAAAGACTGTACAGTCCAAAGTGAAAAAATACTTTTGAAATCCACAAAAGAGAGGAAACCGGTTTTTGCAGCGGGCTGGGTACATAATTATATGCTGTAAATTTGGTCACTTTGAGGATTACCTTGCTTCTGGAGCCAGCCTCAAGTGGGCATTCAAGGAACTGCAGTTTTTGGAAGCTCAGTGTTGGCTTCACTTTTCAGTCCTGGAGAGTGCATCTTGGGATTGACCCTTGTTGGCTGGCTTGGTTTGAATTGACAAGAGAAGGCATGAACAAGGGATGGTACAGTCCTGGTCTGACTCTGGACATTGGTATGAAAGGGGTAAATGGAGGTTATCCAAAGGATCTACTATTTCCCTCTCCCCCAGGAATGCCATGACATGGAAAATATGAAGTTTGAAGTCAAGAAACCAGTGACATGAAACACAAATATGACTGTACACCCTGTAAGGTTGTAGTCGTCCTATTTAATGGAAAGAATGAGCCAAGATCTGTGCTTTCTCAGGCTCTCTTTAAGTCATCAGACTACCATTAACCAGTTTTAGACAGCCTGGATCCTTGATTAAGTATGCCTTTATTTGTAATCTTGGTTTACCACAGTAGTCTAACAAAGAAGGTATTCAAAGAGTTTAGCATTTCCCCCATCCCCCATGACTGCTGCGACATGGAAAAGGTGTGGTTTGTAGTCAAATAAGCCAATCACATGCAAAATCAGCATTACTGTACACCCCATCAGATTAGAGAAATGCACCATGTGTGTTGTGAGTGTCTGACAAGGACCACTTTAATCTCGTGGAGATAATGGGCATCCTTTCGCAGAGGCAATATCATAGTCTATGAGGTTTTACTGAGACGTGATTATTGCTGGTTGAAAACTTAACCCAATACCCCGCCGGGATGACTTGAAAAATAGTCAGCTCAGGCAATTTTTGTTGGTCTCCAAGGAGACGTGCAAGTCTGTTCTAAAGTAAAATCCTGCACCCATGTCTAGCGTCCATGGTCCTAACATGGGTGAGCGTAGTCAAGTTTCTTGCTGTGTCAACCTGTCTTTATATCTGAAAGTCTGTACAGTCCAAATTGAAGAGCTACTTTTTGAAATCCACAAAAGAGAAGAAACTGCTTTTTGCAGCGGGCTGGGTAAATAACTATATGCTGTAAATTTGGTCACTTTGAGGATTACCTTGCTTCTGGAGCCAGCCTCAAGTGGGCATTCAAGGAACTGCAGTTTTTGGAAGCTCAGTGTTGGCTTCACTTTTCGGCCCTGGAGAGTGCATCTTGGGATTGACCCGTGTTGGCTGGCTTGGTTTGAATTGACAAGAGAAGGCTTGAACAAGGGATAGTACAGTCCTGGTCTGATTCTGGACATTGGTATGAAAGGGGTAAATGGAGGTTATCCAAAGGATCTTCTATTTCCCTCTCCCCCATGAATGCCATGACATGGAAAATATGAAGCTTGTAGTCAAGAAACCAGTGACATGAAACACAAACATGACTGTACACCCTGTAAGGTTGTAGTCGTCCTCTATAATGGAAAGAATGAGCCAAGATCTGTGCTTTCTCAGGCTCTCTTTAAGTCATCAGACTACCATTAACCAGTTTTAGACAGTCTGGATCCTTGATTAAGTATGCCTTTATTTGTAATCTTGGTTTACCACAGTAGTCTAACAAAGAAGGTATTCAAAGAGTTTAGCATTTCCCCCATGACTGCTACGACATGGAAAAGGCGTGGTTTGTAGTCAAATAAGCCAATCACATGCAAAATCAGCATTACTGTACACCCCATCAGATTAGAGAAATGCACCATGTGTGTTGTGAGTGTCTGACAAGGACCCTTTTAATCTCGTGGAGATAATGGGCATTCTTTCGCAGAGGTAATATCATAGTCTATGAGGTTTTACTGAGACGTGATTATTGCTGGTTGAAAACTTAACCCAATACCCCGCCGGGATGACTTGAAATATAGTCAGCTCAGGCAATTTTTGTTGGTCTCCAAGGAGACGTGCAAGTCTGTTCTAAAGTAAAATCCTGCACCCATGTCTAGCGTCCGTGGTCCGAACATGGGTGAGAGTAGTCAAGTTTCTTGCTCTTTCAACCTGTCTTTATATCTTAAAGACTGTACAGTCCAAAGTGAAAAAATACTTTTGAAATCCACAAAAGAGAGGAAACCGGTTTTTGCAGCAGGCTGGGTACATAACTATATGCTGTAAATTTGGTCACTTTGAGGATTACCTTGCTTCTGGAGCCAGCCTCAAGAGGCCATTCAAGGAACTGCAGTTTTTGGAAGCTCAGTGTTGGCTTCACTTTTCAGCCCTGGAGAGTGCATCTTGGGATTGACCCTTGTTGGCTGGCTTGGTTTGAATTGACAAGAGAAGGCTTGAACAAGGGATAGTACAGTCCTGGTCTGACTCTGGACATTGGTATGAAAGGGGTAAATGGAGGTTATCCAAAGGATCTACTATTTCCCTCTCCCCCAAGAATGCCATGACATGAAAAATATGTAGTTTGTAGTCAAGAAACCAGTGACATGCAACACAAACATGACTGTACACCCTGTAAGGTTGTAGTCGTCCTCTATAATGGAAAGAATGAGCCAAGATCTGTGCTTTCTCAGGCTCTCTTTAAGTCATCAGACTACCATTAACCAGTTTTAGACAGTCTGGATCCTTGATTAAGTATGCCTTTATTTGTAATCTTGGTTTACCACAGTAGTCTAACAAAGAAGGTATTCAAAGAGTTTAGCATTTCCCCCATGACTGCTACGACATGGAAAAGGCGTGGTTTGTGGTCAAATAAGCCAATCACATGCAAAATCAGCATTACTGTACACCCCATCAGATTAGAGAAATGCACCATGTGTGTTGTGAGTGTCTGACAAGGACCCTTTTAATCTCGTGGAGGTAATGGGCATACTTTCGCAGAGGCAATATCATAGTCTATGAGGTTTTACTGAGACGTGATTATTGCTGGTTGAAAACTTAACCCAATACCCCGCCGGGATGACTTGAAATATAGTCAGCTCAGGCAATTTTTGTTGGTCTCCAAGGAGACGTACAAGTCTGTTCTAAGGTTAAATCCTGCACCCATGGTCCTAAAATGGGTGAGCATAGTCAAGTTTCTTGCTGTGTCAACCTGTCTTTATATCTTAAAGACTGTACAGTCCAAAGTGAAAAAATACTTTTGAAATCCACAAAAGAGAGGAAACCGGTTTTTGCAGCAGGCTGGGTACATAATTATATGCTGTAAATTTGGTCACTTTGAGGATTACCTTGCTTCTGGAGCCAGCCTCAAGTGGGCATTCAAGGAACTGCAGTTTTTGGAAGCTCAGTGTTGGCTTCACTTTTCAGTCCTGGAGAGTGCATCTTGGGATTGACCCTTGTTGGCTGGCTTGGTTTGAATTGACAAGAGAAGGCATGAACAAGGGATGGTACAGTCCTGGTCTGACTCTGGACATTGGTATGAAAGGGGTAAATGGAGGTTATCCAAAGGATCTATTATTTCCCTCTCCCCCAGGAATGCCATGACATGGAAAATATGAAGTTTGAAGTCAAGAAACCAGTGACATGAAACACAAATATGACTGTACACCCTGTAAGGTTGTAGTCGTCCTATTTAATGGAAAGAATGAGCCAAGATCTGTGCTTTCTCAGGCTCTCTTTAAGTCATCAGACTACCATTAACCAGTTTTAGACAGCCTGGATCCTTGATTAAGTATGCCTTTATTTGTAATCTTGGTTTACCACAGTAGTCTAACAAAGAAGGTATTCAAAGAGTTTAGCATTTCCCCCATCCCCCATGACTGCTGCGACATGGAAAAGGCGTGGTTTGTAGTCAAATAAGCCAATCACATGCAAAATCAGCATTACTGTACACCCCATCAGATTAGAGAAATGCACCATGTGTGTTGTGAGTGTCTGACAAGGACCACTTTAATCTCGTGGAGATAATGGGCATCCTTTCGCAGAGGCAATATCATAGTCTATGAGGTTTTACTGAGACGTGATTATTGCTGGTTGAAAACTTAACCCAATACCCCGCCGGGATGACTTGAAAAATAGTCAGCTCAGGCAATTTTTGTTGGTCTCCAAGGAGACGTGCAAGTCTGTTCTAAAGTAAAATCCTGCACCCATGTCTAGCGTCCATGGTCCTAACATGGGTGAGAGTAGTCAAGTTTCTTGCTGTGTCAACCTGTCTTTATATCTGAAAGTCGGTACAGTCCAAATTGAAGAACTACTTTTGAAATCCACAAAAGAGAAGAAAGCGGTTTTTGCAGCGGGCTGGGTACATAACTATATGCTGTAAATTTTCTGACTTTGAGGATTACCTTGCTTCTGGAGCCAGCCTCAAGAGGCCATTCAAGGAACTGCAGTTTTTGGAAGCACAGTGTTGGCTTCACTTTTCAGCCCTGGAGAGTGCATCTTGGGATTGACCCTTGTTGGCTGGCTTGGTTTGAATTGACAAGAGAAGGCATGAACAAGGGATAGTACAGTCCTGGTCTGACTCTGGACATTGGTATGAAAGGGGTAAATGGAGGTTATCCAAATGATCTACTATTTCCCTCTCCCCCATGAATGCCATGACATGGAAAATATGAAGTTTGAAGTCAAGAAACCAGTGACATGAAACACAAATATGACTGTACACCCTGTAAGGTTGTAGTCGTCCTCTATAATGGAAAGAATGAGCCAAGATCTGTGCTTTCTCAGGCTCTCTTTAAGTCATCAGACTACCATTAACCAGTTTTAGACAGCCTGGATCCTTGATTAAATATGCCTTTATTTGTAATCTTGGTTTACCACAGTAGTCTAACAAAGAAGGTATTCAAAGAGTTTAGCATTTCCCCCATGACTGCTGCGACATGGAAAAGGTGTGGGTTGTAGTCAAAGAAGTCAATCACATGCAAAATCAGCATTACTGTACACCCCATCAGATTAGAGAAATGCACCATGTGTGTTGTGAGTGTCTGACAAGGACCCTTTTAATCTCGTGGAGGTAATGGGCATACTTTCGCAGAGGCAATATCATAGTTTATGAAGTTTTACTGAGACGTGATTATTGCTGGTTGAAAACTTAACCCAATACCCCGCCGGGATGACTTGAAATATAGTCAGCTCAGGCAATTTTTGTTGGTCTCCAAGGAGACGTACAAGTCTGTTCTAAGGTTAAATCCTGCACCCATGGTCCTAAAATGGGTGAGCATTGTCAAGTTTCTTGCTGTGTCAACCTGTCTTTATATCTTAAAGACTGTACAGTCCAAAGTGAAAAAATACTTTTGAAATCCACAAAAGAGAGGAAACCGGTTTTTGCAGCAGGCTGGGTACATAATTATATGCTGTAAATTTTGTGACTTTGAGGATTACCTTGCTTCTGGAGCCAGCCTCAAGTGGGCATTCAAGGAACTGCAGTTTTTGGAAGCTCAGTGTTGGCTTCACTTTTCAGTCCTGGAGAGTGCATCTTGGGATTGACCCTTGTTGGCTGGCTTGGTTTGAATTGACAAGAGAAGGCATGAACAAGGGATGGTACAGTCCTGGTCTGACTCTGGACATTGGTATGAAAGGGGTAAATGGAGGTTATCCAAAGGATCTACTATTTCCCTCTCCCCCAGGAATGCCATGACATGGAAAATATGAAGTTTGAAGTCAAGAAACCAGTGACATGAAACACAAATATGACTGTACACCCTGTAAGGTTGTAGTCGTCCTATTTAATGGAAAGAATGAGCCAAGATCTGTGCTTTCTCAGGCTCTCTTTAAGTCATCAGACTACCATTAACCAGTTTTAGACAGCCTGGATCCTTGATTAAGTATGCCTTTATTTGTAATCTTGGTTTACCACAGTAGTCTAACAAAGACGGTATTCAAAGAGTTTAGCATTTCCCCCATCCCCCATGACTGCTGCGACATGGAAAAGGCGTGGTTTGTAGTCAAATAAGCCAATCACATGCAAAATCAGCATTACTGTACACCCCATCAGATTAGAGAAATGCACCATGTGTGTTGTGAGTGTCTGACAAGGACCACTTTAATCTCGTGGAGATAATGGGCATCCTTTCACAGAGGCAATATCATAGTCTATGAGATTTTACTGAGACGTGATTATTGCTGGTTGAAAACTTAACCCAATACCCCGCCGGGGTGACTTGAAAAATAGTCAGCTCAGGCAATTTTTGTTGGTCTCCAAGGAGACGTGCAAGTCTGTTCTAAAGTAAAATCCTGCACCCATGTCTAGCGTCCATGGTCCTAACATGGGTGAGCGTAGTCAAGTTTCTTGCTGTGTCAACCTGTCTTTATATCTGAAAGTCGGTACAGTCCAAATTGAAGAACTACTTTTGAAATCCACAAAAGAGAAGAAAGCGGTTTTTGCAGCGGGCTGGGTACATAACTATATGCTGTAAATTTTCTGACTTTGAGGATTACCTTGCTTTTGGAGCCAGCCTCAAGAGGCCATTCAAGGAACTGCAGTTTTTGGAAGCTCAGTGTTGGCTTCACTTTTCAGCCCTGGAGAATGCATCTTGGGATTGACCCTTGTTGGCTGGCTTGGTTTGAATTGACAAGAGAAGGCATGAACAAGGGATAGTACAGTCCTGGTCTGACTCTGGACATTGGTATGAAAGGGGTAAATGGAGGTTATCCAAATGATCTACTATTTCCCTCTCCCCCATGAATGCCATGACATGGAAAATATGAAGTTTGAAGTCAAGAAACCAGTGACATGAAACACAAATATGACTGTACACCCTGTAAGGTTGTAGTCGTCCTCTATAATGGAAAGAATGAGCCAAGATCTGTGCTTTCTCAGGCTCTCTTTAAGTCATCAGACTACCATTAACCAGTTTTAGACAGCCTGGATCCTTGATTAAATATGCCTTTATTTGTAATCTTGGTTTACCACAGTAGTCTAACAAAGAAGGTATTCAAAGAGTTTAGCATTTCCCCCATCCCCCATGACTGCTGCGACATGGAAAAGGTGTGGGTTGTAGTCAAAGAAGTCAATCACATGCAAAATCAGCATTACTGTACACCCCATCAGATTAGAGAAATGCACCATGTGTGCTGTGAGTGTCTGACAAGGACCACTTTAATCTTGTGGAGGTAATGGGCATCCTTTCGCAGAGGCAATATCATAGTTTATGAAGTTTTACTGAGACGTGATTATTGCTGGTTGAAAACTTAACCCAATACCCCGCCGGGATGACTTGAAATATAGTCAGCTCAGGCAATTTTTGTTGGTCTCCAAGGAGACGTGCAAGTCTGTTCTAAGGTAAAATCCTGCACCCATGTCTAGCGTCCATGGTCCTAACATGGGTGAGCGTAGTCAAGTTTCTTGCTCTTTCAACCTGTCTTTATATCTTAAAGACTGTACAGTCCAAAGTGAAAAAATACTTTTGAAATCCACAAAAGAGAGGAAACCGGTTTTTGCAGCAGGCTGGGTACATAACTATATGCTGTAAATTTGGTCACTTTGAGGATTACCTTGCTTCTGGAGCCAGCCTCAAGTGGGCATTCAAGGAACTGTAGTTTTTGGAAGCTCAGTGTTGGCTTCACTTTTCGGCCCTGGAGAGTGCATCTTGGGATTGACCCGTGTTGGCTGGCTTGGTTTGAATTGACAAGAGAAGGCTTGAACAAGGGATGGTACAGTCCTGGTCTGATTCTGGACATTGGTATGAAAGGGGTAAATGGAGGTTATCCAAAGGATCTACTATTTCCCTCTCCCCCATGAATGCCATGACATTAAAAATATGTAGTTTGAAGTCAAGAAACCAGTGACATGAAACACAAATATGACTGTACACCCTGTAAGGTTGTAGTCGTCCTCTATAATGGAAAGAATGAGCCAAGATCTGTGCTTTCTCAGGCTCTCTTTAAGTCATCAGACTACCATTTACCAGTTTTAGACAGCCTGGATCCTTGATTAAATATGCCTTTATTTGTAATCTTGGTTTACCACAGTAGTCTAACAAAGAAGGTATTCAAAGAGTTTAGCATTTCCCCCATGACTGCTGCGACATGGAAAACGCGTTTTTTGTGGTCAAATAAGCCAATCACATACAAAATCAGCATTACTGTACACCCCATCAGATTAGAGAAATGCACCATGTGTGTTGTGAGTGTCTCACAAGGACCACTTTAATCTCGTGGAGATAATGGGCATTCTTTCGCAGAGGCAATATCATAGTCTATGAGGTTTTACTGAGACGTGATTATTGCTGGTTGAAAACTTAACCCAATACCCCGCCGGGATGACTTGAAAAATAGTCAGCTCAGGCAGTTTTTGTTGGTCTCCAAGGAGACGTGCAAGTCTGTTCTAAGGTAAAATCCTGCACCCATGTCTAGCGTCCATGGTCCTAACAGGGGTGAGAGTAGTCAAGTTTATTGCTCTTTCAACCTGTCTTTATATCTTAAAGACTGTACAGTCCAAAGTGAAAAAATACTTTTGAAATCCACAAAAGAGAGGAAACCGGTTTTTGCAGCAGGCTGGGTACATAACTATATGCTGTAAATTTGGTCACTTTGAGGATTACCTTGCTTCTGGAGCCAGCCTCAAGTGGCCATTCAAGGAACTGTAGTTTTTGGAAGCTCAGTGTTGGCTTCACTTTTCGGCCCTGGAGAGTGCATCTTGGGATTGACCCGTGTTGGCTGGCTTGGTTTGAATTGACAAGAGAAGGCTTGAACAAGGGATAGTACAGTCCTGGTCTGATTCTGGACATTGGTATGAAAGGGGTAAATGGAGGTTATCCAAAGGATCTTCTATTTCCCTCTCCCCCATGAATGCCATGACATTAAAAATATGAAGCTTGTAGTCAAGAAACCAGTGACATGAAACACAAACATGACTGTACACCCTGTAAGGTTGTAGTCGTCCTCTATAATGGAAAGAATGAGCCAAGATCTGTGCTTTCTCAGGCTCTCTTTAAGTCATCAGACTACCATTAACCAGTTTTAGACAGTCTGGATCCTTGATTAAGTATGCCTTTATTTGTAATCTTGGTTTACCACAGTAGTCTAACAAAGAAAGGTATTCAAAGCGTTTAGCATTTCCCCCATGACTGCTACGGCATGGAAAAGGCGTGGTTTGTGGTCAAATAAGCCAATCACATGCAAAATCAGCATTACTGTACACCCCATCAGATTAGAGAAATGCACCATGTGTGTTGTGAGTGTCTGACAAGGACCCTTTTAATCTCGTGGAGGTAATGGGCATCCTTTCGCAGAGGCAATTTCATAGTCTATGAGGTTTTACTGAGACGTGATTATTGCTGGTTGAAAACTTAACCCAATACCCTGCCGGGATGACTTGAAAAATAGTCAGCTCAGGCAGTTTTTGTTGGTCTCCAAGGAGACGTACAAGTCTGTTCTAAGGTAAAATCCTGCACCCATGTCTAGCGTCCATGGTCCTAACATGGGTGAGCGTAGTCAAGTTTCTTGCTGTGTCAACCTGTCTTTATATCTGAAAGTCTGGACAGTCCAAATTGAAGAACTACTTTTGAAATCCACAATAGAGAAGAAACCGTTTTTTGTAGCGGGCCGGGTACATAACTATATGCTGTAAATTTTGTGACTTTGAGGATTACCTTGCTTCTGGAGCCAGCCTCAAGTGGGCATTCAAGGAACTGCAGTTTTTGGAAGCTCAGTGTTGGCTTCACTTTTCAGTCCTGGAGAGTGCATCTTGGGATTGACCCTTGTTGGCTGGCTTGGTTTGAATTGACATGAGAAGGCATGAACAAGGGATGGTACAGTCCTAGTCTGACTCTGGACATTGGTATGAAAGGGGTAAATGGAGGTTATCCAAAGGATCTACTATTTCCCTCTCCCCCAGGAATGCCATGACATGGAAAATATGAAGTTTGAAGTCAAGAAACCAGTGACATGAAACACAAATATGACTGTACACCCTGTAAGGTTGTAGTCGTCCTATTTAATGGAAAGAATGAGCCAAGATCTGTGCTTTCTCAGGCTCTCTTTAAGTCATCAGACTACCATTAACCAGTTTTAGACAGCCTGGATCCTTGATTAAGTATGCCTTTATTTGTAATCTTGGTTTACCACAGTAGTCTAACAAAGACGGTATTCAAAGAGTTTAGCATTTCCCCCATCCCCCATGACTGCTGCGACATGGAAAAGGCGTGGTTTGTAGTCAAATAAGCCAATCACATGCAAAATCAGCATTACTGTACACCCCATCAGATTAGAGAAATGCACCATGTGTGTTGTGAGTGTCTGACAAGGACCACTTTAATCTCGTGGAGATAATGGGCATCCTTTCGCAGAGGCAATATCATAGTCTATGAGGTTTTACTGAGACGTGATTATTGCTGGTTGAAAACTTAACCCAATACCCCGCCGGGATGACTTGAAAAATAGTCAGCTCAGGCAATTTTTGTTGGTCTCCAAGGAGACGTGCAAGTCTGTTCTAAAGTAAAATCCTGCACCCATGTCTAGCGTCCATGGTCCTAACATGGGTGAGCGTAGTCAAGTTTCTTGCTGTGTCAACCTGTCTTTATATCTGAAAGTCTGTACAGTCCAAATTGAAGAGCTACTTTTTGAAATCCACAAAAGAGAAGAAACTGCTTTTTGCAGCGGGCTGGGTAAATAACTATATGCTGTAAATTTGGTCACTTTGAGGATTACCTTGCTTCTGGAGCCAGCCTCAAGTGGGCATTCAAGGAACTGCAGTTTTTGGAAGCTCAGTGTTGGCTTCACTTTTCGGCCCTGGAGAGTGCATCTTGGGATTGACCCGTGTTGGCTGGCTTGGTTTGAATTGACAAGAGAAGGCTTGAACAAGGGATAGTACAGTCCTGGTCTGATTCTGGACATTGGTATGAAAGGGGTAAATGGAGGTTATCCAAAGGATCTTCTATTTCCCTCTCCCCCATGAATGCCATGACATGGAAAATATGAAGCTTGTAGTCAAGAAACCAGTGACATGAAACACAAACATGACTGTACACCCTGTAAGGTTGTAGTCGTCCTCTATAATGGAAAGAATGAGCCAAGATCTGTGCTTTCTCAGGCTCTCTTTAAGTCATCAGACTACCATTAACCAGTTTTAGACAGTCTGGATCCTTGATTAAGTATGCCTTTATTTGTAATCTTGGTTTACCACAGTAGTCTAACAAAGAAGGTATTCAAAGAGTTTAGCATTTCCCCCATGACTGCTACGACATGGAAAAGGCGTGGTTTGTAGTCAAATAAGCCAATCACATGCAAAATCAGCATTACTGTACACCCCATCAGATTAGAGAAATGCACCATGTGTGTTGTGAGTGTCTGACAAGGACCCTTTTAATCTCGTGGAGATAATGGGCATTCTTTCGCAGAGGTAATATCATAGTCTATGAGGTTTTACTGAGACGTGATTATTGCTGGTTGAAAACTTAACCCAATACCCCGCCGGGATGACTTGAAATATAGTCAGCTCAGGCAATTTTTGTTGGTCTCCAAGGAGACGTGCAAGTCTGTTCTAAAGTAAAATCCTGCACCCATGTCTAGCGTCCGTGGTCCGAACATGGGTGAGAGTAGTCAAGTTTCTTGCTCTTTCAACCTGTCTTTATATCTTAAAGACTGTACAGTCCAAAGTGAAAAAATACTTTTGAAATCCACAAAAGAGAGGAAACCGGTTTTTGCAGCAGGCTGGGTACATAACTATATGCTGTAAATTTGGTCACTTTGAGGATTACCTTGCTTCTGGAGCCAGCCTCAAGAGGCCATTCAAGGAACTGCAGTTTTTGGAAGCTCAGTGTTGGCTTCACTTTTCAGCCCTGGAGAGTGCATCTTGGGATTGACCCTTGTTGGCTGGCTTGGTTTGAATTGACAAGAGAAGGCTTGAACAAGGGATAGTACAGTCCTGGTCTGACTCTGGACATTGGTATGAAAGGGGTAAATGGAGGTTATCCAAAGGATCTACTATTTCCCTCTCCCCCAAGAATGCCATGACATGAAAAATATGTAGTTTGTAGTCAAGAAACCAGTGACATGCAACACAAACATGACTGTACACCCTGTAAGGTTGTAGTCGTCCTCTATAATGGAAAGAATGAGCCAAGATCTGTGCTTTCTCAGGCTCTCTTTAAGTCATCAGACTACCATTAACCAGTTTTAGACAGTCTGGATCCTTGATTAAGTATGCCTTTATTTGTAATCTTGGTTTACCACAGTAGTCTAACAAAGAAGGTATTCAAAGAGTTTAGCATTTCCCCCATGACTGCTACGACATGGAAAAGGCGTGGTTTGTGGTCAAATAAGCCAATCACATGCAAAATCAGCATTACTGTACACCCCATCAGATTAGAGAAATGCACCATGTGTGTTGTGAGTGTCTGACAAGGACCCTTTTAATCTCGTGGAGGTAATGGGCATACTTTCGCAGAGGCAATATCATAGTCTATGAGGTTTTACTGAGACGTGATTATTGCTGGTTGAAAACTTAACCCAATACCCCGCCGGGATGACTTGAAATATAGTCAGCTCAGGCAATTTTTGTTGGTCTCCAAGGAGACGTACAAGTCTGTTCTAAGGTTAAATCCTGCACCCATGGTCCTAAAATGGGTGAGCATAGTCAAGTTTCTTGCTGTGTCAACCTGTCTTTATATCTTAAAGACTGTACAGTCCAAAGTGAAAAAATACTTTTGAAATCCACAAAAGAGAGGAAACCGGTTTTTGCAGCAGGCTGGGTACATAATTATATGCTGTAAATTTGGTCACTTTGAGGATTACCTTGCTTCTGGAGCCAGCCTCAAGTGGGCATTCAAGGAACTGCAGTTTTTGGAAGCTCAGTGTTGGCTTCACTTTTCAGTCCTGGAGAGTGCATCTTGGGATTGACCCTTGTTGGCTGGCTTGGTTTGAATTGACAAGAGAAGGCATGAACAAGGGATGGTACAGTCCTGGTCTGACTCTGGACATTGGTATGAAAGGGGTAAATGGAGGTTATCCAAAGGATCTATTATTTCCCTCTCCCCCAGGAATGCCATGACATGGAAAATATGAAGTTTGAAGTCAAGAAACCAGTGACATGAAACACAAATATGACTGTACACCCTGTAAGGTTGTAGTCGTCCTATTTAATGGAAAGAATGAGCCAAGATCTGTGCTTTCTCAGGCTCTCTTTAAGTCATCAGACTACCATTAACCAGTTTTAGACAGCCTGGATCCTTGATTAAGTATGCCTTTATTTGTAATCTTGGTTTACCACAGTAGTCTAACAAAGAAGGTATTCAAAGAGTTTAGCATTTCCCCCATCCCCCATGACTGCTGCGACATGGAAAAGGCGTGGTTTGTAGTCAAATAAGCCAATCACATGCAAAATCAGCATTACTGTACACCCCATCAGATTAGAGAAATGCACCATGTGTGTTGTGAGTGTCTGACAAGGACCACTTTAATCTCGTGGAGATAATGGGCATCCTTTCGCAGAGGCAATATCATAGTCTATGAGGTTTTACTGAGACGTGATTATTGCTGGTTGAAAACTTAACCCAATACCCCGCCGGGATGACTTGAAAAATAGTCAGCTCAGGCAATTTTTGTTGGTCTCCAAGGAGACGTGCAAGTCTGTTCTAAAGTAAAATCCTGCACCCATGTCTAGCGTCCATGGTCCTAACATGGGTGAGAGTAGTCAAGTTTCTTGCTGTGTCAACCTGTCTTTATATCTGAAAGTCGGTACAGTCCAAATTGAAGAACTACTTTTGAAATCCACAAAAGAGAAGAAAGCGGTTTTTGCAGCGGGCTGGGTACATAACTATATGCTGTAAATTTTCTGACTTTGAGGATTACCTTGCTTCTGGAGCCAGCCTCAAGAGGCCATTCAAGGAACTGCAGTTTTTGGAAGCACAGTGTTGGCTTCACTTTTCAGCCCTGGAGAGTGCATCTTGGGATTGACCCTTGTTGGCTGGCTTGGTTTGAATTGACAAGAGAAGGCATGAACAAGGGATAGTACAGTCCTGGTCTGACTCTGGACATTGGTATGAAAGGGGTAAATGGAGGTTATCCAAATGATCTACTATTTCCCTCTCCCCCATGAATGCCATGACATGGAAAATATGAAGTTTGAAGTCAAGAAACCAGTGACATGAAACACAAATATGACTGTACACCCTGTAAGGTTGTAGTCGTCCTCTATAATGGAAAGAATGAGCCAAGATCTGTGCTTTCTCAGGCTCTCTTTAAGTCATCAGACTACCATTAACCAGTTTTAGACAGCCTGGATCCTTGATTAAATATGCCTTTATTTGTAATCTTGGTTTACCACAGTAGTCTAACAAAGAAGGTATTCAAAGAGTTTAGCATTTCCCCCATGACTGCTGCGACATGGAAAAGGTGTGGGTTGTAGTCAAAGAAGTCAATCACATGCAAAATCAGCATTACTGTACACCCCATCAGATTAGAGAAATGCACCATGTGTGTTGTGAGTGTCTGACAAGGACCCTTTTAATCTCGTGGAGGTAATGGGCATACTTTCGCAGAGGCAATATCATAGTTTATGAAGTTTTACTGAGACGTGATTATTGCTGGTTGAAAACTTAACCCAATACCCCGCCGGGATGACTTGAAATATAGTCAGCTCAGGCAATTTTTGTTGGTCTCCAAGGAGACGTACAAGTCTGTTCTAAGGTTAAATCCTGCACCCATGGTCCTAAAATGGGTGAGCATTGTCAAGTTTCTTGCTGTGTCAACCTGTCTTTATATCTCAAAGACTGTACAGTCCAAAGTGAAAAAATACTTTTGAAATCCACAAAAGAGAGGAAACCGGTTTTTGCAGCAGGCTGGGTACATAATTATATGCTGTAAATTTTGTGACTTTGAGGATTACCTTGCTTCTGGAGCCAGCCTCAAGTGGGCATTCAAGGAACTGCAGTTTTTGGAAGCTCAGTGTTGGCTTCACTTTTCAGTCCTGGAGAGTGCATCTTGGGATTGACCCTTGTTGGCTGGCTTGGTTTGAATTGACAAGAGAAGGCATGAACAAGGGATGGTACAGTCCTGGTCTGACTCTGGACATTGGTATGAAAGGGGTAAATGGAGGTTATCCAAAGGATCTACTATTTCCCTCTCCCCCAGGAATGCCATGACATGGAAAATATGAAGTTTGAAGTCAAGAAACCAGTGACATGAAACACAAATATGACTGTACACCCTGTAAGGTTGTAGTCGTCCTATTTAATGGAAAGAATGAGCCAAGATCTGTGCTTTCTCAGGCTCTCTTTAAGTCATCAGACTACCATTAACCAGTTTTAGACAGCCTGGATCCTTGATTAAGTATGCCTTTATTTGTAATCTTGGTTTACCACAGTAGTCTAACAAAGACGGTATTCAAAGAGTTTAGCATTTCCCCCATCCCCCATGACTGCTGCGACATGGAAAAGGCGTGGTTTGTAGTCAAATAAGCCAATCACATGCAAAATCAGCATTACTGTACACCCCATCAGATTAGAGAAATGCACCATGTGTGTTGTGAGTGTCTGACAAGGACCACTTTAATCTCGTGGAGATAATGGGCATCCTTTCACAGAGGCAATATCATAGTCTATGAGATTTTACTGAGACGTGATTATTGCTGGTTGAAAACTTAACCCAATACCCCGCCGGGGTGACTTGAAAAATAGTCAGCTCAGGCAATTTTTGTTGGTCTCCAAGGAGACGTGCAAGTCTGTTCTAAAGTAAAATCCTGCACCCATGTCTAGCGTCCATGGTCCTAACATGGGTGAGCGTAGTCAAGTTTCTTGCTGTGTCAACCTGTCTTTATATCTGAAAGTCGGTACAGTCCAAATTGAAGAACTACTTTTGAAATCCACAAAAGAGAAGAAAGCGGTTTTTGCAGCGGGCTGGGTACATAACTATATGCTGTAAATTTTCTGACTTTGAGGATTACCTTGCTTTTGGAGCCAGCCTCAAGAGGCCATTCAAGGAACTGCAGTTTTTGGAAGCTCAGTGTTGGCTTCACTTTTCAGCCCTGGAGAATGCATCTTGGGATTGACCCTTGTTGGCTGGCTTGGTTTGAATTGACAAGAGAAGGCATGAACAAGGGATAGTACAGTCCTGGTCTGACTCTGGACATTGGTATGAAAGGGGTAAATGGAGGTTATCCAAATGATCTACTATTTCCCTCTCCCCCATGAATGCCATGACATGGAAAATATGAAGTTTGAAGTCAAGAAACCAGTGACATGAAACACAAATATGACTGTACACCCTGTAAGGTTGTAGTCGTCCTCTATAATGGAAAGAATGAGCCAAGATCTGTGCTTTCTCAGGCTCTCTTTAAGTCATCAGACTACCATTAACCAGTTTTAGACAGCCTGGATCCTTGATTAAATATGCCTTTATTTGTAATCTTGGTTTACCACAGTAGTCTAACAAAGAAGGTATTCAAAGAGTTTAGCATTTCCCCCATCCCCCATGACTGCTGCGACATGGAAAAGGTGTGGGTTGTAGTCAAAGAAGTCAATCACATGCAAAATCAGCATTACTGTACACCCCATCAGATTAGAGAAATGCACCATGTGTGCTGTGAGTGTCTGACAAGGACCACTTTAATCTTGTGGAGGTAATGGGCATCCTTTCGCAGAGGCAATATCATAGTTTATGAAGTTTTACTGAGACGTGATTATTGCTGGTTGAAAACTTAACCCAATACCCCGCCGGGATGACTTGAAATATAGTCAGCTCAGGCAATTTTTGTTGGTCTCCAAGGAGACGTGCAAGTCTGTTCTAAGGTAAAATCCTGCACCCATGTCTAGCGTCCATGGTCCTAACATGGGTGAGCGTAGTCAAGTTTCTTGCTCTTTCAACCTGTCTTTATATCTTAAAGACTGTACAGTCCAAAGTGAAAAAATACTTTTGAAATCCACAAAAGAGAGGAAACCGGTTTTTGCAGCAGGCTGGGTACATAACTATATGCTGTAAATTTGGTCACTTTGAGGATTACCTTGCTTCTGGAGCCAGCCTCAAGTGGGCATTCAAGGAACTGTAGTTTTTGGAAGCTCAGTGTTGGCTTCACTTTTCGGCCCTGGAGAGTGCATCTTGGGATTGACCCGTGTTGGCTGGCTTGGTTTGAATTGACAAGAGAAGGCTTGAACAAGGGATGGTACAGTCCTGGTCTGATTCTGGACATTGGTATGAAAGGGGTAAATGGAGGTTATCCAAAGGATCTACTATTTCCCTCTCCCCCATGAATGCCATGACATTAAAAATATGTAGTTTGAAGTCAAGAAACCAGTGACATGAAACACAAATATGACTGTACACCCTGTAAGGTTGTAGTCGTCCTCTATAATGGAAAGAATGAGCCAAGATCTGTGCTTTCTCAGGCTCTCTTTAAGTCATCAGACTACCATTTACCAGTTTTAGACAGCCTGGATCCTTGATTAAATATGCCTTTATTTGTAATCTTGGTTTACCACAGTAGTCTAACAAAGAAGGTATTCAAAGAGTTTAGCATTTCCCCCATGACTGCTGCGACATGGAAAACGCGTTTTTTGTGGTCAAATAAGCCAATCACATACAAAATCAGCATTACTGTACACCCCATCAGATTAGAGAAATGCACCATGTGTGTTGTGAGTGTCTCACAAGGACCACTTTAATCTCGTGGAGATAATGGGCATTCTTTCGCAGAGGCAATATCATAGTCTATGAGGTTTTACTGAGACGTGATTATTGCTGGTTGAAAACTTAACCCAATACCCCGCCGGGATGACTTGAAAAATGGTCAGCTCAGGCAGTTTTTGTTGGTCTCCAAGGAGACGTGCAAGTCTGTTCTAAGGTAAAATCCTGCACCCATGTCTAGCGTCCATGGTCCTAACAGGGGTGAGAGTAGTCAAGTTTATTGCTCTTTCAACCTGTCTTTATATCTTAAAGACTGTACAGTCCAAAGTGAAAAAATACTTTTGAAATCCACAAAAGAGAGGAAACCGGTTTTTGCAGCAGGCTGGGTACATAACTATATGCTGTAAATTTGGTCACTTTGAGGATTACCTTGCTTCTGGAGCCAGCCTCAAGTGGCCATTCAAGGAACTGTAGTTTTTGGAAGCTCAGTGTTGGCTTCACTTTTCGGCCCTGGAGAGTGCATCTTGGGATTGACCCGTGTTGGCTGGCTTGGTTTGAATTGACAAGAGAAGGCTTGAACAAGGGATAGTACAGTCCTGGTCTGATTCTGGACATTGGTATGAAAGGGGTAAATGGAGGTTATCCAAAGGATCTTCTATTTCCCTCTCCCCCATGAATGCCATGACATTAAAAATATGAAGCTTGTAGTCAAGAAACCAGTGACATGAAACACAAACATGACTGTACACCCTGTAAGGTTGTAGTCGTCCTCTATAATGGAAAGAATGAGCCAAGATCTGTGCTTTCTCAGGCTCTCTTTAAGTCATCAGACTACCATTAACCAGTTTTAGACAGTCTGGATCCTTGATTAAGTATGCCTTTATTTGTAATCTTGGTTTACCACAGTAGTCTAACAAAGAAAGGTATTCAAAGCGTTTAGCATTTCCCCCATGACTGCTACGGCATGGAAAAGGCGTGGTTTGTGGTCAAATAAGCCAATCACATGCAAAATCAGCATTACTGTACACCCCATCAGATTAGAGAAATGCACCATGTGTGTTGTGAGTGTCTGACAAGGACCCTTTTAATCTCGTGGAGGTAATGGGCATCCTTTCGCAGAGGCAATTTCATAGTCTATGAGGTTTTACTGAGACGTGATTATTGCTGGTTGAAAACTTAACCCAATACCCTGCCGGGATGACTTGAAAAATAGTCAGCTCAGGCAGTTTTTGTTGGTCTCCAAGGAGACGTACAAGTCTGTTCTAAGGTAAAATCCTGCACCCATGTCTAGCGTCCATGGTCCTAACATGGGTGAGCGTAGTCAAGTTTCTTGCTGTGTCAACCTGTCTTTATATCTGAAAGTCTGGACAGTCCAAATTGAAGAACTACTTTTGAAATCCACAATAGAGAAGAAACCGTTTTTTGTAGCGGGCCGGGTACATAACTATATGCTGTAAATTTTGTGACTTTGAGGATTACCTTGCTTCTGGAGCCAGCCTCAAGTGGGCATTCAAGGAACTGCAGTTTTTGGAAGCTCAGTGTTGGCTTCACTTTTCAGTCCTGGAGAGTGCATCTTGGGATTGACCCTTGTTGGCTGGCTTGGTTTGAATTGACATGAGAAGGCATGAACAAGGGATGGTACAGTCCTAGTCTGACTCTGGACATTGGTATGAAAGGGGTAAATGGAGGTTATCCAAAGGATCTACTATTTCCCTCTCCCCCAGGAATGCCATGACATGGAAAATATGAAGTTTGAAGTCAAGAAACCAGTGACATGAAACACAAATATGACTGTACACCCTGTAAGGTTGTAGTCGTCCTATTTAATGGAAAGAATGAGCCAAGATCTGTGCTTTCTCAGGCTCTCTTTAAGTCATCAGACTACCATTAACCAGTTTTAGACAGCCTGGATCCTTGATTAAGTATGCCTTTATTTGTAATCTTGGTTTACCACAGTAGTCTAACAAAGACGGTATTCAAAGAGTTTAGCATTTCCCCCATCCCCCATGACTGCTGCGACATGGAAAAGGCGTGGTTTGTAGTCAAATAAGCCAATCACATGCAAAATCAGCATTACTGTACACCCCATCAGATTAGAGAAATGCACCATGTGTGTTGTGAGTGTCTGACAAGGACCACTTTAATCTCGTGGAGATAATGGGCATCCTTTCACAGAGGCAATATCATAGTCTATGAGATTTTACTGAGACGTGATTATTGCTGGTTGAAAACTTAACCCAATACCCCGCCGGGATGACTTGAAATATAGTCAGCTCAGGCAATTTTTGTTGGTCTCCAAGGAGACGTGCAAGTCTGTTCTAAAGTAAAATCCTGCACCCATGTCTAGCGTCCATGGTCCTAACATGGGTGAGCGTAGTCAAGTTTCTTGCTGTGTCAACCTGTCTTTATATCTGAAAGTCGGTACAGTCCAAATTGAAGAACTACTTTTGAAATCCACAAAAGAGAAGAAAGCGGTTTTTGCAGCGGGCTGGGTACATAACTATATGCTGTAAATTTTCTGACTTTGAGGATTACCTTGCTTTTGGAGCCAGCCTCAAGAGGCCATTCAAGGAACTGCAGTTTTTGGAAGCTCAGTGTTGGCTTCACTTTTCAGCCCTGGAGAATGCATCTTGGGATTGACCCTTGTTGGCTGGCTTGGTTTGAATTGACAAGAGAAGGCATGAACAAGGGATAGTACAGTCCTGGTCTGACTCTGGACATTGGTATGAAAGGGGTAAATGGAGGTTATCCAAATGATCTACTATTTCCCTCTCCCCCATGAATGCCATGACATGGAAAATATGAAGTTTGAAGTCAAGAAACCAGTGACATGAAACACAAATATGACTGTACACCCTGTAAGGTTGTAGTCGTCCTCTATAATGGAAAGAATGAGCCAAGATCTGTGCTTTCTCAGGCTCTCTTTAAGTCATCAGACTACCATTAACCAGTTTTAGACAGTCTGGATCCTTGATTAAATATGCCTTTATTTGTAATCTTGGTTTACCACAGTAGTCTAACAAAGAAGGTCTTCAAAGAGTTTAGCATTTCCCCCATGACTGCTACGACATGGAAAAGGCGTGGTTTGTGGTCAAATAAGCCAATCACATGCAAAATCAGCATTACTGTACACCCCATCAGATTAGAGAAATGCACCATGTGTGTTGTGAGTGTCTGACAAGGACCCCTTTAATCTCGTGGAGATAATGGGCATTCTTTCGCAGAGGCAATATCATAGTCTATGAGGTTTTACTGAGACGTGATTATTGCTGGTTGAAAACTTAACCCAATACCCCGCCGGGATGACTTGAAATATAGTCAGCTCAGGCAATTTTTGTTGGTCTCCAAGGAGACGTACAAGTCTGTTTTAAGGTAAAATCCTGCACCCATGTCTAGCGTCCATGGTCTTAACATGGGTGAGCGTAGTCAAGTTTCTTGCTGTGTCAACCTGTCTTTATATCTGAAAGTCGGTACAGTCCAAATTGAAGAACTACTTTTGAAATCCACAAAAGAGAAGAAAGGGGTTTTTGCAGCGGGCTGGGTACATAACTATATGCTGTAAATTTTCTGACTTTGAGGATTACCTTGCTTCTGGAGCCAGCCTCAAGAGGCCATTCAAGGAACTGCAGTTTTTGGAAGCTCAGTGTTGGCTTCACTTTTCAGCCCTGGAGAGTGCATCTTGGGATTGACCCTTGTTGGCTGGCTTGGTTTGAATTGACAAGAGAAGGCATGAACAAGGGATAGTACAGTCCTGGTCTGACTCTGGACATTGGTATGAAAGGGGTAAATGGAGGTTATCCAAATGATCTACTATTTCCCTCTCCCCCATGAATGCCATGACATGGAAAATATGTAGTTTGAAGTCAAGAAACCAGTGACATGAAACACAAATATGACTGTACACCCTGTAAGGTTGTAGTCGTCCTATTTAATGGAAAGAATGAGCCAAGATCTGTGCTTTCTCAGGCTCTCTTTAAGTCATCAGACTACCATTAACCAGTTTTAGACAGCCTGGATCCTTGATTAAGTATGCCTTTATTTGTAATCTTGGTTTACCACAGTAGTCTAACAAAGAAGGTATTCAAAGAGTTTAGCATTTCCTCCATCCCCCATGACTGCCGCGACATGGAAAAGGCGTGGTTTGTAGTCAAATAAGCCAATCACATGCAAAATCAGCATTACTGTACACCCCATCAGATTAGAGAAATGCACCATGTGTGTTGTGAGTGTCTGACAAGGACCCCTTTAATCTCGTGGAGATAATGGGCATTCTTTCGCAGAGGCAATATCATAGTCTATGAGGTTTTACTGAGACGTGATTATTGCTGGTTGAAAACTTAACCCAATACCCCGCCGGGATGACTTGAAATATAGTCAGCTCAGGCAATTTTTGTTGGTCTCCAAGGAGACGAGCAAGTCTGTTGTAAGGTAAAATCCTGCACCCATGTCTAGCGTCCATGGTCCTAACATGGGTGAGCGTAATCAAGTTTCTTGCTGTGTCAACCTGTCTTTATATCTGAAAGTCGGTACAGTCCAAATTGAAGAACTACTTTTGAAATCCACAAAAGAGAAGAAAGCGGTTTTTGCAGCGGCCTGGGTACATAAGTATATGCTGTAAATTTTCTGACTTTGAGGATTACCTTGCTTCTGGAGCCAGCCTCAAGTGGGCATTCAAGGAACTGCAGTTTTTGGAAGCTCAGTGTTGGCTTCACTTTTCAGCCCTGGAGAGTGCATCTTGGGATTGACCCTTGTTGGCTGGCTTGGTTTGAATTGACAAGAGAAGGCATGAACAAGGGATAGTACAGTCCTGGTCTGACTCTGGACATTGGTATGAAAGGGGTAAATGGAGGTTATCCAAAGGATCTACTATTTCCCTCTCCCCCATGAATGCCATGACATTAAAAATATGTAGTTTGTAGTCAAGAAACCAGTGACATGCAACACAAATATGACTGTACACCCTGTAAGGTTTTAGTCGTCCTATATAATGGAAAGAATGAGCCAAGATCTGTGCTTTCTCAGGCTCTCTTTAAGTCATCAGACTACCATTAACCAGTTTTAGACAGCCTGGATCCTTGATTAAATATGCCTTTATTTGTAATCTTGGTTTACCACAGTAGTCTAACAAAGAAGGTATTCAAAGAGTTTAGCATTTCCCCCATGACTGCTGCGACATGGAAAAGGCGTGGTTTGTGGTCAAATAAGCCAATCACATGCAAAATCAGCATTACTGTACACCCCATCAGATTAGAGAAATGCACCATGTGTGTTGTGAGTGTCTGACAAGGACCCCTTTAATCTCGTGGAGATAATGGGCATTCTTTCGCAGAGGCAATATCATAGTCTATGAGGTTTTACTGAGACGTGATTATTGCTGGTTGAAAACTTAACCCAATACCCCGCCGGGATGACTTGAAATATAGTCAGCTCAGGCAACTTTTGTTGGTCTCCAAGGAGACGTGCAAGTCTGTTCTAAAGTAAAATACTGCACCCATGTCTAGCGTCCATGGTCCTAACATGGGTGAGCGTAGTCAAGTTTCTTGCTGTGTCAACCTGTCTTTATATCTGAAAGTCGGTACAGTCCAAATTGAAGAACTACTTTTGAAATCCACAAAAGAGAAGAAACCGCTTTTTGCAGCGGGCTGGGTACAAAAGTATATGCTGTAAATTTTGTGACTTTGAGGATTGCCTTGCTTCTGGAGCCAGCCTCAAGAGGCCATTCAAGGAAATGCAGTTTTTGGAAGCTCAGTGTTGGCTTCACTTTTCAGCCCTGGAGAGTGCATCTTGGGATTGACCCTTGTTGGCTGGCTTGGTTTGAATTGACAAGAGAAGGCATGAACAAGGGAAAGTACAGTCCTGGTCTGACTCTGGACATTGGTATGAAAGGGGTAAATGGAGGTTATCCAAAGGATCTACTATTTCCCTCTCCCCCAGGAATGCCATAACATGGAAAATATGAAGTTTGAAGTCAAGAAACCAGTGACATGAAACACAAATATGACTGTTCACCCTGTAAGGTTGTAGTCGTCCTCTATAATGGAAAGAATGAGCCAAGATCTGTGCTTTCTCAGGCTCTCTTTAAGTCATCAGACTACCATTAACCAGTTTTAGACAGCCTGGATCCTTGATTAAATATGCCTTTATTTGTAATCTTGGTTTACCACAGTAGTCTAACAAAGAAGGTATTCAAAGAGTTTAGCATTTCCCCCATGACTGCTGCGACATGGAAAACGCGTTTTTTGTGGTCAAATAAGCCAATCACATACAAAATCAGCATTACTGTACACCCCATCAGATTAGAGAAATGCACCATGTGTGTTGTGAGTGTCTGACAAGGACCACTTTAATCTCGTGGAGATAATGGGCATCCTTTCGCAGAGGCAATATCATAGTCTATGAGGTTTTACTGAGACGTGATTATTGCTGGTTGAAAACTTAACCCAATACCCCGCCGGGATGACTTGGAAAAATAGTCAGCTCAGGCAATTTTTGTTGGTCTCCAAGGAGACGTGCAAGTCTGTTCTAAGGTAAAATCCTGCACCCATGTCTAGCGTCCATGGTCCTAACATGGGTGAGAGTAGTCAAGTTTCTTGCTGTGTCAACCTGTCTTTATATCTTAAAGACTGTACAGTCCAAAGTGAAAAAATACTTTTGAAATCCACAAAAGAGAGGAAACCGGTTTTTGCACCAGGCTGGGTACATAACTATATGCTGTAAATTTGGTCACTTTGAGGATTACCTTGCTTCTGGAGCCAGCCTCAAGTGGCCATTCAAGGAACTGTAGTTTTTGGAAGCTCAGTGTTGGCTTCACTTTTCGGCCCTGGAGAGTGCATCTTGGGATTGACCCGTGTTGGCTGGCTTGGTTTGAATTGACAAGAGAAGGCTTGAACAAGGGATAGTACAGTCCTGGTCTGATTCTGGACATTGGTATGAAAGGGGTAAATGGAGGTTATCCAAAGGATGTACTATTTCCCTCTCCCCCATGAATGCCATGACATTAAAAATATGTAGTTTGAAGTCAAGAAACCAGTGACATGCAACACAAATATGACTGTACACCCTGTAAGGTTTTAGTCGTCCTATATAATGGAAAGAATGAGCCAAGATCTGTGCTTTCTCAGGCTCTCTTTAAGTCATCAGACTACCATTAACCAGTTTTAGACAGCCTGGATCCTTGATTAAATATGCCTTTATTTGTAATCTTGGTTTACCACAGTAGTCTAACAAAGAAGGTATTCAAAGAATTTAGCATTTCCCCCATGACTGCTGCGACATGGAAAAGGCGTGGTTTGTAGTCAAATAAGCCAATCACATGCAAAATCAGCATTACTGTACACCCCATCAGATTAGAGAAATGCACCATGTGTGTTGTGAGTGTCTGACAAGGACCCCTTTAATCTCGTGGAGATAATGGGCATTCTTTCGCAGAGGCAATATCATAGTCTATGAGGTTTTACTGAGACGTGATTATTGCTGGTTGAAAACTTAACCCAATACCCCGCCGGGATGACTTGAAATATAGTCAGCTCAGGCAATTTTTGTTGGTCTCCAAGGAGACGAGCAAGTCTGTTGTAAGGTAAAATCCTGCACCCATGTCTAGCGTCCATGGTCCTAACATGGGTGAGCGTAATCAAGTTTCTTGCTGTGTCAACCTGTCTTTATATCTGAAAGTCGGTACAGTCCAAATTGAAGAACTACTTTTGAAATCCACAAAAGAGAAGAAAGCGGTTTTTGCAGCGGCCTGGGTACATAAGTATATGCTGTAAATTTTCTGACTTTGAGGATTACCTTGCTTCTGGAGCCAGCCTCAAGTGGGCATTCAAGGAACTGCAGTTTTTGGAAGCTCAGTGTTGGCTTCACTTTTCAGCCCTGGAGAGTGCATCTTGGGATTGACCCTTGTTGGCTGGCTTGGTTTGAATTGACAAGAGAGGGCATGAACAAGGGATAGTACAGTCCTGGTCTGACTCTGGACATTGGTATGAAAGGGGTAAATGGAGGTTATCCAAAGGATCTACTATTTCCCTCTCCCCCATGAATGCCATGACATTAAAAATATGTAGTTTGTAGTCAAGAAACCAGTGACATGCAACACAAATATGACTGTACACCCTGTAAGGTTTTAGTCGTCCTATATAATGGAAAGAATGAGCCAAGATCTGTGCTTTCTCAGGCTCTCTTTAAGTCATCAGACTACCATTAACCAGTTTTAGACAGCCTGGATCCTTGATTAAATATGCCTTTATTTGTAATCTTGGTTTACCACAGTAGTCTAACAAAGAAGGTATTCAAAGAGTTTAGCATTTCCCCCATCCCCCATGACTGCTGCAACATGGAAAAGGTGTGGGTTGTAGTCAAAGAAGTCAATCACATGCAAAATCAGCATTACTGTACACCCCATCAGATTAGAGAAATGCACCATGTGTGCTGTGAGTGTCTGACAAGGACCACTTTAATCTCGTGGAGATAATGGGCATTCTTTCGCAGAGGTAATATCATAGTCTATGAGGTTTTACTGAGACGTGATTATTGCTGGTTGAAAACTTAACCCAATACCCCGCCGGGATGACTTGAAATATAGTCAGCTCAGGCAATTTTTGTTGGTCTCCAAGGAGACGTGCAAGTCTGTTCTAAGGTAAAATCCTGCACCCATGTCTAGCGTCCATGGACCTAACATGGGTGAGCGTAGTCAAGTTTCTTGCTCTTTCAACCTGTCTTTATATCTTAAAGACTGTACAGTCCAAAGTGAAAAAATACTTTTGAAATCCACAAAAGAGAGGAAACCGGTTTTTGCAGCAGGCTGGGTACATAACTATATGCTGTAAATTTGGTCACTTTGAGGATTACCTTGCTTCTGGAGTCAGCCTCAAGTGGCCATTCAAGGAACTGTAGTTTTTGGAAGCTCAGTGTTGGCTTCACTTTTCGGCCCTGGAGAGTGCATCTTGGGATTGACCCTTGTTGGCTGGCTTGGTTTGAATTGACAAGAGAAGGCTTGAACAAGGGATAGTACAGTCCTGGTCTGATTCTGGATATTGGTATGAAAGGGGTAAATGGAGGTTATCCAAAGGATGTACTATTTCCCTCTCCCCCATGAATGCCATGACATTAAAAATATGTAGTTTGAAGTCAAGAAACCAGTGACATGCAACACAAATATGACTGTACACCCTGTAAGGTTTTAGTCGTCCTATATAATGGAAAGAATGAGCCAAGATCTGTGCTTTCTCAGGCTCTCTTTAAGTCATCAGACTACCATTAACCAGTTTTAGACAGCCTGGATCCTTGATTAAATATGCCTTTATTTGTAATCTTGGTTTACCACAGTAGTCTAACAAAGAAGGTATTCAAAGAGTTTAGCATTTCCCCCATGACTGCTGCGACATGGAAAAGGCGTGGTTTGTAGTCAAATAAGCCAATCACATGCAAAATCAGCATTACTGTACACCCCATCAGATTAGAGAAATGCACCATGTGTGTTGTGAGTGTCTGACAAGGACCCCTTTAATCTCGTGGAGATAATGGGCATTCTTTCGCAGAGGCAATATCATAGTCTATGAGGTTTTACTGAGACGTGATTATTGCTGGTTGAAAACTTAACCCAATACCCCGCCGGGATGACTTGAAATATAGTCAGCTCAGGCAACTTTTGTTGGTCTCCAAGGAGACGTGCAAGTCTGTTCTAAAGTAAAATACTGCACCCATGTCTAGCGTCCATGGTCCTAACATGGGTGAGCGTAGTCAAGTTTCTTGCTGTGTCAACCTGTCTTTATATCTGAAAGTCGGTACAGTCCAAATTGAAGAACTACTTTTGAAATCCACAAAAGAGAAGAAACCGCTTTTTGCAGCGGGCTGGGTACAAAAGTATATGCTGTAAATTTTGTGACTTTGAGGATTGCCTTGCTTCTGGAGCCAGCCTCAAGAGGCCATTCAAGGAAATGCAGTTTTTGGAAGCTCAGTGTTGGCTTCACTTTTCAGCCCTGGAGAGTGCATCTTGGGATTGACCCTTGTTGGCTGGCTTGGTTTGAATTGACAAGAGAAGGCATGAACAAGGGAAAGTACAGTCCTGGTCTGACTCTGGACATTGGTATGAAAGGGGTAAATGGAGGTTATCCAAAGGATCTACTATTTCCCTCTCCCCCAGGAATGCCATAACATGGAAAATATGAAGTTTGAAGTCAAGAAACCAGTGACATGAAACACAAATATGACTGTTCACCCTGTAAGGTTGTAGTCGTCCTCTATAATGGAAAGAATGAGCCAAGATCTGTGCTTTCTCAGGCTCTCTTTAAGTCATCAGACTACCATTAACCAGTTTTAGACAGCCTGGATCCTTGATTAAATATGCCTTTATTTGTAATCTTGGTTTACCACAGTAGTCTAACAAAGAAGGTATTCAAAGAGTTTAGCATTTCCCCCATGACTGCTGCGACATGGAAAACGCGTTTTTTGTGGTCAAATAAGCCAATCACATACAAAATCAGCATTACTGTACACCCCATCAGATTAGAGAAATGCACCATGTGTGTTGTGAGTGTCTGACAAGGACCACTTTAATCTCGTGGAGATAATGGGCATCCTTTCGCAGAGGCAATATCATAGTCTATGAGGTTTTACTGAGACGTGATTATTGCTGGTTGAAAACTTAACCCAATACCCCGCCGGGATGACTTGAAAAATAGTCAGCTCAGGCAATTTTTGTTGGTCTCCAAGGAGACGTGCAAGTCTGTTCTAAGGTAAAATCCTGCACCCATGTCTAGCGTCCATGGTCCTAACATGGGTGAGAGTAGTCAAGTTTCTTGCTGTGTCAACCTGTCTTTATATCTTAAAGACTGTACAGTCCAAAGTGAAAAAATACTTTTGAAATCCACAAAAGAGAGGAAACCGGTTTTTGCACCAGGCTGGGTACATAACTATATGCTGTAAATTTGGTCACTTTGAGGATTACCTTGCTTCTGGAGCCAGCCTCAAGTGGCCATTCAAGGAACTGTAGTTTTTGGAAGCTCAGTGTTGGCTTCACTTTTCGGCCCTGGAGAGTGCATCTTGGGATTGACCCGTGTTGGCTGGCTTGGTTTGAATTGACAAGAGAAGGCTTGAACAAGGGATAGTACAGTCCTGGTCTGATTCTGGACATTGGTATGAAAGGGGTAAATGGAGGTTATCCAAAGGATGTACTATTTCCCTCTCCCCCATGAATGCCATGACATTAAAAATATGTAGTTTGAAGTCAAGAAACCAGTGACATGCAACACAAATATGACTGTACACCCTGTAAGGTTTTAGTCGTCCTATATAATGGAAAGAATGAGCCAAGATCTGTGCTTTCTCAGGCTCTCTTTAAGTCATCAGACTACCATTAACCAGTTTTAGACAGCCTGGATCCTTGATTAAATATGCCTTTATTTGTAATCTTGGTTTACCACAGTAGTCTAACAAAGAAGGTATTCAAAGAATTTAGCATTTCCCCCATGACTGCTGCGACATGGAAAAGGCGTGGTTTGTAGTCAAATAAGCCAATCACATGCAAAATCAGCATTACTGTACACCCCATCAGATTAGAGAAATGCACCATGTGTGTTGTGAGTGTCTGACAAGGACCCCTTTAATCTCGTGGAGATAATGGGCATTCTTTCGCAGAGGCAATATCATAGTCTATGAGGTTTTACTGAGACGTGATTATTGCTGGTTGAAAACTTAACCCAATACCCCGCCGGGATGACTTGAAATATAGTCAGCTCAGGCAACTTTTGTTGGTCTCCAAGGAGACGTGCAAGTCTGTTCTAAAGTAAAATACTGCACCCATGTCTAGCGTCCATGGTCCTAACATGGGTGAGCGTAGTCAAGTTTCTTGCTGTGTCAACCTGTCTTTATATCTGAAAGTCGGTACAGTCCAAATTGAAGAACTACTTTTGAAATCCACAAAAGAGAAGAAACCGCTTTTTGCAGCGGGCTGGGTACAAAAGTATATGCTGTAAATTTTGTGACTTTGAGGATTGCCTTGCTTCTGGAGCCAGCCTCAAGAGGCCATTCAAGGAAATGCAGTTTTTGGAAGCTCAGTGTTGGCTTCACTTTTCAGCCCTGGAGAGTGCATCTTGGGATTGACCCTTGTTGGCTGGCTTGGTTTGAATTGACAAGAGAAGGCATGAACAAGGGAAAGTACAGTCCTGGTCTGACTCTGGACATTGGTATGAAAGGGGTAAATGGAGGTTATCCAAAGGATCTACTATTTCCCTCTCCCCCAGGAATGCCATAACATGGAAAATATGAAGTTTGAAGTCAAGAAACCAGTGACATGAAACACAAATATGACTGTTCACCCTGTAAGGTTGTAGTCGTCCTCTATAATGGAAAGAATGAGCCAAGATCTGTGCTTTCTCAGGCTCTCTTTAAGTCATCAGACTACCATTAACCAGTTTTAGACAGCCTGGATCCTTGATTAAATATGCCTTTATTTGTAATCTTGGTTTACCACAGTAGTCTAACAAAGAAGGTATTCAAAGAGTTTAGCATTTCCTCCATCCCCCATGACTGCTGCGACATGGAAAAGGCGTGGTTTGTAGTCAAATAAGCCAATCACATGCAAAATCAGCATTACTGTACACCCCATCAGATTAGAGAAATGCACCATGTGTGTTGTGAGTGTCTGACAAGGACCCCTTTAATCTCGTGGAGATAATGGGCATTCTTTCGCAGAGGCAATATCATAGTCTATGGGGTTTACTGAGACGTGATTATTGCTGGTTGAAAACTTAACCCAATACCCCGCCGGGATGACTTGAAATATAGTCAGCTCAGGCAATTTTTGTTGGTCTCCAAGGAGACGAGCAAGTCTGTTGTAAGGTAAAATCCTGCACCCATGTCTAGCGTCCATGGTCCTAACATGGGTGAGCGTAATCAAGTTTCTTGCTGTGTCAACCTGTCTTTATATCTGAAAGTCGGTACAGTCCAAATTGAAGAACTACTTTTGAAATCCACAAAAGAGAAGAAAGCGGTTTTTGCAGCGGCCTGGGTACATAAGTATATGCTGTAAATTTTCTGACTTTGAGGATTACCTTGCTTCTGGAGCCAGCCTCAAGTGGGCATTCAAGGAACTGCAGTTTTTGGAAGCTCAGTGTTGGCTTCACTTTTCAGCCCTGGAGAGTGCATCTTGGGATTGACCCTTGTTGGCTGGCTTGGTTTGAATTGACAAGAGAAGGCATGAACAAGGGATAGTACAGTCCTGGTCTGACTCTGGACATTGGTATGAAAGGGGTAAATGGAGGTTATCCAAAGGATCTACTATTTCCCTCTCCCCCATGAATGCCATGACATTAAAAATATGTAGTTTGTAGTCAAGAAACCAGTGACATGCAACACAAATATGACTGTACACCCTGTAAGGTTTTAGTCGTCCTATATAATGGAAAGAATGAGCCAAGATCTGTGCTTTCTCAGGCTCTCTTTAAGTCATCAGACTACCATTAACCAGTTTTAGACAGCCTGGATCCTTGATTAAATATGCCTTTATTTGTAATCTTGGTTTACCACAGTAGTCTAACAAAGAAGGTATTCAAAGAGTTTAGCATTTCCCCCATCCCCCATGACTGCTGCAACATGGAAAAGGTGTGGGTTGTAGTCAAAGAAGTCAATCACATGCAAAATCAGCATTACTGTACACCCCATCAGATTAGAGAAATGCACCATGTGTGCTGTGAGTGTCTGACAAGGACCACTTTAATCTCGTGGAGATAATGGGCATTCTTTCGCAGAGGTAATATCATAGTCTATGAGGTTTTACTGAGACGTGATTATTGCTGGTTGAAAACTTAACCCAATACCCCGCCGGGATGACTTGAAATATAGTCAGCTCAGGCAATTTTTGTTGGTCTCCAAGGAGATGTGCAAGTCTGTTCTAAGGTAAAATCCTGCACCCATGTCTAGCGTCCATGGTCCTAACATGGGTGAGCGTAGTCAAGTTTCTTGCTCTTTCAACCTGTCTTTATATCTTAAAGACTGTACAGTCCAAAGTGAAAAAATACTTTTGAAATCCACAAAAGAGAGGAAACCGGTTTTTGCAGCAGGCTGGGTACATAACTATATGCTGTATATTTGGTCACTTTGAGGATTACCTTGCTTCTGGAGTCAGCCTCAAGTGGCCATTCAAGGAACTGTAGTTTTTGGAAGCTCAGTGTTGGCTTCACTTTTCGGCCCTGGAGAGTGCATCTTGGGATTGACCCTTGTTGGCTGGCTTGGTTTGAATTGACAAGAGAAGGCTTGAACAAGGGATAGTACAGTCCTGGTCTGATTCTGGACATTGGTATGAAAGGGGTAAATGGAGGTTATCCAAAGGATGTACTATTTCCCTCTCCCCCATGAATGCCATGACATTAAAAATATGTAGTTTGAAGTCAAGAAACCAGTGACATGCAACACAAATATGACTGTACACCCTGTAAGGTTTTAGTCGTCCTATATAATGGAAAGAATGAGCCAAGATCTGTGCTTTCTCAGGCTCTCTTTAAGTCATCAGACTACCATTAACCAGTTTTAGACAGCCTGGATCCTTGATTAAATATGCCTTTATTTGTAATCTTGGTTTACCACAGTAGTCTAACAAAGAAGGTATTCAAAGAGTTTAGCATTTCCCCCATGACTGCTGCGACATGGAAAAGGCGTGGTTTGTAGTCAAATAAGCCAATCACATGCAAAATCAGCATTACTGTACACCCCATCAGATTAGAGAAATGCACCATGTGTGTTGTGAGTGTCTGACAAGGACCCCTTTAATCTCGTGGAGCTAATGGGCATTCTGTCGCAGAGGCAATATCATAGTCTATGAGGTTTTACTGAGACGTGATTATTGCTGGTTGAAAACTTAACCCAATACCCCGCCGGGATGACTTGGAAAAATAGTCAGCTCAGGCAATTTTTGTTGGTCTCCAAGGAGACGTGCAAGTCTGTTCTAAGGTAAAATCCTGCACCCATGTCTAGCGTCCATGGTCCTAACATGGGTGAGAGTAGTCAAGTTTCTTGCTGTGTCAACCTGTCTTTATATCTTAAAGACTGTACAGTCCAAAGTGAAAAAATACTTTTGAAATCCACAAAAGAGAGGAAACCGGTTTTTGCACCAGGCTGGGTACATAACTATATGCTGTAAATTTGGTCACTTTGAGGATTACCTTGCTTCTGGAGCCAGCCTCAAGTGGCCATTCAAGGAACTGTAGTTTTTGGAAGCTCAGTGTTGGCTTCACTTTTCGGCCCTGGAGAGTGCATCTTGGGATTGACCCGTGTTGGCTGGCTTGGTTTGAATTGACAAGAGAAGGCATGAACAAGGGATAGTACAGTCCTGGTCTGACTCTGGACATTGGTATGAAAGGGGTAAATGGAGGTTATCCAAAGGATCTACTATTTCCCTCTCCCCCAGGAATGCCATAACATGGAAAATATGAAGTTTGAAGTCAAGAAACCAGTGACATGAAACACAAATATGACTGTACACCCTGTAAGGTTGTAGTCGTCCTCTATAATGGAAAGAATGAGCCAAGATCTGTGCTTTCTCAGGCTCTCTTTAAGTCATCAGACTACCATTAACCAGTTTTAGACAGCCTGGATCCTTGATTAAATATGCCTTTATTTGTAATCTTGGTTTACCACAGTAGTCTAACAAAGAAGGTATTCAAAGAGTTTAGCATTTCCCCCATGACTGCTGCGACATGGAAAACGCGTTTTTTGTGGTCAAATAAGCCAATCACATACAAAATCAGCATTACTGTACACCCCATCAGATTAGAGAAATGCACCATGTGTGTTGTGAGTGTCTGACAAGGACCACTTTAATCTCGTGGAGATAATGGGCATCCTTTCGCAGAGGCAATATCATAGTCTATGAGGTTTTACTGAGACGTGATTATTGCTGGTTGAAAACTTAACCCAATACCCCGCCGGGATGACTTGAAAAATAGTCAGCTCAGGCAATTTTTGTTGGTCTCCAAGGAGACGTGCAAGTCTGTTCTAAGGTAAAATCCTGCACCCATGTCTAGCGTCCATGGTCCTAACAGGGGTGAGAGTAGTCAAGTTTCTTGCTCTTTCAACCTGTCTTTATATCTTAAAGACTGTACAGTCCAAAGTGAAAAAATACTTTTGAAATCCACAAAAGAGAGGAAACCGGTTTTTGCAGCAGGCTGGGTACATAACTATATGCTGTAAATTTGGTCACTTTGAGGATTACCTTGCTTCTGGAGCCAGCCTCAAGTGGCCATTCAAGGAACTGCAGTTTTTGGAAGCTCAGTGTTGGCTTCACTTTTCGGCCCTGGAGAGTGCATCTTGGGATTGACCCGTGTTGGCTGGCTTGGTTTGAATTGACAAGAGAAGGCATGAACAAGGGATAGTACAGTCCTGGTCTGATTCTGGACATTGGTATGAAAGGGGTAAATGGAGGTTATCCAAAGGATCTTCTATTTCCCTCTCCCCCATGAATGCCATGACATGGAAAATATGAAGCTTGTAGTCAAGAAACCAGTGACATGAAACACAAACATGACTGTACACCCTGTAAGGTTGTAGTCGTCCTCTATAATGGAAAGAATGAGCCAAGATCTGTGCTTTCTCAGGCTCTCTTTAAGTCATCAGACTACCATTAACCAGTTTTAGACAGTCTGGATCCTTGATTAAGTATGCCTTTATTTGTAATCTTGGTTTACCACAGTAGTCTAACAAAGAAGGTATTCAAAGAGTTTAGCATTTCCCCCATGACTGCTACGACATGGAAAAGGCGTGGTTTGTAGTCAAATAAGCCAATCACATGCAAAATCAGCATTACTGTACACCCCATCAGATTAGAGAAATGCACCATGTGTGTTGTGAGTGTCTGACAAGGACCACTTTAATCTCGTGGAGGTAATGGGCATTCTTTCGCAGAGGCAATATCATAGTCTATGAGGTTTTACTGAGACGTGATTATTGCTGGTTGAAAACTTAACCCAATACCCCGCCGGGATGACTTGAAATATAGTCAGCTCAGGCAATTTTTGTTGGTCTCCAAGGAGACGTACAAGTCTGTTCTAAAGTAAAATCCTGCACCCATGTCTAGCGTCCATGGTCCGAACATGGGTGAGAGTAGTCAAGTTTCTTGCTCTTTCAACCTGTCTTTATATCTGAAAGTCGGTACAGTCCAAATTGAAGAACTACTTTTGAAAGCCACAAAAGAGAGGAAACCGGTTTTTGCAGCAGGCTGGGTACATAACTATATGCTGTAAATTTGGTCACTTTGAGGATTACCTTGCTTCTGGAGCCAGCCTCAAGAGGCCATTCAAGGAACTGCAGTTTTTGGAAGCTCAGTGTTGGCTTCACTTTTCAGCCCTGGAGAGTGCATCTTGGGATTGACCCTTGTTGGCTGGCTTGGTTTGAATTGACAAGAGAAGGCATGAACAAGGGATAGTACAGTCCTGGTCTGACTCTGGACATTGGTATGAAAGGGGTAAATGGAGGTTATCCAAAGGATCTTCTATTTCCCTCTCCCCCATGAATGCCATGACATTAAAAATATGTAGTTTGAAGTCAAGAAACCAGTGACATGCAACACAAACATGACTGTACACCCTGTAAGGTTGTAGTCGTCCTATATAATGGAAAGAATGAGCCAAGATCTGTGCTTTCTCAGGCTCTCTTTAAGTCATCAGACTACCATTAACCAGTTTTAGACAGCCTGGATCCTTGATTAAGTATGCCTTTATTTGTAATCTTGGTTTACCACAGTAGTCTAACAAAGAAGGTATTCAAAGAGTTTAGCATTTCCCCCATCCCCCATGACTGCTGCGACATGGAAAAGGCGTGGTTTGTAGTCAAATAAGCCAATCACATGCAAAATCAGCATTACTGTACACCCCATCAGATT
Organism: Epinephelus awoara; assembly: GCA_035609425.1. NCBI lineage: Eukaryota > Metazoa > Chordata > Actinopteri > Perciformes > Serranidae > Epinephelus > Epinephelus awoara. The sequence goes on from CM069309.1 coordinate 32,073,524, forward strand.
AGAGAAATGCACCATGTGTGTTGTGAGTGTCTGACAAGGACCCTTTTTATCTCGTGGAGGTAATGGGCATCCTTTCGCAGAGGCAATATCATAGTCTATGAGGTTTTACTGAGACGTGATTATTGCTGGTTGAAAACTTAACCCAATACCCCGCCGGGATGACTTGAAAAATAGTCAGCTCAGGCAATTTTTGTTGGTCTCCAAGGAGACGTGCAAGTCTGTTCTAAGGTAAAATCCTGCACCCATGTCTAGCGTCCATGGTCCTAACATGGGTGAGCGTAATCAAGTTTCTTGCTGTGTCAACCTGTCTTTATATCTGAAAGTCGGTACAGTCCAAATTGAAGAACTACTTTTGAAATCCACAAAAGAGAAGAAACCGCTTTTTGCAGCGGGCTGGGTAAAAAAGTATATGCTGTAAATTTTGTGACTTTGAGGATTGCCTTGCTTCTGGAGCCAGCCTCAAGAGGCCATTCAAGGAACTGCAGTTTTTGGAAGCTCAGTGTTGGCTTCACTTTTCAGCCCTGGAGAGTGCATCTTGGGATTGACCCTTGTTGGCTGGCTTGGTTTGAATTGACAAGAGAAGGCATGAACAAGGGATAGTACAGTCCTGGTCTGACTCTGGACATTGGTATGAAAGGGGTAAATGGAGGTTATCCAAAGGATGTACTATTTCCCTCTCCCCCATGAATGCCATGACATGGAAAATATGAAGTTTGAAGTCAAGAAACCAGTGACATGAAACACAAATATGACTGTACACCCTGTAAGGTTGTAGTCGTCCTCTATAATGGAAAGAATGAGCCAAGATCTGTGCTTTCTCAGGCTCTCTTTAAGTCATCAGACTACCATTAACCAGTTTTAGACAGTCTGGATCCTTGATTAAGTATGCCTTTATTTGTAATCTTGGTTTACCACAGTAGTCTAACAAAGAAGGTATTCAAAGAGTTTAGCATTTCCCCCATGACTGCCGCGACATGGAAAAGGCGTGGTTTGTAGTCAAATAAGCCAATCACATGCAAAATCAGCATTACTGTTCACCCCATCAGATTAGAGAAATGCACCATGTGTGTTGTGAGTGTCTGACAAGGACCAATTTAATCTCGTGGAGGTATTGGGCATTCTTTCGCAGAGGCAATATCATAGTTTATGAAGTTTTACTGAGACGTGATTATTGCTGGTTGAAAACTTAACCCAATACCCCGCCGGGATGACTTGAAAAATAGTCAGCTCAGGCAATTTTTGTTGGTCTCCAAGGAGACGTGCAAGTCTGTTCTAAGGTAAAATCCTGCACCCATGTCTAGCGTCCATGGTCCTAACATGGGTGAGCGTAGGCAAGTTTCTTGCTGTGTCAACCTGTCTTTATATCTGAAAGTCTGTACAGTCCAAATTGAAGAGCTACTTTTTGAAATCCACAAAAGAGAAGAAACCGCTTTTTGCAGCGGGCTGGGTACATAACTATATGCTGTAAATTTGGTCACTTTGAGGATTACCTTGCTTCTGGAGCCAGCCTCAAGTGGCCATTCAAGGAACTGCAGTTTTTGGAAGCTCAGTGTTGGCTTCACTTTTCAGCCCTGGAGAGTGCATCTTGGGATTGACCCTTGTTGGCTGGCTTGGTTTGAATTGACAAGAGAAGGCATGAACAAGGGATAGTACAGTCCTGGTCTGACTCTGGACATTGGTATGAAAGGGGTAAATGGAGGTTATCCAAAGGATCTACTATTTCCCTCTCCCCCATGAATGCCATGACATTAAAAATATGTAGTTTGTAGTCAAGAAACCAGTGACATGCAACACAAATATGACTGTACACCCTGTAAGGTTTTAGTCGTCCTATATAATGGAAAGAATGAGCCAAGATCTGTGCTTTCTCAGGCTCTCTTTAAGTCATCAGACTACCATTAACCAGTTTTAGACAGCCTGGATCCTTGATTAAATATGCCTTTATTTGTAATCTTGGTTTACCACAGTAGTCTAACAAAGAAGGTATTCAAAGAGTTTAGCATTTCCCCCATGACTGCCGCGACATGGAAAAGGCGTGGTTTGTAGTCAAATAAGCCAATCACATGCAAAATCAGCATTACTGTACACCCCATCAGATTAGAGAAATGCACCATGTGTGTTGTGAGTGTCTGACAAGGACCCCTTTAATCTCGTGGAGATAATGGGCATTCTTTCGCAGAGGCAATATCATAGTCTATGAGGTTTTACTGAGACGTGATTATTGCTGGTTGAAAACTTAACCCAATACCCCGCCGGGATGACTTGAAATATAGTCAGCTCAGGCAATTTTTGTTGGTCTCCAAGGAGACGTGCAAGTCTGTTCTAAAGTAAAATACTGCACCCATGTCTAGCGTCCATGGTCCTAACATGGGTGAGCGTAGTCAACTTTCTTGCTGTGTCAACCTGTCTTTATATCTGAAAGTCGGTACAGTCCAAATTGAAGAACTACTTTTGAAATCCACAAAAGAGAAGAAACCGCTTTTTGCAGCGGGCTGGGTACAAAAGTATATGCTGTAAATTTTGTGACTTTGAGGATTGCCTTGCTTCTGGAGCCAGCCTCAAGAGGCCATTCAAGGAAATGCAGTTTTTGGAAGCTCAGTGTTGGCTTCACTTTTCAGCCCTGGAGAGTGCATCTTGGGATTGACCCTTGTTGGCTGGCTTGGTTTGAATTGACAAGAGAAGGCATGAACAAGGGATAGTACAGTCCTGGTCTGACTCTGGACATTGGTATGAAAGGGGTAAATGGAGGTTATCCAAAGGATCTACTATTTCCCTCTCCCCCATGAATGCCATGACATGGAAAATATGAAGTTTGAAGTCAAGAAACCAGTGACATGAAACACAAATATGACTGTACACCCTGTAAGGTTGTAGTCGTCCTCTATAATGGAAAGAATGAGCCAAGATCTGTGCTTTCTCAGGCTCTCTTTAAGTCATCAGACTACCATTAACCAGTTTTAGACAGCCTGGATCCTTGATTAAATATGCCTTTATTTGTAATCTTGGTTTACCACAGTAGTCTAACAAAGAAGGTATTCAAAGAGTTTAGCATTTCCCCCATGACTGCTGCGACATGGAAAACGCGTTTTTTGTGGTCAAATAAGCCAATCACATACAAAATCAGCATTACTGTACACCCCATCAGATTAGAGAAATGCACCATGTGTGTTGTGAGTGTCTGACAAGGACCACTTTAATCTCGTGGAGATAATGGGCATCCTTTCGCAGAGGCAATATCATAGTCTATGAGGTTTTACTGAGACGTGATTATTGCTGGTTGAAAACTTAACCCAATACCCCGCCGGGATGACTTGAAATATAGTCAGCTCAGGCAATTTTTGTTGGTCTCCAAGGAGACGTACAAGTCTGTTCTAAAGTAAAATCCTGCACCCATGTCTAGCGTCCATGGTCCGAACATGGGAGAGAGCAGTCAAGTTTCTTGCTCTTTCAACCTGTCTTTATATCTTAAAGACTGTACAGTCCAAAGTGAAAAAATACTTTTGAAATCCACAAAAGAGAGGAAACCGGTTTTTGCAGCAGGCTGGGTACATAACTATATGCTGTAAATTTGGTCACTTTGAGGATTACCTTGCTTCTGGAGCCAGCCTCAAGTGGCCATTCAAGGAACTGCAGTTTTTGGAAGCTCAGTGTTGGCTTCACTTTTCAGCCCTGGAGAATGCATCTTGGGATTGACCCTTGTTGGCTGGCTTGGTTTGAATTGACAAGAGAAGGCATGAACAAGGGATAGTACAGTCCTGGTCTGACTCTGGACATTGGTATGAAAGGGGTAAATGGAGGTTATCCAAAGGATCTACAATTTCCCTCTCCCCCATGAATGCCATGACATTAAAAATATGTAGTTTGAAGTCAAGAAACCAGTGACATGCAACACAAACATGACTGTACACCCTGTAAGGTTGTAGTCGTCCTATATAATGGAAAGAATGAGCCAAGATCTGTGCTTTCTCAGGCTCTCTTTAAGTCATCAGACTACCATTAACCAGTTTTAGACAGCCTGGATCCTTGATTAAGTATGCCTTTATTTGTAATCTTGGTTTACCACAGTAGTCTAACAAAGAAGGTATTCAAAGAGTTTAGCATTTCCCCCATCCCCCATGACTGCTGCGACATGGAAAAGGCGTGGTTTGTAGTCAAATAAGCCAATCACATGCAAAATCAGCATTACTGTACACCCCATCAGATTAGAGAAATGCACCATGTGTGTTGTGAGTGTCTGACAAGGACCCTTTTTATCTCGTGGAGGTAATGGGCATCCTTTCGCAGAGGCAATATCATAGTCTATGAGGTTTTACTGAGACGTGATTATTGCTGGTTGAAAACTTAACCCAATACCCCGCCGGGATGACTTGAAAAATAGTCAGCTCAGGCAATTTTTGTTGGTCTCCAAGGAGCCGTGCAAGTCTGTTCTAAGGTAAAATCCTGCACCCATGTCTAGCGTCCATGGTCCTAACATGGGTGAGCGTAGTCAAGTTTCTTGCTGTGTCAACCTGTCTTTATATCTGAAAGTCGGTACAGTCCAAATTGAAGAACTACTTTTGAAATCCACAAAAGAGAAGAAACCGCTTTTTGCAGCGGGCTGGGTACAAAAGTATATGCTGTAAATTTTGTGACTTTGAGGATTGCCTTGCTTCTGGAGCCAGCCTCAAGAGGCCATTCAAGGAACTGCAGTTTTTGGAAGCTCAGTGTTGGCTTCACTTTTCAGCCCTGGAGAGTGCATCTTGGGATTGACCCTTGTTGGCTGGCTTGGTTTGAATTGACAAGAGAAGGCATGAACAAGGGATAGTACAGTCCTGGTCTGACTCTGGACATTGGTATGAAAGGGGTAAATGGAGGTTATCCAAAGGATGTACTATTTCCCTCTCCCCCATGAATGCCATGACATGGAAAATATGAAGTTTGAAGTCAAGAAACCAGTGACATGAAACACAAACATGACTGTACACCCTGTAAGGTTTTAGTCGTCCTCTACAATGGAAAGAATGAGCCAAGATCTGTGCTTTCTCAGGCTCTCTTTAAGTCATCAGACTACCATTAACCAGTTTTAGACAGCCTGGATCCTTGATTAAGTATGCCTTTATTTGTAATCTTGGTTTACCACAGTAGTCTAACAAAGAAGGTATTCAAAGAGTTTAGCATTTCCCCCACGACTGCTACGACATGGAAAACGCGTGGTTTGTGGTCAAATAAGCCAATCACATACAAAATCAGCATTACTGTTCACCCCATCAGATTAGAGAAATGCACCATGTGTGTTGTGAGTGTCTGACAAGGACCAATTTAATCTCGTGGAGGTATTGGGCATTCTTTCGCAGAGGCAATATCATAGTTTATGAAGTTTTACTGAGACGTGATTATTGCTGGTTGAAAACTTAACCCAATACCCCGCCGGGATGACTTGAAAAATAGTCAGCTCAGGCAATTTTTGTTGGTCTCCAAGGAGACGTGCAAGTCTGTTCTAAGGTAAAATCCTGCACCCATGTCTAGCGTCCATGGTCCTAACATGGGTGAGCGTAGGCAAGTTTCTTGCTGTGTCAACCTGTCTTTATATCTGAAAGTCTGTACAGTCCAAATTGAAGAGCTACTTTTTGAAATCCACAAAAGAGAAGAAACCGCTTTTTGCAGCGGGCTGGGTACATAACTATATGCTGTAAATTTGGTCACTTTGAGGATTACCTTGCTTCTGGAGCCAGCCTCAAGTGGCCATTCAAGGAACTGCAGTTTTTGGAAGCTCAGTGTTGGCTTCACTTTTCAGCCCTGGAGAGTGCATCTTGGGATTGACCCTTGTTGGCTGGCTTGGTTTGAATTGACAAGAGAAGGCATGAACAAGGGATAGTACAGTCCTGGTCTGACTCTGGACATTGGTATGAAAGGGGTAAATGGAGGTTATCCAAAGGATCTACTATTTCCCTCTCCCCCATGAATGCCATGACATTAAAAATATGTAGTTTGTAGTCAAGAAACCAGTGACATGCAACACAAATATGACTGTACACCCTGTAAGGTTTTAGTCGTCCTATATAATGGAAAGAATGAGCCAAGATCTGTGCTTTCTCAGGCTCTCTTTAAGTCATCAGACTACCATTAACCAGTTTTAGACAGCCTGGATCCTTGATTAAATATGCCTTTATTTGTAATCTTGGTTTACCACAGTAGTCTAACAAAGAAGGTATTCAAAGAGTTTAGCATTTCCCCCATGACTGCTGCGACATGGAAAAGGCGTGGTTTGTAGTCAAATAAGCCAATCACATGCAAAATCAGCATTACTGTACACCCCATCAGATTAGAGAAATGCACCATGTGTGTTGTGAGTGTCTGACAAGGACCCCTTTAATCTCGTGGAGATAATGGGCATTCTTTCGCAGAGGCAATATCATAGTCTATGAGGTTTTACTGAGACGTGATTATTGCTGGTTGAAAACTTAACCCAATACCCCGCCGGGATGACTTGAAATATAGTCAGCTCAGGCAATTTTTGTTGGTCTCCAAGGAGACGTGCAAGTCTGTTCTAAAGTAAAATACTGCACCCATGTCTAGCGTCCATGGTCCTAACATGGGTGAGCGTAGTCAACTTTCTTGCTGTGTCAACCTGTCTTTATATCTGAAAGTCGGTACAGTCCAAATTGAAGAACTACTTTTGAAATCCACAAAAGAGAAGAAACCGCTTTTTGCAGCGGGCTGGGTACAAACGTATATGCTGTAAATTTTGTGACTTTGAGGATTGCCTTGCTTCTGGAGCCAGCCTCAAGAGGCCATTCAAGGAAATGCAGTTTTTGGAAGCTCAGTGTTGGCTTCACTTTTCAGCCCTGGAGAGTGCATCTTGGGATTGACCCTTGTTGGCTGGCTTGGTTTGAATTGACAAGAGAAGGCATGAACAAGGGATAGTACAGTCCTGGTCTGACTCTGGACATTGGTATGAAAGGGGTAAATGGAGGTTATCCAAAGGATCTACTATTTCCCTCTCCCCCATGAATGCCATGACATGGAAAATATGAAGTTTGAAGTCAAGAAACCAGTGACATGAAACACAAATATGACTGTACACCCTGTAAGGTTGTAGTCGTCCTCTATAATGGAAAGAATGAGCCAAGATCTGTGCTTTCTCAGGCTCTCTTTAAGTCATCAGACTACCATTAACCAGTTTTAGACAGCCTGGATCCTTGATTAAATATGCCTTTATTTGTAATCTTGGTTTACCACAGTAGTCTAACAAAGAAGGTATTCAAAGAGTTTAGCATTTCCCCCATGACTGCTGCGACATGGAAAACGCGTTTTTTGTGGTCAAATAAGCCAATCACATACAAAATCAGCATTACTGTACACCCCATCAGATTAGAGAAATGCACCATGTGTGTTGTGAGTGTCTGACAAGGACCACTTTAATCTCGTGGAGATAATGGGCATCCTTTCGCAGAGGCAATATCATAGTCTATGAGGTTTTACTGAGACGTGATTATTGCTGGTTGAAAACTTAACCCAATACCCCGCCGGGATGACTTGAAAAATAGTCAGCTCAGGCAATTTTTGTTGGTCTCCAAGGAGACGTGCAAGTCTGTTCTAAGGTAAAATCCTGCACCCATGTCTAGCGTCCATGGTCCTAACAGGGGTGAGAGTAGTCAAGTTTCTTGCTCTTTCAACCTGTCTTTATATCTTAAAGACTGTACAGTCCAAAGTGAAAAAATACTTTTGAAATCCACAAAAGAGAGGAAACCGGTTTTTGCAGCAGGCTGGGTACATAACTATATGCTGTAAATTTGGTCACTTTGAGGATTACCTTGCTTCTGGAGCCAGCCTCAAGTGGCCATTCAAGGAACTGCAGTTTTTGGAAGCTCAGTGTTGGCTTCACTTTTCGGCCCTGGAGAGTGCATCTTGGGATTGACCCGTGTTGGCTGGCTTGGTTTGAATTGACAAGAGAAGGCATGAACAAGGGATAGTACAGTCCTGGTCTGACTCTGGACATTGGTATGAAAGGGGTAAATGGAGGTTATCCAAAGGATCTTCTATTTCCCTCTCCCCCATGAATGCCATGACATGGAAAATATGAAGCTTGTAGTCAAGAAACCAGTGACATGAAACACAAACATGACTGTACACCCTGTAAGGTTGTAGTCGTCCTCTATAATGGAAAGAATGAGCCAAGATCTGTGCTTTCTCAGGCTCTCTTTAAGTCATCAGACTACCATTAACCAGTTTTAGACAGTCTGGATCCTTGATTAAGTATGCCTTTATTTGTAATCTTGGTTTACCACAGTAGTCTAACAAAGAAGGTATTCAAAGAGTTTAGCATTTCCCCCATGACTGCTACGACATGGAAAAGGCGTGGTTTGTAGTCAAATAAGCCAATCACATGCAAAATCAGCATTACTGTACACCCCATCAGATTAGAGAAATGCACCATGTGTGTTGTGAGTGTCTGACAAGGACCACTTTAATCTCGTGGAGATAATGGGCATTCTTTCGCAGAGGCAATATCATAGTCTATGAGGTTTTACTGAGACGTGATTATTGCTGGTTGAAAACTTAACCCAATACCCCGCCGGGATGACTTGAAATATAGTCAGCTCAGGCAATTTTTGTTGGTCTCCAAGGAGACGTACAAGTCTGTTCTAAAGTAAAATCCTGCACCCATGTCTAGCGTCCATGGTCCGAACATGGGAGAGAGCAGTCAAGTTTCTTGCTCTTTCAACCTGTCTTTATATCTTAAAGACTGTACAGTCCAAAGTGAAAAAATACTTTTGAAATCCACAAAAGAGAGGAAACCGGTTTTTGCAGCAGGCTGGGTACATAACTATATGCTGTAAATTTGGTCACTTTGAGGATTACCTTGCTTCTGGAGCCAGCCTCAAGAGGCCATTCAAGGAACTGCAGTTTTTGGAAGCTCAGTGTTGGCTTCACTTTTCAGCCCTGGAGAATGCATCTTGGGATTGACCCTTGTTGGCTGGCTTGGTTTGAATTGACAAGAGAAGGCATGAACAAGGGATAGTACAGTCCTGGTCTGACTCTGGACATTGGTATGAAAGGGGTAAATGGAGGTTATCCAAAGGATCTACAATTTCCCTCTCCCCCATGAATGCCATGACATTAAAAATATGTAGTTTGAAGTCAAGAAACCAGTGACATGCAACACAAACATGACTGTACACCCTGTAAGGTTGTAGTCGTCCTATATAATGGAAAGAATGAGCCAAGATCTGTGCTTTCTCAGGCTCTCTTTAAGTCATCAGACTACCATTAACCAGTTTTAGACAGCCTGGATCCTTGATTAAGTATGCCTTTATTTGTAATCTTGGTTTACCACAGTAGTCTAACAAAGAAGGTATTCAAAGAGTTTAGCATTTCCCCCATCCCCCATGACTGCTGCGACATGGAAAAGGCGTGGTTTGTAGTCAAATAAGCCAATCACATGCAAAATCAGCATTACTGTACACCCCATCAGATTAGAGAAATGCACCATGTGTGTTGTGAGTGTCTGACAAGGACCCTTTTTATCTCGTGGAGGTAATGGGCATCCTTTCGCAGAGGCAATATCATAGTCTATGAGGTTTTACTGAGACGTGATTATTGCTGGTTGAAAACTTAACCCAATACCCCGCCGGGATGACTTGAAAAATAGTCAGCTCAGGCAATTTTTGTTGGTCTCCAAGGAGCCGTGCAAGTCTGTTCTAAGGTAAAATCCTGCACCCATGTCTAGCGTCCATGGTCCTAACATGGGTGAGCGTAGTCAAGTTTCTTGCTGTGTCAACCTGTCTTTATATCTGAAAGTCGGTACAGTCCAAATTGAAGAACTACTTTTGAAATCCACAAAAGAGAAGAAACCGCTTTTTGCAGCGGGCTGGGTACAAAAGTATATGCTGTAAATTTTGTGACTTTGAGGATTGCCTTGCTTCTGGAGCCAGCCTCAAGAGGCCATTCAAGGAACTGCAGTTTTTGGAAGCTCAGTGTTGGCTTCACTTTTCAGCCCTGGAGAGTGCATCTTGGGATTGACCCTTGTTGGCTGGCTTGGTTTGAATTGACAAGAGAAGGCATGAACAAGGGATAGTACAGTCCTGGTCTGACTCTGGACATTGGTATGAAAGGGGTAAATGGAGGTTATCCAAAGGATGTACTATTTCCCTCTCCCCCATGAATGCCATGACATGGAAAATATGAAGTTTGAAGTCAAGAAACCAGTGACATGAAACACAAACATGACTGTACACCCTGTAAGGTTTTAGTCGTCCTCTACAATGGAAAGAATGAGCCAAGATCTGTGCTTTCTCAGGCTCTCTTTAAGTCATCAGACTACCATTAACCAGTTTTAGACAGCCTGGATCCTTGATTAAGTATGCCTTTATTTGTAATCTTGGTTTACCACAGTAGTCTAACAAAGAAGGTATTCAAAGAGTTTAGCATTTCCCCCACGACTGCTACGACATGGAAAACGCGTGGTTTGTGGTCAAATAAGCCAATCACATACAAAATCAGCATTACTGTACACCCCATCAGATTAGAGAAATGCACCATGTGTGTTGTGAGTGTCTGACAAGGACCACTTTAATCTCGTGGAGATAATGGGCATCCTTTCGCAGAGGCAATATCATAGTCTATGAGGTTTTACTGAGACGTGATTATTGCTGGTTGAAAACTTAACCCAATACCCCGCCGGGATGACTTGAAAAATAGTCAGCTCAGGCAATTTTTGTTGGTCTCCAAGGAGACGTGCAAGTCTGTTCTAAGGTAAAATCCTGCACCCATGTCTAGCGTCCATGGTCCTAACTTGGGTGAACGTAGTCAAGTCATGTGTGTTGTGAGTGTCTGACAAGGACCACTTAAATCCTGCGAAGAGTTTGTCAGGAGTAGGTATCTAACGAACAAGTGAATATTTATTTGAGGAAATCCATGTTTTGGATGCTGAGTGGGCGAGAACAGAGGCTGAATCTTCCGCTCCCATTGTGCTGCACAAAATGGGATTCGGTGCTACTATCGTTGGGGAAATATAGTATCAGGAGGAAAAGCGCCGTAGGAAGTGCATCACAAGGAGTGAAGTTGTGTCATCTTTTCCTTGCAGATGACAGTTCGGGTTCATTCTCTCCTGTTGCGTGGTAAGTGTGGTCCATTCGCAAACTTTATAACTAAAAAAACTTTTCACTACTCTCTATCGAGGAACTACTAACACTCTCTGTTGTTTCCTCCTCCTTCTTCCTTCCTTCCGCTATCTTTGTTGGTTTATTTATATATGTGAAACGCGTTCTCTAGCTGGCTGGATTGTCCACTCAGTCTGCCTTACATACATGGCGGCACAAGATGGCGGCCTCTCTAAAGCAAGACCCTTGCTATACATATATATAAAAGCATAATTATAAGGGTAGAATATTCAGATTCAGATTCAGATTTGATAATAAACCATGCCAAATATTATACACTGGCCCTTTAAGTTTTCAACTAGCAATAATCACAGTGGCAGTCATGGGGGAAATACTAAACTCTTTGAATACCTTCTTTGTTAGACTACTGTGGTAAACCAAGATTACAAATAAAGGCATATTTAATCAAGGATCCAGGCTGTCTAAAACTGGTTAATGGTAGTCTGATGACTTAAAGAGAGCCTGAGAAAGCACAGATCTTGGCTCATTCTTTCCATTATAGAGGACGATGACCTAGATTCCACTACAGTAGGATTTAAAGCCTCAGTGTTTAAAATGGTGACTAACAGTGACTTCAGCAGTCAAATTCTAGATTGCAGCACTCACACGCTCACCCCTCCCATCGGGTAAGTGACGGTGGCCTCGTAGGTCAAAAAGCCTTGCACAGACAGCAGAGATGGCATCCACAAGTTTTTAGAGTTTTTCAGGAGTATCTAGCGACGAGGTGAATATTTATTTGGGAATCTAAACCATGTTACGTTATGTTATAGCTTACCAGTGAGATGTAGGCTATCTGTGAGATATATGTTGGGAGTGTTTTATTTCTAATTGTTTTGGTAGCACGAGCAAACGTCAGCACAGTAATGCTAAAATAACATGTTTTATGTGATAGTCACGGCACAGTGCGCAAATATAGGTTGGTACGAATGCGTTTCCAGAGTGTTCTTCCACAGGACACAGGGGATGAGGAAGAGGGAGAGGAGGAAGACCAGGGTGAGGAACGGTGCGAGGGGGTAGAGGCGGTGCAGGAACGGCCAGGCGAGGATTTAGTGTCACGGCTACCCAGAGGGAAGAGGAGGAGGAGAGGGTGACAGCCTTCGCAGAAGTGCAAGAGGAATCAACAGATTAGGCTGTAGGTTAGGCTAACCATTTAGCTGTAGCTCTGGGATAACATTAGCCAAGGCTAGGATAACGTTAGCACGTAAATGTAGCCGTCACTCGAACTTGGACGAGAGGGAAAAGTAGTTGCAAACATGAAGCCAAAATGATTTTAAAATATCAGATTGAATTACCTGTCTAGCAGAAAGCAGGCAACCTCCGCATCCCTTGTGAAATCCTTCTCCTTCAGGAGTTCTTTCCACCTGGAATAAGAAACAGCAATATTCACTTGCGCTTTGTCCCGTCCTCGCTTATCTGATATTTTTGTTTTATTTGGTGGCGTGGTTTCCCTCTTGCAGGGCAAAACATATGTCTGTTCCTCCATTTAAAGTGTGACAGAGTCGTAAAAGTACAAAGCAGGTTCACGCAGAAGCGCCCCAGATTGATCTTCACCACAGTCTCCAGTCACAGCAAGTTCTCGGTAAACGCGAAAGGCAAAGCGCGTATATCCCTTTCGGCCACTGTATTCAAATATGGCGACGCAAGAAGGCAGCCTCACGCAGACCGCGCCCTGCCTGTGTATATATAGAGAAATCCTTCTAAGCCTATGAGAAAGCTTCCATTTGTATGTCAATTGCATTACACTTTAGTAATGAAAGCAACAGTTGATATTTGCTAATAAACAACCACATAAATTACACATTGTAACTTTAACATTTACAGAAAATGTTAAGTCGTAAGAACATCAAAATTTGCCAGAGCTGTCTATATTGTTTTAGTTACCTCGACGCCGTGCTGGGTTGAGTTTTCAACCAGCAAACATCCTGCCTCGGTAATACTTCATACTGTGAAATTGCCCCGGGAAAGGATGACTTTGCCACCCACAATATTTAGGTGACCATACCTTACAGGGTGTACAGTCATGTTTGTGTTGCATGTCACTGGTTTCTTGACTACAAACTACGTATTTTTCATGTCATGGCATTCATGGGGGAGAGGGAAATAGTAGATCCTTTGGATAACCTCCATTTACCCCTTTCATACCAATGTCCAGAGTCAGACCAGGACTGTACTATCCCTTGTTCAAGCCTTCTCTTGTCAATTCAAACCAAGCCAGCCAACAAGGGTCAATCCCAAGATGCACTCTCCAGGGCTGAAAAGTGAAGCCAACATTGAGCTTCCAAAAGCTGCAGTTCCTTGAATGCCCACTTGAGGCTGGCTCCAGAAGCAAGCTAATCCTCAAAGTGACCAAATTTACAGCATATAGTTTTGTACCCAGCCCGCTGCAAAAACCGGTTTCTTCTCTTTTGTGGATTTCAAAAATAGTTCTTCAATTTGGACTGTACTGACTTTCAGATATAAAGACAGGTTGACACAGCAAGAAACTTGACTACACTCACCCATGTTAGGACCATGGTCGCTAGACATGGGTGCAGAATTTAACCTTAGAACAGACTTGTACGTCTCCTTGGAGACCAACAAAAATTGCCCGAGCTGACTATATTTCAAGTCATCCCGGCTTCCACACAGTATCTGCATAGCACATACACTGAATCTGATGGTGAAGAAGGCTCTTGATCAAACCCCTGTGCTGTGTGACATCCGGGCAGAGGCAAGAAAGCTGGTTAAATATTTTAGAAGCAGCAACACTGCTAAGGTACGTTCTTTGACTTTATTCCAAATTTTGATTATGCTAATATTTTGTTTGTGCTACTGCTGCAGTGATTGAATTAACTGCTCATCTGTATTTTTTTTAAAGGAGAAGCTAGCACAGGTTCAAGACCATCTGGGGAGGCCGACACTGAAGCTCATTTAAGAGATGGAGACGCGCTGGAACAGCACATACCAAATGCTTAATCGTCTGATGGAGCTCAGAGAGCCAGTGGGGGCCGCTTTAGCTGGTCTACAAACTGACATCCCCCTACTGACCTCGGATGAGCTTAACATTGTTGGTGGGTGCCTGTCTATGCTGTCTCCCTTTAATGATGCCACTGTGGAGCTCTCAGCAGAGGAGAATGTTTCTGGCTCCAAGGTTGTGACAGTGTTGAAGATACTGGAGCAGACACTACAAGAAGATGCTGCAAATACAGCAGCTGCAGTGGTGAGGGACATGGGAGACCACCTGATCAGGCAGCTTAGGGAGAGGCTCCACACTCTCCAATCCATGGGCATTATGTCATTAGCCACATTGCTGGACCCAAGATTCAAAGTGATTGGATTTTTCAGTCCAACCAAAACCACTGAGGCAATAAAAAGGCTAACGTCAGAGTGTGCTGCCATAATTAGGTCGGCTCAGACCCCAGAATTGGCTCAGGCATCAGTGTCAGAAGATGTGCAACCTGTAACCCAAGGTAATGTATTGTTTTTGGTTTTGAGGTCAATCAAAATTGTGTTCTTCTCAGGTAACAAACTGTGGCGCCATCTCGACAACAGCGTTATCTGTCCGAAACAAATACTGGGAGACTGGAGGACCAGCTGGAGTACTGAGAGAGGCAGAAATTAATTTATAAAAGGAATAAAGTCTGCACACCAGAGATAGCTCCAAAAGCCAGTTTTTGAAGAAGTATCACCACATGTGACGTTTCGGGTCACTGCGATTAATAATTTACCCACATTTGTACAGACTTGCCGTCGGGTTTTGTGTACACCAGCATCATCTGTGCCTTACGAGAGGGTGTTTTCCAAGGCTGGGGAAGTTGTGTCTACACCACAATACAATTTTTGGCCAAATGATTGGTTTCCACACACATAGGATGCATTCACAAAACAATAACAGTTATTATACATGTATTTGATATAGTACAGTCATAACATACTCAGTAGAAAATACACTATATTGAATTAAACAAATTATGGTCATACTTTTTTTTTCATTATTTATAGTCATTCCCAACAGCTGTTACTGACACAAAATACAGATTCACAGATTACATGGTTAAGATCACAGCTGCCTGTTTTATAAACTTTGGCCAGCAGGTGGTGTCCTGTGCACAAGAAGCATGAACCCACATGAACCAATTTGCAGGAAAGCTTCAGTGCTTAATGAGGCTTCATCTCATCATCACTAGCATTAGCGACAATACTACCTGCACGTTGGAGTCTCAGTTGATGGGGAATTTTTGGACTGTGTTTTCAATGTGTCTAGACCTTTCACAATAAGAGCACAGATCAGATCAGATCAGAAGGTCTTGGGGCTCGTAGAGACCGTTCAGGACAGCTGTCCTCTTCAGTCTCGGTGTCTCCATGTGTAGTGGAGAGGGGAAAAGGTAGGAAAGGGTTAAGTGCACACACACCATTAGCATCACCACCATCCGCTCATCTTGCTCACCACATATATATATATATATATATATATATATATATATATATATATATATACTGTATATATATATTTTTTTAATATATATATATATATACACATGTACACACATGCACACATTTTTCCCCTTTTTTAACCTTTTTATTTTATTTTTCACTTTCCTTAGGCTGACTCTAATTGACTAGTTCTAAGACTACCTACAAGTAATTGAATTTCAATAAATAAGCAATAAAACAGTACAAATCCAATAATAAAACAAACAAACAAACAAACAAAAAACATTAAAAGAAAAACCTTAGTGTTGCCCCATATCAAAATAATAAAAAGATAGCTTAAAACCTGGATAAAATTTAGGTAGTTTAAATTTAAAACTTGGATTACAACTATTAAAATAAATAAATAAATAAAAGCCTATGTGTAATGTGTGTTGTTTGTGTTGGGTTGTCAGTATTTCAGTTAAACAGACAGGGGAGTGGTGCAGGTGAATCTGGGAGAGTCGGTTCTTTCCTCTTCAATAATTGTTTGGAGTGGAGGTATTTTTTCCTCAAGGTGACCATTCTTTCGTGCAGTGTAATCAAGCCAGAGAGTTGGTGGGTGTGTTCGTTGCTTGTATATTTGGACATTCTGTAACACATTTTGATAGCAATGTTTTGGATGACCTGAAGTTTCTTTAATTGTGCTTCTCCAATGTTACACCAGGCAGGCACTGCGTATTCAAACAGAGGCCAAATGTAGGATTGATATACGTGTATGGCGGTCTCTGGATTTGCTCCTCCCTGTTTTCTGCAGAGCACTTTCAGGTGGTTGAGTCTGCATCTTGCCTCAGTCTCAACTGCAGCAATGTGTGCTGTCCACTGCATGTTATGTTGAATCGTCACTCCAAGAAATTTTGCTGTTTGGGTGACCTGAAGAGTTGTGCCATATAGTTTAAGATTTATTTGATATTTTTTGCAAGTGTGTCTGGTGAAGAGTACATATTGTGTTTTTGTTGGGTTAAATTGAACTCTCCACATATTTGCCCAGTCTTCCATCTCTGTGATGCACCTTTGTAGCTTCTTGGCAGCATATTTTGTATTTGCTGCAGAGGCCCAATAGCAGAGGTCATCTGCAAATTGGGAGACTTGTCCCTCTCCTCTGGGTGGATAACATATGTCACTCATGTACAATAAAAACAGCAGGGGGCTGAGGGCTGAACCCTGTGGAACACCAGCTTCTGGGCTAAATCTGTTGGAGACTGAGGCTCCCACTCTTACTCCAGTCTCTCTGTCCTTTAAAAAACTGTTTAAAAGCACCACCATCTGCTGTAGGAAGTGTACAGTATGTTACAATCCTGTTTCTCCTAGCTGTTCCTCAAAAGGTCGAAAGGGTCTGGATATTCAGTACTGTGATTTTACAAAATTCTAAATTAGTTCTCTGAAAACCTGTTTTAAACATTTGGTAGCAGCATTTTGAATTGATCCCTTCAGTGTGTAACAAATAGTCACATAGTCTGTGTTTTTGTGAGCTTGTGTGTGTTGTCTGAGGACAAAAATTGAATTATACCAAGAGGTTAGATGAAAATTGTGTGTGATTTGAGAAAATGGTGAGCTGATCCAGGAGTGGTATCTAAGCAAATCAGATTAACTGTCATATTTGATTCACAGGACATAGGAAGGCATGAAAGATATTTCACACAAGGTGCCAGCAGGTGGCAGTGCAAGCTAACTGAATTAAATGGCTAACTTTGTAGTGCACGGCATAAGGACACTGGAAATTACTGTTACCGATCTGTTACAGATAATAGGCTCACTTTGTTTTGAACCAGTAACAGGTAATTCATCTCTATCAGACAGTTAAACAGTTTCAGGAGACCTGAATAAGAAATCAGAAATTATTTCACAACCAAAAAGATTTGTGAAAATAATAATAATGAACATAAGACTTATAGGTTCAATCTCCACACGCACACACACGGTATGTACACATACAGACACAGGTCTGACCTTGAATCATAACCCTTTGATAGCTCACACTCCAGCTTTTCCAGGAAGGAAAAAAAGTCAAATACAAACTTTTTTCCTCCTTCCTCTCTCCATTTTCACCACTCATTAAAGAAGAGTGATGGCTTCCACAGATGCACACACACACCCACACACACACACACACACACGCACACACACACACACACACACACACACACACACACACACACACACACACACACACACACACACACCAGGTACAACAGTTAACCCAGACCACAAACCTGGCAAATATGGGAGCAATTACCTAGAGGCCACACGGATTGACTCTTTGGTGCGGTCCTCTGAACATATATACTAGTACACTCAAAGGGTGCAATACACACACAGGTACAAGCATACCACTGTAGCACATGTGTAATACCACTACTGCTGTACACTCACCTTTAAAAGTGTTCCTCGCCACTGGACTTTGACTGAAGAAGAGTAGCTTCAGTAAGCTAGCAGGAGCTTGCTGAAAGCACAACATGTCCAACATGTCTTACCATTTATATGTAAGTCCAATACATCACTCGAACATGTCAATGCACTCCAAAGGAGTAGTGTACTATATTTGACTTATATAGATGTGCAAATTGAGTTTACCCAACAAACTCGCAAATACACCCTTTTCTCTTATTTATATGCTAATATGCTAACAATGGCTATGTTCCAGTGAGCCATAACTGTGATGGCCCTGAGAGCTAAACACACTGCAAATTAATAAAAGCACATGCCAATAGAGAAAACACAAGAAAATTAAGAAAACATCTCCACCAATATAGCAACACTTAGCTGCAAACAGAGCAAACATAACCAAATACAGAAACAAGCTACAGGTAGCACAATATCACCGGAAGAAACTGTTTCTAGGGGACACTGAAAAGTGATACACACAGCTGGGACGAAGCTGATGCTCAGTTCAGGGCTAACTTAAATTTACCCAGCAGGTAGGAACCAAGACACAGGGACTTCAGGGTCTTGAGGAGCTGCAGTGTACGTTTACTACCACTCAACAACTTTACTGATGATTTCTGATCTGCTCTGAAATGAGCATCTACCCTTAATCTCTTTCTCACTCACTCAACCACAAACTCACTACTAGGGTTCCCAACTGGCCCATAAAATATGAAACTGTATTTGGAATCTAAAGGCCCCAACACACCAAGCCGATGGTTGGCTGTTGGTCAGTTGGGGCGTCAGTGAGCACCTGCTGCCCTTGCCGGTGGTTTTTTTTTTTTTTGACAATTCAACATATTGAATCTGTGTTGGCACAGAGAAGCCCGTCACTCACTGAAATCACTCTGACAGGCAGTTCAGCTCAGCACACTAGAGGAGGAGAAACAGAAGTGAGGAAAGTAAACAAACAGCTAAAGTCAAGGAGGAGTGAGATCACTGCTGTCTGCTGGTGTGGAAATATATGTACTTTTACACAGGTGCAGAACTTACATGCTGGTTGGCCATTTGCAATGTGTTCATGTGCAACCTTTTTGGTCAAGACACAGCAACGTCAGGCAACGCAGCAGGGGGCCCTTGTCTCTGCTAGTTCTCTGAAGTCTGTTTTGTGTGTCTGGGCCTTAAAAGATGTGTTCCGTGTTGAATTGATACGGGACCTACTTTGTTCCATATTTTTGAGTCAGTTCAGTGCAAATCTATGTGAGGGACATACTACAGGTTAGAATATTAAGACAGCGATAGAAGGAAACTTTCCTGATCTGTCATCCCTCAGTCTGTCTGTCATGTTATGCTCCATTACTGAAACAGAGAGCATGCCTCTCCTTGGTTGTGTCTCATGACTAATTGCAACAATGTCATATAAAATTACCAGTTATTTTTATTCATTCATAAATCATTTCATCTGTTTTATGTTGAATTAGGAAACAAGGTAGAACACGTTGGTGTCTGTGATAACATTTATGTGTTTGCAGGTGTATAGTAACACATGTTTCTGGGCCTGTATACAGTTAGATGACTCAACAGATTTTCAGGACACAAAATGAATATAAGTCATAGTGTAGCTTTAGATGTCATGTCAAGAGAGCTGAAATGGATCTCAATGTGGGAAACGACAAAAGCAGTTAGAAGATTATTTCTTAGACACACACACACACACACACACACACACACACACACACACACACACACACACACACACACACACACACACACACACACACACACACACACACACACATCCTCAGTCAAAGAGGAAGTAAGGAGGAACTTTCATTTGAAAAAGAAACAGTCTCAACATCTGGAAGCTCTTTCACCCTTTGACCCCATCCCCCGCTCCATTCCTTCTCCATGCCTCCTCCACCTCACTCCAGGTCCATGTGTCTGGAAGGAGTTAAGTGTATACAGCAACATACATGTGTGTGTATGCATGTTAGTATGTGTATGTACAGGCAGGGAACAGCTTGTGACCTCAAAACATTGAAACCAAGTGGTTTGGAGTGGTACTGCAGTCCTGTTCAAAAACAAATTTTTGGTTCACTTTCAGCTAAGGAAACATCATCTTGCCGGACTATACTGTATGAGGTACTGTCTGTGCTGATGCACCAGGCTGTGTTCTGACATCAAAGGGCAAAAAGTAAGCAGGCTCTGGCAACCATATGTGCCAAATTTTGGCCACACTTTTGTCAAACCACATCTTCACAACTTGAAGTAGACATATTGTGCTTATTTTCAGGTTAATGTGTACTTTGGTTTTCTTCTAGAACATGTTATTTTTAAGATCTGTCTCCCTGCACACAGCTATATTCACCCTCTGTCTGAAATGCTCCACTGTAGCACCCGTCTCTTTAAGGCCCCCTCTCCGAAAAAATCCATCTGTTGTAATTGGTCAGCATTATTGCGTCTTTCACATTAGTGTGCAGAGCTTTGACCCTAACTTACATAGTGACGTCCATCATGTGATACCATGTGGCCCAAACTTACTTTTCCCCATAGACTTACATGGTAAAAGAGATGTCTGTAAATCAGTGGATACTTTTTTTGAGTGTCACAGCTCGTGCAAAAAGATTCATTATACTATCAGAATTTGCCACTAGGCAAATTTCATAGGGACGAACGGGGCACCGCCTCAAACACTGTATCAAGTTCTTTTTAAACATCCATGGCATCATTGCAGCCCAGGAACCAGTGTAAGGGCTCCTGTCCACATAAGGTTTTTCTTCATCAGAAAAGTAGTGGCAGGGTGCTGAGGAGTGTTTCCTCCCAGTGCTTCATAAAAGAGCGCTCCCAGTGCTTTTTAAAAATTAAATGTGGGCATGTTTCTATGATAACACTATAATGACATTAACGTTAGCTAGGCAGCTTATGCAATGATATATTAACGGAGGGTTAGCTATACAGTTAACAATAAGCTTACATCTTAAAACTGGCCAACAACATCCAGTATCCGCCAGTCTATCTGCTCCCACAAATGGGCTTTTCTGTCTTTGTAGTGACAGTAGCCTAGCTAAACCAGCAGTAGTGACATCACAAATGCTTTTCAGAAAAGTTCCAAGATTTCATCTAGAAGCGCTGAGAGAAGCTGTTCAATAAAGGTGGAGTGCTCTGAAAAAAAGTCACTAGTCGTGGTACTTGTTTTCTAGGCGGCTGCATCGGCTCCCTACTCATTGGGAACAACTGAAAAAGACCCGGGTGTGAAGAAAAACACACTGTGTGGACACAGGCCATAGCAGAGTATATAGCTGCACTTTGCCAGATATCCAAAATATGGGGAAAAAAGGGCAAAAAACATGATGTATTTCTCTAATACCACAAGATCCATACTTCTGAATTAAAAATAACAAAACCCCTTCCCAAAAGTAGAACAGCTTATTCATAGAAAATGAAATGGAGATCACAGATGAGTGTGCATAATGCACAAAGCAAAGCTCTATCTTGACTGATGTAACATGTCCAGATCATCTCCACCATCAGGGTAAAGGGTGTATTGTATACTGAAGTTGTCAGCTGGTAATGGAGCTCTCAGGTACCAGTGGTCATCCTCACCAGCCCATTGTCATTCCTAAGCTGCCAAATACCGCAGTTTTATCAGTGATTTCAGCATTAGACAGCGATGCAAAAAGGCACCTTTTGCAGTAGTATGATACACTGGTGGGCTGCGTCAGTCTATAATGCTGTCGGACGGCGTCTATTTGAAACAATACTGGTAACAATGTTGGTATTATACACCACTGGGTGGCATCAGTTTGAAGATCCAACAAACACTGGACTTTCACCTGGCAGTTCGCTGCTGACTTCCTGTGTGAATGTAGAGCCAAACGATGATGTGTTTTTTCTAAACCCAACTACATGCTTCTGCTGCCTAAACCTAACCATGTGCTTTTGTTGCACAAGGAAAATAGTAAATACAATTTTTCAATTTTATTTTATTTTGAAAAAGACTGTGTGCATCTAAGAGTAGAAACTGTACATTTCCTGTGAACGTCCACTGACAAAACAGCAATATCTGACAAGTTGGGATGAGAATGTGTTGTCCTCACCAGACATGTCACCCGTTGAGCATGTTTGGGATGCCCTGAGTCGGCGTCAACAGCAGCATGTTCCAATTCCTGCCAATAAGGTGTGTGAGCTTTCCACAGGCCACAATCAACAACCTAATCAACTCTATGTGAAGGACTTGTGTCACATTGCATGAGGCAAATTGTTGTCCCACCAGATACTAATTCTTTGGGGTACCTGTGACAAAAAAATGCACCTCTATAGTGCTAATTATGTGAAATAATAAATAAAATAAAACTGCACAACCTTTTATTGTAACCATTCCAAGGCACACTTGAGTAGTAACAATGCTGCTAATACATTTCTTTCTAATACATTTTTTACCTAAAAAAATAAATGTCATTTTCTCCAAAAGAAGTTTTTCCGCACAAAATTATTTTTCCTTGCACTCATACATTTCTTACTCTTTTAATGTGTCAACGAAAGACATAAGAACAGAGAGCCTTTCCTGAAACCTCCTCTCTTCAGCTTCCTCCTCACCCTTTCATCTTTTGATAAATGGTCCAAACTTGCTGTACAGCAGGTTTCCTTGAGCCTCAAAAAAATGAAAAGACAGTCAAGTCTCACTTACACATAATTCTTAAGCCTAGGTTCAGGAGTCATTAGGAGGGGTGAGATGAGAGGAATTACAATCTCTGCAGGAATGCACACAATTAAAGTACTCTCGCTTGGGGCCTTTTTTTACCACTTGGTTTCTCAGTTTAATCTTCATTCTGCACCTCTAGATCACAGCTTCATTTACCTATATTAAAGAGTTGTGTTATTGTGTTACTCAGTGTGTGTAGGCACCAAATGTGAAAGGACATTAAATGCAACTTTACCAGCTGAATTCATTGGACCAACACGGCTGCACACTCTGATTATCTCTCAGGTAGCTTGGACTATGAATAAAAGACTTTTTTTTTATTCTGTTGAATTTGTCAGGTTCACTTTTCACTTTGGATCTGTATTTTTCTGCAGATTTTATCAGAGGCACATAAAGATTGCCTGCCTGTTTTCTCCAAAATGTTTTTTTTTTTTTACATGTACTGTGAGTCTTATATTGCAAGTATAGTTCTTTGATCCACCCCTTATTCCATTCAAAATCTGAAACAAAAGTGCAAAGGACCGGACTGGCTCCTGGGCTAAGCTATTGGGATGCATCTGGCCTTTGAAAATATGCATGAAAAAGACATTGGTGGGGCTAAAATGGTGCATCATGGAATCACATGCTGTTCCTTAGAATATTATTCTAATTTTCATTTTAGAATATGTTGTGTAATGTAATGTGCCATAGTAGATGACAACTGACTCCATGTCTTGGATGCCTCATGACGCCCTGACAGAAAGTCTCGCATGTTTGATTTTCTTTTTGTCATTAACGACTTCTTCTGCCATAGCCATCACTTAGACCAGTAGAAACACAGAGCAATCTGCTGCCGTGGACAACTGTATGACAACAACACCCCAGCCTTTTAAATATCTCCTCTAGGGATGTTACCACACAGAGTAAAAGGGAAAAATTATGGTTTGAAACAGCAGAGGCATTTTAGCAATCCGGTGACTACTGCCATTAGCATCAGGCCAGCAAAGAATGTTATTTCTTCATAATGGAGACTATAAAGGAATACAATTCTAAAAAAAAAGTGTCTTTTACTGACCACAACTGCAGAGGCTACCAGCTTCATCTCAAACAGACTACATTATGAATAGGCCGTCATATATTATTCCCTCTATGTTTTTATATTTTTACTTTTAATCCACTCCTGTCTGCCCTGTTAAATTTAATGCATTGCACCGTCTTTTCAAACTCAACACTTCTTGTATCCATTTAACATTAAAAGCCCATTATAATTTTGGTTGACAGAATCCCTTCATTTTCTAAAAAGGCTTTTTATTGTGAAACATTTGCAGGAACTTGTGGAGGAGTCAGGACTTGCATGTTTGCATTATTTCAAATGTAGCTCCCTCCATCTGAAGGTGCTTTTTACATTACTACAATAACAGTTGTAGACATAAACAGCCACAGTGACTGAAATAATAGTTATATTAATAGAAATAGGGCAAGAATAATCCTGTGATATCACACACGTCATGACAGACAACCAGGGGTAATTGGGTGTGGACCAACGTGTACTCTGTCATGTCTGTAGGCCAAGTCATGGCACGATGTCATGACCCCATAATCACCTATGCTTGACATAGTGAATATTGGAACGGACAAAAATGTCCTGTAGTCTGAACTGGGCCTCAGGGTGATATATTGGCAGAAACGGAATATAATATTCATAACTATGTTTTCATTAGTGTGCAATCATCTGAAACTAAGAATTGTTGTGTTTTTGTTTTGTTTTTGTTTTTTTTTACCTTAAAATGAGCTGTTCATATCTAGCCATGTTGTTTCTACAGTAGCCCAGAACAGACAAACCAAACACTGGCTTTAGATAGCACCACTCACATTTTCACAATGGCCACCATTCCCGTACATGCTTGGCATATGGGAGAAGTTTCAGTTCTGCAACCTCACCATTAAATGCCACTAAATGGTACCTGACACACTGGACCATAGATTTTAATAATGATACTGGATGCTCACCTGGTGCATATGCCAAAAAAGTTTTCTAGCTATAGGGTTTACTTCTGCTTTATCTAACCAACTGAATGTGCACAGTAGTGTTTCTCCCACTGGCCCTGCCCGTGAGCTCCCACTCAGCCCATAGACTTTACATTGTGATGACATCACAGATTTTTAAATCACTTTTCCTGGCTGCAGGAAAGTCTAACAAATATTAAAGCTACTTGGATCAAAACTTCATAATAGAAAGAGGCATAACTGACCTTGTTTGCAGTTTGGGGTGTCTTATCAACACTTATATGGACATCTCTTTTATAATGGTGGCCTATGGGAAAAATGCTTTTTCTACAATACCAATTAGCCACTGGGAAAATTTTTCCTGTAAGGCTGAGCGGCTTATCTGAGTGTCTGACCTGCACCTTTAAAAGATGTCAGCATTGTGTTTATAGATTCTCCTGCTGCCCCCAAGTGGTAAAAAAAAAAACAATCAAAATATAAATTCTATAAACTGGCAAATAGAATATCATCATAATTATGAAACCTCAAAACTGATCTTTTATTTAATTGCTTCTAATGATCATTCACAGCCAAACAAAATAATTTATATTTCCTGGCTAATATTTTCAGTGTGCAGAATATTCTAGGCAATATGGCTGGCTTAAATGTAATGCCATATATGCAAACAATGACTATAGAGTAATTTTCATTATTCTAGTTGTTGCTGTCATCAGTTAATAGACTGTAAAAAATATTTTTACCAATGTAAATTATCATGTGCTGCTTGCAAGTATTGTAGGTTTCTGTACAGAAGAGTGAAATAAATTACGAAATGGTCGACAAATACAAAATCATTCAGACCCTCCAGTCTTACAGCAGTAAAGAAAACTGTGCTGGTTGAGATCCCTCAGGATGTCTCTCTGCTGTCCTGTGCCTTGTTTTGTCACTTTGCCTGATTAACCTATATGCTGTAGTAGTAGTAGTAGTAATATACCCTCCCTCCGTTGCGTCATCCAGGGCAGAGGGGGTTGCTCCTTTAAAGTCAATACTACAAGCTGGAGAGCAACCAGAGCGACCGATGACTGACTCGATGTCACCTCAGCACAGGAGGACCTCTAAACCTTGTGGACATGGTTTACTCACCGCTCGATGGGCTGGAAGTTGCAGCAGACTGCGGGAAGTGTTTCAGCTCGGCGTACTAACGGAAAACTTCAGTTGTTAACTGAGCTATTAAAACAATCTTATTGTTTGATCTTTGCATCCATGTGCATGAAATGAACACACCGATACTGGGAAGCGGAGCAGGGATTATTTCAATTAGGGGAGCGAGCGGCTCAACACGGAGCGGCAGCGCAGAGGAAGCGCACGGAAAACGCGCACGTGTGGCGGTTTGATTCATATTGCCGTCTCTGCTCGCTGATATGGTTTGATCACTGCTCTTCAATCTGAGGATACAGGCTGGAGGATTCTGCATCTGATCAGCACAGTTAGGGTAAGGATGCAGCGGAGGGCAGTGTCGTGTCTGTGGCTGCTGAGCCTCACCGTGGTGTCGGTGTCAGTCCGCGGATTTCCCACGCACTTCAAGAGGACTTCAGCCAGAGACAGAAACACCACAGCGTCAGTTACTGAGGTAAATATTCTACTATCCTGCATGCAATACATTTTTGAAAGACTGTCAGTTAAATTTATTAACTGACATTTTTAATGTTTGCCTTATTACTCACTTAATCTTGAAAATCGCGAGAATATATAGGCACATATTAGATTAGATATTGACAGATTGTGTTCCTGATATTTTCTGTCAATTAATCTTTGATGTTCAGTAGCCTGTATCACAACTCATCTTATGATTGAGCTTTATACGTTAAATTCTTTTCCTTGTTTTTGCACCTCCTCCACACCCAAGTCAATTATATGTAGACGTTTTCTTGGATTTTATTTTTTTAACTAATAAAACACTACAGAGGAGTGCAGACAAGACTGTGAACAGCTCCTTGTTTGGAGTGAGCAAGAAGGAATTCAAGTCCTCCCATTGTCCACTATATCAGATTTCTTCATGATATCAAATTGAAGATGAGAAAAATGCCATAGCATCTGTATTAATTTTATTCTCTGTAGGGATAATTGATAAACAATGTGTTGAACCTCTGCCTTCGAGCATTCTTTGACCAGTTTTAGAAAGGCTGTAGGAGAGGCAACAGCAGTGTAAACAAGATAATTCCATTTGTTACTGTCTCAAGTATTCAACCATTATTTTGTATGAAAAAACTTTGTTTATTGTGATTAGCAGGAGTGAAAGTACAAAGAGGAGTGTGTCTGAATGGCTTGTCCTGTTTGTATTCATACAACTTCAAAGACATTCAGAATATAGGGTGGTCAAGCATCAGCTGTTGCTGTATGTATGGTGTAATCATTGAATAATCAAGAATACCATAGTCTTACCTAATTAAAAAAAAAAGTCATGTTGTAGGGTTGTAGAAAATGACAGCATTCTGTTTTCAGCCCACAGCGGGTGTTCACTATTCACATGAACATCAAAGCTGCACTAATCATTATATACAACAGTGGGTTAAATTACAACCTTTTATGCGAGAGCTGTTGCTTCTAATCACAAACCCACAGAGAATTATCACCCAGCTCAGTTCCCGTCAGTGCTACAGGATGATGCAGCCTCTTCCTTGTAACTTTTGGCACACTGTCATTGCTCTCATCAACCTTGTTTCCTGCAGCCCAAGGCAACAAGGCAACTGTTTTCAGTGATTAACTCACTGTACAGTACCAAACAGCAGACAGACAAACCCAATTCCCAAATGTTGCAATTATATGTTTCTGCAAAGCACAGATATTGTAACATTTGTATGTAATTATATAGCAGATATGTTGGAACTCAAGAGTGTCTGTACATTTGCAGCTGTGGTTCGTGTGTGGTTGTGTTTAGGCACATAACCACTTAGTTATGATTAGGAAAAGGTTATAGCGGGTCAATCATGGCTGGAAATGCAGCAATGGCTTGCTAAAAAACAACTGATTTTGTTGTTTGTTCGCTTCAAACAGTAGTCTGCAGCTTGGCAGATGGAAATGCCGGCAATGTCTCGCTAAACAAGAGACCACCTTGCAATTAGATCAGTCTAGTCATAATACAGCAATCTGTAGCCTTTTTTACACAGAGGAGGCGCTGTAGGGCTTTGACATCCCTTCTTTATGCCTTCTCTGCATTTTCACATAGAACCAAACAACAGCGCCATCATACTGCTCAGGTGTTTGATTTTACACAGCATGCCAGCATTGCAGATGCAAAACAAGCGTGATGGGTGTGACATATGACAGTATCAGCTTAAAGTTTGATACATAACCTAAACATTGACAGGGATTTATAAACAATAAAAATGGCATCAACATGGCAATAATAATAATATATTGTCTCTGTTATACGGCGGCTGATCTCGCCCTCTGCTCTGAGGGAAAGGAGCTCGCAAATCTCATTGTTTTCCTAATTTGCAGTCATTTTCAGCTGCCGTTTCTCTTCTTTGAGTTAGCTGCTAACTGCTAACAGCTCCTTTTTAAATCTCCTGTAGTGGGTAGTGCACATATATCATCACAATATCACACCTGTGCTGTCCATGATACTGTCCTGCTGGCAGTCACGTTTATACAAATGTGATTTTAATGCTGTTACTACCTCTGATGCTAGTGTAAACGCGAGACATCTCTGTCCTCCATTCCGCGATTGTGCCTGTAATACAGAACGTTGAGGCGGCATAATGGCTTGAAACTCTTGCCTTGCAGAGGCAGTGTAAAAAGGGCTAACGTAAAACCAATATGGGCCAGGAGTTTCAAGAGGGGTGTCAGTGGCTCCTTCCCTACCTCTGACCCACTTGCTCTGACCACACCCATCTTTTAATTTTACCTTTACTTTGATATTTTGTGTATGCATCTTACATGGTTGTGACACTAACGAATTGACAAAATCTGTTCACAGACAGACAGACAAACCCGGTGCAGCTGGCAACAACACCAGGTGTCACAACATGTGACTGATAACAACACCCAGTTTTATGGTTTGTTGGTCTCGAACAGTGATCTGCAGCTTGGCAGCCATCTCGCCTTGGTGTCACGCCATCTACAATGAAAAGCCAGATATGTTTTCTTAGGAGTTGGTGGAGATCAAAAACAGCTGAAAGAGAGTGAATGATGAACTTACTTTTGTCAGATTGCTTGAAAAACCACTCCGAATAAATACGAGTGTTTGTTAGATGTGTAAACACACAATAGTTGGTGAGACTGTTAGCTATATCATCTTCACACGGCTGTTGTATATGTCAACCGTGATTTATAGCTTGTGGTGGAGTTCTGTCCCCATTTTAAAATGAATAATGCTGTTTCAGTTTATGGACATTATGACATTTAACAAAGTAACTGAGCTGACTAGCTTTAGAAAGCTACAGCTAATCCAAGGCAAGAAGCATTACTCAGGCCCTGTTTAGACGACAACGGGTTCTCTAAAAAAGGAAAAGTCTGTCCTTTGCGTTTTAAAAAACTTCCGTGTTTAAATGACGACGTTATTGCAACGATCTCCGTTCACACAGAGCCGCAAAATCTACTTGAAATGCTGTAGTATGCACACCAGGCCAGTGGGTGAAAATGGGTGTAAATTTGCAAAGCAACACCACGGCATGACGCCACATGCCTGCGCTGAAGCGCCTTCCACTACAACGCGGTGATTACAGACCAAAACAAAGAAGACACAATGGGGAAAGCATGCACAGATATCTTTGTCTGGACGGACGACGAGGTGGAGTTGCTGGAGAAGCGTTGATAAATTCAACAGTGTGAGCAGCACAAACAGAGCTCGGCATTGTTGTTGTTGTGATGGTCGACTTTCTTGCGCATGCCTAGTGACTGGAACCGTAATGCGCATGTGTGAAAAGTCTCCGTTTTCAGAGGAACTACATATTGCAAGTTTACATGACAACCGAGACAGTGCCATTTTTAAAAAATTGCACTCTGGAACTCGTTTTCAAAACGCTGCGTTTCCAGGCACCCAAAACGCTGCTGTTGTGTAAACGATCGGCCAAAACGCAACTAAAGTTGATCGTTTTCAGTTGAAATCGTTATAAACAGGACCTCAGTAGGTGTTGAGGGCACAATGTTTCACTGGCTGACCAACAACTGACCTGAATTTGACAACGTTCAGTAAATGTGACTGAAATTCAATTTTTTTTGCCCTCATGTGACATTGATCTGATTTTTTCAGAGCAGTGTAGACACAGAAATCAGATTTTTTTTTTCTAGCAGATTGGGGCTAGTGTCATATGAGGCCTTGAAGTTGATATATATCTGATCATTGGCCATGCAACCGCTGAATGGTCATATCGGATTTTATGGATGTTTTTCCCATACTATCTATGTTTTCTCATCATACATGCAGGCGCAGATCACTGCCCATACACTGTTAGACTGCTTCCAACTGCTAGATGTTTTCTGACCGGGACAGTTTGCCTACATGCCATGACAGCATTGTTTTCGAGGTACCGACAGAGATAGTGGAATGCAGCCTCAGGTGTGGAAGACCTGTTCTTCAGTGAAACCATTCACATCGTGCCCCCATCACTCAGGACTCCTCTCACACCTCTCTCTCCACAGAGTTACGAGCAATAGCTGCTGATAGAGCTAATTCACTGCAAAGCCCATTTGTACGACACCCAGATATCCCATAAACAAACACCTGTTTCTCTGACAATAAGCTACACACTCTTCCAAACAGAAGCACATGGCTAATTATTATGCACAGTGACATCATCGGACCTTCCTACTATGGCAATCATTCAGGAGATAAATATTTGCACCACTATGTCATCCATTTTTTGTGAATGTGAAGTTTTTTGTTGTTGTTCCAATGCCAACGTTATTGGCTGCATGTGAGGCGTTGCAGGGCAGAGATCTGTTCACACTTTTGTAAGATATGGGTCACTTCAAACATGAATGTGAACTGTCTAGGCAGAAAGATTGTATCAGGGGAAGACATGATATTGAGCATTGAGCCCTGTAATATAAATGTAGCTTTTGGTTCCTGATTTCTCTTTGGGAAAAATAACAATTCACTTTTGTACAGAAGTTATAGTCACAGAGTTTGCTTTGAGAAAATGTGACATCACTTCCTGTGTATACTCATCGTCTGTCTGTGAGCGAGGTGGAAGTGCTATTAGGTCTTCCTCAGATGCATTCTCTGAGATTAATTTCACAGTATTTTGCCATTATGAATTACTTATGGCAGAGTGACTTTTCGTGCATGCATTAACAGCAGCTAAGGGTCCATACTGGCATTCTGCATTGTGTGATCAGTTGCCTCCATGGGCACACTCCGTATGCTGTGACATACACTGCTACTACTTTTCAGCAACAGAGGACCTGAGCTGTATCAGAGCTAAAACACATTTTGCATTTCCACTTGAATTTGTGATGTGAAGTGTTCATACTGCAGCTGCAGCTTGCATATAGTCGTCAGGTAAAGTAACCTTCACATTTACATGCTCAGACAGAGACTCTCAGTCAGCTCTTATGAATGGACAAATGGCTGGCTAGGTTTTTAGACTCTTGGCAGAGAGGATGGCTTGACACAGTTGGTGAAGAGGTGAAAGAGTGTCTGTGAGTTGCCTGTTTAATCTGAAAATCAACCCTGAACTCCACTAATAGAGTTGTAAGATAACAGCTGTTGAGTGTATTGCTTGACTCACTGCTTGCTCTTTATTTAGGTAACTTTGTTCCAACTGCTTTGTCAAAGCAACAGAGTGCAACTGCTGACATAAGAACCCTGTGTGTATATTCCTGCTTTTGCCTGATCATGTCTTTTAAGATTTATTTTGAATTACATATAGGCTATAGCATTTTTGTAACAAGCAACTTGTGACTGTGCAAATAATGATTGCCCTCCGTATGCAGCAAAGATAAACGTAAAATGAAAAAATCTCCAATAAATCTTAAGGAGGAGGTCTATGTGGATGGTTGGGCACGTAAACTGTGTGTCTTCCACATCAGTAACCAGAGGTTGTGACCTGTTTTAGATCTACAATAAATATTTGGGAGGTAATGATGTTTTATAGTTGCTTTAACTTAACCAGTCCTAAACCATAGATGTCTTAGATATGGGTCATTTGTGAAGGCATTGTTCAGGTGGACTTGTTGATCATTTTTGTTGTTGTGTGGTCGGTCATATGGCCGTGGCTAACAGTTAGTTAAACTGTACCAGTTAAGTTGTGGCAGTCGGAGAAGTGCAGTCACTTCATGGTGAACATTTGGGTTGTTCTTTGCCCTGGTAGGTACTAGACCTTAAGAGTACATTATGCTTCAGACAAACAAGGTAAACCAAGGCAAGACAGCGTTGACAAAGTAATGGCACCTTCTATTCTGCTGGAGTTACATATAGCTGAATGATGAGAACTTCAGTGAATGGTGTGTTTTTGTGAATAATCTGCACAAGCTGATAAAGTAGTGATATACGTACTTATACAGATGGTGTTAAAAAGTCCTGTATTGTGCAGCAAAGTATCATTACATCCCTACAATATAACACTACTAAGTGACAAGAGAGAATACTGCTGGAATTTGGATTTTGAATTTGTTTTTCAGTCCAGAAAAGCATCCGTGACCCTCCATCATTATTTCACCACAACAGTGCAAAGTGGCTCTAAATATTGAGTTTGTCTGTTTTTCTCAGGGCCCTCTGCAGTCTACTGGTGATTACTAGTGGTTAGATCGGAGAGGTTTAAACTCTAAACCCAAAATTAACCTTTTATTTCTATTGTGAAGTTTGAAGAACTGTTAAAGCAACATCTGTTAATCCAGCTTGTTATGGATATTTTTGTGCACCTGACACTGAAACAGGAACCTCCTCCCAAATTAATTTTAATGCTAAGCTTCCAGCTTCGTTAACCAATGACTGGTGATTTATTTTGTTCTTATTCAGCTGGTACTCAGAGGGATCTTTGTC
Source organism: Epinephelus awoara (assembly GCA_035609425.1). Classification (NCBI taxonomy): domain Eukaryota; kingdom Metazoa; phylum Chordata; class Actinopteri; order Perciformes; family Serranidae; genus Epinephelus; species Epinephelus awoara. Next base: position 32,106,132 of record CM069309.1, read on the forward strand.
TCTTTCTGTCCTTGGGTCTGGTGGAACCATTATACAGCATTTTGTTTTCTATGTACAAAACAAACCATTCATAAAAAATAATATCTACTTGTTAAGAGGACCATCTACAACCTAAAAGCATCAAAGACCATTCAAAAATACAGTCATTTGACTGGACCCAATCAAGCTTTGTTGCGGCAGATTACAAACTTTTGATGCCAGTGTATATGTGCATAGATCTTTTCCTGGCTCCACTGTTCTCTGGTCATATGGCTCCACTCTCTCTCTTCCCTCAGTTTGGCCTGTGTGTTTTTATTATAGCGAGCGGTTGGGTTCATGTTGCTCACAGGGAGCCTTGACTCCCGACTTAGTCCAGGGTTGCAATATGAACTTGGTGTTTTATACACAAACAGCCACTTTTCTTATCCAAACTCTGGAAGAGGAATGTGAACAGGGAGATATTGAGTGTGCATTGCGGGGGGGATGGGGGGGCACAACCATTAAACAATCACAGGGGACATGAAGGTGCTACTGCTTCAGTAATAATCCTGGATGGACAGTCATCTCTCTCCACTCCCTCCCAAGAGGCATGCTGAAGCTGATGCCACATTTTGCGGAGGGCGTCAAATTCTTGAGCCAGTTCGAGTTTAAGTTGTGCGCTTTATTGTGGAATAGGTTGTGTGGGATGGACTGCTCTCAAATGTCATGCACACTAGATGAGGTAAAGATGAAACTGTATATTATAATCTATGTATCAGAATGCATGCTTTATGTGAAGATCGTGTGTTAGCGCTGGATTCCTTGCCTCTGTGGGTTTTTAATGGAGGAACATAAGCTAGTGCTTTCACTGCCCAAAACTGTGCTCAGCAAAAGAGCTCATACACACACTCTACATACATGCAACGTGCATATTATACATTCTATATGCATGAACATAAACTCCTTAAAATAGTAATCTGATACGTGGAAACTTTTAACCTTGAGATTTTCCTGACATTGATGAGGTGCTATCAACCATATCATTTCTGAGAAGAAGAGGCACCACTCTGTTGGTCTTGTTGAACTGCAGGAGCACACCATACAGTCATGATCACTGATTGGTGTTACAGTGATGTTATTTTCCCTTACAAATGATCTGAGCTGTGTACAAACACCCACGTCCAGGGAGTAAATTACCAAGACAGCACACACAGAACTCGAAAAGAGCAGTACATTGCTGATCTCTGCCACGCGGCCACCCTAACTATTCGAGGCTACTCAAGGCAATTCCTGTAATTCCACCAGATGAGCCTCAGAGCGTTTCACAAGCGTCCCAGAAGCTAATAAAAATAAGCGCCTCGTCTATTTGTGACAGAGCTGCGGCACATTGCACAGGGAAGATTGAGTTTTCCTCCTGCTAACAGGCACTGTATGTGAAATATAGATCCAGTGTCATTGTGAGGATGAATGTAATTTTTATGATTAAAACATAGCCACAAATCTCTGATGCATATTGTTCATAACTGGACTTCTAACAGTGTTATGTTTGTCTGTAGGCTACAGAACAGCAAAGTAGGAAGTAACAATAAACACAATTACAATCGACCGAAAATCAAGACAAAAAAACACATAGCCCGCTAATTCACCGATAGAAGCATAAATATCGAGGAATAATGACCAAGTCAGCAAATGGTAGGCAAAATGCTCCACATCTGAGATGCTCTCTGTGTGGTATGATGCTGTGTATTGGATGGAACACAACCAGGTTGCAGGTGGACTGCAGTACAGCTTCATCAAGTGGAATTGTCACTTGTGGCTCCCTTACAGCAAACATGGTGGCAAAGATAACAAAACCACAGACTGTAGATAAAGGTGGACGATGATGCACCTCCATTTACATCGCTGTACAGAAGTGAAGCTAAAATATCCTGGACATGGCTGCTGCCATCTTGCTCTGGTGATGTTATTTGGAGCCAGAGTCTGCACAGTAGCAGTCTCCACAGTATCAAGTTTTCAGCCCATACACCTGTCCAACCAATCGTGAAAAGTGCCAATGAATGCGAGCCCACCGACTGGCTCACACAATTGTCAATCATGTTGTAAACCCTCCATTTTATAGCATCAAATAACTAATTAAAACCAGAAAAACAAACACTTCAATAAACAGCTGCGCCAATAAAAAAAATAACTACCAGAAATGACAGAAACCATCTTTGGGAAAAATGTATACCTGGGGTACTTGGAGTTTTCAGTTTGGCCCATTTTCCATCCAGTAAACGTGGAGATGGCAGGCTTTATGACCTATACTGCAGCCAGCCACCAGGGGGCGATCAAAATGTTTTGGCTTCACTTTTGGGGAGCTGTCATGTCAAAACCAATTGACTTAGTGATTTTGTATTGTGCCTGTCTTAAGTGGATCATAAGGTATCGGGTATGGAGTGGATCTGTAGATGCTCCGGTTCTTTTCTGAGCAGATAGTAAGGCTTGTTTTTAGCCAAGCTGATAACTTGTAGCCCCTAGCAGACGTTCAAGAGGAGTAAGGAGTCAGCAGTCAATAATGGTATAAAACAGTCAATAAAACATTTTTTTCAACAATTGTTGAAGATGGAGATTTTACTGTTAATTAGCTACAGCTGAAATAGCTGCCTCTGTTAATCATGTAATTTTAAATGGTCATAGTGGTGGTCAAGGCTTGCTAAATGTAAGAAGTCAGCTACCTTAATTTTGTCGACAAATACTCTTTGTTAATAAACAACAGTCTATAGCCATGCTAGCAACTCTGTGAGGCTGTACATAGGCACAGCAGTGCTTTGAACTAGATATTAGCATTAACATGCTAACAACGACAGTGCTAACATGCTGATGTTTAGCAGGTCATATTTTCCACAGTCACCTTAGTCATCTTAGTTTGGCATGTTAATATGATAACAGCAGTAAAGGCAAAGCACAGCTGAAGCTGAAGGAAAGTCAGGAGATCGCCAAAGTCATTAGGATTCATCCACTGGACATCTGGTGTTTGAACCAGATGTGTCAGTCTGTCAAGAAGATGCTGAGATATTTCATCGGGTAAGTTTCAACAAGCTGGTAGGCACTAGATGAAAAGTCAGGGGATCACCAAAGTCATGATTAGTTATCCTTTGGCTACCATGAATATTTTATGACAATCCATTCAGTAGCTGTTGAGACATTTCACAATGTTGAGATATTTCAGTCTGGACCAAAGTGGCCAACTGACCGAAATTTCCTTCTCTAGAGCTACGCTGCAGGTATGGCTAAAAATTGAGGAGGGATGAAAGATCAGATCAGAGATTCAGCCTCAGAGTAACAAATCTGGGTATTTTGTCAAATGGGAACAAGTTCAGAAATGGAACAGACAATCGAAATCCATCCCTAAGTGTGAGTCAAAAAATCTTCCCAAGCCATACTGTCCAAAAGGATAAAATTGCTTTGCATGGTCTCTTTGAATGACTAAATAAATGTTTCCATACAAAGCGTAACTCTTCAGTTTTCTCAGGGAGAGGTCAGGGAGAGGGGAAATATGCCACACACACTCACATATCGTCATCTACACAAGAGAAGTTAAATGTGCTGGCAAACATGCTGATATCCAGCTTGATGTTTTACTCCTTGGATTTCACATCAAATCAATCATGGCGTTTAAAGGTCTGGCCAAGAATACTGTGAACTGGCAGAGTTACTAACTCCCAGGCAGATGGATGGGAAAATGCCCTCTTCCTGTACTCAGTATCACCAAATGTGTTCATTTAATTGAATCATGGCTGTCCCACCCAGCGTTCCACTCTTGACTCTTTAATTGGGTCTACATCTTCCTTTTTATATTTTTCCCACGTCCTTATTCTCTCTACTAGCCTAATTTTTCTGTCTAGAGCCCCTCCCTCACTGGATAAAACCCCCCAAAACAAAACAAAAACACTAACATCTGGGTTTTGTCTGCAGTAGGAAAGGTTACAGTCGGCATTCATTGCTGGGACAAATGACTGCAAGTAGTAGCGGGTATTTATCGGCTCCAGCTACGATCGGCTGTGACACCTGAGTTAACACACTAATTTTCACCCCCTTTACTTTGTAATGCAATTACATGCTGCCACAGAGTCTGTTGTTCTCCATCCAAGCAGAACTTGAACATTGTTCCAAATTCGGCACTTGAATGAGAGACTGAATTTGTAACTTGAATTACTAACCATTGTAACATTCTCACTTATCTCCATGCTGCTTTCTGCTGTTTACCAACTTTTGTGACATCAAATGTTACACACCAGTGGAAAAAAACAAAAAACAAAAAAAACACAAGAAGGCTTAATCATCCATTACGGAGTTACTGGCAGTGGGAAAGGAGTCTATTGCCTATTCTTAGCTTATTTTGTGAAGCATTTTGTGTTGCATGTCTAATGTATTTGATTTGTTTTGATTTAGCAGGTTTTCTGGCATTTGAAAAAAAACTGCATATTTACGCTACTGTTAGTGGGAAAAGGTATCATTTTATTTTCTTTTTTTCCTGTTTTACCCAGTCAAGCCCATTTACTGTTCAAATAGATGATGATATTTCTGTAGTAAACAGTTTTGAAGTCTGGATTTGGGTTTACTGCCCACTGCCATTTTGTCGGTACTGAAGCCAGAAAATACCACAATGTATTTGTACCAGGCTGTTAATTGCATGGTTGGTGGTTCGATCTCTGGCTGTCCTTGAGCAAGACACTGAACCTCCAATTGCTTCCAGCGGTAAGGCATGTGTCTCTGTCAGTGTCAGAGCTGTGTTTTTGTGAGAGTGAATGTGAAGCACATTGTAGAGTACTTTGGGAAAAAGCACTGTACAAATGCAGTCCATGCCGGCATGTCTTTTAAATAACGATTTATGGCCCAGCAGAGCATAGTCATAGTATTAAATTGCATGGCAAGACACATTACATAATAGATTCCTCTATTTTGGAGCCTTCCCTCAAAGGTGTGTAGATGTATCAGCTGTCAAATGGTTTGTTTTAGCAAATTTGAAGTCCAAGTCCTCTGATTTTCACGTTGAAATGAATGAATTTTACTCTAAATGTTATCATGCTTGTGTGACTGCCTGAGGAGCTGAAGTGGGACAAGCAAGCAGCACTACCTACCAGGGATTTCTGTAGAGTCAGCACCTAGTGGCCTTAATTATTACTCTATATTCATTTTTATTACATTTATATTAATTTTAACTGTGATAATTCACTCTAAAAAAACCAGTTTTGTTTACATTATAGCCTGTCAGAGGTCGATAACCATAACTGAAATATTTGGGAGTAGAAAAATCGGATAATTTATCGGACAGTCATTTTTAGCTCGGACCAGCAGCCATAGTTTTTGCCCTGGGAGGCTGAAATTTGGCATGGAGGTCAAGTGTCTGTGTGTATGTAAAACCTCTAGTTTTCATAGGCATGTGGAAATTCAACAACAAACTAGCCAGAATGCCAGTTACAACCTATCCAGTATAAAAATAAGTTGCCACAGATAGATTGAGAGGACTGCTGGTCATATTATTGTACATTTAGTCAGTGGAAAAAGACAGAGCTTGATTGCCATTGGATATAAACTGCTAACTTGACGTTTTGTGTCAGTTTATGTGGCTAACTTGCATCGCGGCTAATTTTAGCTGGCTAACAATAAAGGTTTACCCAGGCTGCTCAAAGGAGAAACCAGTGTTGGATAATATCATGCCTTTTCCTATTACTCCCTGCCAACTGTAATCCGTTTCACTTCTCGTGATATTACTTTTCTACTATATTCTACTACTTGTGATCCACTGTGTGAATGTCAGGGTAATCAAGAAAAAGCACTTTATAGCAGTGAATCTGCTAAAAAAAAAGTGCTCTATTTACAGTGCTCAAACAGAAGAATAGAAGAAAACCCACTAATAACTCCTAAAACTGTTAAACAAAACTCAACTCACCTACTCAAAACTGATGAAAATACTTTCCTAAATAAAAAAGTTAACAAGAACACACACTAGTTAAGTGTTGAAAGTTTTTGTCTGCAGGTACTCACAAACAAAATCTACATTCACAAAAGTGCTGGCTTTGTTGGAGGTGGTAGAGTGAAATGGAGGGAAGAGCTACTATCAGCTGGCGTCTGTCATGTACTGGACTAATCCGGTGGCAGCAATCTCTGCGAATGGTCCAATCTGCAAACACCACCTGCCTTGCAACAACCACATGCGCATACTCTGAGGGAAGGAGACAGACATCTGACAGATCACTGCAAACCAATACAAACACATGTACAAAAATAATGACCTGGGGCTTAACATTACTCGGAATAACTATGCTTACATTATATTTCCTCCTGACAAAATCAAAGTAATGGGGATATTTCCAGCTGCATAATGTAAGCATATCCGTCTTCTGAAGTATCTTGCTGCTTTTGTAACGTGCATGTGCAGCACAATGAATACCAAAATGAATCAGCTGGTGTGATTTTTTCGATGTATTTTAAGTCAATAGTGGGGTGATGACAAAAGCTCAAGGTTTTGGGATAACAGTACTATTATTGCTGAAATTGTATTAGTAATTAGTTACAATACTCATTGCAGGAAAAAGTAATAGTATTACTGTAACTCATTACTGGTAATGCATTACTGCCCAGCACTGCACTTAACTTTACCACTCTAGTCATTAAGTGTCTGCAACTCACAGTGCGAGACTGGGTCCGCTTGATTATTATCCGAGCGTACACTGGAGTCGCATGAGCTGATCGGAGTTAATGCTCATGAAGACGCATGTGGTCAAAAACTTAAGAACACTTGTCCTTTCACCTGATATTTTACTCAATTGTTTCTATGCTAGACAGCATAATCACTGTCTTTCCCCCTCTCAGGTGATAGCAGAGACTAGTCCTGGCAACAATCGTCAGACTCTCCAGGAGCTTCAGCAGGAGAACCTTCTGCAGACTCTGCCATCTGGTCCATCTCTCCCCAAGTCCAGACAACGCTGGTCCCAGCACCATCACCAGGGTGTCCTCCCCCCACCTGAACCTGAGGAAGACCCTGAGCTTTTCATCCTGGACCTGAGGAACTTCCCAGAGCTGGCCAATGCAGACATGGGCTCACAGAATCCCAACATCCAGGTAGGGGATATCCAAGTGGCAAGAAGTCAAAATATTTTGTACTAATTGTATCATCAGAAGTAGCATTAGGTCACTTTTCTCATTGCATTAAGGGTTCACATCATCACTGAAGTGCAGGTGTTCCAGATTAAGTGATCTTCCTTCACTTTCTTCTCAGTTTTTGCTCTCAGCACCATGTATCTCCCTCTGGCTCCATACATCCCATCTCTGTGTACAGCTGGTTTGAGTCAGGACAGCGTCTTAAGTTACCATATGCAGGACCTTTAACAGTGGGGCGCTCCAGCTTGTCCATGAACCTCAGACATCTACACAGGGTTTGGAGAAATAAAAGAAAAAAAGTAAAAGGGGGGAAAAAGTGAAAATATAAAACATATGAGAGCGGAATATAAATGGTCAAAAGGTCATTTTTAAGTGCGACTGTAAAGCCAAACCCTGGTGGAGTTGGCTTTATGAAAAAAGTGTTAAGACTTGTGGAGTTGATTTAAAGAGAAATGATGATGTCACTCTGGAATTCACTGCCTGGTCAACAGAGTGAGAGATGCATGACATCCTGAATTTAGTAGACAGAACAAAGCCTATTTTGCCCCATGTCAAGAACAATACATGTACAAGTAAATTACTAATAGACAGTCAGTGCTGTACCTTATGATTCCATGTTTCTTTCAGATTATAATTAATACAGCATTGTATGATGTTGTATGCACTGTGTACACAAGTGCACAAAACTAAAAGAAATAGCCTATAATTAATTAACAAAACAGCTATACAAAATAATATTATGGTAAAGTACTGAGTGTACCTTTAAACTAAAAATAAGGTTATATACAATCAAGAACAAAAAGTACAGACAAAGTTATTAGTGTGGGTGAGTTTGGTGAATAATTCTAAGTCTGATGACGCTTTAAATTTAATCTTTAAAGATTCTAGGCACAATGAAAAAAGAAAAAAGTTGTATTTGAATTGTCATGACCTGGGATTAACCATAGATTGTATAAGATAATGCCCCTAGCTAACATGACATCACCCTGTGGTTTGCGGACTGCCTTTTTGAAGCTTCTAGTTCGGCATTTTGGCTGTCTCCATTTTGGATTTTTGGAGCCACAGGTGAACATATTTGAACAAGAGGGTGGAGCTAACCCTAACGATAGGTGCTGGCTTGGTTAGCACAGTACATTTACAGCTATGGTGTGAATGCTAATGCTAATTGTCCTTAAATGAACATTACTCACCTGTCCCTCAAGGTGGCGCAGGCCCTTAATTATGCTTCAACCCCAGTGCAATTAACTATAGAGACCAAACCCAGGCTGTAAATATGTTTATTGCTGCTGTGAAGTTGGGCAAATTTAAGATGGGGGTCAGTGGGGATTGAGTTACTCTTGGAGCCAGCCTCAAGTGGCCATTCAGAGAACTGCAGTTTTTGTGACTTCATTGGCTTCGTTTTTCAGCTCCAGAGGTTGCTGCTAGTACATAATACAGAAACCTCGCACAGCTACACAAATAGTGATGTACAGTGTTAACCCCCATATTTTTTTAATGTGGATTACACAAACCGAACCGATTCTGCCATACATTATCACATCATCCATGCAATCATCTTTCGAGATTTCACTTTTCTAATGGATTTGACTTTGCTCCTTCTTTGAGTAGTGGCTATAACATTAAAGTAACTATTAAGAACCTGTAATAAAGGACAAGCAAGTTAAGCTGTCGGTAGGTTTTGCTGACACAGCAAATAAAATGAAACCTATCATTTTGAGTACCTGCTTCTCGTTCTTTCAATACAGAAAGGGTCGGTCTAATTTTCAAAATATTATTCATGAAGTCAAACTGCAACCTATTTTGACTTATTGACTTGTGCTTAAACCTTAACTATCAACAGAGCCATTTTTGATTAAAATTTAAAAAAAAAAACATTTGTCTGGAGCCACAAAACATATTGATTAAATCAAGGTAACAGACTATTGTGTCAAAATATTAATATGTTTTAGCACAAGGTGGCTATTCAGCAGTGGGCTATTTATTAACATTTGGTAAGAGTTGGTGGTTGAAGCAAATAATCAGTCCACCCATTATGTATGTCTCTATTTTCCTCCAACACTGTTTTTAGATTTGGAGTTCATAGCTAGCCTCACTAGGGAGATTCAAGACTAGCCACCACTCATTTAGACCTCAGCAACACTGAGAAGTAAAGGTGCCTAGCAGTAGACATAGTTGACAAAATGTTCAGAACCATTTTTTTTTTTAATCTGTGTATAGCTTCACATTTTTACAATTTTTAGGCCTACCATTATGATAAATAAAAATTAAAAAATATTACTTTTTTTAAGCCCTATTGATTTCCATATGATTTTTTAAAGCCACTGGAGAGGGACTAAAGAGCCACACATGGCTCCAGAGCCACAGGTTGCCTTCCCCTGGCTTAAACTATGCATAATGCCCATTTCTAAGCATAAAATCGTGCTTGAAATGTGCATACATTTAGAACCAGGTACACAAACCTCAACCTCTGATAACCATGTAGATTGTTAACGTATCATTCCTGGAGCCTAAACCCTAACTGTGTACGAGCACATGGATAGAACAGGTGATATTATATGTTCATTCCATAAAGTTTTGTGTGCGCGTGTTTGATAAATACCAATTTTCCTGTTCATGTAGAAAGTTCCTACACACATTTAGAAGTGGTTTGACACATGCTTCGATAAATGAGGCCACTGGTTTCCTTAATGTGGGTAAGGAATCAATAAAAAAGACTTGTTAACACAGCTAGATTCATGCTGGAGAAACCAGGCAACATCACAGCAGGGAGGAGGCATAAGAGGAAAGACTGTTACAGTATATAACCCTGTGTCCAAAACAGCCAAATCAAGGCCAACTAAAACTGAAAGTGTAACTAAAAAAAAGTACATTTGTAAAATCCAGACACATGGTTCAGATCAGGTGCAGCTGGCATATTCTAACCAAACGAGCAAAAAGTTGTAAATGGATTGGGCTTTATCCAGCCAGTAACAATTCATTTAAATATGCCTGGAAAGGGCCCACTGTTGGGGATTGTTGTTGATGCCATGACCTGATGCTTATATTGCTACTGCTGTGCAAAGCCATGGAGAGTAGTATTAGCTCCAAATTGTATTTTGGATGGCACACAAGGACACACAGTCCAGACTCAGTTTATTCATATACTGTTACCTTGATGAATACAGAATAAGAGACATGTTTACCTTTATCCTCTCCGTTCTCTGATAGTCAGCATCACGATCTTCAGCTGCTGCTTTGTCTTTATAAACTGTTGCTGCTGGAAACATCAGCTACCTGGGTTTTGTTGAGACCTGTGCGTGTATGTGTGTTTATGTACACGTCCATGTGTGAGAGAGTAACAGAGATAATCAGAACTCGCTATCAGTTCATCTTTCCATCCCGCTATATTCTTCATGTGTCTCAGTCCCTTCCCCCGCCGCACAATAACCCTCTTTCATAAAAGGCGACTACACTTTTAATCTCATCTTCAAATAAACAGACTTCTCCTGAAGCGGTGAAATCACTCGCCTCATCCTGTCTGAGAGCTTGTACCAACCTGTAAACATGCTGTACCAGTGATGGGCAGGTTACACTGAAGGGGTAATACGTTACTTTTTAGAAATTACTTCTTTAAAGTCATAATATACAAACCCAGTTCCAAAAAGGTTGGGACACTTTGTTAAATTTGAACAAAAACAGAATGCAATGATTTGCAAATCTTTTTTATTTTGTCCTATATTTAGTTGAATACAGTATAAAGATAAGATATTTAATGTTCATACTGATAAACTTTATTGTTTTGGGTTTTTTTGAAAATAAAAAGCTAATTCTGTATTTGGTGTACAGGTGTAGTCTGACAAAAACGTTGAGACATGAGTCCATGGTACAAATACTTCAAATTAGCTAGATCACTAACTGACTGAATGGCTGGTTAGTATATTAGTGTTTAGCTTGCCAGCTACAGTAGTTCACTGACCTAAGCTAGCTCTGCAAGAAGTCGCTATGTTACCTATGTTATACCATACGTTTGCAATGTTGCATGGATAAACTTTGCTGTGTCACATACTGGTTTGACCACGGCTTAATACAGGTCAAACATACACTGCTCAAGAAAGGAAACATTTAATGATCACAGTATAACACAAGTCAGTTAAATTTGAGGGATATTATTCTGCCCATGTAGGAAGCACAAGTAATTGTGAATCAATTTCACCTGCTTTGGTGCAAAAGGAAGTGACAACAGGTGGACAACCCCCACAAAGGAAAAGTTTTGCATGTGGCAGACACAGACCGTTGCTCTCTCCTCATCCTTCCTGACTGATTCATCTCTAGTTTTGTGTTCTGCTAGTGTCCTTGTCACTACTGGTAGCATGAGGCGGTACCTGCAGCCCAATCAGGCTGCACAGGAAGTCCAGCTCCTCCATGATGACACATCCATTTTGTTCTCAACAAATTATATAATGTACATCAGTTAAGATTTTCAACTTGAATAATTCGTTCATCAACATCTGATGTGTGATTTAGGTGTTTCCCTATTTTTTTTTGAACAGCGTAACAAAATCCTAGAAGCCGTCTCCTTTTATTTTTTTGAAGATGAATGAGGCGGCTGATTTAAGGTTATGCTGCATTTGTCATTACGTCCTGTTGGAATTTACTGTGACTTCTGTGCAGAGCGAGGCTGCTCTGTCACCAGTGTTATTTGACAGTTATGTGTGAATGCATTTTGTAGGGTCATTTATGGCAATTATCCACTTCTTAAATTACAGAAGCATTAAGCTTGATGTTGTTACTGTTGGCTGCTGAGGTCACTATATGTTGGGTCATTGAAGCAAGTTGCTGAGGGTAGTGGTTTTATAGGTCCATATAACATTGTGCTAAACTTTTACAACTTTCATCGAGTCAAAGTGAGATCACTCGGACACTTTAAAGAATACCTTTTGCATTATAGTCAGTCACTGCATTCTGCACACATACGTATAAACAGTGTTGTAAGTATTTTGTGTTTCTTTCAGGTGACCATCGAGGTGGTAGATGACACACAGACTGAGACAGAGGTGGAGATGGACCTGGTCAAGGAGGGTCAGCGTAATGACTGGTCGGTGTCATCTTCAGAATGGGCCAACAGCCACAAGAAGCTGTTCTGGCCATTGTTTTGGGAGTACCCGGAGCAGGTGGAGAATGGGTTGGAAAGAGCCAGTTTGGAGGAACAATCTGAGGACTACAACTACGACCCAGAGGAGCCCGTTCTGAGTGGAGTCGGGGGAGACTGGGGTGGTCACTGGAACAATGACTGGGATGCAAAGGATAACTACGGTAAAAACACAATGTAACAAAACGGTACAGCTTTGACTCAGACAATATGAGGCTAGATAAAATTCATTTAAATCTAAAGCACAGTGAATTGTGACTTAACCTTGATGAATGTAATATAACATTTTAAATCATTATTAGAGATTAGAGATGTCTTGAGCCAGTCGCAAGGGTCAGTTTTGGGGGCCTTGATGGCCATATTTTAACAGGTCAGTGTCAACTAGATTTGCTTGAGATTAGCCTACAGCAGCTAGTGTCCAGATTTTGCAACCCTGGCTGACTCCAGGGACCCTAAAGCTACTAAAATATATTGTGGATGTTTTGTTACTATTGTATTATTGATCATGATCTATGGCTTTTGATTATTTATGTCTCCCTCAGGCAGGCATTAGTTGCTGATGTCACACGCAAATATCAGCCTTTATGAGAGCGACTGTCAAGGACTGGATCTGAAGGCTCAGGTTTAGAATTTTTAGATATCACATATTATTAGATTTTGTCTGCCAGCTGTCAACACCACCTAACCCAGACTGGAACAGACCTGGTCCAACTTGGTCCAGTCAATCCTCATTCCCCAAATCATATTCAGAATCGCCTGAACAGTCATATTGTGTCATTGGGGCTTGCAGGAATGGGACAGCACCTCACATTCCCTCTGTCACACCAGTCCTTCTTCACCGTAAAACACACACCTCCTCTTCTTGTCTCTCCAGGGTCATATCAGCGTACAGGAAAAGAGTTACCTGGTTGCATGGTACTGTCCAGGATTTAGTTTTGGTGAATCAAAGGATATCACACATTCTGATGTCTGTTGGAAACTGATGCAGCACAGAGGTTGAAAAAAAAACCCCAAACCACCATTTGTAGTGACACGGGTTCTCTTTCAAAACACGTTGATTTGGCAGCAGAACATTTGGATGCCTTTAGTGTTTGCTCGACAGACTCAATAAAAGAACATTGAAAACATTTCAGAGAGCGGATGCACCCTCCCCCCTCCACCCCCAACACAACAGAGAGATAAGGTTTCTCAGTGGCGGTTTTGCCAACTGTAGAACTTTCTGCTTGTATAGAAAAATCTGAGTTTTTAGATGCTGTTGCTGCCTTATCACTGCTGTGTGTGTGTGTGTGTGTGTGTGTGTGTGTGTGTGTGTGTGTGTGTGGACGGTGAGGGTCAAATAGGCATGGGCATGTTGGCAGCGGGCTGTCTGAAGATGTTTTTGTACTGTTGACTGTCTGATTGAGAGGGCTAACACACACACACACACACACACACACACACACACACACACACACACACACTGTCTGTCCGCCATGACATGATTTATGACAGGGTCTGCTCCTTCAAGGCTCACTACATAAACATGTCAAAGGCACACACTCACAAAGGATTCCTCACTCAGAGCCAGTTCACTGTACTGGCTTTGTTCACTGGGTTGAGAAATTTTAATATTTTGAGTGGTGCATAATGTGCGCATCAAAACAAATGCATGGTTTACCAAATACAAATATGGAAACATTAATTTGCAGCTGCCATGTTGATCTAGCATGGTTCATTGGATTTTTAATAATCAGCATTCAGACCTGAAATACTTCCATCCTGATTTATTTGCTCATGACAGCTTATGACTTGAGTTGGACTCACCCCAAAAGCCTTAAAAACAGCTCTTGCTCGGACATTTAAAAAAACACATGTGCTTTTAATGTGGCTGATGCTGTCAGTCTGTAGTTGGGTGATCAAGCCTTTTCATAGTCTGACGTTTTGATGCATGACACCACCTCCATGTGTAAGATGAAATTTATTGGTAGAACCTTTGTATTGACGCAGACCTGGAATGGGCTCTTTCTTCTCTCTTGCCTGTTTTCCCTCTCTCTCAGCTCTCCCCTCGGCAGGCCTCAGCTTCTCGTGCAGAAATGAGTCCAGTATGGCTAACCTGACGGCAATGCAGCCATGCTAAATTAACAGCCCCGAGTGAAAAGGGATCAAAGAAAATGAACTCTGCTTCCATTACCCACCCTCATACATTTTGCTGTTTGCTGTAGTAGAAACACTTGTTGCACATGAGTCAGGAAACATCACTGCAGAGCATCACATTCCAGAGAGTTACAAGCGTGCAATATCTGTGCAACATATCACCAATCTAACCGCCCTTAAATGATAGACTAGCATCGCCTCTTTGCTTTTTATTATCTGTTTGGGTTATCAGCTATTTGTCTGACAGTGTTTTTCCACCATTAGCATCAATCAGACGATGCTCGCGCTCACACTTTGTATGGATGAGCTTGTCACCGCTCACGTTGCGCTTTGTCTACTGGATGTATAAATACACGTCTTTTTTGCTAATGCATTCACCAAATCACACACCTCCACTTAAAGTAATCTCCCACTCTCTTTTTTATCAACTTCAGTCTTATTTTTGTGTTTTAGTCATCATTTATCAGGAAACTAATACCATTAGATCTGGAAAAGCAGCAGCATTATGAGGAAGATTAAAATGATTAAAAAACCTCCAGGACAGTTGTTCCCAGCTGGTCCAACCATTGAGTCCAGCTCCACGCTGAGAACTGTGTCCAGACAACTCATACGCTCTGAATTTTGCTTAGAGCCTCTTTCATAAAGCCTCATTGAACAGTGTTGACAAAGCCACAGCTAGTGTGGTCTATAAAATAACTTAGAAAGAAATAGTTTTTAGAAATAGTGGTTAGCTGGCTGTAATCAAGCTAACACATCAGCTCACTAGCTGAAGCGCAATTTTGGCTATCCCAGCCCCCAGGCATTGTGCCAGGCTTTGTAGTTAGCCAAACAGTGGAATTATACATGATGCCATTGGGCCCAAAAAGACTTTTATCTATTGAGTTACAGGGTGAAAGAGATGTCCCTAAATCAGCGAATAAGTGCTTTTGAGCGTCATAGCCCTGCACTATGACTTGTTTCACTATCAGAATTTGATCTGTTAAGTCTGATAACATTTGGAAAGTCAAGAACATCCGCACGATCAACTCCATAAAAGTTAGCAGAGCGCTAAACCGGAACACACCGGCTCTCTGCTGGCCACACAGTATGGGGAGCAGTGCCAGATAATCATTCAGGTAATTTTATATGCTGCAGTTTAACTTTTTAGGCTTCACACTCCACTGAGCAACTTTCATAGCAATGAATGAGGCCCCGCCAACACTGCTGTATCCATTTCTCTTTATACATCCATGGGCAGAGAGATGACCTCTTAAGTGACCCACTAATATGGAGGATGGGGAAGTGTATTACAGCTGGGGGATGTTGAAAAGGGAGTGAAGTCACTGTTGTTCAGCCAGGCAACCTCTGAAGCATTTCACTGCCCTGCAAACGGTGTGTGGAGGTGCACACCCCATGTCTCCAAGTGATTGAGCTTACAACTGTCTGACTTGCATATTGCAGTCTGATGACATACACAAACACACACACATTTTCATGTGCTTATCCTCCAACTGACTTTTCACTTGGATATGCAGACGCCAGCTGGTTATACTTCCTGCCTGATCATTAGCGTGATTATGACTTTCCCCAAAAGTATGCAATATTCATTTGGTCACAGTACATCATTACCTTCTGTGTGGAAACAGGTCTGTGGGGAATAGTTCCAGATCTTTGAGGTTGGGCTAAACTTACTGGCTTGCATTTTTGCAGCCCAAAGATCAGGTTAGAACAGGTAGGAAAGTTTAGCATCAGTGACTAATCTGAAAAGGCTTCATCTTACTCTTCTTTCCTCTTTATAGGGCACTGGTGCATTGCATTTCCTTATTAGCTTATAATCTAACAATGTTATTTTAAGCTTCTTATTGCAGACAGGAAAAAGGAAGTTTGCATTCAGTTCCTGCATTAAGCTCCAGTTGCTGATGAAATATTGGCACTTAACTCAGTTCTTACCACTGTGAAAGTGAGAATGAAGAGTTTCGCTCGCATACAGCCATCATCACTCTCACTGCGAGAAGACTTTCAGTCCCGTTGGCTCCCTCCTCTCCCTTTCCCCCTCTGTCTTTTGAAGTTCTCCCCCTCTCTTTCCCCTCCTGCAAGCACTGTTTAAATACAGAGGAGCATGTCTCAGAGGTCCCACGCTGTCGTTACCCGGCTCTTTTCAGCCGCTCCTTAATTGCATAACACACATACACCAGCTGGGCGAGGAATTCACAAGGCTAACTTCAAAGCCTGCTCTTAATATATGACTCCATAGTTTTGCTTTTCTCCCCTCTGTGCTGTCTCTCCTTCATCCATCTTTTCTGTCTGTGTTTTTCAGAGTACGAGGAGGAGTGGAGCGACTGGGCTCCCTGCAGTGTGAGCTGTGGACACGGCACCCAGAAACGCACCCGTTCCTGTGGCTACGCATGCACGGCAACTGAGTCACGCACGTGTGACCTGGAGAGCTGTGCCGGTAAGACATAGAAACTATGTGAAGTGAAGATTGTAAAAATCTGATTTGTGTTACCCCCATGAACCACTTTATGTTGGTATTTTAACAGCAAAAGTAGCATAAAAAAGTTAAAATCATCAATCACCTAAATATCAGCTCTTTGATATTTTCAGATCTGACAAGAAGTGGGATAAATTAAATTTAGAGTCTAAAGACTACTGAAATAAGACTAAAAACTAAATCCTGGCCCACACTAAAAATGTTCCAAATCTTAACAGATGTTGAAAATGTGAGAGACCCCACACATAACAACATGTAATGATAAATTGAATTGTTTTGTTCCTATAGTGTTTGGAGAGCAGCGATTTGGCACAGCACACCACACACTAAAGCCCCATTTCCACCAAATACTTTCAGCATGGTTCCTCTGGAGCCAAAAGTAACCCTTCAGACATGGTACACAGACTGTAGGTCCGTTAAGCGCAGACTGTAGGTCCGTTTAGCGCAAACAGTACTCTTTATGTGTGCAGGGATGTTGCACCATCCGGCACTCGCTGTATTTCCTCTTCACCAGTGACACAAGTGGGGTTTCCATCCAAATGTTTTGAAATTTTTGAGCGAATTTTGTGAAAATGCGCAAAAGAAAATTTATGCCCGTTTCCATTCGTTATTGTTTTGCGATTATTGGGAGTCAACAGGAAGAGCAGTAGGTGGCACTTCTTGTGAAAAATGTACAAAATAAAAACACCCCCGTAGAAGAAGAGTGCACCATGAGATGACTTCATAAGAGAGCGTCATATGCCCACTGTAAACAACAACACACTCAACTGACACTCAACAACTGACCATGGACAGATTCCTGATAAACCTGTCGGCTCCTGGGAGAACTCTGGTTAGCATTTTGTCAGCGTTCACAGTGTACCTAACCATCTTGAAGAAGAGACGACAAAGAGTACTGTTGGAAATAGCTGTAAGGAGACCACCGCATCGTTCTCCGTGTGTATGGGAACGTAGGCGTGTGAAGGAATTTTGGGAAGTAGTTGTCCAGCAGCATTTCACTCATGAACTCTGGCTGAAACATTTCCGTATGTCAAGGGCCACATTTGAGGATCTGTGTACTGGTACGTCATCGTTTATTCGCAAAATCTGTTTCCATAGCAAAAAGCTGCATTTTCCTTTTATCGATACGCTGACAAATCCACCCCCTCCAAGCGTAAAAACTTTTTTGAGAATTTTCAGCCTTTTTTTCAAATTCCTGGCGTTTCCATCCAAGTTTTTTTTCAGCAATTTTTGAACATGTGAATAAAAATAATTGGATGGAAACCCCATTACAGATGGAAGTCTGCACCTTGTTTATCATCCGCAGAACATCCTCTAAAGTGGGGATGGTAAGGACAAGTTCCATCGGCACCATCCACAAGTTTTCACGGGAAACAGACAAAATGCATACCAAACTGATCTGAACCATACCATACTGCTTAGCCGAAACAGGGCTTAATAGATATATTTATTCACTAACAACCTGAGTCTTGCTATTTTTCAGCTCGTTGCCGTCTCGTTTTCGTCATAGAAAAAAAGTCATTGAAGAAATTTTTTTATCATAGTTTCCATCAGTGAAACTAACACTGGGTATACCCTCCACTACACCACTGGATATACAGAATATGATGTGCAAATAATTGAAGGTACACACAAGTAGATACTTCATTGCTCCAGAAGTGAGACGCTTTTTCTGCCACCATTCCTTATGTTCCTGTGAAATCAGTTGGCTGTAGCCGTGACTGCTTGGGTACTCAGATAAGTTGTATACATGCAACAGTATCCTGGTTTCTTTCCAAGCACTCCACCTAGCATATTGGGGTTTCTCATAAACTGAATAAAGGCTTATCCAGGTTTCTGAAATCGTAATATGATGCATGCAGTCTCAAACACACACACGCATTAAAAAAAAAACCTTAAATGCATTTCATAAAGAAACATGACAGAAGTGAGGCTAGATCTCCCCTTCTTCTTGACTATCAGGTGTCCACATTTGGTATCCACCCTCCATCAGACACACAGAAAAATGTTTTCCAGTTTGTTGCAGGAGACTGCAGCCAAACTTAAAAAACAGATCCACACAGTGGTTCATAGTATTTCTTAGTATTCCTATTTCATTCATTAATTTGTGCATAAAATGCCAGTATGTGTGTTCATATTGGACCAGATACAATTAAACCACCTGAAGACAAGTTGTTGCTTTCTCTCACCCTCTGTCATGTAGACACTGTGATTTCAGTGACCGACATGACACCCATCCAGACGACCAACAGCACAGACTCCCTGGACACAAGTACGTATGGAGTGTGTACTGTCCCATGCATTAACACAATAGTCAACAGGTTACACTACATGTTTCCAATGGGTGTTGGCCTGTATATGAAACATTATGTTCCATTCAGTGGTGGGTAACAAACTCAGTCAATCACACTGGAAGTGCCTGGTTTTGATATTTAGAAAACTCCCTTCCCAGCATGCTCTGCTGAGACTGTCAAAGACACGATGAAACACCGACCCTGCCTTACAGAAATGTTTGAATTACTTTTTAGTTTCCATTTTATTGCTCTCCTGCTGCTAAGCACCGGCCAGAGAACATGATAGTTCTCTTCACTCTGCAAACATAACAAAAGATATAGCAGGAGAAGAGAACACGATCCAGTGTCTGACGTTTTCCCTCTCAACTCAACATCCACCATAGGAGGCAAAAATAGAGAGAGTAGCTTTTAATTTGTCTGAGGCCAAAAACTTTTTTTTATTCTTGTTTTTCTTCTAAGCCCCTCTCTCAATCACCCTTTCATGTTTTAGAACTGGACTGTGGGTTTCAAATAGCTTTTTTTCAAACGGGCACTCTTCTTTTTGTTTTTTTGGACTGTAAATGTATAACTCCTGGCATGAGCCAAGTAGCAGAGTGATAGTGAGATGTGTACCGTGGCCACATTGTAGCTGCACGAATATGATTGGATGTTACCAGTCAGCTGGAAGGCTAGTGGCTGGTGGAGCATGAATGTAGTAGTGGATGCCAATCAGCTAATGCAAGTGCAACCTCAGTGCTGAATTAACACCATGTTCCATTTCCTGCCAGTTCTCCGCCCTTAAAGGGCAAACTCAGTATCTCTCGGCTCTGTGGACACTAGTTTTCCATGTTTGTGTCTATTAATAGAAAATAATTTTTGAAATTTGATCAGTAGGCCTATTGAGGAAGACCAGAATATAACTGAAGCTCTCTGTGCATGTTCTCACCATCAGTAAAGTCAACTGAAAGTGTTTGTTTTTGCTCAGAATGTTATTTTAAGTGTCTGACAACATTATGGAAAGGATCCCTACAGAGGCTGACTTTTTTGTTAAAGAGTGAGATCCTTTTTTTCGACCAGAGACAGCCCCAAAAACGCTATGACCAAACCCACTAGACTCCATTTAAATAAAGAGTGATTTTATCGTCATAAAACACACTTTATTCAAAATCAACAGAAGCAAAGTAAACCTCACAAAAAAACATCTTGTTTTGTTTTTCCACTGTTCCCACAATCAACAACTTTGGTTTGGTTGAAATTAACGTTCACCCAGTTAGACGTAAAAATATGTTGGCTCTATACCTGCTAAACTTCCTGTTTATGTAAATGGAGTCTGGTGGGTTTGGTAATAGCAATTTTTAGGCTCTTTTTAGTTAAACAAAAAGGATCTTACTCTTTAACAAAAAAGGGCTTTCTCTGTAGGGCTCCTTTTCACAATGTTGTCAGACATTTCCAATAACAGTCTGAGCCTGTCAGTGGCAAATTAGTGGACACCCACATTGATAGGCTGCAGCCCTCTCGCTCATTACTGAACCAATCAAAAAAATGTTGTTCCCATTCGTCATTTTGACACAAAATCCAAGACTATGGAGCTTTCTGTCTCTCTCTCTCTCCATTCAGTGAATTTAAAGCAGCTAAACATTTCCAGGCCCCTAATTCTAGCTTTAAAAATATCTTCAGGTGCAGGATATAGACCAAGAGAAACGTGTGCTTTTCCAGTATACATGCACTTATTTTCTCATCAAAATGTATGTATGTGTTCATTATTTCTGTCCCTTTAGTGCATTGTTGGCCTGGCATTGCCAGACCAAATCGCAAATGCTAAACAAGCAGGATTTATACTTCTGCATCGAATCGATACCAAACCTATGGAGCCTATGATGTAACTTATGGCGTAGCCTGACATGCACCTCCCCAGAAATGTAACTATATGTCGTGGTGCCACAGACCTCCCTATTCCCTCTCTTCCCTCCCTTTGCTATTTTTGTAAGCTGAAAAAAATTCCCCTCAGTGGAAACAAAGCTTTTATTTACTTTTATTTCATGGATAACAATAGCCCCCCAAAATAGCATTTTAAGACCCGCGTGTGATTTATCCTGGCTTCATATGAGTAGAGGAAATCTTCACTAGCTGCTAAGCTAATTTATACAGTGTAAAATGCCATAGGCTTGTGCTAATATCGTTAGCATGATGTATTTGTTTGAAAAACATGTTTAGTGTAAGACAGTTGTTTTGTCGGTGAACCTTGTGAGTTGTGATGGAGCCAGACTTTGTAATGTTACCTTTGTTAAATGTTGCTGTTGTCCCTGGCTTCATATGCGTTGAGGAAATCTCTGCTAGCATCTACATACAACCAAAAATGCCATGGCTTGTGCTAAAAACATTAGCATGTGTCCAGCAAAATAAAAGTGCTTTGACTGTGAATCCTGCATGTTATCGTGAATCCGATTTGTGTACTTGTGTTTGAAATTGTCGCTATTAAGCCATGTTTAATGTGTGTTTTGAGTGTTTTGAATCAGCTAAACTTTACAGCACTTCACAGAAACCTCAACGCCGACTAGTGTTTTGGACGTGTAACTGCAGAGTGACACAGACACACCACCGCACAAGTATAAATGCTCACAACAGTGTAGGCCATGTGTGTGGGCTACATGGTAGGCTCTACATAGAGCTGATGCAAAAGTATAAAGCCTCCTTTAGTCTGGAACCTCGTAGTTTATTTTGAAATTTCAAGGGGAGTTATTAACGGCCACAGACCAAAATGCCCCTGGGAGCCATTTGATAGACCCACAACTGTTAAGAGCAATGAAACATGTGACATAATGCTGAGTGAAAGACAAAATAAACAGAGCACAGTGTACAGAGATGAGCAGTGATGGTGTAGCATCTGTGACAAGTGTTGCTGTTTTTGCCATCAGAATTTGAAAATAGCACTTCAGCAGAAAGTTCCACATCAGCTGCAGCCATGCAGCCTTGGCTGTTTTCGAAAATGCCTCAATGGTGCGTCTCTTTACTAAGCTAGGTTTATGCTCACCATATTGTCCCTGGCACAAGGCTGCACAAGGAAAATTGTCAGTCATGGTGTCAAATCTGCCTGATATTACATAAATGCTTGTGATTGGTCATAGCAGGCCAGGTCAGGTGAAAATTTCTCAGAACAAGGGGACCAGATGTTTCTGCCAGAGCAAATAAAACATGAACTCACAGATTTGTGTGTTTCTCAGGCTAGTGCATGGTTTCTGTTCCCCGACCTTTAAGTGTACAACCTCACTATTACAATATTTTCCATTCCTCAAACAAAAGTGTCACTGACACCATAAATGAAGTTATGGCATTCAATTTATCTCACATCCATCTGCAACTTTAAAATAGACTTGTATTCTTGTTTGTGTTTCCACTGCATAAATGAACCATGAAGATTCGGCAAATTAGACCTCCTGAACTGATTCCTGAAACCTAGAAAAGTTCCTGCAGGGGAAATGGGTTATTGGTTTACTTTTTTGTCATCCAAGTTGGTGATGACTGGTTTTCACTTTGTCACATTTTAACTGAAACGCTGTGTGATGCACACGATGCACATGATGAATGCATAAATATGTATCTTTTTCAGATGCATAGCTACCTGGGTAATATGAGATGTTTCTCTAAGATAAACCAGAACTTATTTAATTTTAAAGTAATTGAAGAGTGTTAAGAATTTCTGTGATTACTTCTAACTTTTCCAATCCTCCAACTTTCCCAACCTAGATGTGGACAGCTGTGAGAAGTGGCTAAGCTGCAAGAATGACTTCCTCCAGAAGTACCTGCACCAGGTGCTCACAGAACTTCCCAGCTGCCCATGCTCATACCCCTCTGAGGCCGTTTACAGCGCCGTCAACATCCAGGATGGCAAACTGCGCAAGACCTATCGATGGAGGGACGCGAGCGGACCCAAAGAACGCCTGGACATCTACAAACCTTCGGCCAGATTCTGCATCCGCTCGATGCTGTCATATGATAGCACAACGCTGGCAGCGCAGCACTGCTGCTACGACGATCAGATGAGACTGATAACTCGAGGGAAAGGAGCAGGGGCGCCAAATTTGATCAGTACAGAGTTCTCACCAGAGCTGCATTACAAGGTGGATGTACTTCCCTGGATCCTGTGCAAGGGTGACTGGAGTCGGTTTCACTCAGTAAGGCCGCCCAACAATGGGCTGGACTGTTCTGATAACCCCCCAGAACAAGTGTTTCAGGTGGAACTTAAAGAGGCCAGGGAGTACTGACAGTGTTGGGGTCTTCACGAAAAGGGAGAACAACAGGGAGATGCTGATGGCAGCTGGTAGTTCAAATCTACATTTCTCTTGTCCTCTCCATCCTGCACGAGCACAGAAAAACTGAGCCGCAATGTTAAAACAGTGTTCCTGTGGTCCTTTTGCCATGCATGAACTCCTGCCAGATGAGGTACTTTGGTGCAGTTGCAAGCTTTGTTGTTGCAGTCCCATGACCTCCTGCATCTATTGACACTTTGGTAACTTTGTTTTTTTAATAAAAAGGGACATAACTTTCAAATTATATGAAAATATGAAAGGAAGGCATGGACAACCAATACTGAAGCTTTTTTATACTCATATGTAGACTGTTTGCAGCAACAAAAATGTACTGTTGTTGGAACTATTGGAGGGACAATGAACTCATGAGCTGTTCTATTAGGACCTTCGTCAGCTAATCCCTGTTCCTGTATGTTGCTGCTACCCTGTTGGGATGTGCTGTGCTGAGGTGATTGTCTCTGATGGCAGTGGCATGTGCGTGTACAGTATGTTTGTGTGTGTGTGTGTGTATGAGTGTGGAATGGATTACCTTATTTATTGGCCCCTGAACTATCTTAATCAGATTTAGTGTCCCTGCGAAAGGAATTCTTGTCTAGCTGGTAAGAAAAGAATAAAGTCAAATGGACCCTTCGGACTATAAATGCTCTATTTCTTCATCTTTACAAAAAAAAAAAAAATTCTGACAGAATTATTGCCAGAGCATGTCTGGGGTTTCTTCCTGTCCACATCTGCCATGTTATGATTTGCATTCAATGTGTGCTCCCACAGCAGAAAGCATACATGTGTTCTATAAAATGCAGAGTAAAATTTGGTAAAAGACTTTGCATTCCTACAGCATTCATGCTAAACTGAGGAAATATCAACTCAATTGAAATTACTTACTTTAAAATGTCAAAGGGGATTCTGTTCTCATTCCATTTTCAAATCATTCATTATCCTTTTTTACTACAATAACACCTTCTACCTGCGTGACGTGGGGTGGAATGTGGGGTAGGGCTAGGCAATATAGTGATAAAATAATATCACAATATTTCAGGGTATTTTTGCAATAATCATATTTTTTGACAGTATGAAAACATGAAAAATTGATTATTTATTTATGAAAATGGAACTGCAACAAAATAAGTGATGTTGTTTTACATGTCAACAGTTTGCCATCAACTATTTAGTAAAAACTAAACAAAAATTATATCTTATTTCTTTAGTTTGTAAATAACAGCAGTAACTCAGTGAGATTCCGATTCTGTATACAATATTAATAGTTCAACAAAATAAAATCTACCACAAATTACACATTTAAACAGCTCCTAGATACAAAACAATTACCCTGGGATCTATATATAAAAATCAATGGGTGATTTCCTTCTTTTAGCAAAATCCTAAATGATTGGATGTTTTTTTCCCCACCTTGACCTTTATGCTCTGTCATTTCTCCTCTAATCATCACACTGTAACCTGTGACAGGCTGTTATGCTGCCATAACTATTGCACATTTACATATATGTTGTTTTTTGTCGAGCCGTGAGCGTCACGTAGGTTTACATTACGTGTTTATTCCACATTACTGAGGCTGCTCCTGTATTTGGAACCACTGCAGAGTCCATAATAATTTCACTTTCAGCCATGCTTGTTATTACCATGGGTAACAACAAGTTGAAATATCACGAGTATCACGATATGAATTTTTCATGTTATATTAAAAATTATACCAGTATTATTATGAACAAGATGATATGGCAAACCCTTAATGTGGGGAAATAGCATGAACTTCCAGGAGTGCTACAAACTCCTGTCACTGACATTTTCTATGTGCCTGTTGTCATAAGACACTTTAAAGTGGCTCTATAATATACTCTAATATACAGAGCATGTAAGTTGTCTGCAAACAGTTCCCAACATGTAAGTGGCTGAGTCAGCAGATAGTAATTAACAGTGCTAACTCCATTAGCAGCGCTAAACAATAGCAACCAGGGGGTTCCACCATCTAAGGGAATGCAAAGCGGTGCCAATGAGCTAGCTAGTGGGATACACATGCACTAACATGCACGTACAGCCGGATCGGTTTACCGCAACAAACCGCAGAGAGGCTCAGATTACAGTGCACACATAGACAGCGTGACTTCATTCTCTGCTCAGGGCGTCATGATTATACTGTTTACATAGCAACCAGGGGTTTGAATGTTGCATACAGATGCCTGCCATTGTAGGCATACAAGAAAAAATACGCTTGGTAACTGTCAGTGACCGGCACCAACAGAGAACAAGATAATAATAAGGTAGAAACAAGATAATAAGAGATACAAAATATTAAAAAAGGTATTGCACTACAAGCAAGTTAGATATAGCTACATGAAATAGTGCTGGAGTGCATTAGCAGCAGTTGGGGGGTGGGTGGTCATAATTAAGCCACATTTCCAGAAACTTGCATAGTACTCTAGGAATTTGTGCTCAAACAGTAGGGATATGTACCTAAACCCGAGATTTGTTTTGCATTTCCACCCTTTGTATGTAAGTAGGGTTGTTACTGGATGGTAATAGCCACATCACTGCTCCATCCAGCTCTCACTGTATTTCCTCTTCCCAAGTAATGCAGAGGAATATCTGCAACCTGTAGACCATCCATGAAACCAGGTTGCATGCTGGATAAACACAGAACAGGCTGAAGAGTTTAGAGTTTCTGTTGCAATCAATGGGATATTTAGAAAAGCAGGTTTGTGCATTGAGCCCTCATTGATCAAGAACATGGATTCTTTCTTGACTAATCAATGGACTGCTGTGTTTCTAGCTCCACCTTTTAGTATCGCATTAGTGTGCTCGGTACTTCAACAGATGGGAAATGAAAAAATCAGACGGAATGGAGTTCTTCTATTAGTACCAGCCACAATTTTTGACAATGGAAATGCAAAAATAACCGTTCTAATGTTTAAAGAGATAGTGCACTCAAAAATGAAAATTCAGCCATTATCTACTCACCCATATGTCCTGAAGCCCCGACATAAAAAGTTGTTTGGAAAAATGTCATTTGAACTCTGTTTTTAGCCTCATTGTAGCCTGTAGCTCTAACTGCCGCTCTGGACACTTGGATCACTGCAGACGAGCAGTATGGAGATATTTTGTGGTTTCAATTATGTGATTTTGGACGTTTGAATCTGGGGCGCTGTAAGCCTCCATTAGGTGGAGTTGTGTTGCTACTCTCCCCTTGGATCTCCGGAAGTGTTGTGAGGACTCTAAAACTTCACCTGAGCCTCCCTCGGGATATGGGTGATTAGATAATGGCTGAATTTTCATTTTTGGGTGCACTATCCCTTTAACTAACTGAATTGAACTAAACCAGACTGCTTGGTGGAAATGTGGCTTTACAGTCCTTTGTCCTCAACATCTATGGTAGGGTGGGGGTGATGGAGGCTGCAGCTCCAGGGAAAAAAACTGTTTTTCAGTATGTGTCTTCAGGCTTGGATGGTTCTGTAGCACCTCCCCAATGGTTTGGGGACAAACAGACTGTGACCTGGGTGGGTTGGGTTCTTATCCTTCTTGTGTAGACAGCTCTAGCATACACTGTGTCAAAGTTTGGGAGCACAGTTCCCACAATCTTCTGTGTTGTTTTACCACCCAGACCAAGTCCTTCTGGTTCTCTGAGTGCAGCTGGCACACCACACTGTAGCACAGTAGCAAAGGATACTCTCTATGGTGCTTCTGTAAAAGTTTATGAGGAGCTTTGAGGAAAGTTTGGCCTGTTTGAGTTTTTTCAGGAAGAAAAGCCTCTGTGGAGCCTTTTTCTTCAGGTGGGAAGTGTTAGGGGACCAATGAAAGATCTTTTGCTATGTGGGTTTCCAGGAATTTGAAATCACTGACACTCTCCAACTCTTGGTCATTTACTAAATATAAAGGGGGTTGTATGGTCCTCCTGGATCTCCTAAAGTCCACAGTGATGTCCTTGGTTTTTGTGGCGTTTGGAAACACCAGTCGACCAGATGCTGGACCAGCTTTCAGTACTGTGTCTCCTCATTGTCACATTTAAGCCCCACTACAATGGTGTTGTTAGCAGATTTCACTATAGTGTTTGAGGAGTGGATGGAGGTGCAGACTTAGCACACAACAATTGTGGTCCCTTAGCGAGGAAGTCCATAATCCATAAACAGAGAGAAATGGCTAATCCCGGATTGCTGATTCTATTCCCAAACTAAAAAAATCTCATTGACTGTTAGCCTACAACAGTAATAATGCAAAGTGCTAGAAATCAAGCCCTGATACATAACCAAACTCAATATGTGGTGTGGTTTATTTGGTTTGTCTAGACAAGGATAGAATTTGTTTTAAAAATGAACAAACATTGCGAATGTATTATTTATGTTCTAGTATACATTAACAAATATCATTCTACTTAAGCCATAGACTAGAAAAAAATCGCAGGTCAAACATCACCAACTAGACAAAATAGAGTGCTGCAGGAATGACTCTTTATGAGTCAGCATTGGGGCATCGGTGGCTTAGTGGATAGAGCAGGCGCCCCATGTTCAAGGCTGTTGCCGCAGCGGCCCAGGTTCAACCCCAGCCTGTGGCTCTTTGCTGCATGTCATTCCCTCTCTCTCTCTCCCCCTTTCACACTTGACTTTCCTATCAATTAAAGGCAAAAACTGCCCAAAAAATGAGTCAGTATGTTTTCATTTTTGGTTCCATCATCTCAAATTTAATGGATTTTTTGAATGGGTTTCTGATTAGATGCCTGGAATAAGGTCTGTGGTTAACACAAACTTAAGAGATGTTGCATTTTGATCTACTACATAAAATACATCAGTAAATACCCCACTCATGAATTTTGAAGCTTTTGCACATTTTTAAAAAAAGTGGTTGCTAACAAGTGGCTAAATGAGACTGCAGAATGTCATCACACAGAACATGGCTTTACAGCCTTGTGTGGCAGCAATGTGGAAGCACAGCTGAAGCTATGCAACTGTGGTGCCATGTGTTTACAGTGTAACATCAACTTTGTACTTCTGGCTATTGGATTCACGGCTTAAAGGTCTAGTGTGTAGGATTTAGGATGGATATATTGGCAGAAATGGAATATAATAATTTTGTTTTCTTTGGTGCATAATCACTTTAAAAAAAGTAAGAATCATTGTCTTTTCCTAAGTTAGAATGAGCCATTTATATCTATATCCTTGTTTATGCACTGCCATGTTTCTACAGTAGCCCAGAACGGACAAACCAAACAGCGGCTCTAATTAGGGCCATTTGAATGTTTGCATTTTTGTGTTTTTGTATTTTTGTATTTGTGCATTGGCCACCATAGTCAGAAGCTTATCTTCAACAGTCTGAAATTTATTGTTTTGTAACGCGAAACTAGTGGTTTAAATCACCTGTTTTGGAAAGGAAGAGATCTCTGTTGATAATTTGGCTGCTGGTAGGTAAAAACCTCTGGAAAGTCTGGATCAGAAAAAGCTGAGCTCACATTAAGTTATCAAAGAAAAAGGGTGAGCACACAACATCATGTGGTGGGCAAGCCACCTGTCACTGAGATGCCAAACAGCTTTGTAGAAACACTGATTTGTAATATGAAAGTACTTTATTCAGTGTTTTTAGCAGGTTTCGTCATGGGGTTCATTTGTTTTGGAGAGGAAGAGACCTCTGTGGATAAATCAGCTCCCAGTTAAAACCTCTTGAAAAGTGAACACTAAAGGGATTCTAGCCGGTAGAGGTTTTAGCTGGTTGCAATATGCAATTCACTGCTAGACCCCACCTAATCCCTCTAAATCTTACACACCTGACTTTTAAAGTGGTGTTCATTTACGATTATCTTGCTGAAAAATATGCAAGTATCCCAAAAGGTTTGTGTGCCACAGAGCTCATTTTCTGCAATAATCCAAAATCCAATGGAAAAACCCCACTTCTGGGTCAGCCCTACAGAAAAACGTCATCCTTGCAACATTGTAATGTAAAGGGATATGTTGGATGTAAAAGAGGCCAACTTTAAAATGGCACACATGTTAATACCATGCATGGTTGTGCCGCTTATTTTCATGCTTAAAAAAGTGTTAATTTTGTTAAAGATTTTTAACTTCTCCTATGTTGTAAAATTAATTTATCTCAGAATATTGGATACACATTTCACTTCTTTTGAAGTAACTGAGTAACGGAAGAAACATCTGATTCGCCCTTAATTAAAGTACCATTATACTTGTGCAGTAATCTGATTAGAAACAAAATATGTCAGTGATACCTCCTGTATTATGTGATCTCCTCCTGCATTGTTAGTTTTTGGTGGTGGGAAGCCAGTGAGGGACAATGTCCTTGTGTAACTCCTGCTGGTTGGTTGGGGCTCCTGCATGAGGAAGGGTTGGACCAGGGGATTGACACTCTATATGTGACCATGTGCAAAAGGTTTAAAGTGACAAAAAGCCATTCTAATCTGTACTGATATGTTAAAGTATACAACAGCGAAGGCTGACAATCATATGTCATCATCATGTGACAGTGCATCCAAAAAGTCCCTTTTACAATGTCCACAAAGACCAGTGATTTTCACAGTTTTCCACTCAAATAGATGTTTTGCGAAATTTATTTCAATTCGCTTGGCACACATCTTGTCACATCTGTAATTTAAAGTTAAGGTTTCAGTCAGCAGCCGTCCAAATGTTACTCAGCAGTAAAATGATTCTAATGGGAGCTAAGCTACTTGGTGTGCAGATCTATCTGTTTCTACTTTGCCAGGTATCAAAACCACCCATCAGGACCTCTAAAACCCACCACTTAGCATGTCATCTGTATAATTTGTACTAAAACCAAAGTTTAAACACAGTACATTGTTTTTTTAATTTCTTTTTTTTTTTTTTTGCTGTGTTATGTGTGGTACCATTTCTTGGCAAATAGCTTAGCACATAAAACCTCAACTGGTTGTGTTTTAGACATGTCGGTATCCGGATTTTGTTACAGTCACACAGTGCCAAGCTGGCTGTTTCCCCATTTCCAGTTGTTGTGCTAAGCTACCACTAACCTGCTGGCTTTAGCTTTATATAAATTACAGATATGAGAGTGGTATCAATGTTCTCATCTAACTCTTAGCACAACACACTCACTCCAATATTTAGACGTTTGGTCATGGACTTCCCACGTTGAGATATGACGTGCAAGGTACCCTGGGTGTGTTGGTTGTTGACATTCTGGGACGCTGTGTCAACTTCAGCCTGATATTGTCTATTTTCACAATAAACTTCTGTTTTAACAGGAAATGTACAGTTTGCATACAGTCTCTTTCAAATAAACACACTATGTCAATACAACACTCTGATTGACGTTTTTTTTTCCCTTCAAAAACAAATGCACCTGGTTACGTTTTGCCAACACATGCACATGGTTGGTTTGGGTAACAAAAGCACATGGTTGTGTTCAGGAAAAAGAGCATGATTTGGCTTTACATTCATAATGGAAGCGAACACCAGCCTGCCAGTTGAAAGCTGGTGGTTGTTGGATGCATCTACCAACCCTCCCGCCTGCCTGCCTCAGACTTCCACCGCCTTGACTTATGTTGTTCCCCCTGATTCCACAGCAATCAATGGAGTATCATGCCAACGTGAAACGCATCTTTTTTCATTGGTGTCTGATACCGGAGGTCACTGATCAAGTGCCGGTTTTTCCACGGCCTCGGAGTGAGACCTTGGAAATTATATTGTGTCTTATGTAAACAATAATTTCATGCACTTTCCAAATTGAACTTCACATACATTGTGTTCATTTCTCATTCTTTCTGAATCAGTCAGTTTAAAACTCCTACAGTCAGTGCAGCCTGATTCCATGCACAAGAGTCTACCTCCTTCTTTAAACTGTGAACCACACTCCATCTTCTCCAGTGTGTGATCCAGCGTGCCCTCGGACCAAGGTAACCCAGTAAGGTTACCGTGTTGATTTAAACTCATCCTCATCCCCTTTGGTATTAGAACTTGTTTGGGCTCAGTTGAGCCAAACGTTGTTGAAATATTTTCCTTCCCCCTTGGTTGTTGCATTCCATCAAATGCAAACCTTGAGTGTTCTTTGACGCTTGGAGAGGTGCTCTGAAAGATCAGGGTGTGAAAGGAAAGGTGAGAATTGAGACAGTGTTAATGGAAGAAAATTTGACTGATTGGTGGGTGTGTGTGTGTGTGTGTGTGTGTGTGTGAGAGAGAGAGAGAGAGAGAGAGAAAGAGAGAGAGCAAGAGAGAGAGAGAGAGAGAGAGAATACTTGGACTGGAATAACAGAAATGTTTAGTTGGCTGAAATAAATGCCATTTCCCCCTTGTTTTCACTGTTTAAGGTTTTCCTTGACAGTAAATGGAAACCTATATGAAACAGAAGAAGCGAAGAAGAATGTGTGAGGAGGAGCTGCAGGAAGTTGATAGATGGACCCCAACAACCACGCCTCCCCTCCCCTCTTCTTGTCCTTGTGTGTGTGTGTGTGTGTGTGTGTGTGTGTGTGTGTGTGTGTGTGTGTGTGTGTGTGTGTGTGAGTGTGGGCTCGTCGACACTGGAGGGGAAACAGGGACTCTCTGTAAACATGCTGGACTTTTGAAGTTTCCTCCTCCCTCCTTCCCTCCTGCTGTTCTGAGGCCTGTTGCTCAACTATGTTGGGTGAAGACACTGACAGCGTGTTGTTTTAAGAACAGGACACAGGAATTCTCTCTGGATTGTCAATAGGCTGTCTTTGATTATCACACATTACACTAAATGCTAAAAAACCACAACAACATGGTAAGATGTGACTCATTGTTTCTGTTTCTCACATGTCCATATATAGTGCACGGACACACACATACATTCAGACATATCTGCTTACAGCGTCACTCCAGAGATTCCAGTTCATCAGGGTGCCAACCACAATAACGTTCAGCAACACTGAAAAACAACTGTGCTTTACCCTTACCCAGCACAGAGATCCAATCCATTTGTGAAAAAACTCTCTTGTTCTGTTGAGTGTAGGAAGAGTAAAGAACAATTTTAGCATGGTTTGAGTTTTTATACGTACTCAAATGTTTTAAGTTCATAAAGCTCAGGCTTCACTATGATAACATGTAATGAGAATCAGTTCAGAGGAAATTTGTCAATTTTAAGAGGTTATGAAACTTTCCATTATGTTGTGTAGCCTAATATTCAGTGCATCTCCGTTTGCTTGTATTTTCATATGAGCAACATGTTTCTTTACATTGCATGTGATGACAAATTGCTCCTAATTAGCTTTTTTTTCTCCAAATGTGATGTTAACGTGGTGAAGTTCTGTTCTTCATTTGCCAACGCGGTCTCACTCCGAAGTCGCCGAGTACCGGCGCTTGGGCAGTGACTTCCGGTGTCAGACACAGCCAAAAAAAAAACGTCCTCTCACGTCTTGCATGATACATGGCCGTTTGCCACTATTGTGTAATGGCATATTGTGTACAGGCATCCGGCAGCATCACAGGGAATTGGGCACGACAGCAAAAAGGGGGGGGGGGGGTTGAAAGCCCAAGTAGGCAGGCGGAAGTGGTGGTGGATGGGTCCAAGTATTTTCACTCAAGAGGGTGATGTTTGCTTCCCTTGTCACTGTAAAGCTAAACCCTGTTCTTTTCCTAAACCTTGCCACGTGTTTTTGCTAAACCCAACCTTGTGCGTGTGGTGGCCAAACATAACCACACGTGAAAAACAGCAATTCGGGATGTAGTACCAACATAGTGCATTTATTTTTAAAGAGACTGTATCCAAAGTGTACAAAACTAATGCACCCAGGGTACCTTGCAAGTCGTATGTCGACGAGGAAATTCTATGACCAAAATGTCGATATGCGACGAGGTCGGAGTGAGAATGTGTTGGATTTCCTTGTGCTTGGTCTATTTGCATTCTTTTTCAGTTGCACTGTTGCCACCCTTGATATCATGTTAAAAATATTTACATTTAGGCAGCATCCACACTATGTTTTTGTCTTAAAATGCATTATCTATTGCCATGTTTACACCTAGCGCAAACTCTACTCGTTTTTGGAACCCCGAAAACAGAGACAATTGAAAATGCTGCTGATTTAGTTTTAGTTTGATGAACTGCAGGGTTGCATTTTAGTTTGGACAGGAAAAAACAGACTTTTAGAAGTGATGATGCAGGCCTATCCTGACCCAAAAAGATGCAGAAAAATTGGTTCACGCTTTTGTTACCTCAAGGCTGGATTACTGTAACTCCCTATTATCAGGTAGCTCTAGTAAGTCCTTAAAAACTCTCCAGCTAATTCAGAATGCAGCAGCACATGTACTAACAGGAACTAAGAAACAAGATCATATTTGTCCTGTTTTAGCTTCTCTGCACTGGCTCCCTGTAAAATCCAGAATTGAATTGAATTGATTTAAAATCCTGCTGTTAACTTATAAAGCTCTAAATGATCAAGCTCCGTCATATCTTGGAGAGCTCATAGTGCCTTATTATCCCACCAGAACTCTGCGCTCTGAGAACGCAGGGTTACTCGTGGTCCCTAAAGTCTCCAAAAGTAGATCAGGAGCCAGAGCCTTCAGCTATCAGGCTCCTCTCCTGTGGAATCATCTTCCTGTTGCGGTC
The DNA here is from genome assembly GCA_035609425.1 of Epinephelus awoara. Lineage (NCBI taxonomy): Eukaryota > Metazoa > Chordata > Actinopteri > Perciformes > Serranidae > Epinephelus > Epinephelus awoara. The sequence goes on from CM069309.1 coordinate 32,140,089, forward strand.
CGGGAGGCAGACACCGTCTCCACACTTAAGACTAGACTTAAGACTTTCCTCTTTGATAAAGCTTATAGTTAGGGCTGGCTCAGGCTTGCCTTGTACCAGCCCCTAGTTAGGCTGACTTAGGCCTAGTCTTCCGGAGGACCACCTATAATACACCGGGCACCTTCTCACATACTTCTACTGTTATTATACACATATGATTATTGTCACACATGTATACTATCAGATATTAATATATTATTATTAATTATAATATTATTATTATTAATGTTGTTGTAAGCTACTGTCATTACCGTCTGTCCTGCATCTCTCTGTGTCTCTCTCTCTTTCTGTCTCATTGTGTCATACGGATTACTGTTAATTTATTGTGTTGATCTGTTCTGTACAACATCTATTGCATGTCTGTCCGTCCTGGAAGAGGGATCCCTCCTCAGTTGCTCTTCCTGAGGTTTCTACCGTTTTTTTCCCTGTTAAAGGGTTTTTTTGGGGAAGTTTTTCCTTATCCGCTGTGAGGGTCCAAAGGATGTTGTATGCTGTAAAGCCCTGTGAGGCAAATTGTGATTTGTGATATTGGGCTTTATAAATAAAATTGATTGATTGATTGATTGACACCCACGTTTGCCTCAAAATTGGGTCTCATCAGTGATGCTATGTTAACCCATAATTGTAGCTAAGCCTACATACCTATTGTGATTTCATCCTTCTAATGTTGGCAGTCTTTTCCCATTGCCATGGCTCACTCCGGCGATGGATAATGCTCCCGGTACTGCTGTGATATGTCACTGTATTTGTTTTGGAACGACTCCCAATCTATTTTCCATCATCTCAATTGCATTATACTCATGTTACTTTGATTTAAATTCTACCTCATTAAAATTTCTGGTTTTACTTTTTGCTAGAGTAGACAATCTGCCTTCTATTTACTCCGGCACATGCATGCCCAGTGTACATGGGTCCTTAGAAGGACGCTCTGTGGATTATTTGATATCAGTGTGTACATTAAGGGAACTGACAGGCACTGACAGAGCCAAGATTAGATTTGGAGACATCATTCTTGTCCTGTTGCCATTTCATTTTCAAAATAAAATACCCAAAACTTCTAATGATAGCTAATATTTACTGTTGTGATATTTTGACCTCGTTCAAGCCAACTTTGGCTTCAAATTGCTGTTGTCCGGCCTTCTAGGTTTAACACAGATTTAACCATGAATCTTTCAAAGTATCATTGCATATATAACATATATCTTCAACCTTTTTACATTATGCATCCCTGGATTATCGGGCAAATACTGTGGACCCCATGCATTTAGTTCTGACTTTGTATAACAGCATGGCCAGAAAACTTAAAGCCATGGTCATGACATTTTTTCTGCCAGCATGATTTGTGATTGCCTTATTAAATAATTATATTCATGACAATAATTGAAGATGTCCCCTTACATCAGCAAGTGTTAATACAGAAAATTTTCTCTATTAACACTTGCTGATGTCTGCTCAGTAGGGCTGTAGTCTCCTGGTCGACTAGTCGATTATTTGGTTGATATGCTCTTGTCCGACCAAATTCTCATTGGTTGAATAATCGTCGTGTTACTTTCATAGTGAGAAAAGTGCACATCAATAGCTTTCCAGGATTAATCCATTATTTCCTGCGGGACAGGCTAAGTTACCTGTGAAAATGGGGTTGTTGACAGAAAGTTGAACTTGCCCACCCTAACGCTCACGCAGACCTCCTGTCTGTTTCTGTATACTGACACCATTTCCCTCAGTGGAAATGAAGCTTGTATTTACTTGCATTTCACAGATAAGAAACAACAATTTGTGAAGACAGTAAAGCCTTCACTAAAATAGCATTTTAAGTCTAGTGTGTGATTTATCCTTCAGGGATTTATACTTCGGGATTTATCCTGGCTTCATATGAACAGAGGAAATCTCCGCTCGTCACTAGGCTAATGTAACTGCCTTTCTACCCACCTTGGTCTCACCGGTTCTGCTCTGTCCTGGTTTTATTCCTACCTATCCAACAGAAAACAGTTTGTCACCTTCAATGGATCCAGCTCTCACCCTGCCCCAGTTAACCATGGTGTGCCCCAAGGTTCCGTCCTTGGCCACCTCCTTTTCACCATATACATGCTCCCGCTTGGCCAGATCATCCGCCGCCATGGGTTGGATTTCCATTGTTATGCTGACGATACTCAGCTCTATCTCAGCACATCACCTTCCACCCAGTTCCCTCCACAGTCCCTCATCGATTGCCTTCATGAAATAAAAATCTGGATGACCACCAACCTGCTCAAACTCAACAGCCAGAAAACTGAACTCCTTGTTGTTGCTCCCAAGACTCTGCTCCGTGGGCCTGGAGATCTTGTTCTCACTGTTGATGGCTCCTCAATCTCGCCATCCTCTGAGGTTCGCAACCTGGGTGTCATCTTGGACTCCACTCTGTCTTACGATACACACATCAAATCCGTCACCAAATCAGCTTTTTCCACCTCAGGAACTTCTCCAGACTCCGACCTTCACTCCCCGACTCTGTTGCTGAGACTCTAATACACGCCTTCATCACCTCACGTCTGGATTATTGTAATGCCGTTCTGTATGGGGTCACCAATAAAACTCTTGGCAGACTCCAACATGTTCAAAACTCAGCTGCCAGGGTTCTCACTCGCACTAAACCTTGGCAGCACATCACCCCCACTCTCAAACAACTGCTCTGGCTTCCTGTTAAGTTCCGGATCACCTTCAAACTTCTCCTGCCCACCTACAAATCTCTGCACACCCTTGCCCCTCAGACCTCCTTCATGTTCACCACCCGGCCCGGAACCTGCGATCTGCGGACTTGGGCCTCCTTTCAATTCCCTGTACTAGAAGGCAAACCTTTGGGAGCAGGGCCTTCAGTGTGGCAGCTCCCACCCTCTGGAACTCTCTTCCGCTGGAGATTCGCCAGGCACCAACTCTGGACTCTTTTAAATCTCAGCTAAACGTCATGTGATTTTGTGGTTGTCTGTGTGATTTTGTGGTTGTTTGCAATTGTGAAGCGACCTTGGGTTTCTTGAAAGGCGCTATATAAAATTGATTTATTATTATTATTATTGTTATACAATGTAAAATGCCATAGGCTGGTGCTCATAATGTTAGCATGTTGTATTTTCTTGGAAAACGTGTTTAGTATAAGACAGTTGTTTTGTCGGTGAATGTTGTGAGTTGTAATGTTGCTGTTGTCCCTGGTTTCATTTAAGAAGAGGAAAAGATCGCTAGAAGCCAGGCTAATTTATACAATGTAAGATGCAATAGACTTGTGCTAATAATGTCAGCATGTTGTATTAGTGGGGGAAATGTGTCCGGATAAAGACAAGTGTTTGGCTGTGAATGCTGCAATTTATAGTGAAGCCAATTTGCAAATTCAATTTATTTCAAATTGTCTCTATTAAGCCATATTTGTGTGTGTTTGAATCAACTAAACTTTACAGCACTTAACACAGTCCTCCATCGCCAACTAGTGTTTTGGAGGTGTGACTGCAGAGTGACACAGACACATCACCGCAGAAATAAAAATAACGTGCAGATTTTTTTCCCCCAACGACTGATCGATTAGTTGAAGATTATGTGCGACTTTAGTCGACATCAAGATTTTCTTTGGTTGACTACAGCCCTACTGCCCAGTAGTCCAATACTGTTTTCAGTAGAAGACAGACACATAGGAATCACATAAACATGGAATCTAGAATGTCTATGACATTAGAATCACATAAAGATAGATTCTAGAATCTATGACTCATTAGAATCGCAAATATAGATTCTGAAATGTCTGATTCATTAGAATCACATAAAGATTGATTCTAGAATGTCTGACACACAAATCACATACAGATGATTCTATAATGTCTATGACACATTAGAATCACATAAAGACAGATTCTAGAATGTCTATGACACATAGGAATCAAATAAAGATAGAGGGCTCTAGGGTGGCAAACCCCGCACAGAGCTAGTTTCGAGCAGCGCAACCCGAGGCGTGTTCAGTTTGGTAGTTTGGCAGGCCGAGGTGTGCTGAGATGGGTGTGGCAGCGAACGGAGGGGGAGGTGTTGACAGATCCAGCTTGGCGCAGTGACAGTTTAGTGCCAAAAGGCTTCATCGAAGGTGCGCTAAAAGCTCACCAGCTGAAACCAGGTCTCCTGTCAGCGCAGGCGGAGTGCAGCCGGTGTAAGCTGAAGTTTGCACATGTCACATGTAAGAATCACATAACGATAGATTCTAGAATACTGTCATTTATTCTTACACAACATGAAAAGCATAGCATAGCATAGCCTCGCATTCTCAGACCAAATCACAAATGCAAATTAGTCTTGAATCGCTGTGTTCGTTTTCATTTTCTGAGGGGCATTATCCATGGGTGAAGACCAAAACACCTCTGGACACAATTGGACCTACGACCAACCAGAGCAACGAAACTGGACGTAGCACTGAGCAATGGACAGAGCAATGGACAAGTCCCGCCTCCAGCGGAGGGGAAAACAATCATCCCTCTCAACTGACTCAGTTACGGATTCTTTATCTTGTTGGCAGTGCATCCCACTACGAAGCAGCTTTTAGGTATTTCAGTGTATTTGTTGGCAAATGTTAATGATAAGGAGGCACCTTCACCCAATAAAAGTTTTTACAAGCTGCCAAACTGAAAAACTGAGCTTTTTTAAGACATGAGGCACCAGCAGGAATATAAAGGAAAATTATGTGATCCTGACACTCAGTTGGGCCTTTTCCACTGTCACTTTTTTGGCCACGCCAATATCTATTTCCATTATAATTTTAGACATGCCATGCCATGCCAAGCTTCGCCACCTGTCCTCAAGCATTTTGGAGTGATGTCTCGCCAACCACAGCCATGCCCAGCAACCCCATTTCTCTTCCCTACCCGAAAGGTACATTTCGGTTTATTTCAACATGTCCCCCATCATCCCAAATTTGTTTCAAGTGACTAGTGACATAAAAATAATAGTTAGCATGTTAGCTGTTAGCCTAGATACACTTAAGATTTAACAGGTCTGACGCTACTATGCGCCCCGGCTGTATCTAGGCTAACGGCTAACATGCTAACTATTATTTTTATGTCACTAGTCACTTGAAACAAATTTAGAACGATAGGGGACAGGTTGAAATAAACCAAAATTTCCATTTAAACATGCATGTGTTACCATACTGAACTCACCTCTGTGTGCAGGAATCCACAGAGAAAGGTGTTTTTAAAATCTCTCTGTGTTCAGCTCTCAGTACTTTTGTAGCCTCTAACTGAATCTCTGTGGTTTGGAGTTTAGTTTCTCTCCTGCGTTCTGTTTTTACTTGAGAGATCTGCTTTATAATCTGTTTCATGTTCACCATCTGCCATATTAGACGTTGTGTGAAGTTGCTGCTCAAAAACTCAACATTTCCTTATTTTGCTGCTTCACATAACAAAATAATGGGGGACTTTTATTGTGAAGAATCTAAAGGAAATGAAATGTGTTTCTCACTGAATTAGCGGAACTTTGTTTTGCAGCTTTTCTTCAATAAAGGCTAATGTCTAATAATACTGGAAGAGTAAAGCAGAAACAGCCACAGTGAGATGTTAGATGAAGAGCTGCAGACAACAGGCTCTTACTGCACCTCTGCAAACAGCTCACCTCCAACAGGTAGACTTCTTTTACGTGCCCTGCTGTGGAAAAACTCATGCAGCAAAAATAACAGGGGACTTTAGCCATGGATCAGCCCACTGCTTTTTAACATCATCATTCAAGACAAGCCATGATCAGTTTAAGACACACCTTCAAGCAGGAAGCCCTGTTGTAATGGAAATACAAATCCCTGCCGTGCTGGGCTGATGGCCCAAACCAAACCACACGAAGCCAAGTCAAGCCAGCACATGACTGTTGAAAAGGAGTAATGTCTACATCCAGCAAGCATTTAGCTAATTTTGGCCAGACAAACTGTAGAGATTGAAGCTGATAAAGCTACGTAAGGTAAAGTTTTGATCTTGGTTAGCTTACATGATGATCTTAAGTGGTGATTCAGTCAAATAGTTGTAACATTAACAAGGGCGTTGTTTTCAGAGTATGACATGTTGCAGTCTATCTCCATGGGCAAATATAAACAAACAGTGTACAGAGATGAGCTGTGATGGTGTAGCATCAATATGTCTGTGAAACAATGTTGCCATTTTTGCCATCAGAATTTGTAAAATAGTCAGCTGCAGCCATCTTGGTTGTTTTTCAAAATAACACCGCTTCTGCTATGCTAGATTTATGCTAACTTGGTGCAAGGATGCACAAGCCAAACGTGATGTGATCACACATTTTGCCTGAAGCACAAAGGCTCTGCAAGTTGTCAGTCACAATATCAAAATCATCTCATATCAGATAAGGAGATGTTTGTGACTGGCCCAAAACAGGCCAGGTCGACTGGAAATCTGTCTGAGCGGTAAGGGTAACACACAAATCTGCCAGAGCAAATAAACATGAGCTGACAGATTTGTCTGGTTCCCAGGTTTTGAAAAACACACTTCATGAGATACAATGATCTATCACTGTAAATATGAAGTTCACTTGTGTTTGTCCTACTTTCCATTTGATCCTGATTTCATTGCGCCAAGTTATATTATGTCAGTGCTGCATCATTTGATGCTCAGCCTCCCATCAATCACCTGACATTCACATGAAGCTTAGCATGCATTGTAGAATATTGGGAAATGTATCCTAGAGGGATAAAGGGATGAAACTCATTTGAAAAGGAACCGCACAGTTTCAGGTTCAATGCCTTTCCGTTAGGCAGTGATTAGTACCATAGATATAATACCTGCCCTCCTCCAGTGGCCAACTAACAGCTGGAATCCATCCTCTTGTCAGTGCCAGGAATCAAGACACACAGCTTTTAATTAATGCAGTACTCAGACTTTTTACCTCAATGTGAAGCTGGCACCCTGTGGCAATGACCAGCTGACTGGTAACAGTCTGTATCTTATTAGATTGGATAGGCAAGGGGGGTGAAGGCCAGAGTAATGGATCCCTGTGTTAGTGCAGGTCATCTTCCAGCTGGTCCAGCTGAATAAACCCTGGGATTTCTGCGCATTAACAAGTCCAGACCAAGTGGATAGTCCAATCAGCCTCAGGTTTCATGCAGCATCCCTGCTCTAAGCTGACACAGTGGGTGGGACAAGGAATGTAATGAATGAAGTCAATGTTTGTTCATAAGTGCTCTAATTAGGTGAATCCAGATATAAGCCATTATCCCTTACTAACTTCCCTCATTAAAAAATGTGCCAGTGCTTTTAGCCCACGTGTTTTAATCCACTTACTATAAATCACACCTGTGTTAAAGGAGACCTCTCATGCTTTTTTTTATGTTTTGTGTTGTATAGTGCTACACTGTTGGATGTTCATATTAAATGTGGCTACAGTGTCATATATTTAGACACTAGAAACATATGTAGAAATAAAACCAGTGAGCAAAAACTTTACTTTCTGAATATTCCATTTCCTACAGTTTTTATCACTCTGGTATGATGTCATAGTGTGACAGCTTTCTTTATATGGTCATCTGCTACAGGCATCATGTAATCTACGCTGCTACATGTAGCTATGTGCTAACATCAGGGAAACATGTAAACTTGGTTCCTGATGTTACTCATTTCTCCCCAATTTTGGATCTAACTCCTGCTGGAACGCGTTTGGTTGTGTTTAGAAGCTTTTATTGGTGATTTTTCAAGTATACTGCTAACATACATCCAACTACATAACATGGATTTCGATTACTCTGAGCAGCATGCATGGGAATGAAATGCATTATAAATTATATCACAAAATACACTCACCGGTCACTTTATTTTGTACATTTGTTTAACTGCTCATTAACACAAATAGCTAATCAGCCAATCACCTGGCAGCCACTCAATGCATTTAGGCATGTAGACATGGTCAAGACGACCTACTGAAGTTCAAACCAAGCGTAAGAATGGGGAAGAAAGGTGATTTAAGTGACTTTGAATGTGGCATGGTTGTTGGTACCAGACGGGCTGGTCTAAGTATTTCAGAAACTGTTGATCTACTAGGATTTTCAGGATAACCATCTCTAGGGTTTACAGAGGATGATCCAAACAAGAGCAAATATCCAGTGAGCAGCAGTTCTTTGGGTAAAAATGCCTTGTTGCTGCCAGAGGTCAGAGGAGAATGGCCAGGCTGGTTCAAGATGACAGAAAAGCAACATTATCTCAAATAACCACTCGTTATCGAACCTTGAAGCAGATGGGCTTCAGCATCAGAAGACCACACCAGGTGCCACTCCTGCCAGCTAAGAACAGGAGACTGAGGCTACAATTCACAAGGGCTCACCAAAACTGGACAATAGAAGATTTGAAAAATGTTGTCTGGTCTGATTGGACTCTACAACATGTAAGCATGGATCCATACTGCCTCGTATCACTGGTTCAGGCTGGTGGTGGTGGTGTAATGGTGTGGGGGATATTTTCTTGGCACACTTTGGGCCCCTTAGTACCAAGTGAGCATTGTTTAAACACCACAGCCTACCTGAGTATTGTTGATGACTATGCCCATCCCTTTATGACCACAGTGTACCCATCTTCTGATGGCTACTTCCAACAGAGTAATGCGACATGTCACAAAGCTCTGATCATTTCAAACTGGTTTCTTGAACATGACAATGAGTTCACTGTACTCCAGTGGCCTCCACAGTCACCAAATCTCAGTCCAATAGAGCACCTTTGGGATGTGGTGGAACAGAAGATTCGCATCATGGATGTGCAGCCAACAAATCTGCAGCAACTGAGTGATGCTGTCATGTCAATATGGACCAGAATCTCTGAGGAATGTTTCCAGCACCTTGATGAATATGTGCCATAAAGAATTAAGGCAGTTCTGAAGGCAAAAGGGGGTCAAATCTGGTACTAGTAAGGTGTACCTAATAAAGTGGCCAGTGAGTGTATTTCTCTCTTTTTCACCTGATTTTCTGAATAAGTCTCTAAATTTGTCGCTGGTCGCTTTAAAGAAATTAAGTCCCTAAAAGATCTGAAAAGTCACAAAGTCTAGCGAGAAAGTTGCCAAGTTGGCAACACTAGCAGAGACGCCCAGATACTGAAGACCAAGAAACACTGACCAAGCCCAGGGGGCTTAGACACAGAAGCTAGAATGAAAAATATCAGTCAGAGGGTGAACAAAAGTCTTAAAACACATTAAAAATATAATAAAATCTTAAATACAAGTATAACAGTTGAGCATTTGTCATAGAATGTTGATTTTCACATCTGTTGTCCTTCCAGGCAACTAAGACAGAGCACAGCTATTTTATTGATAGTGCACAGCAGCAAAAATTTGCTTGGCTTGCAAGGTTAAAAAGTAAATTAAATGCACACTGCAAGGTATTGTACCAGGAATGTGCACATGCATGCATTTAATGGATGACATTGGACCGGGTAGTGGCAAAAGTTAAGCCAGGCATACCTTTTTTCTTTTTTTTACAGCAACACCCTGGCTGGAACTATGCTTTTGCAGTTCAACTGTCAGTCTGAACATAAGTTGTGTTCACATACAACCCAACCCAGCCCCAATTCACCTTGTGTTATTCATGCAATTTGATCATGTGGGTTTATTAGCCCCAAACAGCTGATGTACAATAGCTATCTGAATATTGCCAGCTCATACTCAGGGATTTGGATCTAAATTGGAGGCTGAATTTGGCCTCTCACTCAGAGCTTCTGATTCAGGAGTTAAAGGGAAACTTAGATAAAAATGTTTCCTCTGCTGTAACACCACATTTAGTTGTTCAGCCGGTATAATTAAAGCCTTAAGACTGTTTTAAATCCCATTTGAGATTCATGAAACTTTGTGAAACGCTTTGAAACAGTCTTTGAGCTCATGGTGTTAATCTAGTCCAGGTTTAACTAGTGTAACCACAGCTATTTATTTTATGTGGTCTGTGCTTTATTGACCTTTTCTCTATTCGCATGTAGAATCATAATTTGTTGTGCTGTGATCATACGTCACCCTTAGCCATCAGTACTGCAATTTAAATTTAAAAGAATAACGTATGTATAATGCTTTTATTTTAGTATTTTTCTTGTTGCTAATGTAAAAACATTTATTCAAATATTCTAGTCAATATACAGCAGAATGACAGCAAGGAGTTAGCACTGAGTTTAGGTGGGTACTTCCAAGGCTCTTTGGACCTGTGTGGAGGAGGGAGCTGCTGCAGACCAGTGCCCAGGGCTACAGCTAGGAATGTGTCTATTCACTTGCCCAGTAGTGGGTGTGAGTAATCCAATCTGTGCACAGAAAGGGATATAAAACCAGAGCAAAGCATATAAAAAAAGAGCAAAGCATATAAATGAGACAAACAAAAGTTATTGTTTCTCTGATGCCAGAGGTGCATAAATAAAAACATCTGTTTTAGAGTTCACATGTTTGCACAGGAATGCATTCTCCATTACACTGCTGGCACCGAATTTCATTGCCAAGTTAGACTTGGCATTAACTTCAGTGATGTTTCTCAGTTACAAGCTTTGTGAAAGTTTACCTTTCTAGGCTTTAAAGCCCAGGAATACAGGAATTTGTTTTCAAAGAAACACTTGTTGTTTTGGGGAATTTTATAGTGAAGCACATTTAACACGTTCTGTAAAATGTATATAAAACCTAACATGTGATGTGCATACTGCATTCATCCATGCATTATATGATCAGGAGTCATGCATTAGTTGAGCATATGTTTTGCACCCTTCTTATAAACTGTTGCCAAATATGCTCTCTTAATTTGATTTCAAAGGATAGTAAAGTATGTTGTATTGTATGTAACAACATACTATATTTTGTTTGTGGCATTACTTGTATAGTACATTTTAAACATGATGGAGGGTGTATATGACAAACATTTTACTATCAAAACTGTAACGCCTGAGAGGTTGACAAGTATTTGTTACTTTACGTTATGGAGTAATGGGCCACCAGGTATGTGTCTTTCACACACTGTTTTATTCTAAAATGACAAATATAATAAATATATTTGTCCAGGAATGGGTCCGAACTTTCAGTCTGTCTATAATGTCAAGAGAAATGACCCGAGATCTTTGGCTTTGACACCACCAGCGCAGTGCCCTTTCAAAAACCACATGCCTGTTAGGATCGGGCCAGCTGTTTGGCCTGTGGTATTGCTGCTTGCTACTATCTAACGAACCGCTCATCCAGACTACTTCACATTCAGTCTTTGTGTCCTGAATAATACACCTATGCCTCAAACAACTACAGATTTCTTATGATGTTTAGATATGAAAAATATTTCATTATCCTGCTATTCTATCTGATTGTACTGCAAAATATCCACAGCAAAAAAAATTGCAACTCATTAGTATACTTCTTAATTGTCGTGTACTTCAAATTCATTGGAAAACTGAATGATTAGGGCATCTATTGGCAGAGATGGATTTAATATTCATAATTACAGTATGTTTTCATTACGTTATAATCAATCTGCAACCTCACCACTAGATTCCACAAAATCCTACACACTGGACTTTTAAATAAAAATTTGAAAGCAGGACTTGTACTATGTGGTTTTGATAGTTTTACTGTTAATAGTCTGACTTCAGAAAAAAAAAGTTGTGAGTACTTCTTACAGTTAGCCCTGTCACTGTGTGTGTGTGTGTGTGTGTGTGTGTGTGTGTGTGTGTGTGTGTGTGTGTGTGTGTGTGTGTGTGTGTGTGTGTGTGTGTGTCTGCAGGCAGACTCTCCCTTGAGGCAAACCAATAAATTGGCACTGAAGTGTGCAGACCTCAGACCTCGTGCCACTTACAAACATGTTTGGAAATGGAAATGATGTACGTGTTTATTGGCAAATAGAGTGGTTAAGTGAGATCATCACTAGAGTTCACTCAAGACGCATGTTGGTATGCGTTCTGTTCTAGTGAACAGACAGACTTAAGCTGTGTTTCCAACAAAAACTTGTGGTAAACTACCTTTAGAATCTAAAGTAACCCATATGGACAATTCCCGAGACTGTAGATCCATTCAGCGTTTGCTCTGCAGACAGACTCTTAAATTTAGGCGGGGCTGATGTCACTCACTGCTCTGTCCAGTTCTTGCTGTATTTCCTCTTCACCAGTGATGCAGAAAGAGTGATAGTTTGTCTTGCCGGGATATTTAGAAATTGCAGGCTTATGCATTGAGTCTTTGTCGAGCAAGAGCAGGAGTGTAGGTCTGCCGGAGTGCACAGGAGCAATGCTCCATCACATTTTTTCTCAAGATGAGGAAATAGAAACATGCAGTTTAGATGATACAGCTGAATCTTTTATATATTTTTCAAACTCTTGAAAATCCTCTCATTACTAAAAGTGTATGTCATCCAAGAGAGACTGTAAAAAACAAATGGAATGGTCACAGTTGTCATACTGAATTTGAGATGTGTTGATGGATTCATGATGAACTATTTTCCAATACTGACATACAGGGAGGGTTGTGGCCAGTCTATTACGATTGCTAATCAACAAACCTATGCACCACAATAGCCTAATTAATTCCTGAAATTCAGTTATGACTTTTGGTTTTGGTGTACCACTAAGATTTTCTGTGGTTCCATCTGGCCGTCCTGATGAAAGATTTCTGCTGTCATTTGTTTTTTTGGTTTTTTTCCCAGTGCCCCTTGTGTTGAAGCCCTCATTGAGGAGGCTGTTTTTCAACATAAAAATAATGCCAGCTTAGCCTCAAGGCGTTGGAATGCCAAACTACTAACTAACAAACTGCACTGAACAAAAATATAAACGCAACACTTTTGTTTTTGCTCCCATTTTTCATGAGCTGAACTCAAAGATCTAAAACATTTTCTATATACACAAAAGACCATTTCTCACAAATATTGTTCACAAATCTGTCTAAATCTGTGTTAGTGAGCACTTCTCCTTTGCCGAGATAATCCATCCCACCTCACAGGTGTGGCATATCAAGATGCTGATTAGACAGCATGAATATTGCACAGGTGTGCCTTAGGCTGGCCACAATAAAAGGCCACTCTGAAATGTGCAGTTTTGCTTTATTGGGGGGGTCTGGGGGGGCAGGGTCAGAAAACCAGTCAGTATCTGGTGTGACCACCATTTGCCTCATGCAGTGAAACACATCTCCTTCGCATAGAGTTGATCAGGTTGTTGATTGTGGCCTGTGGAATGTTGGCCCACTCCTCTTCAATGGCTGTGCTAAGTTGCTGGATATTGGCAGGAACTGGAACACGCTGTCGTATACGCCGATCCAGAGCATCCCAAACATGCTCAATGGGTGACATGTTCGGTGAGTATGCTGGCCATGCAAGAACTGGGATGTTTTCAGCTTCCAGGAATTGTGTACAGATCCTTGCAACATGGGGCCGTGCATTATCATGCTGCAACATGAGGTGATGGTCGTGGATGAATGCCACAACAATGGGCCTCAGGATCTCATCACGGTATCTCTGTGCATTCAAAATGCCATCAATAAAATGCACCTGTGTTCATTGTCCATAACATACACCTATCCATACCATAACCCCACCGCCACCATGGGCCACTCGATCCACAACATTGACATCAGCAAACCGCTCACCCACACGATGCCGCTCACGCTGTCTGCCATCTGCCCTGAACACTGAAAACCGGGATTCATCCATGAAGAAAACACCTCTCCAACGTGCCAGACGCCATCGAATGTGAGCATTTGCCCACTCAAGTCGGTTACGACGACGAACTGCAGTCAGGTCGAGACCCCGATGAGGACGACGAGCATGCAGATGAGCTTCCCTGAGACGGTTTCTGATAGTTTGTGCAGAAATTCTTTGGTTATGCAAACCGATTGTAGCAGCAGCTGTCCGGGTGGCTGGTCTCAGACGATCTTGGAGGTGAACATGCTGGATGTGGAGGTCCTGGGCTGGTGTGGTTACACGTGGTCTGCACGCTCCCTCAAAACTTGCGACATCTGTGGCATTGTGTTGTGTGATAAAACTGCACATTTCAGAGTGGCCTTTTATTGTGGCCAGCCTAAGGCACACCTGTGCAATAATCATGCTGTCTAATCAGCATCTTGATATGCCACACCTGTGAGGTGGGATGGATTATCTCGGCAAAGGAGAAGTGCTCACTAACACAGATTTAGACAGATTTGTGAACAATATTTGAGAGAAATGGTCTTTTGTGTGTATAGAAAATGTTTTAGATCTATGAGTTCAGCTCATGAAAAATGGGAACAAAAACAAAAGTGGTCTGTTTATATTTTTGTTCAGTGTAGTTTGTACATATATTATCTGCTAAAAAGTGTTTATACTGTAGCTGTTCCGAGCAGCCACACTTGAGGGTGCAGATAAAAGCCTGCCATCAATGAGAGGGCCAAGATGACATGAATGGTACAAATGAAGATAACTGTGTGCACCTTCAGACAGCGTCCTCTAGAAAGATGTTCATAGCTTTGCATTTGGTTGTAAACATGACAAGAGACATAAGTTGTTTTGTGAGAACCTCAGGAGAGAAAGAGATGTTCAAACTCTGCACAGTTTCACACCTCCACACAGCTAGCCAGTCTTTCAATACATTTACATGCTCAGTTGGGACGAGCTACTGTTATCGTCCAATCAGGTCATTTAATTAGACTACTGTCCTTGTCCCAGTATACAAGCATGTGAAATGAATAGATTTATTGACTTAAATATGTTCCACTCTGCTACGATAGGTGGCGATACGCCCCCTTTCAGCTTGTTAGTATTGGACCTTTTTCTGGTTGGCCTATTACATCACAGAACAAACAATCAACAAATAAGTTAGCTACGGTTAGCTGGCAGCAAACTGCTACCATGGTGGACAACATTACAGCTGTGTACATTTTGTCCATCTAAAGATGTATGGTTCTGGATCTAGATTTTGCCATGCTGTTGCCGGCTTCTTCCTCTGTTATACATTTAATGCTATTCGACTTCTGAGTCAAAGCCCTGGGTAGAAACTGTGGAGCCAATTTTGGAGGGAGTAATTCGACTCCCTGTCGCATTATCTGGGTGTGTCAGTCCGACTTTGAGAAATTCTACCTATCTATTTTATCTGTGAAGGCTACCTCACTACTTTGTGAGCAGCTTTATTTGATGTATTTGTATGGTAATTAAATTAAACCGCAATAGATGCAAAGGTGAAAGAAGATGCAGACCAGTGGCATCTGCATGTTTTTTTTATTTTTATAGCCAAAGTACTCAGATTTTGTGGTAACTACAATTAATTTTAACTTGATTATTATTTTTAAATAATTGTCATGTTTTGTGTCATAAACGTGCTGGAAAACAGGGTTAATAAAAGTAAAAAGCAGCATGAAGGCCAGTGAAAATAATATACAGTGGTTACTTCTTTTATTACATATCTTATTATTCAGTGTGCAGACTAATCTCAAACGACATTTGAGCGTTGCTTGGACAGAGACGGATGGTATTTTGTGACAACGTGTAGCGCTGGAAAAGGGACGACAGTTCGACCTGGGTGTCACATTTCCATCACTGCCAATGTGAGTTCTCACTTGCAGTTCTGGTCCTACGTGAGGAAAGCGTCTTTGAAAAGTGTCTTCAGTCTTTTGTCAGTTTTATGCAAAGCACAATATTGTTCATCCAGAAAGAAACATGGAAGCTCCTAACAGCAGAGATGTTTTAAAGAACTCACTTTACTATACAAACTTAAAGTCATTTCTTCATACAAATAAACACAACAGAAGTGGCATCCACCACTGGGTTCAAAAAGAGGATAACCACAGTGTCAGTGTTTCACACCTCTGATGCTGACTTCAAAGTCTGCAGCAGGGAGGACGTGGCTTTAGCTTCAACACAGTGATACCTACACAGGCATCTGTTTGGACTGAAAACAAGGCATTGTGGGAACACAGGCAGGGGCTGGGCCAGAGGCATTTGCTTTACTTCCTGCTGGGAGATAAGATGATAACAAAGCAGTAACAAGAGATCTGCTCATATACCAGAATAACACAGGCATTAGAGACCAGCTCTATGACTGTTTGTGTGTTTTAGTGATTACTGCTGTGGTAGTGCGAAGTCACTGGTGTGGGCTCCAAAATATCTGTGACCACACCATTTTGCTCTTTTTAAAGTCAGTGTCGGGGTCTCAGAGCCCTTAATTAACACCTTGGACCTTTTTGTGGGTCTCCAAAAAAGAAAGTGCTTATTTTCTGTTTATCCAAATCGATAAGTTATTTGCATTTGAAAATGTTAAAATGTTAGGTGAAGCACATGTGACTGAGAGTGACAGCTAATGTACGGTACAGTATATCAGCCAAAACATTAAAACTAGGTCTACATAGCTTCTGCGATTTTATCCCTCTTGTGTGGGTACTTATTTCCAGCTGCCATGACCTTCTCTGGCAATGGATAATGCTCCCAGTACAGTACTCATATGTTGCCATATTTGCTTTGCAGTGACTTCCAATCTGTTTTCCACCATTCTGACTGACTTATTCTGACTGTTACTTTGAGTTAAAGTTCCACCTTGTTGTCAATCCAAGCAAAGAAATCTCTGGTCTGCCATCTCCATGGTATTTTCTGAAACTAAGCAGTCAACTGCAGAGTAGACTATCTGCTTCCTGCTAACACTGGCACTCGCATGCCCAGTGTATGTGAATGGTCATATCATATGCATATTCAGGTGTGTTTGTATATGAAGATTATTTCTGAAACAATGCTAAAAGAGACCCACAGAGACCCTTTTTTGCATCAAAACCTCTTTTTCCTAATGAAAATGTGTTGTCGTGGATGTGGCCAACTCGTCACTAACTCTAACTTCTTTGTGCTGCCCTTGCATTTTTACACAGAACCAAACGGTGGCTTCATTCTATACCCTAGTGTGTGATTTTAGGCCCTGATAACACAGAAAGCGTTTTGCAGGGTTGTTTTTTTTTAAATGAAAAAACCCTTACTGTGCCTCTACTGTTTATTTATTTATGTTACTTATTTTATAGTAATTAGTAAGTACTTCCTAAAATGGACAGGCAGAGGGTACGTGCTCTAGCTCCGGTTGAGGGTGAGAGGCTGTCAGCAAATAGTGTTGGGCACAGGGAAACGGAGATCTGTGTGGGTACATGAGACCCTAATGAAGAGGGTGGATCATGGGGAGTACCACCAGTTGGTCCAGGAGCTTCGCCTCAGTGATGGTTGTTGATTGGCAGTTTGACAACCTGCTGCCGTTGGTTGGGCCTACCATAACAGAAATGAATACTAACTACAGCCTGCTGAGCAAATGAGCACCACCAGTTTTTCCTGCATTGTTCACCAACTCTAAACTTGTTGTCGTGATCACTGCAGCAGGCCCGCTTCTCAAATCATCCAATTGAACAATGCGAAAAAGTGGAGATAATGTGGGGTGCTTTTCTGCTCTGTGTTGAAGTCTTTTCAGAGCACTCCAGTAGAAATGCCAGGCACCTAGAGCGCAGAAACGCGAGGTGTGTAGCAAAGCAAAAAGAGCAGCAAAAAGCTTAATTCTCATTTAAAACAATTACAAGAAGCTGCCTTCAGCTGCTTAGATACTTTCTGTGTGATGCCGGCATCGCAGCAGCAAAAGAGGCATGAAGGGTGTGACATATAACTCAACAGCATCGTCCTCTAGTGTGACATACTATAATATACACCTCGGCAGTGCCTTATAAACAGTAACTATGGCATTAACATGGCAATAACATTTACCATCGTCATTTACCATCCCTGTTATGTGGTGGCTGATCTTGTCCTCTGCTCTGAGTGTAAGGAGCTCCTGAATATCATTGTTTTCCCAATTTGCAGACATTTTGGCAGCTGCTCTTTTTCTTTGAGTTAGCTGCTAACTGCTGCTTGTGCAGCCCATGATCCTGCCCTGCTTGCTGTCCCGTTTATACAGACATCGTTTCAACACTGTTACAACCTCCGATGCCATTCCGCGATTATATCTTTTTTACAGAACAGTGAGGCGTCATAAGGGCATGAAATTCCCGCCTTGAAGAGGCAGTGCGAAGGGGGCAACTGTCTTTATAATCTAAGGCTGACTTTTCAACAGAGGCACATAGCAGGGGTTGATGTGCAGCAGGTTGTAGTCAGACCTACCTGGTAAGGTGGCAAAAAGAGCTGTATGCTTAAATAAGTGCTTGTCCTGTTTGCTATTTATTTTAAATGTTTTTAGTACTTAAATTTGTGTTAAATTGTGTGGAGGCACATGGAGCTGTTATGGAATTATCATGCACAGTAAAGGATTTCCCATTGCCAAAAAGATATTTTACACACTGATCAGTGTAAATAATAAAAACAGATCCTGGCATAACTAGACAACACAGATGTCTGTGACATTTAGCCACTTACATGTAAGATAACACACTTGTAAGTGAGTTGAAAGTCTGCTTATCATAAGCTGTAGTGTATTTCTTATTGATTTATTGGCACTAGGTTCCTTCTGAAACATCCGTCTCTAAATGCTGTCACCATCTTAACGGGACCTGAGGAGCACTTGGGGATATCTCTGTCAGGGAATTCTCTGGAGACTGAGCAAACAGAGGGGAGGAGTACATGAAGAAGTGATTAAAGAGAGAGAAAGAGGCAAACAGGAGTTCTCCCATTTGCCCCAGTGATAAAAATCTTTTGAACTTTGGCTCTGTAGGAAAAAAGGAAGCTGAGAGGGAAAAGGAAGAGAAGGAAGAGATGATTACACACAGACACACTCAGGCATGTGTGTTTTATGGCCGTTGGAGGGGTAGTAAATAGTGACCTGTTGTGCTATGTGGATGGAGAGTAGAGAGGCCATAAGACCAGATGTCTGATTTCACATGCACACACACACACACACACACAGAGCCAGCCCCCCCCCCCCCCCGCAACCCTCAATCTGATACTTATCTATAGCTTTTCTCTTCCTGATTGATCCAGTTGATGTGTGTGTTTGTGTGCTGCCAATAACCAGCGCTCATCCTTAACACAGCTCCCTCTCATTCAAGTGCAGATCAAGGTGTGAACTCTGCCATTAGGCCGAGACATGTTTACTCCTGAGCCACTTCCCAGAATTTATCTCATTTAGTATCAGCCTTGCCAAACCCTCGGGCCGGAGCGAATTCAAACGAATGAAGGGAGGGCATGAAACCAGAGCTCCGAACAAAAGTGCGTTTGTCTTTGGCACTGACACGGAGGCTTGACAGATGTCAAGATTTTTGTAAGCAAATATTTTAAAGGTATTTAGAGTGGTTGAAGGGTCCTAATAGAGATGTGGAGGCTGGGCGAAAGAGTCTGGTTCAAGCAGAGAAGTCAGTTTCTCTCAGCCACCTCAGCAACCATTTACAGTACTAATGGTATCCTGGTACAGTGCGATAACTGTGTGTAGCTAACACACATCAGCTGGTAGCTGTTGGTGGACCTGTAAAAATCCTTTCCAGGCCAGATTCAGTCCAGGATTAAATGGAATTTGAGACTAAGGTGTTTCTCCACGTGAACAGAGAGAGCTATCTGTAATCTGTTGTTGAAGGTGCACAAAAAGCTCAGGATTAACTGTATTAATAATAGGAAGGCCAAGCCCAGGCCAGTTTACAGATGTTTTCAGTCTTATCTTCCCAATATCTCAGCTTTAAAAATGTCTTTTTATGACTTTTACGATGGTGTGACACCTGGGCCAGATTCCTGCTAAGCTGCAGACCACTGCAGACTACAGTTTGAGACCAACAAACAGCAAAACAGTTTGTTTTTTTAGTTAGTCATCACTGTGTTTCCTGCAGGAACTGTGCCCTCAAACTGGGCATTTTACGCCAAAACATGATCTTTTCCTAACCATAGCCAAGTGGGTTTTGTGCCTAAATATAACCACACATTCACCTCAACGTTCTTGAAACAAAGTCACAACATATCCTCTACATAATTACATGCACGTGTAACATAACCATTGTTTGCAGAAATGTGCAATGCTAACTTTTTTTTCTGATGGTTGGGTTGGTTAAAGGACTGCTCAAACTTATCCCATGCTCTTTGGGCTTTATCAAAAACTGAGCTATGGTTATAGCTCGACTAGGCCATATAATTGGTCTACCCTTCTTGTCCCGGTATACAAGCACTGGAGGGGAATCGATTTATTGACTTAAGTATTTCCAACTCCGCTATGATAGGTGGCGATATGCCCCTTTTCAGCAGCTTAGTATTGGACCTTTTTCCGGTTGACCTATTGTGTCACAGACCAAACAATCGACAGACAAGTCAGCTACAGTTAACTAGCGGCAAACAGGTAACAAGGTGGACAACTTAACGGCTCTGTACATTTCGTCTGTCCAAAAATGCACGACTCTGGATGCAGATTTTGCCAAGTTGTTACCAGCTTCTTCCTCTGTTATGCATTCGACTTCCAGGTCAGAGCCCGGGGTGGAGGCTGTGGGACATGCGCTGTTATTTTTTGGTATGTGGTTTTCTTGCACTGCAGTGATCTGTCAGATGTTCTCTCTCCTACCTTAGAGTGTGTGCATGTGGTTGAGTGTGATTGGTTGTTGCAAAGCAGGTGGTGTGTGCTGATTGGGCTGTCCGAAGAGATTGCTGTCAGTAAATTGGTCCACTCCAAGACAGAAGATTTTTAAACCAACCTCCTTTTCACTCTTCCACTACCAACAGAGCCAGAGCATAGACTTTTTGTGAATTTGTGAGTACCTGAAGGCAAAAACTCATGATTTTGATTTTGGTGAAATCCTTTGATGCAGTGGGCCCTCTCCAGAAATGTCCACGATTGTCAAGAATCTCTTGGCTGCATCCAGCACCATCTTTTTCCTTTCAAATTTCTTAGTATTTCAATTGCACAATTTACAACCATGGCAATAAATGCCAAAAAAAATGTCCATGCAGATATTGTGATTTTCTACACTTCTCTGCTCCAGTTCCTTTAGTACTCCAACTATTCCATTGTTTATCATCCTTTTGGTAGCTTCCACATATGACATTTCCTTTTCTATTCTTCTTGGACATTGTGCAGGCACTTCTCTTTATCTTCTTCACACTCTTCCACACAACACATTTCCTTCCCGCATCTCTCACATCTTCTCACTCCTCCACACACTGCAGGAACATGTCCATATGTCTGACAGCTAAAACATTAAAGAGGGGCTTTCTCCTGTGGCCTAGCTCTGTTTCTCACCTATCATTGGTACACTTTGTCTGCAAGTTACCCTTCGAATGTTAAACACACCAAGTTAGTGTCCTCCTCACCTTCTTAGAATCTTGTCAGTCATTGTGCTTCACATGCATCTGCAACATCCAAAAATGAATCAGCCTCTATTGAAGATGGTACTCCACTCACTACTCCCTTCTTGCTAACCTCTGATCGGAGAGGGAAGCAATTCACACAGCAAAAGTCTCCAAATACACACATGTTCAGGGCAGTATCTCTGATGCCTGGCCACACACTCAGTAATAACCATTCCACTACTTGTAATCCTCTGACCTTACATCACTTGTAGGGATGCACTATTTGGTTTTTGCCGATGTCCAATATGCCAATATATAACAACTTATTTGGCCAATAACCAATACTGATATTGATATATCGACTTTTTTCCCCACATTGACATCATATTACGCATGCATATTCTTATCATGATGGCCCACCAGCAGATGGAGACATGAAATCCAATACTTTTCAATGTATGTAATATTAATTGTGCAAAATCAGAAAAAGCATGTTGGCTGATTCCAGTTCATTTTAAAGCCAATTTTGGCCAATACAGATAACGTGCTGATATTATCATGCATCCCAGTTTTCTTGTACGAACTGTCTGACTACATGTGGATCTCTGAAAATCTCTTCTCATGTCACAGCTATCATCCCAACAAGATATATATATACTGTATATCATCCTTCTTAATTGACTGACTGGACTCACTTGGGTTACTCTTCCTTTTTCTTTTCCTTTTCTTTTCAAATGTCCTAATTTTGAATTTCGCTCTCCAATCCCTGCGCTGACGCCATTTCCTCCCCCAGCATCGATTTATTTTGGGAATGTCTTTAATTATGTAAAGAAACAAGAAATTCAGGCAGTAGGGGAATTTTTTGAATATAATAAGGCTCTTGGCATTCTGTATTGCTTTCAAATATTTTTTCTCCTGGAGATCAACTTTTCTCATTTCATGCTGTCCCTATTGAGTCAACACACATTCTTTTGTGTCTTTTAGGGAAGTTACCTCTTCAGATGTGCATGTGACACCTGTTCACATCAATGATAAATGATTTAATTGTTTATTTCTAAACATCTGGACTTTAGTAGGTCATTTGTGTTTCAGGAAGATTTCTGTTCATGTTAAACACTGAAAGCATGTCCCACATATCTGTGTTTTGGAAAGATGTTTAGAAATCATCGACCATGTAATCATGTAAAGAGGCTGAAAAATCAGAGGGACTATGAGAGAATAAGACCCTGTTAAATAATTCTACAAAACAAAAAACTTAGGAGTCACACACACAAACACACATACAAACAAGCACCTCTCCTGCTAATTGGCAAGCGGCTGGTAGGCAGTGAACTGCTGGTGATGGACCAGTTTCTTTCCCTGATTTGTCAGCTGGGTGGTATGGTGCCACTCCTCTTTATAAATGTAGGAAATCCATTCATTCCTTATACGCTGAGCTTGCTGAAGTAAGAGAGACCACAGAAAGTGCTGACAAATAACAATTCCTCCTTTTAGTTATCTTATTCTCTCGCTAATTTGTGGTTGTAGCAGAATAGCTATTGCTGTGTTTACAGCTTGCTACCAGCAGTGCAATTATTTGACTTTCTTTGCCTCCCTGTCTGAGCCATTGGTAATCTTAGATAAAGGCTGTTACTCCAGTCCGACCCCAAGACTCCTCCTGCAAGGGCAAATGTAAGATGGATCCATGCAAATATGAGGAAAAAAGAGCCACTTGCTACACCACACACCCTGGCCCAAAAAACAACCACCTCTTCAAGAACATATTTACACTCTCTGCAAACACTCTCAAATGAATAGTGCACCCAAGTTAAGATCAAAACTAAAAGCAAACTAATAAATCCCAACAATCATATATACAATAAAATACAGGAAATGTAATGCAGGAAAAGCTGAAAGCTGAAATTATTCTCAAAGCTTTGCTGAAAATGCAGAAATGCGAAATTAATTTCTTGAAAAATCTTGAAGCCCATTTGCACTGCAGAAGTCAGAAGTCCAACCACTATCCACTGATCTTTTCACAAGGTGTGTGGCCATAATAACCCTGACCTTAACCCAAACCCTGTAACCACTGTGCTACTGATGAAGAGAGACAGAGATAATCTAACTTTCAAGGAACAATCAAAAAAAGAAGCACATATTTTACCAACCTGGTCTCACTCTGAAGTCGCTGAATGCCGGCATCAGGGGAAAACAGGACAACGATATACGTTAAGGGGGCGAAAGTCCGAGTGGGGTGGTGGATGGGTCCAACAACCATGGACTTTCACCTTAGAGGCCAGTGTTTGCTTCCTGTATGATTGTTTATGCCAAACCATGTGCATTTGTTATTGAAGGGAAAAAAAACATCAGTTCACAGTATTTCTGAAATAGATATTTGTTAAAAAGCAAACTTTCAATAGTGTTTCTGAAGCCAGTTTTCATATTGTTTCCCAATAACAGAAATGAAAACACCAAAACTGCTTTTAGTTTTGAGGTGTTAAATATATCCCTAGCCTGTGATGTCATCACTAATTCATGATTGATGTAGCCCAGAGGGTCATCTAAGTGTATGACAAATGTCTGAGCGTGACGCTTGCCATCTGGCTTTCTGCATGACAGCTCTTGGAATGTAAAGCTCAAGACCCTAATGGCCAAGCGGGGTGAAGTAATTATTAATTTATAAGTAACCCAGCCTGAGTGGGGGTTAGGAGAGGGAAACATGGCCAAACACATGTTGACCATATTTGAGAGAGGAAGGGCTACAAATGTGTGTAAAGAATCAAGGATATCAGCCTATGCCTCAGGGAGCTTCTAATGTATCAGTCCAAAGAGGGGTGTGTAGGTCCGCTGAGAGGATAGACAGGTCTGTGGCCACTTCACTCAAGAGCCCAGACATAGGTTCAATTCAGGTTGAAAATCCAGAGCAACATTTTCCTGAATTTCTGATGATTTTCATTTTTAAAGCTATATTTTTTAAGGAGATTATCTGAATTCGCAGACAGTTGCTTAATTACATAGCCAGCATACACTGAGCAACATTAGCAGTTGTGTTTGTGTGAGTCCAGTATTCACTCACTTTCATACTCTGTCCTTGGTCTCCACCAACTCTTGTGAAAAATATCTGCCTCTTTAGCAGCTAAATGCTCCACTATGTTCACAAGCCAACTGTGTGTCTGCTGCTTGGTGCCAAGAAGGTAGTGTACACTGGGTTTTTTAGAGCTTTTAGACTGATGCTGCATATGAAACAATGTTGAGAATTGAGAATTGTGAGACTGATGCTGTAAAGTAGCAGGTTGTAAAATCAGCAAAGAAATAGCCAACAGAGTGTTTAAGGTCCTCTGATTGCTTTGAGGACTGATTAACCAGGGTCCCAATGCAAGGGTGCAAGGGAGGCCCTTGAAATACCTGGAATTAAAAGTTTTGTTTTGTTTAAAATTTCTCATTTCTAAGTCATTAGTGGCATAACCAATTAAAAGTAGGCTAAATAAAACAGTTGAAAGACTGAACTTTGCATCAAAAATAGTGGAGGCCCCTCTCACCCCCCCTCCGAGGAAAGGGAAAGAAAGCAAACTGACTTTGTAAAGGAAAAAAACAAAACAAAAGGTAGATGAGCTACAAAATGTAGCCTCAATACTGAAGAAACTTTTGTACATTTAAACCTGTTGCAAATTATGAAGTCCATCACTCTGTTTTTTTTTCAAAAACTGTAAAACTTATTAAACCTATCTTCTCCCACAATTTTTGCTCAATTGACACCAAACTTGCTACAGTGCATCTTCAGACTGTCCTACACAAACGATCCACACAGATTTTTGATTTATCGAAAAGTGAGCCTACAGTGCATCAAAATGTTTGACTGTAAACGTTATAGTAAACATACTTGCAAATTCTTGCTAAATACATTTTCAATGTTCATTTAAAAAATGACAGAATTTTGGAGTCATGGTAGATGATGTTTGGAAAATATCAGAATTTTATCTCAAAAACTGAATTTTTTACAGCATTTTGAATTTCGCTCTCATGCCAACAATTGGAGTCAATGCAAAAATGGCATTTTTAAACATCAGTTTTTCACTTACGGAGCCAATAAATCATTGTTAAAAGTTAAAAGTACCAACATCTCCATGCTGTCCAGATGCAATTTGTGTATTTTCAGATTTTTGTCTTAATAACTGAATTTTTGACAGCTGTTTGAAATCTGCCTTTACACACTAACAGCTGCTGTCTTGCACACAGGTGACTGGCTTAGTCAATTTGTGAAGCTACATGTGATGTTTCTGTTTGCCAGTTAGCTCAGTGAGATAGAGGATGGTTCTTGGTGTTGAAGATTGTGAGTTCAAGCCTCAGCTCATGCAACATTTCCATAAGAGAAATCTACCAAAACTTTTCATAAAGGTCCAGTCCCATGCCAGATGTCCTCAACTGGAAACACAAGACAATAGTCCTGATGGTGGCGCTACAGCAAGCCTCTAAATTTCAAAACTTTGAAAATTCATAACAAATCAACCATATGTGCTACAGCTTTGGAGCTTTCACTTTGAAATTTGCTTTTCCATGGCATGGATGGCTACTGTCTGGCACCCTGATGCTTGGCTTAGTCAATTTATGAAGCCACACAAGAACTGTCACTTGCCAATTAGCTCAGTGAGATAGAAGACAGGCCTCAGTCTCAGAAGTTGTGCGTTCAAGCCTCAGCTAAGGCAGGATGGACATTCTAATGTAAAAGTCCTATGTTCAGGCATCATGCTATGTGGATTAGAGACTATAACAATTATGATCCAGGAAGTTTTGCGGGGAGACAAAAACTCTTTATCAACACTTTTCCCTGTTATCCCTTGTCTCTTTTCCCTGTTTATTTGGCTTAGCTATCAGTCAATATGCAGAGTCTATCCAATAGCTACTTTTACATTTTAAAAAATGTTTTCATCTTTGTCACCATGGATAATGTTTAGCTTTAAGCTAGATCAGGCCAGTTTGTTCATAATTGCTAGCAATTAATGTTATTCTTACTTTCTTGCTCTTGAGTTTTTTCTTTCCTTTGTATATCATGAGTCTGATCACTTCAGCCACTCATCCACAATTTGAAGGGCATGCCATAATTATATGATGTAACTTCTATGTTGTGATATGCTTTGTTTTAGTGTGTGTGTTGCTCAGAATTGCCTAATTTTGCCTAAAATTGCCCGGCCCCGACCATTGCTGCGCAGCAGCTATAATTTTTTGGTTTTTTTGTATTTTTACATTTTGTGAAATGGGATCAAAATATGCAATGAAACTGAGAGAAACACCATAAGAGAATGCTGGGAGACGGACATGGCTATCAACAGGCAAAAGGATAAGATTTCCCAACGCGTGCATGGGTGTGTGTGCACATGTATATGCACTCAGGCCTTATCTGCTGAGCGAGCTCACTAAGCTCCAGTTTTCCTGTGGGCAAGTGTGCGTTAAGCCTGCGCCAATAGAGTGTGCAGATTCAGCCAAGAGTCCCTGATGTCAGTGATTAAGTAAGTGTTAACAGTGGATGGGATAAATGAGCCAACAGTAACAACCTTGCTTCTTTCTGGTGCTTTCTGTCCAGTAAACTCTTCCACCTTCCATCAATAATAGAGGTGGTCACAGAGAAGCCCAGCAGCAACCGTGACTGTGCTACATTATGTTGTTGCCAGTAACTGCTCAGGCCAAATACTGGAATATACATGCAGGGGTAACCCACCACCAAAACATGTTTCCACCAAGTAAAAGTACTGGTGCGAAAACCAACAATAAATTCAATTTCTATTCCATTTGTGATTATCAGTAATAAATGTAAAAAAAAAAGCATTCCTCAGTATAACCTCAAATTAACCAGAAAAGAGACAAAACTCAGAAAGTTAAACAAAAATAAATCATTAAAGCATTTCGGCACGTGCAAAAGGCATTAGCAAGCCACATAAATTAAATAGCCTGATACTTCTTAAATATACAGCAGGATAAAACTTCACTGAGACAACAACACAAAGATGTGTAAACAGTATAAATTCCACAGAGGCTGCAGCCCACAAATACGTGTATTTCACTAGCACACACAATCACAACATACACAGCAATGGTTGTTGAGTTCTAATCTTGAGATAGTTTAATGCTTGTGTCGTGCTCACCGGTCTGAACAGCAGTCTTCCTTTCTTAAGCCTGGTATCACTGTGTGATTTTAGACCGTCCCAGACGAAAGATGACCATTGTGAGAGAAACGTGGCCATATCCTTGGTTGTGACTCTAAAACAGTGCTTCTACATCGCACAGTGAGAGGTTCAAGGATGGCTGTCATCATGGTCTTGCAATCAAAGAAAGCTTGATAAAATTCTGACAGCGTCAGAAATTTAGGATGGTCATCTCACTGTGTGGCTGATGTTACGCCCTACGTATACTAACCAACCAATAGAAATGCAGCATGAAATGATGCTATGGCGCTGAACCAAAACAAACAGACAGATAGCAGGTCGCCATGGAGGCTATACATGCTAAAAGAAATGTGTGAGATTTCAGCAAAGAGGAAAACCTTGTGGAGTTGTGGCAGCAGTTGCCTTGTCTGTATGATGTGTCCTCCAATTGTTTCCATGAAAGGACATAGCGGCGGAGTTGCAGCTGCCATGTGAGCAACCTAGCAGCTAGCAAACACACACACACACAGACACACCGCAGTATATAGTGTCAATTTTCCAGCATCTGTCTGACTGATCAGATCAGAATATAAAGTTTTCAAAGCAACACCCATCATGACTCAAAAGAGACCACATCATCTGCAGGTGCACCAGTCCAAAGCGAAACTAAATTATTTGGAACATCAGGAGGACAATTTTGGACACCAGTAAAAACAGTTCAGTACAATAAAGGAAACCACAAATAAATTGTAAGTAAATGAAATCAATGTTTGACTTATAATACAGGTGAAAATCTTCTGGACTTCACAGAAAGTGTGTTTAAGCTCTGGGAACAAATACTGACAACTAATTGGTTTACAAAAAATAGCTGCCCTTATAACAGTGTTTGCAGTATGGATTCAGTTATATCAAGCTTGGGTAATTTTTCATGAAGTAGCCAACTTATGTTATTTTGTGTTCCCTCGTAAATTAATTTGCAAGCAGTGAAAATCGATGACAGACTGTGAGAAAAGTTTCTGTAAAAGAGTAGAGTCATAAATTAATGCTTTTCTGGAGCTGTAACTGATTAATGTTTCTGTTGGGGGCTGTGTGCCTTATGATGATCACTGAGTGGCCGTCATTGTTTACTTTGGAATTTACAGCCACATCACTAGAACACTGTGTGGGCCGAAAGTACAGCTGCAAGGCATATCAGCAGGGAGCCATAATATCTTTACGTACTCCATATAGCGCTTTTCAGGCCAAAAGTAAGAAGCTGTTTTCACAAAATAAAGTTTAAAAGAAGTGTAAAGGAAACGGCAGATAAGCATAAGCATGTAAGCATAAATCATAAGACACTGACTGTCTGAGCTCAGTAGTTTGCCATGAAAAGACATGTTGTTTCTTCCCTGGCAGGTTATCCAACCAGGTTCTGACCAGCTCACAGTGCTCAAAGGCCACTATTTACTGAACTAACACACCGGCGCACAACCACCGCCACACACACACAACCACAAACACACACAGCTGCTTCTGTCAGGCTGGTACAGCAGTGGTGGCCGAGACGGTGAGTTTGTTGAGTCGGTGAGTCTCTTAGTGGCATTTGCATTTTATGAAACATCAGATTGATGTTGTATGATATTATATTTATTTTGCTACTTTATGTTTGTTTGTTTGTTTGTTTTGGTTTACTAGTGTACTAATGTTTTCACAATTCTTTTGACCAAAAAGTTAAGTTTTATTTATTTTGCTGCAGTGAAAGCTCAGCAGGTGTTCACCATCACCTTCTTGGTTTTTAGGAGCCAGAATTGACCATATTTGGGTGAGAGGCTGGCGCTGTGGAGGAGCGAGGGGTGGATCTGACTGAGAAACTGAAGAAACTATCAGCAGACAGCCTGCCATTCAAAGCAGCCCACCCTTAATTATGTGAAACTTTAAGCCCTAATAAAATGTAAATAGGTGAGTTATATAAAAATTCATCCCCTGTACAGCTGTCATGTAGGGGGAAATTAGCTACAGAGACCAAAACTGCTTTTTATACCAGGTTATAAACATGTTTATTTCTGCTGTTGGGCATTTTTACATGGGGATTGACTGGCTACTGGAGTCAGCCTCACGTGGCCATAAGGGGAACTGATGTTTTTGGGAATTCTGTGCAGACTTAATTTCTCGGCCCCAGCTTTGCAGCTTGCACAAAACCTCCTTGGTTATGGTTAGGTGAAGATTGTGTTTTGTTATGAAATACCTGGTTTTTGGGATACAATCCCTACTGGAATTGCAGCAATGTCTTGGTAAAAAACAAAGGGTTTTCCTTACAATATTCCCACTGGAAAAAGTGATGGGTCGCTAAAATAAATAATTGACCTATGGCTAAGCCACGCCCCCCTCCACTCACTCGGACAAACTATCAAAATTCAGTGACTGGTGCTATGGCAGGTGTCACAGTACACGGTATTTCAGTTGAGCAGATTTTTGGAGACATAACGATCAGACGTCATTGAGAAGTAACCAAAAGGGCCTAAAATACACATTGGAGGGATATATTCATCATTTTATTGTTGAGAAGCTCGATGAAAAGCTTAAATTACAGGTCCCAGTGTACGCTTGTGAACCGCATCTTGTTGCCATCACCATCAAAGACAACAAGTTAAAGTGCCACTGAAGTTAATGTTTTTGGCTCAGAATATAAGAAACGTTATTAACATTAGGCTAACTTTAGCTAACATTAGCTAGAGATGTTAAAGATAACTTTATATTTCTTTCCAGCACAGTGACAATATGTTGCCTCAAACACAATGTTGACTTACCTTAGAACAGATGTAGACATCATTGTTAATCTTATTCACGTTGAGTTGATGTTGTGGTCTAACGTTACCGCACAACTTTATCCAAAGGAGACACTTTTCTCGGTTGAGATGTGGTTTAAAGGGTAAAAATACACCTCGTCGCCCAGCCTCTCAGGATACCTTGTGTCAGAGTTGCATGTACCCCATGCACACCGTTTGACCATTTTTAAACTTCAAATCTCCGAAAAGCTCATAAAAACGAATGAAACTGACTTTCTGTAATGCATTTCAATGAACGTCCATGCAGAGAATGTCCGAGTGTATGGGAATCGCTATACGCACTGTGATTGGCTCATCGTGTTTGAGGGCGGGACTTAGCCATAGGTCAATTCTAGGGGGCTAAAACACAGCAGAACAGAGCAATGACTTTCTAAAAACAACTGTTTGTTTGTTTGTTTGTTGGTCTCCAACAGTGGTCTGCAGCTTGGCAGGCATCTATAGATGACACCATCTACCGTCCCCTCTACCTCCTGATGATAAAGTCAGCTCATATACTATGTTGATTTAGAAACGCTGATGATACATACGAAATGTGCACACATATTCATGGTTTGCAGAAACATACAATGCCATTATTTTTTTCTGGCCACTGGGCTGGAATTGCATTTGAACTGTGATGCTTTCAGTTACTTTTTCTGAGTGCATTTTAATGGTAATGCATTCACATAACTTTGAAAAAAAAAAAAAAGTAAATTAACTGCAGTGACAAAGCAAAACCTTTAAACTGAACTAAACTAAGTGGTTTCAATCAGCACAGTGATATGTGATAGATATCAATCAATCATTTATTTTATCACAGGAAATCATATATATTACAAATTCAGTAAAATGTACAATAGTGTTGCGTGCCAACAGATGGCAGTCACCAGGCAAGCTTACCAGAGGCTTCACGCTAAGATGCTGTTTTCAACCATTTGTCCAAAAATGCTATTATCCTTTTTTGAGAAAAAATAAAGCGCCATAGATACAGTATCATCAGACAAAAACTGAGGACAATGATCCAGGTTTTTATCATAATACAAACAATATGTAGCCTATACAGTACAGTTGAAAAGTAACACAGCTATGATTTAAATATGGGAACATCTGAACCACAAAGAAAGAAAAAATCTGTCAAAAAAATTTGATGCTTTGCTGGGAACAGAATTCCCTCCAGTGCTGAGGAAGTATTGAGACTGCATACACACCTCTAAGCCCAGTCATCAGGTTAGAAGTACAAGCTCATTCCCAGCAGTGGAAATTTGTTTCAGATGATTGGTAGGAAATCGTTTTTGAGAGCTAATCCTGTCCTTGTGCTGGCAAGGACAAGAGAAAAGGGATGATTGAAAGAAATAAAGAAAATAAGGGGCCACAATGGTGATGTCATAGTCAAACCACTCTCCTTCCACTTACTAGAAATCATCTCTACCATAAAGAATATCAGGTGTTTGCCTATGCATATTTATTAGCTGACAGTGTGACCCCTTACATGTTGGTGTACATATGCAAAACTCTATTTTGCCGGTGGGTCAACACTTTAGAACAACAAATTTAGCTGTTTAAGAAAATGTAGCAACAGTTTAGTTGAAAGCTAAATGTTTCATTATGACAAAAATACCATTTATTTAGTAAAGTAAGAAAGGCATAGGTTTTTGTCAAAAATCTTACACATTCAAACACAGGAAAAGTCAGGAAAGTACTGACTATTGACAAGGCTAGATTTGCCAGAGAAACCAACAGAAACACTACACTTAATTCTTTTTGAAAGTAGCATCAGTCAGTTTTGGCCACTTAGTTTGATATATTTGCACCTAAACCTGTTTGTTAACCATATAGTTATTATGGCTGACATGTTAGCAAATGGTTGCCTTGTCGTGCTTCTGTACACCTGACAAATGTAAGCTCAGTTTTGGTCTCCACCAATTCCTTAGAGAAATATGCTCCACTATGTTCACTACCTACTCATTAACCGTATATGTCAGCTGTTTGGTGCTGAGTAGGTAGTGAACTGTTTGTCAGTCAAAGCTTTTTAATTAAAACGGCCGCCTGCTGCTACTGGAGACCAGGTTGATAAGAGCAGTGAAGTTGAAACATCATCTGTGGGCAGGGAAACTAAAATGATGTTAAAACGTTCCATACACCTGCAGAGCTGGGTGATAATTCTTGTTACTGTGATGACAATACTAATCCGAAGATTAGCACAGCAGGTACTTGGATAAAGTTAAGGATTCTATCAACACATTCTCACTCGGACCTCTTCACATATCATCGTTTGGTCATGGACTTTCCACATCGAGATATGACTTGCAAGATACGTGCCTTGGTTGTTGATGTTCTGGTCAACTTCAGCATGTTACATACATTGTCTGTTTTCAAAATACACCTCTGTTTTCATAGGAAAGGTACACTTTGATAACAGTCTCTTAAAATAAATGCACTACGTTGGTACAACCCACCAAATTGACGTTTTTTTCATTCAGCATCAAATACATGTGGTTATGTTTTGCCAACACGCACGTGGTTTGGTTTAGGCAGCAAAAGCACGTGGTTGGGTTTAGAAAGAAGAACAGGGTTTGGCTTTACAATTTTACGTGAATTGAGCACCAGCCTCCTGAGTAAAGGTCAGTGGTTGTTGGACCCATCCACCACCCCACCCATCCACCCTACTTGGACATCCGCCCCCTTAAAGGGATAGTGCACCCAAAAATGAAATGCCCCAGACTCAAACATCCGAAAACACATAATTGAAACCACAAAATATCACATGTGAACTCACATGAACGCAGTGCCCATGTCTCTGCAAAGAGAGACAGTCAGAACTACAGGTTACAATGAGGCTAAAAAGTTCAAATGACGTTTTTCCAAACAACTCTTTAAGTTGGGGCTTCAGGACAGTTGGATCACTACAGACGAGCAGTATGAAGATATTTTGTTGTTTCAATTATGTGTTTTTGGACATTTGAATCTGGGGCACTGTAAGCCTCCATTAGGTGGAGTTGTGTTGCTACCCCCTCTCCCCTGGGATCTCTGTAAGGGATGTGAGGACTCTAAAACTTCACCTGAGCCTCCATCGGCATATGGGTGAGTAGATAATGGCTAAATTTTCATTTTTGGGTGCACTATCCCTTTAATGTTTGTTGTTGTACCACCACTTTTCCCCCTGCTGCCATCAGCCACCATTAAACAATAATGGCGACCGGCTGCGCATCATGTTGATGTGAAAGGACAGCATTTTTCATCACCATCTGACACCAGAAGTCACTGACCAATCGCTGGTGTTTAACAATTTCGCAGTGTGACTGGGTTGATTCTATATGTCAAGTCAATGTAATCACAGCTACAGAAAAACTGTATACTGCGATAAAAATGAAATATTAGTCATGTCGTTCTTCACACAGTAAGCAAAACTTGTTTGTGGACTACTAATCACACAACATATGGGAGCAAAACTCAACCTTTCATCTGGCGACAAAAGGCTGGACCCCACAAGTTGAACAATAACATTTTCAGGTTTACGGAGTTTATTATTGATAAGATTAGGTTTTGAGTTAGGTATGTATGGTGGTTATAATTAAGGTTATGTTTCCCAGAATCCACCCTTACACTGCTCATGGGCCCTCTTCGACCAGACAAAGCTGGTTCTCATTTGTTCTCCTCAGCCATAGTTCTTGTCCCCAAGAAAACCCAAAGAAAAACAATTGCGATGAAATTTGTTGTATTGAACACTGCTGATGAGAGAATTGCTAACTTTAAAAGTCTAATCTTAAACACCAAAAGCTGATTGAAAAAAAATAGTAACATTAGGAGCACCTGGAAATGATATTAAAATAATGGTACAGCATCTTTTGTCTATATATTCCATCTATTTTTCCCTACTTTTTGGTAAAGTGTGTAGAAATTAGAACTTTTACAGAAATTAATTTTTAAATCCCTCGATCTCCTGAATCTTTTGGTTGACAGGAGCCTCATTAGAGGGAGTTGACCTCCATTTGCTCTCAGGCAACTTGTATTACCCCTCACTTTGTTCACGAGAACAGAGGTCTCCACAGGTGGACCATGTCCACTGAAGGTTAGCTCATTGTCTAGTGGACTGTTTACTTCATAAACCCTTGTTTTCTCAAGAGGTTATCAGTGAGCCCACACATTCACCCAGACGGTCCACTCACACACACACACACACACACACACTGAGTGCTTGTGCTGTTTATCCTCATTATCTTTGCTTTGAGTTCCTGTGTTTGTCCAGCTTTTACAACGGTCAGGGGTCAGTGGAGTACACTGTGCCTGATGAATAGAGAGACAAGGCTCTTCAATGCTGGTGAGTTTGTAGTTTTCCAGGAAAATGTGAACTGGGAAGTTAAGCTGGAAGATTGAAAGAGAAAAAACTGTCTGCAATCTGAAGTTTATTAAGGCGTCTTAAGGAGGGCATAGAGGAGAGGTGTGAGGTGTGTGCAGAGACGGGCCATGAGATGACAGAACGTGCAGTTGTGTCTTTGCCTCTGTTGAATGAAGCTACAGGGCTTTCATTTTTATTTTGTTACATGCATGACAACATACAGTCATGGAAAAAATTATTAGACCACCCTTGTTTTCTTCAATTTCTTGTTAATTTTAATGCCTGGCTCAACTAAAGGTACATTTGTTTGGACAATTATAATGATAACAACAAAAATAGCTCATGAGAGTTTAATTTAAGAACTAAGAACTATTCATTTTCCATGGTTTTCTTGATAATAACCAAAATTACTTAAATTCTTACATCAATAGCTATGGCATTGTACCGCCAAAAACACTACTTTTAAGCATTCCATGTTTTCTTTTCTGTTTGCTTTAAACACATGATACACACAAGAGTTAATACTTGATTGCATAACCATTGTTTTTGATGACTGCAGCCATGCGTCTTGGCATGCTCTCCACCAGCTTCTGACATTGTTCTGCTGTCACAGCAGCCCATTCCTGTTGGACAAATTGAAACAAATTTTCTTTGTTTTTGGGCTTGTGGTTCTCCATTTTGAGTTTGATGATTTTCCACAGGTTTTCAATTGGATTAAGATCTGGTGATTGAGCAGGCCAAGGCATGGTGCGAATGTTGTGGTTCTCCATCCAGGCTTTAACTGACCTTGCCGTGTGGCAAGGGGCATTGTCCTGTTGGAAAATCCAGTCATTCGAGGCAGGAAAGAGTTTTCCAGCTGATGAAAGAAGACTGTTTTCAAGGGTAGTCCTGTACATGACCTGGTTGATTCGGCCTTCACACAATTGCATTTACCCTGTTCCACTCAGACTGAAACAACCCCAGATCATGACTGATCCACCCCCATGTTTTACTGTAGGGGCAAGACAGTCTGGGTTGTAAGCTTCTCCAGGCTTCCTCCTAACCAGTAAGTTGGCTGGAGTGGGCATCAATTCAAAATTGGATTCATCACTGAAGAGAACCTTAGCCCAATCATCAACAGTCCAATCCTTGTGGTCTCGAGCAAAGAGTAACCGGGCCTTCCTCTGCCTTTCATTGATGAAGGGCTTCTTGCGTGCTCTGTGTGACTTCAAACCAGCTTCAACAAGTCGGTTTCGAACTGTCCTTGCCAAACAAGTCACATTTCTCGACAGTGCCCACTCATTTTTAAGGTCCCTGGAGGTCTGACGACGATTCCTGACACAGGAACGGATGAGTGCACGGTCATCTCGTGGGGTAGAAAGACGTTTCCTGCCACGGCCAGGTAGCAATTTGGTAGTGCCATGTTCAGCTTGTTTTTTGTTGTTGTAATGAACGGCTGTCTTGGAGATCTTCAGTTTTTTCGCTACCTGTCTCTCACTCATGCCAATTCCAGCAGTGCCAAGATGGCTGCCTTTGTGGCTTCACATAATTCTTTTGTTTTAGGCATTATGTGAGAGCTGACAACTTCTGAGTTGTGCTACGGCTTGAATGTAAGCAGGAAACCACTCTAGGCCTTTGCATGTGCAGTGCTGCTTGTGACATGAAATGGCCTCTTATATACCCTGGGAATCAATTAAGCTTAAGAATGTCAAATGGGCCATAAAGTATTATGTGACCAGCTGCATTTTTTGTTGTGTTCATTGTATTATACGTTTAGTGGTACCAGATATTAGAATGAACAAGAAATTGAAGACAACAAGGGTGGTCTAATAATTTTTTCCATGACTGTATATGATTGACTTGCCAAAATAAATGTGTAGAGGATAAAAACTTGGACTAGGAGCTGCACACTGTCGTCCATGGCACTGGAAAAGAATTTACATCAAACTCCATATCCAGAACAAGCTGAGAGGGGCTAACTCAGGGAGAGGGCTTCGCTTTACATAATGCTCTTTCACATCCTGCAATTCCATTCTAAAAATAAAAAATAAGTCGGATAGGAAGGTGATTTCCCCCTGTGGTTATTTGCCTTTCCCTGTTACATCGATGGTTTAAAATTATGCTGTGCTGTTCACACCATTCAGAGGAACTCTTAGAGGGGTATAAGTTGTTTGGTTTGAGTAACTGTAGCTGGTGTTGAGCATTATGTGGCTTCCCTTTGCACTTGAAGGCCTTCACACGGGAAATTGTGACTCCAATTTTAGGATTGCCCATCTGAAGGAGGGGATCATGTTTGAAGAGTAACCAAAATGGCACTGAAGATATTAAAGACATCACAGCTCAGAAATCTTGATAGAGTTCTTTACAGTTTCGATGTTTATAAGTTAGTGCCTCAATGGTTCTGGCTGGTGTTGTTGTCCACAGGCTAGATGTTGGCACTCGTCAGAGACCCCAGTGGTCGGGGGCAGAAGAGACCAAGGAGTCAAAGTGGCTCCCGGCTGGAGCCTCCATCTCTGCTCAATGACCCGATGGTGTCGGTCACCTCTCCACCTATTAATAGACGGCTCCTGTCTATATGGAGGGACCTGTGAATGGAAAAGACCATAGTGAAAATGTGTGTGTGAGGCCAAGGGTAAGCTAATACGCCATTAGAAGCAGAGTGCAACTATCTTAAACTCCATCTGAAGGCTGCTAGTTAGCTTATGTCTCGGCTCTGTGGTTGTGCCTGGGAGGAATAGGACTTACTACATTTTTAATAATTTGTTCATTTTTTATTTATACTTATCCCTTTTTTCATTTAAATACTAATTTAATGGTTTATCCATTATGGCTTATTATAAATGTAGGATTTTTAACTGAATTTTATTGCTGTGCATTTATTTTGAAAATTGCAAAAACTAAGTGTAGTATCACATATACTGCATATTCTACATTTTTAGCTGTATAAAATGACGTACAGCACTATGGCAGCCTTATACACATTATTAAAGCATGTTTTATAGAGTCTGGCAACAATACTTTTCATATTGTCAAAAAAAAATTATCTAATACTGGAGGTACTTAAAGGTCTGGTGTGTAGGATTTAGAGAAGACACCCCAGGTGATGTAACAAGTAATGGATATCATCATTAAAAATTCCCTGGCTGATTACGTACATTCGGACAATTATTTTAAATATTATATATTACGTTTTCTGAAATGTTATGTTTAAATATGCAAATTAGGCATTATGCAATTAAAATCTGCTGATTTTCGTACATTTAAGGAGCAGGAATCTGTAACAACCTGTGGAATATAGATAGGAATAAAAGTAGAAAGTCTGGTGTATTTTAATGCTGAAGTAGACATTTTTGGCTAGGGGTATGAGATTTTTTTTAATGGCTTCTAAACATAAACAATGTAAAATGACATACATTTTTACACATAAAATAAGACACAAGGGTTAAAATGTTTAACCAATAGATATCACCATGAAACTTCCCCAGTTGATCACTTACATTAAGTCAGTTATTTTTTGTATTAAAAGTTTTCTGAAATGTTGTGTTTAAATATACAAATAAGGCATTGTCTAATTAAATAAAACTAAAAAACACCTAAATGTGTATTTTGGATGTTTTCTTTTCACTAGTAAGCAGCTCAAAATCTCAAAATTGACCTTTTGCTGAGCCCTGACAAACTGTCAGAGTAAGCATGGGGCCCACACTGTAACTAACTGTACTCTCTGAGGAAATATTATAGTGTTTTTGGAAAAATGAAATAGTGCTTCCAGAGAGAGCAGACAGGTCTACAAAATGGCTTGAAGGATATATCCAGGATGTCAAACTCCCACAGCAGCAAAAGCAGGTTTTAAAGACAGATAGTTAGAAGCTAAAGGTGAACTATAGACTACAGATCACAGTGTAAAAGTGAACCACCACATCATTGGTAATTGTGACAGAAGACCAAAATATAAAGGGAGGCTTTGCCGATCGCAGTGTGTGCAGATGAACGGTGTTTGGCTTCGCTCCTTGCTGCTGCCAACACCCAGACCTGCGACCTCTGTCGTCGAATGGCCAGGGATCTCCAGGGGATGTAAAATAACATTCATCTGCCCACGATGCGATGACATACAGCTGGTTGAATTTCAGCAAAGTTTTCCTGCTTCCCTTCACTGGGTCCTGTACAGCAGGGTCGGTCTTTGTTTCCATGGTTACAATCATTAAAAAGCAAAAGCAGCATGTGAATACATTCTGTGGGCTGTATCTTCAGGAGCTAGCTAGCTAACCCTACACTTTTCAGGGTTTGGTTTTGGTTTTGGCTAAGGGAAGAAACATATATCTTTCTTCAACCTCTCAAGGTAACGAGTATTATTAATACACAACATGCCCCAGGCAAGTTTAAGGTCTTTTGTAGATTATACCATGTACAGGGTGCACTGTAAGAGGATGACATTCTTCCTAGCTCTGTTCTGATTAAAGGAGTGTCAAGCAACAACCTATTCTGTGAACGAGTACCATGATTATGTGAGGACAGAGTTAAGGGTGATGAAATATAGGGTGGAAGCATCTGTGTCAAAGCTTTAAAAATTAACAAATACCAATGCTGTTCCCGCCTCACAGCCAAATGTGGCCAGCCAACCTTTCGGTAAAGGTGGCAGTGTTGGGTGGCTGTAAGGATCACCTATAATGAACCTTAGGGCTAAGTGGTAGACAACGTCCAGTGATTTCAGTGTAGAGAAAGCGGCTTTTCTGTATGTAACATCACCATAATCCAAACAGACAAAAATACATCTTCTACAATTCTTTTCCTGTGTACAAAAAGAAAACAGCATTTATTTTTGAACAGAAAGCCAAGTATTGTCTTCAGTTTGGCGGGCAATATAATTTATGTAAATTGAAAACAATGTTGGCCCTAACACTGAGCCCTGTGGGACACCTTTCGTAATATTTAAAAATTTTGAATGAACATCATCCATCTTTACGCATTGCAGTCTATTGGAGAGGTAGTTTTCAAACCACAGGCAGCTGACAGAATCAAAACCAATACAGGACAATTTCTTTAAAAGTAATGAATAGTCAACTGTGTAGAATGCCTTAGACAAGTTTATTAGCAGAGCAGCACAAGACATTTTGCTATCCATGGCTAGTGTCATGTCATGTAGAACCAGGGAGGTTGCAGATATGGAACTGTGCATAAACCAGACTGATAGGGAGTGAGTACAGAAAACAAAGAGAGATAGGATCTAAGTTGATTATATACTAGGGACTCCAATATTTTAGCCAGGCAACACAATTTTGAAACAGGACCATAGTTATTTATATCGGTTTTATCACCTCCTTTATGTAGGGGAAGGACATAGGCTCTTTTCCAGGCTGTGGGGATTATTCCAGTGGAGATGATCAGGTTGAATATATGATTTATAGATTCTGCGAATAGTGGCGCTGAAAGTTGCAGAAAGATAGCATCTAAACTATCTGCACCAGTTGATTTTGTATTATTAATCGTAAAAAGAGCATTAGTTACTTCCTGAAGACTCAAAGAGGACAAACTGAAGCTTGGTAAGGAGGCATTTCTCAGGTTATCCTGATGTTCAGGGGTATGATTAAGCTGACTTATAGTGGTTTCAAAAAGGTGTCCAGATGCAGGAAAATGACTGTTAAAGGCAGAATAGATGTCCTTACGGTCTGTGAAAAGAGTGTGCCCATGAACAATATTGGTGGGAAAAGAGGTATTATTTTTTGAAACTGATTTAACAACCTTCCAGAATTTGCTCTGATCATAAGAGGAGCTGGTGAAAGCGAGTAAATAGTAGTCTGACTTAGCCTTTCTTAATGTGCATGCATGCTCCTATTTTACAGGTCACACTTAAGTATATGATATATATAATATTATATACGTTTCAAAACACTGAGACTGAATATTTTCTTGAAAAATGATGTGTGTGGCCAGAACTGGTAGGTATTAGAAGTAAAACACAATGTGATCATAAAATGAAACCTCACATGGTCCAAATTCAATT
Source organism: Epinephelus awoara (assembly GCA_035609425.1). NCBI lineage: Eukaryota > Metazoa > Chordata > Actinopteri > Perciformes > Serranidae > Epinephelus > Epinephelus awoara. The sequence continues at coordinate 32,180,506 of CM069309.1, forward strand.
CAACACCACAGAAAATAAACAGTTTACACAATTTTCTAAGTTATGTCAAGGCAGAAATGTCTATTTAAGATATTATAAGATAAGATAAGATAAACGTTATTGATCCCATACTTAGGAAATTCACGTCACAGCAGCTCAAAGCACAGACAGAAAATGGAGGGTGGCAATGTATACTTAGATAAAAAAAAATTAAGATTAAAAAATAGAAAATATGTATATACAGTGTATGTATAAATATATATAAATGTACTGTATGTACATATCTTTCTGGATTATTTAGGAACTTACTGAATATCAAAACATAACAAAGATTTTTTCCCCCACTTAGGACAACATTTGTTTATCATTTATGTACATTTTTAACAGTATAACAGTCTACGATAACAGTAAGGGGTTAAAAACTTTTCTGGAGGTGAGTGTCATTGACTACAAGACCCACAAGCCATCAGGCCAAATGGGCCAATCATTGGCTTTTTAAACATCTTTAAACCCCAGAAATGTGAGTGACACATGTTACTTTAACACAGGCCCTCATTGACTATGGAGGCCATACCAACAGCATTAGAAGGCTCCTATTGTTTCAAGTGAAGTGTCAATGGAAAGGCCAGGAGTTTGCCTCCATATCGGCATCCTGGCCGGTTGGTTTATTTACATGCAGGACAGACAAATTATGAACAATATGTGAAGAACGGCAGTTTGTGGACATTTATGGATGTTATAATGTGTTTGACCTAAATATGGGAGTGTGTGAAAAATTAACTGATAACTGTGTAAGCAGTGATTGTGTCTAGATAATATCAATCTGTGGATTATAATTATGCTCCATCGGTGAGTAATAACTTTTTTTTTTTTGGTCTGACAGAAGTGCTTCTTGAGCCTACCATAGCTGTTATATCTTGAAATGGTCAGCATTAATTGGAAATGCAAGGAGTGTAGGTGAGCAGGTGAGTAAACCACCTAAACAACAACAACAAATACAGGTGTTGTTTTACATATCATAATTATCAGAAATCACCTTAGGAGGGCCAGATTTCTAAATTTTAAATTCATACAAAATATGTTTGTGATACATAACAATGGAGACTTACTTTTTGTTAATTATACCACATTCTTAGATCATATGTTATGTGACATGCATATGATGTTAATGGCTTCTATAGCGCAGTCAATTACTATATTGAAAACACCTCCTATTCATTATTTGTAACATTATATGAAATCTATGTAAGAGGTGCCATTATAAGGCAAAACAAAACACTGTTCATATAAAGTATAATGTATATGCACTATAGATTTAACAACATGCATATCATTCTTGTTGATTATTTTCATAAAGAAAGGAATGTTAATAACAACAAATGTGCCCGTATGTTTTGTAATGAGCATATGCTGGGCTGAAACACACTCTCTCTCTGCGCACACTCACACACACATACACACTTTGATGGCTCCACTGATAATCAACCCTGACAGGAGGAGGTGAAAATTCCCGGCGTTCCCTGTGGAGCCGGGATGCCACTCCAGCCGACTCGGGCAGAGAGAGGGGTGGGGGCATGGAAGCTAATATTTGTGAGGAGAGGAGCAAACAAGACATGCAGGAGGTCTAGACTCTACGTTAAGGTCTCTTGCAGGATAAAGCTCACATCACTGACCTCATTTGTTTGGAGAAAACAATGCTTAGGAAGACATGTTGGAAATAAGATTTGTTGCTGTCATTGCTGTACTTAAAGCATGCTGAAAAATGTTTATCTTTCTATCAACCCCCCAATAGAGCGAGGCCATCAACTTCTTCAAAGCCCCTGACCAATATCAGGAGTGAATCAGGATCACGTTCTGCTGACCGGAGGACTTTTAGGGCTTCAGAAACAGAGGCAGGCAGTGGTGCTGAGGTTCCACACCACAAGCCACAGACCCTCACATGGTTTGTTATATGTTGTGAAGTGAAACCCTCTTAAATCCACTTTTGGTGATCTTCATGTTTTCACTTCAATTAAAGGATTATAGGGTCCTCAGTGGGTTGAAAAGATCTTAAAGCCTTTCAAACAGCATAAGCCAAACTGAAAAATGCTCAGTGGTCCTGCTGAAAACAAGGCAGTTTTTCTTAGCTCCCGAAGAGCTGACATTCTGCAGACACCAGGGTTGTACTCGAAAGCAACGCCCGCCAGATGTGTGTGTTCAAACACGGACTGTGGTGTTTTATTTTATAGAGATTTATTTTAGGCATACAAAGAATTCAATGTCATTAAGGTTTCATGTCAGTTTTGTGAAGAATGTAACAGTGTACCATCTGGGCGACAGACTTGGCACAGAAACTGCACTTAAATTATTCATTCAAACAATCTCTAAAAGCATCTGTTACTTCCTTTGTCCTCTTGTTGAAGAGAAGGCAAACACACACACACATCTAATTGTTCTGCCTTCAATCAGTCCACCAACCCAAATTACAAACTGGGCAAGGGTCTCTGTTAGGATGAAACAACACTGCCACCTGGTGCCACGTCACAACTACTGTAGCAAATGTTACATGTGATTTCACATGACTGTCATGTTCTCCCATGTCAGCTGGCTGTTGCCTGTGTGTGTGTGTGTGTGTGTGTGTGTGTGTGTGTGTGTGTGTAAATGCCAAGGTTCGCTATTATCAAGTGCTAACTTTACATTTGTTTACTATTTTGGGTTTCTGACCCGTTTCAAAGATTTGATCCAAAGACAATAATTTTGTGTTTATTTTATTATAATCATTATTATTATTATTTTTAATGGATGAATTTTGTAATTCCATTTGACCAATGTCATTTTTGCCCTATAGCCTAATATAATTTCTTTGCATTGTTTTTAATTCCTCAGGGCAATAATAACAAAAATCAAAAACAGAAAAAGAAAAATCTGAATTACAAACCATGTACTGTTAACAGCAGGGAATATTTGTCCTTTTTTTAATTTCATTAACATTGTAAATTTATTATCTTAGCATCACTACCTTTACCATACAATGACAGGTCAACTGTTTGGTTGAGCATAGCTTTAAAAAGTTAATAATCATACTTAGGAAATGATCTCAGGAAAGACATATAATGGATAGGCTGACAATAAATGTATCATTTACCAACAATTAATGATCAAAAATTTTTTTTTTCTTTTTTTAAATTTCATAGCAGATAGAGTGCTCCAGGGATGACATTTTTTTGTAGGCCAAAAGTTATTGATACTTCAAGAAGATAAGAGGAGATAAGATATAAGATATATAAATAAGAACATAAGATAATCTTCACAAATGAACATTAATTTTATGATTTTTAAAGTCTGAATGCAATCGCCACATGTACTGTGCAAAGCTAATGTTAGGCTATAGATGAAAAGCAGCAGCAGTAGCACTACATAATGATGCCACCACAACAAGGCTGTAAAGCCGCACTTGGCATGATAATGTTCTGTAGTGTTGTTTCACCACTTGTTACCAACTGCCTTTTTAAGGATGCATAAAAGCTTCAAAATTCACAAGTGGGGTATTTTCGAACATATTTTATGTCATAGACAAAACATGAAAGTCTCTTAAACATGTGTTAACCACAGGCCTAATATTCAGGCATTTAACCAAAAACCCATTAAAAAACCCACTGACTGGGGCGTCGGTGGCTTAGTGGTAGAGCAGGCGCCCCATGTAGCATATTTTTTAAAAAATGATTTGACCCTTGACTTTTATTTTTTGCATAAAATCACATAAATCTATCCAGTAAGACCTCTAAAGTTCTAATATGTTCAAAAAATATGCCTACCTTTACATACCCCATCACACACAGCCCTTTCTTTATTTCTTTGTCACTAACTTCCTGTTGGAGGCCAACGGAAAAGGCATACTATTTACAGATACAGCACCATCTAGTGGATTTTTCAGGAAAACAAACCTAAACCAAATGACAGAGATAGCTCAGCCATGTTAAGTAAAGTTCAACACAGTTTTCATTAAGATATAGTGACTCAAAATGTGCTTTACCAGATGGTTTAGCAGGTTTAATGTACAAACAAAACGCTGAGCACTTTCCATGTCCTTCATGTGATGTAACATTTCACAGCCAGTGAATTAAGCTTCCCATCCTAGGTCAAATAAGTATGTATGTTTTGGATGTATGAAGGCATGATTTCATCCACTCACCTGGACTCATGCATCTTTGTTATCTTCACATCAAGAACTACAATTGCAATAAGTCTTCAACTTCATTGTGTTGTAGATAGATACTGAGGTGATTCAGGGCTAATCGGGCTGGATGCAGAGAACCAGGGTGAGAAGTAGAGGCAAGGGCCACACATTGGCAGGCTGTAGGGTGGTCAAGCCTGGCTCCGGTTCCTGCGATCTGCCGCTTTGCATATCAATGACTTTCACAACACAGAGGAAAGATTACTCAAACAAGCAATGACTGGTTAGAATAAAAGGGCTGTCATTTAGACTTTGTCAGTCCTGGTACTTACTCCGCATAATGCAATCATGGAAGATGCTCGGCTGGTCTTTTTTTAAGGATATGTTTTGCTTGTATATTTAGACTTGAATTGTGATGCAATGTTTGAACAATTGATAGAAAAAGAAAAATGCTATACAGTCACAACATTCAGCTATCTATTCTGAATGGTGATGCTGTGCGTGTTTTGTAGTTAAGTTCATACAATTATGCAAAACACCACAGGGTGCCAGCTGATTTGTGTGTGTGCTAACCACAAATAGTGTGTAAAATAATGGACGTAGCCACCATGATGTCAGCCATTCATATGTCTTAAGTTCGCCTACTTGGATATTTGGAGCCAAATGTGACAATATTTGGACAAGCAGGTGGAGATACGCCTAACAATAGCTGCTAGCTTGGTTAGAATGGTGCATTTACAGCTATGAGTAACTTAACTAATGCTATTTTTTGCTTGCAAAAAACAGGCTTAAAACCATTAGAACAAAAAGCACTTACCATAAAACAGAACATCCAACTCCTTTGTGCTGAACAAGACATTTTTTCGTTGACCAAAACATTAAAATAAACTTTCATAACCTGAAAATCCTCTGAAATAGTAACAGCCACGACGATGCCTTTACTCTTTGAATCTGGAGTCACACAATGGTCACACAATGGTTGTTAACGTAACCTAACCAAAGCTTGATGCTAACCTTTAGCATTTGCAGGATACAGTTCAAGCTCACAGCTATGCTAACAATCTTGGAATCATGCTTCCAAGCCCCAGCAAGGCTCAACCCCTGGTAAAAATATTGCAACGATTAAATGTCAATTGACTATTAGCATATTGAGACACTTGTATTTTGTTAGATTGTAGAAAAGTCTAAACATCTACAATGAGCTAGCTAAGTTGTATGGTGACTCACTAACAAGTTGTACTGTGTTGTAACTAATTAGCGTCACAAAATAACTAAATGTACCGTTAGCGTTACATCAGAAGTATTGTTAGTGTTACATCACCAAGCTTTGCTGCTGGTGCACTAATGTTAAGTGTTACTTTAATGCTGTTTAAACCTGCCATATTAGCCAACATTAAAATCCCAAGAAAGCACAAGCTTTGCCAACACATCCTTAAATTTAGGCAACATGATACTGTAACACTTATTTTACCTGACTGTAAAAATAACACTTTGTGAAAATACGATTGTAAATAAAATGTTACCTTGTCTTTTTTTTTTTTTTTCAATAGATGGGATAAACTTTACATAAAACAGTGCTCCCAAACGTCGAGTTATGTTAGGCCCAAGTGTAGCTGCAAACCAGTACAGACTAGGACCCTTTTATTAAAATCACTTTCTAAATTTACAACATCATGAAACAACCATACATTCATTCAGTGGGCATCGAACATTCACTTGGAAATGTGACACTCAGACACTAATTATCAAATTTGTTACTGTAACAAATCACTGAAAGGGCAAAGAGTGAATGCGAAAGTGCTAAACATACATTCAAATTTAACATTCAAGTCTAAGATGGAAAATTAAAAATAAACTCTTACATAAACATTTAGCTTTGAGAAAAAGCTATGTGCCCCTAATGGCAAGTAAAACACTGCTGAAGGAAAACTCCACCCTTGGATGTGGTTAGAGTGTTAGATATCATCAGTGCATTCCAGCTGTTAGCTTATCTTATAAATAACCTCTGGAATGCTTTGATTAAAGGATTGTCCTTTGTCCACTTGCGCTCCCAATTTCCATAAAAACCTACATCACTACCTGCTTTAGATTGTGATTTCATCATCTTTTTGTAGTCACCTGTGGGTTCAATGAGAACAGTTGATAACATGCCCCTTATTCAAAGCACATTGTGTTGTGGTTGCATTGTATTATACAAGATTCCCCCTTCCTTTTATATTGTGATGGACTGACAACAAAATACAGTAATTTCAGAGCACCTTTATGCTATTTAACTCCACTTGTAGTGGCTGGAAATGTAGCACAAAGTTATTTGGTCTGTTTGGTGTGCTCATTGATGGGAATTAGCAAGTTCTTCACCAAAAGTAGATTGAAAATATCAGTTTCTGTTACATTTAGGGTGGATTTTTAAGACAACTGGTTTAGTCGATGATAATTAACTCTGATTTGATAGTAGTCAAACGTTTAGACTTCTATAACATAGTCCGAGTTGCCACAGATCACCCCAGCATCTTCATAATGGGCGCAGTTATTTATCCCCACACCAGCGTGTTGGCAGTCCAGCAGGGTGGACTCGATCCCTTCACATTGAACATCATCCAGAAGAATCTCCAGATCTCTCCCCTCCCCGAACTCCGAGTTCTTGGCTGCCTTCAGAGCATACTTGAAGCCCAACTGTCGACAAACCACCGCAGCATTCTTGGTGGTCCACAGGTCATCACACACAGTGCCCCATGCCCCGTTAAAGTAGATCTCCACCCGTCCACGGTCGCTGCGGCCTTGGTCATCCCCAACCAGCCTCACTGCTCCATTCTGGAGCTGGGGTGTACTCCCCGCTCTGGCTTTGCCTTTCCTGCGTCTGCCTTTCCGCCTTGAATGTCTGGGTGATTTAGTGGTAGTTGTGGTTGGCAAAGGAGTGGTTGGGTCTGGTTCTCCTAGAAGGTCAATAAGCTCCTGGAGCCAGTCGTAGGACTCTGTGGGTTGTGGCTCAGGCTCGATTTTGTTTGGTATCTCAACTCCGATTAATGCTAATGGTAAAAGAATAAAACAACATGAGATCAAGAATATAAACAAACTAATGTCGCAGATTTAATTAGTTTTGTAGCAAGTCAGTAGTGAGGTCAAAGTGTTTGGAAGTGGACTCACTCTCCTGGGGAACAAACTGGATGAGGTTACTTTTCACTCTGACAGGAAGAGGGTCATAGTGACATTGTCTCGGTGGAGCACGTCTGAAAGCAAAACAGAATGAAATACTGTTGCACATGAGATAAGCCAGAATACAAGCAGGTGGACACATAAAAAAAATCAAATGTTCAGTCTTTTAATATGTCTTTAATTTCCAGCTCAAGTCACCAAAGTGGTGAGCTTGATGGCTGGGAAACAAATTGGGTGACACAAGCATCTACTGCTGAGAGAAATGCAGAGAGAGCCAAGAGCTGTCTGAAGCAATGTCAGAGAAGGGAGATTTAGGATGGCAGGCCTTTCACACTACTGCCAACACTGCTTCATTTCCCCCTCTTTACCAAAACAGAGACAGGCAGTATAACCTCCACATTCAGCAAAAGTTATCCCACCAGCGCTGAGAAAACACAGATCTAAGCGCACATCCAGGCCAAGTATGATCATGATACTGCACATCCCTCAGGCTCACAGAGAAGAATGACATGCCTGTGTTTGTAATTATGACCAGATGTGTGTCTTATATATCCATTTCCAAGAAGTAGAAATAGAACTGTAAACTCTTCACACAGTAAGCAGTTACTGTACATGGCAAATTAAACAAGTTTTCTTTGTGCAATGATAAAGTGAGAAAGAAGCAAAGTAATGATCATATTACTCACTGTATAAAACCCTGTTTCTGCTGCAGCTTGGACTATTCCATATCACCCCTAGCAGTGCCAGTAATGGACTGAACCATCTTGTACCTGGTTTTACATGAGCAGGATCATTCAGATCCAGTGTTGAACTGACTGCGTGGTTCTTTTGTGCCTGAACATGTGTTGGATGGATGGATGCATGCATAAACATATATCTTTACTCATGTTCTGCTGAAGCTGAAATGAAGTCCTGGACAGTGCCATTCTTTGTCGTAGCCTAACAGAGGACAGGAATCTCTAGCTGCGGCACACCAGTATAACGTACACTCCTTATTACTCACCTTGAGGGGTCCACCACCTTATAAATGACTCCTGAAGGTGACGTAGCGCTCGGTATTCCAGTCGACATGAAGTACAGCTCGCCTGATGGAAAGAAAAACAAAACATTACATCAGGAGGACATTACACAGGAAAACATATTTCCAAATTACAGCTTGTGCAAACTCAAGACGTTTTCTAAGTTTGAGGGTGTGCATGTGTTCAGGCATTACCAGCTTCATCCTCTGCAAAGGAGATGATGTACTGGTGGTAGTTGTTGATGAGTCCAGGGAAGGCACAGGTCAGGCCCAACCCCATACAGATCTCATTGTATTTCCACTGCCTTGTATTTCTGTCCTCCTGCAGGCTCATCAAACGCCTGGAAAAGGAAAAAACTACACTCTCTAATGTGCAATGCACTTCATGATGGAGTGTTGTGATGTTAAACGTTAATGCATTAATAGAAAGTTTTGAATGAAACTTTTACTCTGCTTTATGTTCTCCTACTTTTCCCTAAATACCTTTGAACAGTGTTAGAGGGCATGCATGAACTTGTTATATAGCAGTGTCAAATCAAGCCAAATCAGTTTTATGTACATAGACCAGTATCACTAATCACAGTTTGCCTCAGGTTGCTTTACAGTCTGTACAGCATACATCAGCCTCTGTCCTTAGAATTTCCATTCAAATTTTTTGATGGGGAACAAATGAAGGAAAACTCAGGAAGAGCAACAGACATCCCACTCCCTGGATGGACACACAAGAAATAGATGTAGTGTGCACAGCATAACTAATGTTATAAAAATACAGTCTGGAAAATCCATATGACAAACTAAAGCATGCCTTCACAAATCAGTCAGTTGCAGTTATAGTGTACATCCATGTCTGTCCAGGCTTATATGTAGCCATGATCTTCTGATTGATGGACGACCCGCTCTACCTCTGAGCCACAGCTGCCACAATGATGTCACAATGACGTTGACCTTTGACCTTTAGTACATAAAATTTCATCACTCCATCATTTTATCCTCTTAGCTATTTGTGTGAAATTTGTCATCACTACTGTATGAATTCTTGAGTTATGGCCAAAAACTTGTTTTGTGTGGTCACAGTGACCTTCACCTTTGATCTTTGACCACCAATTTGTAATCACTTCATTCTTGACTCAAAGTGGACACTGGTGCCAAATTTGAAAAAAAAAACCTCATCTCAAGAACTCCTTAAGGTGTTCTTGAGATGTTGCGTTCTCAAGAATGAGAAAGTTGTGGTCACAGGGACCTTTCACAACAAAATTCTAATCAGTTCATTCTTGAGTCCAAGTGGGCATTTGTACCAAATTTGAGGAAATTCACTTAATGTTTTCTTGAGATACTGCGTTCACGAGAATAGGCTGGACACAAGGTCACAGCGACCTTTGACCATGAAAATGAGACTGTCACCGTCACAGACAGATTAAAATGACACATAGAATGTAAACATACACGAAGAAAATGGAAAATGGATCCATAAGGATATTAAGTCATTCGCCGAACAGAACCTGAGCCACACTACCTCCTCACCACCATAACCAGTGGTGAAAGAAATATTCAAATCTGAAGTTTACTTAAGTAAAAGTATCATTACCACAGTGTGAAAAATATTCCATTAAAAAGCCCTGCATTCAAACTTTTTACTTACGTAAAAGTACAGAGGCAAAATTCGCTTTATGTTTTGAAAGTAAAGGCCCCTTTCAGAGAGTTTTCATATATAACATACTGGGTTTTTATGGTTATGGCTTTCAAGGCGCTGCTCCGGGAAGTCAGAGACTTCTCCTCCATGTGGAGAAGTCAGCAACCTCGGTGTCATTCTGGACTCCACCCACTTATTTCAGCCACACATCAAAATCCATCACCACATTTGCTTTATACCACCTCAGAAAGTCTCCAGACTCTGGCCATCACTCAGAGTCAGTGGCAGAGACCATCGTCCATGTCTTCACTGCCTCCCATCTTGATTATTGCAATGGAGTCTTGCCCTGGGGACCCAGTAAAGCCCTGGACAGGCTCCAGTATGTGCAGAACTCAGCTGCCAGGGTTCTAACCTGCACCAAGCCCTGGCAGCACATCACCCCCAACCTCATCCATCTTCACTGGCTTTTGGTCCTGTCTAGCATTTCACACAAAATCCTCCTCCTCACTTACAAATCACTTTATGCCCACAACCCCCTCTCCTCTTATCAGACCTCCTCCTCACCTCCTCACCTTACCCCCCCCCAACCCAGGTTTAGGTCTGACATCACATTGTTGCCATGAATCAAAAATGTTTTATTGTCATCAAAGAAAATATGCTATTTACCTGATTAAACCTTACCCACTCATGAAGTCTCCAAATATGTACATGCCATTCAGATTGGGGTATTCACAGCCTCGGTACACATAGCCACCAGTCACTGACTTGCCCATCTTGTGAGGGTAGGCATAAATAGGGAGGACATCATCTGTGAAAAAAACCCAGAGGTCATTATTGGTAGTACTGAGTTTCTCCTTCACCTCTCATTTCTGTACAATGAAGGAACTTGTTTACCTGATAAAACATGCTTTTATGAGTGAAAATAGATTTCAAAGCTGTATATTAATATGGATTTCAAGAATAAGTCAAACCTCTGTTCATGTGATAATACTTAATGATTATTGCCCACATGAAATCTGAATGCTGTCAGCATTAGGTCAAATTAAAAAAGTAAAGATCGATTGTGGGTACTTTTTGCAGATATTTTTGAAATGAGCATAGCAATTGCACTACATTGCCATGATGTGAGTTATATAATGTAGAGAGAACAAGGCTGTTCCAACTAACAAGGTGCATCAGAAGTAACTTGTGATGCATTAAACGAATTACAGTTAGGCCAGTAAATCATGTCGTGGGTTATGGTTATTGATTATCTAACTGTGACAATAGTATAAGCCACATTCTGCTTATAAAAATATGCAAGTTCTCTGTGGTAGACACTAGTCAAATGTTTTTGTCAATATTTTTCAGCGTTTCAGTTCTTTTAATATTTCCTCTGACACCAATTGCAGACAAATTAGGTATAATGTTGAGTTTATATCCTTTACTATGTGGCAGCATCAAAAAGTTGGTCACCATTTCTACCAAGAGTCTGCAGCTGGAAACACAGTGAGGATGTGATGAAAAACACCCATGTTTGCGTATGAAAAGGCCGCTGGTAAAACAACCACTCATCACTTAAAAACCTCCATGTTTGAGGGCTGAAAAACCACAGGAAACACAGCGACGCGTCTCTATAAAACACGTTTAGGAGCTAAAAAGTCATTGGTAAATTACTCACAGGTCACTAAAAAACATTCATGTTTGGGGGCTAAAAAGCCGTTGGTAAATCAGTCAAGAGTCAAAAGAAAACACCAATGCTTGGGGGCTAAAAAGCCACTAAAAGCACAGCAATGACTCACTAAACCATGACCAGTTTTGTTGTTTCTTGGTCTCGAACAGTGGGCTGCAGTGGTCTGCAGCTTGGCAGGCATCTTGCTTAAGTAGCACGCCATCTCTTTAACCTCCCGATGACAAAGTCATCTCACATACCATGTCACTTTAGAAATGGTCATGATGTATGAAATGTGTCAATATAAGATATCTGCAGTTTGCAGAAACGTACAATGCCAATATTTCCTTCTGTCGACTGGGCTGAGTTTGTGTAGAGGGATACCATGTTGTTTGTTTGTGATGAAAAATTCCGCAGTCTCGGTTCCTCATTATGATCAATTGGAGACCACTGTTATCTGCAGTTTAAGGAGGGTAACCATGGATTTTTCCTGTAATCACCATAGCATGCCTACCTAATGAGCTGTTGGCACAGAGCTTCTTATCGTAGCAGGAAAAGCCCTCTTTGGCTCTCCAGCCGTAGTTTCGACCCTTCTCGATGATGTCGATTTCTTCAAACTTGTTTTGGCCCACATCCCCGCAGAATATACGGCCTTTGCCTTCTTTGTTGCGGGGGTCGCCACGGTCCACAGAACACCTCCACATGTTACGAACACCATAAGCATAGACCTCAGGTCGTGCCCCCTGTTCGTGTATGAAGGGGTTATCTGGAGGAATTCTGTACAATGGGCCTCTCTCATTGTCATCCACATCAATACGGAGAACTTTACCCAATAGAGCTGACCTAAAGTAGATGTTCAACATAGAAAAAGTCATATTTTATCCCAAATGCACAGAAACGTGCAATTACTCTTTTATATATGTATATACATACATACATACATATATATATACATATATATATGTATATATATACATATACATATAGCTGAAGTAACTTTATGACTAAAACATGGATGTAACAGTAGCCCTATATCAGATTTTTGCTTCATTTTCAAACATTGGGTTAATCCTTTGTTACTTAAGAACATTCAAGGGTGTCTAGTTCCAGAAACCTTTGGGGGATGTCTTACTTGTTCTGGGCATTCCCATATTTCCCAAACGGGTCTCCTGCCATTCCACCGTCTCCTGTGAAAATGTACAAGTAGCCATCATCTGCAAATAGAAGTTGCCCTCCATTGTGATTGGATGCTGGTTCATCAATCTCCAGAATAACCCTGAAGGGAGAGTGGACATGACAAATAAGAAAAAGACAAGGTATTGCACTACTGCTGTTTGCCAACCAGGATCAGACCACACCTACCGCTCAGAAGTATGATCCACCACATTCATGTCGTGGGCTGACACATGGAACTCACTGATCCTGATCCTCTCATCAAAACCCACCTCCACTGAGTAATACACATACAGCTTCCCATTGAACTTATACGTGGGGTGAAAGGTGAGTCCCAGAAAGCCTCTCTCATCACCTTCCCATGATGATGTTAACACCGCCTTGGAAATGTTCAAAAATGGTCTCTCCAGTTTGGACCCATCAGGAAGGTATGTCCACACCAAGCCCACCTGTTCTGCTACAAAGAACCTATGTGTGCCATCATTGGCGTGCACCATGGCTAGCGGGTTTCGCAGCCCGTTCGCAACTTCTTTCAGACACAACTGCAGACAGCCATCTGAGTCTGACTGAACTCGGCCCAGATTCTGGGTGAGCTTCTGGTTGCTGAGGAGGTGTGGGTAGCAGTAGTCCTCGTCATCCAGCTGCAGGTACTGGCAAAGGAGTGTCTGGTCATGTTTAATTTTGGCAATGTGTGGGTCATCAGACAGGTAAGGGATGGTAGAGCCACACTTCTTCCAGAACTGGGAGCAGTAGTCAGGACAGAGGCCAGGAATGGTCCTGAGCGGGGTGGTTGGGACCTCAGCATCGAAGAGGTGAGCTGCATATGGAGAACATTCCTGAGCAGAGGAGAATCAAGGAGAGGAGGTGCATGTCACAACGTGCCACTTTATTTTCTAACGCTCTGAGTAACTGCTGTAGTATAAAGAGTGACTAAGTCTGGGTAAGTTGGGAGGGAGGGGTGTTGGATCAGGATTTTCACCCAGTAGACTGCCGTTTGGGTCATGTGTGAAACCATAAATAAATGGTGAGTTATTTTGTAGTGTAGTGTTTCACATGACATCTAATGAATGTGACATGCGTCGATTGAAATACATAACATCAGTAAGACATAGTTATTTTAACCCAAACCATGATGTTTTTCTAAACCTAACCACATACTTTTGTGACTGAAACCTAAGGAAATGAACCTAAGCTGGAAGTTTATTTTGAAACAACCTTGTATGTATTTAATGAGTGGAAACTGTACATTTCCTTTGAACATGGAAGTATTATTTTGAAAAGACACAATGCACATACAAGTGGAAATTGACATGCTGTCCCCAAGCGTCCAAAAGTGATGCTAAAGCTACCTAGACATTAATATTATTACCTGCAGGGCTGGTTTTTGGGCCATTTTAGGGATACGTAAAAAAACAACTGAGACTATGGGCCCTTATGTGGCAACATACTGTTAAATTTCTCATATATTTTCTCTGATTTTCTGGTAAGAAAAAATAAACAAGAAGTCAACTCCAGATGCACCAAACGTTCTTAACCGTCATAATCTGCTCTTACCCAGCTGTGCTGAATGCTGAATCCCACATGACCATAAGTGACCTATTAGCATACATAACACCCCCTAGACACTATATATGGGCAAGTGTGGTGCCATGTGCAAAGGCTGGCAAAGACAAAGATTGGAGAGATGCCACCAAAAATAAAAAAGAAAAAGAAAAAGAACTCCAACAGTAATGGAACTAACGTACTGTTGTATAATCTTAAACAAAGTAAATATAATTTTTACTGTCAGTACTGGTGTTACAGGAAATTCAAAAAGCAGTGGTGAAGGAAGTATTCAGATCCTTTACTTAGGTAGAAGCACTAATACTACACCATAAAAATGCTTTGTTACTAGTAAAAGCTCTACATCAAAATCAGGGATATGTATTTAAGTATATAAAGTAAAAGCACTCAAAGCAGAAAAGTTTAGATTAATTTAATAAATTAAAATAATTAAATAATTAAAAAGAAAAGCAACAGGTCCCAATACATATACACGAGAAGCTGAAACCATGAAATGTTTTATTGCGTAAAAAATGACTTAAACGATTATGAAAATACTTGCCAATTAATTTGGTAATGAATTGACTAATAGTTTCAGCTGCATTTCTATGTTTTCATATGGTTTGTTGGCAAAAATCTTTATTTGTAATATAATTAGTAGCTTATCAAATAGTTGAAGAGAAGTAAATATACAATATTTCCCCCTGAAGTGTGGTGGGGTACAAGTAGAGAGTGGCAAGCAAATTAAATAATCAAGGAAAACAGACGTTCCTCAAATTTGTGCTGAAGTACAGTACTTAGGTATATGTACTTGGTTACATTCCAGCACTCATCAGCAGATTTATGGACAGTAACTGAAATGACGGTAATTGGGAACAATGGACCAAGTATAGTAGTATTTCTTTGGCCATGAATTACTTTAAAACATGATCTAAAATTGATAATATAATATTCATAATTTTTTTGAATGTTCCTCAATCATAAAATGTAATTTTTCTTTGCGTTGGACAACAATTTGTGTTTGGATACAGCCGGTGGCAAACTACTTTATACCCCTGAGAAGGTGTGCAAGATCATCCTGGCATGCAGTGTCCTCCACAATCTTGCAATGACCCATGGCATTCCTGTAAGACCCGGCGCCATTGCTTCTAACAAACTGTGAAATTTACTACTTTTCTCCTCGCGTAACCGCTTCCTTCATTCATGAATCAACTCTAGGCAAGCGGTTTCCTCATATGGAGAAATGGGGGTGTGGTAGTATGCTGATTGCAGATCATGGAAACGCGCCTGTCAATTTAGAATGGTTCTGATTTACTAACATATGCACGGTGGTGAGAACAAAATTGTATACGCACGTGTCATGAATCCGACGGTGATTTTGCGCAAGTACTTATTTTTTGCGGAGAGTAAGAACATTTCTGCGCAGATATTAGTGAATGAGGCCCATTGTTTCTTGCATGAGGTCCAATGTCAGCACTGAGATATCACTTTTTAAACTGATATTGTGAATTTGGTAGCACAGTGGCCTATTTACATATCAGCAAATGTAGAGCAACATTTGTATTCATGTGAAGCCATGTTTCTGTTCACCTGAAAAGGTATCCAATATTAAATTGTTTTTAGCTCTGTTTTGGTACACATTGTTTACCAGCTTGTCATTAACCCTCTGTCTGTTGTTTGTTGCTGAGCAGTTAGTGAACAGAGTTGATGTGAGTCAGTACATTTACTTGCATAGTGCACAATACACACAATTAAGATGAGTTATAGCTTGACTAGGCCATTTAACTGGACTACTGTCCTTGTCCCAGTACACAAGCATGGAAGGGGGAATCAAAGTATGTCTGACTCTGACTCTGCTACCATGGGTGGCGATACGCCTCCTTTCAGCTTGTTAGTATTGGACCTTTTTCCAGTTGACCTATTACATCACAGACCAAACAATCAACAAACAAGTTAGTTACTGTTAGCTAGCAGCAAACTGGTACCATGGTGGACAACTTTACGGCTCTGTGCATTTCCTCCATTCAACAATGCATATCTCTGGATGTAGATTTTGCCATGTTGTTACCGGTTTCTTCTTCTGTTATCTTAGAAATATTCCTGTGTTCAAAGAAAAACTACATTTACCATTTGCTAAGGCAAACCCATCTTCATCGTGTTTTTAATTTTTTTTTTTGTAAATAGCCAGAAGCAATCTATAACAGGCATTTGATGCTATTCGAATTCGAGGTCAAAGTCCAGGGTGGAAACTGTGGAGCATGCACAGACCACCTCGGCTAGTTTGGGTCCGATTGACTGTATACGTGCAGGAGTAATTCCACCACCAATCACATTGTCTGGGTGTGTTCGTCCTAGTTTGAGAAATTTGTTTTGTTACGATTTCAGTAGGACTAACATGTTGACATGTATTTTATATGTCTGATTTTAGTTGGATTAACACAATTTTTCTAATGTCATGGCAACAAACTGAGTGATGAGACTGAATGAAAACATTACAGTTGCAAGCCATAAAACTAAGACAATGAGATGAAGGACGCTGAAACGCTCCATAGAACTGAAGGCCACTGCAGCATCAGGTGATATTTAGATGTGGATCCATCCCCACGACCCACCCCTTACACATTACAGTCATTTGATCAATTGTTTGCATAAAAAGCATATTGATTATAGCAACTTTAACAAAATTAAATCTTACTTGGCAACAATAAAGGATTTGAAGTCAATGTGCACAACAGGCTCCTCCTATGTCACACTCTGAGCTCTCAGCTGCCCCTAACCCAAACCCACATTAGTGAATATTTATATATGCACTTTTACGTAAGGTAGTTACAATGGGCCCCAGTGCACGCTATTATGATAGGTCCTCAGGCACACTAGTTACTAGTTATGCGCCTGAACAAGCTACTGTATAATCTCATCGTCAAATGATCAAATAGAGACTTGACAGTGGATAAGACCAATATATATATATATTACCCAGAAATCATCATCGCATATATATGACAAAAATACCAATGGAAATAAGGGATTATTAATTTAATTGTTCAGTTTTTTATAGTTTATTTTATAGTTTATGGAGAATAGGCATGTATTTTATAACACATTTTGTTATAGATTGCTACTGGCTATTTACAAAAAAATAATAATAATAATAATAGAAAAACACAATGAAGATAGGTTTGCCTTAGCAAATGGCAAATGGAGTTTTTCTTTAAACACAGGCATATTTCTAAGGTAGCAATCAAAATGACTCACAAGGGCCTGTTTTCTGTCCAACATATAGTTGGAAGGCCCACTCTCTCTATGGGCCCCCTTACCCCAGGGGCCCCATTGCAACCACCCCGCCTGCACTGTCTATATTTATGCCTCTGTACATGCATGAATATCCTCTTGAGACCCTGTATTCTCATGTGAGGACACTACATTCTACTTAACTTAGACCTGGTGTCCTTGTTTGAAGACACTTTTATGCTCAGTCTGCAGCCGATCCCAACACAAAAGTGGACATGATACAAAACCTCAAAAACGTTTTATGATTGAAACTTGTTTATTTGTGCTAAATGCTGTCTGGAGATTGATGTGGCATGCACATTTGAGCAATTTTAGCTATAGTAACAAGCTAAAATGCTGTTAACTAGAAAGTACTCATTTGAGGGACTAAATTATTGTACAGCATTTGGCACAGGCCAACTAGGTGTGACAGACTGTTCCTTCAAACAAAAAGGACATTCGGAGCTTGGAGTATGGAGCAGGGAAATAAGTTACAAAGTGAACAAATCACAAGGCTTTTAGATAAGTTGCATAATTTGCAATTTTGTTGCCATGCTCAGGAACTTAAATTAACAACTTTGAACAGTTTTAGACTTGAACAGTGACCGCTAACCCACACAGTTACAACACATTAAACGATTGTTGCATTATGTGTAATCATGTTTCGGCACAACAGTGTTCAACCATTGAAATAAACAGTTTTACAATTTATTACACACTTGTGACTATTAAAAATAAAGCCATTGTCTCCATATGAGGACATCTTTTTTTCCAAAACAACTTACTGTTCAAAGACAATGCTTAGTTGTTGTTTTTTATACCTATCAGGTACTACATTCCAAAATAGCTCAAAGAAATTAAAAATGCTTACAAAATGCATACCAAAGAAAAACTGGATGGAGGTTGCAAAAAAGCAATGTTGTTTATCAGCCTGAAAACCTTTAGTGAAGTGACCAACTCCAAAGTTCACACAATTATTTCCTCTCTTAATTGGTCAAGGTCAAAGGGTGCATATGGGATGGACACAGTATTCACCAAAACTTACAAGGAAGCACTCATTTCCCCTATTGCAAAAATTGTTAAGTAGTCCATTAATGAAGGTGCTTGGAAAACTGCAGGTGATCATATGGTCATTAGTAATTATAGACCCATTAGCATACTTCCAGCAGTCTCTAACACTGCAGAAAAATTGACCTCCGAACAGATAATATAGCATTTGAATGCCACATCCTTCTCATTGCATCCTATGCAATTTGGATTCTGAAAACATCATTCCATTGAAACAGCAAATTGTTTTCTCTTAGAAAATATTAAGCCTAAATTGGACAAGGGGGGAGTGGTAGGGGCTGTTTTCCTCGATTTAAGGAAAGCCTGTTAGCCTGTTAATACTATTAATCATGAGGTTTTCATTACTGAGTTATCAAAGTTGAATTTTTCTTCTTCTCTCATTAAACGGATAAAATCATATCTTACAGACAGAAAACAATGTGTTAGCATGGATCAGATTACCTCAAAAGGGGCTGAAAATCATGTTGGTGTACCTCAAGGTTCAACTTTGGGTCCTCTGTTATTTAGTTTGTTTATTAATGACCTTACTGAAGCTTGTCCACCTACTGTAACTTGTCAGATATACGGTGATGACACGGTCTTTTATTTACATGCTAATTGGTTAACAAGCTCTTGTTTACATGTGAATGTCAGTAAAACTGTATGTATGTTTTTCTCCAAATCTGTGAATACAGATTCAGATCCAGACGTTACAGTAGCAGGGAGAGGATTATAAGTAGTACATGAGTTTAAATATTTAGGCATAGTAATAGATTCACAGCTCACATTCAAAACACAAGTCAAAAAAGTTGTGAACAGACATGTTCAATTTGGCAAATTTTAGATACATCAGGAGCAACCTAACGACAGAGGCCTCAAAGTTGTACTTCAATGCAATGATTTTTTTCACACATGAAATACTGTCTGACCAGCTGGACTCAGACAGGCGAAACTACACTAAAACCAGTGGAAAGACTGTACAAACAGGCATTAAAAACATTGGATAAAATGTTAAATTCATATCATCATTGTAAAATTTTAACTAAATATGATTTTTTAAATTGGGAAAATATGATCAAATTTGCTATTATTTTACTTGTATATAAAATTCTTCATGGCCTGGCACCACTCTACTCAATGAATTCATTACACAAAATCAGAACTCATCTAGCAGATCTACCTCCAGGGGAGATTGTAAAATACCATAGAGAAAGAGCAGCTTTGGACAGTCAGCCTTTTCCAATCAAGCAGCACACACCTGGAACGCTATACCCACAGAACTCAGGAACATCACATCTCTTAAGTCATTCACCAAATTAATAAAAAGTTCTTAATGTTTTAGGTTATGTGGTTATGTCATTCTTTTACTAATAGTGTTTATGTTTTTGCTTAATGTGCCTTGTTATGTGATTTCGTCTATGGTTATATGCTTGTTCTGTGCTCATGTGCCCTTTTATGGACATGCCATCAATCTGTTTTTATCTGTGCTTATGTGTTTCTGTGCTTTTGTATGTTCATTTAATATCTTTCTTATACACACTTACATCATCAACTTGCCAGGGACTGAAGATGAAAATTAGCCTGTAGAGCTAAATCTGGCTCATTTACTTAAGTGATCATGTTTATCAATGTGCACTGTCCCTTTCTAAATAAAATAAACATGAACGTAAACATAAAGACACTGGAATTGGTTGGTTTAAGGTTTTGAGTACAGCTAGCATTCATTCATTCATATCCTTTTACATTTTTAAAATTAAAAAAAAAACACCTTTAAGTATTAATGATAAAGAACACTGAGGGAAGGTTATTTATGCTGCTATATGCCTGCAGATAAATGCACTGAGGTATTTTCTATCGCTTATGTATGATGAAGGCATATTTCTAACAAAACTTAATGTTAACCATCTTTACATAAGGTCAAATGTCCTATATCCCAACTGTACACAAAAAGCATGAACAACTAAACAAAAAACATTAGTGATTTGACTTGCAGTTTCCAGTTATGTCTGATGGGTCTATCCTCAAATGAGTAAACAGCCATAAATAAAGAAAACGTCACGTCCTCCCCAAGCCCAAAGCGAGGAGCCTGTTATGAAGCCTGAAATACACAGTGAATTATTGGGTAGGCTACATCTGCTGGATAATAAATTGCAGCCCCAGTTGCTCAATCAACATCTGAGTGTTCTCAAAGCTTTTAACCTCTTTCTGTCTCTCTTTACATCTCATCTGTATGGATGGTGACCTTTACCTTCATCCAGCTCATCAGTCAACTTCATGAAAAGAAGAAGCCTTAATGTTTTCTACATTTCCTCTGAGATCATATCATTCTGTTGAGCTGTTTTAGGACTCATACAGCCTAGTGTTATAACACATGACAGATCACCTTCCCCTGCTTATTGAAGAGTCTGTGTTTTTGTTGTTTGGTCAGACTGCTGGCGCATGATGGAGACGTGCTGGACGAAGCCAAGCGACCTTTGTCCATGCGTGCCTACCTGGCAGAGCAGATCCAGGACGAACCCAGCACAGTTGGCATATCCATGATAATCAAAGTTATCCATAATCTGGTAATACTTTGTCATCAGCTCCTGGTCTTTCTCATAATCACAGCAGCCAAACTCCTTGTACATAACGCAAAACTCCAGCTCCCTCACTGGTCGGAAGGGCGGCTTAAAGTCCAAACACTGCGGGTGTAACTTTACAGGTGCGATACATAATGCCAAAACGTATAAAACGCCGATCGGCGAGACCCAAAGCCGAGCCGGGACTGTGCCATAACTCCGCTGCATTATGGCGTGCGTTGGAGACCATGGAAGAGAAAGTTTTGTTTGCAGAAGCGACTTCCTCTGTGCACTTTGCTCTGGACTTCAGTCATCCGCGTCCTGTGGTCCTCTGACGTGTGGAACCGCGGGTGTCAACCCGGCTGTCTGTGAGGAGTCTTCAGGCTGCAGCGTCGGGAGTCGGTCCGGACGGAAACCATCTGCTGTTTGTCCCGGTCCATCTGAGGACAAAATGGGAGGAAGCCAACAGGCAGAGGCTGTTAAACAGCACAGGGAGAGCCCAGTGTCTGTGTAACACACTCATACTAATGATAATAACAGCATCAGCTGTAAGGGGCTGCTTATAGTAACAGTAACGTCACAACCTATGACAACATCACCACCAATAACAAGTTTTATATGCCCAGTATTCCCTCTGACATTTATTCATCATTGTTTTCATTCAGAGTCCATTCTTTTATATTTCAATCAGAGCACGCAGTGCATTCTGGGACTGTGGGTTCTTCTGTTGTTGTAGTTTCTTGTCCTAAACTGATTTTGCAACATACTGTTGTTGAATAATCGTGCATGTTAACTCCTGCTGCCAGCAGATGGCGCCCTTACCCCAGCTTAATCATCTGACTCCTAACAGTCACCAAATAATTATTAGGCCTGTATTATTATAAAGTAAGTAATAATAATACCAATAATAATAATAATAATAATAGCTGTGAGATATTACGAAAAGGGTGCATGAAGTTAAATAGTTCTACAGTCTTGAACACTGGAGGTATTGTTGAAATCCAGGTCATGGAATTGGGGGAGATGAATGTATTTAAAATGTAAATGCATGTAATGAAACAGGACACTAAATCAGTGTATATAGCTGGAACTATTCAGGCAAAGCAGTCCACATCCAGCCTCCAACCACTGTTTAAGTCCACTTAATTTACGTAGTAAATGCATTCTATGAAAAGACTATTTGAAATAGCCTAAATGAATAATTACATTTATTTGACAGAAAAAGCAAGCAAAGGAAGAAAGACAGAAAAAGCAACAAATAGGATGACAGAAAGAAAGAAAATCAAAAAGAAAGAGACAAACCAAACAAATAAACAATCAAAGAAAGACACAAAGAATGAAAGAAAGAAAGAAAGAAAGAAAGAAGGAAAACGAGACAAAAAGAAAGAAAGAAGGAAAGAAAAAAGGAAAAAGACAAAAATGTGAAAGGGAAGAAACAGAGACAAAAAGAAACAAGACAGAAAAAGAGACAAAAACAAAAGAAAAAATAAGACAAAAGAAAAAGGAAGAAATTAAGAAGGAGAGAAAGAAATAATCGATTAACAGAAAAAGAAGAATGAATGGAAAAGACAAAAAGAATTAAAAAATAACAAAGACAAAAAAGGACAAAAGAAAGAATGTCTGCAGACCCAGTGAGTTTACCTGGTAAAGGCAGCGTGTCCTCTCTTCATACCTCTGGATCTGTGTTGTCCAGACTTTTCTGTGTTCCAGTAGAGGTCTTTGTGAGCGTGAAAACAGATTCTATTACTACACATTCATGTTGTGAGGAAGAGTGCACAATAATAGGCTACTAGTACACCGGCAATGAGATTGTAGTGACCTTCTGCAAAAACCTTTATGTGTTCCATATTACATATGTCAGTTGCCTGGTATATTTCCCGGTGAAGAAATGACAAAGTTTCAAAAGTATAAGTTATTATTGACTTTAAAATGATATTACTGATGGATGGGAGAATCACAAGAACGCCCAGTCACTGGGCACAAACCAGCTAGAAACATGCAAAAGAGTAGAGTAAGAGAGAAGAGAAGAGTAAACATCCAAAGGTTTATTTCAAAAACAGGAAGGGGTCAAAAACCAGAGAGGCAAGCAGAGAAAGACAAACGTCACTAGACAGGGTATAGGCAGGAATCAAAGTCTGATAAATCAAGAAGAGGTTCAGGTAGTCATGAACGAGGTAAGGTCACAGGTGATAATGCTTGAATGCTAAAACCAATCTGGCAAAGAGCAGGTGAAGGTGGCTGGTTTTTACACTGATGGGGTAACTGTGCGTGAAAGTGGGTTACTGGAGGACAGGAGGGAGTGGCAGCGCCTTGAATGAGAAGAGAGTTGGTGATGATACAGTGCAACTGAGCAGTCTGACTAAATGAATACTGAGAGATGGGGAAGGATTTGTGACATAAACAGAGGAACAGGACAGTGATGATTATATTGTTGGGAAAAGTTTGGTTGAAAGAAAACTGGTGTAATTTGGAAAGCACATTCTTAAAGAGCTGTATGAATAATGGTTCTTTTGAAAGTGCTTGTGACCATGTTGAAAAGTGATTAAGGAACAAGCTGGCATAACACACAGAGTCTCATGTGGTATCCTGACATTGTTTCCCAAACTTCAGTGTGTAACACGGCCTATTCAAGTAAATGTTACTAATATATTCATTCCCAGCTGGACTCCATACAGGCGATGGGTTAGTTTGCAGCAGTGGAAGAGCTCAACTCAAAAACAAAATAAGCTACTGTTAATTAGTGGATCAACATGGATAGATTGCACAGGAAAGAGATTTGTAAACGAGCATACAGGCATTCACCTGTAAAATTAACTCAAAAAGACCACAAAGAGACACAATGAAACAACAAAGAGATGCCAAACAACTGCAAAGAGACAAAAAATAACTACAAAGAGACACCATACAAACATAAATAGACACAATATGACTAGAAAGACAGAAAATAAATGCAAATAGACACAAAATGACCCCAGAGAGACAAATGACTACAAAGAGACACAACATAACTATAAACAGACAGAAAATGACCTCAAAGTGACAACAATGACTTCAGAGACAAAAAATGACTACAAAGACACACAAAATGACCCCAGAGACACAGAAAATGACCTCAAAACGACATAAATGTAAAATAGACACAGATTAACGACAAACAGACACAAAATGTCTACAAAGAGCCACAATTATCTCAGAGACAGAAAATCACCTCAAAGAAACAAAAACGCTCTCAAACAAATACAAAATAGCCTCTAAGAGTCACAAAATGGCCGCAAATACACCCAAAATGATCCCAAACAGACCCAATATGACTGCAAGGAGGCACAAAATGTCTCCAAAGAGTCACAAAATCACCAAAAGAGACAAATAATATAACTGCAAACCAGCCCAAAATGACCACAATGACACATAGGATTACTACAGAGACTCAAAATCGCTACAAAAACACACAAAATGACCTTACTGAGACACAAAATGACTACAAAGAGACAAAAACGACACAAAGAAACATAATATGACCTAAAACACTCACAAATCTCCTTAAAGAGTCACCATACAACCAGAAAATGACCTCAAAGAAATGCAAAATTATATCAATCAATCAATCAATCAATCAATTTTATTTATAAAGCCCAATATCACAAATCACAATTTGCCTCACAGGGCTTTACAGCATACGACATATCTCTGTCCTTTGGACCCTCACAGTGGATAAGGAAAAACTTCCCCAAAAAAACCCTTTACCGGGGAAAAAATGGTAGAAACCTCAGGAAGAGCAACTGAGGATTGATCCCTCTTCCAGGACGGACAGACGTGCAATAGATGTCGTACAGAACAGATCAACATAATAAATTAACAGTAATCTGTATGACACAATGAGACAGAAAGAGAGAGAGACACAGAGAGAGATGCAGGACAGACGGTAATGACAATTACAACAACATTAATGAAAGTAATAATATTATAATTAGTAATAATATATTAATATCTGATAGTATACATGTGTGACAATAATCATATGTGTATAATAACAGTAGAAGTATGACTAATGATAACAGCAGCAGCAGCAGGAGGCATCAGGCAGGACCACAGCAGCAGCACAACCACACACGTCACACTATCCAGGCACCGCTGCAATACGAGTTAACCTGAGAGACAGTGGAGCACAAAGGCTCCGGGGAAGAAGCCGAGTTAGTGACATCCAGAATGGCCGAGTTAGCAAGATGCAGTAATAGGACAGGAGAGAGAGAGAGAGAGAGAGACAGAGAGAGAGAGAGAGAGAGAGAGAGAGAGAGAGAGAGAGAGAGAGAGAGGGTGCCTGGTGTATTATAGGGGGTCCTCCGGTAGACTAGGCCTAAGTCAGCCTAACTAGTGGCTGGTACAAGGCAAGCCTGAGCCAGCCCTAACTATAAGCTTTATCAAAGAGGAAAGTCTTAAGTATAGTCGTAAATGTGGAGACGGTGTCTGCCTCCCGGACCGCAACAGGAAGATGATTCCACAGGAGAGGAGCCTGATAGCTGAAGGCTCTGGCTCCTGATCTACTTTTGGAGACTTTAGGGACCACGAGTAACCCTGCGTTCTCTGAGCGCAGAGTTCTGGTGGGATAATATGGCACTATGAGCTCTCTAAGATATGACGGAGCTTGACCATTTAGAGCTTTACAAGTTAACAGTAGGATTTTAAATTCAATTCTGGATTTTACAGGGAGCCAGTGCAGAGAAGCTAAAACAGGAGAAATATGATCTTGTTTCTTAGTTCCTGTTGGTACACGTGCTGCTGCATTCTGAATTAGCTGAAGAGTTTTTAATGATTTACTAGAGCTACCTGATAATAGAGAGTTACAGTAATCCAGCCTTGAGGTAACAAAAGTGTGGACCAATTTTTCTGCATCTTTTCGGGTCAGGATAGGCCTAATTTTCACAATATTACGCAGATGAAAAAATGCAGTCCGTGAGGTTTGTTTTAAATGAGAATTAAAAGACAGATCTTGATCAAATGTTACTCCGAGGTTTCTTACGGTAGTGGTAGAGGCCAGAGCAATGCCATCGAGAGAAACTATGTCATCAGATAAAGAGTCTCTGAGTTGTTTGGGGCCAAGAACAATAACTTCAGTTTTGTCTGAATTTAACATCAGGAAGTTGGTGCTCATCCAGGTTTTTATGTCTTTAAGACAATTATGAAGTTTAGCTAATTGATTACTTTCTTCTGACATAATATAACTGCAAACCAGCTCAAAATGACCACAATGACACATACGATTACTACAGAGACTCAAAATTGCTACAAAAACACTCAAAATGACAACATGACAATGACAAAGACACAACAATGATCTCAGAGACACAAAAAAATGTCCTCCAAGAAACACAATAAGACCTAAAACACTCACAAATCTCATTAATGAGTCACTGTACAACCAGGAAATGACCTCAAAGAGACAGAAAAGAATCTCTAAAAGACAAAAACAATCAAAAGGAGACACAAAATAACTACAGTCAGACACAAAATGATCTAAAAGAGACAAACAATAACTACAAACTTACAACAAAAACACACAAAATAACTTAAATGAAACACAAAATATCCTGAAAGACTCACAAGATCTAACAGAGTCACCTAACAACCATGATGGGGGACAAAATGACCACACACAAAAAGATGCTTAACACAAAACAACACAAAAAAGAAGCAAAGCCACCACAGTCTGTGTCTCCCTCCTGTGTAGGAGAGGTGGTGGGGCCTTTTGCACATCTGTGCCCAGGGGCCCAGTGTATCATAACGCGCCCATAGTGGATACAGAGGATTTTAACTGGACACAGTAAGAGAGTTTACAAGTGAGTAGACGGCTCTCCAAGTTGTGCAGGTGTGTGTTGCTGCCTGTAGAGGACACTGTGTGACTCCCTGCACAGCGGGATAAGCTGACTGTCTCTGTCTCCTCCCATGCTTCTTCACTTCGAGGACCGTCCGGCTCCAGTCTCCGGCTTCAGACAGCGTCTCGTCGCGTCTCTGAGATGAACTTGTAACGTTAACGTTAGGGAGAGTGAGACATTCCCGTGTTACAGAAGAACTCATTTGCTGGATTAAAGGCAGCGCAGCCTGGTTTGGGCCAGCCGATGTGTCTCTGTAGCCCGGTGTGTTATCTGTCATGGATCTGCTTTTCATAATAACTTAGGCGTCCTAGAAGACTCTCTGATTATTAGGACAACATTAGAGACAGAGCAGAAATGGACGGAGTGAACGTGAGCCAGCTGTCCGACGAGGAGCTGCTGATGCTGGGGAAGGAGGATCTGATTCGGAGGCTGAGGCGGCTGGAGAGCCGCAACATGGACCTGATGCTAGAGCACGGAAACATGATGAAGGACGTGAACCGGAGCCTGCAGGTCCACCTCCACGAGATCCGAAGTCTCAAAGAGGTCAACCAGAAACTGCAGGACGACAACCAGGAGCTCCGGGAGCTGTGCTGCTTTCTGGACGATGACCGACAGAAGGGGAAGAAGGTGTCCCGGGAGTGGCAGCGGTTCGGCCGCTTCACGGCCAGCGTCCTGTGGAAAGATGTCGGTCTGTACCAGCAGAAGCTGAAGGAGCTGGAGAGCAGTCAGGAGGCGCTGAGGACGGAGAATATGGAGCTGAAGGAAATCGTCCTCATGCTGGATGAGGACAGGAGCGGAGCCGGCTCCCGGAGCTCCATCGACAGCCAGTCCAGCCTTAGCAACCTCAACTGCTCGGTGCCGGTTCGGGACGTCGGGGATGGTAGTAGCACATCCAGCACTGGAAGCGCCGGCAGTCCTGATCACCATCACAGCCACTTACACAAAGCATCCGAGGGAAAGGTATCATCTCTGAGGAGGTCTATGGACGACCTGTCCGCCGCTCACTTCCAAAGAGGAGATGGAATCAGTGGTAAGTGATGGGCTACTCATACTTACCTTTACTCATTTAGGCTATAGATGATATAGCAACATAAAATATGTGATACCAAAAGATACCTTATCTTGCTCAACAGATAGCAGTGTGTTTCACAGCTAAATTCACTAAAGTGATCATAAACTGTTGTCATATAGCAAGTCTGTTCTTGACCCCAAGTAGCTAGTCAGGGCAATTTTAGTTTTAGAGGTTTTACAAAAGCAATTCCAAAGCAAGGTCCACTTACTGACTTTCAGTCAGCTCTGTAAAGACTTCTCATTCTGTTGACTTAAACACAATTAGGCATCAAAGAGAAGTACTACAAGATGATGAAGACCATGTGGAAAAAAAACAGTAAGTGGACTTTGAGTTGGGATTGTCACGTGAAATATCTGTCATGTTGACTTATGTTCAGCTTATTTAATGAACAAATTGCCAAACTTCATGCCAGTGCTCATCCGTCTTTGATACAGGAGGATACATTTGAATATGAAGTGTAGATTACTAATTTATGTTGTGGCAATAATCTTTTGCATTTTTCTAGAAAGCTGAAGATGAACCTATAGCTTTATCTCAGCGAGAGGAAATAATGCTTGGGGAGTCAAATACATATGCTGGGTAGAGGTGCACGATATTGGATTTTTTGCTGTTATCTGATATCATCATATTAAGCATACATACTCATATCGTGATAAACCATAAGCATTACCTTACACTACCTGTAATAGAATGCTTTTCAATGAATGTAATGTATCGTGCAAAATAAGAACTACCATTATTATGGTGCATCAATAATGTTTGGAAGTCTAAATAACCAGCTAAATCTCTAAACATATTTTGGTTGTGAACATATGCCTGTTATTATAAGGTAGGACATCTATGAACAGATCATATTTCTTTACAGTGTAACTTCAGTTTCAGTAAAATTATTTTGGCGAACATTTATAAAGGACAACTATGGTCGGTGTTACAATACGAATGTATGAATGACCCACCACCATTCTCCATCAACTACAACGGAATGTGTTAAGTAATATAACAGGAGCATTCATCCTAAATGCAAACTAGAAAGTACAAGCACACAGCATGAGATTAAACCAGACAACACATAAACTTCTCAGTCTTTTCAGCACTCACTGTGTATTGTAGAGATTACAGAGCTTTCAAGCGCATTTAAGGTCTTCATCATTGGATAGAGTTGTAATAGAGATAGAGTTATCATCACATAAGCATAAAAAAAAGCTAGTAAGTGGACATTAAGTCAAAATTAATTTTTCAAGCTGTGATTGTCATGATCAAGAATGTATTTGTTGTTACAAAAGTTACAGCCTGGATCACTGACTGCTGGCTGCAGCACAGGTCATAAACCCCGTCCCCTCCATGGTTGCGGATGGGACATGGGCCAAACTAAAACCTCAAAGTACACGTCAAATAAAGTTTTCCAAAAGATGGTTTGAGGTTTGGTTGTGACAAATAATTTGATGTTTGGACATAAGGAAGTTAGGAAAAAGACTTTGTGGAAATTACCATATCTCTGTTTTTGCTGCATCGATTTAGATCCTGTTTTTTTTTTTTCTTTTGGTCCATCAGGAGACTGACAATTTTATGACTTCATTGCCAAACCAGTGGAGTGCTTTTTCATATTTTGCCAACTAAAGCCACTTGGTTGGACTGAAATTGTACTAAATCAAATTTCTCAAAGTCTGACTAACACACCCAGATTAGGTTCAAGGTTCAAGGTTCTATTAGTACCTGAAGGTAAATTTGTTGTGCAGACAGGAACTCAGCAATCCTAATATAAAATAACAGCCACGCAACAGACATAACAGTCAAATCGATCACACCATAGAATAACATTACAGTCATATTTATGAATATATATATAAACACAGAAAAGTGCTTCAACATCTCCATGGATCCAACTAAAGTTAATATGAACAAGATTGTTCACTTTGTGGCCTTACTATTCAGCATTACAATTGCTGTCTGTACGAAGCTATTTCTGTACCGTTTTGTCCTACCCGTAGGGACCTTCGCTCAGCTAGAACGAAGGAGCTGGAGCTCACCATGATATGCTTGTATGCTGGGACAAGGACAGAAGTCCAATTAAATGGCCTAGTTGAGCTATAACTTTAGCTTGACTTTACTGTGCATGTAAATGTACTGAGTGACTGTTGTTAGGAGATGTGAACCCTGGCCTCCACTGTTGAAGTCACAAACACACTAGCCCACTTCCTGTACTGGCACTGAACATTGGTATTGGATGTAAATCATATGTTGCAGGAAATGTCCAACAGGAACATGATTCACAGGTTGACTAAGACCACTGCCTGGTTCTTGCACCAACATCCGGCATCCTTTTGTTTAACCATGCAATGGTACATTGGTTGTGTACTCTTCTCAGATACTTCAGGTTGCAGTATGTCAGTGTGTCCAGCTTTCCAGATAAACCAAAGGATTACTAGGAACTGAATGATCCTTTGTGTGCTGAGAAAAATCTTCTGCTTCTTATTACATAGGCCTACATCATGTAAGTCATTTAAAAACCTATTAGGCTACCTGACAAACAGCTTAAACATTGGGTGTTTACCTTGAAAAGTAGTTCATAGTTTAATCTTCTATGACTGAGGTGGAGTCTTCCAGTCACCTTGCTGTGTGCTCACACTCAGACTGAGTGACACTGTGTGGCCCAGCTCGGCCTTGTACAGATGGCCCGGCCCTAATTATTCAGCTCATTACGGATGAAGTCAGGTCTAATGAGGATTTAGCACCTCGGTGGTGCCAGCATGACAGCACTGTAAGTCGCGTCAGCAAGTCATCTAGTTCAAAGCACAGCTGGAGGCTGGCATCCAAGGTGCCAGTCAGCTGCATGCTCACTCCTGTCTTTGGCACATTCCAGCAGGTCAGTGTATGTTTTATGCAGAGAGAAAGTGTAGATGGGGATCAGTGTTGCATTTCACTGCTTGGCGAGGCTCACATGCTACTGGCTTGTTTAGCAGGTTTGGCTATCTGAAGTCAAAACCTGATCACTGACTCATCACCAGAAGAAAAAAAGTGCAATTATGTTGCATTACAATGGAGCAAATTGGTGCACAAATATGATAATATCTCATTTACTAAATAGATGACAAATTGCTCGACATGTGACTTGATTTCATGTTTGGTTGATATTCTTTTCTTTAGTCAAGTTCTGGACTTACAGTTAAAATACAGAATGACATGGAGCACGATATAAACACAAGGCCTACACTCTGCTTCAGTTGACAGACTGATAAGCCTTTTGTCCACAGATAACGATCTGAAAACACTTATCAGTCAGTACTCTGTGTAGTGTAAGTGCAGTTGAATGCAGTCAGTCACAGTAATAAAAGATAATACTGGGACAGAATGGGTCATTCAGTATTTGGCTGTTTTGCTTAGTGTTGGGCAATATATACATATTAAATCAATATCATCGTAATATGAGACTAGATATTGTCTTAGCTTTTGGATATCATAATTTTGTAAGGGGTTTTAAAGGCAGAGGCCCATTAAAGGCGAAGTTGTAAGGTTATCTCGATACTAGAATTTCTAACTTTGATACAGCAGCTTGAAAACTATTGATATTCAGTATTCTTTTCTAAATACCACAGGAAAAAACTGACTATATATGATATATTCTCAGACAAGGATATTTAAATTATGTGATATTTTTGTGACCATGACTCACTTATCAGTCACTAGCAGTCCATTCATTTATTCATTCATTCATTCATTCATTCAGTCAATCAGTCATTCATTGGTTTTCTGTAACCTGCTTATCCTGTTAGGGGACGTGGGGGGCTGGAGCCTATCCCAGCTGACATTAGCCCCTTTTGCACTGCCAGATTTTCTGCAAATGTTGGGCTGTTTTGCCGGCAAGCTGCGAGCGTTTTAGACACACAGAGCCAGACTGGCGAGATGATCCGAGGTGCCCAATTTTCCGCCTCATAGGTTAGTCATATTGGAGGAACCTTTTTGGTTTAAACAGAACAAGGCGGCCTTCCGCCACGGGAGGGGCTGTTGATGACTTGTGGGAGGAGCTGTTGATGATGCCGCACATACGACCTACTGGCGGTGGATAAACAGGAAACAGCTGATAGCAGGAATTAGCGAGCAGCTAGTAGCAAGAAGGAAACGCAAACCTGACAGACACTGTAAAGATGAGCAACTGGGGAGACAAGGAATTGCGCACCCTCCTTGTCATTAACCATTAGATGACGGGGACGGTGAAGAACGGGCTGTCCGAATCGCTGAAGGACTGACCAGCCGCGGCTGTTTGCTAACAGAGCGGGTAATTGTACACATTGGGTGCACTGACTGATAACTGATGTATCAGAAAGTCTCTCTTCCCTCGTACCTCACTGAAACTTTAATTGTGGATATTTCTCACTGAAGCTTCGATGCCAGAAACTAGTTTTAGAAATGCCCTACCGGTACTAGCGTATTGATACTGCGGAAATTAAGTTTTGAAACTTTTAAATTAATTTTAAATAGTTGGAATCGATAAGTATCAATAAATTGATATTTTTCTCAACACTAGTAACATTATGTAATTTTCTGAGCTTAACAGAGTGTTCTAGCTGTCCTATTATTTGCCTTTACCACTAAGGGTTAATGATCAAAACTCTCCTTGTGTAAATATTTTATGAAAGCACCAATAGTCAACCCAACAATATCCTCACAATACTGACAATACTAGTGATATTAGATTTTCTCCATATTGCCCGGTTCTGTTCTTGCCCACAGTTCTTTCCAATATGAGTCAGATAACTGACTGACTGGATTTCCATTTTCCATCTGTTTGGGTTGGTGTCTGTCGTTTTGGATAGGACTTGATGTTTCACATGACCTCACTCTAAATGAATCCTGGTTAACCTCATTTCCACTGAAGGAACATAAAGACCTGGTACTTAATATGTAGTTAATGTCACAGCTTCATCTTTGTTTTCCACTGTTTTTGGGGGCGCGTTCCCAAAACCTACTTTCTGCGTTGCTTATGAGTTGATAGTTCCCATGTACACTTCCAGGTTACATAGAGTAGTCAATTTCAAGATCATGTAACATTTCCAGTAACAAGCATGCTTTCCACTAAGTCATGGGACAGTGCGACCAAACACTTTTATTTTCTCTAGAAAGAATGGCAGGCTTGCATCACACAGTCTGCTCTCCACTAGATTCATCACCTGCACAGTCTTCCATCTTTTAATTAAGGGGAGAATCAAGCAATGGGCTAGTTTTGAGAGCAGGACCAGCATCGCTGGTCTGATGCTGGTCTATACATTCAAAATGTCCTGCTTTTTACAATTCTATGAAAAAGCAAGGCAGAACCTGGTATGAATGCATGTTTGGAAAGCTCCAGGTCATGCACTGAACCATAGGCTGGGTTGCATTTTTATTTAGGATCAAGTTAAATTAAAATTTTGTATCAGTTACTGCTTTTGCAAATCAAGCAGAGATGTGTTGAGACATTGGTTGATGGCAGAGTGTCTTTGGCAAATGCAGCATGTGTGGGTGTTGGCTGCAGAGATTTATTTCCCACTGCAGCATCTTGACACACCAGGAGGAAGGCGTCCATATTCATGGGCAGCATCTAGGCCACTTTGCTGTGAGGGTGAAGGATTAGATCTCAACAACAGAATATATTGCGACAAATAGAGTTGAGACAGTTTCAGGTTTTGCCAGACTGGTCGGGTGTAGAAGTTTAAACTGGTTGGATTTTATGCAAACTGGCTTAACCTGCATTTCTCATTATGAGAAAAGTTCCAAAAATACACCAACCAGCACCTCTTAAGGCTAATAATGAACACACTGTATTTTGTGTGTAATTTGTAAAAATAACAGATTTTGGTTTTATACTTTAAGAGTTGTGTGTTGGAACTATTTCTTCACTAATAGTTCACCCAGCACTTCTCTTCAGTGTCTCTAACCATAGTGCATGGTTGCCAGATGTGGTTTGTGAGCACAAGTTTCAGTTCTGGTGTCTGTGCAGGCACAATGGTACCGGACATGGCAACCTCACTGTGATGGTAAGACTCTTGGTAGCTTTATACAATTCCTGCACCCAGTTTGTGTTCATCAAGTAATAGTTCCAGCACGTAACTCCCCTCAAAAGCACAAATTTCTCATTTTTAATCTTTGTTTGTGTATGAATCAAACATTCAATATACAGTATGTTTATAGTGATCTTAAGAGGTGTATTTTTGGTGTATTTTTTACTTTAGACAGCACCAGCCAACCCTGGATTAGAAGGATGCAGACATAATTCTGTCATTGCAAGATGTTAATTACAAACACGTGCTCTTAATCCTCTCTTAGATTCACTCAGAAACATTGAACTAATGTTCACTACTTGTAGGGACAAGCAGCCTCCACATATTCATCCTAAGCTACAACAAATCCTGCATATTAAACAGAAGAATTTTCTGATATGACTGAGTGAGAAAGCTTGAATTAAGTTCGTGAAATTCCCATTGGCTCGTCAAAATAGACCATTAAATGATGCACGCAGCCAAACAGATGCCCAGTTAATCCAGAATTTCCACATGGACTGATGACTGTGTCTGCCTTTCTGCTGACAACATGATGTTGAGAGTGTGTGTGTGTGTGTGTGTGTGTGTGTGTGTGTGTGTGTGTGTGTGTGTGTGTGTGTGTACAGATGAGTAAATACCAGGCTAGAAATTACCCTGAATGTCCCATCTCTTGTAAGAAGACTTAGGAGTAAACTATTAGTTGACAGGATACATGTTGAGGATTAATTGTAACAACATTCTCCATATTTTCTGCACTGCTTGTAATCTTGGTCAGTCTGTGTTTCCATACTATGCTTTCCCAAAAACTATGAGACAGATTGATATAAAATTTGGTATTCATTATTCCCAGTGGAGGGTTCTTAAAGACTGGGTTCATACACACATACCTATATGTATGCTGAAAGGGTTAATGGTCACTGTAATCATTCTCCCTGTCCATACTAGCTGTGAGCCAATCAATCAATAGCCAAACTGTCTCCAGTGTAACCCAAAGCTAATATGAGGCCACAGCAGTCTGAGTTAGCCAAAATCAAATAGGAACATTCTAAGTTAAATTTTCCTAGTGTATTTTTTTGTTTGTTTGGTGTGATTACAAACAAAGAACTCTTAGTAATAATAATTTCCACTTTGTACACAAGAAATGTGCAGAATCAGGAGCTCCACTGATAGAACATGTAAGAGTCATCCCATAAAAGTACAGCAGCATTGTTGCAAAACCTTTAAAACTATGTCGCCATGTAGAGGTGTCAGAAAATAAAACTGAAATCTTCAAACTGATTGGTGCTTCTGTCCTTTTTTGGAGTCACTCTGCTCTAATATGTTTTACATTGTAAGTTGACATGGAATTTACTGAACACAGTCATGCTCCCCAGTGAATTGTGGCCACTCAGTGAGCGTTCTTTCCACTGTCTTCAGGGCAAAATGTCAACTTTCCAAACAAGACACTGTATTTCATAATTAAATAGGGGGGTGCAGGGGAATATGCTAACGCTTTCCTGCTACCCAGAGGATGAACCCTGCATAAGGAAAAAAAAATCTGTACAATGTGTGAAAGGGTTCCTGAATATGTTCTTTACAAACCAAAGAAAAAAAGAAGCAGCTATCCTCGTGCAACTCCTCCTGCCTTAAGACTTCGACTATTTTGATAAATGGATCTCTGCATTTTTCAGTAGTTTAGTTCAAGCTGGTGAACAAGCCTCAGCTGTTGGAATTGTTGCCCTCACAGTAAGAAAAGCTTGACCCCCAATGAACTGACAGGAGCCGAACTGGGAATATTTATAGGCCATGACAAATGCACTAAAGCAACTCCCCTGAGCTTTCCTGTGGAGTTTCTCCACATCTACCTTGATGTGGAATTCAGGTCAGGAGGGTTAGAATTTGATTTTGCAGGCAGTTTCTGTTACGCATAGTGATCATTCCATTCAGGGTTGGTGAAAAGGTTGGTATGTGGTTGTTTCTTTAAGTTTTAAAATTGCTTCATGGCTTTTGCTGCAAAGCTCAGTGCTCCATGTGTTTTTGAGTGCAAATCAGGTTTTTAAACCACACCCCAGTTAACTGAGCTGATTTACTTATTGCCAAATGTGATATAGCCTACTCGTGTGTTGTGTGGCAGTTGACTGTAACCTTTCTTTACAGTTCAAACATAAAGTGAGTTCAAACATGACATGACTAAGTGTGACGAAGCAAACTCACCATATGAGTTTCTTAAGAAAAACAGACCCAAAGAGGACTGCAATGCTGGAGTTTGTGGGGAATAGCAGGAGTGTGTTCGGAACATGCAGCTACTAAAACATGTAAGTCAAGAAGTTTAGCCTTGAACGATGTCGCTAATATGCAATCCTGAGCTTTGGTACAGTACAGATAGCAAAACACACTTTTTTGACATGCTGGTAGGATGGTACAGACTAAAATATCTCAACTTTTGGATGGATTGCCATGAAATTTTGTATAGAAATTCATTATCTTTAGAGGATGATGGCTTATGACTTTGAGTGGCACTCATGACTAGTGCCACCATGAAGTTGGCATTAGTAGTATTGAGTGCAATCCCCCAGGAGCATTGCTGGGCTTTAGTTTACATAGTGGCCAACATGGAATTACAATGTCCAGGTCTGTCACTTGATGTCACGCGGCTCAAAAATACTTTTTCATATAGACTTACATTGTAAAAGAGACACATTTATATCAGTGGATACATTTTTTAGTGCCACAACTCCCCCTAAAATGACTGGTTTCAATGAGAGTAACACTACTGCATATATTCAGTGAACTCGTAAGCTAGAAAACTCTTTTGGTTTATGCGCCGTGCGAGCCACTACCTTGGAGTGATGCCATCTTGCCATCTGATATCCTGTTATTATCAAAACCTATGCTTGCTTACGCTGTATTCACCTCTCTATATACATCCACAGTTGACTGAATTGTTTGTTATATGACTTGCCATAAGGTTCATGTTCCCCATATTATGAACTGTAATAACTTTGATAATCCTCAGACATTTCATATAGCACCATCATCAGGTGAGCGTTTTAATTTGTTTGGTACATTAGTTCATGACCAAATACAAAAAAACAACAACACTCAAACAAAATGAAGACATTTCAGTCAGCCTCAATTGTACTTTGAGTTCATTGCCAATAAGCAATTGTTAGCATGCTAACATGCTAAACTGAGATCACCAACATAGTAAACATTGTACTTGATTAACATCTGCATATTAATATTGTTGTTGTTAGCATGTTAGCTAATCAGGGGCTAAATCCGTTTTTTTTTCCAGACATTAGCATTTAGCATTTAGCTCAATGCAACATTTAAATATGGCCTGTAGACTCTAAGTCTTGTTTGTAACGTAGTCTGGGAAGTATATGCTTTATTCCTTTTTGTTATGTAATAAAACAGGCCAAGCAGCTCAATTCACCAGTGTTTAATGGAGAATTTCTGTCAGAATAAAATACACGTTAGAACAGGCTCTGGCAGCCTATCATCCTGTCTGAGGTCAGTTCGACCACTTGTGCCATAAATCACTCTAACCTTTAAGTGATCAGTTCTAATGAGAAACTCGACATTCTGGGACAAAGTCATAAAAATGAAAGTCACACTGTCCGACGTGATTAGCCCACAGATTTCTCCGACAGACTCTCTTTGATGTGTCTGAACTGCACTTTGTACTAACTGGTTACTTGTACTAAATGTTTGTTCTTTGAGTGAGATTCTTGAGGGACATCTAACATGCAGTGACTGTCACTGTGAAGATAGGACTCAGATTGACCTCTGTGATAAGACAGTCCTCCCGCACCAGTTCATTCTGTCACACTGTCATCAGGCTCACATTTAGGTCTGGTTTCAACAAGTAGATAACATTTCCGTCCTGTTTCTACAGGCGTCTGTAGAGACTGGGCAGTTGCATATTTGCACCTTTACTTAGAGTTTGACTTTTTATTTTCTTTCACAAGTTTCAATGCCATATTGTCATACATTTTGACATCTTTATTTAACTATCTTGATCCATTATTTTAACCCCTGTTGTGCATCCTAAAGATTCCAAAGATACCCAATATGTCAGTCTGGATTTGGGGGCAGTTTATAAAAAATGTATACAGTGCCACATTGGAATGTTGCAGGACAGGAAGATGGAGAGCACAACAGCAAATTTGTTTTCCAGAACCAAGCCCCCACCTATCATGGTAATGTACCATGTCATTGTTTTTTTAGTCATGCATTTTTGGGGGGTTACCAACATGAAACATTGACACAGGTCAGTAACTCCACTTAATACTCTGGAACAATGTGGAGGCAGATGCAACATCGGCTTCATTCATTTCACCAGATCTGGAACCAACCTTTTTTGGCTTGTGGCCTTTTAGCACAACCAGTGTATTTGCTACCTTGTTTTCTAGAAGTTACTGTCATATTTTACTCATTTGTTTTCCCAGTTTCATTGTGAGTGGAAGCACTGCCTGGATTATGTTGTTGTATTAAGTCTACATTTTTGTACGGCACAGGAATTCAAAGGAAGTGGTCACAGAACTTAAAAAATAGACCAGAATCCTGAGTCCTGTGTTTCGCACTTTTGGTTTTGGATAGTGTTAAGCTGGTTCAATGGGGAAAAAAGTACATATGTTGTGTCTTGTGCTGCAAGTCACTGCAGACTTTGTCTGCATTAAATCAAGACTGCAATTTTTTCTAACTAAAAATGAAAATTCAGCCATTATCTACTCACCCATATGCCAATGGAGGCTCAGGTGAAGTTATAGAGTCCTCACATCACTTGCAAAGATCCCAGGGGAGAGGGGGTAGCAGCACAACTCCACCTAATGGAGGCTGGGTGCCCCAGATTCAGACGTCCAAAAACACATACACTTGGATCACTACGGACGAGTATTGTGGAGATATTTTGTGGTGTCAATTATGTGTTTTTGGACGTTTGAATCTGGGGCACCGTCAGCCTGCATTAGGTGGAGTTGTGCTGCTACCTCCTCCCCCCTGGGATCTCTGCAAGGGATGTGAGGAATTTTCATTCTTGGGTGTACTATCCCTTTAAGCAAGTGATGTGAGCC
Organism: Epinephelus awoara; assembly: GCA_035609425.1. Classification (NCBI taxonomy): domain Eukaryota; kingdom Metazoa; phylum Chordata; class Actinopteri; order Perciformes; family Serranidae; genus Epinephelus; species Epinephelus awoara. Next base: position 32,219,690 of record CM069309.1, read on the forward strand.
TAAACCGAACCATAAAAATGCTTATATATTTAATTTGCTACACAGATAGTGTATTGCAAAAGTGAATACTGTTGGAAAACAAGCTAACATTGTCAGTGACTTTTTACTGATATGTCCACATCAGCGTTTTGCAACTTGCCAGATATGTTAATTAACAACATTTTATCATCATGTTCCTTAACTTAACTTAATCCAGACAACATCACATTTCCTCCAAATCTATTTGCCTGTTGCAGATTAGTTGTATATAAACAGTATTTCTAGGAGCCAGGCAGGGTTACTACTTGCTACCTGCATGTCAGCTGTTGCATATGTCAGATTTTAGTTTGTTTTTCATTGTTTTTAGAGGCTGGACAAAGTGAAGTTATCCAGTGCTGGAAGTAGCGAATAGCAATTCTACAGTGTCACAATACTGTTACATATGAAAGTCCAACATTCAAAATTGTACTTGCTGTAACTAAAAGTAGAAAAGAATTCACATCAAAATATATTTAATGTACAAAAAGTAAAAGTACTCATTATGCAGTTAATTTTCCATCAACAATATAAAACAATATATATTATAATACTGGATTGTATTTATGAATGTGTCAAAGATAGCATCACTTTCAAGGAATACTTGTTTATTAATTACTCCTCCTGTGTTATTTTGAACTCACAAAGAAATCTAGTTTTTCTGGCATGGCTCCAGGGTGAACGAAGACTTCAAACACAGGGAAAATTCTTCATTAACTGAAGTCACAGGTGACCACACTTAACAACTGTAAAACTATATCATAACATTTGCTCACAAACTCTCACATAACTCTTGCAGTAGTAGTCATATTGGTAATAAAACTGTGTTTTTTAAGGAATCAGTTCAGATTCACCAAATACAAGCATTAACACAAACTAACTGACTGAGGCAGTGTTGAGCAGCAGCTCCTGTGATCAGCAAGGTCAAATTAGTGTTTTTGTCAATGGCGTGTGGCTTTGAAGAGATCATTTATACATTTTTACTGGCTGTGAAGTTCCTGGTTGGAAAGGGCTGTCTGTTTGGGAAGTACTGAGAGTACAGCTGGACAAATGAGACTTGGATTACACTGCACAAGCTGTGTGAGAGTTTGTAAACAGACGTTTTGATACAGTTTTGCTGTTGTTAATCACGGACCTCTATGACTTTAATTCATCAAGAATTTTACCTGTTTTTGGATTCTTCGTTGTGTGTGGAGGCATGCAAAAAACCCAAACATACATGCAAAAAATAAAAACGAACACATTTTCCTCACACATTCAATGTAAGCGGTGAATAACTGATATGCAAATGGTCATTTGGAGTGAAGTGTTATTTTACTTTTGCAGCTGATAAAGGTGGAGCTACTTTCCCCCACTTTGCGTTTTGCCAGGTATAGCCTCATCTATTATCATACATTACCTAAGTGAAAAGTACAGCATTCCCCTCTTAAATTCAGGGGTAGAGATTGTGAAAAAACATAAAATGGAAATACTCGATTAAAATACAAGATGAAGATGAAAATTGTACTGAAGTGCACTATTTAGTAAATGTACTTAGATACTTTCTACCACAAAGGGGATATAATAATTTTTTCTGATTCGCCATCCTGTTGATCGTCTCATGACCCTGTCAGATTTGCCTTACCACCATCTGTAACCACTCAGCTAGGCGCTCCATCCATTTGACTTCTTCAGTGGTGGTCATTGTATATAATAAGGATTTGCTCTAAATCATCTTACTAAAAAAAACAAAAAAAAACAAAACAAACAAACTTACATTTGAATCTGTCAGAAACGCTTTAAAATTTTATTTTAGTCAGGTTCTTGAATGTAGGAAATATTTTTTTCTGCTAAATGTCCACCTGTCTGAAGTTTCATGTCCTTTCTCATTTATGCAACTCAAAAAATGCTACTGTTATCTTTCGTTTAACACGGCATTGCAGGTTTGAACTCTTTAAGGATCCTGTAAATGGGGTTATCCATAACTAGCTCATTGACAGCTTCTCAATGGTCCTTTGGGGACCCATAACTTCCGCTGTTGTGTGATGGAAAGGAGGGTAAAAGCCATGTCAGGGCACCGTGAGAAGTGCTGCTTGTTTTAATATGGAAAAGTACTGACTGAAGTTACATACTGCTAAGCTGAATGCTTAGTAAATGTTTTTTTTATTCACTTTGATTAAACAGGTTTTGTCTTTAGCCAATGAAAGCCCTGTTCTCCACATATCTAATCTGCCGAGATCTGATTTACTTACATGAACATTGTCTGTAATTTGTTTACATCTGGGAAGATGTGTGTGTGTGTGTGTGTGTGTGTGTGTGTGTGTGTGTGTGTGTTTGTTGTTGGTGGTTTTCTAATTGAGCGGAATAAAAGTTGAATGACTCTTCACTTCTCCTGCCCTGTTTAGAAAAGACTGGATTGCCTCTCCACTGTATCTGTGCAAGGCATCCTTCTCTCTCTCTCCCTCTGTGTGTGTGTGTGTGTGTGTGAGAGAGACGGATTTACAGCGTGCGATGGAGAGAGAGGCTGTGTTGTTATGATAATGAGGCAGCATGGGAAGGTCTTTGTCTGTGTGTGTGGTGCTATGAAAAGGTTTGAACAAACCGTGGGAGAATAAGTTTGATTCTACACAGCATCCATCGTCTGCTGATGGAGAAGCAAAGCAAAGGGGTGTGTGGCAACAGCCATGTATGTATGTAAGCAGTTCTCCTCTCCAAATTGACTGTGAAGCAATACCTTTATGAGGCAATTGCGCTGTAAGAGTTGGGGCATTTTAAAGGTATAGTGTGAAGGATTTAGTGGCATCTAGCAGGGAGGTTGCTAAACTGAAACTTCTTCCATGTGCCAAGTGCGTAGGAGAACTATGATGGCCGACACAAAAATGCAAAAAATGCAAATGGACCTGTCTACAGCCAGTGGTTGATTTGTCCTTTCTGGGCTGGAACAACCTGGCGGACTCTGTAGACGAACACAGATAGATATTAATGGCTCACTCTAAGGTAACAAAATCACAAGGATTCTTCTTTTCAGGTGGCCTGTTATGAACGTATTTACCATTCCTGTCAATACATGCCTCTAAATCTCACACACAGGATCATCAAAGTTCAATTCAAGCTAATTTGATGAATTATCATTCTGAGTTTGCCAAATCAACAGACAAGTCGAGTGAGGTACAATGGGTGTCAATGGCGGTTTACTGCTGCCAACTTACATGCAACTACCAGTGATTATTTCTACACTCTCACTCACTCACTCACTCTAAGTGACGCAATACTGTCCATCAAAATGCAAAAGAAGGAACTTCATAGGAAAACAGACTGTGACTTTGGAAGAGATTCGTATAATTTGGCTAACTCAGATGGTGGCCCTATTGTCCCAAGAAATTATATTTCAGTCTACACAAAATGTTACTAGCTTAATATGTGTGCACAGCACAACAAGGCTAGGTTAAAACCTAGTGTATGAAACACTAGAGGACTTCTAATATAAAGCGAGGACTTTTAATTTGAAGGAAAAAGTGTCTGGCAGTCATACAGTCACTGACTTCGGCATTCTCCTTGACTGTTGCTCACAGAGCTGGCCCCGTTGTTGCTGTCCAGCCCAAAAATTCATGTAAATACATGTTCAAATAAAGAATGGTACTCTTAGACACAGTCACATAGCAGAAGGCATCTTCTTTCTATGGAGCTGTATCACTGATCAGCTCCTTTTTTGCCACAATCTACACAATCGTCCCCTCTTCAGCTCTGGTTGAGGATGTACATCCTTGCGGGACTGGTGGACATTGTAACACGTAATACTCAGTAAAGTTTAATAAATGTAAAGCTTGTATCATACAGACACAACTGTTCCTCAATTGATGAGGTGTCTTTCCTTTGTCTGAAACTGCCATTTTAACTAATATGCTAGTTAGCTTGCTAGCTAGCTTGCTAATTCCACCGTGCTTTTAATGCTACACTGGTTACAGAAAATGAGGAGTACAGTAATACAGGGCTGTAAGCGTCCATGGCTTTATGTTTTTGGGTTGTCTGTCCATCTGTCCAGTCTCAAGACCGCCTCAAGGGAATTTGGCACAAGTGTCAACTTGGACTCAACAATGAAGTAATTTGTTTTTGGTGGTCATAGGTCAAAGGTCAGGGTCACTGTGACCTTGTCTGTCTCGTTCTTGTGAACACAACATCTCAAGAACAGCTTCAGGGAATTTCTTAAAACTTGGCATAAAACGTTCACTTCGACTCAAGGATGAACTGATTAGATTTTGGTGGTCAAAGGTCAAAGGTCAAGGTCACTGCGAACTTGTCTGTCTCATTTTTGTGAATGGGATACCTTCAGGGAATTTCTTCAAATTTGCATTCACTGGGATTCAACACTGTTTAGTAGGATATCATGATGAAATGATGACATATTACATCCAAAAGTTCAAAGGTCAACTTCACTGTGACATCATGATATTCTGCACTAAACACAAACTTTTCTGGCCATTACTCAATTTCCTGTCTCAGGAACAAAAGGGGAGACCTCTGATCAAATACAGAATTGGTGACACTAATCTTGGGTGCCCACCTTGAAACTGTGCTGGTTGTACAGATCTTCTGTGCTGTCGGGGTGAGGATGTGTGTGAGGCATCCTTGTTTTCACAGGCATGGATGTAAACTGTAAGAGAAACCTGACTGGTGCACTGAGGCATACTGCAACTGCAGGGCGGTAATTTTAGTTGTATTTGTACTGTATTAATATATTGTGTGGATTGCCATTCGTTGTTTAGTACTTATTGCTGTAGACTGTTGTTTGCAAGCCAAATTGCCCTTTGGGACAAGACCAAGATAGACTTGAAAAAACCTGGTTAATTATTCAAATCCCTGACGATAACTATAATGGGGTTTGAGTCAGCTTGAGGAGAATAATACTGTACCGCTGACAAAGTTATGAGTTGTTTATGTTTTTCCATTCTATGGAAAAGATGATTTACATTAGATTAGACTGACTTTACTGTCCACCTTAGCGGACATTTGTCTTTGGCTTCTGCCAAGTAGGCTTCGGCAAGGGAACATAAAATATACATGTTACATAACAAACCTTTCAGAACATAAAAATAAACAGTATACAATATACAAGAGTGCAAGTGGGCAGGTAGCAGCAAATAGGCGAAGTTATAGAAGTAATAAAAGAAAGCAAATCTTATAAACTTAGTGTTTGGTTATGCAGTCGTTCTGACATCTGTTTGACACGGAGAATAAAAGACTTGTTCTGGTATATATGTTCTGGTTGGGCCTTGGTTGCTAAATCGAAGTTGAGATGGGAGCAGCGCAAACACTGAAGGGCAAATTCACGAAGAATTGATTGCGTCTGCAGAAATCATCATGAATTGTACATCACTTTCAGCCGCTACCTGCCCAGCCAACAGGTTTAGAAAGTTTTGCAGCTGAGTGCAATTTGCCCCAACTTTTTTTTTTTGCCTCTGAGATCAATTATCCATCTGGTAAAGTATAAATGTTGCCTTAGCACAAAGAACAGGCAGATAAATGGCAGAGAGAAAGAGAAAACTGACATTTTAAGACACCAAGCAACAGGTCCTGACCGAAATGGTGCAGAGGCATTCCTCTGGGCGTGACGCTCCTTTTAAATGTGCTCCAGTTACCACCAACTCTCTCAAAGCAAATAGTTTCACTGTAACTGTGTGCGGATGTTAGCGCTGATCTTTGTGAGTTTGACTGTTTTTTTTTTTCAGTGAGGCTCATTTACATAGAAAAGGGCCAATTTTGTGCCAAAGGTATGCATATTATCTCATTTAAATATGTGCAAATAGCACAGCAGCGCCGAGACAGTATTTGCTTGGCAGCACAGTTAGGGGTGCATTTCAGCCTTTGTGGGTGCATTGAGGATTACACGGTTTCTTTTTGTCTTGTTTGAGCAGATTTTGTGGTTGCAAAAGCCGCACAATCCTTTTATGAATTTGCCCCTGAGTGTAGTGGCTGTGAGATATCAGCAGTTATATGTTTAGCCTCTCTGTGTACAGAATTGTCAAATATATTGCAAAGATATTTTTGCAACTAGCCCGTCACTTTCACTGTAATGTCAGTAATCTTGGAGAGCTTGTTTTTGCCAGGTTGTTATATTAAATTATTTGTTTTCAACTGAATACTGAAAGTATTGCCCATTAAATGAGTTCAGTGTTGCTGTAAAATTAACTGTGGCCTTGCATCACAGGGTTTTGTTGAGAAAAGCCGCCTGTTCAGGAATTCCCACATTCCAGCACACATAATGCAGTGAAAGCACTGTGGGAAAAAAGGTGCGTCGAGGAAACCATAATAGTGCATTGTTTTGTCTGACATCACTGGGAGAGCCTCAGTCGCCTGCTGGGATGGGTCTGATGAGGAAGTGATTAAACTAGCCAAATGGGTCATCTATAAAGCAGCTGTACTGAATGTAAAAGTTGAACAGATAATGTGTATGTGTGTGTGTTTGCATTATATAGTGTAAGGTTTGCACATATTAAAATCAACCAAGGTGTGTTTCTGCTCAACAGCTCAACAGATTCTCTCTGCTGCCAGCTTTTCTATGTCCTACTTGCTCAGTTTCCTGTGCTTTGTCTTTGTTTCTCAAAGCACATCATACAGAAACAAAGAGCATGTGAAAGGTTTCAATATGACAACCCCAAACTTAGCTTGTGTCATGTCTCTGGATTTACATCCCATGAAACCAAACAGCATTACCGCAAAATTCAACCACAAAAATGCTGACAGACACTGTTACATACAGAGTGGGTGACATAGTTTGAAAATAGTTAGCTGATTATTACATCCACTGATTGTTTTCATTTCAGTCCACTGGCTCAAGAAGAATGGATAAATATTTATTTCATCAATAACAAACCTCTATAGAAGGCAAAAGATTGAAATAAAGTTTACTGTGCTAAATAAAACCAAACCATCACTTTATGGAAGAGTAAATGGCTTTATATACATGGTAAGAAAAAGCACATATTATTGTGTTTAGAAAGGAAACTGGTGATTAACGTTACATCATCTAGGGCTTTGTTGATACTGAGCTACTAGAGATGTACCGATACCACTTTTCCCTTCCCGGTACCGATTCTGATCCCTGAACCTTAGGTATCTGCTGATACCGAGTACTGATCGGATATAGCGTGTAAAATTAAAATGGATGGGATATGAATTGTTGTATGTCTCAGCTCCTAAAACTCTATGTAAAATAATAGTAGAATGAATGCCATAAACTTTTTTTTGATTGTTATTATCCAGCGTTGACACAGATCAAGACACAGGTTAAAATGCAGCCACGCAATTTGGTAAAAAAGACATTTTAAAGACTACAGTAGAATGCTTTTTAAACTCCACTCCGTTTCCGTTTCGTTTGCCTGTAGCGTGCATATGCACGTCATTACGTGGTATCGGATTGGTCATAGGCTGTACTCGCCGATACCCGATACTGCATTTTAGGCAGTATCTGAGGCATTTCCGATACTGGTATCGGTATCGGTACAATTCTATGAGCTACCAGGTTCTGTTTACCGCGGTTGGGTAGCTCAACCGAGCAGCCACACACTTTTACCCCGGTAAAATAGAGACACTTCGTGTTGTCATGTTTCTGCCATTCAACAAAAATATAATCACTAGGGGTTAGAACATGACATCAGATATGATTTTTTTCTTAGCTAAACTTTAAGTTAATATGGATGGATCATCAGTAAAGGGCCACACACACACACACACGCACACATATGCATACACACACAATTACTGGAGAAACCTGATTGTTTTGGCAGATAGCGTACAATAGAGTGTGCCAGTAAACCCGGAACTCTGTTAGCACTTTTAGCACTTCCGATTCTCTCGTCTGAAAGTCGACACGTTTTTTGAATGGGATTTTGGTAAAATGCCTCAAATAAGGTCTGTGGTTAACAAAAGCTTAAGCAAGTTTCAGGTTTTGTTCTACGACATAAAACACGTCAGTAAATACCCTACTTGGGAATTTTGAAGCTTTTACGTGTCGTAAAAAAGGCGGTTGCGAACAAGTTGCTCAATACTACTACAAACCCTGTCGGGGACATTAAACATCATCACCCCCGAACAGGCGAGAGTGCTGGCAGTCCGCCATTACAGCTTCTTATTTAGCTTAAACAGTCCGATTTCCCTATTATACATTGTTTTTAAAATAAAGCAGCCGAAATCAGTTGAAAGCTTAGCGGCGGTGACATCAAGAGTCATGCGACCGTGGAGTAGTCATGTCGTCCGTTAAAACCTAACGTTAGCTTTTTACTTCTGGCGATCGCATTTAAGCTTCAAATGCAGTATGAAAGGTGTTCATATGTGAAGATTATCTCGCTGAGGTTTTGACGTCAGCCCTGGCACACTCTATACTCCCCTGATTGGATGTATCATATTGAGGTTTTAAATAACACCAGCATTATGCATGAGTCTCATTTACAAATCCCTACATGGGAGCTATCACTTGTTGAACATGGAAGGCGATATGACTGCTATTACTGTAAAGAGCAGAACTGCATTGTTGTCAACTTGCAGTAGTAACTGTCCTCTTTTTTTAATCTGAAGCAATCTCTTAATCATCCCAGCTCAATCTCATGCCGTGTTTTAGCTTATCATCAACTTTCAGTCCGCACTATGAAGATTTTAGTTTTCTTACTTCAGCAAAATGTGATGTCAATTCAACAAAACAACCGGTTTCAAAGTTATTCTGTTTCTTTGGGTACGTCATTTTGAAACTCAAGCCATGTGATTGTGGGGGTTTTTTTTGTGTGTGTGTGTGCATGTGCATGCGTGTGTGTGCACTCTCTGTGCCCTGGCCATCTGTCCGACAGTATTGTCTGCCTAACAATGGGGTGCAGGGTCTTCAAAGACTCACTGTGCAGAATGGGAGCCTCACATCGCCCCCAAAAACTTGCTGTCTGTCTCTCATCATTATGTTTGTGTGCTGGTTGAGCCTACAGCCTCTCAGTCTGACAACAATGTGATGAGAGGGCTCAGGCTCTGAGGCTAGTCAGGGTCAAAGGTCATCAGCCTCTGTCTACCCTTGGATTTTATGGTGGCCATATCTCATGGCAGTTTGTAGAGGTTCTTTCAGCGGCAGTTTGGACTCACTGCTTTCTGGTGTAGAAAGCACCTAGATGGAGAAGATTAAATTGCTGCAAAACCATCAATGACAGATAGTTTTGGAGTTAATGTTGTGACGCCCCTCCCATTCTCTTGCTGGCTGTTCTTAGCAAGAAATGGGCTGACACAGGAGGGTCATCAGCTGATCTAATTCACCTGGGGCTTCCATGCTATAAAGGCTGGCCCGTGTGCTCAGTCAGCCAACATCCACCTTGCATTACCTCCTTTTGCTTTTGCACCGTCAACACCTCCACCGCCACACGTGCCTGCTCTGCTGATTTGTGTGAGAAATTGCTGAGATCTTGGAATAAAGTAAAAGATTAACGAGGTCCGACTAGAAAGAAGAAACACATGTACTCAGATTGTTTGTAAACAAGTCAGCCGTATATTTATCTTAAACACGAGTAAAACTAATTTGAAATGTCACTGATATCCCCCTCATTGCACAAGAAACCTGTGTGTGCACTAGGGATGCATGCGATTAGTCGTCTAAATAATTAAATATCTGCCCCCTCACGAGTCGGCACCAGAAATATTGGTTTAACCAATTAGTGTTTTATTCATGTACAAGGCTGCTTAACTGTCTTGCAGCCGCCCACCACTAGTAGGTGCCACAGAGCCGTCAGACAGCAGTCCCCTTCCCTGCAGTAATGCTCGAGTAGACTGGAGATTTGAAACAGCATGGTGGGAAATTGGAGAGATGTCCTCCCGCAAAACCAACGCAGTTTGGCGGTATTTTGTTTGAAGAAGGTAGCATGTAGGCTGTGCCAGAAAAAAAATGGCATATAATCACTGACCTGGAGAAACGTGCAACCACATTCAACTCAAGCATTTGGATGTTAACCTGCACGGAACGACGACTGCTGCTGCTAGTGGTACTAGCCACACTCAGACCAATTTGACATAGTTCATCCGGACGTGCTGTGATCCCGCCCAGTCTGAGAAGATAATGCAGCTCATCACGACAATGACCTCGCAAGATATGCTTCCACTTAACTTTGTTGAAGGTAAAGGCTTCAGGAAGTTTATAGAATACACCGTGCTAGGATGCAAAATGTTTACATCCAGGCTGGAGCACATTCACCATAAAATGATGGAGATCGAATTCAACATGAGGAAGGCAGAATATGTGGCTATTATAACAGACAGCTGGACTTCCATAACAATAGAATCATATATGACAATAACGTGTCATTTCACACAGACGGAAACCTAGTTAGTTACGTGATCCAGACATGCGCTCTCGAAGAAAGGCACACAGCTGAAAACTTGGTAGCACACCTGCATGATGCTATTAGCAAGTGGGGTCTGTCATCGCCTGTGTCCACAATAATGCGAGCAACATGGTAGTAGCAAACAACAACTTTAAAGTGAATTACTATAATTTTCATTGGATAATCTGCAAGGTTCAATGTGCCCCACAATTCAGAGGCAATTTATTTATTTAAGATGTTACTAGTGGTTAACTTTTGACTGAGTTGCTGTCATGTTCGCATTCATACCGCACAGCACAAGGTGTCTCATACAACTACAGTAGGTACAGTGAAAGAGATCCAGGGAACGAACAATTTCTAGGATAGCGAAGGAATTGCCTGCTTTACTCTGCCTCTGATTGGCTTACCCTAACATTCTTACCCTTACCCTAAGCAATGCCTTTCCTCTTGCCTAAACCTAACCAATCCAACCAATGAAGGCACCAAGTACTAACAATCATGGGAAGTGTAGGCCGGGTCATTCCTTCGCTATCCCAGGATTTGTAAATTTGCATTCATGGATAGGTCTGTAAAATAATAGTTGTAGCCATTTTTGTTGTCACCACTTATGTTTTTGGAGCCAGAACGGACCATATTTGGGCAAATAAAAATTAACCCCTCGTACAGTTGTCATGGATGAAGAAATTAGCTATAGAGACCAAAGGCTGTTAACATGTTTAATTCTGCTTTAAAGCTGGGTATTTTAACATGTGGGTCTGTGTGGATTTTGGAGCCAGCCTCAAGTGGCCATTATAGGAACTACAAAACTTTGCACTTGGCTTCATATTCAGCCCTGGTCATTGCTCTTATTGATCTGACTACAAAGAGATTGACTGATCAATTCTCCACCCCGCAACACAAAACCAACAAACTACTGCTGAGGGAAAAAAAAACATTAAATAAAGGCAAGCACAGTTATGTAGGTAGGTTTTCATACACAAGGGATTTGCTCTGGTGTGGTATAAATGTCTTTTACTCATTCTTCTTATCTTCGTTTTTTCCACCTTCCTCAAAAGCTTCAACTCCAGGTACTTTTCCATCACTTGACAAATTAGCCACTATAATTCACATTGGTGGCATGTTTCAAAAGCATAATATTGATGGTTATTCTATGTGACTAACCCACCAAAGGCAAATACTCCTACATGGTCAAAGTTCAGAGGAAACCTCCCCTCTGGTCAAACTGATTACCAGCCATGACGGTGGCGAACGATGGTATCATTTCCACCTTGTGAGTCTGTGTGTGTGTGTGTGTGTGTGTGTGTGTGTGTGTGTGTGTGTGTGTGTGTGTGTATCATCATGGCAAAATGTAGTCCTAGTAACATCTATTGTAACGAGAACTACCACAGAAGCAGCTTTAAGTATTTTGCCAGGTGTTTACGTGTCTGTCTCTCTGTTTGTGGACAGATTTTGTCAACGCAGTAGCATTGCATATGTGCAGCATGCAGTCAGGAAACTTTACAGGTGTGTAGTTTGAGATCAAAGTGAAGACGGAGTATGAAGATGGGTGTTGTTCGAGCAAGAACACCAAAAGTAGGGAGGAAGGAGTAGGGAAGGGGCCATTATCCCACCTCAAATTACGTCCATGGCCCCATTCGATTTAAGTTGCATATTGCTGGGTCACGGCTGGGGTGAACCCATCACAACATGGCCTATTTCTGTTTGTTTTCTCTCCTAACTCTCATCTAATACCTGCTTAGCCTGCACTAGAACTTTATTGAACCACATATTTCACTCTCCCCCACATAGAGAACTTCTGAGGCACAAACCTTAAGCAAATGTTTACAACTTAAAGCATTCCAAGTCCAGTACCACAGAAGTAGTTCCAGTATTACATCAATTCAAACCAGCTCCTTAAGTGTTGCTCTACTACAACCAGATTTTTAGGTGACGGTACCTGGGCTCCAAGCCAAACTCAGTCATCATTATCTGAAATCTTCAGGGTACAACTAAGAGGGAGCATGACAGAGAAAGTGATTGTGATTCTGTTTGAGATAATGTTATTGCCCTGAAATATCTAGAAAGGTTACACAGCAGCTCTTCCAAATACTTAAAAGCTGCTTTAATATATAGAGTACACGGAGCTCATCTCAGGTGACTGGCATGTACGTGCCTGTGGGTCTGTCATACTGTTGACATACTGATATTGACCCACTTTTACAGACATGTCATTCCATGAGCTCTTGCTTTGCATATATACACAGCCTGCTATTGACACAGTTATTAGTTGACTTGGCCTTCTTTCCCTCTGCTTTTTATAAGGCATATTATTATGGAATTAGGTTAAAATGCAAACAGCTGATGCCAGCCAGGTTACTTTGTGTCACACTGTGTTGTCTGCTGCTCTTTGGGGCCTTACATAGCATAATTCATTTTTAGTGGCATGGCTCAAGTGATGCTAATGTTCAGCCCTGACCTGATGACCTTGAAATTTTGTACTGACATTTATGGTCCCATTAGAATGAATCTTCACTCATCTGCTGACTTTTCTCCTCACACCACCAGCAGGTTGCCATTTTTTACTTTGAGTGTAATACCTCTATATTGGATAGATTGCCTTGAAATGTGATACACTCATCAGGATGGACATCTGGCATACTTATGACTAGGGATCCACTCGTCATATCTGCTAGAACAGTTTCAGCCACAGCACTGAACTGCTGAAGAGGATTGGATATTGGCCAGATGTGACATGTTTCTTTTGTGTCAATGTTGTTGTAAAATACAGGGGCCAGTTGCATAAAACACCTTAATTATGACACTTAAGGCTTACATGAAATACCTCACCAATAACTGACTGGAAAGATCCTGCTGCATAAAACCACAGAGCAATCATTAATTGTAAAGGGGCTGGAGGAGCATAGCTTTGTAAAGTTGAGTGATCCAACCCCAGACGGTCACAGGCATAAACCGGCTACTTGTAAAATTTAAAGTGCAAAATCAGTTGCTGGCTATTGAGCATGTCCATCAGGTTCTCCCAGCTGGAAACACTCTTCTCGGGATATCTTAATTTTTCTCATACATCTCCATAAATTCAACCGTGTTGCAGTTAAGAGGAACTTTATGTTTTTGTCCTTACTTTGGTTACTAAGGTTGTTTGTGCAAAGGTTTAACAAACTTTAAGCAATCCTTAAGACGAAGATAATAAGAAGAACTTAGATCCATAAGTAAACATTTTATGGAACCTTAAGGAAAAGACTTGAGGATCTTTTGTGTAACCGTTTTTTTTTGTTTTTTTTTTGTTTTTCTCAAGGAAACCTTGACTCAGACTTCAAGGGAAATCTTTACTTAAGATGCTTTGTGTGCTTCAGCCATCGGTTACATTAATGCAGTGAATTTTATTTATATGAATATATACACCAGACATATAAAATTGATGTGTTATCGTCCCCACTTTCAGTATTTAGAAGTAATATGAAGTTACAGCCTATACAGGAGTAATCCCAATGAGCTCCATGGTCAGCATTATAGGCCTACAGATTTACAGACACAAAAATTGTGTTCACATTATTTTAAGTTTTAGTTTGTCGAATACTTTGTTTGGATGCATGATAATATTGGCATGTTATTGGTATCAGCCAATTTCAACTTTAAAATGAACTATTAGAATCAGCCTACATGCTTTTTCTTATTTTGCACAATGAATGAATATTACATACACTGAAAGTATTTCACTTGATGATCACTAAAATTAGGTAGGGGAAAAAAGTGGATATATTGATATCACCAAATGAGTTGTTACATATCGCCATATCAGCTGGACTTACAAAAACTTTGACTGTTTACTGCTGGTTTGCACGTTAGCATGTTAGCATGGTAAACAAAGATGGTGAACTTGGTAAGTAACATATGTACCTGTTTCACATTTGAATGTTAGCATTGGTATTGTGAGCATATTAGCATGCTGATTTTAGCATTTAGCTCAAAGCACCACAACTTAAGTTCAACTTCATGAAGCTACTAGCTTTACTGTTAGTCTTGTTAAAACAGCATTACTGTTTTAACTCATTTCAAGGGATTTGAATTCATATGTTACAGTTTAAAATAAGTCTATTTTTATGCTTCTGTGCCCATGACAGCCATGACGAGAAACTATTTTGTCGCTGTCCATTTGTTTGTCCCATTCTTATGAACGTGATATCTCAGGAACACCTTTAGTTAATTTCTTTAAATGTGGCACAAGCGTCCACTTGGACTCATGGATGACCTGATTATAATTTCATGGTCAAAGGTCACTGTGAATTCACAAACCCTGTTTTTGGCCATAAGTCAAGAATTCATATGCTAATTTTGACAGCAGCAACAAAAAAGAAAATAGAATAAAATGATGAAGTGATGACATTTCATTACCCAACGGTCAAAGGTCAGCTTCACTTTGACAACATGATGCAAAAACACTTTTCTGGCCATTACTCAACATCATATCTCAGGAACAGAAGGGAAGACATTTGGTCAGACACTGAATTGGTGACACTAATCTTGGGTGTCCACCTTGAAACTGTGCTCATTGTAAAGAGTGTGCTGTTGGGTTGATTCGCCTATATCTGTATTGGTTATAATGACATTGTTATCCCCAAATTAAAATATAGCTGTACATATGTACATTGAAAGAGTTATTGGTCAATGTAATACTTCCTCCTGTTCATACTTGCAGGGAAGTGATCCCCTCACAGAGCGACTACACTGTAGGAAATGAGGGGCATGAGGACTGTTTATAGTGACCCATAAATCTTTCAACATATGTATGGAATATTGGTATGTATTATGTATGTATTAGGATATACATGGAAAAACCTGAACCTATCCCATAATGCCAAAGTCTTAAAACTGAAGATAAATCTAAATTAGTAACAGAGGAAACTTGGTCATTTAGAGGTTAAATCCTGGCCTGTAGCCAAAGGGTTTCAGGACCAGCTGGAAAATCTGAGGAAGTGAAGTTCAGCTGCAGCCCCCTCCCATAATTCTCTCATCCCTCAACAACTAGTTTCAAGGTGTCCTTGAGCAAAACACTGAACACTCAGTGATCACCAGTACAAGGCTGTGGCTGTAGTGAGCAGCTGTTGTTGCTGAAAATGATCAACTTTTTCCATGTAAATTAAAATAATGCTGTAATTTACCAAGTGTGTTTTTTTTTTTTTTAAAATCTTTGTTTAGTAGATGGAAGGACAGAGAAAGGAAGAGACTGAGGAGTGCACTGGATGTGTGCTGACTGACTGTAATTCAAGGATGTCCTCTGTCCTTTGCTTTTATTTTGTCAGCATTGTCTCCTCCTGTGTGTGTGTGTGTATGAGATTTGCCCTGAGGTCAGCACTGTCTGTATACCAGTGACTTTGACTGCATCACCCTGGTCATTACCTTATGGCTAGTTGTGCTTGTAAAGGCTCACTCTCACGCACCATTACCACTGAGGGTCTGTGTGAAATCTGAATATAGTCTGCTGATTAACCAATCACCTCACTACTGATCAACTATTCACTGACTATTTATACCTGTTTTGCTCTGACATGGAGAATCACACTGAAAGTAAAATCACAAGCAGCCACTGTATAAAGAACACCATGCATCATGATTAAAGTCTCATGTTGAATTTATGATAAGTTACCGACAGCCAAATCCTTCTCCGAGAAAGAACTAGAGCCAAATGGCTGAAATAGAGGGAGACGCTGAGGATTGTGGGAGAACAACGGAGACAAGAAAATGATATGAATGAAGATTTGGGGTTAGATTGAGTGGGCAGGTTGTGGTGCTCCTTTCAGAAAAGTACACTATGGTAAGATAAATCCAGAGGGAAGTGGAGAAAATCAAGCTGGCAGATGTCAAACACTCTGGTTTGACAGTGGTGGAGTAAGTGCCAAAGAGTCAAATGGAGAAGCAACTGAAAGTCGAACTTTTGTGGGGTGGGATGAATATTTATC
Source organism: Epinephelus awoara (assembly GCA_035609425.1). Classification (NCBI taxonomy): domain Eukaryota; kingdom Metazoa; phylum Chordata; class Actinopteri; order Perciformes; family Serranidae; genus Epinephelus; species Epinephelus awoara. The sequence continues at coordinate 32,235,981 of CM069309.1, forward strand.
CAATGGCATGTTTCCAGCTGAACAAGAACGCCCCAATCAAAGGTTTAGTTGCCAGAGTCTGGCACAGAGTGGACGCTGGGAGACTTTAAGAGTGTAAAGGTGTAACAGACAGTTTCATAATAAAGTGAATTGACGAGAAGAGTTAGGAGTACTTGCTGGATAGGGTGTTTTTGGCTCACATGTCATATCCAGTAAGGCAGTATGTCTCCAAACCTCTTAAAGAACCGCCGTAAGAACTGTTGAAATTCGGTCATAGTCTATTTATGTGTAGAAGTGATGATGTGGTAAATGTGGAGAAAATGAATGCGAAGGAGACTGTGTGAAAAACCTGAGTGAGTTTCTCTGCAAAGGCAATCGTGCAGCATTGGAAGCTAACCCAAAGAGAGTAAGGGAGGCAGAAATAATCACAGTCAGAACGAAGAAGAGAATAAACATGAGGAAGTAGGTAGGACAAGATATGTGAGGCAGGAAGCTAAGGAGGACACACAGGGAACGGGGAATATTGCTTGTGTAAGGACTGGATGAAGCTTTTGGCCTTTGTGGTGATGCACTGTGCTGCTGGAAATGAGAGAAAATCTGAGAAAATTGAGACATTTATAGATGCAGCGAGGAGATTTCTAGATGTACAGCAGCTTTTGAAAGAAACTTTTTGACTCCAACAGAATTGGATGTGAAGGGCTTTTTATAGCTAGTATTATTATTTAATGTAGTCAGTGGAGACCTTGGGGTAAATCCAGTAGGTGGCGGTAATGCAACTTTTTGGATGCTAACTGTCATTAAAAAGCCAAGGAGAAGGGGTTCTTCTCCTCAAAAAGTTTTCTTTTGTATATAGCTAAATCATTTTGTCAAATACAGCACATTGTGTTGTCAAATGTAATCACTGCTAGGATTATGTTTGCAGGCAATATGTTGTTAATTGAAGACACAGGAAGGTTGTCAGGGTGGATGGTGGATACAAGACACAGCACTTGTTCTGTAGACCAGACCACCATCTTTCTCAAAATTAAACCAAGTGCTTCCATTCTTCCATTCCATTTCTTTGCAGCAACATCCATATCTGAAGCATTGTCTACTGTCATGGCTACATGAGTCTGGACAAACATGGCTGTAAACTATAACTGCAACTTGACTGGTTGTCAGAGGTATAACAACAAGGCAGTGATTCTAGTTTATTTTAATATATGCACAAGAGTTAAGAATGTAATTGGTGTTGGTGTCAGACTGGTTTATCCCTACTACATATTTGCAATCTACCATCTGCAATTACAGAATCCTTCCACAGTAGTGCTGTATTGCACTTTAATCTGATTAGCATGTGCATTAGTGTTAGCACCATTATTCTATTTGGGTAGGGACTTAAAAAGTTGTGAGACCTTAAAATCTGGTTGCTGTGCACAAGAATGCAGTGGTTCGCTTGCTTTGAGATTAGTACTAAATACAGTGCATCATCTCCTCATTCATCACTCTGTTTCACTCCTTTGATCCTCTCATGCTGTTTAAATAACTGTTCATACTGCAGGAATGTGGATGGCAGCTTCAAATGACTTACAGAAGTACATACAGTGAGAAAGGGAGAGTGGGGATGGGTGTGGAACAATGTGTTCTCTGTTTGCCGTAGCAGCTCCACTAACCTTCTACTCCCTCTCTCCTGCAGCTCAGCTATACGTCATTATGAGCTATAAGTCAACCGTGTGTGTGTATTCAGTGTAATTGAAATCATTCCTGGACTTTCCTGTCTGAGGACCTCAGGCTTACTGGCTGTGTATGGCAGGGAGCCAGAGCATGGACTGCTTTACTGTAACCGCTATCAGCAAAATTCTAAACTTTTGCATATCATAGCACACATGGTAGGAAACGGAAAGAAAGGGTCACAGTTGTCTAAATATTAGAAGAGGAAGGCATGAACATCTTTCTGAAGGTCAGTAAATGGTAAAAAGGCCTAATTTTGGAAATACTTTTCAAATGGAGGAAACAGGACTGGACCAACCTATTGTTCTCTCTCATCAAAACAAAGATTCAAATATAAACTCCAGCAGCAGGCCTGAACACAGGCCAGTTACACTGAAGTTTCTTATTGTGGATTGTACAGTAGGTTGGAGCAAAAAAAACAATCTCAGGATTATTTTTTGTTGTGGAAATGAAGGTATTGGAGTCACTAACAGCAAAGCTAATGGGGTGACAGGTTACCCAAAAACCTGACTAGTGAAGTGGTGATCATACAATTGCAGCCTCGGACTTTGTTAGGTTCAGTTAATGTGTGATTGAGTGTGTTTACATGGACAGTTTAATTCCCTTTTCATTCTGAATCAAAGTTCATTCCTATTAAAAGTGATCTTGTAAACACCTAATTCAGAATGAAAATGGCCAATGCGATTGAAAATTCATTCCGATGTAAGGGGCTGGAATATTCCCTTTCTAATTCCTAATGAAAGAATTTCTCACACTTGTATACATACAAAGAAGTCCAAACGCACATCCAAACCAAAAAACGGGCAGGTGCTGAGCTGAAAACAGTGCAAAACAAAGCACTTGTATACACTTGCGTTTATTTTGAAAGAGACTATATGCAATCTGTACATCCCCTGTGAAAACAAAAGTGTATTCTGAGAACAGACAATCCATGAAACAAGATGAAGTTGACACGGTGTTCCAGAGACGTCATTTGTCCCCATGGGGAAATTGGTTTTCAGTATAATCACAAAGGCATTTCATCACTACATCATAATTCACCATACATATACCAGTTATGTTTGAGAGAGAGAGAGAGAGAGAGAGAGAGAGAGCGAGCGAATAGGCCGACTGATGATGTCATGTTATTGGAGGACGTGTTCAAACATCACAAAGTCTTCAAAAAAAAGAACATTTTAATTCAAGTCTGTTATTTGAAAATAAACCTTTCAATTGAACATATTTTTCCTGCCTATTTGTATGGCTGACATTTTTTCTTATCACTGAGATAACACTAAAAAATCAAGGTAACTTTGCAAATAGCAAGCTACTTTTGCCATTATCTTGTAACTTAGTTTGCTACATTTCTATGCACATAGCTTCGGTGTAGTGGAACTTTATTTTGATGTAGAGTAGCTGGTAGCTCAGCTCACTACATTTGCCAAGCACCTTGCCCAACACTGCTAGTGCATTACCTGTTTTAAAACTAAAATAGCTTGTGGAACAAATGAAAACTTGGCTCTATTTTTAGTGAGCAGAGGGGGGCAATATCAATATCGTCGCCCAGATGGCAGTAGATAAAATGCGGAGACAAGGGGGTGCCTCACGACACAAACTATTGTTTGCCTTCTTCATCATTTTGTCTCTGTAGGTGCATTCCATACTTGGTAAAGTAATCCATAAATAGTTTACTGGCTGTTGTAACAGTTTAATCTGCATTTTCTGTCTGTTTCTGTGCTTCAGTAGCATTACCAAACCAGCAGATGATGCAGGAAGATAAAACACTTTCAGTAAAAGCACTGTGGCAGTCTGAGCATTTTGTTGTGGACATGAAAAGATCATTTCCTTAGAAAGTGCATCCTTTGTTGTGTTTAAGTGCTTATGAGGTCAGTCCACAGATGCCATTTAAGCTTGTGGTCGACCACAATGCCAAGGTACTTATAATCTGTAACAGATTGTATTGGCTCCCCATCGATAAAAGTAGGGAGAGAGGATTGCAGCCTTCTAAAATCTATGGACATTTACTTTGTTTGAAAGGTGTGTAGAAGTACATTTGACTTCTCATACCAATTTAAGAAGTAGTCAAGAATTGTGTTGTCCTCTTACATCCTATGAAATGCTATTTTCCAAAACAATTCTACAAATTTCTACTTTCCAAGACAATTAAAATTCAGGTTTTTTAACAAAGGTTTAGCTCAGTCTTTTTGGTATCAAGACAAGGATATGGTCTTGCTTTTATGTAAAATTATGTGTGCTTATACATAAATACAGCATGTTTTAGTCATACTAGTGGCAAGACTTCAGGAATTACAATGTGATTTGGTCAGCTAAAAAATATTGGATAGACTGCCATGAAACTTGGTGCAAACATTCATGATCCCCAGAGGATTAATCCTAATTTTGGTGATCAGCTGACATTTCATCTAGCTTTACCAGCAGGTCAGATTTCTCCATTGTCCAGTAGAAATGGATGGCACAAGTTTGGTACAAGCATTAATGGTCCCCAGAGGATTACTTTTAATAATATTGATGATCCTCTGACTTTTCCTCTAGTGCCACCACGAGACATATTTGGCTTTGAGTTCAAATATGTAGATAACTATTGGTTGGATTGAAATTTAATTTAAATATCTGTGATCCCCAGAAGATGATTCCAGTGATCCATGTGATTCTGTGACTTTTTATCTAGAGCCATCATAAAGTCAAAGTTTACACTTATCCACACAAATATGAGGACATTTACTAGAATGGATTTTGTACTGACATTCATGGTCCCCACGGAATGGGTATTTAACTAAACTGGTGATCCTCTGAGTTTTCCTCTCACACCATCAGTAGGTTGACATTTTTGTCCAGACTGAAATGTCTCAACAACTGTTAATGGATGGCTCGGAATTTGATACACACATTCATTATCCCATTATGACCAAACACCTGTAGAGCTGACATCCCCATCAGCCTCAGCTGTACTTTATGTTTAATGCTAATCAGCAAATGCTAACACACTGATCTAAGCTGTGATCATAGTAAACATCAGCTTTGCACCACCATGTAAGCATTGTCATTGTGAGCTTGTTAGCATGTTGACATTTGTGGCTAACGTGGTTGTTAACTTTTAGCCATGTTGTATAAACAACTGCAAACTTTCCATGAGAGCATATTTAAGTATTAGCTGTGTGAATGTGTGCAGTACTTTCAACTAAGCACTTCTTCTTGCAATAGAGCTTATTTCCTCATATTCAACCACATCCAGTCTGTATATGGTGTGTCTAGTGAGAAACTCAATAAGGCTTTTATGTGCCAGAAATTCCTTTGTTGCTTAATACTGTTCTGAGAGCAGCTAGTACATTCATATATCGGTTTGGGAATCAAAGACTACAACAGGGCAATTTTAGGATTAGTTGGATTAACTAGTAAAATCAACAATGGGATTCTGAGCTGAATTTGAGGATTAAGCTTGAGTGGGCTGCTAAACATCTGAAAAACATGCCAATCAAGGCCCTATGAGGGGAAACTAGATATAATGACAGCTAAAAGTAACATGAACAGACAAGACTGATGCAAGGCCCAGACATCAGTTTGCTGCAGCTCTCAGGCACTGTTGATGGCAGTGGACTAATATGCTGTTTTAGGATAAGGCTTAAAGGGATAGTTTGGATCTTTTAAGGGTTGTATGAGGTACTTATCCATAGTGAGTGTATTACATATAGTAAGTGTCTGTCAGCATGCCCCCAGTCTGGAGAACCAACCCAATTCCTGACAGGGAACTGAAGCCGTTATGTGCTCTCTTTAACGCCAAACTTAACTGAGAAAAACTAACTCTCTGAATATATAGTTATATATATATTATATATTAGTTAGTATGTTTGTGTTGTGTGACTTTGTTTTTGAAAAAGGTTAGTTTGGATTCACCAAAGTCACACAATAACACAAACTAACTGATCAAAGCAGCAGTAGACCAACAGCTCCTGTGTTGAGTGAGCTGAAATTACTTTTTGTCATTTGAGTCAGGTGGATTTGATGAGAGCATACATAGGGAACTGAAGTGTCAACGACTACACCATCAAAAAGAGCTGTTTGACAGAAAGGTGAAATAATGGAAATATCAGTGTATGGCATATATTTAAACTGACTTTGATTTGTTTAGGTGGCTGAAATCTGTTTTGTTGATGCCCCTGTCCACAGCAGTACATCCCTTAGCTTCTGTGTTTGCACTCCTGCCTGCTTCTCCAAACTGGGAGCGGACCGACTGACATCTACTGTGTGTGTAATACACTGACTAACTTTAAGTACCTTACACAATACCCCTAAAAAAAATTCCAAACTGTCCTTTTAAGATGTGATTATGTCTGATCAGAACACATGAAGATGAAGACTTTTGAGATCATTTCTTTTTAATATTTACTTTAAAATGTAAAAAAAAAGTCAAATAATGAACTAGAAAAGACCTCCACCAAGTGCAGACCTCCACCAAGTAGGTGATATTCCCTGCCCCTCTGCATCAGATTTTGCAGCCTGCATCACAGTTAGGTTATCTGCATCAGTATCATTATTAGGTTATATATGCCTTCACCATGGAGACACTGTGGTGTATTTATTTCGTTTTTATTTTGTACTAACACAGACACAAACTCTTTTTTTTTCTTGTTCAGATGCATTAGCCGGCTACATCAGACAGCTGGAGAACAAGATGAGAGTACTGGAAGAAGAAAACCAGCAGCTGCTGTCACAGGTAAATACTGCCACTTATCACTGTGTACAGTGTAAACTCTTGATGCAGACAGCTATGATGCACATTGGAAAATGATTAGGCAGTAGTATACTGTGTATACTTTGCGTGGGATTTAAAGTTAAAGATGAACAACACTGGTAATCGCAAGTGCTAATATCGTGGGCAACTGGACTTGCTTGCGTTCTTGAGGACGTTTCGCCTCTCATCCAAGAAGCTTCTTCAGTTCTAAATGACTGGTAGGAAGTTGCAGGCTATAAACCCTGTGTGGGTGGGAACCCTTGCAGAGTCGCAGGGTCAAGCAAGGGTTCTGATTCACACAGTTCTGGTGGTAGAAATATTATGTACACATACAGAGTAAACATAATAAGGGTGAATTCTGTTGATCTGAAATATTGTTATTTCTGTTGTCAATTTTAAGTGTCTTTCTTTTTCTCACTCTCTCTCAGGTGAATGAAGGGGAAGGAATTACACTGGGGAAGGGTTTGTCCCTTTATCATTCAGAAACTCAGCTCTCACAATTCCAGGACAATGTACACAATGTATGTACACTCTTACATAGACAACAATGTGTTTGTTGCTTGTCTCTCTCTTTTTCCTCAGCCAAACATGTCTGCCTGCGCTCCCTCCATCTTTCAGTTTAATTCAGTTCAGTTGTATTCAGTTTGTGCTTCATTCAAATGTCCCCATAGAGAGGAATTACAAACATTTCCCTTTATGAGAGACAACAATCACTACACACCCAAGATGAAATTACAAGACTCTGTTTTACTTTATTTCACTAAGAACCACAAAAATAACCTCATAAAGCCACATCTGACAAATAAATACATTTTACTTTGTGTGACAGTGAATTACTATTCACTTGAAAACCTAAACTGTATCTTTCTTTTCTGTTTGTCCACATAACCATAAATTAATAGTTTGATAAGACATCAAGATCAACACTGCTATCGTATCTGTCCTGTACTATGCAGCTATACCCAGCAGACAGTTAGCCTAGCTTAGCATAAAGGCTGGAAACAATGAGAAGCAGCTAACCTGGCTAAGTCTAAACATAACACAGTCCACCTACCAGCCCCTTTAAAGCTTCCTGATTAAGGGCACAGTCACACATGAACAAAATTAACATTAGAAAATATTCGCCTCTCATTCACTTCCAGTCAGCGCAATTCTCAATATCGCAGAGGGCACCCAATGGGCTAGAGCCTGCCCTGGCATGGAACATAAGACAATGGAAAATGTAACAACTTCATATTTCACTGAATTTATCAGCAAGCTAGCAAACGTTAGCTAGCAAGCTCGTGTGTGACCATGCCCCAACACTTTGCTGGTTGCTTAGCAACTTATAAATAAAATATAAGTGTGCTTCCCAAAATGTTGAACTTGTCCTTTAAATAATACTGACTTTTCTGAGCCATTCTGAACCGTGGCCGATTGCTCACCTTCTGATTAAACTCTTGCTTCAGTAGTAACCACTGGAGTGAATCAGTGACAAACCCCTCTGTGATTCTTAACAGTTGCTCACAGAACCTTTCTGGCATTACCTGAGGCGCAGTATCATTGCTGGCAGCTGCACTGACATTATTACAATCTACGGAAAATGTGAGCTCCCTACAGCAGATGCAGGACATCCTATCTCACCTATTGATGAGTCTGACCGGTAGATTGATCCTCTCCAGCTTTACTGCAAACACAGCAGGTCTACTGCGCCTTCTGTCTCCATGGGAATACATACCTCCCTGCCTCAGCAATGCTACTGCCTCCTCACACAGCATCTCCTGTAAAATCTCTCTCTGTCTTCTACTGAGTTATCTTTTTCTTTTTTACTGCTGGTTGTTGCGACAGTATGTCTCTGCATTAATTCCTGTCGGTTTACTTGGTGATTACAATCATTGTAATCAGATGGTGACACCTCCCTCCACAGGGTGCTGCTCAGACCCCCAGCAGTGAAGCGTCCTCCACAGGGCTCTACCCCCCGCCAAAACAGAAACCAGAAGCTATAGTCCACGCAATGAAGGTAGGCCACAAACCAGCCTGTGTGAGCAGTTTTAGGCTGTGTTGAAGTGTGTGACTTAGCAGGTATCTTGGGCAAAAATAAACCCAGGTATATATTTCAGCTAATTATGGAAAAAAAGAAGTATCACTTCCATTGTTTCCTACTGTCTACAAAGTGCAAGATGCGTTTGTTGAGGTAAATGTATGCTATATCCACTGACTTTGACAGCCTGGTGAGTTTCCCATAGGGTCCAATTTTTTGATATAGACATAACTGCTTGACTGCATAGAGGAAAGAACAAAACTATATGGCCGTAGTTGTACAGTTAGAATATGTCTTCAAACAAGTTGCTGCATGTTTGGCGGGACAGCCACCTCATACCTCATCCTCCTTCGTGGGAGGACAGGTGAAAGTAAAGGTTAAAGTTACACCACTCTTCTCATAGATACTACAGATCATGCACCTGCTCACCTTATCATTGTAACCTTGTCAAAGGGGCCCTGTGGAGCTGTCAGTCAGGTTCTAGCAGGACTGAATTAATCTCTGAACTTCTTTGTTTTCACTGAGACTTGGATCACACCAGAGGACACCCTCCCTCTTCTCTGCCTACTGCTTCACCGAAATACCCAGACCAGTGACACTGGTTCACTAACCAACCTAAAATTGTGATTTTCACTTTCCTTGCTTCCACACTTCAATCCCTCTTCTTTCTATGCTGTGTCTACACTGTGTCTATTCCCTACTTAAACATTGTTGTGCTTTACTGGAATTCTTTGAGGAAGTAGATGTCCTTCTATCAAACACCCTCTATCTTCTCTTCTCTATGTACTCTACACTACAAGACTGCCCACCTTGTCATCACAGAGGAACTCCACAATGCTAGAGCAGCCTTTCTCTTCTATGTTGTCATCCTGCTGGTCTTTTCAGCAGCATCTGACAGTGTGAAACGTCAGATCTTCCTCTCCACCCTCCAAGAATAGTATTTCAGGCTCTTCGTTCTCTTGTTCACAATCTATGTTAAGGGCCACACTCACAAGAAAATGGAAAATTTGTGTCTTAACTGTGTAGCCACACAACTGGAGTCCCTCATGGTACTGTTCTGGGTACTCTCCTTTTTTCTCTTTATACCAAATCTCTTGGCTCCATTATTCATTTTTCATTCATTATTCATGCTTAAATAATTCTTTCTTCTCCCGGGTCTAAAACTCAAGTGACAGCACAAATCTCTGCTTGTATGGCTGACATCTCTCAGTGGACATCTGCACACCACCTGAGCCTCTGGAAGACTGAGCCATTCTTCCCCCCCAAGGAAGGCATCATCTGTCTGTGACCTCTCCATCACCACTGAGAACTCTGTGGTGTCCTCAGCTAGGACTGATGATCATGACACTGGATGACAAGCTGTTCTTCGCTGCCAATATCGCTGCAACAACCTGCACTTGCTGATTCTTCTCCACAGCATCAAGAGGATGCGTCCACTCTTTTCCCAGGAGGTGGCACAGTTTCTGTTCCAGGCTCTTGTCATCTCACACCTAGACTACTGCAGCTCCCTACTTGCTGCAACTCATCCAGAATGCAGCTGTCTGGCTGGTCTTCAACCTACCAAAGTTGTCCCACACTACCTCACTCCTCCACACCCTGCACTGGCTACACTGCTGGCTTCTTGAATTCAATTCGACACTGGTACTTGCCCATTGTGCTGTGAACAGCTCAGACCCATCCTACATCAAGGACATAGTCACACCATAAAGCCCAGGCTGTCCACTACACTGCTACTGCCAAAGGGCTTGCCACTCCCTCACTATGAGGGAATAGAAAAGAGGGAAATGAAAAGTGATCCACGGTTCAGTCCACATTTACATCTGTTGTGCTGTGTGAACAATTTAAATTCAAAATCTGTAAATACTTTTACGCTGTAGCTCGATATATTAAAAATAACTTACTGAATTTGAAATGTTGAATAAAAACTGCATAAAGGTTCATTCTCATTGCCACGATGCAGAAATGCGGGACGGATTTGGGGAATATTCACGCAGCGCTTTTCCGCGTTTAAACCATACACACAGGCACGGTATGGACGCAGTGCAGAATTCCGCATTGTTGTGTTCCAATTCCGCGCAGTGTCAACGGGTGTGGGTGAACATGGACGAGAGTAGCAGCAGCAGCGAGCTAGCAAGCTAACGTTTAACAAGTGTCAACATCAACTTTCTTTAGCACTTACCACTCTCACCACAGCCACTAAGCTGGACAGTGGACTGCCAGACGTTGTCCTTTAATTCACTGTTCATAAAATCATCCCGTCTTTTATCAAAAAGGACGGGGTGCTGTGTTTATCAACCTTTCTCCCATATTGTCCTGCCTGACTGGATTTTGGACTCTCCCGGGTCTGCGCGACATCACTAAAAACAAACAATTTCATTGGAATTCCGCGGGGGTCAAAGTCTGGGCGGAAACTTTTTTCACTGAGCGAAAGTTCCGTCCCGGTGTGCAAACTTCCATAAGAACCCCTGAAATCAGCTTTTATATTTTTCTGCAAGAATAATCCGCGCGGATATTCGCCCTCAATGAGAATGGACTTTTATACAGTGCATCAACAGAAATGGACATGACGCTATTTTATTGTGTATTTTATGTCTGTGTTAAGGTGCTGGAGGTCCATGAGAAGCTGGACAGGCAGCGCACACAGGAATATGATGAAGATCTTAATGAGAAAGAGAAGGCCATTGTCAGAGAGATGTGCAATGTAGGTTCCAATATGAACTTTCTTTCTCTCTCTCTTCTTTCTTTCAGACAAATCTTGACAGAAATCTTACTGGTTCGTCATGCTGGGGAGTGCAGGGAACAGTAAACCATGTTTTAACACTAAACCAAGTTATATGCAATCTATTGTGTTAGATAGTGATAGTATTTTTAATGTCTATGAGTAGGCTACTTCATTGCAGTGATCTTTCTAGAATTCAAAGTGAAGTTCTCTGGGTTTGTTTAAAGTCTGCCCACACAAAATGTGTTTCTGGATGGTCTTTATCGTGCTGTATGGGAAATTTGGCCTGCAGCATCAAAAAGATTTGCAATGCAACCCAAAAGTATGTTATAAACAAGGACTGAGCCAACTACAGCATATACCACCATATGAAATAGATACTATAATTGGTGTACAGTATGTATAAAACAGAAACGCATAGAGTGGAGTAATATTGAGCTAATTTTTAAACATTTAATTTACAAAACAAACAAAAAATGTAGTTAAAGTGGTACGTTAGTGGTTGGTTAGTGGTCACTCTCATCTTGTGATGATCTAGCACATTCAACCACAGTGAAACAAAAGACACTTTAATAACACAGACACCCACTCTCTCACTTTTACACACATACACAAATTTCAATGCTGTTTTTGTCCAGCATTTATGTTCACATTGAACACTTTAATTTGTTTCGTTTGGTAAATACCAGAGCAAGTGTATGACGACAGATAAACTTCAAGTTAAAAGATATGGCTGCCATTATTCTAAATGTTTGTCTTTTTCAACAAATTCCATGAAAAGACAAAAGTTAACAATGTGTTAGCCCATCTCTCAATACTTTCTGACTTCCTGTTACTTACTTTCTACTGGAGATGTGTATCTTAATAGGAATACTTCACACATCAGATTATCATTTGCATATCAGTTACTCAAAGTCTTTGTTTTTCTTGCATGCTTCTGGACAAAGAATCCAAAAACTGAACGGAAAGTGAAACTAAACTATGCTCTCTTCAGAGCCAGACTCCATTGACAAAAACAGTAATTTTACCTCACTGAACACAGGAGCTGCTGGCCCACTGCTGACTCAATCAGTTTCTTTGTGTTTTGACTCTGGAGTTCCAAAGGGTTAGTTTGGGTCACCAAAGTCACACAGCTGCATAAACTAACTACCAATAGAGGAAGTGGTAGACCAACAACTCCTGTGTTCAGTGAGGGGAAATTAGTGCTTTTGTCAATGGAGTCTGGCTTTGAAGAGCTGATTTAACTTTCACTTCAGTTCCCCATCCAAGAGGGCTGTCTGTTTGGGAAGTACTAAGCATAGGACTGGATAAATGAGACATGAATTATACTACACGAGCTGTGTGAGAGTTTGACAAGAGATGTTTTGCTGTTGTCAAACGCACACCCCTATTAATTCAATCAACAGGTATTTTCTCTGATTTGGATTCTTTTTTCACCATTCAGTCATGTGAGAAAAATAAAGTTGTCTTTATGAATTCAACATAACAGTGGGGTGAACAATTGATATACAAATGGTCATTTTGTGGGTGAGCTATCTGTTGAAAAAGACTGAACTCATGATGTAATCTATAATTTATTGATATGCAGCTTGCGTAGCATCTTCCTTTCTGACACTGCCACCAAAGAATCAAGGCCCAACCCCAAAACAGATTCAGATTCTTCTAATAATACATGTATACGCTTATTTCCACTATAGCCCTAATATCCTCTAATCCTTACTTATTCCTGAAGGATAAAATTTAATTCATCCCAAAGGGTATTTTTTTCTTCTTTGCCAAAGATGCACACTATACAAAGTGAAGTAAATTAATATTTCCATAGTATTATGTAGATATATATTATCTATACATCTATATTGTATAATAGAAATATGTATTCTTCTGGAACAGGGGAGATAAAAAGTACAAATGACAGTCCAATACATGGTGAAAGTGCATGGATGGAAGAAAGATAGGGGACAAAACAAAGTTTACAATGCAAAACTTTACAAAAAATACATCAGTGTTACAATGTTACAAATCACAGGCAATGATATATGGAGTGTGAATGGGGGGGGACATCCTATGTATTGTATTAGCGAATGCTACACAATGCATGTTAGCAGATATGATCCAAACAGCAGTGGACTGAGTTTGAGGTATATGGTGTAAACCTTCTGCAGTGTTGCAGTTGTTGGGTGCATATTGTTGTCCTGTTTTATAACACATTTATGTGTGCCACCTTCTGCCACAAAGTGTTTCCTGTGACGGACTCTCTAAGGGTTGTCACACTTTCATTTACTCTGATGTCACCGTCTGACACTGTTGTTTCTTCCTCTCAGGTGGTTTGGAGGAAGCTGGGTGACGCTGCTGGATCCAAGCCTTCCATCCGACAGCAGCTTTCAGGCAACCACTTTAAAGGCCCTTTATAGTTGTCAGCCACCAAGTGAAGCCACCAGTGGTCCCAACACCACTACACTACTACTTTGGACTGGAAGCTTTTCAGCACAGTGTTTTGTCTCTTGGCTGCCAAACTACAGCCTCCTTAGCTTGAACCAAACTGAGTCATAATGGATATTCAGCTCAGTACCAGGACATAGTTAAATGGCAACACTAAAAGACTGGCAACCTGGGTTACAGACACAGACTGTATGGAACCTTTAAAGCCTTCACCCTCTTGGAGGCGGAAAATCCAAATGTGAGAAATGTGACCGAGGTCTGGTTGTAACTCAAACGCAAGTGGCAGTCACCATGGCTTAGTGTGATAGGCTGAGACATCGGCCAATCAGACAAACACAATATAAACTCTCCCTTTAAGCCTTAATATCTCCAAAATGGCTCAATAATTTGCAAGATGACAGCGTTTATATGGGATATATAGAAATTAGTGTAGGAAAATGTTGCTCTGTGTTTGAAGAGAGATGTTGGATGTTTTCCAAATTGACTTCAAAGTTTCAAATGGTCACTGAACGCTCAAGGCATGTCTTAGCTTCTCCACTTAGCTGTGGTGGCTCCTACAGAGAAAAAAAAGCACCAAATAGCAGTCCCTCCAGAAAATCGCGATCTTGCAATCACAATAATTAACGCAAATTCAATGAAAGTCTGCAATATTTGCAGGTGCTTGCAATTTTTCAAAAGTCCCGTGATTTTTCTGCGTTTTTCCACATTTTGAAATGTCATCAGACGCATCATCAAATGCGCTAATGGCATTGCAGTATGGAGAAATGCTCTGTATTGACATAAGAATTTGCACGGTTGAAAGGCAAACAATATGTTTTGAATTCATTAAAATGTTATGTTTACAGAAAATGTAGCTTACATGTTGTGTTACAGTCATATTGTCTGGTTTGAGAGCTGCAATATTCACTCAGGCTTGTTTGCAACATTATTGGAGTATTGAAACTAATTAAATAAAACTAAAGAAGAGAACTAGAAAAAACATTTGCAGCTATTTTTGTAATATTCAGTGTGATTATTATAGCAAGTTATTACATGACTTATTTTTTTGGAGGTAGTCAATCACATTTTTTTTCTCCTTCACATAATCACTTAAAAATGCCACAATTTTTATCGCAATTCTTAACAAAATTGGCTGCAAATTCAAGGTTTTTTTGCCGCAAGATCCTGGAGGGACTGAAATAGCAGTGCTTTGTGCTGGAGGGGTGCACTCCAATAGCCACACATTCACACAGCCACCCATCAGCTCTGTAGGAACCTCTGTTTATGTCTTGATGAACAAAAGGAAGCTATGTATTTCAATAGTTCATGCGCTTTTATTCTGTTTGGACTTATTGATCGTGTTTACAGTGTGGCTGCACAGGAAGAATTCAAAAAGTCTAAGAAGGACTGAGGTTAATGTGTTCATGTCAAAGCCATGAACCACAGAAACTGTCTACCATTTGAGTCACAACTTTAAAGTTCATCTATTGATCAGCCTGTTGGAGGATCACATGCAAGTTATCTCATGAACAGAAGATGAACCAAAGTTTATCATCTTGTTTTAATGCTTATTTTTAAAACCACATTTTTAAACACTGCTGGCTCTTGTTTCAAACATTTTGTACATAAATATAATCAAAGTCAAGAAAAGACAACTCCCTACAAGCAATAAATAATCCTATTTTGGGGAATGCCACAAAGACACACAAGGACATAAAATGTTCACTGAAACAGTTAACTTTCCTTATTTTTTATACTTAAACCATAAAACACTTTAGTGTTTTTTAAGTGTCAGCAGAAGTCAGTGATCCAATGAAACACTCTTGATTCAAATTTATTTTAATTGATTCATAGAATTAGCAGATGAACAGATAAACAAAACACTGACTGTACATTTTTTAAAATTATGTCATAGGAAAACTAGCAGCAGTTGTGTGTTTTGGTGGATTTGGCCGGCAGCAGCTTTACAACATGCTTGGCCTACATGCTGAACACACAGGAAAACTGCTACCAGCACAGGAATTTGATCAAAGAGTGGATTTTGCACTCATTCGGAGCTGGTTTCACTTCAGACTATTGTGAGATGCTTAAGAGACTTTCTGGGTAAAATGCTTGTGCTGTCGAAATCACAGTAAGATCAGTGGGTTGATACCAACTTTGTATCTGTTTGTCAGTGCAGACATAGGACCAGGATATCCTATAATCTGGGTTTTGTTCAGGGTTATTGTGCAAATCAGAGTGCGTACCATGAAGTGAGATTAGTGACTCAGCAAGGTATGTTGAGTCTCAAGCAAGAGTTTTCCATGTCACGAAGGTGGATCTCATTTAACCTGGCTAGATCGCCATGGTAACTCGTGCTGCATGGCTAACCTGGTCAGGACCAGTTTTGTTCTGAGTCTCAGCTTAATCACTAATCAGCTCCTTTGGACATTGCAACACTCTATAGTCAAGAGACAATCTATGAGTGATGCAGTTTCTCAGCTGAGGGAACACATCATAAATGCAAACTTGTTGAGCTGTAAGGTTACATTAGTAGCCTGAAAAAGAAAGTCTGGGTAACAGAGCAAGTTGATAACCAACATTGCAGTACCCGAAATCTGTGAATGGGGCTTTAGGGTTTGCCGAGCCAGCTAAGACAAAGAAAGCCTGGCTCTGTTGAACTTGCTTCGTGGTACAGCTCGCTCAACCTCCCTATGAGAGTAAGTCAGCATGCTGCACCCATCTTGATGGAGGAGGAGCAAAATGTTCCTTCTTTTTTGGTGATAAGCTAGGCAAAATGCAACCCTGGGCCCAGTTGTTAAGAAGTAATCTGATCAGATTTTGGCTTAGGAATTGGATCAAATCTTGAAAACAGATGATTCAAAAGAAAAAAGTATTCTAAAATCAGATTAGATCACGTTATCCAGTCTTGGTTGTGATTTGTAACAAATTTTCAGTATGTGTTGTTCAAAACATTTTAGTAGGATTGGAATACCTTTAAAAAAAGGTCACAGTATCCTGATCCCAGTAGGATTGGATTCTGGATTCATGGTGGATTTCAGGAACAAAAAGTTATAAAACTTTTAAATTGGTCAAATATATATATATCTATACATTTAGTTAGATTTTGCACTTGCATTGTTTGACAGTTATTGTAGATAAAGTAGATAAAGTAGACATTAGGCTACCTTTAAAGCTTTATAGTAAAGTAAAAAAGGATGTCTCCATAAAATATTAGCTATTTAGCTGTCAAAATCAAACACAAAATATTTAGAGGCATAATCTCAAAGATCTCTGTTTCTGTGTACATTGTGATATGTCGTCCCAGTTTACTAGAGGACTGGTTATCCGGATATGGTAATCAAACGTTTGGATCAGGGTGCTCCAATCCAGTGTTGCTTCAGGTAGGGTTGCAACTACTGGTTTTAAGGTATACCATGATGTTGTCGGTTATGTACATTTCCTTATCCATGATATTGGAAAAAAAAAAACTGCAAATGGACATTGAATCTTAGGGGAGACTTTTGACACACTTCCATGAAAAAGATAGTTTAATTAACATTTCTATTAGGGTCATTCTGACTGATTATAACATAAATTCTGTAATACCATGATACCGTAAAGCTGCAATATTTTCTGAGATTGTTATCAGATTGTGAAAATCTCATACCGTTACAACTTTAATGAGCACAAATGTAAAATGGATTAGCTGATCCTGAAAAGCAAAAAACGAGATTTGACAACGGATCATTCTCATCCAGATGGACATTTTTTTGAACAACTGGGCCCAGATGTTGTTGTTTTTTACTGGA
Organism: Epinephelus awoara; assembly: GCA_035609425.1. Taxonomy (NCBI): domain Eukaryota; kingdom Metazoa; phylum Chordata; class Actinopteri; order Perciformes; family Serranidae; genus Epinephelus; species Epinephelus awoara. Next base: position 32,253,347 of record CM069309.1, read on the forward strand.
GATTAAATGCAGTCTTGTTATTGGACTGTGAGTAAGACAGTAATGTCACAGTGTTCCTTCTGTGACAAAACCATATATTAGCCCTAGGATATGATTTTGGCTAGCTCAGTTTATAAGCTAGTCTAGGACAATGTTACTTTATGTTTTAACTTGAAAAAATGATAATGATATTGTGAATTTATTTTTCTTTGATCATTCCAGTTATGATAACTCTATTCCTACTGTGGCTCTTCTGAGTGTTCATGAAAATAGACAAGCACATTACAAATGATCAAGGCTAGCAAAACAGGTAGCTACCAGAAGCTAGACTGGGTGTCAGACTTTTCAATATATTCAGTATATACCTTTGCTTCTGTTTTGTTTTTCTGCAGGGAATCTGTAAAATACTAAATGTGTGTCCAATTTATTTCATATTTTACCCACACAGGCATTTGCATAAACCCCAAACTTGGCCCATTTATTCATTATCATTCATCCGTGCAGTGCTGAGTTCCACCTACTTGGGTCATAACTTAACACTTTTGTCTCAATATTCTTTCCCAGGACAATAATGCTATACACTGTACAGTGATGTACTACAATTTCTGTAAGAATCATAAATGAAGTGACATGCTTTTTGTTAATTTACAAAAATGGTGGAATTTTCTTTCAAATTATTTAAGTGGAACACATTGTTAAAAATGTTATGTGTCTGACTTTGTCTTCAGAAAATAGTTTTGCTGTCTTTATGTCCAACTTTATTAGGATAACAAAGTGTGTGCATTTATTGACACAGTAGAATCCTTCAATATTTGCAAAGTGACCATTGTTGAAAACCATCACTACATTATACCCCGAACTGCTGGCTTTTTTTGTTTTTTTAAGAAGACAAAGTGATGTTTAAAAAAAAGATATTTTTTTATGGTGACATTCAAACGCACTGCTTAATTTGTCATGGACTTTTGGAGTTGTACCTGGTGATGAAATGTTTCTCTGTGGCAGTGCATTTTAGAGGAAGACCAGTGCTGTTTAAAAATACATATTTCCCATACAGTAGGTAACCATGGAGTAGCATGTCTTTATATTTTTGAATAAGCTGTATGTAGCTGAAACTGTATTTTAGCAGTGTATTATAGTGATATGAAAAAAATAAAGAGCCACTTTTAGGTGATTTTGAAATAAAATAAAAGTATACTTTATTTGTAAATGTGTGTTGTCATCAGTGACTTTGTTGCATTTATGTGTGAAAAAGTCACAATATGATGGGACACACTGATTACTTGTCTTAGGGTTAACTTCAGCGTGTAACTGTTTTGTTTTGCATTTCATATTCACACATTTATGTGATTCTACCGTAAAATGACAAATAATTATTAGAATGTGATTCCTTTCATAAATGGCTCACATACCACTGAAGCGCAGCAGGAGAGCTCAGCTATTTTCAGTTACATATGAGCTGGAAATGTCTGCAGTGTGGGTGTTTGTGGACAAAGAATGTGAAAGTGAAATGTAGTTTAGTTTGTATTAGACTAGACTGCCTCCTAGTGGCACACATGTAACATTACAGCAAACATTAAATGACCTGCAAACAGTAGGTGTGGCCCAATTCCACACAGCATGGTTAAAAAAGTGTAGTGTTTGGAAAACAAATGTGTGTCTTTAATACACTATAATGTAGCTGTAAGCAAGTAGGACTTTTTTAGTGTTTGTGAGTTATCACAAATGTTGACCACACAGCATAGTGTATCATATTGACTGAGAATAAATTTTCCAATGGGTTTTAAGGCATTTACTAACTAACCTAAGTACACCCGTCATTTTTGCAGTGTTGCATGGGGCATTGTCCTGCTGGAGGGTGGGGGCACTGCCATTGGGGAGTGCTGTTGCTGTGAGAGTGTACTTGGCCTGCACTGGTGTTTGTGTGGGTAAAGAGTGTCAGGTGGAATCAAAATGAATGCCAGGACCTGAGGTTTCCCAGCAGAGCATTGCATTGTAACAAGACTATGACACTTGGTACAAATCATCACTGGCAGCCTTAATATGGTTTGTAAATGTTGATTACCTCTGAAATTCTGTCCTGTTATTGCAGATATTTGTTTTTGTCCAAAAACATCACGGACCAACTATTACCACTCATTATTAAATAAGGTTAAACCATCAAATTTGATCAGGTTTTGTGTCAGCGTCGGCTGCAGACTGACTTGGCAGAGATGGCTGCCATCTTGTTTTTACGTGGATTGGTGTAATGGGGTCTTACTGCCACTAGATGGCACAAAAAAGTGTCCATGAACGAGGACAACAGGTCTAAGTTAAGCAGAATGCAGTATAAGGTCCAGAAACCAAAAATGTATTGTCCGTGTATGAGGACACGGGGTCTCAGGAGGATATTAAACACCATGCATGCAGTCTATTTGAGTCCTGATGTACTGCATAAAACACATTTTGGACTTCCTAGTGATGTAGCAAAACACCTGCAAAAACAGGTTTTATGACAGTAAGGAAGTGATCAAATGTATGAAGACATACTAGTTCTGTCCTTCATAAAAACAACACTACATTGAGGATGTTTTCACTGCTTTACCTTGATGTCTAACAGCTCTTTTCTTTTGCCCCCTTGTCATTTTCTCAACTGTAAAACTTCCCATATTACTGCACCTCGGCTGCTGCACACTGTACTTCACAGCTCAGCTGTTTAAGTCAATGAGAAGCTGTCCTCAAAGTGACATACGTTTTTGGCTGCCAGTACATGTTATTGTTTTTAGACTGCCAAATTCACATGGGCTATGTTCGCCTTATCAACATATTAGTGTTAGCCATTTGTAGAGGCAAACTGAGCTGGAATAACAGAGAGCGGAGACTTTAATTGCGTGCAACTAGCCACAGCTGTGAAGATCGTTGTCAGTTGTCGGAATATGTTGAAATGTATATAAAATAAGATAAGATAGTCTTTATTGTCATTGTACAGACACCTATACACCGAAATTGTGCTTGCTACATATGTAAGGTGCATTAGAGCAAAACAGAGTAACAGAGCACACACACACACACACACACACACACACACACACACACACACACACACACACACACACACACACACACACACACACACCATTCAGAGAGTATAAACAGTTATTTAGATTGTCTGGAATAAATAAAGGAAGTGAGATATTGCACTTGTTATATTAGCTAAGTATAGCACTGTATCGCCAGCTCTGCAGCATATGGGCTGGGTATCACCACTGATTTCCCGAATTGACTCGATTTCGATTCAGAAGATTCGATTTGATTTGATTTGGGATATTTCAGTTACAATACTAGAATGCTAGAATGTGAAAGAGATTCTCAGAGAGCTAATACTGTAAATTTCACAAGGAATTACTGAAAAAAAAAAAAGAATAAATTCACAACAGGAATAAAACTGAATATTTTATAACTAAATAATGTTTCTACAGCAGCAATAGTAATATTAAAACAGCAAAGTCACAATATCAATATCTCACTGGTAACAAATCTAAAATGCCAATGAAATAAATCATATTCCTGACATCACAATACTGAGTGAAGTTTAGAAAGAAGAAGGAGCGCAGACATCAGTCAGTATCAGTCCTCTTTGTTCTTTCCTCCGCTTCTGAAGACATTCACTGATCACAGGTAACATTACTGTGGCCCATTTACAACAGCCGAGATAACAGGGTTAAAACTTCACACATCCATGGGAAAAGCATATATTAAAAGATCAATCTCAGATTTTATAAAGCGATATTGGGTCACATACAGTCTATGGGTCATTCAAATGAAGATATATATTTCGTCATTTTACTAAACCTCTAGTAAGTTGAGACCAGCTTGTGATGATGAACTTAAGAAAGCTGATGAACTGTGTAAAGATGGTCGCACTTGATGAGCACATGCAATTATATAAAGAGAGTCTCGTACAAAACACTCAGCAACATGTGGGGGAAAAAAGTGTGAATATTTGCCAACCTCTCAGATGAGTCTGAGAGTCCGTGATTCAGAAACACTGTGCACCAGAGTAACCAGTGAAGCTGTGTCACTGACAGCTGCATTACCTGATCTTACTCACTAGGTGACATCACATCACCATCAAATGGAATCTGGACAGAGAACACGAGTCCTGTACATGATAGCAACAGTGAGATTTAATGCATTATGCATCACTGCATTATATCTGGGTGTTGATGTCTGTGGTGTTACTCAGTAAATGTAGTAGACCCTTTTTTTCTATATTTCAAACAGATTCTGTCAGTTTCAACCACATTCGAATGTACTGTAGGTATATTACAGTCACATTAACAGATCCAGTGATGGTTCATATACTTACAAATGTATTAATCTTTATTAATTAAAGTGATATTCATTAATACAAGAACTAAAAATCTGACAAATTCACATTAGAGACTGTATGAAAAGTATTAGGGGTGTCAAAAGAAGAAGGGTTTGGTAATATTTCTATTGCTGAAGGGGGGTTAATCTGACTTTTCTTGGATGAGTGAGGGAAGGTCCCATATTTCCACTGGACTGGCTTCCTTTGCAGGATTAACTCTTTAGTTTAGTTTATTCATTTGCACATACATGTATAGACAAGAAATTAAGACTCAACATTGTGCATGATACCTCCCCTATTAAATGACAACAATCACTCATGAAAAGAAAAACATAAAAACAAAGGTTGCATAAATGAATAAGAGTTTCAGACTTAGCAGTGATACAAAATTGTTAGAAATGTACAATTTAAAAAAAAAAAAAAGGATTTACAATCTGAAAGCGTTAGGAAATTAGGAAATCAAATTTTCTTTTTGAATAATGATATTGTAGATGTTGATTGTCAAGATGGAAGTAGGTTGTTCCAAAGAGATGTTCCTCTGTATTTTTGTGAATATTTATTAAAGGAAGTCTGACAATATGAAAGATAAAGGTCCTTGTGGAACATGAGTGAATGAGGAAGGCTTAAATAAGTTCTGTAAAACGTGAGGCAAGTCGTGAGTAAGATGAACATATTTAAAACATATATGTTCATGTTCACAGTAAAAGCATATGTGTATATGTTCACATTAAAAGTGATAAAAGTAGAGCATCTGCTTCTCTCTTTATTTCTAAAGAGAGAAGCAGATGATTTGCTTTTTTAGCAAAGCTAGTCATTCTCAAACATTTATTTTTAATTAGAAAAATCTTATTGAGGTAAGTGGGACATGTGGCAGCCCAAGCAGTATCACAAGACATAATGAAGGTAAATTAGCTATAATAAAAAGTTAGATACAGCACTGATTGACCAGTGAACAAACCCCACTTGAGATACACAAAAACAAACAAACAAAGGAAAAGAAAACAGTGATATGGAAAAAGGAGGCCAATCATATCCTGTTTATGTATTAGCTGTATCAGGGCTGTAATTTTGCAAATTTTGTGCAATGTAACGGGGAATAGATATAGAATAGATCACAACAGTGGGTCAGGGGGAAAGAATGCAGGATAATGGCACATCAAAGGGCACAGTGTGGGCTACTGCCAAAGGCGTAGGCTTCTTTTCAACATGGACGACATATGAAGTGGGGAGTCTAGGGTTATCCCTAAGGAAATTTTGAGTGTCATGCATCAATTCAAAGGAAAGGAAATCGATTAGATCAAATCTTGAAAATAGGTTGCTCAAAAGGAGAAAGGAATTTTGAAATCAGGTTAGGTCATGTAATCCAGTCAATTAAGCCTTTCAGTACAGAAAAGTAAAAAAAAAAAAAGTTTTCCCCATAAAGTAATCTCCCAAATGCTGTCAAAATCAAACAAATTGTTTAAAGTTTTAATTTCAAAGATCTCAGTGTCTTTCTCTTCTGCAGCACCTACCATAATTGCATTGTGTATGTTGGCAGACTGAGCCCACTTGTTCAGAAGTAACCTGACTGGATTTCATATTGGTTCACATCATGAAAATGGGTTGTTCAGAAGTCAAAATTAGATTCTGAAATCATTTGAGATCATGTAATCCAATTTTGGTTTGATCTTGATCAAACCTTCAGTTTGTGTTGTTTAAAACATTTTGGCGGGATTGAAATACATTTGATCCAAAAAATCAGGACTATCCTGATCCCAGCAGAAGGCTGGATTAGTGTGGATTTCAGAATCCACACAAAATGTGATAAAACCTTTAATTTGGTTAAATATATTTGCATTTAGTTATGATCTACATATGATTTGTTTGACAGTTACAGTGATAAAGTAGACATTAAACTACCTATTATGCCTTTCAAGTAAAGTAAATCAGAAAAAGGTATTTTGTCCCCATGCAATAATCTGTCTTTTGGACAAAGCTAGTTAGTTAACATTTCTTGGTGCAACCTATTTTGCAGAATATTTTAAAGAGTTATGCTTTTAAAAAGTAATGGGGACAAAACTGTCCATTTGAAAAGTGGTGGGGACATACCCTCAGCATCCCAAATGTAAATAACACCTATGTGAAGTACCCAGCTCTCTGCAGTCAAGTCCAAGTCTAGGGAAGGGATCAAAGAAAAATGTAATAATGCTGGGAAGGGCATTGCTTTTCTTATAAAGTGGCAACATATGTATACCCATACATATTTTATATATTACACATATAGGTTTCCTTGAAGTTTAATCCAGTTTGTCTGTCTGCACCACAGAAAAGTGTACCGTCTATAATAGGCAAAGTGATGAAAGATGATTAGCATTGAATTACCCAAGATGGCCTGAAGTTGCTGAAGTTATGGATTAAAGTGCACAGTGAAGGCTTTTAAAGTAAGCAATGAGTCAGACTCATAAAATGGTAACAGCATTGTTTACTTTGCAGAAAGCAGGTGTAAGGGGGTTAAATGCGGTCCTTAAACCACAGCCGTGAGCTTGTAGTTTCCACTATAACAGTTATTATTAAACTCTTATCTAACACCCCCTTCCTTGTCCACATGCTCCTTCGGCTCCACTGCCTATTAATTTACAATGTGTATGCACATTATTATAGTACCCTTAAAACACTTGTGTAGTGAAAAGAGCGTTGGTGCTGTGATGTGCTGTTAACATGCCATGCAGTCGCTGTCATATGACCAGGCTGCCCGGTAGGCTAAGCTCTCAATTACCACTACATCTAGGCATTTATCTCACCTGGTGTTATGAGCTTTGGGTAGGACATCGCAGATACAAACAACAAACATGAGTTTCTGGGTCTGGGCTCACCCTAATGGACAGGGTGAGGTGCTCAGACAGGACAAGCTTGGACTACAACTGCTGATCCAAGGAGCAAGTGGGGGTGGTTTGGAAATCTGGAGTTGAAGGTATGCAGGCACATCCAATTGGAAGGAGACCCTGCGGCAGGCCCAGAACATGCAGGAGGAATTACATAACCCATCTGGCGTGGGCTCATCTTGGCATCCCCCAGGAGGAGCTGGACGAAGTTGCTACACACAGGGGTGTCTCAGGTAGTTTGCTGAGCCTGCTACCAGGTCCTGAATATGTAGCAGAACATGGATGGATTCTTTGTTCAGAATTCAGAATGAAATAGATACAGATGATCGTCAGGGGGTGACTTTGGTGATGATCAGGCCTCCTTGAACAACACCTCACAGTCCTCAATGAGTATGTCACAAACTAGTGTCTAGATTACCAGAGGATGAACGCTCCACACCCCCTGGCCTTTCCTCTAACACCACCATCACACGTAAATTTACACCAAAGAAAGCTCAAGAGCTCAAGTATAGAATGCTCGGAAATGTGCTATGGATTATTCATGCTCCCCAGAGGATAAACGTTACCATTTGATCACTCCATGAGCTACACTATTATTCCACAGTGAAGGCAACATTTACATTTTTAGCTCCATGTTTTTGGCTCTGTTCCATTTCATGTGTGGGAAAATGGTTTGAACTTAGATTTTTGTCTGTTTTTGTTTTTGTGAACATTGCAGCCTCTACAAACTCGGCTTTTGCGGTTAATACAAGTGCAGATACTTTGTCTTTAGAACAGTAATGAAAACATAAAAGCTTTACTGAAACACAAACCATATTGCTCTGTATGAACTGGGTATAGAGGAACAAAAATTGCATCTTTTTGACACCTGAGAAGCATTTGGTCATGTACGGAGAGAGGACCTGCCTTCGTATGTAATCTCTTTGTTTCCCTGTACCACATTCTTGCTGTTCTCTGCTGTCTTTAAATGAAAGGAAAAAAAACATGAAGAGGGAAAATTGGGCCAAGTGCTGGAGCATGCACCTGGGACTCCCAGAAGGTGTTAAAACACCAGGAGCCCTCTCCCACAAAGCAGAGGAGGGATCACATTAGGCTAGCAGGTGCAACCTTCACATTAAAAAGCTAAGGACTAAGGCCTCCCTAATAAATGGTTTTATGACTGCATCTGTTTTCAAGTCCTGTGGTGGTAATGTCAGCGAGAGAGAGGAATGCTTTATGGGGTAGCAAACACACCATGTACAAGTGGTATAAACAAGTATGTTCTACAGAAACACTATAAAGACTTAAGAAAAAAAAATACACTACCTCTTAGAAAGTAATGAGACTGGAAATTCTATTGTATTCCAGTGCTCTAAGGCAGCTTAAATGCATACTAGCAACATGTGCAACTTCTATCCCCCTGACGGAATCACAATGACATTGCACTAACAAAAACAATCATATGTAAAACTGACAAACTTCTTGATTTTTATTGTCATTTTTAACCATGGCTGTAACGTTTAACGATAAATAGTTCTCTAGGTCTGACCTATCTGACATTTCTGTTGTGTTATTCTATGTACTGTACTGCTTTGCTATTATCTTTGATTAACCAAATCTACTGGCACAGAAACTAAGCAATGTACTGCTCTAGGCTGGGCTGCAGCAAAACATGTTTTAGATACCTAAAAATTAAAACGAAATGTTGTAGTCACCTAAAAGCGTCAGCAGATGGCAGGAGCTACATTTGAAGTACCGTATGTAAACATTCAAGCTACTGTATCTTCCACAGGAAGTTCTGACAAATGTTTCAGAATAAAAGCCTATTTAGAAAATGGAGGGATTCTCTAGCCGAGGTTACAAGGGGCTTTTAATTTGAAACAAATTCAGGAAGTGTTGAGTTTAAAATGACGGCACGATACATTAACTTTATAAAGACAATGGGAGCGGATAAGAAGTACATATATAAAAACACATAAAAACATAAAGAACGGACTGTCTTTAATGTAGTCTGTTTCAAATGAAGCTGGGAGCCTCTGCAGTTGTGGTGAGTAAAAGCTTCGCCGCTATTTGTTAATGTTATTACTTTATGTCTGACCGTGAGGATGTAGCATTGTTTGCTAGCTTGATGCTAATGACAGTAACGTTAACTCAGCGGGTTGACAAAGTGTTTCACACCATCATTTCCCCCTTTTACTCTGTGTGGTAACATCCCTAGAGGAAATATTAAAAACGCTGGGGTGTTGTTGTCATACAGTTGTCTACGGCAGCAGATGGTTCTGTGTTTCTACTGGTCAAAGTGACGGCTGTGATGGGAGAATTGGATCCCAGTGAAGGGCAAGTGGTCCATAACTTTAATTTTGGAGACAAAAAATGTAGGCTTAGCGCCCTGTGGTCCATTGCCCAATAGGAAATGTAGAACACTCAAAAGTACTTTAAAAGTAACTGAGTTACTTTTCTCAGGGAGTAACGCATTAAAGTGACTGGTTACTTTTCAAAAAAGTACCAGAGTAAAGTAATTTGATTACTTTTAGAGTAACCCTTACCCAACTCTGCTCACCAGCAATTCAGTGTTCTGCTTGGTAAAATGACTGTTTTTGTCAATGGAGATTGGTGGCTTTAATCGTGTTCAGTTCCTTGTCTGACAGCAATGTATAGCGGAGAAAATATTCTAAATATTGTGTACACCTAAACTGATATTGTTTTTTTGTCTGGTACGTCACTTTTTGGTAGCTAAATTAACAAACTGAGGCAGCCTTTGCTCAGCGCCCTTTGATTTTATGCGCGTGACGTGAGGGTTTTACCCAGAAGTTGTTGTAAGTAAACACTGTGATTTGGTCTATAGAAAGCAGACAGCAAAAGATGATTTGTGCAGTGTATCCAGATGTGAAACCTACAAACATGCTAACCATAACTAAAACAATTTCAAAACCAACTATGTGTAGAATTTGAAGACTATGGTGAATCCCAATGTTAAGTAAGAAACAAACTAACCCAACTACGACGGACGACACTGAATTGCTGCCCACTTATGTTGGTAGGATTAAGAACAGTGATATCATCTTTCTTCATAGCAAGCTAGGTACAGCCAAGAAAAACAGTGAAACAAAATGACCAATCAGCATGACTTCGACATAGATGTACAGGTTGGTGTAAATTGTCTTACCAACATAATAACTCTTAAATGTACATACTATAAAACTTCAATTGATAGCCCAAGCTATTATTTGCTTAAATCACTGAACTCAACAGGCCTACTGTATATCTGAGACAGGCTTTTGATTCCTCTCACATAAAACTGTTGATTAGCAAAGATGGGAAATACTATAAAATTGTTTATTTAAACCAGAATGAAAATTACTTTTATAAAAACCTGGCTGGGCGGCAGGGTGGTGTGGTGGTTAGGACTGTCGCCTCACAGCAAGAGGATTACCGGTTCAATCCCGGGTGTGGGAGCCCTTCTGTGCGGAGCTTGCATGTTCTCCCCGTGTCAGCGTGGGTTCTCTCCGGGCACTCCGGCTTCCTCCCACAGTCCAAAGACATGCAGATTGGCGACTAGGTTAATTGATAACTCTAAATTGTCCGTAGGTGTGAATGTGAGTGTGAATGGTTGTTTGTCTCTACGTATGTGTCAGCCCTGCGATAGTCTAGCGACCTGTCCAGGGTGTACCCTGCCTCTCGCCCGATGTCAGCTGGGATAGGCTCCAGCCCCCCCGCGACCCTCAAGAGGATAAAGCGGTTAGAAGATGAAAATCAGGCTTTGGGTGACATATCAATAATGAATCATTCATTTGATCTAGATCCAACGGACAGTGCATCAGATGAAGAGAGAGTTATGACACTCATTTCACGGCACCCAACATACTGACACAACACCAATGTTTTTTAGATAATACTTGACCAGTGGACCCTTGCGGACTAATGGAATATGAATAACTTAGTGGGTATTCAAAGAATGGATACATATTTTGACTTTATGACCGCTTGAGAGCCAGGGTGTCACCACTTTTTGTTTACCAGGCCAGTAAATCCAAATTAATTATACTTTTGCGCTCATGGATCCAGCAAAATAAACTGAATGATTGAATTGTGGAGAATCTAACTGAGCATAAGATGTGCAGCATCTCCATATTTACAGAAGTTAAAACATTTGTATTTGTATGCGCAATCTAAACAGCTAACTAATGTTGTGGGTAGCCAACAACCCAATTTTATTCATCCAAAGAACTTTTATTAAAAAAAACAGACCAGGAATCTAATTGGGACAGGCATTTATTTGTCAGGGGGGAACCTGAGGACAAAGAATTTTCATGGCCAATGACTGCTTCACTGGAATTGTTATCCATGTGACCATAAAGAACTTAAGTTGGATTGGGGTTTTTTTTGAAGGCAGCTGTTTTGGGAGGCAAACAACCATTTTTGTTGTTTAGGTGTTAAGATTAGCTGCAGAGGAAAGCTTAATCCTTTAGTTGGCCATTATCTCGTCATGTCTACAAGTTCCGGTGGCACATTTTTAAATGCACTGATGCATGAATTCAAGTACTTGTACAGGGTATGTTTCAGCCTTGGGGTTTGCCAGCTGCACAGTTTTCATGAAGGGTTGTTTATACATTCTGATGTATCAGCCTGGTTGGGGCCATAATTAATTTACCAGAGCTAAAGCTGTTTCATAGATAATGACAAAGAACAAGAGTTTATTCCTGTTATAAAACAACTTTTTCAGTGACATCATGGACACTTCCTCATGTCTCTTGCTGTTGTTTGGATACCTAACCTCATTATGGACACATGTGGTTTGTCCACTGAAACCCTGTGTTTGTGTTTATAGCAGCAACATTGCAGTTAAGTGACTCAGTATGTGAAACTTTTCTCTGTCTGAGGTCATGGTTTAACTTGACCGAGGATCTCGGCTTGTGGTCCTGCTGCTGTTTGTATTCAAGGGGGATTTTATGGTATCGCACCTGTTTGTTTGCTTAGGCTATGACTCATTTACATCCATGTTATATTGTTATAGATTGTTGTTGGCCATCTTGTTCTAATTTGTTGTAGTTTGTAATGATACACCATGGAATAACAATGCAGTCATCTCTGAGCTTCTCACCACATGAGCTTGGTGGTTTTATTGCCTTATTCTATTAATATTTAAAGGGGAAACGCTAATTCTCTCAATGAATGGTGAAGAACTTTGGACAGCGGCAACTTACAGTAGGCTATGTGTCAGCCAGAGATACTGGAAATGTTGTAATCCTTGCCCATGCCTTAATAATTACATATAATACAGGATATAGGCAGAAGTAAGCCAGCCATTGTAACTGCAGTGCTATCTCTCTTGTAAACCTGTCCAGTATTGTCAACCCATTCTCATTCCCAGGTTGTCAAATACCAATGCTTTGCCACATTTTAGTCAAATACCAATGCTGTGGAGTTAGGTTTAGGCAACAAAACTACTTGGTACTTGGTAGCTAAGTAGCCTATCATTGTTAGGTAGCGTAAACTGACATATGGTTTCACATGGGACAAGAACTGTGATCCCCTGGATGAAAGTCTGGTTTTGTTTGACCCATCCACCTCCCCTCTCTCCCACCTGACGCAGACTTTCTCACTGTTTATACTACGTCAGTTGTTCCCAGCATGAAGTGTTGCTGCAGATGTGTTTACCTTGGAGTTAGCTGAAAGCCCAGTGTGTCTCAGAAAGAAACAACAGGAAACAAACGGCCTCAACCGCAGCAGCCCAAGCAACCTCAGCTTGCTTGGGGGCAGGAAGATGTGCGGGGCTGGCTGGATTCAGAACGGCATGGCAAGACTAAATGGGGCTGAGGTGACCATTGGCAAGCCAAGCCCATGCCAGTCCTGACGCGACATCACCCTCAGCCTTCCCTGCAGACCACCAGCACAGGGAGATCTTGCGCTCGGAGATCTTCACTCTCATGGCTAAGTAAGTGAGAAATATTAGGGTACAGATCTTTCCCTAAGAAATGGGAGACCACTTCATGCAAGTCGGCGTGGCCGACATGCAGGCATACGTCACGCGTTGTACAACGCAATGAAAATCCAGTGCTTGTGTTGTGGCGTGGGCTATGTTTATTCTTCTCTGTCTGATGAATCAATGGAGAAGAAATGCTGAAAACAGGAAGCACCTATGACATCTTCTAGTTCTGATCGATTTTGTTCGGGTAAGTCGATTTGTTTAAATATTTTGACGCTGTGTTCAACCGAGTTGCTGATGAGTATACGCTAGTCCAACCATCTCTTGTTTGTACAGCCTACGTTCCGATCGTACAGTAACAAATTGTTTTCCAAAACTTGCCGAAGTTGCTGACTTCATCTTCCACTTCGTTGTAAGTGTGGGTCAGGGCTCCCTTGGAATCTAGGGCGAATTTTAAGTGTTGGAAACCACTTCCACTACCTCAATTCTGTTTTGGGACACCACTAGCCTGAACGTTAATGCACACAACCAAGTTCAAGTGGGTATTTCTAGGGGAAGTGTGGGTATTGGGACAGGCCCTTCGTGTCATTCTACTACATAGACAGCCAAGTTTTATGAAAAGACCATCTTTCTGGCAGTAAAATACTTCTTTAGTGTTACGTCATGCCGTCATAGCCACAAGAGGTCCACATGTCCCACATGGATGCCCAGGTGCAGCCCAAAATTGATGACCGTGCAGACTGCTTGCACCACAAGCGCATCAACTGTGCATATGCTAAAAAAGCAACGGGAGTCTTGACTTGTGCACTGTATATACAATATGTGCTGTAATCCCTGTCCTTGGTTGTTATATACGTTACTGTTTTCTTTGTTTTTACTTTTTCATGCAGATGAGCCAAATACAACAGAGGAGTTCTTCTTTTTGCTGCCAGGAGGTCACCATCATGTTTTCTAGTGTGTTTGTGTGGAGCGTGTCTGCATGCAAACCCCTGACTGTAGTATGTATAGAGGCGTGTGCATGTCTGCTGTCCATGTGCAAGTCTGCAGCTGTCCGCAACTGTACTGGAGTATGATCAAGGCTTTAGTCACTAAAATTGGTCGAGCTCTGAAAACATAGGATCCCATGGTGCAATGCAATATTGTCTTTTATTTGAACATCCCTGCCTGATAAAAGCCCATGTCTTTCAAACCTTCAAGCCCAAGATAAGATTACTCATGTGATGTCACTGGAGTTATTTTCTCAGTTGAGAATCTGCTGGCCGGAGCCAAAAAGGACATCATGCAGCTGTTTATAGGCTGAGTGGGTATTAGCCAAAATCATTAATTTGACATGTTAAATTGGTGTAGTGCTCCTTTAGTGTAAACCTTTTAACCGGTTTTAAAAATCAAGGTAGCGGGGTTGTGGAATATATGGAAAATCTGTGATAAATCAACATCCAATGATGTACTTGCTGCCTTTTTAATAATCTGTCAGAGGCGGAATTTGTTCACAATTGTAGGTCTGTGGTAGTCTGACAAACAGTGGCACTATACAATATTTGATACAGGTGTTCCTCCCCATGCCTCCACCTCCTTAAATCTCCCTCAAGCAATATGGAAACCATTAGCCCACAAAAATGCAGATGGACATTCCAGAGAATCTCCTCAGGGTCGGCAAATACATTTTGATTCTATTCCATATTATGTGAAAACTGTGCTGACCAGCTGGTCGATCCATTCTACAGGAGGAGACATGCTACATCTCTCTGTCTTCTGTTTATTGAGGCATTAGTGCTGGGAATAATCTGTGAGAAAAAACCTAGCAACTGTCAAGGTTGTCAAACACAGTGCCACTAAGAGAGATTCAGACCAAAACAGTCCTGCGTCAAACATAACACAAGGGGCTGTGTTGGTGGGCTTGTGTACCTGTTCTCACAGTCAGGATTTTGCATCTCTGACAGGCGTAATGGTTCAGCCTCGGTATCATCACTGATTTCCCGAATTAATCTGATTCTGATTCACAATGTCCCAATTTCATTCAATTCACCACAGCCGTGAACACAATTAAATGCAACTCTACAGACTCTACAATCAGTGAGCACTGAGTGACCAGAAAAAATTGTAGATTTCAGTTCAGACTGTGTATCTGGATGATTTCTCCTTAAATGGTTTTGTAGATTTTGTGGTACAGTACTTTTCCTCAGTTTTGCACATCTTACATATGGCTGTGCTGTTGTCCAAACATCTGCCTTTAGGCTTGGGTGTGATTTCAGTGGGTCTTCCAGCACGTTTTGATTCAACTGAGATTTGCTATTTTCTCACGAGGCCCGAGATCCAAAGGTCATGCTAGGCTAACTGGGTTAAAGCCTCATGCATCCACGGGCATAGGCATGTCTTGAAGATTGATCTCAGGATATTTGGAATTAATATTGGATTATTTAAATGAAGATCGCTTTGAATCGTAAAATTAATTTTTAAAACCCAGCCCTAGTCACTACGGCAACTATTTTGCAAAGACTGTAAGGAAACCAGAAGAAATATTCTGCTAAGATTACAAAGTAGTCACTCGCACATACATACATGCTTGCAGTGTTGGGAAGGTTACTTTTGAAATGTATTAGGTTACAGATTACTAATTATCCTGTTGAAAATGTAATCAGCATATACAATCC
This sequence comes from Epinephelus awoara, assembly GCA_035609425.1. NCBI lineage: Eukaryota > Metazoa > Chordata > Actinopteri > Perciformes > Serranidae > Epinephelus > Epinephelus awoara. Next base: position 32,269,091 of record CM069309.1, read on the forward strand.
ACCAAGATCTGGCTTTTTTACTGAAAAAGCAGAGGTTACAATTGGCATTCACACCTGTGTCAAATGACTCTGCAGCAGTAATGGGTATTTATCAGCTCCGGCAAGATGCAATGATGTGCCACCCATCTGTCTCCCCCCAAACAGCGCTCAAAAATTTGTCTGCACCAAGTATGAAAGAGAGACTGAATAAAGATGTATAAAGAGAAGCAACCACCTTACAGGTTTTACAGGCCTCCGTGCTGTTTTCTACTCTTTACTAACATGTTTTCTGGTCTGTCTGTGATGTCGAACATGACACACCTCAAACAAAAAGCCCACACACAGAAAGGCGTTCTTGTCTGAGATACATCCTGAGTCTGTCACTGGGTGGTTTAATACCTGAAGAAGCGACTAGTCAGAGCCAGTGGGCCAACTTGCCAGCGCGGGTGCTGTGTGTTGAATTGCAGACTGAAGAAACTCAAGTTGTAATGCAGCATAGACGATGACATTCTCTCCCATTTTGCGGTAGAGGGTGTGAAAACTTTTTATTTATTAACTAATTTCAACATCACTTAAACGTTAATTGTTACATGTAGCTTTGCTGTCTTTGTTTTTACTTAAATAAAGCAGCTTTTTTTCAACATTTTTGAATATCATTTCTGTACTCTTTTGCTGCCTTCATTGCAGGGAAAAAGTCCTGCAAGCAGTGCAGGAAGTTTGTGTGCTCAGTAAATTTTATCTATGGGTTAGATTTTTCATATTTTCACTGTATGTACTGATTTTGACCTTATTTCTGATCCAGATGTTGGTGAGGACTGATTATGCAAGCGGAAAAAGTGCACTCAGTAGAGTGCAGATCTCCATCAGATGGCCACGTTCTGGCTGCTGACGCGACCGCCAGAGATGATCACAGCCACTCTAGACAATGCACACAGTGCAGCTGCACTCAAGGGAGTTGTCCCTCCTGGCTCCCTTACAGTCAAGATGGTGGTGAAGACAACAAAGCCACTTGACTAAATCAAATTGTATCATGCCTAACTTTAGTGGATCATAACATATCTGGTATGGAATTAATCTGCAGATGCTCATATGAGGCCTGCAACAGACTAGGTAAGACTTACGGTTTTTAGCCAAGCTGACTGCCAGAAATGCCTTTTGCTATGTGATTTTGTTGATCACTTGCAGTCCCGACCGTCCGGGTAATGCCAGGGTCAGACGAGACTTAGACTTAGACTTGATTTTCCCCTTGAGGAAATTCTTTTCCACAGCACCATCTCCATTCCCAATGTCTACCACAGAACATAACAAGACACACATTTTGAAACACACAGTTTACACACTTAACGTAGTCCACACACTGGCCTGGTCAGTGAGGCCTTTTGTTCAGGACCGCTATCACAGCAGGGATCAGGCTTTTCCCAAGACGAGCCCTTCTGCACCTCAGTGCTCTGTATCTGCGTCCTGAGGGGAGAGGTGGGTGTTTAGGAGATGTGTGATGTCCTGTTCTATTGAGGTTGCAATACGTGTTATGGACCTGTTGTTTAAATCTACACAGTATCTTTGTCTGTTCTGACAGCCACCATGTCAGTTTAGGCGATTGTGGAGTTATAAAATCTTGCCATGACCTGGCCGACAAAAATGACAGACTACATGTTGGTCCACAACCACTTATTCCTGGTCGTCTTTCACGATGTGATGTCATCAGATTATTTTTGTGTTATTATTATTATTATCACTGTTATTATTATTTCAGTCACTGTGTCTGTTCATGTCCAAGCCAAACTGTTACTGTAGTAATAAAAAGTGCCACCAGATGGCAGGAGCTACATTTGAAGTACCACGTTACAACTATGCAAGTCACTGATTCCTGCAAATGTTTCACAATAAAAGCCTTTATAAAAAAAAAGAAGGGATTCTCTCAACCATAATTGCAGGGGCTTTTAAGTTTAAACGGATATAGGAAGTGTTGAGTTTGAAATGATGGCTCAGTGCATTAACTTTAACAGGGCAACCAGGAGTGGTTGATCTTAGGATCTTAGGGAGCTTATAGTGCCATATTATCCCACCAAAACACTGTGCTCTGAGAATGCAGGGTTCAGCCTTCAGCTATCAGGCTCCTCTCCTGTGGAATCATCTTCCTGTTTTGATCCAGGAGGCAGACACTGTCTCTACATTTAAGACTAGACTTAAGACTTTCCTCTTTGATAAAGCTTATAGTTAGGGCTGGCTCAGGCTTGCCTTGTACCAGCCCCTAGTTAGGCTGACTTAGGCCTAGTCTACCGGAGGACCACCTATAATACACCAAGCACCTTCTCTCTCTCTCGCTCTCTCTCCTTCTCTCTCTCTCTCCTTTGCTAACATTCATGTTCTGTTACTGCATTTCGCTAACTCGGCTCTACTGCCTGACACTAACTCGACTTCTTCTCCGGAGCCTTTGTGCTCCACTGTCTCTCAGGTTAACTCGTATTGCAGCGGTGCCTGGATAGTGTGACGTGTGTGGTTGTGCTGCTGCTGTGGTCCAGCCTGATGCCTCCTGCTACTGTTATCATTAGTCATATTTCTACTGTTATTATACACATATGATTATTGTCACATTTGTATACTATCATATATTAATATATACCAACAACATATTGTACCACAATAGCCGTAATTATTATTATAATAATATCACTTAAATTAATGTTGTTGTAATTGTCATTACCGTCTGTCCTGCATCTCTCTCTCTCTCTCTCTCTCTCTCTCTCTCTTTCTGTCTCATTGTGTCATACGGATTATTGTTAATTTATTATGTTGATCTGTTCTGTACGACATCTATTGCACGTCTGTCCGTCCTGGAAGAGGGATCCCTCCTCAGTTGCTCTTCCTGAGGTTTCTACCGTTTTTTCCCCCGTTGAAGGGTTTTTTTTGGGGAAGTTTTTTCTTATTCGCTGTGAGGGTCCAAAGGACAGAGGGATGTCGTATGCTGTAAAGCCCTGTGAGGCAAATTGTGATTTGTGATATTGGGCTTTATAAATAAAATTGATTGATTGATTGATTGATTGAATAAAAATGATGACGAAAAATACAGAGGGAATGAGAAATAAAGGCCTGTGTTTGGAAATAAAAGCCTGTTTTTTTAATGAAGTCTGTTTCAAATGAAGCTGGTACCTTTCTGCAGTGGTCAGTGAAAGCCCTGCCACTATTTGTGAGTTTTAGCCCTTTTTATCCATCTCCATTATGAAGAAAAAAAACATTCTTTGCTAGCTTGATGCTAATGGCTGTACTCACCAGGTTGCTGAAGTGCCTCTCATCATTTACTCTGTTGTGGTAACATCCATAGAGGAAATATTAAAAACGCAGCAGATCGATCTGTGTTTCTATTGGTCAAAGTGACGGCTGTGATGTGAGTATTTGTGGAAGACGAAAAGAAAATCAAACATGCTAGACTTTCTGTTGGAACATTGTGAGGCGTCCCATACGCAGCGTCGGTTGTCATCTACTATGACACACTACACGAGATGAAACAATTATCTCGTGCAACATTAATTGTCATCCACGACCCGAGCTGACACTGTATGACGCTGTGTCGGGCAACAATTGGGTTGATATTGTGTAGTTTAAACCCAGCATTAGAGGAGCGAGGAGTCAGCAGTCAGTGATTGTATGAAACAGAATCACCGCAACCCTGAGAGGTTCTGAGCATACAGTCATAGATGTGTACACAAAATATTAGGCTGATAAGTCTAGTAGTTTACAGGATTAGCTGCGGAGAGACAGATAAACACACAAATCCATGCATGCACACATACAACCAAATGCATGATTTCCTTCAGTATTAAGCCTGGTGGAGATAACAAACCTTTATGACAACTGAGTGAGTAGTTGTTAAGTCGTCTTGCTCTGGGACATGGTGGACAGACAGACCAATTGACTGACTACATTGCCGTCTGTAGTTCCCACATCTAGTTAAACTTTTCTTTTTTTTATATCAGACAAGACTAAACCAAGTTATAGAATTATGTAACACCTGCTAATCTTTATAGAGATAAGTTAGGCAAAAACACCACTTGCTGGAAATGCCTTGGCAGGACAGTTTATTACAGTTCATGTCTCCATGGGAGATCCCTCTCTACTTAGAGCTACGCCTCCTGCTGATGCAGACTGGATTCAAACAGCACTGACAGTGGGGTGTAAACTTATTGCCAAGAAATAACTGTTTTTGTTTGGTTAAGTTGTTAAGTAGTGGGTGCAGTGAATCACGATTAGCTTTTTAAGTGGTAAAAATGTCAATGGACCCTGTTAATGGATGTCAATATGACCCACTCAAGTTGAAGAGCCTTTTTTCCCCCTTTTTACAACATTAACTCCATCTATCAAGTATTATGTTGCATAACTGAGTGTGTCCATGTGTGCTGATGTAGTATTGCATTGTGTCATTTGAATAATTGAAACCTTGACTGAAAGCAGTTGAAAGCTGCTTGCTTTTGGGCCCTCAGTGGTTGGAGCTGCAAAATGGTTCCATTTGGGCTCCGACTTTCAAATGTGAGTCTATCCACTGTGGGCTTTTTGTTAATATGTTAATACAACTTCTCTGCAGCTGAAATTCAGGACCATGACAGACATTTCAATAGTGGAAAGTATTTTTCCTCTGATCAAAGCACAAAGCTAACTGGATCTGATCCACAGGTAGGCAGGATGTATTTGTGCAGAACTCCCTGGTCTCTCTGTGGTTTTCCCTCGCCTCATCTTCTAAACGTTAAAGGCATTGCTACTGGCACACTCTGGGGAAAATGTTTCCATCTTTGTTCCATTTACAGTAATAGGTAATATGTAGACCTGGATGAAAGGCACATCATGCCATAGAGGAAGTGAGAGCATTGGCATCCATATATAGGTACAGTTAATTTGGTCACTATGTTACCTTGGCTTCACTAGGTTTAAAATAATATTTGGTGTTCTCTGGAGGATAGCTGATCAGAATAAATTAGAAATGCTGGGTAACACAGCTGGAGAGGGAAAAAAAGAAATGTGCAGATTTTCTTTTTTCCATTTTTACTAAGGTGTGAGTTATGCAAGAGAAACAGGCTATCATCAAATGGGACTGGGACCCGAATGGGCGGTGAATCATCAGCATTTCCAGTCACACTGACCTTTTATGTTGTTAGGACATGTCAGACAGGGAGTTAAGAAAACAGTGTGACAGTTTCATCATCCAACCTCAGTACAGTGAATAGAATCATGTATCATGAACTTATTTTACTCACTTTTCATTTTGTTTTACGAAATATAAACCATGACGATATGGCAGCTATTGTGCATAAGCTTAGAAATGATCAACAGAGCGTGTCTGGAAATATTTGTGGAAACAGCATCTACAAGTGCCTAAGTGAGTGTTTCCGTGGCAGCAGCTGAGTGACAACTTAAAGCCGTATTACATAGCAGATGCACTGTCAACTCTGGTGTCCGGCTGCTGTTACCCCTTTTCCACCAAATTAGTTCAGACTCTTAAACTGGTTCGGTTCAGGACTCTTGGAACCTTGGTGCTATCTAGTAAAGCAGCCCACATTTTCACAAGTTTCAATCAGTATCATTGTAAATAATAATGCATTATCAACAGAGGTCGTTACACAGTGTACACCAGACGTAAACAGTAATAACAAGATGGCTGATTGCACTGATTACATGTGAACTTCTGTCCTATTATTACAGATATTCGTTTTGACCCCAAAACATCATGGATTAACAGTAAGTGAGAACTCTTTTTTTTTTTTGCAATGATTTCTCACTTAACATCTCTGTTGTCACCTTCTCCTTCCTCTCTTTCCAACCTGTAGAATTTAATTCATCCACTGATGTCATCATGGTTTGCAATTCAAGTCAAGAAAAACTTGCTATTTGTTTTTGTTCGTTGTTCCCTAACTTTTGTATGAAGCTACCTAACCCTATCCAAACCATAACCATAAGTATTTATCATTACCATAATCTTTCCAAACGACCATATTGTTATTGTAGTTGCATGCAAAGATGTTTTTAGAAAGCACTAATTTTAATAAAAGTGCAAATTTTAACCAGATTGCCATTGGACATTAAAAACATTCACCTAATGTAATCTGAGGTTCTGCAGAAACAGCCAGTATTGATGTTCTTATCTTATGAAATGGTTGTATAAAGCTTACACATGTCAAATCACAGCACATTTCTCCTTTTTCAACAACCCACGGTTGACCGTTGGTGAGTAAGATGTCAGCCCTTCACACCATTCAACATTTGGGAAAACCAAACCCGTTCTTATTCCAATGTTGTCAAATACAGGCACTTTGTCACATCCCTCAGCATCTCCTATTAACACACAGGGCACTCTTTAGCATCTGTACAGTATGTGATGCACAGCTGAAACACATTGTAAGATGTGCTTTGTGTTGTAAAACAGTCGCAGTTAGGTTCAGGCGTATTGGTTAGGTCTAGAAAAAAGAATGTTTTGGGTTGAAGTACGTTTCTAACATAACAATAATGTTACATGATCTTAGTACATCACGTGAGTGACGTCAGTGCGTGACGACTGTATATAAACTATGTGCATTCGCTTCCCGTATGAATGTAAAGTCAAACCCTGTTTTTTTGCCTAAACCACGTGCTTTTGTTACCTAAAACTAACCACCTGCGTGCTGGCTAAATGCAATCATATGTGTTTTTTGTTGAGGGAAAAAAACATCAATCCATGGTGTTGTACCGACGTAGTACGTTTATTTTGAAAGAGACTGTATGCAAACTGTACGTTTCCTGTGACAATGGAAGTGTGTTTTGAAAACACACAATGCATGTAACAAGTAGGAGTTGACACAGTGTGTCCCAGAACATCAACAATCAATGCACCCAGGGTACCTCGTCTGTCATATCTCGACGTGGAACGTCCATGACCAAACATCGATATGTGACAAGGCTGCAGTGAGAATGTGCTGTAAACAGGACCATTGCCGTCGATATTGCACACTGAGGGGTGTGACAGAGCGACAGTATTTGATGCAGTAATCAGTCTAAATCATCCCTTAAGACTCAGTAGAATTGTATGGTGTGGTGTATTTATGTGCAGGGTTCCTGCCCTCTGTCTGTATTTACTTATTTTCTGCTTATTTTGCGTACAGGGCATGTCGGGGCACAGAGTGCAGATGAGGTTGGAACCTCATAAAAAGGTCCAAGAGGAAGCCTGTAAACGTTTTTTTTAGAACTGTGTCCACAATTTTCATTTACCAACAATTCATGCATAGTATACCTTCAAAGTCGCAGTCATCTCGGGGCTGTGTTCATCCCACATTGCAAAAAAAACAACATAGGTCTAGCTGTTTGCAAAGAAATGTAAAAAGAAAAAATGTCTAGCTAGTGTTAGTTGTTTTTCTAGAGATTGTCCATTCACCCAACAGGGAGTAATGTGTTTTTTGATAACACAGATATTAACCAGTGGCTAACAGTACTGGCCCCCCAGCTGTAATTTGTTTGACCACTGGAAACCTGTTTTTAGTGCCGCTCACACAGATATCACATTAATAACTACCAACATAGTCAGAACCAAAAACTCCCCACCACTGAAGACCATCAATAAAAAGGGTGGTGAAGAAAAAAAACTCTTATGTGATCACAATTTTGTGCACATCTACAAGTTATTATAAACATGAATATAAAATGTCTCTCAAGCCTGAGAAGTCAAATTTCTGCCCCCCTCTAAAAAGTAATCAGGGAACGTCTTCCTCCCTAAGCTGAGAGATCTGATTTTATTTAAGTGTAACAAGTTTCAAGATGTATACATTTCAATCTATCCTAATATAATGGCCACCTTTCAATATAAAAATAAATAAATTGAGGGGAAAAAAAGGAAAAGAGGAGGAGGAAACATGAGGAGGGGGACTTGGCACCCCGACCCAGTGCTGTCATGTATTCTCACTGACATCATCATTGTAAAATTAGGAACCTGGTTTCATCTTTCCTGCAGATGTGGAAGCTTGAAATTGCATTCCCTGGGACTGTGCCACATTTCATCAGTGAATTTTCCCCTCGGTGGTGTCCAAAAAGGGGGCTTGGCTGCACGCGGTCCTCGTAACCCCCACCCTGCCTCAGACCCCCACCCTAACCCTCACTACTTGGCGTGCACATCGGAGTTTTACTTCCACAAACATTTGTTGGAGGCTGGGCTTCTCTAAAGCCAGCTATGATGGCTACGTTAAACCTCAGCAGGTGGGGCTGTTTTCTTAGGAACAGGTTAGTTTTCTTACTAAAGTGAAAAAGAGACAAATTTGGCTAAAAATATAATGAAACATAAGTGCCAATGGCCTGTTGTTTATTACTACAATAAAGGTGATGCTATCCAACATCAACTCTCTAAGGTAGAAAGCTCTGCACGTTGGGTTGTTTCTGTGGTATCAGGTTATGCAACAACCTTCCAGAACCATAAACTGACATATTACAATCATTTTAAAATGAAGTTAGGGGCCTGCAGAGAAATTGCTTCTGCGGGATGTTTGTTCATGTGTATGTTAGTGGGCAGTTAAGGGGGGTGGAGTTGTGTGTCTTCATAAGCAAAATACCCAAAACAAGGCTTCAAGTCCTACACATTAGCACAACAAAATATGTTGTTTGCCAGTGCCCTCCAAAATGACTTGTGCCTGAATTGCTCAATTTACTGCCACTCAAAAAAAGCCCAAACTAAAAATATTAATAACAGTTCAAGTGTAGCCCCCAGAGTTGCTAGTCTACCACTGCTTTGAATGGTTAGCGTGTAAGGTAAAGCGGAGAAAAGATTCCAAAGATAGGATGCACTTGAATTGATATTGTTTTTTTAAGGTGGGTCTTTTTAGGTTGCTAAAATCAGACTGTTCTTTTGCACTGTTTCTACAATTTTCTATGAAAAGTAACGCACTGAAATTCATACATATCCCATGTAATGAACAGTTAAACATTAGGGCTTGGACAGTATCATGGTATACCAGGGTATTTAAAAATTCTGACAGTGTGATTTGTAGTACTGTCAAAAATACACACTTTATTTTTTGATCATCACCTCATACTGAAGAGGTCATAATGAGGATGTTTTGCATGTAGTGCACATCACACGCCACCAGAGGTCAGTCACACATCCAACTCCATGAATTAAAGGGCCAGTGTGTAAAATGGGTTGAAAACCGTTGAAAACAGTGACATCAGTGGTCAAATTCTAGATTGATGACGGTGGCCTCGTAGGGACAAAAAGGCTTGTGCAGACATGAGTTTTTCAGGAGTCGGTCTATCTAGCAACGAGGTGAATGTTTATTTAGAAATCTAAACCATGTTACGATATTGATAAAGCTGACACAGCATGAACTCTGTTTCGTCTTCCGAGTCAAAGCCTGGGGCGTAAAAAGCTGGAGCATGCGCAGAGCGCTTAGGCCAGTTTGGGTTTGATTGAATGTATACATGCTGGAGTAATTTGACTCCAAATAACATTATCTACGTGTGTTAGTCCAACTTTGAGAATTTCAATTTAGTACAATTTCAGTCAGACTAGCATGTTTACGTGTATTTTAACAGTCTGGTTCCAGTAAGACTAACACAATAAATTGATTTTCTCTAATGTCATGTAAACGTACTGGGTGATGTCAGTGTCAGAAACTGATGCTGTAGGCCATCTTTCAAAGTGTTACGATACGTTGCCGGTCAGCCGCATGGCACCTGTAGCAGCAGTATGATACAAGGATTGGTGGTGTTAGTTGTTGTGGTGGTATCATACGCCACAGTCCAATAAACCCCAGACAGTCACCCAGGAGCTCAGTGTTCACTTCCTGTATGAATGTAGAGCCAAACTGTCATGTTTTTTTTTGTGTTTTTTTTTTTTTTTTTGTTAAATCTAACCATGTGCTTTTGTTGACATCCCAGAACATCAACAGCAGACACTTGAGGTGCAGGAGGATACCCAGTGAGTAATATGTAGGCGTAAAAGTCCACTGACAAAGCGGCGATATGTTATGACTTGGGATGAGAATGCGACGCAGACTGAGGGAAATATTTAAGCCATGGCTCATTCACTATATTTGTGTTCATGTGAAAAGAACATGAAACTCATCTGTAGAAAAAAAAAAAAATCTGAAAATGATAATTTCCATCATGACCATGATCCTTACCTAAGTAGTTTAGTAACCTAAACTTTAATCAGCCTTAACCAAAGCGGATCAGTCCTTGCAGCAGCCATGTACTGATAAGAAAACTTGTTTGATCTCTGCTTTTGGATGGAAAATAAGTGGTTCTTTGGATCCACCCACTGATGTTCGCCTCAGTGAGCAGAGGTTTTTCTGCCTCTGAGAACTGTTTGTGTAACTAAAACACCAATCTGCCTGACACCCTTGGCACTTTCTTCCCCTCTTGGATATTGCACTCCTCAGTTGCTTCACTGTCCTCCTCTCTTCTCCTCTGTGTTTGGCTGAGGCTAACTGGGGCTCTCCAGTTTTCAGTGTTTCCAGTGCGGGGTTGTCTAATCCCCATGCAGAGCCCGCACCTGTGGCTGATAGGATCCTTCTGGAGTACAAAGGCTCTGATTTACAGCCCCGAGGAGCTGCGGGCCCGGCTACAGCTGCAGAACGGCAGGAAAGGGAAGTTGTTCATCACGCAGTGTGCATTTCACCAGCAATAGTCGCTGTGCTCCTAGTGCAGGCCAGACCCTTGAACTTCACCTAAATGACAGGTGGCAAAATAGTGTTACAAATGACATCTAATAAACACTGCCTGTGGAATCATTTTACACAACTTACAAATCGCTATTCAGTTATATATTACTTTCTTACTATATCTTACTTTATTACTTAAAATAATCCAAGTTGGTTATTTTTTTTGGTGTTGCTTATCAAGAATGTTACATTTCTACATTCCACATGCAAGTCCATAGAATTTGTTGTGCACTTATGGGAATGCTGGAGAATGTGTGGAGATGAATGGTTTGGAGAGAAGGTATGGCTTGAGGGCAAGCCAGCAGTTAAATGGATCGGTTCAGGGTTAGAAAGCAGTGCAGTGATGAACACTTTTGGTCCTGAGGCTGCACTGGCTTGTCCCCACACCCAAACATGAGGAATAACAGGCAGGAGCACATGTTAGTTTATTGGTGTAGTTATTGATTATCATAAACTGTTTGGAGATTTTGATCTAAATCCTGCTCAATGCCTAAACAGAATCCTGTCTTGCAGCCAGTTTTTTTGTATTTATGGATGGGAGAAGTGAACGCACTTCCTGAAAATGATGAATTAGCTTCACCGTTGAGTGTCTCGATAGACATGGACTCTGTATAGACTGGAAAGATTATTTCTCTCCCCTTTCACAGAGAAGAATCTGTTGACATGTTGAGCTCTTATGCACATGTGAGCTTGGAGCGTCAGCATGGAACACGCACAGTGGAACTAATGCATTTGGTTAAGCTCTTTCAAATCATTTCCATACAGTGTGTTGTCAGGACAGAACACATCCCTCATGCAGACAGGGAAGTGCGCTACATTTAGAGACCCCAATAAATGTCACCAGTGAACCTAAATCATTATTAGAGCTCAGAATTCTCAGGTCCGCTCAGTTTTTTACATCATCAAATAAACAAAATATACATGTTTTTTTTTCTATGAATGTGTGAGAGTAATCGTTAATGAATTATTACAGTTACGAGCTCTCTTGTGACCAAATGCATAATATTTGCTCCACTACAAAATACTTTCTGACAGCATAAAGTACACATTTATACTTATAATTCAGTCTGAACTAAAAGAGAAACAACATGGTCTCAGCAAATTAGGGTTGCAGCAATATACCAATTTCAAGGCATACCGTGATATAAAAGTCAAGTCAAGTCATACCATGTACATTTGCTTATCTACAATACTGAGACAAAAAATGCAGCTGGATGTTAAACCTCTTCTTTTTTTTTTAAATTACTTTCATAGGGAGATTTTTTACATATACTTCCATGAACAAAATGGTTTCAAGTTTCTATTATTTTAATAAAACATTTGCTCAACCATCAACAACTCTTCCATTTCCATTCCTTTAAGGGTCATTCTGATTGATAATAATATAAATTCTATAACACCCTTATACTGTGAAACCACGATATTTTCTGAGGCGGTTAATGTACAGTGCAGGAAGAAGCATTACAAAAAAAAAGGAAAAGCAATCCATTCAGAATGCAATTATGTTCCAAACAATTGTTTTTTTTATTAGGATACTTTATTGTGTTATTTTTGCTGTCCAGTCCAATGGACCAAGATTCTTAACGCAGATAGTAAATAGTCTAGTATAGCAAATGGTAAAAAGGACAGTAAATGGTCTTAACAGACCTTTAAAAAAATCAGTTTGTTAATTTTTCATGAATGGTTAACTCATATAAATGAGGTAAATAAGATGATGCCTTAAAACGCATTGTATACATATTTTGTATTTGTATTTATACTTAAAATATCTTCAGTTCTTAAGTATCTCCAGAAAACAGTATGTTGAAAACCTCGAGATGAATATTCTGTGAACATGAATCAAATTAGAACTGTATTTCCCTATTTAGACAGTATTTCCCCTATTTAGTTTCTAGTGACACTCGGATCCGCAGTTTATTCCAGTGGAAAGATATTTTTTGGGAGAAAAAAACCCTGAGTAAAAGCCACAAATCTTTCATTTGATATTGTGATTTGTATAATATAACATATTGTGTTTACTTTAAAAACTGTTTAAACACAAACTATGTACTTTAACAGTATGATTGATAGACTAAAATGTGCCTTGGGCTTTCTCCTTGTCTCACGGCCAGCCATGCTTGTTGATAAAGAGGCATAAGCCGTTTCTCAATATGCGTTCTTGTGCAGACTTGTGTTCTTGTGGACTTGTGACACGTCATCAGTCACAGCCCAAGTACTGTTCCAGTTCAAAGTTCACATCTAGCCAAGTTCAGTCCAAATTCCCGGATGTGTTCTCGCCACACCCATTTCACCGGGGATGCATCGGAGCAGACTTGTGTGGACAGCCAGGTATCCCAGCATGCATTTCGCAACAGTCATCGGAAAATGACAAGTGAGGGAAAGGCGCACAATTGTAAGCCATAATTACCGATATGTGACTGTTGTTTTGTCACAGAACGTAGTGTTTTCATGCGTAGTTTAAACGTCAGACCCGTGGTCGATGTTTTAATATAGAGCCCAGTTGGGACTGAGGTCCACTGGATGCCAGCGGTGTCAGTGCTCATAGATAATAAACGTGTGTATGAGTGCTCAGGCTGCCCCAGAGAGCAGCCTCTCTCAGGTAGTCCTTTTGAAATTCGTGGCTGATATCTCTGCAGTGGTTAAATATGAAATGTAATTCGTTTGGGGTGTGTCTAATGGGCAATATTCAGTCCCAGACAAGATATATCATTATATTATTAAATGTTGTAACATATTATTGTTCTTTGCATTCTTTTGCTTATTTATGTGTTTTTACCATTCAATAATGATTTTAAGAATTTATTGTAATTTATTTATTGTATTTAAAGATTAATTGTCTTTATTGTAGTATTTATTCAACAGCATTTTAAATATTGATTATCTGATATGAATTGTATACCTGATGTCTGAAGTGTGGCTGAATAAACTTTTCCTCTTAACATCTGACCTGTTTGATCCCATTTATATTGGTGAGGACAGACTAAATGAGAAACTGCTGTCAGTGTAATCCAGTACAGTTCAACAGCACCACAATCTACAACTCAACACTTCAATAAAATGTCAGACTTAATACAATATTAAACTGCTGTTGTTTTTTCTAGGTGTACCAAGTAAACTGTCAAGTCTCCATAAAAATGGACAGAAAGCATAATGGTGAGACAAATGCAGTGATGGACAGTAACTAAGTATATTACTCAAGTAGCTACTGTACTTAAGTACAAATTTGATGTACTTTGGGTATTTCCATTTACCTAGAGGGAAATACTGTACATTCTACTCAAGCTACATTTATTTGATAGCCAAAGCATTTTCTTATGCAGTGTAAATGTGTTATTTATTCTAAAAATGGTGTATTTGAATATTTCTGCACACTGGGGTCCCTAAACAGTCTTACAATTGCATAAATTGGATCTGACTGGAAAGCTGAGACCCTTGTGGGGTCAATATGCTCAATTGTCTTCATGTGTCATTATGTCAGTCCCTACTGTAGCCATTTTAGTTTTTAAACTTAAACTTAAAAAAAAATTGACCTACTGTGACCTCTAGGATAACCACAGCCTCACGAACCTTTACAACCAAAACTAGAGGCCTATTCAAAGGACAGATGGCTTTCATAGTTATATTGACAATAAAAAGGGTTTCTGAGTAATTTCCATAACACAACCGATAGCCAAAACAGACAATTTTTGTGGAAATTTCCAAATATGTAATGTTTTTGATACCAAATCACAGCATGGGCTTTTCTCTATGCTTTTCTTCAATGTCTTGGTGTTTTAATGTGGTATTTTGGAGGACTACTCAAAAAGGGGTTACATTTTACAACACATCCGAGCAATAGATGGTACCAACTCAGAAATTGCCGCAACGATTGGCATGTGTCCTGCCTAGCCTGCCAGGAAAACTACCTATTTTTCTTTTGACTTGTTCAGCATTATAAGACATGTCACGTTCTGGATTAATGACACATCAGTCTGATTTCTGCAATTTCCAAAGGGTTACTAAACAATAAATTGATACTGATTTGTCCGTTTTTATAAATGTAAAAGAGACATAGAAATAAAACAATTTTCATTACTTTTTTAAAGTTATATAAAGTTAACTTTTTAAGATAAGATAAGATTCAAACTAACTTCTGGGTTTTAAGTCCAGTTTGAAACACAAAATCCCATAACCACAAAAATAAAAACTTGCTGCTCTTTAGCTTTGGCTAGTTTTTTTTTTTTTTTTCAACCAACTGTGGTTATATTTAAGAGGTTAAACACTGTGCAAAATATTGTGAGTCAGCGGGTTCGGCACAAAAACTATCTGTATCAGACTTTGATTATAAAACAATATTAGTGGAACCTGATTGCTAAGGCACTGCTAAAATCTTTAGATTTGTAGATAGTTTGTAAGGCAGGGGATAACTTTTTAACCTGCTTCCTCAGTAGCTGCACTTCAGTTTGGTTTGGTGATGCCAGCAATACTACGCAGGAGCAGAAATGTATAGAAAAATGCACATGCAATGACAGTGAGTAATAGACTGACTGAATGTGGAAAAACTGGGGCATATTGTTGAGAGTGCACTTATTATTCTTAAGACATCTCAGGCTCTTCATCCTCTATTTTGTACATGGATGAACATTTTCAGAGTGTACTTCTTTATACTAAAAGACAGGAGGAAATTTGGAGATGTTGTTGTTAGTGTGTTATTCTGCATTTGTTTTCACTGAGATTAAATTGGACTGTATGTGGCCCATGAATTAAAATGACTTTGACACTCTTGGCTTAGATGAAACGGAATTGAGAAACACTTGAAAGAACATCTTGCAGTCACAGAATAGCCTTACTGGCTTGGAAGCAGGCATGAGAAAGGACCTCTTGGTTCTTTACTCAAGAACATACGGGTCATTTTTGGCTGTTAAATCCTTGAGAACTCCCAGGCTTCAGATATGAAGTACATGGACATTTAAGATGGGACTTGTTAGTTCCTCTCATCTTTTGTCATTACATATGAGTCACAGAGCTGAGCATGGTTTTGTTTCTGACAGATTAATCCCAGATTATCTATTTAAAAAAAACCCAGATGGTCGATTAACAACACTTAACACTGATTTCCAGGATCTCCAAGGACTCTTGTGTCCATCTGTCCAAACGATGTATCATGTGCTTCCCAATAAAAATGACTTTTGACCAGTTCCCCAAGCTGTGACTGTTAATGAAAATACAAAATAATGAAATGAAACATAAGACCACGTTAGTCAGACTCTTAAATGGCTGGATAGTCAGAACATTTAACCAGAATCAGTAGTCAAAGGTCATGGACCAGGAGTCACTGGACAACTGGAGAAAGACCAAGGAGGGCAGTAACATCTGACATCAGAGAACATCTTTGAACAAGACAGGGGTTTCCATCTCCACCCACACCTGTATTGATCCACCTAATATCATAATTTAAATAAGATAAACCTTTAATAACCCCCCAGTTGGGAAATTTATGTGACTGCAATTCCATGCTTAGGTTACTGATAACTAAACCATTTATATGACAACAGAGCAAACACCATCTACTTTTGAAGGCCAAGAGATGGATATAAATGTGCAATCTACTTAGCCAATACTTAGCCATTATAGTATAAGCCTAATGCTATGTTTTCTCAAATAATGGGTTATGGGTTATATTATCTCTATTATTGCTCTATTACTTTTAGTCATACTGACGCAACAGATTTTGAGTTATATAAACTGCTGGAAAGAGGAGATATCTAGCTTTCTAACAATATCAGTATTCAAGCCATCAAGTGGTCGCAGTGATACATGACAGATCGCATTGCCCATTGCCTCCTGTGGCTGTTTCAGGGTGAAAAATATACTGACAAGCTTTTGGATACTTAGTTTGTTGCCAGCGAGGCAACACAAACAAGCATACCCAACACCACAGTACAGGAAAATAAGAAAATATGCTGTCGGTGAAGATTCTCAGTAATGGTAATCGTAAGTGCTATATCATAGGCAACTGGACTTACTTGCGTTTCTTGAAGACGTTTCGCCTCTCATCCAAGAAGCTTCTTCAGCTCTTAATGACTGGTACAAAGTTGCAGGCTATAAACCCTGTGTGGGTGGGAACCCTTGCAGAGTCGTTGGGGCCACGTGAGCTCTTAGTTTCAGAGTCGTTAAGGTCACAATGTGAGTCGTTGACCCACCTGGCCACCATGTGAGTCGTTAGGGTCAGGTGGGACCAGGGGTGAATGGGTGTGAAGTCGTCTGGGGAGGGATCCCAAGACTGCATTGTAGGTGGAGGATAAGTAGTGTCGTAAGCCACCCCTCTGTTTAACGATGGTCGTTCCACCTTGATGTAGATGGCTTCTTTTACTCCTCTTTCAAACTCTAAGAAAATATGTCGGGAAAACTGCGGTCCGTTTGCGGTCCGACAAATGCTTACACTTACACTGTTAACAATGGACTTCACATGACAATATTCACAACTTGGAATCATTTTTAGGAAAAACCTTTCTGATTATTTTGATCAGTGGACACTTATGGACTAAAGGACTATAAATAAATGGACACATATTCGGAGATTTGGACCACTTCCATGGCTGGGAATCAGCACTTCCTTTCGTGTTGTTTATTGCGGCAGTAAATCTGAATGACTTATAATTTGGTGCTCATTGTCTCTAACCAAGTGAATGATGTGTAGCATGTCCATACTGAGAAAAGTTAAGACATTTACTGTTATCATTTATGCTAAGCTGTTTAGAACTACGATAGCTCTGGGTTAAACTGACCATATGTCATATCAAAAGAAAATCCACCCTCCCAGAAAATAACCTGCCCAATAAGCCAGGCTTTCATGGGAACACACATTGTTATATTTGTTTGGACATTTCTAACATTTGTATGAAATCCATCTGGTTGTAAAATGATTTTTTAAAATGATTTTTGTCAGCTCAAGTAATCACAATCAGGTAATCATGTAATAATTGTGACAGGCTCAATAGAAAGAAGCATAAATATGCTTTTTATACAAGGAAACGTCTGTATTGTGGGCTTTCATGAGGATTGCAGTCTTTAGGGACCAGTATGAGGTTTACAGGCTTGTTTTAATATAATAGTTCCAAAAATCTCCAGTGTACATGAACATTAAATCAATGTATTTAAGGCTACTGTGTTGACGAAGATTACATTTATTTTACTTTAAAGGAGATTTATGTAAGAAATCTAAAGCAAATAGTCGTAAAATCATCCTAATATGTCACAGGAATAATGTTCATATAACATACTGATCTCACCGACAACAATAGTACTACCAGTCACACAGTCAGTAGAGTCTCAGCATCAGTTATAGTTACGACTGAGCTACAGCAGCATGGCAAGCAGCATAAGCAGTGTCCCGGTACATAGCATTAGCAGCCGGCTTCTCCTCAGCTGTATCCCGGCAGCAGCGTTAGCAGCAGAGAAGCCGGACTTGCTCGAACGGTCCGCTGGAAAACCGAAGATCAAGGACGCAGCCCTGCCACAGCAGCCACCAGTGGGCAAACAAATCAGTCTCCAGCGTGCCACTGTCCAGGAACCTCGAGTCTCTCAGGGGAGGGGGGGCGGACACGACTCGTGGCAGTATTTTGAATTTGAGTGCAGTAACTGTTTTGGCCACATTCTTACATACAGCGCCTTTAAAGAGACATCCATTTCTTCATTTTCTAATTAAACTTAATTTCTTGCTGTATTTGGTACAACTTTTTTTCTTGTAAATTCCAGCAGTTCTAGACAGAACAATCCTTGGGTTGTTTACTACCATAATGAAGATCCCTTCTGCAGAATCTCAGAGGACCTGATGATAATGCAGACAGTTTGAATCCACGGTGGCTTTCCGCAGACTCTGAGGCAGTAACATAAAGCAAAAGGAGGCCATGTTGTTACCTCAGGCCTTGAACCTTGGCACAGCGATCTCAGGCACAGCTGTCTTGGACCCAGCTCTCTTGTTTGCGTACCCGTTCGCACATGCACGCTTTGGAGTTTTATTTGCAGATCCCTGAGCATCACAGCTATGTTCCCTGAGCCAGACCACCTGCAACAATTAAAAATGCCTCTGCAGCTTGCTGGCTCAGCGGGGCTCTGCTCAACACTGCATTATATTATAAAGAGAAGTTGTTTTGCAAATGGCTGTAAAGGGGGATCTGGTTTCAACCCCCTGGCCCGCTCAGCCTGTCATTTTCCCCACAGTGTTCCCACTCTGATCAAGTGGAGCAAACCATGGAATACAGCAGCAGTAAACCCATGCTTTTCTCTGTGAGGTTGAAAATGAGAGGAGTTTTATAATCAAACATTCCTTCACTTTAATGGTTTGAAGTTAATCCATGCAGTTGATTTGATCTGGAGTCAGAAATCCCTGGAGGGGAAATATCTCAGGGGAAATATTGACATTTGATAAAACAGCTGTGAAATTTAAAATGAATTAGAAACTTTTAATATTGTACCAAGTTGATTTTTTTTAAGCATTTGGTTACATACTAATGCATGAATGTAATGTAGGTAGCACAGGGTGAGGCAGCCATATCAGTGGCAATACAAGCAGCAATGAGACCCTACTTTCATGTATTAAAGTAGAGTTGCAATATATATATATATATATATATATATATATATATATATATATATATGTATGTATGTATATGTCCACAAAGCTTTGCGCTTGATGCAAGTTCGTAGCTCGCTGTGCAGCCTGTTCGATTCCACCTAAAGCTAAAACTCGAAGGGTGACTGACAGTCTCTGTCTAATGTCTGTAGGCATTTTGTACATAGACTGATGAGAGATAAATGGTTGCAGACCATGACCCAAACTGTCAAATCCACCTGCTGACATCTTAAAGTACTTGAAATGAATTTCCTTGTCCATGTCTACGTACACACCATCTCTCCAGTGCCTTCTCTCTTTTCTGGAGTGCAGTAATTTTAGTAAAATGTAACTGTTGTCCAACATAATCTTGATCACCATGTATGTTTATGAAGTCGTTGTTAAAAGAAGGACACTCAAATGCTTGGCACTGTGATGTAGTACCAACAGGCCATATGAGAAAAGTGAAAAGCTGAACATCTAAAATTCCAAGACAAGTGGGTAACTCCATCTGCTGAGAAAGGCTGTCCTTACGATATAACCTGTGATGTGTAAGTTATAGTTTGCCTCTCTCTCTCTCACACACACACACACACACACACACACACACACACACACACACACACACACACACACACACACACACACACACACAGCATCTGTTTTGTAAAGAATCCATTTGTTGTGGTTGCAGAGCTGAGAGGTAAGGACATGGTAATTCATCTTAATAGAACAGGAGGGCGGGCTGATGTTGAAATGGTTCCTGTCTTTCCTCTGCCTGCACAGTTCTACACTTTGATGAATGTGTTTTTAACATGCTTCCACTGCTGTAGGATTACTAATGTACCCACCAAGTCTGCAGTGTGTGATATCAAAGCACTTGCATGGACACCTCATAAAATGACGTCAGAAACCACAGAATGACAAAAGAGGAAACATGATGTTTATTAGATGTCCACTTGCCAGTTTTCTTGTAATGGATTGTGACATGTGGAGGCTTCTAATTTCATGGCAGTGTGAGTGCTATGTCCTGGCAGGAAGACCAGCAGCAGTACACGTACAAAGACACGATAACGAGACTGAAAAGGTGGAGTTAGTTAAAAGTAAAGATCTGTGTCTCAGCTGCTGATATTAATCTCCTTGCAATTTAAAGGAAGTGTTTATGGAATTTAGAGCAAAAATAGCAGCAAACAACTATTTGCTATTTAACATAATAGTGAAATATTGGCATCCTGAGCAAAGAATGAAGTCATGCTCCCTCTGTGTGTGCTACCTCCTGTTTTGCTGCTGCTGGCTGCAGCCCTCATTTCAACGCATTCAAATCCCAACTCGTCAATTACCGCCGTTTTGTCAGTGGACTTAGGTATCAAACATTTATGTGCTAAGTTAATTGTGTCTTTTCAAAATAACTTTTTGTTTTTTTAAAGTAAATGTACATTTTTTGCTCATTACATGCATAAAATGTTTTCCAAAATAAAACACTTCATTCAGTTCATTTTATTTCCTTATGTCTAGGCAACAAAAGTCCCTGGTTAGTATAAAAAAAATTACATTGTTTGGTCATGTCATTCGTCATGTGACATACATCACCACTGTGACATGCTACACATACTAGCACACTACTTGATTATTAAAAAATGCCTTTAGGGTTCACATATGAAACAGACAGCGGGTAAAAGTCTGATGTTTGTTTGTTCTGTCCCCCACTTCCACAGTACTGGGTGAGTTTGGTTGTGGCTGACAGTGGCGTATATGATAAACTGCTGCAAAAGGCGCCCCTGGACATCAGTATCTGACGCCAAGATCACTAATAAAGTGGAGGTATTTGACAAGTTAGGAGTGAGAACGGGCTGCTCTCTCTCGATACTGGATCAAAAATTGTTGTCTTGATTAGTCACTCAAGCAAAAAACAACAACAAAAACAGGGGAAAATAGGGTCCAGGTCCAAAAATACTGCACTTCGCTTGTAACTAATATGTTACAATGTAACAATAGAGTGCTCCAGGGATGATGTTTTTCTGTAGGCCAATGCATTAGCATCACAGTGGCTCCCTGGTCAAAAGGCCTATGGATCTTTGCATTGGATTTGGGATTATTGCAGAAAATAAGATCTGTAGCAAACATACATTTATGATACTTACACGTTTTGTTCAGCAAGATAATCTTCACAAATAATAACCACTTTCATGAAGCCTAAATGCAATTAACAGACGCAAAAAGCTAACTTAAGGCTATAATGGAACTCCACTATGGTCCCATGGTCCCACCTCCATAACTCGCCTGTAAAGCCATGGGCGGTGTGATGACGTTCTGTGGTGTCATTTAGCCACTTGTTAGCAACTGTCTTTTTTAAGACATACCAAAGATACAAAGCAGATGAATGGGCCATTTCCTGACACATTATATGTTGTAGAACAAAAAGTGAAGCTTGTGTTAACCACAGACCTTTCAAACCCATTAAAAAAAAACCCACTGAGTTGTGACGAGGGAACCAAGAGTGCTAAAATGCTAACTAATATTTGTAGCTTTCAACCACACTTCATAAGCTCCTATTAAGTTCTGGAGACTCCCTTTTTGTCAGTTTCCAGTATTAGTAATGAACTTCCATGCTTCTAAGTTATCACACATCATTGGACGTAGCTTGGTTTTTCTTGGTTGCTTATCATCAACATATAAGAGCACTGTATTGTTTTTGTTTTCTCTAGCCTGTGAAGCTTATGTAAGTGATAGTCTTGTAAGCGCATGGGGGCTTAAACTGTATGACACTCACTCAGATCTCACCACGTACATTTGGTCATGGACTTTCCACGTCAGCATATGACATGCAAAGTACCCTGGGTGTGTTGGTTGCTGACGTTCTGGGAAGTTGTGTCGACTTCAGCCTGTGACATGCATTGTCTGTTTTCAAAATAAACACACGTTTTCACAGGAAATGTACAGTTTGCCCACAGTCTCCTCAGTACAACATTAACGTCTTTTTCATCTTTACAGTCTTACTGGAAGCAAACAACGGCCTCCCAGGTGAAAGTCAGTGGTCGCTGGACCCATCCACCACCACTCCTGCCTGCCCAACTCAGACTTTCACCCCCTTTGCTTATGTTATTGCACCGCCACGTTTCCCCTTGACGCCACCGGGTGCTGTTAAACAATAATGGCGACAGGCCGTGTATCATGCTGACATGAAAGGACATCTATTTCGTCTGTGTCTGATGCTGGAAGTCACTGCCCAAGTGCAGGATTTAACAACTATGGAGTGACAACTGGTTGTTACATGAGGCGACAGCGACTGTTAAAAACAGAAAGACAAAGCCATCTGTCCAATGCTTGTTCTTTCTCCTTTATTCATTTTGAATAAATAAATAATTACAAATATCTGCCTTTTTGAATTAAATTTATTTATAACATGGTGTCACAAATTACATGGATTTATCTATTGCTTTATATAGCATTGTATAACATATTATTGAGAGTACTGACAGACCCAAAAAAAAAGAAGGAAAAGAAAAAACATCTTCCAACCCTTCGCTGAGGAAGCAGCCTCTGTCATCTGAGCCTATCCCCATCTGCCTCGACTTAGGACAATTTCTCTAATTGTGCTAAATTGAGCTGCTGTCAGTGATTAAAGTTATTCAGAGGAGGAACGAATCTCTATGCCCATGTCAATTATTAGCTCATTGATTACACTAATGCAGGAAATTGCCCTTTGGAATCAAATGTTAGCTTAGACACCTGGCTCACACAGTAGAGTACAGGAGCTGGAGCCCAGAGGAGGAGACTGCGCTCATCTGTGAAATGAAAAGTGACAGTAACAGCGTGCAGTGCTAAGTCACTCCGTTCTACATACAGAAATCTGATACTGCTGTGAGACAACCGCAACTCATCATGTTGAGGTCTTTGTCACTGTGGAACTATTGAGGGGTTACTATCAGTATGCCTAAAGGACAAAGGCAAGGTGAATGTGATGCAATGAGTCTTGTGTTGATTATTAAAGTTTCCTATATGTTTGTATGTACTTCGGGCAAGAGTTTGTTTAATTTCTAAAATTCTAAATAGCATTTGTCTTTTTTTCTGTTGTTGTTTGGCTCATCTCTATCATACAGTTAGCTTTCAAGCTGTGGGTAGATTTACATGCAATAACAATGTGAACAATTAGACTGTCCATAGTCATTATATTTCAGGGAGCACATCAACGTACTCAATAGACCCTTTTAGGGACCACGTAACAACGGTTCACCACCACAGGTCTGTAGGCTACATAGGAGTCTTAAAATGTTGTCTTGTGTTCTGGAGCCAGAATATGAGTCATGGCTCAAAACTCACATTTTATCGCATACCACCTTCCCATCAACAAAAACAAAGACAACTATGGTTAAATGCAATGTCATAAAAGGACTGGACAGAGGCCACATAAAAAAGCATGTGCAGCACACACTTCATATCAGGTTAGGGAAAAAGTATTTACTGTTGTAGAGAGGAATAACGTTATTTGTTGTAAGGGTTATCATTTTCACCTCATCAGAAATTGGGCTGGTATTCAGAGGAATATTTCTCCGTAACGCTAACTTTTCAGTGCATTAGCTAACGTTAGCTTAGATAGCAAAACAAACTGGAGGAAACCGTTGAAGTGTCGTCCTCCTTTGTAAGATTGGCATGGTAATCAACCACAAAGTTGGCCGTCCCACCTTCAGCAATCCCGTCAAATCTTCCATCCACTGAATGAGAGCATACGGGTCGTCCAGTCTGGTCCCGTTGGTCAGTGTTTAGCTACTCAGGTAACACCCGCAGTCCTGAAGAGTGAGTGACCTGACATGGTGCGTTCGTAAATTCAGTCTGACTCTCTACACTAAAATGAGATCCCTGCTGTTCGAAGAAATGGGGCATTATATTTCTACATGAATTAACGACTGGTTCAGTTAATCACACATTCACGGCGCTTGGCGCTCTGCTGCTACGTCTCCCCAAACAAAGTGCCGAGAGAGCACTCTGCCACTCAGAGAGTGTGATGCTCTGGATAACCGAACACTACATCTAGAGAGTGCTCCGAAATTGCAAATGGTCCACTTTGTGTCAGAGTTTGCTTCGGCACTCCAAATGTGTATTTCCAAATGCACCACCCGTATCATCTTCCTCCATTGTCTTTTTGTAGACCTAACCATATACTTTGTTGCACATGGAAAAAATGTAAAAACATGGTATTTTAGGGGAGATCCGGGTCGATTGTAGCAGGGGGACAGTTGTAGCACGGGCCCTTATTCGTGTTACACGCATCTCTGGAATGTGAAAGTTGGAACACGCGATCGTCTTCCGGTGACAACATCCGGTACGGAGAATCACTCCATTCCGACTCGTTTTCCCGGAGTTATCAGCGAAATACTCATTTTCAAATCCATAAGTAAAATATCGACACCGAAGGTGTTTTTCCATTTTGTCAAATAGTTTATTTATACAACACTGCAAACATATGTCATCTGTTAGACCCATCTGTAGACTTAACATGAGCAATTCATTCATTTAGCAAGCTTGCTTAGTTTTTCTGTTATCCTGCCTAAAATGCAGGGAGACAGGGGAGGGACGGTTGTAGCACAGGGCCTTAACTTGTTGATTATTCATGTTTTTTGACATTATGCTTACAGGAAATGCCCAGGATCAGGAGTGAGGAAGACAGCCAGGGCTCAGATAGACCCAGACCTGTATGATAGAGCCTGGCAGGCTGTGTTGGAGGGCCAGTCTATTAGGGGTGCAGCCAGATACTACATGGCTATGAACAAAATTAATACAATAACAATAAACAAAGTTCATGGTAATAAAAAACAATACATTAGTTACAGTTCATGGTTAATATACATTCAATAAAGAAAGTTAAAAATTTAAATTCATGATATAAATAGATCTAACAGGCTAATTGAGTTCATGGTTAAAAAAATGAGTTAAAAAACAATGTTACAGTTCATGATTTACATAAATACAATTCTAAAATGTTTAAAAAATAAGTTAAATATTAAAAATCATAAGTAGGACTATATAAATATAGTTAATGTGTGGTTAAAAATGTGATTAAAAATCATCATGTGCTCTGCATCATCTTCAGGTCCGTCACATTTAACAAACGTTTGACAACAGGTGACGAATGTGAACGTACCCGTTTGCTGAAAGGCTACTTTTTAGTTGACAGTCCCTTTGCCTGATGTTAATGGGCATCCTAGTATAAGTTTAAACAGCAATAAAAGTAAAACTGAGAAGTATATGCCAGAAAAATGTGTTAACTTAATGTTTTTTGCCTTTTTCGACGACTGCTACAAGTGACCCGCTCCAACGCTACAATTGTCCCTCGTGTGCGGGGCGAATGTATCACTGCGCACCTTCCACTTTCAGCCTGATCACGCTCGAGATATTAATCCGCGGAACTTCGCTGCAGTTTGTATTGAGGGAGGACACATGTAGGTTGCTTGCATACAAATATTGGCAAGCTGAGTTGTTATTTTTTTATGTAGAATGGTGGAAAAACAAAAAGTGCTACAATCGACCCGGATCTCCCCTACCTATGTCATAAGTGTATTTAAAAAAAGACTGTATGCATCTAATGAGCAGAAACTGTACATTTCCTGTGAAATTGAAGTGTATTTTGAAAAGACACAATGCATGAAATGTATTCACACCAAATGTGATGCAAGTTTTCACTTTGCATAACTTGAGTGCTAGAATATTTTGTGTTGACCTGCTTCATACGCATGAATAACTCGAATTTATTGTTGAATCAATTAATGAACTTCCGCCAGTATGTCCTCGTATGTCCCTGGAGGGTCTTAGTGCTGATTGGCTATCACGGTGCAAATCAGTCTTTGAAGTTCAACTCTGGTGAAAAAGCGTAAGACACAAAATCATTCCCACTGCTTAATTCACAAATTTCAGGTCATTCCTGTTGCGTCCATCAGGCCACCCAGCAGGATTTTGCATCTAATCATGTCTTTAAATGCCTTTACATGTAATTCACTCTCATAAATTGTTTTATTTGCTCCTAGTGTGAACACAACATAACAAGCATAAACTGACATGCAACCCTGGAATGTCAACAAGAGACACAGGAGGCTACCTTGTGTGTCTTATTTAGACATTAAAGTCTACGGACACAGCGTTGAAATGGTATGACAATGTGTTGGTGGGATCTTACGTAAACTGTGAGAAAGACTACTCTTCTTGGATATTTATACTTTAATTTTGTGTATTTTCCCCTCTTCCTGTTTGAGAATGAAGTATTATGACTTTAAGACTTGTTGCTTGCTTACCTCAATTGTCCATGTTCTCGTTTTTGATTGCATTAGCCTGTTGAGTCTGTACTTTGACAATAGTTAATAAAAGTTACTATGAAAAAAATAGTGGTGCATTGAAGTAGTGGGTAGCTCTGACTGACAATTACATAATGGCTTCTCATTCAGAATGAAATCATTAGGAATTAAAGTTTTTCCAGGTAGTTCACATGGGAAATATTCATTCCGAATGAGGGTTTACACGGGAGATCAGTTTAATTGCCTGTATTCGGGCCAGCGCAAGGTTTGGGGCAGGGAAGGTTTCTGATTGGATAGGGGGCGGGGCGGATGTCACGTGTCTACGTTTATCGGAAGAAAACACTGTAGTCCTCGCTCCGGATAACAAGATGCTTGACAAAGTCGTTCTTAGTACCTTTTTCGGGCTTATATTCTTGAAGCAGCAGTACGAAAACAACTTTGTTCTGCTAATGCTTTGTCTGTTGAGGAGGAGAAGGGAGGTAGAAGGTCGAAGAAGGGAGATAGAAGACAGTGCTTTTGCGAATGGAAACCAATGAGTGCAACGAGTCTGACTGCGCTATCTCAGCTATGCTATGCGCGCTATATACGTCATCGCGCCAGAAGGGCAAGGAAACGAGCATGAGCAGAAAGACCGGAATGAACTTAAAGAGGAATGAGTGTATACAAGTGCGAGAAATTCTTTCATTCAGAATTACAAAGGGAATATTCCAGTCCCTTACATCGGATTGAATTTTCAATCGCATTGGCCATTTTCATTCTGAATTAGGTGTTTACAAGATCACTGTTAATAGGAATGAACTTTCATTCCGAATTAAAAGGGAATTAAACTGTCCATGTAAACGCACTCATTGCTTCTGATGGCCAATGGAATAACTCCCTTCTGTGTAGTGCTGTCCAACAATTATTTGCTACTGATACTTTTGCTGATCAATTCATATTGGTTCTGCACTGATACATTCTGCCTCCTGGAAATTAAACCATATGCTTGTACTCTAAAGTCAGACGCTGACAAAGGCTCTTGCTTTCTCCTGTCTACCAAACTTTTATATAATACCAAACTTACTGCCATCCATGTAAATAGAAGCATTACATTAATTTAGCTTTAAGCAGTGGAAGTCGTGACATGTTTACCTATCTGTATTTACTGTCACTGTATGTGCTCAGTGCTGAGACCTGAAAACTCAAGCTGACTCGGCCGCTGCTGTAAAAAAACTCCAGAATATGATCACTGCCCTCCACACTTCCCATACATGCTGAACTGCAGCCCATACACTAAAAAATACCGAAGAGACCACTTTGGGTCTTTTTGACCTTAGAGCAGCAGCTGAATCTGATCCATGTGTTCTGACATATGCTGAACAATGAATAACCTGTTGCTCAAGAGCAGCCCTCTCTCCAAAAAACAGTAGTAAAGGGTGTGACAGACATTCCTCAAAAAATGAGCTGGACAGGACTGGACAGTGAAAAATATTTCCATGTTTCGCTTTTCCCACCAGAAAAAGAAGCATTGCAGATTTTTTAACAGGAAAAAAAGAGGAAAATATGAATCATGTGTTAGACCTCTGAGTTCTCCACTGCTTTTCCCATGTCAAAATAATATAACATTTACAAGACTTGGCCTTAGACAAAGTTATGGCCCGTAACACATTTTATGGAAGAGCATGATAAAATATGATGGAGGCCTGGGAGATCATCAACTGTACAGCACTACAATAAATGTGTGTGTGTGGTGATGGATAAAGGGAGGCACAGAGGAATTGTCCATGAAATAAAAGCAACATGATCAATCAGTTCAATGCTGTTCAATATATGTATATAAATATTCAATGGTGTTTCTTGGGTGGGTCCATGAGTGCACCAGAGATCAGTTATAAATGGGCCAGTTCCCAAACTCTGATCACTCACCTTAGATCTTTCGTGCCACAGAGATAGATGTGAGTTGCCAGAGAGGGGTGGGGGGGTCTCTATTTTTGATATTCCCCCCATGGTCATTCATTTTTTAATCCTGGTGGGGATACGTTACCCCTGTTTCTGTTCAGACTTCATAAATCAAAAACCGTAGATTGTGCAAGTTGATAAGCAATTGCAACTATTTTAAAAGACATTATGGATCCAAGTTGTGCAAGTCACAGTGACTATGATGACTGTGCTTCACTTTTGGAATGATACATAAAATCTGATGATGTCATGCTGTGAGGAGACCCTGCATGCTCCAACCGAGTTTGGGCTGTTTTTGGTTAACGTATCCTCATACAATGGTTCATATGATATCTTAAGTAAATGCACACACAACAGTTTGTATGATAGTGTGTAAGAATTAGTGCCCCACCAATGATGTTACGCCCTCAAGGTACTGTTATGGAGGTTAGTTTGACGCAAGTAAAGTCACTGTGTTTAGGTTAAAGCTGCTACAAGGAACTTTTAACTGGATATGCAAAAGTCTCTCGTTTCTGCTGATGTCTGTGTGTGACCTACAACAGCAAATGAGACCATCGGTGTGAAGCTAAGCTTTTTCTATATAGTTTATATCCATACCTTTAGGAAACTGTCTCGGATAGGAGTGGGGGGCAAAGTTTTCCCGTCTTGTCGTTTCATTCATTCCCAAAACAAACACATGCACGAGCCAGGTAAGCGTCTTTACAACAATACACGCTAGAGCTCATGGGAAATGTAGGCTTCATTCCGGCAAAGCACTACCGCTTTTGTCCACAGGGTCGCCAAAATCAACTCAAAATGAAAGTTCCTTGTAGGGGCATTAAGGAAAAGAAACATAGTGAAAAGAATGACTCAACGTTCACACAGGTCCAAACATCAGTTGCATGGGAGAGTCCTGTGTTCTCTGACCCCATCAGCACCCTAACATTTAACCAAACTTGAAATGTTATCTTTCATACACACACACACACACACACACACACACACACACACACACACACACACACACACACACACACCTAGCGTACTTCTTCACTCCCATCAACATTGATCATGTGACTGTAGCTTTCAAAATGCCTGGGTTATGCAGGAATTTCTGGCTCATAATTGTGTGGGGTATGTACAAATTTTGGTTAATTACTGTTCATAGGAAAACGTATGAACAGTGCATGAGAACAGTTTTGGTGGTTACTGCTATTAGTTTGCAAGTGATGGGAAGGGTTATTTTCAATATGTAAATACAGCAGGTATCTGTTCCTTATGCAGTCTTAAACTTGAATGATGTTGCACACTGTCAAGCCACAACTACGCACAGCAGAGCAGGTGGCTACAGACATATGATCAGTGCATATATACAGGTATTTTGAATGAATATTCTACACAGCAATTTTTTCTTCACATCAGCGGGTGTGTTGGAGACTGACACATTGAAAACAGTTCACACACTCCATGAAAAATTCTGAATAACTTAAAACTGCTCGCTGCGGTTTAACTCCCTAAGGGCCGTCTGTTGACGTCATGACAGGAAGAGCTCTGTGATTAAAGGGGGTGAAAATAGTGGATGTGATTGGTGATGATTATCACAGCCTCTAAGGTACCAGCTATAATATTGCCTTTTATCTGACCTCACCTTGTGCCGAAGTGTGCCATATTTTTCAATTGTGTCTCATGGTCAGTGCATGCCAGTTTGCAACCTTAATAGTATTCTCTCAGGCTGTTCTCATGCACTGTTCATACGTTTTCCTTCAAAAAGTAATGTACCAAAATTAGTACACCACATAATCATGAGCCAGCAATTCGTGTATAACCCACATATTTTGGAAGGCTGCAATCATGTGACTAATAAACAGATGGTAGTAAAGAAGGAAGCAGCACTGATCGGTCCAGTAGGGAAGAAGGTTGGGGCAGTGGATGGGTCACAAAACTAGGGACTTTCACCGGGAGAGCAGTGTTCAGAACCATGAGAATTTTGAGTGAACTTTGAGTCATTTTAAGGTCCGTCCTCACCACATTTCTTTGCCTAAACGTAAAGACGCCCAACCATGTTTCTTTTCCTGAACAGAACCACAGGAACAGTACTAGCCCAGAATTATGATAGTGCCCAATTCTTGTATATCTGAAGTGTCAAAGACACCAGTCAAATGTGCTATTCACTATAATCACACTAGAATATGGAGAGGTGTGTGGTACAAACTTTAACAGATTCGTACATATCTTTAGGATATTATGCATTCAATTCTGTTGTTACGTGGATGACATCCACCTCTTTCCGCATAGTTTCTCTTTGAACATTGACAACACCAGAGTCCTTCCTTCCCCTCAGGTTCAGAGCCTGGGTGTCATGTAATGTTACTTGGTCTGCATACTTTCATCCACATAGTACTTGTTGGCTCCTCCTGTTGCTTACACCGAGCAGCACCGCCATTCTAATTCTCATTGGTTACATCTCATATTGATAACTGCAACTCTGTCCTCTTTGGTCTCACTCTCAAGTGCCTCCATAAACTCCAATTGGTCCACAGTTCAGCTACCCGTATCATAGACTATGTTACTACTGTTCTTTAGCAACTTTATCAGTTTCCTATTAAATGTCATTGTCGTGGCTATTTTTAATCATCTTCGTCTTAATTCACGACTATGAATAACCACATCTTTGAGACAACAGGAAACGACTTCTACGCGTTGAGTCGGCTTGGCAGCAACGCCAGCATCCTAACGGTAGAATAACCGTGTTGCTCCGCCGATCTCATTTATTTTCTCAAACAACACATTTTACAACAGGGCTTCATGTCCTGTTCATTACATGTGTACGGTGGCCACACAGGACCAATACAAAGATTCACAGAAGTCAAATATACAGGAATTAAGTAACCTTACATGTTTACCAACCTCTTTACAAAACAATAAAAACATTTTTTCTCTCTGTGTGATAGCCAAGCATACCATTTAACAATAAAAAATAAACCTATCACTGACGAATGGCACATATCAGTTTCAAGATTTTGCTTCTCACCTCTAAGGCCCTTCATAATCAAGCCCCTCTGTATCTCTCTGAACTCCTTCATATCTACACACCCCCCCGTACTCATAGATCTTCTGCAATCCAACTCACCTTCTGCCCGCTTGACTACCGTGGCTTCTAGAGCCTTCAGCCTTTCTATCCCCCACCTTTGGAGCTCTCTCCCACATTCCATTTGCATTACTGATTCCCTTTCCACTTTCAAATCCCATCTGAAAACACACCTTTTCACACTGGCATATTTGGTCTGATGTAATGGTGACATGCACATCGTGATTAGCACTGATGATGACTAGTCTATAATTAGGATTTTTTTTTGTCTAGTTATTTTGCTAACTTATACTGTACATGACTGATTTGTTTGACTTTATGATCTATGGATACATTTAACTGCATTTAACTGCACTTTGGGTTTGGAACCCATCTATTTGTACAATTTCTGACACATTATATTGTGAAATTATTTTTTGTTTGTTGTGTTGTGTTGTGTTGTGTTGTGTTGTGTTGTGTTGTGTTTCCTGGCCACAACTATGTTGGTTGCAGGACCTTAATGGTTGTATATATTTTTTGATTGATTGCAGTCTGTGTCAGGGCGTCCTCATACTTTTGGTATCATCCTGGTAATGTAAAATTATTGTATATAACTTAAACAGCTTGCATAAAACATCTCATTAAAGGTGTCACAGTCCAACAAAATAGCATGAAAGTTAATAAATCTGGAGAATAAAATATAAGGTTTTTACAAATATGTTTGAATGATTAATGACATTAATATTCAGGTCTAGTACTTCAGATTCATTCAGCTTATGTACTGGGATTCGGGAATGTTTCTCAGTACTTACTCCTCAGGCCACAACCTGTGCTGGACTTCCAGAACCATGAAAACGATAATAACTTGAAAGGATTATTATTATTATTATATTACGTGTGAAGTGCAATTCACTTGTCATGCCAGCGCAGTAAGTAACAGCTAACATAAACAGTGTGATACCAGAAAGGAGCCCAAGTGATGACAGATGGCTCCAAGTATGCACACAGACATTCTTGGTTTATGCAGCAGCTCAGGAGGACCATATTCATGCTGAACACATTCCAGAGGAGCAACGCATCCCTGAATAAAACTAATGGGTCCAGAAGAGCCTCCACCCACGCTCCATCTCAGACTTTTAAATCCTCTCCCATTGTTAACACTGCTTTTCACTGTGTCACTAACACAGAGTGAGACAGGATCAGTGAATACAGCATACAGTGTTGTTAAGCAGCTGTCAGGAGGTTATCACATGCATGTCACCGGTTCCCGTAGATCTTCAAAATTCAGTTGTTCTAGACAGTTGAGGTTTGGCTGATTTCCGCGGTGACATACTTGTATATTTCAATAGAAAGACCAGAGAGATAGGTATGTGCAACTCCTGGTAATGGCGGCAGTGTGAAAGCTGTGACTCTTCAACCTCACAAGATTTAAAAGAAAAGAAGTGGTCCCTCGAATCTGTATTTGCCTTCATTTCTTAACTCGTATCTGGGGATAATTTTGCTATTTTTGCTCCAAAACTACCTGGTTAGGTTTAGGAAAAACATTATGGTTTGGCATCAAATAAGTACTTTTGTCACTAACCTAACCTGTCGTATGTCATGTGACATATACGTTACATACTATACATATATTACAAGCATAGCATGCTTCACATACTTGCATAATAGGATATGTTGTTATTAACTTATAAACAAGTTCATGTTGATTTAAGGGTACGAATACCAGTCTCATGGGTAAAAGTCTTGCAGTTGTTTGACCCATCATCCACACCTCCTGCTCACCCTATAGGGGCTGTATTTTGTCACCTTGGAATTATACGGTTCTATCTGATATTTTTGTCAAAATTGAGTTATTCAAACATTCTTATTCTATGACAACTTATGAAGGTTCTGTGAGGTGTTTTTTTTAAGTTATATGCAATTTGGGGCTTTTTACTTTGAAAGGAAAAAGGTTCTATCTCCAAAATTAAACTCCGACTTGGTTCCATAAGGTTCTATCTGTGAGCCAATTTAGCACTGAGAAAGCACACAGGACAACCAATCAGGTTCCACCTCTTTGTTATGTGTCAGTGCTGATATAAATCAAAGCCCTACCCTGAGGTCTACACTGGTTAGCGAGCCTTGTAGTCTGCACAGCAGACCAGTCGTGTCTGAATCTAGCCAACAGAGCTGCTCATTCAGCAATTACCGCTGGTAATGCCGTCCCGCCTTAATACTGTTGTGGAAACATCATGGCCATTACTGGTCTCCCCCCAGGAAGCCCCAGTGAGGAAGCGGCTTTATGTTAAAAAAAATGCTGGAGGTTTTGCAGCTCAAAATTAGTTGCCTACTCCCTGGGGCTACATGGAGCGAAACTGCGGGTGACCATGATGTTTCCGCAGCTGTGGCATCCTGCTACCAGGACGGCTAAACTGGATGCGTGTCAGTTGCTGAATGGCTGCGCTGATTATCCCCTGTGTGCTCCGCCATCCGTCAACAGCCACTGCCAGCGTTTGCCTTGCGGAGCGGTGCAGCTCCGCCGGAAAGCGGGAGTCACGAGGACCTATGAGATCTCATGAATTCACACATAATCGCACAATATAACAATATGTAATTTCTATAAACAGAAGGGGACATTTGTTGCACCTCCATGATTAACATCTCCTCGTCCACGGTGTCAACGGGGTGAAATGACGTCTGAAAACCTCTGACCTGTTGACTTCAGGCCTGCCTCTGCCCATTATGAGGTTTTCAAGGTGTAGTGCAGGGAAATATGATCCGCCGTGAACAACCCGCACGATCTGCTCTGTGCTGAATTGCTGCGTTGTGCTCTTGTGTCCGGCAAAAATAGAAGTCCTGCGTATCTGTTGCGGAGGAGCGCCACAGCTGAGATGGAGCCAGAACGCAGCACAGCCGCAGCTGGTGGAAACACACACACTGACTAGAATTGAAACGTATTGGCTCTGCTGCCGTGCCGGAGCACAGACGCAACCAACATGCATCTGGTGGAAATTGGGGGTAACAGCAGTAATCGTGAATGCGTACCACCGCTAGCTGGGTCCCACCTAGCTCATGTGCACAGTGCAGAGCATCCAAGACTAACGTTAGCAAATCAGTGAAGACGGCAAGGTGGGCAGTGGGCACTATGTTTCCACATGTAAACACAGTTGGCTGTCTGTGAGCAAAGGCAACAGAAAATAAATAAAAGTCAAGACCTTTAGGGTACATATCATTCTCTATCTCTATCCATCTCTAAATAGATAATGATAAGCGATGCCAACGCTCACTGAGTCACTGAGAACTAAACCAACAGGAAAAGCCTCATGTGTTTCGCATGATTTTGCTTTTTTTTTTCTTTCTTAAAATTAACACAATTAACCAAATCTGACATCCCTCGTGCAGAAAATATCTAAAATATCCTTATACTTAACCTGTCCCACTTTCTGTGCAGCACAGTCCTGGTGAGATGTATTACAGCAGCTGTTTGCTGTCTAACCCAAAGAAACTAATGGTTCCTTGAATGCCTTTTATAACCATCCATATTCCTACCTATAGCTGGCCTCTACACTAAACAAAATATTCACCACTGACCTTTACTTGACTTATAATGCTTTTCTGAATAAGAAAAATAAGAGTTTTGTACAGCATTACTCCCCTAGAGGGTGCCACCTTACAATCAATATTATGGATATTAATCTGGGTTCTATGAGCGGGAATGATGTTTATCATGACAAAAGGTGGCTTGTGGACGTAACCTCTGGGTTAGAGTAACATTAGCTATGTTAACTGCAAAATAATAATATTAACGTAACATTATAAGTATCTCTTGTTGTTGTTGTGGTCCGACAGCTTGATGTAGTGGTAGAGCACATATTTTGTGTGGTGATTTGTGTGGTTTGTCAGCTGCAGCAACCTGACATTGAATGTAACGTTAGTCAAGTTCAGGCAGCTCTTCACTTTTAGTTTTGCCAATGTTGTGCGACTCTATGGTAACAGGTTTCATCACTATACTTACTGGCTCAGAGTGCATTGGCAATTTGCTTTTAACATTGTCCTTGTTTCTTTGTATCTCATCAATACCTTCAAACTCGATTGTATCAACACTTACTCAGTTAAAAAACTAAAACTGGTCTTCAGTGCTCAAAGTAAACAATCAACCCAGTGATGTCACCAGCTACCTTGTTGCAACATGGCTGTGCCTTGCTGGGGAAATAGTGAAATACCATCTAGTTTTCTAGCAAATGCAGGTGGATATCAGGTTTGATTGCAGTGTCATCTTTCCTAAGGTAGAAACCAAATTAACCACAGTCATATTGTTCAGTGTTTCATCTCCATTTAAAAAGTTAGGGATCAATTATACTCCCTTTACGTATAAAAATAGACAGATCCATTTCAAATGTTATAATCGTGACTGCCCTTATACTTTCATGCATCCTTTATGTTGGCATAAATACAACCAATAGATGGTACTACAGTGCAGAGTCAAAAGGTTCAAACAACAACAAACAAGGTGACAGTTGAGGAGGACATAATAATGTCCTTTTTAATGGAGGCTGCATTGTAGACAGTGGTGGCCTGTGAGGTCATTAAATACATCATGACATGGTGACAAAGAATTATTTTCCCTATATTAACGATTTATTCCATTCTGCCATTTTCAAAATGTCCTTGTTGTCCTCTACAGTCGTATCACGCTTGAACTACGCTACACTGCCCCCACGATCGCCTTTGGTTCTACTCCTTCTCATCCATATCAGTAAGCTTTCCGAAAATGTGCACAATTATGAATTAAATGAACACGAGTACGGACAAAAGGCTCCATCTGTGTTAGTATACGTACCTAACATTAAGCATAAATGATGCTCATGTTGGCCTTTAGTTACCAATTTGTATTGGACAACTTCACCAAAGTCACCAAAGCTCACTGAAGTCATTAGGAATCATCACCGTAATGGGCATCCATAGCAAATTAACAGTGATCCTGCCAATAGCTGTGAAATATGTTGCTCTGAACCAGTGTTTGATAAAGATTCTTGAGTCAAAAATGCACACTGTGCCACAAAGAAAACCGTAAAACAGTTCTGAGGCAATAAACATCTCTTCTCCACCAGCAGCAGTAAGGAGGCATAAACCTGGAGCCAATGTAGATGCACGTATGCATAAGTGTGTGTGTGTGTGTGTGTGTGTGTGTGTGTGTGTGTGTGTGTGTGTGTGTGTGTGTGTGTGTGTGTGTGTGTGTGTGTGTGTGCACTAGCGCACCTGCACGTAGCCCTAAATTTGTCCAAATCAAAAGCAGCTCCAACCACAAATAGTTCCACTGTGAGTCAACAGTGTGTTGGTCTCTATGAACAACCACCCTCTGTGGTTTCATATGATCATAAAATTACACATTCCTTTATAGTCCACTGGCTCTGACCCAAAGGCAAGTGCTAAAATGCATCAAGTATATTGTCACAAGGTGAAGAGCATTACATGCACTTAGGGAGGAAAACAAACAAAATGATCAGTAGAAAGGAGGGAGACAGATGGAGGCAGAGAGAGAGAACAGAAAAGCAGATCGACCTCTGGCGTCACCGTGTTGTGCGCTCTCTGTTCAGCTCTAATCATGTCCTGCTGTTTGAGCTCAGCGCAAACTAACTAAGGACCCCAAACAACAAATAAGAATAGATGAGATAAAACTTAATTAATGCCTGTGGCTACACTGAGTCACTGCAACAGCAAAGAGTTTTATGACATAGAAAAGAAAATGCTTAATATAAATACAGCACCATTTGGACAAGATTATCATTACAGGCTGAAGTGGGGATTGAAATATTCACTGTCCTCCTCTGTAATTCAACTCATCATTCCGGACAGCATTTTAACCATCGGGAAATTACATGATAAGGTCTGTAATAGAAATGGACATTCCACAGGACAAAGCCAAAAGAGAAAGCCAAAAGCCTCCCCAGGGAGCGCATGAGAGTTGAAGGGGAGGTGCAGTTGGAGAGACTTCATGCAGTAGTGAAAAGTTATACTCCTTCTCAAAGTCATAATTCACTCAAATCTTAACACACAGACATGAAACACATACTGATATCATTCAGTGTGACTTACGTTTCCTGAGGATATCGTTATCTCCATGTCCATCGCATAACTTCACTTAGAAATCACAGAAAAAGATGCTGCAGAAAATCATCACATTTTAAAGATTTCTTTGGGATTAAGCCCCCCCCCCACTGTATTTTGGCATTTTTATATTTTGTATTTTTCTCCGTCATGTGACACTAACTGACAGATGTCTTATTTTTTCGCTCAAAGTTAATAATAGATGATTGTTCCTGAAACGGGAGGATGACGTTTGATGTATGACTTAAGTAGAATTTAAAAGTCATACGTCATCCTCCAAACTTGTGCAGGTGTACTGTTATAAACATTATACACATCGCTGTAAGCTAGCTAGTCAACTATTTAACTATAATTTCAGCATCATAGCCTTAGTTTTACCTCTCAGTGTAGTTGCCCTCCACCTTAGTTTAGTGTGTGGTTTATTTTCATAAAAGGCATTTGTAGTCTATGTGCAGCGGCCGGCTGCAATCAACACAGTGAATTACACCAAATCCCACCAGCAGAGATAACACAACACAGTGACTGTCTCTCCCATCCGCTCGTCCAGCCACAGCGCACCGCAGGAAGGACAGAAATGTTGCTGAGGTCCACCATGTGAAATGCATTTTCGGGTTGTTTCGAAAGTTGGCACTGTCCACCAGCAACTGCTGCTTACAGGTCCGGACACTGGGAAGCACACAACTCTCTGTCAAAAAGTTGAAAAGTCTGGTGAGAGAAAATAAAAAGTATCACAGTGCTGCCTGGGGCGTTGGTGGTGCTGAGCTGAGAGCAGCCGATGCTGGTGGACGATGCACCTCCAAAATGTCTCGGAACTCCACTTTAAACAGCGGACCTCTGCGACATATCTATCCTTCCGTCATTGGACTGTGGCCGCCATATGGCAGTGCAGCCGGTGCCTTGTCACTACAACCAACAACTGCAGCAAGAGCAGACGGTAAGGAAGACAGTGAGGTAAAGAGAGTCACAGTGTTGAGAATCTGTAGCCACCTGCCTGCCTGCGCCTTTATCCAGTCCCATTCCTGTTCACCAGTGAATTACTATATTAGTATTATATGAGTTCTTAGTTGCTTCTGTTTAGACCTGTTGTCATCTCATGTATCCAAGGTCCTTACCCTTGTTGCCTCATACACACCCTGCTTGACAATGCTACTACTATGCTACTATAACATGCCTCAGCAAATCCCTGGCACCTTAGCAACTATTTACTAATGATCTAGCAACTATGCAGTAGCATCTTGTGTGTTAAGGTGTTTTGCTACACCATATGCTACAATGTGAGCTACAACGCAGGTTACACCATAGGCTACACCGTATGCTAGTTGGTAAGCTACAAAGTAAGCTACACCATAACCTACATCATATACAGTACACTGTAAGCTTCACCATGAACTACATCATATGCTACAATGTAAACTACACCATAAACAACACCGTATGCTACATTGTAAGCTACAGCGAAAAGAACGCCCTATGCTTCACTGTAAGTCATACCATAGTCTACACCTTATACTACATCATTGCTTAAGCTCTCCTGCTAAAACATGTAACTGCATGACAGGGCTACCGTGGCTACAGAGATAACACGCAGAGACCACAAGAATTGTGACTGGTCTGTCCTTCAAGGTTTTGATGGCAGTGGAGATTATTAATTGAACACCAGTAGTCTCTTATTCAGTGATGGGACAAGGAGAGCAAGAACAGAAAGAAACCAGTGAAATAAACACAGCTTCTTTTAGGGCTATATACGTATATAAAATAAAAGCATGATAAGGCCCGATTGTGTACATCTGTCTCACGCTAGGGGTGCTATCAGTGGATGAAATCATAGATATTGGTGAACTGCTGAGAAAGGGAAATTCCAGGGTGCTACTCTCTATTTTTATTTTGGGAGAGGATGATTCATGTAAAAATTATGTTTAGCTGGAAAACTGTTGGAGGCTTGTTGACACGTTTCCCCCTTGTTTCCCAGAATCTCTACAACAGAGGTGGAGCGTAAGGTAAAGTTAGCACTTCCCATGGAGTCGCAATGGTCACATTCATGGGAAATACACCAGAGGTCCCCTTTAACTTTTGCATCAAAACTAAATCTAACTTCAGCAACCACCTGGATTAACCATGTAATCTAGGGGGTCTTAAGCAAAGGCTAGTGACTTTTAGCTACCAAATGTATTCTGAAATCCTTGTCCATTTTTCAGGCCATGTGACAAAACAAATGTAAAACATCTGTGAAACAAATTTGGGCGCACATACGGTTAAATTTAAAGCAATCCACATTTAGTGTAAAACAGGAACGAACAGGACTTAATACAGAGGGGGTAGACCCGAAATCACCGCACTGTCTAAAGGTATCCAGTTCATCTGACCTGTAATAAATAGGCTCCATGCTTTGTGAAGTTTATGATGTTATTTTTCATTTTTGTTTGATCTTGTGGTGTGTACTGTGAATAGGATTGCATTACATTGCATTTGGTGAAAAATATTTTACCCAGTGATTGAGTCCCTGGTTGGTCAGAATCAGATAACTTGATATTTAAACATGCATCAACTTGGATAGAGAAACATGCAAAGAACACGTCATGACATTCTCATCATTTCCTTTCAAACAGCAATTTTCAGTAAAGATGTGATGACACATAATTTGAATTTGCAGGAGAGTCTCAGTGACACCCCTGAAGACCTCTCAGTTTGAAGTGTTGGGTGTGCTGCAGCTCTCTAACCTAATCATGCTGTTTCCAGTCACTGTGATCCAAGACGTGATGAAACACTCCAGCGCAACAAATTGCAGGAGTTTTCTGTGCTGAGCTTGTCTGTCACTTTACTCTCCAGTATGTTTTGGTTACGGTGATACACTTTCACTTTAGCCCTGCATCAACAGTTGAAAATGTGGTGGGATGAGGAGGAATACAAGAGACGAGGCAGGGGCCGTTTCCCCCCTTCTGAAGAAGAACTTCACGATGAAGGGAATAGTCTAGGGAAAATTAACCATTAAAGTTTCAGCAGGATAAAACAGCTGTCTTTGTTGGATGGCTGTATATAAATACTGCAGAACAGCTTCAAGCCAGCCCAATTGCCCGCATACATTTTGGCATTGCATGTTTCTGCAAACCATCAGTATGTTAAATTTGCACGTTTTATAAACTACGTTTCTAACATTTTAATTTTCAGTTTCATGTTGTGGCAATACTGTTGTTACCGTGTGGTTGCATTTAGGCACAAAAAAGTCTTGGGTAGGGTTAGGGTAAGGTCAGGATTAAGGCTTAAAAACAGCTTTTGTTGCCAACAGTTGCTAAAAAATAACTGCTTTTGTCGCTGCAAAGAGAGGCTGTTGGATGTCTCTTGGCTGTCTAACCTTAAGGCCACACCATCCACCATCTCCTTCTCCCGATGAGAAAGTCAGCTCATATACATTTAATCTGAATTATGTCATTCACATGAAACATACAAATGTAATGTATCCATGGTTTGCAGAAATGTACAATTCAAACATTTTATTCTGTCAGCTGGGCTTTTCAAGCCAACTGACTGATGAGTCATTGTCAGTAATGGATGCTGTGTGAGGGGTAGGGTGTGTTATTTCCTGACATTTGTTTTCTCAGTTTCTCTCTTTTTGAATCTCTGGCTTTTAAATATTAAAATTTCTGAGGCCTGCAAATGGCTTTAGAAATCTGTATGGCAATCAGTTAAATAGTTGGTGAGTTATTTCAACCTGGACCAAAGTGGTGCATCAACCGATCATTACCATTTTGCCAATAGAGTCCCTAGAGAGGGCCTCAGGGAATGGAAAGGATGGTAGAGACAAAATGAAAGACTGTGAGTGTCCGACATAGGGTTGGGTACCAAGCTTGTTACTTTTAAGGGTACCAACTGAATTATGTTGGTGCTGTTGAGTACTGAACATGTTGAATCAATCGATGCCAAATGTCAGTACCTGAGAGTGCACCTGGGAGGGAACCCCGGGTTCAGACAGGAGGTTAAGGCACCACAAAGTGTTCCAAAGCCGGGAAGCCGCCAGTACTCTGGGGCCGGTTTCCTGGCTTTGGGGCATTTCGCGGCGGAGACAATGGAGCTCCACAGAGCCACTGGGGTCATAAAGGAATTGTAAAGGCCGCAAAGAGCCCCAAAGGCGGAAAGGCCATGGAGCTCCGGCTGCTTCCCAGCAAGCTGAAACTATCGCTGCAGTGCCAATACTTTCTGTCTATCTGGTCTGTTTTCTTTTTCATTTTGTTTTAGCTATAGCCTGGTATCACTGCTGTTTGTGACCTTTGTGTTTTTTGTGACCTTTGTGTTGTGTCTAAACAGTGAGCTACAGAGACAAGCAGACACACACACACGCAGACAGACAAGCAGAGAGAGCCTTAGCTCTATGTGTGATTAGTAACTAGCAGAGGAGCAGAATCACTTGATGACTGTAGTTTGTTCAAAAATCACATCCTTGTTATTATAGAGTAAAGTAACAAAAAAGGTATAGTTGAGTACCAGTACCAAATCTGAGTCACCAGCACCATTATTGGTTCAAATGTGAATGATACCCAACCCTCGCCTGCCAGAACAGTCATGAAAGCCTATACCTTGAAAGAGCAGCTTGAAGTGAACTGTTGAAGGCGTTCACCTCTACAGCCTTAAGGAGAGGGGGATGGTTTCAGAGAGCAATAACTCTTTCAATGTGCATATGGGCATGCAAGTATTGCTTTAAGATAGACCAACTAAAATGTGAACCTATCCTTCAGAAAAACAACCCCTTGTGTGGTGCTTAGTGGCACTTATGCTTGTTCAAACTAAACTTTGCTTTGCCTGCATCGGCTCCAGGCTCCAATTAAAAATGAGCTTTGGACATTCAACCATAACATTTGTGATACAGTGGCTGAAATGCCTTGCTACTGTAAACATCCTTTCTAGATGTAGGGAGGCTGTGTGGGATCTATCAATCTATGACTCTGTTAGTACAGCCCTGAGGCTTGTACTACGAAGCTAGTTCAACTTACCCAGGATATCTTCTTGCTATCTGGTTTGATTAACCCTAACATTTACCTTCTGGATAAAAGGTACTACGAAGCTGGTTATGAACTAGTTCAGTCACATTCATGTGAAAGGGGCGGGGTTGTTAATTGTGAGCGACATCATCAGAACCATGAATGAGGGTCTAGACATATTGAAAACACCATCCAAAACTCACTGTTATCCAAGGCTCAAATTACATGCAGGTATCATGGAGCTATGGCATCTATGTGACATAGATGTATATAGAGTATATTTTGCTGTTTAGTTGGATGATGATAATACTTCTTTGAATATGTCACATAAAACAGTTTAACACCAGACTGTTTCTGCTGCTGAAGTAAAGAGTGGAAAAGCAGTTAATGACTGATGAGGTCTATGTGACCGAAATGTTGCATTTATAATAACAGGAGCCAGTTAACAGTGTGTGGATTATTTTACTAATAAAATACCTGATTTATCCTAGTTCTCATCACACATGTCTCATGTTAGGTTGAGCGTAAAAGTAGCGCCACTGTCAGCAGTCACTGCGGACCACAGTTAACTTAATAATTTCAAATAGTGCTAAAATCATGTGTTTAGTGTTGTTAACAATCTTTCTGATTGTTAAAAGCTCTGTTTTAAAACCAGTGGAAATAGAGCCCTGGAAATATTAAATTATTCTACTAACCTATAACAGCTCATAGGCTCCTCTGTTTTACCTATCACTCGGGACTTTCATTGATCTGATTGGTCAGATTTCGGGAAGTTGACAGGTTGTGATCTGATACCCTGAAGTTAACCTACTCCAGAGCAGGTTAGCTGTTCAGCATAAGTTGCCATGGTGATCCCAGTAAAAAGAGATCCAGCTTCGTAGTACTGAAAACCCTGAGTTAACCCTGAAACTACCTCGCTAACTTCAAATCCTGCTTCCTAATACAGGCCTCAGATGGTATAGTATGGCATGGATTGATGGTAAAGATATCAACAATGGCAGAACACAAATTAAATGAATTGATTAAGGGGATTGCAGGTACATCTACATTAAAAATACCATTTGATACATGGGTGAACATTTGCATATTTGAGGTAAAAGATCTGTTAAAATGTGCTTTCAACAATCCTTGAAGAATTCTTCCAAAAACATAACTTTTTTTAATCAAATTTCTTAACAGAACCCTTAGTCTTATGAAGAACGCTTTCTTCAAAAATGGGCTCTTCAAAAGCAAATGGTTTTGGGGAAAACCTCGGCCCTTCAAACAGAACCCTTTAGAACCCTTATTTCTAAGAGTGTACCTTCATTACAGTTCATAAAGTTGTCTTTTGGTGTTTTGTTTATGTCAACAACATAAAAGCTCCAAGACCTTTGGTTAAAAAAAAAATCAATTTTAGGTTATATAATTAATTTGTATCACCAAATACAGTATTACATGAGTTGTAATAGACCATAGATTACAACTGAGTATCACATTGACAAACAAAAATATCAGCACCAAGAAAAGCACAATGTTGCAGCAGATAAACCATTCACATTTGAAATTTTCATACATTTAATCATTTCTTT
Organism: Epinephelus awoara; assembly: GCA_035609425.1. Classification (NCBI taxonomy): domain Eukaryota; kingdom Metazoa; phylum Chordata; class Actinopteri; order Perciformes; family Serranidae; genus Epinephelus; species Epinephelus awoara. The sequence goes on from CM069309.1 coordinate 32,313,222, forward strand.
ATTTTGGAATTTAGATATTATTGTTTTTCTCTGGCCACTAGAGGGAGCAACTTATCCCTAAATCAAAACTCAACTGATTGTCATAATCAAAAACAAACTTAACTGCTCAGGAGAGTCAGGTAGCTTGACTTTAAATCGTCACAGTTTGGTATGAAAGCTGGTGAGTGCTTTGTAGCAGACAGAAAAAAAGAACAGTTAACATGTATCATGCTACAGGTAAACAGAAAGTTTAACATTCGGCAGCATCTTACAGTGGATAGAGTCACATGATTACAGGTATATGGGGGAGATTGTAATCTCTGTCTCCGTTGAAAGATGATTGTCCATTGACTCCTGGTCCTTGACCTTTGACCTCTTCCAGTGCATGCTGTGAGTGGTTCTGCTCTGGTGTTCACAAACGGATGATGTTTTCTGTCTCTATTGTTTATTCAATTCGTTGAGATGTGGTTTAAAGGTTTTGCAAAAACTAGTAAGTGGACTTTGAGCTGAAATGTGATGTAATTTGAAGTGTACATTGTTTTTACTTATTTTTAAACACTCACTATATTCAGTGCGCATGAAACAATACTAGATCTGAACCCAGAGTAAAATGATTTATTCTGTAGACATTTCTTATCCTTTTTTTTTTTTTTTTTTTAACAAAAATGTTTTCTAAAAGCCCTAACTTGTACCATTAAAGAAGCCTAGGCACTGTGGGTTTGATGGATTTTGGGTGTGCTGGCAGCCGTTTCCTTTTGGCTGCTGACTGTTTGGATTACATGTGAAATGATGTAAACAGCTGGTACAGTGTATGTAAGTGATTTGTAAACATCATTTCAGAGGAGGGTCACCGAGCCTTCATGGGCTGCTCTGTGTGTGTGTGTGTGTGTGTGTGTGTGTGTGTACATGTATCTCACCTCACAGTGGGCACTTACACCAGAGCCATCCTTCACAGTGTGTATCCCTCTACTGCTTCACACAGTGTAAATGTTGTCTGGCCGCTGTGTTTTATTGCTCATAGATGGAGGGTTAGTTGGGCTTCTGTGGCACCATCTCTGATGGATCACTTCGGGTGTGCATTTAAACTGTTATGCAGTGTGAACAAGCCCTGCCAGATTTCTCGCAATGTATGAGCGGGGGCACACTTGAAGTCAAGATAGTCCACTTCACGCCATTTTCAGTCCTGTGATGCAGAATCAGTTCCCTCATCACTCTCATGCTCATATTTCTGCATTGGATTACAGGGAGCTGCAGATAATGCTTACATCTCAGCAGATGAATCACAAATCAGGAAGGATGGAGGTGATTTGTGCAAAAAAAAAAAAAAAAAGTTCTCCAGCAGATGGCAGATTTTGTTCACTGAAACATGAATGTCAAAATGAGCCTTTACACACTGACACTGCTACATGCTGTCCATTATATTTTAATGCAGTGGTTCCTAACCTGGGGTCAAGAGCCCCCAAAAGGTCCCCAGATCATTAAAGGGAGAAGATTATATACAGTATATGCATTTACATTATGCACATTTTGATTCATGTTTCTGACTGTTCTCAGATCTTTTAGTGATGAGTTGCTCATAATTTACATCCACAGACAAGCAGGCATTTTTTCATTGTTTCGTTTTCATACACAGGTCAGATCAATTCTGCCACTAGAGATTATGAGTGAAGCAATTCAAGTTCAGTGTTGTCCATCAAAACAGCAAATCATAATAATCAGTATTATTATTGTCATCATCACAATTCATTGTTGTCATGTGATATATGATATTTCATCACATGCAAAATGTGTTAAATGCCTTATAGATTTACATGTTATTTGTACCACCATGCCACCAAACGGAGGCCTCTGAAGGAGCCCAAAGTTAAAATAAGTTTAGTTCTACTAAGATTACATTTGATTGTTTCACAACTCAAGCTTTTAAAATTCACATTTAATATGTATCTTAAAATGAAAACAGCTCTGGGATGGGGAATTTTGAATTTCCTGCATTCTGCTGTTTTTTATGTATATAGTGGCAGTGTATTTCATTTCATCAGAATAAAAGTCCTCTGCTACTTTCATGTTTTTATTGAAACAGATCTAAGCCAATGACAGTTTGCTACACTGTCACCTTGGGGATCAAAAATTCTTCGTCTTAGTACTGTGATTGCAGGCGGTGGCTGGGCAGACACGGTTGGTTGTTCCAAAGTATAATTCTGCATGGACATCATAAACAAATTTATCTGATCTTCTAACATTAATATCAGCAGTCTGTACATTTCACCCACAGCAGGAGAGAGTTCAGCATGGAGACAACATGCATGACCAACAGAAAGGTTTTTTTAACTGACAGGAAAACATTCTAGAAAAGTCGCGTGCACAGGGAGCGCTGACCAATGGCCGACAAGATATTTTCTCTTCGTGGATTATTGAATATCAAAGCTGCAGTAAAGCAGCTCGGTTGCACAGACGCACACAGACGCAGTCAGCGTGAACATCCACGCGCCTTTAGATGGGATGTTTTTTCTACAGTTGAGAAAAGCTCAAAAACTGTTAATGACTAATTGTTCCATTGTTTTAAAAATGCATCAGGAGCGTGTGCGCAGCGCTTCATCTGCTCACTCCAGGGCCCGACATGGCAACTACCACTTTAGACTTCTTCCTTCCTGACAGCACACGATCATATAGCAGCGGTGATGTTCGGTGCCCTGCTGTGTGTTGTATGTTCTGTGGGCTGGCGGAGTGACGCGCCAGTAGGAGTCGGACTCTGCGCTGCAATAAGAGGCAGCGGCAGCTGAGAGCGCACAACAGTGGAGCGGAGAGGCGTCCCCGATACCACAACCACACCACCACACCACCTCCACACCGCCGTGCCTTCTCTCAGATCACACCGGAGGAAAGCCGCATCAACGGAGGAACATGCTGTCTCTCCGGCCGTCTCATTAACTCATCCGCCCCGATAAACAAGGCTGCTCAGCGGGCTTCAACACCCTGAACCACCGGCAGGACCCCCGAGCTGCAGAGGGAGAATTTAAAAATATATATCTCGCATCGGTAAGTCTTCACGTTGTTTTTATATTCAAAATGAAAATGAAAGGAAATACTTCGCATATCAAAGTGTTTGGGTTTAATGAATTTTAAAACAGTACACTCATTTAGATCATTTCTACCTATGAAACACGGCGGGAGTTTTTGTATTTGCGGGAGGATTGTGCAACAGGTGTGTGCCATAATTCGTTAAACAACATCGCATTGACATTATTGTCAATAAAGACACTGACTTTCATTATATGTTAAATGTTATTTAGTGACAACAAAACTTATTTTTTTAATTCATGTTGCATGCGTAAAGGGACAATAGTGATATTTGCGCACGAAAATAATAACTTTTCCCTTAAAATATGGTGACGTCACATCGGCTGAATTTAAATCGACTGACTTATAAGAGCAGAGTAGTTTTTTCAGCACGTGCTGAAGTGTTAAAATTAATTTTTGAATGTAAGACTTGAGATGTTCACGTACTTTAAAATGTTTATTCCTTTCCTTTACGCACAAGCAAGGCTCCAAATAATCACAAACACGTGGTTATTAGATACATATTTCTAACATCTCTGCAGAAGGCAGACTCGCAGAACTTTTTATTCCGTTTAGCCCGGTCTGTTCACTCGTCATCCCGCTTCAATGAGTCTCACTTCAGTTATGTACATTCAGATAACGGCTGCACACATTAGGGTATTCTGAATAAACATCATCATCAGATGTAACCGCGCTACAAGCTCTGACACTTTATTCTCTGCTCGGTATTCACGCTGCTGCTGCTGCTGCTCCGCTCAGTGGGTCACATACAGTGCATATGCATCAGATGAGAGGTCTGTGAGGCAGCAGGTGTGACGGCTCGGACGCACGGGCCTTCTCTGTGGAGCTCACGTCTAATGGATGTGTCCACCTGGAGTCTGAGCGCAATGGATGCACCAGGCAAAGGCTGAATTGTTCATCTCGTGCAATTTTTAATGGTGTTCAAGAGCAATGTGGAAGAAGAATCCAGATCTTTCCCTGAAGTCACATTCATTTTAAGAAGTAGGCCTGTTAGTTAAAGTTCTCCTTATGCAACACGCCCCTTGCACAATGTTAACTTTATTGTGTAAAACGTGACGCACTTAATTCAAATGGAACTAATTCAGTTGAATCGTGCCTTAATAAATACAAATGTGTTACATTAAGTTATGAATAAGTGTCATGTTAAGTTATAGAGACTAAGATAAATAAAATGCCATAAAAAGGGACTATATACAATTCAATATTATAAAACAAAATGCAATAGTTCCAAAAGTATAAGTCGGCTATAAAGCAACATAAAATGAAAATATTGAAGAAAAGTACAAGATCCTTGAAAGTGTAGTTTAGTTAAATGACCTACAAATGATTTAATGTGAATCCTGACTGCTGCACAGCTTAAATGCATTTGTTTTAGATTCAGAACACAACTGCCTGATGAACATGATTTACAGCTTATCAAGTCATTTCTGTTCTTAAAACTCAATTTATTAAAAACAACAAAAAAAGCAAACATCTGTAAATGCAATGAGAACATTTCAACCTGTTTCCACTCAAAATTTCTTCAAAACTTTTCCAGGGATGAGCATCTGTTTCTGGAAACACAAAACGACAACACAGGCTGCATAAAAAAAAATAACCAGCTTAATTTTAGAGCAAAAAAAATAGTTGATTTTTATTGTGGATGACAGCCCACAACTCCCTGGCAGTTTACATCTGCAGTCCCTGGCCCTGGATTATTTCATATTTCATGAGAGCCTAGAATTGCTAACCACACCCCTGCAACCCTCCGCTTTCGTCGATGCCAAGGTACAAATAAGGATCATTTCGTTAACCTAAAGCCGAACGGAGAAACAGTCTTAAGGTGTGTCTCTCTTTCTGTGTCTCAGCCTGAGGGACTCATAACTTGGTTGACATATAGTTTTTTTTGTTTTGTATTTAATAAAGGCCGAGAGCAGAAATGTATGGTAACATACTGACGTTGCCGCAAAACTTAACTGTGTTGACTTATTTAGAATACCAAAAGTTATCACAACGACTGCATAAGCTGGCACTTTTTAGGACTTTTAAAATTCTGTTTCATCTGATGGCTGTAGTGTAAGATTTTCTCTACAACATATGCTTATAAATCCATGGTCAGACTTTGAACCAGTGGTTCCAAATTTGGGTTAAAGACCCCCTGGGAGTCCTGAGATAAATACGAGGGGCACTGAGATGTTTAAAGGAAGAAAAAAGTCACACAAAAACACTGCGACTAATTCTTTTTCTTCCTGAATTTCAGTGAACTGCTCAAAACTCAAATCCACAAGGTCATAACATGATTTTAATGAACTGCTGGTTGAAACTGTGAAACAGTACATGAATTACAGTTATAGCCAGTACAAATAAGACCGTTTGTTTTGAGTTTTGCCACATGATTTTACTATTTTTTTGTTTTTTACCTAGTTAAATTTTGGAGTGGTGGAATTTTATTTATTTTCCGCAAGTGTTTTTTATGTTGTTGGCATAAAAGTGATGAAAAAAACAACAGTATTTTGAGTCAAAAATGTCTGGGATCAGCCCACAAAATCCCCCCGCGTACCGTTTTCAATCATCACGTAAGCTTAACCAGATCACTTCAACCCCCCAAATTCACAAATAAAAAAAAGAAAAGAAATCTGAGGCATGGATTAAGAGTTCACATCCCCTGATAATTTATGGATCCAGATGTGTGTACTGCACCCAGCCTGATCGCGTTTACACAGAGGTGAGAAGCAGCGTCTCGGCCTTCACAACATGGCCCTCTGAGGCGCTGAATCTCAGAGCCTCGACCAAAGCAGAGGGCCACATGGCTGTTTGGATCTGGAGGCCCCTGGTATGCAGACATCAAAGGGTTAAAGGTGAGGAGACGCTCAGCAGCACAGCACTTATCTCCTCTAATGACCTCCTAAGTATAAGTCAATTACTTCTGCGTCATGATCAGAAAGGAACAGACCACAGGGGGCTGTTTGAGCTCCACTGCTCCTCATTACAACCACTTCACTGGAGTTTAGTGGATGAGCGGCCAAGCCTCAGGCTTTAGTTAAGGCTTTTCTGATAGTATTATTTATTAGAATCCTGATGAAGCTGCAAAATCTGCCCGTAGGGTAATGTTGGGCTTCTTTCACCGAAACTGTAGGACAACATAATAACTTATTACAAAGAATGAATCATCTCAAAGCAATAAAAGAAATGTTTATATAAATGTTTGTTCAAGCAGCACTGTCCCCTACAGCACAGGTGGTGATGAAATGATTTAGTATTTAGTGCCTGGCTGTCCTTAATGAATTTTCAATTCCAAGCATTCTTCTTACACTTAAAACAACAGTTTTTCTTAGATCCTGATAAGCTTGGGAGATACCAGCTTCTGCACCAACAGAGACAGCTCAAATCAAGGCCGTAGCCATGGAGTCAGCACTGTGGGGTGCGGGGGTGCAAGTAGGTCCCCTCCCTCCCCCCCTGAAAAAAAAATAAGAAGTTGAAAACTCTTAAGAAAGCTACTACTGTCAACATAAATGACACATGCAGCACAACATAAATGACTCATATTACTTTCTAGTTTTCCACTTTTTAATAAAGTAATTAAATACAGACGTAGAACAGAGTTTGACATTTATTGCCCCTATGTCCCTAAACGACACCACCACTTGGACACTTGGTGGTGGTGGTGGTGGTGGTGGTGGGGGGGGTCCTTCATCATAATTATTAATCTAATCATTGATATCAATCTGATATTACTTATTGTTTCTTTAGAAAAAAAAAAAAAATTATCCCATTAAGTTCTCCCTTAATCTCCCCAAATCACTGTTTCCAGTGCTTGCACCATTACATGATATTACTTTGTACACGTTCCCCAAGTTCAGGTCTATTCAGCATCTTTGGAAACTCTGGGATCTAAAATCATGTGGGTTCCCTGTTGTATCCACCGGGGTCCAAGAGCGTCATTTTTAATTTCTCAGAGGCAGGGAAAAAAAAAAAAAAAAAAGATTATGAATCTGGTAACAAGTCAGTGGGAAAAATTGAAAAATAGTCTGGGTTCATTTAATTTTCAAGTTATGATTACAGATGTGTAGTCATAAGTAAACAGTGGTGGAAAAGTAAATATGTCCACATGGAAAAATGACTCATTTAAAAGGGAAAAGATTTGAAGTAAAAGTACATACTGTTACACTGGAAAACATAAATCAGTATCAAAAGTCAAAGTACTCATTTTGAGAAATGGGCCTTGTCATAGTGGTATTATGTCATTGATAAACGAATTTGCAGTATTGTAGAGTCACATTTACCAGTGGTTTTACATCTACAGTATTTCATCTTTTTTGACTTCATCATACATTTAACATGGACTAATAATTTTTATATCTATTAAGAATTGTTTACCCTTTATCTGAAAAATAATAATATGTAGTAGCAACTATGGGTGGGGAAATGCATACAGCATGTTATTTTTGTATGGCAGTATAGTATCATTACATGGATGCCAAGTATCCATTCTTTGTATTGTATAAATGATCAATATTACAATTACAAATTAAACTATTGGTAGCCTATGGGAATAATATAATCGATTGCTGTTTTAGTCCACAAGCTACATTTGCTACAATAAAAATGACTGAAGTGAGATGATTGAAAACGTAATCTTATCAGATAATACAGATGATGACAATGTTTTCCTCTGGGGATGTAATGCAGTCGAATATAATATATACACATTACATATATTGTAATATATCCCAATAATATTGTATCATGATTTATGTTTCGTGATGATATCGTATTATGGGGCCTCTGGTGTTTCCACCCTGGCAGAGGTGGAAGAGGCAAACACACTACAGTAAAACCACAATATATTCCATTACATGTGAAACTATTTCAAACTTTACTACAGTAATTGTTTTCTTCAAGTTAGAATACCCACTGTGCAGCAGTGTTATGTTTTCAATATGAATTTATTGGATTAGTATTACTGATGCATTAGTAAGCAAGCAGCATTTTGATGTTGTTGGTGGAGGTGATGACAATTTTAACAACTTAATAAACTGTTGGGCAGATTAACATATATTATCTCATACAGAGAACCAGTCTTTTATATTAAAAGTAGCTGTCACTTACAATCACAAGAGTAAAAAGTACCCTCTAAAATGTAGTGGAGTAAAAGTATACAGTAGTCTAAAATGGAAATACTTGAGTATAGAACAAGTAACCCAAAACTGTACTTAAGCAGAGTACTTGCGCAAATGATCTCATGCCACATGTGGTATTATTTACAGCCATCAGATAAATGACGCAGTGAAGTAAAAAGTATCAGGTCAGACCTGAGAACGGCTCTGAAACACAGCACCTAAGTAAGAGCGGCTCGTACAGATGAGTGAACAGGTCTGCTGTATGAGATGATGAGGTGAGGGGGAGTGGCCTGCTGTGGCTCCTGTCCATCAGCGCCTTGCCTCAGACAAAGATACATTATTGTCTATTGTTATTCCTTCTTATCAAACCTGATTTAACAGCTCACAGGTATTTCTCCGGCTGAATGCTGTCATTCTGCAGTGAACAGCCCCGGGCATGTTTCTGGGTACAGGAAACAAACCACACCCACACACACACACACACAGACTGCTCTTTCTCTGTCTGACGCGTTTCTCTGTGTGTGTTAATGCTGCCAATTGTTTTGTGTTCACTTTCGCTGACACATTTACCACACAAACACGCAGTGATGGTTTGACACCTAATCGACTATTGCTATTAAAACCATCATTCAAAGACTGGACAGTTTTTCAGTAGTACTGTGGTGGTATTTTTCAAGAAGCCTACACTCTAAAACTGAACTAAAGGGGCACTTGGAAAGTGCAGATCTCCGCTAAGGCCAAACTTACTATCTCACAATGTTAACAAAGGTGTGAAATAATTAATGTATTCAGATCCACTCCAAAATTGAATGGGTTCTTCATTGATTCATGCTTCAGCCTTCCACCAAGTTCCATAAAAATTGGGCCAGTAGTTTTTCCGTAATCCTGCTGACAAACAGACAAAAGAAAAAATAAACAAACCAAAAATATAATCTCCTCAGCAGAGGTTACAAAACTGCAATGTTTGGTTCAAATACAATATAGAAAAAAAAATAAGAATACACTTTGTAGGTCAGAGAGACATTATTATAAACTATCATTATTTTAATAGTTGGCTTTCACCTGTTATTATAGTGCTGAGTAAATGTTGGCGGCGGTTGGGTTGGTGGATGGGTGTGTAACGCCTCCGATTTTCATGCTGGAACGAGTTTACATCCCGTTACAGCCCTGCAACTAATGATCAACTCTCTAACCTTAATTATGATTTATGATCTTTCTACAATAACTGCTACAGCTGCCATGTGCTCATATTGAAGAAAGTGAGAATTTTCAAAACTTTGGCACTGGACTTGGACAAGGAACCTGTTCACACCTGGTATTAACATGCATCTTGGGTGATCAGATCACAAGTGGACATCTCTATGTGTGTATCAGAATGCATCTCCATGTACATCTGACCACCTGGGATGATTGGATCTCACTTACCTGCACTATATACAAGTAAACATGTACATCATTTCATTCGGGGTCAAATGTTATTTCATTGTTCAGCTGCACACAGCGCACTGATTCACTCAGCACCGCCAAATTGGGAAAACAATGAAGTGAGGGCGCTTCTTACCCTCAGACCAGAGGACGAGATCAGCTGCCATACAACAGGGAATGGGTGTCATTGCCATGGTAATGCCATTGTTACTGCCTAGAAAGTGCTGCTGACGTACATGTTATAAGTCACACTCGAGGCAGACGCTGTTGTGTTAAACATCGCAGCTCTTTTGCTTCTGGGATGCTGGCGTGCTATCTAAAGTCACATACTGAAGGAGCATGACACCACCATGTGTAAAAAAGCTATGGCGGAATAAAGAAGGAACTTCGTAGGGCAATCTCTGTGTAAAATGGCTTATTGTGACAGAGCTAACTGTTAGCACCACGTGGCTAACATTACCTAACGGCGATTAAAAAGTTGAGCCATGTCAGTGTCAACGTGAGTTTGTTTGAAACTTTTAACAGCTGCTGCTGTGTCGGTTTGTGCTTGGGCAGATGTTGAACTGACTGTTCGCTGGAGAGACAGTCCTCCAGCGCTGCGTCTTACCTGTGACAGTTTGAGTCAGATAAGTGTGTTACTCAGGACACATTAGAATACACACTGCTGAACGAACAAGCCATATGCAGCCCAGACCACCTCTGAAAGTGGCCTGAGCTGTCTAATCTCAAGAGACATTGAGGACGCATTGGGTGCATTCACACCTGTACTAAGAGCTGTCCACCTGTGATCTGATCACACAGGACGCATGTTAATATCAGGTGTAAACAGGAACATGGAATTCCTGTGACGCTGAGGTGTGCTTGGAGATGGGTTAAGCTTTTAAAGCTTTGTGTAGTGTGGATCCAACAGCCAGGCCCTTTCACATGCACAGCCTTAATAAGCTGATAATGAGGTCCCCTTCAACAGCCTTATCTGCAAGCTGGACTGGATGTTTATTGGCTCCTGATAGAAGTGTGTGTTTTTGCATGGGGTGTGGGGAAGCACTAGGGTTCTCAGGCAGTGGGGGTGGGTACACCAGTAATATACATTTCACATGTGTCTGTAAATTTCATCATGCCATGAAAAACATTTAAACACAGCATGAATTCAATCAAGTTGCACTCCAAACCACGACAGTAAGCATTCTAACCAAATACACCAGGAATCAGCAGCTTCTAATAAATGCAACCTCAGCCTTCCAGCAGTGGTAAAAATCATGTTTCCTTATTCAACCACAACCTTCCTACTGTTCCCACCATGTTCTGGTGGGCAGAGGTTATTAATTTAAGAATCACATTACATAAATGCTGTCAATGAGTAAGTTATGATGTATTGTACGAGGAGTGTACAGTGCTACAGCTATTACTTGGAATGAAAAGATGGAAATCAATCTCATATCTCTGTGTTAAGTATAGAGCTGGAGGCTGGATGTGTTTAGCTTAGCATAAGCAGTGAAAGAAGGGGGGAAACTGCTTGGCCCTGTTCAGCCAACACCTCTGAAGCTCCATGACTCATAGTTTGTATCTTAAATGGAAAAATGATCATTCATGGTTTTATGGGGAGTTATGTTTCTGAACTATTTCTTAACTAAAACACTCTAGTCTACCAAGCTAGGCTCACCCCCTTGACTCCAACTCCATTCTTAAAAGTCCAGTTTGCAGGATTTAGGAGGGTATACCGGCAGAAGTGGTATATCATATTAACAACTGTGTTTTCTTTAGTATGTGAACATCTGAAACTAATTGTGTTTTGTTACCTTAGAATGAGCCATTTATATCTACATATGGAGTAGGTCCCCTTACACATTTTCGCCATCTTGTTCTACCAGCCCAGAGATCAGCTACCTTAACTATCAGAAGAGCCAATTTTGACTAAAATAATTTAAAAAATCTGTCTGGGGCTGAAAAACATGTTTGAGCTTTATATGAAGATTACACAGTCTGTTAAGTCTAAATTAGCCGATCAGTATTATTGATAGGTTTAAATGTTTTACCACCAGGTGGCGACTCTGCAGTGGGCTTTTACGATAATATGGTAGGCTACTTTAACTTTACTTGTCCATACCCATTATGTATAGCATACCATACCATGACTTAGTCATACCAAAAATTAGAAAAGAAACCAACAACATTGGGCCACAGGGGGAGCCACAGCGATCGGTCACATTTTAGCCATTTTTAAGCATTTTTCTGTTGTTATAGCGCCACCCAGTTGCCAATTAGAGTTAAATTTCTCCAGTCACCTTGAAGCGTCCTGTTCTACATATCTACCAAGTTTAGTAAAAATCAATATGGCGGTTAGGCCTATATAAGAAATTAGCTCTCTAGCGCCCCCATTTTGTTTGATGGGGTCAATAATGGAGGGGTCTCCTCAGATTATGTGTGGTCATATGCCTACAAAGTTGCGTGGTGATCAGTGAAACCCTTGAGATGTTATACACCTTTATGTGATGAGCCACGCCCTCCGCAATATTCATTGCCTTATAGAAGCTCAGTTTTAGTAAGTTTTCCAACTTTTGCCAAGAGGGAACTTTAGATATTGGTCCCTAGATTATGTTCACCCAGTTTCATGCAGATCGGTCAAACTTCCTAGGAAGAGATCGATTTGAAGTGTTTTTCAAAAAATTCAAAATGGTGTCATGTCTCTACGACATACAGGGCATGAGATATGACCATTCAAAGTTTGCAATTTCAATCGGTTGCTATAGCGCCCCCCTTTGGCCAACTGATGTAATATTGCTTCATTCGCATCCTCCCATGACCCTCTACCACTGTGCCAAATTTCACATGGATTGACATAGATGTATGTCACACATTTGAGTAGATGAAAATGTTAAAACATTTACTTATCTTATATTTACATATCTTTTTTTTCTAAACCTAACCACGTGCTTTTGTTGCACAAGGAAATAAACATGAATACGAGGTGTTTTACTGATGTTATACGTTTATTTTGAAAAAGACTGCAGAAACTGTAAATTTCCTGTGAAAGCAAAAGTGTATTTTGAAAAGACACAATGCATGCAACGAGTGTAAAAAACAACCAACACAGGAGGATACCTAGCACGTCATATGTAGGTGTGATAGTCCACTGACCAAGCGGTGATATTTGACTAGACACTGGTTCTACACAGGGCCATTCACGTCTTCTTGTTTTTGGTTTTTGAATCCGCCACAGTATTTTTTCTACACACATGGAAAAAGTTTCAAATGGTTGCAATCGGCAACCTCACCACGAGATATCACTAAATCCTACACACTGGACCTTTAAACCATCTTCCTATCTCCCTCTCAGAGGGAAAGTAAATAGGCATGTTTTGGCAACAACTTTTTAAACTGAAGAAACCTGTATTGATCCTGGTCTCCTGAAGTTGAAGTTGTAAGTTGGTTTCCACAGCTTAAAGTTCAGCAGTTTGTGAAATGTATGCATGCGTACACATTGGGGGGAGAAGGGGAGACAATTAATTACTGACAAACACTAACAAAAAGTGTTAACTGAATTCTGGCCTAGTCTTAGTTGTCATATTAATCTAGTTTCTTGTGTGTATATAATTGTAGCAGTGATCAAATCTCCTTGCATCTTAGTCACTGTCTTTGATGATTTGACTTATGAAAGTATTAGAAATAAATCAATGCAAATTGGCCCGAAAGTTGCATATTTTCATCTGCTAATGTTTTTTGTCTCTCCCAGACGGCCTGTTGGATTTGCAGCCATGGGCAGCAAGACCCTGCCAGCACCAGTCCCCCTCCACCCATCCCTCCAGCTGGCTAACTACTCCCTCCTCCAGAGCTCCACAGGCCTCCAGCTGCCAGCAGATCATTTTCACAGCATCTATAGCTTCAGTGCCCTACACGCCATCCACCTCCACCAGTGGACCCTTGGCTACCCACCTTTGGCCCTGCCCCGCTGTACCATCTCCAAACTGCCTGCCCAGTTCTCTTCCATGGCCTCTATCCCCATGTTCCCTCACCTCCTGCAGCCCAAACAGGACACAGCTGGGCTACTGCAGAGCTCCAAGAACAAACCCCGCTTTGACTTTGCCAACCTTGCTGCAGCAGCCACCCAGGAGGATCATCTGAAGGCGGAAGACCTGAGTATGACAGGTGCTGCTGCTGCCGCCGCCGCAGCACAGGCTTCATCTCACCATCCGACTGCAGCCAGCCTCGGATGCCTCCTGGATGTGACCAAACTCTCCTCACCGGAGCGCAAGTCCAGCCGAGGCCGACTGCCCTCCAAGACCAAGAAAGAGTTTGTCTGCAAGTTCTGTGGCCGTCATTTTACCAAATCCTACAACCTTTTGATCCATGAGAGGACGCACACAGATGAGAGGCCGTATACCTGTGATATCTGCCACAAGGCCTTCAGAAGACAGGACCACCTCCGGGACCACAGGTGAGAACCAGGCAAGGTGTGGTAGTAGATGAGGTCTGAACTTTAGTCTCAACCTCCTTTTTTCAGTTCTCATACAAATATGTCTGGGCCATTATCACCAGTGTTTCCCCGACCATTATATTAGGGGGGCGCCCCACCCCCCCAACGGCACCCCCAGCCCCCCATTGAAGTTAATTTAATTTAATTTTCTATATAGCACCACATCACAATAAAAGTCATTCACGGCACTCAATGGAATGGAGCCTGTGTTACGTTCAGGCGTTGTCATGTTAGTAACAAAATCCAGTACTTGAATAGACCATAGGGTCAAACCCAAGCAAATTTATTATTTCACACCACAAAATACTGTCCATCCAAATTAGTCTGCACCGAGTTTAAAAGAGTGATTGAATAAGTAAGAGATATACAAAAGAGTAGTAACCACTCTGAGACTTTCACTGGCCTCCATGCTGCTTTATATGGTTTACTAACCCTGTCCACTGATGCATTTGTGACGTTGAACATGACAAAAGTGAAAAAATAAAAATAAGAAGGCATACTTATCTACAACAGAGCTGTGTTCATGTTCTCGTGTTTAAAAACCAGCATATTTGCAAACATTTTGGTACACTTTTAGTGTATAACAACAGAAATCTAATGTGTTTGGTCTCTATACTGCTCAGCACTGGCTCAAATAAACATGTTTACAGCCTTGTACAAAAAACAATTTTGGTCTCTTTAGCTAATTTTTCCCTTTATGACAACCATACAGGATGAATTTTTATATAACTCATCCATTTACATTTTATTAAGGCTTAAAATTAAGGGCGGGCAGCATTTGCCGACAGTGTCCTCGGCCTCTCAGTTAGATCCACTCTCACTTCTCCTTTATGCCTATATATGGTTACTTCTGGCTCAAAAAACACAAAACAAAATGGCAACGTCCGACCTCAAGGCTTCAAAACAGGAACACTAATGGGTAACGTCATGGTAGCTACTTGCATTGTTTTTACAGTCTGCGTTTCCAACATGTGACACTGTGCCTACACACTGTGAGCATCACGTTAGCATATCAGCAGTGGCTTCAGTCCTCAGTTTGTCTACACAGGGTGCATGTACTCAGAACCAAACACATAATCACTGTCAATACACACATGAAACATAAGAAAACAAAAATATGCTTCACATTCATGCGCGTACAGTGCAAGAAAGTCTGTGTAGACAGCTGGATCGATATGTCAAACGTAACTAAAATATGCTGCTGAAATGCCTCCTGTGTAGACATGCTGTAAGGTGCAGAAAAAAGTGTTGGTTGTTAAATGCTAATAGTGCAAAGAATACAATAATTCCATGAAAGTAAATGGAAATCAACATGATACATTTGATTACTAGCATACTTAGCTTGTCAGATACTTTGATTTATTACGTACTTAATATATTTAGCCTTCGTCCTTGTCATCAATCAACAATGTATCAGCCGAAAGCTGACATGCAGCAGCAGGTTAATGAGCTTGGAGCAGGGTGAAAGAATATTCCACTATGCAGAGCAGGTTTAAAGGTCTTATACTGTGTGTGTGTGGTACACAGGGTTTATTACAACCACAATTGAACACGTCATAACAACAATTTTGCTGAACTTTGCCAAATGTAAAAGACAGACAAAGTGTCAACATTGGAGAATTTCACTATCCAGAAATGCTGTCCAGTGATACAGGTAGTCAGTGTACTCCTGTAGTGTGACAGGGTTGGTGCAGAATTAAGAATAAGTGTAGGAGTTTGTTTCTTTGTTGGGTTCTTCCATAACATCACCACCAAATTCACCATAAGAATAGGTCACACGATGTTGATTGTGTCCAAATAAATGCTCAGTATGATGTTCTATGTGTAGAATGGTAACTGGTTACTACTGCTGGAATAACTGTGCGGTGTATAAACAGCCTACACGTTCTCACCCCAAGTCGTCACACATCGCCGCTTTCTCAGTGCCCTTTCACGTCTACATATTATGCCCTATGTATCCTTCTGCATATGCTGTTGGCATTCCAGGACACTGCCACCAAAGTATGTGGTTAAGTTTACAAAACTTCATCAAGGCTTGGCTTTACATTCAACTGGGAAAGAAACACCGGGCTCCCGGGTGAAAGCCCAGGATTTGTCAGACCTATCCATCACCCCTCCCTCATGCTCTATAGGGAATTTCCAGCTCCTTATATTATGTCGTTACTGGCAGCGTGCCGGCCTGACACCATCGATGTCATACATATACTGAACGTTTCTAAAGTGATGTAGCTCTGATTACATGCATATGAGCTGACACGACACGGCTGCCATGCTGCAGACCACTGTTCAAGACCAACAAAAAAACAAAGCCAGTTTTTTTTTTTAGTGAGACATCAACAGCATTTGTGGGCACAACTGTGGCACCAAAGTCAGTATTTTTAGCCAAAATATAATCTTTCTCTTGCTATAACAACGTCGTTTTTGTGGCTTAACATTTGGGTTGGGCATCATGTGTTTTTATCTCTGAAACGAGTGCAGAAACAATACTTTTAAATTGTACTGGTTTCTTAATTGTGCCTGAACCGGTATTTTAAAAAAAGCACAGAATGACCATTAGTGACAGTAAAGAACAGCTTTTTTAAATTGCAAAGGCAAATTTGATATTAAAATTAATAATCGCTCACTCACACTCTCTTTCGTCCACACATTCACTATGCACAATCTGGCACCAAAATGAACCATTGAAATATCCGTTGTGATTCAGTCCAGTGGGACTGCTAACCACAGCATTGTTGGAAAATAGAGAAATGTCAAGTTACTGCTACATCATAATGTTTCAATAATGTTACATGTCAAAGAAATGGACAATGCCAACATTTATATTGATAATTGTAATTGGTAATGTGTAATTATTTTACTTGGTGCTGGCATCAGTGTGAAATTAGCACAGCATCACCAAATATCTGCTATTGCAACTTTTCATACTGCCTTCAAGTAGTTTTGGAAATTTCTAAGATTTGAGATAACACTTTTGTGTAGTTTGTGTTGATTCGCCTCAAACAACCAGTGTACCAAGTGTACAGATGTTAGCTGCAGGCTAGCTAGAAATAGATGCACCATCTGTGTGTATGGAGTGTGTCTGTGTGATTTTGTGTTCAGCTTGGCCTGATCTCTGAATTCATCACCAATTACTGAAGTTCCTTCTTTTATTTCTCTCCAGTCTCCTTTTTCCTCCCATTGCTGCACGTTTATCATGCAGCCATAAGGCTTCTACAGAGCCTCCCCTGAAATCGTTAGTTTGTTTGGTCCATGTTTGTTCCCAACCCTAACCAAATGATAGAATGAAATGCTTTTTAAATCAATGCAAACTAGAAGGGTCATGAAACCTGACACATGTTGACCCATTCAGTACTAATGATGATATTCTGAAATCTGACATGATTCTTCCTAAATACTGACCAGCTGCTTCATTGTGTTCCCCCTGCAGGTACATTCATTCCAAAGAAAAGCCCTTCAAATGTCAGGAGTGTGGGAAGGGCTTCTGTCAGTCCAGGACACTGGCTGTCCACAAAACATTACACATGCAGGTCAAGGAACTAAAGCCAGCCAAGATCAAGTGATTCACTGTGCCAGCAGGGAAGGGACGGGGACACTGGAAAAACACGACCAAAGACAACAGCAGCCAAAGAACAACCAAAGACTTCTTCATCTCAGCCGTTGGAGGCAGAGCGCTCTGCTTCTGTGGGAATACTCCTCAAGGATGAAAATATTTCACCAGCCAGTTCTTAAAGGAATAATGCAGAAATAAGCCTTAGTTATCAAAGCCTGACTTGGCAGTGGATGTGTGGAATGTGAAATGAAAAAAAGAAAGAAAAAAAAAACCTTGTGGCTGCTCAGTGCAAATACTTTGCTCAGAAGCTTATAATCCAAAGACTTTATAAAAGGGACACAACTCTTATGCAACATTTTTTGTACAAAAACTGAGAATGATCAAAGCCATGTTAACACATTTTCCTCCTTTTCAATATCACATCCCAATGTTATTTTTGTACAGATGCATTATATCAAAAATGTATTTTTGCACTTTAACCTGATTATTGATTATTTACATATATCACTGGATTTCTTAAACTTATTTTCAAAATGAATAATCATTTCTAAATAAATATTTTTACTTTAAGTAGTTGGCTGTGTGTCTCAGTTTGTCTGAGTGAATTGCTGCTATATGAGGTAATACTTCAGGTTGGGCAATTGTTATAGGCTATATGTAATTCAGTGCAGCGCATACTGTAGTCATCATGACCATAACCATGACGATGATGATGAAGACGATCACACTGATCACAGAGTTGGCAGTTTAATCCCCACCTCCTCTCTTAAGTGTCCTTGGGCAAGAAACCAAACCCCAAATTGCTCCCAATGGTCAGTCCAGCATCCTCTATGGTAGCTTGCTACCCTAGAAATCCAGTTCTCGCGAGAGCATAATTTGAATTTGCTCAGTGAGTCACTCTGGCAATAAGTAATGATGCTCATTACCCATGCCGTTAGAGCTGAGGTGCACCAATCACATCGGTGTATCTGATATAGACAGGCCAGAGGCGAGCTAAACAGATGATGACAGCGCTGCAACGACAAAGTCCGGAATCAGTCAGTAAACATTGCAAAATAGCTACGGATGAACACCACTTGTCTGAAACAGCTTTGGCCGCTACAATGAACGAGTTAGACTTGGCTTTTTCTCTAAAAGAGGAACAGAAGACGGCGCTCGAGTCTTTCCTTTGCAAGAAGGACATTTTTGTTGTTTTGCCGACCGGATGTGGCAAGAGTCTAATCTACCAGTTAGCTCTGCTGCTAGCTAAGCTCTGGATATGTCACCCCGTGTATTGTTCTGATTGGTTGTAGTGTTGCGTGCAGTGATAGTTTCAAATGCATGCTTGGTGCTGCCCCTCGAGTTGGGCCATTTGCATTACTCATAGTAATAGTAAATAGTAACTAAATCTTTCTAGATTTGGGTCTGGATTTCCAGGCTAGTAGCTTGCTGCCCTTGGGGCAAAAACCTTGTAAAGCACTTTGGATATAAGCCCATATAAATGTATCCATTTGTGATAGTGACAGGGTTACAGACCAGCCTTCTTCTTCCCACTTCCTCCTGTGTCTGACATTGCAATCCAGCCAGTTCTCAAGCCAAAGTCGTGGAATACCGCCACTTTGTCAAAAATTTTAGCGTCAAACACCTGATGCTAAAAGTCGCCTTTCTTGTCCAGTTGGACAGGACGGCACTTATTACGTTGGTATGATACGCTGCTGGGTGGCATCAGGTTAAAACCCTGCCGGTGTCATATAGGAGCTGTTAAGTCCATGAATATGCTGAACCACTGAGATGGATTCAGAGTTTGCAGTGACGCCAATTATGTTCCGCCTCGTTAGTTCACCGCACGGACCATTTAACCTGGCAACAATTGTAGCCAGCTCAAACGATGATTGGTCAATATCACGGGGACTACAAACAGCCTACAACCTGAAACGAGGGCTCTTCGGCTCTTCTTCCGGAGGCACGATCTCCGGGGTTTGTCTACAGACTCTACATTCACTGAATGTAGAGTCTGTATATACAGACTAAGCCTAATATCACCAATCACAATTTGCCTCACAGGTCTTTACAGCATACGACATCCCTCTGTCCTTTGGACCCTCACAGCGGATAAGGAAAAACTCCCCTAAAAAAACCTTTAATGGGAGAAAAAACGGTAGAAACCTCAGGAAGAGCAACTGAGGAGGGATCCCTCTTCCAGGATGGACAGCAGCGCAATAGATGTTGTACAGAACAGATCGACATGATAATTTTACAGTAATCCGTATGACACAATGAGACAGAAAGAGAGACAGAGTCAGAGAAAGATGCCGGACAGACGGTAATGACAATAGCTACAATAACATTAATTCTAGTAATAATGTTATAATAATATTAATAACAACAGTAATTGTGGTAGAATATGTTGTAAGTATATATTAATATATGATAGCATATGTATATGACAATAATAATCATATGTGTATAACAATAGTAGAAGTATGACTAATGATAACAGCAGCAGCAGGAGGCATCAGGCAGGACCACAGCAGCAGCACAGCCACAAACGACCCATGATCCAGGCACCGCTGCAATACGAGTTAACCTGCAAGACAGTGGAGCACAAAGGCTCTGGAGAAGAAACAGAGTTAGTGATATGCAGTAATAGGATATGAATGTTGGCAAATGAAGAGCAACCAACTTTTCAGAAACTGAGGAGAGAGAGAGAGAAGGAGACAAGGTGCCGGGTGTACTATAGGAAGTGTATTATAGGGGGTCCTCCGGCAGACTAGGCCTAAGTCAGCCTTACTAGGGGCTGGTACAGGGCAAGCCTGAGCCAGCCCTAACTATAAGCTTTATCAAAGAGGAAAGTCTTAAGTCTAGTCTTAAATGTGGAGACAGTGTCTGCCTCCCGGACCGTAACAGCAAGATGATTCCACAGGAGAGGAGCCTGATAGCTGAAGGCTCTGGCTCCTGATCTACTTTTGCAGACTTTAGGGACCACGAGTAACCCTGCATTCTCAGAGCGCAGAGTTCTGGTAGGATAATAGAGCCTGACCATGTAGAGCTTTATAAGTTAGGAGGATTTTAATTTCAATTCTGGATTTTACAGGGAACCAGTGCAGAGAAACTAAAATAGATGAAAAATTATCTCTTTTCTTAGCTCCTGTCAGCACACTTGCCACTGCGTTTGGATCAGCTGGAGAGTTTTGAAAGACTTATTAGAGTGACCTGATAATATGGAATTGCAGTAATCCAGCCTCAATTTTTCTCCAAGGTTTCTCACAGTAGTGTTAGCGGCCAGAGCAATACCATCCAGAGATAGAAAGTTTCTGAGTTGTTTGGGGCCAAGAACAATAACTGTTCAGTTTTGTCTGAATTTAACATAGGGAAATTGGAACTCATCCAGGTTTTTCTGGGTTTGATGGGTACTCTGGCTTCCTCCCACAGTCCAAAAACATGCAGATTAATTGGTGACTCTAAATTACCCGTTGGTGTTATTGTGAGCGTGAATTGTCGTTTGTCTCTGTGTCAGCCCTGAGATAGTCTGAAGACCTGTCCAGGGTGTACCCTGCCTCTTGCCCAGCGACAGCTGGGATGGGCCCCAGCACACCTGCAACCCTGTGCCAGGATAAGTGGTAACAGAAAATTAATGAATGCATGTTCTAGATAGTCCTTTCACACATTTAGCACACAGCAGAAGGTTGTCTGTGTCAGAAGCATAATCACCTTTTGGAAATACTCCTTGGTTTAGGCGAGGATGGTTTCTGGGCAAGCATGCAGGAGGCAGGACGTGACACAGACAATACCATAGTCATGTAGCTGGCTTGTTTTTTGTCATCAAAACCAGACATTAAGAGTCTCTTGCCATGAATTTGTCTAGTGATTTTGGTTTTGCCTTTGCTGAAAGAAGTTTCCAAATCATGTTGTCACTCCAGTCCAGTTATTGGCCTCTTGTGGTAAATGACCCTTCCTCTTTACCCTCAGATGTTTGGCTTTTTTCATGCAAGCTGCATGATAGACATCATCAATATGCCAAGTCACTTGCAAAAATGAGCTGATTCAGACATTACATGGACTTTGCAGGAACTGGCAGAGTGTGTCAATCCAACTGATACGGACATTTGTGTTCTCACATACAGATATAGAGTAATATCTCAATAATTGCAGTGTTGCAGTGAATTTGCGAAAAGGGCTTATAAAAAGGTGACTACGTCTACTGCTAAGCCAGCGGCAGAGGTAATGACGGAGCCAAATCGAAGTCTGCGTAAAAGGGACAGTTGGCATGGGGTGTGTGTGTATGTGTGCTGGCAAATTTAGTGTGTCATGCAGGAAGAAGGCTGCCGGTCCAGGGGAAGGAGGAGCGGATGGTCGGCCTGTTGCTCACCGTTCCTCTTGTAGCCAGGAACTCATCAGTCTGTCATCAACTCCCTGAGTAGCCAGGGACACACAACACACACAGCTGGGCAGCCTCAGATGGCAGAGGATGGTGTACGTGACTTAAGGCTGATAGAGATTGTGGCAGGAGTGTCGTCCACATCACAGACCTTAACTACAGTCTTGAGACAGTAGGGAACAAAGAACATTGCTACCAGACACTGGTAGAATAAACATGTGCGGAGCCACAATGTTGTGTTCAGTTTCCACTCCCTTTTGTTTTACAGGCTTATGGCATACAGTGGTATGCAAAAGTTTGGACATCCCTGGTCAAAATTTTGTTAACTGAAAAGTTAAGTAAGTAGAATATGAACTAATCCCTAAAAGGTATAAAGTTTCTCCAATATTTTAAACAAGATTTCTTTTTAATTTCACTCTATTACAGTTTCAAAATAATAAAAAAGAAAAAGGGCCTGTGGCAAATGTCTGGCCACCCTGCATGGTCAGTACTTAGTAACACTCCCTTTAACACTCCCTTTGACAAGTATCACAGCCACAAACCATTCAGTCACATATCTACGGATGGAGCGGGTCCTCTTCCATGGAGCCCGCCATGTTGTTTCTACAGTAGCCCAGAACAGACAAATCAAACACTGGCTCCAGATAGTGCCATTTGCGTTTTTGCATCAACAGTCGTGCACACAGAAGAAATCTCACCACTGGATGCAACTAAGACTGTGTTCACATTACAGGGCTTAATGCTTAATTCCAATTATTTCCCCAGATCTGATCCACCTATACAGGCTGTTCACATTATTGTTTGCAATGACGCATATCTGACATCATTGTAAACATATCTTTGCCCTGAAATGCATTACATGCAACTAGTAATATTACACACCTGTTCATTGGAACAACAGCAAGAACAGTCACATTAAAGAAGTTAAGAAATAAAATAAAATAAAAATTCACATTTGCGAACAGGCATTTGGGGAAAACATGATAATCTCTACATGATGAAAGGTAGGATGATGTAGGATAGTAGGAAGGTCCGATGATGTCATTCTGCATAATAATTAGCCATGTGCTTTATTTGTGATATTGGGCTTTATAAATAAAATTGATTGATTGATTGATTGATTGTGTTTGGGAGATTGTGTAGCATATTTTTGGTTACAGCAGCCTTCTGTAGTTTCAACAGAAAGCCCCAACACTGTGGTGAGTAATCTGCGCATGTGCAGTGAAGTATAACATGGAAAACACATACATGCATGCATGTGCGTTGGAACATATTTTTGGTATGTGTGCATATATTCGCGCCCTTAGGTGATATGGCTGCCAGCTGCAGAGTGCTGTTTGAGACCAACAACAAGACTGGCATTTTCAGCCATCATTGTGACACCCAAAGCACTTATTTTAAGCCAAAACATGGTCTGTTCCCAACCATAATCAAGTGGGGTTTTTTGCCTGAACATAACCACACCTTAACCACAACAGTGTTAAAACATAAAGCTCACTACATAATACAGTACAAATGTCACCCATGGTTTGCAGAAACCTACAACTGAAACATTTATTCTGGTGGTTGGGTTGCGGAGTTACAGGAAAACTGCTCAGACATACTTGCGTCAAGACATACTTAAGGCTGCTTGTCTGCTGCTCCATCATTAGCTGCTGTAAAACTCTATCCTGATGGATACATCCCCACAGTGGAAATCCCTCATGTCCATGACATTTTAGCGGTCTAAAAAGCAGCTTAAAAACTGTGCTGGAAGTTTTCATTTCTTTTCAGCCTGTCAGCAGTATTGATTAGCTCCTGCTACTGCAAATCTCTTCTCAAGTTTAGCTGACCGCAACCCTTGCACTTTGACCTGACCTGATGACACTGTCACGTCAAATTGGGGGAATTAATTAAATTTGCACATTGGAAACATCTGTTGTCATATAATTTCTTAGTCTTCTTGGAATATACTAGTGAAACTTTAAAACAAATGTTTAGATAATCCATGAGTTAACAGACTGTGTTGTTCCACCCCTTGTGTATAGGGGGTGCTGCTGCATCCACCTTCCCACACTCTTGGATGTATGGAAAAAACACACATGAATTCTGATATGACTGTTCTCACAGCGGTTGCACGGCCATTGACTGGACATGTATCAGATTTAGGACCACACATGAAAGTGGCCCAGATCTTATTGGATAAAATCAGGTTTCTGTGTTCACACTGCTCTAAAAAAAAATGTGTGTCACATGACAGCAAAGAAATCGGATTTGGGCCACACATGCTTGTAATGTAAACATTGCCTAAATCGTACACACTAGACCTTTAACAGACAAAGTGTTACTATTAGCTGTGACTGAATTTCAAGTAGACCTTTACTACTTTTAAAGTTGGGGGTCGTTGTACCCATACACCACCCCCTCAGCTCGACTGACTCAGACTTTTGCCACCTGAACTTTGGTTGTTGTCCCGCCGCATTTCCCCCGACACTCCCATACGCTTATCATTCCAATGTTAAAGGACAGCTGTTTTCATCTGTGTGACACCGGAAGTCACTGACCAAGCTAAGGTTTTTAACAACTTCGGAGAGAGACTGAGTTGGGCTTTTATTGTACATATGAGCCTGTGACTGTTGTTTTTAGACATAGGCTACAGTATTTGAGAAAAATAATCTATCCTTAAACATATTATGCTTGAAACAAAGTAGTTTTCAAAAAGTGTCATTAACCACTTGAAAAGAAATGTGATTAACTGTACACACACAGTTGAACAACTGTCACACACTTACGGACAGTCTCTCCTGACATTTGTGGTGTTGCTCTCATTTTTACACAAGAAATTAAAGCCCTGCCTTTATTTTTAGACCTCCACACACCTGGCAAACTGCTATGCGATGTGGGTGTGATTGTCAGATTGTTTGTGTTGGAAAGGTACAAAAAGTCTCAGACCCAGAGGAGACACCCTCGTCTGCCTCTCCCACCCCACCTCCACTGCTGCCCAGCGCTGTGGTTGGGGGAAGTTGAGAAAAATTCATCTGTATGCTGGAACAACCTTGCGACAACCAAATGTTTTCATTTTCATTCTCCAGTGGAACAGAAGCACAACATTGTTCAAACAAAATGGAAAACTGTGTGTGGCTGAAACTACAGTAAAACTATAGTATGTATGTATTTAATGCTTACTGAGGTAGATGTTTACTTTATAAGATCTCTGAACTATGAAGGGAATGAACCACTCCCGCTGGCCTTGGCTTACCTCTGTGTCCTCTGGGCCTAGGGGAAATGTCATTCACTGCTACTGTCCTAACTGAATGATTTAGGAAGGGCTGGCAGAGGGCATGCAGGGGGTAAGGTGATGCTTCCCACAGTAGATGTCGCTCTGGGCCACTGACACTTTTATGGTTTCCGACTGGCAGGGTGAGTCGGAGGGTGGCAGGATGGACGCACAGTGAACTGACAGATACAGAGCCGACAGGGACCGGCTGTTCCCCCCCAGGCTTCCTCCAGCAGGGGAGGAAAAGGGGAGGAAAGCCTCCAGCAACCCCTCCTTTCCAACAATTATAGAGCAGGATCAGAGCAGGCCAGGAAGGTGAAAGCAGGTCTTGATGAAAATCACTTCCACGTGGTTGATGGCCTATTCACCCTGCTACAGCAGGGTTATACAGACATAATGCCACAGTGATCACAGTAACAGCTGCCACTGCTGGGGACCCACAGCATTGATAGAATAGTTGATACTAATAATGATACAGCCTGTACCAGCATAACACATTAAAGCTAGACATTGGTTGCTAAGGTCTTAGCATGTCAGTAATGTAACTGCTGCCCAGGGATCAGTGGGGATGGTGAGGTCAGTTGTCTGTTTGGCAGTCTATGAAAACACACAATGAAATTTGTTGATATTTTGGTGCTCGTAGAACATGTCTGAATATTTTGCTGGTCCTCTGATCTTTTGACTCTTTCAGCTCAAACCTACTTTTTAGCCAATAATTTGGCTCATGAAAATATATCTCCAAGACTAACTCCAATACTGTGCCATGCAGTTTGCTGACAACATTCCATTTGGACAACCAATGAGTCACTGTCACACAGAAACTTTGTACAAGCCAATTACTCCTAGGGTGGCGGGCACTGACACCAACAACTCTATTGACTCAATTTACGCCTGTTACATGGATTGTCTTTTTAAAAATACACTTCCGTTTGCATAGAGTCTTCTTCAAAATAAACAACGCCTGTAAAACACCTTGAATTTATGTTTCATGTGCAACGAACACACATGGTTAGCTTTAGAAAAAAACATGGTCAAGCTCTACATTCATACAGGAAAGGAACACTGGGCTCCTGAGTGAAAGTCAGGTGTTCATAGCTCCAAAGTTACATTGTTGTCTGGCTGTATTATAAACCGATGCCGCCCAGTGGCGTATTACACTGCCGCAAAGGGATGCCTTTTTGTCGGTGTTTGATGCAGAAATCACTGACTGAGCGGTGGTATTTGACAATTTTGGAATGAGAACAGGTTGTGTAAAATGGTCGCAGTTAGGTTTAGGCCACAAATATACTCAGTTAGGTTTAGAAAAAAAATGATCATGCTAAAATAAGTACATTTCTTTATGTGATGTAACATAAGGTAAAAATGTCACGTGAATAATGTAAGGTGGGGCATTTTAACATCACTTACATATCTTATGTAAGGTGCTTTTGAAAACAGTGATGACTTTTGGTTTCACATGGGACATGAACTGCAGTGTCCTGGGTGAAAGTCTTGTTTTGTTTGACCCATCACTCTATGCAGACTTTCTTGCTCTTAATACACTGTCACTTGCTGTCAGCATTCCCATGAAGATATCACACAGCAAGGGGCATGCTGAATCAGTATTCAGTGACCCGGGAATGAGCTAGCATGCTATGATTACTCTCGCGTTTTTTAGGCATCTGTGTAGAAGTCTTTGTTACTAGTCTCATCTTTTTAGAGTTCCCATTTATTGTTTTTAATTGATTAATTCACAAAGATAACACGCATAAATGTATTGGCTAACGCCTAGGAGTGCGTAATGTCAAAGTAGTGATTCTGTAAACTAGAATTAGCTATCCTAACACAACAACATGGGGTGGCATTAGAGTAAAGGCCATAGGGTCATTCAAATTTAAAAAAAAAATGTATGTATGGGGTGCATGCAGCAAATTTAATGGCAAACAGACATCTTAACATCAGAGTTCAAACAGTCTGTGTGCAAATTTGATATTCTGGCCAGGGGTGGCACTAAATCAAACTTAAGAAACATGGAAAAAATGTTATTCTCCGAGGATCATAAATGCACTTTCTGTAAATCTCATGGCCATCTGTGCAATAGTACAAAGTGTACAAGTCATCCTCCACTAAAAATTAGTATCTACAGGAAAATAATGCAGGGTCTGATTTGGCTATCTTTCTGTAAAGTGTTAGGTCTTGTGGTAATGGGTAAAATATACCTAGTCTGACCTAATAATAACATTGCCCTAGTGCAAGGATATATGTGCCCATGTGAAGTGGACTCAAGCCATTTTCCTAGAAATGCCAAGAAATCCTTTATGTTCAATAAGTGTAAGAAAATGTCCACCTTCACCACTTCCAGCACACTGGACTGATTCAGTTGTTGTGGCTGGCTCTCACAAGTCGTCATCTAAATTTGATTGGACTTTTATTTCACAGAGGAGTTCAGGTGGTCAAACCCTTTTTATATTTACTGGCGCAGGCTGCAGCAGGAGTTTTATAGAAGATTTACTGTGGTCTGAGAACTGTTTGGACCAACATGCCTCAAGATAGTTTTAAGCTGAAATAAGACATTAGTGCACAAACTGTTACTGTCAAGCCGTCAAAACATGACTTAATGCTTTGGTCTAATATGCACACACACACACACACACACACACACACACACACACACACACACACACACACACACACACACACACACACACACACACACACACACACACACACACACAATCAGCAGCTCAAATGTATCTCCTCCCCAGTGTAAAGAGCAGATTGTCCTTGTCATTTGTTCAGATGCATAAATATGACATACAGTATGTTTTGTTTTACAAAAACAAAGACATGTTGTGGCAGTGTGAATTATGACTTGTGTCAACATTGCTTCCTATACCATTCGCTAACATGAACCAAGTGTTTTGACATTCCTAAATCAAGTTCCATCTGCTAGCTGTCAACCATAGCATACAATCTTCATTGGTGGGTGGAGTTCACTCAGCTCAGGACCTCACCATCTATTCCTAAATCCATCACAAAGTTTTTGTATGGAGTCCTTTGTAAGTTCCTAATAACTCGGTATGCGTAGGTATGACTTTGTGTTGATACTATATGCATACACAGGAAATATACAGTTATGCTAAGATTTTCATCATCATCTGAGTTTGCATCTGTTTGATAAAGACCACCGCTGTCTGTGGACATTCAATGCAGAATGCATGTGTAACCCTTAACACTTCTAGAGAAATAAAAAACACAATTTTTATCTAAATAATAATTTATTTCATAATGTTACTAATTAAGACTTCTTTTAGAACATGTTTGAAAGTCTTCTGAGTGCAGTCTGATGAGATATGTGATATAAGTATATGGTGTTATATTTACATCACACCTGTGGGGCGGCTGTGGCTCAGAGGTAGAGCGGGTCGTCCACCAATCGGAAGATCAGCGGTTTGATCCTCTGGCTCCTCCTGTCTGCATGTCAAAGTATCCTTGAGCTTATTACCTGTGCAATTATCTTATAGACATTGCAGGTGTTTTAATGGAAACACACTGAACATGACAACATGCAGTATGGCATCACCCAGTTGTGCCGATCACTGGCACCCTTCTATAATGTAGTCTAAAATGACATGACAACAGATAATCTGCAAATGATATTTTTTCTGTTGACACACTTTTGAAAGTGGAACGGCGTGATCAGTGTGACTGAATAAAAAATGAAAACAATAAACAGTGTTATTGAGTGGTAACGCGTTATGTGTCATTGTAAATGTAATAATATTACTCAAAATCCTGTTGGTAATGCGTTATATTACTTACTGCTAAAATGTAATATATTACTATAACGTTACTATATTATGTTTTAGCAGGGGAGGGCAGAGAGGCATGGTGGGGAAAAAACAAAACTGGTGGAGAGCAGGGCACCAAGGCCAGACAGAGGGGCAATGACAATCATGACCTGTTGATAAAGGAAGAAACAATAGAAGCTAAACTACTTTGCCCCTTAATGTGAAGTTCAGACTTAATAAACTCTCAAAATAGGCCTCTAAAATTGCTTTGTAATTGAGGTGATTCCAGACTGGTAAAGGCCCAGACATCATCTCTGCAGTGTAATTAATGTAAAGGGGGTTAGGTTCAACGCTGGAATTGAATGTAATGGCCTATTTAAGCAGACTCAGGACATGGGAATGTTGTGAGCAGGGTGAAGAGAGGAAAACCCAGATGGAATGAGCATAAATGAGTATATGTATCAAAATACTGAACAGCCTGTTTCTTACCTTTTAACCTTTGAAATAACTCAGAGCCATTTAGTTATCCCCATGGAACCATTAGTGTTTTCTGCAGTGAGCCACACTATAAAGTGTGTAACAATAAAGATCAAGCAAAACCTCACTGCAGGAAATGGTAATGTGCCCAGTGTTCTGGTTCCTCAAGCAATATTTATAAAGCTCATAAATTTATCCCCAATTTTACGCTCTGCACCGGGTTCTGATCCTTTTGCAGCTCTGCCCATTACGCACAGCTCCACGGCAAATGTATTGTCAGGTCTTACACACTTATTTAGTCCATAAAATATACCTTTATTGCTGTTAAACAATTTTGTGATATAATTGAATGCAACAAGTCCCAAAATAATTTGTAGATCATTTTAGTATGCCTAAGGCTCCAGAAATGTGAGTCAGTGCCAGAGGGTGGGAGGGCAGTTCCTTTCGTGCAACAGTCAACAACTGCACAGCAGGAACTCCCTGCTGCTATTTGTTGTGCAATTTCACTTTTTATAGAAGTTAGTGTTCACATACAGGTCAATGCCATCACATGTTATATATGTCTTACACAGTGTGCTCTGTCCCAGGAGTCTTTATACCAGTGCTAACTTTGATTACATGGTGGGTTCACACTGTCAAAAAGATTCAATTGAGTGCAGTTAGCACAGCAGAATTTAGAGTACAACCACTTGATTATTGACTGGTGTTGATGGATTGTGTCATAGAGGGGGTGATTCCTAGGAAACAATGAACCAACAAAACAACAACAAAAAGAGAATGTGTTTTCAGTAATGCCATGCTAAAAATAAAAAATTGGTTTTATGAATAATATACATTTCATTTAGCTTTAGATAGTCACATGACATGAGATAAATAGACATAAGGAGAAAAAAACTGTCCTAGTTATCGGAGAATCTAATTAATTATAGTTTTCAAGTGTCATCCTGCTGAAGACTCTTTAGGGGAAACGCGTTGGTTTATCCATGTATCAATAAAGGATTTTTACCTACAGACAGAGTGCCTCATATGCATTATTGGACTGCCTGCCTGTACCATGGACTTTTACACTGAGTGAGCTGGCCAGTCGTTTTTTTTTTTTAGCTTTATGCGACTATTTATGTGACTATTTACATATGAACAACACCAGTCCTCTTTAGTATGCACACAAGCATTAGACTCATCTTGTGGCTTAATATAAAAAGACATTTTTAATGGCTGAACCCTTATTCCGGTACACACACACCAGCACACCAACCAACTCCCATCAAGTGTTTACTTAAGACTTATTTTCAGTTTGAACTAATGTCCTTAATTAAGTAGATATATTCCCTATTCGAATATGGATTCATCACCCTCCTTAAGTCAAACCATCTCTACGGGGTCTAATCACCAAAGACTTTCCACATTCTTATTCATTCGTTCACATGTTAAACAAATATAATATATAATATAATATAAATAAATATTCTTTTACCATAAAAACGTGTCTCTCCTGATTGAATAACAGTTGGATGGAAACCTGTATGGATACATATCCTCCCCCTGATGTAGATGGAGAGATAGGTATTTACATACATCTATACATCAATCTGTCATGAATGGAAAGAGAAAAATATATCCACACATACCATGTATCTGTCTATGCGTTCTTTCCATTCATAAAGAACTGGTGGTTTGATGAGGGTGTGTACAGATGTTTGGATATCTATCATAGATAGACCCATAAACAGTATTAACCTACAGTATATAGATATAATTGTTTTGAATTATTGTGTTAAACAGACTTTTCCAGCAAGTGTTACAACTAACCTTCTGCCTGTGACAGTTAACCCCACCCATGGGATACATGGTAGGATTTCATTTCCACCACCTCTTGGTGCAATTGTAGAAGAAAGGTAACTTCTCGAAAAAAAACCTTACTTTTAGTTACTCTTAGTTACTATTCTGAAACAGTTTTAATATCATTTAGACAAAACTAAAATGTGTTGGGTTGTGCCCTGCTCTCACATAAGTACCTAAGGTTACATTCCACCACTTACTGTCGTGGAATGCATCTTGGATTTGTCACTTGTCATTGTCCCTCTTTGTCCTGTCAAGGCTGACTTCAATACTGACACAAATGGTTAAATTATGTAACACAGCAGATTCTAGTGAGTGCAAAAAGTAATCTAAATGACTGACTCACTAAAATAAGAATTACAGCAAAAGAGATGGCAACAGGCGCATGTTGTCCTTACCTATTATGTCTAAACTTGTGGAACATAAAAGGTGTGCCTAATAATTTCCCCGTGTATGATACCAACACAAGTATAAAAATAGCTCTAGTATAGAAATGTAAAAGACATGACCGTATGTCACTCTGTGATTTTATGGACTGTACACAGTGATATTGAGTTTGTGCCTCAGCAGCTGTACTTTTCCAGCTAAAGCAAGCTGCTGGTGGTGAAACTTTCCTCTTAACTATTCATTCTTCCAATTGTTCTCCTTTGGAACTGAACAAACATCAAATGGAAAACTAATCTTTACCCAAACAGAAGAAATGTTTGAATCTTCAACTGTTCAAGTGCAAGTCACACAACAAAGGCAACACCCAAATGATTTAATGGCACGGTGGATTCAGTGTTGACTCACTAAACACTTGCTCATAAATGAAATGTGGTCAATTACAAGCAAAAATGTCACTCTCAATTGTAACAGAGCAGAACCCTGTGCCCAGATCCATATTTACTGGCTGTATCACTCTGCCTGTAGGGTACAATATGTTCTGTTTTTCTCTTCACCGTGCTCAGGGAGAAAGTACTGTTTGTTTCATTTTCTTTTGTTTTTGTACAGTTAAGAAATGAAACACTGAGTCATTAGGGTATTTTTATTGAGCTCTTTTTGCTTCAAGTGGTTACTCAAAGTATGTATTCAGGTGCCCTCTTTGAGTTCAACCAAGCAATTAGTTCAGCTCTCTGGAGTTCACCACATCAAACACAACCTGACTGCCTCCCCCTTTCAGGTTGTGTTTGATGTGAATACAAATTACCATTACAACAGGATTCATATGAACATTTATAATCTTTCAACAGTATGATTTAGGTTTGGTTATGATTCGACATAAATCTGTCTTAGTAGATTTTGTGGATGTGGCAGAGGTACAATAAGAAATCATATCAATGGTCAAACAGTGCTACCCATAAAGTCCAACACATATGACCTCTTAAGCCCGTTTCTAACTGCAATCCAGTTCAGCTCAGTTCATTACCCTTTAGAACAGTTGTTTTTGTGTTTCTATTATCTTAAGTTGTGGATGGTACCAAAAGTACCGTTTCATTTCATCCCATTTTTGTCACCCTTCTGTTGAGATACCTAGCACTGATCTGATACTGAAATGTAGAGCTAAAAACACTGCAGTCTATTGACTGGTCAAAAGAGAGTCAACGCTCTTGCTCGGATTCCAGTGGACAGTAACCACTGCTCTTATGGTGGAAAGTTTACATACATTAGTAAACTCTATGTAAGGATGTATTACTGCCTTTTCATCTTAACTAGGTAACAGCAGCTGTAGACTGAGAAAAATTATTTAACTCAATATGCTGCTCAAAGGCTACTGTCAGCTAGACTCACAAGTCAATCTTTAGACGCTTTGCTTAACTAAAGACTGATGTCTTTCTCCCTGATTTTGTGTTTAGATGGGCGGATACAATTTCAGAGTTTAAAAAAAACTCCCTACATTGCAGAACCAATAGTAAATCCGCAGGGCGGTCCTTCGGTGGCTCGCTGAACGCTTGTGCTCGTAAACATAGTCCGACTGCGTTAAATGTTTTAAACAAAGTCACTGTAAGTCCTTCATTTCCACAATCTTGTGGACTGAGCACACGTTTGAAAAAATCTCTCGGCATCCATTTTTAAGCTCTCTGTGTGTTTGTTTCCTTGTGGACGAGAAAAGGGGGAGCGCACATTTCCGGGAGGGCGTGTCCTTTTACAAAATGCAAGAGGCGATGCTTTGTTGCTGGCTGTTTTCTCCGGTGTGTTAAACACACTTTAGAAAGGAGTGTCCCCAGACTATCAGAAGACGGAGATCTCTGATTGCCTAGTGGCGAGACTAACTGTCAACAGCTGTCATCAACTCTTAGGCTGGAACGTTTTCTTGCAGGTTACTCAGCACGTGTACTTAGTTGATGTCAGGAATCAGTCAACACACCTTAAGTGTCAATATGATAACTCAAACTGTTCCAATTGTTACCTCCGCCGGCGTTGGTCTGTTTGTCTGCAAAATAACTCAAAAAGTTCTGAACGGATTTTGATGAAATTTTCAGGAAAGTTTGATAATGGGACAAGGAACAGGTAAAATTTTGTTGGTGATCGGTTGAAGCGAAGTGGATAAAATCTGGAAATTTTATCCACTTCGCTTGGGAAATCTGAGCTATAAGTGGTTTATTTGAACTGCGAATACTCCTCACTTGGAGAAAAACAGGCTGTTCCCACAAATTTCTCGTTTTCCTACGAAAAGCAGCGCACCAAAATTTGTACATATCCCACATATTTGAAAGGATGCAACCACATGATCAATGCACTGACAGGAGTAAAATGGGAAGCAGTCCTGAGTGCTTGTAAGCACAAAAAACTGAGTGAACATCACCACTGTGTTTCTTTTTCTAAACCTAACCACAGTAGCCTCTATTGCCGTTCATTATGTAACTGTACATTAAGGACAAGATGTCATTTGTGGAGCACAAATTTGTAGGATATCATCCCCACTGTTATGCATGCATCTTTTTGTAAGATATCTTATGAACTATTCTATAAGAATACCAGGAGAAAGAAATAAGTGTTGGAGCATCATTCCTAGCCTGTTCTTTTATGTTCTGAAATTGTTGCATAAGGTTAAGCACAAAACTACTTGGTTAAGTTCAGGAAATAATTTGGGTTACATGACTTACATCACATACATAACACCTAACTTACAAACATGATTTAAGTTAATTAAGTTACGAAAGTTAACTTACGTAAAGATATTAGAATAACCCAACGCCGACTTTTGGTTTCACATAGGACACGAACAGCGGTACTCTGGGTCAGAGTCCTTTGTTTATTTGACTCGTGCACCACTCCAGACCGCCTACACATAGTCTTTGTCACTCCTTATACATCCCTTGACTTGCTCTTTTGCTTTCATCATAATTACTATGACCTCTACAGGTAGCTGCTGAACAATAAGTATACATATTGGTCATAATAAGCTGCTTATACAAACTACTTATGGGGTAGTATTTTAGGGGGGCGGCCAGTCTTGTGCTACCTTATAGAAAAACAAGACCAGAATTGTCCTCATCCTTAGATCCCACTGCTGGTCTGTAGAGATGAAATATTAATTATAGCCCAGAAAAATTATATGAGGTTTGTTGGTTTTTCACCAGTGCATTCATGTAACAATCAGTTGCAACACAAGTAATTCAAATACGTTCCAATTTAGAACAAAATTATCATTTTTGTAAGACTGAGGGTGTTGTTAGCAACAGCAGCATCTGCAACAGGCTCACCCCATGATATACTGACCCCACCATTCATCAGCTATATTCAGTCTCACTATACAGTCAGTCTTTTGTGCCAACAGCAGTGCAACTTTTGAATAACCTGTTACTTTTCTGAGATATAGATTGTGGTTCCAACATTATTTTTAAGGTCTTACTTTATGTGTACTGTGTTTGCTTTTGTAAATCTTAAAGGTTCCATTTCACACTTACAGGCTATTTTATTGGTCCTGGTTTAGGTGCATCACTTACGGCTGACTTTGGCTGTAATCCACCATTCTCCAGAACCATGGCCTCACACTTGAGGTACTAAGGAGGTGCTGACTCTTATCTGGAACTCTTCAGGAAGCGAACAGAACCACATTGTCTGAAAAGAGCAGATTTATTAATTGATTCACTGTAATAATTGATTAATTATTTACTTTTTTGTTTATTTGCTTGCTTGTTTTGTATTTATTTAGTGGCTGGGCAGGCTCCTGAGTCACACCAATGTCCTTTTTGAATATGTGTTAGTTAGTGTGTTGGTGTATTGGTTGAATGTATGGTTATGTATTCATCCATTATCAAAACAGAGGACACAGGACATATATTCAACTCTTTTCATGTGGATACCTGTCAGTGGAAAATGGCTTTAAGAAGTATACATTAAAAACATGAGCAGTCTGCTGCCCATTAGTCCTCTGTAAATTATGACCTGTGTTTTCCAGAATGACTTTCAGCAGTCCCTAGAGAGCGGGCATAAGCCTTTGTGTATTCAGCTGTGGGTTATACATGTAGGTGGAGAGCTAACTCTTACTCATAACACATAATCAGTTAAAAAAAAAAAAACTGGTCTGTCTGAATCTTTTATGGCGGAATTCTTCATTTCATGACGTAGTGATGCCCACTGCTGTGATTATCACAAGACATTTAGGTAGCTGTTAACAAACTCCAGTATAGCTGTTCTGAAAACTGTGTGACATCATGCTGCCTACAGCTGCGATTCCAAAAAGAAATCTCATAAAAAATATGCCAAGAAATGTAAAATACAATAGGCCTAAGTCATTGTTCTTTCTTTGCACATAAAAAGTGCACATGCAAAATCAGCAGCCTTTATGCTAAACTGGCCTTGTTGTGCATAAAGACATGTACAATAGCCACCTACTTCATTATAAGGATGCTCCCGCTACAGCTAAATCAACATATTATGCACATTTAATTAGGTGAGGGTAACACTCAATCCTTTTTCTCCACTGTTAATCGTCTACAGCCACGGGATACTCTTGCACCTCACCTGTTTTCTACTGCCCAGTGTAACACCTTTATGAAGTTTTTTTAATGCCAAAATTTAAAATATTCACCAGCAATTGGCCTCATCTAACAGTTGCTTGCAGTTCACCTGATTTGCTTTTCTGTGCTCCCCCAGTGTCTTCCCTATCTAGTTTCAAACTTCCAATTGTTGCTGAAATATCTTGTCTTATTCGTAAATCCAAATCATCTACCTGCCTGCTAGAACCACTTCCTACTCATCTAGTTAAAATCTGTCTTCCTCCCCTCTCCTACTTAATAACTGAGATTACACGTTCCTCCCTTCCCTCTGGTCTTGTGTCCACATCTCTCAAAACTGCTGCTATAACTCCAACACTAAAGAAACCTGTTGCAGATCCTAACAACCTGAACAATTTCCGACCAATTTCTAATTTACCTTTTCTCTCTATAATACTTGAAAGATCACTTGCATCTCAGGTTGACACTTACCTCAAACACAACCATCAGTTTGAACAATTTCAGTCTGGCTTTTGCTCCTTTCACAATACTGAGAAAGCCTTGGTAAAAATCACTAATGATCTCTTAATGGCAGCTGACTGAGCTTTTAACTATTCTTGTTCTTCTTGATCTACATGCAGCCTTCGATACCATTTCACATAACATCCTTCTAGAGAGACTAGCTACCACTGGTATCACTGGCATCACTCTTGACTGGTTTGAATCTTATCTCTCTGGCTGTACTCATTTTGTTCAAATCAGAAATTTCAGATCCATCTCTTTTGCAGTTACTAGTGGTGTTCCTCAGGGCTCTGTCCCAGGTCCCCTTTTATTAATAATCTACCTTCTACCTCCTGGCCACATCTTCAGAAAATTTGGCATTCAATTCCACTGCTACGCTGATGACACCCAGCTCTATCTGTCCACTAGGCCTCCTTCCACTTGTCCCCCCCAATTCCCAATTCCAAAATAGTAAATCTTGGCTTTCCTGCAACTTCGTCACACTTAACAGTGATAAAACTGAGGTTCTCAATGTGGGCACTACATCTACTTTGGCTAAACTGCACAGTTTCTCTCTGACCACTGACAACACCAAAGTGCATCTATCCCCTTAGGTAAAGAATCTAGGTGTCGTCCTGGACGATAAACTGTCCTTTGTGGCCCACATCAATAATGTTACTTGGTTTGCATACTTTCACCTATGCAATATTAATCGTGTTCGCCTGATACTCACATCACAATTATCCTTGTTCACTCTTTGGTTACATCCCATATTGATTATTGCAATTCTGTCCTCTTCGGTCTCCCTCTCAAGCCTCTTCATAAACTCCAGTTGGTCCAGAATTCAGCCGTCTGTATCATTTACTAGAATGCCCTCCATAGATGATATCACTCCTGTTCTCTAGCACCTTTACTGGCTTGCTATTAAACATAGCATCGATTTCAAGATTCTGCTTCTCACCTCTAAGGCCCTTCATAATCAGGCTCATTCAAACCTGTCTGAACTTTTTCATATCTACACACCCTCCAGTACTGTTAGAACTCTTAAAAACTGGGAAGCTCCATTTTCATAGTTGAAGTTTTTAATTAATGATTGATGAGGGTGAAAAGGTGTCAATTTCATAGTTATTTAATACATTTGAACAATGCATTAGTAAAGAAATGGTTTAAAATATAATCTACTAAAGCATTTTTCAGTAATTACAGTTTTAATATGTTATGCATTTAATTTAAAGGTGTATTCACATTTTCTAAAATAGCCAGCCTTTATCATTTGTACGTTCATGTGGTCTGAGGCAGTTCTAAATTTGTTTGCAGAGTAGGAACAAATTCAGGTAAAAAAATACTAATGAAATCCAGATTTCTACTAAAACATTCATACACACAGCTTAAGCAAAGATTTATGCGTACGCACCGTTTGTTTGGCTTCATGCTACCTTTAACATAATGTTTCTTCTCATTCTAGCATGTTTACTGGTCATTTTGTAAAATTAGCATCTGATTTACAAAGGCAATGAAGCCGTTTGTGAGTGAAGAAAAGCTTTGTCTGAGATCAGCAAAAGGACAGAAGAAGCCAAGAATCACAGGCAATAGGACAGGGATCACTGTCAACATTTCAGCTGCACTTACTGTCATTTTTATCTTTAGATTAAGGGGTTTCATCTGGAGAAACTGTGGCGTGTTTACACCTTGTCAGAATTACTTTGATACATTTATTAGAATTACTGATTTCCTCTGAAGTTTTAGATAGAAAATAAAATAAAAATTCTGGATGAACCTGCAGTCTGTGTTTATTTGCCGCAGACAGCCAAAGTACACACCAAGGCTGTAGTAGGTAGGGAATAGTGGCATCCAGGGCCCCACCATGAGAAGAGGCCCTCAAAAAGCAAAGAATTTGAAGGTTTCTTTGTGTGCAATTCTAAAATTGTACATTATTAGCTGTATTCAAGATTCCAGATGAACTTTATTGTTATTCATACTATTCACAAGGCAAGCACACAGGACAATGGAATTACGTCACATCTAGCTCACTAATGTAGTCAAAATAATGTTGAAAAAGAATAAAAATGAAAACTTAAATTAAGAGTCGGGGCTTTTATTTGCTTCAATCACTGAACTTGACTGGTGTATATCTGTGAGGCGTCTATATGGGACAGACATTCCTTTCACGCAAAGCAGAGATGGGCCTACTATCAAATTGTTCATTTAAACCAGTATTAATATTACTTGTATAGAAATTATCAAATAACATATCAATTAGGAATTATTAATTTGATTTAGCTCTAAGAGACAGTGCATTGGAAAGAAAGAGAGATACAGACAGTGTTGGCACCTGACATACCAACACAACACGTCTTTATCCTGTTAAAACAGTATTCACAACTTGGATTCTTTTTTTATGACCAGAGGACCCTTACCGATCATGGGAATATAGGCTAAGTATTTAGACATATACATATTCGGATGTTGCTTTAGAGGTTGGGAGTCACCACCTTTTAGTTGTTCTCTTGTTTACCAGGCCGGTAAATCTGAATGCATTAAGATATTCTTTGGGGCTCATGACGAATGAACGATTGTGGAGAATCTAATCGAGCTAATGATACTTAGTATGCCCATATTGACAAAAATTAAACATTTATATTTGTATACATGATCTAAGCAGCTAACTAATGTGAGTTCAAACAGGTAACTGACAACTTAGTGGGCTTTAAGAGGTTTTATACATCTAGGAACTCTGTAGCATCGGCGTCTAGTTGAGACCGGCATTCATTTGTCAAAATGTGCTGTTAAAGGCACTCTTTGTTTAACTGGGACTAAAATTGGGACTAAAAATTAAATGCTAAAAACTGATTAATAGAATGAAAATGCCCATGTAGAATAAAGATGCTAATGTATGATAGAATTAGTGACATATGGTAAAGTTACGCATATAAAAAAAGTGAAGTATGTGGCTGAATTAAAAGTAGGACAGAATATTTCTTGTGTGTGAAACTACATTAGAGCCTCTCAGCTGCCATAGTGAATGCTTCACACATTCACACACTGTATAACTTAAGTTGACGTCTTGACCTTCTCCACGACTTCTTTCTTAATGATGGGACTACAAGCCAAACCATGAAAAAAAATCCAAAATCCATCCGTCAGCATTTGCAAGTAATTTTCCAGCAAACATTTCATGGATGGAGATATGCAGAGGGAGGCCAAGTCTAACCTCTCAGGTTTACATGAAGTGGAAGTTTACTCTTGACCACTTTAACCACAAAATGTTGAAAATATGATATTATGTCTCTGTAGAAAGTCACATTAGACACAATAAACTGATATCAAGAAGACATTTATATCCTGACTTTACAAAACACTACACGTTCTCTAGACAGCAGCTATTATTGTAGTCCCTACATTTAAAACCATATTTACACACATTATCCGCACTGCATCTGGCCATCCAATCAAAATTGCATCAACAAAAGGTTTGTTTTTCCTCAAGCTGACTCATTTCAGCATTGTAAAATCTAGAATGATCAAAACGCACTGCAATGCATCACCTCCAGCTGCCATGTTCAATGATACATTGGCAACAAAAACTCTGCATCTCAGTGATTTTCTGCAACTCACAGATGCCAAGTATACTCACACCAGCCACACACACCTATGCTGAAGACGTGCCATCCAAGCTCTGAAATGGATTACATATCATGTTGGTTGATTAATGTTTCCCTGGAAAGGAGCCATTTGAAATCCAAAGTAAAAATTGTCATATTATATGTCTGACCACTGACTTAAAATAATTATACAAAACTGTTGATAGAATACAAAGCAAGGTAATATAATCCTTCTTGAACTTTGATGTTGTTGCATGCCACCCCCAATGTATCTCTGTCCCCTCCAACTCGATCTCACTCCAAAGTCGTTGATATCTGGCACTTGGGCAGTGACTTGCGTTGTCAAACACTGACGAAAAAAGTCGTCCTTTAACATCTGCATGATACACGAAAGTTAAAGCATTTCACAAGGGTTTCTTCTTTCATTACTGATGCTATGTCCCACAGTAACTGTAGGCCACCGATCACAACGCTAATACACATACATTTACATACTTTTGTTCCTCTTAAGAGAGCTATGTCTTCCTACCTCTGGGAGAAGAGGGAAGCTCCTCAGTGAAGACCAAGAGCAAACCACTGTAGGACTGGTCATTGCTAACAATGCAAAAAAAGTGTAAAGGACAACCTGGAACAATGAAGAGGTCAAGGAACTGCAACATCACTACATCCAGGTACAATGTCTATCCAATATGTCTTGCTCTAAGTTTTACAATATGCTACTCTCCATGTAAACATGGGTTAGAGTACATACAGTAGGACATACTGAAAAGCCTGCAATCTCCAGTGTTGCTTTAGTTGCTGGCCAAATGCTGAAGATTTTATAGATAGGAACAGGACTGTACTTTTTTTAAACCTTATGTGTCTTTTTACTGTATTTTTTACACATCTGAAAACAAAGGCCACGTATACTGGACTTGTTGTTGATCACTGGCAGCAATGTTATGTTGCTAATAAAGCTTTTACTACAGCAATCTGTCACTAAGTATGTTTTCTATTGTACATTCTATAAAGTAAAGATGACTTTTTTTTTCAATAAAAAAAAAAAAAAAAGTTCATATTTGTTCCTGAAATCCACCCTTGTGCTAGAATCAGAATAATCCAAGCTGGTCTAACTCCAAAATTAGACTACCAGCATCGGACCAAAAAAAAAAAAGCTGTCCTTTCACATCAGTATAATATACGGCCGGGTGCTATTATTGTGTTACAGCGCCCAGCAGCTTCATGGGAGAAACACGGATTTGATTTGATCCAATTTGATACCCGAAATCCGATCAGATTATTTCTAAACAAATGGGCCTTAATGGGAAGACTTCTGCCATCAGTTTATGAATGCGTGTGTGAATGGGTAAGTGGGAGGCAGTGTAAAATGCTTTGAGTGGTGGGAAGACTACAGAGGAGCTATATAAATACAAGTCCATTTACCATTTTGGTAGGAGACAGTGTTGAAGTCACACACTTTATAAACTAAAACCCAACAGCTATCTGTAGTGTTATAACAACAAAAGAGAGTCACAATTCAAACAACTGCAAGAAGCTGATTGTTGAAAACACATAAAAGTATGTTGTATTAAGTGTTTTAGTCTTTTGATGAAGAAAGCCTCATCAACAGAGAGATATGAACACTGACCTGAGTTCTGTGGTACTTTAACAAGAGTTGAGACAGCATCAGAGTACTGCTCTGACAGCATGACCTGTGATAGAGCTGAGCAGTGCCATGAAGTTCTGCCCTCTGGGGTCTGTCAAGTGTTCTTTGGTGTGAGGCAGCACTCTTCATATAAACAGTCAGACTGGATAACACAATAAAACTGAGCGTGAATTATTTGACATGGAATTAGATTTTTTTGGACAAATGGATAGCTATTTAAAACTTACAGTCAGATTTTACAGTAAATGTCATGGAGCTATTAACGATGGACCTCACTCCACTTGACATTTTAATGTGATTTTTCTTACATATAGGTCATACGACACATTTGGTCAAATATTATGTAATCCACCTCCCATGGCAACAGCCATATTCCAGCTGTCATGTGATTTCCTGCTCTTCCTCCAGGAACAGACTGACACTAACCAGTAGCAGGGCCATGTCCTCCCAAAACTACTGCACTCATACTTTCCAGAACTTCGGACAGTGGCAAATGTTGGAAGAAATGAACATTCAGTGGAAAAAACACTTCCAACATGTTTGGACTCTTCAAGACAAAGACAAAGAGATAGGAAGCAGTGAGGTTTATGGGAAATGTGAGCCTTTGAGAAATATGAGCACTGACAATCGCTAGCATAAGCAGAGAGAACTCAGCCCTATTTCTCATGTAATAAATTCACAGCAATATTATAATACTGTATTTCTATTACGCTGTTAAAATGCAATATGTTGAACCCTTGTGCATTTTTTCTCCCACAGTTTACAGTATATGACAAATTATCAGCTGTGGCAGAAACTGTAAGGTTTAGATCAATTCATTAACAATGCAGTCAATCACTCCATAATTTTGTTAGATAACACAGAACTTTATATTTGTTCTCTCACTAGGAGAAAGTGCAAATATAAAGATATCACCAATGGAAAGACAGTCTTTCCATTAAAAGTATGCTGTCTATGCAGTGGAACGACACAAATACTTTGGAAATTGGTGCAATAGAAGAAGAGAAGAGAAGAGAAGAGAAGAGAAGAGAAGAGAAGAGAAGAGAAGAAAATATTAGCGGTAGACTATCGGACATTGAAAGCCAAGAACAGCCGTGCTTGCAATTACCTTCAAATGCCACATGAGCAACGGGCTGGTAAACTCCAGTTAACAGTCTGCATCAAGATGTTTTGCTAGCCAACACTCACACTGGAGCGGTGTCAGTTGTTGGTGTGAGTTATGAGCTGTAATTCAGCAGTAAATAATCAGCCGTGTGCTTCTGACTGTGGATGGTGCAGCTGCTGAATGGATTCTTAACAGTGAGATGGATAAGTCAGAGTTTACAATGAACCTGGGTAAAAATCATAGCTGTCTCAGATTAGTTATTTGTGTTGTCAAAGTTTTTGAAAACATAAATAGAGAGATGTTCAGCTTTTCAAACGATGATCAGTAAGTGTGTGCTTGTAAATCACCCCTTAAAGGAAATGGCCACTTTAGAATGAAAATACAGACACTACTTACTCATGCCGCCAAGAAGTCCAGTGTAGTTTTTTAATCCAGAAAACTTGTTCGGGGTATCGGAGGATAACAGCTAGCCGGATTTTCCCATACACTTGAAGTGCATGGAACCCACATCCAAAATCATTTTGAAAATGTAATAAAACTCTGTTAATGCATTTCAAAAACGAATGACTCGTCCGTCGTAATCCAAGTGCCCTGAAGACGTGGCATGCAAAATTGACA
The DNA here is from genome assembly GCA_035609425.1 of Epinephelus awoara. Classification (NCBI taxonomy): domain Eukaryota; kingdom Metazoa; phylum Chordata; class Actinopteri; order Perciformes; family Serranidae; genus Epinephelus; species Epinephelus awoara. The sequence goes on from CM069309.1 coordinate 32,356,916, forward strand.
TGAAAAGACATAATTTACTCCACTTTTATAACATAATTTCTCACCGTGGTCAGTTAGCCTGCAACCATTTTCGGAGCCCATCGGCTATATTCGGTGTCTGACTTCCAGCAGACGGTAATACAGCCTCTGGGGGCAGACCCCTGATTTTTTGGCATTCCGGTTTGATTTGGGCGGAGGAGGCTAATTTCCGTTTCCGACTTCTGTTTATATATAAGTAAATATGCTGAACCATTGCGATGGATTCAGAGTTTGCAGCGATGCCAATTATGTTCCGCCTCGTTAGTTTACCACACGGAGCGTGTAACCTGGCAACAACTGCAGCCGGCTCAAATGTGATTGGTCAATATCACGCAGTCTACAAACAGCCTACCACTCTTTTTCCGGAGGCAAGATCTCCGGGGTTTGCCTACAGACTCTACATTCACTGAATGTAGAGTCTGTATATAGAGACTAGCCTGCAACTCACGAGACTCGAGAACAAGAACATCTCTGAATGTTCTCGAGTCTTGCGCGAGTTGCAGTGTAAACACAGCACGCCCGCAGGGCAGGCTAACTAACCATGATGAAATGATGCTATAAAAGTGGAGTAAATTATGTCTTTTCATGTCAATTTTGCATACCGCGGCTTCAGGGCACTTGGATTAAGACGGACGAGCCGTTCTGACGTTTTTGAAATGCATTAGCGGAGTTTTATTACATTTTCAAAATGATTTTGGACATGGGTTCCATGCAATTCAAGTGTATGGAAAAATCCAGCTGGCTGTTGCCCTCCGATACCCCGAATGGGTTTTGTTCATTAAAAAACTATACTGGACTTCTTGTCGGCATGAGGGTGAGTAAGCACTGTCTGTATTTTCGTTCTAAAGTGGCCATTTCCTTTAAACCTGTCAAACACTGCTAGAGAAATTACCGTTTGTATGTGTGCAGACATTATTTATACTTTAAGAAAAAAGTTGCCTAAATGAAATTTTTATACAACCTGTCACCTTAATTCTAATTTCTGATACATTAATTACCCTGACTGGATTAGTTTAAAGATTCAAAGAGCAGAGTACATAGTGACTCAGAGTTGAAAATGCTTTAAATTTTCATCGACTTTAACTAGACTGGAACGACAAAGAAAAAAATTACCAGAATTTGACAAAAGACTATGACTAAATCTGAAATAACTGTCAAATTTAACACTAGACACAGGACAGAGAGAAGACTGATTGATTGTTTTTTGGTTTCTAAAACATCTGAAAATAGTGTGGAATGCCAGCACAATTAGCCAGTCATAAAATTTATGAAAAACAATTGATAGGTAAAGCAGCAAATCCGCACATTTATGAATGAGATACATTTTGTTTTGTTTTTTACTAAAAATAGACTTTAAAGATCATCAAAATAGCTTCTAATTAATTTTCTGTCAATCAAAAATTGACTTAATAATAATAATTTCAGCTGAACTTCTATACTTTCATATGTTTGGAATGCTACAGTCTTGTGTGACATGTAAAGTAACTAGTTAATATTTTCTCTGAATTTTAGTGGAGCTGAACTAGAAAGTGGCATGAGATTAAAATGTTCAAGTAAAGTACCCCAAACATGTACAGAACTTAAATAAATTTACTGTTACATTCCACTATTGTCCATTAAGCCCCATTTCCACCTAACACTTTTGGTATGGTACCTTTGAAACCAAAAGTAAACCCTCAGATATGGTACCTAAATCCTAGATTCATTTAGTGTGTCCACTGCAAACAGTACTCTTAAATGTGGCCAGGGCTGTTGTCACTCAGTGCTCCATTCAGCACTTGCTGTATTGCCTCTTAACCAACACTGAGGGAAGTCTGCACCTCATGTATTGTCCACAGAACAAGTTGCAAGCTGACATTTTCAGAACAAAAACAAACAGGCTGGAGTGAGAGTTTCTCTCGATGGGATATGTAAGAAACAAGGGTTTATGCATTTAGTCCTTCTTAGGCAAGCGCAGGAGCTTAGTGTTGCTGAAGCCAACAGGAACGACGGTCCGCAATTCCGGAACTTAAGCATCGAATAATATTACAAGTAAATGTTCCACCTTAAAAGTTGCCGTCAGTCATCCCAGTGCTGCAGGAGGCAGCATACATCATTTCATTTTGTAGTTACAGTTACAGTTGTAAGACTTGCCGCACGGTATAAACAGAGGTTACATTCGCTTGCAAGCCAACCTCACCTCGGCCCTGAGCAAGACTGACTATCCACTATTGACCAATCAACAGACTGCAGTGTTTTTAGCTCCACCTTTTAGTACCAGATCAGTATGCTAGGTACCTCAACAGAGGGGGTGAGCAAAAATGGGGACAGTACGGAACGGTTCCATTGGTACCATTCACAAGTTTTCAAAAGGAAAATGGAAAAAATGCATACGGAACAGAACTGAACCGTACTGGGCTGCTTGGTGGAAAAGGGGCGTTAGAGGCGTAAAACACAAAGGGTTCACAACACCCAAGGTAGTGCTGGCACAAGGTTTGGTGTCTTCATTCTCACCATCGAAATAACAATGAGCACAAAGTTATTAGTGTGATGTTTACTCATACTCTTCACAGCCTCTTGGAGGTGCTAGATTAGACTTACAGGCTTGCTGATAACTTTGATATAATTGCTGAGAGTTAAATGTCACAACAAACACTGCTGCTTCATTTGTATCCATTAATTTCACTCTCCCATCACTGTGAACCAGATGTTAGAACTGTAAAAGAAAGAGAAAAGGTCCATACTTAGCTCATGAGAAACCTGATTCCAATAAGTGCATTATCCTGACACTCCCATTATATCATTCTTGTGCATTTTGTAATGCCCCGTGGGCTGACTCTACCCCATCCAAGACAGGACCAGCAGCTCAGTGGTCCAGATGGCAGCCTGCCCAGCTGAGGGGGAAGTGGCTGCCTACATCAGATCCTGATGTGGGAAAGCTGACAGATAGGACTGCAGGAGTCTTGGCCTCCTATCGTGGAGTCCTTAGAGACTTCTGACAGCCACAGAGAAGTTTATTACTTTGACCTCCATGGATGCTATTTTGTTCACAATCATGAAGCAGGAATTAGCTCAGTGAAATGCGGTGCACTTTTACAAAACAACTTTTTATTTTCACCTTTGTTTTCATGGCCCCACAAGTTGTTAAGATGATTGGGAATATAAGGCCATGATTGCTCAATATGAACTCTGTTGCAGAGCTACATCCTAGCAGCATTGTTGCATCTCTAGTCCTACTTTGAACTGTCTCATCCACTGCGAGGAAGATAGTCCTAAAGACATCCCATTGAAAAGTTTAGAGGAGCAGCTACTCTTTATCTGAGCTGAGCAAATATGGATTGCCAACTGGGCAAAGCAGGCACATGACCCTGTGAAGTACAGGAGCCTGAGAGGCTGACTGTGTGTCAACTGATTGATGATAATTAAATGGAATGTTTGATTGGACATGTGCACCATTTAAACATATATAAAGTGATAGGAAAGGGTCTTGAGCTGAGGCTGCTCTATTACCTGATGTCTTGGTCCTGTTTGGAAGATGATCTGGTTCTAACAGCCAAAATCCAAGTCTGCCACAGCTCATGTTTGCCCTGAGGCCCCCAAGCATAACAAGCCAGTTTAGTGCAGGGCTTTGACTGTGTTCTCACCAATGAAACCACATCTTATAACATGACATGCCAGAATCCTCTTCTCCATTGGTTCATCCAGAACTACTAAAACATCTATGGTCAGTGAAGCTCCTGAACTCAGAGCATTTACACCCGCAGTCAATGCTCAACTCTGTATAATAACACAAAACCCTCACCTACCACTGATAAAATAACAAAAAACAAAATTATATTTGCGAAACACTTTTGTTACAGTCCTTGCCTCTGAGTTCTGACTGCTGTTAGGCATTGTTCCAAACAATCAAATTAGTTGTTTGGCTTTCTTTCCATAGTTGGGTATAATTGCTCAGGCTGACTCAGCCAACCCACCAGAGATATTGTTTATTAAAATTGGCAACCAATGACTCAGGGAAATGATGACAGGCTTACTAATTGTCATAGCAACGCTGAAGGATGATGATGATGATGATGATGTGAATGTTTTAAAATGTTAATTGCAGGTCTGGGGTCTAATTTTATACTGCATACCCATATGGGCCTCAGTGGAAATGCTTGCCAGTCACACTTTTGCCAAAATGAAAAACATTATTATTGTCAATATTGTTATTATTAGTATTACGCCATACATGGAACAACACTGGTATTGTTGGAAAGCGCTGAAACATTATGCAGCAATAGCAGCATAAAATAAAAAAAAAGTAGAATTACCACCTCATGGTTGTATGCCTCCACGCACCAGTTAAGTTGCTCTTACAGCTTACAGTTCACATCCATCTCTGTGAAGACATGAATGCTTCACTCACATCTTCCCCCTGCAGCAAAGAAGATCTATACAATCTTTACAATTTCAAGGTGACACCCACGATTAATGTCACCAATTCAGTATCTGACCAAATGTCTACCCTTCTGTTCCTGAGGTATGATGTTAAGTAATGGCCAGAAAAGTGTTTTTGCAGAGCATTATGATGTCACAGTGATGCTGACCTTTGACCTTTTGGATACAAAATGTCATCACTTCACCATTACGTCTTGTTAGAAATTTGTGTACAGTTTTGTCATAATAAGCATAACAATTATTGAGTTATGGCCAACAACATGATTAGCGAGGTCACACTGACTTTGACCTTCAATCACCAAATTCTAATTAGTTTATTATTCAGTACAAGTTAGCATTTGTCCCAAATTTGAAGACATGCCTTCAATGTGTTCTTGAGAAATCCCATTCGCAAGAATGAGACAGATAAGGTCACAGTGATCTTGGCCTTTCATCTATGACCACCAAAAATGTAAACAGGTCATTGCTGGGTCCAAGTGGATGATTCTGCCAAATTTAAATAAATTCCCTCAAGGCATTCATGAGATATCGCATTCACAAGAGTAAGCCTGATGCAAGGTCACACTGACCATGACCTTACATCACCAAAACCATAAGATTAATTGTTGAGTCCCATTTGTGCAAAATTTGAATGAACTCCATCAGGATGTTCTTAAAATAGTGTCAAGGTCCTTCAACAACCAAAATTTAATCAGTTCATCATTAAGTCAAAGTGGATGTTTGTGCCAAATTTGAAGAAATTCCTCATTCTTGAGGTATTGCATTAAGAAGGGCATTAATAAAACAAAAATAACAAAAAAACAAAACAAAACAGCTGTGTGTCTTGTGTGTATATGTCACAAAGTTTCCACGTCCACATGTCAACTATGGTCTGCATGATGTCATCATCCACCCATATCCGCAAGGGTCCACACATGCTCCTATGCAGAAGTTTGCTTGCAGCCTTATTTTTTGACTGCGTGGACTGTGCGCATAGTAAATACACTGTTGGCACATTCTGCAATCCCGTGTTTCAAACGGCAGTCCAGTCCAAAAAACTGCCGTCAAGACACCTGCAGCCACTACATCACAGTGATGTTAGTTTTAAGTTGGATACTCGACAGACATTCGCAGTGGACCTAGCAGCACCTTCTTAATTTCAGTCTTGCTCAATGTTGATAGGAGGATGGTAAGCTCCCAGCCTTGCATTTTACTGCTGGGGTCTGAAACAGACCCGCACTTGAACTATGAATGGAACTGCACAATCGCAGCTGTCTATGGACATTCGATGCGTAAAGTATGTTCAAGCCATTAGGCTGAGTTTCCAAGGTTTTTGTGATCATCAGCTTCATTTTCAGTTGTTCCCAATGAGTAAAAAAAGGTAAAAGCCCTGCACCCGGTGTCTTTTTCTGAGTGCCCTGATTTTTTTGATTTTTTTTTGTGTGGTTTGTGCTCCAAGCGCTTCTAGTTGACAGATCTCTTAACTTTTCAAAGAGCTGGTGGTGTTGTCACTGTTGCTTTTTTCAGCTACCCAATGAAAAGTTTGAAGTCCTGAGACGTGCAATATGTACATAACAAAGAAAGAAAAACCCAGTTGTTGGAGCAGACTGGCTGGAGACTAAAGCTGGATGTCCACTGGATCCGTCGCTTGCGTGATCTGGCCGTCGTAAAAATACACAGTGGGTCGGGCCATGCAACAGCGTGTCAATTTGCACTGACCAAATGGGTCAAACAGGAAGTCAGGCGCAGAAAAGAGGAGAGTATCACGTCAACTTTCAAAATAAAACGTGATCTCCCGATCCGCCAATTCCAGCCGCTCGCATGCGCCGCTATCAGTGGACATTGACCACCCGGCATAGGATGGAGCAAGTCCCATCTGCAGCTGAATCGTGGCAGTGGACATCATGCATCAATGTTGTCGCTGAATACTGTGCCTTTTACATTATAAGCTTTGTAAGCTAGTTAGCATTAAGTATTAAGTTAGCATTTTATCAAGCACTTTTTTTTAAATAAAGTGCTGGGACAAAGCGATCTTAGACTTTTCTAAATATTGTGCTGTTGATAGAGAATGGAGAGAAACTTCTGTTGAACCAGGCAAAACATGTTTGGACTCTGAATACATCTCAAGTTGCTGTTTCATTTTGAGGAAAAAACTCAAACCCCAGCAGCAACCTATTTGGTTCAAGCGTGACAGCAACAATGTTAGTTCCAGCCATGTTGCTGATTGGCTCATGATTAGTCTCCTCATTGAACCGATAGATTGCCAAATGATAAACCACAGTTGATGTTCTTTTGTCACAATGCCAGATGGTGAATTGAAAGGTCTGGACTCAGACATTAGCAATCTTCACAACATGTAAATAAACACGGTAGGAATGGTCAATGAATCTTCTCAAGAGCAGTACTGTTCGGTTTTCAGTAAAACTGCATGCACGAATGGTTATTAACGTGTTTCATCAATCATGTCTTTCGTCATGGTAGTGCAATTAGTTATGACTTAATGTGCCTGAATATCTTGATTTCTGTAGGTATCCTTTTGAGAGCATTCTGGAGCCATTTCAAAGAATAATTTATGACACTCAGAAAATGACACAGTGAACCCATTCAGGTAATCCCTTTTATTGTTAGTGCTGTATTTAATTTTGAGAGCACTTTCTTGTCCATACTTGTCTTTAAACATATACCTGGCACTGTATGCCATTCATGATTATGTGTCTCTATTATTTATTATGTCTGAATGGGGGTTGTTGTGAATGTCCTCCTTGATCTTTCTCTAGTCGTCCCTTGACCCCTGGCCAATGACCTTTGACTTCTTCCCAGTGAGTGCTGTGAATGGTTTTCGTCTGGTGTTTATTCAGTCTGCTGTCCAGAATACCTGACCTTTGTTACTGGAACGTTCTGGCAGTCCAGACATGTAAGGGAGTCCCACTGAGATGTTTCTGATGGTCCCTGTTAATTTAGCAGTGACTGTATTGGTCTTTACTGACCTTGTATGCTTTTCTGACACCAGTTAGCTGCTCTGAAAGATGCACAGTTTAAACACTGAAATCATTTGCAGAACAGCACAAGGTCTCCAAACCCCACATTTTATTACTTTGTTTCCATTCTTTGTTTAAGGACTGGTTTTTTTCCCTTGGATAAATTAGGTCAAAAGACTTCGTTGAGGATTATTTGACCTATAGTAACTGTACAGTTTACAGAACTATAACCAGCAATGTGATTAATAGAAAATGATTAGCTTAATTTTGAGACTGCTGGTGATAGACTGGGATGCCACTGCTCACACCAGAACATCAACAAAAGCTTGTCGTTAGGTTTAGACAAAACACAACGTGGTTTGGCTCTACATTCATACAGGAAGCAAAAACCAGGCTCCCAGGTGAAAGTCCAGGCTTTGTTGGACCCATCCACCACCGCTCCTGCCCTGTAGGGACTTCCCAGCTCCTTATATTAAGTCAGTACTGGCAGCACTTCACACGGATGCCTTCAAGCGATGTATCATACTGCCACAACAGGTGCCATCTCGCCAACCAGTAATGTATCATACCACCGTAAAACGTGCCTTCCGGTGTCAGGTGTCTGATGCTTAAATCAGTGACAAAGTGGCAGTATACAATGACTTCAGAATGAGAAGGGGCTTGCAGGGCGCATCACTTCTCCAGATTTTGGGAATTACTATTTACCTGCCTATTTGTTTCAAGACTGTTCAGTCAGTACAGTCTTACATACACATGACACCACGTTCAACACCTGCACGGGTAGCCTGCAGTTGTTGTGTTAACTTGGGCTGTTGTATGTTTTATTGTTAATAAACAGTTCCATTCATTTGAACGATGCTACAGACCACTGTATCATGTGGAAATGCATGCTTCAAAAATAGCTTTCCTTTATGCTTTCTTCGAGATGTTGTTTTTATTTCACTACAAAAATACTGTAGTTCATTTTGGGTGGTTACTTGATGGTTACTGTATTTTCTATTTAAATTTTAGATGCTTACAATTTGTGTATTTCAAATCTTTTATTAAAATAGATTTTGACGCATTTTTGCCCATCTCTATCAACAGACCCCAGTATGTAAGGTTTAACAACCCCAAACACTGATGTCCCATAGGGCTGTTTGCTGAGTTCTCTCCTCTACTCCCTCTTCTCCAACAACTGCATGCCTGTACACAGCTGGAACATCATTATCAAGTTTGCAGATGACACAACAGTGGTTGGCCTCATCAACAACAATGATGAGTAGGTCCACAAGGTGGAGGTCCAGCACATGGCAACGCATTGTGTTGACAACAACCTGGCCCTTATAACTAAGAGCACAAAGGAGCTCATTGTGGACTTCAGAAAGACGGACACACATATGACTTGCAAAGTACCTTGGGTGCAAAGGTCATTGACGTTCTAAATAATAGAGTACAGTGTGTCTGTAAATACAGTGTTACACAGTTAAGCATAAAAGCATGTGGTTGAATTTAGGAAAAAAATAACAGGGTTTGACTTTACAATCTTACGGGGAGCAAAAAACTATTCTCCCGGGTGAATGTCCATGGTTGCTGGACCCATCCACCACCACTCTCGCATGCCCTACTCAGACTTCCACCGCCTTAACTTTCGTTCAGTCAGGACCACTTTAGTCAAAGAAAACTTTATTTCCATTTCCAGTATTATATTGGTGGTATGGCCCTGTTCTGGGGTCTCTCTGCTTTTCCTAGGCCTAAGGTGGGGAGAGCACATCTCTCTGCCCTTCCACGCGCAAACGAGGAAAGCCTGAGAGACAGCAAATCTCCCTGCCCTTCCATGCGACTTCATGGAAAGCCTAAGACGGGGAGAGCAGCAGCAAAGACCCCCTGGGAACAGAACAGAGCAGCATCAATGACAAAAATGACACTGATAAGTCAGACATAACATGAAAAGAAGGAGCTGGGGTGGAGGTGGTATGCTTGCAGAGGAAGCCGCAACAGTAGGCAGTCCAGGGCAGTTTAAATAGGGCGCCCTGAATGAGATTTGCCAGTTGGTTGCATAGAAAGGAATCATGTGATCTATCAGCTGACTCCCTTACATCAATCAGTTGATCCATATGTTGATTGGGCTGCTTCAGATCAGCTGATATAGCTGGGATGTGAGCTGAGCTTGACATAATGTCCTGCTATAACTAATGCTATTTGTTGTCCCACCACGTTTTCTTCTGACGCTGTTAAACGGCGACCGGCTACGTATCATGCTGATGTAAAAGCTTTTTTGTCAGTGTCTGATGCCAGAAGTCACTGATCAAGCACCGGTTTTCGACAACATCAGAGTGAGACCAGGTTGCTCCATTTGTAATAATGATATGGAGTTTCTGGGTGTCCACGTCTACAAAGACCTCTCTTGGACCCTCAACACTTCGACCCTCGTCACTAGCGTCTCTCTCTTGTCTCTGCCTGATATAAAGTGACTTCCTGTATTAACCATGCCCACTCTCTTTCTCAACACAGATACAGAGACAGAGAATGACATCTCTGTACACCTCTATTTAGTATATTCCTATCACACTGTTCATACTGTATGTATAGTATATCCATATCGACCCCTTATCATTTATTCTATGTATTCTGTATATTACATTGTACTCTTTGCACTTCTAGCTAGATGCAAACTTGCATTTAGTTGTTTCAGTACTTTTACTCTGTGCATTGGCAATAAAGTAGAATCTAATATAATGTTACAGGTTGGGGTCCTATAAAAATTGGACTCCCAGGGTCCATGGAGGTCATGGGGTTAAAGTTCTGCCATACAGTTATTAAAGAAGATGACCAACCCCCAGCAGGAGAGATCTCGTAAAAGACAGCCACTACAGTACTGGATGATCTTGGTATCAGTGGTACTGTGTAAGCACATACACACGTGAAAAGAGAACTTAATAACAAACTGTATGTGTGGCTTATTTGCTCTACCGCTTGTTTGTTGACTCTGCCTTTCCTCCTGTGCAGCCCTTAGCTCACATTCCCATCGAGCCGGGTCTCATCCTGTGCTGCACAGAGACCGGCCAAAGAAGCCTTGACCAGGTCTTCTTTTCCACAGTAGTCTGAACATTTACTGATCCCTGGGCAGGAGGGAGAGATCGCAGGGTGAGCGGTTCATACACCATACATGCTGTAAGGGGATAAGGATACATTCTGGAGGTGGCTGAAGGCTTCCTGTAGCCCGGGACACAGCGCTGCAAGGTATGACAGAGGATGAAGCAGAGTTCAGCATAAGGAGATAGGCCTATCCAAAAAAAAGTCCCACACTGAAGTGTTTTCTCTGAAAACCTCTGAGACATTTGAGATAAGTTTTCACCCCGAGATGCATCACAATGTCTTCCCTGTGCTTCCCCCTCCTCAGCTCAGCGAGCAGTGGCTACAGGAAACTCCACGACCTGAGGAGATGGTGGGTGGTGAACAGTGGAGGCGAAGTAATGCGCAGGAAAAGCATCCCCAGAATCCTTTGGCCGCTGCCAAAGTTAACATACACCAGGGGATTCGGTATCAAAGTTTCCAATATTTGGCTCCACAAACACAATAGCCACTACGAAAACACAAGCCGAGGAGTTCCCTGCTGGCTATTCAAATAGAAAACGTTTAATTATGAACATTTGGGAAATCAAACTGCTATGCCTGAGTACTTTGCACCAGGCTCCCTCCCATGCTTGAAAGCATAGCTCAAAGTCTTTCACCAACATCCAAGCTCCACTCAGTTTCACCATTGTCATCCCACTCCATAGGGCAGTGTTTCCTCATTTCAACTTCATTTATGCAGTTAAGATGAAGGAGAGCCTGTTGAAAGAGTCATGGTTTATAACTGTGGGATTTACAACCAGAAAAAAAGAAAAGTTGATGTTATTTATCATTTTTGATATTTGATCCTTAATGTAGAGGAAAAGTATGTTTTATCTTCCTCAACATCCAAAAGGCTTCTGATTGCCATTGCCTGAGGCTGGCCGGGCTAATCAGTAAAGGCTGAATGCTAATGTGGAATATTAAGGAAAGTTACTGTACACTCAGTGGGAAAACATTATTACATACTATGGCAAAGATCCACAGAACTATCACAGACTTTTATTGATAATTAGTTGAACTGGTTGACAATTAATTCACGTTCCATCAGCCATTTTTGAAGTGGGTTTGTTTTTTAGGTGTACAGTCTTTCATGGCTTCTCTCTCACAAAACACGCAGTGTGACATTTCTAATGAACTCTACATCCCCAACCAGTGTCTGTTACATATATCTGTTATTCCATCTCTATGTTCATTTCCCTCCCTGCCAGGTGCACAGTGTAACTGCTGTTCCTTTCTACTGACACTTAATGTATACACTGTATTAATCACTGATTTGGCAAAGCGCAGTGACAAAATAAATCACAGTGCTTGTTAAGAAAAAAGAAGGACTTGTGTATTGTTAGGCATCCCCATAACGATTTAAGACAGAGCTAATAAATCTTACAGGTACATTAAGACTGTGTGGAGAGTATTTTGTTTAAATGGTATCCACAAACATAACAATGTATGAAAAATCAATATAAGAAAACATTTTGGAATTAAGTTGTTCTGTAACTCTACTTAAATATTCTTTAAATGAAGTCTGTCTGTAAGCATTTTCTCCAGCAGATTAAGGCTACGTGGGTACATTGCACATATGTAGATCATATACCACACAGGGCGATCTGTGGAGAAGCCATGGTCATTTGGCAACATTTAACCAGTTATAAAGGTACTTCAAGAAGAGTTCTCCAACCATCTGGGTGAAAAACCATTTCTTCGCTGGACAATGAAATATGTTTAACTAAATACCCAAGTTACAACTCTTATTTACTAATCTAGATGAAGATGCCTATTGGACATTTTTTTAATCTCTTAAGGCCTTTGTACACCAAGTCCAGATTTTTCATGTGTTTTTTCTAATTAGTCATCTGAAAAAAATGTTACATACAGAAACCTTGCACACTTTGGCCACTTTCTCCCCATGTCTTGCATTTAGAACTGCGGCTACGTCAAGAGGCTGAGTCGTCCTCCCTCTCTGCCTCTACCCTGTCGCTCTCTCACCGTCTGTCTGGTGCTCATACTCTATCACACCCTCCTCCTCCTCATCCACCTGCATACTGGAAGGCTATCTAGGTAATGAAATGATAGCATGTGCCCTGTTCCTCTCTCTTGTTGTAGACACCACATTTTCTTCACTGCTTCCTGGTCAAACAACTCTGTAGAAACCTTTGACAAATGCAAAAAATATTGCTCCGCACTTCTCAGTTCGTTCTCATTCTGAACTTGTCAGTTACAGCTACTTGGTCAGTGATTTGTCAGTTTGAAACACAGCTGGATGGAACACTTCATGGTGGAATTATACACCGCTGGTTGGCTGGAAGGCACCTGTCACAGCAGTATGATATACCAACGGGCAGCATCCGTTTATAACGCAACCAGACGGTACCTATCACAGTGGCATGATACACCATTGGATTGCGGCAGTTTGAAACACTGCCAGTAATGAGGTGATAAAAAGAGCTGAAAGGTCCCTATAGGGCAAGCAGGAGATGTCCGAAAACCCCCAGACCTTCATCTGGTAACCTACTGTTCACTTCCTGTATGAATGTAGAGCCAGGCCATGTTGTTTTTACCTAACCTACCCATGTGCTTGTGTTGCATGAGGAAATAAACATAAATACAAGATGTTTTACCAATGTTATGAGTTTATTTTGAAAAAGGCAGCAGGCATCTAACAGGCAGAAACTGCACATTTCCTGTGAAAACAGATGTTTGTTTTAAAGGCACAGTACATGTAACAAATGTAAAATGACATTCCGCTCCAGAGCGTTTAAAACTGATGCAGAAGGGACCTAGCACATCATATTTTGACGTTTAGGTCCGCTGACAAAGTGGCTGTATTTGGGATGAGAGTGGGTCTAGGAAATCCCAGATGGTTTGTATATATATATATATATATATATATATATATATATATATATATATATATATATACTATTTTAGCAAACAATTATGTTGTGGCGCTTATGCCTATGTGACAGCATTGAAAAATGACATTTGAAAATATGAAATCTGGACAATCAAAAGAGCTCTCTGTGATAAACTTCCCCGGAAGTACTTTCTGTCTTTGAAATTTTTAGGGGGGCTTTTTTGCCTTTATTTGATAGGACAGTAAAGGCATCAAAGGGGGGGGGGGGGGGGGGGGGGGGGGGGAGTGGGGGTGACATGCAGCAAAGGGCCATTAGCTGGAATTGAACCTGCAGTTGCTGTGGCAAGGACATAGCCTTTATACATTGAATGACTTATCTACCTGCTGAGCTGCTGGGTGCCCCCGGATCTACTGCCTAAAAAAATGTGTCACCATAAAACTGGATGTATTTTTTTTTAATTGCAGGTTTAAAGGCTCTTCACATTGAAGCCAGCAGGTTAGAAAACAGTCTCAACTAGAGGTCCAAAGGTGTTCTGGAGCTTTTGGTCAAATGACTTGACCTTCCTCAGCAGATAGAGTTGCTCAGTTGTTATGGAATTGGAGATTCTTTTTTATCTCATCCCCACTGACAAGGTCCAAGATATTATTCTCTTGTCACACTTTTAGGGTCACAAACAAATTTATATTAAGCTCCATTCTAGTGAGCTGGAGGCAGAAGTTGGGTGAAATGACCCTGTATGGCTGAATTAAATTGATGTCCTATTGGAAAGAACCATTTTTGTCAAATTGTTACCTCTCATATATGCAAGAGTTAAAACATTCTGTCCTGTACTACCACAGCTTCAGCTCTTGAATATGTGATTGTCATTCATCTCTCTTTCATCCCCTTTCATCTTAAGCTCCTACCATCCTTTCTTACACCTTCCTCTGTTCTGCTGTATGTGCTTTTGTCCGGGGGTGGCCATGTCGTCCTGCCATCCAAACAGCTCTTGCATAGCAGCCACAGGTGGCTTCTGCTGCCCTGCAGCTCCAAACCCTCCTCAGCCAAACACAACAGCGGTCAGGCCCAGGAGGCCCATGTCAAATAGCTTCTTTAGTGAGTGCACCGAGGTCTGACGGATCATTTTCTTCTTTTCATCTAAGGCTATTGGTGTTGGGAAGTTGGCTGCTGAGTCCTACACAAGCACATTCCCTCCTCCTGCAGCTGAACGGCTCGTTGTCATGTTGATATGTGGATACAGCAGAGCGGTGATGGTTATCCATGAAAAACAGAAAAGGAAATAGTTCAGATCAGGGTGTGTTCAAAACCAAACCTGCTCCTAAATGATCAAAGAGGTCAAAGGTCAAGTTGTTACAAACCCCCCTCCATAATTACAGCCATCTTTCAAATGAATGTGGAACAATTCTCTTACATACCCACTCATGGAACAAACTGTTGCATTTGTTTTATTTTCATTCTATAAGTGTATTTTAAATTACGTAGAGTCATTTAAGGACAAAAACAATTAGACAGATTGATGGCATCATTAAGACCTGCCTGTCTGGTGACTTTCTGGTTTAGTTCAGTGTGTGAAAACAGTGGCTGTGTTTAGATAAAATCCAGGATCTATGGCCTGGACCATAGCATGTAGAAAATTCTGACTTTTATTATGCATGTCTTTTCATTTTTCCAGTACACTCAGCAGCCAGTTTAATAGGTATACCAAGCTAAGACTAATGCAGATACAACAGTCCTGCAAAAGATGCTATTTTCATGAAGGTCATTCAGTTTTTAATGGAACTGTGTTAAAAAGGTGTTGATTCCAATGTATGGTTGTTCAGGAGGCTGCAGTTTGTAGTGCTGTTGAATTGTGTTGCATTATACCAACACGTGTTTCCATTATTTAGTTCACCACATAAACATATTTAGTTTTAGTTATAGTTTATATTGTTGGTCGAGTCATTCTTGTGGAGGACTCAGTTTGCATCCACATGCAAAAACTTTTATCTATGTAATGGACACGATGATGACAAAAGCCTGTCAATGCACACATGTAGTATACACTGATTAGCAAAAACATTAAAACCATTGGTGGATGAAGTAAATAACATTGATCATCTTGTTACAGTGCAAGACAATGCACCATGCCACATCACAAAAACTGCGAGGTTT
Source organism: Epinephelus awoara (assembly GCA_035609425.1). NCBI lineage: Eukaryota > Metazoa > Chordata > Actinopteri > Perciformes > Serranidae > Epinephelus > Epinephelus awoara. Next base: position 32,372,409 of record CM069309.1, read on the forward strand.
CACCACAAGGTGTAAACCACTGGTGAGCCTCAAAAACAGGAAGGCCAGATTAGAGTTTGCCAAGAAACATCTGAAAGAGCCTGTACAGTTCT